>CM064326.1:163969359-166469359 GCA_032595735.1 Pelochelys cantorii | reverse complement strand
CCTGTTGTAATGAATCCTGCCCACTGACAATTTTTTGGTAATTTTACGAAGCATCAGAAACAAAATCAACCAATCTCTGGTTATAAGTTCTACATCTAGAATCTACATTATTTTCCTACCTCTAAGCCAAAGAAAGCCTGCACACTGTTTGTTCTATCCAGACAGTCCAAGCAGTTTGTTCTGACAGTACCGCTTTGATATCTGTGCCAAGTACAACAAAATAAAAAGAACCACTGAAATAATTAAGCAAGACAAAGAACATCAACAGAGGACACCAAGATCTCAAAGAGACTAGTATACCAAGTCATTGCAATATTCTTGTTATAAAAATACATTTATAATGTTAGCAGCCATAGAAAACTAGATCCACCAACAGCAACAAGACTGCTCTTGTTTAAAGATATGCCAATTTATCTTCAGCAAATAAAACAAAGCCTTCCTTCAATTTCTTGGTGCGGTCTTTTTCAGGGGAGAAAAGCTAGAATGACCTCTCCTTTCTAAAACACTCAGGAAATATGACATGCATTTTTAAAGAATTCCAGGTTACTTTGTAGTTAAAACTACTTATAAAACAAAGCAAATATTAGAAAACAAGGCATAAGGTAAGTGCCCTGATTTGCCGAAATTAAAACAGAACTGTAATATACTCTGAATGTATTAAAACTGCAGATATATTATTTGAACACAATCTTTGGGGAAAAAAAAATCAACTATTGAAATGTGATTGACACAATAAAAATGAAATGACTTATTGTCAGTACTAGACAAATTACCTATTTGAAAAGAGATAAATAGGGAAAATGATTTTAGAAAGTTTTATAAAAATATCTTGTATACCTACTGCAAATCATAATTTAACATATCAGCTCTGTTGTACTCCCTTATCTTCTGTATTTGTCAGCTTCTTAGTTATTATTTTAAAAATGTGTTATCAATAATTTTGTTCATCTTTAATGGAAGTTAAAACAAACAATATTTTGGTAAAACTGAAAAAAGGAACCAAGCGAATGCCAATAATCCATCAAGTATAAACATCTCTAAATTGGGTTTTATTTTGTTTTCCCATCCACTAATTATACGAGAATGGACACTTATTGTGAAGATACATATTTACTTCTACTATAGTCAACAAAAAAAGATTGCACTGGTCTAAACAGAGAGTGAATCTAATTTGTCAGGACAAAAAGAGAGAGAGGGGAAAAAACAGGGTGGGTTGTTTTTTCCCAAAGAATAGCCTAATCATTTTTATCCAGTCAACAGAATTTAGATAGACTTCTAATTCTAGTAGTCTCTCAATGGCAAAAATTATTGTTTCTAAAAAAGAAACTCTCTCAAAAGGATATGGCTCTAAAGCTAATAAGATATTAAAGTATGATAGCGTGTCAGAGTAGATGTTAGGATATTTGATTGAGAAAAAAAATCCCAATTTTTATGGACTGTCTTTTGCAACTACAGTAGACTTCCAATAATCCAGCACCCTTGGGACCCAGGAGGTGCCGGATTATTGAATATGCCGGAGTATCAGGAGGTACTTCGGCGGGGTGCTGTGACAGGTCTGCCGGGACCCGCACTGCGTGGGGGGAAGTCAGCGGGGAACGGCACGGGGAGGGGCGAACTCTCCGCCGTGTTGCGGGGAGGCGGTGGAAGCCCCGCGCAGCCGGCTTGCAAGCAGTGGCGGTGGCAGAGAGGGGGCGAGAGGCAGGCAGCTGTTTAAGGTGGGCGGGCAGAGGTGGGGGATCAGCGGGGAACACTGCCTGCCTCTCGCCCCCTCTCCGCCGCTGCCGCTTACAAGCCGGCGGCTGAGTTTCCCCGATTGCAAGCCGGCTGCGCAGGGCTTCCACTGCCTCCCTGCAACACGGCGGAGGGTTCACCCCTCGCTGCACCGTTCCCCGCCGACACCCCCTCGCCCGCCCGCCTTAAACAGCTGCCTGCCTCTCGCCCCCTCTCCACCGCCGCCTCTGGGCAGCTCCAATTGTCCGGCTGGCCAGAGCACTTCCGGGTTCCAGTTGGTGCCGGACTATCAGGAGTGCCGGACCACTGGATGCCGGACAATTGGAGTTTTACTGTATATGGGAAAGCCAGGTTCAGAAACAATTTAAGAGAATTAGTTCCATTAGCTGACAGCAGTTAGACTGCATGGAAAAGTGCCACGCTCTATCACCAAAGATAATTTAGACAGCGTTAGTACTAGCAACAAGGAAAACTGGTTCCACTTTCCCTGTCAAAAGTTACTTCCTTATCCTAATAAGGAACAAGGAAGATTGCATTAAATAAGGCAAAATGGTAAATTCAAAACAAAGAGTTGAATCTCAATTCTTAATATGAGAATGGATTTAGAGACTATTCAAAAACAAGAAAATATGGCACACATTTACATATAAACACAAAATAACTGGTTCACATTCTAGTCTTAGAGCACCATCCTAAAAAAATGAAAATAGTCCATCTTTACACAAATAAACAGAAAAATATGTAGATTGCTAAAAGAATGACAAATTATTATTATGACCATCTACTCCAATTCAAGGAAAGTTACAGAAGTCATATAGTCAAACCTTTGAACTTCCTTTCCATCGAAATAAAAAAATCCACATTCTAAGAATTTTTGGACTTGAGGTTTAAGTATGCTGTGTAGTTTTTCTGCCTTTCCACCTTTAACCATTTGATGGTAGTCAAAGTTCACCATTTTGATATCAACAGCATGTTCAGAGGCTTTCAAATGGCTCTGATATCAGGAAAGAAAGAAGAAAAAGTATAAAAATATGAAGCAAAACAGGGAGTAAGGTTAGTTTAAGCCAAATATGCCACCAATGTTAAGAAAGTTATTCATTCCATTTATTCAGTACCTTTATCATTATCATTTTATCTACTAAAATGAGGCATACTTCATAACATACAACACAATACAATATATAAACCAAAGCTTTAAATTATTTTAACTTAATTTTTGGTTTTAATTGCCAAAGCTAGAATCAGATTTTCATTCTACCTTCTCCTTTAACACAATTAAAGCAGAGTTAAGTATTGCAGCTTCTTCTACAGTTTAAGATGTTAGTAAGCTTATCAATCATGTTAACAAGGTTCTCTGATTTGGGAACTGACAGTCTCAAACAGTGGCCAATGGACCAGTGATGATGGTCTGTAGCAGTGTTTCTTAAACTGTGTTCCGAGGCACACCAGTGTGCCGTGGAGAACAACAGAGTTCAAAATGGCTGCCCTTAAAGGGGCAGGTGACTTTTTTTTGCTCAATAACTTTCCCCTCCCAACCCTTTTTCTTCTTTAGTGTTCCTCATTAAAAAAAAATTGTTTGGTGTTCCTTGGTCTTAAAAAGTTTAAGAAACACTGGTCTGTAGGGAGCTAGTTGGTCATGTGTTGCCTATTGTCCTTGTTTTCAGCTGTTAAATTTCATTTAAAAATCCAGTTAAAGTACATCAAGTTATTTCCTAATATTACTTTTGCTTGCATGTGAACAGTTGCTGTACGTGCCACATTAAGTGATCACAAAAAGATGAGGAAGAAGCCTGTAGGATTCAAAGTGTGAGGGTAAGCATACAAGAGATGCACTGTAAAGATGAAACCCATCCTGAAACAGTTTTAATTCCCCTACCGTAGACTGTTTATTTGCAGCTTAATTCTGTACATAACTTATTTGTCATCATACATTGCCAATCTGCTTGGAAAAGTGACTTTTTATGTAGCATTAAATGGGGGAGTTCCTACTTCTGTATCAATGACTTCTGAGCAAATATTGAGATTGGCCAGTTATGTCCAAAATGCTGGTCTTCTGAACAAGCGTTAAAAGTTTAAATTTAAATTAAAACGATGAAATTATTTGTAAGCCTCAAGTGATGTATTCATATTAAGCTCAAGAAGGCCTTTTCTCAGCAGTCTAGAAATACATTCAGAGTAGATATCTAAAAATACATTACTAGAATAGTATTTTGGAGAAATAATTATTAACCTGAAGCAGACTTTATTAAATACCAAAATGTCTGTTGCCTTCGTACAAACATAAGAATGCAGAAGTTATTTGCTTTAGACATAAACCAGTATTAAGGGAAGATAACTTACAAGAGGGGAAAAAAAAATCAGTTGGGGGCTGCACACAAGTGAGAAGCAAAACAAAAGAGAAAAAACAAAACCCCACCCTCAACACCTCACTGAGAAGCAGAAAAGACTCCCCCACATCCCCCTTGCATACCATGCCTAGGGGGCCCAAGCTAGAAGATTTTGTGTGTTCCAGCCCCACTTTGGAGATAGCAGGGGGGGGGGGGCTGGAGCACCAGCATGGGCTCCCCAGTGCTGGGGGTAAAGCCCTGAGCCTTTGGGGCCAGATCTAGGCAAGCCAGGGGAAGGTTCCTCATCCCTGATTATTTCTGATCAACAGGCTGCTATATTGCTATTATAACTTTTCAAAAAGATTGCTTATTTGGGCTAACATGCTCAGACATGCTGATTATCATTAAAACTATTTTAAAATTCACTTCATTGTATATATCCTAAGAAATGCCTCGGTGAGCTTTTAAGATCCTGTATTGAGCAAAATGGGCACAAATTTATTTTAATAAGCAGTCAATCTAGAGTGTAACATATCTGTTTCATTATCTATTTAACACTCACCTAAGGCAGTGTTTCTCAACCTTTTTTTATATAAAGTACCCCCCTTTAAAAAAAAAAAATTATAAGTACCTCCAGTACCTAGAGCTTTCAGACACACAAAATTGTTTTCTATCATTGCAACACATTTGTTTAAACAACTTAATCATAGCAATGAAATTTTTTAGTGTAAAAAGTACAAAAATAATAAAGCGCTGTAAAACTTAAAACAAAAATTCAGTTTTCTCCAAATTTTAGTTGTGGTAATGTAGCCCCCCGCCCCGACTACTCTCCAGTACCCCAAGGGTATTCGTACCACTGGTTGAGAAACACTGACCTAAGGCATAAGCCAATTCTGAGAACATGCAGAGGCATGAGATAATACTTACCTGAAAGGCTTTGCTAAGCATATGCTCCCCTTCTTTTGCCCCAAGTAAATTTACAATAATTTGCTTGCCATATAAATTTTTAAGTGTTCGAAAATGCCTGTTAGCAAAAGAAAAGAAACACTCACTCACCTTTTGGCTGGTAAAAAAAAAACCTAACAATCAGCATCTTCTCTTAAAACAATCCTGTCTGAATGATGCCCTAGAGTACAATGTACATTTTATTATGGCTAGGATTGCCAGGCACCTGGTTTTCAACCAGAACACTCTGTCAAAAGGGGATCCTAGCTGTTTCAGTCAGCACTGCTGACTGCTAAAAGTCCTGTTAGTTGCACAGGAAGGTTCTAGGTCTGGGTTCTAGACGCAGTGGAGACTGCAAGGGTGACCATGGGTGCTCCATACACCCTTGCCTTGCCCCTTTCCTTGTGCTCCCACCCCCAGTGCAAGCTCCACAGCTCCCATTGGCTAGGAACTGTAGCCAAAAGGAGCTTTGGGAACAGGGCCTATAGGCATGGGAAGAACACAGAGAACCCCTGCCGTTGGTTGCTTCTAGGAGCCAACTGAGTTAAGTACTGTCCAGCCAGACCCTCATCCCATCCTGCACTCAAGCCCTTTGCTCCAACCCTGAGCTCCCTCCAACACCCTGAATCCCACATCGTTGGCCCCACCCCAAAATCCTTATCCCACTCCTGCACCACACCCCCTGCTCCAGTATGGTGAAACTGAGTAATGGTGGGGGAGAGTGAGCAACGGAAGGACAGGGTTTGGGGTGAGGAATGGGGCCACAAGGAAGGGGCAAGACAAGGGTGTTCAGTTTTGTGCAACTAGAAAGTTGGCAACCCTAATTATGGCAGCCATTTTATTGAAATGCATCCCATGCAAGTGATCCAGTCCACTGATATCAAATGCCATTTGGCTACTATTTATTTAAGACAATGGTAGCAATCATTCTACTTAAAAAGATACATTTGGCCAATATCAAGAAGTTACATGGAGTTTAACCAAGCATTGTTATATACAAGTATGAAATTTAGAGTTTAGAATTTAATTTAACATAGATGTTGTCAAATAAAGATTACAAAAGTGTTTATGAAATGAAAATTTCCAGTTCAGTACAATATGGTGCTATTTTAATCTCCTTCAGACTTCTTTTTTCAAAAAAATCTTATTTTCCCCTCTTAAGGCTTGATTTAGCGCTGCACTTAAGTACATACTTAACTTTAAGCACAGGACTCACATGCTTAGCTGAATTACTGTTTTAATCAGTAAAATTATTTTATCAGAACAGATCTCTCACCAACATATCCCTTTATTGTTTCTACCATATTAAGAAAAATGCAAGCCACTATTTCACCTGTCAAAAGCCGGTGCATTTGCTTCAAATCCCCTTGACATTCTGACACGATGGGATCCCACCTTTGACAAGAAGAGTACATTTTATACTTGAAATTTTTGTTTGTCTCTGACTATCTGCTCTCCAAGTTGCCTTTTAATCCTATCTGTCATCCATTCTTCCTTCCATAATATGTGCTTCTGTTGGTTTCATTAATGTTTGTTTTCTGAAGAATACTTTTTTGACTCAACCCCTTGAACTTTCCCAAGTAACTACGCTTCTGACTTTTATGTTCAGGGATACGCAAGCCTCCTGTGACTCTGTTATGGTATACGTATGTAGCTGCCATGCCGTGTCTAAGGATTTTAAATGCTTTCCTCTTTTATCATGTCACAAATAATGGATTGTTCATACAATTCCTTTCCAAGGATGCTGGACTTAATTGTACCATATAGTCACTATGACTTAGTGTTTTTCCCACAGTTACTTCTTGCACAGACTCCTTTGTATTATTTAGGACTAAATCAAGAGTCGCTTCTCCGCTTGTGTGATCCAGAACAACCTATTCCAAGTAGTAATCATTGTGGTTGAAGTAGTGTCTTCAACCACAATATCTTCAGCCCGTTAAGAAGCAAAAGTCTCACTCCCAAAAAGAGAGTCTCATCCAGAATTCAGGCAAAAGGTAACAGAGCCTCAACCTTTATCTTATCAACTACTTACCTGCAGACCGGGTTGCTCCCAAAATAATGGAACAGATCCACGAATTTGTATGAAGGAAGAGACAGAGTCATCCAGGAATATCACCTGTTGAGAAAAAGCAGCAATTTTACAGGTGTATTTACTACACGATTAGTTGAGAAGGGGAAGCGCTCTGTCCCGGCTCGCGAAGGGTTCAGGAACTACCCCTGCTGTGGCGTTGCAGTTTAAACATAGTAGGAGCCGGGCGCGTGGGCAACCTGGCTCCTACTACATTTAAACTGCAGAGCCACAGTGGGGGTAGGTCCCAGACCCGGCATGAGGCAGGACAAAGCAATTCCGGCTTGCGCTGGATCCCGGACAGCTGGGCCTCCACCTCCCCTACCCACGCCCCCGCACTGTAGAGATGGTTTTTAAGCTTAGATTTATCAGGTAGTCGACTATTTGACTAGTCACTTACATCCCTAGGGGGCAGACTGAAGAAACAAAACAGTCTTTTTTGCATTATCTGAACACAGTGAATAAAAATTCATCTAAACACACTGCATGTGTCATGGTATAAAGAGGAATTATAATATCTGTTATTTAAAAAAAAATCATATTAAATGACTTGTGTGTCTCTGGCTCAGAATGCACAACTTGAATAAAAAAAGGATTCAATAGTAAGAAGATACCATATTCAACATGGTCAAGTTTAATGTGGTTTTAGAAAGATGGTATTTTTCTTTTTAAATTAAGTCCTGGCTCCTAGTTCTCATGAGAAGTATTTCCCTGTAAAGATTTCTTCAAGATGACAAGGTTGAATATATTTACAGCTTTTTAATTTCATATCTACTTTTTAATATACACTTTGGTAACATTTAGACAAAAGCATACAGAAGACTTAAGTTTTTCATTCTATTTCTCTTTAGAGCTCCATTTAAGAATCCTGTAAAAACAGACAAAAATATCTGAATTTAACTACTTTCTAAGAGCTCTTTCATGCTTATCATTAAGACTTCCCATAAGGCACTTTAAAAGTTTGTGAAGAAGCTTTGATTTTTCTTTCGGTATTCAATATTCACTCAGTACATAATTGAATATTCTCTTGTTTTAGTAAGTTCTTAGATCACAAGAGTTAAATTTGGGACTTATGATTTAGTTTCTTTATTTCCATTATGAAATGACATTATAAAGTAATGAGTTAATGTCTTTTAAAAATGTACAACTCCAAAATTTCCTCAAAGAGCTAGTATTTAGCCTTAGATTAAAATAGATTTCAAATGTTATAAATATAAACCACAATCTATCATATAATAAGTATGTTACTAGAAAAATACATTTAAAGAAACTTGACTATACACCAACCCCAGTCCTGAAACAGATCTAGTTCCAGTTCAGGAATGAAACTAACTCCGTTTCAGAATCTCCAATCCTGCACCTAGGTGAAACGCTCTTGAAATCAATGAGGACTCTGCTCAAGTGCAGAGATTCATCCTTCCACGATCCACCCACGTGCATATAACTCAAGATCAGACTCTTCATAACAATGAAATCAAAGTACCTACCAAGAATCATCTAGTGTTATCAATGACAGTATAGTAATAATTACAAATATAACAAAATCCTCAGAGTAAATTGGCTTAGATTCATTCACTTCAAAGGAAGAACGCCAACACAAATATAAGCAATAGATCTGGCCCACAATCTATTGATCTGGAGTAAACAACATAAGGCTTTTTGCTACCTACATATTCTCATTATATGGAATACAATATAGCATACCTGTTCTGTTTCAACAAAATTAGCAACATGACCATCATCATTCGTTCCACGTACATTAAACCTGGTCCCAGCTCGTTCACAGCTTAGTCGTGAAATGAGGCAAGCTTTTGCCTGTTTGTGAGCTGCATAAATTGTTCTAATCTCTACTCCTCCACACATGAGACGCAATAACCAGTCATCACAGTTCACACCATAGTGCTTAAGATGCAAATGCAGTGATTGGTTCCTATCAGAAACAGAAATGACTCAGGTTAATGAAATGAAAAATAAAACAGTTTTGTTTAGATTAATTGCTGTTTTATTTCTCAAACTCCACACTTATTATAAGGAACGTGAAGTGGAAAGCTTTGCATAAAATGCACAGTTTCATCCACAACTCCTATTTAAACAGACTTTAAAACTGTGTGTAATGAATTTTAACAAACATAATAAGAACTAACAACCTAGAATCTTCTGTTAGTATTGCAGTTTCCCTTGTCCTTTTCTATTAGTGTGTGTCAGAACCTATTTGGAAAACCAGTGTTGGAAAAAATAAAATCAGAGTGCCAGTTATGGGGTTTTCAGTAGTTGTAGAAGAGTTGCCTACATTCACTCAGCATCAGAAATGAAAGAAAGGAAGACTAAAAGTAGGGAAGAGGAGAAAATGAAATAGAACTTCACCTAAGAATCATAAAAATGATTCTATTAATATTCATAATATTCATTTAGTATTAATATTTAATATTAATACTAAAATTTACTCTTAAGAGTTGAAATACTGTCCATACATCTTACCATTAGCTCTAACTGATCCATTTGTTTGCAGTCTTAGCAGAAATTAAAGCAGCAGTACTTGTTTGATCAAAAATTACAAATACAAAAAGCCAAATAGATTTTATTTAAAACTACCTTCTAGAAGGAATCATAGAATACTAGAACTGGAAGGGACCTCAAGAGGTCATCGAGTCCAGTCCACAGCAGTACCAAGCAGCATCTAGATCATCCCTGGTAGATATCTATCCAAACTGCTCTTAAATATCTCCAGTGATGAACATTCCACACCCTCCCTAGGCAATTTAGTCCAGTGTTTAACCACCCTGACAGAAAGGTTTTCCTAATGTCCAACCTAAACCTCCCTTGCTGCAGTTTAAGCCCATTCTTTTTGTCCTATCATCAGAGGCCAAGGAGAACAAATTTTCTTCCTCCTCCTTGTAGCACCCTTTTAGATACTTAAACTGCTATCATGTCCCCTCTTAGTCTTCTCTCTTCTAAACTAAACAAGACGAATTCTTTCAATCTTCCCTCATAGGTCATGTTTTCTAGACCTTAAATCATTTTTGTTGCTCTTCTCTGGACCTTCTCCAATTTTTCCACATCTTTCTTGAAATGTGGTGCCCAGAACTGGACACAATACTCTAATTGGGGCCTAAGCAGTGTGGAGTAGAATAGAAGAATGACTCCTTGTGTCTTGCTCACAACATTCCTGTTAATGCAACCCAGAATCATGTTTGCCTTTTTTGCAACAATGTTACACTGTTGACTCGTTTAACTTGTGGTCCACTATGACCCCAAATCCCTTTCAGCAGTACTCCTCATTAGACAATCACTTCCCATTCTGTATGTGTGAAACTGATTGTTCCTTCCTAAGTGGAGTACTTTGCATTTGTCTTTATTAAACTTCATTCTGTTTACCTCAGACCATTTCTCCAATTTGTCCAGATAATTTTGAACTTATCCTCCAAAGCACCTGCCACCCCTTCCAGCTTGGCATCATCTGCAAACTTAATAATCATACTCTCTTGGCCATCATCTAAATAGATGATGAAGTTAATTAAACAGAACACAATGTCGTAAAGTGTAAGAAAGAGCTACAAACAAAATGCAAAAGCAACACGTAGTTTACAAACAGAGGGAGTATCTCTGCTTTAAGAAACAACATGCTCAGAAACTTTAGAACATCCCATCTAAAACCAGTTTTCTATAGAAAAGCAATGGCACATTTTAAATTCCTAGAAGAAACTTCTGTAAAGGGTTAATCAATAAGCATCACCCCTACCCTGGTAAGCAGCAGCCTGGCCAGGCTGGAGCAGCCCCTCGTCCGCTGCAGGTGGGGGGCTACTCTAGCATGGCAGGGCCCACCGCGCCGCATCTGCAGGGGCTCTCCAGCCCAGCCTACTTCACCGCACAGGGCCTACGGGGGCTGAAGCAGCCCCCAACACCCACAGCACTACGGACTTGCCAGAGTGGCCCATGGCACAGTAGGTGTGGCTGGGCTGGAGCAGCTCCCCAGCCAGGCCCACTACACTACGGGTGGAAGGTCACTCCAGCCCAGCTAGATCCCTCACCTGCAGGAACCCAGTTAACCGGTTAACTTTTTAAATGGGATTGTACATCCCCAGTTTCTTCAGGGCAGCACAAAAAGCAAAATGTTGAATTGTTGTGATAAGCATTTTGATCAAATTACAGTATTGTGAGTTGTGACAATTCAATCTTTCAGTGAAGACGACACCCCAAACGGTGTCTGATTTTTATTATAGAAAATGTTCAAACTCACTTTTATAAGAGTCTGAAATAAACCATGGAATTATATCTGAGTGCAATTTTATAAATCAGGATTTGTAGGACAGAGTCAGTGATCAAAATATACATGCATAGTTTACATGCATTACATCAGGCCTGGCAAAATGTACTAGCAACTCACCAGAAAAATCTGTTGTCAGTGGTCTGTTCCTGCATGCTACGGTGAGCATTAAGACTAAGATCTAAACTGACCCCAGTAGCAGACCATGCAAAATAAAAGTTTCCTGAGTTCAAAACTTTGCGCACTTCTGAGATACGATCTTCATCTGAAGGGTCACTTCGTAATGACATGAATTCAGTGGAAGTAACTCGAAAAACTTCAGATTCTTGAATTTTTCCCACAGACATGCATCCCGTGACGAGAACCAGATAACGTAACAAAGTGTCTCCTGTAGAACCAGAAATATAGTTGAATGATGAATTCTAGTTACAAATATCTGTATTTCAAACATAACATGCGAGATCACCTAGTAATTTTCAGCCTTTCCCCTCCCCAAACCTGATTTGCTGTTTCAATGTAAGCTTAGTTCAACCAAGCTTAGTTCTATTGCTGACACCAAGCTTAGTTCTATAGCTTTGGAAAACATGCTCTTAATTTTTAATCAAGGCACTTCTTTTGATATTCTATTTTACATTAATATTTTGACATAGCAATATCATTTTACAAGTCATAAACTATATGCTACATCTGGTTTTGGGGTAAGCATTAACTTTGTTGATTAAACAGTGAAAATCAAATGCAGAGGCATCTCAGTGAACCTTGGTGAGTGGGTGCAGGGCCGGCTTTAGGAAGTGCGGGGCCCAATTTGAACAATTTCGACGGGGCCCCGCAGCAATTCTGGTTGAGGAAAAAAAAAAAAAAAAAAAGACACACAAAAGTTTCAATGGGGGGGCCCAGGAATTCTTTTGATTGAAGAAAAACCAAAAAAAAACAAAAAAACACCACACCACACACAAAAAATCCCCCGCCAACCCCCCCCCCCCCCCGCAGCGCAGGGAAACCCTGTGCTTAACTCAGCTGCCGCACTCCTCCTCCAGAGCCGACGCCCCCTGCCACAGTGCGCCCAGCACACTTCTGGGTTCAGGGTGCAGGGCCCCTTTAGGTGCGGGGCCTGATTCAGGGGAATTGGGTGAATCGGCCTAAGGCCGGCCCTGAGTGGGTGGATCACTGGTATTCTTTTTTTAAGAAGTATACACACTAATTTGATAATCTCAAATTATGCCACGGAAGTTAAGGCATTGCAAATGGGGGAGAGCATTACTGAAAGCAAGAGGGGTTGTGAAAGTGAAGTTATCTTTGTTTATACTGTTAACGCAACATACTAGGTACAATACTAACATCTGAGGAAGTGGGTTTTGCCCATAAGTTCATGATTGTGTGTGTTCTCTCCCTCTCTCCCTCCCCACAGAGAAGCTGTCTCCAATTAAAAATAAATCATTTTCATTGTTTACTCACCCAGATTTAACCTTAATACACCTAAAAGTCCATATGCATCCATTACTTTGGAATATGTGCTCTTGATTGCGTCCTTCTCTGCAGATGCTATAAAAAAAAAATGAAGATAAAAATCAATATTCTTTAAAAAATAAACCACCTTTGACTCCTAATGTCATACTGAAAATATTTCCACTCTGAACTGGAAATCTAAGAAAATATAGTGATAATGCTTAAGATATCAGAAGCTCTTGGAAAGTTATTTCATTCAATTATATCACTATATCCTAACAGCATTTAGTGCCATTTTTAAATAGCAGCCATTCTGTCTGAGGATTAAAATTGATTTTACTTGTTTTTGCTATGTGAAGATGCACCACAAGGCTGCTTTCTTTAATAAGCTTTAGCAAGTCGGTGCTTAAAATAGTCTCAGTCATGGACACTTCCAAATTTTAAGGCTTGTAGAAATTTCTACCTGGAACCAAGATGCAAAAAGGAAAGAAACAGAATTAGTGAAGCCTCTCAGTTATTGCTGTTACTCAAGCACCAGCCAAAAGTGCACTTTCCCAACCAATCAGCTAGACAAACTGTTGCTGTTTTCTGATGACCTACAACATAAAAAGGCAGGAAGAAACAAAACTAGCATCAGTGGCAGAAAACACAGGCCAATAGACTCGAAAAAATGAATTTCTTCAAAAACACACTATAATTTCTCTGCCATAAAAGCCGCAAAGTCACATCCTGAAGAAGATTTTCAGATTATAGTTTCAAACCCACTCAACCTCTTAATCATAAACTCACAGAAACACAGGAATGGAAGAGACTTTGAGAGATTATCTAGTCCAGACTCACACACAGAGAAGACTAAGTATACTTACATAATCTCTGACAGATGTTTAACCTGTTCTTTAAAAATTATTCCACAATCTCTTTTGGTAAGATATTTCAGTACTTAACTGTAGTTAGAAAAATTTCCTTATAGGTAACCTAAATCTCCCATGGTGCAGATTAAGCGGATTACTTTTTGTCTTGCCTTCAGTAGATACGGAGAACAATTTAACATTTTTCTCTTTATAACATCCCTTAACATATTTGAAGACTTACCATGTCACTCTTGTTCTTTTCTCAAGATTAAGTATACACAGGTTTTTTAAACCTTTCATTATAGATCAGGTTTTCTAAACATTTTATCATTTCTATTGCTCTTCTCCAATTTGTTCACATCTTTCTTAAAGCATGGTGCTCAAAACTGGACACAATACTCCAGCTGAGGCCTCACCAGTGCCAATTAGAGTGTCTTACATATTACACTCCTGTTTATGCACCCCAGAATATTACCTTTTTTGCAACTGCTTTATATTGCAGACTCAATTTGTGATCCACTATAATGCCCCAGATTATTTTCTGCTAGACTGTCGCCTAGCCAGTTATTCCTGATTTGTATTTGTACAACTGCTTTTTCCTTCCCAAGTGTAGTACTTTGCACTTGTCTTTGCTGACTTTCATCTTGATTTCAGACTAATTCTTCAATTTGTCAAGTTGGTTTCAAATTTTAATCTTGTCCTCCAAAGTATTTGCCACCTCTCCTAGTTTTATGTCTTTCACAGATTACATCAGAATACTTTCCACACCATTATCCAAGTCATTAATGAAAACGGTGATTAGTACCAGACCTAGGACAGGGTCCTATGGGATCCCATTTGCTCTTTTTTCTCCCAGTTTGACAGCAAGCCCTTTATAACTGCACGAGCCTGGTCTGTCAACTGGTTATGCATCCTCCTTATAGAAACTTCATCTAGACCACATCTTCCTACACTGTGTACGAGATCATGATGTGGGACTGCGCCAAATTAAGATCTTTCTAAAAACAAAATATATCACGTCTACTTCTTCCTTTCCATCAGATCAGTAACCCTGTCAAACAAGGAAATTAAAATGGTTTGACATGATTTGCTCTTGACAAACTGATGCTCTTATACCCTATTATTCTCTAGTTACTTACAAATGGGTTGTTTAATAATGTGTTTCAATAGCATTCCAGGTCTGAATGATTCATAATTCCCCAAATCCTTGTTGCTCTCCTTTTTAAAGATAAATACTAGGTTTGCCCTTGTCACGGTGAGGTAAGTTACGCATAACAATTTTACATTTATAAGTTCAACTTTCATGATAAAGAGACTGCACTACAGTACTTGTATTAGGTGAACTGAAAAATGCTATTTCTTTTGTTTATTCAAGGGCAAGTATCTGTAATAAAAATATAAAGTGAGCATTGTATACTTTTGTGTTCTGTGTTATAACTGAAATCAGTATACAGGTTGAACCTAACTAGTCCAACAACATCCGTGTTGCAGCATCATTTTAGTTAGCCGTAGGTCTGCTTATCATGAATGGGGTCAAGTTTCTGACTCTACTCCCACTCATATCTCTCACTGCCCCAGGCTGTGACCGCAGCTGGGGGCAGCAGAAGAGAAACAGGCAGCTGGGACCTCAGGCAGTAGCAGAAGGGCAGCAGCCAGGACTGGCATTCAAGCCTTCAGACCATAGTTGACCTCCCATGGTTTGGCAAATTCTTTGTTTCTGCACCTGTCAGGTCCCGAAGGTGCCAGACTAGAGAGGCTCAACCTATATTTGAAAAGTACAAAACACTCACAAATATTGAAATAAATAGCATTATATTATTGTTTAATGCCATGATTAATTGCAATTAACTTTTTAAATAGTTTGACAGCTCTAATAATAAAGTTAAGTTATCACTGAAAGGAAACAGGAAACAAATTTCCTCTGTGCATTTAACACATCTAATCAGTTTCACTTTCTTGTTTTTCATGAGGCTATCACACCTACCTGTATGGGCTCTCTGCAGAGCAATAAACATGCTCTCTTTAAAGCCCCAAAAGACAGGGGTTCTCAAACTTTTTATTTGTGAGCCCCCCGCTTTAGCCACAGACCCCTGGTTGAGAACTGCTGCTCTAAAACAGTGGTTTTCAACATTTTTTTCCATTTGTGAACCCTTAAACATTTTCAAATGGAGGGGCAGGTCCTTTGGAAATCTTAGTCTACAGACCAGAGGTTGAAAACCATTGATCTCACAGCTTTAGCAGTAAATGTCAGCGTCTCCACAGCTCCTGTATTCACAGTTTAGTTGGAGCCTGCTATGTAATTATATCCCATTTAGTAAACAAAAATCACTTATTTTTTAAAATTAAAAAAATAATCGCTCTCATTAAATATTTATGCACTGCAGAGAGCAACAGCTATCCCGTCAGAAAGGTGATTTCCCTTCCTGTACTGCTACAGTGAATCAGCCAGACTATCTCCACTCTTCAGTTCCTGCAATGAGCAAAGGAGGACTTTCTACCATCTGGTAGGGCTCTATGAAATCCACAAGAACACAGAACTGTATAATTAAAACAGGAACATAGAATCCAGGCTCTCCCCAGCATTAGAACCACAGTGGCTGGTGGGCAGAGTGGGCTGCATGACTGAGCTTCATGCACCTGCTGGAGGTAAGAAACCAATAAGTATGGGGAAGGAGTTGCAGGGAGCTATGGTCACCAGGGAGTGCAGGTCTTAGGGGAGAATGGTCAGCATCTGGAATTTAAAGGGCAGCTTCTGAGAACTCATTCCTTGCTATGTCAGTTTCACATTGGAAGTCCCATCTCCCAGGCAGACTCCAGCCATGTAACGAAACATTGAACAGTACAGCAAGCTACCATCTCTCACTCCCCACTACAACTGTGTGAACAATGGCAGACGTTCCTGTGCAGCTCTCTGGATGAGCCCACATCCACTAGATCTTTGTGCTTACTGGAAGCTTATGAAGGGACATGTGCATATGATTCTAAACTAAAATTGGGCCCCACTGTGGATGCTAGCCAATCCAAGGGCTTATCCTATTTTACATCTTTTTCCCTATCAGCTTACAGACAGAGAGGTGAGCTTTAGTAAATATAAAAATCTACTTACAGACAAGGAATCACTTTCTGAGAAAAAACACTAAAAAACTAACCATATTGTACCACAATGGAGATGTCTGCCAGAGATGGCAAACATAAATGTCACTGTTGATTTGATTGTTTGAAATTACTTAATCAAATCTTAAATTAAATTTAAGCATTTCTTCAGAATGAAAGTACTGAGTTTAATTTAAAATGGCAACAATGACTGCTGCAAGGATGAATTTTATGTTTAGTGTTTTATTTTTAAATTATTCAAATACAAATACAGTTAAATTGACACTAAAAGAGGCTAGCACATAGTGGTCTCAATCAGCTCTGCAGAAGATGCAAGACCATGCTATATTTAAGGGCAATTTTAACAGTCTCCACATGCAGTGGGGCAATGCGGCAAACAACACTGCAGATAAAAAAAAATGATACAGAGGGCATTAGCAAATGATATGCTCCGCTTTTTTAATGCGAAACAGAACGTCACTTTCCACTCTACAAGATGAAGCAGATGATACTGCCCTGAGTGGTCATCATTTATCTCTAAAGATGACAGAGGCACACCGATACCTGCATCCCAGATGGTCTCCGATGACTTCCTAAACAGCCAGCAAAGACCAGTACTGAACCATATTGGCATGCAAATCCCAGTTCTCTACTAAAAACCAGCCCTGCGTTGGAACGTCAAAGAACCAGAAAGGACCACTTTCACTATGACAGCGGACAACACAAATCTCCCACAGTCCCCCAATGCAGAAGACTTCTGACCATTTTACTGCGTTCCTAATCTCCAGGGCAAAGAAGAGGACCCTCAAGGAGGCAAATCATCGTACACTCCTTGCTGGACTCTAGAGACCTAAGAGCTCTCACACAAATACAATGATTGTAGAGACCTAGAAATTGGAAAAGTCCTCCTGGCATTACTGGATGCAGCAAGGCAAAAATAGTGGCTTGAATGCATAGGTCTAAACATCACACAAAAGGGGAAAGCATGGAACTTGCTAAGATACTTGGGGGGCTGCAAATATACACACGCCACCAGGCTGCAGGTGAGAGCCAATGCCCTTGTTGCTAAGCATTTCTGGACATGAAAACAGCCAGTAACAAAGAGTATGCAGGCAAGTCCAGCATCAACTTTGGCAGGGGTCATCCACATACACATCAATATTCCAATGGTCTGGGCCATTCACAAGGCGATCAAAACAAACAAGAAAAGCAGCAGGAAAAGACTATCTATCCTGAGTCCAGTAGGACGGAAATAGAGGATACAACTTTTTACCAACATCCTGGAGATCAGTGAAATCCCCATATGTGGAGAAAAAGCCAAGGTTACTGCACTCCTACATCCTGGAAAACCTGAAGATCACTCTTCTAATTAAATTACTATCTCCCTCTTGAGGGCTACTTACAAGATGATGGAGCATATGAGTCTAAACTAAATCAGACCTCCTGTGGACGCTAGCTAATCCAAGCAGCAAGCTGGTTTACAATCACACAGAAGTTGCTGTGGCCATGTCCTGGCCCTCACTTCAAACATCAAATCTAGATTCCAATGAAAACTCAAGAATTACTTTCATCAATCTGTCAGCAGCATAGTGTCTGCTACTGCAACTGTCCAAAGAGATCCCCCTGTGCAGATTTTCAAGCCACTGAACACCACACTTAGCAGCTGAAGAAGCCTGTGTCTATTGGTGGTGCCCACCAGCACATGCCATGGTGCACTTAAAGTTTATTCCACACATGGCTAGAAAAATTTAGAGGGAACACTGTTCTTGACCATGTACAAACCTTTCATGATTACCTTAAAAATATAGCCCCTAAAGCAAAAACCTCACATTAACATTATTCAGAAGTTAGCTTGGAATGTTAAATTTAGATTAATCGGTTAATCAAATAGTCGATGCAATTTGCATTCACTATTTGATTAATCGATAAGGGCGCCTCTACCTTTGAAGTGTAGCAACAGCCCTGGGAATGTTGCTACACTTCAAAGGCGAAAACGCTGTGGGGAGAACAGGGCTAGTAGGGGACTCAAGCAGTCCCCTGCTGGCCCCATGCTCCCTGCAGCGTTTCAAAGCAGCAGCAGCACCACACGGAGCCCGGGAGCAGCCTCTTTCTGATAAAGGCAGCGGGGAGGGAGGAGGAAGAGTGACTCGTAAACTAGTGTGTCAACTCTCCAATAAGTATTTGCTTATTGTAGGGCTACTCAACATGCAGCCTGTGGGCCACATGCAGCCTGCAGTATGGTTTGGATTTACGCAGGGCTCAACACACATGGAAGCCAAAACAAAAAAGTAGTCACTATAATGGTCTTCTGTTGATATGCGTTTTAGTAGTTCAATTCCTGGACTGCCATTGCTCATTAAAAGTGCTGTTATATGGGCAGAAATTGGGTAAATATTGCATTTTATTAATATCAACAGAACTGACTTAAATCAGGCCTGTGTGTTGTGTAGTCTTGCCTTAATCTTTGTATACATGCCTGTCAGTGTGAAATAAGTTATTTGCATATAAATGCAACCAAATTAAGTTGCGGCCCTCGGCATGTGTTGAAAGTATCATTGTGGTCCCCAGGGCTACTCAACTTTGAAAGCCCCGGCTTATCGGATAGTCAACTAGTCATTCACATCCCAACAGTTCACAGAAACAAGCTAGGGATCAACTGCCCCCCACTGCTACAAATATTGGCTTTAGCCCTGGCATAGTAGACAAGAAGCTTCCATACTCAACTGGTGAACAGGCAGCTAAATCAGACCATGTGAATCATCACAGGAACTCTAAAATCAACACCTCCTCTCATGGCTTTCTATTTCTCCAGTAGTTATCCACTGAGATGTAGCACAGAATCAGAACTTAAATGCACCAAAAAATACCCAGAACTTCCCATTCTGCAGGTTATGAACAACATACTCCAACAATGCCTGAAATCATGAAAACTTGTGGCCACCTTATATGTCTGCATCCAGACAGGGAACAGCAAAGCATCTAGACCCCACATACTATTTCAAACAATCACATTATTACTGACCGGATAATCCGCCACACAGACTTTTGAGCACATTGAACTGCATCTGAACTAGGGATGTAGAGATGTAGTAGTGTACTTGGCTAGACGATAAGCAAATGCTAATCGGTTAATGCTACTGGCTACCAGCAACACCCCACCACCCCGCATTTAAAGTATCTTGGGAGCCAGCGCATGGTCAGTCTGGCTCTGTACCAACTCACAATTTTTGTCAACTACACGATTACCAAATTACACACTTCCTAACATCCCTAATCTGAACAAGCCACAGAAGATACAACTGCTTGATGCACAAGTGGAAAAATCAAAGACTCACCTTCATGCAAAAGTATTGATAACATCCAAACCATTGAATGCATCATAATTCAGTGCCCCAAATATAGATTCAAAAGTGAATTGGATGATATTCACACCACCACGGAGAAGGCCTTGAAATGGCTTAGAGACGTATAACAGCTTCTACCAAATGTTGCTCTGCAGATTCCAAACACGCGTGAGAGATAAAGTGATTCTAAAAACCATCTGTGAATATTTTCACGTAAAGTTACACTGATCATTTTACATAGACTTTACTGAATCTTTATAAAAATGACTGCTATGTAAAAATACCTTTCTTCAAAAATTTTGTTCTTATTAGTAATATAAGATGCACCGCATATATGCATGTTTGTGATTTTTAATAGACCTCAGGAATGGAAATGGACGTTATTATAGATTATTGCTTTGTCTTGCTACTTTCTATAATATAGAAAATAGCAAGACAAAGCAATAATACATACAAAACTGAAGGTTAAGAAATGAAAACAATCATAATAGAGCAGACTGAACAGTTACTGTAAGAACTGGGAAATGACAGATTAAGGGAGGTAACAAGTCATTTTCATAATCTGTGAATTTATTAAAAATGAAAATATGCTTGACTGACACGAAAATGCATTTTATCAACTTTTCACATTGTACTTAACATACTGACTTACAGAGGACAGCCACAACTCCAGACTCAAACATGAGGCACTCTTCCTTATTTCTGGTTTCCACTATCACACTGAATGGAGGTGGATCCAATTTGTGATAGACACGATATCCTTTGCTGAAAGCCATTTTTCCTTTACCAGAGGCAGACCTGTGCAATACAAGACCATGTCAGTGAAAACTTCCTCTGGGTTTTCACTGCAAAGTAGACCCAACTTCCACCCTCACTCAGTTATTTTAAGAGTATTTAATGGGGGAGAAGACAAGAAGGGTGAAGACATGAAAGGCCATGAGGAAGACAGAATTTATACAAGGGCTGAATGATTTAAGTTCAGTTTATTCGGAAAAACAGACTCAAGGGATATTTATAGATAAGCATTACCATGAGCTGTTTTTTAGAAAATAAGCAATTTTAAAAAGAGCTTACTTGCAAATTTGACAAAAGTTAACAAATCCATTTGTTTTAACAGCTTATTATTTCTTTGATGAGAGGGAGTTATTGACTTAAACACTGAGCACAAAGAGTGACAACAACCTAATGATGAAAGTAGGTGACTGGAAGCTAAGACAGGTTCCATTTTTGACTCAATTAGTGAGTATGACCAAAGGGCCACTGTCAAAGAGCTTAAGCTCCAAACCTGTTTATTTTTACAAAGCCTAATAGTGATAGAAATGTTTTGGTACCTTGGTTGTTTTAATGGATCTGGGGGTTTTGTTGTTGTGTTTGGTTTGGATTCAAACCCTTCCCTGCATTATCTATTACAACACTGGGCTAGTGAAATTGACTAGAAATTGGAAGGTGAGATTGCTAAAACAGAGCAATTTTTTTTTTTGCCTTTTACATATTTTCCCTTTTTTTTTTTGTTTGTTTTTGTAGTTTTGAATGATTTAAATTAACCCAATGATTCTGAGGTCACTTTTATTTATAGTCTCTTTTTAGCCAATCTAAGATGTTATTAGCAGCAAGGGTAGGGCCTTTTAAAATCAGAAGAGTTACCCTCTAGCCTAGCAGTATCCCCAGAGCCTCTCCATTTCTCAGTTCCCTTGAGGTCCGATATTTACCTGTCTCATCCCAGGAGACCAGCGGGCACAGAGCACTCTGCCAGTGCTCTGATGGAGCAGCGGCAGCAGCCCAAGCTCGGCTTATTCCTCTTCTAGGGGGGCAGAGGCGCCGCAGAGGAGCGGCGGGGCGGGACACGAGCGAGGTCATCCTGGGCCCGGCTCCCACGGGGCTCCCGGGGAGAATGCCCGCGGGCTGCGTGCGGAGATCTGCTCACGCCACCGGGCAGGGAGGGACCTAGAGCCTCCCCCACGGCAGAGCCAGTCAACCCCGAGCTCCGGGAGACAGGGCAACCCTGCCCCGCCCCCGGGACGGACGGACGGACGGACACACCCGAACACTCCCCCACCAGACGGGCGGGCCGTGTGGGTGTCACTGAGACTCAAGGGTCCTCCATCTTGTGCCGCTGCGAAGCCGCTTCCCTCAGCCCCGCGCGGGGACGGTGGCACCTGGGCTGAGCCGCGCAGCCTCCCCCCGCCCCGGGCCGCAGCGCCCCCGCCCCCGACACGCGCAGGCCCCGGTCAGCACCGACCGGCCCCTCACCGGCTTGGCCGCCGCCACCTCCAGGGGCGCCTCCTGCTGCTGCCGGCTACAGCGGCTGCCTCACTTCCGCTCTGGCCCGACCATCTCTTCCGCATTGCGCCGCCCGGGGCCGGAAGTTGGGGGGGGGGAAAGGGGGCGGAAGGTGGGAACAGCTGAGTAGCGCGCGAGGCAGTGACACGGGGATGTCACGTAGATAAGCGGCTCACGAGCCCCCAACCCTGCGTGGAGGGGAAGCCCCGTAACACTCGGCGCACGCCTGGCGGGAAATGCGCGGGGGGGGGGGGGTGTAAGTAACCGTGCCAGGAACGCGCCCCCAGGGAGGTCAGGGCTGTAAGGCCCGGGAAACCCCCTGACCAAGGGGAGCCTCGTGCAGTGTTGACAAGCTCTCCCCAATTTTAACTTCTCAGGCTCTGAGGAGAGTTTGCTTTCCTCCAAAAAGTTTTCTAGCCCCTGCGGTTTCTGAGAAAAGCTTGCAGGGTAACTCTGGTTGTCAGACATCCAGGAATTAAAAAAAACTTTCTTCATGTCACCTCCATGAATATCTGCAGCCTACTTTGGCAACTCTAATGAAACAGCTGTACCCTACACTCTTAGCGCCCAGAAGGCAAAGAGGAGGTACCCCAACTTTATTTGTAAACATCTCGTGGTGTTTTAGTCATGTATGGTTACTGAAGATTGCGTTTGCCAACACTTTGTCACAGTTATTCTTAGTAAAAGTCATGTACAATATATGGACAATAAATAAAAATGTATGAAAGCCCATGTGTGACCTGTCCTTGAGATTGTAACAAAATGGGGAATGAGGAGTATCCTGCACTCACTGCTGTTGCAGTTACAAGGGGTCCCCCACCACAGCACATGCTAGCTGGGAACTACAGGGGACCCATGGGCTGAGAGCTCTTCAGCCCACCATACAGGGGCTGAAGAGGAAATTGTCACAGAGGTCCCTGGAAGTCACGGATTTCATGCCATAATTTTAGGCTTACTTATGGGGCGTGAAAATTTGTCACACGCTCCCTAATGAGAGTGAAGACCTCATATCCAGGCCTTGCAGAGCCTGATTCAAAGCATGCCGAAATCAAGAGAAACACTGATTTCTGTGGGCTTTTGATCAGTCCCCAAGCAGGTTTACAATATCCTTTAAGACCTGCCTTTCTCAAGATCAGTCAGTGGTGAGATATGCAGTTAGGGAAAGTTGTCATCCACTTTTATTTTAAAAATTATAGGCATAAATACAAGTCTGTTGTGTCCTCTTCCAATCATTTATCACTGGTCTCAAGCCCTGCTCCTGCAAATATTTACATTAATATCTTTACATGTAGTTAAGCTCAAAGAGCTTAGAGTTAAATGCATGCTTAAGTGTGTGCAGGCTGAGGGTCCCTCACTTGTGAACTCTTGAGCTCAGGGACCATGTTTACATCTCATGTGTTTGGACCTCTAGTGAGATAAATGGTATACAATCCTGGCTGGGGCATCTCTGCTAGGGAAATACATCATCAAATAAGAATAAAAATGGGAAGTGTCTTATCAGATTTCACAGGGCCTTTCCCAGACCTGAATCCAGCAAAGACCTAAGCACACATTTGTAAGCAGCTTCAGAGGGGTAGCCGAATTAGTCTGTACAGGATAAACTTAAAAAACAACAAATTGTCTGGTAGCACTTAAAAGACTAACAAAACATGTAGATGGTTATCATGAGCTTTCGTGGGCACAGCCCACTTCTTCAGATGACCAGAGTGTTGGATGTCCAGAACCAAAGATAAATAGGGGAGGGGATGGGGGAGAGGAAAGAGGCAGTGGATATATAAATATCAAAGGGAAAGCCCAGCTAGTATGTAACAGGCAAAACTGATAGTCTATAAGCACCTAAAGACTGGATAGTTAAAAGGAGATATGAACCATTAGTTAGCCATTAGAAAGAAAGAGTACTAACACCAGATTCTACACAGACAAAGAACCATTGGCACCTTCATTGTTTGGTTGGTTGATAATATCCCAGCCATCCGGTATCTCAATTCAGACCATTGGCATGAGAATTAAACTTGTGAATTAATTGTAGTTCCAACCCTTCCCTGTGTATTTGGCTTATGGAATTGGTCTGTAACAAAACAGCAACTTGAAGATCTCTTAATGAGTGACCAGGCAGATTAAAGTGTTCACCAACAGGTTTCTGTATGTTCCATTTACTGATATTTGATTTGCGTCCATTGATTCTTTCCCATAGGGACTGTCCAGTTTGTCCAATATATATTGCAGGGGGGCTTTGCTGGCATAGATCACACTACTGGATGTGCAGTTAAATGAGCCTCTGATTTGGTGGTGTATGTGATGAATTCACTTGTATAGATATGTGGGCAGAGTTGGCACTGGGGCTGATTGCAGGGCTAGATTCCTCGATGCTTATGATGTAGCTGTATAGCATGGTTACCAGAATGAATGTTTGGGGGGTTCTCTAAGTGAGAATAGGCCTTTCCCCCAAGGTCTCAGAGTGAGGGATCATTTTCCAAGATAGGTTGTAGACCTCCCAAAGGTCCTGCCTGCTCTGCTCTGGCAGCAGCCTTTTGGGTGGCCTGTTCCCTGGCCCAAGGAACTGCTTTGGCAGGTTAGGCAGACGGCATGGCAGCTCATGCTGGGTCCGGAGGCAGGACCCAGCCAGGTGTGACCCATGTTGAAAATGCAGCAAGGGAGCCAGGGGAATGCCATGCCACAGGTCTCCCCCTGAAAGAGTGTCTCCGGCATGCACCGGTGGCCCAGGGCCAGGCCCCTGGCTCAGGTGCACTCCCTAGGCCTGCCACGAGCTGGTCTTGGCCATACCACACCCCCAGACCTTTGGGGACTGCTTGGTTATGCTGCATCCCAGTTATTTCCTCAGCTCCTTGGAGCAGCCACTCTGCACTCTGGGCTCCCTGGGCGAAGCACAAGCACAGCTCAACAAACACTCTCTCACCGCCCTGTTTCCCTCACCCCCATAAGGTTAAAGCATCAGAATTGTCTTCCTGAGAGGGGAGTGGGAGGAGAAAAAGCCCTGAGGCTCCCCGCATGCTCCTCTCCCAGCTGCTTGAACAGCAGCATAGAGATGTGCTTCAAGGAGGCTTTTCCTGCTGCTCAGCAGGGCATTGAGTAAGGGGGCTATGGGTGCAGGGTCTCTGTGGAGGTGGTGACAAGGCTTGGGGGTCAGGGTCTCAGATGGGGGGGGAAGCAAGACTGGAGTGCTAGGGTGGCCTCCCAGTGTGGCCCCAGCCTGCTCACATACTGCCCTACCGAGACCCTGCACCTCCAACCCCCACTCACCACTCTGCGGAAACCCCACACCTCCAGCCCCCCCACTCATCTCCTCCAGAGACCCTGCACCCCCAGGCCCCTCAACTCATTGCTCTGCCAAGGCCCCACACCCACATGCCTCCACTGAGACCCCACACCACCAGGCCCCTCTCACACCTTCTCCACTGAGACCCTGCACCCCCAATCCCCTCTCTCATCTTTCACCTAGATCCCCAGCCTACTCCTGCTCCCTCCCGTCTGGCTAGACACCTCTCCCCAGAGAGAAGGGGGTTGGTGAGTGTAACTCTTGTACTCTCTGGTTGGGAAAGCTCCACAGAGAGGGGGTTTGGTGAGTGTAGCAAGCAGGGGGCACAGCCCCCTAGTTAATGTAATGGAAAAAAAGTATGTATACTACATACAAATCATTTTTGTCCAACCTGAATATAGTACACAAATTTAATCAGTGTAAGTCAACTGCAAGCCTGCATTTTTATTCTTTAAAGTGTACTACTAGTGAGCTGCTCCTGTGTTCGCTATGTTCACTCACCCCTCTCTCCTGCCACTTTTGCATGAGAACCTAATGACGTTCAGAGAGCGGGGGAGTGTGATGTCATTCTGTTGCCCAGCAAGAAATTTCTTCTTAAATATGTAGAGAGATAACACCTGCAGCTGCTACTTGGTACATAAGAGAGAAAGTGGGGGGAAAAGAGGAGAAAAGTGGCCACACCCTCAATAGAAATTTAGCTCCAGGGAGGGTAAAGCATGTGTGTACCATCTTAGGGAAAGCTAAGTGCAAAGAGCATTATGAGATGGAGTTGGGATGCATTATGTGCAACATTTGTACACTGTGGAGGGGGAAACATTTGGGTAGCAGAGCAAGGCCAAGATAGTATAGCTTCAAAGGACATAGGTCATAATAATCAAGCTGTTTCCACAGATTTTATCTTCCATTAGAAGCACCATATTCTGATCCTCACAACCTACTTTACAAGGTAATACAACCCTTTGGGTTTGAAGGCCATATGTGAAATAGTTGTCTAGGTTTCTCCACATTGCTCCTGGCATAGTACATGCTAGCCCACAGTGGAGTGTAGGAATTTGCCAGAATTATTTTTCCAGATAAAGTATTAGATTGCAGCCATCATTCTGGCTACAGAAAAAATGGATAACTCACCTAATATCTATTAAAGTGCAAAGTTCAATAATCTAGGAAGTCCTGCTCTTGGGGGTGAGAGCTCTACCTTTGCAGGAGCAGACTGAGCACTTACAATATATATACAAAACTATTAAAACAAAATATACTTACATTGATAAGATGTTTAAATCCTTTTGATAAAAACTGCATCTGAATACACTGAGTTTTACAAGATTAATTTACATTCAATAGCAAATAAAATATCAGTGACTATCCAGGGCTATTGCTTTTAGCTTATAACAACTTTAGTCATAAAACTCTGAATTTTGGAACTATAGTTCTTTCTGCAGGTGTGTAATGAAGAAGTAAAGCCTCTCCATAAAACTGCAACCAGAACACTCCACTATGAAAGGTAGATTTTGATCTTTAAAAAATTCTTCAATCTGACAACTAGAATGTCCCCTGAAAAATAAGTGACTACCTTGGGAATATTTTTAAAAGTCTTTCCCCCTTTGAAATGTTTGCCCCATTTACTATTCATGCCTTCTATAACAGAGAACAAAATACCATCTGGTTAAATCCCACCATTTCCTGTAGCAATCCAGGCTCTCTTTTCAGTTTCTTATCCACATACTGGACGTCTAACTGCTTACCTTGGGGAAAAAACTAATGAGATCCCATCCCAACACAATATGGCCTTGGTACATGTCAAAATCATCCTCCCAATTCTGGTTTTCCCTTAATTATTTAATGAATTAGTCCACAATCATGCAGATTTCTTCCTTTACCCCTCTCCCAAGGAACAAAAAAAGAAAGCTTTACAGGTTTCACTGAGACAGCTCCATGACAGTGAAGTTTATTGAAAGGATTCTTAAAAGCAGATACTCTGAACATGCTTCATCAGCCCAAGTTCAGAACACAATTGTTTGTCTGGTTTCCAAATGATGTGTGCATGTTACAAATTGTACATTTTTAATACCCTCATTTATACCACATGACGTGAGCATAAGATACAATGATTCTAATATTACTCAGTATGCCAATTTATTGCTACAACTCCCAACTAACATAGGGCACACCTGGAAATAGCTCCAAGACAGTGACTGCAAATTAGTGCTCCTGGCACTCCACAATGTCACTAGTGTTCTGACAATCAGCTCTTATATCAAACAGGCCATTTTATTTTGCAAGCTAGTCCATTTTAAAAAATGGGCTTGACAGGAAGTATTAAAGTTTTTGGACTACTCACTGTGATATTTTTATATTGGCTCATAGGAAATACACGTGTTACCTTTGTTTAGCTTTTACACCTCTAAAATACCCATGTGTGAGCAAATATATTTTACATCTAAATCAAAGCTATTATAAATTATGCAACAGAACACAAATAGCAGATTTAGCTGAATTGTTCAAGGGAGTAGGGCCCAAGATCCATGAGTGAAATGCTGCCCCCTTCAATAGAAGTAATTTTGGGGGGGGGGGGGGGGAAGGAGAGTACACTAGTGTTGCCATTTAACTTAAAACATAAATTATCACATGTTTAAGTCACCAGACTACTGTATGCATTAAAGCTATGCTAATTATTGTTTTAAGAAAACAATTTGAAGAAATATCCCTGTGAATTCTGAACACAAGATGTAAAGTTCAGCTATTTCAGTCTTGAGTGAAGTACAGCTGCTTTGTAATGTTAAGCCTTCAAATAGCACCTCTATTATTTAGGTCAAATGATTTTCATATTTGACTCTTACCAGCCCTTTTCACCAATAATGCAGTCAGTTTATTGAAGTATATTTCAGCAACTGAAAAGTTATTTCAAAAGCAGAAGACCACTATATCCAGTGTGAAAGTAAAAATGTGGTATAAATATAAGCATACTGTGTATTACACATTATATATTATATATACTTCAGTTAACCATAGGATAATTAACTGAGTAGATGACTAGTTATCATGGGGTACAAAGTCTTTTTGTAAACAATACACACACAGATTTTAAGGAAAGTCTGACCGCTGGAAAAATGGTCTTCCTGGATTTCTTTTCTCTTTTAAAAGAAATCAATACTTATTAAAGATGATGTATGTAAGAATGCACTTTGTATTAAAACAAGGATCAATACTTTACAGTTTAAGAAACTTTACATATGTACATAAATTATACATCAGGAATGATTTTAAAGCTCAAAATGAGTCATCTAAAATTATTTCCCTTCAATTAAAACCTTTAACTCTTTCACATTATGGTCATTTGCAACTGCCACAGCATAGTCCAACGCTCGAATGCTTGCTAGAAGCTTTACTATCTGTTTTATGTGCTCCCTAAAAAAAGGGGAGAAAAGGTAACATTAATACACCTAGAGAACAACCTTATACAAGTATTTTAGAAATATTTCACCGTTGATTCTTTTCCCCTCTCCCCCTCACAGCAAGTTGGCCAGCTTGTAGATTAATTTTTTTCTTCATTTGGCTAATTGAAAACATTGTGTTTCTGGATATGAAAACAAAGTCTCTTTTGGGAATAGCAATTCTAAAAACAAAAAAGGAAGACAAGCCGCAAACTTCCTAGCTGTCAGGATGGTTGAACGCTGGAATAAGTTGCCTAGGGAGGTTGTGGAGTCTCCATCTCTGGAGATATTTAAGAGCAGGTCAGACAGACATCTATCAGGGATGGTCTACTGGGTCCTGCCATGAGGGTAGGGGGCTGGACTCGACCTCTCGAGGTCCCTTCCAGTTCTAGTGTTCTATGATTCTATGTATGGCTTATTTGGACACAGCATCATCTCAGGATGAACTACTGGTCACATGGGGTATTGTAGTGAGTTGCAGCTCCATTAAATAAGCAATGCTTGAGCCAAAAATATAAAACTGAGCAGTTTTTGTGCATTCCTCAAGAAAGTAAAATACTGCTACACATTTATAATAGATTGAGCTGGACTGGATAGTAATAACAGGTTCAAAGTAAACTACTAGCAATCTAGGAGATAAAATTTTCCTAGCAGGCTTGTAAAAGTCCCACAAATTGAACAAGAGGCAGACATGAAATTTAACTATTCAAAGAAATTTTTACAATTATAGAATTCCAAAAATCTACCCTTCCTAGGACTACCAAATTGAATTATGCAGACATCTCCAACACTCAAGTGAAACTAACAAATGGGTTATGTTTTGTTTCCCCCTTCGCACAAATAATTTATGATAGTTTTTGCTTTGAAACACAACATACTAGAGTAATATTTTGTCACATACTATGGGACAGAAGAGCCTAGATGAATAGCTATGGTGCAAACGGAAGGAAGGACATGATATAATTTTGCAAGACAAAGCTAATATAGATCAGTGGCCAATTGCACAGCTGTTATCAGGAAAATTCAGGATTATATACTTCCATATCCTTAGTTATCAGCACACAGCATAGAAAACTATATTAATTAGAACAGGAGTTTTCAGGAATTTTTGGCTCAATATCCATTTACCCTTTCATTATTAGTCCACAGTTCCAGTGAAAGCTTGCTAAACAAACAGCTAGCATAGAAAGAAAATATTATTATATAAACTAAGACGACTAATTTTGTACTGGAATCTCTCTCCTCACTTCCTCCACTTCACATCTTGTGGCACATGACTTATGGTATTTAAGTGTCCAATCCTATTTAAGCTTTTAAATACAGCGATTCTCATAAGCAGGGTTAAACAATGTTATCCGATAATGAAAGGAACCTCTCCATTGACTGTACTGGTATATTTAAGATAAATGCAAGAACACAATTTGGATTACAAAAATCTGTACTGCTGACAAGTGGTGGAAATTTGAATGGCAAGCAGTTACCTGCAACATTAGCAAATTTGTAAAGAAACCAGCAAAATCAAACAAAAATCCCCAAATGCCACTTTAATTGATTAGAGTAGAACTACACAATTGGAGCAGTCATCTAACCTGTATACAATACACTAACCATTCCCAAAAGCCATCGATACCATATTAAAGAGCCCACTTACACTTCAAAAAGAAAGGGGGGGGGGAGGGGTCTTCCTTGATTGATAGATAGATATATGGAGCTGTCTATTGGACCATGTATTGTGTTAGATAGATATATCTATATCTCAGCGGCACGAGATGCTATTGCATTAAATGATTCAAAATATATTACCTTGCATTTCTTTTTTCTACATCAGAGCATCCAATGCTATTTCTGTAAATTGTATCAGCCAGATGAATAAGGTATCTACAGAAGTTCTCTAGCTGGGAAATAGTCTTATCCCCTTTTAGATTAGCAAACCACTGTTTAGGAAAGCAAGCAATTACCTAGAGATGATGGAAGAAGAAAATGTGTTAGCAGTCTGATACGTTTTAAAAAGTTAACAAAATCCCAGTTTTGCAATAAGGCCTATAAAAAGGTATACAGCCACTCCCCAAGTTACGAACAAGTTACGGACCAACACTTGGTCTGTAACTCGAAGTGTTCGTAACTCGGATCCCATAGAATTACATGGCGACCGCGCTGTTCGTAAGCGCGGATCGCCGTTCGTAACTCGGATCCGCATTTACGACCGCTTTGGTCGGAAGTGCGGATGGTCGTAAGTGGAGGTGGTTGTAACTCGGGGAGCGGCTGTACATTGTGAGGGAACTGTAGCACCACCAATGTGAGAATTAAGATGCAAGCACTCCATACTAATCAGTACCTTAAAGTTAACAATATCCAGGACAGCAATAAGCAGAATTCTACTGTATATTTTATCTTAAAAAGTTGTCTGCTATAAAAGTATAGTAATTTTTGTCAAGCAATATGGGAAACAACACTAGAAATGTTAAGCTGAACAGTCTCATACTACAGCTTCAACTATATATTTTATTTGACTAGAAATTCAGGATTTAGAAAATATTCTACATAAAAAAATCTTTTACATAATTGTTCCATTTTACTTACACTTTGAGCTTTCTTAATGCTGTCCTCACCATATTCAGAATTCTGAAAAGCCATAAGGATATATCTATTTAGCAGACCATCTATCGATAATTCCTGTAGAGTTTTGTTTGAAAGGATTCCATACCACTGGAGAAAGTTTCCTAGTAACTAAAAACACCAGAGACAATAGAAGAGTTAAATATTTGAAGGCAAAGCGTAATCAACTATTGATAAACTAGGAAAAAATACTGGTTTAGAAGGCAAAAATAAATGTTTAAATGTACTGACTAGGATGAGGTAAAGAGAATAACTTTTTATAGTTCAGTGTAATGACTAAATAAAGCCAGTGAGATTCTTCCCAATGTTATAACACTGAATTTTTATGAAGACCATTACAGAACATTCTATTGAATACAAAGGAACTACAAAAAAAAAATCAAAGTTTTTATAGCCAAAAAATTGTTCTTCCATATCTACTAAGTGTAGCCTAGCTCAGTTGTGTCTGAACTTTTCAGTCTGACAGATGAACAAAATTAAAAAAAACAAAACACAAATACTGCAATCAGTACTCTAGGGAAGACTCTGACCTACTCTTGCTCTCTTTGCAAAACCTGCAAACCGTCCTGGCACAGGAAAAATCCTGTTCTTGTATTGACATCATGGGTAGTACCTATATCTGACTCTCAACATGAAGGCATGTGGTCAGGGGAGAGTGGCTAAGTGTTTATCTCCACTGGAATATAGGATATAAGGAACCACTGCCAACTGGTGAAAATTAAAGCATCTTGAATACCAGTGCTGAGGCAGAGAATAAGGGAGCTGTTGGTTCTCAGGTTCTCCTGGATTTCCATTCTCTTGTGTGGGGTTTAAGAACCATCATTTGACCGATGCTATTCTCTGGAGCACCCACGGCCTGGCAATAAAGCAAGCAATGGAGCAGTCATGGCTACTCTCCTCTCTACCCTGCACTACAAGAGCAGCAGTTCAGAGCATTCCTAGTTCACACAAAAGCTCCAGCTTGGGCTTCAAAGAAAGTAGTGGAAGGCAATTTGGGAGGAAGCAGCAGGAGGAATAATTCAAAACATTTCATTTAAAAAAAAAGTCACAGGAAGCAACATTTTAAATAAAATAAATACTACTTTTCTTAGCAGCATAGCTGTTGAATTGTGCTTCTGTATGACATTTTATTTACATTTAAAAAATTATTTTGCATGTTTGCAAATTTGAACATAACCAAAAACTTCAGCTTACAGTCAACATTGCTGTGGGGAGATAAATGGATGTAGAAGCATGTTTAGGAGCATTGGATGGTTTAAGCATTAGGGCTACGTCTACACTGGCGTGATCTTGCGCAAAAACTCTTTTGCGGAAGAGTTCTTCTGCAAAAACTCTTCCAAAAGGAAGCGACCACACTGGCATGTGCTTTTGCGCAAGAGCATCCATGCCAGTGTAGATGCTCTCTTGCACAAGAAAGCTCTGATGGCCATTTTAACCATAGGGCTTTCTTGCGCAAGAAATTCATGTTGCCTGTCTACACTGGCCTCTTGCGCAAGAACAGTTGTGCAAAAGGGCTTATTCCTGAGCGGGAGCGTCAGAGTTCTGGCTCATGAAGCCCTGATTTCATACAGTAGAACGTCAGTTTACTTGCACAAGAACACGCGGCCAGTGTAGACAGGCAGCAAGTTTTTGCGCAAGAGCAGCCGCTTTTGTGCGAGATCGCACCAGTGTAGACACAGCCTAGGAGTTTTGGAGCTGTCTGGTCTGTGTGGAAAGCTCTTCTGGGATACCTCGGGGAAAGCTGGTTAGGGTAGCTGTTAAGCTTGTGGTCAATACTAGGTCCCTCACCTTCTCTGCTGCCTCAACATGCTGTCACTATGCTCCTTCCCTACTCTGATTAGGGATGTGAACAAGAAGTCAACTACCAGATAAGCAGGAGCTTATTGGGTAGCACTATCGACTACTCAATCACATCCCCACCTGTTGCCTCCCTGCAATCTTAAAGGGACAGAGAGGAGCCAGCACGCAAAGATGCTGGCTCAATCTCTGGTCCTCCGCCAGGCCTCAGGACAACCCTTCCCCACGCTGCCACTTCTGGAAGGGGCAGCCGGTCCCACGGGTGTCTCAGCACAAGCCCCCCCCCGTTGCCATTCTGCATTTTTAAAGGGACAGATCAGTGGCAGCTCATCCCATGGATCTTGCTCAGCACAAGCCCTCCTCCCCTTATTCTCCTGTTGCTGCTCTGCACTCTTAAAGTGAAAGAGACCTGTGGGATGGTTGCCACTTCTGTCCCTTTAAGAATGCAGAGTGGCACCGCGGGGGAGAGTTGTCCTGAGACCCTGTGGGGGACCAGAGACTGAGCCAGTGCCTTTGTGCACTGGCTCCTCTCTGTCCCATTAAGAGTGCAGAGCAGCAGTGGGAGAATTGGGGGGGGCTTGTGTTGAGACCTGGAAGCGAGCCTTTCCCTAACTTGTCAAGTAGTCGATGAAAATTCCATCCACTAGTCAACTAGCAAATTAATCGCTACTTAACATCCCTAACTCTGATCCAGCAGGGGCAGCAGTGAGGCCTGGCTGCCTGCACAGTAGGTGCCATAGCAACTCCTGGAAACCTGTGGCAGTATTTCAAGCCATTTGTACAGAAAGATTTCTCACAGGTTGTAGGAATAAGTGACAGGGCTGACAATTGGAAATGTCATGCAAAATAGTCCTGCCTGACAATCTTGACAACAGAGCTTTTAAGATCCTCGTCCACAGGCTGGACACTACTGGTCCCATGGTAGAGCACAGAAATGGAAAGGCCAGGAACTCAATACTAATCCAGACTCTCAGACTTCTATAGCTTTGTCAGGTCACAATCACTCTGCACCACTTTCTCTACCTGTAAAAAGACATTTTCCTATCACATCTTAATGAAATGAGAGAGTTATTGAGGAAATTTTCTTTCAAGATGTGGCTGAATTTACTGAAAAAACCACCAAGATAGACAATCATGAAGACGTGACCAATTTTGATCTTTTAAAAATCACTTTAATTTTAATGTTTGAGAACTGAGAGCCGTGCCCAGTTTCCCCCCTTAAACACACAGAGGAAAGAAGAGAAGAGTTCAAGAAAGGGACATAGTACATTGAAATAATTGTGCCAAAATGTTATGCATATGAACAGATTTTCAAACATATCCAGAAATTGGAAAAACAATTCTGTTTCTCCCCAATTCAGTCCCTATACCCGCACAACTGGAAAAGCCAAACCTACTACTATTTGCAGAAATCTATAAAGCTTGTCTTAAACTCCAATCTATACAGTCACTCCTTTGGTTCATATATTGAGCTCAAATACTTTTATTTCAAATGAAAGGGCAAGCGAACTCTAATTTTTTTTTTTTTTTTTTTTAAGAGACTGTTGAAGAGTGCCACCTTATGACAAGGTGTTTCTTTTAGATCCTTTTTCCCAGAGCCTCAAGTAAACCAAAATTATAACTGTTCCAGAATTATAGAGTAAGCAGTGACTGAAAACTGAAAAGGGTAAATAAAAGGGTCACTTGTGCACAATGAGTTTGATGTTTCCTACTTTTTTAAAAGTTAAAAACAAACAAAGTAGTTTGTCCTTTGTTCCAAACCAGACCTCTCATTTCCGCTAGGCCATATATTTTTTGATGGTGCACTTTTAGACTTGGTAAGATTTTTTTCTTCCCAGTTGGACTATCAAGACTCATTTGCTTTGTATGTGAAATAAATATGTTATTCATAAATTTAAAATAGCTGTCATTTACAAAGTGATTGGTTCAAGCTGTCTCTACTCTGCTGTGTAAGAAACAGTATTAAAATGGAATGAGATTGTGTCAAAAGGTAATTTCCTTTAAACCTTACAGTACTTAAATTTAAAATTATGCTTCTTAAAACTGCAAATGTCCATTAAATCTGTACTTGTATTTCCCACTCAAAATACTGAATACAGTTGTTTCATTAGTCGACAGATCTAATTTTTTCTAAATTTTCCCACAACCTCCCTTCCACCACATTTCCTCTCTAAAATATTTAACTATATGTTATTGTAGCAGGCCTCAGATATCTTTATTGGCTTACCTTAACAGAGGACCAAAACTGGCGTTGAAAAAACAAATAAGGACCAGAGTTCTTGTTTTCTAAGATGCTGGAAAACAAAAGATTTCTCTAAGCTCATTTAATAAGTAACCCTAAAAATTTCAGTTTTATTTTCATAAATGGAAGATAGACTACAGTAAAAATGCCAAAGTTTTAAATATTTTTTCACAATTTTCACTTTGTAAGAATGTAATGGTGTTGATTATTAAACTTTATTGCTATAACCCAAACCTATGAAACACCACCAAGCTATGAAAAAGCCTCAGCTACCATATGTAAAACAAGAGGGAACTAGAATTCAAGATATTTATTGTTGCTTTGCACATTTAACAGCAACTTACTTTCTGGGGTACAAGGGCATGAATACATCATCATCTAGTGTTCTTCTCATTCTCAGTAACAGTGCCTTCAAAAGTGTCTGAAAGAGTTAAGAGACAAATAGCTAAAAACGTTTGCAGTTCTTTGGTTGCTAGCTAAATTAAAGAACACTTTAAAAGTGTAAGCCCCATTTCATCACAGTATATGTCGTATATAAAGTATATGAATAAATGCTTTTATTCAAACTGAACTAAAATATTGGGAATATCTATAATTAAGTCAATCAAAATACTGAACTCCAGTTTAAAGGGAATTTAAATCAATGTGGCTATCCCTGTTCTTAACTTTAAACAAATTCTTAACATTTTACAGGATCAGGGCCTTACACAGTCAACTCTCCTATTATTGTTAAGTTTGCATTCCTACCCCATTAACTACTACATTGCAAGAAAATAGCTTACACCACCACAAAATATTTAAGTTGTCAGAGACAAGCTTTTTTGTTGCATAAGACAAGCAAATGAATTGTGGCAATCTAGAGACAGTTTCAGCAATAAAATATGCTTTGATAACAGAAACAATATTTCCAGCTGAACCTTAAAGTGAAATTATAGTCCTATAACCAAGTTTGATACGTTTTGCATTCTTCTGTGCAAATCTTATTGTACATTTTGCACAGACTCAAATGGCTTAGCTCGCTACCTGGTTTAGCTCCCCGAGCTGCTCCAGTGGAGCTTATGTGGTACAGAATTGGGTAGTGGCACATCCATTAGTTGTAAGATGCTTTGCCCTGCTCCAAAGTGTGTATTGTTTCTCACCATGCTGAATAAATTCTATAGAATAGATTCCCTAAAAAGTACGATTTAGGAAAAAAAAAGTTACCTGTGTGTTTTTGTTTTCTGCATTTACCACTGAAGGATATCCATTTACTAGTTTCTGTGTAATTGCTACCATCCGAGATGTCTGTGTTGTAGAAAAAGGGTCCCATATACTTTCAGCAAGTACTATTAAAAATAAATAATAATTAACTACATAGTTCTACTTTTTGAGCACTTGAAAAGAGGTTTTAAAGTTAAATTATGAGAGTTGTTTTCTCCTGTATTTACTATGGTTTCATATTTGTAAATGTTACAATATAGCATATTTAAGTTATACCTGTTAATTTAGGGAGAACAACTCTTTCCACAATGGTAGGTAATAGGGAAATATCAGCATCATCCTTCTCTTGTTCCTGTTCTTCGCAGCCATAGAATAGCAATGATTCAAACCATAACATACTCTCAAAATCTTGACATTTGCCCTATTAAAATGAATAGGACAGATATTAGTCCGATACACAATTACATATTGAGGTTAACAGTAGTTTTAAAGTGAGCCTGAACAACTTATTTAGCTATTCTAAATGATCAACATAATATACCTGAAAAGACCTACTTTTTTCTTTTATTAAAAAAAGAAAAAATAGCTTTGGAATTATGTGCCAAGTATCAAATATTCTAAAAGTGTTGGGCACATCAGCCATTAGACAAAGGGCCAGTTTAGCAGGTGTTTAGACATCAAATGAGATTTTCAAAGGTGCCTAAGTGACATGGAATTCAATGCAGATTTCTTCTATATTTCAAAATACTTTAGTTAAGCACAAAACATGTCCTATTCATTTTTGCAACTGATTGGACAGGACTGTGGATAAGCCACTCTGCCTTAATTTCCCCACGAACAAAGCTTCAGAAAGATGTATAAGCAAGATCTTTATTTGTAAAGTACTTAAAGATCCTGTGACATCAGAAGCTTAAACAGTGTAAACTATTTTGTTTTCTTATGCTCATGATATACTAATCACTGGCTACCCCTCTGTACAAAACCCTAGAATGGAATATGCTAATGATACCACACTAACTACAGAATCCTCATATAAAAAAAGATCCACTTTATATAAATGTTGTTCTCTTCTACGCCCATTTTGTAGAACGTGGAACAAACGTGGTTAAACCTTCAAAAACAAAACTAAGGATTTTAAATTGCGGCTATCTGGCTAATCGTGTAGTCGATACAAATTGTATTGACTACACGATTAGTTGATAAGGGACGCTCTGCAGAGCCACAGCGGGGTTAGCTCCAGGAGCTGGCTTGAGCCAGGACTGAGCTCCGGAAGCCACCCGTGCTGCAACTCTGCATTTTAAATGTAGTAAGAGCTGCAGGGTTCTAACGACAGTAAAACCTGTGTTATCCAGCACACTCGGGGATTAGGGCGTTCCGATTATCTAAAAATTCCGGTTATGTGAGGGTCCCATCAACCTAGGAAAAACCAATGGACAATAATAATAAAAAAAAATCAGGTTTTTAATATTGGTAGTTTTGTAGTATGATGCAGTTGGTCTCACATTTCTATTTTGAGTTAAAGATGATTGAGTTAAAGTACTTTGAATTAAAGTACTCCTTAAATAAAAAATTGTTAAGCCAGTCATGGTAAACCAAGCCAGGCCTGTGTGCCTGAAGATGTGACAGTATTGTGGCTGGGGGCAATGCCAGTTAAAGTTTTCTGGTTAACAGAGTGCCGGATAACAAACGTTTCACTGTACATTTAAAATGCAGAGGCACAGCGTCCTGGACCAGTGCAATCTGGGAAACCAGTAGCCCTATCCGGGGGGCCCAGCTCCCTGCTGGGACGCCCATAGACAAGGAGTGTTGCTGGAGCAGCCTCCCCTATATATACACCCCCCTGCTGCCTTTGATAGAGGAAGCGGGGGTGGGGGCTAGCGGCACCGCAGAGATGTTGCTGGGGGACAGCACCTCCTCCCCCCCCCCACCATCTTCTCCCCCCCCCCCCCCCCGGCTGCCTCTCAGAGCCTGGGGGGGGGGGGGGGGGGAGTTGATACTCCACTTGACTACCTGATAAGCTTATGCTTATCGGGTAGTCGACTACCCGCTAACATCCCTAACCAAAACGTTTCACATATCCACACGCAATTCCTCTCCATATAGACGGATATTGGATACATTAGCTAACATTATCTATAACCTCTTATCCTCTTCCTGGTATCAGTCTGTTTCTATATTCAACACAAGTGAAATGAACAGCCACACCACTATACATCATAAGTGGAAAGCCATCTGGGCTTTCCAATATACTTATACGCTTACCTGGGAAATAAAATAGCTCATTTTATTCTGAAGGTACACTCAACAGTAAACAAATGTAACCTGTTTTAAGATTGGTTTTCCCTTAAAAGATTTTGTTCTATAATAAATACTTTATGAAAGCTATTTGGTTACTTGATACTGCTGTCATTTCTCCCAAAGGAAAGAGAACTAACTGCAGGTGTTGAACTTAAGTCAGATCTGCTGTGGTAACCACAGGGGACAGCATCCTGTAGCCCAGTCTGAGCATGAAAGAGCAAGATGATTCCATAAAACAGGTTATATTATCATACCTCCTGGGAGCCCTATCTATTGAATAGGTCCACTTTGTGCTAGATGTGGTAGAAACACTTGCATTGGGAACAAAAGCATGGTCCCTGCCCTAAAGAGCTTACATCCTTGGGAATCTTGAGACCCAAGACCAGAGAGTAGAACACTCAAAAAGACCAGAAGGGTAATTTACTTTCATTTAAAAAAAAAAAAAAAAGACACTCTACTGCACAATGGCTCATTTAATTTGAGTAACTGTATCTTACCTCCAAAGGTGTCCAGGTAAGGAGCTGAAGTCTTATTAAAGGGTTAAACAGCTTTGGTAAACAGAGGCCAATGTAAGCATCCTTATAAGAGGAGAAATATTTGGAACGCCAGGCTTCAAACTGTGATTTAATGCAGTCAATTGAGTAGAAGCTTTCTAGTACATCTTCAAAAACTTTGCTGGACTCCTTCAAAATACGATCTAGGGGAAAAAAGTTTAGAGAACTAGGTAACAAGAGCCCCCATTAGGTGGTTTAACCAATCTAATTATAGGACCTACAGGTCTGAAACAGGTTTTTGGGGGAAAAAAGCAGATTTCAAGTTTCTGCTCCTCTGTTCTTCCCCCACACTGCCACACAGTGTGTGGGTGCTATAAGTGCCTATTTGGTATATAGCTATATCATGCAAATATGTTTACACTAGGATCCAGTAAGCTTTTGTAGCACTGCTAGTTTTCTTTCAGTAGTATCCAGAATTGGGACTGCATAATGATAGCAATAAGGGTGAAAAGAAGAACTGTGTGCCATGTTCCAAGTGTGATGGAGCATCCTAAACACTAGCTAGTCAAATATATGGTGCTGCACTTTGTATCTTTTACACTGAACTCCCACAACAGTTACCTATACCTATTAAAGTGTCCCAGATATCTTTAGAAGACATTACATGGGCCTCATTTGTGTATCCTACAGTCCAACACAAATCTATGGTGCGCACAATATGATTATATACTAAACGTCTAATAGATATTGAGGCGGGCATATTGTCTGTTTCTAAATCTCATATATGCACAAAATGAACAATGGGTTGCCCAAATCCATATGAACTTTAAAGTTTACTTTTTGCCAATGCATAATGCAACAGACACCACACAGACTCTCAAAGAAAACAGAGCACTGATTTTGTGTAAAACTGTATGGCGACTTGAGGCTGTAGATATGTTGTCACACTTTACGATGCAAGTTTGTTCAGCAAGAAGGGGAGGAAGGGTAATTCCTCTATTTTAGCTAGAGTATCTCCACAGAAGTAAATTGAGTTGTACGTGATTTTAGAACAGGTCTGTTAATCTTGGTTTTAAGAGCTGATATTGTGCCCAGGAAGCTCCATATTTTTATTAAATGCTTTTTAAAAAAATACAAATTCAAGTCAATGTTACAATTCTATTTTGTCATTCTGAGTGTAGAAAAAATTCATATAGTATAACGTGCATTTTTTCTAGAATGTCTATGTTCAATTACATAAGCAAGTGACTTTTCTAACCTCGTTCCATGTTGAAGTTAGTAATATCTGTTGAAGTTTCTTCATCATCACTAGAAAGGCCTTCAAAGTGATCTGCCATCTTCCCAGTTTGTTCTCTTGCTTGCCTACGGCGGGTTCTATAAGGCAGCAATACAATTACAGTTATAAGCCATAAGATCTTTGTTCAAATGAACAACCATTTTAGCCATGCTAGTCCTACTCCTGACCCTAGCAGAGCCAAAGTAAAGATAGTCTCTCTCCATCACTCACCATGGGAGCTAGGGGAAAACCAGTAAGGACTTCGGTGAGACTAGAGTGCCTCATACGCATTTTCAGTAAACTTAGCAAGCACCATCTAACTGACCGTTTCCACATTTCTTTGAGGATATCCTTGGCTAGCACATGGGCTAGCACATGCCCAGACAGAGGGATTAGGAGGAAAGGGGAAGTTTTGGAGGGAGCAAACTATAACAAAATATGTACTTTTGTCATTTAACAAATGTTCTCTTCAACTACTACACAAAGCAAATAGTCTTTTAAGCTGTCCAAGTGGGGACAGTGTTTTCCTATATATTATATCACACAGATTTCCATGATACTGTATGGAGCCTAGCCCAATACAAACAGTCGAGAATCTCAGTATTGTACCTTCTAGCCTCCCTTTCTGCAGTCCGCCGTTTTACATGCTCTTGATAGAGTGCTCTGTCTCGTCCAAAAGAATCAAGATTTGGTGCCATCAGTGCTTTACCTGCAAGATTATATTGACTACAATTAAAAGGTTTTCATCTACAACAGGAATACTGTGTCGTCCAGTTGTATTTTGAAACAGCTGAAAACAGACAAACCCAGATGTTTGAATGTGTAGCTACTAAAGGCAGAGAGAAGTAGTGATGGACGTTGGAATCTCAAATTGAAGATACTCCACATTTATTCCAATACAAAACGGGCTTCATCACACTTCAATCTTCCCACACTCAATGGCCTAAAGCAGCAAATATTTAAACTTATTGGTACAACAAAAATGGAAAAACTTTACTGATGCTATAAATATAGCACTTGGCATGCGACATTAAAAAAACCCATGAGAAGAGAAGAGGGAGAGGGCAGAGAAAAGCAACGCTTTAGCAAAGATTCTGTAGTCCAGACTCCTATTCATCTAGTCTTACTCCTTGAAATAAAATTGGGTTCAGTAAATTATTTGGTGTTTCAGATACATATAAAAACCGACTAGGAAATAAAGCCTACATTTTTTTAAAAACAGCAATTTAATGACACATCATGCTGATTAAGAGCAGAATTAAATTTAGCTAATCAGTGAAGCCAACGATAAGCCACCAACGGAAATTAACACAAAAAAAGTCTCCAGCTTGTCTAACTTTTGAGATAAATTCTCACACATATTACCTGAAACCAGATCTACCCACTACAAGATGAACATCACAAGATTTCAACAACAGTCTCAAACTACACAAAAAATTCTTATCAAACCTGGTTACCAAATTCATCATTTAAGAAAGTTAATGATGATTTGTCTTGGTGTTCCTATTTAAGAATGGGTAAATCCTTTCAGAAAACAAGAGCTTTAGAGCATGAGTGAAGTTGTCATATGCTTGATATGTTACATCTGTCACAATTCTGTTACAGATTATAACAAAAGAGTGAAGTTACCATTTGGGGAACCTGGTTAAGTCCATTCCAAATATAACAACATTTTAATTTAAGTAGTAGAGAGAGCTGCTTATCAAGTTGATGTGTTTGTGGACCTCGGATTGAAAAACTGACACCTGTTACCAATTTTAGTGCAGAGAAGAAAAGGACAAAAAAATTTAAGGAGCCTGGGCTTATCAGTTAATTTGGTCCCCTACATGCACTCCCTCCCCCCCTTGCTGATACTGTATCAGAGGCGGGGGGAGAGGGGAGGAAGGGGGAGCCAGTGCCCACAAAGAGCTAATTTAAAAGCTGGCTCCCCACGAGCACTGGATTTGCCTTGTCCCTCCCCCCCTGCACTACTGCCTCTGATAGAGGCAGCAGCACAGAGGGTGAGGGGGGCAGGCGGGAGTGGCTTTCGAGAAGGCTCTCCCCACCCCCCGTGTGCACTGGCTCCAGTGTCACCTTCCTCCCACCCACACTGCTGTCTTAATGAGAGTCAGCAATATGGGGGGGAGGGGAGAAGGGGGGGCGTGAAGCTGCCGTGAAGCAGCCTCTATCTACAGTGGTCCAGGCTCACTGCTGACAGGCTGCTCCACGGTGCCAGTCTGCAGGGGGTCCGAGCTCCCTGTGGACAGAGGCTGCTGTGGCATCCCACAGAGCAACCTCTGTTCATGGCAAGCCTGGACCTGCTGCAGACAGACTGCTCTGCGGGAGCAGCCCTTGTCTGCAGGGAGCTCAGACCCCCCATGAACAGGAGCTGCGGTCACCCCATGCCGCTGCCTCTGTATCACAGAGTAGCAGGTGGGAGCCGGTCTGTGCAGGAAGCCAGTTTTTAAATAGGCTCCCCTTGCAGACCAGCTCCCGCCTGTCACCCCACAATGCTGCCTCTGATACAGAGGAAACAGCTTGGGGTGGCAGAGGGCTCCCCAGGAAGAGGACCGGGAGTGCACTGGCTGCTGGCCCTGCCTCTGGGGACTATGGAATAGTCATGTAATTGCTAAAATTTCCTGCGGTTACATGTCTAATTACACGCTATCTAACATCCCTAGCTTCAGATCCCAAGCCTTTAAACCCTATCCATTTGATGGCATCCAGACTCTTCCCATACTCCCCCCCCCAAAAAAAAATCACATTCTAATCCAGTGGTGGGCAACCAGCAACCCACAAGCCACATGTGGCCCATCAGGATTCCATGTGTGGCCCATGCACCCCTTCTTCTCTGCCCCATTTTCCCCCCACACCTCTTGTGCCCTGGAGGCTTCAAACTTACCTATTTCTCCCTCTCAGCACTTCCAAAGTGCCATGAATTGGCTGATTTGCATCCCATCCCGCTCCTCCCCCTTCCTTCAGAACTTGAACTTGCAAATCAATCAATTAGTGCTCAAAAGCACTGGGGAGAGGAAGGAGCAGGGATGGGTCACAACTGGGAGAGGAAGCAAGGAAGAAGCCAGGCAGGGATTTGATATTGCAAAATAAGTGCAAATTTTTCTTTATTATTTGAAGTTGATGACAGTTCCATTAATATCTGAATTAAAGCATTTCTATTTTTGAAATATGCATCATGCCATGTATTATTGTACTTAATCTTATTTTCGGGTCATGGTTAGTAGATAACTGATTTCAATCTTGCGTCCCACTGAAATGGAGGGCCACCCATTAGCTTTGGTTGCCCTTTGCTATACTAATCCAACATGCCCCTTTCTAGGCTCCCTAATGATTTACTCAGCGCATACTTGGCATATCACAAGCCTTAAAGCAACAAAGAGGGCCAACACAAGGCCTACACTCATCTAATCTAAAGTGAGAGCTTGTACATGCCCTTGTGACATGGGTGATTTTACCTTTCAAGTGCATAAGGTTGTATGCACATGCTGAGGGCAATGAATTTTCAATGGAAAAACTCCTTAAAAGCAAGAAAACAGATCTACCAGTTTCAGGAAAAGTTTTCAAAAGCATTTGAGTAAAATTTTACTCCGTCTTATTAGCACACAGAATACAATCTTTCCAAGGAAATGGTAGATAAAATATCTGTGCTTTTTGCAGAACTTATTTTATATAAATAACAGTGATCAGAAAGGAGATACTGATCATTTTTTAAAAACTTCATTTCCATTTCTGGAGCACTGGTCTCAAAAGGAGGCTTTCTACTTTGTGTGAGGTATGTGTGATATCATGAAGTTAGTAGCCGAATGTTACAATTTAAAGAAAATAACTATCTTCCTTTGCTTTGAAATTTTTTCTTTCAAGTGTCTGAAATTTACACTGATGAAACTTAACACTTATTGTTAACAGAATAAACTACTAAATCTTCAATTTATCAACAATTTAAAAATCCTGTTTGGAAATCAACAGTAGATATATCATGAATTTTATATCTAAATTAATTTAAGTAGGTAAAAAGAGAGTCTGATATAAGGAAAAAGTTTCATGCTAAACATCACTACTCTTAAATATACTGAATATTTGAAAAGAGTAACAAACAGATTAAGACTAGCAGATAGGAGAGATGAAGTCTCAAGAGTTAGAATGACTCAGTATTTCAACAAAAACATCAGAATACTTTAAATCTGAATTTGCTTCTACTTATAAAAGTTTTAAGTCAACTATGCTCTGCTGTATTTAAATTAAACCATACTAAGTAAACAAGGTTGTTTAATGAATAATAAAAACCTTCAAGATGGACTGACTTGAATGGCTTGAAAACTCCGAAGATTCATCTTTAATATCATCTTGTCGTCTTTGGACAAGGCGGGAAGCTCGCTGTTTGTACAGCTGATGTATTGCTGACTCGAGTTCGTTAATCAGGGGCACCTGTAAAAATATAACACACTACGTAATATCAAACTCTTCAGGTGCTCAACTGTCTGGGGTACCATACTATTCCAAGATGCAACGTAGGCTGTTGTGCTTTTTAGACAGAGTTGTTTTCTTTTACCAGCTGATAGCTTTGGAGCCAATACATGCATTTGACAGTTTATAATAATTGCTTTCAGTTATAATACAAAAGTTGTACAAGTAGTTTTCATTCACAGAGCAGCAGTGTGAAAAGCCTGAGTAAGTTAACTGCTGATTTAAAGAGATGCAGAACTAGGGTATAAATAAATGCCACAAAAGTATTCTGTGGACTGGTCTTCAGCATGTACTTTTAAGCAGTGTTTTGTGCTTATGTTTACGATTAACAGAATTAATTTTTACAACAGCAGATATTAGATGCTGAATCAATGTTAACTGAGAAAGTATGCTAATGACAATAAGCAGTGCTGAAACAAATGTGCTGAAACAAATATACTGAATGTACTCAACCAATGCCAATGATCAATATTAGTGCACTTTATCACTGCTGAATTTTATCATTGAAACATTGGTCACACAGTATAGCATATGCCAACTGATGTTCCAATCCTGAAAAAATGTACTCATCAGCATAATCTTCATTTGACTAGTCATGTGAGGAAAGCTATGCACTTAGGTAAACCTTTGCAGGACTGGAGTCTAAGTCAGTGACAATCTGCTACTCACTTTTTTTTTTTTTAAATGATGTTACTTTAGAATTCAGTTTACATTACAGTAATTAGAATTTACTGTGTTGGGCTCCAGTCTCATTTTATGTCGGATGACCCTACTTCCTGGCACCAAAGAATTAAAAAAAAACTGTACACATTTTCATTTAATACAACAGAGAAATTCTCAGCATGTTTGGAAGGACACATTCTGTAATTTATTCATATCTGGCACTAACAAACTTATATGGTCTCCTTACCTCAGATCAGATATGTCTAATCCAAAATCTTTCAGCTCTTTAAATCAAGTATTTTATTGCTACCTAAAATCCAAGGGGTTTTTTTTTTGGTTTGTTTTAATGAAGAAAGACTTCAGAAAAATGTTTTTTGAATTAAACTAGAACTGACGTCAGTGTTCGGAAAACAACTGCAACAAAGCAGAACACTAAAGCTGAAATGACCACTGACAGTACCCAAAGGCACCAAAGCTGTCAAGTTTTCCTGGGCAGCAAGGGAAAAAGAGAAAAACGTCAGCTCTTTACATTAGCTTTCTTGGACTGAGAACATCAGAACAGAAAGGTCAAGAACGGCTTCTTGAACTAATTAAAAATGGATACAAAAAAGTTTAAATATTTTCTAGATTAAAAAAAATTAAAACTCAGACTTACAAGACTCCTTTTAAAAAATGGATGCAATCAAATACTAATGTTAATTGAAGGGTGAAATACATATACTATCTTTATTGTGGTTTGTGTTCATAAAGAGTATCTTCTTCCTGTGAACAGTTTATTCCACAAATTTTAAGTGAATAGTTGAAAACATGTTTGGAGAAACTTCTGGGGAAATTACAATCAGTTTCTGAATATTTAAAAAAAAGTGAACTTGTGCACAAGTGTTTGAACACATTCAAAATAGATTCCTTCTGGGGCTCAAATTTAGGAGTTAGTACTCTTTACATTCACAATTTTGCAGCTGGTGATCAACCTTGATAGCTCACATTACCTACTATATTGTTATAGGTGTTTTAAAATTCATATGTATTGAATCCAGTTTAATCCATTAATATTTGGTTAATTGTTACAATCTTCTCTCAAAAAATACTAGGAAAAAGACAATATGCAGAGGGTTTGTGCACAATATCTCATTCTATTTGCATCAGGTTTTTATCTACAATTATTTCCAAAGTGTGCTCTGGTGATCTCTCTATACTAGTTAAACAATTTAACTAGCTCTACAAGAAAGGGACAGAAAATAAGACCCAGAATATCTTACTGCCCCTGTATAAAACTATGGTATGCCCACATCTTGAATACTGTGTACAGATGTGGTCTCCTCACCTCAAAAAAGATATTTTGGCCTTGGAAAGGGTTCAGAAAAGGGCAACTAAAATGATTAGGGGTTTGGAACGGGTCCCATATGAGGAGAGGTTAAAGCGACTGGGACTTTTCAGTTTAGAAAAGCGGAGACTGAGGGGGGGATATGATAGAGGTATATAAAATCATGAGTGGTGTGGAGAGGGCGAATAAAGAAAAGTTATTTATTTATTAGTTCCCATAATAGAAGAACTAGAGGACACCAAATGAAGTTAATGGGTAACAGGTTTAAAACTAATAGAAGAAAGTTCTTCTTCACACAGCGTGTAGTCAACCTGTGGAACTCCTTGCCAGAGGAGGCTGTGAAGGCTAGGACTATAACAGAATTTAAAGAGAAGCTAGATAATTTCATGGAGATTAGGTCCATAAAAGGCTATTAGCCAGGGGATAGAAATGGTGTCCCTGGCTTCTGTTAGAGGCTGGAGAAGAATGGCAGGAGACCAATTGCTTGATCATTGTCTTCGGTCCACCTTCTCTGGGGCACCTGGTGCTGGCCACTGTCAGCGGACAGGCTACTGGGCTAGATGGACCTTTGGTCTGACCCAGTATGGCCATTCTTATGTAACTGAAGACCAGTCTCACCCTCACACATCAATACAATAAGAGCAAGACATGATGGCCAATATCTTTATCTTTTAAGAGAGCCAAACACAGTGTTGTGTTAATTGGGGTAGCATGGCTGAAAACCATTCCTTACTTTGTGACTAACATCTCAGAAGCTAAGCACCATGACAGCAATAACCTTAGAATAAGGGATCACCTAGTTCCTGCAAGAAGTGATTGCACCAAATCAGCAGGTGGTACTCATAAATCCAATTTAGTAAATTAAATCCCACTGACATCACAGCATTCTGGGGCACTCTGTTGTGGGAACTGCCATCACTTGGATAAGATGTACAGTCAGGATTCTGATAATCTGATCATTCCATATCCTATAGCACTGTGCTGCACATAATGCAAGAGGAGTTTAACCTGAACTGAAGTTTAGCCAGGACAAAGAACTGTTACATTCTGCCTAAAATTCCCCCTGCATTTAAAACCAAAATAGCATGAAGGTATGATTCTGCACACTTTCGGATATGTGAGCACTAGTCATAGTAGTTTTGGCAAAAATCAACAGAATTATCCATGGAAGACAACGCAGGATGGATTTAACCCTTAACACTGACTTAACCAGGATCTGAAATTCAAAAGAAAAAAATCCTGCAAAAAGCATTAACTAGGTCAAATTACAAAGGATTTATATAAATAAATATGTAGGGGCAAAATCAGACAGGCCCAGGCATAAACATGAGATTAAAACTAGCTATAGACATAAATGGGAATAAAAAAAATTCTACAAATACAAAGATCAAAGACATGGTAGGCCCATTAGTCACTGGGGGAGACAACAGAAAATGTGGAAGTGGCAGAAGTGCTAAATGATTTTTTCGTTTCAGGTTTTCACTGAAAAGGTCAATAGCAATTGGATGTCTAAGACTTATAGGAATGGAAAAGACCTAGAAAGTTAAATCCATCCTCTGCACTCATAACAAGGCCAAACACCATCTAGATAGGTGTTTGTCTACTAGTGAATGTCGGTGAAATGAAGTAGGTGGTGAGAGAAACAGGGAAATAATAAGTTAAAAATTACTTAGACAAGTTAGATGTCCTCAAGATATTAGGGCCTAATGAAACACACACCCTACAATGATCAAGCAGCTGACTGAGAAAATACCTGAACCATTAGCAATCATCTCTTAAAAGTTATTGAAGACCAGAGAGATACCCATGACAGAAAAAAAATGCACTAGGCAACACAGTATGGGAAGGAAGTGGACAGCCCTTGGAGGGAAAGAACAAGTTAGGAACTATTTAGAAAAGGTAAACATACACAAATCCATGAGCCCAGATTTAATGCATCCGAGGGTACTGAGGGAGTTGGCAAATGTCATTGCGGAGCCTTTGACCATTATCTTTGAAAACTCGTGGAGATCGGGAGAGATCCCGGATGACTGGAAAAAGGCAAATGTAGTGCCCATCTTTAAAAAGGGGAAGAAGGACAATCCAAGGAACTACAGACCAGTCAGCCTTACCTCAGTCCCCGGAAAAATCATGGAGGGGATCCTCAAGGAATCCATTTTGAAGCACTTGGAAGAGGGGAAAGTGATCAGGAATAGTCAATATGGATTCACGAAGGGCAAGTCATGCCTGACCAATCTGATTAGCTTCTATGATGAGGTAACTGGCTCTGTGGATATGGGAAAGTCAGTGGATGTGATATACCTTGACTTCAGCAAAGCTTTTGATACGGTCTCCCACAATATTCTTGCCAGCAAGTTAAGGGAGTATGGATTGGATAAATGGACTGTAAGATGGATAGAAAGCTGGCTAGATTGTCGGGCCCAACAGGTAGTGATCAACGGCTCGATGTCAGGTTGGTGGTCGGTTTCTAGCGGAGTGCCCCAAGGATCGGTTCTTGGACCGGTTTTGTTCAACATCTTTATTAATGACCTGGATGAAGGGATGGATTACACCCTCAGCAAGTTTGCAGATGGCACTAAGCTAGGGGTAGAGGTAGATACGCTGGAGGGCAGGGATAGGGTCCAGAGTGACCTGGACAGATTAGAGGATTGGGCCAAAAGAAATCTGAGGAGGTTCAACAAGGACAAGTGCAGAGTCCTGTACTTGGGATGGAAGAATCTCAAGCATTGTTACAAGCTGGGGACTGAATGGCTAAGTAGCAGTTCAGCAGAAAAGGACCTGGGGATTACAGTGGATGAGAAGCTGGATATGAGTCAACAGTGTGCTAAAGCTAATGGCATAATAAGAAGGCTAATGGCATATTAAGGTGCATTATGAGGAGCATTGCCAGCAGATCCAGAGAAGTAATTATTCCCCTTTATTCGGCTCTGGTGAGACCACATCTGGAATACTGTGTCCAGTTCTGGGCCCCCCCACTATAGAAAGGATGTGGACACATTGGAGAGGGTCCAGCAGAGGGCGACCAAAATGATTAGGGGGCTGGAGAGCATGACCTACGAGGAGAGACTGAGGGATTTGGGTTTGTTTAGTCTGCAGACGAGAAGAGTGAGGGGGGAACTGATAGCAGCCTTCAACTTCCTGAAGGGAGGTTCCAAAGAGGCTGGAGAAAGGCTGTTCACAGTAGTGACGGATGACAGAACAAGGAGCAATGGTCTCAAGTTACAGTGGGGGAGGTCTAGGTTGGATATTAGGAAAAACGATTTCACTAGGAGGGTGGTGAAGTACTGGAATGGGTTACCTAGGGAGGTGGTGGAATCTCCATCCCTAGAGGTGTTTAAGTCTCAGCTTGACAAAGCCCTGGCCAGGTTGATTTAGTTGGGATTGATCCTGCCTTGGGCAGGGGGCAGGACTTGATGAACTCCTAAAGTCTCTTCCAGCACTATGATTCTAAAACTGGAAAACGGCATATAGAGTACTAATCTATAAAAGGGAAATAAGGACAACTTGGGAATTACAGACCAATCAGTTCAATTTCAATACTGGAAAGATAATGGAACAAATAATGAGAGAGAAGATAAGGTGATAAAGTAAGTCAACATGGATGTGTCAATAAATTCATGTCAATCCAGCTTCATAGCTTTTTTTGACGGGTTAACAAAGCCATGTGGATATGTTGAACTTAGTAAAGCTTTTTAGTATGTTCCTCTATGACCTTCTCATAAACAAGGTAGGGAAACACAAGCTACTATAAGGTAGGTATAGTCAAAGGCAGGGGCCCAGACAGAGACAGATGCCTCCTGAAGGTGAATGTCTGGCTGCAAAGATGGTGTCACCAGAAGGGATTTGGCTTCCTTAACTGTGGGATGCTGTTCCAGGAAGGACTGCTAAGCAGAGATGGGGTCCACCTATCGAGGAAAAGAGTATTTGGACAGACTGGCTAACTTAGTTGAAGGCTTTAAACTAGGTTCGACAGGAGCAGGTGACTAAAGTCCACAAGTAAGTAAAAAACGTGGAGACCTGGGAGACAGGTCAAAAACTGGGGGGAGCATGGGCTATACTAGCAGGGGAAAGGGGAGACAAGGCAAAATTGGGGGGCAAAAATCAAATCAGCATCTTAGTTGTCTATATACAAATGCAAAAGGTATGGGGAATAATCAGGAAGAACTTGAAATGCTAGTAAACACCACAACTATGACATAGTATCACAGAGACATGGTAGAATAGACATGATTAGAAAGACATAGCTTGCTCAGGAAGTATAGGCAGGGAAAAAAGGGATAGGTGTTCCCTTATATAGTAAAAGTGCATATACTTAGGCTGAAGTTGAGATGGACATAGGAGACAGATTTGTTGAGAGTCTCTGTGGAAGGTTAAAATGGGTAAAAAGTAAGGTTAATGTCCTGGTAACAGTATATTACAGATCACCTAACCAGGAAGATAAGATGGATGAGACTTTTTTTAAACAGATAAAATCATCCAAACCATAGGAGTTGGTGGAGATGGGGAGCTTCAACAACCCAGACAACTGTTGGGAAAATAACACAGAAGGGCACAGATTATCCAACAACTTATTGAAATGTATTAGAGACCATTTTTTATTTCAGAAAGTGGAGAAAGCTACTGGTGGGAGGCAGTTCTAGATTTGATTTTAACAAATAGGGAGGAATTGGTTGAGAATTTGAAAGTGGAAGGCAGCTTGTGTGAAAGTGATCATATGTAATCATGAAAGGATAGAGTTCATGATTCTAAGAAACAGTAGAAAAGAGAACAGCAAAATAAAGACAATGGATTTCAAGAAGGCAGACTTTAATGGGGCTGGTAGGTAAGGTCTTATGGGTAGCAAAACTAACAAGAAAAACGAATTGAAGATAGTTGGCAACAGGACATTATTAAGGACACAAGAGCACACCATTTCACTGTGTAGAAAAGATAGGAATTATGGCAAGAGACCACCCTGGTTTAAACCAGGAGATCTTACATGATCTTAAAAAAAAAAAAAAAAAAAAAAGGAAATACATCAAAATACAAAGGATGAATATGAATAAAACAAATACTTAGGGGCAAAATTAGAGAGGTGTAGGCACAAAATTAACTCAATCTAGCTAGAGACATAAAGGGTAACAAGAAAACATTCTACAAATATGAGATGCAAGAGGAAGACCAAGGACAGGCTAGGCCCATTGCTCAATGAAAAGGGATACACAGTAACAAGGCTGGTGGCGATTGGACACCTAACATAGTGAATGCCAGTGAAAATCTAGTAGGTTCAGATGTTAAACTAGGAAAAGAACGAGTTAAAAATTACTTTAAAAAGTTAGATGTCTTCAAGTTACCAAGGCCAAATGAAACGTATCCTAGAATACTCAAGGAGTTGATTGAAGAGGTATCTGAACCATTTGTCATCATCTTTGGAAAAAAATCATGGAAAGCAGAAAAAGATTCCAGAACACTGGAAATGGGAAAATATAGCGTCCATCTATAAAAATGGAAATAAGGACAGCCCAGGAAACTACAGACCAGTCAGCTTAACTTCTGCGCCAGGGAAGATAATGAAGCAAATAATTAAGGAATCTATCTGCAAACATCTGGAAGATAAGGGGATAGGTAACAGCAAGCATGGATTTGTCAAGAACAAAATCATGTCAAACTAACCTGATAGCATTTTTGATAGGATAACAATCCTTATGAATAAGGGGGAAGCGGTAGACATGATATACATAAACTTTAGTAAAGCATTTGATACAGTCTTGCATGACCTTATCAATAAGCTAAGGATATACAACATAGATGGGACTACTATATGGTGGGTGTATAACTGGCTGGATAACCGTTCTAAGAGAGTATTATCAATGGTTCACAGTCATACTGAAAGGACATAAGTGGAATTCTGAAGGGATTAGTTTTGGGACTGGTTCTGTTCAATATCTTCATCAACGATTTAGATAATGGTACAGAGTACGCTTAAAGTCTGCAAATGATACCAAGCTGGGATGGGTTGCAAGTGCTTTGGAGGATAGGGTCATAATTTGAATTGAACTGGACAAACTGGAGAAATGGTTTGAGGTAAACAGGATGAAGCTCAATAAGGACAAAAGCAAAGTATTGCACTTAGGGAGAAAAACAGTTTCACCCATACAAAATGGAAAGTGACGGTCTTGGAAGGAGTACTGCAAAAAGAGGTATGGAGGGTCATAGTGGATCACAATCCAAATATGAGTTAGTTTAACTGTTGCCAAAAAAAAAGGGAGGGGGGGCAAGCATTCTGGGATGTATTAGCAGGAGTGTTGTAAGCAAGACATGAGATATTCTTCCACTCTATTCTGCACTGACTTCAACTGGAGTACTATGTCATACCGTATTTCAGGAAAGATGTTGACAAACTGGAGAAACTCCAGAGAAGAGCAACAAAAATTATTATAAAGATTTAGAAAACATGAGGGAAGACTGAAAGAATTGGGTTTCTTTAGTTTGGAAAAGACAAGACATGATAGCAGCTTTCAAGTACCTAAAAGGGTGTTACGAGGAGGAAGAAATACATAAATAGTCTCCTTAACTTCTGATAATAGGACAAGCAACAATAGGCTTAAAGTGCAGCAAGGAGGTTTAGGTTCCTATCTGTCAGGGTGGTTAAGCACTGGAATAAATTCCCTAGGGAGGATGTGGAACCTCCATCATTGGAGATTTTTAAGAGCAGGTTAGACAAACACCGGTCATGGATGGGTCTAGGTTAGGGGTAGGGAACCTTAGGCTCAGGGGCTAGATGCAGCCCCCAGCTTGCCTGATCTAGCCCCCAAGGCTCAGGGCTCCTCCCCCTCCCCCCAGGGCCACATTAGTGAGGTTTTGGTTGCTTCTCATTTGTTAGCAACACCAACCCAAAAAAGGTTCCATACCACTGGTCTAGGTAATACTTGGACCTATGATGAGAGTAGAGGACTATACCTGATGACCTCTTGAAGTTCTTTCCAGTTCTATGACTCTACTTTACCCTAAAGCCTATGTGGCAGTCTAGGCTGCACTTCAGTGTTCTGTGAAATACAATTCTGTCATATCTAAAAGTCTTTAATACTTTTAAATATGCCAAGTAAAAAAAGTAAATAATTTGGAAGAATGTCTGTTGGGGAGGAGGGAATTAAAGAGGTAGAGACACAGTAAGGAAACAAAATCAACTTTTATAACTAAAATGTTCTCATTATTCCAGGAATAAATCTATAATACCCACAAAATCTTCTAACATCTCTTTGCTCAATCTCCTGCTGAGGAAAAATGTGTTGTCATGAATCCATCTGTACCCCATCATGTGAAGTTTTCCTATAGTATCACCATTAATGGGAAACAACCACAATCCTCTCTAGTTTCAGTGTTCTAGAACAAGATATGTCCGTAGTATATTCTGTGACGTTTCTACAGTAGGGTGGTAAATGAACTTTATTATTATAAATTGGGGGGGGGGGGGGGGAAATCAAGCCAACACGAGACACCTGAGGCCCAGAGTAACGTGAAACTAAATTCTGCATCTCCAAATTCAGACTGGAAATTCTATTGCTGCAATTCCATTTAAATAAAATGAAAGAAGTTTTAACAACCCAGTATGTAAATTCTGCAGTGTAGCTGCTCTTGTTATTTTATGCTGCCCCATAGGTCTAGCTGTTGATGTATTACTACAAAGATCTGTAACCCTTTACAGACATCTAAAAAACAGGCACTGAATACCAGCACAAATTCTGTGGCCACATAATTAGGGAATACATAGAACCTTGTGAATACTTAAGGTTTCATCTGTATTTAAATATTGCAGTCAAATTGTCTGTATTAGGCCCCAATTTTACAGCTCATTTTGTGTAAGTGCATCTCTGTGGACTCTAACTGAAGCAAAGTCGCCTTTTTTCCCCCCTAACAAGTCACCTATTGAACATCCAGAGAGAGATGAGAACAGACAATGACGTACTAAAGGAAGGCAGATTTAACAAATTCAAGTCTCAGGTACCTCCATCTATAGTAGAAAATTAATCACTTTTTGCCAAAATGATCAGCAGCAACAGAGCCCTAAACCAATGTTAAAAAAGAACTGAACTGTTAGTATCAGAACTGGTTTTGGTCCATTACTTGTTCAAAAGTCAGTTTTTAATGTAGCCAGGCTAAGGTCCTGTACGTATTCAGAACAGCACTAACACGACAGTGTGATTTTTAAGACTGATTTCATCTGCAAACCAAGAGAAAAATAAACCTAGTTTAAAACAAATTAAATGTCTACACTGTGTTTTTCAGTTATTTAAAAGTCAGTCTTGAAAAGGGTCACACATTTAATCTAGTACAATTCTGAACATAGACAAGGTCTAAGAAGAAAAGCCAAGTCTATATTTTATTTTGATTGTACTTTAGACACACAACAAATGAGGCAATAAGAAGTTGTCAACTTCATTACCTATAGTCACTTAAATGTTACCGGTTCAAAAATGTTGCTTATCAATAAAGCACCATTGAGTATGGCTGGTGAATCAAATGAAAAATCCAGTGCATCTTCCACACTAGGGATGTTAAAATGCGTATTTTTAGGTAAATACGTAACCGCTGAAAATTTCAGTGGTTAAATGTTTACATGCAAGGGGAGGCGGCTCCCTATGAGCTGCCTGCCCCCAACCACACTGCAGAGCCAAGGGGGAGGGAGGGAGGGACAAGCAGGGAAGTGGCTTAAAAGTGATACAGAGGAAGCAGCGTGGGGGGAGGAATGGCTCCCAGATCCAGCTTAAAGGCCTGCTCCCCGCTCATACCGGTTCCAGCCTCCCCCCGTCCCTGCTGCCGCCTCTTGATACAGAAGCGGCTATGTGGGGAGGGGAAGGCTGAGTGTAATCATGTACACATTCATACCCCTATTCCACACAGCTCAGTTTTGAGAACTAAGATAGTTACTTAATCTTTAGTTTGTTTTAACTAGTTGATCACTGGTTTAAGTGTTAACATTGAAAAGATCAGATGAGGTCTCGACTGGCATTATTCCATTCAGAAAAAAAAAAAAAAATAAGAGTAATGTGTTTCAAGTGCTTACACAAAGAATGTTCAGAGGCATACAGCTTGATATGTAGTTGTGAAGATGCACTGTACAAATGGAGGTTCTCTCAACAGCTCTATCGGCAACAGAAAGCATCTAACCTCACTACACTAAGAATCAACTGGCTTTATCAACCTGAATGTTTGGTAGGTGTGAAGGGACCCCTACAGCCAGAAAAGTAAGAGCTGCCACTTTTCCACTCCTAGTCAGTTCTGTTGGCTTATGTAGTTTATGTAATAAATAGCTTACTATTGCATATGAAATAGAAATTACTTTTAGGAAAAGAAGACTGATAAAACCTGCATCTATCCATGCTCTCTCCTCCGTATCACAATTCACTTGCGTAATGTACACAGACCATAAGATTGTTAGCATCTAATCTTTTTACTGACTTTAACTGCAGTAAAAAGGATTAATACTAACGTTTACAAAAGTATAAAGGATATTTCCATTATCTTAAATAGAAGATAAAATTCTTCCAAGTTAAAAGTGTATAAGAGTAGCCCACAAAAAAACTTCTGAAAGCTTCAGCAAACTATACAGATTTTAAATCTTTTTCCAACCAAGTATATATCTGAACACTGCCAAGTATTTTGAACTGTCTAGCAGAAAATTTACAGGGGCGGGGGGAAGCAGAAATAGATTGTCATTCATTAAATGCTTCCAGAAAACATCAATGTTGCATCTCAACCTTTTTTACCTCAAAGTAATCTAACAATTCACTGATAGTGGATACTAGCTTTATCCAGTAACATGGCATCCAATCTTTGTGTATGAAAATGTTCAAGTAAACATAAAAAACCCAATTTCGTGAACATTCTTAAAAAACAAAAACAAAAACAAAAACCACACATTTCAGTCAAGTAAACACACTTACATTCCAACTGGAAATACAGAAATCTGTTATTCTGTAAGAGTGAGACTTCTCTTTATTAGCTTAGTATGATAAAGTGATTTTTTTCATCCCTTCTAAAAACCAAACCTTGTGTTGTGTATGGGGTTGGGTTTTTTTTGTAAGTACAAAGAGGCAAGAGTTTGGCATGTACTAAGCTTCCCTACTTCTGTTTTATTGAAAAGAAATTAATGTTTTTTCATTCTTACCTTTTCACTGAAACACTCAAGCAAGTCTTGGACATACCCTCGCATTTCTTGCAAAAATTTATACCGTTCACCAATACCCCCAGAAGACCCTTCTAATCGTTCAATTGCCTTGGTAGAGTCCTCTTGGTTTTGTTGATGTTTCTCATGTTGCTGCTGATTGGCTTTGTGCAGTTCTTGCATTGAATCCAACCTAAGGAACAATGGATAGATAACAAATTTACATTGAAAAGTCTATATAATGCAAACTGTTGAGATATTAAACTGTTTTAGAGTGAGTGTGGAAGTACCAAATCTGTATAAGAAAAATATTTTCAAGATACATTCACTACCTGTAGTTTGTCAATGCCTTCTCCCTTCTCCAGTTCTTATCAGCAAGGAGAGTAGTTTAAGTTATGATGGGCTAGACTGTAAGGTGCTAAGTACAGTCAACTCCTGTTAATCCTAACAGCAGTTGAAGGTGCTTAGAACCTTGTAAGACAGTCTTAAAAAATTAAAAGCAAAGGCATTATGCTATATCTAGCAAGAAATATAGGCTATAATGCAGCCTTTATTATACTGCACTGATTAGACTTATTTCAGCTAACGGAAAGTTTTTAAGACAAGGGGCATACAAACCAGTTTTGATGACACTAAAAAAGTGTGGGGCTGTTAATTTTCAAGTATTTCTCACTGTTTTTGATACCTAACAAACAGACAGAAATGTTTAAGCCCTAAAAAACTAAACAGATTTTGGCCTAAATGTAAGATATTTATGTATTCAGGAAAAAAAATGTAATTTACACACTTTATGAAAACGTTACTTGGTAAGCTAAACATCTCACTGTCCTTTCAATTCTTGACTACAAGATTTTTTTTCAGTGTCCAGAAGCTGCAACTCAGATCTCTCTTCAACAAAAATCAAATTGCCAAATTTTAATAGCTTCGCTTCCACAGAAGAAATCCAGACTTTTGAATACATTTTCAATGTCATCTTCTTTGTTTTTTTTTTTTTTTTTAATGATGTGCCAAGTCAGTAGTTTTCCAGCGATGAAATTCTGCATTTGCTTGAGATTAAAGGATGCCTGAAGGAAGAGAAAGCTAGAGGACAAGTCTAAAAAAGATTGTCTGCCCTACCTGTCTTTAAGCTGTTTCTTTACCAAATCAATAGTAACAGGAGTCATCTCATTACTTGGAGTTTTGAAAGGAACTGTATTATCTGTTTTTTGAGACTTGGTCTCGGATGATCCATAGGCAGCATAAGTGTAAGGAATGCCATACGATGAACCATAAGGCATTGTCTGGTAAGAGTTCTGGTAGTACAGATTATTCACTTCAGTAGGCTGACTTGCTTGAACCTACAGAAATAAGACATGTAATACTCAAAATGATAATGACACTCCTTTTAAAAACACTACTTTTCGTAATTTAGTTTTGACATTTTATGTGCAGAGGTAAAAATTCTTATAACCACAATATTTAAAATCAATCACTTGAAAGATGGGAAAAGAGCCAAGATGCGTTCAGAGAATTATAGTATACAGTAATTAAAAGGAATCTCTTCCATGGAGAATTTCTTAGCATGGTTATTCTTTGCAGTAATACTCATGGCATACTATTTGGCATGAGTTCTAGTTTCAGCAAGCCTGCAACACCAAATTACTAAATATCCTAGGCCAGTGTTCTTCACTGCAAGGCCCCCAAGCCAGAGGCAGCTTCCATGTACCCAAAGTGCGACTTCCTGTCAATGACAATCTATGATGGCACAGTGGGGCTGCTGCTAAGGCAGGCTCCCTGCCTGTTCCTGCGATGCCCAGGGGGGACAGGGAACTGTGGCCAGTGGGAGTTGTGGGGGAGATGCCTGCAGAGAAGGACAGTGCACCAAGACACATGCCACCTCCAGGCACAGTGTGGGGCCAGGGCCACACAAAGTAAGTGCTACACCCTTCTTCACCCCATACTCCTTCCTGGAGCCAGCACTTCATACCCCTTCCTCCACCCCAAATCCCCGCCCCCTCCCAGAGCCAGCCCCTCATACTTACTCCTGTAACCCAAACCACTGCCCCAGCTTTGAGCCTGCTCCCAGAGCCAGCATCCTATACTTGCTCCTGCACCCGACCCTCTATCCCAGCGTAGAGCCCTCTCCTGCACCCAAACTCTCTCCCAGAGCTTATATCCCTCACCCCCTCCTGCACCTTAACTCCCTGCCCAAGACTCAGCCCAGAGACCACATCCCCTCCCAACCTCCTGCCCCCAGTCCAGTCAAAGTGAGTGAGGGAGTGGGAGTGAGCAAGGCAGGACTTCAAGTAAGGGGCTCCCACATTGGCAAAAAAAAAAAAAAAAAAATTCAAAGTTGTCCCCACTTCAAAAACACTGAAGAGCAATGTCCTAGGCTGCACTAATCTATGCTAATACATATTAAACAACATGCCACGAAAGCTCTTATAAATTAGGGATCTCAGCATGTACCCGTATACATGAGCCTGGGCTCATCGGTTAACCCTCATGGTTACATACACCACCCCACTCCCCACGATGCTGCCTCTGTATCAGAGGCAGCAGGTTGGGACAGGTGGGGGGGGGGGGAGGGAGGCGGGAGCTGGTGCACACCAGCTCCTGCGAGGCAGCAACGGTTACACATTTACAAAAATAAATGCATTTTAACATCTATTATAAACCATTTTATAAATTTTAGAAAACAGCTTGCAAGGCCAAATAGTGTCCCCTTCCAACTCTGGGCCAGCTACCTCACCACTGCTGCAAAACCACTAATTGAAGCTACAACAAAACAATCCTTAAGTCTTCCAAAGAGATCAAAGGTAGAGCTGTATGAATAAGTTTTCAGTTTGCTGACCATACTAATAAAGAAAATTTTGAGTCAGATGAAGTTTTTGTTGAACCCAAAATGAAAATTTAAAAATAAAAGTAAATTATGAAAGGAAAATCTGAATGAAAAAAATCAAAATGTTTTGTTTTAAAACATTTAATTTTGATACTTTTTTATTGTGGTTTTTACTCACCTCTTCCCACCAAGAGTTTGGTAAATCTGACATGAATTTGTCATTTTTTCCTTTGATCAATATCTGATCTAGACACAGGCTTGATATAGCTCCTAATGAACTCAGTGGCAAAACTCCCACTGACTTCAGTGGCAGCAGTCTCAGGTCACATATACCTGCTTAACTTCTGGACAGAAAGAATACAAAGCTCTCTTCAGAACTTCATTACTTACTGGATCTTGTTAGCGGTTGTGTGTGGGTCAATGCTACCATAATGCTCATTCACCTTCCATAATGGATAGAAAGCAAGAGCAAAACAACCTGACAAAGTTACACCACTAATCTCATCAGATCAAGTTACACCAATCACTATAATACCAGTTTGATTTTGGGGCCGTTTTAGTCAATATTTGCACTGAAGTTAAAAATCTTATACCGTTTTCAAAAGAATATACCATCTTTTATGAACTATTTGAATACATGCCTGAGGTATATTAATTCCTTTACGTATCTGTTCCTGCTCCCATCGACTGAGTTCTTCATCCTGTTCCCCAGTTACAAGAGCTTCGTCATCACTTCCCTCAATACCTGAGCACACAAAGAATACAAAAAAGATAAAAATGCATATACTGGATTTATACCACAGATAGTTCACTCCAGATTCCTACAGTTAAATTATGTAACCAAGAGTCAGTAAAAACATCTTCTATTGCTTATTATATGCCTATACAGTACAACTTTGCTTATCTTTCATGACTAGGAAATCCACAGTAAACTCATTTTATGTGTTATCTAGTAAATAAAATTATGAGGCATAAAATACATTTATTCATTTGACAAAATTAAAATATACTAAAAGTTCACAAACATTTAGTAAAATTAATAAAAGTTTTTATGAAACTGCAGAAAAGCACTGTGCTATTAAAGTTTTGCTCTAAAGCAGAAAGGAGCCATTTTTGTGTGCAAATTGAGATGTGTTTAATAGCTAGATTCTACTTGACCATAATTCCTTAAGATGCATCATTACAGTGTTATGCAACGGAGTTAAAATAAATTATTCTATGCTGAAGTGCATGTGGATTATGGTAAACCAGAACTCTATTAGTCACGCAGAACATTTTGTTTAAGGCTTGTAAAGGTCAGGGTGAGTAACCTTCAATGAAAAAAGTTTCTGTATCTATTACATATGCTACCATCCTTCCAAAAAACATTTCACCTATTTCCTCTGCAATCTTTTGCCTTTGGGATTTTTCCTTCACTGAGAATACTATTCTTCTCTTCTCATCATCATCTTCATCATCACTAGCATCATTTTCATCTTCTCGAACCAAGCGGCCTTTGCCCGGTTCACTGTCAATAGGCGTGAAGTCCCCAAGTTCCCGGGCCATTTGACGCTTTTTTCTAGCAGCATGAATAAAAGCAGCATCTGGGATTTCTCCTGGAAATACATGTTTACAAGATTAAACAGCAAACCATTGCACACAAACTCAGAGTGAGACATTCTGCTACTTGTCTACTGCCACTTCAGCTGAGAAAAATGGTACTGCAGACACATCACCTCTATTTGTTATCAGTAAGGAAAACATACGACTCCAGAAGCACTCTAACCCTTTCCCCTGAGGCCTAAGAAAGCTCCCCCCTTCTACTCTTTGAGAACTTAATATATAAATTAAGCCTAGCTGGTGTAACCCCTGCACATGGGAAAGGGAGGATTAGAGCGAGGGCGCTCCAGCCCAGCAGGGGGGGGGGGGGAAGCACTCCAGCCAGCCCCATCCTTTAATCAGTCAACTGGTTAAACATACTGATTAAACAAACATAACAGTATGTTTAACCGGCCAACCAATTAAAAGGGATTTTACATCCCTAACACAAAATCTTATTTATGGCAGCTCTTCTCCCTTGCTCGTGCATTACTGATAACTAGGGAAGACAAAATGGTACTAATTTTCCAATAAAACAGCAATCCAAGGTTTATCAACCTAGAATTCCTATTATTTTCACTATGGCAGTGCTAAACAAGATTGGAAACCCAGAGGTTGGACCCACTTCAACAGGAGGTCCTGTTCTGTTTCCCTCACTGATATGGAGCAGAATACTCTCTCTCCAGCATAGTTCCCTGTAAGCTGCATGCTTGCGCATGCACAGAAAAAATTTCTACCCTGCCCACCTCCTAAGCAGAGCTGTGCGGCAGTGCGGCAGGAGGCTGGTGATTGCTCCGGCGGCACGGAGGCAGCTGCTCCTGGCCGGGGCCAAAGAGCTGCATGGCAGGCAGGCAGCTGCTCCAGCAGGCTGGGGCCAGAGGAACCACTTGGCGGGTAGACAGGCTTCTGCTCCAGCCAGCTGGGGCTGGAGGAACCTCATAGTGGGCAGGCAGCTATCACTGGGGTTTGGGGCCACAGGTGGGCAGGAGGGTTGCAGCTGCCAGGGATTACGGCTGCGGGTGGGCAGGGGGTTGTGTTACTACTGCCAGGGGCTGGGGCCACAGGCGAGCAGGGGGATTGCTGCTGCCGGGGGATTGGGGTTGAAGAGATTCTTCATTCCCGTTATTAAAACAGAGAAGGGAAAGGTACCAAAAAAAATGAAGTGATCAGAGTTGAGAGCAGATCATGAACATTAAGCCCTCTTGCTGTAGTGTATATTCTGGATGAATTGATCACTGCCCAAGAATCTAAGCCATAAGCAAGTCTGGAGCTAAAAACTGTACTGTGTCTTTTATTGCAGCCTTGAAGTGCAGGAGGTACCATGTATAGCGAGCTAGAGGAAAGCTGGAGGAGAGAAGGTAGGATTATTGCAGTTTGCTTTAATCTGTGCCTAGATCTGCTGATAATATACTGCCTGAAGTCTCACAAGAAGTTAGCTACATGCCTCAGTGTCCCTGTCTATAACAGAGACACTGTCCCTCAAAAGTGTCACAGGTGGTTTGGGATGCCTTGTTCATTTAATGTGGGTGAAGTGGCATGAGACTGCCACCGCAAAGGGGAAACAGTTATCTACTACACTGAGTGCCTAATCTCACCTTAGTAGGTCAAGCTATGGGCTTTCTCCCCATCCCCAAAGCACCAAATGCATATCCACGCCACACCTACCCTCAGCTTCACGCCCTCATGCCTGAAGCTGCAAGAAAGGGGAAGCACAGAGCTGCTCCTTTGGCAGGGGAATTCTTCCATGAGTGGGTGCCACAGTGGCACACATCCAAACAAGTGTATATGACCTCATTGTTGGCGCACAAGACAAAACTCACACCACTCATGGATGGAAAAAATCTTAGAGGGAACACTGCTCCCCAGGAACAAATAGAGATAGCACCAGTTTCCCTGCTGAGCTACCCTCAGCCCATGTACCTGGGAAGATTGAGTGCACGTGAGAGTTTCCTCTGCGGAGGTGCTCCCAGAGAAAGGATAGCTTCTTAATGGAGTCTGGAGCTCAGTGGCTAGATTTCTCCATGCCCTGCTACTGCTCCCAGATCTTTTCTCGTTTTGCTCAAGATTAAGACCAGGGTCTTCATTAGATCTAGGAGGCTGGGTTAACGTATGCAACTCCAGATACGTAAAATACATAGCTAGAGTTGGCTTACCTTAAGATGAACTTGGCACCATCTTCACAAATGGAGGCAGATGGGAGCAAATGCTCCCGTCAGCTTCCCTTACTCCTCGTGACTGGTGAGGACACTGGCACGGACCAGAGCCACCCTCAGCATTTGATTTAGCAGGTTTTAATGAGACCCGCTAAATCGAACACCAGAAGATCAATATCTGGGGCAGCAAGTGGAGACATGGCCCTCCAGAAAGATTACCATAGAACGCGACAGTAGGACAGAGATAGTAAGGAAAGATGGGTGAGTAAGGGAAACAAGAAGGCAAACATTACTGAAAACTCTTTACAAGCAGTCTCAGCTTCCCATATGTACTCAAGTTACAGTATTATGAGGGGGAATTTTTGTTTGGAAAGTTCAGTCACCTATTTTCAGTAAACATATTTAAAACATTAATTCCAGTTCTCAATATTATAGATTAAGATATTCCTTACACTTAAGATAACGTCACATCTAAACACATTACTGATTCTAACATATTCTTATTTAAGTGAAGCCACTGTATTAGTTTGCTATTTTCTTCTAAAAACAAAGCAAGTTAGTCTGGTATGTTGACTGGAGAAATTTTTTTCTAACAGGTGTAAGTATCAAAAAATTTTTCCCTCTACTTCACGTCTATGCCTGAAGGATCCAAGGTGGTTTGTGAGCATGCAGGCAACCTTATTCCCCAGACAAAAAGTTTCCTTAAATGCAAGTTTAATAGTTATTAAATCCATGAAGAATAATATTTCAAACTGATTTCTTTGGTCCCTAGGGTCTCAAGAAAACTTGATTAAATAGAATAAAAAATATTAATAGTATTCAAGACACTCAAATAGGGGGTCAAAAGAGTAAGAACATTTTCTGGTGCCTATTAAGAATTATGCCAATCTGCACCATAAGGTTACTTAGAGAATTACTAGATCAAAGCTAGAGATCAATATTCCAGAGTTTTAGAAAAACCAAAGGCTGTAACTAGAAGGTATGTTTACTTAGTTTTTTAAAGTCTAAAGCCGTGGTCACCAACCCGTCGATCGTGAGGGCTCGACCAGTCAATCGCGAGGCGTTCGGGCAACCCCGCCCCCCATTTTCCCCCCACCCCCGAGAAGCCCCACTACCTACCTCTAGTGTAGTGCCGGCTTCCTGCGGGGTGGACGGAAGTCCTCTCTGAAGCCCGCGTCACTTCCAGGGGTTCCGGAAGTGCGCGGGCTGCTCCCCCTCCCACAGCTCTGTTGCGTGCTGGGGGAGGGGGCTATGGCCCTAGGAGGAGGAGTGTGGAGGCTTCCCTGCACCGGAGGGGTGAGTTGGGCGCAGGGGTTTCCCTGCGCCGCAGGAGCGGGAGTCGGCCCCGGGGTTTGGCCGTGCTGCGGGAGGGGAGGGAGTTGGCCGGGCCGGGCCGCGGGAAGGGGGTTTGACCCCAGGGCAGGTGCCCACGGGGGTTGGCCGCGCTGCCGGGGGGGGGGGGGGCACGCCAGGGCCGCGCTGCGGAAGGGGGGGTTTGGCCCCGCCGTGGGAAGCGTGGGGGTTGCCCCTGGTGCAGGCTCCCGCGGGGGTTTGGCCCTGCTGCAGAATAGGGGGGGTTGCCCCCGAGGCAGGCTCCAGCGGGGGTCAGCCCCAGGGCAGGCATGCTCGGGGTTTCCCTGCGCCGCGGGGGGCCCGGAGGAGGCATGTGCTGGCTTCCCACCGGGGGGGGGGGGGGGAAGAGAATCCTGGGAGGAGGCAGATGCAGGTGACTCTGCTGCCACTGGCACCCTGTCCCCGCTCCCCAGACTCCACTCCCCTGTTCCCAGCTACAGAACTCTGTCCCCACTCCCCAAACTCTGTCCCCATTCCCCTGTCCCCAGCAACAGAACTCTGTCCCCATTCCCATCCCCACTCCCGTCCCCACTCCCCAAACTCTGTCCCCACTGGCACTCTGTCCCCTGCTGCAGAACCCTGTCCTCTGCCCTCCCAGCACCCTGATCCCTCTCCTCTGCCCCCAGCCGCAGAACTCTGTCCCCACAAAATGTATAATTATAAATGCTTCATTTTAGATTTAAATAGCATGAATAAAAAACAGACCATTTATTTCATAACTATAAACACATGATTTTAATTTTATATATTGCATAATTTAAAAATAAAGTGTTTATCAGAGTGTGTAAGTAAGGGCTAGGGATAGCAAGTGATGGACAGGAGGAGAATAGAGAGCGCAAGGCTTCAAGGAAGGGGCAAGGCTTCAAGGAAGGGGCAGGGCGGTAGATCTTCACCTGTTCTGAGATTTAAAAAGTGATCTTCGGTGTAAAAAGGTTGGAGACCACTGGTCTAAAGTATCCAGTTTAAGCTATGTTTCTTTTTGATTTATTTTGAAATATTATCCCCTGAACATGGCTCCTGAAGGAATTCATATATATATGGCTAACTTAAAAAAAAATACCCCAAAGCTTCAGAGGGGTAGCTGAGTTAGTCTATACAGGATAAACTTTAAAGACTAACAAAACAGACTATTTGTTGTTTAAGTGCTACCAGACTATTTGTTGTTGTTTTTTAAAATATTTTGTTGTCCTTTGTTTTCAACATCTGACATATAAAACTTGCTCTTTGATCTTGTAGTAATTAGAGTCCTATTTTAGGTCTTAAATGAATGAGTTCAGTTTTCACAGTTCTTCAAAAACAGTGTGCAATTATATTCTTCCACGGGGCCAGAAGTATATGGATGAACCTTGGAAAGTGGACACTTCCATTCCAGTTTTCGTTTCTATTTGAGGGTGTGAAAAGTACTGAGCTTGGGAAGAATGCATATAGTTGACATTCCAAGTGTTAGAGACGGCATTTCTAAAACCCACTAAAATAGATTTACTATAAAGTTCAAACCTGGACGGAGAACATTCAGAGATGATAGAGCACTTGAAAAAGCTCCCCCAGTTTTAGGTTTTTCTTCTTCCTTTTCACTTTCAACTTCCATCTCTTCTTCACCTTGTTCACTATTTGCAGTACCATCTTCTTGGTTTGCATCCTTCACCTGTCCTGTTTTTTCTATGGGCTGTTCAACTTTGAGAGAGAAGCATACACTTCAGTTTCCTTTTGTGATAAAAATTTAAAGCACACTTTAAAGAATTCCACCAGATATGCATTCCTTACCTTTAAGCCAGCAATCTAAAGCAAGGTACAGACAATTACAATAATTTTTAACTACTGATCTTACATCCTATGTTTTGGTTTCAATAAAAAACTAGGGATTCGTGATGTTAAATTTCAATTAATCAGCTAATCAATCGATAAGGGGGCACTCACTATCCTGCTGCGCCTCTCCCTTTGAAATGTACAAGAGCCGAGGCGGACTCCTGCACATTTCAAAGGGAGAGGCAACAGGGACCTGTGCCAGCAGGGACCAAAGCAGTCCCCGCTGGTGAGGGTTCCTCTCTGTACCTGTTCCTTTGAAATGTACAAGAGCTGCCTGTGGTTCTTGTACTTTTCAAAGGGAGAGGTGCAGCAGTAGGACAGGAATGAGTGGGACTGTTTCAATCCCCACTTGTACCGTTTTCCCTCTGCTTCCTCATGGAGACAGTGGGGGGGGGGGGGGAGGAACTGGCTTTTAAGCCAGCTCCCTCTAGCACTTGTTCATGTTCCACACCCTTGCTGCCTCTCTCTGATAGAAGCAGCAAGGCAGGGGGGGCGGGGTGGAATCGACTAGCTGAGTTTCTACTTGACTACCCAATAAGCATTTGCCTACTGGGTAGTCAACTAGTCGTTTACATCCCTACTAGGGATGTAAATGGCTAACTGGTGAGCATAACTCTTAATGGCTGATGCTTACTGGTTCCAGTTAAGCAGTGGGGGCTGAAGCAGCTCCTTGCCCACCATGGGCAGGGGCCTGCTCCAGCTCCACAGGGTCTACCACAGACAGAGGCTGCTTTGGACTCTGGAGCAGACCCTGTGGTGTTCCCAGTGGAGGGAGAGGCAGAGGCAGGGGATGCTCCAGCCCCCATTAAATACCAGGTACATGTGAAGTAACTTTCCATTTAACCAGTTAACCAATCACACGGATATAGATAATCCTGGATATAAGGAGGATATCCGTGGATTTGCAGGGCTCTAATTGTAAAATCTGAGTGCTTCGCAAACATTCATTCATCTTCTCAACACTCCTGTGAGGTAGAGTAATATTACTTAGAACATAAGAACGGCCGTACTGGGTCAGACCAAAGGTCCATCTAGCCCAGTATCCTGTCTGCCGACAGTGGCCAGCACCAGGTGCCCCAGAGAGGGTGGACCGAAGACAATGATCAAGCGATTTGTCTCCTGCCATCCCTCTCCAGCCTCTGACAAACAGAGGCCAAGGACACCATTTTATCCCCTGGCTAATAGCCTTTTATGGACCTAACCTCCAGGAAATTATCTAGCTTCTCTTTAAACTCTATTATAGTCCTAGCCTTCACAGCCTCCTCTGGCAAGGAGTTCCACAGGCTGACTACACGCTGTGTGAAGAAGAACTTTCTTTTATTAGTTTTAAACCTGCTACCCATTAATTTCATTTGGTGTCCTCTAGTTCTTCTATTATGGGAACTAATAAATAACTTCTCTTTATCGGCCCTCTCCACACCACTCATGATTTCATATACCTCTATCATATCCCCCCTCAGTCTCCTCTTTTCTAACCTGAAAAGTCCCAGTTGCTTTAACCGCTCCTCATATGGGACCCGTTCCAAACCCCTAATCATTTTAGTTGCCCTTTTCTGAACCCTTTCCAAGGCCAAAATATCTTTTTTGAGGTGAGGAGACCACATCTGTACACAGTATTCAAGATGTGGGCGTACCAGAGTTTTATACAGGGGCAGTAAGATATTCTGGGTCTTATTTTCTATCCCTTTCTTAATAATTCCTAGCATCCTATTTGCCTTTTTGACCGCCGCTGCACACTGTGTGGAAGTTTTCAGAGAACTGTCCACGATAACTCCAAGATCTCCTTCCTGATTTGTCGTAGCCAAATTAGCCCCCATCATACTGTACGTATAGTTGGGGTTATTTTTCCCAATGTGCATTACTTTACACTTATCCACATTAAATTTCATTTGCCATTTTGTTGCCCAATCACTCAGTTTGGTGAGATCTTCTGGGAGTCCCTCACAGTCTGCTTCTGTCTTGACTATCCTAAACAGTTTGATATCATCCGCAAACTTTACTACCTCACTGCTTACCCCTTTCTCCAGATCATTTATGAATAAGTTGAACAGGATTGGTCCTAGGACCGACCCTTGGGGGACACCACTAGTTACTCCTCTTCATTCTGAAAATTTACCATTTATTCCTACCCTTTGTTTCCTGTCTTTTAACCAGTTCTCAATCCAAGAAAGGACCTTCCCTCTTATCCCATGGCAATGTAATTTACACAAGAGCCTTTGGTGAGGGACCTTGTCAAAGGCTTTCTGAAAATCTAAGTATACTATATCTACTGGATCCCCCTTGTCCGCATGTTTGTTAACCCCTTCAAAGAACTCAAATAGATTAGTAAAACAGGATTTCCCTTTACAGAAACCATGTTGACTTGTCCAACAAATTATGTTCTTCTACATGATTCACAATTTTATTCTTTACTATTGTTTCGACTAATTTGCCCAGTACTGAAGTTAGACTTACCGGTCTGTAATTGCCCAGATCGCCTCTAGAGCCCTTTTTAAATATTGGTGTCATGTTGGCTACCTTCCAGTCATTAGGTACGGAAGCCGATTTAAGGGATAGGTTACAAACCACAGATAATAGTTCAGAAATTTCCCATTTGAGTTCTTTTAGAACCCTTGGATGACTGCCATCCCGTCCCGGAGATTTGTTAACAAAGTTTTTCTATTTGTTCCAAAACCTCCTCTAATGACACTTCAATCTGGGACAGTTCCTCAGATTCATCATCCACAAAGGACGGTGCAGATTTGGGAATCTCCCCAACGTCCTCAGCCGTGAAGACTGAAGCAAAGAAATCATTCAGTTTCTCTGCAATGGCTTTATCGTCCTTGATTGCGCCTTTTCTAGTTCGATCGTCTAGGGGACCCACAGGTTTTTTAGCAGGCTTCCTGCTTCTAATGTACTTAAAAAACATTTTGTTATTTCTTTTTGAGTTTTTGGCTAGCTGTTCCTCAAAATCTTTTTTTGCTTTTCTTATTACATTTTTACACTTGATTTGACAGTGTTCGTGTTCCTTTCTATTTATCTCACTAGGATTGGACTTCCACTTCTTAAAAGATGCCTTTTTGTCCCTCACTGCTTCTTTTACATGGTGGTTAAGCCACGGTGACTCTTTTTTAGGTCTCTTGCTATGTTTTTTAATTTGGGATATACATTTAAGTTGGGCCTCTATTATGGTGTCTTTAAAAAGTTTCCATGCAGCTTGCAGGGATTTGGCTCTCGTCACTGTGCCTTTTAATTTCTGTTTAACTAGCCTCCTCATTTTTGTGTAATTCCCCTTTTTTGAAATTAAATGCCAGGGTGCTGGACTGCTGAGGTGTTCTACCCACCACAGGAATGTTGAATGTTATTATATTATGGTCACTATTCCCAAGCGGTCCTGTAACGGTTATTTCCTGGACCTGATCCTGCGCTCCACTCAGGACTAAATCGAGAATTGCCTCTCCCCTTGTGGGTTCCTGCACCAGCTGCTCCAAGAAGCAGTCATTTAGGCCATTGAGAAATTTTATCTCTGCTTCTCTTCCTGAGGTGACATTTATCTCTTCTATTCCACAACAGGCACAGAGGCATTGTCACAAAAGCACACTCATTTGGGTGCCCAAATATGAGATGCCTATGGCCTGAATTTCAGAGAATTTAATATTTCATAGCTCTTTATTTCTTCAAAGCATAGATCTCATTGACTTCAGCTGCAGTTGAGTGCACTCAGTATTTCTGCAAATCCAACCCCCACATCACAAGATGGCCACCAAAAAAAGTGAACACACAGTGGCCATCCGTGAAAAACTTTGGTTTAGTTGTCCTGCCTCAACACCACATAGCTACTTTGTGGCAAAGGCTGAAATAAAATCCAGTTCTTCACAGCTCCATTCAATGGAGTATACTACAAAATAGGGATGTTAATAAATGTTTACTTTTGTAAACACGTAACAACTAAATTTTTTAGCAGTTACACACTGAGATGGGGGGGGGGGGAGAGTGTTAGGTGGAATACAGAGGCAGCAGGGGCAGCAGCTCCACAGAAGCCAGTATGCAAGGGGAGCCAACTTAAAAGCTGGCTCCCGCCTCTCCCTCCTCCCGCTGCCTGATACACATTCCTCTCCTCCCTTTGCTACCTCTGTAACTGTGCAGATTAACCAATGAGCCCAGGAGGTTAACCTGCACCTATCAAGAAAAAAACATCTTTTTTCTTCCTGTAGTCCTCTCCCTTATTCTCTACATCCACCTCAAGATGAGCAGATAGAGGCCTGTCCAAGGTCCTGTAAATAGTATACCCTGCTACATTTTCTGCCATTAATTAGGCAGGAGTCCCAAAGACAACAGACTTATGACCTCCTGAGCAAGTTTTTTGTGCACTAAGTAAGGCAGAGATTCCAAGGGGAAGACAGAGAGGCGATGATCATATAATTAAAAATCATCATAACTACACACACACAGTGGCCAAATGAAGGTTGTTCATGCAACCGTCATTCTAGCATTTTCTCATTTTTGAGTGCTTGACTTTATAACTAATATTCCCTTAATGGGATTTTTTTTTTAAACATATAATTTCCTAGGGTTTTTTGAAAAAATAGAAATTCTACCATATTAAACCATGCCAAGTCTTACATGATACATAAGCAGAGCACAAACTTTCACATCATAGATCTCTCCCATCTAAGCTAACAGTAACTTATAAGCATAGTAGGTTGCCATCCTCTATATGTGCCAGCTATTATAGGGAGATGAAGCATACACTTTGCCAGCAAGCCTCAGTTATTAGCTGACAACAGGAATGCTGAAACTCAAGAAACCTAGGTTCTATTCCAGGTTCTAAGGAGTCTGTACTCTAAAGATTAGAGAGCTTATTGTCCAATCCTTCCTCCAGCACATTATCTCAATAATGTGCCTTACCTCCCCATGCTCATTGTTCGGATCCTTGTTTTGGAACACACTATGGATGTTAAAATGTGGGTAACTGTGTAAACGTGTAACCGCTGAAAAACCTCAGTGGTTACATGCATCCACAGCCAGCTCCCCATGCGTACTGGCTTCTGCCTGCCACCACACACTGCTGCCTCTGTATCAGAGGCAGCAGCTGGCTCCCTGGGAGCCAGTACGCACCTCTGATAGAGGCAGCAGTGCGGAGTGGCAGCTAGATATAGGCCGCGAGTCTTCATATAACCATGAAAGTTAATCGACAAGCCCAGGCTTATGGTTAACCGTTTACATGATTATATGGTCACATCCCTAGAACACACAGATGTAGGTCACTTCTAATATAGGCTCTTAATATAAGGAACTCTACTCTGCCAATCCTGCAATAATTTTTCCTTCATTTTAATGCTCTCAGCACTCAAGTCAAGAGGACACATCCTAGCAGAGCAATGCTAGATCTAAACTCTAGCTGTCAGAAAGCAGAAATACAGCATTATTTAAAGACATGAGCATAGGCTTGGGAGTTAAAAAACTACTCAGTTTTAATCCTAGCTCTAATAAGGATTCACTGTGAAGCTTCTTGTAAGGGTCCTCACCTCTCCACATTGATAAAATGGGGATACATTCCACTTATGCCAAAAGGGTGCTCGTGAAGGTTAATTAGATGCTTATACAAACTGTTCTGAATATATAAAGCACTCAAGGTTTTAAAATGCTCAGTCTCCCTACAGAATTGACACTGCATCTTTAATACAAGTCATTTTTATGAACAGTATTTAATTTTTCAGTTAGTATTACTAATAGCTTTGCAATTACCATCTGATGGAGAATTGACTTCTATTTTAACCTTTGATTTTTCAAGATCTTCTTTGTACTCTTTCTTCAGTAGCTTTACTATCTTTTTGCTGTAACTTGATTTTTTCACTTTAAAAACTTCTTCGGTTTCTTTAAGAAAAATCAAAAAACATTTAGTGACCTGAGAACAAACTGGTCAGCTACAATTCACAACAATATTTACCATCTGTCAAGTCTTTTCACATGGTGCACAGCACAACTGCATATTAGTTATAAACAAAAGTATCCCACACATCTAAATTCCAAAATGTAACATATAAGACCTATGAAAGTTTTGACAAGTAGGCACTGCAACAGCATATATTTTCAGTAGGGATGTTAGATGTCGTATAATTGAAGAGTCACGTAACAGCATAAAATATTATTGGTTAAACCATTCACTGGTTTCTGGATGCAGGGCCGGCAGCCAGAGAGGCAGCTGCATGGGGTGGCAGCAGCCCCTGTCCGTGGGAGGTCCAAGCACCTGTTTGTGGGGGGTTTGAGGCAGCAGCAGCGGGGGTAGGGGAGGCGGCAATGCGAAGCTGGTGCTGCAGGGAACCAGTTTTTAAGCTGTCCCCCCCCACCCCCCGCTGCCACTGTAGGAGGCAGCAAGGGGAAGCAGGGGGGTCCATGGGAGCTATCTTCAAAGCCGGCTTGCCATGCGTATTTGCTCCTGCCTGCCCCCCTTACACTCTGCACTGTTGCCTCTCTATCAGCAGGGGAGGGCAGGTAGACTGATCCGGTGCTTGTGGGGAGCCTACTTAAAACCAACTCCTCATGGGCACCAGCTCCTGCTCCCCCCTCCTTGCAGCCTCAAATACAGATGCAGCGGGCGTGTGGTAAACTGAATTAACCAATAAGCCCAGGCTTATTGGTTAATCATTTATTCACTAACAACCCTAATTATAATTTTATCATAAGCCTTGTGATAATAGGTATTCTTCTTGAAGTCCAAGCCCCTAGAATCACATCAATACATGAGAATCTCATCTTTTATTTAAAATGTATTAAAAAAACATTCCTTGCACTCCTGGTTGCAGAGTAAAACATAAAAATAAGACCTCCATTGCATCTTAAGGGCTCCAAAACAGAAGGCAAATGAGAAAACCATAAAGTGCACTTTTAATATAAAACTTAAAACAAAAATTGAAGACACCTTAGGACTCATTTTATATCCTAAACAACATACGGTGAATAGCTGTGACAGCCCTCTTTAAGCGCTAGCTTTCCGTTGCACCCGGTGTTTATTAGAGAAAATGTTCAACATTTTGCCTCAACATAAACCGCAGCAGATAAAGTTCACTGTCACACGTGCCCAGCCTCAGCGCAGCACCTCCAGGGCCCGCTGGGGAAGGAAAAACCAGGGCCTGTATCGGCAAAGAGAGGCCGGGGAGTTGACCTGGCAGCCCGACAGGCCGCCTCCCCGCCCAGCTCAACCCGATTCGCCTGCGCGCAAAGGCGCCGGGGGCCAGGCCCGGGGCACACGCCGGCATGCGGCCGGGAGGGGTGGCAGCCTGCTGCCGTGGCGGTGCAAGAGGGACACCGCCTCCCAGGGGCTGGCCCGCGTGCGGCCAGGGGCCCGCCCGGCCCCGCTCACCTTCCTCCTCGTCCTGGAAGCTGAGCAGACTGGCCCGCGGCGCCTCTTTGTTCTCCCGCAGCCGCTTCCGCTCCTTGGCCCGCCCGGCCCCGGGCAGCCCGTTCCCCTGCTGCGGCGGCGGCGGCGGCGGCAGCAGCAGCGGCGGCGGCGCGGCCAGGGCGGGAGCGAGACCCAGGCCTAGGCCGCTCCCCGCCCCGTAGCCCGCGAGGGCGGGGACAGCGAGGGGGACGCAGCCGGTGGGGAGCGGCAGGAGCGGCGCAGCAGGGGTCATGGCGGCCTCGCCGGGCCCGTCCGCCCCCAGCGGCGGCTCCTCGTCCCGCTCCTCGTCCTCCTCCTCCGACTCGTTCCGCTTCCGCACGTTCACCCGCCGCGCCTTGCGGAACATCCCGCCGGGCCCGGCACCGCGCAGCCCCGAAACTCGCACCGCCGCAGCGCGCCGCGGCCCAGCCCCCGCTCCCCCGCCCCGGAGCATGATAACCCGGGAGCCACAGCGCCGCCTGCCGGCCCGCCCGCTCACCTCCAGCGGCCGCCGGGGGAAGCGACCGCGCGCCGCGCTATGGAGTGCCGCGCCCGGCCAGCCGGCCTCGCGCGAACCATAGAGAGCGGGGACCAGAGCGCCCGCTCGCGGCTGCTCAGCCGCCGCCATCTTGTGTGAGCGGGGGAGGGGAGGGGAAAGAGGCTATCACGTGTCCGTCGCGGCGGCGTCGATTCCCAGGGCTGAGAAAGGGGTGCGCGCGTGCGGTGAAGTGCGGGCAGGGTGTGACACTACGGAAGCGCTGTGAGAATGGTGGACACTTGGCTCCCATTGGCTGCCGCGGCGCTGCCCGAGACTCGCCTGGAGCGTTGGGGATTGGGCGGGGGATCTGGGTTAGTGTCACTGGAGGCCGCGTGCCCCTTCCCCCGCTGCTGCGCCTCCCTGCTCACTGGTTCCCGGGGCCGGGCGCGCGCGTTCACGTTGCAAAGGGGAACCCGCCCCTGGCCACTGCCGGCAGCGCGCGCCCGCGCCTGGCCGTGCACGATACAGTGTCAGTGATCCCGCCGCAGCTGTGGTTTGTTCCTTTTCCCTTTCTGGGTCTCCAGCCGGCTGATCCCCCGTTATAAGTTTAGCTTAAAAAAAAAAATTCCCACCAATACAGTTATCAGGACAAGGGTTGAGCGGAAAGGTGCTATTTAACCAGAGCTTTGCCTGGATACAAAATTTGGTATCTGCATCAATAGCCACAAAAAGAGGCGTGGATATTCACATCCTGCAGATGCGGATAACTCGTGATTTACAGCGGATATGTGCAAATTTGCGGGGTTCAACCTGTAGATACAAAATTTGTATCCGCAGCCCTATCTGCAAAAGTGAGCCATGGATATCTGCATCCACATCTATGGATGTGGATACCCTGGACAAAAAGCAGTTATCAGCAGATTTGCAGGGTTTTTACCCACGAAAGCTCATGATCAGGGCTCGACAAATCAAGCAATCTACTCGCCCATGGCGAGTAGATTTTAGCCCAGTGGGGCTGCACAGTGCGGTCTGTGCATGAGCAGCTGGCGAGCAGAGCTCGCTGCCGCTTGGCGAGCACTGCTCATGTTATTATGCATTTTTTGTTCGTTTCTAAGGTGCCACAGGATTACTTGTATTTAAAGTTACAGACTAAAACAGCTATCCCTCTGAGACTGAAAATACAGATCTGCATTGGATTGTTCAACCAGTATTAAAGCATGGAAGGTGGTTTACGATTTCTTAAATATCTTGCCTGGACCCTAATACTTGTTTCACAAAAAGATATGTTATTTGCTACAAGATGGTGTCAAGGTAGTGGTGCTTGTTGTGTATAGCCCAAATCCTCCCTTTCACCTTTAGATGAGATGGACCCATTAATAAAGTATGCAGCTCACAAGGTGTCTCCATGAAAAGTCTCAGAGGGGTAGCCGTGTTAGTCTGTATCTGCAAAAACAATGTGGAGTTTTGTGGCAGCTTTTAGGCTACGTCTACACTGACCAGTCTTGCGCAAGAACATATGCCTACTTAATGAGCCGCCATTTTGCACAAGGGGTGGCAGCTGCAGCCGGCTGAGACCTGAACCAGGATCTCCAGGTCGATTCCGCCTCCCCTCCTTCCCCCACTGCAGCAGAAGTGGGGCCAGTGCTAGGCCATTGCAGCCCCCTCTGGTGGCAGATAGGGGCCAGAGCTGGGCTAGGGATATAAGTGAGTAGTCAACTAACAGATAAGCCTAGGCTTACTGGTTAATCTAGTCCTTGCTGTCTCTGTATCAGAGGCAGCGGGGGGCGGGGAGGGAGGAGTAGGAGCCAGTGCTGCAGGGGACCTTGCTTAAAAGCTGATTTCTTCCCCCCCCACCGTCTCCGCAGTGCTGCCTTCTCCCCCCTGCACTGCTGTCAGAGGCAGTGGCAAGGGAGGCTGCCATGAAGCAGCCTTTCTCCACAGAGGGTCCCAGCTCTCCACTAGGACTCCCCTGTGGACAGGGGCTGCTCCAGCGGGCAGGCAGCCCGTCTCAATCCTGGCTCGTGACAGGTCTGTAGTTTAAATGTACTAAGAGCCTGGTGGGAAGGCAGCCTGGCTCTTACTACATTTAAAATGCAGAGCTGAAGCAGGGATAGGTCCTGGACCTGGTGTGAGCTGCGACTGAGACAGGCTGCCTTCTCTTATCAACTCATTGAGTAGTCAATAAAAATTCTGTCGACTACTCGATTAGCCAATTAACTGCATCTTAACATCCCTAGGCTGGGCCACTGCAGCTGCAGACAGATAGGGACCAGTTCTGTCCACCACCCCCACAGCAAGAACGAGGCCAGGATGGAGCTGCCGCAGCAGGAGCAGAAGCACTGCCAGCCCCTTCGATGGCTGATGGAGGCCAGACCACGGAGCCTTCCCTAGGGCCAGGGCATGGGCTATTACAGCCACAGCTGGACAAGGGCCTTCCACCCATGTGCTCTTCACAGCAGGAGCAAGGCCTGGGGCTGGAAGGGCTGATGCCAGTCTTCCCCCCCCCCCCACCGTCCCCTACTGCAGGAGCAAGGCCAGGGTCGGGCTGCCACTGCAGGACTGGGGCCCAATGCTGCTCTCCCCACCCCCTGTGGCTGGGCCAAGCCGTCACAGCAGGAGTGGGGCCAGGCCACTGCAACCTGACAAGGTCTGATGCTGCTCATGGCTGGACAAGGGCTGATGTTGCCCACAGCCATGCATGGGCCAAGGCTACTCCCTCCTGGCCAGGCAGGGGCCAATGTCCTCCTCCCAGCAGGCACAGGGCCAGGCTGAGCTGCTGAGGCCATATGGGGCTGCCACCAGCAGCACGTACTCCCAGCCGGACCTTCTAAATTGCCTGTTTCCGTTCCCTGGCTTCTGATGTTGCAGCAGAGCAAAGTGTCTCAGCTGGTTCTTGCTGGAATGGGGCACCAGTGCACACCCCCTTATTTTCATCTCTGCTCCATGTGCTACATTGGAGGCCAGTTAGGCAGCATCTCTTAAGGCAGCAGTGTTTTGGGGGCACAGTGGAAACAGAGTAGGGTAAGGAAAGAGCAAGTTGATTGACCACTGCACAGTAGGGATGTTAAGTAGCATTTAATTAGCTAATCAAGTAGTCGATGGAATTTCCATCGACTACTTGATTAGTCGATAAGGGGGGGGGGCACTTGCTACCCGCACTGTGGCTCAGCAGTTTAAATGTAGTAGGAGCCAGGCATTCAGGCACCCCGGCTTCTGCTACATTTAAACTGCAAAGCCATAACCGGGTTAGCTCTCAAGGGCAGCACAAGTGAGGACTGAGTAGTCCCAGCTCATGCCGGCTCCAGGACCTCTGCGCCTCTGCCTTTTACAAAGATTCTTCCCTACTGTACTTCCGGATCAGAGTTCTTTTGTCCTCGGCTGGGAATAGGGCTGAAGTTTATGTTATGTAACCTTTATTCAGAACATTACTATGAGCAAAAATAAGTGTAGTTTTGTTTTAGGTTATGCTATTCAGAAGACTTATGTGCTTTCCTATGTCTATACTAAATTTGTTCCCACCAGAGGTCAGATTTATCAGTACTGCATGCTTCCATTTTAAGACATGATGGTAATATTGAATTACTTTGTTATTCAACACCTTTTTACTAGAGGGCAGCAGACCCTCACAGTATAGTCACAATAATCTATTAGACACTTCCTTGATTACACTAGCTTTTATATATAGTATAATAACATCCACAAATGAGTTAATTTGTATAAACCACTTCTGAGAATTTATAAGACAAGAGTGTCCTGTCTCAGGATTATTAATCAGCCAGAGACTGCTTTCAAAATTAATATGCATAGAGAGTTGGTGACTTGATTTTCTAGAAACTCCATCTGAATTGGTCTTTTTTGCTTACTCGTGAAGAGCTCTGTCTCTCTCAACCCAGCTATAGTTTCAGAACTGAGACCTTAGCATTTATGAAGCCATCCCAAATGCTCAGAATCATGAGATGGGGTTAAAATTCATGAGATGAAAATAATACATTTTAGATTCTTTTTATTTGCCTTCTGATTTGTGAGCCTTTAGGAGACACTTAGCTCACTTTTCCACTCATTTCTCAGTAATCAGGAAAGCTAGAAATTTGCAATGTAAAAAAAAAAGATAAATAAATCTATTAGTCAAAGCATGAAGGAGCATATGAATGTTTAGCATATCTGGCAGGTAAGTACTTGACAGTGCAGACTATAACAGTGCCTTGTGAATGTTCTCATTTTCAGGTGACACTGTAAATTAAGTAGCATTATCTATACATATAAACAAACTTGTTTGACTTAGACCTGGTCTACCCTGGATGTTTAGGTGGAACTTAGCCGCATTAGAGCAAATTTCTAAAAAATAAGTCCACACCACCAAGTCCATTCCATCAACTTTAAGGGCTGTAAAAGTTGCTTTTCAGTACTCCAGCTTTTCACAAGGAGTAACACTAAATTCAACCTTACATGGTTGCATGGGCGGCAGGTTTGTATAATTTTTGGTGTTGCCCCATTAGCCATGCGCCCTGGGCCCCCCGTTAGTCACGCCTCTGGAGGTAACATGCTCGGGGCAAGATGGACACATGACGAGAAGTAAAAGGTGTCATGTCACCTCTCTCGAAGGGCTTTTCCCACCATCCTCCTACCAACAGGGATTAGTTTGGCCCCCCCCAACATGCAACTATCCTGCAGTTGCATTAACCCAATGTGTGTGACATTAACTCAGGGGCAGAGAGGCTGGAGGAAGTGTTCCCTCTAAGGCTATATCTACACTTGCGGCTTCTTGCACAAGTATAGCCGTTCTTGTGCAAGAACCCACAGAGCATCCACACTGCCTGCCTGCTCTTGCGCAAGGAACTTTACAGTATGGCGTGGTAAGAGAGGGCGTCTTGCACAAGAGCTACACTCTTTTCTAACAGGTGTAAGCTCTCTTGCACAAGAGGGCAGTGTGGATGCTCAGCAGGGATTTCTTGCGCAAGAAACCCCTATGGCTAAAATGGCCATCGGAGCTTTCTTGGGCAAGAGAGCATCCACGCTGCCATGGATGCTCTTGTGCAAAAGCACAGCTTGCACATGGCAGTGTGGACATGTTCTTGTGCAAGAGTTCTTGCACAAGTACCCTTGCGCAAGATGTTCTTGCGCAAGAAACCGCCAGTATAGACATAGCCTAAGAGTTTCTTCCCATGAGCAGAATGAATTTTGTGTTGTGCACCAGTACTGAGTTCATGTGGCTTGTTTGGATGTGCCACTGTGGCACCCAAGTTATTAATAAATATTTTAAAACATTTACCTTTTCTCTCTGCTGCCATGTCTCCTCCCCTTGTTCCATCAGCTCCCCTGGTGTCTGCTGCCCCTCCTCCCCAACTCCTCACCCTCCTCTGCTGTCCTGACTCCTGCCCTTCTCACTGCCCTCAGCCTTCCTGCAACCTGCCCCCCTCCACCAACCCTTCTCTCCCCCTTGTGCCCACTCCTCCAGTAGCCCCACTCTGATCATGTGAGCTACCCCTCCTCATCCCCTCTTCTAATGCCTCCCTCTACAAACCTGCCCTGCCTCTCTCCTTTGGTGCTGGTCCCTCCCCTGCAGGGTCTGCCCTTCTGCTTCATCCCCAGAATCCCCTGGCACCTGCACCTCCCCTTACTCCTGCACCCTCCCGGTGCCTCCCCCTTCCCTCACTGCCCCTGCCCCTGCCCCCTTTGCCCTCTTTTTCCCTGATGTCCACCCCCTCACCACTCTCTGCACCCATTCCCCTCATGCCCCTCTGTGCCCTCACATATGACTTGCTCCATCCTGGCCTTCCTCATGCCCACCCCTTCTTTCAAGCCTTCTCCCAGCACCTCCTCCTCCAGCCCCCAATGCCCTTACCCTCTCCCCTCCCAGCATCACCCTGTCCCCCTCCCACTGACACCTCCCCTCCTGCCCTTTTCCTCATTGTCTGCACTTGGCCCCCTGGCATTTGTCTCTCCTCTACCCTGTCCCTTTAGTGCCTTCCCCTTTCTTCCCCCTCTCCCTCCATACAAGCCCCTTCCTCTCCCAGCCCTTCCCCTAGTTTTCTCCCTTCCCCTCCGCACAAGCCCCTTCCTCTTCCACCACTTCCCCTTTCTTCCCCCTCCTCCTCCACACAAGCCCCTTCCTCTCCCAGCCCTCCCCTACCTTCTGCCTTCCACTTTCCGGGGCCGGAGTCTGTGCTCCGCCCCAGAAGTCCCCAAACTCCAAACCCGCAACTCAGCTGCGTGACGCCAGCAGTTTTAAAGTCCCGGGCCGGGCTGGGCCATGACATCACGTCACGCCCAGGCGTCTCCCTGCCCACCTGTTTGAGCACGCAGTGCATGACAGCAGCAGCTGGCAAGGGGGAGCTGATTGAAGGTTGCTCACGGCAGGGATGGCCCAGGGCCAGGGCCGGGGGAGAGACACTCTGGGGCCGGGATCCGCTCCAAGCAGGGCTGGGGGAGAGACCCAGCTCCAAATACTGGTGGAGCAGGGCCCCCGGCTCTAAATATTGCTGGAGCATGGGCACCATGAGCCCATATAACTCACCGCCCATGCATGGTTGACTTTACAATAGTGCAGATGAAGCTCTGTAAAAGTCGAAGTGCTAAGCCTCTGGGAGTTGTCCTACAGTGTCCCATGGTGACTGTTCCGGCCAGGACTTTCAGCTCTACTGCTCTCCAGGTGAACAGAAAAAGCCCTGGGAAAATTTGAATTTCATTTCCTGTGTGGCAAGCAGACCTCAGAGCAGGCAGCACACCTGAGCAGCACACCTGACCATGAGTTTCCAGGGTCATAGATGAGCACTAGCATGGAGCGTACAGGAGATTCTGGACCTCATTCCTGTGTGGGGAGAGGAATCTGTTCTTGCAGAACTATGAACCAGCAAAAGAAATGCAGATACCTAGTCCAAGATCACAAAGGGCACAGAGGAGAAAGGACACGCCAAGAACACCCAGAAGTTCCATGTGAAAATAAAGGAGTTGAGGCAGTTGTACCAGATGACAAAAAGAGGCAAATGGATGGTCTGGGTCATCGCTTCAAACATGCCACTTCTATGAGCAGCTGCATGCAATCTAGGGATGTTAAGTAGCAGTTAATAAGTAGTCAATAAGGGGGTTAGCTCCCAGAGGCAGTGTGAGCGAGGACTGAGCAGTCCCAGCTCATGCTGGGTCCTAGACTTCTGCAGCTCTGCTTTTTAAATGTAGTAAGAGCCACCTGACTTCTGGGTCCTGACTTGTGCTGGGTCCCCCGCTGCGCCTCTGCCTCCCCTGACCTTGCCCTGCAGAGACAGTGCTGGGAAGAACTGACTTTTAAGCTGGCTCCCCCTAGCACCAGTTCCTGCTTCTTCCCTTGCTGCCTCTGATACAGTTGCTGTCGAGTAAGCCTGGACTTATCAGGTAGTCAACTACTTGATTAGTCGCATATATACCTAATGTAATCCTGAGGGGGAGAGGGCGACCAGCTTACCCGATTCCACCCAAGACTCTCCTCTGGCACTAGCATGGAGGACAGTGTGGATGAGGAAGAGGAGGAGGAGGAGAAGGAGAATAGTCAGCAAGCAAGAAGGGCAACCAATGTCACCAACTGCCAGGAGCTTTTTATAACTTGAGACAATCCCTTTCTCCCAGCATGTCTTGCAGCCAAGCACTGATCCCAGGGAGACACTTCTGGTGACTTCACATGTTTTATCATGCTGCAAGCGGATTAAAGCAATTGGGTGTGATCTGTGGCAGCCATTCTGCCTACAGAGTGGGGGTTGTCCTTGAAACAGTTTGTTAATGTGTCTGAAGATGGAATGAGAATCCTCCCTGCCCCGCTCCATAAAACTGTCATAGAGGAATTCTTTAATCCTTTTCACAAGGTTTCTGGGGAGGCCTGCCTTATCCTGTCCTCCACACCTTATTCTGTCCTCCATACCCTGTCTTTCCATACCAAGCCAGCAGTAGGCGATCTGCTATCATTGAAGCACAAAGCATTGCAGTGTAAGGTTCAGGTTTCTGGCCACATTCAGTCAACATCTGCTCCCCATCACTCTGTGTAATTCAGAGAAGTTGATATCTTGCATGGCTACCTGGATGAAACAGAGGAAGCTATTAGCTGATGTCTCTGCAGTAAGCCTTCATTTGTTTATCGCCAGTGAAACATGGCTTGAGCCCCTTCTGTGCGCTGCCCTGCTGGCACATCTGGCCCTGTACTCCCTCCACACCGTACTCCTTCAGGAAGGGAAAGTTGCACTCATCCAACGAATGGGGTTGCCAAACACCTGGGCACCATGTGAGCCGCTTAGACCTCCTTCCCCCCTATGCAGGCTCGAGCCCTGGCCTGTCCCTTATCATGCCTGCCTGTATCGGGTTGCCTTACCCCGGGTCTCTCCCTGACCTGGCACCCCAGGGCTCCGGGCCCTGCTCTGCAGGCCCCGAGGCCGAATCACTGTCCTGCAGGCCCAGAGGCCTAGTCACAGTTCCGCAGGCCCTGAGGCCAATTCGCCATTGCTCAGCTCCTAGTCTGGGAGCTATGCAGCAAGGGGTTGGATGGGGGGCCCGGGCCCTCCCTCTCCTCTGGGCCCCAGCCCAGGGCCCTATCAATGGTGGGCGGGTCCCACCACTGGCTCGGCAGGGAGCTCTCCCCAAAATGCACCGAGCCCACTGGGCAACTTCCCGTGCCCTGCCCTGAGCTGCTGCCTACCCTGTCCCTCTGGCTACTGCGGACCCTATCATCATGTGCAGGTCCCATGTCAGTGGCTGGGTTGGTTGGTCCTATGGCAATTGCACGTGCGGTGACGGCAGCAAGATTAGCTGCAAGTCGTGGCCAGTGAGGCAGTAGAGATCATCTCGAGGGCTGTGTCAGCGGCTCTGGCAGCAGTAGCTGCGGCTCTGGTGTTCTGGCTGGAGCTCCTTCCCCTCCCGAGGTCAGCCCCAACTGAGCTGCACTGCAGGCTTTTATACCAGGACTGCACTGGGAGCATGCCCACCAGCGTCACGGGGGAGGGGCGTATTCCACCCCATAGGCGTGCTCTACTTCCCCTTGTTCAGTGCGGGGCTGGCATGGCCCATCACACACGCAGAGGCCTAGTCACAGTTCCGCAGGCCCTGAAGCCAAATCACCATTGCTCAGCTCCGAGTTCGGGACTTATGCAGCAAGGGTTTGGGTAGGGGGGCCCGGGACCAGCCTCTCCTCCGGGCCCCAGCCCAGGGCCCAATCAGTGGTGGGTGGGTCCCACCACTGGCTCAGCAAGGCGCTCTCCCTGAAATGCGCCGAGCCTGCTGGGCAAATTCCCGTGACCTGCCCTGAGATGCTTCCTACCCGGTCCCCCTGGCTACTGCGGACCCTACCATCATGTGCAGGTCCTGCGTCAGTGGCTGGGTTGGTTGGTCCTACGGCAATTGCGCGTGCGGTGACGGCGGCGAGATTAGCTGTAAGTCGTGGCCTGCGAGGCAGTAGAGATCGTCTCGAGGGCTGTGTTGGCGGCTCTGGCAGCAGTAGCTGCGGCTCTGGTGCTCTGGCTGGAGGTCAGCCCCAACTGAGCTGTGCTGCAGGCTTTTATACCCAGGCTGCACTGGGAGCATGCCCACCAGGGTCGCGGGGGAGGGGCGTATTCCACCCCATAGGCGTGCTCTACTTCCCTTTATCCAGTGCGGGGCATGCGGGGCATGCCCCGTCTCACAGCCACAAAACTGAGTCCAGCTGCTCCCCTAAGTAGTCTGTGGTGTACTGGCTGTATAGTTGCAGCTTTAAAGCATAACTGTGGCAATAACTGTACATAACACATCTCTCTTGTCTTTAGACAGACCTTCCTGTTATGCTAACAGATTAGGTTTTACACTCGACAATGTATCTCCTGTAAAGTCTGCCCTTCACTTTTCATTACAGCAACTACAGCAGTGAGCATGCTGAACACTCCCTTAGCTGTCTGGCTAGCACAAATCCGGAGGCAAAAACAGAGTAGAGGTGACATAAAGAGCAAATGCAATCCACCCACTTGGACAGGGAGCACTTACACGAGTGGAGGAATATGCTGCTGCTGGAGATGCCAGCAGAGTGTGAGGACAGGAGAAAGTGCAGGGAGCTGGAAGTGAAAAACCAGGAGAGAGCTTTGATGACTATGGCAGATGTGCTGAAGTGCATGTCGGCCTTCCAGGACAGCCACATGCACGGGCACTCCCTCCAGCCCCTGCGGAACCACATTCCCTCCTCACTGAGTTCCATAGCCTCCTCTCCCAGGGACCTAGAACATGGGGAGGGAAGGGGCAGGAGAGTGAGTCAAGGGTAGCCTCACACTCAACCCCCAGGGGTGCGTACCAAAGCAAAAGGCTCTCCTTCACACAACTGTGAGCACCGTGCCGCCCCGCCCCCTGAAGCTGGCCAATCATAAAGCTATCTTTCACAGTCTCTCTGATTCACAGTGTCTCTTGTTGTGCTCTTCTTATTGCCCTGGGGCCTGGCTGCTCATAATTACTGTCTAGGCACTGTGCCTCAACTCCCCCTCCCTCCCAGCCAAATAACTTTCCCCCTTATTCTCACAAATATTATGGAGCACACAGCAAGCTGCCACAACAATGGGAATATTACTTGTGCTGAGGTCTAACCTATTTGTGGAACCTTCCCTTTAAACTCCCAAAAGCACATTCTACCACCACTCTGCATTTGCTCAGCCTGTAGTTGAACAGCTCCTTAGTGTGATCCAGGTTGCCTGTGTACACAGGAGCAAGGGGTAGGCTGAGTCGCCAAGGATCACTATAGGCATGTCAATGCCTCTGAAGGTAATTTTTGGGTCTGGGAAGAAAGTTTCAGCTTTCAGCTTGCTGATGAGGCAGGAGTTCCTAAAAAGGCACGCATCAGTCATCTTTCCCAACCATCCTATGTTGATGTCAGTGAAACGGCCTGTGGATCCACCACTGCCTGCAGCACCATAGAGAAGTGCCCCTGGCAGTTTATGTATTCTTTGGCAAGGAGGTCAGGTGCCAAGATAGGGACTAAGGTGCTGCAGGACTCTCTGTTTTTTTAAGATAGGGAAGTGTGTTCTGTCCCCACCCCACCACAGTTAGGGAACCCCAGCACAGTAAAGCCTTCCACTATACACTCCACATCCAGAGTCACTGCCCTCCATAGCAGAAGGGTATTGATTGCCTTGGCTTGAATCATGACAGCCCCCACTGTAGATTTCCTCACTCCTAATTGATTCCCAACTGACTGGTAACTGTCTGACATTGCAAGCTTCCACAGGGCAATTGCCACTCACTTCTCTACTGTCAGAGCGGGTCTCATTCTGGTGTTCTTGCACTTAGGGTGGGGGAAACAATTCATAAACTTCCATGAAAGTGGCCTTATGCATGTGAAAGTTTTGCATCCACTGTTGAGTGTCCCATACCTGCATAACTATGCAGTCCCACCAGTCTGTGCTTGTCTCACAGCACCAGAACCAGTGTTCCACTGTGTCCGGAGGATCGAATGCCACCAGCATTCGCCAGTTGTTCAACTCGAGTGCTTCATGGAAGAGTATGTTCACGGCCTCCCAAGATTCCTCCTCATTCTGACAGACTCTGGGTACACTCTGGATATACTCCAGCATAAGGCTCACTATGGTTAATATGGCTGCCATAATGCTTTGATGCTCAACAGGATCCACAATGGGTTCTATGCTTACACTGCTATGGTGTCTTCATGAATAACCGGGGTGAGAAAGGGTGTGAAAAGACTGTTTTCTGTTGCTTTCAAGCAGGTGGGGAGGGATGAAACGAGTGCATTATGGGACACTGATGATGTACCCAAAACTGCTTGCTGCACAGTTTCGGTCCTACCATGCACGTAGCTCAGAATTCAAAGGGGTCAAGGAATTGTGGGATAGCTATTCATACTGCATCACTCTCAAAGTTGACAGTAGCCACCCTACTGGGGACACGCTACTTTGAACTGCGTTGGAGTCTTGCAAACAGTGGGGATATGCACCTTCGCCGTTACAAAATCAGCTCCTAAAAATCAACCTTAATGTATTTGATTTGACCTTATCTCTTGGTGCAGACAGGCCTTACTTGCATGAACAAGAACTAGAACTGAGTGGACTTGTAGGCTCTGATGTTTTACATTGTTTTGTTTTGGAGTGCAGTTATGTAACAAAATTCTACATTTGTAAGTTGTATTTTTACAACGAAGAGATTGCACTACAGTATTTGTAGAAGATTAACTGAAAAAATACTACTACTTTTATCTATTTACAGTGCAAATATTTGTAATAAAAGTTACAATATAAAGCAAGCAATGTACATTATATATTCTGTGTTGTAACTGAAATCAATATATTTGAAAATATAGTACAATATCCAAAAATATTCATAATAAATTTAAACTGCTATTCTATTATTGTTTAACAGTGCAATTAAAACTAATTAATCAAATTAATTTATTGGAGTTAATTGCGTGAGTTAACAGTGATTAATTGGCAGCCCTAGTAATAACCCTGTAGTGTTTTAGATGTTTGGACTACAGGTGTAAAATGTGTCCATGGACATTCAGTGTTATGTCCCTTTATTGTCTACACATGTTGTTATTGTTGGATGTTATAAGGACAAGTATAGAATGTCTAAGTTTGGCATAAAAAAAATTAAAAAAACAAGTGGTCCTGTAGCACCTTAGAGACTAACAAAAAATTTATATACTATCATGAGCTTTCATGGGTACAACCCACTTCTTCAGATGAGTGGACCAAGAGGCATTCTTCCCTAACAGTAAATACATGAAATGTCCTACACAAAAACTAAAAAAAAAAAAAAAAGCATAAGAAAAGCTATGTCTTCTGGATGGGCCAGACTCTGAGGTTCTTGCTCTGTTTTACTCAAGTTTTATACCCCAGCCTTACATGCTGTTGCAAGGGGAGTTTGCCTGAATAATGACTGAGTTAAAAATTGGGTAAGGACTCATGATCCAGTCATTGGGAGAAGAGCAAATGGAGCTTTGGAGCCAAGGCTTTGTCTACATTGCTGACTTTGCCAGCAGAGCCTATGCAAATGAAGCACAGATTAGCATTTTGCTGCACTTCATTTGCATAATGTATTCAAGCTGTTTTTGCACAAGGGGTTTTTGTGCAAAAACAAGCTGTATGGATGGGGGTTTTTTGCACAAAAAACCCAATTTTTTTTTTTGCACAAAAACCTCTGGGAGAGGTATAAGGATCTTACACAAAACAGGGTTTTTGCACAACCCCCCTCCCCTGTCCACATTGCTTGTTTTTGTGCAAAAAAGGCTTGAATAAATTATGCAAATGAAGCGTGGCAAAATGCTAATCCACACTTAATTTGCATAGGCTTTTTTTTTTTTTTTGCTCTACAATTTTTTGCTCGGCAACCCAGTACCAGCACCTGGCACTGGATACTTTTATTATATATGTAATATAATTAATCTAGCCTTATTGTGAAAACAGTATGACACTGGCAATTCATCTGTGGTAACCTATAAAAGGGTCTACTGGAGCCATCTCCATATGGGATTTCTGCATCTGTGTAGACAACAGTACTACTTTCACTAATATGGAAGCCTGTCTATCTCCAAATTTTGTGTTACTTCAGCACCAAATTAAGACAACATTGACACAATTAAACAGCCTTCATAAGGAGTCAAAACTGCTCGTTATTAAGAATACAATTTATTCATGGTATTTCTAATAACTCACAAGCAAGAAACAAAAATTTGCAGCCCTGCCATCTATCCATGACTTATGCTATAAACATCCCTAACTAAATCTTAGCTGAGGGCTCTGGGGAAGCTGCTGCTCTGAGAGAAGCTCGGGGGGAGCTGCTGCTATTTTGAACTCCCCTGAGGGCTGCTCTGGGGGGGGGCCTGGTGGCTGCTACTCTGGAAAGGAGGCTCTGTTGAATGGCACTAGTTGCCGGAGGCTGCCAAGAAACATCTGCTCTATCTGGTCTTGGGGCTGCAGCCATTTCACTACTCCAGCCATCTGTAGGACTGCTGTGCAGGCAGTGCCTGGGGCAGCCACACCAACCGCTGCTCAGGTGGTCCCCGGCTCTTGACGGTCATGGAGCCCTTACTCATCACATACTATCCTAATGGTTTTCCAAGGCAAAGAATATCTGTATGGTGGGAGCTTTCAAACTACAGTTGAAGATGGTCTATGATGTATTTTTCTTCAAAAAGGTGAGAGATCCAGTACATACAGCTAGGCAAGCTCACTATTATTCATATTAATTATACATTTTCCACATATTTACTACATCTAGAAGACTGTGTAAAAACACATTACAGATGGATTTTTATCATCAGGTAGTTCCATACCCAAAATTACATTGTCATATTTTCATATGCCCAATAAGGCTCATTTCATAACAAAATTAATCAACATATGTCAATCTTTATCATACAATAATTAAATCATTTTGAAAACTTAGTTACCTCGCTTTTAAAATGGATTGTTTCAGATTTTCTCTGTTCTCTTAAAAAAAAGAAAAGGTTATAGAATCACTTCTCTGTTCAAACTATTTTGAACTCCAGTTTTGTGAGTAGTGTCATTTTGAGTGTAGCATGCACTGATCCACACTTACTTTTCTTTCTGGGAAAACCAAACAGACTTGCATAAGTTCCATATCTCGTTCTATTGACAGGTTAACATGCTCCCTTACTTTGCTGTTGAAGTTGTTGAGCATGTCTCAGTAAATAAATGTCACAACATAGCTTTTGTTAGTAGTAGCTGAAAACATATCAGAATATGGCAGACTTGGAAAGCGGTCTGTAAAGCTGGAGACATTTTCCACGCTATAGGACCTCAGTAAAGAATACCTGTTGAAAAGAGATGTATCCAAGACAGAAATATACAAAAACATTTGCCTGTCTTTCTGTATCACTTTCAGTTTGTCTCTCATTTCATTGTCACCGCTATTGTAGATTGTTAAATTTTGTTCTAGAAATTGGCCCTTAACTTCACTGTTTATTCGGAGTTTTCGCAATCCCAAAATGGCCAGGTATTCTGTTGGTAGAGGAGTGGTGCCACAGAGTGAAAGCTTTAGGTAGTGCACCACTGTAAAGTTCAACAGCATTCCAAGCAGGGACGTATCTGTGAACCAAACTATTAGGTCACTGTGGTAGCTGGCTCTGTGTATTGTATAAGGCAAGATGGTTTTGCAACTGCACATGAGGTTAGCCAAGCTGTAGTCACAGTCATGGATCTCAGCAGAACAGCTGCAGTTGCGAATTGTGTTCTCCTTGGTGAAAATCAGGGTGTTGTTCTTCTGACCTCTCACAGAACTGTTAAGACAGAAACCAAGAAAGCCGACCAAAAGGAAATAGTGCTTATGGCAGGATACTGGCACCATGTTTCCGAGCACTTTGTCTTCTTTTACTCAATGATTCTTATCACTTGCCATTACCTAATGAGAGTAAGAGTAGTTTTATTATACCAGGGTCCACTTAATTGTTAATATTTTCTCCCACTCGTCGTCTGATTTGTGTATTCAGGGCTACATTGCGACTTTACAGTCTACCCTAAGTTAGGGAAGAAGGTGGGTGAAGTAATATCTTTTTACTGGACCAACGTCTATTGGTGAGAGGGACAGGCTTTACAGCCACACAGAGAGCATCATCAGGTCAGGGGAGACGCATAAGCTGCATTGATCTCAGTGCAGGCCAAAGAACAAACTCTGATTCAATTGGAATTTCTTACCTACTGTGCCCTTCCATTGGGGGAAGAATAAATTGCTTCACCCACTTATATAGAACAGCTTGCTTCCCCCTCTGTACTTGGCCAGCTACGCTGGCTGACAAGGGTGAGGGCAAAGACAGGGCTCCCCCTATTACTTGCTCCTATCAGTCTCCCTCTTCACCCAGTGCTCTTGCTTGCTGCCAGGTATATTTAATACCTCTGCCCTCCACTGCAGCTGCTATTGCACTCTGATCAGGGAAGTACAAGAGGAGGTGAATGTGAAAGGGAGGGCAGAGAAAGACTCTAAATCCTGCAGCAAGATTCAGGGGGACAATACACTATTAAGAATAGCAGTGCAGATCAGGGAGGTGAGAGCCATGTAAAGTATATACTCTAAGGTTCTGGTGTGCCTCACTGTCTCCACTGCTATTTATACCTATGTTAAGTAGGGCATGGAGTGTCTGTACTGTGTAGACATCGGATTCAGACAGAATTCTACTACCAGGCTGTTGTGATTTGCTCCCACCCTAACCCACCCCACACACTTTTTCTTCTGAGTAATACTAGAACCATGAACATAAGCACGGTCATACTGGGTCAGACCAAAGGTCCATCTAGCTCAGTGTCCTGTGAGCCAGCAGTGGCCAACACCAGATGCCCCAGAAGGAGGGATCGCAACAGGTAATCCTCACGTGATCTGTCCCCTGTCACCCACCTCTAGAGAAACAGGGGCTAGGAACACCATTCCTACCCATCCTGGCTAATAGCCATGGATGGACCTAACCTCCAGGAATCTATCTAGCTCTTTTTTGAACCCTGTTAAAGTTCTAGCCTTCACCGCATCTTCTGGCAAGGAGTTCCAGAGGTTGACTGTGTGCTGAGTGAAGAAAAACTTCCTTTTGTTTGTTTCAAACCTGCTACCTATTAATTTCATTTGGTGACCCCTAGTTCTTATATTGTGGGAATAAGTAAATCACTTTTCCTTATTCACCTTTTCCATACCAGTCATGGTTTTATAGACCTCTATCATCTCTCCCCTTAGTCTCCTCTCTTCTAAGCTGAAAGTCCAAGTCTTTTTAAATCTCTTTTCATATGGGACCGGTCCCAAACCCCTAATCATTTTTGTTGCCCTTTTCTGAATGAAGATTTTATTAACACAAAACACACATTCATTTCATAAGCATAATTATTCTTCAGACAAACAGTCATTCACTGTCCAAAATGAAGAGCTTGCAATTTTGTACCGTAAGTAAAACACAAGAACACAAAAATCAACTCTTCTGATCTGCTAACTGGCTAGTCCCATCACTCTTTATACTTGGTCTTAGATACTGATGCACTTTTACCAACGTATTTGTTTTTTCAGCAGCTAATCTATTGCATGGTTTATATTTAATCAGTCAAAATATGCTAAACACACACTTGGTTGGCACTAGGCTGCTTGAACGAGGGTGTAGGTTTTTAAAAAATTGACAATTCTGAATTCAACTAATTTTACTTACACAATTTTTTACAATTATGATCAACCAAGTGTGAAACAACTTATCTCCTGAACATAAATGTTGAGCAGAAGATGAATGGAGATTTCTGTTTAATGAACCTCAAGCTGAAGAGTTGTTAAAGAGCCTGACTCAGATACTTAAATGATCATGACATCTACGTTTTCTTGATAACACCATGAAAAATATTTCACTTTAAGTATAATTTAGTTAATGTTCTGCTCTTCCATTTCAATAGTGTTTCAGCTACACCTTTAATCTAGAAGAACTTGAAAAAGTGACTTTCTGCACCTTTTGAGATGGGTGTGAATCCTGTCTTACTACTTACCAAGGTTTATATTTTGTTTCAGAACAATTATCTTTTTTCATCACTTCAGAGCATACTATAACTTGTTTCCTACATTCCCTTCAAATTTAGACAGGTAGAATCAGATAAGTTTATAATAATGTTTGATAATCACTAACACTAAGCATATGTTTGCAGTATTTATCTGCAGCTTTCACATTTATTGTGTTAAAACCACACAGTAAACTCAACACTGAAGACACAAGACAGAAAAATAAGATGATCTCATTAGTTTTGTTTGGAATCTTATGTTTTAATGGTTTGCTGGCCTTCCAGAAACTTCTTGGTTGTATTAAACCAAACCTCCCCCGCTTCTGTAACAGTTCACATTTTAGCTGCACCTCTCTCTCCTGTGTCCAAAGTCAGGTGATTCCACTCCTTAGTTATGACCCTCATTGACTTTATCCATTCTCTTTCTCCTCCTAGTTTCTATTCAGTTCTATCATTTTATTACTTTCTTGTAATTAGCATAACATAGTTCTTTGTTTTATCATTTTCCTTTTAACTTTTTAGGACAAGAATCAATGATATATTCTTCCTCCTTTACACTACTCAGCAAAGCAAAGCAGCTTAATAAAATTCATATGTGCTACAGACAATGTGGTAGATTCTCCATCCTGCTCAAACTCACCTTGGATACAGTAGATGGGGGATACCTTGATCTTCAGCCACCCAGCCCCATGCACAATGGTACCAGATCCTGAATGGAGCCTTTGATACCATAGTATAAATAAATAATAAATACTACAGTACTACTACTAACTACTACTACTACTAAATAATATCCTGCCTCAAGATGAGAGAGAAGATACACAGGTGGGAATATATTTTTATTTAGGTCTAATTAATTTGAAATCTTTCACAGCAGGCGAAATTAGGACAAAATTTTGCACAAGCGTGCAGTTCCCACTGATGCCACCAAGAATCTTACGTGAATCAGAGGGAAGAATTAAGTCCTTAGAATGTCCAGATGTTCTTTCAGCTCTAGAATACGTGTCCAGTGCATTTAAAAGCCAAGAACAAGAAACTAATAGTAATAATTTATAATATACAATTAATGAATAGTCACAGGATACTAATCCAATCCTGATTTCATTAAACAATAGAGCCTTTTAATAGACAAACGTTTGTGTAGCACCCTACTAGCAGAATACTTTAAAATGCATTTAGTAGATTGTTAGATTACCCTTGTGTTAGCAATCTGTGATTGATCTTTAAAGGACAGATCTCTGCTAATCCTAACCTGTTTTGAATGTTGATATTCTGAGTTCATTCTCTTTCCTGACAACCCAACAAAGAGTACTGCTGTTCTAGGATATATTGAAAATTACTATTATAAGCATCATTGCATTTTGATAGAATGGCTTCATTGTCCTCTCAATTGCATTTCCAAATTTATAGCTTACAAAAGAGGTACATTTCAGCCCATTTATTTTTTTGCAGTTTGATCACACACCAATATATTCATGGAAATCATGGTGGCTGGCCCCAGGGTTTACACATCCATGAAAAGAGGAAGATGAGTCTTCTAGATCAAATTTAAATAAGCTCATTACAAGGTGATTTAATTTCATACTCACCATTAGAAAAACATGTTTCGCTTGTATTCAGGATACAGGCAGCTTCTTGTTGAAATTAAATATTTAATCCAAATTCCACTGCGTTATCTCTGACAGCATTCCAGAAATGCCACCTGAACATTTCGTTAATGTTAAACTTCAAAGGTCAAGTACAACCATGCTGTAACTCCCCTGATATTATACAGTTACACAAGCAATGGAGCTGGCCTCAAACATCTTAGGATCCAATCATGCATTACAAAGAGAATCCTACTTCCATAGCTTCACATTTTGTTTATTTTTCCTTGGCTTAAAGCTACGATAAAATCAGAACATTTACAGCATGGCTATTGTGTCATAAATGCACGATATTCTACTCACACATTGCCAAGAATGATCTGGATTGATCTGTTTTGAAGATAGTATTTTGCAAGCAAAATTCATAGATAAGGATAGCAATATGAGTTTAATTTATATTCATTGAAGTACTATTTGAGCCTGCGGCTAAGCCATTGCTCCTGAATCGCAAACTCCAACTGAAGTGCCAGTGTGAACAGTGCTTTATCATCAGGAGTGCTCTACTGTCGACAAAGTGAACAACGTTCATTGGGGGGTGGAAGTATTTTGTTGACAAAAGAGCCGACAAATGGAGGCTACACTGCCCAACTTCTAGCGACACGGTTATGTCAACACAGTCAGGTTGCTAAAAGCCATTTAGCATAGACAAAGCTTAAGTAAAGGGCTGCATCTACACTACCACCTATTCCTATAAAACTTATGTTGCTCAGGGATGTGAATATTTCACCCCCTGAGCAACAGAAGTTACACCACCATAAGTGCCAGCGTGCACAGTCAAAACAACGAGGAGTCTTGTGGCACCTTAAAGACTGACAGCTTTATTTGGGCGTAAGCTTTCATGTGTAAAAAACACGTTGTCAGATGAACCTAGCCGTGCTCCAAGCGTTGTTAGCTACTCCCCTTGTGGAGGTGGTTTACATAGAGTGCTGTGCTGTGGCCACACTTTCAGTTTAAAGCAGCAGCGCTTTAAACTTTTAAATGTAGACAAAGCCTAAGAGTTTTCCTGAAAAGCAGTAAGACTTTGAGATTGAAATAGTTTTCTGCAATTCCATGTCAGATGTACCTTCAGGCTAGTGGTAGAGTTTTAAAAGGGGCTAGTTCTGAATGTCCCTTTCCAAAACTTCATGGCTTTTAAAAACTCTCTAAAAATTAATCCAAACTAAAAAGCTTACATTGGCACTTAATAGCTCTAACTTTCTGGCTCAAGGGTATTAAAAACACTCTCTCCCTGAGTGCAGAAAATTACAGTGCTGTACAGCACCTGTGTGAACCAGGTTATTGTGCTGGGATCCCAGTGTGGACAGACACTTCCCTTGCCTGCTTGTCCGAGGGACAAGGGAGGTGGAGGTGGGAAGCATGGCCCCCTAGGCACCTTGGGGCCCCTGTGAGGCAGGGCCCACTGTGTAGGTCACACATGGCCTTGCTCCTGGAACATCACCTGTGGCCCAAGGACTGTTGCTTGCAGCTCACAGAAGAGGGCACGGCCTCAGGAACAGTGTCTGTATGGATGACTGACCACTTCTCCCTCTTTATTCTCCACAGCCAGACCAGCTGTTGCTGAGGGGTGATCACCACCAGCCGAGGCAGTCGCCTGACTCCAGGGAAGCCACAAGCTCTAGAGGGTCCACGAGGACCTGATGAGACAGCATGTGGTCATCCTCCAGGACATGCAACAGACCCTGGCCCAGAAGGTACAGAAGGATGCTCAGTGGCGGACCCAAATGTGGGCTTAGCTGGTGCAGCAGGGCTAAAACATGTGCCATCATCTCATGGCACACATCCGGCTCCTGTCCCTGCTCCTGCCCTCACTGCTGCCTCTGCCATGCCTATGCCCCCTCCCCCTGCCATGCCTGACCCCGCTCCATCCCCCCCTCCTGTCTACCCCCTGTTGTCCCAGGCCCCACCCACCCCTGAGGTCACCGAGGTCCCTGGACCCGAGGCACTTCCAGCCACACCACGTGCTTCTCCCATCCCTGAGCCCAAACTCCTCCCTGCCCCTATCCAGGTTCTGAGCCCCCCTTCTCCATGCCCTATCCAGGGTCTGAGCCTCCTCAGTTACTTTTATTGTGAAAAAAATACAAAGTTCTTGGTTTTCAACACTAAACTGGTGTCTTTATTGACTCTACAAGGAAGGAGGGAAGGGAGGGGTTGTGGGAAAGGCATAGGGGGGCAAGGCATAGACCGTTACGGGGAGGCCCTAGGAAGAGTTAATGGGGTCCTTGAGGAAGAAAACTCTCCCTCAAGGCCTCCCGGATGCACTCCCCCACCTGATGGGCCTGGCGGATGGCAGCTGTGCGCGGCTGATCGAAGGCCCTTCCCTGCCAGCCGGCCTCTGCCCCCCACCCAGGTAGGAAGGCCTCCCTCTCCACAATGTTGTGGAGAACACAACAGGCTGAGATCACCTTGGGAATGTTGTGCTTCCCCACACTGAGGTGAGTCAGGAGGCACCTGAACTGAGCCTTCAGGCACCCAAAGGTGCATTACACCTGGATACGGGCCCTGCTTAGGTGGGCATTGAATTGGTCCCTGCTGGGGTCCAGGTGGCTGGTATATATCTTCATGAGCCACGGCATAAGGGGGTAGGCCACGTCCCCCACAATGCACAGTGGCATCTGCACGTCCTCAACCCGACAGTCACCACAGGGGAAGAATGTGCCAGCCTCCAGCTTCTGGTAGAGGCTGGAATTCCTGAAAATGCAGGAGTCGTGTGTCCTGCCCGACCACCCAACAAAAATGTCCATGGTGGTCAACGAGGGCCTGCAGTACCATCGAGAAATAGCCCTTCCTGTCAGTGTATTGGGAGGATTAGTGATGTGGTGCGCGGATTGGGATGTGAGTTTCATCAATGGCTCTCCCGCAGTTCGGGAACCCCAGGGTGGCAAATCCTGTGACGTTAGGTCCAGGTCTCCCAGGTGGATGATCCTGCGCAGCAGGATGGAGTTGATGAGCCTCACAGCCTGCAGAAGGAGACAAACAAACACACAAAACAGAGAACGAGAGGGAGTACCTGAGCCCTTGGGAAGTGCCCAGCCCCCTCCTTTCCCCTCAAGCACCCCAGGAGCTTCCCCCCCCAGCAGCAGGACTGTGTGAGGGTGGGACAGCACAACCCCCCGGGGACTAGGTTTCCCCCCCACCGCCAGCCTACCCCCACAGCCCCTCACCCCCTTTCCCTAGGGTCCCCCTTTCCAGGACTTCCCCCCCTCCTACAGCGACTGCAGCCCAAGAGTGCCTTACCTCCATGAGGAGGGCCCTGACGGTGGACTTTCCCACACCGAACTGGTTGCCCACCGACTGGCAGCTGTCTGGGCTGGTGAGCTTCCAGATGGCGATGGCGACAGTGACCCATTTCTCCAGAGGGATGGTGGGTCGCATCTGGGTGTCCTGTTGTCAGAGAGCAGGGGCGAGCCAAGCACACAGCTCCATGAAGGTCACCTTCCTCATACAGAAGTTATGGGATCACTGCTGAGCATCCCACTGCTCCATGACCAGTTGTAACTGATGTCCAGCCTCTGAAAGCATCTCTCTACTGTGGGGTGCAGTTGGAAGGGCCTTGCTCCCGCACGCAGGGAGAGGGTCTCAGTGATGAGCTCCGTGTCGAGCTCGTGCAGGGGCATGAAGGCAGCCTGCACAAACTTTTACAGAAACTGCAGCATGGCAGCGTGGGGCCATCGCATGTCCTCACTGTCCTTTTCCCAGGGCACGTGTCACTGTTGTTCTGGGATCCTGCACTAAAAAGTCATGGCAGGCAGGCAAACATTAGAATAGTCTCTAGAGCTGTTTGCCTCCAGTGTCCAGTGGGAACAGAACTGGGAATGGGATTAATGTCTTCTGCCCCTATCTCTGAACTAGAATTTATCCATAGATAAATACGATCTTATTGTGGTCAAGCTACTCAACTCTTGGTATACCTAACCCTTTTCGCATATGTTATGAAGTATAAATTCTTCAAGAATTCAGCTGTTTTCTTCTGAAAACAGGAAGTTTTCTATGTATAGGGTCCTTTCTAGAGACAGAACTATGCATTATTGCTACATCCTACTGTTAGATCCTTGTGATCACATTATGGCAGGTCCTGCCAATGGACTCGTGAAAGAAAGTCAACAGTGGGATGGGGATGTAGAAGTTTTCCACCCCTATTTTGCCTCTATCCAAACCTATGTTGAGAGTGCTCTGCAAACACTTTGTAACAAGAGTGAGCAAGATGCGGACTGAGCATGTTTATCTGTATAAAGCTCCTGCCCTGGTAATGGTAACAACTTACAGGCTTTACAGAGATTATTCCTAACAGGAATTCCTGCCTGAACTAATCTCTGTGTGGGGGTTCAGAGAGGCCTGCTTAAAGGCTACATCGTTAACTCTGATTGTACAGTGTATGCATTAACACTGTGCACAGCACTGGAAGAACATAGGTGCATGTGGTAGGAAGGTTTTCACAATGTGGGGGCCTGTTTCTGCAGCTACAGAATTTAATGGAAGTATCTGCATATCTGCTTGGGGTAAGGCTATCCTGCTTTGCAGTGACTAAATGAGACATAGGTTATCCCAACCATTTATTTATTTATTGATTGATTCTTATTATTTGTCTGCATTATAAGAGTGTCCGGAGAGGCCTTAACCAAATAGAGATCTATTGGATCACTGTACAAATGCATGGTAAGAGACTGTCCCTCTGCTAGATGAGCTTATAGTCTAAAATGGACAAGACAGACAAAGGGTGGGACAGGGATCCAAGTACATCATTTGCACTAGGTGTTGGAGGCAGGATTTTGGCTTTTGTGAATGTAAAACAGCCATTTCCTATCTTCCAAATATGCAACTCCACATTACTTCCATATACCCAAAGATTTGAATCCTAGTTGCTATTTTTATTCTTCATTTAATTTTTTTTCTCCGTGACTGTAGGGAGTTGATCTGAGGTTTTTGTCCCATTCCTAAGGGGACCCATATTATGAGATAGGATTATGACGGGTGGGACAAAGATAGTTAAGTGCTAACTCTTATGAGGATTAAGTACCTAAAAACTTTGACTTCCCAGCCTAGCAGTATTAGAAGAAATTCTGGAGCATTTCAGTATTACTTTCCTCAGTGCTCGACAGTTTTGCTGAACAACAGGGGTTCATCCACATTTGGTGTTAGAGCCTTCTCTGTGCGTTAGACTGGTACCTGGTCACACTCCTGTTCCTGACCTTCATGTGTGTTGGGTGTTTTCTGTTTCTTCTTGTTCTTTTCATTTGTTGTATGTTTTCTGTTGCCTCTTTCAGTAACTGTCACAGCTTAAGCCAGTCCCCCTCTCTGGATGGATTTCAGTCTGTTGGGATTGGATCCAGCCACTGAATCATATGTGGCTGTAAGGCCCCTGAGTCTGGGTTTTGGCTGGGTTCCAAGCTCTAGGTCTCTCAGATGCACTCCCAAGTGCAGACTTCATATCTGACACCCTTTCTTGGGCAGTGGAACCCGTCAGTCTGGCCACAAGTACTACAGTCCTCCCAAGACCGCTTAGACACTTACTCCTTAGCGAAGCAGCTCCTTACCCCCACTAGGTCCCAGCCTCTCAGGGCCCACTCTCCTGAGGTTCTGCCCTCACGCTGTCCCTTCTCCCTGGGCCCCTGCCTTTGCACTGCTCTCTCCCCATGAAAGAATGGAGTTTTTTTCTTCTTTTTTGGAATTCAACTTTGCTAGGTGTTGACAGCTCACATCACATCTTCCCAGCTGACCATGGTGGCTCCACACAGCAAACACTTTCCTTCTTGGAGCACATCTGAATTGTTGGATCTGCTGGTTCTGTGAGAAGAGACGGGTGTGCAGTCCCCACTTTGCTGCAGTCATAAGTATTTCAATTCTAGGGTCAGATTTCTCATGGTATGTTAGAGAAGAGTTATGAACAGGACATGTGTCAGTGCTGGGGGAAGATAAAGGAACTGAAACAGGTGTACCAGAAAGCAAGAGAGTCAAACAGTTACTCTGGTGCTATGCCAAAGACCTTGTGCTTTAATAAGGAGCTGGACATCATCCTTTGTGCCATCCTACACACCTCCACTACCAAGAGCTCTGTGAATACTTCATGGGGGCTGGAGAGAGTAGCCAGAGGCCTCAATCCCGAAGATGAAGTGGTAGTAGAGGAAGTGGAATTGGAGGATGAGGTGAAACAGGGTCATCCAGCACTGTGGGAAGCCAAGACCTCTTCTCAAGCCAGAAAGTTCAAGCCAATTGGAGCATTCTATCTCTGTCACTCATGTTACATGAGAGGGAAACTCCAATAACTGCTTGGTTTGAATTAATACTGCTTGGTTACATGAAGCAGAGCTGTCCTTTGCTTTGTTATATGCTAGAAGTGGGTGAAGGGATTGAAATATACAAGACTTGCAGCGTTTGCATTTGCAACACAGCTTTGCAAGGGGGGCCTTGCCGAACAGTGTGTTAATGCATACTAGATTTTACAGGAATCCACCAGAGAGATCCCTAGGAAACTTTCCTTGAGATGCTTGGCAATCCTCTTCTGGAGGTTCCTTGATAGAGCTGCTTTGTTTCTTTCCCAATTGTAGGAAACTTTCCTGTGCCTATCAGACCTAGATCCATTTCAGTCTGGCTTCAGGCCTGGTTTTGGAACAGAAACTGCGTTGGTCTCCCTGGTAGACGACCTATGCTGGGAGATGGACGGGGGAGTGCGTCCCTGTTGATTCTCTTGGACCTCTCAGCAGCTTTTGATACCATCAACCACGGTATCCTTCTGGAGCACCTGGCAGAGTTGGGTTTCAGAGGCACTATTTTGCAGTGGTTCCAGTCTTACCTGTCGGGACGCTTCAGAAAGTGGAGCTAGGGGGCTGCTGCTCAACCCCGTGATGACTGTGCTATGGGGTCCCACAAAGTTACATCTTGTCCGCTATGCTGTTTAGCATCTACATGAAACCATTGGGAGAGGTCGTAAGGAGATTTGGAGGATGGTGCCATCGATATGCAGATAACACCCACTCTATTTCTCTGTGACATTGGATCCAGGTGTAGCAGCGATTGATCTGAACCGGTGTCTGGAGGCAGAGATGGACTGGATGAGGTCAAATAAGCTGAAGTTGAATCCAGATAACATCAAGGTCCTGTGGATCAGGAAGCCATCTGACTGGGAATGTGATGTGTTACCTGTTCTGGATGGGGTCACACTTCCCCTGAAGGAACAGGTACGCAGCTTGGGAAAACTCCTGGACTCTTTTCTAACACTTGAGAACCAGATTTCCTCAGTGGCCAGGAGAGTTTTTGGGCAGCTTCAGCTGTTCCACAAGCTGTGACCCTTCCTGAATAAGAATGACCTGGCTACGATTCATGCTCTTGTCACATCCCGATTGGATTACTGCAATGTGCTCTACGTTGGGCTGCCTTTGAAGAGTCTTTGGAAACTTCAAATGGTCCAGAATGCAGCTGCTCGAGTTCTAACATTCGTTGTACAGAACACATTAGGCCAGTGCTCCAGCAGCTGCACTGGCTTCTGGTATGTTTCCGGACACAATTCAAGGTCCTGGTTATAACCTATAAAGCCCTAAACAGTTTGGGACAGGGGTATTTGAAAGACCATCTTCTCCTATATGAACCTGGAGATTGAGGTCAGCTGGGGAGGTTCTGCTCCATGTTCCTCCACTTATGGAGATGAGGCTGACATCGACACAGAGCAGGGCCTTCTCAGTTTTTGCTCCCAGGCTATGGAATTCCCTCTCCTGGACATTCGCCTGGTGCCAATGCTGCCATTGTTTCAGTGCCAGGCTAAAGCCACCCTTTTTACCCGTGCTTTTACTGGTGCTTGAAAGTGAGAGTGTGTGTGTGTGTGTGTGTGTGTGTGTGTCACCCCTCCTCTTGAGGGGTCTTACCTGTTTGCAGTCATGAATTCCATAATGGGTTGAATTTATGCAACTGTATAGGATTATGTCCCCCCTTGGGGTCTTGTATTTTACTTACATTAATAAAGCATGGCAGAATGTTTTATAGAAAGACATATTACTGGTGCTGAAAATGGTGCCTCAACATCCCCCTCATTCAAATAGTTTCCCCTTGAATTCCTCTAATAGCCCTGGTAAGTGGCTGCTCAAATCAGACACCAGACAATTCATCTACTATGCTCTACCCTCGGGAAACTTCTCACATTTAGGCTCAGAAATATTATGCAGCAGACAGCAGGTTGCTATGACCATGAGAATATTTTCCTCATTTAGCTCTAACTTGCCATCAAGTCAGTGCTAGCAATATTTTAATCTGCCAAATGCACATTCAATGATCATTCTGCATCTGCTCAGGCTATTGGTGAAGCACTCCTTGCTGCTGTCCAGGTTTCCTTTGTAAGACTTTATGAACCAAGGAAATAAAGGGCTGGGTCTCCCAGGATTATGATGGGCATTTCAGCATCCCTGAATGAAATCTTTTGGTCTGGAAAGAAAGTCCCTGTTTGCAGCTTTCTGTATAGGCCAGTGTTGTTGAAGATGTGTGCCATGTACCTTCCCAGACCATCCTGCACTGATGTTAGTGAAAAAACCCTTGTGATCCACAAGCACCTGTAATACCATAGAGAAGTACTTCATTTTGTAGATGTGCTCCATCACAAGCTAGTCCAGAGCCATGGTGTCCAACACACTTTCCATTAGCCACATGTGGCTATTTGGCCGGTTGAATGTGGCTAGTTTGCTATAGCAGTAGCCACTATGGGCATGTCTACACAGCAAGCCCGTTATTTCAAAATAACGGGCTTCTTACTCTGAGTTCTTTAACCATCATTTCACAAGGAGTAAGGGAAGTCGAAGGAAGAGTGTTCTTCCTTCAACTTTCTGCTGTGTAGACAGTGCCACAAACAGAGTTAAGGTACTTCGATTTCAGCTATGCGATTAACATAGCTGAAGTTATGTACCTTAATTCGACTTTAGTCCACAGTGTGGACATAGTGGGTACTGCTTCAGAACTGGTTGGATATCATGGGTCCAGAGCCAAAATGGGATCTCTGTGACATCTGTTGCCCTGCCACAGTTAGGGAATCCTATTAGGGAAGCCATTCTGAATTTCACAAACATTTCCAAGAGTCATAGTTGTTCATAGCTGGATATGATTAGTGGTCCTATACACTTGCATAAATTCAACCCATTTTAGAATTCATGACTGCAAACTGATTCATGACTGACCGGTAGCAGTCTGGAATTGCTAGCTTCCACACATCAGTCACCATGTTTCACACTGTAAATGCAGCTCTCATTTTGGTGTCTTGTGCTGCAATGCTGGTGCAAGTTTTACACCCAGTTCCAAGAAGGAGGCTTTGCCCATCTGAAAGTTCTGCAACCACTGATCATCATCCCAGACCTCTATAATGATGTGATCCCACCACTCAGTGCTTGTTTACCCAACCTAACAGCAATGGTGTACAGATGCTCCAGGAATGCTAAAAATAATCTGGCCTGTTTCTGTCCGTGGCACACAACAGGGCAGACACCATAAATTCACATTCATATTTGAATACAAAAACATAAGAATGGCCATACTGGTCAGACCAAAGGTCCCTCTAGCCCAGTGTCCTGTCTTCCAACAGTGGCCAATGCCAGTGCCCCAAAGGGCATGAACACAACAGGCAATCATCAAATGATCCATTCCCTGTTGCTCATTCCTCGCTTCTGACAAACAGGCTAGGGACACTATTCCTATCCATCCTGGCTATTAGTCATTGAGGGATCTATCCTCCATTAATTTATCTAGCTCTGTTTTGAACCCCGTTATAGTCTTGGCCTTCACAACATCCTCTGGCAAGGAGTTCTACAGGTTGACCGTGCATTGTGTGAAGAAATACTTCCTCGTGTTTGTTTTGTTGAAGTTCATGATATATTGCATGATCAGCCACAATGTGTTCACAACACCGACCACAACAGTAGAAAGCAGTGCAGAAGCCAAGCTTTCAGGCAGAGATGGCAAGCAGAGTAAAGAGGAGTAGTGAAAAATGGCCCAAAATGTAGTCAGAAGACCACAGAATGATGGGATGGAAAAAACTGCATCATGAACACTGAGCCCTCAGCCATAATGCATTGTGATCCTCTCTGCCTTCTCATAGCTCCTAGCAGCAGAAGGGGGCGAGGTGCACAGTGAAATAGCTGCCCGTAGCACACTGCTCTTGCCGTCAATGCCAGAGGACCAACTATAGATGCGCTCCACCAACAGAAGGGACATTGTAAACATTGACAAGAGATGTAATGATAGCAGTATATGATCGCTGGTGTTACTTGCATCAACTTAACTCTGTAGCATACATGTAGCCTCAGATATAATCTGTCCACTAGATGTCATGCCGCTGCTACAAAATGGATGCTGTAATCCATAATGAAGATCACAGTCACCAATGGCAAGCCTAAAACAATAAGGAATAATCTGACAGGCATATCCTCAAACTGTCAGTGAGCCCTCCTTTCTGTCCTTCCCCAGAAGCTCAACTTCCCCTTTCAACTTTCATTACAGAACACATGTTGCTCAGCCTGGAGATGGGGATTTCCACTGCTAGTTCTGAGAGACCAAGCTGTTATACCCCCATGGCAGAGTTCAGTCTCACAGGAAATTTGAAGTCTGGGCCTGCAGACTGCCGTTTGACCATGCAGCCATGTACATAGAATACCCTGGCAGCCCTAGTGCATTTGGAGCTGCCATAGGAAGGATGGAAAATGAGTGACCTTCAAGGATCTGCCTGTTGCTTTACCTGCAGCAGAAGAACATTTACAGCGAGGAAGAGTGGATCTGGGGGTCATGCAACTTTCCCAGCTCCAATTTTCCTTTTCTGTACTCTGTTTAGGAAGCACAAAGCTCAGATTCTTCCTGCTCTACACATAAGAATGGCTATGCTGGGCCAAAACAATGTTCCATCTATTCCAGTATCATATCTTCAGACCATGACCAATGTCAGGTACTTCAGAAAGAATGAACAGAACAGGCAATTATTGAGTTATCCATCCCCTGTTGTCCACTCCCACCTTATAGGAATCAGAGTCTAGGGATACTCAAGAGTATGAGGTTGCATCCCTGACAAATAGCCATTCGGGGACCTATCCTCCATGATTTTATCTAGTGGTTTGGGGTTATTTTTGTTTTGTTTTTTTGTTAATCCTGTTTTAGTGTTGGCCTTCATGGCTTCCCTGGCAATGAGTTCCACAGGTTAACTGCACTGTGCGATGAAGTAGTTCTTATGTTTGTTTTAAATCTGCTGCCTATTGAGTTCATTGTGTGACCCCTCCTTGTGTTATGTGAAGCAGCAAAAAACATTTTTAATCACTTTCTCCACACCAGTCATGATTTTATACATCTCTATCATATCCCCCCTTAGTTGTCTCTTTTCCAAGATGAAAAATCCCAGTCTTTTTAATCTCTCCTCATACAGATACTGTTCCATGTCATTAATCACTTTTGTTACCCTTTTCTGTACTTTTCCCAATTCTAGTATATCTTTTTTTTTTTTTAGATGGAGCAACCAGAACCTCATGCAGCATTTGAGGCATGCGCATAGCAAGGATTTATATAGAAGTATTATATTTTCCTCTTACTATCTATCCCTTTCCTAATATTCCTTTAGCTTTTCTGACTGGATGTTTTCAGAGATGATAAAGTTTCATAAGGATCACTTGGCACAGTCATGTACTTAAATATTCAGATGACATCAATAGCATCTTTAAAAAACTAGGTGCAAATCAGAGGTCAACTTTTGAACATTTAAACCACTCTATGTAAAGAATCTTTGCTACGGTTGTGGTGAGAACTATGGATCAGATCTTGAGTTAAAATCAGCATAGGTTCAGTGGAGCTGTGCTAATCTATACCAGCCTAGGATCGGCACCACTATAACATAAATGTATCCATCTTTTGTATATACGAAAGAGCATCCATAATATTGCAACTATATAATTTTTAAAATTTCATTTCCTTGGTGTTGCAATATACAGTAGACTTCTGATAATCCAGCACCTTTGGGACCTAGGTGGTGCCGGATTATCAGATATGCCGGAGTATTAGGAGGTACTGCATACTCCCAACCCAATCCCCCTCCCCCCAACCTTATGCTTGGGTCCCGGAGCTGCCGGTACAGATGCACATCTCCCTCCAGGCATTGGGGCACATGCGCTGAACAGCCGGCTTTTCAATCAGCTGGCTGGGACACCGTGAGTAAGCCAGTCCCCCTCCCACTTCTCCTTCTCCAGAGCCAAACACTTCTCCTCCCTGCTGTAACCCACATGAGAGCAGCTGACCTGAGCAGTTCCGGGTTCCATCCCAGTTCCGTCAGGAGCGCTTGTCATTTTGATGCCGGACCATCAGGAGTGTCGGACTATTGGAGTTTTACTGTATTTGTATCTTAAGTGAACACTGTAAAGTGTTGTTGGAGGAGCTAGTAGCAGGCCCTAAGGTTAGGCTGCATAACATTTTCCATTATAAAAGATTCTTTTGATCTTTTCTTTGAGAAATTCTCACACCTCCATTGTGTGCAGAAGGCATTTGATATTTGATAGGTGGAATGTCTTTTTTTTTTTTGGCTCCATGAGATCTAGTGAAGATTTGGCTGAGCTATGAAATGTTTTAAAAAAATTCGATTCTCTCACTTGTGTTCCTCAGGAAAATGTGGACAGCCTGACAAAACCACTGAACATTTGAGATAAGACTCATGCTGCTGGTGGAGTGGGACTGAGGTGAGAAAGCTAGGCTGAGTGTCCCACATAAATCTCCAACACTAGCATATGCTCCCAGTGGCCCATTCACATGCATAAACATACTCCAAGGCACCCCATGGGGTAGAAGTTCCCCAACATCCAGCTGTAGAGGGGGAAGAGAAAAAGAGATAGGGCCTAGGCCCCTCTCAACCACTCCTTGGTACCAATAGCCAGTCTCTCCCTCTGAGGGTGACACATGGGCAGGAGCTGCCCAGTTCCCTGAGGATGGGGGGGGGGGGTGAGAGAAAGGACAGGCTGGATTTCCCCCTGAGCAATACTTGGACTAAGCACCTGGACCAAGCAACCCATCATTCTCCCCTCTGTAAAGAGAGCCGCCTTCTGCTGCTAACTAATGTTGTTAGTCACATAGCTCAAGTAGTGGCAGTCCGTGCTACACTGTTGAAGGTCTGTGGGTCCAACCCTTTCGATTAACTCATAAGAGGGCAAAGGCACTGTTACAGATGCACACAGTAGAATGTTTGTTACCTTTTTTTTAAACAAAAAAAAATTACCATAACACCTCAAACCCTAAGAAACAATATTAAAGCAAACTATATTAAATTATATTATAGTTGCAAACTTCATTCTGTCCTCCTTTGTGCCCATGGTACAATCATTCAGCACACAGATGAGTGATGAGAAGGCAGGCCTGATATCAGGGCACTCTATTTACAAGTTATTTTTTGTTGTTAGAAACCAACCGTCTCCAGGAGCGACCCTAGACTAGCTGCCAGCAACTGGCGCCCTAGGCGAACCATGCAATTGGCGCCCCCACCTCCAAATCCCTCAATGATAGTGCGCCACCATTTGGCGCCCCATTGAACTTGGCACCCTAGGCCCCGCCTAGTTCGCCTATACGGATGGGCTGCCCCGACCGTCTCTTCCTCTTCCCCCTGCCACAGTTCAGAGGTATAATTTTGTAACATTTTTTTATTGTTTCTCGTTGCTTGTGAGATGCTAGTAATATCCATTTTCTCTCTAAAGTTTGTGTCTCCATTCTGTTGCAAATTATAGGAAATGACTTGTGGGTATTGTTTTACAAACTAATCCCCTTCTCACTCCACACCTTACAAAAATTACATGTGAATGAACTTTGCAAACTATTAAACAAGACAAACAGTGCAGGTTACATACTTGGCTCACTAACTCCGAGAAGGGGAAGGTGGGCAGGATTTGTTCCCTTATCTTTACATGTGCATTATTTCCTTCATTTATACACTGAAACTGAAAAATGTCAAGCAGAAGAGGAAGCTGACCCAGCACAAAACTTTGTCAATTCATAAACTTGCAAGGTGATTCTTATTATCAGTGCAGGAATTAGACTAGTGAGTGATATGTAGGTGTCAGTGACCTCAGTAATTTACAAAGTCTGAAAAATTAGATTCTGAGAGAATATAGCCAAATGACATTTCTGATGCAAGAAAGCTGAACAAGAAACAGAGTGAATAGTCATCTGAGACCAGAATCAACCATCCTGTGGAAGGATACCTAATACTAACAGAACTTGTGATGTACTTGGTATCACATAAAATAAACTCGATTTTCCTTCAGATTTTATAAACCAAAAAGCATAGTGAAAAGTATACTCAGAACACATAATTAGGTCTTTGGGCCAGTTTGTAACCTGTGATTACAAATGCCTAAAAGAAGATAAGTGAAAAATGTAGAGAACCAATTATTGTATTGGACTTATCTTGTTTATCTTTTAAAAAGTTTTGTCCCAGAGGCAGACATGCTTAATTTCAATTCAGATAGAAATTCCATACATACTCACTGCTCAGGAATATATTGCTCTTTCCACACAAGAGCATGAGGAAAAATATGACTCAGCACTTTTCCCCAGAGTTCCTCAGTCCTTTGAGTGCTGGCTTTATAGGAGTGGGGCAGCAAGACTGCTAACTGCTTCCGTAATGGGGCCATTCAGTTATACAGGGTAGGAAAGAAGCTGTGTCGTCAGCTGCAGAACTTTCGCTTTCAGATGGAAACAATCCAACAAGTCATATTAATCATTATCATAAGCAGGAACAATGCCACTGACTTCAAGGGAGTTTGGCTTGCATATGCTAACAGTGGATTTGATCCTGAATAATGTCAATTTTAAATTACCTAAATTTGAAGTGCTAGCTGAAAGTCACATTAGTCATAAATTGACTAGCAGAATGATTCAGGATTGATTGTTTCAACCAAACATTTTTAATAGTGCCAGTTTTTCAGCATTTTAAAGCACATTGTCTGAAAAGGTTCCTTGCCAGATTATTTTTTTCTTTTTTCTTACCAGTTTTGGTAATAAAAAGGGGACTTGGGGATTTTATTTTATTTATTTATTCTTATTTCAAATGCTTGAATTTGCTTTGATCATGTCCAGTAATTTTTCTGCTAATTGCAGATCTGCTGTACACTAGGGAAACCAAAAAAGCAATATAATGGTCTGTGGCTGTTAAGTAAGAAGGCTGCTGTTTCAGGGAAGCTAATCCCATTCAATGGAGGCCTCAAGCCTATACAATTAATTTCTTCACAGGGTGCTTTCTTCCATTCTCTATTCAGAAGAAAAACTAATTAAAAATCTTCATTGATCACTTGTGTTTACAGGTGACTACATGAAAGTGCTGTATCAAGCACTGAGAAGCTTAAATCCATATAATCTTGTGAGCCTCGCTCAAATACACACATTGAATTTTAAAAAGTCACAAAACCAAAACCATGCTACACCCATATCAAAATAATGTTAAGCATGCTGGACAAAAGCAAAGACATTTAGCATTGGAACTCTGTGACAACTCTCTCACCTTATTCATAGGTATTACAGGGAAGTCAGAACTATGTGCTGCAATTCACAACTCATGTGCTGCAATCAGTAGGTAAGCATGACAGCAAGGATGGACTGCTGTGAAGACACAAGATAGCTATTTCAGGATACTCTATTATCCCAAAATAACATTGCAGGGTAGGTGTACCCAAACAGAGCACAGACAGAACCCTTCAGACATATGAATGACACAAGAGCCATGTTTGACATTTAAAGCTCTGAAAAGGCTCAAAAAGGACAGATTGGGCATCACTGCTTTGTATTATTTAAATATTTTGTATTATTTAAATATATCTTGCCAAGAAAAGTCATAAAGAAACATAGAAATCACAAAACAGAAGCAGAAGAAGGGTGACAAAAGCAAACTTTTAGCATTTCAATTAATTAACCTTAATGAGAGAAAAGTGCTCCGGATTTGTATTCATCTATGTATATTTTTATATTTAATACTGACTGTCTAAAAACTAATTTAAAAGAACATCTGGGATTTCATTTTGATGGTTGTGTTTATGTTCAAATTGTGACTGTTCAAACCTGAAAGTTTTTGATGTGCATCTTTCTGGCCTTCGAAGAAACAAGAACAATGCCCTCTTTTTTTTTTTTTTAACTATATACAACATAAAGATTATCTTAATATTTACATGAAAACCTATCAGATTTTCTAGATGTAACTTTTAGTCCTAACCTGTAACTCTGTAAAATTACATCTCTAAGGACATCCTACAAAGACTTATACACGTGCTTAATTTTAAGAACATGAGTAGCTTCATTGTATTCAGTGAGATGACAAATTAGAGTCTTTATTATAAGAACACCACTAAAATCTGGCAGAACTCAGAACAGGTATAAATTATATTTTCATTGCATAATAGTGTAAAGGGGCCTTACTATAAATGAGAGTCAGGCCTTTATAAGCCTTCACATCAGATATGTTACCTGGCCTTACCATGAAGCCATGGTGGGCGCCATGCTGTGGAGGCAGGAAAGTCTTAGGTTTGGCCCAGTTTAAGTGTAAGGGACTCTGTAGTGGGTTCACAGTGGAGAATGATGAGAGAACAGGACTTATATGAGGTGTTTTGTTTAGTCAGTTTATGTAGGTATTTAATTATGCTGCAGATAAATATAGAAAAACCCAAGTACTAATAGCCTCTGGTTCAATAACATAATGATTAATGCTGATGTTTTAATTCTTTGAGGCTGCAGGTTCAAGATCACAGTGTAATTTGCTAATAATGTTATTAAACTGCAAATTATATTTACAATTTCTTGCACTGGGGAAATTAAGGCTGCTTTCTGTAGGCTGAGCAGCCAAAAGTTGTTACAGGAGTACTGGTAGGTATAGGGACACAGATTTGTTCATAGCTTGAATAATCTTTTTTTAAAAGACAAACTATGTAAAACTATAACCTTACACTCAGATCATGCATACCCTCATGTACATAACTTTACTCACATGAGTAGTCCCAAACTTACTCATGCAAATAGTCCCACGGACTCCAGTAGAACTATTCAAGCAAGTTAAAGTATGTATGCCCCTTATTTCAAAACAACAAGCGGAGCGTCCACACTACCAAGCCTGTTATTTCAAAATAAGGGGCTGGTTATTTTGAAATAACTCCTGATTTCCACGAGGAATAACACTAATTTCGAAATAGTTATTTCGAAATAGCAGTAGTGTCGATGCTCCAGTGCTACTATTTCGAAATAACTACTCCCAGAGTCATTCAAAGTAATTACTCCCCAGAGTAATTCCTTCCTGGGGCTCTATGTTGAGGTAGCACATCCACATTAAGGGAACCTGCTTTGGACTAATTTCAAGGCTTCCCCGTAGTGTGGACACGATATTTTGAAATTATTATTTCTGGAGTTATTTCGAAATAAGTTATTTTGAAATAATTTCCTAGTGTAGACATGCCCAAAGTGACTAAGTGTGTGCAGGACGGAGACCTTAGATGCCATTAAATGGTTGTTCTTGTTGAGGTGTGGGCATGTGAAGGACGCAATTTATCATTCTTAAAAAAAAGCAAACTAGTGAATGCCACTGGTTTAGTCACTGACTCTGTTAGTGTTTAGTTTAGTCAAGCATGTGATGATATAGCAGTCTGTCACTCCCACTAGATTTATTTTTAAAGCTATGGAACAAAATATTTTCAGAGTTAGGATATTTAAAATTAAGTGACACAAATTAACATAAAAAACAAAGGGGAACAAGGAAGCATTATCACCAATTAGCAGGGATGATAATATTTACCAACCTCAGAGGGACCTGCAGAGCTTCAGCTGATTAGAACATGACTGCTCCCAGTCTGCACCAGTGCACAAAGTGAGAAGAGAGTACAAGGGGCTCTCTCCTTCATACATCTCTGGAGAGTTCAAGCACAGTTGCATTCCACAGTTTTCCTTAAAGACTGTATAAACCTACCACGATATAGGCAGATTTAGCTTCCGCAGTAGATCTGCAGATAGTCCCACTTGGACATGTGTGGACGGAAGCGCGCACTGCATCCTGGCAAAGGGTGACACTATGACTGTGCCAGCATTATTTGCCCATTCACATAACATACAAATCAAAAGTCACCCAATTATATTGATAAAAAACAGGTTTAAAACATACATAAGGAAGCATTTCCTCATAGAGCCCACAGTGAAACTGTTGAACTGGTTGTCAGGGTGTCGTGAAGGCCAAAAGTAAAACTGGGTTAAAAAAAGAATTACGTAAGTTCATGGAGGGTAAGCGCCTCAATGGCCATTAGCCAAGATGTTCATGGATGTAGCTTCATACTCTGAATGTCTCTAAATCTCTGACTGCTCGAAGATCATCCAAGACACTTCCCTGTTCTGTTCACTCACTCAGAAGCATCTGGCACCAGCCATTGTTGGAAGACAGGATACTGGACTAGATAGACCATTGGTCTGACTTAGTATGGCTGTTCTTTGTTTTTGTGAATATTCCTCACTCACATGAGTAGGCTCCTTGACTAAGGGCTATATAATCAATCCTGAATTTGTCAAAGAAAAGTCTTAAAATACAGGAATATAATTTATTTCATGCTGTATCCCCTTGGCTGCTCAAGAGCCAACACCACTTCCCAAAGATCCCTTATCCTGTGCTGGCTAGCCTGTTGATCCTGAGGGGAAGGGGGCAGGACTGCAACCCACCACTCTGTGCTCCCCAGGCAGATGCCCTACCCCTTAAGCCACTCCAGAACCCACCCTACCTTGAGGGTGTCCCTTATCCTGCTTTCCAAAGGCAGGAGCCAACTCTATCCCTGGGGCAGCCTCTGTTTGTCTTATTTGCCTCTTATATGAAAACATTTTGTTCAGTCTTCAGAAGAGAACACCTTTCAAGTAGGATGTACTTTAGTATTGGTAACACTGGCAAATATACAGCAAATGTATACAAAATCAATAGTTTAAGGATTCTGTGTTTCCAGTGATTTTAAAGAATGAAGTATTACTAGTGGCTGTGCCCCCTGCTTATTATGCTCGCCAACCCCCTCTCTCTGGGGGCAGGTAGCCCTGGCTCTCTCCCCAGCTGCCAGGCCAAAGCCAGGTCAACCCAGCTCTGCTCCCCCTTCCCCCCACAACCTGTACTTCAATTTGATCCCCCTGCCTCCATTCCTGCACTCACCATCCTCCCTAACCCTTCCCCCTCCCCATCCCACATGACCTAACCCTACCCCCACCTCCTTCCTGTACCCCCATCCTTCCCTAACCCCTCTTCACCCTCACACTGCCACTCCCTCCATTTCTACATCCCTCTCACCTCTACTATCCCCCCTTATCCACTATCCCAGCCCCCTTCTTCCCTGCCTCCCCACACACACCCTGCCCCCTCCCACAAATTCATTGAGCTGTGCACCCATCCCCCCCAGGAGCACCACCAGGCCAGGCAGCACAGCCCTGGCCACTGCAGCATGAGCCACAGCGCATCCCCAGCCCAGCCTTTCCACATGGGCCTGTTGGGGCAGTTTTGCTCCATGGCGAGTCCAGGGAACCCGGCACGGTGAGCGGCTGCTCTGGAGAGCTGGGAAAGTGGCCAGGGTGCAAGATCTGCCCTGCTCGTGGCAGCCCCCAAGCCCTGTGACCGGGCTGGGCTTCACAGAGCAAAGCTGCATAGCAGGTGCATGAGCCAGGCAGGCTAGGAGCAGGGCCCAGAGGCAGGCGGACACTGCTCCAGGGGGTGTGTGGAAACAGAGCTCCTGGGAAAGTGCACCTAGATCAGCTGCCTGGCCCAGGTCACCAGCACACGCTGGGGCCGCTCACCCCGTGGGACACCTGCAGTGTGGTTCCCCCAAGTGCTGTGGCTGGCTGGGCTGCATAGAGCAAAACTGCATGGCAGGCGTGTGAGCCAGGCAGGCTGGGGGCAGGGCCCAGAGGGAGGTGGACACTGGTTCAGGGGGCACAGGGGGACGGAGCCCCCCACCCTCCAATTTCACAGATCAGTCATGTGGTCAGGGCTCTTGGGGAACTCAGAGTAATGTCATGATATCACTCTGTCATCCCACAGCAAAAGGTTTTTTTATATATAGAAAAAGACAAAAAATGCATAGATATGTGAATGTGTGTATCTGTGTGAGTGCATGCATGTGCAGTTTCCCACTGAAAAATTTCATTTAGTAAACACAATGTATGGTTAATCAAGCATTTGATTATCAAAGTGCATAATAGCCTAAATTTTCAAAAGTGACTACAATAGTGATTTTGGGTGCCCAGTCTAAGACATCTTATTTCATCTGACATATCTTACATCATCCTGTATAGAAATGCATGAATAACTTCACATATCTGGGTAATGTGGTTGGTGGAAAAAATAAGAGGGTCGATCTTCTAATGGCAAGTGCTTCCACACTTTTTGAAAAATCAAGGCTCTTTTAGGTGTGTCAGGTTCAGTGTTCCCTGAGAGAGTCAAATGCCACCAAGCCGACATGCAGCCAGCTGTGGGTATTCTGCTAGAGTTTCTACTGGTGGTGTATATCTGTACATGCCTTGGTGCACAATACAAAAATTATTCTGCACATGGATGAAAAAAAAATCAGAGGAAAGACTGCTCAGGTTGGGTAACTGTGGGTATGTCTACACAGCAGCATTATTTCAGAATAACAGGCGTTATCCTGAAATAACAGCACACGAGTACACTACAAGCCTTTATTTCGAAATAATGCCAGGCTGACTCCTGGTAACCCTCATTTCATGAGAAGTAAGGGAAGTCGAATGAAGAGTGCTCTTCCTTTGACTTCCTCCTGTGTAGATGTAACTGCCACCAGGTGGATTTAAACCTGGGACCTCTGAAGTGGAGTATAGGAGCCTCTACCCTCTGAGCTAAAAGCCAGCTGGCTCCCAGCCTATGCTGTAGAGGTCTCTTGGTCTTAATTGTTGCTGCGGCCTAGGTACCACTTGCATTGCTCAGTAATCACACTAGGTGTGTGGGTTACATAGACAGCACCGAAAGCCGAATTAAGCTATTTTGATTTAAACTACGCAATTGACATAGCTGAAGTTGCATAGCTTAATTTGACTTTAGCCCTGCTGTGTAGGCATAACCTAACAGTTGAAATATCAAAATTACTAGTTACTTTTGATAATTTCTTTCATTTTTACTGGGTTTCATGAAAATCTCGACTATAAAACTTATTGGGCTAATTCTAGCCTTTAAACAGCACAGTCATTTTATTACAGCAACAAAAAAGTCCATCATTTTTTTCCCCCCCCCACACAGCTTCTATGTGTATATAGGTTCAGGCCCTAGGACAAGAAGGTTGCATGCAGTTAATTTTTCTTTTTGCCTTTTCTGACATGTCCTGCACAAAGGTTAAACTAAGCGGGAAACATTTTCCAAGACTGGAAAAATAACGGTGTTTCTATTTACATTAGAGAGAGAGAGAGAGTGTGTAAGTGTTTTTATTATTTTTTTGTGTGTGTCAAATCCTGTATTAAAAAGAAAAAAAAAGATGAAAAACAGTAATGATCTTTGGTTAAACTGACAGTGAAGTTATAGAGTAGAACTATGTATTGTTCAAATCATGTTTTCAATTATTGCATTATCATTCCTATTCATACATTTTTGTCATTGATGCTTGGATGTCAGAGCCAAATAGCAACAGAATGTTTCTCATTTATTTCATAATATATCACTAAATGATTCTTTTACATTTACATTTTACATTATTTACATTTATTTTCGGTGCTGTGTTCCTTATCCTCCTTTTTCACGCCCTTTCAAAAGGCAGTTTTAGCCGTTGAAAATTATACATGCAGGACCCAATCCTTATTCTTCTAGTCTGACATTACTCACACAAATATTTCCTTTGACTTTAATGGAATTACTTGTGTAAACAAATCGTTTGTAGGTTAATCCCAACTATTTCCATAGCAAAATCATTCCTTAGCGTAATTACTTATAGATTTATTAATTGTTTATTTTACTATCTATAGTGAGCCAAAAATGTACAGTTAATTTTCCACGTGCATAGAAGGCAGGTCTCCTGTCGAGTTGGCTATCAATTTACTGTGAAAACAAAATGTATTTGAAATACCAGCTTTCAGTCTGAAGAGAAAGTTAATGGCAGGGAAATAATTGTGCTACAAGAGAAACTGCCTGTGGCAAAAATGCACAAGATATTAAATGCTGCTCCTTTAATCACAGCCATGCACTTAAAAAAAGACGAAACAGAGACGAGTACTTACGTTTCTAGGTTTAGTCTGTGAAGCTCTTTACTGTGTGGCTGTCCACTCTACAGACCTTATCTACCCACTGATGCTTTGCTCTTATTTGACAGACTGGTTAATCTACAAGGCAGAGTGGAATGTGTGGTCTTGCACTTGCTGTTCTTTTATGTTTTCTAGAGGCCAACAGCGCAGGCTGTTTCTATGACAACCAGGAGAGCGGCTGAGGCCTACCCATTTCATTAATAACACAGCAGGATAAGTACCTGTCTTTATTAAATCTGTCCATACTCCTGATTGGTAGCATTATATTTATCTTGAAAGTGTGTCCCACACACAAGAAATGTGTCATACAATGGTTGTAATATACAAAAGCAAACACAGAGGCCTGAACTTTAATTGCAGCAAGTTAACAAACCAGATGTTGCTCATCAGGCAAGCTCTCAGTGCACAAATAGTTTACTTTTAAATATTTCTGACCAAATTAAAACTAGCCCAGAGCAGCTGCTTTAGGAAGATGGCGAGAAAGGGCTCACTGAATCCTTCCCTGTCCCATGCAATCTGCTCATGCTGGGAGGGCAGCTCTGAGGGGAGGGCACATTATAGCTTTAGTAGAGGTAGGGCACATGCAGCTTCTAATGGTGCTTCTCTAGTGCCACTGCTTAACTTGGGTGGAAATTCCATAGGCTCCATCTGAATCCTTCTGTTGCTTTCTGCTGGTTTGGGCTGGGCGCTGTTGGTTTAAACTGGAAAGCCAGCTCCAGGAACGATGATAGCACCCAAAGCCCATTGCTCCTTTCCAAAACCTGTTTGTCCCACTAGAACTAGTAGGAGCAAACTGTAAGTTTTCAAATGGAATTTTTCCTAAGGTACTCAAGCATAATGCCTGTGTCAACCACTTCTTACCTGCTGCAGCTGTTCCCACCTGACCTGGTGTTCCAAGTAGCAATACAGACCTATTTCACATGGTCACTGTCATTGTTATCCACCTAGGACCCAAACCTGCAAACATATATTATTGAAGCATAGTCTGTGGGACTAGTAGCAAGGGTATGAAGGACCATACACGTACCAGCAGAGCTCACTGTCACAAGGATGCATAGTCAGAGCAATCCCCATAAGTCATGGGACAACAGGGCCAGAGGCAAAAATTCTCTGGCAGAGATTAGCATGGAATAAGTAGCAAGGACAGGTGTGCTACTAAGTTCTCCATTATGATTGGTTTTGCCAGTGAGAGTTGCACAAGTAAAATGAATGCAAATTAAATTAGTAGAGAGTCATATTGCAGAGAGGAGAGCCACGGTTCAGCTAGAAGAGAATTTTGTCCACGGATTTAAGAGCTGAGTATTTAAGAGTTGAGTTTTGAATTTCCCAGAGGGAAAAAATACTATTTCCTTTTGATTTCTGCATCTAAGAATTCTACTATGAAGTCTGAATCATTAAATTGGTAGCTTTATTTCAGAAAGCGTGATTTTAAAAAGGAAATTTGCTATAACATGCTTTCTACAGCACAGTGTTTGTAGTGTATGTGAAGAGCATACATAAAGAGCCTACCACAATAATTTTTCAATGTCAAGTTACATGATTGCCCTTAGATTACAGATAAGTTAATGGTGAATTTGACCCAATATGTGTAACACTTCCAATCCACTTATTCCCCTTACAGCTCACTTCATCTTCACGCTCTTGGGAGCCTATCTGTTCTCTTTGCTAATCTTTCCATCTTAGGTTTGTTTTCTAACTGATATCACCCCTCTATTTAGCATTCCCATCTTCACTCCCCTTTTCTGAAACACTTGTTATGTAACATTTATGTTGCAACACTGCTTAGAGGCCTCCCTCATCATGCCAGGTGCTGTGCCAACAAACAGGAAGTGGCAGCCCATGCCCTGAAGAGCCTAGCATTTCTTCTTTTTGTGCTACAAATGGCCCCACCAACACTATGTGGTACTGTGCCAATGAAGGACTCTCTGGGCCCATTCCTAAAATAGTGTCAGATATAAACATACACCCATGAATCTCACTGCAAACTTTTATGGTTATACCCACACAGGTTCCTGTTTTCTAAAATGTTTTCCTCTCCCTTGTGAAAGACCCACCCATGCACCCACCCGGGGAAACTGACTATATACAAAGTACTATCAAATACACAAAGTAAACAAACCAAAAGACCCAGGTGCCATGGGGTGAGGCACTCACCTCCCTCCAGGGTGTGTAGTCAAGTCCCAAGGTCTCGTAAAACTACATCACAACCTGGCACATTCAGCAATTCCTTTCCTGTCCTATACACCAGGCCCTCTCGTTGGGGCTATGCAACCTACCAGCTGGAGTCAATAGTGGAAAAACCCCTCTCACTGGGGAAATGCTGCCTCGCAGCCGAAGTCAACATTAACCACCCCACTCACTGGGGCAGCGTGGCCTAATAGCCAGAGTGAATAGCAGCGGGTGCTGGCCCCATGGGTTGGGTATAAAGGATGGGTTAGGAGGACCTGGGGCCTTCCTACTACACCGGGTCCCAGCCCAGGTCCCTGCTAGCTCAGCAGGGATTTCCTCAGCTAGCTCAATGGGGACTCCTACTGAAACATGCTGAGCTCTTTGGAATAAAATCTGCCACCCTGGTTTACTTCCTACCAGTCTCTGCTAGACTCCTTCCAGGGTCCTTCCTTCAGCTACTCTGCAGTGGCGCTGGTGTCTTGTTGGTTGGTCTCCAGGACTGGTCCCTCCGGTGGTTCACCTCCAGGAGCCCTAACAGTGCCTCCTTCCTCCTCAGCAGCCAGCCCAGACCGAGCTTTTCTCCAGGTCTTTATACCTGGGTTGTAGTCTGAGCTTGCCCAGCAGGTCTGTGGGGGGTGGGACCTTTTCAACCAGGTGAGCCTGGTTAGGTCTTGCTTCCCCAGTGCAGGGCTGGTACACCCTGTCACACCAGGACACATTTTTTTCCAGTAATCCTTTTCAGCTATAATTTTAGGCTTTATCTACACAGAGGCTGCACTAGTTTAACTCAAATCAGTTGTTAAAGTGATTCCATACCTATATCTCTGAACCATACAGCAGTCTGTCTATTTTGATCTTTGTGCTATTTCACTCCACTTCCTTCTCTCCAGGATCATGCAGACAACCAAATGCAGAGCTAGCTTTTGAGATAATATTGACTTCACATCCTCATCTATTAAACATTGTTGGCCAAGAGGACACTTTCAAGTAGGTAAATGTCAGTTCATTTAGTGGTGCACCATTAATCCTGATAGCTAGTTCAAGGTGCTGTTTGCTTAGCTCATGTTGTTACATATCCTTGGCCTTTGAAATGCTAATTGTCATGCCAAAACATTAAGATGTAGTCACAAAACAAGATGTCATTATTTTCACATCTTGCTCTGAGCAGGCTAAAAATGCCAAGAGTAGGTTTCTTTATCTACACAAATGAGATAGATTTAAGAGTTTGCCCGAGCAGAATGTTTTCCCAGGCACAGGTCTCACCCACAAGATGCTTCATCTGGCATTGCTGTATATTGAAGTAATGTCCAAATTATATAGATATTTAACATGCAAAATATTTTAGTGCCATCTTGTGGCATACTAGACTTCAGTTTATAACTGAGCTTTCTATATACACAGCTATTAATGAAAAATTGGCTTTGGAACTGGGGAACGCCTCATATAGAGAAATGTTGACTATTAAGAGGTTACAGAAAACATTTATTTTACCATTATTTTATTATTTTAATTATGTATATTATAGTCCCAACAAATGCACCCCAACAAAAAGAGACACTGCACAAACTCAAACGAAGTGTCTCAAAAAGCTCACAAACAGACCAAGCAGATATCAGGAAGGAAACAGGCATAGAGTGCAAAAGGTCATTTAGCAAATCAGGGGAAGATAGAAATAGAACCCCAGTGCCCTCATTTACAGGCCAGTGCCACTCGACCACGCTGCCTCTCAACTGTGAGCGTGTTCTTGTATCTTGTAGCGTTGTTGCCCATCCCTGCCCTTGGCTTTGCTTTCATTGTGACAGATTACTCTCACCCAAGTGTAAGGGTGGAGAGAGAGACAGAGAGAGAAATCTCCACATTTGACCAATCATATATGTTTGTAGTGTGGAACTTACTGATGCAGTGTTTTGTTTTGAGTTAAAAATTAGACTTTTAAACTGCTGATGCTAATGACATGTCGCTGGTCCACTCCCTAGTAATAGCACTTAGAATAATGTTAACCAGCCAGTCATCCCTGATTCGCTTTTCATTTTTAGTGTTAAGCTTCTTTTAAATTGAATGTCCCTAGGTGAGGGAGAAAACAAAGGCTGGATTGGAGGTGGAGGGCGCAATGTTGAAGGACTAACATATTACTCAAGAGATTTATGAACCTTGATTTCAGCAGATTTGTCTATCCCTGAATTTGTACTTATATACTGCAGTCTTTTACTAAGGCCATCCATTGACGTCCACTTCTGCTGTGCTACCTACGGAGAAGTCAGTCATACTGACTACATCAAAGAAAGAACATAGCCTATCTTTGTCAAGATGTTGGCTGAGGTCCTTAATTATTCTGCTTAGATGTTGCACCCCTTTCTCCTGAGCCTTCTGTCTGTTTGTCTCTTACTCTCTAGATCGTGAGATCCTTAGAGGAGAGACCATGCTTTCCTTTCTGCATGGACAGCTGGCAGCACAGTGTGGGTGCTTCCAAAACCAAATAGTATTATCCACTCCAATAATCCATCATACACAGATTTCTTCCTCCTTTTATTGATGTTACTTTCTTGCATGCTCGCCACTCCCATTGCCTTCAAAGGTGCTCTCAGCGCTATCCAGGGTCAGACTCTACGCCTTGAATTGCAAGCCAGATTGAGTGACTTGTATTAGCCTGGTCAGTATGTAGCTCTGCTTTATTAACTGAGGAATGAGCCAAATTTTGGCTTTTATCCAGCTGTGTGTGACTGATGTTATTCCTATATGCTTCCAGAATTGGTAATGGTAACACTTCCCTGCCTGTGTGCTGAGCAGACTGCTAGAGAGGCATTTGTCTAAGATGACTGATATAATTTGTCCCTTGATTCACCCCATGTCTTTACTGTGATTACAGGGAAAAGATTAGATGTGTCTATGTCTATGGAAATCTCAGAGGGGTAACTGTGTGTAACCCTTCTGCCGAGTAGGCCTGGCAGTAACCAGGGCTGGGTTCAATATCTTGGGGTCCATCTCACACAGAACCGGCTCAAGTCCCCACCCAGTAATCTGGGAAATTCACACACCCCTGAGTGCCTCTGAGAGGCAATGCTTCCCCACTCGCAAGCACTGAGTCTGAGTGTAGGAAAGAAACATTTAATGAAACAGAGAGAGAAGTCATATGGCATTAATTTGGGGAAAACACCACAAACAGAGTTCATAACCCAAACAAGAGCTAAGCCCCCCCCCCCCCAGCCAAGAATCATCTGAAGTCCAAAGAGTCTCTGTCCCTGGTCTGTACCACCCAGAGTCCCAAAGTTCACCCGCAGGGTTTCACCTCCCAACCTGGGTAGAAATGGGGGTGGGGGGATAGATAGGGGGCACGTTATGACACCCCGCCACGCTCCACCAGCTGTCTCGTCCCACGCGACCGGACACTCTGCTGGGCGCCTGCCGCTGCTCCTTGCCTGCTGCCGCTGCTGGTCGCTGCTCCTCGCCTGCCACCGCTCCACGCCACGCCGATGGTCACCACACCACACTGCTGGTCACCTGCCGCCGCTCCTCGCCACGCCAATGGTCACTGCTCCTCACCTGCCACTGCTCCTCCCAGCCACATTACACCACCAGCCAGTGATTCCCACCAGCTACTCTGCTGGTTGCCGCGGGTCTGGCTCTCAGCCAAACCAGTGATTTCAGCTCTCAGTAATTTCAACTCTTTAGCCACCAGCTGGACTGGCAAAGGAATCCAGCTTCCACTGGAATAGCAAAAGAAAAGACTCCTCAGGAGTCTGCTTTAGGTCTGTCCTTAAAACCAAAGGGGGAAAGGGGACAGGTTGGGCCAGTCTTACAGCTCACACCTGGCAGGTGTGAAGCAGGCTGACTCCAACCCTTTAACCCTTCCAGCTCAGTTCACTCAACTCTGGAAGGGGGGAGGCTTGTTCTTCCGAGACCTCTTACCATGATGGTGGTGTCTCTCCTGCAAGCACTGGTGGCATGTTTTACAGTTCCCACATTTAGGGGTAGCATGCTTAGTGACCCCCACAACAGTCCCAAATTATTTACAATTCTCCACATTCCACTCCAACACTGACCCTCCATCAGCCCTGGCTGAATGGGATTTACATAGCCACACCTCGTATTCTCTCCTGAGCTGTATTTACATATCAACAGTTAACAGTTAATTACCTTGCAGAGTTAAGCAATTGTAGTGGGCACACCCACCCCTCCTTTTAGCTGGCTGATAGCAAGCAGCAGTTCAGCCCCTGCTTACATGTGTTAGACTGTGTGTACATAAACAACGAGGAGTTCTGAGACTAACAGATTAGTCCAATGCATCTGGCAAAGTGGTTTTTAACCATGAAAACTTATGCCCAAATAAATCTTTAAGGTGCCACAGGACTCCTCGTTGTTTATGTCTATATATTTCTTGCTATAAAAATTAAGAACATTTTTCTTTGGGCTGAGGACAGCAAATTCACCCCCATTTACTATCTGATCTTTCCATTGTGTGAAACGTGCAAAAGCGTCCCCTATGGTCCCCCAAGTAAGCATGGTCCAGCTGGCCGGGGAAGGCAGGAGAGGTGCGCGGCTCAGGCTCCCTCCCCCATGCTCTGGCTGGCCGGGGGAAGGCTGGGGCTGATTTCCCCACTTATTTGGGGGACGATGGGGAGGTGGGTGCATTCACATCCTTGCGGTCCACATTTATAACCCCCCCCCCCCACACACACACACCAGAAATTCCTGTGTACAGGCCTGACATTCTTGTGGTCTCAACAGCTGCAGTGTCTTCCCACCCTTCTGCTTATGAAAGGGGGCAGGGTTGCCTCTGAAACGTTTGATTATATGGAAGAGGCAGAATATTTTAAACCAAAGTAAATAAGTAAAGATCAAGCACATTTCTAACTTTAAGAATATTAAGTATTCATTGAATCGAATGACAAGTCAAAGGTTTAGCATTAGGCACATACTTAAGTATCTTCCTGATTTAGGCCGTGAATCAGGAAATTATTTCAAGTTTTACAGTTCCTTGTGGGAGAATTTTGTAAGTCATATGTCTGGGGAGCTCAACTAGCATGTCTCTTAGGCTATGTCTTTATTACAAGATTATTTCAAAATAAGTTATTTCAAAATAATAACTCCCAAAATAACTATTTGCAATAAGCTTGTTCCCCAAGGAAAAAGGAGTTATTATTTCGAAATAACCAGCCCCTTATTTTGAAATAACAGACATGGTAGTGTGTAGGCTCCACTTGTTATTTCAAAATAAGGGGAGTTATTTCGAAATAACTCCTGAGTGTAGACATGTCCTTATACTATACATTCTTTTTCTTTTCTCTTTATTTATTGTGTATATAATGGAGGGAAACCTTATGGGTTTGTCTACACTGCACCGTTATTTCAAGATAGCTAGCGTTATTTTGAAATAACAATGCGAGCGTCTACATAGCTATTCCGTTATTTTGAAATAATTTTGAAATAATGAACGGCTTATTCCTAAATCTGTAAACCTCATTCTACGAGGAATAACGCCTATTCCAAAATAGCTATTGTGAAATAAGGCATGTGTAGACTCTCCATTGCTGCTATTTTGAAATAGTCCCTCACCAGGGCCATTCTAAGTTATTCCTTCCCAGTGCCTCCTGTGGCTCTAAATCGAGATAGCATGTCTACATTAGGGAAGCCTGCCTTGAACTAATTTTGAGGCTTCCCTGAAATATAGACGTGCTATTTCGAAATAAGCTATTTTGAAATAACCACGTAGTGTAGACGCACCTTATGATGCCCCAGGGCTTACTACAAACATAGGACAATAATCAACATTTCAACAAGCGCATATGCAAACAAGGAGGGTTTATGAAATATAACAGCTTTAGAACACAGCTAAAGCTGTGATGGTGGATGTTCTCTTCTCAGCTAAAATCTGGTCAAAGCTAGGAGATAGTGCCATACCAGCTGTGAAGCTAGAGGGTCAATCTTATCAGATTAGTTCTTAGCAGAGAAGTGTCCACAGAACAAAAGCCACTACCGCAGTTGGTACCAACTAGCACCAGCATTCCCTGTAAGCTGTGTGCTTGTACAGCTGCTCAGGAAAGATTCAAATGCAGCCCAGCTGATTGAGCAGAGAGTTGAGCCCATGGCTAGGTATTTTTTATTTCCACTGGTGGTGCACATCTGCATATGACTCGGTGCACATAAAAATGTATTCTGCACATGGATGGAGAAGATTAGAGGGAAGATGGGCTGGCACCCCTGGACAATTTCAGCAAAGCAGCTCAGGAATGAATGAGTTTAGAGGCTGATATACTGTTTGTCTCATTCCTAAAGATGGTCACTCTAGGTCAAGGTTGAGGAATATTGATGGTATGAAGAGGTGCTTACATTGCAACAGTCCAAGCTGTGTCAGGAAACTTTACTTGAACTTCTTCTTAGAAGGAGGCCCAGGCTAATGTGCTTAGTCCAAATGGAGCAATATAATATCCTGTTAAAAACCCTAAGGCCAACCCTACTCTCCCTACTTATATTAACTTCCAGACACTACTTGCAAAATGGTAACATGCTAAATTAACAACAAAACACAAATCTGTGGAAACACACAAAAAAGTTAAAATATTATTTTAATGATATTTATCTATCAGGGGCTATTTTCTTGGTCAGATCTGAAGTTGCTGGTTTGGGGAGTTTAATTTCGCGAAACACATACACAGGAAATACATATTCTTTATATACTGCAAATATTGCATATACAATAGGAAAAGGGGTACTTTTCATATTGTTTTAAGGAGTTGAACAACATGGGTCTGATCCTGAAAACCCTTACTTATGCAAATAGTAAATCAGTGGGACTGATATCAGGGTTACAGGATCTGGCCAGAGACTTGTATAATTCTCTGTTGATGTTGTCTGGCTTGGCAATTGAACTTTGCCAATGCAGTTTTACTGTTTGACTTTGTCAGGATAGGGCTCGGGGCAAAAATGTGAAGGAATTGGCTTACGTTTGCTGAGTATTGAAATCACTAAGTTGCATGGTGTCTAGGTACATTTAGGGATAGAGGGATGTCTAGTGGCTAGGGCACTAGCCCAAAACATATGAGACCTATGTGCAAACCCTTGCTCTGCCATGCACTTCCTATGTCTCCTTGAACAAGTCCTTTAGTCACTCTGTGCCTCAGTTCCCCATCTGTAAAATGGGGATACAAGCACTGTCCTGCCTCAGAGGGGTGTTGTGGGGCTAAAATACATTAAAGTGTGTGATGGGTCCAATATTCTTCGTACATAGATTGGATGGATGTGCTGAGATTACATTTAATAGGTAGTTTTTATTAACTTTATGTGGCTTTATGAAATCTCACTGTATGTATATATTTGACACCAGATTTTGAATAAAGCATCGCTCTTAACGGTATGTCTACATAGCAGCGTTATTTCAGAGTAACATCTGTTATTCCAAAATAACTATGCAAGCATCTACACAGCTAGCCTGTTATTTTGAAATAATTTTGAAATAATGGGCGGCTTATTTCGGCGTTTGTAAACCTCATTCCACAAGGAATAACGCCTCTTCTGAAATAGATATTTCGGAATAGCAGTAGACTTAGGGTTGCCAGGTGTCCAGTTTTGGGCTCTCTGTCCGGTAAAAAAATCCAGAAAAAAACGGACACGTGCAATGTCCGATATTTCCTGGTTTTCCGGCTGGGAACCGGATGGAAGCCTGGCGGGGGTGGGAGGAGTGACTGGGAGGCGGGGCGCAATCGGCGCTGGGAGCCCTGGTTGCGTGTGAGGTGGAGGAGCAGCCCGGTCCATGCTCCTGCATGCTGGTCAAGTGCGTGGTAGAGCTGTAGACTCGCGCGGGACGAGAGCAACCTGAGATCTGCACAGCCTGGGTCAGTCCTGCTCCCGCCGGCTGATTCTCTCCCCCGCCCCCTCCTAGCTGGCCGGTTGATTGATTCTCCCTGACTTTTCCTCGCGATCTTCCCTGGCCAGTCCCCCCCCCCACCCGCCCGCCGCCAACTCTGCCTCCCGCCGGCCGGTTCCTGCTCCAGATTTTCCCCAGCCAGCCCCGCTGCACCCCCTGCCAGCCCTGCTTCCGGCGGCCAGTTCTCCCCTCCTCCTCCTCCTCCTGAGCTCTCCAGGCCAGCTCTGCCCCCCCCCCCCATATTCCGTGGCCAGCCCCATTCCGCCCAATCCCCCCCACCGACCAGCCCTGCTTCCCCTCCGCCCCCCCATCTCTCCCGGCCAGCCCCGTTGTCTCCCCCCATTAGCTCTGTTTCCCAGCCCCCCCACCTCCTCCCAGCCAGCACCGTCCTGGCCGGTCCCTCCCCCCATGAAGCGTGTCCAGGTTTGTTTGTTTTTTATGATTACCTGGTAACCCTAGCAGTGATCCTATCCCTGTGATTACCACAGAGATTTAAACTGAGAAGCAACTTGCCTTCCTCCCTCCCCCTCGAGCCCTCTGGCTCCCAACACCCCCAGTCCCCCGACCCCAGACCCCATGCTTACCTGGTTCTGGTTTTTTTTTTTTTTGCTCAAGAACTTTGGTCTCCCCCCCCTTTTTTTTTCCTTCAACAGAATTTTTTCCTGGTGTTTTTTTTTGGAGGGGGTGTGTGTTCGGTATTTTTTGTTTCAACCATCTGGCAACCCTAGCAGTAGTGTGGATGTGCCACTGCTGCTGTTTTGAAATAGCTCCTCCTCCAGGCCATTCAAAGTAATTACTTCCCAGGGCTCTAAACTGAGGTAGCACATCCACATTAGGGGAGCCTGAGTCACTAATTTCCAGGCTTCTCTGTAGTGTAGAAGCGCTATTTCAAAGTAAGCTATTTCAGAGTATTTCTTCTGGAATAGCTTATTCTGAAATAATCGTGAAGTTTAGACATAGACTAAGTAACATACACCTGGTGAGCACCCACAGAAGTCACACACAACAATTGTGTTAGTGGAAGCACAGGTCTGTAGGGAAAAGCCCCAGGCTTCCCCCTCACACAGATTCATGGCCCACTAGAGGGCCAGGCACAGCTGCAGTCTCTGGGCTAAAGGAAACACAGGGACTATTTTCCCAGGAAAAAACAGACTCCACTGGGCTAAGAAACAGTTCCAGTGTACAGGAAGAAGTGTGCCATAGTTTATAAAGAGGTGTAGCAGTGTTCATGCTTTCCCAGAAGCCCAGAGAACTCCAGGAGGCATTCTGTCTGCCAGTCTGCTCCCCCCTGGCCAGGGTGGCTATGGTGTGCCTGTAAGGCAGAACTGAGCGCTTTGTGAAATCTCATTTATGCATGGGATAGCTAAATCTTTTAATAAACAGATCACAGTTGCCTTTGGTTGTGTAAAGAGACAATCTCAGAAGAGGGTGTCCCAGTCTGAAAAGTCTGCTAAACTGCTATGCCAGAAACTGAAATGATATGAGCACTCAATTACAGGATTAATGACAATCTAGGGATTTCCAGTACCATGGGATGAATTTACTTCTATGTAAACAAAACACAGATGTGAGTGAGAGTTCTAGGGATGGGTGTTGAAAGAGAATAGAGTAGCAATCAAGAATTTTGTTTTTGCAATGTGTTTGTTGTTTGGCTATTATTTTATTACATTACACTACTTTGTTTTTTCTGAGGACTTTTTTTTTTTTGTCAGTGCATGTACAGCTTACATTTTTGTTTTAAAACAGGTAAAGACATAATGAAAAAACATTGACATTTAAAAATATATTTCTCCTGAACCCATGTATTGGTTGAACCTTGAAGTGCAAAAGGTTAATCCCATAAAATAAACACACCCCTGAAGCCCATGTAGATTTGATCTGTTCTTAGTTAAATATGCTTTTATATATGTTTGAACAAAGGCCAGATAACATAAAAATACTTATCACCTCTTGAATCAAGTCCTCTTCTTACAAGTCATTCTATGTACTATAACAAGTCATTGTAAGCTCCTCAGAGCAGGGATTGTGCCTACCTTTATGTTGGATCTGCTTAGAGGATCCAGTCATGGATTGAAGAGCTGATTGTGCTGGGGCCTGTACAAACACTCAAAGTGATAGTCCCTGCTCTGACAAGCTCACAATCTAAGTGTGGCTAGTGCATTGAGGAGGCTAATGGAAACAATAATAAGTGGATCAAATTGTTGATTACGACAAGTTGAGTCTAAGCAAAGAGGACTAGACAGTTATTTAAAGCTTTTAAAAATACAAGCCTAGAAATGGACAGTAAGAATTTTTCTTTATATCACCGAATAATAGTAAAACAGGGGAATAAATAAGCAAGGTAATTCTTTGAAAACATCACTCTTTTTATTATTATCATCATTTCAGCATGCCACACCCTCAATGGAGTTGCAGCAGCAGTGTTAATTTCTGAGGGTCAGAGATGTAATGATCACAGTTATATCTATAGAGGGAGCTGTTTGCCTTGCTTTCTCTCTGAAAGTTAGCATTGATCAGTGGGATCTGTAGTTGTCAGTACCATTTCCTTAAATTCTACAGCAAAAAATGGTGATCTGGCATTATAAATGTGCTTTAGTTCCCCAGATTCTCATAGAAAAATAATTGAAGCTTCAACAGTTGATTTGTTGTCAAACAGTAGTTTAAAGGATATATACTCCATGTAAAAATGCAGGGTCAGACCCTCAGCAGGTGGAAATCAGGATAGCTCTATTGACTTCAGAGCAGCCAGGCCGGTCTACAGCAGCTGAGAAGTTGGCCCATTTTTGTAAAATACCCAGCTCTGTGCACATTCACAAAGAAGAAAAAAGGGCACAGGGAACCTCCCTTTCTTGTCTATGCAGGCAGGGGAAGAGCACAACCAGATAGTTCTGTACTCCTGAGCATAGAGACTACAAGGCAGATTCTGTACTCTTGTCGCTTTGTGCTATATCACTGGTACAAAGCAGCCCTATAGCTAGCCATGGAAGTATTTCCCTCTGAAAGGGGGATCCTTCAGTATAAAAGACTGGGACTGACTGCTTAGAAGATATATCAGAAGTCATGCCTCATAGTTAGAGAAGGACTCTGTAGCTAGGAGTAGGCACCCCAGAGCCAAGGGACAGAGCTGGGTTGCCTAAAGTGAGGCAATGCTGGGTATAAACAGGGGCAGGTGCTATCACAATCATATGCAGATGCTTTGAGCAGCCACCAAACTACTGCTGCTGGGCTCACAAGCTGGTCTGTCTGCTGCTGTCGCTTCCCACCAATCAAATGGTAGCCAGTTGTGCAGCCTACTGCAGGCCAGCTGTGCTCCTCAGAGTGCCTGGAGATTGACACTGCTGCAGGCCCTGACTCCTGACATTCAGTAGCACAGACCCAGGTCCTATGCTGTCTTCTCTCCTGCCCACTAAAAGGGTGGGCACATGACAGGAAGAAAGGAAAATGGGTGAAGTGTCCCTGCCCCTTGGGTTGCCATGTTAGCACTGTTGGCAGCTGGTGCTAGCCAGAAAAGTCTTGAAACTGATCTAGTTTACTCTTGAGGACAGGCCTTATGCTTAGCTGGTCATTGTTACTGATTAGGGGCACCATAGTGGTTTAAGCTAATTTTGAACCTTGTCTCCTCAGTTATACTGTGGCCTCCTTGGCCACCACTCAGGGTTTGGGCCTATGTGAGTCTAGGGCCACTGCCAGCACCAGAGTGGACAGGGTAGAAAGGTAGGGCCAGGGCCAGGTCATGGCCTCAGACCTACACTAAGAGAGCTGGCCATGTGTACAGGGGCATGGACATTGCACCCTCTTCAGAGGTGGAGTAGCAGCAGTATTGCCATTGCTTTCCCTCCTAGAGCTTTAGGCCTGGCCCAGCAAGAGACTCAGGGTAATGAAGTCATACTGGCTGTGTGGCTCTCACAGCCCTTGGGAGGAGTGGGTTCTCTGGGAGGCATTGTGTCTGCTTCAGGCCTAATGCCTCTTGGTGTTCCTGAGACAGTGCATCACGTCAGTCCCCCAACACCATATTGTTCAAGTAAGAGCCTAGAAGTAGAGCTCTCTTGCTGTTCTCCATGAGGACCCCTTGCCTTTGGAATTCACTCCTCTTACCTGAGTCCAAAAGCATCTTAGTTTGTTGAACTTCAGGGCACACTGCAAAGCTCTGTCTTTTTCTCTCTGGCTTTTGAGAGGGGGGAAGATTTGTGAGGCTAGCAAGGGCTTATGATTTTGGTTCCTTTTGGCTGTGGCCAAGGTACTATTGTCTAAAGAGTGGCTGACAAAATGTGCTCATCGGTATAAATGAATATTTTGAATGATTATCAAGGGAGCCCAGAGCCTGGGTTGGGTACTTTATTTAGTTACATAAGGAGAAATAAAGAGAAATAAAAATACAGGTGAGGGTTGTGCATCAGACACAATAGAGCCCAATGGCCCTGATTTAGGAAAGAAGTTAAACACATGCATAAAACCCATACAGTTCAATGGGGTTTCAGAACATGCTTAATGTCCTGTCTAGAATAGGAGTACTTTACTGAAATGACACCGAGCTAAGTAATATACTTATAGAAAAAATCATAACACATTAGATTTTGAGACAGATAACAATGAAGTAATGGCAAATATTTTACCCACACAATAAAAGCCTTTACAAATTTGATCTCAGTTGTGCCTAAAAAAACTTTAAATGTTCCACTTAAAAATATTTTTTAAATGTATTTTCCATTGAAACTATTTCTATTCATTTTAATTTTCCTTAGTGTTTTTAAGAGCTGAAAGTTCACATGGAAAGTAATAAATCTCATTACTGGTGGTTTGTGTTTCCTTTAAGTAGATCTCAGTGTCTGAAGTGCTGAAAACAATATCTTGACTAGCAATCAGACCTTAATCATTTGAAAATATTGATGCTGTACACTTATGCCAAGTATCATTTCTATAATGCTCCATTTCCTTTGGGTTATACATTCATCTCTTTATAGTCACTAGAAATGAGCGTTTGAATAGGCTATGCATAATGTACATAGGAAAAATGGAGATCTTTTCCCATTTAAATTATACACATGTGGAATCCATCAGATCAGTTCTCCTTTTCTATTCCCAGTTGGCCATCACAAAACAAGGCACTACCAAATGAAAAACGTAAAGATCCTCACTAAGCTAATATAGACTACAAGTACAGTACAGTCTTTAAAATCTCGGCTGTGGGTTCTATGTAAGATGAGGCAAGTCTGATCATAACTATGAACTCAATGTCAGCGTAGTCAACATAACTCCTTATTATCTTGCAGGAAGGAGATACGTCTATGAAACTGACATTTTTTACTTTTATTTAAAACCCAAGAACATTTACTTAGGTCCAGTCCTACTCCCACTGAAATCAATAGAAAGACTTCCATTGACTTAATGAGAATGCAGTCAGGCAGTGGTAAGAGAGTCAATATTTTTGAAATCAGTACACATTCAGTTAAGCATCATCTCTGACAGGAGAGACCTGAATTTTTCTTTTTGGACAAAAACCATTTTTGTACTCTATATTCAGGGGGAGATGGTCCCAGCACGTCCGCAGGGTATGCTTCAAAAACAGCATCATTAGAGATGAGGGAGTTGTCCTGCATGATGGAAGGAAATATGACAGATTTTTATAGAATTGTGCTCAATTTTCTTCATTCTTTTAAATGTTTTCTAAGAGTCCCTATATCTCTTTATTGATATATGTATTTATACTTGCCTACAAGTCCATGTGTTGTTGTGTAGTGCTGTATGGAGGTCATGAAGCAAAGCTGGTTGTGAACAGTCCAATGAAACATTTTTTCATCAGAATTTGCTGATTAGTCAAAAACAAAACATTTAGTGGAAATGGTTCAAGTCTGATCACTTTCAAGGGACCTAGGAAGATTAACTTGACTGCATCATGAGTCTGGTCCGCACCACCTGTGCTAGTCAGTAGAGGGAAGCTGAGAAATTAACAAGAATCAGGTCAGCCTCGATCAACATCTGCCTGGGCTTTCAGGCTCCTCTGCAGCCCACTAGGCAGCATTATGTTCATGACATACAAACAGAGAAGTTAGAATAAAACATAAATTATTCTTACTGGAAAAATTGCAAAAAGCAATACTTTCTTAAAATTCAGAACTGGCCCTGGCCCCTATCAGAAGACGGGATACTGGGATAGATGGATCATTGGTCTGATCCTATGTGGCCATTCTTGTGTTCTTAGGAACTTTAACACATAAGAATTTAACAACAACAGAGAGAGAAAGCAGGATGCTCCCTAAGGCTATGTCTAGGCTACGTGGAAGATTTGAAAGAGGAAGTGGAACTTTTGAAAGTGAAATTAGTCGGGACATGGCTTTTTCGGCCATACCGCCCCCCTTTTTCAAAAAGCCGCGTAAACCTCATTTTTTGAGGAAGAGCAGCTTTTCGAAAAAGGGAGGCGAGTTTGCCAAAAAAGCTACATCCCGACTACTTTCACTTTCGAAAGCTCTGCTTTTGAAAGTGAGATCGGAAGAAGATATGTAAATTCCCACGGAATTTGCATATCCTCTTTTGAATCTTCCGCTTAGTCTAGACAAGCCCTAAGACAAAAAGGCACAAGTCACCTCACTTTGCTGTAGGTAGCTCTTAGCAGACTGACTCTACTTGTGTGCTTTCCTACAGAGTCCCCTAGCCTGCATGTAGGACCTGAAAACCTCTTGCAAATTAAAGTGACTACCTACAATTCCAACACAGTTTCCAAAACAAATAAGCTGCCAAGAATCCTGGGGAGTATATTTTGTTTCTGAAAACACACATTTCAGTGTTTTGGTTATTGCAGAATTTCAGTTCTACAGACACACACCCTTTTTTAAGTTGTTGGCTTTTAGTTCTGATTCAGAATGAAAACTATTCCTAGAGACTTGAAAATATTCTCAGAACTAAATTTTGGTTTCCTGACCAGCTCTAGGAATGACTGAGATTATCTCTGATTTAACTCTTTATTGCTTTGCTATATTCTTTTCCATTAAGAATCTTGCTTGTCGTTCTGCTCCTCCAGTCTTATTCTAGAATGTGCACTTGCCTGAAGAGCTCATTAAAGTGCTTCCATTTTGAAGCACCTGGAAGAGAGGAAAGTGATCGGGAATAGTCAATATGGATTCACCAAGGGCAAGTCATGCCTGACTCACCTGGTTGCCTTCTATAATGAGGTAACTGGCTCTGTGGATATGGGGAAGTCAGAGTCTTGCACTTTGGACGGAAAAATCCCTAGCTCTGTTAAAGGCGGAGGACTGACTGGTTAAACAGCAGTTTGGCAGAAAAAGACCTGGGGATTACAGTAGATGAGAAGTTGGATTTGAGTCAACAGTGTGCCCTTGTAGTCAAGAAGGCTAATGGCATATTAGGGTACATTAGGTGGAGCATTTCCAGCAGATCTAGAGAAGCAATTATTCCCCTTTACTTGGCACTGATGAGGCCACATCTGGAGTATTTTGTCCAGTTCTGGGTCCCCCACTACAGAAAGGATGTGGATGCATTGGAGAGGGTCCAGCAGAGGGCAACAAAAATGTTTAGGGGGATGGAGCACAAGACCTAGGAGGAGAAGCTGAGGGCTATGGGAAGAGAAGAGTGAGGAGGGATTTGATAGCAGCCTTTAACCACCTGAAGGGGGGTTCCAAAGAGGATGGAGACAGGCTGTTCTCCGTAGTGACAGATGGCAGAACAAGGAGCAGCAGTCTCAAGTTACAGTGGGGGAGGTCTAGCTTGGATATTAGGAAAGACTATTTCCCTAGGAGGGTGGTGAAGCCCTGGAATGGGTTACTTAGGGAGGTGGTGGAATGTCCATCCCTAGAAGTTTTTAAGTCCTGGCTTGACAAAGCCCTGGCTGGGATGATTTAGTTGGGATTGGTTCTGCCTTGGGCAGGGGGCTGGACTTGATGACCTCCTGAGGTCTCTACCAGCCCTAAGATTCTATGATTCTATGAATACAAGCTCCTATTTGTTTTGAGGACTATGATTTGCAAAGAAAAACTGTTTCCCTGGGGAGCTCAGACCCGGCCCCTCGGGAGGAGCCACTGGACAGGGAGCACTGCCACAACCCCTAGGAGGAGATGCCACTGGAGCAGCGCCACCACAGGGGCCCCAGTAAGCCCAGCCCCCTTCCCCCACCTCCTTCCCCATGACTCCTATCTGCTTCCCCCTGCCCTGAGGCCACCACCTCCTGCCTTGACTGTCCCCCACACCTCCCAACCTTCTGCCTTAAGCCTTTCCTTACCCCCAAACCCTCACTCCAGCCTTCATTTTCCTTCATTTTTACAAAATACAATCATTGGAATACAGCATGTACATTTTTCATTTATTTCCAAACCCCACTCCCACTCCAAAAAATTACTTTAGTTAAAGACCCGAGCAATGCTGGGTACATCTGCTAGTTTAAAATAATAAATTTGGGGTGCTTTTTACGTGACTTCTGATATCAGACCTTCAGGATACAGAGGCTTCATGCCTTCAAGCTTTTCTCTGCAAGCAGAAGTGAAAACTGAGGGCTTGTCTATATTTGAAATGCTACTGTAGCATAGCTGTGCTTCTGTAGTGCTTCCGTGTATATACTACCTGCACCAATGGGCGGGGTTACCCGTTGGCATAGGTAATCTACCAGCCCGAGAGACAACAGTTAAGCCAACGGAAGAATTCTTCTACAGAATTCCACAGGAGGTCAGACTAGGTGATCATGATAGGCCCATCAGACCTTAAAGTCTATGAGTCAACATATGGGGCTGGAAAGAAGGGATCATCTCTGTACTGCTACTCACTATTCCTATGGTTTATACATCCCAGGATTGCTTAAATGTTCTTTGCTATAGCATTGCATTAGGAGCTCCCATTCAGTTGCTTTTTCACTATGATATGACACTTTTCAGGGTCCCTGCTTTCTAGGATTCCGTTCCGTAGGTATGGCCTATATCCCTTGCTCCTACATATGTAATTTTGCATTTGGCTTTATTAAAACCAAGTATTACAATGGATGCTGCTTAGTCTGGGAAATGATGAAATCACAAACTACATTGGTATGACTAGAGAACATAAAGCAATATGCTTGCGTTCTGTGCTTGAGTAGAGTTAATAACAATTGATTACCTATTCATATGACTTCCCAAAATATCTGGTTTCCCCTGTACTGAAATTTGCATGGAGGCTCATAGCAGATGTTTAATTTATTTACAATCAAAGGGAATTTTGCCACTAATTTCCACGGGACCTGGATTTCATTCATGGTTTATATTGTGCATCACCGACTCTTTAAGTTAACACAACATAAAGGTGTTGGACTGAGTCCATAGAAAAATATGTATTAGTAACGATATTAAAAGTTTCACTTTTTAAATGGGTTTGGAGAGTTGTGAGGTTGTCAGTCCTATACACAGACGAGGTGTATGATTGTTTTAGAGAGGACTGTAATAAATTACTTCAGAGAGAAGTAATGCTTATCATCTGTCTTGTTAGTTCCCTGATTTTTGAGAGAGAGAGAGAGAGAGGGTGTTTGCTCATCATCAATTTGGCTTAAACTTCTTAAAAGGAAGCACTTGGGTTTGTTGGTACCATTAAGGAAGGGTATTTTAAAAGAGGACTATGAAAGAAGATTGTTTGGATATTTATAAATATATTGGTGAAATTTTCAATAATTACAAGTGATTTGGGGCGCTTCCATTTTTGGCTATTGAACTTGAGACACTTGATAGGGGCCTAATTTTCAGCAAGTACTGAGCACTTGATCTCTGAAAACTGGGTTCCTTTCAAAATTATTTCAAGCTGAACACTTAGAAATGGAGGCTTCCCAAATTACCAGTCACTTTTTAAAATGTAGCCAAAGCCACATAACTGTAACTTGCTATTTTTAGTGACTTTTTATTTAGTTGGTTGGTAGGTTTTTTGTTTGCAAATAGCAAATGAGATTTAAACAGCCATGTTTAAGTTCAAACTGGTTTTCTTTCTCCTCTTCTTGGAGTATCAGTAACCTGATGACTTTGAGATACTTTGTATGGTCTGTACTTTTTGGTTAATCTTTTATTCCCTTTTTGCATATGCAAATGGGATAGATATATAGGGACATGTAAATAAAGATATTAAAAAGTGTTCTTTGTTCAGCTCGGTGTTAGCCAATTGTATACATTCTAGGACTTTTTAAAACTAACCTAATTAGTTCATTTATTCCATGTGCAGTGAACATTTGAAGGAATATTTAATGAATGTGTGACTGGCTCCACAAATACAAATGAAAGGAAATAGCTAGCACAGCTTTTGCTTGTGAAGTCTCCCTTATTTAAGACACAGATCCTTGGCATTAATGACCTCATTGACCTATCCTCCTCCTTTTGGATAGCAAAATCCTCCACAAGGCAGCAAACGACTGTCAGATCCAAACACCTTGCATGTGAAATGGCAACCTCATGGCTAGAAAAAGTAAATAAAATCCGTTCTTCTTCCACCCTGAAAAATTTCTTGTTGAAGAAAATAAGGCTCTCTGGAGAAAATGAAGAATGAGACATTGCAATGAGCACTGTTTGTAGTTTTTAAAAAATATATCTCAAATTGCAATACTATACCCTTTTCTAATTTTAATTATCAGAAATTAATGCCTTTCCTCCCTCCTTTCCAGCAGTACATTTGAATTCATAATAGCATGTTGCCATGGCAAAATCTATAATCCTTTACTTATTTGATGAAAACATGTCCTTATAGGAATATAAGGGGAGGGAAAAGAAAATGTAGACAGCAGCATTCAGTTGTGTGGCTTTGATGACTATAGCTGTACAAGTGCTCTAGCAAATAAAATGGGTTTATTCACTGAAGGTATATAGGCACAAAGGCATGCGAGAGAAGTGTCATTGCTGGGCATGGAGGCTGAGGCCTAGAGTTGCAGGTCCCAATACTCTGACTGTTTCATCTCAATGACACTTGTGAAGTGAATCTTGTGTGGAGTACATTGAGGTGGAATGTCCTTGTGAGGCTGACAAAAGAGGGTTGGATATGTCAAATGGAATCAAGCTTAAAGAGGCTGGAGGAGCTGTCTATTGTCTCCAGCTCGTGCTATTAAATGTGGGATTAAAGAGGAAACAGACCGCTGGCTCATTGGGCCCATTCAGGAGGAGCTTGTTCCGAAAAATATTGATGGGATGGCTTCTATTCAGAGACACAGCTGACATCACCAGCCACACAAAGGGACTTTAGGGGGTTAATTAAAGCCAGGTAATGGAAGGAATCAAGTACTGACACTTCACAAATGCCACCGTGGAGAAAAGACATATGGTAGGAAGAGCAATCTCCTTGCTGCCACCCACTCTCTTATATTCAATCAGTGATTGACAGTTGATTATTTTTCTGTGGACGCTGTAGCTTCCCATTCTTCTGTTCTGAAACATGAGCAAGATCAGTTAGCAAACAGTATCTCCAAGATCTCCAGTCCATATAAGCAAAATAGAATTGCAGGTTTTCCATTTGCATCATTTTGTAGATGTTTGTCGCATAGCTGGATGTTGGTGTGTCACTCACTAAGTCCCTTTACTTTATAAAATGTGGTGATCAAAAAAATCTCTTACTGGTCCATAAGTTTTCAGCATGCAATGCCCTCTAGGCACAGTAATGTAGCAACTCTCTCTGCACTGCACCTCTTATTGGAAACATATCCAGAAAACACTTTAGCATATTTCAGAGTGAACTGAGCCTTCAGTGTCTGTTGATGTAACCCAGGGCAGAATGCACCCAGTGGTAGCAGTTCCACCTAGAAAACTGAGCGATAGCCTAAGAGTCTACAACCACCTATCCGACAAGGAGCCAAGCAGCTAACTAGCCTCAACCCCAAATCACTGGGGAGAGGGTGTAGCCCAGGCTAAGGGCTTACCTATATGGGAAGTTATACTGGTATAAGGTAGTTGTAGATTTGAACCACAGCTACAGTAACTCCCCATGCAGACACTCTTAGCTTGTCCACACCACAGTGGTGCAGCTGCACTGCTGTAGTGCTTCGTTAAAATGCTACTTATGGGAGAGCTTTTCCCATCAGCTTAAGTACTCCACCTCCCCGAGAGGCAGTAGCTATGTCAATGGGAGAAATGCTCCCATTGACATAATGCCATCTACACCAGAGGCTAGGTTGGTGTGACATTATTGAATTGTGAAATGAACATGCAAGTCATTGTTGCAACCACTGTTATATGTTTGCATCACATCTTGTACAAAATTGGGCCAAGTAAAATATCTATGAAAAGCTGATGCTTATCTCATTTTTGTATTGGAAGTTATGAGTATTGGCTATGAAACTGTATTTCAAATGTTTGCTTTTGGGAGATATCAACAGGCTTGGCCAACCTATTGTGAAATGGTTGCTAGTCAAATAAATCGAAGTATTTACTGACAATGGGACTTAATAGGTGCTAATCCACATCTGATGAGCTTTGCTAGGAACATTTAGACCAGCATGTAAGCAATGGTTGCTGCCTAAAACTTGCTCATGTGACAAACTCCATCATACTTTCACACAAAGAGAACAATAAGATTCCCTCCACGTGGGCAAAGGTATAAAGAGGACCCTGGGGGTTCCTCTATTTTGTTTTCAATCTGGCTAATCACCTATGAAGGATCTCTGCTATGAACTGAAGCCTGAAAGGACTGATGACCCATCCTAACAGGATGTACACTAGAGACTTGATTTAAAACAGCGAATTATTCCATCTTTGCTACAAAAATGCCCCAAGAACCTTGCAATGCCCCTACCAAAATGCCCCAAGAACTGGCAAGAGCGTGCTTTTTGGGTGAGATATATATTGACTTGGAATGTATCTGGTCCTTTGGGATCTGAAGAACCTGTTCTGAATTGGTGAGATTGGTTTTCATAATCTCTTATCTGTATAAAGAGTAGTACTGGTAGCGGCATAGGAAAACTGGAGTGTCCAAGGGGATTGCTTATATGATTCTTGCTAGCCAGTGTCGTGAACAGACTGTGCTGTTTGTGACTGATTTGGTGTGCATTATAGTAGAGGACTCCCAGTCTTAGACTGTAAGTAGCCCTGTCTCTAAACAGTTCGTCCTGATTTGACCCTCTCAGCAGTGCCCCCAGGAACCTCCGGTACTACAGTTGTATAACTGTGTGGTTCGGGAATGTGGATTTTCCATACCCCTGGACGACATAGTTATTATACTGACATAAGTTGGTAGTTAGCCCAAACCTTACTCTGGTAAAAGAGGCCTTTGTCATGTTTAGCTTATTTCACTTTGGAAGCTGTTTAAGATAAACCAGGAAAAGTCACTTTTATTCCCAAATAAGAGTATCCACAGAGGGAATTATAGTTGAACTAACTTGGTTTAACTATACCCATATAATTAGACCAGTATAACTTCTGTGTAGACAAGCCCCAATTCAGCACATTCTCTGGGCAATCTTGGCCAGCAGGGCTCCTATGGAGACTGACTAGACATTAAAACTATTTTAGCTCAGTGGACCCTAACCCTGTCAGGGAGGAAAATCTGCAAACACCATCAATACTGTGTAGCTGACCTTGCTGGTTCAGAGGCCACAATATACACCTGTCCTCCCAGGCCGCTGATGGGTGAACTGGGTCCCTGAGCTGTAGAAATTTCATAAGTTTTCCCTCAAAGGAGTAGTGTGAATACAAATACATTAAAGACTCTGAGGCACTCAGATAATATGGCAATGGGGGTCATGATTGATAGAGACCTTAGATAGATGATTTTCGTTAGCTTTACTTGAGAATATATAAAGGCATTGTGACAAACATTAAGATACACTTTGATCTTAAACACACCGACAGTGTGAAAAATTTTCTCAATCTTGAAGGCAGAAATTCCAAAAAAATCTTCCCCACGTTGAACATACTAAAAGCTCAGGAAAGGGAGACTCGCCACAGTTTAAATGACTCTCTGAATGTTTCCTAATTTGGAGAGGATTCCTGAAACTCTCCAATAGGCCTCTAGGATTTTTTCCTAGCCCAAATCCCTCCAGTGGTTCCTTCTGTCCCCCTTATGAAATGCTTTCTACTGTGTTGGTCCAAAACATTGTAACTCACCTCTCTCTCTCGCTCTCTCTCTCATTTTCCTAGGGCCCTGCTTTTTGGAAATTTCTGGAGAGAAGAATGGGATGTGTGTGTAGTTAAAGAGAGAGAAAAGGGTCTTTATTTGTACCTGAAGAGAGGTGATGCATCTTACAAAGTAGGTCTTTGCCTATGAAAGCTTATGCCCAAATAAATCTGTTACGTTAGTCTTTATGGTGCCACAGGACTCCTTGTTTTTGAAGAGAGATTTGGCTCAGACAAAAGTTAAGGGCCTTTCAAATTTTCTCCTCCCCCTATGAACAAGCCAGTTCACAATACAGCAGAATTGATATTTCACCTTGATCCATATGGCCAAGTCACTTAGATTATTATTTATTAGTTTTGTTTAAGGCATTTAACAGAATATAGAAAAGACATGATCCCAGCCCCAAACCATCTGGGGACCAGTTTCTGCCCCATTCTAAACTGCGTTGAAGCAACAGCTGTGATTATCCTTGCATAGGGTCTAAAGGTGGCATGACCAGAATGTGTGTTTGCAGTGGCCTGATTTACAGGGGCAAAGAAAAGGGTTATTTAAGTTCAGCAGGTATATGCAGCTCTGGAAGTGTATCGTGCTGAGGTAAATGAGGATGCAGGTAAATTAAAAAAAAATCATGATTTCTTTTTTCAGCATCATGCAATATTGCATTAATAACACTGAATGAACTCTAAAAAGAGGGGTTGGGGTATGATGAGATCTATATGCATGATAGTGCTTTTTAACTAATTTATAATTGAAATTTGCCCTTTTAAACTGAAAAAAAAAATTTATGCCAGATTTAGCCTAAAGTGCATTGTTATTGTTGATTTTTAAAACCAGGTTAAAGGAAGCAGTCTAGAAAAATCTACTGACTCATAGGCTACGTCTACACTACGAGTTTTCGTGGCAAAAAATATGCTAATGAGGGACTCATTTGCATGAGTCACAATCTCATTTGCATATTTTCTGCTGATCTGTTTTTGCGCTGGGGTTTTTGCACAAAAACAAGTAGTGTGGACGTTTCCTTTTTGCGCAAAAACCCCAGCGCAAAAACGGATCCGCAGAAAATATGCAAATGAGATTGTGACTCATGCAAATGAGTCCCTCATTAGCATATTTTTTGCCACGAAAACTCGTAGTGTAGATGCAGTGATATAGGCTTTGCAGCACGCACGGGGAAGGAGGCCGGCCCACTGGTTTGCCCACAGGCGCGGTCCCGGCCCGAGGAGGGAACGCCGGGGTTCCGCACCTGATCCTGGGGCTGCCCTGCAGACTTGGCTTTCCTGGCCTCCGGGGAAAGGTGCCAGGTCCCCACCAGCCCTACGCAGAGGCACAGTAATACGCCCCGAAGACAGGGTGAGGAGCCACCATGGGCTGTCGACTTGGCCCACTCCTGTCTTCCTAACAGGTACCCCCGAGCCACGAGATGGAGGGAGTCCTGCTCAAGCCTCATCACTATCCAACCCTGAGGGCTGCGTGGACACTGAAAGGCTGGGACCAAGGTGACTACCCCGAGGACCCGGTGGCAAGGGCTATGTCTTTGCAGTTAACTCCATGCTGCGGCCCGAGGGACCTTTCGGCAGACATTGGCCGCGAATATGTTGTTGGGTAGAAGTAGGAAGTGACCCAGGACTGGGCTATTAAACCCGGGGTGGGGATGGTGTGTTTCGGCCATGAACCCTGACAACTCCCGACAGTGGGGTCATTTTCCCCTCCCAGATACACTGTCTTTAGGGTCCTGGGTTGGGTACTTCTCCGCCGGGGCGGACTACAAATCGAGAGACTTAATTCCAAAGACTTTGAGGGAACTATTGTAAGTTCCAAACTCCAACAACGTATAGATGGACAATAGAGGGCTGGGAGGCACCCAGACTCTGGGAGGGGTGCTCTGAGAGACTCTGGGTGTGGGGACTGGTGGCCTGGACCCCACGTGGGGTACCAGGGGACACTCATACAAGGGTTTATTAATCACACTGTTAAAAAACTATCTAGCTTACATTTCCAGCCACTGGATCATGTTATACCTTTCTCTGCTAGATTTGTTCCCCATGTAGTTACTTATAGACTGTAATCAAGTCACCCCTTAACCTTTTCTTTATTAAACTAACTAGATTGATTTCCTTCAGTCTATCTCTGTAAAGCATGTTTTCTAATCCTTTAAACATTCTTGTGGCTCTTCTCTAAACCCGCTCCAATTTATCAACATCCTTCTTGAATTCTGGACAGAGTATTCCTTCAGGGTACGTCTAGACTGCATGGCTATTTTGGGATACCAGAAGTATCACAAAATAGCAACAGGCACGCTATTCAAGCGTCCCTGTAACTCTCGTTCTATGAGGATTAAGAGATTTGTCAGAATAGTGCCTTATTTTGAAATTTGGCGCTGTCTACACAGTGCCAAATTTCAAAATAAGGTCTTTTGATTTAGACTCAGAATAAGCTACGCAATTTGCATAGCGCAAATTGCGTAGCTTATTCCAACAGAAGGGTGCTGTCTAGACACACCCTCAGTGATCACACCAGTGCCAAATACAGAGGTAAAATAACTTCTGCACACTGACATGATATTCCCATTTATGTATCCAAGGATTGCTTTAGCCCTTTTGGCCATGATGGGTATACATTGCAATTAGCCTCCTGTGCCTGTTCCATGCCAGCTGATCCAGCATGAGCCCTACGAGCCCTAGGGAACTGGCATGGAACAGCCAAAAGATGTCTAATTGTAGACATACTCAGTGTCACATTGGGAGCTCATGTTCACTTAATTACCCACTGCAACCCCCATATCTTTTCTAAGTCATTGCTTCTCGGGATAGAGTCCCCTATCTTATAAGCAGGCCTACATTCTTTGTTCCCAGACATATATATTATGGGTGAATTTAGCCATATCAAAACACATATTGTTTGCCTGTGACCAGTTTACCAAGTGATTCAGAGTGTTCTGTGTCAGTGACATGACTTTTTTATTATTTACCACTACCCCAATTTTTGTGTCATCTACATATTTTACTAGTGGTGATTTTATGTTTCCTTCCAGGCCATCATTAAAAATATTAAATAGCACTGAATATGTTCCATAAGCTCATATTGACTGGCATTAACTATATTCCCTTCCTTTAATTCTTTATTGATCAATTACTGATCCAGGAAGCGTCTCAGCTAGTTCTTTTAAAACTATTGGCTACAAATTAAACCTGCTGATTTAAAATATCTAACTTTAATAACAGCTGTTTAACATCTTCCACAGAGATACTCGTGGAATGGAAAGAGTTATATGTCTACATCAACTGTTTTCTCCCTAAATACAGAATAGAATTATTGAACACTTCTGCTTTGTCTGCATTACTATTGATGATTCTACCATAGCCTTCTAGTAATGGAACAATATTGTTGTAAGGATTTTTTTTGTTCCTAATATACTTTAAAAAAACCCTCTGATATCTCCTTGTGTGTCTTCACTTCCCTGACCCATTTTTTTACAATTTCTAGTTGTATTTATTATTATCAATTTCCTCTTTCTTTCATTTGTTTTATATTATTTATTTTACTTGTTATAACTGCCTTCATCTCCCCTGTAAACCAAATTGGTTTTTTAATCAGCATGGCTTTTCTTCTTCAATTGTGGCTTTTTGGTTATCCAGTAAAGTGATTTTAAATAATTCTGGATTATCATTCACATTTTTCTGATTAATTTTTCCTCACAGCTGAGTTGAGTCTTAACTGATCCTTTTAAGGCATTTTGTGTGTGTATATAGGTATCACTGGTCTAAACTTTATTTTGTTTGCACACTATAAATCTGATGATGTCATAATCACTTGTTTAAAAGTTTTAGAGGGTAGCTGTGTTAATCTGTAATATTAAAAACAAGTAGTCCTGTGGCACCTTAGAGGAAGTGGATTTTTCCATGAAAGCTCATGATACTATATATATTTGTTAGTCTCTAAGGTGCTACAGGACTACTCAATGATCACTTGTATCTAAGTTACCCTTAATTTTTTAGTTCTGTGATCAATTCCACTTTATATGTCTAGAATCCAAGATGAGGTCTAATATAGAATTTCCCTGTGCTGACTACAACACTTTTAGAGCTAAGAAACTATCATCTACAATGTTTAGAAATTCAAAGGATGTTTTAATGTTTGCAACACGAAACCTCCAGTATATGTGGTACTCCAGTTGAAATCCCCCATGATCATGCATAGACGTTATAGATAGGTGAATAAGGAGATGTCCATTATTGTGGCTATGTAGTTGCAGGATTGGGCTTTTTAGCCCTAATGTTACTTGTAGCTAAATGGAGATGAGAAGATTAAGTAACTATTCAAGTGCTTCAAACTGAGCTATTGCTTGCCTTCGATTGGTTCAGCTGAAGCACTAACTCAGGCAGTGGGCCATTTCTTTCAGAAACACCTTTTTCTGTAGCTTTTGCCAGCAGGTAATTAGAAGCAAAGAGGTATCTGTTATATGCCTGCAATGTGTGTCAAATCAAAGACTTTGAAGTTGTTCAGTTAAGAGGATTAGTTGTGGTTCCTGGGAGATGTGATGAAGCCTAACTAAATGAAACAGGGCTCATATTGTTTCATGCATCTGTTAACTGTCAGTGGTTAAAAACATTTCCTTCTTGAAAATGGGCATTTCATGCATTATTTTCCACTAAATAACAACTGCTTTCATCAGTCCTTTTTGGTCCCGTGGGCCTTTATTTATAAAGAAAGATGTTTCATGATTACCTTGGGAGGTCATCTGTGGAGAGAGCATTACAATCCAATATGCAAAAGTTTATTTCTCACATCATTATGTTGTTTTTTAAAGAGCCACAATGATTTCAACTGAGGTGGGTTTGACATTATTAAGGGCCCAAAAGCAAGCTATTCGGCTGTGTAGGAAAGATAGAAAATATGGCAAAAGACCACCTTGGCTTAACCACGAGATCTTGCATGATCTAAAAATAAAAAAGGAGTCATTTAAAAAATGGAAACTAGGACAAATTACAAAGGATGAATATAGGCAAACAACACAGGAATGCAGGGGCAAGATTAGAAAGGCAAAGGCACAAAATGAGCTCAAACTAGCTACAGGAATAAAGGGAAACAAGAAGACTTTTTATAAATACATTAGAAGCAAGAGGAAGACCAAGGACAGGATAGGCCCACTGCTCAGTGAGGAGGGTGAAATAATAACAGGAAACTTGGAAATGGCAGAGATGCTTAATGACTTCTTTGTTTCGGTCTTCACCGAGAAATCTGAAGGAATGCCTAACATAGTGAATGCTAGTGGGAAGGGGGTAGGTTTAGAAGATAAAATAAAAAAAGAACAAGTTAAAAATCACCTAGAAATGTTAGATGCCTGCAAGTCACCAGGGCCTGATGAAATGCATCCTAGAATACTCAAGGAGCTGATAGAGGAGGTATCTGAGTCTCTAGCTATCATCTTTGGAAAATCATGGGAGACAGGAGAGATTCCAGAAGACTGGAAAAGGGCAAATATAGTGCCCATCTATAAAAAGGGAAACAAGAACAACCCAGGAAACTACAGACCAGTCAGTTTAACTTCTGTGCCAGAGAAGATAATGGAGCAAGTAATTAAGGAAATCATCTGCAAACACTTGGAAGGTGGTAAGGTGATAGGGAACAGCCAGCATGGATTTGTAAAGAACAAATCATGTCAAACCAATCTGATAGCTTTCTTTGATAGGATAACGAGTCTTGTGGATAAGGGAGAAGCGTGGATGTGGTCTACCTAGACTTTAGTAAGGCATTTGATACGGTCTCACATGATATTCTTATCAATAAACTAGGCAAATACAACTTAGATGGGGCTACTATAAGGTGGGTGCATAACTGGCTGGATAACCGTACTCAGAGAGTAGTTATTAATGGTTCTCAATCCTTCTGGAAAGGTATAACAAGTGGGGTTCTGCAGGGGTCTGTTTTGGGCTCTGTTCTGCAGGGCTCTGTTCAATATCTTCATCAACGATTTAGATATTGGCATAGAAAGTACGCTTATTAAGTTTGCAGATGATACCAAGCTGGGAGGGGTTGCGACTAATCTGGAGGATAGGGTCATAATTCAAAATGATCTGGACAAATTGGAGAAATGGTCTGAGGTAAGCAGGATGAAGTTTAATAAAGACAAATGCAAAGTGCTCCACTTAAAAAGGAACAATCAGTTTCACACATACAGAATGGGAAGCGACTGTCTAGGAAGGAGTACAGCAGAAAGGGATCTAGGGGTTATAGTGGACCACAAGCTAAATAGGAGTCAACAGTGTGATGCTGTTGCAAAAAAGCAAACATGATTCTGGGATGCATTAACAGGTGTGTTGTGAGCAAGACACGAGAAGTCATTCTTCCGCTCTACTCTGCACTGGTTAGGCCTCAGTTGGAGTATTGTGTCCAGTTCTGGGCACCGCATTTCAAGAAAGATGTGGAGAAATTGGAGAGGGTCCAGAGAAGAGCAACAAGAATGATTAAAGGTCTAGAGAACATGACCTATGAAGGAAGGCTTAAAAAACTGGGTTTGTTTAGTTTAGAAAAGAGAAGATTGAGGGGGGACATGATAACAGTTTTCAGGTATCTAAAAGGGTGTCAGGAGGAGACGGAGAAAACTTGTTCTATCCTCAGAGGCCAAGATGAACAAGCAGCAATGGGCTTAAACTGCAGCAAGGGAGGTTTAGGTTGGACATTAGGAAAAAGTTCCTAACTGTCAGGGTGGTCAAACACTCAAATAAATTGCCCAGGGAGATTGTGAAATCTCCATCTCTGGAGATATTTAAGAGTAGGTTAGATAAATGTCTATCAGGGATGGTCTACTCAGTACTTGGTCCTGCCATGAGGGCAGGGGACTGGACTCGATGACCTCTCGAGGTCCCTTCCAGTCCTAGTATTCTATGATTCCATTCAGATCAGATGAGGAGCTCTGGGAGGAGACCAGGACTGGATGAGCAAGATGATAGGGACAGAGCCTGTGAGGTGGAACAGGAAAACATATCTGATAAGGATTTAGCATGCAGAGGCGGGGTGGGAGGAACTGGGACTGGCTGGGCAAAGATACTGGGACAGACTGGAAACACTGGCGATTGGGCCTGGGAGCCGAGATAGATGGGCAATGTATGTGTAGGAATGAGGGAAATGGGGGCCAGGTTGGCTGAAAAATTGGATGAGCAGCTGGAAGAGGGAAGACTAGGACTGGCTGGGCAAGGAGACTGGAACTGGGATGAGAAGTCTGAGGAGTGCAGACTGAGCCAGGCTAAGTGAGGAGAATGGGGATTGGACAAGTATAGGATGGAAGAAATGGGGCTGAAGGGGTCATGGTTTGGGGTACTGGGCAGAAAACTGTGTACTCAATAAAGCACACTCCCTGCCAGAGCCTGGGACAGAAGCCAGGATTCCCGAGTCTCACCATTTCCATATTGTCAACAAATGTCTGTGAAACCTACTGGCAAAATTTATGTCTCACCCCTTCCATGAGGCTAGGTCACAGGGAGGATGACAGTCTACTGCTGCTATCAGTTATTTCATTAGCTCAGGTGGCAGGGAGTGTGTGGTGCATCTGAAGGGTCCAACCTAGCTGATGACTTATGTTGGCATCAACATGATGGAGGTTTCTATTTTTTGTCAGTTTACTTTTTAAAAATGAAAACTAAGAACCTACACACACAAAAACTATGGTGAAAGAACATTAAAGCTGCAAAGTCAAGCACTTAATGATTATGAAATGCCTGACTTCAGGTTGTCTCTACGACCTTAATTCATCTCCCTGGAGCATATGCTTTAGGATACAGTCTTCCACAGGACTCTGCTTCCTTCAGTGCACAGGATGTTACATGCTCTGGGGATTAATTAGAGTGGTGTTCTGCATGAGGCTTTTGTTTATAGGACCCTCCTTCATTTGTTATGGAGTGAAGGAGTGTAATGAATGAGGCAGGGGACTCCAGGAGCAGAAAACATCTCATGATTAAGACAGATAAAATGCTGCCCTGAAGAATTGTATTCTATCCCTGTCTCTATCTCAGAGTTTGTGTGATGCTAGCCAAGACATTTAAGCTAAACATTTCACAGGTTGTGATGAAGGCTATGTCTACACAGCAGCATTATTTCGGAATAATATCAGTTATTCCGAAATAACATAGTGTGTGTCTACATAGCAAGCCCATTACAGTAAAGTCTTGGTTATCCGACCTAAACAGGACCGGAGGATGGTTGGATAACCGGAAATGTCGAATAACAGGGACGGCAGCAGCGGCAGCTGCAGGGGGGGGAGCCTCCCAAGCGGGCTTCGCTCTTTGTCTCGGGGGCAGTTGGCGCGCGCGCTGCCCCCTCCCCAGTGGATTCCAGATGCTGCGTCCTCCCCCTTCCTCTTCCTCCCTCCTCCCCCGGGCCGCCCGGATATGCCCAAGGTCCCGGCACTCCTGCCTCCCCTCGCCACACCCCCCTGTCCCCTTCCCTTCCTGTCTCGGCCCGGACTCCCCGCTTGCTCCGGCCGGAGCCGGGCTCGCTCCGCAGGGGGGCAACTCCCTCCCTTCCCCCCCTCCCCCAGCCTGCAGAGTTTTGGGAGGGGGAAGCAGGTCTGGGCCCTCTCCTAAAAGTGTCCTCCCTCTTCCTCTTTCTCCCCTGGGCCGCCCGGACGTGCCCAAGGCCCCAGCGCTCCTGCCTTCCCTCGCCACACCCCCCCCTCCCCTTCCCTTCCTGCCTCAGCCCGGACTCCCTGCTTGCTCCAGCCGGGTCCAGGCCCGCTCCTAAAAGCAGAGCCGCTAACACGGCAGGACGGCCAGGATTGGGCCCCGAGCGGGCCCAGCATACCTGAGCCCAGGCGAGTCTGCAGCGCGGGCGTGAGCTGCCCCAGGCGTGGGGTGGGGAGGTAAGGTTGCCGAGCCCGCGCTACGTGCCATTGTGGTATGAAGTGTCCCTGGAGCCCCTTGCTGTCACGTGACAGGTGGCACCGTGGGATAAAATGGAAGGTCGGATAAGTGAAAGTCGGATAACCGAGACTTTACTGTATTTTGAAATAAATTTGAAATAACAGGCTTCTTACTCCATCCCCTGTAACCCTCATTGTATGAGGACTAAAGGAAGTTGGGGGAAGAGTGCTCTATTTCAAATTTACTGCTCTGTAGACAGTGCCAAAAGTCAAAATAAGCTATTTTGACTGATGCTGCGAAATTAGTGTAGCTCAAGTTGCGTAGCTTATTTTGAGTTTAACCCTGCTGTGTAGACGAGTCCTAATTGTCCCTCATTTTCTGGGTGCCTAATTTGAAAGCTTGGGATTTGATTTGCAGAAGTGCTTGGCACTCACAGCTTCAACTGAAGTTGGTGGGAGTTCTGCTTTGAACATGTAAAATGCTGTCTAATGTTAAGCATTCTGTAAAATAATGTCCTTGGCATCTCAAGTTGGGAACCCAGTATTAGTGAATAATATTGAACTTAATCTCTGAATCCCTTAGTTCCTCACCTGAAAAATGGGGAGTGGAGGGAGGGAGAAATTCCACTCTCTCAAATAAATTCATTAACATTTGTTAAGAACTCAGATACAATTGTGATGAGTGCCATAGAAAAGCCCACCACTGCCTTAAAGATACCTCAATTAAGGGTGAGCTACTAAAGCAATTTAACATAATCTTTCACATTTTCTTTCACAATAATATAAGAAAAGGTAATGCAAATGCAAATGCTAACATTGGTACAAGGCTAAAGTTGAGAAATCAAGCACACAAAGATCAGGAAATTAAAATACATAAGGTTTCCACAGCAATGGTGGGTCAGCCATGTTGCATTCGGTACTCACTGTTACACATGGTTGCTACCAAACCGTCAGCATTCGCTAAGTTACCACACAGTGGTACTGATATCCCCATCTTCCATACATCTAGAATGTGATATAACTGAAATATTTCAGATATCATAGACCCATCACTATTAATTAATTTTGAATTTTTTAATGGCAATCAGTTCCTGTAATAGTTTTCCATTTTTGTTTGTTAAATATTTTATTTAATGGATTATTATGTTATTGGCTATTACATGGTATATATTTTATATACAATGTAGCATTGTTGTCATAAACTTTATTTTTTATTTTGTGATTTAGTATGCTCAGCCTCCTCATCTATAAAACATGGAGCTACAGCACGGTATTTTCACTAAATGTACTGACCACATCCCATGTATTTTTATTTCCACATTGTATGTTCACCCTAAAAAATGAGATAAGAATAAACATTAGAGGGGACTGATACCTGTGCTGTACCTGTTGTCAAGTAAATAGAACACTTCAGTCTCTAGATCTGTTAATCAAACACCTTTCCCAGACACTAAATTCACATAAAAAATAAAATATTAACAAAATTCTACAGATGGCAATTTGCATAGTGCTGAGAAATAGAAAGAAATTAGTAATGCTCTTCTTTGTGTTGACCATAGTAGACTCACTAATCTACATTTTAGAAGTGGCTAACAAATTAGCAGCTACCCCTTTACCATGCAAGATATGTGGGAAATGAATTAAATTTAGTGGCTGCCATTCTGGATTTGAAACAATTTCTTATTTAAAAGTTCAGGAGTAAAGAGTTAATTGTAGTACATGCTATGGCTTCTAATGGAAATAAAAGCCACACTGGAAAATATGGTATTTCCAGATTCCTGAAACTGATGAGCATTTTACTTTTATAAGAGGAACTTTTCCCCTCAACTTTTAGCTTTCTGATTGACACTTTTCCTGCCTGAGTCCCTGTTCAGTAGTTTCATATAGTTTCTATCGCAGATAAATTCTCAGCTGTCTTATGTGTCTTGATTTTTAGTTTCCCCTTCCTGTTTTTATAACAAGAGGACCTCCACTGATTTTTTTTTTTTGTAATTATGATGCAGTGGCTGTACAGAAACTACTATACCACAATAATTGTCAAGATTTTTTTAAAAAATCCCATCATGAATTGGGATAAAAAGTTGAAATAGAGAAAATGTTTGCAAAACAAACATCTTTTAAAAAAATCAAAACAAGTGGTTCCACATTTGTTGTTTCTGTTTTGAACCTTTGGAGAGGGGGGTTAACATACTTTTAGCATAAATTGACTTAAAGTCATTTTGGATTGAAAACCAGAACATTTTCATGTAGAAAATGTTGAAATGGAGCATTTCGACAATTTCAAAACTTTTTGTTGCAAAATTTTTCAAATGGAGAAATGTGTCAAAATCAAAGAGTCTCCATTTCAACAAATTGGCATTTTCTAATGAAAAACATTGTGACAAAAAATTGCCAACCAGCTCTACTGCACTGGAACTTCACACATTTGTACCAGGTCTGAATTTGAGCCTGTCAACTCACAGGGGCATGGCCAAACAGGATTATGGATTTGCTTCCAGACAGAGTCGATTAGGGATAGTTGCTTTTATTAAACTCACTATGTCACTACCATTACAGGCTTAATACTGTCAGATGGTTACACAGCTACTGCAAAGTGACACTTCAATAAGCATAGGCAGAGCAATGCATAAGAGAGCAACAGGCACTTAGAAATGTTTACGCCCCTTCAGTCTGCGAGGAATCCCGTTCCTGTCACCTCGCACCAGGCCACAGTGGATGTGGCTCCAGCTGGGGGAATCCAGGGCACCCTCCGAGGTCTAGGTCCCGGGTGAGACTCACTGGGCATGGGATTCCCTACATTAGTTATACTACAGTTGTTTACCGAGTGTCCGCGAGCTGGCCCAACGCCACTCTCAATGTTCCCACAGGGTTTGGAACCGAGGTCAAACTTGTTTACTGCTTAGTAGTTTCCCAACTCAAGGCAAGAGTTAAACCTGATAAAGTCCAGCTGCTGTTTGCACTTGCAGGGTCCCAGGCTATGTACTCAAAGGGATGGAAACTTCCATCCCAGGCCTGCTAAGCTGCAGGTCCCACATATGACTTTTTATGTGACAGTGCCATTTTCATTAAGCACATGAGAAGTGATCTGACTTCCATTCTCTCATAAATTATTAATGATTATTTAACATTTATACTGAGGAATTTCCTAGAGGCCAAGCAGCTTAGGGCCTGACACAGTTTAATGCACTCCCCCCTGGTCAGGTGTTTAGTAGCAGTAGCCTTACTTCAGTTTTCCTTTTGATACCAGTTTAGAAATACAACCTGTAGTGCCCAGGTTCTCTTCACAACCTCAGCCCTCTGACTGGGTCATTTGAGTCCCTCCCCTACTGGGGTAATAACAGGGCTGTCACCCAAGTTCCTTTAATCACTAGCTCAGACCTGATATCTCCTTCTCGCTTCTAAGTCTAGAAGGAACAAGGGGACCTAAAACAAGGACAAAACCTAAGTCCAATATTCTTATGTGGGGACTGCCACACCAAATCTGGAGCCTTGACAGGCTCCATGCCCACCCTCTCTTCTGGGTCCCAACCCAGGGACCCAGTATTAGGCAGTCAAGGTGGTTTGCTTAGGTTTCCTGTTGTCACCCCGGGCTGCTTCCTACCAGTTCTCTTCATAGGCATGCAACATTCCTTGGATCTTTCTGCCTAGTAGTTGGTCTCTCTGATAGCTTTTCTCTACCTGATGCTGTAGCACATCTACACAGTCAATCTCAGCCCCTCCAGCAGCCATCTTACTGTGTCTGGGTTGCTGTTTTTTATCCCAGCTGTAGCTAGGCAGTCATTTAGTTATGCTGGGGAAATGATTGCTCTTTGAATTAACTCTTTAGTGTTCTGCTGCTGTGTTGGATCAGTGCAACATATCAGAGGCCCCAGTGTGCCGGGCTTTGTTCGACATCTAGTAAATAACAGCACCTGCTCCAAAAAGCTCACTGTCTGAAAGACACACCTTCTTGTTTATGTTATTTTTGCTAAGAAAAATGGTCTGTGATTTTAACTGAAAATAAAGTTGGTTCCCATTTTATGGTAATTTGCCAAAATATCACTTTCATTTTTGTAACCCCTGTGCCAGGTAGCACCAGCAGAAACCAGGACTGGATTCAATATCTAGGGGTTCCTCCATCCATTCAACACAGAACTGGCTCAAGCCCTGACCCAGTAACCTAGGAAATTTACGTAACACCCCTGGGCACCTCTGAGAGGTGTAAGAACATAAGAACGGCCATACTGGATCAGACCAATGGTCCATCCAGCCCAGTATCCTGTCTGTCGACAGTAGACAATGCCATAAGCCCCAGAGGGAGGGAACACAACAGGTAATCCTTATGTGATCCCTCCCCTGTCACCCACCTCCAGAGAAACAGAGGCTAGAGGCACCATTCCTACCCATCCCGACTAATAGCTATTGATGGACCTAACCTCCATGACTCTATCATCAATACTTCCTCACTTGCGAGCACAGAGCCTGAATGTAGAAAAGAAACCTTGAATAAAAGGGGAGGGAAGTAACTGGCATTAATTTGGGAAAACACCACAAACAGAATTCATAACCAAAACCACATGTAAACGTCGCACCCCACGTAGGTTGGGCGATGTCCTTTTCAATTCAGGCTCCCTAGTCCTGCAATGTAAATGTCCCCTTCTCATGCTCAACCCTTCTCTGCACCCCACTCACAGTCGCTGCCCTTGGTCAGGGCAGGCCAGAGTTCAGAGGTGCATCTGCAGAGTTCACCTCCCATCCCGACTGGGGGGGAAGAAGATAGAAGGCATCTCACCCACTCCACTGGTCGCTCTCCATCCACCTTCTCGCTGCACACTGGTGCTGCTCTGCTGGCCATTTGTTGCCCCTCCTTGCCACCGCTCTGCTGGACGCTCCTCATGCCTCTCTATCACTGCCCTGCTGGCTGCTCATTGTATCTTCCACTGGCTTGTGGTGGATATGGCTCTAGACCAAACCTAGTGATTTCAGCTCTTAGTGATTTCAGCTCTTCGCCCAAAGCACAGTCCAGCCATAAGAGGTTCCAGCATCCATTGGAGTAAATTTACATACAAAAAGGACTCCTTATGGAATCTTCCTTTAACTCTATCATTGAAACAGTGGGGAGAAACAAGTTGAACCAGTCTTACAGTTCATGCCTGGAATCATAGAATCCTGGAGCTGGAAGAGACCTCAGGAGGTTATCGAGTCCAGCCCTCTGCCCAAGGCAGGACCAATCCCAACTAAACCATCCCAGCCAGGGCTTTGTCAAGCTGGGACTTAAAAACCTTTAGGGATGGAGATTCCACCACCTCCCTAGGTAACCCATTCCAGTGCTTCGCCACCTTCCTAGTGAAATAGTTTTTCCCGATATCCAACCTGGACCTCCCCTCCATGGAGGACATGCAGCCTGGTGACTCAGAGTCCTCTCTCCCCCCAGCCTAATCTATAGGGCTCTGGAAGATGAGCCTCTGTCCATTCAAGTGTATTTACACTGACGGGGTCTCTCCTTTTAACTAAGTTAAACACAGTCTCACTTTTCTGCATTCCCACAATAGCTGCAAGCACTGGCGATCATATCTCACAATTCCTGCATTTAGTGTCAACACAGTTTATGACCCGACACCAGCCAAGTTGACTACAATTAGCAAAACACCATTGTAACAAATGAATATCTAATACATCTAAGCGAAGCAGCAGCAAACTGTATTTTCATAAACACACCCAAGATTTCTTTCCCATTCCAGCTGGCTGCAATGGAAGCATTGATTCAGACCCTGCTTACATTTTGAAAATCAGTTTTGGCTTTCTAACCCAGAGACTGAAAATCTGGTCTGGAAATAGGGATGTAAGCAAGTAGTCAAGTATACAATTAACTGATAAGCATAAACTTATTGGTTAATCCTCTCATCTACTCGCATTCCTGCCCCCCGCCCCCACCCTTGCTGCCTCTGCCCAGGCTTGCCACAGACAGAGGCTGCTTCACCGCAGCAGCCTCTGTCAGTGTGGGTTCCGAGCTCCCCACAGACAGAGGCTGCTCTGCCTCCCACGGACAGGGGCTGCTGCTGCGAAGCAGCCTCTGCGCATGGCCAGTGCTGGCCACCATGGACAGAGGCTGCTTCACGGCAGCCTTTCCCTCCCCCCCAGCAGCCTCTGTCCGCAGGGAGCTCGGACCCCTGCAGACAGGGGCTGCTGCCACTCCACACTGCTGCCTCTGTATGAGAGGAACCAGGGCAGGGCTGCAGGCAGCCAGTTTGCAAGGGGAGCTGGATTTTAAACTGGCTCCCCTCACAGGCAGCAGTGCAGGGTGGCAGAGGGCTTCCCGGGAGTGGGGCTGGATTGCACTGGCTGCTAGCCCCACCCCCTGGGACTATAGAATAGTCAAGTAACAGCTAAGAATTCATGTGGTTATTTGACTATTCAATTACCCAATAGCTAACATCCCTCACTGGAACCTCAGCTGGTAGAAACTGTTCTTGCTCCACTGACTGTACTGAAAATATGTCCCTATGTGTTTTGTTCTGCCCAAACATTGCCCCTGAAAGATTATGGGCTTGATCCAAAGGCCCATTGAAGTTAGCAGGCATCTCTCCCTTTGGTTATGGATCAGGCCCTAAATTAAACATAAGCATGAAACCAAATTTTCCAGTACCATTCACATTTTATGAAGATTAGCAAGGGGTAGGCTATAGACTTTCCAGAGCCAATCCACTATCTCTAAATAAATATTAAATTCATCTAGCACTCTAGCCAGAGTAGTAACATCAACAAAATTCCTCTACCAAAGACATGCTCAAAGGCCTGTGCTTTTATAAAGTGAATGATTTCAGGCTCTTCTTTCAACATTCACAGTTCCTGTCCTTCAAGCCCTGTTCTGTCAGCTACATTGCAATAGGGCATCCATTTTGCATTATATTGCTGGCTACACCTAATGGGGCTTCAGATGGAATAGTGTCCCTTCATGTCCTACTGTAAACTGTGCAATATTTCACCCAAGCCACTCCCAAAGATATTCAGCAGGGATTTACCAAATGTTTACTAAGTTCTAGCTCCATTTAACTGCAGTGATATCATTAATTCCCATCTTGCTCTGCTGAGTGAAGAGCAAAGAATTCCAAGTGTATCACAGCCAATCCAACTGAAGGAACCATCCATTCTAGCATTTTCTCCAGCAAGAGCTACCACCAGCATGATTTCAGGGGGGAGAAACAAAGACTATCTGAAGCTTTCTTTTCTTTCTGACAGAAAGCCAGCAAGTAAAAGTGGCTCTATTAGACTTTGTTCACAAAAAACAAGCAAACAAAAATCCAAAACCAAAAACTGAAACCAAAAAACAAAAGCCCCAACTGCCCAAATATATGTGAGGTATTCATTCACATTTCATCAACAGTCATGACTAGTCAATGCACTCAATTTGTAAGCTAACTACTTTTGAAGTAGAACCATATGGTCGCTTTAAAATGTCCCTTTGGTGTTTAATTTGAGGAAATGATGTGCCCTAATCAGCTGTGTGGATTAGACCTGTAATTGATGAATAATGAATCATGTGCTCTAACTCTGATTTTAACATCACCAAATTAATCCTTTTAATCACTTGAAGTTGAATTGTTTCACAGAATGTTCTCCCAAGTTTATTTTAATGGCCCAATTGTGGCACCGTCTTGTGGATGGGATGCATTACAAAATGTTCTGCATTCATGTCACATTCTGTCAGCATGCAACATTAGACCCAACATGGCTTGTCCAAGCAAAACTCCCATAAAAATCATGTAGTAAGATCTTGAGTAAGGACTTAGACACAAAACTCTCTGCAGCTAGGGGCCATGTTATCACTGAAATGTTTGTATAGCATTCAATATACCTGTGGCACTTTGTATTTGAAATGGCAGCTGAGCCACCTAGGTCTGGTCTTCCACTGAGCGATTGCCTAGTTTGAATCTGTGTGAGACATCCAAACTGAAGGTTCAGAGTTGGTCTTTTTTATATTGCTGATCCAGCAGCACTGCAAAGAGAGAGGAATTTGATTCTCTCCTGGCTTGTCCTTGGTAGTCACTTACAGCTATGCAATGGTAAGAGTAAATAATGCTGCCAGTTCAGGATAATACTATTTTGCACCCATTTTTTTCTGGTATAAATGACTAGAGAATGATCAGGACCAGGATATTAAGCTGCTTCTTTGGTGAAAAAAAGGTCTGAAGGGACCATCCTGATCATCCAGTCGGACCCCCTGCATACTGTAGGCCATAGAACCTCATCCATCCATTCCTGTAACAGGCCTATAGTCTCTGAGTTACTTAAGTTCTCAAATCTTGAGTCAAAGACCAAGTTACAGAGAATCCACCAGTTACAATCCACCAAACCTCAAAGTGGCCCATACCCCATATTGCAGAGGAAGATGAAACCCCTCAGCATCTCTGCCAATCTGTCCTAGGGGATAATGCCTTTCTGGCCCCAAATATGGCAATTAGTTAGACACCTGGGAAAAAAATTTCTATAAATTCAGTTCCCTTCCCATCTCCAGCCAAGTACACAGCTTACAAGGAATACTGTTTCCTGCCTATATATAGATTTTGCCCAAGGCAGGAATCCTTTGTGTTCACAGTTCAGATTTTTCTCACCTTCAGTGGAAAACTACAATGTTCAAGATGGGTTCCAGCCTCAGGTGACCTGGTCACAAGTCTTGGCAGGACCAACCATAGTCCAACCTTAAAGGAAAAATAACACTGTTCACAGATCATTGTCCTGAGTACCAGGCCATTAAGTTCCTTGAGTTCTACTAGTCTTCTCCATAGTGGCAATATCTCCCAAGTTTGTGATATCTACAAATTTTATTAGACCACTCCCACTTTTTGTGCCAAGGACATTAATGAAAATGTTAACTAAGATGAATTAGAGAAGACAGGAAGCTAACTAACATTTTCCCATGTGGAATGATATCAAATGCCTTACTGAAATTCCTCCTTATGTCACTCAGTACCTCTTTTTAGGAGTCTTTGGGTATTGATTAGATTGGCTCTGGAAGAATCCATTCATTGTACGGATGACTGATACAATGCAGTGAGAGGAGTAAAAGCAAATCATAATATGGAGGAATAAATATCTTCTGAAACACTGATTACATTTATCTTTTGCATGGAAAGCTTTAAGGCTTAATACGCAGTGTATATCTCTGTATCTCTTGAAGTTTTGCTTGATTATGCAGGAGACCATGTGTGATGGAATTCTCTTCTTTCCAACCCCCAAGCTGGAGTAATCAAGAAACTTCTTAGAATATATTCTCAACTTGATGCCATGGAATTTATGCACTTAGACAGATATTTTCAAACTTGCATCACCACTGAAGTCAGTGGGCACTTGGGTTCTCAGCATCTCTAAAAACCAAGACCTGAAGTCCTGTTAGCTTTCATGGCTGTTACACATGTAAATGCTGAAATTGAAATGGGAATACGTTGCTTAGTTTCCAAATTAATATCTTTGCTCAGATCAGGATAAATACTGAACTTACAGCAATATTCTAAAGTTACATTTAATCAAAGTAGATACTTGCACAGGAACACTTAAAATAAGTAAAACATCAATAATGATTTGGCTCGTGTTCATTATAACACTGAAACATTCTTGCTATGTTATTTTCCATTGCTACTTTCACATCTTTTATATAGAGGCTGCATTGATTATCCCGATCTGTCAGAAGCATCCAGCTTTGGCATTATTGACCCCAGGCAGTTAATTGTGCAATTATCTTTCAACTCTGCAATGAAGTGCTGCTTATTCTTATGTTTTGAATTTTAAATCTTACTATTGAACTTCTGTTCATGGACCTTTAACTGAGGCTGAATAAAAGTTCGCATTTTCCATTCTTCCTCACACTAATAGCCATAAAGTAGTCACACTGGACTATATTGTCTTTCCATTTCAAAAAGAAATCTATTTTACTACTGTTTTAGTAGTGTAGTGTATAAATAGTACATATAGCTCTTCGTAGTGTCTACTGATCTCATGAAGTTTCTGAATAGGAAGGTGATATACATCGAGAGGATTTGAATATTTGGAATGTAATGATGAAAAGCCCAACAACACTGATGTGGGAAATAATTCCAAAGCATTTTAATGAGTCAGTGCTATTGTGCTACTTTGGTGCACTGTTCTCTCAAATATAAAAAACAAACACCATATTTGCTAATTAACATGATACTAGACAAAATCTACACACTACACTACCTCAACCTAATCTGAAATACAGTAAAAGTGCCTGATAGCACTTTTATATCGACTGAAGTTGTCATCTCATGCCATGTATGATATATTTAAAGATGATCTTGTGGTTAAAGCAAAAGACTGGATGTGGAAAACCACAGGTTTTCTGAGGGCAAGTCATGCTGGCCTATGTTTTTAGACGTGTCCATTAATTTTGGGTAACTCCGTTTTTGGGTGGCCTGTTTTAGTCACCTGGGGTCTGATTTTCATGCTGAACTATGCAGAGTTCACACAGGCCCTAACGGCATGACAATTAGGAATTTTTGTCGCAATCAACAATACGTGTGACACTGTCTTGGTAGAAGACTTGTCGTCACCTCAAATCCATCTACACCCCAGTCTACCACAAATACATGAATTTCACAAACTTACCCCATAAAAATGCCATCTTCCCACATGCAAACCCATTAGCATCTTTCCCTCGCCTCCTCACAGTAGGTCACCTGCTTCTTCCATAAGCTCTTCATGTAGGATAGAGCAGAATTTGGTCATCACTCTAAAAACTATTAAGAGGTACACCTGACATAGAGCACTGAACACACAACGCTGCAAACACATTCAGGTACGGTTAGGAAAGTGTTCTGGGATTCTTTGAGATGGGAGGAACTGTATGAGCATACTCTAGCATTGAGCCCTCATGCAAATCAGTGACATAAGATCGAGTTACAACTGGTGCAACATCAGGGCCATTGCATCACCATTGGGTAAATTTTGCCCATATACGTGTGTGGCTCCCATTAAAGTCAATGGTAATTACCCATATATATCCAAATGGAAACTTTCACTCAATATATTTTAAACATCAATAAAATTGGTCATTCCATAAGTATGTCAAGCATAGCTCTGCAAAATTGTATTTATCCACCCTCTCAGGACCTCTCAAACCACTTTATTTTTCTATGGATAATTTCAGCAATCATTAGGTTTTGGGGAAGAATTGTCAAAAGGGCTTTAGGGAGTTAGGTGTCTCAGTGGGTCTCTTTAGAAATCCCAGCCTACATTACCAACAGGAATTGTGGTGAAGGGTGGACATTTAGGCTAGCTCTACACTACCAGAGAAAGTTGACCTAAGATACTCAACTCCAGCTACAAGAATAGTGTAGCTGGAGTTGATGTACCTTAAGTAAAATTTCTGTGGTGTCCCCACTGTGGGAAGTCGACGGGGGAACCATCAGTAGTTGATTTATTAGCTCCTTACTAGCCCTGCTAAATTGAACTGCAGGAACAAAGACAAGATAAGACCTTAGATTTTGTCCTTTTGTCCCTTTGTGGTAACATTTCATAGCAAGTTCACATGGCTGTTTAAATAAATTTTACACTGACCAGTATATTTGAAATATTATCAGGTCAGACTAGGAAACACATTTAATCTGTGTGGCTATTTTGTATATGGCCAAGCTACTGCCAATTTATGCTGATACTCCAGATAATCAACCTCCTGCAGCCCTTGCTTGTAAATTGCCCTTGGATATTTAATATAAAGCAGACTGATCAAATAACTGTATTGACTTAAAACAATCTACTCTGCAGATCTCCTTTCCTTCATAAGCATTTTGTTAGTTTTTCACTAGTATGTTTCTGTAGGATAAGGGGAAGTGTTAGGAAATTTTAATACGGGGGTTATTAACAACTCTCCCATAGTGAACATTCAGACACAATGCACCCTCTAAAATAACAAAAAGAAACAGTGTTTCCTCATGAAAATTGTATATAGGGAGGTTTTTTAAAAATACATATTCACTTTGAAGTGTACATGTGGTCAGAAGAATTCTGCTTTCAAGTTATTTCAAACAGGTTTAGAGTTTATCCTTTTTTAAAAAAAAATGGCTTCCTATTTTTGTCTTTTCTTTAGAATGATAGTTTTTGTGTGATATTACGTATTGCTATTCTTTCTGCTCCAGCATTAATAAATACACAGAAGATTTAATAATATTCATGCAGTTTTAAAGTGCCCCTTGGGTGATACATCTGGTAAAAATTTCCCATCATGTACTCTCACTGTATGATTTCTGCTTAATTTAATTAATTTGTCAAAATAAATCAACCCAGATTATGAAAATCAAACTGTTTTTATATAATTCATACATAATTACTTAAAAGATGAGTTCAGAAATCTAAATAATAATAGCTAATGATTAATACAATTAAAATGGGGGAAAATCGCGAACGGTTTTAACCAGAAGATATTAAAATAATTTAAACGTATGCCTCAGATATTCAGATTTTGGAATTAATCTATTGGGGTCATAATAGTTTATGAATGAGTGAGGCAGGTTAGTTGTCTTACATTCCTCTCAAGAAAATGTTAAAGTAGATGCTACCCTAACACAACATTTCCTCCTATTTAATGGTGTTACTTGCTGCAGAGAGGAAGGAACAAGCCCAAAACAAACTAATTTTTGGTCATCTTATTCCTTTTGCAAACAGTTTGAAGGCTGACCAATTTGTACTTACAAATCTGTGCCATTAAAAGACTGGGGACCCTAAATCCACATGCACACAAGCAGTAACTATTTGTATGCCAAGCTGTTTGTAAGCCTGATTTGACAGCGTTGGGCTATTCATTCTTTTGTCAATTGTCAGTCTAAAAACGTTAACCTGCATGGGACCTGGGGTATGGGAGCGCTAAATCTTCCTTCTACAACTGTATAATGAACAGACTGTTTCATTAGAAGGACAATTCGCTCTACAAATCCAGCCCAAACAACTTATTTCACAATTTGTGAGTAGAATTAAATTTAGGGGGAGTTGTATGGTGGGAGGGGGGAAGAGGAGGGAGTAGGTGAGTGGCACACAATGTACTGAGGGATCAGTGTATTAGTACAAGTGTTCCAGTCAATTTCATCAGCAGTTGTGGGCCTGAATCTTGCAAGACTTGCAGCATGCAGATCAGCGGATTAGGGGGTCCACGGCATCAGGTCAAGTGTCTAGAGGGTAGCTGATAAACACCCCAAACCTGACAACAGATTTTTCTTTCTTCCTGCACCACTTGTTAAGTGTCAGAGCAAATCTTCTGAATGGCAATAGAGTTTACTTAGAGGCCTTTTCTTCAAGAAGACACTCCATCCATTTTCTGAAGCCTATTTCAGGCTGTCTCTGGAATAAATTTGTTATGCATCCTACACAAAAACCTATTCCCTCCCCTGCTCCTCATCTTAACTATAGCCTTTGTCTCAAGGTGTGTGAACTGAGGAAAAAAAACTCTCCACATTGAGAGTAGCTAAAATCGAGTTCCTGCGGATTAAGATTTTATACAAATTGAGTGCTTTGAAGATTGTCCAGATGACTAATTTTTTGTCATATAAAAATTTATTTTAAAATGTGCTGTTCCTTTAAGTTAATGTAATAAACATGTTTGGTAGTCTGATAGCAAGACTCAGCTGCACCCACAAGTATGAAAGTACAAATATGCTCAGCTGAAGGTCTGGGCCATTGTTGGTCGGAGACCCAGGGAGGGTCTTTCGTAATTTAGTATGGAACAGCTCTGTTGAGCTTTTCTGTATAGATTTGAGCCCACTAGCTTTACAACTATTCTACTTATCAGAGTGTTTGGCAGTCGTCTGTTCCCTTATGAAAAAAATAGGAGGGGGGTCTGATAAAAGTACTGTACAAGGTTTATTCCAAATGTAAAATGTATACAAAAAGTTCTCACAATACAAAAATGGCCATCTCCCCGAGCACTCGAATTAAAATAACATGTAACCTTCTAGATTTAGGCAGTGTATATGTGTTTCATACTGAATTGGAATTTGCAAAGATTTGGTGCCATTTTATTGATATATCAGTCTATGAATAATAGCTATAGTATATATCAATAACTATAGCCTAATTGTGTGAGAAATACCATCACCAATTATATATACCTTGAAGCTTGATGCTGAGTCAGTCTAACAAAAGGGAATAATATAAATTGGAGATGGTAAACTTATTTTATGTCATGACCGTTTTACCGTGAATGCAAAGCTGTTTCCTTGCATATATTCTTGTGTATTTTTTTTAGTCTAATTTTAAATTATTTAGTTAATATGTCTTTCATTACTTCTCCAGGGAAACTATTGTGCAGTCAGGGATTGTCCTGTGAGATTCATCTTATGTTTTCTATGGTTCAGGTTAGTCTCATTAATCCTACTAATGGCACCTCTGATAAGTAGTTTCTCTCCTTTGTTGGGCCTGATCCTGCAATGGGATCCTTTGATGGATTGTTGCATGCATGCAAAGTCCTACTGAAGCCCAAGCATTTGGTTTGCTTGTGTATGTCCCATTGAATGATCTAGGACGTAGGTCTTGATGTTGCCACCCTACTAATAGTACTAGAGGTCACAATTTTCTACTTTGTCTCTTAAAAGCTCTCAATACGCTTTATAGATAACTCTTTTTAGACTGAGGCTAGGTCTACACTGCAGAGTTTTTGTGCAAAAACAACTGTTTTTGTGCAAAAACTCGTGGCGCTTCCACACCTCAAGCGCGTTTTTGTGCAAGTAAAATGAAAGAACAGAGGGATTTTTCCGGTGTAAGTATTCCTCTTTCTACAAGGAATAACTCCTTTTTGCGCAAGAGCTCTTGCACAAAAAGGTGTGTGTGGATGGGGAACAGGGATTTTTTGGACAAAAAGAGGCAATCAAAAAAAGCCTAGATGCCCTGGTGGCTATTCCGTAAATAGCAATCAGAGTTTCCTTTCGAGAGAGCGTCCATGCAGTCTGGACTCTCTCTTGAGCAAAAGCACATTGCTTTTTCGATGCGCTTTTGCAGTGTGGACGCGCTCCTGCGCAAGAAGTTTTTGCAAGATCTCTTCCACAAAAAGCTTCTTGCTCAAGAAGCCTGTAGTGTAGACATAGCCTGAGAGAGCAAGACAGAACTTTATCTACAACCATTTTCTCCGTTTACATTTGAAAATATTACACTACAGAATTGAGTAGACAAAAAGATGACAAATATGCTGCAAACTGAGCACCACTGTAAATGTAACACATGTATTAGGCTTCCTAAAGTCCCTGGGGAATGAAGAGAAAAGCTTTTAAACTACCACATTTCAGTTACCTCAGCTTCTCTGTTACAAGATTTTTTTCCCCATGCCAATAAATCAGCTCAGAACTTTTCTAGCAATAAGGACCTCAAAGAATTCAGAATGACTGTATTCTGACCTAGTGATAGAGATGCAACCGTGTTCGTCTGATTCTGTCTTTTGTATTCTGACCTGGCTTTCATAAAACCACTAAAGAAATTGCTACCCTCAGTACTTACACAAGTTCCCTTGACATTGTGGGCTCTAAATATAATATCTCATCCTATTCAACATATTATAATCTAGTTCAGTGCATTTTATTTACTTGCACCATGCATGTTCACATTGGAACCCTTCCCCTATTCTCTGAGCTGATATTATATTCTCTTATGTAATAGTAGTAAAATCAAGAGCACTGTCTTAAACAGTGTGTACCTTTAAAAACTGGACATTTACCACCATCTGCAGTAAACTTCCCATGCTATTTACAGTATTCTGCATCCCTAATATGGATTCTACTGCAAATAGGTTGCCATTTTTCTAGTTTCTGAAAGCTGGCCTCACTGTCTCACCTCTCCCCACTGAAGCCCCAACCTGCTCTACCTCTTCCATTGAGGCCCCACCCTGCTCCACCTCTTCTGTCAAGGCCCCACCTCTGCTCTACCTCTTTTGTCAAGGCCTTGCCCTTACTCACTCTTCTTTCCTTGCCCCCACCCCATCGCTCACTCCTCTCCCTGTCCCCCTTTCCTTGTTGTTCAACCTTCTTCTCTTCCCTCACCCCCCAACTGGGCTCCCTTTGCTCTGAAGCTGGGATGGGATCTGCAGGCTGATGCAAAGACTACTGACTGCCTGCCCACGAGATGCATGTAGCAGGTGGCCCTGGCAGAGCTGGAGCTGGCATGGGTTGATGACCTACTACCTCGCTGCCCCCTCCTGTAATACATCAATTTCTGATACATCTGACCAGACACTGCCAGCTCTTCTTTTCAGCTGGACTTTCTGATATTATCTTCAATCAAAAGCTTCCCAGTGTCGTATATAAAATGTGTTGGAAATATAATTGTGTCTGTTACCAGATTCCCAGACACACAGTCTTTGGGGTTCCTTTGACACTGAAATGACTATAGCTGTGGAGAATAGAAACCCGTGGATTCACATGATGATAATATGAGTTTGTTCCTTGTGACAAATCAACACATGATGATTCTTTGCTTCTTGGAGATGATAGCCTTGTGAGCAAAATTAATAAAAGACTGGAGCTTGATGTTCTTCATTTATCAAGAGACGAAGCAAAGTTTAGGCAGCCTGAACTCAAATATTTGCATATGAACTTTTAAGTGACCTCCACTTTTACTTAGAGAGACAACCATTTCTAGGGTGTGATGCAAGTCAGTCTTCTTGTCAATTTCACACTATTTATTTCCACAGCTAGAGCACTGCAAGCATGTTACTTTTTTGCCTGTGACATGGGCAACTATTTACTAGAAGAGTTAGAACCACCAAACTCATTTGACTTAGGACCCCAGGGTGACCTTGACCTCAGGGCTACAGATGAAAAAGCAATAATTTATTGGAAAGTAATGCAGTCCTTTCCCACCTGGAATTGCATCTGAAGATGCAATGTGTTTTGTACATATCCTTGGTGTGTACATAGGGAATAGTTTCTGTAATATATAGACTGATGATAGACTTCATGCATCAAAGTGACCTAATCCTGTTGAAAATACATTAGAAAAAAGTAAGTAGAAAAAATAAGATGCAGTCTTTGTCACAAGATGGAGATACAGAAAGGGCAGCTTATGTATGAAGGCAAACTTTAACTTGAAACTAATCCTTGGACTAATTAGATGTAAATGGCGTGGCCCATTTTAGAACAATTGTTTTAATGCTGACATATGTACAGTCTCCAAAGTAGATCTATGACTATCAGACTAGATAGATTGTTTCCCCCTTATTTGTAAATTCACCAGCCTTAAAAGCTGTCTCCATGGATTAGAAAAATGTGTTCCTGTTAAATTATACTACTTGTATATAATTAATTTACAATTATTAAATTATTTTTAAAATGTATCACATTTTTGCCATGAGTGACAAGGGTTGTGCATAGAAAAGAAGCACTATGTGAAAAGAATTGCTAAGTAACTTGATAAATAGGGTTAAGTTATTTAAACTGGCATCACAAGTAGCTTAAACAGTATGTTTTGTATCTTCTAAATTTCTAAATACCTATAGTATATTTGTAAACATGGCAATCTAACATTTTCCTGAACAGGGCATTTGCATTCAAATTAACATAAATGAGGATTTAACAGCTGATTGCACAGTATGAATAATAGTAACTAATTGTTAAAGTAGTAAAGTTGCAACGATAATGATCCTAATGCGATCAGTGAGGAAAAAGATGCCTTACAGTGAGTATGTATGAATTTTTAAGATCTCTGCCTGAATCTTGGGCTGTAATACATACTGACTACAATGTGGGCAAAATGGACAGTCAGAATGTGAAAGGAGAGAGACTCAGAAGAATCAGAGCTAGTTTAAGGGGCGGTGTGAAACCTTTTTCATGCAGGACTTCACCTCTTTCATAACCCTGATCAATGGGGCTCCATGGCTATTGAATGCTGTTCCTCTTACAGGAAGCAATTGTTCAGAGGTGTGGCTCATTTCAGGCATTTAATCTCGGTTGAATGGGGGCTGTGTTACCCATTTTGTTTTTGGTCCAGGGATCGCAGGCAGCTGGTCAGTGGAAAGCAACAATGACCATGAGTGTAGAATGGGGGCAAGTGCTTGTCTGCAGATGCCTGTATCCTCACCATTGACCTTGGTTATTTCCCTTCACAGGGTGCCTTGTTGCGCCCAGCAGGAGTTTAGCTTTTCTAACTGCTGCCATTGTAGAAGAGGGAGAGGCTACCTGAGGTTTTTGTCCTAGCCTAATAACATTTAGACCTGATAGACATGCACAACAAGGGATGAAGACTGGGGCCAATATGTGCAAGGCCGCTGAAAGCAAAACACAAAAACAACCCCCCTAATTTTCCTAAAGGGGGAGGGGAGCAGTTCAGCAGTCATTAGCCTATAAATAGAGGCAGGTTGGATTTTGTTATCTGAAATCAGTGTGTTTAACCATATGTTAGCGTCAGTTACTATTTTGCCGGCTGAATGCCCTACCCTTTGCATTTTTCTTGCCCCTGGGCGCCAGCCACATGACAAACTGTTGCAAGCCCTTCATTTAAGATTAAATATGTCAGTAGCTCTTCTGCAAGCTCACGTGCTGACAAATCTGTAGACGTATTTTCAGCTATAGTGAACCTAGAGGCAAGCCAATTCAAAAGCAATCATCCTGTCAAAGCAGGCACTCAGAAGTAATCACCGGAACTAGGTAGTGTGACATATTGCTGAGGGAGTTACCCGGGTGAAAATGCTCCATGAAACAGGTCAAAAGACTAATATGTTGGGCCAACCAGGTCTTCACCTGGTGTCAGAGCTATGCTGAGTGACACCAGCTGACAATCTTGCCCACTGGAGCTAAAATACATAAGTTACTAATAGAGGTCACAGATTTCAGTCCTGTGTCATGTCCCAAACCCACAGTGTGTGTGTGTTGTGAGCACATGCTTATAGTATGCATTTGTGCTGGAGTGGGAAACCTGCTTCTGCTTTCTGTGAGGAGATCTTGCTATAACTAAATTTCCTGCCCAGAGTGGTTAAGTCCTGATTCTGTAAGGGTGCCTGACAGAGCCCAGCCTTTGGTTTGTAAGTGGATGTGGAAAGTAATGATGCACTGAAGCCATTAGCCCCCAAGTGTCAGTGCTTACTTCATCTTCGTGGACAACCCATTGGGCATTTGTCACAACTGAACTGCAGCTGCTACCAATGTGGGTCCCACCTCTAAATCAGTCAGTGCCTCATTCTTCTGGATCCCTTCCCATCCCCTGGAGCACACACATTTCTTATCTTTCCACAACTGAGCCTCACCAAGACCGAGAGGGAGGAATGTCCTGTCATTATGGGGAGGGCCTGGGACTCAGAATACCAGAGCTAATTTGTCCTGGTTCTTTCTATTTTCTTTTTGATCTTTAGGGCAAGTCTCTGCCCCTCTGTTCCCCATTTGTAAAAGGGAAACCTTTGTCTTGTCTATTGAGAGTGTGAGCTTTTGGGGCAGAGCTCCACAGGTAATTAGTCAGCCACGCCCAGTCAGGGGCTCAGGGCTCCAAGCAAGGAGCTGACTGACTAGGTGGGGCTAATTAATCACCTGCGGAACTGTGCTGCCACACAGCTGAAAGGGAACACTGGCAGAGATGGTCTCTAATTATGAGTTTGTATAGTGTCTGGTACAATGGTGGCATCTAGGCATTACTGGAACACAAATAGGAATAATGCAGCTATCCCCCAACACAGGAAGATAAATGCTCTTTGTCCCATATTTAATTCAGCCAGATCCCCAGTTATGGCCTCTTTCGCATTACCTCAGGTCATTGATCTTAGAGCTTTTCTAGCCCAGCCTTTGCTTTCTGCCTCACATTGCCATTCTCTACAAATCTGGATTCAAGCCTGCCTTGACATGAGCTCTGCTGTGTGGCTCATGTGCATGGTCGTCTCTCTGCTCTGATCCCAGCTCTCCTACTGACCTGCTGGGTGAGCCTGGGCAAGTCACTCCACCTGTTTCCCCTCTCTTCTGTTGCCTCTCTTGCCTATTTTGACAGTAAACTCTTTGGGCAGGGACTGTCTTCTACTCTGTGTTTGTACAGCATCAGGTGCAATGAGGCCCCCATCGTGATTAGGATGTCTATGTGCTACCATAATGCAGACAAATAATAAAATATTAATAGTTAATAATAAATGGAGAGCCCTGATCATTGCTGATTAGGCAACACTACCTGATTACTTTACCACCTCACATATTGCCTTTATGCTGATCTCATTGCTCTCGTCTTGGCTTTCAGTGTATTTCTGCCTCATAAGGTAACATTCAGTGCCACTTATTTTCAGAGACCATCTTCCACGGTGCACATACAGTACCACAAAAGATTTGACATCAAGAGTAAACACATCACATCTTGGGCTCTTATATACACAGAAGGGTGAAATAGATAAGCATGAAAGAAAGCTGAAGATCATATGGGCAAGAAACCCTCTCACATGTACAGTAACAGAAGGCTGGTGCAAAAGGCTAGCACACTTTTGCAATCACATGTTGGGGAAAAGGTAAAATCACAAAGAAATTCAATTAATTTAAACAAAGAATCTGGTCTCACACATAAATTGTGAAGGTAAAATAAGTTGAGCTTGACTGCAAATTCAAGGAAATGCAGTAGTTTTAAGCTTTTGGGACTGCCTTCTGCACTCCATTTCCCTTGAGAACCCCCTAATAACTTGGCAGCTTTGTAAAGGATATGTTGGAGGCAATCGGCTTCCTTAACTTAGAAGCTTGGTCGGCTGGAAATTGAAGAGTTGATTGTGTCTGCACTCCCCTTGGCTTCCTTGCCTTTGATGGTTTTATGCTCTGTTGTAGTTCGGCATGCTATCATAAGAGCCACTTGCCAGGCCTTCTCAGCAAGGGATAAAATTGCTGAACATATTGGAAGTTTCTTTTTTTTCTATCAAGGACTCCTTGTAGCATAACCCTATGATTAACATTATTAACCAGCCGGGTTACTGAAATAGGTGGCTTTTATTAGGAACAATCATATTAGGAGATCTACTGGAAGAGAATAAAACAATGTCCTATACAGAATGCTTTAGCAAGATCACGGATTTCTAAATTAGGACATTTTGAAACATTTGAGGCTTAAAATCTGGACACAGCAACTTCTACAATCAGATGTTTATTTTAAAAAAAACTGTCAGTTTGTTTAAAAAAAAATTAATGGTGTAAGAACTAAATGGATTGTCGCAGCAGCTCTGATTGATACATTGGAAAGAAATGCCAACAAAACTAACGGACTGTTCTGCAAATGAAAGAGCATGGTCATTTGCCATTGCAACGAACCTTGATCCATCAGTGTAAAGGTACATCAGTACGGAAGTTCTTGTGTCCAGCAGCTTGAGAATTTCAGAGTTATCTGCATTTACATACATACTTTTCTTAGGACAGAACCTAAAGGCTAGCACTGTTCAGAATGCAGAACTATTATTACCTGGCTGGCTGTCTCATTTATGGTTGTTGTTCTTAAAACTCACAACAATTTACAAGAACAACAGTAAACTGCAGGGTGCTCATCCAATCTACCTTGTGAGAAGCAAAGGCTTGGTAAGCCCTGCCATATTTAACCTCTGTGTTCAGGGAGTCTAGGCATTCCCATCTCAGCATTTAGGCCACTAAGCTATCTCCTGCTAAACATGGACTCAGCAGCACTACATACCATACCCACGATAAATCAGAGTGTCATTTCACCGATCTTTGTGTAGAATTTGTTCTCTTAATCGCCTCATTCTATGTTTATCATTTCTAGCCTTCTTAAGGGCTTATGGCCTTATCTTAATTTTCTTGCAAACCAGATGCATGTAATGATATTCATTGCTGTGATTTTCCCAGCTGTTACAATTCCTTTATGGTTTAATCTTAATTCCCATGTAGTTTAATAAGAGCTTTGTGGATGTGCATAGATATTTTGTTACTTCTTAAAAAAAAACCAAAAAAAAAACCCATGCTTCACCATTGCAAGCTTTTGGGAAATCATCAGAGTCAGCTACTAAGTATGGGTCTACAAGACCCAATTCTGGATTCACACTAGTCTCAATCAGGGTAGTGCCACAGACACCAACGGAGTATGCCAGAGGAGAATTTCATCCTGTATTATACATGTGAAAATAGGATTAGTGTAGCAAGTGCTGTAAAACAAGGCTACCTGCAAGTCTTTGTGAGTGTTCAGAAGCACATCTATTCTTCTGTGCTCCTCTTGATAACAGCCTCTCCAAGCTCAGCAGCCTATTTGTGCACCCAATGGTAACAGCATGATCATCTGATCCATTACAGTACCTGCCTATAATATAGCGGTGTTAAAGGGAAATATTAATTAGGGGTTGCAATGATTAGCATTTGTGAAGTTTCCCTTTACCTTTGCAATTAAAAAAGGAAGAAAAGAACACCTGGTAGGATGGGGAATATTCACCCTGTTCCACAAACCTACTTGATCAGCCCAGGCTTGCCATAGGATGGTATGGTCCAGCTCCACCCTCCTGCATCCTCTCTCATTAAACTCCCTTTGCCTGAGGTCAGGGAATGGGGTGCTGTCAAGTTGAAGACTGTGAAGATGGATCTGGGCCCATTGAATCAGATTCTGGAAAGTGTGAAGCCCTGTTTTGACAGCTAGAATGCATGTGGGGGGCACAGAGGTGTTTGAGGTCAAAGAGCTGGATCAGTCTTCAAAATCAGAGACATGGTGGGATAATACACATGATTAGAATATTGCCCCAGAACGAAAGCCAGGCAAAAATGGTAGGAGGTGTTGCCTTATATATTAAAATATATATACTTGGACTGAGGTTGAGATGGGCATAAAAGACAGACTTGTTGAGAGTCTGTGGGTAAGGTTAATAAAAACATAAGAACATAAGAATGGCCGTACTGGGTCAGACCAAAGGTCCATCTAGCCCAGTATCCTGTCTGCCGACAGTGGCCAGCACCAGGTGCCCCAGAGAGGGTGGACCGAAGACAATGATCAAGTGATTTGTCTCCTGCCATCCCTCTCCAGCCTCTGACAAACAGAGGCCAAGGACATGGATAATACCATGTTGTCATGCTAGGGGTCTTATTACATACCATGTAACCAGGAAGAAGAAGTGGATGAGGCTTTTTTTAAACAAAATCATCCAAAGCACAGGACTCGGTGGTGATGGGGAACTTCAACTACCCAGACATCTGTTGGGAAAATAGCACAGCAGGGCACAGATTATCCAACAAGTTCTTGGAATGTATTGGAGACAACTTTTTTACTTCATAAGATGGAGAAAGCTACTGGGGGAAGCTGTTCTAGATTTGATTTTAACAAATAGGGAGGAACTGGTTGAGAATTTGAAAGTGGAAGGCAGCTTGGGTGAAAGTGATAATGAAACCATAGAGTTCATGAGTCTAAGGAATGGTAGAAGGGAGAACATCAAAATAAAGACAATGGGTTTCAAGAAGGCAGACTTTGGTAAACTAAGGGAGCTGGTAGGTAAGGACCCATAGGAAACAAGTCAAAGAGGAAAAACAGTTGAATACGGTTGGCAGTTTTTCAAAGGGACATTATTAAGGGCGCAAGAGCACACTATGCCACTTCATTGAAACGATAGGAAGCATAGCAAGGGACCATCCTGGCTTCAGCAGGAGATTTTGAATGATCTAAAAATTTAAAAAAAAAGTCCTACAAAAAGTGGAAACTGCGCCAAAGTACAAAGGATGAATATGAACAAACAACACAAGTATTTAGGGGGCAAAATTAGAAAGGTGAGGGCACAAAATGAGCTCAGTCTAGCTAGAAACATAAAGGATAGCAAGAAAACAATCTATAATTATATTAGAAGCAAGAGGAAGACCAAGGACAGGGTAGGCACATTGCTCAATGTTGAGGAAAAAGCAATAACAGAAAATGTGGAAATGGCAGAGGTGCTTAATGACTTCTGTGTCAGTTCTCACCAAGGAGATAGGTAGTGATTGGATGCCTAACATAGTGAATGCCAGTGAAAATCGGGTAGGTTCAGAAGTTAAACTAGGAGAAGAACAAGTTAAAAATTATTTAGAAAAATTAGATGTCTTCATGTCAAATGCATTCAAGAATACTCAAGGAGCTGATTGAGGAGATATCTGAGTCCTTAGCCATCATCTTTGAAAAGTCATGGAAGATGGGAGAGATTCCAAAAGACTGGAAAAGGGCAAATACAGTGCCTGTCTATAAAAAAGGAAATAAGGATAACCCAGGAAACTACAGACCAGTCAGCTTAATTCTGTGCCAGGAAAGACAAGGGAACAAATAATTAAGGAATTCATTTGCAAACATCTGGAAGACAATAAGATGATAAGTGACAGTCTGCATGGATTTGTAAAGAACAAATCATGTCAAACCAACCTGATAGCTTTTTTTGATAGGATAATAAGCCTTGTGGATAAGGGGGAAGTGGTAGTTGTGGTATACTTAGACTTTCATAAAGTATTTGATACAGTCTTGCTGCACCTTCTTATCAATAAACTAGGGAAATATAATGTAGATGGGCTATTGTAAGGTGAGTGCATAACTGATTGGATAACTACTCTCAGAGAATAGTTATCAATGAAATTAAGAAAAGAAATTAGCCTGACAGAGCCACCTGGCAAGGAAAATTTCATCACAAATGGCTAAAGTTTGGCAATGTTCTCAGCAATTATCAACAGGGTTTTATAATGGATAATGTAGGGCAACCTTAATAATAGCTGGTACTACCAGTCCCACCTAACATATGACACTGGCAAGAAAATCCACTTCTATTTCATTACAGAATGAGAGTTTAAAAATGTTTGTGTTCTGTACCTTGTGTGTTGTCCTGGGACTATTTAAAAATGACCAAGATAAGAAAGCAATATGTTATCATTAGACATTTTCAACTTTGTGTACTTCATACAGCTAACAAGCAGGTCTGAACACCAAGGGGCTTTTAGCTATTTTTTGTTACTCATTTGTCTTAGTAGGCGCAGGCACTCTATTACTTATTTATGGCTTGATAATGATAGTTTATAATCAGGAAGAAACCAAAAATACCAAGCACGAGGGCCTTTGGCTAAGGACAAGAGCCCTCACACTTTAAGGCATCAAACTGGTCAGCAGGAAAAAGTTCAAGACCATCTGCCCTGGTTGCCCTTGACAGCTGCTCTGGTAACTGGTCATTCTGAAGATCAGAACAAGTTACTATTAGTAAGTGAAGGTAGCGTTTTTGGCAATGGTTTCTCTCCCAGGGGTCAGAGTAACGTCCATTCAGTTACAGACATGCTGAAGACTAAATGTGTGACCTCAGTCAGAGTTCACTATAGACACATAGATCTGAGCCATGACCCCAGAAAGAGTTCATCCTGCCTGAAGAAACAGGAAGGCATAGAATTACCTAGTGGAATAAGATTACCATTTTCAAAATGGAGACTGAGTAAAATCAGCAACTGTTAATAAAAAGAGCTTTAAAGATTTATGTGGAAGAGTGACTATCAAACTCCTATATAGATTTTTTTGGTATGCTCTTTTCACCTGTGATAAGTTTAAGGTCAAAGGCTGGAGATAGGGTCATCTCATCTGGCAGGCTGAGGGCAAGATTACATGTTCAACATCATAAGAAAAGACTGTCCATAGAGAACTGGTGGGTGGGCATGGGGAGGAGAACAGGGAGAATATAACATACTGCATGTCAGCAGATTGATCTTTATACAACAGTGTTATTGGAGAAAAGGAAAATTTCTTCTTAAATGAGGATTTAGTTGAAAGAAATAATGCAGCCTGACAATGAATCTCGGGTAGGGAGATATGGCAGACAACTGTACATTCAGTGCACACATGGTATAGACAATAGAACTAACTCTCCCGAATGTCCCATGTAGCCAAGCCCCAAGACTCCAGCACTCAGGGACAGACTATGGTCTGGCACATTAGCACAGGAGAAGAAGGTGGCATAAGGCATCCCTTTATTTCCTTGTGCCAGCTACCCCTATGGCTGCTAGCAGTGCAGAAAGAGAAACAAGCTATGTGAAGCTGCTTGTCCCACTCACACAAAGGTGGTACAGGAGCTGGGCAAGAACAGGTGCCTGGTACATTTGAATTCACTCCTGCTACTCAAATATACCAGACAACATAGTTATGCCAGTGTGTCAGACTCTTCCCTCCCTGTGGCAACTGGTAAATCAGGAAATGGATTGTGATTCTGAGAGCCTGCTCTGGACTGCTCCCAGGGCAGTGTGACAATGCACTGCCCCTTAGTCTGGGCTTTGGGTGCAGAGTCATGAGTGAGCCCTTCACTCCCCACCAGAAGGGTACAAATCTCCACTGCCCTAAAGAAAACTGACCTTTAAATGCAATCAGTAACTAGAAACAGGAGACAAAGTCCTTCTCGGTGCTTCCACTGCAAACCACAGACAAGAGCAATTCAGACATTAGCCTCCACGTATGGTCCACACAAGATGCTGCCCCCTTCAGAACACCTTATTCCCCTTTCCAAGGTCATCATGCTGCACACTTCACTCCAAGGTGGGGAAAAGGTTTTGCTGTAAGTTAAAAGACAAAAGAGAGGATGTAGCATTTAAAATGACATCTGTAAAAGCATGAGAAATCTGAGCTGCCAGCTTTATGGGAGTGACACCAAAACTACTACAAATGAGGATAAGCGAGAAATTTCATCCCTGCCTGTTATGACTGTGTCTTTCAGGGAAGCCAGAATTTGCAGCAGGGAAATCACGAGGAAGCAAGTTGTGCAGATTTCTTTGGTTCTGTAGATGGGCACAATTGTCTCCATTCCTATTTAAATAGAGACTAATTGCATTTTTAAACAATGGATAAATACCATTGTTCCTTCTATTAGTCAATCTTACAAAAGAACTTGGAGAGCTTTGCAGTTCACCAGAAATGGCTAATAAAGGTAGTTAAATGAACCATTAATAGTCAGCTGACAAAAGACTTCCAATCTATTAATTAAGAAACTACACCTGCAAATAATAGATTTTAAAATGCCTCAATCCTAAATGCCTTACATTGGGCATGAAGGGAGTTGAACTTAACTGGAAAAAAAGAGCAGTGATCCTGAAAGACAGTGTGACTACGAAGATGCAGACACAGTATTTAATATACTCAGTTGTGATAAGTTGAATACCAGGGAAAGAACAAAATGCTACATATGGGATACAGGGGCACAAGTTCCATCTACAATTTTTAAATATTCATTTTATTTTAAGGGGCTCCACATGGGATTGGGGAGGAGGGGGGGAGCAAAGAGAATTGTTTAAGAGAGAATTTTAATTAATTGCCAAAAGAGTGACAACAAGGCAGATTTTTGTCAGTGTTGATTTTTAGGAAAAATTTCAGGAAGTTCCTTCTTGTGCTGATCATAAATGCTATCCTGCCGGAGTGTACCCTGGTTCTGGGTAATGGGGGAACATGATGCTAAGCTGTCAGCAGGTTAAAAACCTAAAACATTTGGCTATGGGAAAAGTGGCTGAGGAAATTATCAAAGGAATATGTGAGACCCATACCAAAAATAAGGAAGTTCAGAGCACAGGGCAATAGACAGTAGAGGATGTTCAGGTAAACTATTAGATGAATGGCAAAAGAAATAATATTTCAGCAAAAAGCCAGAACCAAAGACTGGATTAGTGTCAAAACCTTGACATAACAAGAGACAAAGAAGCATAGACAATGTTTGGACTTTGAGCATCTCAGATATATACTTCTATCTGGAGTAGCAACAGAAATGGACAGGTGTAACAGAGTGGGTGAGTGGATGTGTTAGATACTGATAAAAGTTCAGATTCAAATCTGGATTCAAATTTTCTATATGTTTGCAGGGAGTGGGAGGGTGAACTAGGCCCATCTAGAAAGATGAAATAAAGTATGAAAATCATATTTAAAAAGTTCTGGGTAAAATCCTGTGCTCAGTGAAGTCAATGAACAACTCCTGTTGACTTTAATAGGGCCAAAATTTCACCTTCAGTTCTCAATGAGTTAAATTGGACTGCTTGTTCTCACATGTAACTCACTAAGAACTGAGCGTGAAAATCCTGATCCCAAAGGAAATCAGTGGAAGTTTTGCTATAGATTTTGCTGGGCCCAAGATTTCATCCTTAGTTCTGAGGGTAATATCTAGACAGCAGAGCTGTTTCAGCATACTTCCGGTATCCCAAAATTCCACGTCTTTTGAAGAAGCCTGTTATTTTGAAATAGCTTTCAAAATAACAGGTATGCTATTCTGACATCCCTGTAAACCTTGTTCCATGTGGAATAAGGGGCCTTTTAGAGTAGCAGTTTATTTCAAAATTTGTCGTTGTGTAGATGGCACTAAATTTTGAAATAGACTATTTCAAAATTAACTCGAAATAAGCTACGCAGTTTGCACCCTGAGTGAATTAAATGTTAGAACAAACAGTCACTCTGTGAAGTAACATAACTTACTTCAGATGACTATTTTTAAAGGCACAACATCTCAGTTGCTATGGCTAAACAGCAGATTAATTTTCAGGCCTGCATTTTTGAAGGATTTTCTGGATCTCATTTTTGAATAGCTTGTTGAATAGTAGCGCTGCCACTTAAGGAGCATACAAATTATTTTTGGCTAACAAACGTAAGCTTCCATTTTAGGATAATCAGCTTAAACCTCTGAGTACCTCCGCTTCCTCCTTCCCCCACAAAAAAACAGTCCCCACAGGCACACTTTTGTTACTGATATTTTATTAATTACATCTGAGGCTAGCTGGGGTAACTCCACTGATTTTATGAAATTTACTCTAATTGTTTCCTTATTGTTTCTTTTCTAAGATTCATATTGGTTGTTATTCATAATATTTTATCAAACGTAACTATACACAATGCATTTTACAGTACACATCCAATGACTATATATTCTACTAATCACATGCATCTGACAAAGTGGGTCTTTGCCCACGAAAGCTTATACTCCAATAAATGTGTTAGTCTATAAGGTGCCATAGGACTCCTCGTCGCTTTTGCATATTCTACTAATGCATATCAATACATACATAATTATCCTACATAGTCTGTCATTACCCATTCCATGATCCAAGATTGTGGATCCAAAGCACACTGAAGTCGATAAAAAGACTTCCATTAACTTGGATGGGATTTGGATCAGAAATGCATTTAGTGTGCTCTCATGTAAGGGTGGAAGATAATACATAGGGCGATAAGTTGGAGATATCTTTACTGGAAAAACAGTCTAAATTGTGATGTCCCAAGAGATCCTAGAATCTTTGTTCAACAATGTGGAACTTATTATGGACTTAAGTTATCCTCAGAATTAATAGTTGCTAAGATCAGTGGCCAAAAGAACCATTCTAAGGAACTGGCAATAAGTAATCAAACTGAACATTGGGGATTACCCTAAGAAAGTGTCCTAACAAATACAGTTCAGGAGAATGATGAAGGATTTCAGGAGTCAAAGACCTTGTCTACATTAGCATTTTTTTCAGTGTTTCCCACTATTCCACTACCAGAGGCAGCTTTGCCAGCGCTAGGTATGCATTCGTGTAAACTGGGTCCTTTGAATTTATTACCATATTGTGTAACCCCGGTCAGAGCTGATCTAGCTGACATGAAGATTAAAAGGACAGTGGCTGCTGATAACTGTAATTTTTTAAAAGAATTACCAACGCCAGGAAGTTGTTAGTTCCACCTGAAACAACAACAAATCCCCCAATACTCTGAAATATTGGAAATAAGATACCCCCAAATAACCTGCTTATTAACATGTCCCTCCTAGTATCTCTTTCAAAAAAGAACTAGATAAATTCATGGAGGTTAGATCCATCAGTGGCTATTAGTCAGGATGGGTAGGAATGGTGTCCTTAGCCTTTGTTTGTCAGAGGCTGGAAATGGATGACAGGAGAGGAATCTTTTGATGACTGCCTGTTCTGTTCGCTCCCTCTAGAGCACCTGCCATTGGCCACAGGACACTGGGCTAGACAAAGCTTTTGTCTGACCCAGTACGGCCAATTGGCCGTTCTTATGTCCTTATGTTCTTCATCTCTTTCAAGATCCAATTGGACTAGAAAACTGTTTTGTGGCTCAACAGCTTGACAATGCATGGGCAAAAATGTATTATGAAAATGCAAAGAGCTGTTGCATTATGTATAGGTGAGCAATTTGCCTGAATAAAGTGTGAGTAAAAATGAAGGGAGAGATTTCTACTATCTTTACTCACACTAGGTAGTCCCTTACTTCTGAGTACTCATACTGAAGTAATCAAATCCTGGAGTAAAGTAAGTTCAAGGTAAAAATGAATAACAGACTGTAACCCTAAGTAAAGACCACAGGAATGGCCTATTTTTCCTTTTAAAATGTACATGGCCATTATGCACCAAATAATAATTACATATCTTTTTCACGCTTGTCTGAAAATGTCAATCTGCAGTCTTGGACATGGTCTTCCCTTTTCCTAGCATATTGTACAATGTAAAGTCTGTATTAATTTCCTTTCTCCTAAATATACATTTTAATCAGTGGGAACCATATGTTCCCATGGCCTGTGCCCTGAAAAGCATAGCAACTTACTACAAAAACTGCTTTGAAATCCTGAGCACAAGCCAACACCTCCTTTCTTCTTAGGATGCCATGTTGACCTGTAACACAGACATGGGCTCAGGCAAAAGAACCCTAATAGAGCCTCAAAAAGTAGAAATAAAATGGTGGCTGGTGGAAATGTGGGAGAAATGAGGGTAAAAGCCAAACATATGATTGATACCTTAGGGAGGGAGGAAAACTACATAGTTTATTACAGTACAGATAGAGCATGTTAATGCTGCTGAAGGCTATAGCTTTTGACTGGCAGATGTATGTGGTTTGCAATGTGACGATAGGAAAAGTTTCAGTGGATTACAAAGCACATAGGGAAGCCCCTGCAGATGATAGAGATGTGGGATCTCATCACAACCTACATTAATAAAAGCTGCTACATGATTGCTAACTACTCCTGTCTATTAGCAGGAGCAATGGCTAAAAGCTAAGCAACACATAGCATAAAGATCCCCTTAAAACACTGTTCCACTCAAAAATAAGACAGCACCAAAGACATAATGCCTCAATAGCATCGCCAAATATTACTGGGGTCTTCCTCTAGAGCTGTGAATATCACTTCTGAGATACTGTTGTCTCCGTGTTAGTCTGAATTTGCAGATTCAGACTAACACGGCTACCCCTCTGATGCTGTCTCCTGCTGACCAGCAATTGTGAAACAAACACTGCTGTTAGAGTTTGAGCTCATGGTTCCCATGTAGAAGCACTAAGTCATGAGTTCTTGTCTTAGAGGTCATGACCCTCAAAATGGTGGCAAAGAGGTGTCAATCACCTTCCCTCCCTCATATTGAGATGAGAAATAGGTCCTGGTATACAAATGGAAATTAAATTCACTTCACTTGGCCATTGTCAAAAGTATAATTATCTATTAACATTATTTTTAAAACAAGACAAAATGAAACAATAAAAAAGATGTCTGGGGATGGATTCCCTAGTGAATGGAGAGGGTTGACAGGGAAGAGAATGATCTTATGCAGTCCTGGGCAAAATACGGCCCGTGGGCCGAATCTGTCCCACCAAGCCACCGGATCTGGCCCGTGGATGCTGCAGGGAGTCCCAGACAGGCTCCCCACTTGCTCTTCTCCAACCGCACACTGCTCAGAAATGTGGCCGCTGGGTGGTTTCACTTTAAAATCTGTAAGCCCGGAGGGAAGTGGGGAAAGTTTTAGGAGCTGCTCCTGCCCCCAGCACAATCCCACTGTCTGTTTTTTGGCCAGAAACTGGCCAATGGGAGCTGTCTGTTTCAATAACAGGCAGCCAAGAAGCACAACACCCCCTCTTGTTTGGGGCTTGTCGTTATTCACAGAGCACATGGCTGCAGCCTGTGCGGGGATGGGACAGGCAGGGAGGGACAGGCAGGGAGGCTGCTTCAGGAAAGTGCCTGAGATGGGGTATTGGGGAAGGGCTGGGGTGCCAGAGGCAGGCTGGTAGTTCTCCTGGCCAGAGTGTTAGGATTGAAAGTTTTATCTTCTTTATATTTGTATTTTTTAGATTTAATAATGTAGCAATGTAAGGTAACATATTATTACATTTAATATTTTATTAAACTAAGCCCTTTAGTAAGATATATATATATATTTTAAAGTTTAGTAAGAGACAGGATCTCATATTGTGTCTATGTCAATGAGATTACAGGAGTGTTGAAGGCCCAAGCCTTCAATGTGAATTGTTTTAATTACAAAATTTAGGAAGGCAATTTACAATGCTGTTTGCTTTTGTTCAATATAAAACTTTGCTGTTTGTATCTCTGTGAAAGACTGCTTGTATGAATGAGATACAGTGTGAAGGTCATCATTAGAGCCAGATGGTCAATAGAGAAGGGGGAGAATGCCGGGTGAAGACAAACTGTAAAAGACAGACTGCGAAGAGACATATCGGCATCAGAGAAACCATCAGTGTGTACCCACAGTCAAGAATTGATCAGATTGGCAGATTGATGGCTCTAAAGGTGAGGGCATCCCTAAAAACAACTGATTAACAATCCAGGACAGGATGAGCCTTTCGAGATGTTTTGGGAATGATTAACATCAACAAGATAACATGCCAGACACAGACTGACACAGCAGAATCCATAGACTTCAACAGAGAAAAGGATTATAAAAGCAGGGTGCCTTGCCATGGAACTTTGGGTTCGTCTTGCCACCAACTCCAGATGAGCATTGGATCATGACTGATGAAAGGCCCTGCTCACCCTCTGTGTTCGATCTAGCTGGCCCTAGATTGATACAGACTCTGGACTGGTAACCATAACATCCTCTGGCGGGTCTGTGTGTGTGTGTATGGTGTTTGTGTGTGAATGACTGAAAAGCATGTGTAACCGTTGTATTCTCAATAAATGTGGCATACTGCCTTTTCCTCTATAAAAGATTTAGTTTGCTTCGTTTAAGCATAACAAGAGCTTGCCTCTGGCACCTCAGCCCCTCCCTCCCCCAACCCTCTTCCCCCTACTCCACATACCCAAATCCTCTCTCGCCCTCCTGCACCCATATCCCATCCCAGATCTGGCACCCCAAACCCCTGCCCCAGATCACAAGACCCTGCTGCCCTAGATCACAACCCACACCCCTGCACCTCAATCCCCTGCACCTCCTCCTGTACCAATTCCTTGACCTAGGTCACAACCACTTCCTTTACCCAAACTCCCTCCCTTACCCCAAGCTCCCTTGTACACCCAACCTCCATCCCAGACCCTGCACCTCCTCCATTAATAGCATGGAAGAGTGCGGCCCTTGACTACTTTCCAAATTCTTGGAGTGCCCCCCATCAAAAATTATTGCCCACCCCTGATCTTATGACTATTTTCATTCAATGCATTTGTTTTTCCTTTCTTTGAGGCATGAGACTTCCAGAGAAAAAAGGACTTTGGTCAACTGAGGGTAACACAAAAAATAAAGAATCAATGGAACTTATACTGCATCTTTAATTATTTCATTCCTTTACCCTCTTACATATAATTATGTAGTCTAGTCCCCTTAATCAACCAACAATATATTCTCTTTTTTTTAAAAAGCTTGTAAAACCTGCATGGTACTCACAAATACTCCTCAAATTCTTAAAGCTTGTGAGCTTACTATTCAAAACATCAGTATGAAATATTTTTAAGAATATATGTCAAGGACTTTATATTGTGTTGGTCATGACAACATACATTCCCTCACACACTTGCACTCCACTACAAAACCTTAGCAGTGACATTAGCAATGCCAGGGCAGAATGGGCAGAATACCTCCTAATGTATAGAGTACAGTCAATCTGTGGAACTCTTTGCCAGAGGATGTGGCGAGGGCTAGGACTTTGACGGAGTTCAAAGGGGAGCTAGATTGATTCATGGAGGTTAGGTCCATCAATGGCTATTAGCCAGGATGGGTAGGAATGGTGTCCCTACCCTCTGTTTCTCCAGAGATGAGTGACGGGGGGAGGGAGGGTTCACGTGAGGATTACCTATTGTGTCCCCTCCCTCTGGGGCATATGGTATGGGCCACTGTCAGCAGATAGGATACTGGGCTGGATGGACCTTTGGTCTGACACAGTATGGCCGTTCTTACGTTCTTATGTAGTAGTATGACTGATGTGGTGATCTGAGAGCGTGCTGAAGGTTTGGCACAAACATGTAAGTTTGATGAACTTGGGTGAAAGCCTTATGGACCTTGTTACCTCACTGTAGGCAATGCAAAAGTGGTAAAAAATGCAGGAGGCTTTTCCTTTAATTTTTTGTTTCTGTGCTTTTATGGTTGGGCTGGTGTGGTGCATCCTGAGACAACTTTAGCTGTCACAAACCACATTTTTGTTTGTTTTATAGATTGTTTCAATATTCAGAGGTTGAGAATAATTATAATAAAATGAATTACATATTCATTTATAAAATACTCATCACTAGCATCTGGAGCGCAATGGAGCAACTGAAGGAGAATCCCTGTCTACTTTTTCTGTGAGAAAGATTAGAGAATTATCTTCTTTGGTTGTTAAAATAGGCCCTAGCTTTTCTTAAAGGAAACCACCCTGAAAATGAGACACATATTCAGGTATTAATTTAACTTGAATTGTGAAATTCCCTTTGATTTGGCTTTATAGATTCTCGGTATGTTATTTAAGGAGTTAGTGTCCAGTATATCTTTGCTGAAAACAGCTAAAAATTCTAGACACAGATTAGCTGGGAGTGGGAATGTAGGGAGCTAAACTAATATAAAATAATGGGCGGGTGCTTGTTTGGTAAATATGAAACCAGTCACGTTTATGTATATATATCTAGCGGTTCTTCATGCTCATGTCATTCTTTTAATACCTTTATGCACTGACCATTAGGTACTGTGTCTTACTTTACATATACTGCCCTCTACACATTCTCTCCCCACTATTTTTTAACACTAATAAAATAAACACATTATGACAACCCTTATGCCAGAGACAAAGGTTGGTCTTGTGGGTAAGGCCATGGGCTTGTGATTTCTGGAGGGTTGGGTTCAAAACTGGCCACTTAATCTCTCCAGGACTTAGTTTCTCATCTGTAAAATGTGGAAAGAAGCACTTCCTGTTCCCATCTTGCTGCTCAAGCCTTAGTTCTGCAAGCACACAGGCTGAACTTCCTCACATGATTAGTCTCACTGATGTCAAAAGGAAAGAGATGGTCAATCCCACCACTTGTATGAGTAAAGTTAAGGTGATCTGTAAGGGCATGTCTATACTAGGAAATTATTTTGAAATAACTTAGTTAGCACAGATTTATATCAAAATAGTACGTTCACACTGATTGGAGCCTGCACCAGATTTAAAGCCCCCGGAAGCACTGTGGGGAGGGCACTAGGAGGGTAGACACTTCCTGTGGCTGCTTGCTAAAGCTACCTGAGACCATGCTTAAAGCGGCTCCTCTGTACAGCCTCATCTCACACATCACTCCTCCACTGCCTACCCCCTTGTGGGATACCAAACTCATGCCATGTGCTCTGCTTGCCCTTGTGGACACCACAGCACTTCCATCATGGAGCTGGAGCTGCTGCAAAGCAGTGCTAGGCTCACGGGCCTCGTGCTGTGCCTCATAGCGCACTTCATCCAGACTGCCCCCAGGCTGCTTTAGGATGACGACCAGCCCAAACTGCAAGACCCCTTCTCCCAGGCCCTGGTGCTCTTGCTGCAGCAAATGATCCTCAATCCCTGGTACACTGTGGAATGCTGCTTCTGGTAGAGGGAGACCAGTTCTGACTGCTGGGACTGCATCCTTCTGCAGCAATGGGACGCCCAGCAGTGGCTCCAGAACTTCCGCATGTGGAAGTCCACTTTCCTGGAGCATTGCAAGCGGTTCACCCCTGCCCTCATGTGATAGGACCATAGTTCCTGTTAAGGTGTGTGCCTGCCTGCACAGCCGTGCACAAAAATTCTTCCCCCACCCATCTCCTATGGAGAGCTGCGCAGCAGCACTTGCATGGCAGGCAACTGCTCCAGCAGGCGGGGCTGGCTGAGACGGTGTGGTGAGGGAGCTGCTGGGATGGGGGGCCACAACCTGCAGCAGGCACATGGCGAGGGGCGGGAGGCCTGCACCAGTGGCCAGGGCTGCCATGTGGCAGGGGGAGCCAGGGCCTGTTCTCCAGCTGGGGCCAGGAATGGGACCTGCCATGGTAGGGGTGGAGCAGTCTGCTCCGGTGGCTGGGAATGGGACATGCTGCATGGCGGGGAAGGGAGGCAGTTTCTGCTCCAGGAGCCGGGAACGTGTGTGTTAATAAATTGGGTGTCATGGTGCCACACATCCAAACCAGTGCACATGACCTCAATATTGGTGTACAAGCCAAAACTGACTCCACTCATGGTTGGAAAATCTTAGCGGGAACACTGGACAGTACACCGGTCTGCGACCTACCATCCCCCTGCAGAAGCACATCACCATCATCCTCTGGAAGCTTGCCATGCCAGACAGCTACCGCTCTGTGGGGAGCCAGTTCGGCATGGGAAAAATCCACGGTTGGAGCTGTGCTCCTGTAGGTAGTCAAGGCCATCAACACCATCTTGCTGTGGAGGGTCATCACTCTGGGGAATGTCAACCCTATCATGAATGTCTTTGCTGCCAATGACTGTTGACAGAAGAGTGATGGAGTTGAAATGTGGCTTTTGGAGCACAACAGAGAAGAATTTCATCTTTAATGATGAAGCATGATTCTGAACTAGGATCTTTTACTTTTAATTGGAAAAAAATATATGCATCCACTTGCCTTCAGCTTAGAGCTAACATGCTACCAACACAGGCCACTAGTACACCTCTCACACCTTTCACTGTTTCTACAAACACTGAAGATGTGCGTCTTTCCCCGTGGATTCCAAAATTCATGTCAATAAATTCTGCTTTCAGTTTGATTGGTGCCCAGCCATGGGCTTGAATCAGAAATGAAAGGGGAATTCGATCCAATAAATATTTTTCTTCTGTTTCATGGCCATTTTTATATGCCAATCTAATCTATAGGAACTTTGATAGATGTATTTTGGAGACTGTTGATATTTAGTGACATCAAAGGAAAATATACAAGTGAAATGACAATAATGCAATGCAAAAAAACCTGGTCACAAGTGATCAATTTCAACTCTCATTTATACCAGTGTGAATCCAGAGTAACTCCACTGACTTCTGCAGAATTTTTACACATTTGACTCACTCAAAATTATTCACAATGATTTCATTGCAGTTATACCAGTGGGAGTTAGTCCCATTTTGTAGTCCTGAGATGACAACTCAATGAGGTGCATTAGGAAATCACCTCGGAGCTATGTGAAAAAAACTACAGTGAACAATATTTGTTGGAATGCATGCGTGTCCGGTGGCTTAGGTGGGGGAAAGCATTGCCTTCCCAAACCTCCAGCCTGGCCCCTCCCACACTCCGCCCCCAGAACACCTGCTCTGGCATGTGATCACCTCCTCTCCCCCGGTGCTCTGGGAGATGCACTATGAGCACACTCCCCCCTGCTTCTCTTCCTCTCCCCAGTGCTCCAGGGAGGCTGGGAAGCACTCGGCATGCTGTCCCATCTCCTCCCCTCCCTGGTGCTCTGGGAGCTGTACTCATGCTCCCCTCAGCTCTCTGCCCCTCCCTGGTGCTCTGGGGAGGCTGGGGAGACTTGGTGCACTGCCCCGCTTCTCTGCCCCTTCCTGGTGCTCCAGGGAGGCTGGGATGGGCTTGGCATGCTGCCCTATGGGGGGCAGGAACTCAGCAGAGGGGGCACGGCTCTAGGTGAGGTGGGGGCCTGCCTTCCCCAGCCCTAGCTGCACCAACTGCCCATGTTAGAATATATAATTGGAACATCCACTCTCAAATCACACTGATTTATTTCAATTCAATTTAAATGTTTACATTTAATACACACGAAATGTATCCCTTAATAATACTGAAATGTGTGTTTCACCGTCATAAGAAGCAAAGGTGATGAGCGCTCACAAATCCCATTGAGATCAGGGAGTACCAGAGGTGCCCAAAGCACCTTTGAAAAATCAGGTCATCAAACAGCAGAACATTCCATCCCTCCTCATCTACAGAGCAAACTTAACACAAACCAAAGCAAAATTTCTCCTCCCTCACATTTTCAAAATAAAATACCCCCACCAACTCCTAAGCCCTCAGACACCTCCCTAAAGAGATGAATTCTATAGCATCTCCTGAGGATCAAGAGATTCACGCTAGTTTGGGCCAAGGAATGGGCCATGAATTCCAACATGTGGGGATGCTCAGAGAATACCTGTCAGCCGGTGCTTTTTCTCTGCTGAGGTTGCTCCAGCTCGTGCAATTCCATGGATCTCAGCAGTGGAGAGAGGTGGTCTCTCAGATGGGAAGCCCCCAGGCCATTTAGAATTTATAAGTCAAACACTACACCTTGCATTCTGCCTGTGAGCCTGCGGACAACTAGTACAGATCATGATGCACTGACATCATGCGCTCGATAAGCAAGCTCTTGCATTTTGTACTAACTTTCCCTTCTGAATCAACATAGCATGTAGCTCTATGCAGAGGGCATTGCAAGCATCCGGTCTAGAGGAGACAAAAAGCACAGATCCCAAGAGATAAGGAAGTAAATCTCCTTGCAGAAGACAGATGGAGAAGAGTCGTGTTGGTCTCTGCTGCTGTTTATTTGTGAGGCAGCAACTGGAGGTCTAACCAGAGGCCAAGCTGCAAACTTTTGAAAGACGGGATAGCTGATCACCCCCAGTCAAGGGAGCTACTATGTTCTCAGTCAAATACTCCAGCTGCCTCTCCTATGCCCCTTTACCATGGCAGCTCTACCCAGATTGAGTCTAGTCTACTTCCTTTGTCATCTATGCTGCGGGCTCATCCAGACACTGGGAAAAACACTCCATGAACAGCATGTCCTCGCTGTTCACCCATAGGATCCAGACTTGGTGTACGAGTCACTGTGTGAAATTCTATGTTAGTCAGAGTAGATGGTCATAACGATCCCTAGACCTTAAAACCTAGGCATATATATAGTTTGTGCAACCAAAATCATATCCAGATGTGACCCATTAGGACCACAGATGTTTTTGTTTTTGTTACTGAATAAGTTTCACCAAACTAAACCAGTCTTCTCTATAAAAAAATCTTCTATGCATCAGTTTTATTATGCTGAATGTGAATTTTTTCCTGCTGGATTTAAATTTGACTAGCTCTAATCACAGAACAATGCTCGGGGGAGGGGGTGAGGTTAATGGTGTGTAATATTTATTGTGCAAATACAACATATGTATTATCTGGGATGGTTATATGGCTAACTTGCCTTTTTTTTCCCTTCTTCAGTGCAGAAGATTGTTCCATTTGCCGCACTGCTCTCTGCTCTAGCACTAGAGTCACTGGTGGACCCACATAAAGAAGGTGCCTAGCAGATGCAGGATCACAATGCCAAGCTCTGGAATGTATTTTTTTAGCAGTGGCATCTGGGGCTATTGATGGCTCCCTGACTGGTTCCTTATTTTTATATGGTTTCTTGGCTGACTCCCATGCTGGCAATGCTGCCAACCACAGAACTGCCTGGGGGCTGAAATAAGGCTGCGCTCCTCCTCATGAGCTGTCTTCGGGCCGTTTTTGCTGAATGCTGACGATGGTAAGCTCACTCTTTGGGAAAGGTTCTGTGCAGACCTCTTGTAAGATCTACCATCAAGACTCTTTCATACAGAAGGGCACATCCCTATTTATGTTTGTACAGTATGATGTGGATTTGCTGTAGCATTGCACTTTAAGCCTCCCCATCTGGGTCTCTTATCTGCTTGGTAACCCTAGTTTTCTTATGACAGAAGGCCTACCTCTTTGCTACTGAAAAACCAAAACCACAACAAGTGTTGTTATTAACCTTGCATGCACTTAAGCTATTTCTTTGAACTCTTACAATTCAGCACAGTGTTCGCTGGCTGTGAATGTCTTCATCTGGATTTAAAAGGTGGGAACAATGTAATGCACTTAAATCCCTTAACTGGAAATTTCTTGCCTTTCATTTGTTTAGCCACAGTAGAGAAAAGACTAGTCACAAAACTTTCCTCTGTACTTAAGAAGATTTATCCTTTGAAGTAGTAACAACAATGCTACTGTAATAGAAATAAAGCCTGCACTTCTTACACTGAGCATATTTTCTTCTGAAGAAATGCACTGCAATCGCACTGATAAAGTGGGACTTGCTAAGCAGGGCTGCTTCCCTTCACTACTCTGTGTTGAACTTTTACAAGGAACTCATAAATACATAGATACCAAAGAGTTAATTTGCGTTTTTAAACCTCCTTCCCAATATCCTCTCTCATTCCTGCATAAAATCCCCATGTCCAGACATCAAATCAGTAAACCCTGTTGCCTGTCAGAGAATACAATGTCAGGCCATTAGTATGTTAATAAGTCGGGAGGGTGACAGGTGGCCTACTAGACAGCTCAATTAAGCTGCTCATTAAACACACGCTAACGAACAGCCAAGGCAGGGCCTGAACAGCACCATTCTGTAATGACATGATGTCAGAGCGAACAAATGAGGAAAAATAACAAAAACATTACAGCAGTGACAGACGCCACTAATAAGGACCCCTTGCACTACATCAGCCCTCAAATCAATGAGCAACAGGGATCAAAAAACTCGACCCAACATTCTCAGGAGACTCAATGCAGCAAGATTTTTTTGGTCAGTTTTTTTTAAAACTAAAATTATCACCAAATATCACAAATTAGCAGTGGGGGAAATAAAGAGACTGAATTTATTCTCTATAAGACAGAATCACAAATTTGAAAAATGTGCAATGTAGAGTTTGAATGAAAATTATTATTTAATGGGATCATCATTTAAATTTGAATGACACCTTTTTGTGCGTGTGCTTAAGCCTACAGGTTTGAATTATTTACTGTACCTGCTCAGCCTACTTACTTGGAATAGGTCATGCTAGCATATAAAGAACATGTAGCTAACTTTTTAAGTGCAGATTTGTAGTTATTATTTTTAAAAAGGAGACTTTCAGCAGCTGGTAGAGAATTCTATAATTTTCAAGTAAGGGGCTTCCTGTGTAATAAATTCAAGCATCCAACTGGTGTTGAAATGACATTTGAGTTCCACATTGCTAAACTAATAGGCTGGCTGACCATTATAAGGTCATGACCTTAACTCTTATTCTAGTTGCAGGGCTGTGCTACATTAAGAATTAATAGCTCAGTGTTATTTCCTTAAAGGTCTAACCCAAGATTTATACTAATAACTACAATAATAAATTTGAACAGCACAGTTAATGTGTAGCAATAACTTTGCTGGAGAACTATCCAATCTGTTTTAAAGCTATTAGAAAAGAGTTGCAATACAAGCAGGTTTGCAGTAGCTAATTATATTTAGAAAGCCCCCACCAAACTCCTGTGATTTTTACAAAATACCAGGCCAAATTCAGTCCTGTATACAAACTAGTGTAGGAGAGTCTGATTTTCCATTGCCCTCCACCCTGAATATACCACTGCAAAGTGGGCATAAAAGGATGCCAGATCAAAATGGTTGATGTTTGTACTAGACAGTTGGGCAAATTAACTACACCAAAGTGCAACACAGTGGAGAATCAGGTGCAGAGACTGCAATTCCAGTGGAGCACACTCCCCTGTGATCTAAACAATGTTACAAGGTGCATGTCAGTTGTAACATGAGTTTTAAGCAACAAACTAGAATGTCTTGAACCAATGTGGTGATCTAAAATGAGTGGAAGTCAGGGCTTAGCTACAGCTTTTGTACTGCTTTCACTTTATTGGTTTAGACATTGTAAGTTCATGGATGTAAATTATACCCTTTAATGTGGATGTAATTATGTCACAAGCACTTGTATTGCCTTCTAAATTGATACAGTTAAATTGGTATAAAACTTACCTATATAAAATCAGCTTGTGTGTGTCAGTGGCCAAATTGAAATTCATCACAGATCCAGTTGTGGTGAATTTAGGTCTTTGGGCAGAAGAGATTGTAACTGGAAAAATAAATAGGTAAAAACAGCTCCTTCAATTTACACTAAGGCCAAATTCTCGGCTGGTATTACAGGGTGAAATTCCATTGAAGTCTGTGAGGTTGCACCTACTTCCACCAGCAGCAGAGAATTTGGCCCTTACTCTCTGATTAGCTGATTTTTCTGATACACCTTCCTTCCATTCTACTGGTGGCTGTTGCACATGAATGAAAGCCAAATTAGTGCAGGTTACACTACTTTACCACTTGAGCCCATTGCAATATATATATATATATATATATATAGCTATTTACACTGCCATTTCTGTTGTAAAATCATAGAAATGTTGGACTGGAAGGGACCTTGAGAAGTCATTAAGTCTAGCTCTCTGCACTGTGTCAGAACTAAATGAACCTAGACTATTCCTGACAGGTGATTGCCTAATGTAGTGGTTCTTGGCCAGGGGTACACATATCCCTGGTGGTGCTCAGTGGCCTTACAGGAGGTATATCAGCTTAACTAATTTCACAGCCTTCCTTGGAAGCCTATTTCAGAGCTTAGCCACCCTTATAGTTAAAAATTTCCCTAATATACAAACTAAATCTCCCTCAGATTAAGCTTCTTGTCCTGCCTTCAATGGAGATGGAAAATGACTGATCACAGTTCTTTCTATGAGTTCTTAACACATATGAGGACTTTTCTCAGGTCCCTCCACCATCTTCTTTTCTCAATTTTAGCCTTTCCTGATAGGCCTGGTTTTGTAAGTCTTTTAACCTTTTGTTGCTCTCCTCTGTTGTTTTCTCCAGTTTGTCCACATTCTTCCTAAAGTGTGGAGCTCAGAACTGGTCACATATTATAGCTGAGACCTCACCAGTACTGACTAGAGTTGAACAATTACCTCCCATGTCTTACATATGACCATGAGCAGCCACAAGTCATTGAGAAGGCACAGCTTCCCCCAGCCTACGACATCTGAGGCCCATGCATATGACACTCCTGTTAACACACTCCAGAATGATATTAGCCTTTTTAGCAACTGCATCACATTGTTAGTTCATATTCTATGTCTAATCTACTACACTGCCACATTCTTTTCAGGAGTACTATCATCTAATTAGCCAGTTATTCCCCATCTCATTGTTAGGGATTTGATTTTTCATTTCCTGAGTGTTGCATTTTGCACTTGTCTTTCTTGAATTTCATCTTGTGGATGTCAGACAGGTTATTTTAATCCTGTCCTCCAAAATGGTAGCATCCCAACTTGGTGCCATTTTATAAGCATACTCTCCCCTCAATTACCCAAGTCACTAATGAAAACACTGAACAGTACCATACCCACAACTGACCCCTGTGATAGCCCGCTAGATATGTGCCCTCCTCCATTTGATAGCAAACCATTGATAACTGATCCTTAAGTATGATCTTTCAATCAGTTTTGCACTCATGTAATAGTAACTTCCTGTAGACCACATTTCCCTAGTTTGCTTCTGAGAATGTCATGTGGGGCTGTGTCAAAAATCCTCACTAACAATAAGTCCCAGATATGAAATATTTTGGGAGAAGTTTTGCGGCCTAATCTCTTACTAATGTCAATTGTCCTATGGAAGCCACTAGAACTACTCCCATGTGTAAAATGACTAGGCTTTGGTTTCTGATATTTGAGACTCTGCAAATGTTCAGTGGAAACAGAATCCAGTTGACCTAATCCTTATTCAGGTGAATAAGCATGACTCAGATTTTGATTAATACCGGTGAAAAAAAATTACTTTCTTTGGGAGATATGAGCTGCATGCTCACTTAAATACTTGCTGTTCTTGGCATAATTTTTTCAATATTGTTTTGGTAAAAATAATTCCTTTCTCTAGTCTAGGGGAACATTTTCACCAGACTCTGCCATGGTGTACAAAGTCAGGGAATATAGATGACACCTTCTAACCCTTGTGTTCTTCCTGCACAACAGTTGGCCATTATTCTGTAGGAATAGAAATCCCTGCATGTGCTCTGGAGGTGCTCTTCCCAAAAGGAGGAACCTTACCTCATTCACTAGCCCCTGGAGCTGTGTAGGTGCTCAGTTCAGAGCATGTTGCACCCTCTCCAAAAATGATAAAGCCACCACTCTCCCAGAGGCTCCAGTCACAACAGAGCCTCTCTAATACTTGTACCTTAAATTACATTATCATATAATTTTTTTCCACAGGCCCCTTGCCATATTCAGTGCACAGGATGAATTCAATCGTTTGCTTCTTTCTTGTTGCATAAACAACCTTATTTTTGGCATTTCCTAACTTTTGAGTGCTTGATTTTGCAACAGTAATAATGTTTTCTGTATTTTTTTTATGTGCAAATTTTCTAGCTTTTTGTAAAGCAGACGATACACCCTCTTCCCCCAGAAATTCCATCGTGTAGCATCACATTGACAACCACATGGATCAACAATAAGGTTGGAACCACCACACAGACCTCTGCCACTTGAACTAACACAGTAACTGATAGCAGTAGTAGGCAGTCACTCTCTGTGTAGACCTCCACTAGAGGGGGATGGGAAATTTTGCCAATGGGCTGCACAGATATTTGCTGACAGTAGTCACAGGACTCTTGGGTTCCATTCCATGTTCTGCAGAGGAACATGCTCTAGTAGGCATAGACTTCTGCCTGTTCTTCTGAACTGTGACTCTTCTTTTTTTTTTTTTCCTCATCCTGTCCATTTCCTGTCCCAGTTTTGTCTCTTTACTCCCCTGGCTCTTTATCCCAGACTCAGTTCCACAGGCTTCTTATCCTGGTTCTGGCAAGTACCAGCTTTAATCCTCCAGATCCCCAGTCTCCCACACATCCTCTTTGTCACAGTCTACTCTCTTCACCACCCCAACACGGCCATCCCATAGGTCTGGCCCATGTCCCCTTTGCATTCATAGGAGTCCACTTCCTTCTCCATTCCATCTGGGCCCAGCATGAAGTCACTAACTGCACAGGAGAGAGAGCCTTCCTGCTCTCAATTCGGGTGTCTCGTCCAAAATCTACACACAGCCCACAGCAGCCCAGAGCTGCAATTACAGGAAAAGTCTTACTCAGCACTGGGCTAGAATATGCCCATTGTGGACATTTACCTGGTAAAATTACAGGAGTTTCTTCTCAAATGGAACCTGTGTTTGTGTGGGCCTGAGGCAGGGCTAGACCATTTATTTTGTTACTTCCTGCAGCTGGATGGGGTAGCATCTTGCCTGTAGTGCAAGGGCTCCATTCTGATGGTCTGCTTCTAGAGATAACTGAAATTTGAATTCTTCTGGAGAGCTGTCAGGGGGAAATATTGTTCCTCCAAAAAACCACTCTGTCAGTGGGGGGTGGTAGAATTTTACCATAATCTTTTCTCCTCCACTATCCACAAGCTGATTCTTTTCTTCAGCCTCACAGATCACCATAGTTATCTATTGATTCGTGAGAAGCAGGAGGGAAGATGGCTAGAGTGCTGGTGTCAGAAGTCTTGGGATGGATTTGACCAATTGCATAATAAGGAAGTTTTTAAAGCTTATGCTACGCCTGTGGGGAAGGCAAGGGAAAGACCCCAATGCATTTTCTAAGTTCTTGTCTACACGCTATGGAAATACACCCCATTAGGGTTTCATTTCTAAAGTATACCAACATGTTATATATTAAAACGATCTGCAACAGCGTGGAACCCACCTCTCAGGAGTACACCTTCTGGTCAGGTGTGTCTGTGGTCTTTAAGTAGTTCTGGCCCTGGTATCAAGCCATACCGCCAGAGGCAGATTATGGTTTTGTGGGGCCTTGAGCAAGAGCAAGCCATTCTGTCCAGAGTATCTCCCTACCCTCATCCTGGTACTCCTGCTGAGGAAATGGGGGTTGGGACTGCCCATGCTCCTGCTGGGAAGCCAGGTTGAGGCATGGGGACTAGCCCCACTCCCTGGTAGGCACACCAGATGGATGGGCAGAATGGGTCAGGGGGCACCTATACTTCCAGAGCCCTCTGGGCAAGGGCCCCGTTGGCCCAGTAGCTAATCTGCCACTATGTGCCCTCCTCCCCACAAAATTCCTCCGTAAAGGCAATGGTTTCACCTTCTGTTTAAGCTGTGAGCCGCTAAGTAGTTCTGATCCTCTTCTGGGTGTTTACTGCTGTTCAAATGTAGGTTAGTTCCCCTGTGGCCTATGTGAGAAGACCCAGGCCCACCCACTACTCCAGATCGCAGCCTAGGCACCCAGTCACTCTAAGAATAGCAGCAACATGCCACTATGTTCTGTTAACTACACTGCTCTCAGTTCACTGGGCCATTTCCCTGTGGCCCCAGACTTTGCCAAAACTTCACCCTTATTTTGGGCTCATCTAAGTTCAGGCCCAGCAGCCAGCCAGGTGCTTTTTCCTCACTACCCCCTGCAAACACTGAGCTGTCCCCTTTGGAGCACCAGCTGTACTCTTCGTCTGGTTCCATCAAGGAACTTAGTGGCTCTGCAGCTCCTTTTATATGGCCTTCTTAAGACATATTGGCTGCTTTCTTGGCAGCCATTCTAGGATAGGTGGAGGACTCCTTTCCTACTCCTCTCCTGCCTAGGGTGTGGCAGGTCTCTGAGGCTTCCAGGAAGGACTGCTGGGAATAGTTCACCCCATCATAACTCTCCCTTCTCTACCAGAACTGGAGTTACAGTCCTATAGAGGGTGATCTCTTTTTACTCCTTCTTTTGCCCCACTCTATCATGGTCTTCTCCATCCCAGACATCTCTGTCTGGAGGGCTATTAGTGATAGACTCTGTCTGCCCCAAACTATCAGGTTCCTTCTCTCTCAGCTTTCTTCTCCTTAAGAGCTTGTCTTAGTGCCTGTCCCTTTCAATTGGGGCTCTCTCTCCAGAGAGCTTCTACTAAGTCTTTGCCTTGGTCTCTGAGGGTCTTCAGTTAAGAAGGATGCTCCCAGGTCTTTCTTAGCTGAAGAGCATGTTTGTGGTCCCTTGACTCACTGTCTTCTCTGGAGATTTTGGGGTCTCTGTACATCGAGTGTTTAGTTGTGCCTCCTAAGCATATATTATGTGGAGCAAGCATTGTTTTTCATCCTCAATGAAGTGGAGATCTTCACTCAGCTGTTCACTCTTGAATGTGAGATCCTCCAGTTCCCTTTTGGCAGCCTGCAGTCATTTCACCAGGTCATGCTGTCTTAAGGTGGGAGCTCACAAATTCCACCTGCACTGTTCCCTTCCCTGTTCAAGGGTCCTGTTCTCTACCCCAGCCATTCTCTTTTGCCTTTGTTTGGTGGGATGTTTCTTTCTGGGCCTTTGTGCCTGTTGGCATGCTTGGTCTTTTAGACCAAGTTCCCATGATACCCTGCTGCAGCCACGGCTCCATGTGGACCCCCATATCACCCTGCTGGGCCCAAGTTTCTGTGTGAATTTGTATGGTATTCTGTTGGGCCCTCTCAGTCTTCTCCTTCTAGGCCTGGGCTAATGCTGCCAAGAAAGCTGAGCATTGTTCCCTCATGTCTTGGGCATTCTGAGCTCTCCTCTGGGCTCTTTCCCAGGGTCCCCTAACTCTGGCTCCCAGCCCTCTGTTTTACTTTGCAGCTGGTCCTGGACTTCCTTGGTCCTGGGTCACATCCCTGATCTTTCCCATAGGAAGGCAGAGTAGCCCACCCACTCTCTTCCCAGGATTATGGGGCCTGGAAGGTCTTTAACCACACTGACTGAGTGATGAGCTTTCAGCCCTTTTCCTCCAGCTCAACTTCTGCTGTGGGATAGGCTTGAATCTCCCCATGTACACAGAGATGTGTACTGGAAGGTGTCAGTCCAGGCTAGTTGCCCTTACCTGGTCTTCCCAAACCAACATGTTCCTGCAATCTGAGTCTACCAGACCCTTAACTACAGTTCCTCCCAGCTAGACAGTCACTATCCACAGGTCTTTGGAAAAGACCTCCACTGACTGGACCCACTGTAATAATTTAAGTAGCTACACTCCATTATTACACAGTTCCCCTTAATATGTCTGGGCTGTTCCCACTGTAACACACTTCTGGGTCTCTGAGCTATAGTAGTTTTCATAGGCTGTTGAACTCTCTGGCTTCCATGCTGTCACAGTGCACCTCTGGAGACTAGAGGCCTCGTGGCTTTTCCCCTGTGCAGGCTTCTTGGGGTAGTCAGTGGTGTGTTCCTCTGAGTTTATCAGTCAGTCTGGGCCATTCCTCTCCTTCAGCCTCAAAATAGGCCTCAGCTCACATAATTGCTTCTCTGACTGAGGCCAGCTGGAAATGCCTTACCCAGCTCTACATCCCTCTAGGCAGGACATACAAACAGTTTTCTATGACTACCTGGTTCAGAATCTTCTCCACCAAGCTGGTCTCTGGCCAAAGACAGCATGTCATCAGGCCCTGTATCTTCTGCATTACTACCCATGTGTGTGCCCCTCGTGCGAACCATTCGATCTAGAACTAGTTCCTGTACGCCTCTGAGGTCACCCCTAGCCAATCCAAGATTCACAACTGGGTAGGAATTTGCCTGCTCATCACTTACTGCTTAGTAAGCTGCCTGTGCGTCCCCTGTCAAAAAAGGTATGGTGCAGGCTGCCCAGCTTGACTCTTTCCTGTCTGCTGTCTTTATCACAAGCTCAAAAGTCCAGAGAAAGTCCTTTTCCAGTATGATTTTTGCCAAGCCCAGAATCAACTGAATACCAGTCCCTTCTCCAGCTGGGTTCTCAGGCGTGGTATGACCTAACAGAGTCAGTATCCTCACCTGCTGGTTGGAGTGGATCTTCTGCCACTTTTGGTGTGCCATCAGCTGAGCCTCTTGTTACCTCTGCAGGCTCTTCATTAATTGCATCAGCAAGGCATGGGTCCACTGCAGCTGCTCCAGCTGCATGGCAGCCCCCCACTGGCCTGCATCTCTTCCATAGCATGCCCATTGTTTTTTGGGATCAGTTCAAAAGATCTCCACTTCTGGTACCAAAGTTATCAGGCCAGACCCCGAGGACTTCGTACCAAAAGACAATGGTATCACCTGTGCCTTTTGTTCTAGCCCCACCTGGGCCACTAAGTAGTTCAGATTCCCCTTCTTGAGGTTTATTGCTATCAAATTGGAGGTCAGTTCCCCAATGGCATATGAGGGGTGGGGTACCTAGGCTGGCCCATGCCTCCAGCTCCCAGCCCAAGGACCCTAAGAATGAGAGGACTGTGCCACTATGTCCCTTTAGCTACACTGCTTTTATTTCCCTGGACTAATTCTCCATGGTCCCAGCCTTTGCCAAAGTTTCACCCTTGCCTCAGGACTCATCTAAATTCAGGCCCAGCAATCAGCCAGGAGTGCTTCCTCACAGTCTTTCTCTGCATCAACACTGAGCTCTCCATGGTGCTATCGTCTCCTTTGGCCATCCAGGAGCACCAACTATAATTCTATGGATTCAGCAAGGAACGGGCAGCCTAGCTCTGCAACATCCTTTATATGTCCCTACTGGGCCCTCTTGGTTGCTCAGTAGACACCTCTGCTGCTCCTTTCCTGGGATAGATGTGGCAGGACATTGAGGCCTCTAGCAGTGGGTCTTTGGGCCTGGTCACTCCATCATATCACCCTGCTGATATGCGCTAAAGTATCCCTGGTACATTTTAATGCAGTGCTGTTTGAAACAATACTATCAGTACTAATAACAATGCTATATTACAGAGATCTGGGAACTTTCAGTGTGCACCAGCAAGGTCTACAGGAACCAACTAATGTGCAACCCATCAGTGCACTTTAGAAATTACACCTTCTGTTTGATGGTATTTTGCTAGTACCTCAAGAATTGTGAGCAGATGGCTTTCCCACCTGCTTTAAGACAGAGTCCATAGGCACTGTGCAGGGACAAAAATCACCCTTCTTCTGGGTATTAACATTGACAAACCAACAAGAAATAAGACAACATAAAATCTGCCCAGCATTCTTCCCAGGAATGGCTTCTCCTTTGTTCCTTAGCTCAGTGCTGCTCAGCCCATACAGGTCCTCTCTACCTTAAACCTAAGGGCCCTCTGCTGGATAGCCCAACTCTGAAGCCTGCTGCCCTTCGTTCCTCACACATGTTCCCTCCAGGTTTGATATCACTGACAGGTGCTGAGGGACACCATTATCCCATTTTTGTCCTGGTGGAGTGAGAAGTTTATCCACCTCATCACAAGATTAAGTAAATCAAATGATGGCATCAATCAAAACAAAAATTACATTAACAAATAAAAACTGTGCTTAGTGTTGATACTCAATTATGAAATAATACAGAAATCTGGTTTGGTGGTATATGTGATGTTGAACACTTAGAAGTTTAAAACTGGTTTTTACATTCTGTAACACTTTGTGGATTATAGATGAAATTCTTGAGCCTTAAAAGAGGAGAGAGGATTATTTGACCAATGCATAGCTTTCTATTGTTGGCCAGCTAAAGACATTGACTATGGAAGCAGCTGCTTTTCTAGTCTATTCTTATTTCTTAAGTAAATGCTACTGGCTAATGCCTATAATAAAACATCTTTAAATATGGAGCAGGGACTTTCTGTGCTTAAATTATTTGGTACCATGAAATGATCTTCATTAGTTCTAGTAAGTATGACACTTATAATACGGAGGCTTTAATATAAAGAGGGAAATTATGCTTGTCATCATTTTAAATCTATTCTATCTGGACTCAAAGAATGAAATGTATCAGGTTTTTCAAATCTGCTGGGAATTTTCTGCCTGCTAAAATTAAATAAGCCAACTTGGGTTTAAAATCTTTTTTCTTTTTCCTACATAACTGCTAAAAAACTCCTGGTGATTAAAAAACAGGAAAATCAATATAATCTTTGTGGATTCAGAGCAAGGGAGGATAGTTATAGTTAACACAATAAATGGTGATTCGAGAGAGCTGGTTTCTGCTCCCAGCTCTGACCCATGCTTCCAGTGTACAAACATAGCATGTAGCCTCTTTGTGCCTCAGTTTCCCAATTGTAATATGAGAATAACAGTATCTTCAAAAAGGATGGATAAGTGGTTTTCCTATGGTCACCCTCTAACCCAGTGAGAAAGCTGAGAAGGGAATCACATGGGTCTGTGTCCCAGTCTACTACTTGACTCTGCTTTTGTTTCAATATAGGCACTACTCATGAAGAAGATAGCCTCAGTGGTTGTTGGCCTATAGAAGGTTGTTGGACTTCCTGAGCTACCTAGTACATCTGGGTGGCTCCCAGTTTTGGCCTAGTGCTTCCCCTCACTAGTGACCATGCAATGCCTAACACAGGATCACACTGAGTAGCCCTGTACTTCCTCTAGTGTCCAAACCTGGAATAAGGTTCAAATAGACATGCTAAAACAAATTCAAAGTGACCAGTGGTGCTGGAATTAGGGGTGCGTCGGGGGGGGGGAGTGCCACCATACTCCCTGGTTTGAAGTGGTTTCTGTTAGACAGGGATTACAATTTGGTTCAATGGCTTTCAACAACTCCACTACACAAATTGTTCCAACACCACTGAAAGTGACTTCTCTCCCCATCACCTTCCTCTTAACCATCTCCATGAACCCATCTTGTTTTGTGCCCAATCATTTGCACCTACAGTTACTTTGGACATCTTTAAACTTGCTCTGTGGGTACAGCAAGGTGCTTAGATGCTGAAGTGGCAGTGGCTACAAGTGCAAAATGGTGCCTGCAGTTTTTCACATCTGTAATTTTGCAAATCCCAAATAAGAGGCTTGGTAAAGACCAGGCTGAAAAATTGCCCTCAAAATATCTATTCTAAGCCTTATCACTCTCTGTTAGGCTCCGCTCCACCCCATACAAAAGTCCCTCAGTGACTCTGTTTTTCTCTTCGCTTCCCCGTGGCCTCTCTTCAGCCACCATCCTAAACCCTTGGTACAAAATTCCCTCCCCTCCCTGTGGGTGTTCCTGGCTCTTTCTTCATTCCCCTCCCCCATTCCACTCTTTCTCTCTGCCCAGGCAAAAGAAACCACCACTACTTGCTACACCCCTGGTTATGGCTGATCCCCCATATGTGTTGCTTCCATGGCTTGCTATCAGTGCCTATCACAGGAACTAGGAATGAGGGCATTTAAACAGACATATGAATTAATGGATTCAAAATGGCTGCCAGTCTCTATTCCTTGCTTGGAAGCTTCTTGAAATAAGGATGGAAATTCAGCAGTTCTCTGACCTCGAGGAAATTCCATTAGACTCAGTGTAATACCTTAGCTGTTCTCTGTTGGCTTCTGCTGGACTATTCATTTCATTTACAACACTGATGGACACAGGAAAAAAAATAGCTCCAGCGGTGAATTTCCGGCTCTGTTCCAAAACTTAACTGACCAACTGAAAGCAGCTAAAAATGTTCACATGAATGTCTCTGAAGGATGCCCTCTGCTGGCTGTATGCTGTCCCCTTTCATGGCTCTGCTGCATCCCAACCAACCACCTCCACCAGCCAATTATCTTCTAAAGGGCCAATTGCTGGAGTTTAAATGTTTAAGCCAGTCCTATGCTTATGGCATCTGTGCTGTCATGTGCCCCAAGCATTGCAAGGACTGCTGGGGCAGGAGTTATACTAATGCTAGGGGAGACTTTTAAAGGGCTTGCATAGCCTGAAGATAAAGAATATCCCTGGCTGACAATTGTGTCTCTGTTGGATGTGGGGGGGAGGGGAGGGAAGCAATGAACTTACCAAGCTGAAGACTAACCTTGTTCCCCCAAGTCCCAGAAAAGAGCAAATGAAGGGTTTCTCTGTTCAGGGTGCAGGAGCCTCTCAGCCACCTCATCCAAAGATATTTTCTTATTATGAAAAGGACAAAGTCATAATGTTGCCTTTTTTTTGGTTTGGTTTGGTTTTAAAAAGAGAACATTCCACTCCGTGTGGCCATAGATGTGCGTTACTGTTGCTTTAATGTGGTAAGAGTTCTACTCATATGGGTCCAGGAGGGGAGTGGAGAAATAAACTAAGTTTTCATGAGTTCTCCCTGATTTGGCCATGTGCAAGTGCATGCTACCAAAACAGCACCTTCCTCTTATCGCCATTCCATTGATCTCTGACCTGGCCTAGGAATGAGAGGTTATTCATTTCCATGTCAGCTGTGTCCCTTTGCTCATTCACCTACAAAAGGACACAACTTTCAAAAAATTGTAAATCATTTCATGCAATAGGAATATTTTGGCACCTGCCAAGAAGATACTGACCAAACTATTTCTTGTGGCATACACCATATTTTCCCTGAATAGTAACTTTCTTCTTTTCCATAAAGAAGGCCTGAGATTTTGTGCATTATGTATTTAAATCACTACACTAGTAAGCTTTGGCTGGCTACAGCTATAAATGAAATGTCAGATAGTATTCCATGGAAATGATGTATGAAGAGACAGACTTATAAAAATAGAGAGTCCTGTCTTTTCTTTTATTCCAAAGCAGATTGGTGTCATCCTTGAGGGATTGGCTGAAGATCTTTTTGCTTCCTTAAGGCTTTGTCTACACTTAAAAGTTTAAAGTGACATCGCGGCAGTGCTTTAAACTGAGGCCAGGTCTACCCTTAACCAGGAAAGTTAGCTCAAGGTACGTAACTTCAGCTTACCTTAAACTGAGCTTGTCAACATCCACACAACAGGAGACCAAGGGAACAAACAATCCTTTCAGCTTCTCTTATACCCTGTGACTGCAAGGAGTATAGGCGCCGGTTAGTGCTGCCCTCAGTGTTTGATTTATGGGTCCACACTAGACCTGCTAAATTGAACACCAGAATGTTGATCTTTGGTGTGGTGAGTGAAGACATACCCTAAAAGTTTGGCCATGGCACGACCATTGAGACCTCTCCCAGTGCTCAGTGTAAACCATTTCCATGAGGGGAGTAGCTAACAGTGCTGGGATCATGGCTCCCAGAGAGGTAGCCTAGTTCACACTGGCACTTCATAGTGCTGTAACATTTTGTGCTGCATGGGAGGGTGTTCACACCCCTGAGCCAGAAAATTACAACACTGTAAAGTGCCAATGTAGATCATGAGTCTCTTTTATGGGTGCAGGATTCCACTCCCACAGAATGAGATATTGGATCACATCTTTTGGTTTTCTATGGTATATCTGCACTGAATAGTGTCATTTTGTATGTGTCAGAATGTCAGAGGTTGGGCCTGTTCCTACAACTCTTACTTTTACAACTGGGGTGAAAGCACAGCCCCCCCGACACAGATTTCAAGATTTCATTGCTGGCCCATTTGTGAAGTCCCCTAGACTTCAATGAAACTGCATGAATTGTCATTTGATGAGGGTAATAGAATCAGGCCCTCACATCTCACACTATAATTAATTGGGCATCTTGCTGGTTTATTCTGAATTATGTTTTTAACTCATTTTAAAGGCCTACACACACCTTTAACATGGCTGTCTATAATGTAAAGATCTCTATTATTATTATTATTATTATTATTAAATAATAATAATAAATATAGTAAATGTCAGTTGGTAGAGGTGTATGCAGTATGACTAGACCATAGCGTGTATTCTGATGGGCCTGCCTTTAACACTGTAGTAAAATTAAATCTTCGTGTGAATAAATATGTACCAAAAATAAAACACATTGGCCCAGCCTTGTAGCCCCTTACCTATGCCAGTAGTCCTACCAATGAGACACGTCATTTGTATACTGCAAATTCAGCCCAAGCATGAGAGGTGCTGGTTAGAGACTTGCAGATGACACCCCGCCCCCACTCAAGGACCAAAAACTATATTGGTGAAATAACAATACTTCTATATCTGATAGTAAAATGCAAGGTAGAAAGTGTGTGGGGGGGGAAGTTTGGAAATAATTGCTCAAAAAAATTGCCTCTTTCTCAAAGTGAATATATATGCTACACAGATAAAAGAGAAAGTAACAACAGATTTGGTGTATCTTGCCATCTGCTCCAAAATTCATGTTTAGATCTTACAGAAAAGAAACCTGATTGTCAATGGTGTGCAAATGCACTTGCAGTTCCTATTAATATCAGTGGGATTTGGGGATGATCACCATATGTGAAAGTCTCGTAGATCTAGTTGTCTAAATACAGAAGTAGGAGCCTAAATTTTAAGCATTGTTCATTTTTCCAGACCAAACCCTACCCTTAGATACATGTGCATAGATTGCTCAGAAGGCGGAAATCACATGGCTGTATCTGAGGGCAGACTCTGATCCCCTGTCTGATGAAAGTGTTATATTATTCTCTCCCTGGGAAGGCAGTGTGGGCTAGCAAATAGGGAACTAGCTAAGGCACCAGGAGACCTAAGTTCCTTTTCTTGCTCTCCTCGGTTAAGTCATTTTACCTCTCCTTGCATCATCTTCCCTTTGCACCTTTTGCCAGTCTTGTCAATGTTGCCTGTAAGCTTTCAGGGGCCAGGGCTGTCTATTTCTTCATGTTGATACAGTACCAAGCACGAGTGGGACCAATCTTGGTTTGGAACTCCACAGAAACATTACCACTGCCTTACCAGCAAATGCCTCCTAAAAACTCACTTCTACAGACAGCTGTAAAGAAAGTTGTCACTAATGGCTAAGTAAATTATAAAAATGGCCAATGGGATTGCTGCTTTCTGTTTTGTTTCTCTGTATTTTCTGAATACAAAACTTTAAAAGTCTCTAAACCAGGTCATGCACCCAGCTGATCTATGTGACCACACGTTCCTATCACTGTTCCTCTTCTTCTCCCTCTGCCATTCTTTCATTTGCATTGTTACACCCATTAGTATCTTTACTTAGTGCATGATCTAAAGTCCATTCAGGTCAGTAAGTGTCTTTCCCTTAGCTTCAATGGGATTTGGATCAGGCTCCAAAACTAGAATGCTATTTCTTCATATTTGTCTATAGAGCATCTAGCACAATAAGACTGTGTTAGCCTGACTGGGGATTCTTGACGCTACTGTCATACAAGCGGTGCTTTTTTTGTGACGGTACTGCCCAGTACTCAGTACCGGCACCTCCAGTCAGAGCTCAACAACTTTTCCCCTGGAGTACTGGCACCTTTTTTTTTTTTAACAAAAAAAGCACTGCATACAAGTATATAAATAATAACGATCCCAACAAAACTTTGAGATCTCGGTGAAAGAGAAGGCCATTGTGAATGCTCAGGTACTGACTCTTATACACAAGTAATTTGCATTGAATTGCCTTCATCAGAAAGAACACTGCTTTTTATAAGTAAACTGTTTTCCCTTTTCGATTCACAATGAGAAGCTCACTCTTGCTTGTTTCCTACTGTAAGTAAGACTTAAGGTAGCTGTGAGATGTGGGTGATCTTTCTCTCCCGGTTACCTTGGAAGAGGTACAGAACCAGAAGTAAGTCTGAGATAATGGGCAAAAGACCTAGTCCTCCCATCTTAGGAAAAAAGTTATTGCCCCTTCAAATGCAAGTTTGTTTTTTGATTTTCCATGGTCCAACCCTGTATTTATCACAGAAAGACACTTTAGAAGCCCTGACACTGATAATAACCCTAAGTGTAGAAAAGGACAAAGCACGAGGCATGCCTTTTTTGTTCCTACAGGCAAATTATGATCTCTGCATTGTGTGTAAACAGTTTTTTGTTTTGTTTATTGGAATGCAGTAATTTCTATTTCGATTCTACCATGTAATTAAATGCACTGAAAAAAGAGAGCTTATTAACTAGATGTAAACAGTTTCAAAATTAAACATGATTCCTATTGCAAAAGCAGAAAAAGAATAGTGAAAGTTATCTCAGAACAGTTATACTAATAGGTGAAAAATATATCCCACTGTGAATCTTGTACTGATCTTATACGCGTTTATAAAGTGATTTACATGAGATTTATCGGCAAGGGTCTGGTCCTACAATCATACAAATACAACACTCCCATTGAAGCCAACGGGAGTGGTGGGTGGGTAAGGATTTCATGAGAAGGCCCATAGTATATTGTGTGCTGTTTTTGCTTGACAGTACTGATCATGTACCTGAATGACAAATTATCTTTTACAATTAAAAAATAAATTAATCTGAGAATCAAATAGGTTATAATTTATTTGAAATGTCTGGAAATTTGACTATCCTTGTAAATAGCTTATATTTATTTTCTACATTCAGTAACTGGTTAGGTTACCAGTCAGCTATTAAAAAGGATTCTTACTGAACATGCTTTGTTTTTAATTTTGAAAAATAATATAATTACAATAGGCACAATTGTGGTTCCTTCCTTCCTTCCTTCCCACTTTCTCAAAAAGAGCAAATAAAGTAATTAGCAATAGAAGATGGGAAAGAAAAAATATTTTGATCTGATAATTATTGTACAGTATATTGTACAGTATATATGTATATGGTATTTAACTATTATGCTGGAAAATTATTCCTGTTTAATAGCCTAATCCAACAAAGGTGGATACATATGAGTAACTTCTCATTTTAGTAACCTCATTAACTTCAGTGGGACTGTTCAGATACATACAAAGTAGTTTAGCCAATGTTTACACTTTCATTGCAAGCCATGTGATATTTGGTGTTTTTCTGAAAGTCTTAGCTCCTGGAATCATGTGATTACATGAGAATCACAGCTTTCATATAAAAAAAGTAAATTTCTCGTTGCCATGTTTGCAAAGAAAATCTGAAAACCATGATCTCTAAAGGCTCAAAAGGCAGAAGGCATATAAAAAACTCATTCTTTTAAAAAAAATTCTTATTTTTAAGCTTTATCTCAGGTTTTTTGAACTGTCAGGGTTGACAGTGCAGGACTGGGATCTAAAAATCTAAAGGGTCAATCCCACAAAGAAATTAATATGTTCAGGACATCATAGAACTGGGCCTTAAATTACATTTTACTTGAACTGTTAAGCAAAATTAATCCAGGATGAAAATGGGCAACTTTATTAGTACAGTATTCTTTCTCCAAAATTTAACTTGACTTTTCCATAAATGTACCTTTGTACATGGAATAGACATTTAATGGAAATTGTTTTTAATTTTTAAAAGCTGTAGAATGGGTACACAAAAGAGCTTTTATTTTCTTATTTTTAAGTAGTCAGAAAGGGGGAACTAGACAGATGCTTCAAGCCATCCAGGACACCATGTGACTGTGTCAGAATGCATGCACTGTTGACCAGCAGGCACAATTATTTATCATGATTGTTTGGTAGTAAGTTAGTTTGTTCTCTCTCTCTTTCTCTCTCTCTCTTAAGCTTTGTTTATAAAGACCATTACAACAATAAAATGCACTCACAAAAATTATAACTGAATTACCTCAATAAATAGCATCCTTCAGAGCTAAAGTGGTTTATCGGCCCTAAAAGCATGAACAGAAGTTACCAAAAGGAGATAACTGCTGAATTTTTGCAATGAGCAGTTAACAGAATACCCACTGATGTTCTGAATTAGTAAATGTCTCTTTCTTGAGGCCCATATGAGTTGATGTACTAGAAATAGCACAGCTGACTAAGAAGTCTCTGAAGTTGCAGCCTTTTGTGTTTATACTTTTGAAATATCTCTATTGTGATGCAAATGTTGATTTTCAATCAAAATTGGTTGAAAAAAAAGTATCTGTCTGTGAAAAGTGTTGTAGGAATCAAGCTTAACTCCAAATTTTTCTATTGAAGGTTAAGATTTTTCCCCTTTTCTCATTTTCTGTAAGACAATAAAAATGGTTGATCGCAGAGTTAGTGCTTTTCTGTTTGTTCAAGTCATTATAGTTCCCAGCTTCCATAGCTTCCACTTTAAATTGCTAGGTTTGTAATACCTTTTACACAACCTCATGAGTATTGATGTGGCTTTATTTGTGTATGAAGAGTAGAATAAAACTTTAGTGCATATTAATTTTCTTTTCCTGTTAGAATACAAGTCATTGCTCAGGTTTTCCCTGGGACGTTTCCTGATTAGTAGATATACATAGAAATGATATTTGAAGAGGAAAAAACCAGAATGAAATGCATAAATGCAGGAAGGATGTTTCTATGCTTTCATTAAACTATTTTTTTTCCAAAAAAAGCTGATTATTGAAAAGTTAAGTCTTCAAGAAAAGCAACAAAAAAAAGGGTTTAAAAAGGAATTCAATACCTTGAATGACATTTTTGATGGCTTTCTTCTGTATCAGGTTTAAAGTATTTTTACTGTATCCCTCTAGATGTAGTTCTGAAGAAACATTTCTCCTGCCAAAATACACACACAGTCTGGGATTAAAAGGGCTGAAACCTACCACCAAGTTCTTAACGCCCTCCCACAATCATTAGACTAAATCCGCCGTCATTCTAGATTCATTTTTCCCTTATTCATCTGTCCAACTAATTCCTGCTGCATTCAGTAGGCTTACATCTTAATCTTTTCTGTTACATAGAGAATACATAATGAAAAGCTGCATTTTCTGGGTACATGCACACATTTGGAGCGGATGAACCATATGTGAAGTGACATACAATACTGAATGGAGGCTGAATGGTGTCCAGTGCTAAAAACAGTGCAAGTCCAGGAACAAAAAGCAGGAGAACAAGAGCCCTGTGCTGGGCTTGCCTCGCTTGAACACCAGGGGATTCGCCACTAAAACATGGGTATAATTTCAGTGTTTTCACTCACACAAGCTGTGGGAAAGGAGTCACCATCTGATGTTTGATTGTGCTGGATATGTTTTTGGCAGTGGCCTTGTATTCCACATTGAAAAAAAGGAGGGGGGGAAAGAATAGAGCTGCATTTGCTGTTTTGAATTTGGCGTCTGGCAGGGAGGCATTGCTGAAGGAGTCCCTGACTATTTGCCACCTGAAAGCATGGACAAGGCCCATCTACTATGCCCTTTCCCCCCTTTCTCTTAGGTCTGCATTACCTCAGGGGGAATTTTATCCATCCTGTCAGTCACCCCAGATGAATAACGTACAACTAGATGGGTCTTTGACAGTTGCGTAATAACAATAAAGGTCTGTTACGTTGGGGATAGTGACATTAGAAATATATAAAGATGGTTTCAGAAGAAAGAGGAATCTTTCTGCTGGTGTTTGTAAGGAAATAGTAATGTATTTTTTCATTGAATCCACATGATTAAAATCTACTCAGAAAAATAGGAATTCAGTATATGCTGCAGTTCAGGTTGAAGAAAATTTAACTAATCAGCATAGGGGTATTACTGATGGTCAAACAACAATGCGTGTTTCTTACAAAAGAAAATTCATGGAACTTAATATTTAAAATTAAATAAATTAATGACTATTTAAGAGATTAAAAAGAAAAGTAAAATATTTATTTGCAGAGGTAATATATTATCATTCCCATTTTGAATTACTTAATAGCCAAATCCTGGTTTATTCATACAATTAATCTCACAGTCTGGTTAAAATCATATATACAGTAATAAAACCAAGAACAAATATTCTTATCTGTGTGATTAACAAAAATGTCTTAGAATATGAGAGCTACTAGAATGTTAAGGACTTTAGCATGTGCTTCGTAATAGGCAAGTGCTAAAATTCCATTTCCTTCAATGAGACGAATTTGTTTCTTCAAGCAATCTACATGGAGAAATCCCAGTGACTTGGTTTAGTTTCATCCCTAGTGAGTTTTGGCTTTGTTTCTGGTCAGTTTCACTTCCAGACAAGGCCAGCTACTATCTCCTATGAAACAAAGTCTAAAGAGTTATATGTAAGTAGTGGTGTCCCCACTATTTCTTCTATTAAAGAAAGGTCCTGTTAGTGTGGCCTAGTTTCTAAAATATAAAAAATGTTACCAAAATTGTAAAATGTTGCCTACAATACATAATGCTCAATTTTCACTTATACTTGTCTACTTATGGAGACAGAATAAGTACCTTCGTCTGTATATAATAAACATGTATTTGTATGATAGTTGCAATCAATGACATTCTTTTATAATCTATTAAGGTAAAATTGCCTACAATTGTGTTTAGTGAACAATATATTGTTTACACAGCTCTCTTTCTGGCCAAGAGAAAAGGCTGATGAGGAGGGGCATAAAAAGGATTTTTTCTTCAGTGAATGAGGTGAAGATGAGTATTTTAAAGGAGCTTTTAGCAGATTTCTTAGTGTGTGGTGTGGTTTCTCCAGTAGGTGGAGGTATCAAAACAGAACTGCGTGCTTCATATAACATAAAACAAAACAAAAAATACTCCATCGATCAAAAGTTTAATGGTAAATGTTAGAAAAAGTTTCCAGGAAAGTTCTAAGTTTTTAAATGTGCACATAACTTGGAAAGAGATGTCTACATATTTCACTAGGAGGGAGATATGGTCTATGTGGAGGAATGAGTAGTTTTACACGGGGTGCCGTGTGATAATGAAAGCATATAATTACTGTGTTAGTATTAGGGAGCAATATATCTGCAATAAATGAAGGCTGCTTTGCAATTAGAATGATGAACACAGCTGTGGAGACAAATGGCATATGTTCTAATTAAATAATTTGTCACTTGACTGTTAAACAAACAATACAGCCTCTTTACATTACTAACTACCATCTCTAGAATGGCATGATGGCCTATTAACAAAATGGAAGGAACAGATTGCATTGCCATGTTTGTCTGATAGCAACTTCAAATGCAGGGTAAAGGTAGCTTGTTCAAGAAATAACATTAGTCTTAAAACATTTCAGACTTCTATGTTAGAAAACTGCTGAATTCTCTAAGACCCCAATCCTGCCTATATGGTCACAGTACGTAACGATTCACCATCAGCAAGGAATATCCTCTTGTTTCACATTAAATTAACTAGGCATTTGCCATTAATGAATTGCAAATATCACACAATTGTATAGCACCTTTCACACTAAAAACATTCAACAGCTATTGGCAAACTTTAATAGGGACACATTTTCAAAGATGGCACTGCATGTACAAATCCTGCAGTTATGTGTGCAAATATAGAATTTATGTAGCTAGTCTGGATGGTCAGTTTTGAAAAACTGGCCCTCTATTTTCTATCTAGGAGACAGTCACTTCATCCACTGCACAGGCCTGAGAGTAAAAGACATTCTTCTTTGCGCTCCCCACATAAATAAGCAAACAGTGTCATTCTAATTTCTAATGGTTGAACCTCCTATTATGCTATGTGGTGCTTTGTTGCATTATATCCTATGAGAATATACACCAGGTCATCATTTCAATCAACTGTCACAGTAAAACATAATTTTACTTTCTTTTCAATACTCTGGCCCTGAAAGTCAAGCACAGTTTACGCTGGTGTCCCCTTGAACCAGCTGCAACCTATCTCCTGAGCTACATGGGCTACCACGAGCTCATCAACCTGTCCTTTGCTCTCTATGCTGGCTTCCCATAGAATATCAAGTCATGCTCAAAGTATTAGTCCTTTTCTTTAAGGTGCTCAATGGCTTGGACCCAACATATATAAACAATCACCTAAAATTCCACTTAGAAACTGTGTGGTTGATGGCTGTGCTCTTCGGTCACAATGGAACTTTCTATAATAAGAGGAGAGCTCATCTATGCAGAGCCTTTTCAGGCTCTTGTCTCAACTGTGGCATGAACTCCCATCAGATCTAAGGACCACCACACGCGTTGCCACCTTGTAAGTGCAATGCACATTTTTCTGACTGTGTAACATAAACATAGATCAGCCTGTGCATTAAAAAAAATCAGAACCTTTCCAAAACCAGTCACACACTGCACACAATTCTCCCCTTGATGAGAGGATACGAGAGAAAGCAAATCATACATGACAGATGTTAGTCATACTCCTCATGCACTGCTGCTCAAGTGCTCAGACTCTGCGGTTGAGGGTGGTATGAGAATCTTTTAGAATAAAATAGTTAGCCATATAAGTGGACACCTTGATTCCTCTTTCAAAGTCGTAGGGTCAGCCATCAGGCCATACCTTCCTTCTTTCAATAGGAGATGCTTCTATGACAGAAATTCCTTTTATTTGATCTAGGGGTTTTTTACCCTTATGTTGGAACTACTAATTTTTTTTCTTTTCTTTTTTTTTGGGGGGGGGGAAGGGGAGGGATCACACTTGTCATCCAGCATGAACATTTACTCAATATCATGAAAAAAATGTAGCAGTCGGGGTCCAAGGATGGTTAACAAAAAAGCTATCAAGGGAAAAGACTACATTTAAAAGATGTCATAGAGCAGAAAGGATTCACTTTACAATATAAAACATCTTTTTATGTACTCAATCTTCAGAGACAAAAAATGAACTGTCTGTATGTGAAGTGTAGTCTGTGGTCCTGCTACCTCAGAATAAATTACTTACCAGTGCTATCTAATATGGAAAGCTTTTGTGTCTAAGCCCTTCCTATTTCCCCAAGAGTTCTGCTTTTTGCAGGCTGTGACAGCTTCTTGGTTTATTGGGGTTGCAGGGAGCTGTCCATTGTTAGGAGCTGAGTTGTGGGTTATGAGAGCTGCTTTTTTATAGATAGAAGCTGTCTGCTTTTTAAAGAAATTGTGCAAGAGGACACTGACAGCTGAAAACTTTAGACTTTATTTTTTTACTAGACTAATTTCAAATTATTTACAAACCACATTAAGCGAAACAGAGACAGACAGAAAGTCAACAATATTTATCCACTAAAACACCTGTGTTATTCTGAGGATGAAACATTTGGTAGCTGGTCATTAAGCAAGCAAAAAAACAAACCCTGAGAAACTGATAGTGAATGTGTTAGAGTGAGATGCTAGAAAAGTTCTATCCCTTTGTCCTGTGCTGGGATTTACCACTTAGCTTCTATATTGATAGATATTCTGTAAATGTCATAGAAAACCAGAAGCCATTTGTTTTCTAGATCACTATGGCAGCTGGAAGAATAATATGAAATCGCCTCTTGTGATTTAATTATGGCTGAGAAGGCCAAGTGCCTCCGATTTCTGAGCAGGAAGTAGGAGGGGGTAGCAATGTTTGTTTGTGTTTCAATATTATGTGAATTATTTATTATTGTATTCTAAACTTTGGATAGACTGATCTACTTAAGGCAGGCATTGTGCATTCTTTTATGTTTGGGAAGCACCTCGCACATTGTGACATTACAGGAAACAAAATAAAAAATAATAAAGAGGTTTACTCATAAAAGCTCCTCACAGCACTGGAACTTGAATCTGCCCTTCTGAAGATACATGAGATTGACCTCAGAAAGTTCACAAGGTCTCTATTGATCAGGGATAGTGGAATTCATACCAGATTCTGATTCTGCCTTTGGATTATTGCAGATCAGGCAAGAGGTTGATCAGATCTGCATTTCTACCACTAGTAGTCTGGGTCACTTATCGAGCTGGTGTAAATAGACATCATTCCATCGACTTCAAATGAGCTATTTCAACTTACACCAGCTGAGGATCTGTCCCACATTTCTTCCTGCTGTAAAATGTCACATTTTGGGTTTCCTGAATGAAGGCTATCCCTAGTCATTTGTCACTGTGCATAACAGAACAGCATATGAATTAATGAAGGAATTACATGATCTGAATCTCTCCTATATTTGTTTTGACTCCTGCTATTAAGTAAAAATGGAATGGACAATAATTTGGTCAAAAGCATGACACATTTACCTTGCTTCTTAAAGGTAATTGAATCATCATCCTATAGCTTACAAAAATACAACTCTATCCATGTTCCTGGAAATGGTACTCGAGGCATGGAGCATTTGGATTCCAATAACTCTGGTGGCAATTCACGCAGTGGAGCCAAAACAGCAACGGGACTCATGATGGGGAATTCAGTGGTATAATTGGACCAGCTGGCACACACCGCAGGAGATACCAGTGGCCAACAACACACTGCAGGGAATCTTCATACTCCTATCAGTCCAAGTCTGGGAAAAAAACACCCCCTGGTGATTATGGATGCATCTATTCTGTATCAGCTCCAGGAGACTCTAGGTGGGACTCCAACTCCTCCTGCGAACCTGGTCAGCCTGGAATCCAAACTATACCCCCTTTTAAACCAGAGCCTACAGAGACTAGAACAATAACACTCTGGGTGAATGAAACAATGTTTGTTGGGAATGTCACATTCTTGATTATAAATGGCCCAGATCCAGAGACTGTGAAATTTCCCCACTTGCTCCGGAGGCAACCCTGTATTCAGGTGCAAGTGGCCCCCATGATCTCTACTCTACATATCATGATGAGATGGGACAAGAACAACCTGGCTGGGGTTAAGCCTGAGTGTGCCCCATACAGTTCCCCCATATTTGATGCGTGGTGTCGGTCATTACTGCAAGAACATATTCCAAGAAGGAGGGCTCGGAGTATGGTAGACACTGTGCTAGGGGGGATAGGAACCGGGACCGGTGTCCTGAACTCCATAGACCTTGAAGCACTGAGAAATAAAGTTAGTGCCATTGAAACCCTTCACTATTCAATAACCGAAGGGCAAGAACATCAAATCACCCAATTGGTTCAAACAAGTATAGATACTGTAGATTTACAATGGCATACCTGGCAACACATAAACCACACTTTCTGGGCTGAATATGCCACCATGAGAGCTATTGCAGATAAAACTGCCCTAGCCCTGTGGTGTTCAGAACAGCAAATTCTTTCCATCATGCTAATGGAGAGGGAAATGGATTGGGTGAGAGCTAAGGATATGATGGTCCTAGCCCCTCTATTGACACGACATCAAAGTAATCTATTCTTGCCATACATTGCTGGATGGTACCAACCATTACATTCATTCCTTAATGTACAGCAACTGAGCAGGAGCTGTGACGTAGTGTGGGTACCTTGCTGGTTGCCATGCTGGGCAGTGGGTTGTCAGTGACCTCCACTGGCTGCTGTCTGCAGCACGGCCCAGCAGGGCAGGGGATGAGTCATTATGCAAGGGGGCTTCGAAACTCGTCAGACAGGTATCTCCCATGGAGCGGAACAATGGAAAGGAAGGGGGCGAGGCCAGACCTGGCTGGGGGCAGGGCTGGAAGGGGGTGGGTTTTAGTTGGGCTGTCTGGGATCATGGAGGAGACAGCCTAGGGCCCAGAGGGGCTGGAATTTAGGGGCCCAGCATCCTCCATCTCAAGGGGGGCTGAGGCATCCTAGGGCCGGTTCCTGTAACCAGATGATATCTGTGCTGTGCTGTATCCTGGAGAAGCAATAAACTCCCTCTATTCTACTGGCTGGTGGAGTCTGTCTGTGCCATTACGGGGGTGCAGGAGTCGGGGGACCCCGACGCGCCGCCACAGTGGTGTCAGGAGTGGGATGCACTGCACCCCGCGGATGGAGCTCCCAGCAGCAAGTGACAAGGCGCAGTAGAAGCAAGGGCCTTAGAGCCAGGAGTGCTGGAGACAGAGCGAAGCGGTTCCTGAGAATCGTGGGGCGCAGCAGCACTAGACTGGTGAGTCTGCACCGAGGGGACCAGCAGGGAGATGGCCTACACCCAACTCCTGAAGGCAGAGCTGGTGAAGCTGTGCAGAGAGAGGGGCTTGCCTGTGCGGAACGCAACCAAGGCCCAGCTGATTGCCCGGCTGGAAGAGAATGACCAGCCACAGGGCTGGGATCCTGTCCCAATGGGGAGTAGCCAGACCCCGCCTGGGAGCGTGTCAGGCTCTGAGGGTGGGCAGAGCACTGGAACCCACCGGAGAGACGGGACAGCCTCCCAGGGGAACCCTGCAAACCGTAGTCCACCCAGGGGAGGGTCCAACCCAGCGGAGCTGCGGCAGCTGGAGATCCAGCTGCAGATGAAGGAATTGGAAGTCCAGGACCGCAGAGAGCAGCGACAGCATGAGCTGGCCATGGCTGAGCGGAGAAGCGTTAGGGCCCCGGCTGCGCCGAGTGTGGACGGGCCCCAAGGGCCCAGGGCGGCCAGACGCTTGGAGAAGCTCGTGGTGGCCCAACTGAAGGACGTGGGCGACATAGACGGGTTCCTCAGCTCCTTTGAGAGGTCCTGTGGACTGCAACAGGTCCCCACAGCTGACTGGCTACAGGAGCTCATCCCCGCACTGAACCAGGAGGCTGCCGGGGTGCTCAATCAGCTGGAGGACCTACAGCCAGGGGATTATAACCGAGTCAAGGAGGCCCTGCTGCACAAGTTCGGGCTCACCCCCGAGATGTACAGGAAGAAGTTCCGGGGGGTGCAGAAGGGGCCACGGGAGACCTATGTGGATATGGCCTCCCGCCTGGTGCAATACTGCCGCAAATGGGTGTCTGGAGTTGGAGCCCAGACCGCAGAGGACCTGCTCAAGCTGGTCATGATGGAGCAGTTCTATGAAGCATGCACACCCAGCCTGAGGCTGTGGCTCAAGGACCGAAGTCCGGAGAACCCCCAGGAAGCTGGGAGGCTGGCGGACGAGTTCACGGAGAGCCGGTCCGGATGTGAACGGGAGTCCCGGAGAGAAAGGGAATCGCGCAGAGACCAGTTCTCGGCTGAGCGACGGAGAGAGGCACCTCCGAGGCGAGCCCCAGGGACCAGGACCAGTCAACGGTGCCCCAGAAAACCAGCCAGGGCCCTGGCAGAGCCGACCCAAAAGGGCCCACAGAACCTAACCTGCCATCGCTGTGGGCAACGAGGCCATAAGAGAGCTCATTGCACCAGGCACAAGAACAGGTCCCATGACCTGGGACTTTCCAGGGTTAATTGGCTGGGGCTGGAGGAAGGGCAGGCTGCCCCAGAGGCAGGGGCTGGCAGGCAAACCTCAGCTCAGAGTGGGGGGGAAGGATGCTCAGTGCGCCTCCCATGGGAGATCTAACCCTCAGGAGGTGGATTTCTCTGTGTACCGGGCGGGGGCAGGGCGGCCCCTGCGGAGCGAGTGCCTCGTACCCCTGGAGGTGGATGGTAGGAAGGTGACGGGTTTCTGGGACACGGGGGCAGAGGTGACACTGGCCCGACCCGACATAGTGGCCCCAGACCGTATGCTACCCAACACTCAGCTGACCCTGAGGGGCATAGACGGGACCGCATTTAAGGTACCCCTAGCCAGGGTGCATCTGAAATGGGAGTCCAAGGAGGGCCCCAAGGAAGTGGGGGTGCACCCACACTTGCCCAAGGAGGTGCTGGGGGGGGGTGACCTAGAGGAGTGGCCAGACGGACCCCACAGGACTCTGGTCACCACCCGTAGCCAGAGCCAGCGAGGGGCTGGCACCCCGGAACTCGAGGAGGTTCCCCAACAGGGGGCCCAGGGCCTCATCCCAGCAGACATGGAGTCAGACCGAGGCAGTGGGGGGGAACACGCCCCTGTCCCAGCACCAGCTGCTGAATTCCAGGCGGAGGTGCGGGCAGATCCCTCCTTGCAGGCCCTGAGGGACCGGGCCGACCTGGGCGCAGCTCAACCCCTGGGGGAAGATTGCCAGGAGAAGTTCCGGTGGGAGAGGGGATTTCTGTACCGGGAATGGCTTCCCCCCGGGAAGGTAGGGGAGTGGGGGCTCCAGAGGCAGCTGGTGGTCCCCCAAAGGTATCGCCGTAAGCTGCTATACCTGGCCCATGACATCCCGTTCTCGGGACACCAGGGGATCCGGCGCACGCGGCTGAGGCTGCTCCAAAACTTCTACTGGCCGGGGATATTTGCAGCCGTGCAGCGGTACTGCCGGTCCTGCGACTCCTGCCAGCGGGTGGGGAAGGTCCAAGATAGGAAGAAAGCTGCATTGAGACCCCTGCCCATCATAAAGGAGCCTTTCCAGAAGGTGGCGATGGATATTGTGGGGCCCTTCAACAGAGCGACCCGAACGGGGAAGAAATACATCCTGGTGGTGGTGGACTTTGCCACCCGCTATCCCGAGGCCGTGGCCCTACCCTATATTGAGGCAGACACGGTGGCAGACGCACTGCTGACCATTTTCAGCAGGGTGGGGTCCCCCAGGAGGTTCTCACGGACCAGGGATCTAACTTCATGTCGGCCCTGTTCCGGTGCTTGTGGGAGAAGTGTGGGGTCCAGCACACCTGGGCCTCGGCATATCACCCCCAGACCAACGGGTTGGTGGAGAGGTTCAATGGGACTCTGAAGCAGATGCTAAGGACTTTTATGCACAAACACCCGCAGGACTGGGACAAGTACCTACCCCACCTGCTGTTTGCGTACAGGGAGGTGCCCCAGGAGTCCACGGGCTTCTCACCGTTTGAGCTGTTATATGGGAGGCGAGTGAGGGGCCCCCTGGACTTACTGAGAGATGAGTGGGAGGGGAAGGTCTCCCTGGAAGGGGAGCTGGTCGTGGAATACGTCCTGACGTTCTGGGAATGACTTGCTGAGCTCATGGGCCTGGCCAGAGAGAACCTGAGCAGGGCCCAGAGGAAGCAGAAGGTCTGGTACGACCGCAATGCACGGGCCCGCGCCTACGCTACCGGGGACCAGGTGATGGTCCTAATTCCCGTGCGGAAGAATAAGCTACAAGCCCACTGGGACGGCCCTTCAAGGTTGTTAAGCAGCTGAACAAGGTGAACTATGTGGTGGAGCTAACAGGCCGGACGCGTGGCCAGCGGGTGTATCATGTTAACATGATGAAGCCGTACTGGGACAGGGAGAACTTGGTGCTGGCCGTGTGTAAGCCCTGGGAGGAGCAGGGGGAGGATCCCCTGGTCGGCCTGTTCCCTGGGACCGGAGAGGACTCTTCGCTGGAGTCAATTTCCCTCTCGGACCAGCTCACCCCGGCCCAGCAGGCCGAGATCCGAGAGGTGCTGCGCTCCCGCCAGCAGCTGTTCTCCGACAAGCCTGGTCTCACCAACCTGGCTGTCCACTGGGTGGAGACGGGCACTCGCCCCCTGGTGCGCTGCTCCCCATTCAGGGTCACGGGGAAAACAGCCCAGGACCTAGAGAGAGAGGTCCAGGACATGTTGGCCCTGGGGGTGATCCAGCCATCCTCCAGCCCCTGGGCCTCTCCCGTGGTGCTGATTCCCAAGAAGGATGGGTCGATCCGGTTCTGCGTGGACTACCGGAAGCTCAACGCCATCACGGTGTCCGACGCCTACCCGATGCCAAGGCCCGATGAGCTCCTGGACAAGCTGGGGGGAGCTCGCTACCTCACCACCCTGGACCTCACCAAGGGCTACTGGCAGGTGCCACTAGACCAGGAGGCCAGACTGAAATCGGCTTTCATCACCCCGCTGGGGCTCTATGAGTTCCTGATCCTGCCCTTCGGCCTCAAAGGGGCGCCGGCCACCTTCCAGCGTCTGGTGGACCAGCTGCTGCGGGGAATGGAGAACTGTGCCCTAGCGTACATAGATGATATCTGTATCTTCAGCCAGTCCTGGGAGGACCACGTGGCCCAAGTCAGCCAGGTACTGGATCGGCTGAGGGAGGCTGGGCTGACCGTAAAGGCTGGGAAGTGCAAGGTTGGAATGGCCCAAGTGTCCTACCTGGGCCATAAGGTGGGGAGCGGCTGCTTGAAGCCAGAGCCGGCCAAGGTGGAGGCCATCAGAGACTGGCCTGTACCCCAGACCAAGAAGCAGGTCCAGGCTTTCATTGGGATGGCGGGATATTACCGGAGGTTTGTGCCCAACTTCAGCTCCATCGCTGCCCCGATCACAGAGCTGTGCAGGAAGGGGAGGCCAGACAGGGTGGTCTGCACGGAGCAGTGCCAGAGGGCTCTCTGTGCACTGAAGGAGGCCCTGGTCAAGGCCCCAGTGTTGGTAAACCCGGACTTTGACAAGCCCTTCATAGTGTTTACCGACGCCTTGGACACTGGGCTGGGGGCGGTGCTGATGCGGGCGGACGAGAAGGGGGAACGCCATCCCATCGTGTACCTGAGCAGGAAACCGCTGCCCCGGGAGCAGAGCTACGCGACCGTAGAGAGGGAATGCCTAGCGATGGGGTGGGCCCTGCAAAAGCTGCAGCCGTACCTGTTTGGCCGGCGTTTCACGGTGTACACCGACCACTGCCCCCTGACCTGGCTGCACCAGATGAAGGGGACCAATGCCAAGCTGCTGAGGTGGAGCCTGCTCCTGCAGGACTACGACATGGAAGTGATGCACGTCAAGGGGAGCGCCAACATCATCGCCGACGCGCTGTCTCGTAGCGAGGGGCCCGAACCTCCCCAGGCCACCGGCAGAGTGGCCCCGCTCAGTTCGCTCTCGGGGGCGGGGGGGGGGGGGAGAACTGTGACGTAGTGTGGGTACCTTGCTGGTTGCCATGCTGGGCAGTGGGTTGTCAGTGACCTCCACTGGCTGCTGTCTGCAGCACGGCCCAGCAGGGCAGGGGATGAGTCATTATGCAAGGGGGCTTCGAAACTTGTCAGACAGGTATCTCCCATGGAGCGGAACAATGGAAAGGAAGGGGGCGAGGCCAGACCTGGTTGGGGGCAGGGCTGGAAGGGGGTGGGTTTTAGTTGGGCTGTCTGGGATCATGGAGGAGACAGCCTAGGGCCCAGAGGGGCTGGAATTTAGGGGCCCAGCATCCTCCATCTCAAGGGGGGCTGAGGCATCCTAGGGCCGGTTCCTGTAACCAGATGACATCTGTGCTGTGCTGTATCCTGGAGAAGCAATAAATTCCCTCTATTCTACTGGCTGGTGGAGTCTGTCTGTGCCATTACGGGGGTGCAGGAGTCGGGGGACCCCGACGCGCCGCCACAGGAGCATTTCCGTCCAGGTGCTGAGAGCCCAGGAGGTGCAGACAACTAGGTTGATTTGCCCATTCTCAGCACTGCCAGTAATCCAGGGAAAACATATTTGGGTTCCCAGACTAGCTGGGACATATATGAATATTAAAGGGGATATAGTGGACCACCAAGGGTTTGAGGAGTGGTCCCCACAACAATGGGTTTGCCCCACACTCCCCATCTTGGAAGAACCATGCTCTCTCCAAATCAGAGAATTAGCTACATGTTTTTGGGATGAAATGGATAATTCCACCACCAAGGTGTATTTTAATGGAAGGAATTGTGTTTGTGTTGTGGGATTGGGGCCTATAATATGGCAAAATAAGTTTTATTCAGATCCCCCTGTCCAAAAATGTATGTGTAATGTCTCCATACTTCATACCCCTAAACTGGTATATTATTTCCCAATACACACAGAAAAACAAATTGATGTAGAAACCTCAAATCTGGTGGACCTTGATCCGGATTTCTCTTTGGGTATTAATTGGACAGGCCTAGATGCGTGGATTTATAATAATGAACAAATTAGTAAATTAACAAAAACCACTTGAAGAAAAATCCAAACTAGAAGTCTGGCCATTCTCCATGGGGGAGAAGAAATACTCAGGGTGGCTGACCAGGCAAAATAATTAAGTATTCATCATTGGTATGATGTGCTTAAGGGTTGGTCCCCTACCTGGTCAGCATTTTTTAATATAATCCTCCATCCCATTATTATTTTAGTAATAATCTTGGCTGTTATGCTAGTTTTAATGCTCTGCATGTGCTGTTGGATGAAACGAATGTGTTTAAATTGAAACCACAGGCTGAAATCATGACCCAATACATAGCTTTAAAACAGATACAGAAGATTTAAATGGTGACCACTCAAGAATTGTTCTTGAGAGGTCAAAAGGGGGACAATATAGATAAATCTATGTATTAAGTATATTATTTCATATGACTTGGCATTGTGCCTCTCCATAGAACCTTGTAACTTTGTATTAGACCATATAACCTTGTAACTTTGTATTAGAACCCTATATAGAAAACTTGTAGAAAACTGAGTATATAGTTAAAGTGGTAAAAAATGTCTTTGCTAGGAGTAGAATAAGATCTTCCCCCCACTCTCTTCCCCCCACTCTGTGATCAATTGACCTGTTGAATGAATGAGGTGTGAATGAGTAAGACTTGGGAGCCAAGCACCTCCTGACAGCTACAACAGTTGAAGAGGGGGTGGAAGCCAGACCCAAGGTGTCAAGTGGGCTCAAGAAAGAAAAGCAGACATATTGATGGCCTTGGGGATTAGAGGCAAGCACCTTCTTTGGAAAACACCCTTTCAGAACAGCATTGGGACAACACCCAGAGAGAAGCAGCACAAAGGGACCAATGGACACAGGCCCAGATTTTGAATCTGGGATAGATTTGCATAAGAGGGAAGCTGCTATAAAAATGAGGTGTCTTGCAGAGGACCCCGGGTTTTGTCTTGACACCATCGGAGCATCGATCCGGATCGGCAGAAGCCTGGCTCCACCCCTCCCCCATCTAACTCACCTGGCCAGTGAAGTTAAGGGGAGCAACTAGTTGGTAACAACAGCAAGAAGGAGTGTGCTTGTGTGTGTGTGTGTGTGTGAGTGCATGAGTGACATATATATATATATATATATATATATATCATATGCATATGATAAGTATTGATTATTCTATGTGTGTTCAATAAATGTGGTGTGTTGCCTTATCCCTCTGAAAAAGATCCCGAGTACTTCTTTTAAGTACAACAAGGTGCAGGTTTTTAAATGCAGTGAAAACGGACCTTTAGAGAACACCTGAAGTGGCAGAATAGGAATTTAAAGAACTTCAAGTCTGATCCTGAGAAGTAGCAAGCACATGCAACTCCTGTAGAAGTCAGTGGGAGCTGTGTGTTCTCAGCATACCCTAGGGGACACATTACCACCTCTGTTGAATAAGGACCTTCAAGATATGCCATTAATTCTAAAATTATTGGAATAAAGTTTTCCTTTAAACAGTTCCTCAGGTATAAAGTTCTGTACTTCTCTCTGTTGTTGGGTGTGCTGCATTTTTTTACATTTTATTATTTATTTATTTTCTCTTCTAAATGGGAGGAAGCTCATTTGTACATCAGCAACTCCACTGCGCAGACATCTGCTGAACTGAAGGGTTCAGAAGGAGTTATGTGAAATGATTTACAAATGAGCAAACCTAAAGTACAGCTTCAAAAACAGACTGAAAGAAAGATATAGCATCTGTGCAAATGCAATGTTCCCTATGCCCCAAATTTAATTTGAAAGTTACCATTTTAAAAAAAAACCCAGACCTCTCCTTTGTTGCCTTTGGCTCCACTACAAGGAGTTGATACAATTTTTTGAAAAAGCCTCCCTCTTCCCCGCCATAAAAAATCCCAATAATCACACAGAGTTTGCCACACTGTATCAGAGCCATGGCTCATCTAGACCAGGAATCTATCTCCAACAATGGCAAGTGCTGGATTCTTAAAAGGAGGGAGCAAGAGACCCCACAATGAAATAATTTACCCTTAAGGGAAGTTTCTGCCTAAATGCTGGTCAGTGGGTGGCTAATGTTCTGTTGCATGGGGGTTTATATCACATATTCACTTTGTATCTTATTTAATCTAAGCATGGAAGTTCTCATTATCCACATGAACGTCAGAACTGTTTTTGAACCCTGCTTCCTCTTGAACTCGGTGATATCTTAGGACCATGAATTTTTTAGGATAATTGCATATTACATAAAAAGGCACTGAAGTATAATATACAGTCATTTTTAAAAGGGATCATTTTCAGACATAATGAAATCACTAGAAGTTTTCAAAATGGATTGTAGTGTATATATATATATATAAAGACAATTCAAATAAACAATAAAGCAAAGCCATTTCACAGTTAAAGAGCACATCAATTCTGGGCTCCACACATGAAGAAGTGGGCTGTGCCCACGAAAGCTCATACCATCTACGTGTTTTGTTAGTCTATAAAGTGCTACCAGACCATTTGTTGTTTTTTTCTGTACAGACTAACTCGGCTACCCCCTGAACCTTCATCATATTTTGTATTAGCTCAAAGCAAAGATATCAAGTAACATACAAAATTCTCACTGACTTCAGTGAGGACAGGATTTCACCCTTATTTCTACTGGAATTCACAGAGCCTCCCAATAGCATAGCCCGATAGCTGGTATAAACAAAATTATTGAGTTTGTCAGGCTTGCTACTTCTGTCATGGAGTTTTCCTGAACTGGACAGTGAGAAGGAAAGAGGTTTATGGAATGTATCCTGGTGGTTGTAGCGTAGCAGGCAAGGATAGGAAAGTGTCCTTTATAAAGACATTTTTTGATGATTATTTTGGGAGACTTTCTGGTAATCCCTAGTCAATCTGCATGTTAATAGGGGTCACTTAGCAAAGCAGAATACAGGAAAAAGCTTTGCATAATAATAATGTTAGTTTGATTTGATACTAAAAGTTTTTAGTTGTGGAATCAAAGCTAAAGCTGAACTTCAGACAGTGGTCTTGAAAGTGTAGGTAGAAAATGAACATAATTTCAGCAAGCTTTTTTGATTAATCACAGCTTTCTGTGATGTCATTTAGCACATCTTTATTCCTTATTCTAATGAGATGGGTGATGTAAAAGGGACTCAAGGAGTGAAATCCATTGATAATCTCCTTAGCACTTTGGATAATATACTAGGTTTCTCTCCCACACTGAGAGCGCGAAGCTGGTCTAATATGCTTTAAGACTTCTTGATTGGATGATTTTCCTTTTCATGATGCAGTGTAGATTTGTTCACTCACTCTGAATAATATTGTTAGAGATTTACAGCTGCATTTAGTCATTTTTATTCACTGCTGTACTTTTTGTGCACAAAAGCTATGGTTTAACCCTAGCTAAATGCTATCTGCTGCAGGGGGACATCAAATGGGGGGTTTTTAAGTGTGCTAAAGTCACAGAAGCTAGTGCAGCTGCAAACTTCCTTCTCAATCTTCAGCGTTATACTAAACAGATTTAAGTACCTAGGCAAATATACTGATTCTCTTCTGTAGAGAAGCAGTTGCAGAGAGGAAGGCATTTTTAGATGAAGTATTTGCAGAGTACTTGTCATCTTTAAAAAAGGGTTTGAGGCTATAAGCAGACTGTTAGCCTTTTAGATCTCCCTATGTGCTTATTTTGAAATGTACATAATACAGAATTGAAAGGTTTATAAAAAACTGGCAAGATTTTGGATTGTGTTGCAATGTCCTTTCATCAATCAGTCTGTTATTGTGCCTTTCTATGCAGCCATCTGATATGAAAATGCAAAATTATATTTAAAAATACCATTTAGAAAATACCAAACATAAAATAATTTTGTATGAAAAGTAAAGGAAGCAATTTGCAAAATCACTATGTACTATTAAATAAGCTTGTTAGGGAAAATGTTAATTGTTATCACGTAAGTGTTCTTATAACAAAATAAACACATTGCTCTATGAGGTAAAATTATTGGCACAGTTCCAAATAACCAATCCTATGAAGACAATGTTTTGGCTTTCTGCCATGTTGTGAGACAATCCTCCTCTTTTGTCTTGTGTAATTTGCAAAATGTGGAAATGTCTATAATGGTAGGGTAATTTGGAATTGTCCATATGTCATTATACCCCTCTGAGCTGGTTCCTCAGCTGGTGCAAATCTGTGCTGTTCCATATATAAATTTATGCAATTAAAAGTTTGTATTCTCAGGATATCTAATCACCTCCTGGCCACTTTACATCTTATTTTTCCCTTTTCCTCTACCCTCTGCCTTCTTGGTTGTCTGTTTTGGACTGTGGCAGGTCCCGAGCCTTCTTTGTTTGTTCAGCACCAAGTTCATTGTGAGCACTTCCAGAAACAATAGTAAACTAATAGTAAACAATAATAAAAATAATAGTAAACATTTTCTTCACAATTTCCTGTTGTATGAAAACTAAGCCCTGATCCTGAAAAGGCGTATGTGCAAGCTTAATTTTATTTGCATTATGAGTAGTTCTGTTGGCTGAGTCGTCAGATGTAGAACCAAGAGGCACATGTAACTACTGTTTGTGAGGACAAAACTTTGGGCATGCAGAACAGCATGTATAATGTTAGGCTTCGTCTTCACTGGGAGTTTTTTTGGCAGAAAATATGCTAATGAGGGACTCATTAGCAGGAGTCGCAATCTCATTAAGCATATTTCCTGCCGTTTCTTTCTGCGCAACTGGTTTTTGAGCAAAAAGCAGTGTGGACGGGGGGTTTTGCGCAAAAAAAAGTCCACACTACTTCTTTTTGCACAAAACCCCCTTGTGCAAAAAGAAACGGCAGAAAATATGCTAATGAGATTGCAACTCATGCTAATGAGTCCCTAATTAGCATATTTTCTGCCAAAAAAACTCACAGTGAAGATTTAGTCTTTGAGAACTCTTTTGAATTAATACAGGTTGAATCTCTCTAGTCCAGAACACTCTGGAAAAATCTGTGGTCTGGAATGATTTTAGTTAACTGGATGTCCACTTTTCATGGGTGTGGCCAAGTTTCCAATGGTCCCATAAAGTTTGTTTACAGCCACCAGTCCTAGCTCTCAGTGTTCTGTCCTGTTATTTAGCTCTAAGTTACCCCTAAATTTCCTCTAACAACCCAATAAGCAGTGCAAGTGTTGGTAATGCTGTTAGACAATACTGACCTCCCGTGATCCACAAAATTCTCTCATTCGGAACCAGTCAGGTCCCAAGGGTGCCAGACTAGAGAGGTTCAACCTGTAGTTTCATATGTTCCAAGGCTGTAAGATGAAGTATTTGCTTCCTTACCATACAATCTCTCTATAAGTACTGGGATGCTCAATAATACTAAACTGCTAATATTCATTATTTTTCCCCCTCTAAAAATAAGAGTGTTTGTTCTCAAACCCAAAACAAGGAAAAACAATTACATGGATTTTTTAAAAGTAAAATACCAACAGTTGAGTCAAATTTTGGTTCTTTCAAAGACACACATTCCCTTTAATGGATATATGTATACAGATGTGTGTGCTTATCAAAATTTGGTCATCGTGTACAAATCACTCAAATCAATCTTTTACATGGGTTTAGGCCCACGGGTATGGGATCTAAACTGGCACCTAAGCTGGTAGAAATTCATGTAGCTCTGTTGAGTTCAATGGCTCTTTGCTGATTTATGGCAGCTGAGAATCTAGCCATATAACCTCACTGAATAGGGCCTCAATCCAGCAAAGCACAAAGCCCTGTGCAGTCCCACTGAAGTGAATAGAAGTACACATGTGCATAAATTTAAGCACATGCTTATGTCTGTTGATGGACTGGAGCCTATGTGGGTGATAGCAAGGCAAACAAAAAAGGAAGTAGTATAAATGTAGTGGATTTGTTAACACTGTAAAGGAATAAAAATTAATAAAGAACTTAAAATAATAGGCCTCCAGAGTATTATCTGAAAGGAAGGGAAACTCTAGCAGATGGTGTGAGAAAGTACAGGTCGTGTTTTCCCTTAGTGATAGATAAAGCACTGTGAAAAATAGAGCAGCTTTAGATGTAATACTACAAAATTTGTCCAACCCATATATCATGCTTTGTCACTTTTTGTGGCATTCAGAATGGAAAATGAAGCCGATGAAGACATCCTGTGTAAGAAGAGAAAAGCATTTATAAGATAAAAGGGGGAAAGCATATGGGGAAAAAGAACACTGGAGCTGACTTCAGAAAGGAGGAGGAAGCGATCCATAATTAGAACCCTTTTCAAAAGCTGTTCACACAGCTTACATCAGTGAGGAGAGCTCCTGGAATAGCGCTGTTAAAACTCATCCAGATCAAAGTAATGACGCTTTTCCCATGCACTTGATATTTTCCCCCAAAGTTCACTCTACAGCTAGAATAATGATGGCTTGAACTCAGGCTTCCAGTGGTGTATTTCTTAGACAGTGAGCTTCCTGGGAAAAGCTCAAGCCTTCTGTTTGGAAAGCATCTACCACATCATGAGTGCTACCAGAGACAAAGAGAGCGATTTTTACAGCTGCCAGCTGAGGAGGGTAGTTATTTCAGAAAATAAATCAATCTTAGGTGAAGACACAGGTGAAAGCTATATTTGGTTCCTGGTTGTAAACCAAGGGCCATGTCCCAGGTGCCCGCAAGAGCATCAGGGCAGCCCGGTACGTGGCTTTTTGCCTCAATTCCTTCCTGGATCCCTAGTAAGTTTACCTGTAGTCCATTGACATTGTTTATTTACGAAACACCTTGCAAACAGTGCATAACAAAAATCCCAAAGCAAAATCCATATCACCTCCAGTCCATGTAGTCTATAAAACCCAGCGTTGTTCTCCCCATACCTCAGTGTCCTCTGACACATATCCATCCCTCTGCCAGGACAGCCAATCCGGCCTTTCCTTCTGCAATGCAAGCCCACTCTTCCCAGAGGAAACCCTTTCTGCAGGGAGCCCACTAGCCAGGAGAGCATCTCTGACTCTCTTTGCCCCTCTCACTGTTCCTGGGGTCAAATTCTCTGGCCCCAGACATGTCAGCAGCAGGCCCCTTTGCTGCTGCTCCCCTTTCCTTCAGTCCTCTCAGGTCCTTGGCTCTGGCTGTCCTACTTAGAGTCAGACCACATCTCCCTCTACTGCTGCACCTCCTGTCTTCAGCCCTCTCTGATCCGCCAGCCCTGGTGTTCTGCCTTTGGGATATCAACCAGCAAATTGCTTTTTCTGCTCTCCTGCCTTCAGTCTTCTCCCAGGAACAGCCTTGTCTCACTAGCAGCTCTCATTTCCTGTCTCTCTCCTCACTGTGACAGTCTGCTCCAGTGCCAGACTGACCTTTGATGGCTGAGGTGCTGCCCCACCCTTTAATGGCTCAGCTGGGAGCACCTGGACTGGAACAGGAGACCTGAGCCCAGTTTCATGTAATTGGACAGGCTAGCTGCCCTGTTACTCTGATGAATAGGTATGAAAATTAAGCCTGTACAAAGAATAGTCACAAGGCAAGAGAAGCCAGAACTCCACCTGCTTTCACTGTCACATGTCTTCAAGAGATGGACTGGGAGGAAAAAAGATTCCAACTCACTGGCTAGTGTCTGAAATCACAAGGTGGTCACAAATAACGTATCACGATGTGATTTGGTTGGCTAGCTAAATATTTATAATGTGACCATCACCATGGGATCTGACTGTTAACAAAAATTAAGGAGTCAGAAAAACTGTCTTCTCCATCCCTTCCTCACATACACTGTTGGAGTGTGCTTATTGATTAGTAAGGAAACCCAGCTATTTGTGATTTGTTATTGATAGATAGAACCCATTGCTAAGAGATAGCTCTTACATCTTACTTTGAACATAGAGTTATTGCTATGACCTAGCAGCCAAAAAATCCCAGTCCCTTATTTCTAGCAATCTCACTTACAAGCTGTTAGTTGCAGCATCTCTGAACGGAGTGGCTATGGCATTGTCACAGAGACAAATTCAATCCACTGAGGACCCTGGCTATCAGTATCATAGCCTTAAATTGCATTTAGTGCTTGTCAGGGAAGCGGAGCAACACGTGGAATGCCATGGTAACAGGCTCTCATTGCCCTGCATTACTCAAAAGATAAACTGTCACATTTGGTAGCATCTGCAGGTGGATGGCATTTACTTTCACCCTCAGGTATGGCGCGTTGCCATATGCAAGCCTGGAAAAATGCAACTCTTCGACCAGCTAACGCTGGTCCAAAGAGATGTCATATGACTGTGTTTCTTTTGCTGGGGGAAACAAAAGTCAATCAGAAAAGGAGGATCACATTTCTTTCAAGACTTTGAAAATTTGTAGCTCCGTGAATTAGCTAATTTATGTGAAGGATGGTGAGGGATTTGCATTCCAATGCAAGCTTCCAATCTGTAGGATTCAGTTATGTCAGCATGCGGATGGATGCTCTTCTCTGTGAAACAGGCTGAAAAAGTCCTCAGTAAGATGTGGGAAGGTAGAGGCGGGAAGTGAAGGCCTCTCGGCTACAGCAGCAATGTTGGAGTGTGCAGAGGTGTAATAGTAGTTTGAGATTAACTTGGGGTATACAAGACAAGCAGACTCCTGAAAGGGATACAGTAGTCTGGACAGACTGAGAACCATTAATCTAATGATCCCAAGTGGTCCTGTCTGTCCTTAAATTATCTTCCACAGATTCACAAAGGGAGATGATTGTGCAACCACCAACTTCATACAAGTCCCTGCACACAACTCACTTGCTTGGGCTTTGTGCAGGATCCATGATTTGGTCTTTGTTCAGAAGGAAGAGGAGCTCCCATTGACTTCCACAGGAGCTGTACACATGCCCCTACTGGCAGAATTTAGTCCTAAATTTTGTGTGAAATAAAATCTAGGAATAGTTTTCAGAAATGTTCTGTAAACTGTGGGCCTGATCCAATGTCTCTTGAAGTCACTGGCAGTCTTTCCACTGACTTCAGTGTATGCAGCCCCACAATGAGTGTCCATGTGAGTATTAGTTCCACTTGAACAGAATTGTGACTGTACTTTCTACAAGGGCTTTGTCATGAAGTCTGTTGATTGGGGCCTGTAGCTATGTTCAGAATTTTCATAGCGCTCCCCCTACGTGTTTAACTAGACTAAGCACCTCACATCTGCCAGCTCGTGTTGCCTAGACCTATACAATGATCTCACAGTTATCTTCTCCATACATTCAGCAATAAAACAGCTGATTAATTAAGAGCTGTCAGATGTTGCCAGGGATAATAGGCCCAAAGTTGGAGATCCAACTGTCACCATGGTGTATAGTAAGAAAAAATAAGAGGTTTCAATCAATTTAGGGACTAAAAAGCAGTGACTCACCATCAGGCAAGGGCCATTTTTGCTATCAATAATAATCATAATAATAGCATTGTCTGCTGATAATAATTGTCCCTGTTTTCTGACAGTCTTTCCAAGGCTCTTCCTCTCCTTTTTCAAAACAATTTGTCTGAAGTGAAGAAGGATAAATCTGGCACCAAATATTTTATTCTACAAATGTTTTTGCAAAGTTTCAGGGGCAAGTTCAGAAATTAAATCTTCCTTCAAAAGAATGAGCCAAATTGTGAGGCTCCCATTTGGGGGAAAAACCTATTCAGTTCAGCATCAACTTTTTATGGGATTTTTAAAGAGAATCTAGGATTTATAAAAGCTCAAGTCCTCTTTCTCTTCACAGATCAGGTGCAACGTGATACAACATTTAATTAGAGAGGATGATCTCCCACAACTGTAAAACAGCACAAGATAAGTGACCCAGTTTATGCATGAAGCAGACAGCCCAGCACTGAATTTCAGCTTCAGTCAAAAACCTTGCTGCTGTCAATCAAGGGTTTTGTCTTAGTAAGAACCTCAGGGCTGAGTGCAGAATCTTGAATCAAATTGCACATTCTGGATTGCCTTGCCAGGCCTCTTTCAGCAGGTGTTTGGTATCCTTGTGCTTACAGTGCAAGAGACAGATTGTGCCAACTTGACACACTCAAGTCATTCCATTAACTTCAGTGAGGAAAGTACGGCTCAAGATGAGTTAAGGTAAAAGACCCAAGCCCTCTGAACCACTATTGGATCATTTTAGCCTAAAAACCCATTTTTAATTTTTTTAGCTTTATTTTGAAAGTGAGGCAGTTTCTTGAATGTAGATATAAAAAATAAATGTTCCTGAGGGGGAAGACTGTATAGAAAGAGATGCCTTTAATGGTTAGCAAGTTGATGTTTTTAAAAGCTGAAGCAAAAGTGAGCCATGTTCAAACTTCCAAGGTAAGTTTCTAAATGTTACATTATCTCTTTTTTGGTATTTTCATTCATGTCCCAAGGAAACTGATGAACTTCTAAGCAAGCTAGGTTTTAGAAAAAACATTCCAAATAATAGTTCAAAGGCATTGGTTCATTCCTGCAGTGTTAACTCACCTAAACTGTCCCGTTGAAGCCTTTATGGCATGTGGGTCAGCTCCTCAGATAAGGTGAGAATATTTTGCCTCCCTACTGGCATACTTTGACTATATACTCCGTCTGGCCAGCCCAAGGAGGATCACCCCAGTGCAAAAGTGAACGTGAAGTGATGTAAAGAGCACAAGGTTGGTAGACCACATGTGCCATGCCTGCAGCATAGTAGGCAAGACTGGACATAAAAGAGAGAAAAGAGACTCAGTCTCCACTCTATATCACATTGATTCCGAGCTACATTGTGGTCCTTTGTAACCATTAATGGCTAGTATGAGTTAGAGCAGCTTCCAATCTGCTCAGGCATGACTCAGGGGTAAGAGAACCTAAAGAGCAGCACTATGGTCAGGGTAGTGCAAAGAGAGATTTTAATCCACCTATCTCTCTGCATGTTGGGTACGCCTGAAGAACTGGTTTGGAGTATGGGGGTCATCTGGTTAGATAACGTTTTTCTGCAGTGGTATCCCCTACCAGTGCCTCTCTGAATTTGTCACACACTTTGATCTTCTATCCAGCCCGTGCTTGAAGGTGCCCTTGGAAATGCCACATATTTACTTTGCAAGAGCAAGGTGAGGCTTAATTCTTTAGAATCTGCAAAGTGCCCTGAAAGCCTCAGGTGAGAGGCAAGATAGGGGTGTGTTTACTGATTCTTATTATTGTCTTTGTCAGTGCAGCACCCTAAATGCAATAGCCAAGGAAGTCTCTGCTGCATCTACCCCATCTACTTTTAAACAATGTCATTGTACATTCAGGATTAGTGATTGCTGAAATACCCAACTGACCTAGCTATGCACGGCAACCCACAATATACAGTTGAACTTCAAGTATGACAGGAACCCTTGGCTCTTCCACTTTTATGATGCTCCTGGAACTAACAAGACACAAGAGACAATTGTTCCAGATTGAAGTCACTACATCAATCTACAGTTAGCCAGAGCTTCTTGACACTGTGAAATCACCCACCCCTGCCACAAAGAGCATAAGTGTGAGAAGTTCCTTCAAGGAATGGCCTCATGGAAGATGGCCTCCCTTTGGGTAATCGGGTTTGTGATATCATCCTAAGGAACTGTCTTAAACCCCTATGTGGGAATATATCACATGGAAATTACACATGGCATCTCTCCAGTTCATTTCTACATTGCTAACAGCTATCCGAGTGTAACCTGCCTAAGAATCCTGAGGATGGTGTAACAATCATTCACTTCAGTCATAACCAGCTAAGAAGGCTTCATTATATCAGGGACACTGATGTATGGCATCTGCCAAAACGCACACCATTCCCTCCAACCCTGCCCATCACCCCTCCCCACTTTTACAGTCTCTTGTGGCTTTTTCAATAGTTGTTTTCTTTCCGCTTGAAATAGGGCTGCTACTCTGAGTGGAAAAAAGACCCTGTTTGTGGGGTGCAGCTGCATTTCAAAGGTACATTGTTGGCGAGTTATGAATTTGCATGCCTTTACTAATGTGTGGAAACAGGGGGATTCTTTTGCTTTTTAATCAAAATTGATGTTATTCCTCTGCCAGTGGTACCCAAGGAACTGTTTTGTTCCATTTCCTTTCCTTTCATGCAGTCCTATTTATGTTTAGATCTGGTTTGCTGCCACGAAGAATCATTGTCATTACCACCAGTGTCTAAGGCCCAGCCAAATCTAGCAGCTGTGTGTTTAATGCCTACTCTCACGAAGGTTTATTTCCTTGACAACATGTTCTTGTCTGAAGCAACTTTCCCTCATTTTTTAAAAGGTCCCTTTGCAGTATTTTTTAAGTTGTGGCTGGGAGTTTTAGGTATAAATTAGTGTGTTAAATTAATTATTATTTTGATGGTCCTCAATCCCCTGACTCCAAGCTACCAAAACTCACCCTGTGCCTAACCAACCCTTAGCATTTAAAATGGAATACCTAGGTGGCCAAATGGGACCCTCTGACCTCTATATCCTGTTCCTTTCTCCGAGCTTTGCTGCCAGTTTCCTTGATAAAAGGAGAGAGTGAGAGATAATTAACAAAAAACATGGCCCCTGGACAATAGAACAACTGGCCTTGGCCAGCAAGAAATTTATCCTGGTTTTCTAGGTGAACTTTCTCCCATCAATCTTTCCTTTAACCTCCATGTTAGTGGAAGCAATAGGAACACCCCTCCCCTCCCCTGAGCAAATGCTTTCTTTTGACTGAAAACAAAAAAAGGGATCGGAGAGCGCTGAGGTAAAATCTGGGTGGTATAGTGCTGCAGCACAATGCCACCACTGTTCCACTGGCAATAGCTTGTGTTTTACAACAGGGGAGGGGAGAGCATGAATAGGCTGATGATGTGAAACAATTCTACCAATTCAGGGCTACAAACCCATCTTCTGTTCCACAGGGAGTTGAACAAAAAGGGAAAGCAGGGAGAGAAAGAATTAAACCAAAATGAGTTAATCTAAAAATCTTCCATAGCCTGGAAACACTTCTCTGAGATTCCAGGATGAAGTCTGAATATTATTACTTGGACTTTAAGTTATTGACAAAGCTTAAGAGACGTGTAGAGAAAGGCTTATGGCTTCTTTGTGTAAAGGATAAAGTACAATAGGCCTAAGTGCTAAGATCTCTTGGGCTGCTCTGCTCTTGCTCTCTCTCGCTCTGAAAACTGTAGCAGTAGTAAAAAATGATTGGTGGTGCCATTGGAAGTGCATGTGACAATGCATGTCCACTTCAGGTCCCCTTAAGAGGGTATTATAGTTAGGGAAAATATTTGTGCTCTGAAGATGACACTCTCCATTTTGTTAATGGCTCTCAGCTGGTGCTGATAATCACACCCACCACACTCCTGTCAGTTGTGTGCTGTTTTCCAATTAATGGGGACTTGGAGAAAGCATCCTTTTTTCTGCAACCAAGACAATTACATTGTGTTCACCTACTTGAGAAGAGGGAAAGGTGACTATGGGGGCATGGCGCACTGTAAATTACTGATAAAACAAAAACAGAGCCAGCACCCCACCAATAAATTAGGATTCTTGGCTCCCATTTGGGGCAGACTTTGGGAAGAGCACATGGCAAGCTAGGAGTGGAAGAAATTTGCACAGAAACAACTGCAGCTTGGTCATTTTATTGCACCAGCATATTACATGAAAAAGCCTTTTCTTGCATTTTTAAAACATTTAAATGTATCTTGTGCTGACAGTGTGTTGTTCTGGCCTCAACAGAACTTAAGAATGCATGAATGAAAGCAAATGCCAGCAAGAGAAAGAGAAAGACGAACCATAATTCATTAAACATAAGAGCAATAGAATCTAAACAGTTTCCTTTTAAAAAATAAAATGAATGTCATCTGTTTTGCTAGGAGTGGATAATAAATCGAGGTCAGAGGGAGGGTCTGGGTGCACTAGGAACACAAAAGTGGGCCATTAACGTTCTCTTCTCCTTGTGGAGAAAACCTAAATACAGAGAGGCACAAATATCTGGATTTAAAGTGTAAGTCTTGGCACATGAAGCACTCCTGACAACTGTAGTGAGCACTATATCAACAAATGGATTTGATTAAAATAATAAGGTTGATAGCACCGTATTCTTCATTAGCTGCCCGCTAAAAAGGGTTTTTCATTTAATTGTCACTAAACGTTATGGAAAAAAAACAAGGAACATTTAACCTCTTGCAATTATTTTACCTCAAATAAAAATATTAAAATTAAAATCAATGCGGTTTTAGGCTTGGTTGGAGCTATGAGAAAGCTCCGCAAGGGATCCAACATGGAATGGCTAAATAGAAAAAAGGTGTCGTTTGTTCAAGTGGGATAATTACCACCCTGAAACATAATTTATGAGCCAGATCCTTAGCTGGTGTAAATCATCATAACACCACTGAACTAAATTCTAAAATTAAATAACTCTTTTTCTATCATTCTATATCACAGGTCAGCTTCTATGAACCTATGGGTTAAAATTATGAGGGAGTTCTTTTGTATCTGTCTCAGTTTTAGATGCTACCTACAGACCTTGACCATTCCAAGGGAGAGGCCCAAATCAGTAAAACGGCAAGTATAGGTAAAAACATGCTATTTTTCAATGCTTAGTTGTAAACATTGATCATGTTGTGTGTGCGGAGCCAGATCCTCTGTGGAAAGCTGACAAACACGTGACAGATGTTAGTTACACTGTTTAATGCGCTAACAGAAGGAGCTCAGATACTGAGTTATAAGAACCAGAAGTAGGAGTCAGGGCCATTGTTCCCTGTAAGCTGTGTGCTTGTGCAGCCGCCCAGGAGACATTCAAATGCCACCCGGCTGATTAGCAGAGTACCCTCAGCTAGGTTTGTGTTTCTACTGGGGATGCACATACGCACGTGCTTCAGGACACATAAAAATGTATTCTTCTCATGGAAAAGATTAGAGGGTCTATTGGTCAGACAATTTTTAAATATGAAAGTTTATTTTTCTAATATCTAGTTTCATATCTGCAGAAAGATATTCCAAGCTGTACAGTCATGTCCTAGGATCCTACTTCTGCCTCACACTGAGGTCACTCCTGGAGGGTACACATGGGTTGTTGGTTGTTTTATGGTGCTCTGTGTAGAGAAAAATATGGGTTTTTAACTTTCTGATCAGTATCCTGACAGTGTCCTTTTGGTGAATGAATTTTCATTGATTTATTGTAATATCTGAGTACTAATGGGAAGCCAGTCATCCTACCTGTCTGACGAACAGGCTAAATTAAGTGAATCGTCTGCTGTCATGTTGGATCATGACACTTCAAGGACTCGCTTGCAGAGTCTGTAAGGGTACATCTACACTGCACATGGAACTTGAAATAAGCTACGCAATTTGAGCTACGCAAATTGCGTAGCTTATTTCGAGTCAATTTCAAAATAGCTTATTTCAAAATTTGGTGCTGTCTACACAGGACTTATTTTGAAATAAATCGCTATTCTAAAACGTCCCTCACTCCTCATGGAATGAGGTTTACAGGGATGTCGGAATAGCGAGCCTGTTATATTTTGAAATAACAGGTACACTCAAAAGATGTGGAATAGCTATTTCAGGATACCTCCAGTATCCCGAAGTAGAGCTGCAGCGTAGATGTCACCTAACGGAGCTGCAATGGCTTCAGAGAGATTTCTCACGGCACAGAGTCAGTAGGCAAAACCAATTCATCATAATGGCAGTAATCCCCTCTAGTTAGGGGATATAACTGTGGGCTTTAGCCTGGTGCCATTGAAGTCAATGACAAAACTCTCATTGATTACAGTGGATCCAGGATTAGAACCTTCATCATGATACTCTCATTCCATGATCTCAAACTGCTTCACCTGAACACAGAGAAAACTCTGAAACTGACAGATGGGCTCTCAGTGCAGGAATCACAGCACTAGGGTAGCAAACAGACCGGGAAGCTAGACAGATCTGATTCTATGTTAATGTCTGACAGCTCTCTGCCAACGGATGCTTTTAATCAGCTTCTATCCACAAGCTCACCCCTGAAAGACCTTATAAGTGCTTATTTCCCACTGACTCACATTATCAAGGTGGTTTTTGAGGAGGAAAAAGCAACGATCTTGGCTGACACCAGAGACTGAACCAGGGAGCTCCAGAGGCACAAGCATAACAAGGCCTGGCCTGCTCATAAGGCTGCTCTGATTTATCTAAAGGTGTTAAATTTCATTAGCCTGTCACAACTGTGTGCCTGGACACTCCCAAATCCATTTACATCTTGCTGCTATTGTTTTACATGTGTGTAAATTTACAGGGACAAGGTGAGGGAGGTAATATCTTTTTATTGGACCAACTTCTGTTGGTGAGAGAGACACACTTTCGAGCTTACTCAGAGCTCTTCTTCAGGTCTGGGAAATGTACTCAGTGCCACAGCTAAATACAAGAGGAACTAGGTTGTTTAGCATAAGTAATTATTTCAAGGAACTACTCAAGGTGAAGTGGCCTGTTAACACCCCCATCCCCAGTCATGGGGGAGGGGATAAGCTGCAGGTTACTAATAAGTTATAGATTGCTGTAATAAACCATAAAGCCAGTATCTCTATTCAGTTCATGATTTTTAGTATCTAACAAAGTTATTAATTTAAGCTCTCAGGCTCATCTTTTGAAGATAATGTACAGGTTTCTTTTGAGAATGAAGCCAGAGGTCAGACGCAGAGTGATTGCTTTGTGAAAAGTGTTGGGTTTTGATCTTTTATTGTTTTCCTGTGTGAGTTCATTTGAGAGTGTAGTGAGTGTCTGGTTTCACCCACATGTTATTATTGGAGGAGTTAACATGCTCCATGAGCTACACCATGTTGTAAAAGGCCTGTGTGGATCCATGGATCTCAAAAGGTGTGTTGTGTGGGGAATTGAATATTCTGAGTGTGTTCTCCACACTCAGGGTATGGCTAGATTGAAGGGGGGATTCAGGAAAAAACTCTACCGCATCCACGGAACATGTTTGCACTTCCACTTTTTTTTGCGAAAGAGCAAATGCACTCTTTCAGAAGCCCCTCTATTCCTCATTCTACAAAGAAGAAGGGGGCTTTTGAAAGAAGGGTTTTTTCTGACATTTGGCCCAGTTTAGATGGGCCAAATGTTGGAAAAGCCTCTTCCAACAAAAATATCAGAACAAGCTATGCAAAATGCGGAGTGCATTTTGCTTAGCTTTTTCCGACAAATGGATGTAGTCTAGACCAGTGTTTCTCAATCTTTTTTTTATGAAGTACCCCTTTAAAAAAATAAGTACCCCCAGTACCAACAGTTTTCAGACACACACACAAATTTTCTATCATTGAAACATATTTATTTAAACAACTTAATCGTAGCCAGGCGGGCAATGAAATTTTTGGGGGTAAAAAGTCCAAAAATAATGAAGTACTGTAAAACTTAAAACAAAAATTCAGTTTTCTCTAAATTTCAGTTGTGTTGACATACCCCCCAGACTTCTCTTGAGTACCCCTAAGGGTACTCGTACCACTGGTTGACAAACACTGGTCTAGACATACCCTCTGAGCTAAAGAAGAGCTCTGTATAAGCTTGAAAGCTTGTCCCTCTCACCAACAGAAGTTAGTACAGTAAAAAGCTGGTTCTCACCCACCTTGTCTCTCTGGCATCTTGGGGCCAACACAACTACAACAGCACAAAGTTTACAGCAGGAAGCAAAATCAGTGCAACCAGGACTCAGTTGAGCCGGTTTAACTAAGGTTAGTGTGTCAACAGCCTGTGAATCCCTGCAGCTTGAGCATAGCTCCATCGCTGGGGCTGCAAGAGGTTCATATCCTCTGTGGATCAGATACAAATTTTTACCTTTGCCACATAAGTTATTACCTATCCCCTTGCTGCACAGCTATACCTTTTCTCAATAGATTTCTTAATATTGTTTCCAGGGCAAATGGAGTCACTGCATTGTAATTAAGTTTTCCCTTGCCCCTGTGTTCACAGCACACAGAATGCTTACCAGCTGTTCACACAGGTATAATGTTTGTGCCAACATTCCCTGTGTCTAGGTTCAGTGCAAACCATCTCAAGGGCAGACCAATGTGCTGCCTGTTCCTTTCTTTCCTGCACCAGGGACAGCCTTCTGCCATGTGTTTTAAACAGTGGGCATGTGAAATCAAGTTGGAAGATGAATGTGCTGCTGCTGTGGCAATGCTGGCACTGAGGTGAGATGTGCTGCAAAGGAGATAGCACTTGCATTGTTCTGCAGGCTGCCCACATAAACCTGCGGCTACTTAGGATCTGTGCCCTATGGCAAGCCTCTAACCAACTTGGGAGTGGGCATTATGCCATCCTAACAGATGGGCACAAGTGAATTCAACCAAAAACACTGTGTATGTGCATCAAACTCCTGCACGGGGGTATGGTGTCCAAAGAGATAACGCCAGCCTCATGAGATCTTGTTTTTACTAAATGTGGATTGTGTCTCTTGCTTGCCTCTTACTCACACAGCCATTCATAACTGTGAATGTCATTATCCAACGCTAAAAAGGAGAAGGGCTGCCCCTAACCCCATGCAGCAGGGCACTCTCTCCCTAGGACTGACAGCAACGCTCCTCTAAAACTAAAGGCTTGCAGGATCTGCCGATGAAGGGTTCTGGGGTCGGCAGATCCCCGTCTAGACTGCCGCGCTGTGCTGACAATCAGCTGATCGGCACAGCACGGCGGCCATTTTAATTTAAATGAAGCAGCGATTATTTAAATCGCAGCTTCATTTCCCTTTTTCATGTAAACTAATCTACATGGCTCCGTCGACGGAGCCATGTAGTTTAGATGTACCCTAAGGGTGTGTCTAGACTACAGGGTTTTGTCGACAGAAGTGGACTTTTGTCGACAAAACTATACCTGCGTTTACACTACCGCCGAGTTCTGTCGACATAACGGCGACAGAACTCAGCAGTTTTGTCGACGGCGGTAAACCTCATTCTACAAGGAATAACACCTTTTGTCGACAGAGTTCTGTCGACAGAAGGCGTTATAGCATCTACACTATCCTTTGCATCTACACTCTCATGTCAACAAAGCGGCTTGCTTTGTTGCCAGAACTGGATGCAGTCTAGACGCTGTTTGTCGACAGAAGCTTTGTTGACAGTATCCGTCGACAAAGCCTCTGTTCAACAAAAGCCTGTAGTCTAGACGTACCCTAAGATGCCACAGGACTACAACTTTTCAAAGTTAAAGACTAACATGGCTACCCCTCAGAGACCCCTATAATCTAGTATAGTTCGATCCAGCCATCAGGCTGAGTAGCTGTAGAAAAGGAATGACCTCTCACAAAAAAAGAGAATGGCACTGCCAGGTCACAGAGAATTCCCTGGAGGAATAGCACAGAAATGCTGTTTAGCTTTACCTGGCCTGCATGAGACAATATACCATCTCTTCAGCAACAAGAAGGATGAAACATAACAGCACTTAACTGGAAGAGAGAAAGATGCAGCCAGCAGCTGCCAGTTACAAAACAGAGACTTTAGCTTTAGGCTCTTCTAGGTTTAAAAGCCTTGCCAGAGAAAGACATGCTGAGGAAACTGTTGCTGCAAAAGGAAAAGGCAGTTATTAAGAAAGGGGTTGATGATTTGGTGGTGCATCTAACACACTGTGGATTAAAGAACAAGTGCTGGGGAAAATTTTAACTGGTGACATATTCTTAACTTTTTGGTGCACAGGGGTTCACTCAAAATATCCAATCTACTGAGAAATAAAGCTTGTTTAAAATGGCAAAGCTAGTAATTATACCCCTGCTACAAATATTAAAGTTGTGCCGAGTAGCTCTGAAATAAGGCACAGCAAAAGCAGAAGCCACGTTTGTTTCTCAGCATTCAAAACAAAGAGAGTCAAAGTCATCAATTCCTTTGAAGGCACTTGGCTCATGCTATGGCTTCTGAATCACGTCAATAATAAGTATATGCCTGAGGAAACCACATCACCCAGAAGGATTAGCCATCACTTCAATAAGGAAAGAAATCCACCTCTAATGGCACACTCATTTATCCACCTTCCAAAAATTTTAGTCAAGAAGTAGCCATTTGCTCCCCAAATTCCTCTGGTTAGAAATTTAAATGTTCATTCAGTGGGGGACTTTTTACATCGTTTGATGAAACTAGAACTAACTTTAATTGCCCTTTTCTCTGCTAAATTCCTTTAGCAGAGTGCTCACAGTGCCCACAGCCTGTAGCATGTGTTTCTTCTGGTGGTGCACTTCCACACATGTGTTGGTGCACATAACAAAATTTATTCTGCTCATGGATGGAAAAAAAATTAGAGGGGGGCACTGGTCCTAGGCAGTCAGATCTGATGGTTAGAGCCATGGTCAAGAACAGGTACTGACAGTCAAAGCCAGTAATAGAGTTGAGACTGAGCCAAGGGCAGGACTGAAAGCAGGGTCGGAGGACAGACTGTAGGACAGAACCAAAGTCAGACTCCCTAGACATGCCAAATCAGGACTGGAAGTTGGATGCAGGCCAAAGGTCAAGGCCAGATTGCATCAGCCCAGGGATCTGGGGCTCTGGAGGCAGGTGCAGGGCTAGAGCAAGCTTAGGGTATGGCATAGACAAGGGAAGGCTGGAAGCCCAGTGAGTCTGTAACACTGTGGGACAGCAGGAGGGTTCCTGGCTGAGTAGTGCTGTTGCACTGACTATATTTGCAGCTCCAGTGGGGCCAGTAAGGGCACGTCTACACGAGGAAATTATTTCAAAATAACTAAATTTGAAATAATAACTCCCAAAAGAACTATTTTTAAATAAACGTATTCCCCAAGGAAAGCAGAAGTACAGATTTTGAAATAACCAGCCTGTTATTTCAAAATAATGGGCTTAGTAGTGTGGATGCTCCACTTATTATTTCAAAATAACTCCCTAGTGTAGACCAGGGTCAAAACCTGAGCCATCCTGGGTCATCTGACCCAAGCCTTGCCCACAGATAGGCTGTTGCAGTATGTACTGCAGGAGGGTGAGTCAAGTCACCTCAGAGAACAGCTCCTGTGTGGCTGTGGGTTTGCCTCACACAATGCAACAAAGGGATAGGAAAGCAAAGATGAATACACTCCACCCATAATTCAATCAAATAGCAAATATTAAGGGGAATAACAAAGGTTTAATATCTCATATACACAAAATGTTACCTACTTATGAAAGAACAAACTAAGGTTATGAAAGATGGGACCAGGACATTAGGGTACGTCTACACTGCAACACTATTTCAAAATAACTGGTGCTATACCGAAATAACTTAGTCCACATCTACACAGCAGGCAGTTATTTCGAAATAGTGTCAAAATACTGTCAAGCTGGAGGACTTCTTACTCTGACTCCTGTAGCCCTCATTATACAAGGTGTAAGGGAAGTCGGAGGAGGAGTGCTCTATTTCAAAATAAGTGCTGTGTAGATGCTCTCTATTTCAAAATAAGCTATTTCGAAATAAGATACTCAATTGACATAGCTCAATCTGAGTAGCTTATTTCAAGTTAAGCCCTGCAGTGTAGATGCACCCGAAGAGGAGTTAGTCTGTGGAAGGATCAGGAAGGGGAAAAAAAAGATTTGGTGCTCAGACTGTACGCTCTATGAGAAAATTACTTCACGATTCTTTGTCAATAGCATTTTGCTCAAGTCCAGCTTAAACATTTAAAAACTATTGTGCAGACTGATGCTGAACATGGTGAAAGCAGTAGTATTTCCTCATACGTTGGACAAGCATAAATAGAAAAGACTATTGGACTAAGACTAGAGAAAAATAACGTTAATGTAACAATTGTAATATTCCAAATGATCCAGCAATAGGGAAGTCCAATGAGGGATTCCTCATACAGTTGTAGTAGCCACCTGATAATACATTTACTGGCAGCTGCAAAAGAGGGTGTGTGTCGTGGGGGACAAGCTATCTGTAACAGGCAGTGTACAATATGATGCAGGGAGTCTTTTAGTCAGAGCAACTCGCACATCAAGTTAGGGTTAGTCCAGAAAGATTACATAAATAAATAAATACTAAGGAACCAGTCCTGCAAGTGCACGTGCATCATCCATGAATTTGCTCAAAGTCTCCTTAACTTCACCATACGGGTGCAAAAAGAGGAATTTCCAGAGTTATCTGGATACTTTTAATGTCTGTGCAACAGAAGAAGACTCCATGGCAGCAAGTCCAACACGTGTACCATTCTTTTTGAGTATTAAAGGTTGAATGTAAGTTTGGAACATCTGTGGTTTCATTTACAATGAAAACACCTAGAAGAGACTTAGATAAATCATATGCAACCCAAGTTAAAGCCCATTGGAATGAATGAAATGACTCCCATTGTCCTCTGTTGGCATTGGATCATGTCCACAATGCTCCCATAAAGAGAGAAAGAAAAAAAAAGTGTTATAACCACAGTTGGTTACTGACTGTTGTTCTTATATCCTTATCCTTATGTTCCATATGCCTAGCACAGTGAGACTCTGGTTTCTAGTACCACAATCCAAATCATAAGCACTGTGTAAGAGCTAGATATTACATTTAGATTATATATAGGTGTGATGGCGAGTTGGGGTTCCCCCGATCATGCAGCCCCATAGCAGCAAGAACAGACTCCGCCAGCCAGTAGAACAGAGAGGGTTTATTGCTTTTCCAGGATACAGCACAGCCTAGATGTGATGTGGCTACAGGAGTCTGGACCAGGATGCCTCAGACCCCTTGAGTTGGGGTGCCTCGGCCCTTAGACTCCCAGCCCCCCTCCTTAGTCCAACTCCTTCATGATTCCAGCCAGCAACTGACCCTTCCCCCAACACTCCCTTCCTTTGTTCCATCCCTTCCCCAAAACCGGTAGAACCAGTTTGGTCACTGTCATGGTGCCCCCCGCTGGGCAGTGCTTACAGACAGAGGCCAGTAGAGGTCATCCACAGCCTACAGCCCAAGCACAGCAACCAGCAAGGTACTGACACTACATCACAATAGGAAACTGGAAGATTTCTAGGATATGCCTGCCCAGATTTCTTGGTGTATCGGAGTGTGGTTGCTGACTCTATGAAGGTATGTGTGTTGATCAGTACGTTTCTTGTACACGGCTATGGACACAATTTCCTTAACATTCCAATCTGTTACCAGAAAGGGGAATAAGAGACTGAATCTGAAATCAGATTTAGATCTCAGTTCTGCCAGTGGTCTGCTGGGTAACTTTGGCAAGTGACGTCTCCTTCCTGTGCCTCAGCTTCCCCATCTATACAATGGGAATAATGATACTGACCTCCTTTGTAAAGTGCACTGAGACCTACTGATGACAAACGCTATCTTAGCGCTATGCAGTATTGTCATAAATAGATTAACAGTAAACATAGATCATCAAAACCTTTGACTGATGGATCCTTGAACTCTTGCTTCAGACTGTGACACATTTGTATCCTGTTGGTAAATAATAATAGAAGGCAGCATGTGCTATTGGTTAGAGCACTGAGGTGAGCGTCAGGAGACTTGGTTCTAACCAATGCTTTGACAGGCAAGTCACCTGATCTCTCTGTCCCTCAGGTTATTCATGGGGATAATGATGTCTTCCTCATCAGAGTACTGTAAGACAAAATAAGTTGAGGTTCAGATCCTCAACTGGTGTAAATCAAGCTAGATCCTACTCATAAATAATACTATTACACTAATTTACACTAGTTGGAAATCTGGTTCTAGGTGTTTGAGAAGAGTATGGAGATACTTATATGGAAGTTCCTATGGAAGTGCTAAACATTAGTTATTAACTATCTTAAAATGTACAAAGTTACACTGTACTTAGCTTGAAGTTTTTCTATAGGTGGTTCATGTTGCCCAAATCATAAAAAATAGTGCAGTTAACAGTTAAATCAAAATAATGTTAAATATGAGACAAAACAGGGATATGAGGGGAGGGGGAATCTAGCAATTTGACATGTCATGGCTTTATGCAGTTTTGGGGTAGCCACGTATTCCCAGGCTAAGAAAGACCAGGTGCATGAGGTAATGTCTTTTATTGGACCAACTTCTGTTGGTAAGAAAGACAAGCTTTCGAGCTTTGTGTAAGTTTGAAAGCTTGTTTCTATGTTAATGCTTTGATATAGTTCTATGAAATGACTTTTCAAAGTCAAGAGATTTCAAGATTAATGTGGGTAAGTCATGGCTAGAGGTTGCCACAAGGTCAGGTTTTGCCCTGAGAACATGCCTACATTGTGGAGAATGCTGAGAATCAGGAAATGCTCCAATAAATTGATCATTAATTTGAATAAACACTTCAGCTGGAAGAAAAGACTTTCTTCTCAGCTAAGAATGGGCCCAATCCCATTCCCATTGAAATGGATGGCAAAATTCCCATTAATGTCAATGGGGTCCGTCCATCTTATAATCATTGCTGAAATGGGGCACTTATATTTTATGATTCTTGAAAATCTATTTTTAACCCTTTTGTCTTCTAAGAGCTTTAATAGCTTCACCACACTTTCAACTTAATCCACAGTGAAATTTAGGAATATTCTGAAAAATATGCTATGTTAATATATGCATAAAAGATCCTAGTTCTAATTAATATGCTGTGAAAAATTAACAAATTACTGTACTGAGTATTGTACAGTTTTGACAGCTAACATCTAGTTTTGTTCATCTTTCTCTTGAGATTTTACTTGACATTGAAATCAATGAGAGTACTAATGGAATAAGGCACAGTTCAGCATGAGAAAAGGTGGTAGAACCTGATCCTCTATTTTTAAGGTAGCGCCTGATCTTTCCTGATATGAAATCTTTCCATTGACTTCAATGGGCTTTCACCTGGCCTTTGATCTCCAGATGAGGCAATGGAGAAAATGACTCCAAAAGCAAGATGAAAACTCAGAAAAGAGAAAAGCTATTTTACTGCAGTCAGGCCAGCTCCTTTCCTTTTACTGACCTTCCCATTGTGACCTTGGGAAGTTGAACATGCCACATGTCCAAAGTCTTGGTGGGTGAAGGAAAAGTTTTTTGAAAGCTTTCCTTTACTTTATCATTGCATATACATGATACCTGTATTTTACTATAGAGATTCTGTATCTAAAACTGTTTGCTTATATTCACTGCTGAATAAACATTTTGCAAAGAGCTGCTTTGTAGAGGGCTCACTGTGAGCTGGTTATTATTGTTGCTGATTATACTAAGGATTTAGCAGCAAGATAAAACCTTACTTCATTACTGCACTGGAAAAAGCAGTGAGATTTAGCCTCATTCTAACTTTACTGAAAAGACTACTTTTCCAACACCTAATTGTTGCAGGTATATATAAAATTATCAGCTAAACCATATAGGCCTGATTCTTTTATCAGTGCACATCTGAGGTAAACCCACTAGCTAAATTATCTGTGTGCTGCTTGCAAACGTAGCCTTTTTGTGTTTGTGTGAAAGTGTACGCAGGGAGATGCTTTGCTATTCTGTTATTTGACTCATTAAGCAATGGACAGCCTCAGTCTGTCATACCTCAATGTTAATTGATTTCATTAGCTCTCATTTTTCCTTTCCAGGTGCTGGGACGTCTCAAAGCATCTATAGTGTCAATGCAACCACAAAGTCATCTTAACACGATCACAGCTAATGGGATCAAAGATAAAGTTATCTCCATCAGGCTTGCTAAAAGTTGTGTGCAGGCAGCATAGCTACAGAACGTGAGGTTTCCGTATTTATAAAGTTACCAACCCCTTGTCTGGTAGGTATAACATTTATGCGACCAAAGGAGGAGAGGGGAGGAGAGAACGTAAATAATTCTTACAACTGAACAGAATTTTAAAATTGAAAGTAGAATCTATTCAATTCCTCCAATCAGTTTCAAAGGACTTGCAAGGCTCCAGTTACCATTGTGTGGCTGGTAATTCTGTGTCACAACTAATTACTGCCTAATAGCCGTTGTGGGGACAAAGTCCCCTGTTTAAAAGAGAAGTCTATTTCGTCTCGCATTCAGGCCTAATCTGACCCTGAATAGCGGAGATTACATGAGGTAATACAGCAGTTATTTCTACCTGCTGTAGTTCATAAGCTCCATCTCCAGCTGAGGCAGCAGCCCCCTCCCCCTTTACAAAGATTATTTGTCATTAAAATGCTCAGTAGCTTTTTTTTTTAAATCTGGATGTTGCCTACACTTTCAGAAAGGTTTTTGAAGGAAGATTAGCAGGATTAGGAAAGGTTCACATATGTTCAGCTTCACTATTGGTATTCAAGACATCACAACTCCACCACCACCCAGGAAGCACAAGAAAACTGAGTGCAGAGAGGGAGAGAGAGAGAGAGAGAGAGAGAGAGAGAGGCCTCCTGGCTAAAGAAAGTGAAGAACACTCCACCAGCTAAAAGAATATTTAACAGATCCAGTGCTGTGAATATTGACAGGCTGCAGAACTCTCAGCCGTAGTTTTCGCAAAATTACATCTCTTCCTTGTCATTTCATAGAATCCTTTGTCATCAGTCATGTTTGAAGGAGTGTTTCACTAACACAGTACTAAGCTTCTCTGTAGTCTCCAGACACAAGAGAGAGATTTCCATATATGAATATAAACCCTGAAACAGTTTGCTTGGCAATAAATAATATAAATTAAATAATCAATGCATATTCCCACAAGATGTTTGAATTAGATTTTGTTTCTGGATAACATCAGTTTGGGCTATGTGGGCCAGATTTTGAAAGTTAGGGGCATGGAATTGCATACATGCATATGCCTAATGTATGTGTACCTGCACCTGATACGGATGTGCAAATGAGGTGTTCTGCTCATTTACATGGTCACTTGGTTGTCTACCTGCACATACCAATCCCAAGTAAGTAGTGTATACACAAGTACACTCATGAGCCCAGATTCTCATTAATATTATGGCCCCTTTGCACCTCACTGGCAGTGTAAACCTGTCTTCAAGTGGACATACATGTAGTTTATACTTGCTCTAAGGCCCCTCCCAATGAGTGTTATAATGAGGTCTTAATATAAATGAGAATCAGTCCCAAGAGCTGTAAGTTAATTCTGTCAATTCATTTCACCTCCGAGCTCGTGCACCACAATGTTCCGTGTCTGGGATAAACACAAAGAAGTTGTGGCATTGATGCAGTTTTATTGCAGAAAAATGGATAGTTCTTCCACCAACCCACCAGACACATAGAGCTGCTGGTTTAAAAATGAAACAGAAACTCCCCTTTCGGCTAATACCCAAATGTGACGAGCACATTAGCTTCACTGAGAAGCAGGTAAGGCCTAATTATACTCTCACATACACCAATGGGAACCTAGGGAGACTGCCTTGTCTTCAGCGGTATGACATTGGACTTCCTTTGGCATCACTGGGAATCAGGCTGTAGCTCACAGACTGTGAAATGGTGGGAAAAGTGCAGTGAGAATGATTATGTATTTGTATTGCCATAGCACTCACCAGCCATGGACCAGGAACTCGCTGTGCTAGGTGCTGTACAGGCTAATCTCTGTGTGTATTGCCTGGAATATTTCCCCTTTTCAATGCCAAAATACTTTACTGGGATCACAAAATTATATTTCCCCACGTGTCGGCTTTTGTGAAAACCTTGGTCTGCACATGGTAGATGAACTCAGCTGAACCACATTTGGATTAAAGGAAATTTTTAAAGACTGAAAAACCCCAAATGACTTACTGTGTCACTGGGAAAATTTTGCCTTCTTTTCTCATCCTAAGCACCACTATTTTGTCCTTATCTCAGTAGATCTTTTCTTCATTCTTTCTCTGGTGTCCATGTTTTCCCTCAGACTCATTTCCTATCTTTTTTCCAGCTTTTCACAGCATTTATTGTTTTGCTCAAGCCCTTTTCTTTCTTTTGTGTCAATAATTTAAAAAGAAAGATGCTGGGTTTGGGTATCGCCAAACGTTAGAGGGGAGAATTCTGATTTCGGGCTGGTCCTCATCTTTCTAATGGATTCAACTTGAACCTCCCAAGCTTTGCAGGGGAGGAATCACAATTGGTGACACAGTCTGCAGCTTAGGCCTGTTATTCTATTATTTCTCATGTTGCCTTTCTCTTCCTACTGTTTTTTTTTCTTTCAGTGATTTGTCTCTCCACCACCCCTCTTTCCCCACCATTCTCCTTACCTTCCTGCCTCCCCCTCAACTCTCCCCTGGTGCTATGGTGCCCTAGATAACTATCACACCTAGTTGTTCATCCCCAGAAAGCTAATTTGTCCAACCCTTTCCCCATCTTATTACTGTCTGTTCCTTTCCTCCTGACCCCTGAACTGCCATCCCGCCCAATGGATCCTCTTTTTCTTCCCTAAGGGAACGTCTACATAGCAGGGCTAAAGTTGAATTAAGCGACGCAACTTCAGCTATATCGATTGTGTAGCTTAAGTCAAAATAGCTTATTTCGCTTTTGGCACTGTCTACTCAGCAGGAAGTTGAAGGAATAATGCACTATGTTATTTTGGAATAACGTCAATTCCGAATTAACGCTGCTGTGTAGACATACCCTAAATTTAACTCATTAAAGTCTCTGAGCCTTTTATTCCATCCCTCCAACCCCTCTTTCTCTCTTACCATCCACCCTACCTCACCCACCTTAGATAGTTTATCTCCTCCTTCTAATTTTCTCCCCTTTTCCTGTGCAGAAAGATGAACAAAACAGAAAGAGGAAAAAAAATCAGCTCTGCACACAGAACCCTCTGCAGGGAGGGGAAGGAAATGCTGCAACATCAAACCTGAGTGCATCTTTTCCCCTCCATTCTAGGCTGTGAAGGAGCTGTCAGAGACTGTCCTGGGCCTTCTGCACAGGAAAGCAGGTGCTTCCATGTCCTCTCTCTGCCTGGCCCAGTTAGAATCCTACTTACCCTGTGAAAAGCAGATGATGAGAGGGATTTGGCGGATGAAGAGTTTAGACAAAGAATGCTGGGATCTCACTCGTATAATAGATGTGCTGACAGGCACGTGCTTCATAGAGAACTTTTAAAATAAGTGACATTGTGTAAAGCAGTTACATTTTCACTTGTGAACATTTCCCTAGAGCCCCACAAAAGGAACATGTGCTGAAAATCTCACAGCAGGGATCCTTAGCATTGACAAAGTGATTCCTGTCAGAAACTATATTGCACAAAATCCTGAAGTCCTAACTCAGTCCTCTAGCAAAACTCTCCTTTAAGTCAAGGGAAAGGGAGACAATCAAAGAAGAAACTCAAGATAATAAATTCAACATGGTATACAAAAGACCAAAACTTCTGCCAGTGTTTTACTGTAGAGAAAGCTAAAGGATCTTTTAAAAAAATACAAATAAGCTCTAACTGCAGAACATATTTGTCTAGAGCAACAGATTGTTGAAAAGCTCTTTGGGCTTGTTTTAAAGAATTCAAGCTGAGGAAAGGGGAATAAAACAATAGCACAGGGATAACAAGAAAGCAACAGTCACACAAACTCTTATCTACAAAATTTGGCCTGATTCTGCAAGTTTATAATAGTTCCATAAACACAGAACTTACAGCATCATGTTGCCGAATGATAGCATTCTGTATAATGAGAATGGGATTAAAGTTTCTCCCCCATAATTTTCAGTGGGTGGTTTGAAATGAAAAAAAAAGCTCACTGTTCTTGTACTATGATGTGGCACAAACTCCTCCTTGAGTTGTATATATTTTAGAAGGTTTACCAGAAACATCAGTACCAAATGGGTGAGATTTTCACTTTTAACAAGTCCATTTTTCCCTTCTCCATTGTGTCAATATAAATAGATCATATAACATATAAACTATGTTTATATGTGAATAAAGTCTATGTTTTTCTTTCTGATTGTAATATAAGAGTGTATTTTTATCATAAGAATGAAAAAAATCCCACTATAATCCTTTTGGTGAGAATTTCTTAGTCTGAATTTTATTTGAAACAGAAGGTAGCCAAGGTACCCTGTCAAATTGTTTCTCTTTAGAGGGGAGAATCAAACTTAACTTCCAATATTGATTCAATTAATCCTCCTATGCTATCTGGAGTCTCCACAAGAGCTATAGTCGTCTTAATCCTTTAGGGTCAAATTCTGGTCCTGTTGAGGTCAACAGGAGTTTTGACTTCAACGGGACCAGATTTTGGACCCCTCGTGCAAAATCTAGCACTAAGGCAAAATTAAAGGACCTGACATCAAACACACAAAACACATGACATTTCAAAGCTCCTGTATTTTTTTGTTGTTGTTAATTGTGAAGGTGTAGATTAAATATACCCTAATACCTTAAGTCTTACATTCAGTACAAAACCAGAACTCCAAAATAGGACATAACTGCAGTGGGACTGAGTTACCATGATGTGGTCAAAAATATAAGCGATAGAATTTCTGATGCGTGTTTAATTCTAACTCGTTGCATTAACATTTTTTTTGCCGTTAATTTCCCCTCTTTTTCATAAGAGAAAACAAAAGAAAAAAAAACTTTTCAATCAATGAGCTGCAAAAGTATTTTAAAGACACTTCAGTCCTGGCACTGGGCCCAATCCTACTTGCTTTGCTCACAGTAATAGTGCCAGTCATTCCATCTGGGCAACTCACATGCAGGAGCAGAGCCAAGATGTGACTCTGTAAGTAACAAATACAACTAAAATTCCCTGAAAGGAGCAGTTACTTGAATTTTTCATTGATGCTACATTATCCTCTATAACAAATTCTTAATAAAAGGGTCCAAAACAAGTGCTATAATTCAATTATCAGTTTTATGGAAGTTTGTCACTCAGTAAGGGTCCAACCCTGCTCCCCTTGAAACTGAAATATAAGGAGCAAATCATTGTCTAACGCTCCTGAATAATCCAGCTGAAATCAATTGGAGTTTGTGTATGGTAAGGAAAGCAGGATCTGGCCTTGCAGAATTATGCTAGATAACAATTATTTGCTATCTCCTTTCCAAAATAGTATTTAATATAAAAAACGTTAGGAGTGCTTCAGATGTCTTCTGTAATTAGAGTTAAGTTGGGGTATGGTCAGTTATGGTTATGATCAATTATGATAAATTGTACAGAGCTCTGAAAACCTAAAAGTGCCACATAAAGGTTAAGAATTAGGTTTTCTATATTGTGTCCAGTCTTCAGGGAGCAAAGTATATACTGCTCAGTATTTCAAATGATGATTTTGTAAATAAAAATGCATAAATCTTAACAAATATGTGAGTATCCAGTTAGTTCAGCAAAGTTAGAAAGAATCTATGAGACACATATGGTTACAGTTCTCCATAAAAAAATGTAACTCCTGTCTTCAGGTTGCACTGCTCCCTATCCTATAATGAGTACGATATTTAAAGTCCTGAACTGTTTATATGACATTTCAGTAAATAATGCAGAGATTTGACAACATTTCCATATTCCTCCTTTAATGTCTGAATGTCTCTGACTTAATCCAAGTTCCTTGGCATTTATTACTGTTTGTTACACTAACAAGTGAGATTATGAGAATTCTAATGAAGGCTTCCAGTGAAAAACTCTGTGATTAAAATGCCATAATAACAGTTGCATGCATTTATGTGCCTGATTATCATAATCTATTTAGCACAAGTAAACATACAAACAGAAGGAGAAAAGCAAGCACACTGACACTTCAGCTAAAGGAGAATTTAAAATGAGGGAGAAACAATGTAAATATGTAAATGTCTTTGTGTATTCTTTTTATCTTTTTTTCTCATCCTTGCTTCCCCTTCTCCCTCTCCTGTTTGCTAATGAGACATCTATGCTTCATCACATGTGGTCCGTCTTTGCTAGGCCGAGGTGTGTTTTTGGGCCATCTGCTGGGGCCACTATCCAAAACAATGCCACCCAGAAAGCAAGGGATATATTTGCAGCAACCTTTGACATCATGGAATACAAGAGATGGTGTCATACAGACTCTGGTCTTTGATATGTTCATTCTGAACACTTAGTTCAGCTGTTACTCCATTAATGCAAGTCCCAAGATAACATGACAAGGCTACAGCCCCCCAAAATTTTTGACAAATTAAGAGAAATCTTGCCAGATATATAATGTAGCCTTTCAATTCCAAGGACCTATTCATTATTTTTCATTCTTTATCATACATTGGAGAACAGCTTGGCTAGGAACGTCCGGCTCCTGTCACTCAAGACATTTCAAGTATATGAAATGTACAAATGAAATGATCATGAAGGGCACATGATTAATTGTTGTTTTTGTTGCTTGGAAGATGGGCGTATATTAAAAGAAACACACAATCCCACTGAACAAGCTAAAAAGGTGTGGGATGGGAATGGCACACCATTCAGAACAGCAATAAAAGAAACATGTATGTAGGCTAAATGAAACAAATACATTACTATATTATAAACATGGGAACTCAAAAGATTTTTAAAACAGCTTTTCCAGGTGTGCAGGGAGCAATTTGAAAATGTTCACTGGAAAAGGACAAAACAATTGGCTCATGAAAGCTATGTGTTCAATGAGTGTTAGTGTGACAAGATCTCACACACACATATATCATTTTCCCCTCTATAGTAATCTTTTCAAACTTATTTATTTTGATCTTTAATGAGGACCAAAATAAATGTCTCATCGTGCTGTGTTAAAATGTAATTATGAAATGAGAAAGGTGTAACTAATAAGGAGTAGTCACACACTGACAAAAGGGGACATTTAAGAGAGGGGTAAAATTGTAATGAATCAGCCAAATAGGAAATTGAGAATTAAAGCTAAAATTCTAAGGCATGTCCTCCCCTCCATTACATGGGATCCTGAAAGCAAGGGGGATGCATTTATGGAAATGGGGTAGAATATGATCAAATTCAGCCTTGGCTGTAAACAAATACAACTTAATTTACTTCAGTGAAATTACATGCATCTTGCACAAGAGCTTAGTTTAGCCCTCATCCAGAATTCTGTCTCTCAACTCATTCTGCTGTGTTTTTAGGTGATGTAAGAACCTGAAACTAACATGACATATTAAACACCCTGAATAGGGTTTTCCAAATACTCAGTACTTAAATTAACAAGAGCTGTTAATTTAAACCATGCTGAGAACTTTAGAAAACTCCGTTCCCTATATGCTATAACTCTAGGCACAACTGGGAATGTCTGAGTTTTTGCCCTAAATTTGCTTCCTTCTCTTTTCCAGTTAGATTACAACACAAATGTAACAATTACTTTGCTGTGGGTGTTTCTGTGAATTTCCTTAGGTTACTTTCCAGTAGCAAAGTTAATAGGAGTTATTTACCAGGAGCACTTGCGTGGTGAAGCCTAGTGGGAATTTCACACATTATTTATTATTGCTTTTGTTATAATTATGTATTATGTAAATGCCAGTGGAACCAAGAAGCCTTCCTCCAGTTCAGTGTCCAGTTGCACTGGGCTCCATCCAAACATAGCCTAGAACATGATCCTTGCCCCTAAAGAATTTACAAACTAAATAATATCCTGGCCCTTAGTTTAGTACCTGACTTAACAGTACTAATAATGTTTCCTTACCTAACAACCCCAAAAGTCTCCACCGGAATTGTTACAAGCCATCCCACTGATAGTTAAATTAAAAATCCTTATGCAGTTATAAAGATAGATGTTGCATAGATTCTTCTTTTCACATAAAAGACTTGAAGCAGACCGTGACCCCCAAGATTGAATACACCCCAGGGCCAGTTCTAAAACCCCTTGAAGTCAATGGGAGTCTTTCCATTAATTTCAATGGGCTTTGGATCAGACTTTCTGGGTGAAATCCTGGCCTTAGTGAAGTCGGGGCAAAATTCTCATTAACTTCAATGGGGCCAGGATTTCACCCTCTGAATGCAGAACTCCCACTGACTTCAGTAGCAGTGTTGTACATAAAACACTTACCAGACTGTGCTCTATAGCCATTTCTATCTATCCTGTGAATTTGCCAGAAATGCATCATCTGCAAGGAGCACTTAGCACACATGCTAATAAAACTTAGCAAATGTTAATTGAAAGGAACTGGCTACTGTAAATTGTTTCCCAAACTTTGCTTTTTTGGCAGTTTTTAAACCTTTTTTTAAACAATGTAATTATGGTTGATTTCTTGTCAATTGCAATTTCTTAAATGAAATTGTTTTGCATGATAAGAGTGTACAAAAGTTACATTGCATTAAATTATATAAATAGCAATCAGAATTAGTATGTATTTAATATACACTATACCCGGACACTCCTCTCTTTTTCTCCCACACTCATCACCTCAAAATTAAACAGTATCTTTTATTCCAAGTTTTAGATTTAATTGAATTTTAAGGTTTCGATAAAAGCTTATTCAAAACAATAGGTCAAATCTTCTTTGCCTTACTCAAGTTCACTGTCCAATTGAAGGAAATGACATTAGTTCTACCAACTTCAGATCAGTCCCAAAAAGAGAAAGAAGATCAAAATACAGTCCAGGGTTTTCAATGGAAACAATGAAATAATCTATGTTGTTATGGACATCAGTGTAGTCAACGGTGTGTTTATAATTAGGGTGGGCTAGAGGGTGACAACACTGGTTTGCAGCAACTTTTTAGATTTTGATATGTGGTTTCATTCCATGTTGCAATGAAACTGTACCAGTTCTAATGTTTGTGTGGAAACAGAATTGTGTTGAAATGTCTATTTTCTGATTGACACTTGTGTTTTCCAATTTGGGAAGAGAAGTACAGAATTTATGGGTTAGGCACCTAGCCTGAGATGGGAGAAACCCACATTTAGCTTCAATTGGGATGAAAAGCTTTGCTTTAAATCAGGGACTTGATCCTCATCCAGGCCAGGTTAGGATCCTAAGCACTGGGCTACAGGGTGCAACTTTTCTCTAGAAAAAATGTCATTTAGCTGAAAATGTTCTAACCAGCTTTAATTGTAACCAAAACTATCTTTCTGGTTAAATAAGATAAAAAGCATGTTTTGTTTTTTCCTGTCTGCTTTTATCCTAGAAATACCAATAATATCAGACAGGTTTTCCTCATTTTTGTTGGAAAATTCTTGAATGACTCCCTTGTAGATTCAAAGCTATGCCAGCCTTTCATGGAAGCAATAGGTATGCTGTGTCCTTGACACAAAGAGTATTTCTAACAAATATTTGTGTAAAATAATTGTTAACAAAAATGAACCATTAATTTAAACTATCAGAATAAAAATCACCTCCCCACTTAGTTAACAGGTTTCCCTTCCTTGGTATCACTGATGTCAGAACTTTACTAATTCTCCAGTTATAAACTCGACATTATAAATTCAGATCTAGTCTATTCAAGGGGTGGGAGAACAGCAGAAAACAAAACTGGGGTAAAAGGGAAATGTGTAAGCTTTTTTTGTATACCCCAAACCCATACAGGCCTGATCCAAAGCTCACTGAAGTCAAAAAGAGTCTTCCTATTTTGGATAGGGCCCATGAACCCCTTTCTTTCCCCCCTCAACTTTGCAGATCATCTTCAGGAGTTAAATTCACCCATGGGCAAATGGCAAGCACAATATCTAGGCTCAAAATAGGGTTTATGTGAAGTTGTATATAGGTCTTGTACTGGTCACCATGTGTAGGATGAAGTGAGACCTTACATGCTTTGCCCAAGATATCACAGTATATCCTTGCTAAAGCCGGTACTAGAAATCAAGAACAGCTGGCTTTTCCATTGAATCAGGCTGACTCTCCAAAAATTCCAGAAAACCATCATTGTACTTATTGACAGTGTTCCAGTCCTAAAACAACAGTCATAGAAAATAAACTCTTTGGGGCAGGGACATCATGTGTCTGCAAGGCTGTGGCACCTGCATTTTGATTGCCGCCCTTAAAGAGTTACCTTCATACATATATCAGATATTTAAAATAATCATCTAATGGCATTTCCAAGTGATAGCCACATGAAAGCAATAATCCCGTTCCTATTAGGCTCCTGGGAGAGTCTTCATTCTTGAGTTTCATATAGATCTGATTTTAAAAGACTAAATATCCATAAGTAATAAAGTATGCACATTTTATTGTCAATAGCAACTTGGGGTGAATGGCTCCTGGAGGAAGAACCCTCTGTTACCGACTTCAGTGGGGCCACTCCGGAGGAGTTTGCAGTAATCAAGCCCCACCGAACGAGAAGATAAATTAGTCCGTTACATGCCGAGAGTGCCAGTCTTGCTCACAGGGAAGATCATGTGAATTTCGCCAGCCGCTTCAGTGAGTGCAGGACTGAGCACATGATGTGGACGGGGCCGATTATAAAATTGGTGAACAAAACAAAACAAAACACCGCGCGCCCACACACACAACAAAACAGTGGTTTCCCGCATGTTTTATTTGCCACAACGTAAAAAGCAAATTGGAAGCAGCAGACAATTTTTCACCAGTGGGAAATCAGATAAAATCCTCTTATTCCTGATTGCATTATAGGTGCTCTCCCAGTTTGACGAAACGCTGCTTTTTCTGACAAACCTGCCCCACAACTCGATCGCTACCAAATGATTTGTTCTTACTCCAGAGTTCAAACGCCACGGGCGGGGGAAGAGGGGGGGACATTTTCCCTGCCCTGGACCAACAGTCTCCCGTGCTGACAGCGCTTGCCAATCAAAGGCGATCTGGCCCTGCGCCAGAAAGTTTTCTAGAAGAAAGTTTTCGAACCCCCAGCTCGCATCCCCCTTGGCACTTTCTCGGTGAGCAGGGAAAAAATACGGAGGGCGGCTATTTGTGTCGGTTCAGACGGAAAACGGTGTGTGGCTTGCAGGAGTTTGGTAGGCTTGGCACTTGGGGACATGACTGACGGTCTGATCCTCACAACATTGTTCTCTGCAGAAATACTTTGATAAGAGGCTTAGTGTCCTTTTGGGAGACAGTGAACCGATACTGCAGTAGGATTGCTGCAGTGAGACGATCCTTCATCGATTGTGAAGGAGAAATTCCCAGGTACTCTTGGCCGAGACCGTCCTAATTAGCCAGGAAGCTGCGACCGGGGGAGGGAGTTGAAGGGTTTTCTGTTACTGACAAGCAGCCAGCGTATGGATTGGCAGGGAATTTGCTGCTCTGGCTGCAGATCTGATGCGCAAAGCTAGGATAACGTGCCTTGCCCGCGCCTGCAGCAGAGCTGGTTCAGACCTTGGACCTTTTCGTGGTCTATATTCCTGGAGATTGTTGATGAGCCGGTTACGCAGCGCAGCCCAGTATCAGGGCTGTCGACAGAAGCTGGCGTTAGACTCCCAAGGCCCCCTCTTTGGGGGTGCCGGCTTTCTTTCCCCCCTCCCTCCAAGCGCAACCAAGCGCCCGCCGCGTGGGAACTCCTGGCGAGCAGAATTCGAAGGGAAGAATTCGCCCCAGCTGGGAGGCAACAATCCGGGTTGGTGTTTTACAAAGTGGATCTGGCGCGTGTTTTCGGACATGACCGAATAAGAGGTCGCAGCAAGTGAGCGGGCAAGCCGGCCGCACATTTATTAGGGACGGTCTATTCGCACAAGCAGAACCAGAGCCAGATGGGGGGGGGGGGACCTCGCCAAGTTGCCCTGCGCTCTAGCGCCACTGGATCCCTTAGCTAGGTGAGCTGGTGCGCCTCCCTTCTGCGTGTCTGCGCCAGAACCGCCTTCTCCCGGTCAGTCAGTCAGGCTCTGCCTGACGCTCAGGGCTTAGGCCTCAGGTAACATCCTTTGTCTACACTGACCCAGCCTGCTAAGAAGCCCACGTGGCAAATGGCCTCGCTACAGTAAAATGGGGGGGTGGGGAAGCATTTATTTGGCACTTCTCTTCTCTTCTCCTTGTCTGGGGGCCTGCAGCACCTGCAGGTTCCGATGGGTTTTGCCGCGGTGGTTGTTTGCAACAGAAATTCTGGAATGACAGCTGCGTATCGGGGGGTCGCATCTGGAGCTAGTTCGCAGGTCAGAGACTTTGGGCCTTGCCTGCAAGAGCGTGGAGTTTGATTCCCAAGTTACATAGTCTCCTCCAGCCAGCTCTTCCGGTCTGGCGTTTTAACTACTAGAAAGGCAAAGCCAACGTTTGGTTCACTTGTAAAATCCAAATCCCTGCAAACCCCGCCGAACCATTAAGACATTTTCACAGAACATTCAAAGTCCAGGCTGGGCTGACCTCTCCCTTAAACATGGCAATGCCGGAGAGAATTAGGAGTCACTCCCAAGTTGGCTATACAAAAGAACCCATTCAGGTCAGCCCATCAAACCGTTATTCAATATATTAATTCCAGGTACTGGATGTCAGACACCGTAATGTAGTACCATTATTTCGCAAAGGATTTTTAAATCACCTAGCTAGAGATCTCCCTAGCGTCATAATTCAGAACACACAGATATTTGTGCAGCCCCAAGCACAAAACACCTGATATGCTCTGTGGGCGCCAGAGCTTTACGGAAGAAATGTAGGGGGAAATGTAGAGGAGTGTGGAGTGCAGGATCGAGGGTGTACGGCCAATTTTAAAAGCACGACATTGTACAGAAAGAAGAAAAGGCGTCTCAGAAAAGCCCACATGCTGAAGTGTTGGAACAGGAAAGCTCAGCCCGGAAATTTACCGGCAACTTTTCCAGCTTCAAAAAGCAGCTTTCGGAAACATGTTAACTAGTTTTAAATGTCTTTGAGAGTCATACGTCATCCCTCTGGTGCGGACTCTCCTGAAATAAAATAGTGCTATCGCCTGAACTGGCGCCATCTCTCCTGTTCGAGTGAAAAAGCCTCCACAATACTGGCTCAGCAGCACACGCCAAAAACACGTTGGCCTCAATAATCTTGTGTTTGTGGATTACAAAAAAAAAAAATCCTGAAAAGACGAGTGGATTATTAGCATTGACCCGAGAACAGACAACGGGATGTGTATGGGGTCATTTCTTGCGCCACCCACTGCCCCATCTCTAGCACTTGGCGTCTATGCCTTGCCTGTCATTTCCTTGTCAAACGGGACTTTTCCCTGCCACCTTTTCCAAACACACATACACACACACACACACACTTCAGCCCCCCTCCCCCGCGAGACCCACAAGCATTCACAGCCGAAGGATTGACACACGCGCCCGCTCAAAGAGCCCCACGCAGGCGTCCGGCGACACACATTCCAGCCACCCCAGCACATTCGGAGTGGCTTGTATCTTGCCTCCATCCAACGGGCCACTCGCTTGGCTCCGGTTCTGAGCCGCCTACTTAGGCTACAGTTTGTTCCGCTTCACCGCGGCGAGGCCAATAGCCTACTATGCCAAGCCGCCCGAAGCTGCGGCGTGGACTCAGGTTACTTTGCGCGGAGAACCCCTACTAAAAAGTTTAGGCTGCTTCTGTAGAATGGAAACGTATTGCACATCATCTCAAAACGAGTGGTAACAAATGCTTTAGGGAAGGGAAAAGAAAGAAAAAAAGAAAGAAAGAAAGGAAAGAGGACGTTTCCTCGAACTCCAACTTGCATATTTCTGCAGGCAGTAACTAGCTCAGGGCAAAGTTTGGGAGAAGTTCTGGAGCATTTATCCGGGAGCCACTAGGTGGCAGGTGTTGATATAAACCCGGATTAGTGGGAAATGTAATTAGTTACCGACGCTTATCTACTGGAGCCGGCAACCAAAAGGCCGACGAGGACGTGTCTGGTTATATCCACGAGTTAATGAATGAAAGCACTGATCCCAGCAGCTTCCAGAGACCGAACGGGACAAGGGAGAGAGTGATTCTTCCCCTTAAGGCACAGATTTCCATCTCCCGTTTTACTGGGGACCCGATCCGGCCGTTCTGTGCCTCTAGCCTGACAAATACTTGGAAATCTTTCTCTTTAGGCGCCCACTGAAAACCTCTCGAGGTCTGCAGCAGTGCAGTGCCCGTCCCCGTCTGCTGAGTCTGTCTCTGGCTCCCCGCCCGCCGGGCTCTGTCTGACAGAGAAATGCTACTTGGCTTAGTCGATGGGACTGGCTATTGCCCCGACTGACGGGCCGCCAAAGGGCAGGGCAGGGACGTTGCCGCTGATTCCCGAATTGCTGTCTTAGCCTCACATGCAAAGGTTGCAGATTTCTGCAGCCTCCCTTGCCCCTTTCTCTGCCTGGCGCTCGGCCCTCCCGCCTCCACGCCAGGTAAAACTCCCCCTGCTTACTGGCGTACGCAGCACTAGCCCGGCCCAGACACACGCCTGGGCGCGCGTAGGACCCGCGCGCCGGCCAGACACAAGCGGCCAGGCAGGGGGGCCCGGGAGCCAGCCTGCCCCTGCGGCAGCGTTTGCTCATTGCGCTGTTGTGGATCCGCGTCCGAACCGCTCAGAAACACATTTCCACGCCTCACTTCTTCCCGTGTTAAAGGCGCATTTAACGGCTGGCTGGGGCTTGGCGGGCCAGCTGGGCAACACCCGGGTGTAAAAACCATCCAACAAAAGGCAGCGCGGCTGGGGGAGGAGGGGACCCGGATCTGTGCAAACGAAAGGAAAAGCTAAAGCCGGGAACTAAACCCCAGTGCAGGAAGGGCCGGCCAGTAGATGGGGAGAAACACCCTGCCTAGGAGAGCCGTTGGTGGCAAAAGCCAGCATTGCTGCCAAAGGCCATTATAGAATGCTCCTAGAAAGGCGGGCAAAGAAATTGCTCCAGTTTCTAGGAAAGAAGTGGAGCTGCCTGGCTTCCCAAACTGTCATTACTTCAAATAAAGTTTTGAGGAGGAGGCAGCTGGAAATACTATTGCAAGCCTGGATCAGCCATGTGTGTATGTAGCCTTGTGAGGCTGCGTCTGCAGCTGACGAATTAGGGGTTTTGCCCACAAGAAGCTTATGCCCAAATAGATCTGTTCGTCTTTAAGGTGCCCCGGGACTCCCTGTGTTTATAGTAGGCGCGTGTGTTTAAAGATCACCAGCAAAACAGTCTGATATAATCAGCACAGGTGGGCAACACCAACGCTCTAGGGTGGCTCAGGGTTGCTCCTGCGCGTCGGATTTGAAGGCAGGACATCTTTTAAAACGGGACATTCGGACTGTGTTGCGTTACCTACGTGGACTCCCGCCAACTTCGCTGTCCGACCCCAGTGTTTGAGTCACATCTGTTCTTTGGCAAACCCTTGCGCGGAAACACTAGGACGGCTCAAAATCACTTTGCTTTTTCTCTACCAAATTCCCTTTCCTTCGGCAGCCATTCCCCAGGAGGAGTGCAGAGAGAGGATCGGTCGGGATGGTTTTAGACTTGGATCTCGGATGAACACGGGCCCCCCCCCCTCGCCGCGCCCCCTGAACTCCATGTCTTTCATTGCCCTGAAACATGCGTGTGTGGGGTGCAGTGGGAGATGGCCCAGACCAGACATAAGTGGCTAAGTAAGTGTGGGCAGGGTTGCATTGTGCCTGGTGAGTGTTTACATTTGCGCGGAAATAGCGATGTGTTTGTGAAACCTATTAAAACTCTCCAGCGCCAGCGCCCGGCGGAGTGTCCCGGGAGTTTAGAGCCAGTCCTTTCACAATATTATTGTGATGCTGGGACTAAGGTTTGTTTGGTCTATTTTTCCCCCCAACAGCTGTTCCGAACGCTGGCATTGTTACATTTTGTTACAGATTTGACAAAGGTCTCTCCTTTTCTCCCTCTGTCTCTCTGGGTCTCTCCTCCTGGCCAACGCCATTGGCTGGAGCTGCGAAGGAGCGTGTCTGAGTCAGTTTCATTGAGCGGAATTAGCCGGGATGACATCAGTTTCCCAGCCCCCTGGCAGCACTTTGCTTATTGGTGCAGCGGCCCCTCCAGGACAATAACATTGTTCTCACCCGGCGCTGCTTGCCGATGTGCCTATAAAAACACCATCGAGACGCCCAAAGGTGCGTATTATTATTGTGATCCGTGACAACCACCAGCGGCGCCGGAGCGGGCCCGTCCTGCCAAAGGGATCGCTCTGCAAACAGTAAGTTCCCAAAGAAATTGACTCCCTGGCTCCCGGGGGCGCTGCGGCAGCTAACTTTATACGGCAGGCGTCCCCAATAGCCCTGGTCCACGAAACCCAAATAAATCAACGGGGATGGACAGACCCCCCTCCCCCACACACACACACTGCAAAGGGCGCTCAGCCGGTTCGGTCTCCGACTCCCACCGCCGGGGCGCCGTCCCGAGCGGAAATGAACCCTCCATTCGCCCAAGACAGTGGAGGGAGGGAGGAGGTGACAGATGAGGCGGCAAAAGCGGGGGGTGTAAGTGTTCAAACAAGTACCGATCTGATTAGAAAGATTCCTCTCCCACCGGGAAAGGATTCATTTTCCTTCGGTCCTCCCCTAACCCCCTACCCCAGCGACTCCAGTCACTTCTCCGGGATTCCCCCTCCTTTTAAAGCGGTTTGTCCTGCGTTGGGGCGCAATGTGTGACCCTTGGGAAGCCAGTCGTGCAAGAATCGGATCTGAAAAGATCCCGCTGTTTGGCGGGGGAGGAGCAGGGTGGAGATCCAAGGGTGTGCTGTCGGATGCTGGGGAGCAACTGGGGAGTATCCGGGTGGCAATTGTGTTGTGGCGTGGAAGGTGGGGAAAGGGGGCTAGGGGAGGAGGCGAGGGAAGGTTGGGGAGTATCCTGAGAGACGGGGGCTGATAATGCTCCTGGTGTGGGCTTCGGAAAGTGGCAAAGGGGGCTTTGGGATTTGGTTGCGGCTGAACTTGGAGGCGAGGGCCCGAGGGAGCGGGGAAGGGTGTCTGGGACCCTGCAGGCAGGGGGGCACGAAGGCTCTCGCAGACACGCTGGGCTGCGGACTGGTAAGAGGAGGCTGGGTAAGGGCATTGCTAGGTCCTGGGAGCTGCCTGGAGTACCAGCTAGGTGAAGTAGAGACTGCGGCGCAGCAGAGTTTCTTGTCCCATTGATTCGGGGTCGCTCTCTGGTTTCTCCTCCCAGGAAGCCTGGTGCGCGCCGCTCTGCCCTCCCCGGGGCCATGGACTCCGACGCCAGCCTGGTATCCAGCAGGCCTTCCTCCCCGGAGCCCGATGAGCTCTTCCTGTCCGCCAGGAGTAAAGGCAGCAGCGGGGGCTTCTCGGGGGGCACCGTGTCCAGCTCCACCCAGAGCGACTCCCCGCCGGAGCTCAGCGCAGAGCTGCGCAGCGCCATGAGCGCAGCCGGGGTGGTGGTGGTGGACAAGCTGGGCTTCAAGTCTTCTTCCTCCTCTTCTTCTTCCTCCTCCTTCCTCCTCCTCCAAGAAGGACAAGAAGCAGATGACGGAGCCCGAGCTGCAGCAGCTGCGGCTGAAGATCAACAGCCGAGAGCGCAAGCGGATGCACGACCTGAACATCGCCATGGACGGGCTGCGGGAGGTGATGCCCTACGCGCACGGGCCCTCGGTGCGCAAGCTCTCCAAGATCGCCACGCTGCTGCTGGCGCGCAACTACATCCTCATGCTCACCAACTCGCTGGAGGAGATGAAGCGCCTGGTGAGCGAGATCTACGGCGGCCACCACGCCGGCTTCCACCCCTCCGCCTGCCCGGGGGGCATGGCCGCCCACTCCGCCCAGCTCCCGGGGCACCCCGGCCACCCCGCCTCCCACCCCGTGCACCACCCCATCTTGCCCCCCGCTGCCGTCTCCAGCGCCTCCCTGCCGGGATCCGGCCTCTCCGCGGTCAGCTCCATCAGACCCCCGCATGGGCTCCTCAAGTCGCCTTCGGCCGCCGCCGCGTCGGCCCCGCTGGGCAGCAGCTTCCAGCACTGGGGAGGGATGCCCTGCCCGTGCAGCATGTGCCAGGTGCCCGCGCCGCCTCACCACCACGTCTCCAGCATGAGCACAGCCAGTCTGCCCAGATTAGCCACCGACACCAAGTGAGCAGGCGGAGGGGAGCTGCCGAAGCAAGGTGGGGATGGGGAGAGAGACTCCTAGCCCGGAGGAGACGCGGGCACATTTGGGGGACAGAGACTCTCTGGGGGCCTCCCGCACAGGCACAGATAAGGACTTACAAGGACATACCGGTCTCATCCACGATTTTTAAATACACCTCCCCCACTCACAGGCTGGTCCCGAGGCAACCCGGGGCACTTTGAGGCACGTTCCACCGTACGGAGCGGGACCGAAGGCGCTCAATCACTGAAGCCCCGGCAGAAAGCGAGAGGAACAAAATCCAGTTCCTTCTTCCTCTACGCAAAACTGCTCCTCTCTCCTCCAGCAGGGAAAGGAGGGGGCCAGCCTGCCGTGCAGCACTTGGTGTTCTGTCCAGTTTCAATAGCAATTGTGTAAACGCACAGAGCATTTTTACACTACATATATGTGCGTCTTTTGTAACTTGGATAGGAGTTGAAAATAGTTAGAGACTCTTCTCAACGGAAATCACCAACATTGCGCAGGGTGTTTTGCTTGTTTGTCTTTATTATTTTTACATATTCCCTTTCAACGTTTTCTGGTTCATATACTAAGAACTGTAAGGCAGTTATTCGGAGCACCCGGCTGGTCACTTCCTACCAACCTAATTTGCAAGAATGAAGGCTTTAGATGTAAATGTAGCCTGCAAAGTTTCCGGGGGGTTGGATTTGTAAATACACTGTCCGATGATGATGCAAGTCCCTTATGCTTGAGCTTTCTGTTTGTGCACTTGTACTGGAAACCTTTGAATGGTAAAGGGTTTTTTTGTTTTGGTTTAGTGTATAACACGTTTTTCTTTCCTGCCACCATTAACAAAGTTACAAAACTCTTTAATGCGCTGTCTATGTAGGAACTCCAAGCTGCCTGTGTTGCAATACTGAGAACTTGGGCTTGTTTCTGAAATAACAATTTTTCTTATTACTGCCCCTTGCAGAGATTTTATCATCTGTTTATTTTTGTAAAAAAAAAGTTGCTAAATAATATTTATTACTTGTTTGGTTGCAAAAACAAAATGAGTGATCTACTGTTGAGATTTTAAATAAAAAACATTTTAAGTACATTGCTTTTTTCCATCCATTTATGTTCTGGGAATTCTAGAGGCCCAGGGTGAAGAAGAACAGGACTTACTTACTTTTAGAAAAAAATAATACGACATCATGCTTAAATAGACCAGAAACAGATCGAAAAGGATCTAGAACATTTTAAATATAATACTTCCAGCCTTTTTTCCGAACACTCTTACCAAGTTGCAATAGAAACTGTTTCCCCTTCAGTCCCTTAAGTAGCAAGAATAATAATTATCAATTATATCAGTGTTTGTTGTCCAAACTTTTAAGGGTTTCTTAAACAAAACTCAGCATTCAGTAAAGACAGGAGAAGGAAATATTGAAAGGTTGGTGTTTCATGGTCGTTGTTTAAATAATTCAAAATAAGAGACGTTAGACAAAAAAAAAAGCTGATTTGGGAGATCCCTTTCTACTTCATTGTGTATCGATGTATTTGCATATTAAACTATCCTGTGCCGAGATAGTCAGACACAACAATATATTGGAACAACATTTTAGTTCTCGTGTGCTTTATACCTCCAACTTTAAAATGATTCAACTGATTTAAAAGGAAAGTCTGGGGATATGGTTTGCACTCGAAAGGACGCCGTATTTCTTCACTTCTAAAAAAATTGACTCCCCTTCTTAGCAAAAAACAAACAAAAAACTTTTCAAATAAGCAGTTTTGCTTTGGGTGTAAATATACTTAATATCTGACACCACACCCTGGGTTCGATTCGAATCCCGCAGAAAGAAATAGCAGCAATCCCATCTGTTTTCATAGGAGCAGGATCGGCTCCCTCATTTTCCCATTTCACTCTTCCTTAGCGCTTTCAGCTTTATTACCACTTCACTTAACGCACTAGATTTTACTGCACTTCCCCCACACTAACACGCCTGTCTATTGAATAGTGCAGAGAGCTTCTTTAGCAATAGGATTGCCCGCGCGCCCGTACACACACGCACACCCACACACTTAGTTTCCTGCTAACACTTCTGCAAACACTTCAGTGGCTCCAGCGCCTGAGTTTTTTATTTACGCAAAACGTCAGTGGACTTGAATTCGAAGCTGCACGGCATCTGGACGGCAAGTCTTGTCTTTTTTCCGGAGCCATTTTCAAAAATGACATAAAAACTCCTTGATGTTGACACGCAGATATTCCAGAAGGCGGCTTTGTGCCGCCAAAACCTGCCAGGGCAGGGAATAAATTTGATTTCTTCGGGGGCATTTTTATTCAAGCGGTGAATATTTTGAAGCGATGCCCAAAGCATATTTCAGCGTGGGCTTGGGCATCCCAGTTTTTGCTTGCGTAAGAATCCTGCAGCTTTCGAGGTATTAGACCTGGGTGTCTCTCTAAGGAAGGGCAGAGACCCCGAGAAACTTGCTCCATTATTTGCCAGGAGGACTGGAATTTTCTGAATTTGCTTGTTCAGATAAACCCCTTTTTCTCCGTCAAGGAGCAATAGGACTTTTAAAAAATGAGGAGCAGAGAAGAGGGACGTAAATTCGTGTGATGGGCTAAAATTCTCTCACTCCACTAAGACCAGGCAGCCTCATAGTTTCCATGGGAGAAGAAGAGAGGGAGAGATTTAAAACTTCTCTCTTAATGTTATCACCACGTTTCAAGGCAAAACCTTACCACACAAACGCCACGTGGTGGATCGCATTCCCTGGAAGTGGGGACAACTAGCAGCCCTTGCCCCGCGCGCAGATATCGCTTTTAACCCCCTGCTAGGAACTGGTGGCAATGCGTTAAGCTAGTTCCTACCCACAGAGGGGCCAGATCCTGCTCCCCACCAGAGACCGTGGCTAAATTCCCAATGTGTGCAGGATCCTGCTGGCAGGGCATTGTATCTGGCAGTGAGAAACTGGCATAGCAAGAGACGGCGATGAAGGCTCCAGACGGTCTTTTGGGCTCCGGGAACATACCAGGCAGACGGAGACCATTAGCAATTGTTTCCTGTGCTAATTTCCCGTGGCCAGGATTACTCTGAGCAGCAAATGCCATCTCAGACACAAGCTGGTCTGGTGAAGCCGATCCCTGGCTACATAGCATATCCTCTCTCCCCCTCACCCCCCCAGTGTCCCCAAGGAGACTCTAGGGCAAAGCAGTTGGGAAGATGTCCCGAGATACCACCCTCTCTGTCGCACGTTAACGTGGCGCTCTGTTTGAAGGTGACCAGCGCATCCGTTGGGATTTCCAGTGTGGAGGACCAACGGGGCCCATTAGATAAGGTGAGGAATAAATGCAAAAAGCGAGGAGTCCTGTGGCACCTTACAGACTTCCTATGGGCATAAGCGTTGCGGGGCCAGGCCGCATTTAGCCACTCACACGCGCGTTCTTCCCCGCCTCACCCTCCCACCTTCGTTTGGACGCGGGCAGGCCCCTTCACTCAGTCCCCTGCCGCAGCAGAGAAAGGAGTTTCTTCTGTTCTCAGGGCATGGGTTAGTAAGGGTTGTCCTTAAATAGCCCTCGCCCTTACGCGCTTATTTGCCAGTGCTACACCTGTCCTCTCCCTTATACAGCAGCCTTAATGGCTTGAAAAGGGGGGGGGGTATAAAATCGAACAGCCCACGCACAAAAGCTAGTGTCCCTGGCCTCGGTTTGTCAGAGACTGGAGAGGGATCACCGTGATGATTACCTGTATCTGTTTACCCCCTCTGGAGCGTCTGGCATTGGCCACTGTCGGCAGACAGGACACTGGTCTAGATGGACCTTTGGTCTGACCCAGTCTGGCCATTCTTCTCTAGTTGTTGTTTTGCTTAACAGTAAGTGGAGTTTGTAGGCTTTTCACCCCATCACCGTCTTCAGAGTTAAAACGAGTAGCTCTGTGAGCTGTTGAAGCACCAGCCTTCTCAGAGCAGCAGCAGAAAGGGACTGGGGTGAGCCGCGCCAGCAGAAAAGGGGTGGGAAGAAAACGCCAGCCACAAAGCTATTCCGTGTGCCATCTCCAGCGTGCAGGGACGGAACGAAAGGGTCCTTTGCCCTGGGCACAAGGTCAAAAGACGCTGACAGAGACAGGTGAGTGTGTCTGTAATATAGGGGCTCAGGCACATAGCCCGCGTTACCCCCATTCGTCCTGCAGTCTGGAGTCCATGAAGCTGCAGACGGCTGTACACAGAATACAGGACCCAGGGAGTGAAATCCGGCCCCGTTGACTTCCGTGGGGCCAACATTTAACGCAGCGAGTGTTTTGCTGGCACCCAAGGTGCAAAATATGGGACTGGTTTCTAAAACAAATATCCTTCAGTAGAAAGAATAAGCAGCCCTGGGTTTTCCCACCACTGTATTTTCAGGCAGCTAACAAGGTATTAGCAGCCCTTACCAGAAGAATTCCCCTCTCTCTTTATCAGAGCGTAGTTGGCGTGAAACCCGGTGCTTTTATTTTCAAGATAAACTTAAAAGACAACAAACAGTCTGGTAGCACTTTAAAGACTAACAAAACATGTAGATGGTATCATGAGTTTTCGTGGGCACAGCCCACTTCTTCTTAGCTGCCATCTGTACCGATGCTACTAACCCTGAAGAATTACCCCCCCTGCAATATATCGAAGTTTGCTGTCGCAGGGTTGAAGGATCACTGCTTTAGACCTGCGACTTTAGCAGGGCACTGCGAACGCCAAACCTTCAAAGTAAGCCCTGGCAAGGCAGGCCCTTTCGGCAGGGAGTGCCTTGTGCATGACAGCTAAGGCACCGGCTCTCTTCTTTGCGGGAAGGAATCCGGTCACCGGCTGTCCCAGGGGCACCGCTTAGGAACCCGCGCTAGCAGTAATGGCCGGATCCCGCCACTATCTTGCAAACGACACTCCCCCCGACTAGAGATCGGGCCCCCCCAGCTGCTGCCTCCAAGCCAGCAAAGAGCCAGCTCCCAGCCCGCACTTCCCAGGAGGCAGACAATGCTGCTGTGCGGCCTCCAAAGCAGCCTGGCGCAGTGCTGAGTTACAAGAGGACACTGGAAGGACCCTCCAGGTTAAAAGGCCACTAGGAGCCTATTTCCGAGAGCCCTTTGAAACCGAGCTGAGCTGCGGGTCCCCAGCACCGCTTGAAAAAAAAACCAACCCCATCCCTCTGCCGCCCCGATGGACTCTGGCATGGGACAGCCGCCTCCGTCGCCATCTGCAGCCGGGGAAGCCCAGTAAGCGGAGCCGCTTCCCCAATTAGCGCTGCTGCGGCGAGGTAGCGCTGCCGCGGGAGGGGCAGGAGCAGGTGAGACTCAGAGGGAGCGCCATTAGGGGCGGCCCTTTGTCTCTATTAAAGGCAACAATTAGCAGCCTGACAGATGCCGAGGTTCGGCCGAGGCCAGCAGCTACTGAACTACGCGGCTGCCTCGCGGATCGCATCCTGCTAACCCAGAGGGCCTTCCCCGGGGACAGGCGGAGCGAAATGCGGCCTGCCGCGTTCCTCCCGCTGCGCTTTGGCGCCCTCCTCCTACCTCAGGGCTCGCGGGCGGGCGATGAATGCAGGCGCAGGGGGCTCTCGCACATGCAGACCCCGCACCAGGGAAAAGGCCCGGTTAGCCCGTGCGTTGCGCTCCGCTAAGAGCTGGGGAAGCTCGTGACGGGGAGGGGGAGGCTTTTCATCAGCTCTCGGGCCTGGGACCCCTTACAGAGCACGAGTGCACGGCTCATCGCTGAGGGGCTAAAGGGAGTGTTGTTGGCTCCTGACAATGCCCGTTGAGATCGCTCCCCCTTAGACATGGTTGCGGTGGAGTGGGCAGGGGTGTCATTTTGGTAGGGGGGGGGGGCTGTACATGCCGTGAGGGGGGGGAAGGGGAGAGTGAGAGAATGAGATCCAGAATGGGGACAGCTGTTTTAGCAGTGTCACTGAGGATGCTCAGTACAAGCCAAGCAACAAATGGGGACTGAGAACCAATTCCTCCCATCTTTCCCTCCCCCTCTCTTCCCCCCCCCCCACATCATCTCTGTCTGAGGGCTCCTAAGGCAGTGGAAAACTCTCCTTTTTTGCCAGACAACTTAGCAGTTAGCAGGAGCACTGTATCTGATTCCTATATAAAAGAAAGAGAATTAAATAAATAGTAGACCCACTCAGCTCTAACACTAATATATTCTGACATCTTGTGGCAAGTCACTTAAGGGACACTAGTTAGCCTTAACATTTTAATGTATCTTCTTACTTTGTTAATAACTCTGGGGAGAGAGACAGACCCTGTCAGGACTCCTGGGCTCTCTCTCAGCTCTGGAAGGGGTGTGGGGTCTAGTGGATTGTAGCAGGGGACAGATACATTTCAGCAGCCATACTGGGTCAGACTAAACATCTTTCTAACCCAGTATCCTGTCTTCCAACAGTGTCCAATGCCAGGTGCTTCAGGAGGAATAAACAGAAGAGGCAATCATCATGATCACCCAGTCTCAGCTTCTGGCAAACAGAAGCTAAGGACAGCATCCAGAAGCTGGTAGCCATTGATGGACTTGTCCTTCTTCAACTTATTTTGTTCTTATTGGAACCCTGTTATAGTTTGGGCCTTTCCACCATCTCCGGACAAGGAGTTCCACAGGTTGACTGTGAAAAAATAATTTATTGTGTTTGTTTTACATCTGCTGCCTGTAAATTTAATCTAGTCAGCTTCTTGTGTCATGTTAATGAAGGAATGACTAACATTTCCTTATTCTATTCTTCCACATCATTCATAATTTTCTAGACTTCCAAAATATCCCCAATGATCCTTCTAGCCCTGTATCCTGTCTTCTGACAGGGCCAATCCCAGGTGCTTCAGCAGGAATAAACAAAAGAAGCAATCATCATGATCCATCCCCTATCACCTATTTGTTTGTTTAAAATCTGCTGCCTATACATTTAATTAGGTCGTTTTCTTGTGTTATGTTAGTGAATAAATGAATAACATTTCCTTATTCTATTTTTGCACACCTTTCATGATTTTCTAGACCTCTAACATATTTTCCCCCATTCTTTAGTCACTTCTTTTCCAAGCTGAAAAGTTAATCTCTCCTCATATGGAAGCTGTTCCTTACCCCTAATCATTTCTGTTGCCCTTTCTGTACCTTTTCCCAATTCAATCTTTAGATGGGGTGATCAGATCTGCAAACAGTATTCAAAGATGTGGGCATATAATGATTTTATATAGAGGCGAGATGGTATTTTGTCTTATTATCTATTCCTTTCCTAATGATTCCCAATATTCAGTTAGCTTTTTAGTTTTTAAACTCCCACTGCACATTGAGCAGATGTTTTCAGGGAACTATCCACAAGGATTCCCAGATCTCTTTCTTGCTTGGTAATAGCTATTTTAGACCCCATTTTTTTGTATCTATAGTTAGTATTATATTTTCCCATGTGCACTACTTGGCACTTATCAACACTGAATTCCAGCTGCCTCTCTGTTGCTCAGTCAGCCAGTTTTATGAGATCCCTTTGTAACTCATTGCAATCAACTTTCCATTAATTGTTATTTACCTGTTTTTCAAGAACATTTATGAGAAGTTTAACAGCAGTGCTCCAAATGCAAATCCCTGCAGCACAACACTCATTCCTATACTCCCTCCCCCCCCCCTTTCTTTTAAGTGGACTACCGGGCAATGTTTCCATGATGATCTAACAGTCCTTCAATTACCTGAATAACCAGCCTTTTGTTATTCTTAATCCCCCTCCCTCTTTTTATAACAAACTCCCTCCTCCAAAGGCAAATATGCAAGCAGCCCAAACTGTTGCATTTAAGAATTGCCTCCTGGAATCAGGGCATGGACCTTTAAGCAAACCTCAAGCATGAAATCCAGGGGTTCACAGCCCTCCCTCCCCTCCGCTCCTAAATGGCGCCCTTGGGGATGGGATGCAAGTAGCTAACCGGAAGTACATGTAGCTACAGGGGCAGAAAGGCATCTGGAACTGCCCTGCTTTGCGCCATTCTGGACAGCGGAAAGGTCATCTACAAGCTGGGAGGAGCGTTCGCCGCAGGCTTGCAGGCAAAGGGAGGAAACGCTGCAGTGTAAACTTCATACTCTCAAGGGAACTCCTCCCTCGCACAGCCTGCATTCAGGAAGCGAAGGAATCTTCCCTGGTCCTTCCATTTTTATCCCGCTGAACAGTCCCACTTATTATATGGAAGGTCTGCGGGATCTGGCTCTATCCTGAAAAAAGCCCTCCCCCCCCCCCCGCACCCAGCACCATATCCAGGGGGGCAGGAGGAAGGCAGCCCTGTTGTCACTAATTCCTTATGAGATATTTACCCCCGAGTGTCTCTGTTTCCCTGGCCTGTGGTGTAGGATAGCTATATCTCCAGGCTGGGGCTGTTATAAGTCTGATTTAACCTCTGGAAAGAACTGTCCCGTGCTGGCTGCGGGGCGCCACAGAGGTGCAAAGGGTGATAGAGTCACACCGGGAAAGAGTGGAACCAATCGGAAAGCCCGCTCCCTTTTTTGAACCCCTGCAGTGGAGCGGAGAAGCCGGGGGGATAGTCCTGTCCTGTCCCCCTTCACCGCACTCCCACAAGACCAGCCCACAGAGCCAGCTGCCAGCTGTTCAGTGACTCGCTTCCCACCTCAGTGTGCCTGCCTGGCCTTTCACGTTACCCGCCAATGACATTAGCTGACTTTATTTTAGCTCCCATCCCATCAGCCCTTGCTGTGCCCATATGTTCCCCTGCTGGCTTAGCACGGCCAAATGCCCCCACAGGGCTCCACTTACTATATTTACTGTAGATTAAGCCGATGTTTGGCTCATATAGAGTTACAGAGTTGGCGGTAGTGGTGAGATGATCCATATGCTTCCAAGTACACCAGGTTAGATTTACTTTATAGCACCTCACACATATGAACTGCATCATTTAAGCCTCCCAGTGGTTCTTAACCAGGGGTCCGCAGAGGCCTTCCTGGGGTACATCAACGCAGGTAGATACGTGTTTGGTGTTACAACAGGCTACATAAAAGCACTAGCCAGTTCAGTGCACGCTATATTCTCACACAATGACTTGGGAATACTGCTCTATAGACTATGCATTGGCATACAAATACATTGTTTATATTCCAGTTGATATGTGTTATAATTACTTACTTGGAATGTGTTATAATTACATAGTAAAATGAGAAAGTCAGCAGTTTGTCAGTAAAAGTGGACCGTGACACTTTTGTGTATTTTATGACTGATTTGGTAAGGAAATAGTATAAGTAAGGTGTAACTTGAAGCTACAAAGACAAATCAGACTGGTGAAAGGGGTACCCTAGTCTCAAAAGGTTGCGCGCCACCGCTCTAGACCGGTGAGGAAAGAAGAGAAGCTGTATATAGGTAAGGACATGATGGGACAAATCACCAATACCAAACTGGGCCACTTCCTGTATTTCTGGCTCACCCCAAAGGCTACTGGTTGACTGGGAGTGCAAGCGATGAAGAATCGAGCCCTAGGCTTTCAGGTGCATTTAAAGCCAGAGCTCCTTGAAACCAATTAAATGAAACCCTTTTCCATTGACTTCAGTGGGCTTTGGATCAGGCCTGGAGGTGGTTCCCAGCAAATTAGATGAAATCGCCTCCTTTTTCTCAACAATAGACCTGCTATTGTTAACCTGGTAAGCTACTCACGGGTTATATTCGTCTGCAGGGGAAAAAAATGTCCGTTCCAGGAAATTGTATACAAACACGCTTTACATGACTTTCCTAGTGTTTTCTTTCTTTCTTTCTTTCTTTCTTTCTTTCTCAGTCAGGGCTCCATATGATTAGATGGCTTATAACTGTTTAGGTTATCCAAAAAGCTAGAGCCTGCGTTTGGACCGTTCTGTCTTTGTTTAGGTTCCTTCCTGGACTCCAAGATGCGGCCCACAGTCTTCTGGAAACTGGACTTTGAAAAGCCCCTGACAGTCCCCATCCTCCCCACAAGAATCCATTCATTAGCACCAGAGTGGGTGTGTGGTTGAAAGGACCACGACACAACTGGGCAAAGAACGGACACGGGAGAGAGGAAAAGACCGCTAGGGTGAGCCTTAGGGCCACATCCTGCCCAGATGTTCCCACGTGCTTTGCACCGGGAAATGTCAGACGTACTGGGTGAAATCTTGGCCCTGTTTAAAAGTCAATGGCGAAATCCGCATTGACTTTAATGTGGCAGTATTTCACCCTTTGCTTTCCACAGGTTAGGCACTGAGTAACCCTTTGCAGAACCCAGGAGATGATTCGCATTTGAATGGTTATATCTATGGGCGGATCCCACGATTTATTCCAGTGTGTTCAGTTAATTTAATTGAAAGTCCAGTATATAGTGCTCAGCTTTTAGCTCTAGGGCATCCACCCCTACACAACCATCTGTTTTCATTTCCTAATGTCATTTCATCCACCACAACAGCTGTTAAAATCAACTTAAAATTCTTCAAAAATTATCCATTTTGTGCCTCGTTTCCAGAGCTCAGAATTTTCTCATTTATGAGTTTGTCATAAATCCCGCGGGCCTCAGTTTCCCTGAATGGCTGTTTTAAGGATAGAAACAGCAAAAGAGGGTGAGTAGCGAAAAATAATTGGACAACTCACAGGAGTAAAATTTGGTCCTCGCTTCCTAACATTTTTAGAAGCCTCACAAATGGTCTAATTCCTCCCCAGGTTAAAGAATCGCATTAGATTCACTTGAGCAAAAGCCACAGGATCGAGCCCAAAGGAAAAAAATCTGCTCATTGGGACCTGAGAGAAACGAACGCCCTTGCCAGCTCCTAGAGCGTGTGTGTGCCCTAACCTGCTGGGGATGAGTCCCAAAAACAAGAAGACCAGAGCCTCGCTCAGCTAATGTAACTCGAAGAAGCTCCACTGGAATCATTCTCCCACTACTATATTTGCTCTCCTTTCCAGGCTGCAGCTCCGGTCTCCCTGCCATGGTGTGACCCGGGGAGTGTCACACGTGGCGAGGAACAGTGCATTGGCCATTCCATTCACTTGTGTTTGACCGCGCCTGGAAATAGTCACGCTGTACCCCCCAATAGTTACCTGATCCGAAGCCCACTGAAGTAATGCAAAGACCCTCACGGGGACTTCACCGAGCGTTGGAGAAGATGCTAAGAGCAAGGTGCTGAGCATTTCAGTATATTAGAATCACTAAATGTACAGCAGCCCTAATGAATGGGTTACCTAGGGAGATGGTGGAATCTCCATCCTTAGAGGTTATTAAATCGCGGATTGACAAAGCCCTGGCTGGGATGATTTAGCTGGGGTTGGTCCTGCTTTGGGCAAGGGGCTGGACTCGGTGACCTCCTGAGGTCTCTTCCAGCCCTAGGTTTCTATGGTTCCATAAATATTCTATCACCTTCCGGGCAAGGGACTATGCCATGGCCCAGTGGTTTCTTCCAAGCTAGTGTTTGAAACACATTACAGCGCTGCGTGTGTGGGAGCAAGGGTGCAATTAGCTGGGGACTATTGCAGCTGGTTACCTGGGCGCTGGGTGCGCTTGTAACAGTTTCCCTGGTCCTTCCATCTGCCATCGCAGCCCCGGGAGTGTTTACATGCAAAGGAAACGTGACAAGCAACGCGCCGCTTTACTTAAGTTTCGAATTAGTCAGAGAATTCGGTTCCGAACGAGCCCGCTCTCCTGCAAGAGTCGGGCCAGATCCAGAGCAACAAAATATGATTCGAAAGGGAAATCTCCGGGTAGGGTTTTTGCGGACGCAGTTAAAACCGGTAATGCAGACACCTCTAACGTAACTGAAACGGTGGAAGCCACCACACGAATCCACTGCAAACTGTGATTTACTGGTTAAGGTCACCAAACACAGCCTCGATTAGACAGCCTCCGAACTGCTTTCTCCTCATTAAGAGAGATCGTGCTTCTCTTCTGCCTCTCTGACAGAGCGTGAGGGGCATCGAAGGCTGGCCAGATTAGCGGGACCAGGTTATACGTTCAGATGTGCTGGGGCGGGGGAGGTGAACCGCAGGTGGAGGGCGGGGGGGGGGGGGGAGGAGATCGCAAGCAGAATCAAGCAGAGCCATAAATCCGAGCTGAGAATGAGCCTCTGAGCCTAGATTTCTGTGACGACTGCAGGGGACATAGATGATGCGCAGACCGGAAATCTAAACGGTTTGTGGGGAGGGGGGGTTTGGTAATTTGTAAAAAAGTTGGAGGGTCTGTTTCCTTTGCTAGTTTTGCAGCCAATTGGATTGGTTGTGCTGTATGTTTCTGATCCACATCAGGCGAATTTTAATAATGGAAGCCCGGCGCACCTGCTGGCCAGTCGTTGACATTTTGCTGCGGAGCAATGGAAGAAGACTACAGGCTCCGGGGAAACATACCCTGGAAAGAGATGCAGCAAATCTGCCCTCCTATTGGTTTGTTTCTCATAGGGTGAGATGTTTAAAGGAATTTTATACCGCGTTTCCGGGTAACCGGAACCTTCCCACGATGCCCGGTGCCCGTTGATACTGAGATCTTCCAGACAGAAGCAAGAAATTGCTTTAGTTTGGGGTTGAGCTCTCGCCTTTGTACAATTAGATCAGCTGGGGAAGAACAAATCCTGGTTTTCCTAACCGGACCCTTAAGGAACATCCAGTGGAGCCCTTGGGGTAAAAACGGATTTTATCTAAAGCCGGTTTTTTATTAATGGAAATGACGATTCGTTCCAATATCCGCACAAAACCATTTTCTTTTACTTTCTGAACACATCTCCCCTTCGACCAAGAGAACTAGGAAAATAACTTATTTCCCCTACTGCACATGGGCTCGTTCTAGAAGAACGGTTCTCTCTCCCCCCTCCCCCCCCCCCACACACATTTCGGAAGCATTAATTTGCTTTACTACTTCCCACGGGGAAAGACACCACCATTCAAACACGATGGGACGCACCAGTTCCTTCAAACTGACAAAGCGAAGTGGCCAGTGTTGACTCTTGTCCTAGGGTGGACATAATCTCCTAATAAACTTCTAATTGGGCGTTGTGAAGGGAGCTCAAAAACTCTACTCTTGCTCTCTACTAATCCCAGTTGTGAGCGGAGCCAGAGCCTCCCAAAAGAGACAGGTGCAGGGGAATTAATAAAACGCGCACCATAGAAAAACCACAGATTATGTAGTTAAACGCCCGATTAACACGGGTTGTTCTAGGTAAGAGAAACTGCGACTGGATCTACACTCTCGCAAAGGAAACCGAGTTTGGTAACTCTGGGTTCTGGGCACAAAGTGAGCCTGATGCTTAAATGGAGCTGGCGGGGTGCTCTGAGTGGGCAAGTGTCTCCTTATTAAGCAGTAATAGAGATGTAGCCGTGTTAGTCTGGTCTTGCTGAAACAAAAGACAGGACTATGCAGCCCCTCTGTTCTAAAATCTGATTTGTCAATTTTATATGTGTTCACTTTTTTTGATTGTATCCCTTTGGTATATATGGTCATGCCAATTTTCTTCCACAATTTGATCTGAGACAGTGGGTCTGGCCCACAAAAGCTCATCACCTAATAAACCATCTTGTTAGTTTTTAAAGTGCTGCATAGTCCTGTCTCTTATTAAGCAGGGAAGGCTGGGAACCGCTGGGCTGGGTAAGAGGGGCTGCAGGTGCGCTGGGACTCCAGAGTTGCCCCGAATATGATCGTGAAGGAACCGAATGAAGATGGAAGGCTGGTCGGCTGGGCAAGGAAGCTGTTTAGGGTTGGAGCTGGCTGCGCGGAGGCAGGGACAGCAGAGTGCCTCGCTCTCCAGGGAGAGATGTAAATAAGCTCTTCTTCAACCTGCGGCTCGGAAGGGTAGCAAGCAACCTCCCTCCAATTAGCAGCATCAGCGCTTTTGCTCTGGCTGCCGTCATGGAGCAAAGCCGCAGTGGCGGGACTCAGCCACTCCCAGCCGGCCTTTGGGGGTTACTACTTTCGCTGCCTGGATCCCTCGCGCGCGCTCTGTCTCTCTCAGAAGCTGCAATGCAAACACAAGCGTTGAGGCAGAAGAACGCATCCTGCCCTGGCTTGTTTCCAGGCCCTGTCGCCGAGTCCAACGAAGTTAGAGGATGTAAATCAAGACCCCGGGATTTCTCATACCATATTCTCAGCCAGACACCATTGTTCTGCGTCCTGGAATAAAAGATGTGCATAAAAGATCCCTCCCCTGCAGGCGCACAAGAAGACTGAATTTTTCTTAAATGCACCAGAAACTGGAGACTTCCCCTCAGCAAACTCATAGACCACACATTTATCTTACAATACAAACACTGCGGTACCTTTCTTTCCCCATGCCGTATACATCAGTCTTCACAGATGCACTGGATGTGGGCACCAATAGCAAGAACTGCTCGTTTTATATGCAGCAAGGGGGGTTTAGCCAGTGTTAAGATTTTACAACATAACTATGCAGGATGTTTGGGGGGGAAACCATTTTATTTCCCTTTTCCTTGATTAGCTGACTTCGGAAAGTCTCGTCTTAAAAAGAATCACGCTCTAAAGCCAGCGTGTTCTCACTTGTACAAGGACTGTGTAAGAAAACCATGCCAACGCGAGAGCATCATCAGTGGCAACGAAAACCAGATTTCTTCTGCAGTCTGTCTAAATTGCTAACGCAAAGGTCCTCACCATTGGTGATCGCTCAAGGGTATAAGTCTGTTTTGCACAAGTGTGTGTGTGCAAACACCAGATAAATTCCATCCCAGCTGACCGGCAGTATTTGTACGCTGACCTCTTCCCCGCCCCACCCTCTTCTGTCCCCCGCAGTTTCAATGGAAGCCAGAGAGGCTTCCTGGCTTATAGATGCCTGTATCAGGTGCTGTGTTTTACCCCAGGGGTGGCTGCACGGCAGTGGAAAATGAACGCTGTATTGCACCGAGAGAAACTTGTTCTTGCAACCTCTACCCACGCAAGAACCATTAGAGCTGCTCAAAACGTCTCACAGAGACTGAGGATTGTTTCTCCCTGAGAAAATGGCCTTTTCACAAAAATGAACCTTTTCGTCCACATCGCTGACATTTAACTCAAAATCAGCGTTTTGTGATAGCCCCTGTAATGTTTTGACAAGATTTTGCATTCGTATGCTCGCCAAAATCATTTGTAATTGTTTACTAAAAACCCACCACCAGCAAAACTCTCCACATGTTCTCACTGAAAACTATCCTCACTCCAAACGAAAATGTGGTAAAAACAGCGGAAAGCCGTGGAAACAGAACACGGATCCATTTCAAATTCTAGGGAAAGGCAACCGATTCCATCATTTTAATTTGGAGGGACACGGTTTCCCCCTTCTTTTTTCTGAGCAGTCCAAGGAGTTTTGATGGGTGACAAAAGCGTTTGTAGGTTAAAAACCCTATCGACCCCTCTTCTTTGAATAGAGTGGGGTGAGCGTTTGTCAGACAATCAGCAGCTCCCTCCAGAGTCCCTCCCTCTGGTCTTTCATCAGCTAGATACAGCAGCAGATCCCAAACACTTCCCCGCACTCCCGCACAACAGGCTGATCGCGCTGTGCAGGCTGTTGGTGCCGGGGGCGGGTGAAACAGTATCACCGCATGTAACAAAGCTTTAACGAGTACCATTTTCCCCTAGCCAAGGTCAATAAAGGTAAACCCTGTCTCCTTACGTCTTATTGCGCTTGGGAAGGTGGGGGGGGGCGCAAAAGACCAAAACATCAAGCCATAACAGTCACTGGAAGATGAAGAGTAATAATTGTTTTTGATTGTATCCCTTTGGTATATAGGGTCGTGCCAATTTTCTTCCACAATTTGATCTGAGGAAGTGGGTCTGGCCCTCCAAAGCCCATCACCTAATAAACCATCTTGTTAGTCTTTAAAGTGCTGCCTAGTCCTGTCTTTTGTTTCTGGAAGATGAAGGGGACTGACGTTGGAGACTCCCTTTCTAACCCCTTTCGCCAACCGAGAGCAAGGGACACTAGCTAGAGCAGAACGCGCCGGGCAACCCAGCGGGCAAGTCACCCGCAGAACCAAAGGTTTCTTCACCCGCATAAACAGCCCTTTGCTCCTAGGCGGTGATCAGTGCTCTGAAGGCCCGAGGGCACTAGGTGCAGCACACGCGTTAATCGGGGCCGGGGGCAGGTTAGGGGAACATTCTAAGGGGGGAAGTGTCGAACCAGAGGCTGTCTGCAAAACCCAGCTGTGACCCCCGCCGCATTCGCTCCGTGCAGCACGGCGTGGAGGCGGAGAGCACTGTGAGAATGTGCTAATGCAGTTCAGTCTGCAACAGATGGTTGAGAGAACACCTCCTAACGCGCCCGTCTAGGCTGGGGCTCACAGAGCGGGCTTGTGGAGTTTCCAGTTTCAAACAAGTCCGCCAGCGGGGACTCCCCCCCCCCCCTGCTAGTATCTGGGAAGTTGGTTGCCCCGAGGGACGCCTGACAATGTCCGCCCATACATCTGCATAGCTTGCTGCTGCTTATGGGGAAATAGCTTACACAAAGCATGAAACATGGCCTAGGGCTCCCTTTTCTATATGCAAATACACACATACTCTTAACGCAAGAAGAACATTTGAAACTAAGGCACGGGGCAGTAAAGTTAAATAAACATAAGAACCTTTAAAAATTAGTCCTGTCCTAAATGATACAAAACTACAGAGTGATGGGTTTAATACTGTTGGCTGTTTACACAATGGTAGTTGCCTCGCAGTTAAGGTTGAAGATAACAGCCACAGTCTAAGCCACTTCCCTCTCTCTCTCTCTCTCTCTCTCTCTCTTTCTCACACACACAAACACAAACACAAACACTCTCTCTCTCTCTCTCTCTCTGCCCCTAAATCTTTCAAAACAATAAACTTAAAAAACAACAAATAATCTGGTAGCACTTTATAGACTAACAAAACGTATAGATGGTATCATGGAAGAAGTTGATCTTCCATAAACGTTTTCCCGACCCTGGTAAAAACCAAACCATTTTAAGATTAGGGTGTTTTAATAACATGTATGTATATTGTTATTAATCAACAGCATCTAGTGAATGTCTGTGCTTTTTAAATTAAAATATAGTTTCTTTGACTCTTTATATTACTTAATTAATCCTTAATATTTGGGATAAGATTTACATAGCTGTCTAAAGGAATTTGGATGCCCAATTCCCATTAAAATTAATTGTCCATATCCCCTCAGACAGCTTTTAAAATATAAGTCTTATCTGTAGAGTTACAGTTTCCCATAGCCTATGCTGAGCAGAAGCTGTCAGTTTCATTGGCCAGGGCCGAATTACCTTGTGCTTATATGAGGCAGAGAGGCACATCAATTTTGAATAAAAAGCATTTTGTTGACAGCCATCACAATAAATTACCATAATTTCTCCTCAGTGACACTTTGCCCCATTTATTACATGCAGGGTTTGGAGATAACTCCCTTTTGAGAGGTTGATCACACTCACACAAGCTAGAGAAGCCAGACTTCCAGTGGGAGTCAATGTGATTTTCATGTGTACAGTGGTATAGTTACTAGCGTGAATGCAGTTATACCTGTATAAAGTTGCTCTCTATTAGTATAATTAGTATAATTCCTCCTCCTGTATGTATAACTTCCTTACCAGTATAACTGTGCCCACACTTGGGTGCTATGTTACTTTACATGGGTATAGTTAAAGTGGTAAAACATGTTGCTTGTAGACAAAGCCTCAGAAGTAGGCACCCCTAATGCTAGGGTTTTGTTCTTTCTTTCTTTGGTTCGAGTCATTTTCAAGTTTGGTTCAGAAGCAGGGATAGAATCCAGTTTTCCAGGGCTATGTTCTTAACCACAAGACTATCCTTTCTCTTCCTGCAATTTCCTGCAATTCATGGCACATCTTCTACTTTCTACCACAAATGAGAGAGGAGTGCTACCCACAGCAGCCTCCTTCACTATATAATCCTGGCTCATCCTCAGAGGAGATTCATCCTTTGCACTGAATGAGGCAGGGTTCTTCAGAAAACAGAAGTGTAATGTAATTTGAGACTATCATAACGCATATGCAAAAAGAGGATGATTAAGATTGCTTAAGAAACCTTATGTCTTCCTTCTAACTTTTGAGAGCTTGACATTGCAGCCTTAACTTTATTTTTACCATACTTTTTATGAAATAGAGAATATTTTAATCAGGAAAATTATATAGCACATACTGTAAGTGACTCTATGGGTGGTAGGGCTCCATAACCTTTGCAGCCTTTCTAAACAGGATCCTTCAGTGAGCTCAAGATGGGAGTCTGAGTTTTGTAAACGCTAAATTCATTGGCTTGAACAAAGAGATTAAAGAGATTAATGTGTACCTGTGTATCACACAAACTTTTCTGACAGTCTAATGATAGTCAGATATATCAGGAGTTTTATGAAAAGTACAAAGTTATTACACATACATTGATATCCTCCACAAGCATGGAGTTCACCTAAAGCCTCCCTCACCCCCAAAAGATGGATGTAAATGCAAAACAGTGTTTCTCTTTTTCATTCATCCCTATTCTTGGTTTATCTTTAGAAGTTTTGTTCTGCCATTTATCTTCACTTGTTGGAGATGTCTTGACAAACTCCTGAGAATTAATTTCCCATCAGCCATTTGCCTTCTCTTCTTGAACTGGCAGGTCAGATCTCACCATACGCATTAAAAGGGGTTATCTGGATGGGCCACCCGGCTCCATTGTCCCTTCTTATGCATGTCCCTATCCTAGCAGGGGACTAGTGTCATGCACATGGAGAGACCTCTAAGACAAGGGAATCAAACTCGTCTTCTAAGCAGCCCTCAACTCTCTGGCTATCATCAATCATTGTATTCCCCTGCCAAAACCAATACAATTGGATCAGGCCCAATACACAGTGTTTCCTGAAAGTCAGAAGTGTGCCTTTTAGTTTAATATATTCTCAGTGTTGATCCTATTAGCAGGAAAAAAATCAATCAATCAATGTCACGAAACATCACCAGCCTGCAGAATGATCACCCTGTCAGGATTGTCTAAGATTTTTACAGATGCAGAATGCAATTGTTAAATTCTATTTTTAGTAAAATGTGGATATCTTTGTCTGCTTGAAATATCATGCTCTTTCACTCATTTAGAAAGCATGGGCCATATTCTGCTCTCAATTACATCCGTGGTATCTCATTAACTTGAACAAGATTTTGTTGATGTAACCAAGCAGAATTTGCCCTTATATGTTAAAAAAACAAAATAGAAAGTACCCTTATTATCAGAACAAAAATTCTATATACAGTATTCTAAATAAGGTAGTTAATCTAGCAAAAGTTATTTTAGTGCAACTAAACTGCAATTGATATATTATTGTGCTAACTAAATGACATGGTTCTGATGCTTCAGCTTTAGTTTAGAAAAATCTAGAAGTGATTCTTCCTTTCTTTGCTCCACAATGCACGTGTGCTAATGCACACGTACACATGCACACACACACACACACACACACACACACACAGCTGCTGTACAGGGCTCAGGTTTCTCCAGTATGGACACAGCATAGGCCACAGCACATGGCACTATAGGAATTCTGGACTGATCTGGATTATGGGGCAATCCCCAGGCAGCCCTTAGATGGCTGTGTTAGAGTTATATTGAGCATCCCAGAATCCTGAGGGTGCAAAGGTGACTTGAAGTACCTTTTCTTCTCCTCCCACTCTCCCCCATCCCTGATCAGCACCTCCTGGAAATACAGCACAGAATAAAAGCATTTTCTCACTGCTTTTGTGGTGCTGTGGCTGCTGGCACTGTAACTGGGACAGTGGTGATGAACAGAGATGAAACAGAGATGGATCCTGGTTAGAAAGGCTGCAAAGGTTATGGAGCCCTACCACATGTAGAGTCACTTACAGTATGTGCTATATAATTTTCCTGATTAAAATATTCTCTATTGCATAAAAAGTATGGTAAAAATAAAGTTAAGGCTGCAATGTCAAGCTCTCAAAAGTTAGGAGAAGCAAGACATAAGGTTTCTTAAGCAACCTTAATCAGCCTCTTTTTGCATATGCGTTATGATAGTCTCAAATTACATTACACTTCTGCTTTCTGAAGAACCCTGCCTCATTCAGTGCAAAGGATGAATCTCCTCTGAGGATGAGCCAGGATTATATAGTGAAGGAGGCTGCTGTGGGTAGCACTCCTCTCTCGTTTGTGGTAGAAAGTAGAAGATGTGCCATGAATTGCAGGAAACTGCAGGAAGAGCAAGGATAATCTCGTGGTTAAGAACATAGCCCTGGAAAATTGGATTCTACCCCTGCTTCTGAACCAAACTTGAAAATGACTCGAACCAAACCAAAGAAAGAAAGAACAAAACCCTAGCATTAGGGGTGCCTACTTCTGAGGCTTTGTCTACAAGCAACATGTTTTACCACTTTAACTATACCCATGTAAAGTAACATAGCACCCAAGTGTGGGCACAGTTATACTGGTAAGGAAGTTATACATACAGGAAGAGGAATTATCTATACTGATAGAGAGCAACTTTATACAGGTATAACTGCATTCATGCTAGGAACTATACCACTTTAAAAATCAAACCCCTGACTGACATAATCTCACTACAAACTGTGAATAGATTAAACCTTAGTCACTGGATAGCACAACTGAACCCAAAATCCATCACAGCAGAGCTTGTTCTCCACCAGCCACAGTATAAGAAAATAATTATTGCCACCATTCAGATTTGGAGTCGTTTTCTCTTTCTTGTTTAAGTGTGTAAAACTAGTCATGAGAAAGGTGGGCCAGGGGACATACATATGTTTTTCAAGCAATAACATACACATCCCACAAAACCAGGGTACTATTCTTACATGAAGCCTTTAAGAACTGCACTATTGAGGATTGACTTAAAATGACATAATACATTTACAATTAAGATTTCATTTCTTGAGACAACTAAAGAGGAAAAATATAGGTAGTTAATTAACAAAATTGTCTTTAAACCTAGCTATACAAGGCAACACTTTTGCAAAAAAAATATAAGTATATAGTAGCAGAGATCAGTTCAGCCTTTTGTATGTGCTGGTAAATGAAGTTTAATGCATTGAAAATATATTCATTATAATGTATTAAGAGCCAATTTTCATTTTGTTTGTATTTCTAAAAGTGTGACAGTGTCTTGTTTGCAACTGCCCCTGGGCATAAGCTATCATTGTGTAACTTAATTAGATATTCTACATGCTAGTGTGAGGGACATATGTCTATTCACTATAACAAACATCAAGAGTCTGCCACATGCTTTAATGTTTCTGCTATATTGAAATAAAGAGAGAGCAAGTGCAAGCTCTCCCAAGGACTTGTGGCCCCAAACAGCTTGAACACAATCAGCCAGCATTCACTGATTGGTTACAGTTTATTAACAGCCTATAAACTTCTCATCTGCTTATGGGGACTCGTTAGGGTTGTCACCTGCAAATGCCAAAAATAGCACAATTACTCTTCAGCAATGAATTTATATTTGAATATTGTTATTGCTTGGCTTTTTTTCTTTCCAACTTAAATATTATTATTTTTAAATAGTATGATTGTTCAGTGGAAAAAAAATCTACATAAAGCCATCAAAACACTATCTGGATATCTATTGTTGCTTCTCTTTGTTCTTTTGGAAAACTTTACATCATTACAAACTACAGTTGGTAAACAGTATGAGAAAATTATGTACTGAGGAGATTTCAAAATGCTTTCTTCTCAGGAGAAGAAATTCTTTGTGCTGGATCACTGATATTCAACCAGTATTTGCTATCCATATTTTTCTCATAAAAATGTAAGATTCTGAATAAATATAACAGTAGATAATACCATGAAAGAAAATTCTGCCATCTTCACTGTATACCAGAGATAATATAGAAGATTGCCAGTTGCGCAAGTAAATCTCATACACTTGAATCTAACTTGACTTTGATCCTGCAAAAACTTACACACATGCTTAACTTTAAGATCTAGGAGCAGCCTCACTGACTTCAGTGGCACTATTCACAGTGTTAAGCAAAGGCATATGTCTTTCAGATCACAGCCTTACAACATGCTAGAAAAAATATACACTGTAGATTGGTTGTGGCTTGTGGATGAATACTGTTTGATGGTCCCGCCAATAATTCACAGCAGTCTTTCTCTTTCTTATGCATAGGAGAGGTATGGCTTTTCTTTTTTCACCTCATAGCTGCTCCTTTTTCCCTCTGCTTATGCGGGCAATTAATATACATGTTTTCAAAAAATGGATGAATTGAAACCTGAGAATAAATACAATTGCTTCTATTACAAAGGAAACCAAATTCCATGATGTTTTAAAGTGCTTGTCTGTCACTAGATAAGAAGACTGCATGCTATATTGAAAGATGTACAGCAAAATCCTTACCAAAGCCCATCTTCAATGGCCAACCCTCCATCTTTAGCAGTTAAAACTTTTTCCAAAGTCTCCAGTATACTTTCACTTGGTCTGCTTCAGGAGAGAATTAGCATCCTACTGAGATGGTATGCCTATTCTTAGAAAATAATGCCAGCCTCATATAGGGATGCTGCTGACAGAAGGAAATTAGATGCCTGTTGACAACAATCAAGTGTGCTAACAGAGTAAAATCTTAGATCAATGGAATTTTATTTTCTCTCTCTATCAACATAGATATCCTGCATATTAACATTTTGATATGGGGCTTGTCTTTTAGGTACAGTCCTGTCAATGTCAACTAGGTCAATGGATCCCTGAGACTGGACAGAGCACAGAGCAGAATTAGGGCAGTTTGAGAATGGTTGCTGCAGCCAAATAAGGTTATACCGTGATGTGTCCACACACGACATGGTTATAAACCATGCTATAACTGAGTTCAGCAATCATGTGATGGATTGGCTAGAGAGGGTAGTTTACAGTGTGGTTTCTGATAGCAGGTTTTCTTGATTTTTAAAACCTGATATGTGTTGTACACAAACAGTGATGAAACTTGTTAGCTACAACAGTGCTGAAAAGTTTGTCCCACTTGACAAACATTTGTCCCAGCATGGGTTTGCTCCCAGCATGGCAGAGCCTTTCTGCATTAAACATGATTTACTGTCCCAATTAATTTATGAAAAAAATCACATTAAAGGAGTCAATCTGTGATTTTTAACTAATTAACATTTTTAAAGGGTTCACGTTGTCATTAATGTAATTTAGGCTGACATATCAAAACCTTTAAAATCATTATTCCAAGCAAGAGACTGGATCTGAACACCCTCAGATTTTAGGGGTTCAGAGTAAGAAAACTCCTTCACTTCTACAAAAGAATCAACAAAAGACACAGACCTGAATCACATCTCAGGGGTGGGTTGATTCTGGATACTGGATGTCCATTCTTCTGTCTCTGGTAGCACATGAAATAAAACCCTCACTTTGTCAACTGTTAAATTAACATTTTCTTCTCTTCCCCCAAACCATACACCTCACCACACTGAAGTCAGTGAGAAACTTTCCATTATTTAACATGGATCGGGTCCTAAATAACATGCAGTCTCAGGGTACCCCAGATGAGTGTTGACAAGATAAAAGACTAAACACTAATAATTGTAAACAACCTTTTAATTTTTTAAAATGAATAAACATTTAAAACATTTTTTACTACTAACATGGTTGGATGATTAGTTACACGTTAGGGTGCCTTTGATGCCAAAAGGGGTTTTAGGGCTTCTGCAGGTCATTTTCACTCCTGCTTTTCCTTGATCAAAGTCCAATATGATTCCCACAGATGCTCATACTACCTGAGAGAGTATTGGTGATTGTTTGATCAGGACTTGATTAGTGAGAAAACAGATCTCTTCATACAATTTGGTATTTTCAGTCATCTGAAAATGCTTCATCTGGATGGTGACTAATTTCTTTTCAGTTCTGATTGAGAAGAGCCAGGTTTCATTCCCCTGGATCAGGATACTGATTGCTGAAACACTCTGTATCTTCAGCTTCATCTCATTACTTACCAGGATGTTTGGTTTGCCAAAGACATTATGAATGGGGCACCTTGATGCTGTTGCATTGTGAGCTTCAAGTTCTCTCTAATGCTACATCTAGACAGAGGCGTTATTTCAGGTTACCAGAAGTATCCTGAAATAGCAATTCTGCGTATTTAAATGTGCCCATTATTTCGAAATAACGGGCATGCTATTCCAGCGTCCCTGTAACTCTCATTCCACGAGGGTTAAGGGACTTGTTGGAATAGCACTTTACTTCGAAATTTGGCATTGTGTAGATAGCCCCAAATTTCAAAATAAGCTATTTTGAAATTACCTTGAAATAAGCTACGCAATTTGGGTAGCGCAAATTGCAGAGTTTATATCAAGGTAAGGGTGCTGTGTAGACGCACCCTCAGTGCAGCCCATGTTATCAAGAATCTCAGCTAGGTCGTTACCCATTAAGGAGCTGGATTCAAAATCATTGAAAGAAGATTTTTTGGTTTTACCCCCAATTCATTTTCAGGCCAGTTTTTCCCATTGAGTTTTTCAGATTATTAAATGCCTCAAACCAATTCACCCATCAATTCAATAAGTAGTGCTACATTGTTGGCTAAGTTGACATCTGGTGAGATCATAATCATGCAGGTGTATGCCCAAAATGCATTTAGTTAGTGCCCAGTTAAGGGCATAATCTATGATGGCACTGAAAACTTCTGGGGCAGAACATATCCTTGCCAAACACATGACCTAGTTCAAAAGAAGGCAGTTCTTTTCCCTTTTACAAGAATTCAGTTTGAGAAGTGACCATATAAAAGATGGAATATTCTACACAGCTTGTCAAAGAGGCCTGCACATTTCAAAATCAACCAAAGCAACTCCTTCTCAACAGAATCAAAAGGTTTCTTTCATATCCACAAATGCAAAGAGAATGAGGTGCTCGAATTCTTGTGCCTTCTTGACAAGCTAGCTCAGCATACTGTAAAGATTTGCTCCCTCAGGCAAGGGAAGCCAGTTTGTTGAGGTCTTCTCTTGCACCTTGAGATATCAACAACCTAGGCCAACAAGACAGAAGCAACTTGCTCCTTAGGACCATTATCATTGCACGTTACATATTTACATTTAGTAAATAAATGTCTTCTAGTTCAATACTTTGTATTCACTTGGGTTTTTATCCAAATTTATAAATACACACAAAAGGTGACTAATACTAGAGACACCTTTATCAAAAGTCAAAAATACACTTAATCAAAATGTGGGTTTACTTTAGATAGAAAACTACGTTTTTTTGTTTATCTCTAATGAAGACTTGCGAAAGAAGAATACGAGGACTAGTTCACACTATTTACTATTTCATGGCCCGCAGTGATTTTGGCTGAACTGATCTAAGTATAAGGGAGAAATAATTCATTTTTATTGTAGAATTCTGGGCCTCATATGTGCAGTGGCTGCTAATTATTGTATCAAATTGGTCTATATATTCTGCTTGAGGTTACTTTAGTGTGCTTTCTGTCTCGCTGGTATTTTTGCTTTATATAGCAAGCATCTGAAAAATACAATCCCTAAAATCACTTCTCTTCTTGTAATACACTGTTGTAAATTTAGCCAAAAGAATTCTACTCTCAGCAAAACTAACCAAAATCTTCAGGAGAAGACATTTAACGTGCTTTTTATTTCTGTACGTTGCAAGATGACAGCTCTTTTGATGCTGGAAAAAGCTTCCCCTCAAGTAGTTTCCCGCCACTGTCAATTTTCATTCTATCATTAACATAAAACATCTGGTGCTACTAAGACATAATACCACAGACAAAAAAATCGTCTCTTTTTCATCTTAGCATTGTTGGCACTGTTTCGGCGCCAGGCCAAAGCCACCCTTTTTACCCATGCTTTTATTGGTGTTGGGGGGGGCCTCCTCTTGAGGTGTTTTATCAGGTTTTTTGCCCCCCCCCCTTTGGGGTCCTGTATTTTAATATACCTATCTATATGTACATCTACATCTATATCTAGTGTTTTTAAAAAATTTGTAAGCTGCCTCAAATATTTTAAACAAATAAATAAATAAATTGTATACACAAACACACCTATCTTCATTTTGCTTATATACAAACTTGAATGCTCAGGTAACATAATAAAATTTGCTAAAAACAAACATAACAGAACAAACAAAGCTGGATGGCTAAGCCCACCAGGCTTTTTAATAAAATATTTATTTTCTCTAGTATGTGTGCATAATATATATACCGAGAATGCATGCATGTGTACATATGAGTTATATATGTGCATATACACTTTTTATGTATTACATACACAGAAACACACTAAAAAGAAAATTCACAAAAAGAAAAAAAATAAGGCCACCCATTATTTCCCAAACTGTCTACATGCCGAATGATTTTATGTAGCTAATTAATACCAAATAGTATATACATCTAATATCTTTATAGTCAATTTGAAAAGAAAGTAGTCAAGTATGTGAGTTTTGCTGCTCTATGTTCCTGGTTTTTGAAAAACATTATATATTACATCCAGGTGGTGAAGTAATACTTAACCCTTTGAAGACTGATAAGTAATCTATCGATTGCCAATATGTCTCATATGCAAACATGCCATGGCCTCACCGTGAGGACACATCTCAAAGAGTCAGCTCTTGGGAAGGAGTGGGAGCTTGTACACTGCATTCTGGAGGTAACTATTAGGAACCCCCATTATGCAGTTCGCAGCAATATTGTTTTGGTGATTTTTAGCAATTCGGTGCATTTCTTATTTTTCATACTTTATCAAATCCTTCTTGGTACATGTCCCTGAAAAGAATGCAAATTATTTTTTTCATTGCATTTTTATTTAAAATGTTTTGGTTATCTGGTATATTAGCCAAAAATCCTTCGCCCCATAATAATTCTATTGCAAATGGGATTTGGGCACATTACAAAATGACCATGTATAGGACAAAAGCCCACATTTTTAACAGTGATTTAGGTAGTGCTCCATTCAGTGTTGCAAGGCTTAAGAGATTTAGATAAGTATTTTTAAAAGTGCCTTACGAACCTAAGTCCCATTGACTTTCAATGAAATTCATGTACCTAAGTCACTTTAGAAAATGGGACATAGCTGTCCAATTCTCTAAGGCCTTGCAACACCAAGTGGAGTAACACTTAAATACCTTTCCAAATCTGGGCCAGAATCTCTTCTGTTCCAAGAACACATTTCTACTGCACACTCAGCACCTCTCTCCCTGAGTAGAAAGCCCATTGAAAACAATGGTAGCACTGCAGGGGAAAGAGGACTCATAGAGCATCTTGGAAAGGACAGTTTTCCCTGTATGATTTGAAGCTGGGGATATGGCCAGAAATGCTACAGATGTGTCATATGTTAGAACTGTGGTACATAGGCAGAGCTGTGCTGTTAGCACTGAGCACAGAAATGATTCATTTTTATATTTTCCCTTTCACAAGCACCGAATTCACACAAGAACCCATCTTTCAAGATGCTGTTCAATTCAAATTCCCAATTATATTAATGGAAGCTGAGTGGTCTCAGCACTTCATAGTAGCAAGCCTAAAATGATTCTGAAGCAGGTCATTCTGAGGACAAGGGAAAAACAGACACATTGTACCAGGCCCAGCCTGGGTGCAAGCAGTGATAACTTCAGGGAAGACTAGATTGACTCTCCTTTCCTGTGACTCCAGCTATTTTAGTCAGGAGGTGTAAGAGGCACATCTCTTCTCCCCACTGTGCAGCTTGGATATACAAAGTACTGTATATCATATAAATTCTGCTAAGAGGTGGAAGATAGAAGCAATACTTTATTTTCTCTGTAATTGTGTGTGATTTATAATACATAAAAGCCTAATTGCAACTTTTAGGCTCTATGTAATTAAATTATTAACATTTACAATAAATCAGTACTGTATGTCTGATCCAAGCCATCACACATGTAAAGCAGAATATTTCAGACACATGAGGAGAGGAGCACAGAAAAAATGAGTAATAGGCTTTAAAAATTAAACAAGACACAAAAAGTTCTAATTTGGATCCACCTCCCCTCCTTCCTGCCCCCCCGGGAACTTCCATGTTGATGAACCTGAGCAGAGGGGGTTAATTAATTTCTCATTAGGCCTTGTTTAACTCCATCAACTATTAAGGCTTTTTTAATTTTGTAGGCTTGATAGCTATCACTTCTTTAAACAGTTGAGCTGTTATTTGTTGACACTTATTACCCTTCTGTGAAAAAAAGCCTTTTTGATGTTTCTTCACTAACATTCCAGTTCAAGTAAGTGTTTAACCAGGTGCCTATCTTTAAGTAGTTATGTCCATGGAACTACTCACATCTTAAAGACAGACAGTTATTTAAGTACCTTGCTGAATTGTGGGCCACAGTGTTGTAGGATGGAATTTCGAAAGGGGCCTAATGGAGACAAGCATCAAACCCCATTGAATTTTAATGGGATTTAGGCACCTACCTCTCTTAAGTTATATAGAAAATCCCAACTGTAATACACATTTACATAGTATGGATGCATCCTACTTGTATATTAAACACTTGGTTTCATATGGATCATTAATAAAATTGTTTTTATGAAATATTGATCTCGGCAGCAATTTTAAATGTATTAGTAAAATTACATTCCCTAGTTATGTCAGAACCTGGTCCCACCCTCTTTAGGCAATTGGAACAACCTGCTTTCTTCCTTAGCTGACTGTCCTTTTGCTTCTTACAGAAAGAAAGCAGACAGGGATAGATGACAAGGATTTCAAGCCAGCAGAAAGCAAACCAGGTGAAGTTTTGAACAGTATCCTTCTATTCCCTATATCCTGTCTACTCTCCATAAAGAGAGAAGTGCTTTTGATTTACAAAGCCTACTGTTATTGCAGGTGTTCTAGGAACTTGGCCACAGCACTTCAGTTAGGCACATTTATTACCTTTTGGATTTCTATAATTAATTAATCATTCATTCCTTTCTAAGAACAAAGAATAGAAGTTTAGCATCTAGCAGCCTCTGTCTTCCCTCTTTCTCTAGCTCCCTGCCAGAACATTCGGCCTGTTTGTTCTCTTTCATTTCTGTTCTTCCTGTTGCATTCTGTTCATTCAATGGGGAAAGAGTGAAACCGGATGGCTGGATTCAGTGCAGGGAAATGACTTCAGAGCTACCTTTGTTTTTCCCCCTCATTTCTTTGAACACACTTGGCCACGTATCACTATGAAAAGGGCTTGTTTTAACAGTTTGGAACATCCAATAAGCAAAGCTGTTTCAGCCAGAAGCACTCACATCTCTTTGGGCTGACCGAGACTCTGAGTTAAACTGCCAATTTTTTGCAACAAAACTGACCATGACATTGGGCATTGTGTTCTAAATTAGCCACAGCCTTTCAAGCAACTTGTCTCTTTTTACTGTAACAGTGTAAACCTCTATAGCATTTGGCTTAGGCTACTGACTTGAGATACTCAATGCATATTTTTCTAGTGAAGAAAGCCAACTCTTTGAAATTGATTTTGTGTGTGTGTGTGCACGCATGCAGGTATATGATTTCACAGAATATTGGATTACTTTATTTTAAGAAAGACTGGATATTTATTTTACTCACTAATGCAATTTTTATTTCCAATTATGTTGAAGTTAAAGTGAACATTTTATCCTCTAGTTTAAAATTGTTTGTGTAAAGAAAAATTAACTTCCATCTTTACTTTGTATTCATTTTATATTTCAATTTGCAAAACTGCCTTATCATATTGGTTTTCAGTAGGTGAAAGAGAAAGTAGATTTTTGTGTGTATTATTGGAATATGTTAAGATATTATATATTTAAGTAGCATGTAGTTAATTGCTGCAGAAGTAAAATATTTTTTGCTTTAAATTTTGTATTTGTGTATGCTTTAAAGCTACTGATGTCACAGCAAAATAAAAAAAAACCTCTTGGAATAATTATATTGTTTTTAACAGCCATATTTAACTAAAATCGATAACTGATGCAATCTCATCAAGAAATCATTTTCAGCAGATTCATTGGATTATTACTCTGTTCATGTGAATGAATCCTGAAAAAGGAATGTTAATCTGAAATTTCATGTGAAAAAAGCAAATTTGACTAAATATTAGATATGGGGTTTGAAGATCTTTGCTGGAAAGTACAATCTGCTCTGTGAACTTTCAAAATTCAGTCCTTTTCCCATCAAAAGGTATACATTAGTTTGTTTTGATCTACAAAATATGATTTGATCTAATCTGATAAAAGGGAAATAACCGGCTTATGCTTTACTAACTATGAGCAACATGATTCAGATAGTCTTCTGATGCCTTTTCATCATCTTGGTTTCACCCTCTTCCCCACAGATAATGAAAGGTAGAGTTAATATATTAATGCAGTTGTCTCCAACCTTTTTACACCCAAGATCACTTTTTAAATGACAGAACAAGCCAAGATCTATCGCCCCGCTCCTTCCTGGAAGCCCCACCCCTTCCTTGAAGCTCCACCCTCTTTAGTCTCCTCTCCATCACTTGCTATCCCCAACCCTTATACTGCTGCTTTTTTTCCAAATTCTTCTGTAGGGAGAGGTTTTTCTAGACTGGACCAAATGTCAGAAAAACCCCTTCTTTTGGAAGCCCCCTTATTCCTCGTGGAAAGAGGAATATAGGGGTGACTGAAAGATCATGTTTGCTCTTCCACTAAAAGAAGCAGAAGAACAAATGCATCCCTGGATGCAGAAGTGTTTTTCTGGGATATCTCTGGAATCCTGAAAAACTCCTGCAGTCTAGCCGTAACTTCGCTGGGTTGAGACAGGATGTGTAGGCTCTGGAGTGGGAATGAGGGATTTGGATGTGGGAAGGGGTGAGAGGTGTAAGCTCTGGGAGGAAATCTGGATGCAGGAGAAGGTGGATAAGGGGACGCTGGCTCAGGGAGGAGGCGCCAGGCCGGGCAGTGTTGGGGTCAGACGTAGGGTTAGGGTACTAAGCAAGCCACAGACTTCTGGATGTGAGGGTTCAGGAATTTGGGTTGGGGTATGTGAGGGGCTCAGGGCAGGGGGTTCTAGTGTATGATAGGCTCAGATGTAGGGTCTGGGGGAAAGGGGAGTGCAGGAGTGTTATGATGCTGTGGCCAGATGGGGGCTTGGCCCCAATTGGGGGTTTGTTGGCCAGGCTTAATTTTTAAATAAAATACTATGTCAAACAAAAAGTTTCTGCATTGTCTTTATTTCTGAGAAGGGCAGGGAACCTGTTTTGAGTCAGGGGTCGCTGACCCAAGAAAAGTCAGATGGAGCCACGCAAGTGAGATGCAAAAAAAACCTCCTCCAAACCCCCCCCCCCCAAGCTTCACTAATATGGCCCCAACTGTGTTGGTGGGAACAGGGGACATAGTACTGGGGAAGGGTGCTAGTGGGTGCTTTGGCAGGGGACAGGGTGCCAGTGGGGACAGAGTTCTGCGGCTGGGGGCAGGGGAGAAGGAACAGGTGCTGGGAGGGCAGAGGACAGGGTTCTGCAGCAGGGGACAGAGTGCCAGTGGGGACAGGTTTCTGCAGCTGGGGACAGGGTGCCAGTGGGGACAGAGTTCTGTGGCTCGGGACAGGGGAGTGGGGACAGAGTTCGGGGAGTGGGGATGGGAATGGGGACAGAGTTCTGTAGCTGGGGACAGGGGAGTAGGGACAGAGTGACGGGAGTGGGGACAGGGTAGTGCCTGTCCCGGGGCCAAAACACCTCCCCCACAGCACCGGGAAACCCCGCATGCGCCTGCCCCGGGGCTGACTCACCCCACCTGCGCCGGTGCAGGGAAGTCGCTGTGCTCCTCCTCTGGGGCCGATGCTCCCTCCTGCAGCGCGCCCGGCAAAGCAGCCAGCGCACTTCCGGAACACCCGGAAGTGGCGCTAAGCTGCAGGACTTCCATCCACCCGCGGGAAGCCAGCACTACCTCCATTTTCGCTGGAGGTAGGTAGTGGGGCTTCTCGGGAGTGGGGGGGCATGGGGGGGGAGGCCAGACTTCTCGCGATCGACCAGTCGATCACGATCGACCTGTTGGTGACCATGGTATTAATGTGTACACAAACCTAGAAACACACACTTGTCTTCGTGGTAGTTGATGTGAACAGGGCCAGATTAAGACCTTTTGAGGCCCTAAGCACTGAAAAGATTATGGTGCCCCCCCCCATATGTAATTCAAAATAAAAAAATACTATACCGTAAAATTTCTTTTTTTTTTCGGTGCCCCTACTTTGCTGGTGCCCTAAGGACGTGCTTAGTCTGCCTATTGGGTAATCCAGCCCTGACCAAACATAACATTAGGCTCTCATGCATCAGTTCAGTCCTCCTACAAAACACTTAGGCCACGTCTACACTAGGAAAGCAATTCAAAATTACTAAATTCGACTTAACTCCCAATTTAACAAATTTGAACTAGCATGTCCACACTAGGGGAGAAACATCAAAATTAGTTTGAGATAGGCTGTGTTAATGTGGATGCGCTACCTCAGACTTGGAGCCCCAGGAAGCACTGGGGAGTAATTAGTTTGAATTAATCTGGGGAATAATTATTTCAAAATAGTGGCACTAGTGTGTCCAAACTACCATGATTTCAAAATAACTATTTTGGAATTAGTATTACTCCTGATAAACAGCAAGAGTACAGATTTCAAATTCTGTGGCCTGTAGTGTGAAGGCTCTGCTTATAAATTCAACATTGGGGAGTTATTTTGAAATAGTGTAGACCAGGGCTTACACTAGTTGCCTCTGGCAGTATAGACGGTGAACATGATTGCATTTTCACTAACATGGGTTTAAATCAGGAGTAATTTTATGAAGTCAGTAGCATTCACCACTAGAAATCACTCAAACCTACTAGCTGTTTCTCCCACTCCATCCCACACACAAATCAATCAGCTGTTCTCCTTCCCTCCTCCCCACCCCCTTCCATTCCCTTAACCTATTTACCTGGTGGTGGCAGCACCAGGAGGAGGAAAGGAAGCCCAGAAGAGGAAGTTGCACCACTAAAAGCAGCTCCCTTCCCCATCGAAAATGGGATTGGGGGCAGGGGGAGCCCCAGAAATCCTTACCACTCCCATATCACAATCATCAGACGTTGTCCTAATCCTGAAAGATGTCTTGATCAGACTGAGAAAGAGAGAGAATAAGATGACATCATCACCTTAATCAAGTTCAACATTCTACACAACACTTACGGTGCAAATATGAGATTCCTATTATGTGTAATTTCACCTATTCCTACTCCCGCTTTCCCATTCTTTCCTGCTTGCATTCTGTCCAAAAGGAGTCCAGCTTAGCCAGCCATAACAAATCCACCATTGCACCTGTAAACAATTGTGGTAAAGGTCTGCCAAGTCTAGGCATGTACCATGACTGTAATTTCCAGTAGCTACATTGCAAATATAGTATCATGAACTTTCATGGGCAAAACCCACGTTCTCAGACAAGTAGAGTGGAGCTCATCTGTTCATCTGAGGAAGTGGGTTTTGCCCATGAAAGCTCATGATACTATATATATAATTTGTTAGTCTGTAAAGTACTACACATCTAATTATTTCTAAAGTTACAGACTAACCCAGCGATCCCTCTTGAGACTTTTTTACATTGCAAATGTGAGAGATTCTGAGAGCAAATGGCATTTTCCTTTCTGCTGTTTCTGTCTCTTCTCCCCTCAGTTTTGTTTTATTTTATCTTAAAAGGATGAACATTGAGTTTCACCAGCGGAAATTCAACAGCTACTGAGTTTTAACATGTTTTATTTTCATGGAAAAAAATATTGAAGTCATTTTCCATGAAAAAAGTCTGAGCAGTAATTCTACAGCTTTGAGACTGGTGTGTTATACTGAATTGTTATCACCAATAGCTTTCAAAAGAAGAGAAAGGAGAATGGAAAGTGTGTGAATGTGCATGTGTGTGCCTGTATAGAACCTAACACAGTAGGCACACAACCCTGACACAATTTGGACCCTTGGGCTCTATTAGAATACAAATAATTATCATCAATAATAAATAATTGAAGAAAGGAAAATTAGAAACAGAAGGAAGGGGAGGAAGAAACTTATGTACATTCTAAATGTTCTCCCTACCCAGCTTCAACTGGTACGAGCAGAAAAATGATTTAATTTCTGCCTCATTCCTGACAATGGCTCCTCTGGTCAGAAATTCAGATTGGAGAAAGGAGGAGTTTGTTACAAAACAGGGCCTGTTCCCGCCTTCCTGGGTTTGGTGTAGCAACTGTAAGAAAGCAGGGCAGTAACAAAAAATAGCTCTGAGCCATCCTTGTACACTCCTTGTATTGTTGGGTCAGCTGAAGGCTTACCTCAGCCTTCAGATAGGTCAGCTTTGGGGCTCTCTAATTTATGTTCTGGCTGCAGTGGCCTCCTGTGGACCATTTGCCATGTGGTACACTCCAGCCATCCACACTTCCCTGATATGCTCCCTATGTCAGGGCTTAGGAGAGGGCTGCCACAGAGCCTTTTCAGTCGCTCTCTGCTGGCAGTGGAAGCCCTGTATACGAGCTACAGTCCCAGTGGACTATTTCTATCCTCTCCATACTTCCTTGACAGAAGAAGAGACATTAACTCATGAGACTACTCGGCTTATGGAGTTTAAACAGGCATCAAATAGCGTAGCCTTTAATCTAACTACCTGATGGAAATGATGTTAAGGAAAGAGTCACCATAGTTTCAGTTCCATGAGTACATGGATTCTTAGTCAATAGCCTGACATGTTTTCTGACTGTGTCCAAGGTACAGCCATCAATGTCATGTGGCCAGTTCATCCCACAAAAAACTAGCAGCATAAATTTCAGAGGCAGAACCCTCTTTGAAACCTTCTTCTGACCCTTCCAGAGTGCACAAAGCTTCTTGTTTGAATACAGTATGTTAAGCTGATGTACATATTGTTGTGAGAAGTAATGTGGAGAATATTCCTATTTTCAAAAAAACTATTGAAAATCAGGTGCTTATTAGATAGAGCCTTCAGTCTCTGAAGCACCTATTAATGAATTCTCCCATTTAAAACAAAAATATATATCCTCAAAAGCAAGGAGGGAAGCAACAGCATTGGGGCAAAAAAACATATGACATGCCTTTTGCTGGAAATTATTTTACTTTGTGCCTGAAAAGTCTGCTCAGCAGATTGCCAACCGAGCGCAGTGTTTTACTTGGGTAATTTGAAACAGGAGTAGAAGTGATGTCTGTACCTCATTTTTCCCATAAGTATTTTTGGGATACATTTAGAGCTCTGTTATCTGTTCCAAATTCCAATGCAACATTTGCTCTTTAGAAGTATTTTTATGAGCAAGAGGGTCAAATTATTGATGGCAGGAAAATTATCCCAACCTGTCTTTTAGTGGTATGTCAGATTTTAGTAAAGGGCACCTACAAGAACCCTCTAACTGTACATCACGCTGTGTTCCATGTTTATTTTGTGCTCTATCTACAAACGTTTTACTTCCACTTTGTTACTACTTCTGAGAGAAGCACAGACTCTCTTTGTCATTAAGCATATCCTTGACTTTGCTTTCTGTATTTCTTTTCCCAGCACGTAAGTTGTGCTCTTGCAGCTGTTCATTCTGCACCTGGACAAAAAAATTAAAGGGAACATTCATTGAGCCTACCAACTCATTTCCTATAGACTGATGAATAACTGTGAGAGGGTCATGAGTTTTGCTCCCTGACGATCTGGTCTGGATCTGAACAGGTGACCTAGAAATGGATGTCTTTAAAAACCTATTCCCAGTAAATACACATTTTAAAAAAGTAGATGTGTTCTTCTATTGAAGTTTCTTCTCATCAGAAGCACTGCCTTCAACTGCTTTCCCCCACCCCTGCCCAAAAAACAAACCCTAAACAGCATTAAGGGCTTGATTCCAAGTACACAGAAATGAATGGAAAGACTTTCAATGAGTTCAGTGTACATTATTTCATTTAATTTTAGTTGAAAATAAAAAAAATCAATGCAATACTGTGTCCTATTCAGTGGTTACATGCATATTTCTCATATTGAAACCAATGAAAAATTACTATGATTTGTAGAATATATGAAATCTACTTATCTATTTTTATGTTACTGTTAAACTGCTAGTCTTAAAGTGTGGCTATAGAATGATCAATATGCCATACAAAAAACTGTGATACTATCACTCACATAGCCATATTTACTCAGAATTTATAGGCAGTTTAGCTGCTGTCTAATAGAGATTCAAGCTTTCCAGCTTGAAGAGCTCTGTGTAGTTCAAAAGTTTCTCTCTCTCTCTCTCTCTCTCTCTCACTCACTCACCAACAGAACTGATCTAATAAAGATATTACTTCACCAATCTCGTCTCCCTAAAATCCTGGGACAAAACACAGCTATAACTACACTGCCTATCTAAGACATACACAAAAGTAAATAATAATTCAGCAGGCAGAGATGGGCCTGAGCAAAGATTCTGGATCTAACAATTAAAAGGGGGTATTCCATCCATCATCCAAATTTTACGGTTGGTTTAATCTATTTTGGGGGGAAAAAAGCCCATCTCTAATAATAACTGGAGGAACAGGGAATCTTGAAAAGCTTTTGAAAAGAGCAAAGGAAGCAAAGAGAGACAATCCAGACACTGCTTTATATGCTTGGAAAAGGGAGAGTCAGTTTAGAAATAAACTCTCTTTTCACTCCCTTGGCAGACATTAAAATTCTTGGAAGCAGTCAGAGCCCAAAGGGGGGAGGAGAAGAAATATAGGGAGAAAACAGAGTGTCTCAACAAAGGAAGCTGCCTGGCAAAGCAGAGAGCCCCCCCGGGAGGGAAATGAGCTCCGGGGTGGCAGTGCTCCTGGGCCGCAGAGCTGCCGAGCAATCCTTACAATAAACTTCTTCTTGTTTGCCAAGGGCAACTCTTCCTCCCCGCAGCAAGCGGCAACCAACGAGAGCCCGTCTCGGCCCAGCGGTGCGCTCCCATTGGCTGCCCGCTGCCACCCCTTTGCCCAAAGTGGGAGAAATGGATTTAAAGGGGCCCGGCTGGATCCTTCCCTTCCCCAGATCCGAGCGGCCAGCTCCTCGCGGCAAATGTTTCCTACCCCCCGTGGCCACCTTAGGTGACGTGAGATTAGTGCGAAGGGCAGCCCCGTCCTCGCGCGCACTGCGGCCCGCGGTCTGGCCCCCGCACGATGCAGGTTTGCAGCCTCCTCTGAAGGCCGGCGGGCGGGCGGGGGTGGGGGGCGTGGGGGACCACCATGTTGAGGCAACAGCGGCCAGGTGAGGTGCAGCTGGGGACAGCCCTCTATGAGCTGGTTGGCTACAGGCAGCCCTCCTCCACCTTGCTTTCCAAGCCAGCGCATGAGAAGCCGGAGCCTGCTCCTGAGCAGCAGCAGGGGCTGGGTAGTGCCAGAGGCGGCGGCGGCGGCGGCGGCAGCAAGACTGAGCAGAAGAAGGAGCAGCAACAGCTGAGGCGAAAGATCAACAGCCGGGAGCGGAAGAGGATGCAGGACCTGAACCTGGCCATGGACGCGCTGCGGGAGGTGATCATGCCCTACTCCGCAGCCCACTGCCAGAGCTCGCCGGGCAGGAAGCTCTCCAAGATCGCCACGCTGCTCTTGGCCAGGAACTACATCCTCTTGCTGGGCAGCTCGCTGCAGGAGCTCAGGCGGATCATTGGGGAGATGAGCGGCTCCGGGCCCCGGCTGCTGCTGGCCGGGCTGCCCCTCTTCGCGGCGCCGGGCTCAGTGCTGCTGACCCCGGGGAACGTGAACCACCCGGACAGCCTGCGCTCCGCCAGCAAATACCTCTCGCTGTCCCTGGAGGAGCAGCAGTGCAGCCAGCTGCACTTGGCCGGAGCCGCCAGCCTGTGCACATGCGCCGTCTGCAAGTTCCCTCACTTCATCCCCTCCAGCCTCAGCCTAGCCGCCGTGCAGAGCCCGTTCTCCAAGTGAGGGGCGGCGGGAGCCATGGGACTCGGGGAGGGGGGCGTGCGGGCCGGGCCGGGCCGGGCCGGGGACTAAAAGCTTCGGGCTCAGGAGCGCTGGGGTTTTCGGCGCGCTCCGAGGCCGGGCAGCGGGACGCAACACGCGCGCCCTGGCTCCTTCCTGCCTTGCAGCGGGTGGGGAAGGGCCGCGGAGGCCTGGCCTGACTTCTCGTACTGCGGGCGCCTGTGCTCAAGAGCCTGCTTGCCAAGCTGCCCCGGGGCGGCCGCAGCAGAAAGGCGAGCGCCCAACCCACGGGCGGGGAGAGCTCGCGCGGGGCACCGCTCTCCCGCGGTTTGCAGGCGCCACACCCAAGAGCTGGAGAGGCAATTGGGGGCGTGCCAGCCCTGGCCTGGCCTTGCGGTATCCGTCACTCTGCAGGATTGCCCGGGGAGGGACCCCCTGCAGCCATTCCACAGGTGACGGGGGAGGAGCGGCCAAACGTCACTTTGGCACTGGAGTCGGAGATATGGAGAATAATGCCTAAAAGATCCGTTTAATGGAGCAACTTCTACAATGTTTTCTTTAGCTAGGAGAGTATCTAATTACTGTAGATGGGACTGCACTTTGGCTTATTGATCTATCACAGGGGTTCCCAACCTGGGGTACGTGTACCCCCAGGGGGTACGAGAAGCTTGTCAAGGGGGTACAGGGAATATTTGGTAAATAACTAGATTATCCTAATTGAAATATTCCAAAAGTAGTAGTGTTAGTGAAAAAAGTTGTGGATTCTAGAGTCTAGAATTTATTTCCTTTCATATTGAATAGGGGGTATGGGAAGGTTTACTAAAAGCCAACGGGGTACGGGGACTGAAAAAGGTTGGGAACCCCTGATCTAGCATTCAGGGTAACAACGTAACAGGTCTTAAACGGCACGCATGTCATAATTATAAGAACCAGAAGACTAGCCCTGGTAGTCTTTAAGGTGTCACAGGATGCCTCCCCTGTTCCTGCGGATACAGACTAACAGATTTATTTGGCCATAAAACATGGGCTTTTGCCAACGAAAGCTTATGCCCAAATAAATCAGTCTTTAAGATGCCACAGGACTCCTTATAATTATAAGAGTTAAAGGTGTGTTCTAGGAAATGGTTTTAAAAGATGTTACTTTTTGTATGCAGTGATTTTTCTCTTTCAGTAACCTAAGCAGAACCCAACTTGCTATCATTTAGAATCATACAAATGTAGGACTAGATGGGACCTCTGTTTTTAGGAATCTGATTTTTTTAGAGCAGGAAGAGGTGTTTTTTAAATTCTTGTTTCCAGGAAGCAGCTTATTGTATTTCTAGAGTAGTTATTTGAGTGTGGCTTGCAAACATAATGCCACCCTGAACACAAATAAGTACCACAAATGTACTAAAATAGGAGAGAATGCATTCCTGACTACATGCATTACCAGAGAAGATAATCAATTAACTCAATATGGGAGAGGAAAATAAGACAGGACCACCATTTTAGAGAAGCTAAAGCTCCCCCCTCATACTTGGGTGATCAATGTTATGGCTTCAGAGGAATTTTATGGTGGCAGATCTTTAAGTATGGACAAGGTCCGTTCTGAAACACTGGCTTTTAAACAAAGGTTTTTGAAAAGTACAGAAAGCAGAGTATTTCTCCATAGCCAGCCTGTGCATCAGTTAAAAGACACTGCAAAGAACATGAATCCTCAACAGACTGTATACTAATACAAGTGAAATATCATAAACATTGCTTTTAAATGTGTATGTTATGCATTTATTTCTGGAAATTGTTTTTCCTTGTTTTGTTGTAGTTCTATATAGTTTATTTTAATAGCATTTTTAGCTGTAACATCACTGTGTGACCCTTTTACTTGGAAATATACAGTTATAATAAAAATCACAATTTCCTGCATCCTTTCAGCTCTCTTGTTAATGATTGAATGAGATGTTCTTAGTCACCTGACAATAATTACCTGATTACAACTATTAATGATCAAATTGTACTTATTTCTTGATGTTCGGGACATAACTCGCTTTAACACTTTATTTATTAAGTTATGACCTGGAAAAAATAAGTAGGATTTTTTTCTGATAAACAAAGATAGAGCTGGATTCCTACTCTAAAGAAGATCATAGAAATGTAGGGCTAGAAGGGAACTTCAGAAGTGATGAAATCCAGCTGTCTGTACTGAGACAGGATCAAGTAAACCTAGCCCACCCTGACAGGTGTTTGTCCAATCTGTTCTTAGAAACTGCCAGTAATAGGGATTCCACAGCCTCCCTTGGAAACATATTCTGAGTTGGAAAGTTTTTTTTCCTAATATTTAACATAAATCTCTCTTACTGCAGATTAAACCCATTATTGCTTGTCTTGCCTTCAGTGAACATGGAAAATGACTGATCTGCCTTCTCTTTAACACTGCTTAACATATCTGAGGATGGTTATCATGCCCCTTCCCTCAGTGGTTTTGTCTCTTTTTAACATTTCCTGATAGATAGATTTTCTAAACCTTAATCATTTTTGTTGCTTTCCTCCTGACTCTCTCTAACTTGTGTGGCATCCAGAATTGGACACAGTACTTCAAAGCTACGTCTACACTGCAGGCTTCTGCAAGGTCTTGCGCAAGAGTGCATCCACACTGCCATGTGCTTTTGCACAAGAGTGTCCATGACAGTGTGTACGCTCTCTTGCTCAAGAAAGCTCTGATGGCCATTTTAGCCATAGGGGTTTCTTGCACAAGAAACCCCTGTTGCATGTCCACACTGCCTTCTTGCGCAAAAGCTCTTGCGCAAGAGGGCTTATTCCTCATGGGGAGAGGAATAACTCTTGCACAAGAAACCCTCTGTTGCGACGCTTTACTGTAAATTTACTTGCGCAAGAACAGCCGTTCTTGTGCAAGAAGCCTGCAGTGTAGATATAGCCCAACTGAGGCCTCACCAGTGCCCCATAGTGAGGGACAATTACCTCTTGTGTCTTACATACAACATTCCTGTTCGTACACCCCAGAATGATATTGGCCTTTCTCACAACTGCATCACAGTTTTGATTCATTCATTTTGTGATCCATTAGAACCACAGATCTTTTTCCAGCAGTACTATCACCTAACTAGACAGTTATTCCCCATTTTGTAATTATGCATTTTATTTTTCTAAATGAATTACTTTGCACTTATTTTTATTGAAATTCATCTTGTTGAATTCAGACCTGTTCTCCTATTTGAATTCTAAACCTGTCCTAGACACCATTTCCATAGTGCAACATGACATGCACATAAGTAAACTATGTCAAAGCCTTAGTGAAAACAAGCTAGATTATGTCTGTTTTCCCCCTACCCATTTCTGTCAAAAAAAAAGGAAATTGACATGGTAATAATTTGTTCTTGACAAATACATGCTGGTTATGGTTTATAATCCTATTATTCTCTAGGTTCTTATAAATTAATTGTTCAACAGGAACAAGTTATATCTTTCCAAGTATCAAAGTTAGGCTGACTAGTCTATTCCATAGCTAGTTCTTTCAGTAACCTTGGATGAATTTAATCAAGCCCTGCCTAACTGACCTAAATACTCTTTAACCCATTCCAGCTTGTATTCCTTCCTTCTTGTTAATATTAATTGTGCTAGATATCAGGTCACAACTAACTTTTTATTGTAGACTGAAGCAAAGTAGGCATTAAACACCTCAACTTCTTGATGTTATTAGCTCTCCTCCCCTACTAACTAAAGGACCTGTGCATTCTTTTGTCTTCCATCTCACTCCTAAAGTATTTAAGGGTACATCTACATTGCACGCTTATTTCAAAATAAGCTATTTTGGAATAGTTATTCTGAAGTAGCTTATTTTGAAATAGCACGTCTACACTGCAGGGAATCCTCAAAATTAGTCTGAGGCAGGCTTCCCAATGTAGACGTGCCATCTCGATTTAGAGCCCCAGGAGGCACTGGAGAGGAATAACTTACAATGGCCCTGGTGAGGGGCTATTTCAAAATAGCAGCAGTCGAGCGTCTACACACGCCTTATTTTGAAATAGCTATTTCAGAATAGGCATTATTCCTCGTAGAATGAGGTTTACAGATTTCAGAATAAGCTGTCCGTTATTTCGAAATTGTTTAGAAATAATGGAATGGCTGTGTAGATGCTTGCATTATTATTTTGAAATAAATGCACCCTAAATGAGCTATTCTTATTCCTTTTACTCATTTTGTGCCTTAACCTTTCTGGTTTTGTCCCTACACGTCTGCAATGTTCTTTTGTACTCCTCCTTAGCAATTCATCCATGGGTCTACTTTTTATAAGATTCTATTTTGATCTTTCATATCTTTAAAGAGTTCTTGATGGAGCCATACTGGCCTCTGACTATTCTTCCTGTTTTTCCTTTCCATTGGGATAGTCTACAGTTGTACCTTTAATATTGTTCCCTGAAAACTGCCAGCTCATTTGAACTTTTTTCCCTTTAATTTTCTTCTCATAGGACCCTACCTATGAGTTTTTTTTTATAGTCTGCTTTGTTTAAAAAGAGGTATTAGAGATCTCCTGTAACAACACCATGGAAACACATTAGTTAGTGTATCTTTCCTGTTATTGATAAAGCTACACCAATTAAAGTTATCAGCACTCACTAAGAAGCGACCCAAGTATCTAACTTGCCAGGCTTTAAGATGACTGTTGAACAACTTGGGTGGTGTTAGTCTAAAGTCTGTAGGTTTGGTGGCACTAATAATTGAAGAAGTGAAATGACTGCCAAGGCACTCACTCATCTCCTAGAAACACATTGATATTTGGTGCACTGCTGACTGTTATGTGAATGAGACATCACTAAGCCACTAAAAGAGTTCTAGACACAGTACTTTCAAAGTAATAAGCATCTTCAGGCCTGATCTTGCAGTCTTTACTCCAACAGGAATTTGCATGAGTAAAGACTGTAGCACCAGGTCCTATGAAAATAAATAATTAAAATCCTTCTCTAAAGCCGAACTTGCTATTGTTTTTGTAAATTTCTTTGTAGAGTTTTTAATCATCTTTCTCCTGATAAAAGCATTTCACAGTAGAATTTTAGAAATACCAACTAAATTTGTTTGTGATGTTGCTTTGATAAGATTTTGACATCAAAGTTGGTGAGATTTATAAGGCTTGTAAAATTACCCCCTCACTATTTTACCCAACATTTGGCAGATAACCAGTAGCACCGTTTAGCTGTTATATTATGCTCTTTTTCCAGAGATCTCAAAGCACTCTACAACAGAGAGAGTGTGTAATTTCCCCCCATTTTACAGGTTATTCATTATTGGTTTAAAAAAAAACCCAGCAGCTTTCATTCTGAAAAAAAAAAGTGCTACACTACAATCAGTCAGAGTGCTAAATGCAGCTCACATTTTCATGGAAACACTAAGGACTTTGACATTAGACTGTTGGTTAATCAGAGCTTTCTAAAAATCACATCTCTGATCTCAGATAGGGCTAACCAGAAGATTGAGCTGTGATTGAAAGCATTCCACTGCATGCACACTCCCACTTGATCTACTATTCTTTCCCTATAAACTCACCTGACCAGCGGCTCAGACATTAGAACTGAACAATACCATTGTACGAAAAGATGAACATAAGTTAGGCCAGATCATTGGATAAGAAATGTATTCATCCCAAAATTGACAGTACTTTCTTAAGGTCCCTCTATATTCGCTCATTGACAATAGAAAGCAATAGCTTTCCTCTTTCCATGACTTCTGTGTAAGAATGGATGACAGTCACAGCTTCCATTGTAGTCTCAGGCAGATTATAGAAAATAAAGTGATATAAAGTGAGGAGAGATGTAGATTATTCTATTTCATAGCATCAGGAAAATGTGGTATAACCCTGTCCTTCTAGTGATATTTTCCAAAAGGTCTCCAAGACATGCACAATTTATCCCTGAACAAATTAAAACCACTTGAAACAAAGCATGTTCTTGACTGTATAAACAAAAGGGCTACGTCTAGACTACACCCCTTTTTCGGAAAAAAGCGCCAGTCTAGACGCTGATCTTGCGGAAAATAAAGCCTTTTCCGAAAGATCCCTTATCCATAAGGGAAATAAAGCCTTTTCCGCAAGATCAGCATCTAGACTGGTGCTTTTTTCCAGCAAAGCTCCGTGCGGAAAAAAAGCGGCAGCCATTTTTATGCTAATGAAGCAGGGGAGATTTAAATCCCCGCTTCATTAGCAATTGCGACACGTCTAATTTACATCCCTTTTCCGAAAAAGGGATGTAGTCTAGACGTAGCCAAGGAGTATAGGTCAGTTGTAAAATTCAAATGAACTTTTCTCTTTAAAATGAGCCAGACAGATCTTGTTCTACCTGCAAATTTGTATTTCATAACACAAAACCAGCATCAGTTGGTATAATTTTATGGATGGGAGGATTGCTTAAAACAAGATAGATGACAGATTGCAGAAAAAAAACCATTTGATGTTCAAATGCTTGATCTTTTATTCCTGATTCTTGCAGTGCCCTAAGACTGATGGGAGGTTCGCTAATTTGTAGACAACTGGCTTTGAACAGATCTATCTATATTTTTTGATGGGCAGAAATGGGTACTAAAAACTTGGAAGCATCGGATAGGGCTAGGATGAGGATGTAACTGTCCATATACTGAATTTCTTTGTTTGATTATCAAAGAATAAGCAGAGGGCCCAATTCTCTATTTTGCCATCGCCAACTAAAGGGAACTTGTATTTGGACAGAAATGGTCTCTGGGGGAAAAATCTACACCCAAAAAAGTTCACTGGCTGGCATATAGCCACCACAATTACTGTCCCCCTCCTTCATTGCAATAAGTGGTGAATTAAAGTCATAGAGAGGTTAAAAACACACTGATTTGAACATCAAATAGGTTTTTTTTCCCTCCAACCTACCATCTACCCTGTTTTTAAGCAATCCTCCTATGCATAAAGTTATAAACTTAACACTAAAAAGTCACCGAGACCAGATGACATCACCCAAGAGTTCTGAAAGAACTCAGATGTGACATTGCAGAACTATTAACTATGGTTTGTAACCTATCCTTTAAATCAGCTTCTGTACCTAATAACCGGGTCCCTTTGAATTGCTGGGCCTCAGGGCAACTGCTCCTTCCCCCACCCTGTCCCCATCAGCGGGCCTGCTGAGAATTTCAACTCTTGCCTCAGTGGCTGTAATTATGATGGGACAATATCAGATCACAAATGACAAGCCAAGGAGAGAATTCACAGCTAGGATTTAAAAATTAGGTGATGTGATATATGGAATAAGCTGTTGCTCTGAAACTCTGCTAGTAATAAATTGAAAAAACAACAAGTAGTCTGGTAGCACTTTATAGACTAAGAAAACATGTAGATGGTATCATGAGCTTTCGTGGGTACAAACCACTTCTTCAGATGACCCACAAAAGCTCATGATACCATCCACATGTTTTGTTAGTCTATAAAGTGCTACCAGACTGCTTGTTGTTTTTTCAGTTTACCAGTACAGACTAACTCAGCTACCCCCTGAAGCTAGTAATAAATGTAATTTAAAAAATGAAGCAAAAATCCCTTCAAATGTGCTGAGTTTTGCCTGGTTTCTATTTGAAACTAGAGACTTTTCCCCAGCATCCAAAATTTAGACAAAGTTTATCACAAAACTAGGTAGAGTTTCAGGTTTTGTTACCAAAGTTTTGCATAGTTTTCTAGATAATCTAGAAAGATTAAATTCACCCCGACCGGAGGGCTAGTCACAAGGCTTATGTACCACTTAAGTCTCTCTCAAGACCTATTTTGAGGATTTAAATAGGACTCAAGGGGTACGTCTACACAGCAGCGTTATTTTGGAATAACTAACATTACTTTGAAATAAAGTGCACGTCTACACAGCAAGCCATTATTTCAAAATAATGTCGAGCTGGAGGACTTCTTATTCTGACTCCTGTAACCTTCATTTCGCAAGGAGTAAGGGAAGTCAAAGGAAGAGTGTTTTTCCTTCCAGTTCCTGCTGTGTAGACGGCGCCAAAAGCCAAATTAAGCTATTTTGACTTCAGCTACGCAATTGACATAGATGAAGTTCTGTATCTTAATCCAGCTGTTGCCCTACAGTGTAGACGTGCCCAAATTGTGCATAAACTAGTGCTGGCCTCTCTGCACAGGTGTGAATTTCACACTAACATGGTTAAGACACAGTACATGGAGTCAAGAAATCTGATTAGTATTGTGGATTCAGACTTCATGATGTTTGCACGGCTCTGTGAGGCTAAATTCATTAATGTTTGTAAAAAAATGCATTGAGATCCTCAGCTGGAAGGCACTATAGAAAAATTATTAGGACAAATGCTAGTTGTCCAATTAAAATAAACTAGCAAATATAACTGTGCTTAACTGATTCCCAACTTTTAAAATGAAGCTTTCCCAGTGATGCTGTAGTATAACTGCTTGATTTTGCAGTGTAACATCAGTAGTCAGAAAGGACATCTTGTGATATTTTAAACTCTACTAAATATTAAAAATCTAGTTACAGAAATAACATAGATGAACTGCTATGTGGTGTGGGTTTTGTTATTGATGAGGAGCAAGATGTTTTGCAAAACAAGTTTCTCATATCTGTTTGAATATTATGTATATTATCACCAGCATTGACATTTTGATCAAAGTCTCATTGTATGGATGCAATTTTTAATTGATGTTCTTTCTAGATAACCTGAAATGGGGAGTGTCAGGCAACCTTAAATGCAGGTGTCACTGCCAGCTCTCTCTACATAATCCATTATCTTATCCAAAGTAACGTCATTAAGAATAATGATGGAACACAGCTCAGAAAGAACAATAATGAAGATCATATAAGTATCTAGACAGATAATTTAATAAGACATTATTGATTTATTAAACAGCATTCAAACACTTTTGGGATACAGAAGTTGCAGTGTGCTCATTGCAATAGAAATCTCTCACACAAGACCATATTAGCCGGGTTTATGAATTGGGCCATTTATCTCTTTGCCAATCATTTTTCTTTTAGAAGAGCCCCTGGAAACCACAGTGACATCATCTTTTACTTTCATTGAAGCAGATTCCTGTTTCAGGAGTGGGGTCTCCAGCCATCGAAGACACTATTTGGCTGTAGTGAGTAAGATTGAATTGTGCTCTTGGACATGATTGCTTTTATGACGTGAATAAAGTGATTTTTCACGGAAGACACTGTAGTGTACAACAACCTAGCAATGAAAACGAATTAATTAATTAATTAAACTGTCTCACAGGAATCAGATTACTACGAGCCAAAGGGAGGGTTGAAATGGGATCAAGCTAGCATCTGTGCCGTGTTTGATAGACACTGATTTGGAGTGAACTATTGAAAAACATTGGGTAGAGACTCACTCTGAATAAATTATTCAGCTCCAGAGCATATGTGCCCTCATGTTTATGGAAATACTATACAGCATACAGCATAAACTGCAGAAATCTCAGTAAATCCTGGGAGGTATTATGGCAAAACACAACTTTCTGAGCCAAGTCTACATTTTAAAACTAGTAATTCTTTTGATCACCCTGTTTTGTTCTATCTAGAAGTGGCTAATAAATGTAACTGATTTCAGACCAATCATTGAGCACTAAGTCTTCTGACAACCCCACTAAACCAAAAAGTGAATATTTTGAGGCAGAGCTAGTGTTTAAGGCTAAGTGGAAGGCTAAGAAATAAAGAGCAGATGGGGAAATAAGTGAAAGTACAGGGCTGAGAGTATCTAGTACAGCTCTAGGTTATAAGCATTGAGGAAAGAGATTGCATTGTACTCTTCTATTGCACTATGTGACTTTCCTGTTAGTTTGGAGAGAAGACAATCCTTGGGGAGCGGGAGAGGATACATTATAGGAGATATCCTAAAACACTCCATGCTTGTTTTTAACTGAGAAAGGAGACTATTTAACACTGTTTTTAAATTGTGCTTTATTATGAAGTAGGATACCTTTCCTTTGCTGGGCTTGGCTGGCTGTATATGCAAGTTCATTAGTATTAATATGATAGAGAATTATTTTATAGTCTATGGGTGGATTTTTACTAAAAACAACATTGTCCTCCTTCAGAAAATATCTACAAGACGTGGTCTGCTGGCGGGGGTGGGGAGGGAAAGGGTTTCCACAGTCATGGCTGCTTGCCAAGTTCTAAATGTACACAGTATTTTATGTTTATATAGGAGAGGGCAGCTCAGAGAAGGACTTGGAAGCAGAAGATTCTGCCCATCAACCTATCTTCTTTCTTGCTGAGATTCAGCGCCAACCAGCTGTTCTTCATCCATGAACTGATCTCATCCAACCATTGGGCCATCTCAGTGGTAGTACTGTGGTTATATGTGGTAAGGATAGGTAGAGCTATGTGTTATCTGCATATTGCTGGCATTTGAGTCTGTATTATTTTACTAACTAGTTCATCTAGTGGTTGTATGACTAGGACTGGAGTGAGAACTGATCCTTGTGGGACTTCCTATCCTTCATTAGTAAGAAGCTGGCTTATACCATCAAGTGTGAAGGTTTATAGCCTTTCCAAAACGGTTGTTTTTTAAAATATTTGTTACTGTTATAACTTTAGATATTTTTGTTGTACACCATAAAAATAGCTGATGTAGGTATTTTTAATTTCATTGTCTCGTCCTTCCCCTCTCAGGGATGTTGTGAAGCTTCATTAACTAATATTTGTTTAATACTTGGAATCTTTGGATGATAAATTCTAGGAAAGTATTATTATCGTTATAGTGACTAGAATTTAAAAACTGGACGAGAAAGAAATATATAGCTGCAAACCTGAGATGTAAATAGTTATGAGATAGTAACTTAATAAGAAGTTGATTTTCATCCTTAGTGGCTACGGAGGGAACAAAATTAAGTCTTCTTAACTGTGGAACTTAATAGAAGTTTTTTTCATAGTTGTGTCTCTTTTCACTTTGTCAGCCTATTTCTCTGTTGGCAGAAAACCCTACAAATCTGTTTTAATGTGAAATTCTTGATAAAGGAAGGAGAAAGCAAATGAGATATTTAAGAACACATTTCAAATTGCTGGTGTTTCTGTTTCAGAATTTCATGTTCTGTTTGAGTAGTTCTCCCAGCAGGGATCTGTGTAAATTCTTTTACATTTCTGTGAAAACCAGGGCAGTCTTGGGCTACATTATAGCAGCTAGTAATTATGAAATCAAATTGTCTTCTGGGGAAAACAGCAATAACCATAACGTCTACTGAACATATTAAAAGAAGTTTCCACATTCACTTTTAGATTCAGGAAAAATAAAGGTAAGTCCCAATGACTGTCTTTTCCCCTGCCTCTCCAGAGAAATTTCACAACTGACATACGTAAGATCAATGAAGCAACACAATGGCAATAATACAGCTGATCCTGCAGTAGTAATGAAAATGTAAGTAGAAAGACAGCAGGCAGAAGACCTTAGATTTTCACTTGAAACCAAATATTCAGCCTTATTTAGCCTGTTTTCTGTTTCAGGATTTTGAGTGGAAAAGTAGTCCCACTTGTCAATCAGCTAACTTGCAGTGCTAATAGATTCTGGTGTTTAGGGGGTCAGCTCAGAATTTAATTTAACAACTTACAATACGCCCACATGCCCAGAAAATGTGGACAGCTTGATAGGGTTCACTGAGCCAAAGAAGTAAGACCAAAACAGTGCATTAATGTATAGGGGAAGAATAGTTGCAATCAGTTCCCTTGTGAATTGGACAGAGAACTTGGAGATGAAGCAATTATCAGCCATCGGGGATTAATAGTAAAGTGTGAATGCCAAGCTGTATATGTTAGGGGCAGAATATGTTGCCTATAGAAAACAACAAAGAACGTTTCTTACTATTAAGTGAGATTAAACGTAATGGCCTGATTTAATCACAAAGGCAGAATTAAATTCAGATGGCAACTTCAAAGTGGACACATGCACAGAGACTACTGCATACATTTACATATAGCTGGCATAGCTTGGCTTGCATCACAATGGGATAAAGTTTCTTTGGCCACTTAAACAATTTTCTATTCTTTGCTTTTTGTTAACACTCACTGTATTTATCCCTAAATTGCTTTTGGTTAATAAGATGGAGCTAAGAGTTATATTTATTCATAGAATCTGTACTTTTTAATTCTTTCAAGTAAAAAACCCCATAAAACAAAACAAAAAACCACAGCCACGAAGGTCAACAAGAACAGAATAGCTGTAATCAGATAGCGACAGAAACCTGTTATAGTGACCTGTAGTTGTATTTTTCATCTGCCCCCAGAGGTACCACTGCAGGTTCCAAGCTTGACACCTTACAAGAAATGCATTTTCCATTCATCCCATTTCTGAAGCATTCAAAGTTTTAGTTTATGCTATAGAGTAACATGGAGATTTTTTGAAATGTTCAGGCTATTTTAATCTTCCTCCTTGGTTATTCTGAGTTCCTTTGGTCTTGATGTTCAGCAATGTCTGTAGCTCTCACTAACATCCATTGCAGTTAGTGTCGAACTAACCCATCCGCAATAGTGCATAAAAGCAGATCTTCAGAATACTAAGATCCTTAACATGCTTATGAGATGGGGGGAGCAGACTTACATTTCAAAACTCCTAGGTTTATTACTCACCAAGATATGAATGCCCCAAAACAACATTCTATGGGTCTAAACCTATAAATGCTTAAGCATGTGCTTAACTCGACTCACATGAGTAATATTACACAGAAGCAGAGGTGTTTGAAGAATCTGACTCCAAATCTAAACCAGTCAACCAGTGTTCCCTCTGAGATTTTCCATCCATGAGCAGAGTGAGTTTTGTCTTGTGCACCAATATTGACGTCATGCACGCAGGGTGCGCAGCCTCACCGTGTCCCGGGCCACGAAGCAGGCCCCTGGCTGCTGGAGCATCGCCCCCACCACACTGAGCCCTACTGCTGCCAGGGACTCTCCCCAGCAGACCCACTGCAGCCTGGGACTCCCACCCTCCGCCTGGGTTGTGTTATGGCTACACCTGGGCAGGCTGTGGTGCTATTTTTAGCACTGCTACCCTGGCCCAGGAGCAGCTGCACCGTGGCGCCAGCAGCAGTCCTGCAACGTGGGGCAGCCACCTGCCATGCAGCCCCACCTGCAGGAGCAGCTGGGGCCGTGGCTATGTGGTGGCTGCTAGGGCTGGGACCACAGCTGGGCCCATGGTGCTATTTTTAATACCGCAGCCCAGGCTCCAGCTCCCAACTGCTGTGTGGTGCCTGCCCAGCTGTGCCTGAGGTGGGGCAACCACATGCCACGTGGCCCCGCCCCTGAGAGCAGTTGAGGATGCAGCTGCACAGCTCTGCTGAGGACGTGGGCAGGACTGACATTTTTGGTGCATGCCAATGCAGGCACACACCTTAGGGGAAACCTTGCAGCCAACATATATCCCTGAGACCAAATCACCTGGAAGCTATAAAATTTCCTGGACCAAATTCTACCCTGCTGGAGTTGTTTAAATCTAAAGTCATTTCTTTGGTTTTACTGGAGTTACTCAGAATTTCCCCTTCTCCATAGGTGACCATTTGCTGCAGTGTCAGCTGCCTAAGACATAAGCCACTAATATATATCCTCATACTCATGAGAAGAAGTTATGCTATAAACACAACTCAATATTATATACGCACACAAGAGATAAAGAAAGAGGGGCATTTACACTTATTTCATAGCAAATGCTCTAAATAGAGAAAACTTAAAAAACAGTGAATAGTCCTGCAGCACCTTAGAGACTAACAAAAAATGTAGATGGTATCATGAACTTTCGTGGGCATAACCCACTTCTTCAGATGAATGGAATTAAGGGGTCTAGGGTCCAAATAAATAGCAGAGAAAGAGGGGATAGGGAGGGAAAGAGAAGGGAAAAATGGAGAAAAAATATTGTCAATTAGAGTGTCCATGCTAATGAGGCTAACAGAGTGGGCTTTAAGTATTCTAAGTACCCGGTGCTTGGATTTTTATGTCATTAGGATGTGGAATGTAGCAGCTCATCCAGGTCAGGTCTTTGTTTAAACCTCTATTCAAGGTGTCAAACTTGCAAATGAAACCAAGTTCTGCAGCTTCCCTTTCAAGCTGGATTTTGAAATTGCTTTAAAACAATGTAGACACTTTTAGATCCATTAGTGAATGCCTGGGCAAGTTGAAATGTTCCCCAAGAGGTTTCCGTGTGTTACCATTTCGAATATCTGATTTGTGTCCATTAATCCTTTGTTGTAGAGACTGTCCACTTTGGCCAATATACGCAGCAGAGGGCTGGCACTTGATGCTCTAGAATTCTAGATCACATTAATGGATGTATAGTTGTAAAGCCTCTGATGAGGTGGTTTATGTGGTTAGGTCCTATGATGATGTCACTTGTGTAGATGTGTGGACAGAGTTGGCACTGGCGCTGATTGCAGGGGTGAGTTCCTGGGTGAGTATAATGGAGGTGTGCTGTGTGGTTGCTGGAAAGAATTTGTTTGAGGTTAGGGGGTTTTCTGTAGGCGAGGATTGGCCTGCCCCTAATTCCTGTGAGAGTGAGCAGTCATTTTCCAGGACAGGTTGTAGATTGTTAATAGTGTGCTGGAGGGGTTTAAGTTGGGGACTGTAGGTGATAGAGGCAAATTCAGAAGGACTCAGGTATCTCTCTTTTAGTGAAAAACCACAATGAGTCCAGAGCACTTCACAAACTAGAGCATCACTGAAATTTACCTATTTCTGAGATAGAAGCTAGCACCAAGTCAAACTAGTAGCAAGCACATTCCACATACACTGAAGATGAACTTGGACAGACCCGGACTTCCGCTGAGTTCCAGAGTATGAGATCCAGGATACTGGGTCAGTCATCAGCTCCATTTTAAACCAAGTTTGGAAATTGTTTTCAGTGCTTCCGCCTGAATATGACATAAATGTACAGCCTCAACCACAATACAATATGGAATCATGCTATGACTGGGCCAGAAGGCACTTGTGATATAATTGAGTCTTCTGACACAATTGTTTAGGTAGCATAGAGATGGCCTTAACCACAACATGAACATGGGCTTATACCAATGAAATCAAATAATTTGCACCAGTTGGAACATGTATGGAGGGAGAGCCAAGAGCAGAGATAGTGTCTCAGAACTGGATCACCTACAGCATAGGAGTTTATAAAAAACATTTGCCAGCCCTAAAGAGGAAACAAAATAAAATGTATTATACCTCTAACTTAGAAACTACCAAATGATGATCAGCAGGCTAGTTCCAGACAATAGGACAAGTAGAAAACCCAAAATGCTTGTGTCTGACTTCAAACCCAAGGAGCACTCACCCACCAGCATAGAAGGAAGCACTTATACAAAATTCATCCAATACTGGCCCCATCATGCTGGAAAAGACTCAGACCACTGAGGAATGTCCATGCCTCATGTGCAAACTGCTTCTTCAAGGCAAATAATCAACACGTTAGTCCTGTCCTATCACCACTACATCCTGGAGCATGGCATTTTATCAAAGGCCTAGAAGCATGCAATAGTCCAATAGCCAGAACCAATCCCAGTCAGGCTCCAGGCCTGCCTTTGGCAAAGAAACTGCACTGGTTTCTGATGGACTGACAATATTAGTGACACTGATGGATGATGTTATAGAAAGGGACAGTAGTAAGACATTCAGCACTGGTTCTACTGGATCCCTCAGCTGCCTTCAACAGAAATAACCCAGAGACCTGCTGGCCCCCCAGCAATTTCAAGCAGGAGCTGAGAGAATACCTCTCAGAGAGTTGTGCTCATTACTCAACAGTTTGGGTTGGAGAAGCACTCTGCCTCAGTGGTTCCCAGCCTTTTCAAGCATACGGACCCTTTTCAATCTGTTAAAATTTTTGCAGACCCCCCCTCCCCCACGGGGAGCAGCAGAAAGTAGTGGCCAGCACGTCCCTTGGCCTGTGCTGCTTCCTCAGCTCCCACCCCTTCCATCCCTTGCCCATCCACAGAGCATACAGTGAGGGGTGTACTGTGGCCCAAGGCAGCTCCTGCCCCAGCACTCTGCCCTTGGATGGGCACAGAGCCCTGGGGGAGAAAAAAAAAGAAAAGGAAAGGAAAAGAAAAGAAAAGGAAGGATCAGGCACACCGCGGGACTGGGAGGGAGGAAGGCCTGGAGCATAAATGGCAGCGCAGGTGGTGGCAGGAGGAGGGATGGTGCCTCCCGGAGTATCAATATCCCATCCCAAGGGCAGGAGGCAGCATGCATGTGGCCGGTCGTTAATGGTGAGCCCTGGGCAAGAACTGCCTAGTGGATAGTCCCGGTTCCATGGTGGGCCCAATCCTTACTTTTCTTTTCCTTTCCTAAACTTTCTGCTGACCCCCTCCAGTATAGTTGTGGACCTCCAGGGGTCCGTGGACCCCAGGTTTGGAACCACTGCTCTACTTCATCAATAGTCTGCATCTGCAGAGACCCACACAGCTAAGTATCTATATAAAACCCAGAGGGAATAACTACAAACACTCTAGCTTCAATGACAGCAATAATGCTAGCCAATTTTTTCATAGTTCACAATCCAAAGCATTTTGCTTTTCAAATGAAAACTGGGAGGGGGGCAGTGTTCCCTGTAAGCTGTGCACTTGTGCGGCCACTCAGGAGAAATTCATATGCCACCCAGCTGATTAGCAGAGTGCCCACAGCTAGGTTTTGTGTTTCTGTTGGTGGTGTACATTTGCACATGCCACAGTGTACATAATATGTATTCCGCACATTGATGGAAAGAAACGCACATGGATGGAAAAGTTCAGAGGGAACACTGATGGGGGAAATTTGAGAAAATTTCCTTTTGTTTTTCCATTCAGTTCTAGTCACATGCTCATAGGAAGCAAATGACACCACCACTACATCTTCCCAGTTCCCCTTCACATGGCAGAACAACAACTGTCTCAAGCATAAGCCAAGCAAGCTGGAGGCAGTGCCAGAGAGGAAAGGAAAGTATTTTGATGAGCTGGCAGAGTTCATCTTCCACTGGTAAGAAGACAACACTGGTTCCTCGCGGCTGAAGGCCAAGCCACAGCGATACTCTTACCTTTGCAATTGTGAGGATGCTCTACTGCCATGGTCTCTACAAGGGACAGTCAAGGCAAAGCCATGCAGTAAATACAGCTGCAGATAGTTTTCCATCTCCTACCTTTAAAAATCCGGTGTAGGCCCTTAAAGCCTTTCACGGGTTTGTTTGTGAGTGACAAGATATAGAATGGGATCTGGTCTTCAGTGAGGAGTCAGTGTAGTGTCATACACCCTGACTTACCAGCCCTTTTCTCTCCCACTCCCCTCCCCCACTGCCCAAGGTAAAAATCTACAAAATACATGCACAAGAAGGATGAAGCAAAGAATACAGGCCTTACCGGAAATTGAAAATATTTTGGTTCTTTAATGGGTACCAAGATACTACCGTGATTATCAGTTTAGGTCTCCATATGTGTATATATCCAAACAGAGTTAACAGGAATTTGGTTTTCAAAGCCTCTTCCAAAAGACTACCACACAGCAGACAGCATGGGATCTTGTCTGTCTACCTCCCAACATGAAGAGCTCACTCAGCCCTGAAGGGATCTTAACCCAAGATTCAAAGGAGTCTAAGCATTTCAGACCTGATGGTGCTCATGGAGAAACAGCTCTCTCTCTCCTTGTTCCATTAACCTTGGTGTACTACTAGGCAAGCTGATGGCTGTAATGAAACAGTCTGAATCCTCTCACATCAAAAAGAGGAAGGCAAATTTCACAGAACAAAAGACTGAAGTACCAGTGTGACAGGTCACTAAACACTATCATCTACTGCTTGGGGTTAGAGCACTGAAGAGGGATCTGCTAAGTGGTACAGAATATGGAACAAGGTCTTAACCTCAGTCTGTGCCTTCGGACACTGGCTTCAGGGAATAAAAGAACTCAAGTACAAGAAGGGGGACTTAGAAAACAGGAGGTGCTGGCAAGGATATTCAAAACGTTTCTCAGGCAACTGAAGAGGGAATGCAACTGCCATACCAACTGACTTTCTCCAGCAGTTTGAAGGATGGAAAGCGCATTGTTTATGCAACATCACTGTTGCATCAAATGCAGTAAGCTGAAGGTCGAGCCTTTACATTTTCATTAATATTTTGTCATTTATAATTTGATAAAAATACCATTTGTAAATACTCCAGCTATTTCATCCATACAGTGGCTGATCACTTTTAAACACGCATCTTTAAAATGCAACACCATTAAATTCTGTGATTCTCCCTATCTGAATATTACTCCCTTCACTTCCCTGCTCTCTACTTCTCTTTTGTGCTACCAGTAGGGTCCTTCCCTCTAAGAATAATTGTCTCTCCAAAAATAATTACAAGGTTTCCTTTGCCTACAACTAAAACTGATCTAAGGTTCTGGTGGGTATGTAGCCAGGCAGGGTGGGGAAAGACATTATGCTGCATCAGCACCTAGTGATCCACTTCAACAGGGCCTGATTTCAAGGCCTCCTGTTCTGTAGACACAATTAGGTGCAGGAGCAAAATTGCACCTGCACAATTAATGGCCAGGCTGAGGTTTCATTTAAAAAAAAAAGAGCCATAAAATCTACTTCATCCAAATTTTGCACAAACCCTTCCTCCCCACCACAGAAAAATAAGTGATAAGAGGAGTTTATGATTTTCTTAATCTCTGCACTGAATGAAGTCAATGTGGCTGGCCAGTGATCTCCCATGCTTGTCCTGTTTTCCTGTGCTTGATTCCTATCACAGGTATATCACATGCAGAGAGTGAAGTCACAGTTCCCACTCATCAGCCAGCTAGGCTGGCTTCCACCGAAGGACGCCACTCTTCATTACCTGCTGTTTCTTTCCCAACCTCCCAACCCTGAGTGAAAAACTTGCCTGATATCCAATATGAGCTTACTGTAGCCCTTCCTTCACTTTCCTGGTTATTATGTATTATTTATTTAAAATATTTTTACCCTGCCTTTCTATTTAAAATATTCAAGGTGGCTTACAAAAATTTTTAAAACACAATATAAATATAAATAAAAATTTTAAAAAATGTATGTTGCAGTATCATGCGGATGCCTCAGTCAAGGATTGTGGCCCCGTGGTTTTAGGCACCATGCACACAAAAAATGGATGGGGCTTTGGGTATAGCTAGGTATTTGGCCATTTGCACCAGAATCTTTTTTTGGATGACAATAAAAATCATATAGCAAGTGCTAAAAATTAATTAAATGAAGAACAAAAGCCTTTAATATGAGGATGGGGGAAGACAGGCAAGGAATAGGCCTGAGTGTAGATAAACGTGGTCTTCTGTATCAAATTATATGACATTCATGTGTCACAGGAATATCAGATTCACATTCATACAATACCGTGGCTTTACTCTGAATTTATATTTAGTGCTGTAAGGGTCAGCTTATTTTGTCCTGATTCAGCTGTGGTTGAGAAGTAGTACTTGGGGCCTTACTTTACTTTACAGAAAATAGCTTTAAAAAAGGTCAAAGATGGCAGCATTTAATAGAATTGCTTCCAACTAGTTATTTTAGAGTCATATTCTTCTACGCTTATGCACAATAAGTGTCTAAGAGCTGGTCTACACTAGGAAATTAGATCAATATAACTAGGTCAGTCAGGGGAAAATCCAAGCCCCTGAGTGACAAAGTTAAATCCATCTAACTCCCTGCTGCAGACAGCACTGGGTCTATGGGAGAATTCTCCTGACACCAGAGCTGCTGCCTCTCAAAGAGGTGGATTATCTATATTGACAGGAGAACTCCCCCCCTCAGCATAGGCAGCATTTCACTGAAGCGCAGCTGTGCCTCTGAAGAATTTTAAATATAGACCAGCCCTTGCTCCATGAGAAATCCCAGTACTTTTAGTGGGTTGACTCATCAGAAAAATTACTACTAAACATTGGTAATAATGACAGATTCTGGCCCCTCCCCATATATTAAATGGAGGATCTAATTCTTAATCTACAATCCGGGACTATGCAAGCAGAAAATATGAATATTTCTGCAAGCATGTAACTCTGCCATTTCTCATATGCTCATTGTTATGTCTGTATTAGTAATGATCAGGTTTGGGCCTGATCCTACATGCACGTACTGTAGCATACGCATTGGGACTGCACATAGTAGAAAACACTACACTTGTAGGAAGGGTCTGCAGCATCTTCCATTTTGTAGCTGCCAAAAATACATATTTATTTTTAAAATATCAAAGTATTAATGGATTTATTGGCTCATTGGTGGCATGGGGTGATCCAAAATAAATGGCAAGACTATCCCTGATTTCCTGGCACTTTGGATCAGGCCTCAAAAAATGTGGAAAGTAAGAGTACTGGAAATGGTTCAATCCTGACTATTTCCCTAAGTTTTGATATATTACTGAAAAGTTTTATTTACTACTGACACACATGCAATTAAATGTCTTTAAATAATCCCAGAAACATGAATATACAGGAGAGGCTCATTAAAATTTAGAATGTATAAATGATCAAAAAGCCTGACATTTAAGTTAATATTTTAACCTTTATTAGGAAGTAGTTTTTAGATTATCCGAAATATACTATTGAAAAATGTGGTGGATACTCATGAGACTATAGAGATTTAAAGCACAATTTTCAAAGAGCTATTTGTGAACATGATTTGTTTCTAATCATTTGGCTCATATGTTCCATAGGTTTGGACATTCAGGATTACAAATTCTATTGTTTTTTTCCACAGGCCCATATGTGTGGGGGGGGGGGCAGTTTGCGAAGGGTGCGAAACTCGCCCCCCAGAATTCCCCAAGTAAGCATGCTCCGATGGACCAGGGGAAGGCAGGAGTGGCACGCTGCGTGAGCCTCCCTCCCCCATGCTCTGGCCGGATGGGCCTGATATCCCCACTTACTTGGGGAATCATGGGGGGTGCATTCACACCCTTGCGGTCCACATTTATAAAAAAAGCACACACACACTCAGACATTCCTTCGTATGGGCCTGTTTCAGGTCCTAGGACAGGTAATAATAAATTGACTCACACTGACATGGCACATTTCACCCAAAGGGAAAAGAGTTGCACATAAGCCATATTTAGTCCCTCACTGAAACGCGTCACCAGTTTTAAAGTAGAGTGCAACATAACAATTGTACAGAAAGGGAAGCTGTTGTGTCCAGTTGAAAGAGTAGGGGAAATGGCACAGGCAGCATGTACTATTATCTTGTAAGCACATGCGCGCGCATGCACACACACACACACACAAAATCTTCTATTTGAAATTTACTGCCTTTCTGTATCTACATATTTTATTAAACAACACTCCTAAACTTTAGCCTGTCTTCCTGAGACTGGTTATTCACAGGATTTTTCTCTTTTCCTATCCCGAGTTGTCTCTGCCTCCAACAAATATACAACCCCCTTTTTGCAAGCTCCTGTACTGGAGCTCAAACTCAGCTGGTCTGCATGCTGGGGTAAGTCAGCAGAACTGTGCACCTCTGTGCAGGATCCTAGAACCAGACAGCTTGTTACATTCCCAAGCTGGAATTTGGCCAGGACACCACAGTTAAGGTCCCTATTCTTCCCCCAAAAGAAGTGCTAGGGCATTTTAAATAGCTCCCCATGGCCAGGACTTCAGTTTTGCATCTCATCTAAGACAGCAGTCTGACAACACAGTGAACCCTAACACCATGCTGCAGTGCTGGGTCTCTGCCAGTGAGTCAGAAAATCACCCTCAAGCACCTGGATGTATACTGACCCAGGCCAGCCTTGACCCACTTAAGTTGAGAAATCCAGCTAGTACAGCTGCAGACATAGGCAGTAGCTCAAGTAGACAGAGGCAGAAAATAATCATTAGAAAGATGGAGATTTTCACTGGCATGCACTGGAGACTAGCAACAAAGGGAAGTTGTGCACCCAGTCCTCTCTGCCTATCACTCAATGTTTTATCCTTGTAAATACTTGCTTTAGAGGTCTGATAGTCTTAGCCTTCTGTCACTGGGCTCCTGGTGTCACCTTTCCGTCTGGTAGCAGTGCCAAAGAGATGGCGCACTTTTCTGTGTCAAGACAGAAGAAATATAGTTAGAGAAGTGATTGTCATATAAAAAAACAAATTTACAGACATCCATTTTTAATGCCTGCAGTAACAAATCTCCGTTTTAGCCACGTTCATTAATCCACAGCAGCGCTAGCTTTCCCATATGTCTTTTGTTTCTGTAAATATAGCTGAGGGCAAGATCCTGATGATTTTATCTCCCCAGGTTACTTCTGGGGTTGTGCCAAACATGTCAAACAGAACCATCTGGGTTTGGGAAGGTTCTAAACTTCCCAGGACTTGGCTCCATATGCACAGCTCCGCAGGCATCCTTGCCCTCTTCAGGCTTGCTGTGAATCAGACTGATTGTTATTCAGGTGGGATGGCCCGGTCATGAACTGCACTAATCAAAAAACAAACTGCACCAAAACACTGAGGCTCACACACTGGCTCAGGCCTCCCCCTGACCTTTGTTAACCAGCCGCTTCCAATGGATGTGATGCAGGTTGTTCTTCTGGATTTTTGCACCTTCCACAGTTACCAGACATCTGTGTAAATCCCCACCCCCCTTGTGTTGGGCATCAGGGTCAGTAATGTTCAACAATTCAACGTGGGAAGTCTTACTGAGGAAGTACCAGGCCATAAATTTCATCCAACAAGAGCCACCTATCAAGCTTGGCCTTGTTAAGAAGCCTCCCCGATATGAATCACAATAAAGGCTATGGTTCCTGTACTGTTGTGTTAAAAGAATGAAACAGTCAGAGGTTGCAAACAAGATTTTTCATTTCTTTCCTTTTAATATTGGATCAGTTGTCATTTCACATTCATTACAGCCTTGATGTCAGCCACACACCCCATGCTTTAGGCTAATCCATAGAAGAGCCTGTGCAGATAACGTAGGCAATAGCTTATTATGAACTAAAGCAAACAGGAAAAGTTATGTCTTCTATCTGTTGCCATTTATTCAGGTGCAAATGGTCTTTGATTGAATGTTTATAACATATCCTGCTCCAGTTGTAAGCGGACACAGAGTAATACTCTGTCCTAAATCTGGTAGCTGCAATACCACTGAATATGATGGGGCTAGTTCTAAGCCTTTGTAGAGTTGTTCTAAAGCTGTGTTTCATGTCTAGAGCATAATTACATTGGTACTTTCTCACTGGGGCAGGGAAGCACACTATAACATACCTTGTATGTTCCTGTATTTGTTTGAATTTACAAATTTTGAAGGAAAAAACCCATCCAAGATTACAGGAGATCACAGCTGTTTCATGCATTTAATTTCTGAGATTGGGATTTTATTGTGCTTAATTAACAGATTGCAAGTGATTGAACTGGAACATTTCAGGAAGACATACAATGGATGTAAAACAGGAGCTCGAGTTGGGGTGAGGGCGGGGACAGGGTTAGTTACTATTATTTTAATGGTTACTGACCAGCTTTGAGTACAAGGTCACTACCGAGAAATTCCAACTTCTGTACTGCAAAGTGCAGTTAAAAAGAAATAGGAGGCTGTGGAGGAGCACAAATGGAGGGGTCGATCCTGCAAAGACTACACGTTTAGCTATATGGACTATGAATAGTCTCACTGTTTGCAGTGGTATTTGGCATAGCATATAAAAGCAAGCATGAGTGTAAGTCAGTAAGTAAGCCTGTGAAGGATTAGGGCCTAACACTGAAGTGTCTCAGCGAAAGTCTGGGAATGTTCTGAAGGAAAACAGAAGATGTTAGTTTTTGTTATTGATGGGGTTTTTTAATGGAGAAAGAAAAAGGGCCCATAGGGATGCAAGTGTGTAATTCAGGGCAAAGTTTAACCAAAACAGCCCCATCGTGCTTTCATGGCCATTCTTAGGATTTATGGAGCCCTATGCAGTACTATTACACTGGTGCCCCTATGTGCAATGGCAGCCAGGGGGAGGGGGCAGTTTTTTAGAGATGTGATTTTATGATCTTCAGCAACACACTAATGAAATATTTTTAAAGAAAATTTTAAACTCAGGTCCTCTTGACTGACACAGTAAATTCAGAAAAGGACAGTATATCCCTGGGGTTGGCAAATGCCTGTTAAATAGTTTCATTACTACTTGAATGGCTCTTTCATAGGCTCAGTGATCTGCTAATAGGTCTGGCAGGCTTTTTCATTTTTAAATTAACAAGTTTCTTTCTGGAGTTAGACTTACCAGGCTGCAGCAGTCACAGAACAGGGCTAGGAAGAGGCAGGTGGGTGGACATTAAGACCCAGCGGCGTCCCAAATTTTCAGGTGCCCTACGCAGCTGTGCATTTGGGTAAGGTTGGCCCTGTGTGCTTCATTTATTTCCTACTCTGTAAAGGCTTGATTGGACTTAACGGCAAATCTCCCATTATCTCAGGGGTGTAGGGTCAGATCCTAGAATAGTCAGGGCAAGATTCTGGTATCTTTACTCAGGTTGAATAGCTTCTTGCTCCCAAGTGGAAGTCAATAGAACCATTTGTGGAGCAAGATGCTACTCAGCATGAGTAATGTATACAAATCCCACAAGGGTTAGCCCAGGTCTCTCTGAAACAAAGGACATAATAGTTACCTGCTGTTTTGTTGTTGGCAGGAATCAAGCTTCAGGCGTATAATTATCACCTGAGGAGTAGTGAACCTGGGCATTCGCAATATCTAGAGAAGAAAGAGAAACCAAATATCCAGTGTAAGGAGCAAATGTAACACCTTGTACTTGTCCATGGCACATTTCCTTCCTGAAGGGAGAAAAGATCTCCTGTTTCCAGATGGTCTAAGAAATTAATTGGCCTTGCAGGTTTATGTTAAAGGGAAGAGAGAGAAGTTGTGTCATCTGATCTTACAGTTGTCTGAATTTGTCATTTTCAGGCGAACTCCAATACTAGTAGCTAAAACGCAGGTTACTGCTGCTTTGATTGTGTTTTGGTGTGATGTGCAAAACAACATGTCTTGATACTTTGAATGGCAGCCCAGAATTAGAATATTCCTGGCAGTGCTATAAAGCAAAGCTTTCCCTTAGTTAGCCAGGTCAGGAATGTGGGTTAATGCTGTGTACCCTTTTTACCCCCACAGTTCTGTTTTTGTGAGGTTGGCAGAAACTGACACTTTTTCTTTTGCTTAATTAAGTTGTTCAGAAGAAGGCTGGTCAAACAGTTGCATCTACGTGGGGAGTCCTGAAATGAACAGAAAGCAGTGGGCGTTGCCAACATAAAAAGGGGGATTCGGTTATTGTTTGGGTGTAGACGGGTCATTTTTTCAAACTTACTGCTGCCTGAGTGGCCACAACCCTGCAAGCAGCATCAGTGAAAGGACATTAAAGCTACTTAAATGCAGCTACATTAGGCTCCAAAGTGTAAGGAAAAATGAGCCAAAGCATTTTCTTTTTCTCTTTTAAGAAAAAGAGAGAATGAATTTAAATAGGATATGGCACTACACGGGGAGTCAAAACTGGTACACCCGAGCTGCCTTAGCACACAGTGAGACAAAAAAAATCATGTGCCAGTGGAATTGTGGCTGCCATCCTAGGAACTGCTCATCTACTCGAATGCCCTGCATCATCAAAGATGAGTAAACAAACTAGCATGTAAACTATCAACACCATGGCTTTAGTGATCTAGTCTATAGTCTTTAAATATTCCTCTTTATTATTTAACGATGGTTGCAACTTGATAAGCAACTGAGAGAAACCCAAATTCCATGTAAGTGTGTTTTGTTTAGGATTCTCCTAAGACAATGATCCGGTTCACAAGCTCTTCCACATTGCTTTGGATGCACGTTAGGTTGTTATACTGGTGTAAATCAAGAGGACAGAATCTGGCAATAAATTAAGACTTCAGGTTGTGACCCTACTTCAAATAATGCCAGAGAACACAGCGGGAACATTAAGTTCCTTTGCAATAACTTCACCCAACCTGGGGAATTGGAACACACTGGCCATTAGTCGAACTGGCCATTCGTTGAATTGTTTAGCAATTTAAACCCTGCATTGACTGAAAATTGGCTTAGAATTTTGGATTTTGAGTTTCCTCAAAGTCTAGGGGTTTTAGAATCCAGGAACTCGACTCAGACTTATCCCTACCTTTGATCATATCTAAATCACAACCCAGCCTAGTTTGAGACTACCAAAGGCAGGGAGTGATAATCATGAGGAACTATGCCTTAAGACACTTTGCCAAAGAATTAATGCCCACAAATCAGACATCAGACATCTTCACAAGGAAAAACCAGTTGCTTTTCCTTTCAGCCTACCGGGACATAATCTTAACGACCTTACTACATGCATCTTACTTCAAAGAGACTTTAACACCAGATTACAGAGGGAAACTTCAGAACTTTCTTTCATGCTTAAATTTGACACTTTACGAATGGGCCTTAACAAAGATGCTAATTACCTTAACCATTACAAAGATAGCTTCCCCACTTATCACCCCTGATTAGCCATTCATTGACTCAAATAGCTATTCCCTCCCTTCCTCTCCCTCACCCCACCTTCTGTACTGTACTAAATCTGATTTGTCAGTTTAATAATGTGTTCACTTTTTTCATTGCATTCCTTTGGTATATATGGTCATGCCAATTCTCTTCCAGAATATGATCTGAGGAAGTGGGTCTGGCCCATGAAAGCTCATCACCTATTAAACCATCTTGTTAGTCTTTAAAGTTGTACATAGTTTTTCCTTTTGTTTTTGCAAGATCAGACTAACACGGCTGTCACGTTACTGGATTTTGAGGGGAGCAGCCATATCACTGCTGCACCCATGGGGAAGGGGGGGTGTTTGCCCCAAAAGTTGGTACAAGGGGGGCCATGTGAGGTGTCAAACAAAAGCTTACTTTCTACTGATTCTGTATATGCTCTTCATATATCTGTATAATGTCTGTGTGTGGAGTCATAAATAGGTACTCTGTATGGAGACTGGAAGTTTCTCTGTATGGGGTTGAGTAATGGGCCAGGAATGTTTGCCCATGGACATGCTAATGAGCAAAGCTCTGGAACAATAGCCCTCTATAGGCCAAGGACACACCTCAAGAATGGTGACTGATACCTAAGAGCTACCAGCAGGGAACACAGGGATAGGCCATGGGCCAGGTGACCTGCTGCAGCCAAGAAGAGACCAGGAAGGAGGTATAAATATGCCATGTGGTCTACTCCATCTGGGTCTCCAGATCTGCTCCTGACCCCAGATGCGGCCTCGCAGGGATTCATGAGCCAGGAAGAACTGTGGACCCTTCCTGGCATAGGATGTGCATCAAGGACTTTTAAGCCAGCAGCTATAACATCTCTGCTGCAAGCCTGCATCGAGAACTGGGAGATTTGGTGCATGTAATGTATGATACTTTAACAACCTTACTCACATGCTTTTCTTTCTTGTAGTAATAAACCTTTAGATTGTAGGTTCTAAAGGATTGGCTCAGCGTGATTTGTGGGTAAGATCCAGAGTGTAAATTGACCTGGGAGCTGTGGCTGGTTTCTTGGAACCGGACAGAACTTGTTTGGGTTAGGTGAGATTGGGTTCTAAGACCCCTCACCTGTGTATGAGGCCCGGGGCCATCTGGGGCACGGATATTGCCGGCGTGTCGGAGGGGTTTTGCTCGTGAGGCTTCAGGCAGGCAGCTGAAGCGCTCTGTGGGACTGGTTTGTGGCCTGTTTGGAAAGGTCTCCAGTCTGGGAGCTGTAAGGAGCCCCGAATTTGAGCAGTTCGCCCTGAGCGGACGCCCTCAGCTGTGCCCAGACCCGGCCCGGTCCGTCACAATGGCTACCTCTCTATTACTTATTAAGCAATCATTGTGCACCAAATTTTGAACTGCCATGTGGAAATCTTGATGGCATTGGTCCTTCCTCTATGTGCTGTATTTGATTTTGAAAATGGAGTCTTAAAACACTCCTTTTAATTACAGTTGATGTTTGCGCATGGTATACAAAGCTATAAAATATACAGGGAAAGGAATCTGCAAGAAAGGGTCACACTATGGTAATTATACAGATGCTCAGGACCAGATCCAGCTCCAGTGAAGCCCATAGCAAAACTCCCTCTGATTTTAACGGGTGTGGGATCTAACCCACAGGCGTCTTCTAGCCATTGTACAATTCAGAGCTGGAAAACATATGTGGCTGGTAGCTTTGTTTTCACTGGAGGTGCCTCATTTCTTCTTGGCTGGTACAAATTGGATGCAGATTTTATGCAGCGATCAACTGTATTCCTACAAGTCCAAAGTTCCAGCTGTGAGATAGAATGAGCTTTTTTGTTTTGGTGCAACTCCATCTTTACTCCCAGGCAAACAGAAGGCCTTCCTTGACATGGCAAGCCCACAAGAGTTTGGATACTGAAACTAAGGTCCTAGAGACAGAAAGAAGGATTCACAAGGGCTGGACAGGAGCCATCTTACTATTCCTGGCACTTGCAGTTCCACATGGAGCTTTACAGCTCCTCAGGACAAAGAGTACAGTTCAGTTTTTATCAGCTCAACATTCTGCTGACAAATACATAATAAACTGACAGAAAGAGACCAAGCCACATTTCAAAAACCCCACTTACATAGGAGGTAGAGGAGAGCATAAGTGAGGATGGTCACTTGCTGCAGGTGTTCATCCAGTGTCCCCAAATTTACATATATTTGCATACTGCCAAACAGTTGGCTGACAGAGTCTCTGAGAAGGTCTGGACTGAACCCAAACCTGTCAGTGATTTTCTCCTTGCCAGTCAAGGTTGGCTTTGGTAGCAATTAAAGAGAGGAAAGAAATACTTCTGACATGGCTCTATAAGAAGCCACAGCTGGGGTAATCTTAAATAGAAAATATATGTTTCCTTAGAAAAATATGTGCTCTCTCCACATAGCATAAAGACTATGAGAATAGGCATGAGTATCCAGAAAAGAATTAATACTAGCTAACCCAAAGAGCAAATAATTTCTCCTTCATTGCTTCTGCTAGTAGATATATATTGTTCATAGATGTCAGAGAGTGGGGTCTGTATTACTGGTTCCTGCAATACTCAAAACAAAAGGAGGGATCTTCTGTCTGTAGATTTCTGAAAAGTAGCTTGTAAAAGATTTTATCTTGTTGCTTAGACAAAACTGTGTAACTTTCTGCTATGTATGAGAGTATTATAAAATGACTAACAGAAAAAAAATCAAACAGATTTTTCTGGGTGGGTTTTGTTTTGTTCCTCCTGCCCCTAGTGGCATGAGCTGCAGATCAAATTAGTGACTAATGGGGGTAGGTGGTTAGGAGGGAATCTGAATGCTTAATAAGGTCTGTGGAAATAACTGCTGATATTTAAAAAGATATTTATAAAGACAAGAGAACAACCAACAACAGGGAAAGGTTTGAGGTCCACACCCTTTTATTTCTGGTTTTACATATTCTTTACTTATCTGTGATAATTTATCATTTCATCTTTAAACAGTGATGAACACTATAATTTCATGAGCAGCAGACAATAGATTCTGTTTATTCACCAACAATAAAGACACTGTTTAGCTCTGGACTGCAAGTGGCTGAGCCATCTGGCCCATATCTTCACAGTAAAACATTGTCTGTGACACAAAAATGATTACATCCACAGGACAAACTAATGTGACCTCTACATAAAGCCTTCCTCTGAAACTATGATATCATACTGCATAGGGGACACCAGCACAATTGAATCTGGTCACCAAGAGCACAAGTGAGATAGGACTATTTAAATCAAATTTTATAGGAGACTTTTTGTCCTCTGGGGCAAACCATCCAGATCCGACGACAGCCTTGAAACATCTTTTTTTATTCACTCTTAAGGCAACAGTACAGTTCTGTTTTGTATTGGCAGTCTTCTTTCACTTGTGCTAGATCCAGGAAGTACACATCCATTTTCAGAATCAGCACCTGCAAGCTTTTCTTCCAACAATGTTTTACTGATGGATCACCACCTGCACCAGCCTTTTTTTCTGGTACCCCAGAAACAAGCAGCTCTTTCTCCTCATTGCCAACTAGAATGTCCAAGTCTGCCACAGCCTTACAAATAGTTTCTTCAGCTTTCACAAGGCACTCTCAGCACTGCTCTACCTGAATGGCTGCTTCATGGGGGGGAAAAAAAAAACAAGAAAAAAAGGCCCATCTCAATGGAAGAAATGTCATTCTCCAAAAAGGGCAATTTATCTTTGGGGATACAGTGCTTGTATTTCTGTATCTTTTAAAGAAAGTTTAGGAAGAGGAATTATAGATCTTATTCAAGAGACTAATCCTTTCAAAGTGACAATGCCACTGATATGCAAATATTTACTGACTTGTGGAAATACTTAGACTTCTGTTAATCATTCACAATAAAAGTAAGCCAAATGTCTAGCTGGCTGAAAGGCACTTTGATGGAGCTGCTGAAATCAGTGTAGAGTTGCATGCTAGAAAGCATGAATGTTGCACAGGTGATATTATATCAGGGTTATCATTTTTATTGTGAGGGCATTACCGGCCATTAGCATAGGTGCTGGAACTAGGACTGCTGGGGGCTGCAGCACCCCTTGGCTTGAAGTGGTTACCATTATACACAGGGTTTACAGTTTGGTTCAATGGCTCTCAGCACCCCCACTATACAAATTGTTCCGGCACCACTGGCCATTAGAGCAGGTTCAGACTCATAGGTGTATGGGCAGCCTCATTGGTGAAAACCCATGACAGAGCACTGAGGAGGCGGGGTGGGACTGGAGTGGGTCGTGCTAGTGAATGCCTTGGATGTTGTTTGTTTGTAACAGAACTTTAGAGTACATATGATGTATTTTTCATTCCATTAGTGGAAAAGGGACTCCTCCTGGGCCTGAGAAAGATACTTTCCCCACTCCATGTCAATGCAAACTTGTGGCACAACTACTGAAAAACATTTCACTGACCTTGTCCTGGCTCAGCCACTTTTCCTGTGAAACCAAATGACAACAATGGACCTACAATCAGGGATGCTTTAAGCACTAGAAAGGACTGTCGCGTGTGTATGACATTTCCAGTGCATCTTCTCCCAACTGTTAGTTATCTGCACTGAATTCAGAACCAAATTTACACTGTGCGTCAACGAGGACTACAAACTTCCGCCCATGATTTTCCTCAGGCACAAAAATACCCTTCACTTTTGCACTCATAGGTTGAGTCGCTAAATAGTGTTCATGTGGCAATTCAGATTTGGGCATGCAAACTGTGTCTTTGCATGTGACAGAACTCAATCATTTAAATACACATAATTTTCAATGACAAAGGCTGTTAATCCACCACTGAATTATAACCTCTCACTCAGAGGATTTGGATTGAAAATGCCCAGGTGGCCATAAAAGTGTAGCTCCATTACGTGAAGCAGCTTTAGTAGATTTAAGCGTCCAAAAGACATTGTCACTCAGCTGTACAGTGCCTAGCACAAGGAGCCCCTAAATTCAGCTCAAGGCATTTAGGCATAACCATAACAACGTAATAACATATCATTTTAAAATGCAAGCTTTACTCTTGGGCACAATTCTCCAGTCACAGAACTGAGGTCTACAGGGGGTCTCTCCTATACTGGGTTCCCTCCTCCTCTACTAGCTCAGGCTCCTAGGCATAGAATTATAGATTAATAAAATTAAAATGCAGCCAACACATCTTTAAAGGATTTTTTAAAATCAGCATGGTCAAGTACAAAATAATTAGAATACCACCAGTTTGTCAGCAAAAAATACATTTTAGTTTAAAAGGCTATTCACCAAAGGCAGAATTATCAGTTGGATATAGAATCATACTTCTCTTTTTTTTTAAATGTAAGAGGTAGAGTTATTTTCTCAGAGAAGAGGCACCTTTGCCTTTCACTGGTTCTTCACACTTTTCCTATCTTTCAATGGTGTATTAAATACATCACTTCATAGCCTCCGAGATTGTTCAGTAGCAAAACTCCCTGGGGAAAATACACCTCTCCCCAAGGACAACTTTTTCTTTCTTCAGAAACTTCTGAGTATTTTCCTCTGTCTTTCTTTCTTTAAAAAAAATCCCAGCATCCTCAAATGTTGTATTGATTTGAGGCTCAAATCTCTTCTCCTTTATGTAGGCATAAATCAAGATACCCTAGAGTGGGTTCTTTATCCCTACAGGGCACAATTTAGCCTTTCCATTTTACATCTTTCTTGCAGGTGAGTGGGAGATTAAGATAACAGGTCCCAAGATTCTATATTTACTCTTTGCAATATTTAAAAAAATAAGTGTTGAAAGATCAAAACACCCAGTTGAGAATGGCTGCACTCAGCCCAAATATTTTCATGACCAAAATCAAACTAGAAACCTGTGTGTGTATGAAAGAGAGAGAGAGAGAGACAGAATCTGTTCCTGTGTTTGTCCCAGTAGGCGTGTGGCTCTCCAGATGCTGATAAAGTGACTGCAATAGTTTTCTGCCTACTCCAAGGCAATATATATATATCTATATACATATACACACATACACATGTATGTGTCTCTAATCCGGCACCCTCAGGACCTGACCAGTGCCAAACCAGAGAATTTGCCAAACCATAGGATGTCAATGTAGTCTAGCAGCATTACCAACACTTCCACTGGTTACTAGGCTTTTAGAAGACATTTAGGGGTAAATTAGAGCTAAATAACAGCACAGAACACTGTCAGCCAGGGCTGGTGGCTGTAAACAAAACTTTATGAGCTAACGGGAAACTTGACCACACTCATGATAAGTGGACACCTGGCTAACTAAAATTATGCCGGACCACAGATGTTGCCAGACCAGAGAGTGCCAGACTAGAGATATTTAACCTGTATTATTTTAGATATAGATATAGATATACCCACACACATACACTCCTCTCTCACTCTCCCACACATCTATACTTCTCTTAAAATAAGATTTGAGAACAAATACTTTTGTGGAGCTGTGGGGCAGAAATAATAAGATTATTAGTAGAGATGGTCTTGAACCAAAATTCTATACGTGAATACACACAAACTTTGGGAGAGTCTCCAACTTCACAGAAGGCCTCTACTTTTACATACAATGGCTAAACCAGACCCTGAGAATCAAATATCCCTAACTTTTGGAAAAGTTGGCATTTGGATGTAGATCTGGATTTGAATTTTGTTGCCTAGCCATATCTGTCCATAATACGGCTATTATGTAAAAGTCCTTTTGTCTATATGATATTTCTGGAAATGCTGATTAGTGCTGACCATACTAAATCTAGGATTTTTTACACAATGCTATTTGTTAGGCAATTTAGAAAAGTAATCTCAAATATATAAGTTCCAATGTAATTTTTAAGTGAGCTCTAGTTTTAGACATATACTACAAAGCTTGAAAACATTGCTACTTGGGAAACAGCTGTTGTATGTCAGGTTAACTGATCTAATATATTAGACTATGGGAATCTCATTTATATACCCCTTATACCACCATTGAAGCGGATGGGATTGCACATAAGTGTAAAACAGCCGGCAATTTAATCCAGTGTTTTCAATATGGAGGAACCAATATTCTGAAATTCATTGTAATTTGCTAAAAAGTTATGATTAATTCTGCTCATGGTAGAAGCACCATATAGAGAAGGAATCTTTGCTAGAGATGCTGCTTTTATTGCCTGATCAATGGGCTTTTAAAAAGAATAAGAAACCAACTTAGAATTTTGCAAGAAAGTAAGATTCAAGGATATAGAACCACCTTTGGTGTTAAAGCCTCCAAGCAAAAGTAAGAAAAGTAGACTTTTTTGTTCCGTGTTTCTTTGGGAATACCTGTATTTTACCACTAAATTACATACATTTTAGTAAAGTCTCACCTTCCTCTGATCTTATGATACACTGCACTTTTAAAATATAATAAAGAATGTAAAGATGTATTTAATTGGTAGAGTTTACATTTTATTTACAGAGCTCTGATCTTTTGACATCAGCACCTACATACAACACCTTCACAGCTAATCCCCTGTAATATTTTCCAGTGGTCTAGCTTTCCCTCTGCCCCCGCCCCAAAAAAACCCAACTTAAACTGATCCAAATCTAAAACAACATTACTTGCCTCCAGATATGTCCATTTAATATAACCAATCCACACAGCCAACTGCCGTTCTCAAAAGACTATCTGACAGATTCTATTCACTTTCAAAGTAGCTCTCCATGGTTTGAATAATTATCTTTCATTTCCCCCTTTCTGACACTTTTCAATGATTTGTTGACATTTGAAGAGATATGTGCAATCTCACAAGAGGCAGCTGGACTTTCTACCCAAAAGATACAAATACAAAAAGGATTCCCATACAGAATTAGAAATAACTATGTTCTTTGCAAATGTAAGACTAAATCTGCATTTTAATGGGACATGTTTTTAAAAAGCGGAATTCATGAATAACCCTATGAGTTTTAACTTTTTCCTTGCCGGTGAAAAATCAGAACCACCCTTACAGAGAATTTAGATCTTCTCTAAGCCTAAAGTTTTGACAGGCCAACAGTCACTGTGGTGTCTAGGCACTTTACCATAGAACTTTTAATCCCCTACATATATACAACTAAAAATATAATTCTTAGATATATTTTATGAGCTTTGCACTATCTCACTAGGTTTATGTGCCTGGCTATCTGAGCATGCCCAAAATTACAAAAAACAAACAAATAATGAAATATTATTTAACTAGCTACTTATCTAGCCCCCATTAGTGGGGCATGTGAGCAGCTTACAAACATGAATTAATTGATCCTCAGACCACTTGCGTGAAGAAGATACCAGTACTCCCATTTTACAGATGGGGACGTGGGGTGCTAGAGAGGGTTTAAGTGACTTGCTAAGAAGGTTGTAGCAGAATCAGAAATGGAAGCTAAAAGTTGGGCAGTGTAAACGCTGTTTGCCAGCATTTTTGCTGACAAAATACTTCCATCTGCTGCAAACAGGGTTCATGTTTTTGACATGAGAGTGCTCCTGGTGACAACAAGCCATTTATACTGCCAATTGTTGCAGTAAAACTTTTGTCTTTCACGGGACAGGGAATTAAGCACTTGTGAACAATAAAAATGTCATTGTTCAATTGGCAGTGCAGACACAGTCTTATCAACACAGCCATGTCACTAAAAGCTGTGTAGTGTAGACAAGGGATTAATAGGATAACCGTTCACATTGTTAACCGATAAGCCTGGGCTTATCAGTTACCGTGAACGGTTACATGCAGGCTCCTGCCCTGCTACCAGGGAGCTGGCTCCCACTCCATGCTGCAAGTGCATGTAACCATTGAAATTTTCAGTGGTTACACAGTTTCCCAGTTACCCGCTATTTAACATCCCTAGTGTAGACAAAACTGAACTATTAACAGCTGCTGGTTCAGTCTTTGAGAGCACTGATTGATATTCCACTTGCTCAGCCTCAGGCAAAGGTAGCAGAATGGAAATTTTCTGCTAGCACACTCTGGGAGAGGAAAATACATAGTGGGAGGACAGAAAGAGTAAGAAGAAAAAAATGGAGCACAGGAGGGATGCAAGATTGAGAGGATTTGTCTGGGAGAACAGGAGATTGAGAGTAAGAGTCCTTGGCCCCAAATAACCTTATTGGAGTCCTTCAAGCAAGAAACAGTGGATCTTTAGTAGTGAGCCTCCCAAAAGTTATTGTGAGATGCGGGTCCTTATATAACTAAAGATATGCCTGGGAATTTCTAAATTAGCATCAGTGAAAGAATCCATCATTCCTGGGGATCAGTCCAATGCTAAACTGACTATTTGACAACCAATTTAAAGTCCAATTGACTACTGCATGTAGTCACAGAAAGACTGTATCTGTATTGCCACATAACTGGGAGAAGCTGCAAGTGTCTCCAAGACCTACTGCTCTGAAACATTCTCACCTATTAGCTGTTACTCCAAAATATCAGGCAGAACACAATCTGGCCTCATGTCCCTTAACAAATTCTAGATGGGAGGGTCTCACATATGACAGCTTCTCTGTAGAATGTCATGGCTTAGAAAACAGCTTATTCAGAAAGTTGTTTTGTTTTGTTTTTAAAGTAACAGAATCATGTTTCAATTCTTATCAGTGTTTACACTTACTCATGGGCCTTCTTAATATCATCTCATCAGAGCCCAGATTGTTCAGTTTCCTACTTTTGTGAGTACCATTTTATAACTTGATATTTGGGAACACCAACAGTTTCTTATATCGACTAATTTATCTAATCAATGGCTACTCATTTCTTTCAATCAAACAGCGCCGCTTACTGGCCACTCAGCTATAGGAAGAAAGAGATTTACTTTACACACCTCCCCCCCCAAAAGTACTCAGAATTTGAAACAGAACTTTTTAATAAATTTATATAATATTCTGAACATAAGGAGAAAATAAATAGTCTTTGAAATGCAAGCTCAGGGGCCCCGAATACCTTGTAATCTTGTACCACAGTCTTGATAGAGTTAATTCAGTGTAGAGTTCTATCACCAAGGGAACATTCCCCCCGACAAGAAAAAAAAACATAATTATATTCTATGTGATCTGAACAAATAAGAAACAACACAGCAACATCAGATTCCATTACCAGAGAATTTTGTCAGATACTTTTAATTGAAAGGGAGAAATAACTCAGAATTCTAAAGGGTAATGGCAAAGGGCTGAGTCATTAAAAAATTGACAATGGCATTTTACAATTTTGTTACAGAGCTGCTATAAATAAACTTGCATGTATCAACTGTACTACATCAGTCAATAAGTGCTACTTATTTTCATACAACATAACTAGACTAAACTGGGCAAACATGTAGGGCATACCTACACAGCAGGGATCAAGTCAAATTAAGCTATGCAACTTCAGCTATGTCAATTGCGTAGCTGAAGTCGAAATAGCTTAATTTGGCTTTTGGCTTTGTCTACACAGCAAGAAGTCAAAGGAAGAGCACTTTTCCTTCAACTTCCCTTACTCCTTGTGAAACGAGGGTTCCAGGAGTCAGAGTAAGAAACTCTCCAGCTCAACATTATTTCGAAATAATGGATTATAGTGTAGACACACTTTTTGTTATTCTGATAGCACTGATAAACAATTATTAGGGGGCAGTGCCCACTGTTCAATATGCTCACCAACTCCTCTCTCTGGGGGCAGGCAGCCCTGGCTCCCCTCCTCCCCCCGCTGCTGGGGAGGGCCAGGCCTAGGTGTAGCAACCCTGGCCTGTCCTGGCTCTCTCCCACAGCTCTTGGGACCCCCTCTCTCCGCACAGCTTCTGGGACCCCCCCCCCCTTTCCCTGCCCCAGGCTGCCGGGGATTGGGCCAGGCCAAGGCTGTGGCTGGCCCACCTTGCTCCCTCTGACCGCCGGGGGGGTGGCCGAAGCCACTCCAGGCCCAGCTCTCACCCCAGCAACTAGGGAGGGCCCAGAGCCAAGGCCACCCTGGCCTCAGCTCTTCCCCCACCCCCAGCCACTGGGGATGGTCCGAGGCTATCCCGGCTCTTCCCTCCCACCTCCCGGAGGCTGAAGCCACCCAGGCCCTTGTCCCACCCCCTGCACCTCTGCCTCTTCCCCTTCCCCCCCCCCATCCGGCCACTGGGGAAGGGGGCCGAAGCCTGGCCATGCCTCCAGCTGCAAAGGTGGAAGCCTTGTGGCTCCTGGACCCCCCCGCAAGGGGGGAGCAGGTGCAGCTCCCGGACCCTCCCCAGAGCTCCAGGGAAACCGGAGAAACCTGTGACTGCTGCTGTGCCCCCCTCCCCCCCGAGCTCAGAGAAGGCCACATGGCTGCTGCCCACCCTAGCATCAGGGAAGCCAGGACCCTCAGCACCCATAAGGGCGGGAGGGAGGAGGCCAGGTGGCTGAGGGGGTAGGGGGTGCAGGATGCAGAGTGACATGCTGATGTCACTCTGTCGTTCCGCAGGAAAACAATTTGTATATATATATATATAGAGAGAGAGAGAGAGAAAGATTTCCTGGCTACATTACAAAATAATCATGTTTAAACATGCCAGTGATGAAATCTAGATATAAAATGGCTTTTCCTTACCTGTACAAATACGTGGGCTAAAATACTCTTCTCCAGCTGTTTTCTAGCCACCCGGGCCATAACAACCAAGAGTATAACACTGTATAGGTACAGCTGTGTTACAGCAGGGTTATTTTTGTTTCCTAGATGTTAAGGCTTGTAGTAACAAAACTAGAGGTGTGAAAGAGAATCACCTGAAATTAAACTTTGGATCTGAACACCCTGGAACTTGAAAAAAGAAAAGAACCAGACTGTGGGTCAGTTTGTCCATACAGATGTTGCCTATTTGGAACAAGAGAGTATCTGGAAGAACACACTTTATTCAGGTGTCTGTCTGTGTCACTTTTTGCCAGAACAAATAACAAAAACCCACATTATTTCAGATCGAACCAGTGGTCCTCTGACTGTGCTCCCCAGATGACTGAGAGCCACACTTGAAACAGCAGTACTTCTTGATAGCTGCAGCCCAATCCAAGATTATTAGACCTTGTTTTCACTGCAAATTTGGCACAGTCTCATCCAGCAGGAGCCAGCTGCAGCAAAGTAAATACTTAGCATAGCCAGGCAAAGCCATGAACTGGACAAATGGCATTACTCCTGCTTGCAATTCTTTCTTCTTATTTATATTCCAGTAACTCAGAGCTGTTAATCACTTCAGAGCTCAATTTGTATTACATATGTTCCAGAAATACAGTAAGATACAGTCCTTGCCCAAGGAGGTCACTAATCCTAAAATGATTTCCACTTGCCTCCAGTGAGAGTCCACTATGCAAAGGTCATTTCAAATTCAACCTAAACTGAGAACACCACACAACAGGTGGATGAAAACAGGTGGGTGTGGGGAAGGGTGGGCTAAGACTCAGACAACCATGTTCTTTCATAGACAACTAGGGTGCATCTACACAACACTTATTCCAAAATAGAGTGCTCTGCCTCAGACTTCCCTTACTCCTCATACAATGAGGGTTACAGGAGTCAGCATAAGAAGTCCTCCAGCTTGACAGTATTTCGACACGATTTTGAAATAACACTAGTTATTTTGAAATCATGTCGCTGTGTAGACGTACCCCAGTGATGCAGCCATTCCACACTCATGCCAGCAGTGGTGCAGCATACACAAACATCCATAGTTTGCATGTGCATGTTAGGAAATGAGGTGCCTCTTCAGGACATTTGCAAGTAACTTACTGATGCCATAGAGCCATTTCATGAGGGCTATGCTGGATTAGGTGGCCAAAACCCCAACCACTTGTGGGGAGCTGAGAGGAAAATCAGACAAACCACCAACCACTCTGCAGGAGCAAATCTACAGAGGCTATGTACAGAGCAAATCTACAGAGGCACACCACAGGTGGTGACAGGTGAGGTACAGGTCTTTTCCTGATAAGGAAAGTCTCTGGCAGCAGGAGACAGCAAGATACTAAACTGCTAGCAGTAGCAGTGTGGACAGGGGAGGTACTGTTTGGGTGTGCAGAGAGCCAGGTAGGTGCATACCCACGGGGTTCAGACATTTACTCACTAAACAATGCCTCACCATCTATACTGCCACTTACAACCATGCTAAGAGGGCATGTAGTGGATGTGTTCTACACACTGACACTGCTGTAAACAGTGTAGACTTAGCCAGAGTTTCCCATTTCTTTTCTTCCCTACCTGCCTCATCCCAAAATGTTAACGAGGAAGGACTTTACACACTGATGTAAACCTCAGAAGGTGTTGCCCTAAGCATAATAAAAAGCAGATTGACAACTCCAGAGCAGAAGTTATGTGGCTTAGAAACACTTCAAATGAAGCCAAGCAATCACTGAAATACACTGAGTCAAACACATTTTCAAAACTCAGCTCAAATCTGATGAACGAGGGTAGCTAGGAGGAGGTTTCAGTTTATCATTTAAAAGTGAAGATTGACTACGATGATGAGTTTTTGTAAGAAGAGTGAAAAATTTGGAAAAAAATATGAAATTCAATCAGCAGTTAGTTTTCAAATTCAGTACCTGAATGCTTATAAAGACTTAAAAGGGGAACAATGGACAACTCTGAAAAATAGAGAGAGGACAAACCTAGCAACTAAACTTGCTTTTAATCTCTCAGTTTTAGCCACCAGGGAATTAAGCACAGCCCTTGTCATGACAAGATTAAGGTCTAAACAACATAAAGGCTTTTATTGTGACTAATTTTATCTCTGTCTGTGCCTCATTACTGTGTGGTAGCTTGTTTCATGCAAACAATTCTGGTTTCCAGAATAACAAGAGGACCCGTGGTGTCTGTATCGAACATATTCCTTAGAGAGTGAGAAACCTCCAGTGGAGAAAGAGGTGGATTCTTGTTAAGCACTGGAAATAGGCTGAAATGTAAATGTGTATTCCTTTCTACAACGTGCCTAATTGCCCATAAATGTCATTAAGTCGAGAAATGTTTTCCACCAAATTAACTTTGACTCGTGATGTCTAATTAGTGGAGATGCTGAAAGATAACAACTTATCAGTCACTGTTTAAGAAACCATGCTTAATGGTTGACTTTTTTGTTAGCAGCCACATTGAACCAGGTATTGTAGCTGTCAAAAGTGAGCATTATCATAGCAATTAAGTGCAATACCTCCATACCATTTCCAACAAAGATAACTTGACAGCTTGCTCATAAGAAAGAAATGTGGTAGAGCCTAAACTTTCTGTGTATAGAATGCATGTTGTATAGGGGCAACCACAATTTGTTTTTAGTTTATTAAGAATGCAGTTAATTCACCTGCCTTCACTCCCACTCCTCCACTTAACAAGAGTAGAAATCTTAAAATTAAGGACAGTTACAGTTTTCATGATTTGTTATTCAGTTCCATTTACAATAGTGAGCTTTGGATAATGTTCTTTCCACATTTTATTCTGGATTTATTGAAAGCTTTTAGTCTTTTACAAAACGTAACCATCAGCATCCAAAATATGGGCCCAGTTCATATGTATAAGGATTGCTAGGGTACACATTGAAAGCTGGGGGTCCCAAATCAGAAACAAAGACCATATTTACCAAAATCAATTTTATTGCAAAATAGTAAATCTGCTCACCTAAAAGGAGGAAAATAATCTCAGGGTCTTAGATTTGTCTGTTTGATTTTACACCTTAAATGTGCTCCTAGACTTCTCTTCCGCCAACCTTATTTCATATTACTCCATCGCAGCTATTTATTGCCAGCCCCTCACTATCCACCACCTGTACTTAGTAAGTAATCATACTTTAAAAAAAAAAGTACTTTAATGCTTATGAATTCTCCAACTCTTTGGCCTCTGACCCATAACTGGTGCAAATCAGCAGAGATTCATTGACATCAGTATGTTTATGCTGATTTCCACAAGCTGAAGATCTGGTCCTTAAATTTTTGCTTTTCTCTTTAGTACATACTTGGGTTTTTTAAAACCATTTCATCACTTTTAGTCTTTATTTGCCCATAACCAAGATTATATTTTCATAACAATCTCCCCCCCCCCATTGCTTTTCATCCTGGAGGGCTAATGACACAATTTTTTCTTATTTTCCTTCTAAATTATGCTTTAGCATGTCCAAACCTTGACACCTCTACAGTAATAGGTCTCTCTCAGATTTCCTCTCTAAAAAAAACAATTTTAACAAATATAAGATCATTTCTCCCTTTAAAATGTGTGTGGCCTTATTCTCCTCTTTTTCTAAGAGAACAGGCTGCGGGAAGAGTGGATATAAGCACTATGTGGGTGGAGGAGATAGTGTATTAATATTCTCAACAATTAGGCTATAAATTAGAGTGATGTTTCTTCTAGCTTGGGAAGTTATTTTAATCTCAACACTATGAACATTCCTCATGGTCCATTGCACACATGCCACCCACTAAGGACATTGAATCTCTGTTGTAAAGAAAGTGCTGACCTCCAGAAAAGGTTCCCTACTTCAAGCGTAGTGTGTCAGAACAGGATCAGACACTATCCAGCAGAGAGAGGGGCATGACTTCCAGCTATTCTTCTTGTATCCTAGTGGGTTGGCCTGTAGGGTGTCAAAAGCACAGGATTGAGAATTTCAAAGCAGTCAAAGGCACAACTCTGCCAAAATGAATGGGAGGCATGCATCTAAAACCCCTGAAGTGGTTTGCAGATCTCGGGGAAGGTGTCTCTGGGTGAAGCCAGTGTTTGAAAATTAACTGTACCTATAAACACAGATTTCTTGAAGTAAGTACTGTGCTTGTTTTGTTGCAATCCATCCTTACTACGGCAATTTGGGCACGTTCACCACCTTTCTTTAAGACCACTCCTTTACTGTATTCAAGTATGATTATTATTTCTTCCTGGACACATGGCTCATGGCTATAGTAAAGGATGATAATCCCCCCTCCCCTCCCGTTTCCTCAGCCATAGTAGCAGCCCCTTCCCAACTCTTCTTCCACTTAGCAAGCAGAAGCTTTTTTCCCCAATGGAGTCTTTCTTCACTTTCAGAGAAGTAGGCACCAGATTTCTCAGATGGGGCAGCACCTATGAAAGTTTTGTACCGTTATTTACATGGCATATTTGGGGAGTTCTCTTTTTCCTCCCAACTGCTTGTTCTGCTCACCCTGCTACCTATTCCTTTTAATTTCCTTGAACTCTGGTGGGAAGCTTTTCTTTATACCTATTCGGCTGCCCACTCCCTCTCTCACACCAACACATACAAATGTGGAACTACCTCTTTTTCTATTAGACTGGCAAGCTCTGCACACAAGAGGACAAAATCGCAGCCCTTGTTACGTTTGGGCCTATGCAGTAGGTAGTGGTCATACCAAGGAGCGAAATGTGCTAATATTTCAATGGTGGGGCACTTGTCCCACAGATTTGCCTCCAATTCTGAGACACAGAATGTTACTTTTTAAAGTGTCCTACTATGTGATATTCTTCCATTATTGTTTTATGATTTAATTTTTAGAACTTCTATTGTGTTAAAATCAACAATGTGCTTGTCAATGCCAATGAACTGAAAGGGGCATATTTCCAGAGATGGATCCAAGTTGCACAGATCAGATCTCAATCTGGATCCAATTTCTCCAAGGCTAAAAGGTCTGGGTTACATTTCAGACCCATCTGTAGTAATCTCATTTTCTAGTATGGAATCTAGGATGAAAAGATCATTATAAATATTTTCACAATAGGCCCTACCATAGAGGAGTTGAAAACACTGGATATTTTAATTTTCTCAGCTTAAAAAGGAAAATATGAAAAATATTCAGCACTTTCTCTTTTCCCTCACACACAAAGTTCTGATTTTCCAAAGTGCAAAATGTTCACAAATCCTACTGATGACTAATACAAGTTACACAGACTCAGCATTTTTGAAAATGAGAAGTATACATACACAATCAATTCATCCACCACAAAAATGCAGCTACCTCTGCAGTAGCACACTAGGCTGTTAAACAGCTGGTTAGCAACACTATACAAGAGCTGGGAACAAGAAGTGACAAATACCACCCCCCCAATTCAATTTGCAAGGGGAATTTAGTTACTTGGGGTTGAAATTTTTCCAAAATACTAAGGATATCCCTACTCCAACTCTTATTAAGAATACCATGTAGTCTTTAAGTAGCTACAAATGATCCAGATCTCTGATCCACCAAAAGACAGGATCTCCAGCAGGAGAGCACCCCTTATGACCATGAAAAAGTATTTTTAGTACTGACTCAAATGACATATAATGTCGTCATCTTTAATCACGATAACACTTCCTGCCACACCACCCTTTGATGATTCCCACTATAAACATTTTTCCTTTCTGAGGTCTGGTCATGCCAATTCTCTTCCAGAATATGATCTGAGGAAGTGGGTCTGGCCCACGAAAGCTCATCACCTATTAAACCATCTTGTTAGTCTTTAAAGTGCTACATAGTTTTTCCTTTTGTTAGTACAAAGTGTGTTGGCTGTGTCCAAGATAAAGAGCAATAGAAGACTTTCCCTAAGCCACTGAACTTCATGAGAAATGAACATGGGCTTTAACCCTCATCATATGCCAGTGGAACATTTTTATGCTGCATACCACTCAACATTCACACTGATAAAGGAATCCAATGTGTGATTGATATTGACTTAAGAACTTGAACTCGAATGCAGGGGGAAGGGATAGACAGAAGAGGGAAATCAGAGTCAAATTTTGACAAAGTCTCAGTAAAAATGACAAACATACAGAGATCTACAAAGATGCTGTTCCCAAAGTAACTACAGGTAGAACCTCTCTAGTCCAGCACCCTGAGGATCTGACTGATACCAAACCAGAGAATTTGCCAAACCCCAGGAGGTCAGTATTGTCCAGCAGCATTACCAACTCTTCCACTGCTCACTGGGCTCTCAGAAGACATTTAGGGGTAAATTAGAGCTAACTAACAGCACAGAACATTGAGAGCCAGGGCTGGCGGCTGTAAACAAACTTTATGGGACTGTGGGAAACTTGGCCATACCCATGAAAAAAGGACATCTAGCTAACGAAAATCATGCTTGACCATGGATGTTGCTGGATCAGAGAATTCTGGAGTAGGACGTTCAGTCTGTAGAATAACCCTATCTTCATGCCTTTCTTGAATTGGACAACATGCAAAACTACTTGGAGTTGCTTGCATAACATAATATAAATGAAAAATGTTACAAATCATGCCAGCCCTTGTGATGGAATTAGAAAGCCTATCAGAATTACTTGAAGCAGGTGAAAGCAAGTCTTCATTTTAGTGATAAAACTGAATTGTGCTTTTTGACACAGTCCAGCAATTTGTTTTGTTTTGTTTTTTAAGAGTTCGCCCAATCTTTAGGCATAATTAATTTCATAACTTGATACAACACACAGGTCAGTGAAATCTACATAGACACCCTACATCAGAAAATTATGTGAAGGGTTTCAAAGAGATTAGAGAAAAAAATCAGTCAAGTCTCTGCTTCATCCTTAATTTACCTCATTATTTCTAAGTATTGCACCATGGTAGATATGGGCTGTAACATGACACTGATCTGCCTGCTTTCTAATACCCAGGCAGAACACAATGCATAGACAGCAAAGGGGAGGTGTCATCCCTGGGCTTCCTCCTTATCACCAGTTTAATTTACAGTCATTTAGCTTACAGACTGGTACAGGTTCTTCGGTTTTGTATTAATGTATGCTTTGTTTGCTTCTGGTATGCTTTTATTACTTTTACAATAAAAAAAAGGTATCATAAAAAGCAATAATATATTTCAAGGAAACATTTAATTGCCACTGAAATGATTTTATAACAATGGGACCATGTCAATACATGAGGAACCTCCAAGGACACAATCACTGAAGCTTTTGGGGGCCTTTCAGGTAGGATGTAATAACACTCACACATTAAATCTTATGATCGATCTTATTCCCTTTACAAAGAAATCTTCAAGAATGAACTACAGAACATGTTTAGTAGCAGTTTAGCTCAAACATAGAGAATTAACCTACTTTAGAAACACGGGCCTGAAAAATGTCAGATGTTTGTATCAAATCATTTTAAGAGTCAAAAATAAAACACAGAAACTTGCAGCAGAAACCTACTCTTTTAACCACTCAGAAAATAAACAACAATAAGGAGAAGAGGTATTTAGGGGATGGGGAAATTACAGTCATGGTGACAACTTCTATAGCAAGTTTCACTCCAAATTAAAACTGTTGACTTATGAGCCAACTATGAATAATGTAAGCAATTTCCACAAAGAAACAATTTAGAATGTAAATTGTCATCAGACTCTTAGCTATCACGTCATAAAAACAGCTTCTGCATTGTTATCACAGACCTGGATCTGACAGCCAAGCTAATTTCAAAGTATATTTGCCATTAATTATCCTTTCTGATCTCATTTACCTTTCGCTACAATCCATATTTTTTCCTTGCAGGTTATATATTGTTTTATGCAACATAGTTGCCAGAGCTATTTCATAAGAGCAGTTACACTCAAAATGTGAGCTGGGATAACAAAAGGGGGGGGAAAGTAGTAGATTTATAGAGAGAAAATGAAATGATTTCCAGTTCTTCATTAAACAAATGGATCATTTGCTGACCTTTGGTGTATATAAATTTAAATCCATCCTGTAATCTGACTACAGTGAGATGGAAAGGATTATTTTCCTGCTGATGATACCTGTTGACCAATTTCTCTCCCTTTCAGTTTCAAATCCTCTGTTACTGTCAGTGACACATGCTTGCCTGCTCATCTGGGGTGGCCCAGCCTCATTAGCAAAGGATTTTGTGCATGTTAGTTAATTGAGTCCCATTCTCACCACCTGCCACTCGCGAGTCTCATCTGCACACTAACTGCTTCTAATTGTCATCATACGGCAGGCTCACTGCAACAACTTGAGAACAGATCCACAGCAGCACGTGTGGTTCAGGGCTGTGTAATGTTCTAGGGAGCAACGGTGTGGTGAGGAATGGTAACTGTAACAATTTATCAAGGGACCAGATGTTTTGAGCGGAAAGGCACCTTGTGCTAACATCATGGGCTAAAGCTTTCGTGTTTATTACCATGTCAGACCTTCATTTATAAGCCTAGTTATATCTTGCTTACAAGGCTGTGAGACATTGTTACACTGACAACTCTCCACCATCTTATTGACAAGCTAGATATAAACAGAGGGGACCAAGTACAATGATTTAAACATATGTGAAGTCTTGCAGCTCATTAATCTACTGCCTAAATCCCTCAGTGCAAGTCCCATCACTTGCAACATTTAAGACTAGACAGCACAAAGCACTGCAAAAAAGTATTCTGGAGGGACAGTCCTACAGGGGTGGAGGGGAAAGGTGTGGCCAAAACAACCTCTTAACTCTTTGCTATCCTCCAACATTTACGATTAAACCAATTCCATGGAGTATTTTACTCTGAGTAAATATAAACAAGGAGCAATTAAAAAAAAATCCTAGGAAAAGGGATAGTGGGTAAAAAACAAGTTACAACATTTCAGAAGACCTTTTCACATGCAGGGCTCTGGGACATGTATGTGTTACTAGTCTAGACACCAAAAATGTATTGGGTGCTTTATAGTCACATAAAATAGATATCTGTCCTGAGGAGCTGAAAGTCATAGAAGACAAAACAATAATAAATAGTAACACTGAAGGGGGAAAGCAATGTAGCAGACAAACAGAATGAATGAGTTGTTCTGCGTGCCCTATGTTAGTAACAGGACTTTTCAAGATATTTTTTTTCTGTGCCATTGATTAAAGCTTTTAGGTTTTCTTTGAAGGGACCTTTGTGATCTATTTATTAATAATCCAGAAATTCTGACATCACCTAACTGCTTTAGAGCTGCAATTGTAAATATAGATGTATGAATATAAATTGTACATCAGGATGTACTGATGATGCAAAGGGCTGGATTGAATAATAATGTTCACATCATAAACAGCAGCGGGAAATGTTTTAACAACGGTACTGAGTGCACTGAAATTGGGCCTGCTAACCTTTCAGTGATACACTGTTCCTCCATAGGGATTCATATCTCCCAGTTCCTAGAGGACTATAGTTTCCTCTGGAGCCCCATACAGAATTCTCAACGGCTGTTGCGAAGTGTAGGAAACAAGGGAATTCTCATACAAAAAACATACTGAAAATGGCAAAATATAGCAATTGTTCTCCCTGATGTTACCTGCCTATTCATGACTTCATTTCCCTATTCCTGACTCATGCTGTCCACAAACCCTGCTGTGTTTACTTTTACAAGGAACAAAAGGTATCACAAAAGATAAGTGAAATGTGAATATATATCAAGAAACACCTCCTGATCTTCTGCTATTACCCTCATCTTAACTGCCCTCCCTCCCTCTCCCAACATGGGTCATAGTTTGTTCTGCTCAATCTTTGGCCCTAGTCCTGCACTGAAAGTCTTGCAGGAAGGTCTCCATGACCCCCCATCAACTCCTATGCCCCACACCGGTGCAGAGATCCCTCCATAAGGTTCAGAGTGAAAGGATAGATAGTAAACTCCACGGAGCAGAGACATTGCACTGAGTTTGCATGTTAAATGTCATGCACACCTACCAAGTTGTATAAATAAGAATAACTTCAAGCAAGAACTTTCAGGGATTGATGCTGCCATGGAGTAGCAATCCCCCATTACCTTCAATGGGTAGTTCTACATCACCCGGTCATGCTAACGTACCGCAAGTCTAACATCACTCCTGGTGCCTGCTTGGGATGGTACCTGCTTGCTTCCATTCATTCAGCCCTCCTTGATCACACAGCCCCTTGGTTCGAGGGCAGATCATATTTCTGTCCCTTTGGGAGGCCATAAGACACACACAGTGTTGCCTGCCTCTCAAAGGGGTACAGAAGATTCTCCTTTCAAAGCAGCAGACAATACTGTCCTCCCTACCTCCCCTCAAACAGTTAGCTTCTCCTAAGCTTGCTTGCAATAAATATTTTATCTAACAGCAGAAACAATGGAAAAAAAACCCAGACTGTGTCATCAGTCTTCTGACAGCATGGCAGGGGAGCAGGCTATTTGAACAGTCCTTGCTCACCTGTATTAGCTACCCACATGGCTGCTCTGTACAACAGGGAACAGGGACAGCTTCCACGGGGCTATTACTCCCTGTCTTGTTACAGCTCAGGGGAACAGTTTTCTTTCCCTTTTAGCTAGGACCATCAGCTTGTCTGTGTGTGGTGGGTAGGGCTGGCCTTACCATGAGACGAACTGAGGTGGCCGCCTCAGGTGCCAGACTGTGGGGGGGCGCCACTAGGACCCAGAGAATTGAGACCTTTTGAAGTTTTGGCCCAAGCGAGGGGGCATGGGGAAGTCATTTGAGCTCCCTGCCTCAGGTGCCAAAATGTTGTGGGCCAGCCCTGGTGGTGGGAAGAGTGGAGGGGAGGGATGGGAGTCAGTTGCACCTGGTAAAGGCACTACCCCATTTCCAGATAATACCATGATCTAACTCTTTATGAGCTCTTGACAGATATCTCAGAAAAATTGTTCCAACACTCCTGTAACCATCCCCACTATATTCAGCCAGTGGCACCAGTCCTGGCCTGCAGTACCTCTGTCATTCCATCTTCACGCTCTCATAACCCAAATCAAACCAGATTCTGTGGTAGTTTTTTGAGACAGATGAATGTTCACTAGAGGCTAGGCTGAGACCAACTAACATATTTGCCACTTAAAGTGTGCCCAGTTCTTCAGAAATGGCAGGTCAGTGAACTGAACCAGTGCCTTTCTAAATGCTCCTCTGAACATCCTACACTATTCGCTTTCTTACATCTGTTTCTATAGACACCCATAGCAGCAATGAAGCAATGCTGCCATAGGCTACGATACATAATGGTTCACAAATGCCTGCCATTGATCCCTAACTAAATAGAACCACAGTCTCTGGAATGCAAAAAAGATCTGAAGAAAATGCCTTTTAAGTTGCAGACCTATGGCTGGCCCATCATAATGCTTTTTCTTTATGCCTTTTTGTGAGTTTCTTGTTATTTTCCTTTCTTCAATGTTTATTTACTTGGTTAGATTTTCTTGACAAAGGAAAAAAATGATGCTTTGGTTTTTGGAAAACCTTTTAGAAATGTTTAGCAAAAGAACTGATAGATCATTGCTCCACAGTCATGTTGTATATACTGCATACAACAAACTCAGAATTCAATGCACACAATTCAATATTTAGCTTACATCCCCTTGCTTGACGTCATATACATGAAAAAAGTTTTAAAGTTCTATCGTACCAGTTCAAAATTTAGTTCTCTTTTGCTAAGATACTTTTTGAGTAAGAAACAGGTTTTTTCCATTGGCAGGCAACTTTTAAAAGGTTTTGTATAAATCTGCTATTTATTTCTAGAAATAACAGGCAATCTTGTATGCTGCAAAAACTACACTGATGAGCTAAACACGTTCTTTCTTTTTATTCATGGTGAATTTTATGCAAGTGGCTAGTCTACTAGACTCCGCTGATGAGCTTTTAGTTCATTTTAGCATCTGAAGGCTACAGCAAATGTGAAGGAGACTAATACTAAAAAGCCTGCAGTTATTATGTTGCCTAAAAAACTCAGGCAGACTTTCCAAAAACACTGACAATTCCCTGTAAAATATTACATATCCTGCATACCAAACTTGGCATTTCACATTACATGAATGCATTGGTAATGTGGACAGGTAGTATTAAAATTGCAAGTGGTTAATTCACTCTTAGTGTATGTATATTAATTCCTTAGTGGTATTTTTTGAATTAGAGTGAAGTCTCAAAACTCTAAAAGCAGAGCTGTCCCATAATCACAAAGCCTAGAGGAAATTTATAATCCTTGAAATATGTGATCTTTTTGTCCCCTGGCCTGTGAACTGGAGGCTGGGGTTTTGCTGTTACAAAGATCTGGCAGACTTAAAAAAAAAAGAAGAAGAAGAATGGCAGTTTGACACTGTACTGTCACAGTTAAAATGGGTCCTTCATGTGACCCGGGCTTGGACGCTGATGCTCTGTGCCCAGTAACAGCTGAAGCTGCATCTGCCATGTTTCGTGGGCCCGCCACACCATGCTGTGTGACCACCTGCCTCTGTTTATGCTAGATTCACTGCAGCCTTCTGGCTAGCCTGCACCGAGCCGTAGCTTAATATTCCATCACTGGACTTCATATGTCTCTTTAAACAAGACAGTGCACATTACTGAATAGAAAATCATTAGAAAGGTTTTATTAGTTTCATATAGTACAATAAAGCAAAATAGACTTTGTAACTGATAGCTTATTTCCAGCATGAAATCTGCATTTAAAAAAATAGCTAAAAACTATTTGACCAGAACTCAAGAGAAAAATGAGATGCTAAATGTGTTCTTAAATGAAGTTTTAACTTTATTACTCAACTTTTGGGGAAAAAAATCAGTCCTGATGCTTTATGATTAGCAGTAGAACATTCAAAATCGAAATACACCAGCTATATTACCAACACCAGTTACTTGAAACCAGTTTGCCATATGGCAAGCAGATGAATAGGATGCCTCTGAAATAAAAAAATTTGAAAGGACAATAAGTCTTCACCGCATACATTACAAACAGCCTCCACTTGTCGGAGATGGCAGGGTCCAGTCCTGAAACCCTACCCTAGTGCCACTGAGCAATCAGGGTTGGCAGAATCAAACCCTCAGATTGTTTATAAAAAAACCCTCAGAGGGTCAACTGTTCTTTATTTCTTTTCTTGAAGTGGGTCTGGCAGTGATCTAAAAACATTGTTTCAATATACATTTTCCCCAAAGTCCCAGCTCCTCTATCACAACCCCCATTTTCTATCTTTTAGAAATTGCAACAACATAAAATAATCATATTTAGGAGCAGAGTTAGAATTCCAGCACACCCCGTTTACTTCTGCTCACTGCTACTGAATTGTGATGGGGTAAAGCATTAACTGGGAAAGGAAGGCAGATCCTTGCCTGGGCATGTTATATTAGGAAGAGGAAACTGTGTCTAAGTATCTGTGCTCTTCTCCCTGGCTGGGAGAGGCAGGGGAAAGCCTCCCTGGCCAGCAGTTCAGTCATTTTATTTTGTATTGTTTAAGTCCTTTATTATAAACAGTAAGTTGTGCACCGAGGAAAGAGCCTTTAAAAAGGATTAGGTCACAGTGCTTGTTTCCCTTCCTAGACTGGTGAAACTGCCCCCCATCCAACATGCATTTATCTTCAATAAGTTACAGCAACATGAACTCATTAATTAATAAATGTACCGCATAACACCCCTGGGAGATAAATATCATTGTTCCCATTTTGCAGATGAAGAAACTGAGGAAGAGAAGTCTTATCAATTGCCAAAAGTCACAAAAGGAATTAATGCCCAGGTCCCTGGCTCCCAGTCATGTTCTCGGACTAAGCTTCACCCTAGGGTGTGGGGATGTACCCATACTTATTACGAGGGCAGCAATGACGGAATTGCAGATAAAAGGCACATTGTCCCCTAGCTAATCAAAATAATGTTACTTCCTTTTAAAAAACCCAAACAGACAAAAAAAACCCAAACCCTTTTACAAAGTTGCACTGTGATAAGTACTGTATAATTAATGAAAAAAAGGAAAATTAATATTTTATCTATATAATTTGTGCTGGACCCAAAGGGCCACAAGGTAGCCACCACACTTTTTCAAACAAAAGCAAACGAAGATTTTATACAATGGTTAGGCAACAAGTCTGGACTAAAACTCTGCTATTTCACACATAAGTAGCAAAATGTAATGTCCAAATTTGCCACAGGAATTCTTCAGAAGGCTACTGACTTTTCTATGCAAATATTTTCCTAATAAAAGTGATTTACTAATGTTTACAAAGGAAACATATAGAAAAGATCCTGCTTCCAAATTTGTGCCTGACCATCTCAGTTCTTGGCTCCCTGTAGTTGAAGAACAGTTGCAAATGGATATAACTTTGTAAACACATGTTCTCATAACATCTGACAGAGAATCTACAGTACTTTAAAAATGTTGACACTGAAATCCCTTATTCATCAGAACCTGTTAACTATGCAAAGAAAAGCCAGTGAAACTGCCCAAACTTTCTAGCCATGTTTAAAATTTAAAATGAAATTGTTACTTTTTAAATGTAAACAATATATGCTAGAAGAGTTTTGCAAATGTATTTTCATGACATGACCTCTTCACTCAAAAAAAAAAAAAAGATATGCTCTGATTATAGAAGGTTTACAGTGAGCGTTGTGGTTCTGAAAGTGCCATAACATCTTCTGGCTGTTATTGAAGAACTGGGACAGACTTTGAAGTGTCGTCTTATAACTGGGCTGTGAAGCTGAAAGAGAATTACTGAAGACAAAAGAAGCAACTTGCTGCTGCTGTACTCACTGAGAATCGGAAGGGTTTGGTACAGCAACAAAATAGTAAAATAGACTGGAGGTTCTTAGGCAATCCCTAGAATACTACTCCACTCGAAGTCTGACCTCCAGAGGTGTTTAGAACACTTCAATTCCATTTTTGCCCTAGGGCAGGAGGATGGCTTGGGGCTTTAGCCTCGTTGGACAAGTAGGCTCCAGGCTTCTGCACCATAGGGTGACTGCTGAGGCTTGGGACTTCAGTCTCCCAGAGAGGCTTTTATGGGGGTTCAGATGACAGAGTTCAGGGCTTCAGCCTCACAAGGTGTCTTCTGGCAGGACTGAAGCCTCTCAAGGCTGAGGGGTGGGGCTGCAGGTTTCAGCACAATGGAGTACCTGGGCTCAGGGCTCTGAGCTTGGCAGACTCCCTGAAATGGCTCATGGCCCCTCAGTGGGCCATGGACCAGCATGAGAGAACTGTTGCCTTAGAACATAGGCTAACTACTTATGCTAAATAATCACTTCCACCGTGCATTCCGCTATATCTTTCCCAGAAACGAAGAAGAGCTCTGTGTGGCTCGAAAGCTTGTCTCTCTCACCCACAGGAGTTGGTCTAATAAAAGTTATTAACTTTTGGTATGAGGGACAGTTGATCCATCCATTGGAAAATTGAGGAGAGGTTTCTGCATGTGTAGCCAAAGAGGGGAAATATCAACCCAATTTACCTGGAAACTGATGGGGCTTTCTAGGCAACCAGCCTTAATTAAGAAAGATGACTTAACAGCCCAGGGCTGAGGCACATTGAATAGTCCTCATTGGAATCAAGTGCAGCTCCAGCAAAACCAGCCAAGCACAGAACCAGGAGAAGCCCTGAACTCATCACAGTAGCACAAAGGGAGAAAGCAAGGCAAGTTAATTGGGGCTGGTCCAGTTTTGAATGGGAGGTTGGATTAGATGACCTTCCAAGGTTTCTTCCAACGCTGGTCTTCTATGAGTCTTTGAATATGTCACTTATTTGCACTCCCTCTCCTCATGGTATTGACACCACAATCTGTGTCCAGTGCTTTGAAGAAGAGGCAGCAACCTTAGGAGACATTCTCTTTCAGGAGATCATGAGGAAGAGCAAATCCCACACATTAACCTGAAAGCCTGCCAATAAACACCTCCTCCCAGTTTTCTCAAAGTGCGTGACTCACCATGCCTGTGCCATCTATTTCCTCAGCTTCCCAGAAACCAGAGATATAAAGCTAACCTGAAATGGATCAAAAGCAAACTGCCAGGGTAGATGCAATTTTTGTTGTTTTTTAAAAACCACATGCATGTGGCAACTTTTGATTTTGTCTTCAGTCACAGGACCCTACCTGCCTCCTTGAGAGCAATGCACCATGTGCTAAACAGCCATTGAGTTACTGTGTTTCAGTCTAGTAATTGCCTAAGCTTAGATTGTTGTTGGTTATTAGTTATGGTTGAGACAACACTTTCATTCTTACAGCTTATGGTCAGTGGCTTTTAACTAACACACACACACACACACACACTTGCCTACCTTTCAAGTTAAAATTTCTCATCCTTTTCCTCCACTCAAAGTGAATTGGTTTAGGGAATACTTGAGAAAAGACTCTTCAGTGTTTTCTCAACTTTTCAAACTTACTTAGATCATTTAGACTGAAAACATCGCACTTGACATGCAGAGTCCTTAGAGAAGAATATCTTGAAAAAGCCTAACTGACAGATAAAGTTATGAATAAGAGAATTAAATGCCTATGACCTGTTGAGTGCTTTTACTTGCACCCAGAGGGTATGTCTACACACACTTTTTATTTTGGGAGAAGAATGCAAATAGCACTGCACATTTGCATACTTCCTCTGTTGGTTTTTTTTTGGAAGATGCTCTTCCGGTATTTACCCGCGTCTATACGCAGCCGAATTTCATAATATACCCCTATTTCAAAAGACCCCTTATTCATCCTACAATGAGGTTTACAGGGGTCTTTCGAAATAGGGGTTTATTTTGAATTCGGCCACGTGTAGATGCAGGTAAATACCGGAAGAGTGTCTTCCAAAAAAACAAAACAGAGGAAGTATGCAAATGTGCAGCGCTATTTGCATCCTTCTCCCAAAATAAAAATTGCGTTCACATACCCAGAGTGAACAATCTGCTTCTGGGGGCCTGAAATTCAGGAGTGAATCAAGCCTGAAAAATGAAGAGTAATAGTGTGTAAACCCTTCATGGGTTTTTATCTTTGTAGATAAAGAAGTTATATCAGGATTAGCGAGACAAGGTGGGTGAGGTAATATTTTTATTGGATCCACTTCTGTTGGTAAGAGAGACAAGAGCTCTTCTTCTGCATACTTATATCTTGATTGTTAACTATAACTAAAATCTTTTGTATGTTCCCATATTTCCTTCATCTGTTTTTTTTTCTTAAGAGGGGTAAGAAATCCACATTCATAGGCTGTATCTTAAATTTGAAAATACTGTATCTGTACAGTTTGTAGATGGAATATGGGCAACATGAAGCACAGAGCTCCATGTATACCTCGCAGACGCCAAGTGTAACACTTCATCACTGTGTCATTTGTTCTTCTTGTGCAAGTGCCACGCCTTCATCACCTGAACTTGGACTGTTTCCATCCATTAACTTCATGTCTTGTTGTGACATATGACTAAGCAGCAGCACATGGAATCTTCATGGGCAATGGGAGACCATTGCTCTTAGAATGGTGTTTGGCTAATCAGGAATTGTGAAAGTGGATATTTTTACTATATACTATGGATAGCAGTAAGGGAAGCTTAAGTTCATGCAAATAGTCTATGATTAAGAATAAGATATTCTAGTTTGTGCAGTCACTGCTTAGTTAGCTTGTATGATGAATGGATAAGGTAGCCTCAACATTTCTGGCTAGTCTCATAGGCTACGTCTATACTGGCAGTTTCTTGCACAAGAACAGCCGTTCTTGCGCAAAAACTTGCCTGCTGTCTACACTGCACGAGCGTTCTTGCGCAAGTAAATTTACAGTATAGCGTTGTAAAACAGGGCTTTTTCCGGAAGAGTTATTCCTCTCCCCATGAGGAATAAGCCCTCTTGCGCAAGAGTTCTTCCACAAGAGGGCAGTGTAGACAGGCAACATGAATTTCTTCCGCAAGAAGCCCCTATGGTTAAAATGTCCATCAGAGCTTTCTTGCGCAAGAGAGCGTCCACACTGCCGTGGATGCTCTTGCACAAAAGCATATCTCTTGCGCAAAAGGACATGGCAGTGTAGACGCTCTCTTGTGGAAGAGTTTTTGCACAAGAACTCTTCCGCAAAAGAGTTCTTGAGCAAGAAGCCGCCAGTGCAGACATAGCCATAGAGTATGTGGAGGGCATAGTTAAGGATGCTATGGTGACTAACTACATTTTTGCATTCTTTCTTTAAAAAAAACAAACAAAACCAACCAAACATCAGAGAGTGTATCTTTCATTTTCAAGCTAACATCTGTTGTTTTTATTAAGAAAGATTATAAACAAGCTCTTAAAGGTTTTTTGGCTAAAGCAAGAAAGATTCATTCACCCCCTAAATGAAAGTTAATGAAGATTTTTTGCCTAATAAATTACTTAATTTTTTCCCAAATCCATCAAGTTATCCAGAATATCCTTCCTGTCTCTTAGACTCAAGTAGACTAGAGGTTCTCATCCTCCATCTCATGTAGGCATGCATCAGAGCTATGGAAGGACACCCTCACATCGGAACACATATCAAATCATATGTGGAATCTGTAGGTTAAATTTTATTTATTTTCATCTGAGTGAGTCCCAAATAAATTATAAAAATGTCCAGGAAGTGAGACCGTCTCAGTTCTTAGACATCTTTTATCTTTCAAGCACCTTATCTCCTTCTCCTTGCATCTTCTAGAGCAATTTCTGACACAAGATCATGATAGTGACATTTTAAGTGTATCTATTTCAGAATGGCCACATTGGAATGGAGTCTAAGTTGGGTTAAAGTGAAGCAACATACCAGAGAGAATTTCAGCCCTTCCTCTTATCTCTCTCAGTAACCATAAAAAGGCAACTGTGATGGGGTGTATGAGCCCCACACTGTGAAAGCTGAGCCTAATCAGGCCCACCTGGCGGAAGAAGCCCTGCCCCCATACCTCTGCTGGGCATGCTCAGACTGCAGCCCAGGTATAAAAGCCTGGAAGGAGACTCAGTCAGGGCTGACTGCTGGAGAGGAAGGACCTCAGAGGCGAGCGCCTGACCAGCACCAGCCAGCAGATCGGAGGGAAAACAGCAGAGACCCGAGTGCCAGTTGGGATGTCTTCCTGGCTGTCGATGAGGGAGAAGCAGCCCTCCGGGAAATAGTGGACCTGGTGAGCACCTAGGACTCTATCTCACCGGACCAGGTAGGAAGTGGCCCAGGGAGGGGACTGGAGCCACCTCTCCCGCCCTGGAATTCTCAGCGTGTTTCGGATGGATTCCCTGCCAAGCGAGTGGTGAGCACTCCTACCATTCACAGGGCCCTGGGCCAGGACCTGGTGGAAAAGGGGGGCCCAGGTCCCCCTACCAGGGGTGAAGCCCCTACCCATACCTTCGTGTATTGACTCTGGCCAGTGGGCTGGCGAGCCCTGCCTTAAAGGGCCAGCTATTGATGTTGCATATTGACTCTGGCCAGAGGGCCAGCAAACCTTGCCTTAAAGGGCCAGCCATTGACTTGATGTATTGACTCCAGCCAGTGGACCAGCGAGTCCTGCCTCAAAGGTCCCGCTATTGACTTTGTATATTGACTCTGGCCAGTGGGCCAATGGACCCAGCTTTAAAGGAACAGTGAGCTTTTCTTTATGACCAGTTCTGGTTGATTAGCCTGGCAGGCCAGAGAGTGGGGGCCAGGCTACCGCCTGTGGTAGAGTACATGGGGCGGACAGTAGACCCAGGAGGGGGAAAAGAGAAGCCTCCCCGTGACAGCAACATAGAACTCATGATCATGAATGATTTATTATATGTACCTCTCTCCGTCTTTTGTTCTAATTGTCACAGTATAATTCTTTGTCTACTGATTTGCTGTGCATTATTGGCCAATGCACTTGGTAGGAGCTTTAAAAGGACTGTTTACTCAGAGTCAATAATGCATTCAGCCTTGAGGCATTAATGCTCTTACATATACTAAGGGGACAGTTTCAGAGTGCTGCACAAATCCCGCCAGTATTCATGGGATTTGTGCACAAAATTGTGTTTACACATCCTTGGAAATATACACATAATCCCACTGTATATGGTAATGAGAATACAGTATGCCAACACTTCCCTGGTTAGTAGCCCAGTATCTTTTAAGTGAATATGCATTTTTGTATTGAATAGGTAGCCAGTTGGCTCAAGCCTTGGATCCAAGGGAAAACCTGTCTGCAGCCGAAGAATTTCCTTAGCATCAGAAATGGAGCAGGAGAATAATCCAGTTGGAATAAAACACTGAAACCTACACAAGTGTGGGGAAACAACGCTGTAGGGTTTAGACTAACAAACTTTTCCAATACATTCTTTGAAAAGTAAAACCCAAACCAAGCTTCTCTCTCCAACCTGGACTTAGATACCATGCTGTCTCCTTCCCAGCTTGTTAGTTCCATGGCTTTGTTTCCCTAATATGTAAATGGACCTTTGTTGCCTCTGCCTGATAATTGGGCTGGTCAGAGAATAAAAAAACTCTCCTTTGTCTAAGACGGACCTGTTTACCAACTGCCCTGACATGCCTGTTTAAACATACATCAGTAATTCCAGCGTTTGTCCATAATATTTCATATAGATCATGTCCATACCAGCACACTGAAATAGTTATGATTCAGTGAGTTATTAATTTTCAAATGATACTTCACAAGGCATATTTTGTACAAAGACTTTTACAATAGTGTTCAGGGGCATATAGGGTCATAAGTGTAATTAAGTTTAAAAATTGTAAGTGCTGCATAGTGTTATGCAAATGTTTTTGCAATATATGCTTCTATTTTCAACTATAAAACATATTATATAAAATATAACTAAATGCTCTGAAATAAGGTTGTTGTGTAAACTATCTGTTGGGCCTGTTCTTTGACATAAAAAACATTAATGTTACATGCATTGTAGGGAATGAGATCCTTATGAGAAATAGCTGATGAAGAGAATAACAAGATAATCCCCTCTCATAAAAGCACATATTGGTATAGACAATTATTTCTTATGGAAAAGAAAACAACTTTTTCCTTTCCCTTAGCCTTGATATTGAGTAGAACAGGATGTGCCTGGGCATATCCCAATTGAAGTCAGTGAATCTCTGACTGGATACAGGAGTCTGCCTGGATGAAAGAGTTGCAGCATCTAATGTTATTTTACTATTCATGGTAGTAAAGTTAAGCACATACATAAATGCTTGTGGGGTTCTGGTCTTTGTCAGAAGAGAGAAAAAGGCCACAGATACAGGACTCACCTGCTGATTATTGCTCTCAGCTTATCCCATTGAAATCTGCAGCAAAAACCTCTTCAACTTTAGTTGGAAACAGGAGTTGGTCCTATATACCTTGGAGGCAGAATGAGATACAAGAGGCCTTAACTTCCTTAGTGGGGACAAAAAGAAATAAGCCTGCCTTTTTCCTCCAAGATTTTACACCATTAACTTAAATTACACACAAGAAAAAATTAGATTTAGGAATAGAGATTTCTGAAAACTAGCCTGTATGAATAGATTGGATGCTATATAAATCCACCCCCCATTTTTGTCATCAATCATTTTCTTTTCTTCCTAGGGTACTGAGAACAGACAGATCTTCAAGTTATGATTCCAGGGGAAAGACAGACAGACATGTCAGACTGCTTATACAATAGAAAGTCTTTCCCAATCAACAGATTAAGTTGGAAAAGAAATCCTAGAGAGCCGATGCTAAAAGGCAACATGGAAAGAAACAAAATTACTGTTTGTTGCATGTAAAAATAAACTAGAGAGTAGAAACTCTTCTGCTTCTTCCAGCTACAGGAAGTAGGTGGCTGTTCTTGTCAGGTGAAATACTACAGAAGCTCTTAAGCCTTTATATGACACCTGTACTTGAAATGTAGGGTGTGTCTAGACTACAGGGTTTTGTTGGCAAAAGTGGACTTTTGTCGACAAAACTATACCTGCGTCTACACTGCCACTGAGTTCTGTTGTCATAACTTCGACAGAACTCAGCAGTTTTGTCGACGGCTGTAAACCTCATTCTACGAGGAATAACAACTTTTGTCGACAGAGTTCTGTCGACAGAAGACGTTATTGCATCTACACTGTCCTTGCGTCTACACTGTCATGTCGACAAAGTGGCTTGCTTTGTTGACAGAACTGTATGTAGTCTAGACACTCTTTGTCGACAGAAGCTTTGTCGCCAGTATCTGTCGACAAAACTTCTGTCGACAAAAGCCTATAGTCTAGACATTAACAAATATGGGTAAGGTAGCATGTAAAGACTTTAAAAGAACATTGTCAGCTTCAAAATTATATTAAAGTAAGTAAATTTCCTTTTTTCTAGTAATATTAGATTATTACAATTGAAATAAATGGAAAAACTCCAATTTAAATTACATACTTTCAAGCTGTTAGTCTACATCTAGCAATGCTCAGCTTAGAAAACAGGTATTCATTGCAGGATCAGGACCTAGAAGATTTCACAGTTGGTTCTCACACACCAGCATGATGTTACAATGATTGTGTTGCAAACACTGCAGGGTAGTGTTTATTTGTTTCTAAAAATTCTGCTTTTCTTCAGAACTTTAAAAACTAATTGAAACAGTTCCATTGGACATAAGTTTTATAGATTTTTTTTTTTCAAAATCCTAAATTTTAGGCCAAACTTGACCTGCCCATGACCCATCAAGATTTATTTACAACACTGTGATCTAAGCAGAACCGAGGACAAAAAATTGACAAAAATTGTCCATCCATGTTAGTCTGGGAAGAGACTCCAAGGAAAAATATCTCTTGGCCTGGTACACTACTAAGATAGCAACACTCCTTGGCTCAGTTATTATAGATACAATACGATCAATCTATGTAGCTATTTGGAGGGTTTTTTTCCCCCAAAGTTTCTTTAAGAAACATTGTTGTCTAGTACATTAACATAGCACTAAGCTAGGAGTCAGGGGACCTGGAGTCTATTCCCACCTCTCTCTCTGACCTGCTGTGTGACCTGGAGCAAATCTGCATCTGTTTCTTCTTTAACCCTTTGCTGTCTGTCTATTTGGATAAAAAGATGTATCAGGCTAGCACTGTCTCACCCTGCGTGTATGTACAGCTACTAAAATGATGGGGCCCCAATCTCAGTTGAGGCCAAGTGGTGCTATTGCAATATAAGAATAATAAGTTACACTAAGTTCTTGGTTTGAGGTTGTTATTTTTTGTTTATTTTCTGTATGACACAATTGCTGCATCCTTCCTCTGACCAGAATCCTGCAAATTGCTCTATGCGAGTAGACCCCTGAGCCTACATAAAGCCCCGCTGGAGTCAATGATGCTCTGTGCCCAGGCAGGTGTCCACCTAATTAGAGCAGCTTGTTCTGTGCAGAAAGCAGTTAAAGTAAATGTGGAGTCCCTTGGCTACACAGCCCAGGATTCAATGTTACATTTTCATCTGCGCTAAACTTCTATTCTACGCCAGCTCAGGGGAGCTAGTCCCATGTGAGACTGGGGCATGGAATAACAATATGCACAGCACTAGCGTGTGTTTGTGCAGGGAGGTAGGGACACTGGATAATGGTTTCCTTTTTATAGAGAAGACACTGGTGAGATTCTGTGCTGCGTATCAGAGGGGCAGCAAATTACTCACAGCCACGAGCAGGTAGGCAGGGTGGTTAAAGGCAGCTTTGTGCCCTCCTGGTCCTGGGCAGCTGTTGAGAGGCACCTGGCATAACTCAGACAACTTTTCTGAGTCCTCTCAAAGTTAGGGCATTCTCCCCATGCTGCCCTATGGACTGTAACACTTACTGCTGCAGCTTCTGGAGTGTTTCCTCTGCCAGTTTACCTCAGCTCTTCTCCTCCCCCAGCCAGAGCCAGGGCCATTACTGATCTGGTGCCTCCAGAGGCTGCACGTCCAGCCATATTTTCTGAACAGGCCAAGATTCTTCATCATGACACTACATGCAATAGACACCAAGATGATGAAGCACAAAGGAAGTTAAAAATGGTGGAGGGTTTCTCTGAGTTCATGTGTCCAACTTCCCCCTCTTTCCTCTGCCTTCCCTGCCTGAGTTCTTCTGGGAGCCAGGAACTCTTCTTAGGGAAAATCATCCTTTTACCTTTCGTCAAACTGCCTACGCACAGAAAACATGAGCCACCAAAGAGGAAAAAGTTCTCCAGTCACTTGGCTGCCTTTCAATATTGGATCTGGTCAGTCTGCTTCCATGGTGGGCCAGCAATAAAAGGCTGTGTATGTCTGCAAGAGGAACCTATTTATTCAGAAATCTATTCCTCCTAGAGCTTGATCCTGCTTTCCTAATGGGCAAAGAGCTCCCACTGAAATTCAGTAGGAGACTGTGTGGCTGAGGACTCCAACAGAGGTTTCTAGTGTTCTGCTTTTTCAAAGGTACTGAGTACCGGTGGGACCAGAGGTAGTTCAGCACCTCTGACTGGAAACTGCTGAGTTGTCTGTGAAAAGAAAAGGTTTTCCATTGAATCAACATGTTTCCAGCTGAAACAGTAAAGCTAATCTGGGCAATGATCTATCTGAAATAATAGTAATACCTATCTCTTGTATAGCATTTTTCATCTATAGGTCTCAAAGTGTTTCACAAAGGAGATGCTTAACACTAGTCCTAATTTACAGATGGGGAAACAGGGGCTAAGAGAGGCTATGTGACTTGCCCAGGTCATTCAACAAGCCAGAGACAGAGCTGGGTCTTCCAAGTCCTGGGTTAGTGCTCCAGCCACTATGCTACACTGCCAGAAAAGTGTAATCTTCATATAATACAAGATAGATATGCTCTGACATCTCCTGAGTGCCAAACTCAGATCCCAGGCTGGTTCTAAGGGTGGATAAGCAGGGCAGGTTGCCCTGGATTCCTTCTTCCCAGGGCCACGTGCTGCTAATTTTTGCTTTTGCTCTCCAATGCTTGGATGGCCGTTTTGATTTAACTGATTAACCAGACTTTTTTTTTGCTTAGCCATAGTGAGGAGGGAAGTGTTACCCTGGGACGCAGTAACGAATGATTATGTAAATCCAATTAGGAGGACACGCCCTGACATATAAATAAAATGACAGATATCCCAGGTCCCAGAAGATTGAGATTGCCTGAGGCCGATTACTCGTGGCCGTATCTATCACCGGCGCGTGGATTTTCAAATAAAACTCCGAGTCAGTTTAGGGCCAAACCATATATTGAATTTGGAAAATGAACTGAACAGAATATGACAACTCTTTATGAACACAACCCTCCCTAACACCCTGAAGAGAAAGCAGATAGTGAAGACCCCTAAACATTAGGTATACATTACATTCAGCTGCATAGCACAGATAGGAGCTCACGACCTCTATGCCTTGGCTAATTAGAAGCCGTAGCAGAGGAACAGTGAGGAGTCCCTTGATGTTCTTCAGGATCTAGTCAGGTCTTTCGTCAGATGGCGGGGAACAGTGGATTATGTCTCGTCGGCCTTCCGCACTCCAAGAGTAATCCGGTGGGATCAGTCTGAGGATCCTCCCAGGAATTCTCCACAGGAATATTAAGCTAATGGATCCCGCTATTATATCCCCCACACACCCACTCACACCACGTGAGCTATGCTATTCACTCTCACCCCTCACTCTCTCTCTCTCTTTCATCTATCATTCATACACGACAAGGGAGAGACTCTCTACAGTACCCACACACACTGGAACCCGAACAAAAACTGGGAACCTGAACTAACGTTGCCTAGGGTATATAAACCCTTTTAGGCGGGAAAAGCCCCAGCAGTGCTGAGTGCACTGGCTTGCGGGTGGTGTGCATAGAATTCAAGCCGTGTGCAGCGGTTTTGAGCCGTGTGCAGCGACTTTGAGCCGTGTGCAGCGGCTTTGGGACGGGGTGCAAAACCTTAGAACCGTATGCACCTACCTCAAGAAAAGGCGGGAAGCTCCTAACCGCTCACCCCCCTTCAAGGGATAATATTGAACTATTAACTGAGTTTCATGCACACAACCCCTATTCAGTCACCTCAGGTTACAATTTCCCCTCCTTGATGGTTTGGTCACGAAGAATCGTGAACATGACCATCATTACAATACCTCCTTGATATCTAACGAAAATGGCTTTTTAACATTGTAAACCCGAGTTTTGTTACATACAGTCACGGTTAAAATGCAAAGGTATAAAACAATACAACCTTGTATAATAAAACATATAACAAGGGGATTCATGAAAAAGGAATGGAAATCTACTCCGGAAAAGCCGATTTCCCACCATTGTTTTTGGCTAATCTCTTGGACCATTTTGTCCACATTCCTAATTTCGCTGGCGGAATGTTGAACCACAATGCTCGTTTTCTTACCACTCTCTACAATTTCTTTCACCATGCCAATTAACTTAACATGATGCATAAGTGATTCAGTGATGGCTAAATTTGGTCCTATATGAATAGGTTCTATAGTCCGAATAGCTCTTACATCTAAAGTAACTTCTTCTGTAGATGGTACAAATAAAGTTACATCTATGTCACAACCTTTAATTTGGGAGGCATTGCATACACAGAGGTTAGACTCTTTTGGAATTTCAACCTCATAAAAGGTGTTTACCATTACTGTCGGACATAGACTTCTAATACACAAACAACCTTCATCAGCTTGTATGACAACTGAATGGTTAGTTTCTGGGTCAGGAGGGTGCAATTCATAGTGACATTCTCCCAAGTCCGAATTAAGGCACAGGTGCGATTCTTCCCATAAGCCAGTGGTGCATGTGTATCCTAAATCATGTTGTTCTACACAGGCTTGCATGTTCACAGTTCGGTACGTATTATTGTGGACATGGGCCCACACTCGATCTTGTACAGGTACCATGATAGAATGATTAATAAATAATCCTAATGGAACAATGGGATAAATCACCTCTTCTATTGCATCAATGATAGTCAGGAGTGTCATTTGTAAAATATCTTCTCTATCGTCGTATGTAGCATCTATAATTGTCCACCATTCAGAATGATTTTCTTCAAAGGGCGTAGAATGATTTATCAACAGTTTCAATATTTCCACGGGAATCCTTCCTGATAAACTATCACGTATTAGATCTTTTGCCAATTCAATTAAAATAGATTGTGCTTGTATACAGGCTAATGCCATAGACACGTTGGCTTGTAGTGATTTAATGGCCCCTACCAATGTCACATGATCCTTTTCTTGCATCTCCATCCAAACTGGAAGTATTCGGGTAATGTCCAGCACAACAGTATTAAGCGATAAAATAGCATGATTAATAGGTCGGGTCATGGAAGAGATACTATTTGATAACTTCGCCAGTCTCTGAGCCACCTTTAACTGATTGATGGTAGCTACTGCACCCAAACTGGCTCCAATTCCTCCCATAATTTTAGCAGCACTATCTCGACGTCGTTTAGAGAAAACCGACGAAGAAGTCATAAGTTGCAGCCACTTGTTCCAGCCTATTAACATGGGTATTACATACTGACGACATGCTGGGTTTATTCCAGTAGCGGAGATGTGTAGAGGTAGATGAATCCATTTAAGGTGATATTTCGGATCTACTAACACCACACGAGCGGCATTACGTTTAATCACAAAAGGACCCATTCTTTTGGAGGTAGGAGGGTACGCCACAAGCAATTCTACTTTATACAGAACTCCATATTGTCCTTTTACTGCCCACGTTCCCGATTCTTTGGCATCGATGTTTACTTGACCCGAACATTCATAGCCTTCCATTTCAGGAATGCGTTCCATGGTACAAAATGGGGACCCTTTGAAAGACCTTTCACTGGCTCGTTTACCATAATCTCCACACATTAATTGGGTCTCTAATTTTTCTCCTTTAGGTCCATAGATATCAATATGTACCAGTTTAGTCCCTTCATTTCGATGGGCGAACTTAATAGTCCAAATCACCGGACCTGGCATTACAATAGCGTGATATAATACATCTAAAAACACACATTTTGTGGCAGTCCATGACCCTATTATCTTATTACAGTTGACAATACAACGGATTGGGTGTTTATTTTGACAATCCTTATGCAAATTTAGATCCCAATCACACTTCTTTCGGCCTATTAGAGTTAAATTCATCCAGCTGGCCGTTTTAATTGTGACCTGTGATTTTGGGTTTATGGCAGCGGCGAATATTAGCTCCGCTTCATCCGTTTCATAATCTCGAATTTCAAAATAGCACTTTCCATAGTAAGAGTAACTAAGCATGGCCACTTCTTGAGCCTGAAATTTTTCTTTCTCTATATTCCGTCGCGTAGGTGTAACTATGACATCGGAGGTCTTTGGGATATTCCAAAATCTCAAGGGACGATCCACGATGGTACACCTCCAGTAATCATTTTGCAAAAACTCTGTTCCTTTTCCATAAATTCCTCCAAGAATTACGACTATATACAATCGAGTGACGAGGTCCATTATCTGGAAGACAAAGAAATACTTGATTAGTGGTCGCCGGGGGTTCCTGACTTATCTGACTTCTCATCATCCCGATGATATGAATGACTTCCACCCTTCCACAATTTCAATTGAGATATGTGAAACCATTTCTGGATTTTCTTTTTACGGGAAGATATTTCTACTTGGTACACTGTGGGTCCCGCTTTGTTAATAATGGGACATGGTCCTAGCCATCGTGGACTTAAAGGATGTGATTTTTCGCTAAAATGTCTGTACAACACTTTATCTCCCACGTTCCACTCCTGGTATCGCAGTTCTTTTCCTAGATGTTCATCTGCCTTCCTAATATTATTTCTCAGATTTATGGCTACATTCTTTTGAACATCGGATATAGTCTCTAACAGTTGTTTAATATATTGGTCGATAAGAATTCGGGGTCAGTATTCGTCGGGTGGCACCCCTCCTTGAATCCACCACTGCTTCGGACTCCTCATTGGTCTTCCGAATAATATCTCATGAGGTGTAAATCCCACGGAACTCACGGTAGATCGAATGGCCATGAGGATCAAGGGGAGATGATCATCCCATTTTCTTCCCGATGATTCTACCACCTTCCGTAATGCGGTCTTTAAAGTTCTATTTGACCGTTCTACCAGGCCTGAAGACTGGGGGTGACCCGCTATATGGAATCTTTGGTTGATTCCTAACGCTATGCACATCTGTTTAGTTACTTCTCCCGTAAAATGAGAACCTTGATCACTGTCTATGGTTTGAGGTAGACCAAATCTGGAAAACACTTCATTGAGTAAGACTCGGACGGTGGTCTTAGCGGTACAATTGCGCGTTGGAATGGCTTCGATCCACTTCGAGAAGGGGTCCACGACCACCAAACAATACTGATTGCCTCTAGCTGTTCTGGGCAAAGGTCCGATGTAATCGATCTGCACTCTTTTCCATGGTCCTTCGACAGGTTGATGTTTTAATGGACCGGTTACATTTTTAAATTTCGAGTTATTCTGTGCACATCTAATGCAATTGTTAATGAAGTGCTCCACGTCCTGTGCTATTGATGGCCACCAAGCCACTGTTTTTAACCTGCTGAGAGTCTTTTCTCCACCGAAGTGACCTTGAGCATGTGCCAGCGCAATTAATTCCGACCTCAATATGTTAGGCATCAGTAGGACCGGTGTTCCTTTATCCGATATTTCCTCTGCCATAATCAGCCCGTTGGAATATTTTTGAATTACATGATTTTTATATTTTCCTTGATTCACTAATTTCACGATTTCTCGATCCATTTCTTGTAGTTTCACGATGTCGAGGGTATCTTTTAACTCTGAAGGATGCATTTTGTTAACTTGCTCTTGAACCTTATCCCATGCTAGTTTTGGATCTAACGTCGCCGCCTTCTTTGCTAATTTATCCACTTGATTATTAAGTACCGAAATCTCAGCCTGGTCTTTCTGGTGCGCCCGTACCTTGAATAAAAATGTTTTTCCACTTCTCGATTGGGCCAAATTCCACGCATGATTAAGATAGTCCGCATAGGCGACAGGTCGGTTGTCGGACGTACACATATTTCTTTCCTTCCAGACCGACATCCAATCAACCAGAGCCCGTAGGACCCAATCAGAATCGGTACAGATTGTAATGTCCTCATCCTTTCCCGCATGTTCTAGGGCCAAGATAATAGCTATGATCTCTGCAGCTTGAGCCGAAAGGATGTTAACAGGCTTCAAAATTTCTAGTCCGTGATAAGCATGGAGAGCAGCCGCTCCAGTCACAAGCTTCCCATCTTTTCGATGACAACTTCCATCTACCACCCAGATTTCGTCTGGAGTAGTCTTCTTTACTTTTGTGAACGTTTTTAATAAAAGAAACGGAGAGACAATACCTGGAGGTTTCAATTCAGGTATAGGACAATCGTGATCATTAATCAAAGGAACAGGATGGCATAGTATTGCAGGAGTCATGGTCGGTGATTTAGAGGGTTCAATTGTAATATCATGATTTAACAAGGTTAGCGTCCATTGGGCCAAGCGCGGATGGCTTACTCGGCCGTTGTTGGCTTGCCCAGAAATAACATATCTCACTGGAGTATGTGAGGTTTTCAAGGTGATAGGGGAGCGTCCAATCAAGTATTCCCAATGTTGTAGGGACCAAGTTAATGCTAGCACCTCCTTTTCACAAATGGAAAATTGTTGTTCCGTTCCTGTAAGGGTCCGAGATCCATACGCGATAGGTTTAAGAGAAGTTCCTTTAAATTGCAGCAAGATCGCTCCAATGACTTCTTTCCCTGTAGTTAACCGAAGATGAAATTCTCGGTTAGGATCTGGATACGCCAGAGCGGGTGCTTTCATCAACGCTGACTTAAGTTGTACGAAGGCCTCTTCCTGCTCTTGGGTCCATTCCCATGCTTGGGTCTTACGCAACAGCTTATATAAGGGTTTAGCTTTTAATCCAAATTCCTCAATAAAATCGCGACAAAACCCAGTCAGACCCAGAAACATTCTCAGACTATGGACATCAGAGGGAGCTGGAAGGTTTGCAATTAGCTCGATTCTTCCTTGATCCGGTTTCCTCCCCTCTTTACCTAGGCACACTCCCAAATATGTCACCTCTTGCTTGACCAGCTGGGCTTTAGCGGGATTAATCACGAAACCTGCTTGACCCAAAACGGTGAGTACCTCATTAAGAGCTTCCAAATGTGATTCTTTATCCTGGGTCGCAATTAAGATATCATCCACATAGCTAATGATGTTCTGTGAATACTTCAAGTTCTTCCATAACGCAGAGACGATTCGGTGACATATGGTCGGAGAGTTATGAAACCCTTGGGGTAATCTAGTAAAGGTAAATTGTTGATCTTTAAAAGTGAAGGCAAATTTATACCATGATTCAGGATGCAATGAGATTGAGAAAAAGGCGTTGGAAATATCCAGTACAGAGAACCATCTAGCTCCATTGGCAATCTGGGCCATTATTTCAGGGTATTTCGCTACGACAGGAGCCATTCTGGGTGTTACTTTATTAACTCCTCTGTAGTCTACAGTTAATTTCCACGTCTTTCCGTCCGCTTTCCTCACCGGCCAAATAGGTGAATTACAAGGACTAGAACACTTTACTAATACCCCTTGGAGCAACAATGCCTTGATTGTATCTTCTACCCCTTGTTGGGCGTCTAGGGGGAAACGATATTGTTTCATGGGTTTTGGATCCGGTCCTGTTACTCGAATTATTTCTTTCGTTTTGCCACAACTCAACTTGTGTACTGCAAAAACTGTCGGATGCTTCTTGATTATTTCTTGAACCTCTGGTTCCCAATCAGGCATCTTGATTTCTTCGCATGGTTTCACTGCTCCCAGTCTATGGATAGGAGATATAGTCACTCCACTTTCCTTCACATTGGGTGCCTTATAGATCATTCTGTTTGGTAGATCAACAATTAAACCAAACTTCTTAATCAAATCAATCCCCATGATTCCTACTCCGTCCAAATCCTGTAATCCAATTGATGTTTTTACTGATTCGTCCCCAACTCTGCATAGGATGTTCTTGATAAAAGGTACTACAGAAGATTTCCCATTATAAGATTGTAGGGTTTTCACACAATCGATATTAGTTCTCTTAATATTCGGAGATTTCTGGGTGCAGATAAGGCTAGTGGAAGCCCCTGTATCCACTAATGTCTGTTGTTCAATGATTCCGAACTTCCCTTCGTATTGTATGGTAATCACTGGTCTTCCATATACATCAAATGATAAAGGTGCAATAGCCATAAGGGGCTGATAGGAAGCTCGGCATCTTCAATAATCAGGAGGTAAATTCCCACGCTCGAAATTCCCACGCGGTTCTTCCGGGATATTTTCAAGATGGCGTCCTTCCTGGTTCTCACGCCGTACAACACTTCCACAATGGCGGCTTGCATGACTTCCATCCTGAACAGCCGGGGACAATTCCGTACAACATGGCGTCTGGTTATTCTCCCGCAACGACAATTCCTTAAAAATGTCACCCAGGCTCATTGGTCTGATCTTGTCCCATGAAAGGTATTTAGCTAATCTTTGTGACAGCACCCTACGAGTTGTAAAGAGATCTTCACGTTTCCCATTAAACATTTTAAACGGCGGAGTCTGTCTCACTGACTGGAAAGCAGGCTTGTCAAATCTTTGATTATTATTCTTATATCCTATAGCAGCCACTCTTTTCACCTGCCTGGGTCCTTGGTATGCTAATTGGTGTAATTCATTAATCTCCCTTAATTTCTGTTCCAATGTTATTAAAGGCATGTTGACATAATCCAATGTTCCCAAAGCCAATTTGATTCCAGGGCGGAGTCCCTGGTAGCATACCTGCTTAAAATCGGGAGTGTCATATACCAAAATTCCACCCCTCTGAATACCAAGACCCGCTAACCAGTACAAAAGTTTTTTCCGCATGATATACATGTCCGTTTTTTCATTCTCTTGCTGCACATCAGAATATACTTTTCCTAATACATTCTCGTTTGGAAAATACAAATGATAAATGCTCTTATACAATAAAATCACTTCAATATTACAATCATTGATGACATTATATGGCAATGCAAGAAAATCTTCCATGGACATGCACTCTTTCAACAACATCACAATATCTTCTGGTGCTAAGTTTGGTGTTACACAAAGCTTTGCTAACCAATTCAATACCTTTTCTTTATTACATGGGCCCAAATTTTTACCCATAGCACGAGCCTGCTCAGGAGTAAGCACCCTCCTCTCTTGTTTAATTACAGGGTGTGGTTGGCCTGGATATTGCACCACTGTAGTCGTAATAGGAGCTATAAGGTCGTGGGGATTCCCTTTCACCCCTCCTTCATATGAAGGTGGCAATTCAGCCGGAGCACTAGCTGGTAAGGCATCTCCTTCACCCAGCCAGTCAATTTGGTGGTATTGGGGCTGAATCGCAGCCACAACCCCTTTTGCTCTCCCCAACTGCTGCTGCAAGGTAGCTATAGTTTGATAGCAAACTCCATGATCAGCAGTAGAGTTACCATTGCTAGCTTCCTTAAGCAGTTGTCTTACTGCACCTTGAGAGTCATTAAGCTCATTGATCTTTTCTAATAAACTCTCTTCTGCCTGGTCACTTTTTATCTGCAAGGTTTGTACCATACTTTCCAATTGGATATTTTGATTTTTTAATCCTTGCAGTTCTAAATTTTTAGACTCCAATTCTACCTCCAATTGTGTGATTTTATTATTCATCTGCTCTTTATTCTCCACCATGACTGCTATATTCTTTTTGGTAGAGTTTAGGTGGGATGCCAACTCTTTAGTAACCATAGCCAATCCGTATATCAATGCCCGTTTTTTAAGTTTTTCTTTAGGGCTAGGCTTGGATTTGCTAAACTTCTCCCACATTTCTGCAAATTTGGTTAAGAAATCCTCCCCACTTAACGCATCCCGCACCCAGGGATTAGATCCTTTCCCAAAAGAATTGACAGCTGCTTCCACAGAATGTTTATTGTACTGGTCTCTCCAGCCATCCAAATCGAACAGCCGGGGCACAGACATCGTAGTGGTTGCTGTGGGTTGCTTACCCAACCCAAAAGAAAATGAAAATTAAAAGGATACTGGAATGGTAAGTTAGGCTGGCCTATCCAAGCCTACTTACAGTCTCTCCCAAATGAAAGACAGAATCCAGGGCAGGGTGCAGCGCCAAAAGCGGCGAACGGGTTTAAAATCAAACGGCAATGGCCGAATACCCGTGGTTAGGCCTAAAGCCTGTAACTGCGCCGGCCTAGATTAGGGAAGGGCCTCTCGCCCAGCCAGCGGATGGGGAACCGCTGACTACCGGGAAGGAAGGTGCGGCAGTGGAGCGTCCTCTCACCACTCTTCACCATCAGTACACCGGATTTTTAGGGATTAAAATTACAAGGAAGGGAAGGGAAGGTCCCTCGGAGCACCCACCCCGAGTCGTTGGACCGTAACCCCAAAGACTGTCATATGCTGTTCAAAACCTGACCCTATAAGTGGGGACAAGTTATACTGAGGACCCGAAGAGGAAAACCCTCCTCAGGTCCTGCCGCGGTCGCCAAATCTGTTACCCTGGGACGCAGTAACGAATGATTATGTAAATCCAATTAGGAGGACACGCCCTGACATATAAATAAAATGACAGATATCCCAGGTCCCAGAAGATTGAGATTGCCTGAGGCCGATTACTCGTGGCTGTATCTATCACCGGCGCGTGGATTTTCAAATAAAACTCCGAGTCAGTTTAGGGCCAAACCATATATTGAATTTGGAAAATGAACTGAACAGAATATGACAACTCTTTATGAACACAACCCTCCCTAACACCCTGAAGAGAAAGCAGATAGTGAAGACCCCTAAACATTAGGTATACATTACATTCAGCTGCATAGCACAGATAGGAGCTCACGACCTCTATGCCTTGGCTAATTAGAAGCCGTAGCAGAGGAACAGTGAGGAGTCCCTTGATGTTCTTCAGGATCTAGTCAGGTCTTTCGTCAGATGGCGGGGAACAGTGGATTATGTCTCGTCGGCCTTCCGCACTCCAAGAGTAATCCGGTGGGATCAGTCTGAGGATCCTCCCAGGAATTCTCCACAGGAATATTAAGCTAATGGATCCCGCTATTATATCCCCCACACACCCACTCACACCACGTGAGCTATGCTATTCACTCTCACCCCTCACTCTCTCTCTCTCTTTCATCTATCATTCATACACGACAAGGGAGAGACTCTCTACAGTACCCACACACACTGGAACCCGAACAAAAACTGGGAACCTGAACTAACGTTGCCTAGGGTATATAAACCCTTTTAGGCGGGAAAAGCCCCAGCAGTGCTGAGTGCACTGGCTTGCGGGTGGTGTGCATAGAATTCAAGCCGTGTGCAGCGGTTTTGAGCCGTGTGCAGCGACTTTGAGCCATGTGCAGCGGCTTTGGGACGGGGTGCAAAACCTTAGAACCGTATGCACCTACCTCAAGAAAAGGCGGGAAGCTCCTAACCGCTTACCCCCCTTCAAGGGATAATATTGAACTATTAACTGAGTTTCATGCACACAACCCCTATTCAGTCACCTCCGGTTACAGAAGTCCTGCCCAGATTTAATACTGAATCTCTTGTGTAAATTTGGGGAAGTCTATTAACCTCTCTGCCTCAATGTCCTTGACTGTAAAATGAGGATAATACTACCTGTCCAGTTCACAAAGATGTGAGGACTAGTGGCCTAATCCTGCAACTGGAATCGTGCAGGTGGATCCAATTGCAGGACTGCACCCGCTCTCTTTGCAAGTGTAAATGTAGATTAGAGTAAGATTTAGTCTTATTGAAAGGCTTCAAAGCAAGGAGATTCTGATAAGACAGCACTTAACCAAAGTTTAGTTCATTCTTTTCCAACTCCAGGAGTTGTAAATCTTCAGCCCTTCAGAGTGCGCTATTCCATCATTTATTTTAATCCCCTCTGGATTTTCATCCATTATTTATTAATGTAAAATGAGTTCTTTATGCAAACAATTAAACTGATAGTTTTCTGATTTTATATGCAGAATCATGACGTTCCCCTACAATGGCCTTATTAATATGATAATACTTTGCACTTCTATAGTGCTTTCTATATGAGGAATTCACAGTGCTTTGATTAATTTGCTACTTTTGCTTTTTTAAAATTATGCTGCAGGATCAGTTAGGAAAATATGTTTCTGCAATCGTTTTCAACTGTTTTTAGTTAAATAGGCTATATTTCATCACTGTAAGCCTAGTGTCGATACTGTGTACTTTCAATTATTTCAAAAAGTGTTGCTTTGGAATAAATGCAGACTTATATGCAAATCAACATTTAATTGTACAACACTCCCCTGCAGCTCCCTGCATGCTGTAACTTTACAGATGTTCCCAATAGCTCAGTAGATTACATAAAGAAAGACCACAATTAAGGGTTGTCTTGTTAAAGGTCTCAATCAACCATTAGTTCCTGCTAGCTTCTCAATACCTTCACTCAAGCAGAGATTTGATATACATCTGCTTTTTGAGGCCATCAATTAGAAAAAAAAAACAGGATACTTGTTTGTTGTTTCTTTTCAGAATTAAGAAACACTTATTCCTTTTGTTCTCCTGAGAATCATTTCATGGCTGGACAACTGCTAGTTAATTGTGCCACCTGTTTACAAGCTGGAGATGTATTGCCTGAGTAGGTGTCTGTTGCAGATGGGACAGGAACACTTCTTTTACTCTGCAACTAGTTAGCATTTATCTCTGCACAATGAACTGATGGTATTATCTTGGCAACAGCTTCTTACTATATAGAATTACCTTTAACTTTGTGACAAGGTAGTTTCCATTTACTTTATGGGCAGATAACAAAGCATTTAAGTGATACCTTGAATTGTACGTGTGATTATATCTATGTAATCCTGACTCTTGCTTGATAATCCAGAAAAAATGGGGTAGAACAGACAAAAGAAGATTTTCAAGTGCACAATGGGCAGTCAGGTGACCAACTCCCATTGACTTCAAGCAGCAGTCTAAGTCCTAGTTTTGGCTCCACTGCAATCCACAAAATACCTACCAAACTCTGTTGGAACTTAAATTCATTTGGTGCCTAAGTTTTCAAGATAAAAGTTCCCTTCAGTGCCTGGGCAAGCATACTACTGTCTCCCTTTAGATAATTGGTTGCCTATCATCCCTGTAAGTCTCAGAGCAATTCACAGTCAGAGGAAAGATAAGCAGCTCAACACCTGTGATGAAGTGGAAAAGTTCTTCCATGTTTTGTTTAAATGCTGTGTGTGTGCGCCTCAGTTTCTCCATGTGTTATCCCAGTATCTAGGTGGTAGAACAAGGGTGCATGATGGTTACAGAGGCTCCTAGATGCAAATGTGACTGCTGTCTAGATGCCAGGGTGGGCACAAACAATGGCCAACACTCTGTATCCAGGCAACTGATGGCCAGAATCCATCCTCTGACAGAATTGGCCAGAGGTGTTGGAGAACAAAGTAAGAGGCAGCGGCCAGGTGACCTGTATGCCTTGGAACAGGGGTGACTGATGCAGAGTGACACCAAAGGACCAGGACAGCCCCTCTCCATCCCAGGCCCTCCCCCCCACCCTTGCTTCGCCCCAACCTCTCCTCTTTCCCCAGCTGATGGGGACCGAGGAATTAGCAAGGTTGGGGGTTCAGCACCGGCAGTGGGTGTTCTTGCCCCTCCACATCACATTCACCGGCAGCAGCAGAAGTGGAGTAACATGAACGCGACTTGCTCTGCTCCCCCAGCCATGTTGCTCCACTTCCCACCAGTGAGTGTGGGGACAGTACTTCCCCTCCCCCAAGCGATGCGCTGGGAGAGCACAGTTGTACCACTTCTGCCAGTGAGTATGCGGGAGCCAGACCCCTCCTGGCACCAGTCACCCCACCACTAGAACCCCAGGTTGCCCAGGGAATTGGGCCCTGCTGGCCAGCCCCTAGCCCCTCCTGCTCATGGCATTTAGGGAGCATGTGCCTGCTCGTGCCCCCTCACTCATTGCCCCTGCCTCAGAAAGAGACAAAGGAAGGAGGAGGGCAGCTGGGTCTGACTGAGGCTGGGCTGTGAGCAGCTGGTCAGTTTCCTGGTTGCGGGGGCCCTGAATCCTCCTCCTACCCATCAAGATGAACTTTGCTGCAACTCCCTGGTTTCTGTGCTAACAAGATCTGTTCTACGCTGTGATCCTGTTGACTAGTAAACCTGTTTTAGAATGCTGGCTGAGAGCCACTGCTGACTGGTCACAGGGGGGGGTGTGGCCCTTTGGGAGGTGTCTCAGGGTTCCCCACATAACCTGTCCAGGTGGACTGACTGGCGAGAGCTCAGAGTGTGACCATGGGTGCTGAACAAGCTGAGGGCAAGCCCAGGAGGCACTGACGCCTAGAAGGCTCACTCTGGTGGGAGTGCGGCCTGAGGAGAGACACACTGCACTGTAATCCCATCTCACTTCACTCAGAATGGCTCCAGAGCACCAAGTCTATGACGCCATGACAACACTCACGACGTGTGGGGCCGAAGCTGGTAGGCATGCTCAGAGCCCTCTGGTCCCATCAATTCCATCCGGAGGCAGTGATGGTACCAATCACATTATAACTTTTAGACTAGTGATTATTAGAGCATTCACCTGGGATGTGGGAGGCCCATGTTCAGTTCTCCCCTTTTCCTCCCCCACCCCCTGTCTGATGGGAATAAGAATGTGACCAGGGTTCTTTTACGCCCTAGGTGGGCTCACTAACCACTAGATTAAAGAGTCTCTCTTGTACCCATCTCCCTGTGGAACAGTCGCTGGGTTAGAGAAGAGAGTGAGAAGGGTGGCACAGGTCCTTTCAGGAAGAAGGGTGTCATGTGATACAAGGGGACTGAGGGTTTTCCTTTCCTCTGAGAGTCCCAGGCATCAGTGGCATTAGGAACCTGGGCTCTGGGCTCCCACCCAAAGGAAAGTTATTTATGAATTCCATTCCCGGTCAGTCACACGGAATGTGAATCCTCTACTCCTGCAATTCTCAATCTAGTTATCACTGATGGGCCTCATAGGCAGCTCTCTCTGTGATATGTGGGCTGCATCCACACAATATATACATACACTGCCTATGTGGTGCTGAGGAAGTCACATGGGCTGCAGCTGCATGCTGATTGGACTGCAAGGGGCTCACAGCCCACAGGGTGAGAACCACTGACCTACTCCCTTCTCATGGATTTCTCCATAGGCCCTGCTGTGTGGGCCAGAAGATGGAACCTGACCACTGCTCCTACTGCTATATCTGTACACACACAGATCCATGAAAACCAGGGGGGAAAAACGGTGTAGGTCCAGCTGCCCTGATCTTTGTGCAAGGTTCTGCTTTCGGCTCAAACTTTGAGACTGCTTCTATGGTCCTTTCAAAGGACCTAGCATGTTTAATACCAAATAACTTTTGAAAGTTAAAATAATTACCTGCAAACCAGTGCACATGTTTCTTTCATCTAATTAGGTAATCTACCCAGGTGTTTAGCACCCAGGCATGTATGCCTTAATTGGAAAAAGTCAAAGACAGAACCTAATTAGTAGTATTAATCACAAGCAGAAGTCTAATGCTAATTAACTGCATAGTCCCACCATAATCAGGTCCCTTTATCAGAAGTTGCTACAAAATAAAATACAAATGTTTCCAAACCCCATTACCCAACTAAACTTGCACATTGTTTCTCAGAGGTAAAGAAAAACCTATAGCACCAGATGCTGCTCTGCTTACGGAAATGCTGCTGTACTAGGCCCATAGATATATGATGTAGAACAGATAATGAATTAGATTTTGCATATACTTTGTCATAACCATGAGAGCTGGCCAGCAGCCTGGGGACTAAGGGGTTAACCTAGCCAGATATCTGGTCAGCCAGTGAAAAGGCAGGTAGGGATTTCAAACTTGGACAAAGGAATTTTTAACTTTTCCCTCCTTTGTTCCAGTTTGAAATCCCTACCTGCCTTACCATTGGCTGACCAGATACCCGGCTAGGTTAATCCCTTAGTCCCCAGGCTTCTGGCCAGCTCTCATGGTTATGACACGCCCCCTCAAATCGCAGATGGTGCTGGACAGCTTCTGGCCACACTGGCTGTGATTTCTTCTTGGAGGTCTGGGATAAAACACAGTTAATAAGTACATGCACACTTTTCTAGACTATGGACTACATGCAAATCAAGCAAAACCCTTTCACATCTGTAGAGTACCATGACTGTCATACAGAGAGTGTCCTAAGTAGATTTCTTTTATTGAAATCCCTATCTGCCTTACCATTGGCTGACCAGATACCTGGCTAGGTTAACCCCTTAGTCCCCAGGCTGCTGGCCAGCTCTCATGGTTATGACACACTTAAACCTCCATACTCTGGGTGTCCCTAATCCAGGAATACCCATGGTAAGGAGGAGGAAGCATCTCTGCGCAGTGCCACTCCCTTTCCCTCCAGATGGGACGACGCCAGCACACAAAGCTACTTCCCCTGTGGCTTTTCCCTGCCTCTTCCATAGCAGTGGAGGGGGCAGTGTCTGAGAGTGGTAAGGAGTGTAGAGCCACACGTGCCCATAGGAGCAGAGTGGCAGGGAAGCACCCCATCCCCACCTCCTCGTGCCCAGACTCATCAGTTTCCTCCCTGGCCCAGCAAAATCTTTAATCCAGCATACCCTGTTTCCCAGCATTGCCGGATTAAAGAGGTTCACGTGTATCTCCATGTATATTTTAGTGCTGGTCAACAGTACCACTAGACAAAGGGTCTGTCCGCATTTTCATTACAAATGTGTGGCCAAACACTGCTGTTCTTAATCAATTCTTGCTCAGGCACAGCTCCCATTAGCAAAAATTAATACAGGAAACAAACAAGCCATTTCAGTCTTACTAAAATTACTTACATGTCCCTCTACATAAGTAAGGAAGATTCTATAAAAGTCCTGGGGAGGCACCTGACACTTTTGCAAAGTCAAGGGTTAAATTAATCTGGGGCCAGCCGGGAACCTCCATCCTGCAGTACTCCTAGCATAAAATCCTGGCCCCATGGAAGCTCCAAAAATGGAGTAGACCTGAAGAGGAACTTAACTCCTTTTGAGACTTAGGGCTTTGTGGGAGCTTTTAGCTCTGTCTTGCAGAGTATAGGAGCTTGAGAGGGTTGAAACTTAAGGTTCTTCTGGAGCAGAACTGAAGCCAGGTGAGCTCTAGGAAACGAAACCAGCCTTCAACTAATTGGGAATTTGGGTTCACAAGTGTTCAGCACAATGAGCTTGCACTCAATCTATAAGCAGGAGAAACCGTTGAGTTGTGTTGGTAAGTAAACTATTCACTGATTTAAGTGTCACTTTACATGTTTTAGTATGAACTTTTACTGAGCTGCTATTTAAACTCCACTCTTCTTTAAGCTCCACATGGCTGAGCTAACTGAAATACTTGCTAATGGGGATCAGCTATTGCCAGCTGAGTTGCAAATTACATTATTATAATATTAGCAATGATTTTCTAGACTCTGACATACCATTAAGCGATTATTCACAAGAAGGAAAGCAAAGTCAGAAGGAAAGTATTAGAACAATGAGGCTCAGTCTTGGAGGCCACCGCAGTCACATTGTCAAGATTAAAACACTCATATGGCCACGTCTAAACTGCCACTTTTGTCATTATTACTTATGTCACTCAGGGGTGTGAAAAAGATACAGACCTGAGCAACACAGACGTGCTGGTGTGGACAGTACTCAGCAGGCAGGAGAGCTTTTCCCACCAACATAGCTCTTGCCACTCACAGAGGTGGTTTTATGATGTTGACCAGAGAGCTCTCTCCCTCCCACCAGCATGAGTGAACTCACAGCAGCGCAGCTGCTTCAGTATATCTGTGCCACCAGGTCCGTCCTGAAGGGGTCTGGGGCAACTCAACCCTAGTGCTCCAGACATGTGGCCTGAGGCAACTCCCATGCCATAGGCCCCACCCTGCCTCTGTTCCACCCCCACCCTGCCTGCACTCCACCCTTTCCCCCAAATCTCACTCCTGCTCCATCCCAGCCCATCTCTTCCTGCCCCTCCTCCAACCCCTCATTCCCCCATTGCATCCCTTGCCCGAAACCACCTTCCCCAACAAAACATGAGCTGCGGGATTACTGGGGGAAGGAGGGAGTGGCTGTCACAAGGTGGCAGAAGGGGGGCAGCCCTCCCCCCCCCGCACTCCCTACAGTAGTGTGAGCTGGAATGCCACTGTGGTGAAGCAGAGTGCAGCAAGCTCTGAGATGGGTCACAAAGTGGAGCAGGCTGCTGGGTTGCTCTGGCTCCCACTGCCGTGATGGGTGCTGGGGGACAGACCTGACCCCTGCTGCTGCCCCATGCCAGGTAATCCTCCAGGCTGGCCTGGGCCCCACAGGTCCCATCCATAGGACAATTGAGGTAGCCATCATGCTCCCCTCCCCAGCTGAAAGTTCAGGGCCTGTGGCAACTGCCCTGAACTGTCCTATGGACAGGGCAGCCCTATGGGCCACTATCAGCTCGCTAGTGTAGACACAAGCCCATAACTGACCTCCCAGGACCCACAAAATACTTATCATGTAGGCCTATATCAGTCCCTTTATAGTACATTACCATTCCCACTATACCCCTCCCTTCTCAGCTATTTCAGCTTAGTTTTGTTTTATCCCAGGTATGAAGCTCTGACTAGCTAGCGCTCTGTTTATCTTGAGGAATTTCCCCCAGGCCAATGATGTTCTTCTGATACTTGTGTAATGAGTAATTTGACACAAAGCTTAGACAGCCTGAATCATGAAGGTAAACAAAAACAAAAAAACAAAAACAAACAAAAAACAGAGCTGTATAAAGTGGGCCAGTTCCTGGCAAATTAAAATATATTTGAACATGATGTCAGAACCCTAAAATGTTGTTACAAATTGATTATGTAGAAAAATCCATTATTGGGCAATGACAAACTTAGCACTTCAAAAAAAACACGTTAAGACACTGATCCTGAAAGCACTAGTGCACCTACTTAATTGTGCTCAGCTGAGTAATTTCAATGAATTCAATGGGACTAGTGGCACAAATGAAACCAAGGCCTTTGTAATCTGCAAGTGTCAATTTCTTCTCTGAAAAAATATCATTGCTTGCTTGCATTTCCTCTTCCATGTAGACCTATTGTATATTGAGAAAATCTCCCTATGTTCTAAACAACTTCATTCTCCAGAGGTTAAAGCTTAGAAACAGAAATATATAAATAAAACCTGAAGCAACAGCCTTAATGTAATGCTCAAAACAAATGCTTCATGATGAACTTGCGGGGTTTTTTTTATTCTCCATTGTGAAGACACAAGCAATGTACTCCTATATAAATAGCAAACTGCATTACTATCTAAGGACTAAGTAATTGACTCATTATTGGACTAAGCTTCATCTGTGGACAAAGAAAATCTGATGGAAAATAGTTTAAGCTGTTTTGTATCCCTAATGCAGTAGTTGCATTTTTTTTAATTTCAGTATTTCTATATTTAACTTGAGCCAAGAAAAAGAAGAAAAACACCTGTTTCATTTGGTCTGTGCACTAAGAATAATTGCCATCAATACTGATTAGCCTGTGGGGACACAACTGAATTTAAAAACTGCAGCCAGTGAAATCCCTACTGAGGCAAGAGGCATACACCACTTTGAGTAACACTTATTGTGAGATGTTCCTATGTTTAAACTTATCTGAGAAAACTGAAATTAATGGTCTCAGATTGGGTCTAAAATGTTAGACGCTACAAGACCACTTTCCTTCCTAACCCTTGTGATCTGTCTGACACCCAATAGAAATGTTAATGTCCCAAATGTTAATGTCATCTGCATATGTTTTGGAAAACTGAGTGGTTTCCAAAAGTTCAGCGGCTGTAGGAGTTTTTTAGTGTTCCCCCTCTATATTATATACTCCACAATATGCCTTTAATTTCGAACAAATGCAAAACACCGAGGACCAAATTCTTCACTGACTTACACTCTGTATGGCTTTATTGGGGTTCCATTCATCTATGTAGAATTTATGACTATATTATTATTTGTGCATTGTACTCTAGTAAGTGAAAACAATGGGCCAGATTCCCAGTCCATTATCAGCCCTACAGAGCTTCACCACTTTACACCTTCTGAGGATCTGACCCAATATATGGTACATCATCAGACTCATGGACAACTGCACCTTATTACTAACACATAGGGTGGGGTTCTCGTTAGTTTTACTAGCCAGAGTAATTATTTTGATCAGTTTAGCTTCTGATTAATATGAAAAAAAATCCCAGGTTGGAATGATTGTTTGAGTCGAAGTATCTTAAATTGAATTTTGGTGCTGTCCACACTGCAGGAGGTCAACAGGAGCACAGTCTCCCTTCGACTTCCCTTACTCCTCATAGGAGCAGGAGTACTGGCATCAACGGGAGTGCCTTCTCAGTTCGAACTGGCACGTCTTCATTAGCAGGGCTCGACGACCGTGGCAAAAACCCACTCGCCAGCCCCGCACCGCGCATGCGCCAGACCCGCACTGAGCATGCACGCACCGCCAGTGAACGGGGCGACCAGCTGAAATTTACTCACCATGGGTGAGTAGATAAGCGGATTTGTCGAGCCCTATTCATTAGACCCGCTGATTTGAAACCGAGAAGATCTACTATGGCTGCTTCGATCTTGTCTGTAGTGTAGACAGGGCCTAGAGAAAGTAGAATCTCAGCTTCCCCAGTTTGTGATTTTCTACATAATACTTCCACCCTTTGGGGACTGAGTTAGATTATGTAGCTCATGGCATGCAAAGAACCAGAGCATGGCCACTGCCACATCTCCTGAGACCATTCCAGAGCTTATTTTAGACAGAAACATACAGAGAAGTGTTATCAGGATCTCTAGCATAGGCATTGTTGAAATTTTTTTTTATTATTTGTATTGCAGTAGTACCTAGGAATGTTGTGCTAGGCACTGTACACACACATAACCAAGAAGAACAGCCCTTGCTGCAAAAACACCTCATAATCTAAACAATAGGCAAGATGTAATAGGATAAGAGAGACAAATAAGGGTGGGTCCCTTACCTCACTTGCCTTTTGCTACATGGTCATAGATGTTAGTGACGGAAAACACCTGCTAGATCTCGGATCCCGCCCTCCTGAAAGTAGAGCTAGTCCTCCATTGTGCCATTTGAAACCTACAAGCCCCCGTTAGTGCCAGTTTCACCACACTACATGTGTTGGGTGTTTATTGTTTGTACTGTGGTAGTGCCTAGGAGCCCCATTCCTGGTTCTGAGGCACTTCAGCACTGTTTGGTTCATTTGGAATTTAGGGGCTTGCTCATTACCTGACACTCCAAAAGTAATCTGTATGGACCCCAGCAAGGCTCATCAATTGTGTAATGAAACTAGCAAGTTTCACTCCAATGCCTGAAGGCCCCACAATAGGCCTCAAGACCCGGGTTTAGTAAGGCAACCTGCATTCCCATGACTCTGATGTCATCTGGGGGTAGCTAGCTACCACCTGCTGCCAGTCAGCTGGGAACTACCTGGGAAGGCTCATTTCCCTCACCCACCATGTCACAGGTTTCCCCCATGAATATATTTGAAAAGCACATTAAAAGGTGTTCTCCCTTCTGGCAAGATCATGTAAAAGTTTTGCCTGCATAATTTAAAGAGAGATATTGTCCTAATCATGTATTTTCAGGCAACGTGCAATAAGCAGGAAGCTTTCGTAGATTACATTTGAACCTTGATAAGAAAAAGTCTAAGTCCTCTAAAATCAGACTTGATTAGAAATGATCTGTCTCCAATAGTGTAAATAAGTGTGTCAAATTATAGCCCAAGTAATTTGTGATTTTCAAAGCACAAATGTTTTCTTTCTGATACCATTTTCCTAGAGCAACAGCATCACCTTCAGGCCATAACATATTTTTATTACATTCTAATTTCTCTAACTAGAAGGTAGTTAGAAATTGCTTCCCAAAATATTATTGTTATTCCTCTCTGACCAAACCACAAGACATAGAAAATGTTTTTAAACTGTTTATATTGTTTGATTTTACATAAACGAACAAGAAATGGACCTGATCCATTGACTTATACAAATGATTCCATGAGTCTGGTCTATGGAATTGGACTCAAAAGAGAATACAAACAGAAAAACTTATATAAAAATGAAATGTAATATAGATAGACTTATGTAAAGAGTAAACAGGCTGATGTATATATTCACATTCTCATAACTTTCCTAGGTCGTGCTGTATTCTTCACTCATATACCAACATAAATCCAGAATATTTTAGGAGAAAACACTGGAATTCTATGGATGCTTATACATATATAAATACAATAACATGGTATAGAGATGGCATGTTTGCTGCCAGCATATATTTTAAGGATTTCTTTGTATCATTTGGAATCGACAGATGAGGCAAACAAGGGTTGTTTGACAAGTCAAGGACCTGTGATGTATTTAAATAAAACAGTAGTTAGTTTTCTCACTAAGACACCACAGTCTAAAGAAGCCATGCAAGTTCCTCAGCTTTTATAAATCAAGACTGGCTTTGTGAGAGCAAGCCTAACTTTGAGCAGTAGAGGCTCTGGCCCTGAGCTTTGCAGGAGTTTACTGACCACTGTGAAGGTGATGCTCACTAATATTGAATGGCTTGTCATGAAAATCAACATTCACAGTTAAAAGAGACACAAGAGTCTCAGGTTATTGTAAAGGAGAATTTTTATTTAAACTTTACCTTTTTCTCAGGGGCTAATAGGCTGTGTCTACACCAGAAAATTTTACAAAAAGCTTCCCGCTGCTGCACTTGCTAGTTCATCTGAATCAGTGTTGATGCTGACAGGAGCCTTAGAGCAAATAAAAAAGGCTTCCTACACTTGTCAGTAGTTTTATTCAGTGGTAAAACTACTAGAGTTACCAAGTCTTGTGTTATATGGAGGCTCTGCTGAATCAGTGGAATCACCAATAAAGTTGAGTGACTTTTTTTGACAAATGTTTTATTTGCCACAAAAATGAGTTTTGATTAGACCAAAACAATTTGCAAATTTCACACAATTTGCTTTGGTCCAAAAACATGGTTGTGCTAAAGTCACAAGGTGGTGCTTGTGCCATTCCCTAAACAAAGGTGAAAAAAAAGGGTTGTAACTTCTAGCTTTGTGGTTTGTATGTTCACCTGGGTTGTAATATTCCTTGGTTTAATTCTCCCCTCTAGTTGATGTGGAGTAGATATTGGACCTTGGGCTTTCTATCCCCTAATAGGGCACACTGAGTACTAGGTTGTTGGATATTCATTGTTTGGTGGCTCTCTTGGTATGGAACACTTTCATAGTTATTGGATCAAAAAGAAAGAGTGAGAACTACTCTCTAGCCTGGATGTTCAGATACTCACATAGGAGGTGGGAAACCCAATTTCATGTCCCTGCTCCAATTACTATACAAGGCGAAATAGTTTCAACAGAACAGATTGAAGAGTTGTCCCTTTTCCAACAATAGCCCGCCCTATAGCCTAATGATTATGGTAGGGGGGAGACATCCATATTCCTTCTTCATACCAGGCAGAGGTAGGAAGTGAACTTAGGACCCCTACATCCCAGATAAGTGCTCTAACCCTGAAGCTAAAGGTTATAGGAGTGGAACTCCCCCCACCTGTTTTCACTGCTTCGCTCTACTTTGCTTCCTTTCCCCTACACCCTCATTTTGTGAAGGTAATTCTTTCTAATATGTTGAGTCCAGCAAAACATTTTGTTCAACCTGAAATGGACTTCATTTATTCACTGAAAGGTTCATTCGACCCACATAGATTATGTTTTAATTTTTCAGAACTTCCAGAACCAAAAAAAATCAGTTTTTCATCCAACTCTAATCATTAGGGTGTTTTTATTTCCTTAGTGTACGCATGCCATGGATACCAAAGGGTATGAGAAAGAGTGGAATATTTTAGATTTTCATATGAAAGACTAACATAGTACTTCTCAGTTCATTGAGGCCCCGTAGTAGCACAAAATCTCTATCCTCTGTGCCCTCTGCTGGCTCCGTCTTTGCTTCCACTAGCATGGTCCTGACTGTCAAGGCCTCTAGTGCATCAGAAACAAGACAGAACTATGTAGCACTTTAAAGACTAACAAGATGGTTTATAGGTGATGAGCTTTCGTGAGCCAGAAAGCTCATCACCTATAAACCATCTTGTTAGTCTTTAAAGTGCTACATAGTTCTGTCTTTTGTTTCCGCTACACCAGACTAACACGGCTGCATCTCTATCACTATTTAGTGCATCAGGATTCAGCTATGCTAAAACCCAGTTTGCCACACCTAAATCACCCAGATAATTACTGAGGGATAGAGAGTAGGCCGTACACTTCTTCTGAGCATTTCCTATTGGCTAGTTGAGGCAACTCATTCAGCCTAAACTCAACCTTAACTGGAGCCCACTCTTAGGCACCTTACTCTCCCCATGCATTACATAGGGATTCTTAGGTGCCTAACTCGGGAATGTGGATTCTCCTGCATCACAAGGCACCTAAAAGTTAGATATTGGAACACTTAAGTCCCTTTGAGCTCTAGCCCTTAGATATGGCAATGGGTACCTCCACAAGGCTGCAGTATTTTCATGGGCTGTGGGTATAATAGGCCAGGGAAGGCTCTTCCTTCCCTGGCACTGCTGTGGCCACCAGACCCTGGTTGTGGGACTTGGGGGAAAGTTTTTGTTTTATCATGACACATGCAGGTTCCGGGGTGGCTAGGGTTGCCAGATGGTTTCAACAAAAATACTGGACACACTTGACATTACATCACAATCTACATTACATCTTATTTAGAAAATACCGGACATTTATATTTTCTCAGTTGTTTCCAGAACAGAAAGCTCAAATACTGGACTGTCCGGTTCAAAACCGGACACCTGGCAATGCTAGGGGTGGTTGAGGAGGCGGTATGTGCTATTCTGCCTCCTGGGTTCATCACTAATCTCCTTGGAGGAAGCTGAGTAGCAAATACTGCCTCCTCAACAGCATGGAGCAGAGCAAAAACATCTTCCAAACCAGAGATGTTTTTCCCTGGTGCAGTTAAGGTTGCCAGGTGTCCGGTACTGACCCAGACAGTCCAGTATTTTTGCCTCCTGTCCAGTAAAAAAATTCAGAAAATACCGGACACCTAAAATATCTGGTATTTTCTGATTTTTTCCCAGCCAGGAGGCGAATATCCCGGGTGCTTACCTGGTTCCGCAGGGGAGCTGTCCAGCCCGGAGCAGTGAGCAATCCACCTGTGAGGGCCAAAAAGCCTCAAAATTGTTTCTTAAAGGGGCCACGCTGGGTGGTGGTGGTTGGTTTTTTTTTTTCTCAACAATTTTGGTCTCTCCCTCTTTTTTCCTCAACAGAATTTTTTCCCCTGTGGTTTTTTTTTGGGGGGGGCGGTATTCAGTATTTTTTATTAAACTATCTGGCAACCCTAGGTGCAGCTTGCGGTCTGGAGATGGGAGACACAATGTGGCAGGCAGGAGGCACTCAGGACTTTGGCTGGTGGCAAGAGATCCTGGGGCTCCAGCTGCAGGGGAGTAGTCTCATGGTTCTGGCTGCAGGTAGCATAGGGTTCCAGGGCTCTGGACACAGGTGGCGAGAGTACAGGTGGAAGGAGCGGAGCTGGGGCTAGCCTCCCCTAATGGGGGGAGCTCCACCCACCATCCATAAATATTTTTGTTTGTCTAGACTTTGCAGGTGTTATATCAGAGGGCTAGGATGATCTCCAAAGAGCCTCCAGAATCTTGAGAGTGCAGAATGTGATTGCCCGGATTTTAACTGATTTAAGCTGACACAGTTTTGCTTTCACCCTTGTGAGTCAGATCAGACTGCATATAAAAACTGAACTTCAAAATTGTGGTTTAAGGAAGAAAAGACTTTTACTCTAACAGAGTTAAAATCTAGCCTTTGTGTATGGAAAAATACTGTTCAGAGTTGAGTCACTGAGTACCAAAATATAAAAGGAGAAGTTATAAACATCTGTCTATAGAACACGAATTGTCTCTTTGTGCCTGATTGAGGAAATGCACATGTCAATCTTCCAGGAGTGAGTCACAAATGTGGGTGACAACCTCATGACAGATTGTTACAAACCAGTGCACAAATCCCTAACTGGTTGGGTGTTCTACAATTAGATTCCACCAATCAAGTGTGAACTCCTCAAGCATTATAGCAACCTTCACATGGAGGCACAGACAGTTTCCTTGGGCACGCTGGTCTATCTTGCCTCATAAGCATAACCCCAGGTCAGTTGTTTGTTAGATCTCTCATCAGAGATAACACTTTGTAGCCAATCCTGTTGTGACAAGGTGCAGCCACAGAAGACCCTTGGGGGTGCCTCCTGGAGTGCTGAGAAGGCCTCTGTCACTCACCTTCCTGCTCTCTGGAGCTTCTCACCGCCCGGGTCCTGCTGGGCCAGCTCCCAGCCAAGGCACCAAGCTGAGATCACTGCCCCCCTCGCTCCCGAGAAGCAATGCAGATACTGAAACTCTTCAGGTCTCAGGAAAGTGCAGTTTAGTGCCCAGCTTCTCAGGATACCACACCCCAAATGGGATCAGAACCCCAAAGGAATTCTTTAGGTAAGCCCCCTTTAGCAATGAAAGGAGGAATGTACATACTAATTGCCCCCCCGCCCAGGTAACAATTATTTACATTGGGCTTGATAGAAAATAAAAGTGATTTTATTAAGTACAAGCAGTAGGATTTAAGTGGTAACAAGTGAGAACAGGCAAAACAAAGTAGATTACAAACTCAAAATAACGGAAGAAGCTTAGCTAATTCTACACTGAAACCTCAGTACACAAACTCATTACAAACTCACCCTAAAACTGTTTCTTTTCCAGCTAAGCCTTCCAAACCAGGACTGTTCCTCACCTTAGGATCTTTGGCTCCTTTCCTCAGGTGTGCCAGCCAAAGACCAAAACCTGCTAGTTTCCTATTGTTTTTAAAGATTCCCTTTTGGGTGGGAATTCTGTTTCTACATTCCACCCTCCCAATTGGGTGGACATGTGACTTCCTCAGCCCAACTACTGCTAAGACTTAAGAACACAGGAGATTGTTTGCAGTTGGTCATCTATACAGTGAGGGTAACACCCTTGAGTTATTTACAGGTTAAAGCAGGTAAACAGACACACAAATGAGTTCAGGCCAAAAATTAAAAAAGGTAACAGAAGCTGCTGTAATCTGCATGCTCTAAGGCATGGGTTCCCAAACTGGGGGGCATACCCCCCTGGGAGTGTGTGTGAAGAAATTCCAGGGGGGGCATGAGGCGGCCCAGCCACATACACCCCCGTCAATCCCACACCAAGTTTTGCTGCTATTTTTTTTTGGGGGGGGGGGGTGAGGGTTTCTCAAAAGTCAGAAAGGGGCCGTGATGCTGAAAAGTTTGGGAACCACTGCTCTAAGGTCTAAGGAACATGGGCATCCCCTGCTTAAGTTTGGAATACTGCCCTCTCCAAATTCCAAGCAGCACAGTGATGCAGATCCTTCTCATAAGGGATTTGATCTCCTTCCTGCAGCTGCAGGTTTCAAACTGTGGTGGAATGAGAGTTTGTGCATATCCCCTCTTCGTGGGAATGGGAGGAGTGATCAAAAATGACTTTACTGGTGTTCTAGAGTGGTTCCTCTCACATCTAGAAGCCTTCTTTTGTTGGGTAGGATATGATATTTTTTTTGGTATTTCACACTTGGTATGCTTCATTCCTGACTGTGGGGGGGGGGGAGGGGTTTAGTTTCACAGCAAACCCTTTTACAGTGACAAAGCAAACTCTTAAATATTATCTTACAGGGTGAGAAACCTTTTTAAGGTTGGGAACTACTGACCCACAGAAAAATCAGTTAGGGGCTGCACACAAGTGAGAAGCCACAAAAAAATAAATAAATAAACCCTTACTGATGTGGCCCCCAACTGAGAAGGAGAAAGACACTTCCCACATGCCCCTTGCACACCAGAGGATAGGGGTCCCCAGCTAGTAGATTGTGTGTACTCCAGCTCCATGGGGAGATGATGGGGGAGCTAGAGAGTCAGCATGGGCTCCCCCATGCTGGGGGGAGCACCAAGCCTCAGGGTCCAGATCCAGGCAAGTTGGGGGCCACATCCGGCCCCTGGGCCTTAGGTTCCCCACCCGTGCCTTACAACAAAGGTTATAGATAGTATAAATGAAATTAAAGCATTCAGCAATTCACAAGCATTTCATAAAGTCCAAACACTAAACACTCTAGAAGCTATTGTAACAATACTAACCCACAGGTGCATCAGGCTGGTTTCCAGCTATGCATTTGTCAGTGTTCAGTGCAGCCTATGGGCCTTTGCATGAATACCTGGTCTACACTACAGCATGATTAGTGTTTTCTTAGTTCTAACTTTTTGCTCCTTTTCATATTTTAAACTATTTTTGAGTCAGGTTAAACAACCTTGCTGTCTAAAAGATCACAAGCACATATTCTTCATATGCTAGAAGCTGCATGCTTAATCCTGTGAAAATTACATTGTTTTACCTTAATTTTGTCATTTGAATATTTAAATATAAACAAGCTGTGTCATATTGAATTGAAATGGAATGTTTTATGTAACTCTATATAGGTGGAGCATGGGAAGTGGCTCTTATCTTACCTAACCACAAATAATTTGGGTAAACTGCTTTATTTAGCCTCAGAGCTGTAGTCTCAACATTACCTTCAATCTGGGAGTGATTCAACAGTCCCCATATCAGTGATTTGACTGGAATATAGGATAAAAAATGTAGGACTATGAGTGCATCTACACTGCATTCATAGCTCGAAATAAGCTATGTAATTTGAGCTATGCATAGCTTTTTGCAAGTACATTTTGAAATAACCAGCTATTCCGAAATGTCCCTTATATAGGGACGTCAGAATAGCAAGCCCATTATATTTCAAAATAATGGGCTTGCTGTTAAGATGTGGGATATCAAAGGTATCCCAAAATAGCACTGCAGTGTAGACCTAGCCAAAAGGACCTCAAAAGGTCATCCAGTCCCATATACTGAGCCAGGACTAAGTATTACCTAGACCATCCTTGACAGGTGTTTGTCTAACTCTAACTAGTTCTTAAAACATCCTATAACAGAGATTCCATAATCTCTCTAGGTAATTTGTTCCCATGCTTAACTACCTTTAAACTTAAGATATTTTTCCTAATGTCCAACTACATCTCCTTTGCTGCAATTTAAACCCATTATTTCTTGACCTGTCCTCAGTGGACAAGGAGAACAATGTATCACTGTCCATAATTATATTGATTATTAGTGAGGTTCATAATGCACTGTTACTTTGGGGGTGTTAGCTATTCAAGACCATTACATCTGATAAGGAATTGTTGGTGTGTTGGTCCCAGGATATCTTTTATTGGACCAGCTTCTGTTGGTGGAAGGTACAAGCTTTTGAACTACATACACAGAGCTCCTCTTCAGGTCTGGGGAAGGAAGCAGTGTCTCTGCTCAATACAAATTGGGACAGATTGTGAAACAGAGACAGGAACTCAGGTTGAAAGTGGTTCCTTGAAGTGGGCAACTGCAGGGCTAGATTGTTATTCATAAAGAGTTTGAAAGGGGCAATTAAGGGTAGCAGTGCTGTGGTGTGTTACAACTTGTTGTAATGAGCCATAAATGAAAGTGTTATGCAGATTTCCCATGAGGACAAGAAGACTAGAGGACTAAAAGAGCAGGTGTGAAGTGATTGCTTTGTGAAAAGTGTTCACCCTGGGTAATGTGATATTATCGTCTTTTATCATTTTTCTGTGTGAGTTCTTTCAAGAGTGTAGTGATGGTCTGGTTTCACCCACATAGTGTGGTATCTGATGCACTGGATTTTGTGAAAGGCATGTGTAGGACCCAGGAATCTAGAAAAGTGAGGGATATTGATCATCATAGAAGTAGAAATAATATGTCCACAAGGTTTGCATCTTTTGTTCTGGCAGGGTCTGGTGCCACTTTAAATTACTCCTGGACTATCACCTTCCAGGTGTCAAGAGATTAGTCTAGCAAACTCCTGAGAATAAGCACCATTTTGATAAATGGAGGGCAGATGCCTCGAATGGAAGAAAAAACGGTATCTTAACTACTTCCTCAAAATGTTTCCCCATCTTCCCAGTGCCCCTTTCATCATGCTTCTGTTCATTTTGACCCAGCTGTTCTTTTGCAGTTTTTGTGTCACTTTAGACTTAAAGAAAAATGTCTCAACAAAGAACATGTAAAATGATTGCATGTGATATTAGGGTGTTTACATTTATGCAATCTGCTCCCCTAATTCCTTCAAAGAACTATGTCAGTGCTTGATATTGACCATATTTCTTATTGAATTTATTTTTCTTTTTTGTTACCATTTCTAGGGGTAGTTTTTCAGTTGTACATAACATGCTGCAGAGGGAACCCTTCCTCAGCGTAAAAAGAATTCAAAGAGTTTTTGATGGAGAAACTTATTCTATGTTGCAAACCTGCATTCCTTGAATAGTCAAAACTTCCTCAGACTTGAGTAGGAGTTTGGGATGGGCAAGAAATACATGATCAAACCCTGAACACTTAGGAAAAGATAGGTCAATAAAACAAGTCATCCTGCTGTGATTCACAATTGGAATGCATGCTTAGAGAATCTCTTTCTTCTGCTTATACTTTTATAATTGTAGATACATTGACAAACAATTCAAATTTAGGGGAAAGAGGGTCAAGATGTTACTTAACTCCTTTGTCTTCCTAACTGATGGTGAGGAATGTCGCCAAGGCCTGGCCTACTCATAACACTTAGGCTGACCTAGCTACATTGCTCAGAAGTATGAAAAATCCATATCCCTGATAGATAAACTAGTACCAGCCTTAACCCCACCATGTTCACAGCACTATGTCAGTGGGAGAGCTTCTCTGGCTGCATGGGTGGCAGGTGAAGCTTCCCCTGGGTGAAGCCAGTTCCCTGTCCTGCCTCTTTCACTGCTCACTGTCTCCCTCCCCAACAAGACCACACCCCACCTGCCAGTGGCCACATTCCTCCTCAGCCCTCTTGCCCATTGCTGCTGGCCATGTCCTTCCTCATTCCTCCACCAGCCTCCCACCCACTGCCAGATCTTCCTGCTCACTCCCCCATGTCCCTTCCTGCCTACTGTTCATCTCCAAACTCTGCAAGATCCCCCTACCAGGCACAAGAGACATACTTATTGACAGGTATTTTGAAATAAATTACCAAAATAATTGAAACTAGTGTGATTATTATATTGTGCTATTTCGATAAATAAAATATGCAGATTTTTTCAGAATATTAAAATACTGTGTGTAAAATTCCAGAATGTTTTTAATTTTTGGCACAGAATTCCCCCAGGTGCACAGGTGTGTCTACACTGCAATTAAAAATCCCATGCTAGCTGACTCAGGCTCACAGGGCTCAAGATAAAGGGTGTTTACTTGTGCTGTAGATGTTTGGGCTTAGCCTGGAGCCTGGGCTCCAACAAGACTTTGTGAGCTCCTGAATGTTTATACCACAACTGAACTGTCCCGTGGCCTGAGTCCCACAACTCTGAGTCAGCTGTCAAGGGCCAGTTATGGGTTTATAACTGTAGTGTAGACATACCCTCAAACACTGAATTAAACTGTTCTGTGTCAGACTCCCTAGCTCTGAATGATCACTGAACAGCACACTTGTTATCACTGGTTCTTAAAGTAACCGAAAAAGCTGCCATTGACTCTGATCAACCTTGGATCAGATCCCAAATAAACAGAAGATTTCAATCTCAACTATTGTTATTGTATACCTTTTCATAAACACTAACAATGCTTTTACAAAAAAACCCCAAAACAAAAAAACCCTCACCAGATTCTAAAGTAAATATTAGACAGGCAGATATAGAAATTAGGAAAATATCCATATATAGTATACAAACTTATCTCCAGTATGTAACATGCCAACAGTAAACATACACATCTGTTCAGAAAAAAATTCTTTAAATCTATTTTTCATCTTTTACAGTTTGAGGGTATGGCTAGACGTCCAGGGAACACATTTGCTCTTCAGCTTTTTTTTGTGTGGAAGAGCAAACGCGCTCTTTCAGAAGCCCCTATATTCCTCGTTCTTCTTTTTAAAGAAGGGGGCTTTTGAACAGGCCAAATATCGGAAAAGCCTCTTCAGACAAAAGAATCGGAAAAAGGTATGCAAAACTTGTAGTCTAGCAAAACCCTTATATATTAACCCCCAAGCTGTTCTTACTCATACACAAAATACACAGCTGCATAGAGCACCAGAAATTTTGGGGCACCACTGGGTCTTAATATCCATCCACCCACCTCTTCCTATCCCTGTTCTGTGGCTTTACTTCCTCCGGACAGGATCTAGTTAACTTAAGAAGTGAAAAAGCCTGCCAGACCTATTAGCAGAACATTGCACCTGAGAAAGAGCCATTTAAAATGGTAATTAAGTTATTTAATAGGCATTTGTCAATGTCAGGTATATACTGTCAGTTTCTGAATTACTGTGTTAGTCATCAGGACCTGAGTTTAAAATTGGTTTAAAAATGTTTCATTAGTGTGTTGCTGAAGATTATAAAATCACATCTCTAAAAAAACATCATCCCCTCCCTCCTACCATCAGGCATAAGCACATCAGTTTAATAGTACTGCATATTGTCCCACAAATCATAAGGATTGTTCTGATTAACCCAATATCAATACAGAGGCAACGACAAAACCACAAACCACTTTGTGAAGCATGACTGATATTGTGAAAGCATGGTTATGTTACAGACATTTATCTACAATAAACTTCCGATAATCCAGCACCTTTAGGACCCAGGGGGTGCCGGATTATGGGGGTGCCGGATTATCAGATATGACGGACTATCGGAAGGGGGGGCTATGAGGGGTCTGGGGTGGGGTGGGGGGGATGCCACCCCAGACCCTTCACAGCCCCCCCTTCCGATAGTCCGGCTCTGCCCCAGGCGTCCCCGATTCAGCCGCTGCTGGTCAGTTTCAGCAGCTGCTGAATCGGGACGCCTGCCGCAGAGCAGCTGGGGTGCTGCCGGGTTGGTCCCATAGCGCTGCCCCTCGGGGCTGCGGGACCAACCCGGCAGCACCCCAGCTGCTCTTGGGGATGCCTGGGGCAGAGGTGCTGGGGTGCTGCCAGGTTGGTCCCGCAGCGCCAAGGGGCAGCGCTATGGGACCAACCCGGCAGCACCCCAGCTGCTCTGCCCCCGGCTTCCCTGATTCAGCTGCTGGTCAATTTCAGCAGCGGCTGAATCAGGGAAGCCCGCGCAGAGTAGCTCCTATGGTCCGGCTGCCCCGAGCACTTCCGGGTTCCCGATGGTGCCGGACCATCAGGAGTGCCGGAGCATTGGATGCCGGACCAATGGAGTTTTACTGTACAACAAAAGAAGTATACAATAGCCACTAATCCAGTCAAATGTATGAGATGACTGTTACCTACAGGATTTATCAGTCACAGTCGCAGAAACCTGATTGTATTCCTTGTGAACCCTACAACCATTATCACATCAGGCTGTGATCTCGGTTATTTCTGTCATCTGAACACAAATGGTCTGGATCAGTACTTTGATGACAGACCTTTAAAGAAAACCCAGTTGCTATCACAAGCAGTACTGGTATTTCAGTACTGGAGAGCATACTTATCTCTAATTTATTATTACTGAATCGATGCACAAGCAGGATGTTACAGGAGCTACCATTGTAAGGCGCATTTGGCTACAGTGAAGAAAAGTACTTTCCCTTACTAGTCAGCTTTTATTTTTCTATTTCTATTGCTTTATTAGTTTTCCAGTGTGAGCTTAACTTACTAAATGTTAAGCCTTCCAAATTGATTATTAGGAAGTTCAGGAGTGTAAATACTTTAAAACTCTAATGTGTAGGGACTGGGCATTTTATAGATCAAACATTTTAAAATCTTAGTTTAAAATCTAGTTTCTAGGGGCTTAATATTCTACAGGACAAGCATTTTGAAATCTATGGGTATGTCTATGCTACAAAATTAAGTTATGTTAAGTTAGATTGACCTACAGCCACCACAATAATTCAGTTGGCTCTTTATGTCCAGCCCCTGGTAGTGGGCTGTCAGCCCTCAAGGTGGCAGGGCTACAACTGTCAGTTTCAGGTGATGTAAACTATGACTACACAGTCACTGTGTTGGTCTAACTACATTGACTTACTTGCTACTCCTCTTGCGGAGATGGAGTTATTAAGCTGGTGTAGTGGGCAACTTACATTAGTTTCCTTGTGTCAGCCTAACTCTGTCATGTAGACCAGGCCTTAGTTTAAAATCTAAAGGCTTACCCAAGTTGCACTAGAAATTTTCACTGGTTTAGCTACGTCCCTCAGGGTTTTGAAAAATCCACACCCCTGATAGATGTAGCTATACCCAACTAACCCTGAGTGTAGATAGTGCTAGGTTGATAAAAGAATTCTTCTGTTAAACTAGTTACTGCTTCTTAAGCAGGTAGATTGCATATAGCAATGGAAAAAGCCCTCCCATCAGCCTAAGCAGTATCTATGTTGAAGCACAGCTGCAGTGCCACTGTAGTTTTAAAAAATAGACATATCTCCCACATCTAAACCTTCACTTCCAGACACAGTCAGATGAGGCTGCACTAGTTCCTCATAGCCTCCTTGGAGGTTCTAGGCATAATGCCAGCTGAGTCAGTCACTCAGAGATATTCTTTGATCAAAGGGAAAGCATGTAGAGGCTCAGGGTGTCCCAGAATTGGGGAGCTTGTGCTGGCACTCCAATCCCCCTGCCACCTCCCCTCCCTCTGTAGGCCTGGAGCACACAAAATCTACTGCCCTGGGCCCCCCTAGGCTCTGGTGTGCAAGGGGAGTGTGTTTCTCCTTCTCAGTCCGGGACCCACATCAGTGAAGTTTGGGTTGGTTTTTTTTGTTTTGTTTTGTTGTGGGTTTTTTGATTCTCACTTGTGTGCCACCCCCGACTGATTTCTGATTTTTCTGTGGGTCAGAGGCCCCTGACCCAAAAAAAATTCCTCATCCTGACCTAAGTAATCAGTAGGTGGCGGGAAGGGGGCTATGGCCTAGGTATAAACCTAGAACCTCCTGTTAGAGCCCCTTCTCAAGCAGAGAGAACTTAGGAACTAAGCCCAGGTCTACACTACAAAACTATGTTGACCTAACTTATGTCAGCATACAACTACCGCACTTGTTAACCGCTTCTATGTTTATCTACTGTATAGTCAGGGAGGAGCATTGTTGGACTGCTCCTGGAAGCCAGTAACAGTAAACATACGCAACATGTCACTATGTGTACACTGCCACTGCCAAGTCCTACTTACACTGAATGTGACTACACACCACTCAGGGAGGTGGTGTTACTAAATCAGCATAAAGAGGCACTTCAGTTGGCAGTTGCCAGATTTAAGTGAAGACTCCTCTACAACTAAACACTTGCTGCAGCCAGATTCTGCTTACCTGAGGAGTTCAGTCGGGACTTATCCAGTCAGCAGGTGTTGTCCCATAGGTGAGGCCTGGGTGAGCTCCCCAGGTAAGGAGAATCTGGCTGCAGCAAGTGGTTGGCTGCAGGACGAGGAGTCAGAGGGTTTATCACAATTAGAAAGGCACCAAGTGCTTCTCCCAAGAAAAGTATTCTCCCAGAATAAAGAAATTCCGATAAACCAAACAAACTGTAAGCCAGTCATGGGCAACCTGTGGCCTGTGGGCCGTTTGCTGCCCATTGGGGTTCTATGTAAGGTCCGCACACTCCCTTCCCCCAACCTCTCAAGCACTGGGGGCCCCACACTTACCTATTGTTCCCTCTTCCTCCCAGTACTTCCAGGGCATCATGAATTGAATGAATCACAGCCCAGCCCCGCTCCTCCCCTTCCCTGAGGGTACATCTTGACTGCAAGCTTCTTTTGAAAGAAAGCGTCCAGACTACAAAAGTGGATCGAAAAAGTGGTCTGCTTTTTTGAAAGGGAGAGTCCAGACCGCCTGGACGCTCTGTTGAAAAAAGGGCACTCGGAACCACTTCTGGCAGGGCATGGGGGCAGCATTTACTTCCTGGTGCTGCGGCATCCCCCTTGCTGCAGAGACACGTGCTGAAAGGAACCCTCCTGGACAGCGGTTTCTCTGCTTCCGCAGCTGGCTTGCTTGCATGCCTCTTTGAGGGCAGCAAAGCTCTTGCAGTGCCTGCTTTGGTTGCCCAGCTTTCTTGGATGCCACAGCATATCTATTTATTTAGATATGTGCATCCAATGGCCCCACACTGCCATGCTGCAGCTTCTGCAGCAGTTTAATTGGACCATTTGGACGGTCCTGGCCCAGCACCGCTCAGAGCTTGGCCTTGAGACCCTCACCCTCCGGGAGTACTGGCCTTGCCCCCGAACCTCATGTTGGAGAGGCGATTTTGGAGGCTGGACACCAGCTCCGACTGGTGGGACCGCCTCGTGTTGGAGCTGTGGGACGACCAGCAGTGGCTCAGCAACTTCCGCTTGCGGAAGGCCACCTTCCTCAAGCTGTGTGCCTGGCTCACCCCTGCCCTCCATTGACAGAACACCCACTTGCAGCTCAACATCCCCCTGGAAAAGAAGGTTGTTATTGTTGTGTGGAAGCTCACCAATCCCGACAGCTACCTCTCGATGGAACACCAGTTCGGCGTGGGGAGGTCTACTGTCGGGGCCATCCTGATGGAGGCAAGGCACTCTCAGGGGACAGTCCCTATGGGGGAGCGAGGGAGGAAAAGGTGGACTGTTGGGAAAGGGCAGAAGGATTGGGGGAGGAGGGGGAGTGGGGACAAGGCCCTGACCGGGGTGGGGGGTGTGTCCCACCTCACCCAACCCTGCTGCTGGGGGGTCAGCCTCCTGGGGAATGGCTCCTGGGTTCTTAGGGGGAGAAGAGAGAGTAGTGGGTCGGGCACCTTCCAAGGGCTCAGGGCCCCTCTCATTCTTTGTTGTGTGTGTGTGTGTGTGTGTGTCTAATGTCTCCTTCTGCACATGGTGAGGGCCATCAACTCTGTGCTGCTGCGCCGGATCATCCGCCTTGGAGACGTGGACCCCACTGTGGCTGGATTTGCTGCCCTTGGATTCCCGAACTGCGGAGGAGCGCTCGATGGAACACACATCCCGATCCGTGCACCACCCCCTCGGGCCACCCAGTTTATTAATTGGAAAGGCTACTTCTTGATGGTGCTGCAGGCCCTGGTCGACCACCGGGGACAATTTACAGACATTTGTGTTGGGAGGTCGGGCCGCACACATGATGCCCGCATATTTAAGAACTCTGGCTGCAGGCTGGAACATTCTTCTCACAGCGGGACTTTGCTCTTGGGGACCTGCGGATGCCGACTTGCATTGTGGGCAATGCAGCCTACCCACTAATGCCGTGGCTCATGAAGACCTACACTGGCCACCTGGACCCGAGCAAGGAACAATTTAATGCACACCTAAACTGGGCTCAGATGCAGGTGGAATGCACCTTCGGGCATCTGAAGGGGAGGTTCAGGTGCCTACTGACCCGCCTCAACATGGGGGAGCGCAACATCCTCAAGGTGGTGGCTGTATGTTGCATGCTCCACAACTTGGTGGAGAGCAAAGGGGAGGCCTTCCTCCGAGGGTGGGGGACAGAGGCTGGTGGCGAGGGGAGGCTGTTTGATCAGCCCTGAACAGCTGCCATCCGCCAGGCCCAACCATTGGGGGTGCGCATCCGGGAGGCCCTGAGGGAAAGGTTCTCTGAAAGAGCCCAGTAACTCTCCCAGGGCTTCCCCAATGGGGGCTTGTGTCTTGCCCCCCCCCCCCAGTTCCCAACATAACCCTAACCCTTTCTCCATTCCCTGGAAAATCAAAACAGACACTGTTTTGGAGTTGAAAATAAACTTTGTTGTAACTTTGTTCAAAATGTGTTTTAACTTTTTACAAAACTTATTACAAAACTGGGGTGGAGGAGGGGTTCAAAACCTGGAGGGGGGAAGCGGGAGGTGAGGGATGGGTCAGAACCTGGAGGGAGGCAGGGAACTAGGAGGGGAGCTCAGGACTGGGAGCGCCTGCACCTGCCGCCTCGGGTCCGGGATCCTCTACATGCTCAAGGTTGGGTGGGGCCTGGGAGAACAGGGAGCTGTGCAGGAGCGCGGGCTGCAGTTGACTCAGGGATGGCAGAGAGGACAGCAGAGGAAGGGGGAGCAGGGGGAGCTATGGGGGCAGGAGCAGGAGGAACCGTGGGGGCAGGAGCAGAGGAGCGGCAACAGGGACAGGACCAGGGTAGGCCACGACCTCCCGAATCAGGCACAGATGTTTTCTCCCTGCTGTACCATCTCTCCCAGCATGCGCTCACGCCACTCGGCCTCCTCACAGAACTTCTGGGCAAGGGTTTGCTGCTTATCCTGCATAATGGAGATGTGCTGGTGTATGAGTTCCTGGTGGGTCCGCCAGTGCCTCTGGCTCCCTCAGCTTCAGCTGGCCGTCTGGGTTGGTGTGGCTCGCCCCTCATCAACGGCTGTTGCGGCTATAGAGGACAAGAGGAAGAAATGGTCAGTCACCCCTGAACACACTGCCTTGGTAGAGGGGACGCTGATGTCCCAAGACCCAAGCCCTGTGTGGCCTGCCCAGCAGCCCCGGATTCACAGTGGCCCTGAGGTGCCCAGGGGTCCATCCAGGGCCGGCCCGAGCCCTTTTGGCGCCCCAGGCCCGGGCGCACAGTGCACGTGCGGGCCTGCCCCCAGGGCGCGGGCCTGCCCCCCCAGGGTGCACAGGCCCGCCCCCAGGGCGCACGGCGCATGCGCGGCCCAGCCACGGCCACTGGAGTGCAACCGGGGCCCACCCCTGGGGTACATGGAGCATGCGCTGCCCAGCCCGGCCTGGCCACCACTGCTGGTGCGCACGCCGGGCTGTGCAGGGCCCCGCAGCCATGGGGGAAAGGGTGCTCCTGGCCGGCGCCGCAGGGCCGGCGCTGCAGAAGCCGGGCACGTGGCACCTGATGGCAGCTGTAAGGGACACCGTGCACCCCTTACAGCTGCCATCAGGCACCCCCCATCGGTTGGCGCCCCGGGCAGCTGCCCGGCTCGCCCATGCCTCAGTCCGGCCCTGGGTCCATCCTGCATGCCTCCCCCCCATGGACAAGCAGGCCAGGGACATGTCTGTCCAGAGTGGGTTCCCAGGTGCAGGAGAGGGTCCTCGAGTGGCCTGGCCATCCCTGCTCCCCCCCCACACACACATACTCCAGGACTGGCTCCTGAGACCACATGTCGCACACTGCCACTTCACATGCTTGAACATGCACGGCCAGCTGCATGCTGTCCAGGCCGAGCATTACAAGTGATGATCGTGCCCCATCCCCTGTGAACCAGCCTCCCCCACCCTGTCCATGTGCCAACCTCACAGCACTCACCTGATGTTCCCTCCCCAGCATCAGATGATGCCTGAGAGGTGTCCTGGCCCTGAGGAATCGGATTTAGGCTGAGGGTGATGGTGTCTTTCTCCTCCTGGACTCTGGTTATCCTCATCCCCCTGGTGCTCCAGCTGGGTGACCATAGGCGTCTCCGTTCCCGACTCCACGAGGTACCTCAGAGACTGGGCATCCCCACCACCCACGATCTGATGGAGCTTTCTGAAGTACGGTCAGGATGCTGGAGCTGCTCCGGAGCGAGAGCTGGCGTCACGGGCCCGAGCATACCCTTGCCGCAGCTCTTTGACCTTTGCCTGTACGTGGTCGAGGGTGCAAGGGTGGTGGCCTCTCTGTGCCAGAGCAGTGGCCATCCTGACATATATGTCGGCGTTCCTTCACCGCGATTGAAGGGCCTGGAGTGTCTCCTCCTTAGTCCAGAGCTCCAGCAGGGGCTGGATCTCAGCCCCTGACCATGCAGGTGCCTGGCGTTTGTTCCCTCTGGGTGGATCCTGGGACCCCAGAGCAGCTCCCTGGAAGGGCCAGGGGGGCCTCGGGAGCCTTGTGGCTGTGCCATTTCTGCTACCTGTTGTGGCAGGGTGAGCTGTGCGGTCAGTGTGCAGTCCTGAAGCCAGCTTCCTGCCACAGTGGCTTTCCTGGGTGCCTGTGCCTTTAAGTCCTGGCTGGAGACAGGAACTATAGAGTTGTGATTAGTGTAGAAAAATTATCCACCACGGTTTTTTCTGGAGGCCTCTTTTTTCGACAAAACTGGCTCCCCCACGTCCACACACACCTTTTTTTGAAAGAGATCTTTCAAAAAAGGCGTTATTCCTTGTAAAAAGAGGTTTACCACTGTCAAATAACCCGCTGCGTTCTTTTGATTTAATTTCGAAAGAATGCGACGGCAGTCTAGACGCAGGTAACGTTTTTTTTTAAAAAGGCTAGTTTTTTTCAAAAAAAACCTATGTAGTCTAGATATGCCCTCAGAGCTTGAAGGCTGTGAATCAGTTTTTGCATCTTTGGCAAGTTGCTTCTCAAATTGCAACAATAAAAATTTTTTTAAATACATCAGAAGCAGGAAACCGGTGAAACAGGCATATTACAAACAGGTGCCCGGATGGTAAGATGAGGGGCAGTCCTTTCTCAAGAAGTAAATGAAGAACCCAACAGTATATATCAACCAGAAACTCTTTGCCCATGAGCAAGTATATTCAGTGATAGAAAAAGAGTGTTTGGCTGCTAAATGAGCAAAAGCGAGCCTGCAGTAACAGCTCCTAGGAAAAATGTTTATGCTAGTTATTGATCGTGCACCTGAGCTGGCCAAATGGGATAAAAGAGACAAACCCAAGGATCATGAGATGGTAGCTGTTGCCACAACTGTATGCCTTTCAGATACAACATTGGACAGGAATTTACATTGCATGTTTGCAGATTTTCTGTCCAGTGTATTGGCCAGCCAAGGCTGGGTCTGGGCCTTGCGGGGGAGGCTATGTAACCCCCATAATGAGCATAGACAGGAGGGGAAGGAGAGCTGCTCCTATTTACAAGCAAGCAGCTTGACCAGAGCTGCCAGTCATAAAGGCAGGCTCCCACAGGATCCTGGTGGTGTCCTTGGGCATATGCAGAGTACGCAGCTGCATAGGACACCATTAAACATGGGACTGTGTATGCCTAGTGGTGGCCACGTGCAATGCTGGCTCCAGCGGCCTCAATCCCCTCTACCACCCCCCCACCCCCGCTCCACTTCCTGGCCCCAGTGGCCCAATCCTCCAACCCCCGGTCCCTCCTTTGCCACCTAGGCACAGTTGCCCCAATCCCCTGACCCTCTGCCCCATGCTTTGCCTCCCGACCCTGACAGTCAAATCCCGAGGGTCCCTAACCTCCTAGCTCCAGAAGTTTCAAGCCCTTGACTCCCCAACCCCTGTTTTGCCTCCCAGCCGTGGCAGCCCCAATCCACCGGGCCCCCAACCTTTTCCCCCACACTCTTTACTATGCATCCCAGCCCTGGCAGCCCCAATCTTCTAATTACCCACACCCTACTCTACCCTCTAGCCTGCAGCTCTGGTGGGCTGCAACACTCCTCCTTCCACCTGCTCCCCTGCCAGCCTCCCTGTCCTATTCCTGCGCCCACCCTGCCCTCCACCAGCTCCTGCCCCTGCAGCCCTGAGCACAGTCTTCCCTAGGGTTGCCAGATGGTTTCAACAAAAATACCGGACACACTTGACATTACATCACAATCTACATTACATCTTATTTAGAAAATACCGGACATTTCTATTTTCTCAATTTGTTTCTGGAACAGAAAGCTCAAATACTGGACTGTCTGGTTCAAAACTGGACACCTGACAACCCTAGTTCTTCCCCGTGGAGTTTCCTGTCCCCCCTGCCCTCGTGGGGAACGTGGGGGCAGGTGCTCAGACAGCATGGGGCACCAGAATTAATAAGGACAGCCCTGCACAAGAACCAGTGACACCAACACAGTATGGTGATTCAAAACTAAGGCTGTCTTCATTTGAAAGAAGTGTTTTCAGTTATAATCACATCCTGTGTATGCGGGTAACCATTTGTCGGCTTCATAAAGCCACAGTGAGGTGCAGAGAACTATTCTCTGCCATTTCAAGTGGCCTGAGAACAGAATAAACTGTAATTTGGATGTTGGTTATGTTCTTTACAGAAAAACTGCAAAAGTTGAATTAGAGTGGCCTTGATAAACCTCACTGAAGTCAGCAGTTATGGTATGAGGTCCTATTAGGGAATACATCATGTTGGAAAACACACCAGCTAATACTTTTCAAAGAAACTATTTTATTATACACATACATTAACTTTTCATACCATTATTAAGAAATCTTATTTGTAACTTGTATGAATGTTAAAGACTAATTTGTGTTTGGTCAACCTCTTATCTGTGCATTTATTTTGTACAATTTCCAAAAATGATAAACATGTTTATAAAAATCTACTTAATTCTGATAAGTCTCTCATTTTTAACACTGAAAGAATTTTTCATACTTAATTTCTCAGTGTCACTCGTGTTGGAGGATCTGTCACCTGAACACAGATTCACAAACAAAATGAGTTATCATACAACTGGTTGTGACTAGTAATTATCCAAGGGTCTTCCCCATGGTTAATAACCGCATTTGGATTGCAACCTACTAGAACTACGATCAGTTCTGTGAATAGCTGTTCTTGCGCAAAAACTTGCAGAGCGTCTACACTGCTCGCGCGTTCTTATGCAAGTAAATTTACACTAAAGCGTCGGAAAACGGGGCTTATTGCGCAAGAGTTATTCTTCTCTCCACAAGGAATAAGCCCTCTTGCGCAAGAGCTCTTTTACAAGAAGGCAGTGTAGACAGGCAACAGGGGTTTCTTGCGCAAGAAAGCCCCATGGCTAAAATGGCGATCAGAGCTTTCTTGCGCAAGAGAGCGTCCACACTGCCATGGATGCTCTTGCACAAAAGCACATGGCAGTGTGGACACACTCTTGTGGAAGACCTTTTACATAAGAACTCTTGTGTAAAACAGTTCTTGCGCAAGAAGCCTGCAGTGTAGACGTGGCCCCATTGTATGAGGAGTAAGGGAAGTTGGAGGAAGAGTGCTGTATTTTGAAATAAGTGCTGTGTGGATGCTCCCAATTTCGAAATAAGCTATTTTGAAATAAGCTACGCAATTGATGTAGCTCAGTTTGCATAGCTTATTTGGAGTTAAGACTTGCTCTGTAGACGCGCCAGTCTGCAGGATTAACCTTTTCTGGCCATGTTTCATATTTTGTATAAGATTTGTTGCAATTATATAACAGTGGTAGCAGCAATGGTTTTATGTTTATATTTTAATCAGGTAACATCACAGTAGCCTATCTTTAACTTATTGTTTTCCTGCATAATACTATTATCTTAGGGCATTCCTGCCATATTCTATTCTACATAGGTTTTTACACCATGCCCATCACTGAATCTGCACATCTTCCTATAGTGTACTGAGCAACCATGACTGCGCATATGTCACATGGTGTTAGTTCTCTTATCCTCTCTCAGAAGGCAGAAGCATGTACAGTGGGGTATCTTGTTTTGGTAGAAAGTGCAGGTTGTGTGTGTTTGTTTCAGTAAAAATGTACCTGTTACAATGTGTTGTGTTAGAAAAGGAAAGGTAAAAAAAATGTGACTTAGAGTGGAAATTACTGAGATTTATGATGGTCCTTCATTTTGGGGGGAGTTTTCTATGGAAAGAAAGACGTTCTTCCACATCCTCTCCAGCATTTATGACTTCTTTTTTATATATTTCTCTGAGCTTAAATAGAGTTAGTTCCCATTGACTAACATACTTTATAATACTTTTCATTACCAGTTACATAAATAAACGAGATGTTGCTGTTCCTCCAGATATTCTCCAACTGTTATGAAATAGTATCTATTTTAACTAACCTGATATTAAACATTACTTTGCCTTTAATGTAGGCAAAGACAGTTATGTTTAAACACTTTAGATAGTCACAGTTAAACTTAGGATCTTCTCCTACCTCAGGGTCAACTATAACAAGTTAACACGTTTTTAAACACAGCCTATTCCCCACCAAGGGAAAAGTAGTATTTACCATCATGTTAGTTAAAAAACATCAGTCTTGTGATTAGGACACAGGTTTAGGAACCAGAAAATTTTTGAGGCATAAATACACCATGCTTCAGGTTCACCATCTGTAAAAATGGGAGGGTATATTCTTATCACAAAAGGGTACTGTGAGGCTTAATTTACTAATGCATGTGAGGCACTCAACCATTACAATGACAAGTGCCAATTTACTTACAAGAAAAATAACATTACTGAAATTGGTCCTATGTTAATGACAAAGTTCTTGATTATGGCGAATACCTGTTTCCCGCAATAATATGTGGAAAGAAAAACCCACAGCTTCCTTCCCTACCAGAGAGACAAAGAGAGCCCATACCCTTCCAGCACTAACAGAAACTCTTCCAAAAGCTCCAAAACAGCTCCTTCTATCATGGCACATTCCCACCCACCCCCATTCCTTCTACCATTAAAAACCACAGAGAATTATGAGCGACTATTATTTTAGAGAGCTCAATTCCCATAATTCCCCCCTTTCAGCCTGTATAAATAGTGTAGTGTAGTGTTTTAAATATACCAGTCTAGCTTAAGTCATACAAGTCCCTACCTCCCAGTGTTGACTCAGTTTTGTCAATATACAAGTGCTTATACAAGTATAGCTATAACCCTATGGAAAAGTATCTTTATAGCAATATCATTGAATCCAAACTAGGGATTGTATAACTATTTTGGTTAAAATCATGCCCTAACCAACAGTTTCAACAGTTATACCAGTTTAAAAAACAAAAAACCAAAAAACCCTGGGTGTAGACCAGGCCTTATGTCTTAAGCTGAGACAAATCCCTGTTTTAAGCATGCAGGAGTTGAAAAGAGAAATGAAGAATCAAACAGAACAGTACTTCCTCATCATGAACAAAGAAATATGCAAGGGCACTAGCTGAGCAAGTTAGGTTGCATGCACTGAGCATTACTGTTATACTAAATATGTACAGTACACTGTTTCTGAGAAACACACTGGCTGCGTCTAGACTGGCATGATTTTGCGGAAATGCTTTTAACGGAAAAATTTTCCATTAAAAGCATTTCCGCAAAAGAGCGTCTAGATTGGCACGGGTGCCTTTGCACAAAAAGTGCTTTTGCACAAAAGCATCCGTGGCCAGTCTAGACGCGATTTTGCGCAAGAAAGCCCCGATCGCCATTTTTGCCATTGGGGCTTTTTTGTGCAAAACAGTTCTTCCCTGTCTACACTGGCCCTCTTGCACAAGTATTCTTGTGCAAGAGGGCTTATCCCTGAGCGGGAGCATCATAGTATTTGCGCAAGAACACTGACAATCTTACATTAGATCGTCAGTGTTCTTGCGCAAATTCAAGCGGCCAGTGTAGACAGCTGGCAAGTTTTTGCGCAAAAGCGGCCGCTTTTGCGCAAAATCTTGCCAGTCTAGACGCAGCCACTAAGTATTGTTAGACGCTTCAGGGGGTAGCCGAGTTAGTCTGTACAGAAAAAAACAACAAATGGTCTGGTAGCACTTTATAGACTAACAAAACATATAGCTGGTATCATGAGCTTTCCTGGGCACAACCCAAAAACTCCGGTCATCTGAAGAAGTGGGCTGTCTCCACAAAAGCTCATGATACCATCAGGGCCCGACAGAGCCATTCTGGTGCCCCAGGCAGACAGTTTAATTGCTCCCCAGGTTGGGGGAGGGCGCGCAGAGCTGGTGGCGGCAGGACGCACGTGCCCAGCCTGGCTACTGCCGCTGGCGCGCAGCCGGGGGCCACCCTGCACTGGCTGTGTGGCAAGGGTTGGGGGATGAGAGGTACATGGGGGGGCTGTACGTATCAGGGTGGGTGCAGATGGTATTACTGAGCAGGTTATGGTGTGTGGTCTGGGGATTGCAGGGGTGCTGGAGTTAGTTTGTACTGGGGCACTAGGGATCTCCTGGGATGGTTTCGTGGCCGGCGGGCTGCAGGGCTGTAATGGGGTCGTGGCGTGCGCTGGGAGTGCTGCTGGGGTGCGGCGTGCGTGGCCAGAGGGTCTCCAGAGGGCGGCTGGGGTGGTGGTGGGTTGTCGGGGGGCTGTACTTGTTGGAGGTTGTGAGGGGGCTGTCGCATTTACAGGTCTCCCCCCGGCTCACAGCCCAGTCGCTGCTCTCGCTCGTAGGGCCCCGGCCAGCGGGGCAAAAGCGGCGCAGCCCGGGCAGACTCGCCCCTGGCTACCGGGATGCGCAGCGCCCCGGAGCCCCGCCCCGCTAGGCCAGGCCAGGCCAGGCAGTCCCCGCCCCAGCGCTTTCGCTTTCGTGTCTCCATGAGAAGCCACCGAGCGGGGCCGCGTCGCTGCCAGGTACCGGGGCGGGGGGCGGATTCCCCGGCAGGGCGGCTCGGCTGCTTTGCTTCGACACCCGCCCAGCCCGGCTGCGGGCTCCCGCCGGGGCGTGTGTTGCAGTCACAGGCGGCCCCGGGCCTCCTCCGGGCCGCTGGCTGCAGCGGCGTTTGCGGCGCTAGCGCCGGGCTCGGCAACTGGGGGGGTGGCGCTGGGAAAAGGAGGCTGCTGCCAGCCAGAACCGCTGGAAAGGGGCTGGCCGGGGCCCTCCGGCTCGCGGGGACTGGCGGGCCTCGGCCCCACGCCTGCCAAGAGCGGGTGGAGGGGGAGGGGAGATAATCAGGGGTTTGCCTCTGATCTGCTGCAGACGGGTCCGTGTCGAGCGGGAGGGACTGAAGAGAGGAGCCGAGCTGGTCACTTTACCTCCACTCCTCGCTGCGGCTCTCCTGGGGTCTCTCCCTCGCGGCAGAAGAAGCCCCTGCGAACATTAGATACCAGCCCCCTCTTCCCGCCCACCGCCATGTCCCCGCAGCTTGTCTGCCCTCCAGGCATCACTGAGTGTGGGTTTTTCACATACCCCCTGAGCAACTTAGCAGGATGGCTCGATTTACATTTCTTGAGTAACCCAGCCCTTAGGCCAGGGGTGGGCAATAATTTTTGGGGGGGAGCCACTCCAAGAATTTGGAAAGTGGTCGAGGGTAAGGATGTTAAATTGCGGTTAATTGAGTAGTGGATGGGATTTCCATCCATTACTCCAATAGTCGATAGGCACTTGGCCAATGGGAGCTGCCTGTTTCAATAACAGGGAGCCAGGAAGCACAAGGGGTCAGTTATTCACAGAGCATATAGCTACATTTCAAAGGAATGCAGAACTCCAAGTGCAGCCTGGGGCCAGCCGGAAGTCCCCCTGACTCCAGACTGCATGCTGGTGCCTGTTTTGAAATATACAAGAGTTCCCAGCAGGGGGCTTTTATGCATTTCATAGCCACAGTGCCCTCATGCAGCATGGGTTCAGCGGGGGACTCAGAGGGGCAGCGCGGAGCCAGGGATCAGTTGTGTGGTAGCTGCCCCTGGGGTCTGCTGAAATGCCACACAGACCTTGGGATCAGCTGGGGAGTCCCCAGCTGACTCCAGGCTCCAGGACACTGCCCCTTTGATCACCGGGCAGCGCCGCACAGCTGAGCCAGGGATCAGTTGTGTGGTGACTGTTCCTTTGAAATGCCGCCTTGGGGTTTCAAAGCGGCAGCGCCACACGGCTGATCCCCGGCACTGCCACTTTGAAGCACCCCTTCTCCCCCCCCACCTTTGCTGCCTCAATCTGGCCCACACTGCTTCCTGCAGCTCCCCTTGACTGCAAAGGACGAAATGGAGTGAATGGGAGCCGCAAGACTCCATAGCCGCTGCGCCAGTAAATAAACAAACCGGGGCGGCCAGTTAATGTGTTTCCCAGCGTGGTTTTGCGGAGCACTTTCAGAAACACTTGTCTATAGCATTAACCTGTAAGCTTTTGCTTACCGGTTAGTCAGTTAATTGATCACACTATTACATCCCTAGCAAGCATGGCTTCAATCCCTGTATAGTGACTAGTTCCAAAACCTCATTACTGGCAACTTTTGGAATTAGTAGACACTGGGCTTTTCGCCTCATGGTATAGTCAGAAAACAGAGGATTGCAAGTGGATCATTTGCATTTCCCAGGTACTTCCTTGGATATCCAGTTTAAAGGTATTGTTCCAAAAAGTCTTTTAAAATTTGTGAAAGCTTCCAGAGATTGGTCAGTCTTCAAGAGATGGTATGTAGATCCAGGTCCACAATAACACAGACACAGAGGTGAAAGTAGAGTTCAGAATTTATCACTGTGTCTTGAACTGGACCTATGCTCCTAGGAAGGTGGGAGAGCAGGTCTGGGCTCCTGGAAAGGATGGGGCCTCGGGCAAACAAGGTGGAGCTGGGAGCAGACCCCTCCCGCCCCCCTGCAGCAAATCCTTCATGGCTGGGGTCCAGGAGATCCAGGGGTGCAGCTGGCAACTGTTGCAGTGGCCGGGAGCCCTGGGCCCTTTTAAATCGCCAGGCTATAGAATAGCTGCCCCTTTTGCAGTCCCCTTGTCAGTAGGGTTAGGCAGCAATGCCATGGCAGTGCTTTAACATTGCCGCTCCTTTTGCCCGGGGCAAAAAGGGCAGCAAAGCGCCACTGTGGCAAAAAACTATGTGGGCCAGTACAGGGGCTGGTTTTTACTGGTGTGCCACACCATCCCACTTACATATCTGCACAGATATAATTGCATTTTTAATACAGTGGACCTTGAAGGTGTAAAACTTAATTTGATAAAGTTCATTGATGTCATTGCAGGATATTGTCAGTCTGTCACATCATTGCAATATAAACTCTAAACACACTTTTAAAAAGTTTACCTATATTTATCTGAAACACTACAAACATTTTTCTAGTTTAATGCATTTTTCTTTATTGCAGAAGTGTCTTTTAAATCCAAAAGCTCATTTGATAATGACGAGCTACAGTAACACTATATATCTCATCATTAAATATACTATTTCTTTCTATTTCTCACACAGCATTAAAGGTGTAATATCAGTTCTTACTATGGAAGACTTGTTGTGCCTTTATGTCAATCATCCAGTATTTTAATTTGCTGAGGTTGATTTTACTTGGTATAATTACAGACCCAGAACTAAAATGATTACTTCACAATCAGGATGTTCTTCTAAATCATTATGGCAGTATTAATTGGACCACTGTGTTTTTGTCAATTTGGTAAGTTTCTTAATTGTTTATACACTGCAAAGAAATAGCAGTAATGATCATTCATTGAGTAACACTCTTCCTTTTGAGTAATTACTGAACTAATGCACCATCATGCTATTATCAGACCTATACTGTTAGAAGTGGTGTGTCTTTTGAATAAAGACACAAAATCAAGGTCCAGACCTCTAGAGATTGAACTTCTCAGCACCAGGGACCTGACTGGTGCTGAACCAGAGAATTTGCTGAACCACGGAAGGACAATATTGTCTAGAGGATTACCAACATTTCCACTGCTTAATGAGCTCTTAGGCCAGGTCCACACTATGGGGGAAAGTCAGCCTAAGGTACGCAATTCCAGCTATGTAAAAAACGTAGCTGGAATCGCCACACCTTAAGCTGAGCTTCCCATTGAGTTCCCTTTCTCCTCACAATAGTGAGGAGTACCAGCACGGATGGGGACACCCTCAGCATTCAATTTAGCAGATCTATTCAAGATCCACTAAATTGAATGCTGGAAGATAGATCTCCGGAGCACCAAACCTCTGGTAAGTGAAGTCGTGGCCTTGTGGGTAAATTAGAGCTAAATAACAACACAGAACTCTAAGAGCCAGGACTGGTGGCTGTAAACAAACTTTATGGTACAATGGGAAGCTTGGCCATACCCATGATAAGTGGATATCCGGCTAACTGAAATCATTCCGGATGACAGATGTTGCTGGATCAGAGAGTGCTGGACTAGAGAGGTTCAACCTGTAGTGATCATTAAAGATTCCATGGCATTTTGATAAGAATAGTAGAGTTCTGGAACAACTTGTTGTACTGTGTATCCCTAAATTCCCCCTGTGCTTTCAGATGGATAGCACAGGATTTTTCGTTTCCTGTCCTAAATTTTGTATGCTATTGCTGTATGATTTTAAATCATTGGAATTTAGCAGGGTCCAGCAGGGTTAATATACTAACATACACAACTAAAAAAAACCTGGCTCATCTTCTATTTTAACAGGAAAGAGCTTTGGCAGATTCATTTAACTCTGTAGAAAAAGCAATAGCATAAGCAGTGAATTTATTGACTCTGAGGATCCCCCATTTATCTTGCAGATCATATCCCTTTGCATCTTCATTTCCCCTCCTCTAATGTATATTGAGATTTAGTTTCTTCGTGCTTGGAGCTGTTTTGATTATTCCATACAAACTCAACAGATTTTCTAAGCTTCTGAGTGATATCTGATGTCATTGTGTGTTCTGCTTGTGTTGTTGTGTCTGGGGAGGTGTTGTTTGGGAATATGTATGTGAATTTGTGCATATGGTGAATGAGGAGTGCATGCTATAGTGAGGGGGTCTGTGTGTTTGGCATTATTATGTATCCTTGTTGTATGAGTGAGTGTGTTGATTGGTGTCTGTGGGACTGTGCTGGGAGATTTGTATTGACTTCTGTGGGTGGCAGATGGTGCACAGGTATGACAGGTGGGTCAAATAATCCACAAATGGTGCAGTCTCCCTCATAGAACTAACGAAATTGCTGCATGCAAATTAGCTATAGAATACAGGTAACAACACAAGTGTAATTTACTGTGTCTGCACACCACATAGGTATAATCTGTAAATTCAGAATAGCTGAGAATATAATAATTGGATGGTAATAGACTGGAAAACCCAGTCAAGTTAAGCCTGGTGTTATTCTGAACAAGAAAGAGTCCTCAACTATTTTTGTGGCTGCATTCATCACTTCACACAGGCTCAGCAGACATTTTAGATTTCATAATGACATACAGATTGACATTCTCAGAATCTTATTATATTGCTGACAGATATGATGCAATGTTAAGGATTGCCAAGTTTCTGTTGCCATAAGGAAACTCAGTTGTTAAGGGAGGTCTGAATGCTCTGGAATAGGAATTTCATCCATTTTGCTTGCCAAAGTTTTAAACAAATATTAACTGTTGAGGACAGAGACTAAACCTTCTTACAAAATTGATACATTTAATAGTGTATTATTAGTTACTAGTTTTAAAATTAAAGATACACAGTATTGTTGAATATAAGTTATCTTCTTACAGAGGTAGTAGAGCCTGATCCAACTCCCACTGTAGTCACTAGAAAACTTTCTATTTATTTCATTGGAAGCTGGATCAGTATCATAACCAAGGCACTTGTAATATTATCTTATTTGTGTAGTGGAAGCACTAAAAATGTACTGGCTGCTGTACACGTGTATTTGAAGATATAGTTCCAGCCCCCAAAATCTTAAATCACAACTAATATGTTACTCTCTATATTATAAAAGTTATAGGAAATATTTATTTATAAAGCAGTGTTTTACTGTTCATCCCACTTGACTAAACTTTTCTAAAATAGCTGATAATCTACTGTTGATTTTTACTCTTTTTCATCACAGTTCTACCATGACTATATGTAGTGTACTCATAGGGCAAAAAGGGGGTATGACAGGAACAATGTCTTGTGGTTAAGTCACAGACTGGAACTTAAGAGAAAAGGTTTTTGTTGGGCACCACCCAGGGTTGCCAACCATCAGTAAATTTACGGACAGTCCATAAAAAATTAGCCGAAATTGGACATGTCCGTAAAAAAATGTAGGTGTCCGTAAATTTTGTAAAAGTGCAATAAAATTTCAAAAAAAAGCAATTATTCTATAGCAATTAAATTTCTTCTGTGCTGCTTCAGCCATTTTACTGCAGAGCAGTGGAAATTGGACATTTTAGTTGTTTATTTAGCTCAATGGTTGAGGTGACGTAACGTGAATCACGTGATCCACGTGATATTATCATCTACATTATCCTGCCGAGTTAGCATTAGCATATTGATGTATGAATGATGATTACTTTTCACTTTTGGCCATTTATGTCATCTTAATATAGTATAAAAATTATGTCTGTAAAAAAATTTGTCTGTCCGTAAATTTTTCCCATTTTGTCCATAAATGAAATTTCTGTGGGTTGGCAACCCTGGCACCACCATAGCTTTACTGTGTGATCTTGATCAAATTGTTTAATCTCTGTTTGCTTTAGTTCCCAAAATACTGGGGGGATACATTTATTATCTGTGAAAAATACTGTAGAATATACATGTACCATTTATCTAATGAATAAATATATGTACACGTGTTTTCATTTCCAGTGTACCTCAGCCTTTTTACCACAACTTTGTACAGTTTGGCAGGTAAGAATTTTTATGGTATTTTAAGCAAAATCCCTGAAATAGCTCAAAAGATGTGTATACTTGCATCCAGCATAAGTTTTGACTTAGCTATGCATTTCCATGCAAGAATAAGGGCATGTCTACACTGGGAAATTATTTTGAAAAAATAACTCCCAAAATAACTATTTTGAAATAAGCTTATTCCCCAGGGAAAGCAGGAATTATTATTTAAAAATAACCAGCTCCTCATTTTGAAATAATGGATTGGGTAGTGTGGACACTCTGCTTGTTATTTCAAAATAAGGGGAATTATTTCAAAATAACTCTCTAGTGTAGACATGCTCTAAGAAAGCTATATTGATATCTGGCAGGACAGTCCTCATGCATTTATGCCTCCAGTGCAATGAATATGCAAGTTAGAATGACTTCATCTTCAATCTTGTACGTTTTTTTAAAATCTTTTTGACTGGTATTTAACTGATTGGTGAGTAGACATACTGGCTACATCTACACTGCAGGCTTCTTGCACAAGAACGGTTTTGCACAAGAGTTCTTGCACAAAAGGTCTTGCACAAGAGTGCATCCACACTGCCATGTGCTTTTGTGCAAGAGCGTCCATGGCAGTGTGGACACTCTTTTGCCCAAGAAAGCGCTGATGGCCATTTTAGCCATAGGGGTTTCTTGAGCAAGAAAGCCCTGTTGCCCATCCACACTGCCTTCTTGCGCAAGAGCTCTTGCGCAAGAGGGCTTATTCCTCGGGAGAGGAATAACTCTTGCGCAAGAAGCCCTCTGTTCCCACGTTTTACTGTAAATTTACTTGTGCATGAACACGTGTGCAGTGTAGATGCTCCACAAGTTTTTGTGCAAGAACGGCCGTTCTTGCTCAAGAAGCCTGTAGTGTAGACGTAGCCGCTATGTATAATTGTGCTCCGTTTGCTTTCCTTTTTGAGTGCTTCTTAATCTTAGCAACTTTTTCTTTTAATCTAGAAACATCTTTGATAAATTCCCCTCAGAAGTTAATAATGAACTCTCACAACTTCCAGCACATTTTATCATGGGAAGCAGGAAATAATACAACTGTGCCAACATACTATCATGTGCAGTACATAGATTTAAGGTTTGTTTCCTTTCATACTGTACATGAATTTGTACTTTTTCTTACTTACTAGTCAACATATTCTATTGACTGCTTTGTTTTCTAAATAGATTTTCTGAAATTTACCATTCATTAGATAAAAGGGAAAGAATTAGGTTTTAGGATATGAATAGCTATTAGAACAATTTTAAACAAGCACATTAATTCCTAGAGCAAAACTGTACATTGAAGAAACCTGTATTTATCAAAAGAATGACAACTTCCACTTATGTTGATAATTTCTGTTGCTCTTCTTTCATTGGGGCAAAGTACTGTACCTTAGCTGAGAGATTTGGCCATGATTCCTCTGGGAGTGTGATGGACTGGCTGTCTGGTACGGGGCCATATTATATTTGGTATTTGCATGTATATATTTGCATGTATGCAGAGCACCCTGAGCTATAAAGCAAATATTTTGCAAACTAGTGATAACATATATGCTGAGTGCCCCACATAATCTCGGACACCAGGCTTATAACAACACCAAACAAAGGTATAAGTAGGGCCCTACCAAATTCACAGACCATTTTGGTGAATTTCACAGTCATAGGATTTTAACAGTTGTAACTTTCATTATTTCAACTGTTTAAAACTGAAATGTCATGGTATTGTAATTGTAAGGGTCCTGAGTAAAAAAGGCATTGTGGTAGGTTTGCAAGGTTATTGTACAGAAGAATTGGTATTGCTACCCTTACTTCTGCACTGTTACTGGCAGTGGCTCTGCCTGCAGAGCTGGGCAGCTGGAGAGCAGTGGAGCCAGGAGCCACTGGTATCCAGCTGCCCAGCTCTGAAGGCAGAGACTCTACCAGCAGCAAAGCAGAAGGATGGTATGATATTGCTACCCTTATTTCTGTGCTACTGCCTGCAAAGCTGAGCCCTCAATCAGCAGCTGATACTCTCCAGGTGCTCAACTCTGAAGGCAGCAGCACAAAAGTAAGGATGACATGGTACTACCACCCTTCTGTGCTGCTGCTGGGCAGGCGCTGCCTTCAGAAATGGGCACTTGGACAACAGTTGCTGCTCTCTGGCCACTAAGCTCTGAAAGCAGCACAGAAGTAAGGGTGCCAATACCACAACTCCCCCATGACCCAAAAAATAACATCATAACATCCTTATAACTCCCTCTTGGGTCAGGGACCCCCAATTTGAAAAATGCTGGTCTTCCCTGATGAAATCTGTATAGTATAGGGTAAAAGCACACAAAAGACCAGATTTCATGGTCCATGATGCATTTTTCATGGCCATGAATTTGGTAGGGCCTTAGACATGGGAGGAAGAACCTGAATTGGATCCCATCTGGGTGCTCAATGTTATATGCCAAATGCTATTGTGTCTCAGGCTGTCTCTAGATATGCAAACAATTTTCAGGGTAAAACTATTTTTTAAATAATACTTTGCAGGTCACCTTTAAGTAAAGAGAGGATTCTGCTCCATTCTCTTTATTTATTTGTAATACAGTAGTATGTAAGCACCCATCTCAGATTGGAACTCTATTATGAAACACATAATAATAGAGTCCTTGCCCCCAGTGAGCTTACATTTTAAATGGAGAAGTACAGTATAACATATGAACAGGGAGAACAATGTGAGGGGCTGTAAACATCAAGTTAATTTCAGGATTTTGTTGTGGTGGGGTTTTGGTTTTGGGTAGGGTTTTGTTGAGAAGATAGTGTGTGTATATATGTACAGAAAGTATATGGACCAGGAAAGGAGCCAATATGACCATAAACAAGATTAACCTTACTAGACTGACTGGATCGGCATAGCCTTTTGAGAAGAAAAGCAAGTAAAAGTTTATTTTATGTTGCTGAGGTTAGTGGGAATTCCAATGCAAACCTTATGACTGACACTTCTTGTATATAATTTTTGTTATAACCCTTAGTCATTCTGGTTTATTTGTGGTTTAAGATTTTTTGGGGGGGTTAAATTTTCTTTATCAAAAAGGTGCCTCTCCACCACTCCCCATGAGGCTACACGGTAAATAAACCATTTGAATTTTACTAGTCTTTGTGGGGGGGACATTAAATCATATTTGACACTGTTTAAGTTGAGAGCAGAGATTACTTCAGTGCATCTGTGAGCTTTCATGTTACACACCAGAGATACTGTCACAAATCAGATTATCTTTTTGAACAATACTTGATTTTTCCTTTCTTTTAAATTAAACTAGCTCAAAAAAGGAATGGAAAGATGCTGAAGAATGTTCAAACACCACACTTCTATTCTGTAACCTGACAAAGGAGTATGACGACTATAAAAATTCCTACATAGCAATTCTGAAGAGCTTCAATGAACATGGAGTATTTAATTTATCTAGCCCTGACTTCATTCCATATACGGCCAGTAAGTTCTCTTACTGATCTATTTTATCTTTGTTCATTTTATTGTATTTATTTTTTAGCTATACATAACCAGTGTTTTACTAATGGTGCTGTAACTCCAAAGTAATGTAGTTGGTGATACACTAGTTTATGTAAGATGTTGTGAGCTAACATATCATCGAGCATATATTTAATATTTTATAACCAGTAGAAAGCTATCTGTACAAAATACATGGCTTGAATAGTTCTTATGAATAGAAACAAGCATCAGTTTTGAAGGAAAAAGCAAATGTTGGAATAGGTTTCCTTCACATATAAGAATAAGTTTCTATTATGTGTATTTATTGCAGTCTTTTAGAATGGTAATAGGATCATTTTGGCATTGAGTTGCATTTTAAAAAGTGTTTATAAATTGCATAATCTATATTTTTAGATTATAGTCAATTCATTAACTGTTCTACAGGCACAAACAAAAGATGAGGGGTAGAGGAATATCTGCTTCCATTCTAGCCATCACCTAGATTTCTCTTCCACCTCTTTTGCTATGCCTCACAAAAACACCAGATGCTCATTAGCAATGATGGTCTAATACTGCTAGAGGCTGCTTTTCCCTAGAGTCCTATTAATAACATCTCCATATTAATTTCATTTTTTCCTTTTCTGAAATAAGGATCATTATTACTGTACCTAATGTTTGGTTCAAAGTTACAGAAATAGTATCAACTCAGCTCAAGCACTCTGACATAATGTAATTGTAATGCTAACAAGCAAGGGTAACTTTTTCATGAATGGAAAGTTACTCCATTAATTTTAAATATAGTGGTTGTGCTATTTTGCTTCTCAAATTTTCAGGCCTTCAGGAAATAGTGTAGCCCTTATTACAACTTGTATAGCTTCCCACATACATGTGCCCTTGTTCCTGCCCTCTTCTCTCCAAACATCAGTGTCCATTTATTTGGGGAAACAGAGAACCCTGAACTTCAAAACAATGAAACACTTCTCCTAAGGTGCATCTACACAGTAGGGCTTAACTCGAAATAAGCTACGCAAATTGAGCTACATCAATTATGTAGCTTATTTCGAAATAGCTTATTTCTAAATTGGGAGCGTCTACACAGCACTTATTTTGAAATAGAGCACTCTTCCTCCAACTTCCCTTACTCTTGTACAATGAGGGTTACAAGAGTCAGAGTAAGAAGTCCTCCAGCTTGACAGTATCTTGACATTATTTCAAAATAACTGCTTGCTGTGTAGATGTGGCCTAAGTTATTTTGAAATAATACTAGTTATTTTGAAATAATTTGCTGTGTAGACATAGCCCTAAGCTGACCCATCAGCATAATGCCTTATAATGAAATTGTTTAAAAAAATTAGATATGGCAAATTGCATCTTATTATTCTATATTATTCCGAATGCCCTTTTTATAGCTACATATCAGAAAAATAAAAATATTTTTCTGTTGCAGTGTTCTCCAGCTGTTTTCTCATTTATGAATATATTTTTGGGGATGAGGGTACATTAGTATTTTTCCCATGCTACTTCTGTGTTTGCTGTTTGGTAAAGTTGCAAGAAAGAATGATCAGTTTACTGAAATGTCAGGCTCAAGGGCAACTTATCTCTTTCTTTTCTTTTCCTTTCCTGGTACCAAGATGACCCTGAGTAGAAATGCAGGGCTTCTTTTGATCTATTACCCTAAACTATCTGATTGACTCACCTATAAAATAGCATGGATTGGAGCCTGCATCCCTGGCAGAGATGACTCTTGCAGTGAAAAACCCTGAGAAAAGTCAAGTTCAGTTTTATTGTTATTTCATATAAAGTAAACAACAGGCAAACCACAAGAAGGGGTGTTAAGTAACATTTGGATGGTATCATGTGTGCATGTTCCTGTCTAGAGCAAGATCAGCACTCCACCTCTTTAAAATGTTACATTAATTTACCTATGTGATTATAATAATGATCAATACAAATAATTAGCGCTTACAAACAGCATGTTTTAGATTTTTTCAAAACACTATGCAGACAGTTACTAATTAAATCAAAACGCAGCATTTGCAGAAGGATCAAAGTGAAGTGCAAAACTTTTGACCTCCAGGCTTTGGAGATTCTGCTGTATTGTGCAGTGAAGAAAATGTCTGCTAGTTTTAAAAATCAGGGAATTGGCTCTTCAAACTCATGGGCCTTCTGAGGATCTCCAGGCATTGTTTTGAGGACAAAAAGCATTCACACAGCAGCTTAGGCTGCTATTCCTCAGGCCCTACACTTCCCAGTCACTTGCGAGAGTGCACCTCCCATTTGGAGTTCTGCTGCCAGTGGTTCCTGGCCAACAGCTTGTCCTTTTGTGGATGTTCCAAGGGATATTTGCATGTGGAAGGGGCACTCTCAGGGATTCATTCTTATGGTTTTTTCACATGTTTAAAAGATGCTGCCACAGAAAATGATGTTCTCTGCTTCCCCATCCTCCCGCACTCCCCTTCCACACAAAAGAAATGGGTCCCGGTCGCACAAAATCAGAGAGGAAAGTAAGCGGGTGCGCCCTAGTGCGCAGCTCCAGCAAGAGCTAGCTGAGTTCCAGCAAAAGCCAGCAGGGAGCTATTTAAAGAGCTGGCAGGGGACCTGGGTTGCAATAAGACAGTACCTGTAAGAAATCTTAAGTTACATTCACCACTGCACAGAATTCACAAAGAAGGACTAAGTTCTGAGGGGCTGGAGAAACAAGGGCTGCTGCTGTTTTGGCTCAACTCGCTTCTCTTCTCACCTCCTACCAAATCCCTTTTCTCCCTTGGTAGTTTTTGGCTTGGTTTAGGTTTTTTTCTAACTTTATTCCCTCTCCTAAAAATAGTGGAGGGATGGTTTTTCCCTGAATCTTTGATAATTTCATCGTATGATGAGCAACTAATTAGTTAATCATCTGAGACAGGGGAATTGAGTTGCTTTTTATGGTTTGTCTAACTGATATTCAATGTAATTCTGTTTTGGGGTTTTGTTTTGTTTTTCTTTAAACAGCATACTTGGGTCCACCAATAGTTAATCTTACCGCTTGTCCAAGCTGCATAAATGTGACAGTAAAACTTCCGGCTGCGTATTTAAAGGAAAAATCTTTAATTGATATTTATGAAAAACTTGATTATACGATAACAGTGGAATCATTCGATAGAAATGAAATGGTAAGTAACTTGTTTTAAGATTTAAAGAAAAATGTGCAAATCATAAAATATAAATCGGCTTGAGCAGTAAGGAAGCTTGCTGAAGATAAGCTCTGTCCTATCTTATCCTAGATCTTTGTTTGAATAAGACTATCCATCAGCTGATTATACTACCAAGGATAAATGTGGGCGAATCATTTGGGTACAGGAACACATTCTTCTGCCCTTCTGTCCACCACATAATGATACAGTATTCACCAGTAGGTGCAGCATCAGGGATTCTCATCATTCCTCTCAAGCATCTGACATTGGGTACTGCTAGAGACAGGGTACCTGATTAGGTAGAGCATTGGTTTGTTCCGGTATGTCAGTTCTCGTGGTGTCACATAGTATTAGTAAGAAAAGTAGATTGCTAGAATATACCCAAAGTGCCTTTTTTCCTTCTAGTAGCTCCTCTATCCCAATTTTAAAAGGGCCATTCTTTCAACTTGCTTGAAAAGTAAATAATACATTTACATTATCACCTGCATCTTGAAAGATCCCTGAGTGAACTGTATAAGGGGATCACTTCTCCCAACTCTAAAATGATTCCTGACAATTTATAACAATCTAGCATGTAATCCAGACGAGCATGGGGCTATGTCACCCTTACCCTGCAACCCTGTGTGCCTCATAATGCATTGCTGCTGTATCTTCCACTTGCGTTGCCCACAAACAGCCTTCCACCATGCTGAGTATCTGTGTATAGCTGTCATCTGCCAGCCACATATCAGTCACACTCTGGCTTCCACTAGCCTTGATTACCACTTGCAGGGTGACTTGAATATACTCCGTACTATCCTGCCCTCTCCTGGTCAATCCAGATATATCAGGTCCATTGCCCCTGTAAGGGTACGTCTAGATAGGGGTACTATTTTAGGATACTTCTGGTATCCCAAAATAGCGTTATCCAAATCTTGATAGTGCGCCCGTTATTTCAAAATATAATGGGCTTGCTATTCTGACGTCCCTGTAAACTTCATTCCATTGTGCAGATAGCTTATTTTGAAATTTGGTGCTATTTCAAAATTATCTCGAAATAAGCTATGCAATTTGCTAAGGGTGCAGTATAGATGCACCCTAAGGGAATAAATATACAGCTATCTGCTATCCTAAATGGAGCTCCACACACAGTTCACAACAATGGATTGCTTTTTGATTAAAGAATAAAACAAATTTATTTAACTACAAGGAAACAGGGTTTAAGTAAGTACAAATATGAGGCATTAAAGTCACAAATGGTTACAATAGAAATAAAGATAAAAAGATTCCTTGAACTAAAACATAAACGAGACTTAGTTCAAAGTGAAGTCCCTTACCACACATTTCCAGTAACATTACCAAAATTCCCAGACCAGAATCTGCTCCCTAAGTCCAAAGGCTTTTTCTTTTAGGGTATGTCTACATTGCATTCCTCCTTCGAGAGAGGAATGCAAATGCAGACAAACAAAATTACAAACGAAGCACGGATTTGAATTTCCCGCACTTCATTTGCATAATGGCAGATGGCAGCTTTTCCGAAATAGCGTATTTTGAGAAAAAACGGGGTTATTTCGAAAAGAAACCCATCCTTTGAAATAACCCTTACTCCCTAATAACCTAATGGTTATTTAGAAGGATGGGTTTCTTTTCGAAATAACCCCGTTTTTTTCTTGAAATACGCTATTTTTGGAAAAGTGGCCAGCCGCCATTATTCAAATGAAGTGTGGGAAATTCAAATTTGCGCTTCATTTGCAATTTCATTTATCTGCATTTGCATTCCCCTCTCGAAGGAGGAATGCAATGTAGATATACCCTTATTGTTTGAGATGAAAGAGAGAGATGGATAGGGAGAGAGAACTTGGAGGCTTTTTTTACACTGTGAGTTTTTGTGGCAGAAAGTATGCTAATGAGGGACTCATTAGCATAAGTCGTGATATCATTGAGCATATTTTCTTTTTGCGCAAGGGGTTTTTGTGCAAAAAGAATCAGTGTAGCCAGAGAGGCATAAGGATCTTGTGCAAAATGTGGTTTTTGCACAAAACAGAAGCAACTACACTGCTTCTTTTTGCACAAAAACCCCTGTGCAAAAGGAAACAGCAGAAAATATATGCTAATGAGATCATGACTTATGCTAATGAGTCCCTCTAGCATATTTTCTGCCGCAAAAACTTGCAGTGTAGACGTAGCCTGAGTGTTTTAGCTTCTCGCTTTTATACTTAAGACACCATCTGAAGTGCATTTTCCTGAGAGCTACTCCTAATATTCATTCCCACTGTAGGGCAGAGACAAGGAGCCTGTTAGTGAAGAGGGTCCATGTTGCTGTTTGCTAAGATGCAGATCTGTTTGTTTATGCCCACCTTCCTTGCCAAAAAATGGCCATTTGGTAGGAGATTGCCCATCAATTTTGATGCCTCCTGGCTGGTAGCATTAGCTTGTTCTTTGTCTTTGAGAAATTGGTTTATCCAGACTTTTCTAGTAAACACATTTCAGATCTAATTTATAACTTTACATATAATGTTACTACTCACATTTCACCTTGATTTTATTGACCAGTTATTAGTTTTTAAATGATACTTTACAAGGAATATTATATACAGGATATTACAATGGTGGGTAGGTTGTGAACATAGGGGTGCATTCAGTAACACGTTTATTCAATATTACATGACAAGTTGGGACAGACATTGAATAAGAATTGTCTCCAGATTAAAATGCAGGCTGGGTTCATTACTGACTCAGAGAGAAATGCAAGATTGCCTACAGGAAGCATTTCCACAGTGCCTGTCACAATGTGTCTAATCACCAAAATATGAGTGATTCAATTACACCAGTGGTTCCCAGTCCTGTTTCTAACATGGACCGGCAAACCCATTCACAAACTTTTGGCAAACCAGCAATATTTTATTTGCACATTTGCATATTCATGGATAAAATATGTACCCCAGCCCTGGCCCCCAGAGCCACTGCGAACCACCCGCCATGTGGCAGCCGCTGGAGCTGAAGCTGGCTGGTGTGTGGCAACTCAGGGGGTCGGTGCTGGGGTACAGCCCAGCCCTCTTAGCCTCCGCACAGCTGCCGGCTTCAGCCCCAGAGCTGCTGCGAACAGCCAGCTTCAGCTCCAGCAGCCACCAGTCATGGTATACCTCAGCCCCATGGGCATGGCCTAGCAGTGTGCCACGGCCCGGCAGCCAGTGTTTCACAGACTGGCACTGGTCTGTGGATCAGCAGTTGGGAACCACTGAATCACACTGCTTTCTGCAGTATCTATGCCCTCCACCTACGAAATGATCCAGCCAAGGTCAGCGAAGCTTGTGACATCAGATGTAATTAACAATAATATACAAAACCAGTGAAGGGGACTCTTCTAAATGTCTTCAGTAATCCACTGTGAAGACAGATACATTTGATGAAAGAGAAAAAGCATGTAGATATAAGACTACTGAAAAGCATGTCTACTGAATAGCAAAAGTGCCATTTTATGGTCCATCAACTGCTTGCTAGAGTAAAACTTGTAAGAGTGAGTTATCTGTAATAATACCCTTTTAATAATGTGAATCCAGTGGACAGAAGTGTAGGGTCAGTCCTTGAGCTCTAGTCATTGCTTTCCTTCTCTTGAAAACTGAAAAAGTGCTATGCTTCCTCCCTATTCCATCCCTACTTTAACCACCCAGTTTTATTTGCCACTCTACAGCTTCATAACGGGGTAATAAAATAGCTATTAAATGCAAGGGTTTTTAAAGCAATGTTTAACAACTTCTTTTTAACAGATTTTAATATCATTTTTTCATGGCAGATTCCTTTTAGGAATGAAACCTCAGAAGAATGCTTTAGCTATGTGATAAGAGGCTTGCGTTTAAATACAAATTATTGCGTGTCTGTTGTTGTGACAGCATCATTAAACAGTCACTCCATCCCTTCGGCCTTGCAATGTATAATCACCAAGTCCATCACTCGAAAAGGTATCACATATTTTAAAGCTTGTTGTGGAAGGGGATCAGGTTGTCAGTATGGTTGTTTTCTAGTTGTTACAACAGGTTGAACCTCTCTATTACGGCAACCTCTGGTCTGGCAGCATCCATTGTCTGGCATGATTTTAGTTCACCACTGTGGCCAAGTTTCCCACAGTCCCATAAAGTTTGTTTACAGCCACCAGTCCTGGCTGTCAGTGTTATATAGCTCTAATTCACACCTAAATGTCTTCTAAGAGCCCAGCAAGCAGTGGAACGGTTGGTAATGCTGCTAGACAATATTGACCTCCTCTGGCAAATTCTCTGCTTCAGGACCAGTCAGGTTCTGAGGGTGCCGGACTAGAGAGGTTCAACCTGTAGTATTTTCAGAAAAGAGTAACTGGCAAATATCCCAGTAAGAGAGAAAGCATCTTTTGATAGACATTTGGTTGGACCTATACATAATATAGGAGGTACCTTTGGCTAATCCTGCTAGCTGTACAAATAGCTCTTCAGTTGTTTTCAGTGATCCAGAATTGTCCTTTTCAATCTCAAGTAAGTGTGTAATGTAAAATAAAATAACTTGGAAATAATTCCTGCATCTATTGTGTTTTACAGTGTATGTTTCTTTCTCATTTGTAGGTGATCATATAATTCCAATTCTGAGTGGTGGACTTGTTTCATTTGTATTAGGTGTTCTCCTAATAGGACTGTATAAAGGAGGTTTCATTTGCTTAAAGAGTGAACCATGGCCAAAAGTCTTGGTATGTCTTTCTCATATTTAATTTATCTGGTGGGGGAGATGTTCATCATGTTTATACAGCAAGTAGCAAGATACATTGTTCATGAGATAAAAGTTAAGCAACAAATATTTACATTGAAGAGTTCCCTTAAAAACTAGAAAAACCATCCACTTTATATATAGGCTGCTAGTGCCCTTAAGGTGTGTGTGTGTGAGAGGGAAGGGTCTGTAAATGATCTAAAAATTCATTTTTGTACCTTTTCATTTTCCCTTTTCTACTTCTATGATTCCTAAATGTAGTTCCCAATTAAATGTCATCTGTCTGTGCACCATACTGGGGAGTCTATAAAACAAAATGTTATAAATGCCATGGAACTTCACTGTGGCAAAGGAAAGGAGGATATGTCCGGGAAAATAAATTATTTTTTTTAATTTTTGGAGAATGTTTTCTTAAATATTTTCCATCCTATGGAATTTTTACTTTGAAAAAAAACACAAAAAAAGGCTTTTTAGCTATCTGCCCTCCTTAAAGGCAAGCTCTGTTTTCTAGAAGGTTTTCAAAAGGTGTTGTTCTGTCATCAGCATAGTGAACACTAGAGCATCACAAGAAGTCTGGACACTGAGGGGCAGAAAGTGAGAATTTAACTAATACGTAATATGTCACCTGCCAATATCAGCCTGGGAAGTTTAGGACATATTGCTAATACCGAAAGAATGTTCATTATTCAGTTTGCAGTTTTACATTGGGTAGAAAATACCCAAAATTATTATCTGTAGGTTACTAAATGTTGTAGCTTAAATCTTTATCAAAAAGGTTCTTACTAGTGCTGCTAAAACATAGGTCAGGACTTAGGGTAGTCAGTAGATGGACCAGGGACCAAATCCAGATTGCCAGACTCTTTTGAAGAGACCCCAAAATCTCTTTCTTTACTTATTATCATTGTTGGGTTTTATTACTATTTTCTCTTGACTCAGAAATTTGGACTTTCATAAAAAAATTGACTACTTCTGAGGTGGTTTGAAACTCACAGGTTTTTTATAAAGTTATGGATTAAAAGTTAAAATCAAGGTGGTCTTCTCACTTCTGTCCAGTTGCAGGGCAAAAGATCACTTGTAACTTTCCGCTATGATTACTAGCTATTCCTGGTACCTTAGCCAACATTGGTTTAAATGTCCAAAGCTGCCTGTAAGCTATTGCTGCATATATAATTACTGCCATGTTTGCCTATAGCATCAGGGCTATTCAAATAAATTGTTGGTTTACACATAATTTTGGAGTATCTAGAACATGAAATACATGTTTGGGAACATAAGCATGATGTATATGTTTTTATCTAGTGGTGATCTATGATGGTTCCATAGAACAACTATAGAAGTTCTGAAAAGTGATTGTTGAAAACTTTCCATCAAAACAGTTTTTTTATAGAAAACTGAGATTTCAATTAAGCAAATTTTTTAGCAAATAACTCTGCTTTCCAATGAAAAACATCAGGCAAACTGCCAGATGTTCTACCTCTGCTTGCAAAAGCAGTCACAGAGGTCTTAGCTCTCTTCCCTACTGATTTTCACTTGTTCAGTTTAATGGTAGGTAAATGTAAAGCTTTCTTTCTAATTTCCATTTTCTCCTGGGGCATTTTTGAGAAATGGGTTCTTTGAGAGCCTCTGACTAAGGCATTTTTTGAAAAGCAGGTTCTCCCTCCTCTCCTCAAACGCCCAGTCATCAGAGAAGAATAATCCAACATGGCAAAGACACTCTTGTATCTCTGAGGCTGTCCTCCAGCCAGCTGTTGAAAGAGACCTTGGCCTTCATTACACCAAGCTCTTTGAATCTTATTCTTCTAGGAAATGGGTTCAGAAATCAGCTAGTGCCATTCCTCTGCCTCTTTATGCTGCAGCCAGCCTTCAGTGAGAAAATCTGTGGGATAAGCCACCAGAAGCATCACTTTTAACTCTAGCTCATAAAATTGCCCCCCTTCCATCCCTGTTACTTTTTATTTCCTTCTCCAAGGAAAAGCACAATGAGTAGTGCTTTGGGTCACTTTAAGGCTCTACTTACTTGTGAATCAGACCATTAACATCTCTTGCCCGCTTCTGAAATGGGTATGTGATCTCTCATGGAAAGGAGGGGTTTTTTTTCCCCTTCTCTTCCTCTACAGAGGATTCTCCAAAATAATCTCTCCCAAAGTTCTTTCCCCAGACTTAGACTGTGATCCTGTAGATCAGGGGTGGGCAATAATTTTTGATGAGGGGGCCACTCCCAAGAATTTGGAAGGTGGTCAAGGGCCACAATCTTCCATGATATTAATGGAAGAGGTGCAGAGTCTGGGATGGAGGTTGGGTGCAGAAGGGAGCTTGCGGTAGTGGATTGGGGTGCAGGAGAGGGTGTCGGGTCTGGGAGGGAGTTTGGGTGAAGGACTTGTGACATGGGGCAAGGGTTGTGACCTAGGATAGGAGGGGGATGTGATCTGGGGTGGGGTATTGGGATGCAGGAGGGGAGCAAAGGATTTGGGTTATGTGTGGGGTGGGGGGCAAAGGGATGGAGGACCCAGAAGTTGTGACATTGGATAGGAGACTAGGCTGAGGAGGGGGTGCAGGGATTTGGGTTGTGACCTTGGACAGCAGGGGGTTGTGACCTGAGGCAGGGGACTAGAGTGAAGGGGTTTGGGCTGTGACTTAGGGCAGGAGGGGGTTATGACCTGGGGCAGGGGATGTGGGTGCAGGGATTTGGATTATGACCCGGGGCAGGGGTTTGGGGTACAGGATCTAGGAGGGGATATGGATGCAGAAGGGGTGCAGAGGGTTTGGGTTATGTGTGCAGTTGGGGGGCAGAAGGGTGGGGGGCCAGAAGCAGGCTCTGTCCAGGAGACTTACCATCTCCAGCAGAGTCCCTGCCTGTGCCCCTCACCCCCACTGGTCTGTGAATAGCTGCGAGCCTAAGGGGAGGGTGCTTCACCCCCTGCCCTGAGCCCCTCCACGCACCCCAGCCTGACTCCCATAACCCTCATATCCCCAGACTCCTGCCTTGAGCTCCTCACATCCCCAAACCCCTGTTCTGACTCCTGCACCCCCCGCACCACCAGCCCCTGCCCTGAAAGACCTGAGCAATGCCTGGTAAGTCTCCTAGTGCATATATACAGGATTTTGTACAGTTGGCAAATATTAGGGTGTTAAAATTGATTCTTAACTTCCAGGAAGCACATGGAAAGTGTTACCCTCTGAACCCATGTTCTTTTCACAGATGAGCTTTCAGTCCTGGAAATTTATCTCTGCAAAGAGAGCTGGAAACCTTTTCTTACCCCTCCTGTTTTCCTTACTCTGCAAAACCTTGCAACAAAATGTACTTGACCCTTTTCAACAGAGAAAATTCCACACAAAATACATTTGAAAACACAGTGCCTTCCATTTGGGGTTTTCTTTGGTGAAAAGCATAAGTTCATTTCTGTTCTTATTTGGAACCAATATGCAATGAGACTATTCAGTTCTCTGTGTTTGTGTTTTGGAGCATGATGTCATCCTTTTTTGAGTGCAGGAGAGGGAAGACTTCTGGTTTCTCAGAGCTTTGAAGATAAGGCTAAAACATTATTTTGGGGTGTGTATTAGTATAAGCGCAAAGTAATGAGGCAGCTGTTAAAGTAGGTAGGAGGATTACTTTCTTATACTCTTATCTGTGTGTAATTTTTGTGTGTGTGTTTTTTTGTTTTGTTTTCTTAGGAAACCACAAATACATTACACTGCTCGGTGCATGACCCTGATCCTGAAATAGTGTGCTCTGTACAAATCATCCATAAGGAGATTATAAAAAAGGAGTGGGAATACTGTGATGATGATGATGATAGTGGAAGTGATAGCGAAAATTCTGATGAATACACCAAACATGGCATCTTGGGCAGAGTTGTAAATTCCCATGCCAAATTTAATACCTTTGTGCAGCAGTCTATAGACTGTACATCTGCAGAGAGTAGCAGTCAAGCAATTAAACTTCTGGATTCTGATGCAGAAAATTCTGAAGAGGATCAATCAGTCATTAAAGAAAATGAAAGCACAAGTAAAGTATTCTTTCATCCTTCATCTGAAGTAAACCATTCCTCAACTTCTGACTTAAGTAACAGTGCTTGCTTTAACATAAACTTACGCACTGTGATGCTGAGAGACCCTGACAAGACCTGGGATGAATCTACAACGTTACTCACTCACCAAGAGGATGAAGTTGACTTGCAAGATTATTGTGCTTTTGAGGAATTTGAATCAAAACCTTTTACTAACATAGACTATATTAAGAGGCCAGATTGTCGTCATAGCTCACATGAATGGCAAAAACCTAGTGTGTCAGATGAAAGTGATACATCAGATTCAGAATACATAAGGAGATGAACTGGTAAGAGGAAGAACCACTTTATAAAACATGAATATACAATTGGTCATCTTTCAGAGTACCTATTTCTGGTTTGATCATACAGGTCAGCTTCTGATGACTTTGAACATTTTAAAAATTCTAAATATATGTCTGTACATTATAAAAGCATGCAGGACTCACGTTAATGAACAGTATTTTGGTAGCCTAGGGATTCTCTGCACAAGGGGTTTAGTCCAGTCTAACTCAAGTTAGTGCAGATTGAAAATATCTGTGTACACGAGACAATCCTTAGCTCTTTACTTGGTGCACGTTCTGAAGTCTTCCTCCTAAGTGTAGTATGTTCAATGAAAACTAGTTAGTGCAGACTATTGCTCATGTGTGCACCATGTTGCTGCATGATACTTTGGCACTCCTCCAACATCTGACTTACACTACTGTGCGGGGTCAAATGATGGGCATATGGGTCCCATCAGATGCCTCAGTACAATTCAGGAAACCAGGCATGCAAAACCATTAATAATCTCCAGGGCATTACCAGAATTTATAACATGGTGCAATAGAGCCTTCTGCATGGCAGCACACGCGTGTGTGAGAATCTCTCCAATAGTTGATCACCCTGCATCAAACTGGACCAGTAACAGTTAGGGTGGCCAGCCTCAGATGGCTATGGACACCCACTTCTGAGTGTGTTATGGGACATTACATGTCGGCATGGTGCGACTGCAGCTAGTTCAGTATAGAACTCAGAAAAGGCTGCTTTCCCTGTCTTGAAATTCTGTTGCTACTGCTGGTCATCCTAGGTCTGCAGAACAATCCCACTGTATCGGTATGTAGACTCCCCCATGGTGCCTCCTGCTGGTCACTCTGGGAATTAGCGCAGTTGTCCAACTGCACCTTTCTGTAGGGTTGTCTTGCCATCGTCACTACTGTGTTGGCTGTCTCAGCCCTCTGGACCCATGTCACTCACTGGAAGGCAGCGCCCTCTTTGGGGCACAGCCCTCCAGTGGTGTCCCAGCTCCGATTTCCCCCCATTCCATGGGAACTCACAGTCCTAAATCTGTCCCCGTGCCACGGTGGCAAACTGCAGCGGATTGTTAGCCCCTCCCTCGGAGCAAACTGCTGTTCTTCAAAGTGTAGCTGCTTCCTTCAGTGACCAGTGGCGTAAACAGGGGACCCGCTCATTGCTCTGAGCCCTGGCCCAGAGTGGCAGCTACCTACTGCCCTCCTCCACTCTTCTCTACTGCCTGCCTTCCCTGGGCCACTTCCCCCATAGCCCTTGTACTCTCTCAGCCCTTTGTATTAGAGGCCTAGTCTGGCTGTTATCAGGCTGGCTCAGCCTCTGGCTCTCCTGAATTTGCCCAGCACTGTTCTGTCCTTGGTGCTCCTTAAGGCAGCCAGTCCTCCTCCCTTGTCCTTCAGAGAGAGACATACTTCTGCTCTGCTGAGCAACCCCTTATATCCGGGCTGCTCCCACAAGCCTCCTTCTCACTGGCTGGGGTCTATGCAGGCTCCCTCCAGCCTGCTTTAACCCCTTTCCCTGCCAGAGTGGGGCAACTGCCACATTGTACCCACCAATCAGTGCTGCTTCCCTAAGCACAGCAATGGCACAGCACCAAGTAAAGCTGCTCCAAGTGTACAGTCGTGGTTGCTTGATATCCTGCTCATTCCTCAGGGTAGCCAGAGCAGCTCCTTGGTGATGTGGCAGTTGGAAGCCAAAGCCACCCATAACTGAGAGCTCAAATAAAGCCCAGACAGCCTCTCTGTATTCACAATTGCCAGACTCATGGTGTGGAGCATTGTTGCCTCCATGCTGGCCAGCAGCAGTTTGAAAGGTGCTAGCTTTCCTCAACAGGAATCAAATCAGGGTAGACAGAGCAAAATCATGGAATATTTGGAATTTTACTTTGTCTTAGAATTCCACTGGTTTCTGCAATGCATTTCACAGTGTGCAAGGAAACAAATCCTAGAGTGCACACAGCTCTCCAGCAAAGGAGCATGATATACTTACCCAAAATGGTATATGCTTTGTACACGCAAAGCCTCTGCCATGTACATGCAATGATGCAAACTGAAAAAAGGTACACCTGTCCCATATGCATGCTGTTAGAGCAACTTATGTATTGTGCACCAAATGGTACACATCAGCTCAGAGCAAACTAAACCTGTTGTGCAGAGAAGCTGTTAGTGTACAATACTAGCTATATTTCACACACATAAAAGTGAAGTACAAATCTGAAAGTAAATGTGTATAGTAAAAATATATGCCAGTTATTAAACTTTGTAAATTCTTGCACATGGTCCACAGACAAGTCTTCTTTAAGTGTTAATAAATAGTAAATCTTTAACAAAAATTCACCACTAGAAACAAAAATAATGATGTTATCATATGGGGGGAGTGTCTCCCCACAAAATAATCTCTACAACCAGTCTTTGGAAGGCCTCTGTTTGGGGAGTTACATTGAAAAATGTTGAAACCATTGCAAACAGTAGAGTAATGCTGCATTCCTGTAAATCAGTGGTTCCCAGCCTGTGGTCTTTGGACCCCTAGTAGTCCACAATGGTACTGCAGGGGGTCTGTGGAAAGTTTAAAAATTAGGATTGGGCCCATTACTTCCTTTTCCTTTTCCATTTCCTTTTTTTTCTTTCCCAGAAAAGAAGGGAGTGACATTTTTTATGCTTGAAAAGGTTGGAAACCACTGCTGTAAATGAATTAATCCTACACAGAAACTGTTTGTGGAGAGAAAACTAATCAAGTGAAAACAACAGGAAAAGAAAGAAAACTCCCATTAATTCTGAATTGTTTCTCCTCTATTGGTAAAGTTTAAACAGATCTCAGCATTTTACTGCATCTGTAGTGAAACAGGAACCCAGTCAGTTGATGGCCATAGCACATTTGGTGGGTTCAGACCCAGGAAGAGCACTCTTAAAATTCTGGAGTATAAAATATTATTTTTCCACAAAGCATGTTTCATTGTACAACATTAAAGATGAAATTTTAGTCCAATTTAAAATACATGGAGATATACCATCTCATGGAGATGGAAGGGACCTTGAGAGGTCATTGAGTTTGCTCCCCTGTCCTCATAGCAGGATCAAGTGCTATCTCTGATGGATTTGTCCTAGATCCCTAAATGGCCTTGGCAAGGATTGAACTCACACTCCTGGGTTTAGTAAGCCAATGCTCAAACCACTGAGCTATTCCTCCTCCCCACATTTAAGATTTGGTCTACACTACAGAATTATGTTGATGCAATGTAGTATATGTTGAGCTTGTTAAAGAAGTATCTATAGTTAATTTCTCTCCCACCTGGATGCCTTGCTATGCCAACTTAATAATTCCACCTTCACAAGTGGCATAGAGTGAAGATTGATGTAGTTAGGTTAGCACAGCATCAGTGTAGACACTGCATTGCTTATTTTGACTGTTACTGGCTTTTAGGAGCCATTCTAAAATGCCCCACACTGACAGTACAATGATACAAGTATTACTGGTGAGGATACAAACCACCAACACAAAGAGTGAAGTGTGGACACGCACAAGCAATGTAATTATTGCAACGGCTGTATGCTGATTTATGTTAGGACACCTTATTTTTGTAGTGTAAATATGGCCTTAGTAAATGGGAATTTTGCCATATGTTTCACTGAGGCCAAGATTTCACTTAACGAGTCTGCAGATACTGTGCCAATATAAGAAGGCTTGTAAAGCCTGGGAGAGACAATAGGGAGTAACTGCACTGTAGATAAAATAGTTCAAGATAGTAATAAGGTATTAAATACTACATAACATATTTAGACTTATACCATAAGTACAAAATCTCTATCAGAAATTTAAGTGTGAAATTCTAATGCAATGTATGATGCTACATGGAATATTCCTTTTTGTGGTGAAATAATTAGGAACTATATATGAGCCAGAAAGTTTGAAAATGATATTCTATGAGAATAGTTCAAGCTGCTAAAATAATGCATCTGGTCATTCCTAACTGGTAATGGAAGTAGATGTCTTTGTTTTTTTATTTTAATTACTTTATTACCTTTTGTATTTTTTTATATTTTGTAACATTATTAGCTACCACATTATATTTTGGAGGTGTAGTAAATCCTTTTAAATTTAAATAAAGTTTTTGAAAACATATAACTATTGCTCTGGAATAATGATACCACATATATGCTCCATCTAATCTTGTGGATAGGGTTAAGAATGAAGGTAAACTGTGTGGCATTCTGGCCCCTTTTGTGCCACTGGAAAGCCATCAGCTCTTATCATCGGAGAATTTCATCAGCATAGGGAAGTTTTTGGCTGATGGAGAGCTGACACACCCAACTCTTGTTCCAGTCTCCCATGACCCTGTGCATCATGGCCCAGCTGTGCCTATGGTCCCTTGACAGCCATTGCCAGCCAGTCATGGGATGAGAAGGAAGGTCTTCTCAAAGATTGCTAACTGGCTAAAAGATAGAAAATAAAGGGTAGGAATAAATGGTCCATTTTCATAATGAAGAGATGTAAATAGTGGCATCCTCCCTAGGAAATATGCTGGGGCCAGGGTTGTCCAACATGATCATTAATGAGCTGGAAAAAGAAGCAGACAGTGAAGTGGCAACATTTGCAGAGGATACAAAATTATTCAAGAGAAGTCCAGAGCTGACTGAAGAGTTATAGACACCCAGTGTTGTACTGGCAAAACTTCAGTAATGAATTTGTATTACATACAGATACACTGGAGTGGGCCTTTCTCAAGAAGTAAATGGAGAACCCAATAGTATATACCAGCCAGAAACTCTTTGCCCATGAGCAAGTATACTCAGTGATAGAAAAAGAGTGTTTGGCTGCTAAATGAGCAAAAGAGAGCCGAGGAAAAACGTTGATGTTAGTTACTGATCATGCACCTGAGCTAACCAAACAGGATAGAAGAGACAAACCCAAGGATCATGAGATGGTAACTGAGGCTATAACCATGTGCCTTTCACATACAGCACTGGACAGGAATTTACATTGCATGTTTGCAGATTTTCTGTCTAGGATAGTAGCCTATACCAACCAAGGCTGGACCATGGCCTTACCTGGGAGGCTATGTAAGTCCCATAATGAGCATAGACATGAGGGGGAGGAGAGCCGCTACAAGAAAGCTGCTTCACCACAACCCCAACAGCTACCCAAACTTCCAATAGTAGTCTTTTTTTTCTGATTTTTTTTATTGGGTACTCAAAAAGTAACATACTCTATTGGTCCCACATTTAGGTCATGTGAAAATAAGTATTTATAAAGTGTAAGATGAGTAAAATTTCTTATGCATATTTATATGTCATTGGAAAGGTTTAAACAAACATTTCCCTTATTATTTGCAAATTAAACATTGTAGTATTGCGCTAGAAAAATATTTTACCTGGTGCGTTGTGTCCCTTGGACTGAGGGTGAAAAGAATCACAAAAGAATCCAAGTATTGCCACGTGCAATCTAAGCAAAGAAAATCTTACTTTAGTTTGAGTACTGTTCTTTGTTCAAGTTAGTTAGCAGTTAGAGTTTCTTGTTGGGTCGGGGTTCACCCGTTGCGTCCCCTTCCTGCCCGTCCCCAGGGCGTGCCAGAGCCTCACGTGCCTCAAGCCCTGTGTGGACTGCTCTAAGCCTATGCCCTGTGGGTACCCGCACGATTAGTGCTTGAAGTGCCTGGGTGAGGTCCATGTTCCTGTGAATTGCAAGATCTGCCGCAGTTTTAAGCCCAGGACCCAGTGTGAGAGAGACTCGTGCTTGAAGATTCTTCTAATGGAGTCCATGCTCCACCCGACACCGGCTGCAAATGTGGCACCGGCACCACGCAGCACACCGCCTTTGGTGCTGGAGGCTCCCGGGTCCCCCAGGACCTTGACAGCATCGAGACGCTCATCCACCCAGCACTGATCTCAGTCTCTGGGTGCCCAGGAAGAAGAGGGCAGAGAGGGGCAGATCGCTGTCCCAGCACACGCCCTCGGTGCGCCATCTGCCAGGACACACATATGCGCCGTCCAAGGCATTGAGGCCTGCAGTTCCTGGTTCCGTGCATAGCCAGTCGAGCACAGCCAGGGAAAGTACCCAGGAGGAGGAACCCATGTTCATAGACCAGCGTACATTCTTGAGATAGGGTGACCAGACGTTTTTGGCAAAAGGGGGCATTTCTTAAAAGAGGGTGCAAAAGAACATCCATGGGAAGAGTGAGCAGCAATGCCAGCCCTGTGCAGATAGGAGTAGGGCTCAGTGGGGAGCAGGCAGGGATCAAGCAGGGAGTGCTTGGGCAAGCAGCAATGCCATGTGATGTCTCGTTTTCTTGACCATTACTTCCAGTTGCCAGAGTTTGCCATTCCCAGCCAATGGGAACAGGTAGATCCTTACCTTGACTGCACCCTTGTTTGTTAACCCTTTTATCTTTGCTCAAGAAGTCTGTCTCCTGAATTTCCATCTCAACCTCAGTCCAAGTGTATACACCTCTATAAATATTTTAGAATCCATCTGTCTGTCTGCAAGTCTGTTTGTTCAAGAACTCCTCCTAAACGATAAGAGCTAGAGCCACCAAATTTGATATGCAGCTTCCTTTTACCTTAACTTAAAGCAAGGTCAGGATTTGGTTGTGTCAGGAAAACAGGAAAGGCCGGGCATGGGACTGTTTTCCAGAACATGGAAAGGGAGGGGGCTGCTGTTCAACAAGACACAATACTGCAGAGAGTCCACTGGTCCATTTGGGGGCAGCTGCACCACCAAGAGAGTGCAAGCTGAGGCTGGGGCTCTGCCATTTGTCTGCCACAAGACCGGATAAGTAGCTCCTCTTTCCCAACCCTCTCCCTACCTGGCCCTTGGCTGCAGTGCTGGAGGAGGAGGGAGAAAGCCCTGCCAGACCAAGGGGAAAGTCCTTGCTGGATTGGGTGGGGAAGGCCCCTGCTGGATGCAGGGTCTGGGCAGCAGGGCTGGCCCACAACATTTTGGCACCTGAGGCGGGGAGCTCAAATGATGCCCCCATGCCCCCTCGCTTGGGCCAAAACTTTGAAAGGTCTCAATTCTGCCTTCTTCCTGTTCCACTCCTCTCATGGTACTGCTCTGCTACCTACATATGCACCAGCAGCAGACACAATTTTCTACACTCTGGGTCCTAGTGGCACCCTCCCCCCCCCACAGTCCTCATGGTAAGGCCAGCCCTGCTGGGCAGGCATGGGCAAAAGGGCCTCTGTGGGCCAGATGCAGCCCGCCAAGAAGGTTGATGCGGCCCACATAGACCGTGCCATTCCCCCGCCCCCAGGCCAATTAGGGGGTGAGGGTGGGGGGAAGTGCACAAAGTTTCCTCTACCCTGCCAGGAGCATAGGGCGCTTAGAAGCATCACGTGCTCCTGGCAGGGCAAGAGGAGACTTCGCACGCTCCCCTGCACCCAAGCCCTGATTGGCCTGGAGGTTGGGGGAGTGCATGAAGTTTCCTTCACACTTCCCCCACCCTGCAAGGAGTGTGTGGTGCTTAGAAGCGCCATGCGCTTCTGGCAGGGTGGTAGGAGGCTTTGCGCGCTCCCCCACCCCCAGGCCAATCAGGGCTGGGGGCGGGGGGAAGCATGCAAAGTTTCCTCTGCCCTGCTCCCGCCCTGCAAGGCATGAACAGCTCTTAGAAGGGCGACGACCTCCTGACAGGGCAGGAGGAGACTTCTCATGCTCCCCCTCCCCCAAGCCCTGACTGGCCTGGGGGCAGAACAGGGAGCACGTGAAGTCTCCTCCCACCGCCAGGGGCATGGGGACATAGGGGGAACCTCTGGGGGGGGAGGGGCCAAAGACTTCATATGCTCCTCCACCCCCATGGTCTGTGGGTGGGGAAGCAGGGAAGTATCCTGGCCCCCCGGCCCTTCCACTTGAGGCCCTGCCCCTTCCAATTCAGCCTGGGGCCACTTCAGAAATTTCTGAAGTGGCCCCCAACAAAAAATTATTGCCCACGCCTGGGCTGGGGGGAGAGAAAAGACCCCTGCCAGCAGAAGGGGGGCAGGGAGAGAGAGAATGCCTCTACTAGCTGGGGAGAATGGAGAAGGTCTCTGACAGCTGGGGGAGACTTGAGGGGTGAAAAGGCCTCTACTGGCTGGGGAGGAGAGAAAGCCCAGCTGTATGGAACCCCACCCTGAGCCCCCCTCGCCCCCACAGCCCTCACTCTTGCACACTCCCAGCTTCCTGCCCTGCCCCCCAACACATTCCCAAGGCCCTGTCCTGACTCCTGCCAGTTCCATGCACTGAAGGATCCAGGCAGCACCAGGTAAATCTTCTAGTCTTTAATATATAAGGCAACACCTCCACCCCTTTTTTCCCTGCCTGTCCTTCCTGCGCAAGCTGTACCCTTCTATACCACTATTCCAGTTGTGCATATTATCCCACCTAGTCTCTGTGAAGCCACCTGTATCACAGCTGTGTTAATTTACTAGCATTTCATGTTCTACCTGCTTATTCCACATACTTCTTGCAGGAATATATAGGTATCTAAGATACTGATTTGATTCCCCTCCTCACCCAGTTTTGTCTTGTCCCTCCTTCAGGGCTGGACCGAGCCATTCCGGCACCCCAGGCAGACAGTTTAATTGCGCCCTGGGTTGGGGGAGGGCGCATGCACAGCCCCGCCCCCGCACTGGCACATGGGGGAGGGTGCATGCGCGGCCCCGCCCCCGCCCAGCGCGTAGGGGAGGGCGCACGGAGCTGGCGGCGGCAGGATGCAAGTGCCTGGTCTGGCCCAGCCCAGCTACCGCTGCTGGCGCGCAGCCCAGGGCCGCCCAGGGTGGGCCAAGCCTGGCCGTGCAGGGCCCCGTGGCCACAGGGGGAAGGGCACTGCTGGCCGGCGCTGCGGGGGTTAATGCGGCCCCCGCCCCAGGCGGCCGCTGCAGGGTGTCCACTGGGAGCTGCTGCAGCCCGCAATCCAGGAGCCAGGCACACAGCACCTGATGGCAGCTGTAAGGGGCGCTATGCTATGTATAGGTTGGCGCCCCAGGCAGCTGCTCAGCTAGACCATGCCTTAATCCGGCCCTGCCCTCCTTTATCCCTGCAGTAACAGCCCATACTCCCCACATATTCCAACCTTTCTCCATGTTTTTTACTAACCTGTGGGCTTTGGTTACCCGCCCCCTGTCAAACCCGGTTTAAAGCCTTCTTCACTAGGTTAGCTTGCCTATATCCAAATATGCTCTTCCCCTTCCTTGATAGGTGGACCCCATCTCGGCTTAGCAGTCCTTACTGGAATAGCATCTATATGATAGAACTAAAAGGCATTAATACGTTAACTGACAGGATAAGCACACACCAAGAGGGTGAGGAAGTTAGATTTGGAGATAGATGGCTGGGCATCTGAATGAATATTCATGATTGTGCTCTGGCCCTGAGCCATAATCTAGAGAAGCTGGCTTTCCATCATTGACCCGTCAGCTCTTCATTATTATCTACAACTGACCATTTAATTTAAACTGAATCATTTGGTGATGGCTCAAGGTTATTTTCTATGCCCAGCTCTAGGAGATCCTCACTGTTAACAGAAGCCAAGTCTAAAACTGCATCACTTTGTTTGTTTAGGAACAATTTGGGGAAGAAAACTGTCATCTCTCACATGCAGGAATAAGGGGGGGGAGGGCTCCCAACATTAGTAGCATTTATTCTGCAATCGATATCCAGGAAGCTAATGTCTCCTATTATGACATAATTCCTGGTAATATTTATTTGTATAATACTAAAGAGATTACTATCAATATTTGTGGGTCTGCAGCAGAACCCTAATATTATCCTTCCACAAAGTTACTGTGGCTCAAACAGATTCACTTCCGTCCATACTATCACATTTCCATTAGGGATGTTAAATTGCATGTAATCCAGTAATCCTGTAGCCGACAAATATTTTGTTGGTTACAGTTGCCTGATAAGCAGCTCTGCATTGAAAATACCCAAGGAGCCAGTGGGCAGGAAGGCTGGCTCAGTCTTGGCTCACACCAAGTCCCAGCAGCTACCCACGCTGCAGCTCTGCATTAAAAGTACTTAAGGAGTCAGCAGGCAGGTACAGTATTTAAGTACTTTTAATGCAGAGCCACGGCAGGGGTAGCTGCTGAGACCTGGCGTGAGCAGGGACTGAGACAGCCTGTGGGCCAACACACTAAAAAAATTACTCGCAGAAGGGAGAGGGGGTTGTGTTTAGCTGGCAGCATTAGTCCATAAGCCCCATAAGTCCTCCCTAGCCCTGCTTGGAGGACCCCTTGAAACCTGCCTGAGGCTCCTTAGGGAGCCCTGGATCTGCGCCCTGGTGGAGAACCACTGCCTTACAGAGTCTGACCCTTTGGCAGAGGCGTAGCGAAGGGGGGACGGGGAGAGCAATTGCCCCCGGGCGCCACGCTAGGGGAGTGCCAGGCTGGGGTGAGAGCAAGTACATGCTGTGCAGGCTCACCTAGCATGGGCGGCGAGTTATATGGGCATCCCCCCCCTGGCCCCGGACCATCCCTGCTGTGCGCAGCGTTCAGTCGGCTCCCCCTTGCCAGCGCACGCTGCCGGCTGCTGCCACCACCATGCACAGCATTTCCAGGTGACCAGGGAGATGCCCGGGTATGATGTGACATCACGGCCCAGGACTTTAAAACTGCTCGGCGCCGTGTTGCGCTGCACGACCTAGCTCCTGGTTCGGAGTCTGGGGACTTCTGGGGCCGGAGCACAGACTCCAGCCCCGCAAAGTGGAAGGCAGAAGGTACGGCAGGGCAGGAAAGGGGGTAAACTAGGGGGAAGGGGTGGGAGAGGAAGGGGCTTGTGCGGAGGGGGTGGAAGAGGAAGGGGATTGTGCAGAGGGGGAGGGGGAGGAAGGCACCAAGGGACAGCCTGGAGGAGAGACAAATGCCAGGGGGCCAAGTGCAGACAATGAGGAAAAGAGCAGGAGGGGAGGTGTCAGTGGGAGAGGGGACAGGGTGATGCTGGGAGAGGAGAGGGTAAGGGCATTGGGGTCTAGAGGGGGGAGGGGAAGGTGCTGGGAGAAGACTTGAAAGAAGGGGTGGGCATGAGAAAGGTGTGGATGGAGCAAGTCATGTGTGAGGGCACAGAGGGGCATGAGGGGAATGGGGGCAGAGAGTGGTGAGGGGGTGGGCATCAGGGGAAAAGAGGGCAAAGGGGGCAGGGGCAGTGAGGGATGGGGGAGGCACCAGGAGGGTGCAGGGCTAAGGGAAGGTGCAGGTGCCAGGGGATTCTGGAGGTGAAGCAGAAGGGCAGACATCTGCAGGGGAGGGACCAGCACCAGAGGAGAGAGGCAGGGCAGGTGTGTAGGGAGGTGTTAGAAGAGGGGATGAGGAGGGGTAGCTCACATGATCAGAGTGGGGCTACTGGAGGAGTGGGCACAGGGGGGAGAGAAGGGCTGGTGGAGGGGGGCAGGTTGCAGGAGGGCTGAGGGCAGTGAGAAGGGCAGGAGTCAGGACAGCAGAGGAGGGTGAGGAGTTGGGGGGCAGCAGGCACCAGGGGAGATGACGGAGCAAGGGTAGGAGACATGGCAGTAGAGAGAAAAGGTAAAGGTTTATAAAATATTTATTAATAACTTGGTATGCTGCCTACGGCCAGTTTGTTTGCACCCCGCGGTGCAGTTTGGGTTTATGTGGGGATCAACATGTGGCCAGTGAGTGGGAGCCAAAACAAAAAAGTACTCAGTGTAATGATCTTCTGTTGATATGCGTTTTAGTAGTTAAATTCTTGGACTGTCATTGCTCATGAAAAGTGCTGTCACATGGGTAGAAATCGGGTAAATGTTGCATTTTATTAATATCAGCAGAACTGACTTAAATGGGGCCTGTGTGTTGTGTAGTCTTGCCTTAATCTTTGTATTCATGCCTGTCAGTGTGAGAGAAGCTATTTGTATATATTTGCTTGCATATGCAACCACACTTAAGTTGAGGCCCTCAGCATGTTCTGTAAGTATCAGTGTGGCCCTTGGGGCTTCCAAAGTTGAGTTGCCCTAGCTCATCCCTGACGGGTGTCTGTCTAACCTGGTCTTAAATATCTCCAGTGATGGAGATTCCACAATCTCCCTAGGCCAGTGGTCTCCAACCTTTTTACACCCAAGATCACTTTTTAAATGACAGACCAAGCCAAGATCTACTGCCCCGCCCCTTCCTTGAAACCCCACCCCTTCCTTGAAGCCACGCCCTCGCTATTCTCCTCCTCTCCATCACTTACTATCCCCAATCCTTATACTGCTGCTTTTTTTTAAAAAATTCTTCTATAGGAAGAGGTTTTTCCAACATTTGGCCTGTCTAGACTGGACCAAATGTCAGAAAAAAACCCCTTCTTTTGGAAGCCCCCTTATTCCTTGTGGAAAGAAGAATATAGGGGTGACCGAAAGAGCATGTTTGCTCTTCCACTAAAAAAAGCGGAAGAACAAATGCAACCCTGGATGCAGAAGAGTTTTTCTGGGATATCTCCAGAATCCTGAAAAACTCCTGCAGTCTTGCCAGACCCTCGCTGGGTTGAGACAGGATGTGTAGTCTCTGGGATGGGAATGAGGGATTTGGGTGTGGGAAGGGGTGAGAGGTGCAAGCTCTGAGAGAAAATCTGGATACAGGAGGAGGTGGAGAAGGGGACACTGGCTCGGGAAGGGGGCTCCAGGCAGTGTTGGGGTACTAAGCAAGCCATAGGCTTGTGGATGTGAGGGTGCAGGAATATGGGTTGGGGTATGTGAGGGGCTCAGGGCAGTTGGTTCCAGTGTATGATAGGCTCAGATCTAGGGTCTGGGGAAGGGGAAATGCAGGAGTGGTTGTGGCCAGATGGGGGCTTGGCCCCAACTGGGGGTTTGTTGGCCAGGCTTCATTTTTAAATAAAATACTATGTCAAACACAAAAAGTTTCTGCATTGTCTTTATTTATGAGAATGGCAGGTTGCCTTGAGTCAGGGGTCACTGACCCATAGAAAAGTCAGTCGGGAGCAGGGGACACAGTACTGAGGAGGGGTGCTAGTGGGTTCTGGGGCAGGGAACAGGGTGCCAGTGGGGGCAGGGGAGGGGGGCAGGGTGCCAGAAGGACAGGTTTCTGCAGCAGGGGCCAGGGTGCCGGGGGGGGGGCAGGTTTCTGCAGAGGGGAAGGCAGGGGGACAGGTTTCTGCAGTAGGGGACAGGGTGCCAGAGAGAACTGGTTTCTGCAGGGGGGGCAGGGTGCCAGGTTTCTGCAGCGGGGGGGCAGGGAAGAGGGAACAGGGGGGCAGGAGGGCGGGGGACAAGTTTGGGGTAGGGGCGAGGGAACAAGGTTCGGGGGCAGGGAGTCCCCTACACCAGCCACAGAGGGAAGCCCCCGTCCCGCGCTCCCTCCAGGGCTGACCCTCCTTCCCCCCCACAAAGGAAGGAAGCCCCGTTGAGCACCTCTGCCGGGCCTGATCCCCTCCCCCCCCACCAAGCAGAGAAGCCCACTCAGGCGACCCCTTGGGGGCAACCCCCAACCATGCATGCCTGCCCCGGGGCCGAAACCCCCGTGCATGTCTGCCCTGGGGCCAACACCCGTCCCCCCCTGTGGCACAGGAAAACTCCCGCGCGTGCTTGCCCCGGGGCCGAAACACCTCCCCTCGCCCCCCCGCGTGGCACAGGAAAACCCCGTGCGCACCTGCCCTGGGGCCAACACACCCCCCCCCTGCGGCGCAGGGAAACCCGCGCGTGCCTGCCCGGGGTCGAAACATCCCCCTTCTCCCCCGCGTGCGCACCTGCCCCGGGGACAACTCACGCCACCTGCACCGGTGCAGGAAAGTCACCATGCTCCTCTTCTGGAGCCAGAGCCCCCCGCAGCACGCCTGGCAAAGCAGCCAGCGCACTTCCAGAACTCCCGGAAGTGGCGCTAAGCTGCAGGACTTCCATCCACCCGCGGGAAGCCGGCACTACCTCCATTTTCGCTGGAGGTAAGTACTGGGGCTTCTCGGGGGTGGGTGGAAAATGGGGGGGGCCCCGGAGGCCTCACAATCGACTGGTCTAGGCCTTTCGCGATCGACCTGTTGGTGACCACGGCCCTAGGCAATTTATTCCAGTGTTTAACCACCCTGACAGGCAGGAAGTTTTTCCTAATGTCCAACCTAAACCTCCCTTGCTGCAATTTAAGCCCATTGCTTCTCATCCTAACCTCAGAGGCCAAGGAGAATAATTTTTCTTCCTCCTCCTTATGATACTCTTTTAGATACTTTAAAGCTGCTCTCATGTCCCTTTTTGGTCTTCTCTTTTCCAAGGTAAACAAGGCCAATTCCTTCAGCCTTGCCTCATAGCTCATGTTTTCTAGACCTTTCATCATTTATGTTGATCTTCTCTGGACTTTCTCCAGTTTCTCCACATTTCCTGAAATGTGGCACCCAGAACTGGACATGATACTCCAGCTGAGGCCTAATGTAGATGGCTCATTCCCTGCCTAGGGGACATGAGACTGGGCGAGTTAATTTCCAAGCCTCCTGTTTATTCTTTTCCTAAGCCAGGAGGGCACAGTAGTTCTGATGGGGGCTCTGCAGGAAGGCAGCTTGCACTGCCCCCTGCCTGAAACCTTGTGCAGGTGTTAAACAGCTGTCCAGCCCACCCTAGAGGTGACTGCATTTCAGCGTGCCTGAAGCAACACAGCACCAGCAATGGACAGGAGAATGGCTCCCGGGCATGGCTTGCTCATGACTGCTTCAGTACCATTGATGGGCCTCAGCCTCTTTCCTTCCACTCCCTCGCTTTGCAGTGAGGCTGTAGACTCTGGGGGAGAGGGGTGGAGGCAGGCAGAGATGTCTCCCTGCAGCAGATGTAGACACATCTCTGCATTAATCATTCTCTCATTGAAGTTTTTCGCTTTGTATTGAGTCCTTTTACATGGAAACTTTGTATTACGTCTTGGTAGAATAGTCCCTAGGACAAGTGAGGCAGAGACTGTCCCTGTGGGGTGAATGAAGTGGGAATGCATAAGGCGGAAGGTGAGCACCTCTGGGCAGTTGCAAAGGTTGGAGAGGGGATGGAAGCCAGATCCAAGATCAATGAGCCCTGGGAAGGAGACGGGACCCATTGAAAGGAGATGGGACCTGTGGATGTCTTGGGGGTCAGCAGCAAGGGCCTGCTTTGGGAAGCCCCCTCTTTGGAGGTGAATGTGGCAGCATTGAGACGCCACCCAGAAGCAGGCGCCACACACACTAACTGCAGATTCATGGGATGGCTCTCACAGATCTTGCACATGCATAAGATGATAGATCTGCGGGGGGGGGGGGGCAGTGGCGTAGCGAGAGGGCCGGAGGGGTCAGTTGCCCCTGGGCACCATGCTAGGGAGGCACCAATTTAATCCCATTCTGCTCCCCCCGCCCTCATCCCTCAGCTCACGTGCTCCTACTCTGCCTGCCACCAGCAGCTGGAGCCTCCTCTCTGCTCCAAGCCGGACCCTCCTCCATCTCCACTGGTGGGTTAGTGCATGCGGGAGCCCAGCCCCAAACTGTAGGGGGTGAGGGAAGATGTGGTACAAGTTCCCCTCAGCTGTGCACCAGGTTCGGGCCCTGATACATGGCGGTGGGGGGGGGGCTCGCAAATTTTTCCTTTGCCCCCGGGTGCATAACACCCTCGCTACGCCTCTGCCCTTTGGGAATAGCTACGAACATGATTGTCAAAAGATACTTTTGTATATGTATGTGCAGTAGGTAACATTGTCATTATAGTAAATATATAAGACTATAGTATATTTATAAAGAGGATATTTCCCGTTGTCTTAGCAACCAACCGCTTTTGCCCCGGCACGATTTGTTCCAGGGGTGGCTAAATGGAGGAAGGTATCGTTTCTCTTGGCTAGTTACAAAGTGGTACAGTAACACTTACGAGGGTGCACTACTGAACAGCGCCCTTTCCTTGTAAACTCCCGCCCTCCACCTTTGCTACAACACAAGGTCGGAAAAGAAGCCCGCCCCAGCACGACGGAGAACGGGCTCGTGGGTGCAAATCCACGGGAGAGCCAAAGCTCGATTCGCACCCCTCGGGTGATTTCAGCGATGCCTTTCTTCCTTCCTCCCTCCCCAGCCCGTCAGTGGGTTTGGGTTTCTCCCCCCGGGGCTGGGCGCTCGCCCCGCGGGGAGATGGCACATGCTGGCACCAAGCGTCTCCGCTTCAGGAGCTCTCGCCTTGCCCCGCGTCGCCAAGCAGGCGCCGGGCTCCGCGCTGACAGCCGGGCTGGGGCGTTTCCCTGCGGCGCGCTGCACCGGGGACAGAGTTCACCTGCGGGCGGGCAGGAAGACGGAACGGGCCGGGCGGGGAGGCCTCGCCCAGTGCGGAGGCGGAGGCGGAGGCGGGGGCAGGCGCTGGCTAGGAAAGCGACGAGTGAGGCGGCGAGCTGGCAGCCCCTCCGCTGGGCAGTAGCCAGCTAGGCGCTCCTGCCACACCGGGCTACAGCCTGCGGGCAGCCAGGGGGAGTCCGAGGCCATGGCCCGGCTTTTCCAGGCGCTGGTGGCCGGCTGCCTTCTCTGGTCGGGTGAGTGCCCGGGCGCGCCTGGCCCTGCCGGGTAGGGAGGTGGAAAGTCGGAGGGGAGGCCGCTTGGCTGCTTCCCCGCGGGTCCGGCACCACGTGAGCTGCTGCCGCGCTGGGTGGGCGCTTTGCCCTCGGGCCCTTTCCCGAGGGAGCTCCAGTGGCTCGGCAAGCGAACTAGCGCAGGCCCGGCGAGCCCCAGTCCTGGTGCTGGAGCTGGAGCCCCGGGCCCCGCCCCAAAGAGCTTCCAGCCCCAGCGCGGGGCCAGGGAGAGGCGGGCTGCAGGGCAGGGGTCCCCTGGGCCCAGCCGTGTGTCAGCAGCCGAAGCTTCGGCGCCTTGTGTGTAGGCAGCCCGCCCCCACCCCTCGGGGGAGGAGGGGACTGAGGGAGGATAAGTAGGTAGTTTTAAATCTCGGTGGGAACTTTGGTGCCATCCTGTTGTGTCTCACAAAACTCCCATTGAAGTCAAGTGGTGTGGGGGGAGGGGACTTTACTCTTAAATGTCTGGCCAAGACCGTTTCAGACTTTCCTTTTTCCACAGCTAAGAAAAACTTAAAAAAACAACGAATAAACTGGTAGCACTCTAAAGACTAACAAAACATAGATGGATTCATGAGCTTTCGTGGGCACAGCCCACTTCTTCAGATGCCAAGCCAGACTTTCCTTCTAGCTCAGCCCCCTGGGGATAAGCTCAAACCACTTGAGACAGGCTTGTTTTCTTCCGGCCTTCTTAGCTCCCAACAAAGGACCTGGTGTTGGAACACATCCATGGCACACAGCAGTGACAGATGTCCCCGTGTCCCCCCCCCCGCAACCGCTAGTTTGCCTCCTGGCACTATGGCAGTTGAGGAGGATTGGTTAGGTAGCTCTCCAAGGGGACTGGTTATCGAATCATAGCAATATTTAGGGACTGGAAGGGGCATCAACTAGTCATCCAGTTCACTATTGTGAACTGGAGGCTAGGTAATAACTAGGCCATCCTTGACAGGTAAAACTTAAAAAACATCAGATAATCTTGCAGCACCTTAAAGACCAACAAAAATGTAGATAGTGGCATGATACCATCTACACTTTTTGTTGGTCTCTAAGGTGCTGCAAGACTATGTGATGTTTTTAAAGTTTTTCCAGTTACAGACTAACTCGGCTACCCCTCTGAAATCTTTGACGGGTGTTTGTCTGACCTCTTCCTAAAAATACCACAACCTCCCTTGGGCAATTTATTCCAGAGCTTAACTGGCCTGACAGGAAGTTGTTCCTAATGTTCAACCTTAACCTCCCTCTTGCAATTTAAGATCATTACAATCATCAGAGGTTAAGGAGAACTGTTTTTCTTCCCAGGGACTGGAGAAGTTCCCTAAAAGTGTGTGTGTGGGAGGGCACCTGTGCCAGAACCATGACCCAATCCCTGTGCTACCTCTTCCTCCGAAGACCCTGCCCATTGAATGCTCCTCTCCACCTCTTCCTCCTGCCGATTGTTTATCCTTACAGTTAGTAACATGGGGGAGGGCTAAAAGTTATGGGGCCCTGGCTCCCCAGACACGCTGTTCTGGGGGCCCCTGGCCTGTCATCTCTTGGAACAACCATTTATGTACTTCAAAGCTGTTACCATGTCCCCCCTTAGTCTTCTCTCCTCCAGACAAAAACCAGTTTTTTCAATGTTTCTTCATAAGTTATGTTTTCTAGACTTTCCATAATTTTTGTTGCTTTCCTCTGGACTTTCTGCTAATCTGAAATGGAGTGCCCAGAATAGGGATGTTAAAAATAATGTAATACGGTAACCATGTAATCGTTAAATATCCTGTCAGTTACATGGTTAAGCATTACTTTTACAAAGGGCATTAATGACTCTGCATTATGTACCGGGAGGCTCCCGGTGTGCATCAGTTCCCTGCTGCCAGCCATGTTTTTTAAATGCAGAGCCATAGCGGGAGCAGCCTAGGAGCAGGGATAGGACCTGGTGTGTGCCAGGACTGAGACTGCCTGCCTGCCTGCCAGCCAGCCGGCTGGCCGGCTGGCTCCAAATTTACTTGCAGAACTGCAGCGGGGGTGGGGGACAGCGCAGTTAACTGGTAACACTGATTGCACTCTAACATCCCTAGCCCAGAACTGGACACACTACTCCAGCTGAGGCATTCTCAGCACTCAGTAGAATGGCAGAATTACTCATGTCTTGTTTACGCCTGCCATACTCCATGCTCTCTTCTCAGTGCTACCAATTGAATAAAGCAGGCAATGTTTGGGGCAGGGGGGCATCTGTGTTGTATACATTGTTATTGCAGGAACGTCAGGAGCTCACTGAGCCTTGCAATTAAGTGTATGGTGCTTTTATTGCTGACCTCCTCAGTACTTTGCTGAGTTGCTTGATTTTCTTGTCTTCCCAAAGGCCCAGGTCTGAGAAATCCCCATCTTTAAAACACTTGTGCTGGGGCCAGTTGGCCAGTTCTGAACTTTTTCTTTTTCAACATATCAATCTAGTATGTTTACTTTAAAGTTTAACTATTGCTGTGCTCTAAATAATCTTGTTTACATTAGATATGATAAGGGAGAGAGTGGTCTTTGGCTGATCTTTGGTATTAATTAAATATTGAATCAAATTTCCCTCTCAGTTTTACTGGTATAATTCTAGTGAAATCAAAAGACATAGGAACAAGGAGAATTTGACCATCCACATCTAAGGGCATCCATCAGCCAAAGAGCATATGATTTGTGTAGAGGGAGTATGCCTATGTAACTGAAACACTCCAGATCCCATGCAGCAATTGAAGAAATAGCAGTAAGAAGAAAGTACTGAAGCTGATATTTATATTTCAAATAAATTTGAATAATACACATTTTAAAACATTTATACTAAGGCCAAATAGAGCTTCTGCAGTTTGCAACAGCTGAGACTCTGGGCCTGTGCTCAAAAGCAAAAGACTCTTACAAAGTCTTAAAAGTGACCTGAAAAAGAATTTCTTTTTATATGAATCTGAGTCTGAAATAAGAGGATAGTTTAGGAGGACCATTTTATTTTACTAATAAAATAAAGTGTTGTTGGTTTGTTTCTCATTTGTTTTTACGTTGCAAATAACAAAGCTTAAGTTTTGCATTTTATGGTTTTACTAGAAGACTTTTTGTGAAGATGCTTATTGTGAGCTCCCCTCCCCCCCTTAGTTAAAGGTGTGGAGTGATGAAATTTTAACAAAGGGTTCATTGGCTAGGGCAGTCAAATAGATGATATACAAAAATAAGAGTTCAAATCGTCTAAAATCCTTGTGCTTCTGAATTTCAGAGTGCTGAGATTCTTGCCTCCTTTGATGTCATTACTTAACTAGTTCTCCAGTCAGACAGACAAGATCTGATATTTGGGAGAGGTGGGGAAAGCACCAAGCAGAACTTTTAAAACAAACATCTTTCACACTTCTTTATATATCATATAAAAATGAAAAGCAGCACAATTCTACTTCTGCTTCCATGTCATTTTTATTTATGTCATGTTGAAATTGTGTGTGGGAGTTGTTAGCGTCTTTGGAGAAAATGATGTACAACGGAAGTTTCTTCAGCCAGCCAGAAGGCTGTTTTGCCAAAACAATGACATTGGATATTGTCTTTACAAGTCAATTTCCTTGTGTAGTGGGTATCTGAGAAAATAAACATTTCTTTGCATTTTTACAGAAATGGTATAGAGTTCTGAAAATGACATGGGGTAAAAAACACTTGAATGTATGCTCTTTGAAAAATTAGTAACCAATATCAGACTTCCAACAAGGCCCTAGTATAAATGGCCTTTTAGAGGACTGGATGTGACTTCTTTTGATGCCTGTAAGTGCCACTCTTGACTTGGACAGGAGGGCTATGTCTACACTGCAGGCTTCTTGCACGAGAACTGTTTGTGCAAGTGTTCTTACACAGAAAGTTATTGCGCAAGAGTGCGTCCACCCTGGCATGTGCTTTTGCGCAAGAGCATCCATGTCAGTGTGGACGCTTTCTTGCGCAAGAACGCTCTGATGGCCATTTTAGCCATAGGGGTTTCTTGCGCAAGAAACCCCTGTTGCCTGTCGACACGTGCCTTTTTGCGCAAGAGCTCTTGCGCAAAAAGGCTTATTCCTCATAGAAAGAGGAATAACTCTTGCACAAAAAGCCCCGTGTTCTTACACTTTACTGTACTTTTTCTTGCGCAAGGATGGGCTTGTAGTGTGGCCGTGCTGCAAGTTTTTGCGCAAAAACTCTGCAGTGTAGACATAGCCAAGGTGTTATAGAGCAGGGTGTTATAGAACAGCAGCGGTTCCCAACTGCTGGTCTGTGGCCCGCTGCTGGGCTACAAACCGCTGGCTGCCAGGCTGCAATGGCTGTCTGAGCTCAAGCCAGCTGTTCAGCTCGGGCAGCCGTGGTGGCTCAGGTGGTGGCAGGAGGGGGAGTTGCTGGAGGGGCCTCTCCCGGGGCTTCTCCCCCCTCCCCCAGGACTCCACACACACCCGTTGCAGCCACTTTTGCCGGAGGCAGGAGGAGGTGGAACTAAGGTTGCCAGGTGTCCAGTATTGACCCGGACAGTTCGGTATTTTCGCCTTCTGTCTGGTAAAAAAAAATTCAGAAAATACCAGACACCTAAAATGTCCGGTATTTTCTGTTTTTTTTTCCCTGCCAGGAGGCGAAAATACCAGACACCTGGCAACCCTATGACACACTCAGCAACCGGGCCCAGCCCCCAGCCTCCTCCCCTCCCGGGCCCCTGATACCCCCAGCCTCCCGCCCTACCTCCTTCCGCAGGGAAGCTGCGTTCTAGTTTGATCAAGAAAACAAAATGGCTCAACAACTTTGGTCTCCCCCCCTTTTTTTTCCCTCAACAGAATTTTTTCCCCTGTGTTTTTTTTTTGGGGGGGGGGGGAGGGGTTCGGCATTTTTGGTTAAACCACCTGGCAACCCTAGGCGGAGCAGCAGGCACCTCTCTCCCTCCCCCCATAATGGTGGCCGGCCAGGACTCTGTGGCCCCCCCCGCCCAATGGAAATGCAAGACATGCTTGGGGAGGGAGGGGGCACAAGGAGGAGGGCCGCTCTTCCTACCTGCATGGCAGTAACGGCTATGCTCCCAGTAATGGCTACGCTCCCTAAAGGGGGCAGCATCGCTCTGGGGAGGGCAGGGATGGGGTGGGGGCAAAGGGGTGATGGTGTTATCTGCTTAAACGAAGCACACGAGATCTTTTATAGGGGAAAAGGCAGTATGCCACATTTATTGAGAATACAACGGTTGCATATGCTTTACACACACACACACACACACACACACACTCTCTCTCTCTCTCTCTCTCTCTCTCTCTCTCTCTCGCCAGACAATGTTATAGTTACCAGTCCAGAGTTTGTATCAATCCAGTGGCCAGCTAAATCGAACACAGAGGGGGAGCCGGGCTCTGTCGGTCGATCAATCCGATGCTCCTGGATTTGTTGGCAAGACGAACCCAAAGTTCCATAGCAAAGCACCCTGCTTTTATAATCTTTTTCTCTGTTGAAATCAATGTATTCCGCTGTGTCATTCTGTGACCGGAGTGTTATCTTGAAGGTTCATCCTGTCTTGGATTGTTAATCAGTTGTTTTTAGGGGTGCCCGCCCTTTACCTTTAGAGCCGTCAATTCTGCCAATCTGATCCATTCTTGACCGTGGGTACACACTGACGGTTTCTCTGCTCTTTGCAGTCTGTCTTTTACAGTTTGTCTTCACCCGCATTGCCCCTTTTCTCTTGACCATCTGGCTCTAATGATCACCTTCACACGTTATCTCATTCACACAAACAGTCTTTCACAAAATCCTTCAAAAGTAAACAATACTGTTTTATATTAAGCAAAAGCAAAACAATTCACATCGAAGGCCCGGGCCTTCAATATTTCTAATCTCATTAATATAGACACAATATGAGATCCTGTCTCTTTACTTACTAAAACTTTAGAACAAGGAAATATAGGAGATATATACTTTACTAAGGATTTTGACTTACTACAATCTTAAATATGATTATATGTTACCTTACATTACTACATTACTAAACCTAAAATACCAATATAAAAAAGAAGAAATAGCTTTCAATCCTAACAGTGGGTGAGGGCGTGATGGGGTAACGGGGCAAGAGGTTGTTGACATGGGCTGTAGGGGTCAGAGGTTAAAAGGTCAAAGAGCATGGGATGCAGGAGTGGGGGATCAAAGGGTGTTAGGCACTGGGGAGCAAGGGGATGGGTTAGGACTAGGCGGATGGCAACATTTTATTTGCATATTTGGATATTCATGATTTGCATAATGAATATGCAAATAAAATGTTGCCAGTCCCTGGTATAAAAAAGGTTGGGAACCACTGTTATATAGAGCACTTGGTTGTTCATTCCTCCCTATTTCCAGTGGGTGAACAAATTATCTCCTCAGCACTGCTAATCTGGAATTCAAACAGTTTAGAACACTGACCAGTAGCTTCAGCTTGATCTACAAATTGGCATAGCAATATTGTTCAGAGGTGTGAAAATTTACTCTGTGACCAACATAGTTTTGTTGAGTAAACCCTCACTATACACAGAGCTATGTTAGGGGAAGGCTGCTTCCAGCAACACATCTAGGCTACATCTACACTGCAGGCTTCTTGCGCAAGAACTCTTTTGCGCAAGAGTTCTTGTGTAAAAGGTCTTGCGCAAGAGCACGCCCACACTGCCATGTACTTTTGTGCAAGAGATGTGCTTTTGCACAAGAGTGTCCATGGCAGTGTGGACGCTCTCTTGCACAAAAAAGTTCTGATGGCCATTTTAGTCGTAGGGGTTTCTTGTGCAAGAAATCCCTGTTGCCCGTCCACACTGCCTTCTTGCGCAAGAGGGCTTATTCCTCATGGGATAAGGGGGCTTATTCCTCATGGGGAGAGGAATAACTCTTGCGCATGAAGCCCTCTGTTCCGATGCCTTACTGTAAATTTAGTTGCACAAGAACACGCATGCAGTGTAGATGCTCTGCAAGTTTTTGCACAAGAATGGCTGTTCTTGCGCAAGAAGCCTGCGGTGTAGACGTATCCCTAATGTCTTCTAAGAAGTGGTGTTCCTACACTAACAGAAGAACTTCTGTTGGTGTAGACTGCATCTGCAATATGGATCTATGCTAGTATATCATTGCCGGTATAGTCTCCATAGTGTAAACATATCTTCAATATGTAGTAGATCCGGAAGAATCTTGATGATCACAGATGAAATCTGTGGTTGCTGGGACTTCTTCCATTTACTTTAATTAGGCCAGGATTTCACCCAAGTTCATTTGGCATGGCGGAAAGTGAAATGCCAGAATGTCTTTAAATAAAAAATTCTAGGTCCAATTTATGTACACAAATGACTGACGTTTTCTTCTAATTTAGTAGATCTCACTGAAATTTTATGGGTTCAGAAAGAGGTCACATTTGAGAAAGTAAACTCTATATTTGAAATGGAGTTCCTGTTTTCAGATTTATTCTCTGTCTTGTGCAGGTGCATGGAGCGTACTTCTCACACATTAGTTTCATGCATCTTTACATAACAAATACTCACATAAAACTACTAATTAGTCTTTTTTCTTAAAGAGAATGAACATTATTTGATTTCTCTCCTGTGGTTTAAAATGAAATTGGATCTATCAAAGTAGTTCATTATGTCATTCAGATGTAACGTGAAACGTGATGTTTTCTGTTTTTAGTTTGCAGTGGCTAATATTAAATTTAGAAATTACCAACAACAAAAAAAGAATTCTAAAGAAACTAGGGGGCTGTGCTCCCTGCTTGCTGCGCTCGCTAACGTCCCTCTCACAGGGGGTAGGTAACCCCAGCTCTTCAGCCAGCCACCAGGGAGGGCCAGGCGTGCCAGCCCGGGTACCCTTTCTTCTTCCTCCCCCCACCCCCCTGGACAACCCAGACCCCTTCTCCCTTCCCTCTACCCTCCTGCGAGCCCAGGTACCTTCTCCCTCCCCTCCCCTCTGCAAGCCCAGGCCCCCCTTCTCCCTTCCCCTGTTGCACCAGTCCAGGCCCCCCTTCCCCCTCCTTCCCCCCACCCCATCAGCCAGAATCCCTTCTCCCCCGCCAGCCCGACCCCCTTCTCCCCTCCAAACCTATTCCCCCCTCTGGCCAGGCCTGGCCTTCTCACCCCCCCCAACCACTGGGCAGTTGGGTCAGGCCAAAGCCGCACATGGACAGGAATGGCCCTCTCTCCCCAAGCCTCTGAGCACATGGGAGAGGAGAGTGGGTAGGCCCCATGGCTTCTGGCTCCCGTGAGGACAGGTGAGGGCGGAGGGCAGAGGGAGGGGCTGCAGGACACAAAGTGACGCAAGAAAAGTTTTCTTTAATATATAAAAAGCTTCAGAGGAGTAGCTGAGTTAGTCTGTAACAGGAAAAATTTAAAAAACAACAAATAGTCTGGTAGCACTTTGCAGACTAATAAAACAAGTAAATGGTATCACGCGCTTTCATGGGTACAACTCACTGCTTCAGATGGGTTGCGCCCACAAAAGCTCATGATACCATCTACATGTTTTGTTAGTCTTTAAGGTGCTACTAGACTATTTGTTGTTTAAGTTTTTCCTTTAATATATAGACAGACAACTGAAGCACAGCTAAAGAAACAATTGAACCACAGCAGGAAGAGCTGTGCTTTGTAGCTGGCTTGGCTGGTATAATTTCTGACTTGTCTGTAAGGAATCAAAATTATGTTAATAACCCAATACTCATGGAAACTCCTAATTAGCAGTACAGTATAAGTATATTCCAGCAATACTTTTAGTCTCTTTTTCAGTTTTCAAAAAGGGTTATTTTTTTACTTCAGTCATTGGAAGAATACCTACTATACTGGTTTGTTTGTTTTTCAGCATTTGGAATAGTGCCGGAACCAAAAAATGTAAGAATTAATTCAGTTAATTTGAATCACATTCTACAATGGGATCCGCCTACTTTTCACAAAGAAAATATTACTTATACAGCCCAGTATATAAGGTAGGTCTGGGATTTGTGTATTTACCTTTGCAAGATGTCATAGATAACAGTATTGTGTTCTTGTGATTTTTTTTTTTTTTTTCCCACAAACATGGATTGTCCCTTTCTTTTGCCTTATATCCATGAAACACCTTCTCCTAAGCTAGATACCTAGTAGAGGGCATGCTTTATAGTTTTTAATATTCATTAGTTTGTCTCATACTCATCTGGAGTGAGAAACAATGTAATGTTAATTGTCAGCTATATGTAAATGCACATTCTTTCTCACAGGAAACTACTACATCAGCAGGCACAGCACTAATGCATTCTCCCACATTTTCCAATTTCTAATGCTGGCAACAGGTCCCAATTTTACTCCTTGCGCAATCTGTTTGAGAGAACATTCGACAGAAATGGCTGGTGAAGAGCTGCAAGAAAAGAATGGTTACTTACCTGTAACTGTTGTTCTTCAAGATGTGTTGCTCATGTCCATTCAAATCAGGTGTGCACACTGCGTCTCTGGAGCGTTTTCCCTAGCGCTACCCGTAGCGCCGGCAGGTCGCCCCCTGGAGTGGCGCCGCTATAGCGGAGCATAAGTACCCCTGCTGGCGCTCCCCCTCCTCAGTTCCTTCTTGCCGGACACTCCAACGAAGGGGAGGTAGGGGGGGAATCGAATGGACATGAGCAACACATCTCGAAGAACAACAGTTACAGGTAAGTAACCGTTCTTTTCTTCTTCGAGTGGTTGCTCATCTCCATTCGAATCAAGTGACTTCCAAGCCAACCCCACTTCACGGAGGAGGGGTCGGAGCACCCAGAAAAACAAGTCCACGAAAGTTGAACAACCCAAACCTATTTATTCAAGTAACAGAACACAGAGAACTGTTGAAAAAAAGTGCAATGTGGTACAGAGAAACAAACACAGTTACAACACCGACCTGAGGACCGCAGAACCCACCCCTGCGTTCTCCCTGGCCTGCTGTGTCAGTGCATAGTGCGCCATAAAGGTATGCACTGATGACCACGTGGCTGCCCTGCAGATTTCGGAAATCGGAACATGCGCCCCAAAAGCTACAGAGGACGCCTGTGCCCTGATGGAATGTGCTGTAACCCGTGGCGGGACCTTTCCAGCCAAGACATAACACACCCTGCGACCCAATTGGACAACCTCTGGGTCGAGATAGGGAGCCCTTTCATTCTATCCGCAACAGCAACAAACAGTTGTGTGGACTTACGAAAGGGTTTCGTTCTATCGACATAGAAGGCTAATGCCCGCCTAGCATCTAGGGAGTGGAGCACTTGCTCCCGAGGGGGGCATGGGGCTTTGGAAAGAAAACCGGGAGATAAATTTCTTGGAAGAGATGGAACGGTGACACCACCTTGGGAAGAAAAGTCGGGTGAGGACGGAGCCTCACATTATTCTCCGAGAACACTAGGTAGGGCGGGTTAACAGCGCCCTCAGCTCAGAGACCCTGCGAGCCGACATAATGGCCACAATGAACGCAACCTTCATAGAAAGGTGCTTCAAAGAACACCTGGCCAGCGGCTCAAAGGGGGGCAACACAAGTCTGGACAACACGAGGTTAAGGTCCCAAGCGGAGACAGGGGGGTCTAACCGAGGGGTACAACTTATCCAAACCCTTAAGGAACCTTTTGACCACAGGGTCAGAGAACAGAGAGACTCCAGCCGATCCAACATGGAAGGCGGAGAGTGAGACCACATGTACTTTGATGGAAGAGGTAGAGAGTCCACCGGACCTGAGTTCGAAGAGGTAGTCCAGAATGGATGGGACAGGTGCACAGGACGGGTGCACCCCCCTTCTGGACGCCCAAGACAAGAACCGCCACCACTTGGCTGCATAGGATCGCCTGGTGGATGGCTTCCTGCTACCTAGGAGCACCATTTGCACCTCCTGGGAACATTCCCTTTCTGGTTGCGTTAGCCACAGATAAACCAGGCCGTCAGGTGGAGAGAGCTGAGATTCTGGTGAACCATGATCCCCCTGTCCCAGGGCTGGGTCAGGAGATTCCGATCCGGCGGGAGTGTTATAGGCTCCTCACTGAGCATGTCCACCAGGATAGGGAACCAGAACTGCCTGGGCCACTGAGGGGCTATCAGGATGACCGTGGACCTGAAGGTCTTGACCCTGGTCAGAACCCTGGGAATTAGGAGAAACGGAGGGAATGCATAGAGGATGCCCACCGGCCATGGCACGGTCATGGCATCTCCCCTGGAGTGTTCCCCCAGCCCCAAGAGGGAGCAGTAACTCTGGCATTTGGTGTTGTGTGCTGAGGCAAACAGGTCTACTAGGGGATATCCCCACCTGTGGAAGACCTGATGAAGGGCCGAATCCTTGAGGGACTATTCGTGGGCTCTGAAGGACCTGCTCAGAGCATCGGCCAGCAAGTTTTTGCACCCCAGCAGGTACTCTGCCTGCAAAAGTATATCGTGCGCAACACACAGGTCCCACAGCAGCAAAGCCTCACGACAGAGGGGAGGTGACTGGGCTCCCCCCTGCCTGTTGATGTAGAACACAGCTGCCGTGTTGTCTAGGTGCAGCAGGATGGAGCGGCGCGAGAGCCTCGTGAGGAAGGCCTCGCAAGCTCTCCTGACTGCCCTGAGCTCCCGGACATTTATATGTAGGGCCCGCTCTGCAGGGGACCACAAGCCCTGGGTCCTGTGATGTCCCAGGTGCGCTCCCCAACCCAGGTCTGAAGCGTCTGTGACTAACGTCACCGAGGGGGGAAGTACAGTAAACGGAACCCCGCTGCACATGACAGCCTCCTGAGTCCACCACTGTAAGGAGGCAACTACCGCTGGAGGCACCGTCAGTACCATGTCCCAGAGACCCCTGGACTGGTCGAACACCTTTGCTAACCAGGCCTGCAACGATCTGAGCCTCATTTGAGCGTGGCATACTACATAAGTGCATGCTGCCATATGCCCCAGCATCCTCGAGCAGACTTGGGCGGTCGTAATGGGGAAGCGGGTTAACTCACAGACCAGCTCCACTACAGCCAGAAATCTGTTCCTGGGGAGGAATGCTCGCACCACCCTGGCGTCCAAGAGGGCCCCCATGAATTCTAGGTGCTCAGAGGGAGTCAACGATGACTTTTCCTCGTTTAGCATGAGGCCTAGTCTTAAGAAGAGAGTCCTTGTAAGGGAAACATGAGCCTCCACTTGTTCGTAGGATTGACCATGAATTAGCCAGTCATCTAGGTACGGAAAGACGTGTACCCCCTTTTTGCGGAGGAACGCGCTACGACTGACATGCATTTTGTGAAGACCCTCGGCGCTGTCGAAAGTCCAAAGGGGAGCACCGTAAACTGGAAGTGACAGCGGGACTCTATGAAGCGGAGAAACCTCCTGTGCCTGGATCTTACTGCCACGTGGAAGTAAGCGTCCTTGAGATCGAGAGTTGCGTACCAATCCCCTAACTGTAACACCGGGATGACAGAGGCCAAGGTTACCATTCTGAATTTGGATTTCACCACCGTCTTGTTGAGCTTCCTTAGGTCTAGAATGGGACGAACCCCGCCCTTGGGTTTTGGGACAATAAAATACCGGGAATAAAACCCCTTGCCCCGCAAGTGAGAAGGGACCCTCTCTATCGCTCCCTTTTGGAGGAGCACTAACACTTCCTGACGGAGAATGCCTTCTTGAGAGGTGTCCCTGAAAAGGGACGGGGCGGGTGGGTTGGAAGGGGGCGAGCCCAGGAAAGGAATAGTGTAGCCATCCCTGACTATTCTCAGAACCCAAACGTCGGTGGTGATTTCCGCCCAGGTGCGGGCAAAGTGGGATAACCTGGCCCCAAACAGGGAGCTGAGGGGGGGGGGGGGGAACTGGTGCGCAACTCTCTAGAGGACCGTCAAAATGGGTGCTTGGACTGTTGAGAGGGGCCCTGTCCAACCCCCCGGGGGTTGTCCCCTCTCGGGCAGTGACGATGACCTCTGGACGAAGACAGGGCCGCAGCCGCCCCCGCACCGCCACTGGGAGCGCGAGGACGGCGTCTCCAGTAATCCCCACGGGGGACCTGGGACTGCGTTCTCCCCTGTTGTCTGTAGGGGAGCTGACGTCGCTGAGGAGCCGGCGTGTGGATCCCAAGGACCGGAGAGTCGACCTCGTGTCTTTGAGCATATGGAGCCTCGAGTCGGTATGCTCGGAGAACAACGCTTTGCCGTTAAAAGGCAGGTCCTGTATAGTAGTCTGGACATCAGGAGGTATTCCAGACACCCGCAGCCAGGCACCACGGTGCATAACTACACCTGACGCCATGGTGCGGGCTGCAGAGTCAACGGCGTCCAGGGAAACCTGAAGAGCCGTGCGGGCGATGGTTCTGCCCTCCGTGGTCATAGCCCCAAACTCTTGACGTGTCTCGGCGGGGAGTTTATCTTTGAACTTATCCATCGCCTGCCATGTGTTGCATGCATATCGGCTCAGCATTGCCTGCTGATTAGCGATTCGGAGTTGCACCCCACCGGTGGCATACACTTTGCACCCCATTAAATCGAGGCGTTTGGGCTCCCTAGTCTTCGGGGACGGCCCCGGCTATGGAAGCCTCTCCTTCTGAGCCGCGGCTTGGACGACCAAGGACCCCAGGACAGGTTGGGAATACAGGTGCTCGTGTCCCGACTGCGGGACATAATAGCGCCTCTCGACTCCCTTTAAGATAGGGGTTAAGGAAGCCGGGGTCTGCCACAGGGCGTTTGTGATCTTAGCCACAGTTTTGTTGAATGGCAAAGCCAAACGGGTGGGCGCATCGTCGGACAGGATGTCCATCATCGAATCCGTGTCCTCTACTATTGGCTCCACAGGGACACCCAGGTTGGAGGCCAGACGCCGGAGCAACTCCCAATGCGACCGAGCATCCATGGTCGGCATCACCGGTGCAGGATCCGCTAAGGCCTCATCAGGAGACGATGACGACAATGACTCCTGAATCGGCACCGGATCCAGCGTAGGACCCGGTTCGGGGGCCTGCTGGGCAAGCACCACCGTGGGCAGAGGTGGCTCTGGCACCAAAGCCTGCAGGTCTCTAGCAGCATCTGGGGTTGCAGTCCTCTGAGGCAAGGGAGGGGGTCGCGACAGCGACGCCAACGGGGGTGCTCAGTGCCCGGAGACACTGGACACCGCGGACGGGGGCATAGGTCCTTGCCACTGATGGTATGCTCACGGCGTCCAGAAAGGCCAGTGCGGCTGAGGCAGCCAAGTCAGTTGCACGTGCGAACGATCGTGCCGGTGCCGGGAATGGGATCTATGCTCCGATGAAGCCCTCGAGGACCCCAACCTAAAAGAGCCCACATCTGAATCTGAAGAATAATCAGACTCGGGCCAGGGTGGCGCTGATGACGAGTACTCCGTTACCATCGGGGGGGGGGGGCCAACCTGGCCATGGATTCTGGCTTGCCTGCGTGCGCGTGATGAGGTCGTACCAGTGCCGGTACCAGAAAAGCAGGTGTCGGGCCTGACTGTGGCGCCGACACAGCACACGTTGACTGCAGTGCCGAGGTCGGTGCTGGTTGCGGGTGTGGAACTGCAGAGTCTAAGCGTCCCAGAGATGGCGCCCCTACCAGAGCTGCCATGGGTGCCATGGTGGGTAAAACTGATGGCACCGGAGCCGTGGTGGCCGCCCTAGAAGGAATTGGCGTCGATGGCAATGGTGGTACCGGCATGGCCCACAGGGCCGATGCTGGTACTATAGTCGGTGCTGAAGCTTGCAGCGGTGTCGGTGTTGAAGCTTGCAGCGGTGCCGAAACCGGAACTTGCTGCGGTGCCGAAGAGGGCAGTGCCGATGACTGTATCGGCACGACGCCGGTCAGGAGGCCCGGTGCCAGTACTGCTGACGGTGCTGTTGACGGTGTCACGCGGCCTGGGTCATACGGCACCGGCGCAGCTAAGATCGGTGCCGGGAGAGGTCCCAGCACCAAGGGAGGTCGAGTCCAGCCCAGCACCGGGTGAGGCCTGGCCGCCTGCGCCGATTCCGACATCGACATAGTGGTAAGCGGTACTGGTCCCACAGGGGACGGTCCCGCTGCATACGTGACCGGTGCTGACTGTTCCAACCGGTGCGGAGGAGAAACCGGTGCCAACATGGCTCCTGGTGTAGAAGACCTCGACCGCTCCGCCTCAACAGACAACGGAGGTAGTGAGGTTAATCAAGTCCTGCGCCGCCTCAAAAGTCTCCGGCGTTGAGGGACGATGCGAGCGTATTTGACCCGGACTGGATGGTCAGTCCGCTCGCTTCCGCCGCACAGCAGCACTTGGAGACGTCTGCACCGGCGACATGTAGCGACGGTGTAGGCCCGACCTGGACTTGCGGCTCAGACCTACCCCGCGAAGCCTTTAGTTTCTTCGGTGCTGGGGAGTGAGAACGGTGCCGGGCCCTCGGTACCGAAGGCCGCGCACGGGATGGGGTGTCCCGCTTCGACGCCGGTGCGCTGTGCACCATGGAGTGGCCAGTCGGTGCTGGTTGAAGAGCCGCCTCCATGAGGAGAAGCTTCAAATGGGAGTCTCACTCCCTTTTCGTGCGCGGCTTGAACGACCTGCAGATCTTACAGGCATCTGCTAAGTGGCCCTCACCCAAACACTTCAAGCAGCTATCATGAGGGTCTCCCTTAGGCATGAACTTGGTGCATACTGCACAAGCCTTAAAGCCTTGCGGCCCTGGCATTCCTCACCCACAAAGGGGGGAAGGAAAACAAAGAACTCGCTATCTAACTAATTAAAACTATTTACAACTATTTACAAACACTACACTAAGAGAAATGGGAACCATTAACTACTCCTGAGAGAGAGACACGCTCCAACGACCGTCACGGGTGGTAAGAAGGAACTGAGGAGGGGGCGCACCAGCAGGGGTACTTATGCTCTGCTATAGCGGCGCCACTCCAGGGGGCGACCTGCCGGCGCTACGGGTACCGCTCGGGAAAATGCTCCGGAGACACGGTGCACGCGGTGCGCACACCTGATTCGAATGGACATGAGCAACCACTCGAAGAAGAATGTTCCTGCTGCCTCTGTGCTCAAAAGCAGAGATTCTCAGGTGTTTATTCTGAGGCCTTATTTTGTCAAGAATTTTTCTCATTTTTTCTCTCCAGATTTCTGGGAGGAGAGAGGTTTTGTGGGGATCACTCTAAAGAAGGCTGAGGACATTTGTAGAAGGGTGAAAAGTAGACTGAAAATTCAGGCATATTTGAACTTGACTGTGGTATCAGGCATTTTCTATCTGCTCAGTTAGAATTTGCCTGTGCCAAGTTAAAGAGCAACTGTGTACTTTTTTCTGAATGAGCACCTTAATCTCTATCTTTATCATAAAGTAATAAACTAATAGATAGATGTTACAAATGTTTAATACCTATGTATATGTAATAGATGTAGATGTATCAGTGTAGATATATGTGTTCTTATTTTTTTTCAGCTAATAGTTTTTGCCTGAGTGATAATTAGCAATGTAAATATATGGTAAGTGTGTACTGCTATTTACCTGCCTCACAGAAATGAAGGATATTTTCTTGTTCCAAATATGACTTAGATAAAATTCTTTTGCCTCCTCTACAGCAGTGTTTTGAAGAAGAATGAGTGCGTGAGCATTGTTAACACCGAGTGTGACTTCTCTTCTCTTCCGGATTATGGCAACTACACCTTGCGAGTCAGAGCTGAGTCAGAGAATGAAGAGTCAGATTGGGTGAACATCATCTTTAAGCCAATTGATGACAGTAAGGCTTCCTCCTAATAGGCAACTTTTGACCACTAATAGTCAACTGTTAAGGAAATAAAATTGCGATTAATCTGAATAAGAAGAGATCTTAAAATACAGATTGTTCTAAATTTACAAATCATTTTAAGTAAAGCATGAAATATCCAAGTGCTATTTAGTATGTAGGTTGAACCAGGGCCGGATTAAGATCTTTGTAGGCCCTAGGCATTCTCCTAATCATAGGCCTTTAAATTAGATTACATATAAATATATAAGGGAGAAATGCTCTATCGCCTATATGCCTAATATCGTCCACTTTAATTTTCGCTTTTGAAAATGGTGCACTGTGTGTGCAATTCATGGTACTTCATGCTAAAATAACAGCCATTTTGATGTATATTACAATTAGGGTTGCCAGATGGTTTAACAAAAAATACCGAACACCCCTTCTTCCCCCTCCCACCCCCCCGCCAAAAAAAAACACCGGGAAAAAATTCTGTTGATGGGGAAAAAAAAGGAGGGGGGGGCCAAAGTTGTTAAGCAAAAACAACAAAAAAAGGCGCTGTGCCTTTAATGGTCCTGCACTCCTCACTCCCCCGCCTCCGCCAGACGCAGCAGGGGAAATTTGTCCCCACCGGGCTTCCATCCGAGGGAAACAGGAAATACAGGACATTTCACTTAACGGACAGTCCAGGCAAAAACCGGACACCTGGCAACCCTAATTCAATTAGATTTAGGATGTACCTGATGGTTAATCGGCTGATAAGGGCAAGTAATGGGATGTTGCTGCTCTGACTATATAATTTGATTTAGCAGTTTTCTTACTTTCGAGTCCATTACGAATTTTTTTGTTTTTTTTAGGCCCTAAACTTTTTGTAGGCCCTAGGCACTGTGTCTATTGTGCCTAATGGATAACATGGCCCTGGGTTGAACCTCTCTAATCCAGCACTCTCGGGACCTGACTGGTGCCGAATTTGCCAGACCATGGGAGGTCAATATTGGCTAGCAGCATTACTACCACTTCCACAGCTTATTGGTCTCTTAACAGACGTGTAGGGGTAAATTAGACCTAAATAACAGCACAGAACACTGAGAGCCAGGGCTGGTGGCTTTAAGCAAACTTTATGGGACTGTGGGAAACTTGGCCATACCCATGATAAGTGAACATACCACTAACTAAAATTATGCCGGACCACAGATGGTGCTGGACTAGAGATAGTCAACCTGTACTTTTTGGAAGAGTGGAGTTGTGCTCAGAAATACTCTTCAGGGAATTCTGCACCAAAATTTTTTGCACACTATATTTTCAAATTCAGCACAATTTTATATGTTTTACTTGTCAAAATAACACAATGTGATCACACCCGTTTCAATTATTTTTGGTCATTTATTTCAAAATACCTGTCAACAAGTATGTTCGTAAAAATACAGACAACAAAAAAGAATCAGGATATGTTTTTTGACAAATAGATTCCTTACTAATCATGTTAATACTGAATTGTGATAATTCATTCGAAATAAAATACAGACCCTTCAGAAGCAGTGCAAATGCTTGGTGAAGTCAGCGGTAATAGAGGAACTGAGAGAGAGGGAAGTAATTGCTGGGAAGGAGCCTGGATATGAACTTGGAGGGTTTTTGTGTGTGGGTGGGAAAAGTACGGAATAGGGTTGGGACTTTTGGCGGGGGGGGGAGAGATGAGAAAGGGTTGTTAAGGAGCTTCCCCCACACAGACCCTGGCTGACCCCTAGCCTCTCCCATTCAGTCAGGCACATCTGCCCCTAGATTGTCCCTCTTGAGTTCCTACACTCCCATGTGCCCTTGTACCCCTGTCCATATGTGCCCCTCCATCCCCACTCAGATATCTACTTTCCCCCTTTGGCTCTGCACCCCTTTCCCCTGTACCCATGGAGTCCTGTACTTCCCTCCTCCCTGTGGCCCTGTGCCTCCATTCTTATTCATTTCCCAGCCCCAGTCTGTCTTATCCCCCTAGTCCTTATGAGCCCCTGGCTGACACCCTAGCAGCCCCACATTGTCAGTCTCCCCGTGTCCCCTGTCTCTTTACTTGGGCCAATAGGCTCTGTGAAGAAGGCAAGCTCTTTCTCTTCCTTAGCTTGCAGGGAGCTGCTGCTTTGTTCTATCACCACAGTGCTCTCTGGTGGGCAAAAGGCAAAACTACAATCGCTTTCCAGCAGAAGCTTTTTTCTGTGCAAAAAATTAAAAATATGCACAGTTTATTCATTATGCTCACACTCAGTAGTGTAGTATTTCACCAGGAGTACAGAAAATGGAGTAAGATCACTTGTACATGTAGGTCATCACTGGCTCAGTTTGTCCATTCTGAGATATCTTTTGAGGGATTTTACCACATATGTATTTTCCCACTAAAAAAAAATTGCATACAAACATTTAGAGCAGGAGTGCTTTATATCTAGGAATTATAGCTTCCTATATATGTAAATCAGTTCAGCTATTTTCTTGTTACTAAAACAGGCAAAAAGAATTAAAAACCTCCAACCCTTATTTTTTGTCATATTAAAGGAAAAAAGTTTACTCTTTAGTTTTAAAACATTTTTTTGAAGGTACCATGTCTGGTGTTTGCTGCCCTGTGTGAAAGGTATGAAAGGAACTTGGCACTGCAATACTTTCTGATAGCAGAGATCTTGGCCAGCATGCTGCTGTCTGAGTTTTGGGGAGTAGGATTTTTATCAATTAATCTCCTTCCCCTTGTGCATCCTCACAATTATTTTATCTATTGCTAATTTTGTCAGACTACTTAACACTTCCATTTCTCCACTGCACAGCTGTCAATGGGAATCTATGCAAAAGACTTCTTTAGTTTCTCTCCTTTAGAGACAGTTCTTAGTTTTCGCTTTTTCTCTGGCTTGGCTTAGACTTACTTAAAACTTAAGCACTGAAAATTAAGAACTAGAAAGGTTGAGTTTCCAGTCTAATTTTCCCAACTGAATTGTTATTTATATCAGGATGGTGTTTGTGACATAATTTTTCCATATTTAATTCCATATTCATAAAATAATGTGGCAATTGCTCTTTAATCTCTTTACTTAGACATCTCTCGGTAAACTCACTGCCATATCCAGGCACTAATGAGTTTAAAGTATTAATTGAGGAAAACATTCCTCACAATAGGACAAAAGACCTAAGAACAATTACTCTGTGGGAAATCTGAAAATGATTATAATGGGAAGGTTACTTGTGTACCTTAATGCAAATGTAATACCTAAAAAAGAAGAAGAAATCTGGACAATGAGAGCGTGTTTATCTGTTTTCCAAAGCTTAACTTGGATAGAATTAGAACTGACCAGAACAGAAATATTGAACTACAACATAGAAAATTGAAGTATTTCACAAATATTACGAGAGTTAGGGTCAAGCCCAAAGAAACAATAATACTTCTCATGAACATCCACATTAGAGATCAAAACCATTAACAGGTCAGAGTTCTATAAAGTATTGCATTGAAAAAAGGGTTTTGATTCATGTTTGAAGAGTTAACTTCTAAGCAACTCTGACCTTCAAAAGCCATCGTATAATTGGACTGAGTCATCCATGCATAAAACTAATTGAGAAAAGACCTGGCAGCACTGGTGAAATCTGCAATATAGATAGGACTCTTAATCAGTGTATCATTTTTTACTACAGTATTTTTAATCCTGCTCATTGCAGTTACACATCTGCTTCCTGGCTATGCCACAGTTTCCACCAGCATGACCACCAACAGAGTTGGAGTTGTTGGAAAATTACAGACCCCAATATGTAGGTTCAGCCTAGGAACATCTGAGTTACCAATGGGAATTTTTTTTCACAACTTTAAACCAGTTTAAAACCAGTTGGAATTACCATGTAGGCAAGGCCACCACAGCTGGAATTGTTTTTACAACTAGTGTGAATTTCTGAAAAAATTATAGCCTTGTCTACATTGAGCTATTTCTTAAAATATCTCACTGATGCCTTGGGGTACCATTACCACTGATAGCAATGTTTGGAGTACAAGTGTAGACTGACCATCAGCATTTTTACAATCTGAGCACAGGGTTAGATGAGAAGGTGGTTAAAGTACTTCTCACTAGTTTACACTAGCATTCCCATTAGTGCTAGCACTTATACAGTGGTACAGCTGGAACACAAGGAGACTTTATGAAACAATTCATTGTAGATACAACCTAAGTGAGGAATAAAGTGCTCACTAAAATAAGTTATTTAGCGGAACAAACATTTAATAAACTAACTAGTTTCAAAAGATAAAAATATATCCTGTGATGTAAAAAATTAATAATAAATCCAGAAGCAACTCAAGAGTTTCAGTTTCTCAAATAAAAACAAGGAGTCCAGTGCACTTTAAAGACAAACACATTTATTAGGGCATTAGCTTTTGTGAGTTGCAGCTCACTTCATCAGATGCATGAAGTGAAAGATTGTGATGGCAGGGATATATACATAAATATAGAGATGGGAGTGTTACAACTGTCTTAATGAGCAGGACTTGACAAACTGCGGCGAGAGCTACTCGCCAGTCCCACACCGTGCATGCGCCAGACCGGCACTGTGCATGCGCACAGCGCCGGTGAATGGGGTGCACAGAGCGACTGGCTGAAATCTACTCACCACGGGCAAGTAGAATCAGCAGTTTGTCGAGCCCTGTTAATGAGGCTCATTAGCATAAAAACACTTTACCAGAAAGTTTCCTCAGTGACATCTGACATCACTGAGCCGCAGCTCACATGGGGAAACACAAGCAATAAGATGCCCAGGGAGCAGGTTCCGTAGTATTCTTATCTCTGCCATTAGTGAAAGCAGCTTGAAGGACAGAACTGAGAGAAGAAGTGGGCTGTGCCCACGAAAGCTCATGACACCATCTACATGTTTTGTTAATCTATAAAGTGCTACCAGACCTTTTGTTGCTTTTTAAGTTTAGAACTGAGAGTGGCAGACAGCAAAAATGTTAACTGTAAAGACAAAGTCACTTTATGAGTTTATTTACCCTTGATTCTTTGAGGTTAAAGAGTTTTCTTCAAGGTAATGATAGTGATAAGGTATAGTGCTGTATACCATATAAAAATAACTGTCTGAGAAGAGATTGTATTTTTGTGATTTTTGTTTTCTGATCTCTTTTCATTTAGCTGTCATTGGACCACCTGATGTAAAAGTGAAATCTGAATCTGGATCTTTGTATATAGATTTCGTAGGCCCTTTCGCTATACGTGACTTGGACAAGTGGCCTTTAAAAGAATTTTATGGCAGCTCTTGGGTTTACAGGGTGCTATACTGGAAAAAAAGCAATAGCAAAGAGGTAACTTTTGTTCAACTGACTCTCTTTTGTGACTCTGATTTACAGCTGCAGCTTTGAATGGGCATTTCTAGGTATATGACTGTATAATGTTTTGAGGCATAACTGCTGAAGCAAAAACAAGATCTCTGAAAGTTAGTGATATCAGGAATTTATAATTATCACAATCTGCTTCAATAGCAAACTGGCAGAGGGAATTAGTAACCACCTACTAAATGGGCATAAACTATCCTTCAATAGTTACAAATAGTTATTAAATTATGAGCCTTTATCCCCTTTATGCATCAATGTTTTAATTTTTTTAGTGGCATATGCTACAGTCATCACCACAGTACCCATGCACACCACACAAAAAAATTAACTTAGAAATGCTATGGGGTAAAAATAACTAGAGATATAATGAATAGCTGATCTGCAACCAGTCATATGTGATTCAAGCAGTTTTCCTAGAATGATCTATTGTACAGTACTGGCTTGAAAAAAGGCTGGATTTTGGATTCTTAACATGGCTACTACTATCCTCTCCCGGGGTGGGCATGTCCCACAGACTTACCACTGTACTCTATGCATGTGAAAAAACAAAAATAATAGATTAATTATGGTGTGATAGAATGCTGTATTTGATCCAAGAAAGATATTATTTTCTATCGGTCTCAGTGGAAATATACTAGATCTCTGTGCAACACAGGACATTTTTATACATGAACACTTTGGTGCCTAGATATTAGTCTGATTCATATTAGGTATCCTTCAAAATTCCCAGTCTAGTATTTAGTACCCAGATGCAGAAATAAAGGAATCTTCTCACCTCTTTAGCCTCAGCTCAGGAATAATGGAGGAGAAAGGGGGAAAGAGAGAATTATTCTGAAGGGTAAGTCAGTGAGTCCATCCATACCTGGCAGTGCCAGATTTATACACAAGTTAAGTAAGGTACATTTTACAGCCTCAGATTTTGAGGACCTCTAAATACAAAAAAAATTACTAATTTGTAGTGGCCTATGTACATCCTCACCTATGCACAGGTATATAGGCAATTCTGTTTTCATTGTCCTTTCTATTAGTATAATACATATCTTTTGGTAATGCTGTGGGGCTTCTTAAACCTGATATAGCTGAGCTTCAGCATGTCTTAATCTGGCCCTGATACCTGGTCAAGCTGCCAATTGGTCAAGTTGGCAAACTGCCAAAGGAAGCAAGTTACTCAAAAGGAGATGTCACTGAGAATATTCAGGTTCCCGCACTGGAGTAAGAACCTGGGAGATTCTCAGTGATTAAAAAAGACTCTAAGAAGTGCCAGACAATTTCATTTGATCATTTAAAAAAAATTAGTACATGGATAGATTGTTCAAGTACATTTATTCCCCCACAGCAACGAAATCTCTTAAAGCTAACCAGCAGAAAAGTGTCCTAGTTTACTGTAAGCCAAGTCAATAAATAGCAGCACTTTTGGCTAGTGTCACTTAGTGTAATGTTGCATAGGCATAGAGACAATCTCTTTTGGTAGCCACCTCCTTAACCACATACAGATTTCTACTCTTAAGACTAATACCATTAAACACACCCAGAAGAAAGTAAAAAGTCAGTGCTGTGTACAGTCACACACAAAATACTTTTACATTGACCAGCTGTTTTAAGCAGGCAGCATGCCACATTCTACATTAGCTAATGTTTGAGTAGTTTTCATATGTAACCCTAAATAGAGTGTGTTGTGTGAATATTTGCTTGGTTTTGTTAGCTGCTAGATCTTTTTTAAATAATGCTACTTAGAATTCTGTGCACATTTATATAATAGCTTTAGAGTCACTCTTCTGCTATAATGTGTCTCTTGAAAAATTCTTTTATTGCATAGTGGAAGGAAAATTCCTGTAAATCTGATCAGAAGAAATTTAAAGCCCACCTATTGTCATTCAGTGAACCAGTTTAAGAGCTAGGATTTCAACACTGTTATAGCTCTTGTTTTGTAAGGTGATTATTTTTCACCATCAATAAGATGTTTTAGAATAGAAAAAGGATTTTGAAGACCGCTGATTAATTTTAATATTTGCAGTGTCCTTTTTAGGCAATTCTTAAAAGGAAATTTTTCTTTGATTATTGTTGAGTAAGTAATATGGAAAACTACAAAATCTGTTTTAACTGCTGATATTTTAAAGTTTCAGAGGGGTAGCTATGTTAGTCTGTTTTAGCAAAAACAATGAGGACCCCTGTGGCACCTTAAAGACTAACATATTTTATTAGTCTTTCAGGTGCCACAGGACTCCTTGTTGCTATTGATATTTTAAACTTTTGTTTTTTCTGGAACTAGATATGGTATAAACCCAATCCATAGTGCAGCTATGAATGCAAAGACTACTAAATGGAGTTGTAATTAAAAACTAGTGCTCTAGTTTGTCAGTTAATTGGAACTTGAATTTGTCTTTGAATTTTCTGTATTTTTCTTTCATATAGGTTATAACCAGAGATGCTAACTATAACTCAGAAATATTATCTGATTTGGACTCTTGGACAATATATTGTCTTCAAGTTCAAGTAGTTATTCCTGAATTGAACAAAAGAGGGGAACTGAGTGAAGAGATCTGTGATATGACAACTGATAATGGTATCGCTAATGCAGCAGCAGTACATTATAAACATCTTGATTAATTAAGAAATTCTGTAAGATGCTTATTCATTGTTTATACAAGAAACAGAAACATGTAAACCTTCAGAAATTATTTGGAACTTCTGTATTCATTGTGATATCCAAGCATATCTCTGATTTGCAAAAAAAAGGAAACCTTTAATTCAGTCTCTTATCGCTAAAAATAATAAGATACACAGCAGATAAAATTTATTGTAGTGAAGAAGGCCCAAAATGTACTGTAGTGCAGTGGGCCTCCATGGGACACATGCCCCCTTTAAGCCCTCAAAGCAAGTAATTTAAGTAGTGCATTGGCCTTATTGGCCCCTCTGCATAAACATCATTTATCCATAAATGGGTGAAAGTAACATAAATTTCATACAGGTACTGTTATTGTCTCCACGGGAGGGGGAGTTTGGAGTTGCAATATGACAGTACCTGTAAATATAAGTGTGGTGTGGAATGTGGGGGGCTCAAGGCACGGGTTGGGGGTGTGTGGGTGTGGGGGGGTCAGGGCAGAGGGTTGGAGTGTGGAGGGGTGCAGGAATCAGGGCAGGGGGCTCAGGGTGTGGGGGGCTCTGGGCAGGGGGTTGGGTGTGGAGGGGAGTGCCGGGAGGCAAGAGCGCCTATTTGGGAGGGCAGTGAGACTGAATCCCCTCCCCCAGTTTCTACTGATGCTGCTTGTTTCTTGATCTTCCCCTTCTTTCCTCTAGCTCCTTCACAGTGATAGCTCATTGTGTGGGTCACTCACTCCTCTGTCCCCTCCCTGCACCAACCAGGAGGGAGAGGAAGAGGAACACAGGGACACTGTGAGCTTTCCTCTCACTCCCTGACAGTGTCAGAAGGGGAACAGCAAGTAAAAACAGCATTGGTAGGAATGAGGGGCTTCAGTCCCTCCAGCCTTTCCTAAAGGGCAACTTGGGTGGGGGGCTTGGGACTGGGACAGTCCCAGACGGATTTGGGGCACGCTCCCTGCAAACCCTTTTCACCTGCCTGCTGCTTAGCACAGCAGCCTGCAGTAAGGATGTTAAATAACGATTAATTTATTGGGTGAGTAGTCGAAGGAATTTCCATCAACTAGTCAATAGGCAATTGTGCATTCCTCCTTTGAAATGTACAAGAGCTCCAGTGGGCCTGGGGGCTCTTGTGCATTTCAAAGCGGAAGCACACGCGTGGAGCCCAGAGTCAGTGGGACTTCCCATTGGCCCCGTGCTGCACACGGCGCACCAGCTTTGAAATGTACAAGAGTCCCCAGTGGGGGCTCTTGTGCATTTCAAAAAGGAAGAGCCCACATGGAGCCCAGGGTCAGTGGGAGACATGGACTCCAGGCTCTATGCGGCACTGCCACTTTGAAATGCCACATGGAGCCGGGGTCAGCTGGGGACTCCCCAGCTGATCCCGGGCTCTGTGCACTTTAAAATGCTGTGCTGGAGCCTGGGATCAGCTGGGGAGTCCCCAGCTGATCTCGAGTTCTGTGGAAATGCCGCGTGGAGCCTGGGGTCAGCTGGGCACCGATCCCAGGCTCCACACGGCATTTCCGTGGAACCCAGGATCAGGTGGGGATTCCCAGATGATCCCGGGCTCCACTCAGCAGTTCAAAGCAGCAGTGCCGCACAGAGTCCGGGATCAGCTGGGGACTCTCCAGCTGACTCCGGGTTCCGCGGAAATGCCTCAGGCTCCATGCGGCGCTGCCACCTTGAAACACTGCAGCGGCGTTTCAAAGGAGCAGCACCACACAGAGCCCAGGATCAGCTGTATGGCACTGCCAAGGAGACTTAAGATTTTGCCCAAGTTTCCTCTATGTGCAAACTGAAGCTATCATTATTATTGATTCATAATATAAACTAGTTTCTTTGTCTCAATATTTTATTTTTATGCAACTATACCAGTAAGTATCAATCATAAAGAATTCTCCACAGTGCCTAATCTAGATTCCAGTCTTTCATTTTTTTTATAGCACTAATTTTAGAGTGTAAACTGTCGGACTGCTCCAATTTGCAGCCATACCACCTTACCAGCTATGTGTGGAATAACTATTTATGGTGGCTAGAGCCACCGTCAGTGAGGTGGCCTTGTCTTAGAAGAGAGCTTCGTGTTTCCATATAAGAAGAAAAGTGCAGTCCCAGACTAATTAGTAAATAGCTGCTTAAAATCATAGACAGTCTTTAAAAAGTTTAGACAAATCTTTATTTGTATCACATGCTGTGACAGCCTTGTACATGAAACCAAGCTTTAGAAGACACAATATTTTGGAAGTTTAAGGAATTTTGGACTGCTGCTGTGTCTCCAAGTTTGTTGCCATTTTTGTTACAATTATTTCATTTTCTCCTTTAGCGAGAAATAGAATTCAGTGCTCTGGTTTGAAGAACCCAGGCATAAGTGTACATGTTGTTACCCTGCTTTCCTCTTTTTCCCCATTTACTTAGAATTTTCTTCTTTCTGTAAATGTTTATATATCATGGCCATAGGTTAAACTTATCTAGTAAGAATGTCATGAGCAGGTTTGAAGTGGAAACACAGTTGAGACCTTCTTTTGGGAACAGTTGAGACCTTTCCCTTCATTTGGGAACAAAATGATATATTTGTTCATTCTCAAAATAGTTGTTAAAATGAAAAAGTGGAGGAAAAAAAATCTTGTACAGGTTGGACCTCCCTGGTCCTGCATCCTTGAGACTTGACTGGGTACCGGATGAGGGATTTTTCCAGACCAGGGGAGGTCATGACAGGCCCCCTGCTGCCAGCCACCCCCTGCCAACCTCCCGCCCACTGGGCTTCCTGGCTCCCTACCCGGCCCAGCTGAGCCACACACTGGCTCCTGTTCTTCCCCCCTCTCAGTCCAACTGAGCCACGGGCCAACTCCCAGGTCCCCATTTTCCCGTAGCACTGGGACTCTCTGATCCTGGAACATCTGTGGTCATGCTGGACCATGGATGTTGCCAGACCAGAGAATTCCAGATTTTAGAGGTCCACCCTTTATTTACTTAAGAAAATTAAATTCTGAAAATTGTATATTCAAAATAATAAAGAATAATCAGGTTAAGAATTTATCTTCTTGTTTCTTGCAGGTATAACTCCAGTGTGGATAATTGTCACTGTTCTTTTAGTATCGATGTTGGTTGTTTTAGTATTAGTTCCTGCTTGTTTCTTTACCTTCATATATATATATCGGCAGGTCAGATATGTCGTCTGCCCTACGTATTCTTTTCCACAACATCTGAAGGAGGTATGTCTAATTGGTATTCAATATAAAATAATTAAGACAGACATCTGGGAGAGCCTCTTATCAATCAGACTCCCAAAAGCTTGCCACTTTCTGATTAATGCACGTTAACTTTCTGACAGCAGTTCCTCATTCTTGCAAATGCACCTGGATTGTTAACTAGCTGTACTGTGGTTGCATAGGTTCTGCCAGAAGCAAATACATGGGGTAATGCTGGTCATTAGGTGCCTAAGCTAAAAATATTCAGGTGTAGTATATCTGTTGCAAAATAATAGATGATGATGATGATAATAGTAGTCTTAGTAGCTATGTGGTATGATCTATTAAGTTATATCAACTTGGTTACATGTTCATTTGTGATAAACTGCTCTTATGGTTGACTTTCATTTCAAATCCTTAATCAACTGCAAAAGTTGACTACTGTGTTACTAAAGACTTGGCATCAAACTGAGCAGTGATTCAAGTGTGTGTGTAAGTGGTGAAGTAATGTGACTTGCACCAATTCATCGTTCAGTTGGCTTCAGTCTTCTCCCATACTACATAAAGACTGGACTACACCTAAAATGTATACTGACATAGCTAAGTTGGTCAGGGGTGTAATAGAACCACATCCCATAGTGACATTCCTATGCTGATAACTCCACCCCACTTCCCATGCCTATAAATATAACTGTGCTAACAAAACAAGACTTCTAACAGCATAACTAACTTTGTTTGGGAACGTGGTTTCTTATACTGGTAGAACGCCTGCAGCTTCTCCAGCCTGGCCCTCCGTGGGCGGGGCTGCTCTGGCTGCACCAAATTATCGATTAACTAGTTACCAGGTAAGTATGACGGTAAGGCTAATGCTTACCAAGTAACTGCTTAGCCTTTTACATCCCTATTTCAAACTACGAGTTGTGACCCAGTACTGGGTCACAGAATGTCAGGCACTGAGTCACCTTGCTGTAGAGTGACCAGGTGATCAGCAGAAGTACTAAGGCAGGCTTCCTGTCTGTCTTAGCGCCAAGGATCATGCGGCACCCCGGAAGTGATCAACAGCAGGTCCAGCTCTTAGGTGGGAAGGTCATGGAGCTCTTTGCGCTGTCCCGCCCCAAGCTCTGGCTCTGCACTCCCATTGGCCCCACCCCAAAGCTTTCACCCCCAGATGGAGCCCTCACTCCTCTGCAACCGAAACCCCATTCCTGGCCCCACCTCTGGGCCTGCACTCTATTCAAAAGATATAAAGATGCTGGGTCATGGGCATGAACAGTTTTCTTCAACTGGGTTGCAAGAAAAAAAGTTTGAAATCACTGGTATACACAAAATTCCCCCTAAAAATTGAAGAAGGTTACATACGGATTTTGTGAAGAAAAGACCCATACAATTTTCATTATGCTAGACTTTTGTAGGGAAATATAACAATATGCATCCTAAAAAGGGTATGGGGGTAACACGTTATTTTATTTTATTTTATTGGGAAGGGAACTACATCCAATGTCTCATTTTAGAGCTCCAGTTCAGGGTTAAATAAGCCAAAATGAAAGACACGAGAAAAGTGCAGCAATAACTAGATGATTTGTTTAACATTCAGAGTACTCTATGTAATCTCATTTCTTCATGCAAATTCTGATACTGCAACTCATTCAGATTTAACAATGCCACTTCTGTGAGAGGCATTGTGCTTAGGTCAATGTATTTAGGTCGACACTGCATTGCTTACATTGATTGTTGCCACCTTTCAAAAGCTGTCCTGCAATGTCCATGCTGATAGTTAAATCAGTGTCAGTGCTCCTGGTGAGAATTCACACCCCTCAACACACGGAGCGTAGTATGGACATGCAAAAGTGATTTAATTATTGTGGTGAAACTGTAAACTGACATATCTTTGGTTAATTTAATTTTGTAGTGTAGACTTGCCCTGAGTTACACTGTATGAGATTGTGCACAAAGAAACTGGCAGTTGTTCAGAATGTTATGGACATTAAGGGCAGATCTACACTAGAAATTTGCAGTTGCACTGCTCTCCCATTGGCTTAATATCTTCACCTCCATGAGAGGCGGTTGCTCTATTAGTAAGAGAAGTTTGCCCACTGACATAGAGCTGTCTACATGGCAAAGTTAAGGTCAGTATAACAGGATTTTTCACCCCCCTGAGCAATGTAGTTATATTGGAGTGGGTATATAGTGTAAACCAAGCCTAAGCAAATCATCTTGCATTATTACTGCACTGTTCTTGTGTCCTTTATTTTGGCGCATTTAACCTTCAACTTGAATTTAGCTGATTGAAAAGTTTAGCGCCCTGATTCAGCATGGTATTAGCCCTTAAAGTTAGACATATGCATGAATACTTTACTGAATTAAATCCTTAGTTACTGAGAAAGTAGAAATAGTATAAATTACCATTGGACACAATCAAGCTTCGGCATTTTTCCCTGAAGCTTCTAGCAGATGAGGGAAGCTTTTTTGTTTTCACTTTACAGGCTGATACTGATTTGACTTGCCAAATTTCTATCTTGCATAGTTTAACAAAGTGAGCCTTGGCAAAGAACTGAATACAATATAGTAGACAATAGATTCAGTACATGACTGTTTGAGACTGCATGAGGCTGAAAGAAAATTTCAAACCACAGCATACTATAGTACAGCGGTTTTCAAACTGGGATTTGTGTACTTCAGAGGGTATGCAAGCAGTTGTTAACAGGTACACAAGAAAAATCCTGTAATGGTGAACAGTGCATTGTGTTCTCCCTTACAGACCTTTTTATTTTCTGTTTTCATAGTTATATTTTGATCCTATCTCACATGGTAGATTACAGATTTTTGAAAAAGGGCACACAGTCTAAAAAGTTTGAAAGTCACTGTGATAGGAAAATATGTCCACAGCTTAGTTATTATTTATTAAAATAAATAGAATTGTTCACAGAATCTTTTTAAAATAATATTAAGGGAGTATAACAGAAAAGGGTTAGATGGGGGAGGAGAAAAGTGGTGGTACTCTCGTAAGTATCACACCCAAATAAATTATGCCCATGTGAATTGCTAATTTGAGCCATTGTTCATACCAGATTGAATAGGCATTTAGTATATGATCATATCACTGCTCTGAGCTCCATAGGGACCCTTGAGCTTGGCTCCCTCTTCACTGGAAGGAGCTGCGTATGAAGGGATATTGTTGTATCTTCCAAATTCCATCCACTTGTGGCATCCAGATGAGATATCACATCACACTAAATTGTATAAATCTGTAATCCTCCCTCTCTCCTTTACTTGAGAAAGAAAATAGTTAATGTTGACATTTAAATCATCTGTATCAGACATATAATTTAACGCCTCTGTGAGCTGAATGGGGCAATTCACACCTCTAAGATCATCTGCTCCATCTCTGTTCAGACTTCTATTGGCTAGACCAGGGCTGGGCAAAATACGGCAGATCTGGCCCATGGACCGCCCTGCTGGGACCCTCAGGCACACAACTGCCGCAGGTGTAAAGTGCAGTCCGGTGGCTCTCTGTTCTGGGTGGAGGGGGATGCTTAATGTGATCTTGCCACACCCAATCCAATCCTCAGCTCCTATTGGCTGGAAACAACCAGCCAATAGGAGCTGAGAGATTGGCCTGGAGTAGGGGGGCAGCGCAAGCCTTTTTCTCCCCTCTTGGAGCTGAGAGCCACATGGAGGGAATAGCCTGCAATATTAAATGATCTGGGACTGCAGCAGGCAGGGAGCCCAGCTTGCTCCCTCTGTGACCATAGCCTAATGCAGGCAGGAAATAGTTCTGTTTGTCTTGATTATTTTATTCTAATCAAACACATTTCTGTAGATGGTATTTGCCTTTTCAGGCCCAGCCAAAGAGTTTGTGGGGCCTAAAGTGGCACGCTGTGGTTGGCTGCGCCATGCAAGTGAGCAGTCAGGTGGGCGGGCACCTGGCAGCATGGGGCCCTGAAGGTGCAGGGCCCAAGGCAGCCTCCTTGCTCACCTGTCCTAAGGCAGGGCCTATGTTTTTTTCAAACTATTTGAGCAACACTGTGAGAGATCAGCAAAACTGTAGTTGCCTAGATCAGCAGTTCCCAACCGGCAGTCCACAGACCAGCAGCAGGACGCGAACTCCTGCCTGCCAGGCCACATTATGCTACCAGGCCATACCCCCAGCAGCTAATGAGCTCTGCCCGCAGGGGGTCCCCACACAGCAGCAGGATGAGTGGCCTGGCAGGCAACCGGGTGTGCTGCGGCTGGAGCCGGGGCAGCAGTGAGGCTGTCCCTACTAGGGCAGCCTCACCATGGCCTGGGTTCCAGCTCCAGTGGCTGCTATGTGACCTGGCTGGTGGGGCCACGTGATGGACCACTGCAGCGCCTGCTGCTACACGTGGCACTGGGCCCCAGCTGAGTGCTGCAGCAGCCAAGCTCCACGTGGCACTCGGCCCCAGTTGAATGCCGCTGTGCTCAGCAGGGGCCCGGCTACTGCAGTGTTCAGCAGGGGCCCGGCCCACTGTGTGCTCTATGCAGTCCACCTGCAGTGCAAGGAAGTGCTCTGCACTCACCTGACAGCTGGGAGGCAGCAGCAGGGCGTAGTGAGAAGGGCAGGGCAGGGCAGGCACAGAGGCTCTGGGGGTGGGGTTCATGCTGGGGGTGCTCTGGACGCAGAGGACTCTAAGAGGCGGAAGGAGGGGCTGACACTGAGCGGTACTGTGACGTCCAGGACTGGGAGGCTCTGCAGGTGAGGCTTGGACTGGGGGCTGGCACAGGGGGAACCAGGGGCAACTGGGTGCAGTGGGGCTCTGGAAACAGAAGGCTGGCACTGAAGCATTTGGGGCAGGGAGGCTGGCACTGGGAAGGTTGGGTTCAGGTGATTCTGGGGTCAGTGGCTAGTGCTGGGAGGTAGTGGCAGGGTGAGGAGCTCTAGGGGTTAGGGCTGGCAGTGGGGGCTGGAGCTTTTTATACTGGGGACCAGCAAACCCATTCACAAACATTTGGCAGACTGGCAACATGTTTGCATATTTGAATATTCATTATTTGCATAATGAATATGCAAATGTGTGAATAAAATGTTACCAGTCTGCCAAAATTTGTGAATGGGTTTGCTGGTCCCCAGTATAAAAAAAGTTGGGAAGCACTGGCCTCAACTATATGAGTTTAAACATAGGCATAGTTTGACTTCTGTATGGGGGTAGGAGGTCACTTCAGCCCAACGGAGACATGCATGAAGGGCATTCCACACTTACTCGAGGTTTGCAGTTTTGCCATGCAACACATCCCCCAAATACCCAAATATGGCCACAATTTAAATGTCAAATAAAATAGTGCTGAAAAAGTCCAGAGGTTAATAGTACAGACAACTCTTTTGTTACCATTGTATAGTTCTTACAGATGCTAAAAAATTACTTAAGAACAATTTTGTTATGTCTCTGCACTGCATTTAACCCTCATTTGAGTAATAATTCAGAATTATTGTGATTTGCTTTGAAATAGATTCTATTTGCTTTGACAAGGTTATATTAAAAGTAATAATCATTTCTGTGTCTTATTACTGTAGTGTTACTCCAGAGAAAACTTTCAGTCCATTCGGGTACCCATTGCTTCTTGGATGAGCATGTTGGTGTATCAATAGCAAGATAAAAGAGAATCTGATTAGGTCATGTTGAAGAAAAGGTGGTTCAATGCATGTTGAAGAGAGTAAAAATGAATAGAGAAATTTCAAAGTAGTTGCATAAGGGCTGGTCTATACTTAAAATTTTTGGTGGAATAGCTATTATGGTCAGGGGTGCAATTATTTGCCCACACTCTAACCACCAACGTTATACCAGCAAAACCCTAGCTTAGATGCATTTATACGTCAAAAAAGGTCCCTTTGCTGGTATGATAGCATATTTTATTCAGGGAACTGACATAACCCTTTCAGACAAAAGCACTCTTTTACAAATATAAGCAGAATCTAGGAGGGATTGCCAATATAGCTAGACCTTTTCTAGCGTACATGAGGCCAAAGACAGTGATTCACCAGTGCAAGGCCTTTAAAAACTGTTGAGGAAAAATAACTGAAGCAGATGCTGGAAAAAGAGAGATAAGCACAGCTTGATAGTTATTTCCCCTCTCTTCCTTCAGTTTCTGAGCAAGCCTTCCTACAGTTCACAGTTTCTTTCATCACAGTCACCAGAAGAGAATCAGTCCTATGACAAGTTAACTGTTATTTCAGAGGAATATGAAAACTGTAGCAATGAGACAAGCAACACAGAGGAACAGCTTCAGGACTCCGAAGAGGAGATTTCTATTTCAGAAGAAGCTTCAGCTTTCAAAAAGGGATCAAGTTCAGTCTTTATATCTGATTCAGGCTGAAAAGAAATAACCAAAAACTCATTTAGATGTGACTTTATAGTGAGACTGTAACAGCAAGCACTTGGTAAACTTCCAGATTTAAAATGTGTAAAGAGAATTTTGTCAATCATATTTATTTTTCAACTCTGAGAAACATTATAAATGAGTCCTGTAGTAGGATGCAATTCTTAGCCACTCATTTTTAATTACTTACTTATTTATAACCTGTGAAATAATAATATTGCTCCATGTGGTACTACTTATAAAGTATTAAATATATAATTCATTTTTTATTTTATTGTATATTTATTATTAAAGTTGACCAGAATTGTGAATACCATAGCATAATTTTCAAAAGAAACTTTTCCTGTCCACGAAAACTTAAGATTTTACTGATTTTTGGTATGAAAATCTTTAAATTTTGTTTCAGTAACTGGCCTAAAATCTGACTAGTAGCAACTAGATTAATATTTTAGGATTGATTTATACATAACACTAACATTATTAAGTTATTCTTGATAGTACTACCTTAATAAAATAGCTAACAAATTCCGTATGTTTCAAATGTGAGAAATTAGCTATGGACCATACTTCCTCATAGGCTTACCGTGGGGTCAATGGAGGTATTACACCAGGGATGGGCAAAAAGTAGCCCACAGGACAGATGTGATTCACCAGAGTTAGTCTGCCAGACTTTTTACCTGTGCACCTGTAGGTACGACTGTTTGCCATTCCCAGCCAATGGGAGCTGCGGGAAGTGGCACAGACCAGCCACTACTTCTTGTATCTCCCATTGATTGAGAGAGGCAATTCACAGCCAACAGTCTAGCCTGCAAGCAGCCTAACCTGCAGATGTGCAGCTAAATAAAGCATTTCGTGCCCTTGGCAAACCACATCTGGCCTGCAGGCCACTTATTACCCACCCCTGCTTTATACCCTTTGAGACTCTGCCCTTAGTTCTTATAGCAAATCATGTTGGGCCTAATCCAAAATCACAGAAGTCAGTGAAAAGACTTTTCAGGAAATGGGGTTAAATATTAATCTACTAGACCAGATAGCTTAATTAATACTCAGTTCACAAATGATCAGTAGCTAGGATATATTTCTGTGCACATAAAAAGAGAATAGCTGCTGTAAGGGCAAAGAAAAAAAATACTGGGCATATAGTATGATTTTACTGTAAGAAACAAATCCTTCAAGCGCTGCAAAGTTATCTGAACATATTATATTAATTCAGAAAAATATCAAAATCTCCCTCAGCAAAAGTGGATTGCAATGAATATATTATATATAACATAATTTGTTGAATGGGTGGCAACATTCAGTGTCATAATTTTTGTTGTTATATGGATAGGATAAATATGCATCTTTTAGAGAACTAATTCAGAAAGAATACACAAAAATCAAAAGGGATGTTTCTTCAACATATCACATTAGTATATATTCATATAATTTTTTGTTTGTCTTTTAAAATATTAATGGACAAAATATCAAGGAAATGGAGGAAGGTTAAAAAAATCATTTTCATCACAGAAAAGAATTTTGTTACAGGGACATTTTTTCAACAATTACTCTCATAGCTCCTTTTTTATATATTTCTTTAATCTAAATGTGCAGAACAACATTTTTTATTTAATACTGATCCAGAGTATGACATGTGAATAATATATTTTATAGATATACTGTTTGTATAAATACTAATTTTACCTAATGTATGTGAATAAAATATATAGTGACAAAAGTGTCTGATTCATGCCATATTCATTATACTCATTAAGAGTCAACTTTTTACAGCTAGCAAGGAAAAAAGTCACAACTGTTCTAGACTCTGGTAGCCCCTCTTGCATTTCCCTGCTTTCACACCACACCGTCAGATAAACTGATTTCTGGGAGTTGGAAATAAAAAGCTTGGAGATAGATGTGATTTGTTTGACTTTGTCTCCATGGGCAGCAATTTTTTTAGTTCTGTTGGCAGGTGTCTAGTTTCAGCAGTGATTTAAGGAAGAGAGATCTATATTTACTGTTTACTTTTCACTGTATGAAAAGGAGCCTACCTGTAAGAGCTGTGCAATATTTATTTTAAAATAATAATAATTTGAATACAACACTCACAGTGCAGTCAGGAAAAGCCCCAAAAAATAGATGGGTCTTACAGCAAGCCCTGAAGGGTAAGAAATCCATAGCCATTTTTTAAACCACAACAAACACTATGTTGTGTAGTGCAGTGGTCTCCAACCTTTTTAAGCATGAGATCACTTTTTGAATTTAAGTGCTATCTAAGATCTACCTCAAACCCAAATACCCTTGCCCTACCTCCTTCCTACCCCTTTTCCAAGGCCCCATCCCTGCTTACTTCATCCTCTCTCACTTTTATTAGGCTGGGGGTAGGTGGGAGGGAGGGGATGCGGTTTCTGATCTTGGGCTAAAGGATTTGGAGTGTGAGAGGGGTTCTGAGATGAGCCTGGAGCAGGGAGTTGAGGTACAGGAGTGGTGCAGGCTCTGGGAGGGAGTTTCGGTACAGGGGGACTCAGGGCTGGGGTTTGGGGTGCAGGAGGGATTCAGGACTGGGGCCAGGGTTTGAGATGCAGGCTCCAGCTGGGCACCCTTTATCACAGGTGACTGCTGGGTGGTGGTGCAGGGAGCTAAGGCAGGCTCACCCCTATACTGGCCCTGTACCACTCCCAAAAGCAGCCAACAAACTCCATCCCTGCCCTCCCTCTGCTCTGTGGAGATGGGGTATAGGGTGAAGGGAGGGGCACCCTGATATCAGCACCGCCTCCTCCTCTTCTTCCTTTGCCCTGCATAGCAAGCAAGAGACTCCCAGGGTTAGGAGGCTGCTCCAAGGCAGAGGGCAGGAGCAGCATGGCAGTGCTGAGAGGGGCAGATGGAAGTGCCAGTGCTTGTCAAAGGCTCCAAGAACCCAATCTACTAGTTAGTGACCACTGGTATAGTGGAAGATCATGACAGAGTGCTGTGAAACACCAGAACCCAGCACTCTGGTCACTTTTCAATCAATTAGGCTGATTAAGGAGAGGAAGTATGGCAGGCACCCATCCTGACTTCACCAAGAGATCTTCAATTATCCAAAACTCAAAAAGAAATCCCAAAAATGCAGGGACTAGGATAAATTACAAAGGATAAATAAAAAAACATGACTGCATAGGGACAAAATTAAAAAGACCCAGGCACAAAATGAAATTAAATTAGGTAGGGACTGTGATGGGGCCCTGCAGCTCAGCACTATAGAACAGACTCTGGACTGGGCCCAGCTGACTGAAAGCACCCCTCCCCGATGGCCTTGCCGGGCTTGCTCACAGGTGAGCTGGAGTATAAGAGGCCCTGAGACAGCTCACTCTGGCCTGACTGCTGAAGGGGAAGGCTCTGCGGAGCAAGTCCTAGAACTGGAGGAGCAGATGCAGCCCGAGCCGACGCAACAGCCGCTATAGCAACTGCCACGGGCCTGGCAACAGGTTGGCGGTACAGCGATGGGGAGACACGTGGGGTGGTAGGAAGTGGCCCAGGGGTGGGAACTGCAACCCCGAATGCTTAGCGTAGGGTTGCCAGGTGTCCAGTATTGACCCAGACAGTCCAGTATTTTTGCCTCCTAGCTGGTAAAAACTCAGAAAATACCGGATGCCTAAAATGTCCGGTATTTTCTGGGGTTTTTTCCCCTGCCAGGAGGTGAAAATAATGGACACCTGGCAACCCTACAACACACTCAGCAACTGGGCCCCATCCCCCACTTACTTGGTTCTCCAGGGAAGCTCTCTTCTGGCTCGACCAAGAAAACAAGCTGGCCGCTGGCAAAAAACCTAAAGATCTGAGCAAGGGGAAGCAATGCCTTCCCTGGGTCTTAGTGCTCACCCTCTCCTCTTCCTATCCCTATTGACTCTGCATGCACTTAAAGGGGCCATGCTGTTTTAATGCTGTTTTATTTATTTATTTAATTAATTAATTTGCTTAATAACTCTCGGGGTCCTTTTTTTGGGGGGGGGGCTCAACAACTTTGGTCTCCCCCCCTTTTTTCCCCCTCAACAGGGTTTTTTTTTGGGGGGGGTGTTGGTATTTTTGGTTAAACCATCTGGCAACCCTAGCTCAGCATGTGGCGGGGAGGGAACCCCCACTAAGCGAGCAGTGGACCAAGCCACTGTCCGTAGGGCCCTGAGCGAGGACCTGGTGGAATGGGAGGGCCTGGGTCCCCCTACCCCACCGGCAGTGCTCCTAAGCAGAGGTAGTTCCTTAAGCCTGTGGACTAGGCCTCAGGGCCATATTTACCCCATAGAGGGGCATACTTCAGACTGGGCCACAGGGCCGTATTGACCCCAGTAGAGGTGCACCACAAGGATTAGGCCTCCAGGCTGTATTTATCCTAATAGAGGGGTGAACTTCAAAGAGTGGACTGTGGGGCCATATGGACCCCGATAAAGGGACACCACAAGAACTAGGCCTCTGGGCTGCATTTACCCCAGTATGGAGGAGCATTGCAAGGACTAGGCCCCAGGCCGTATTTACCCCAACAGAGGGGTGTGCTACTCCGACTGGGCCTCGAGACCATAATGACCCCGATGTGATGGGAACACTATAGGGATTTAGGCCGTTGAGCTGCACTGACCCCACAGAGGGGGTTCTGGGACTCTGACTCCAGCCATTGGGCCGTACAGACCCTGATAAGTGGACTCGTGGGGGAGTTTGTGGGAAACCGCATGAGGGGAGCGCACCCCTCGACAGGGACATAGAGGGTAACAAGAAAACATTCTACAAACCATTAAAAGCAAAAGAGAGACCAAGGACAGGGTAAGCACATTACTCAACAGGGGATGGGAGGGAGGGGGAACGATAACAGAACATGTGGAAATGGAAGAAGTGCTAAAAGACTTCTTTGTTTCACTTTTCACCACAGAGGTTGGTAGTAATTGGACTTCTAACATAGTGAACACCAGTGAAAGTGAATTAAGATCAGAGACTAAAATAGGGAAAGAACAAGTTAAAAATTACTGAGACAAGTTAGATGTCTTCAAGTCATGGCCTGACAAAATACATCCTGGAATATTCAAGGAGTTGACAGAGGAGATACATGAGTTGTTATTGCTTATCTTAAAAAACTCATGAAAAAAAGATTCCAGAGGATTGGAAAAGGTGCCAATCTATAAAAAGGGGAATAAGGACAACCCATGGAATTACAGATCCGTCATTTTAACTTCAATACCTGAAAAGAGAGTGGAGTAAATAATTCCAGAAGATAATAAAGTGATAAATAACAGCCAGTATGGATTTATGAAGAACCAATCATGTCAAACGAACCTAATTCCTTTCTTTGATAGAGTAACAAATCTTGTGGATTGGATAGAAGTGGTAGATGTGGCCTATCTTGATTTTAGTAAGACTTTTCATATTGTCTCATCTAATCTCATAAACAGAGAAAATCACTCTATATGGAACTGCTAAAAGATGGATGTATAACCGTTGGAAAACCATTCTTAGAGTACTTACAAGTTATTCACAGTCCATCTTGAAGGGCATATTGAGTGGAGTTCTGCAGGAATCATTTCTGGGCCTGGTTCTGTTCAGTAGCTTCATCAATTTTTTTTTAGATAATGGCATAAGGAGTACACTTATTAAGTTTACAGATGATGCCAAGCTGGGAGAGGTTGCAAGTTCTTTGGACATAGAATTAAAGTTCAAAATGATTTGGAGAAATGGGCTAAAATAAATAGGATTAGACTCAATAAGGACAAATGTAGAGTATTCCATTTATGAAGGAACACTCTGTTGCATGCATACAAAATGGGAAATGACTGCATAGGAAGGAGTACTGCAGAAAAGGCTGTGGGGTTATAGTTGATCACAAGCTAATATGAGTCAACAGTGTGACACTTGCAAAACAAGCAAGATAATTCTGGGATGTATTAGCAGAAGTGACCTATGCATGGCTCATGTAGTAATTTTTTCACTCTACTCTGCATTGATTAGGCCTCACTAGAGTATTGTATCTAGTCCTGGGTACCACATTTCAGGCAAGCTGTGGACAAATTGGAGAATTTCCAGATATGAGCAGCAAAAATGATGAGAGATAGAAAACAAGACCTAAGAGGGAAGACTGGGGGAAAAAAATGGGTTTGTTTAGTGTGAAAAAGAGAAGACTTGGGCTGGTAGTCATATGTCACTTGAGCACTGCCTGTCTTACATCCTAGCCTTGCCTCCCTCTGCAGGGGGCTGGTATCGCTGTTCACCCTCCCCACATACATTCCTCTGGACCCCATTTTTTCCCCTAGTGTGCTGATCGTGCCACTGATGCCTGCCTTCTTACTCATTGGGTCTCCCCACCACTCTGCTGAGCCAGATGATCTAGTCTCCCCCAGATAATGCACAGAGTAGAGGTTACTGCCATCTTGCAGAGCAATGCAAATACTGAACCATTTCAGCTGTGGGTGGAAGCAGTTCTAGGGCTCCACGCCCAGGAAACCAACCCCCAAATGGGACCAACTCACCCCCTCTCCCTCCCCCCCCCCCCCCCCCGCAAAAATTTATCTTTCTCTGTGTAAAAATTTTGCACAAGGGAAATTTACCTGGTAAGCATTCTTTTTCAGTAAAGAGAGATCTGCACAGTGGCTGTTTCTCTCCCACGCCTCCCTGGGTAAGTTATTTACACTGGGCCTGATAGTAAACAAATGTGATTTTATTAAGTACAAATAGTAGGATTTAGGTGGTTGTAAGTGAAAACAGATCAAAGTAAGTTACAAAATTAAAATGAAAAGAAAATGCATAGCTAATTCTAATTCATTAAGGAACTTGCTGTATGCAGATTCTGACCCTAAAGAGCTGTTCTTATTTCAGGTATAATCTCAAGTCAAAGACAAACTCTTTTGCTCTGACTCATGTCTCCAACCCTCTTTATGTTCTTTGTATCCTTTTAGGCAGTTTCCCAGGCCAGCTGAAGATGAACAGACTTTTCCCCAGGGCAGGAATCCTTTATTTGGCATCCCTCCTTCCAATGGAAAAACACCAGGTTCAAAAAGGATATCCAGTACCAGGTGGCATAGTCACATGTCTTTCTAGTTCAGCCACATTTAGACTTGCCAGGCAACATGGTGAGCCTCAGCCCTGCTGGCCACTCTCTTGGTGGTACAGCAGCCTAGAGTGGTCATGCTGCAGTACAGTTCTCCCCTGGACTCACTGCCCCCAGTGGTGACTGTGAGTATCATGTCCCTCCTCTTTCTACCCCATCCCTTTCCATGTTCTGGAAAACGGTCCTGTATCCCACACGTCATGTTTTCCTGTCACAATCCAAACTCTGATCTTGCTTTAAGTAAAGAAAACAGGCAGCTGCATACCAAATTTGGTGGTCCTAACTCTTACTGTTTACAAAAAGTTCTTGACCAAACAGACACACAGATGGAAAGACAGACGTACATTTAAAAAATATACAGCTAGATAAACTTACCAATTTACTCACTGTAGATGTTTGTTTACATCCATATACAATAGCTATATCTCTATTTTATATATACACCCAGACACATACCAATAATATAAAACTAAACCTGAACTAGGGTTGCTAGGTGGTTTCAACAAAAAAACAAACACACTTGACATTACATCACAATCTACATTACATCTTATTTAGAAAATACCAGACATTTATATTTCCTCATTTACATTTTCTCAATTTGTTTTCTGAACAGAAAGCTCAAATACTGGACTGTCCAGTTCAAAACCAGACACCTGGCAACCCTAATGTCAGGGACTCAGATGTTATGGTAAAGAGAAACATTATACGTACCACCATTAAATGGCATGTATTGCTAGGAATTGGTGGGGAACCAGTGAGGCTTTAGGCCAATGTGTATGCTAAATCAGGAATATATTCATAGCACAGTGAGCTCAAGTTATAACTCAACTTCTACTCACACCCTTATCTGTATCTCAAGTTAAATGCAAAATAGCTAGCTTGTAGCGGGACTAGGGGAGGGTTTGAAGCTCCCATGATTCAGATGCTCCGGCCGGTAATGCAGTGGGGATGCAACAACATGAGTTATAACTACTCAGCAGCAGCAAGTCTTGTTCCTGTGTGCTGTAAGAAAAGAATCTCTCTGTGTAACTTCAATGCTCTTCTGAAATGTGGTCTTGCGCACTGGAGCAAGGCTGGTTAGGGTGGAGGAACTGGAGTGTACCAACTTGAGGTGACTGTGCTGTGTAGACAAGCCCATAGAGCTCATTTAACCTCAGGCAGTTCTATTTGGGGTGGAGAGGAGGTGGCCGGGGAAAAGGCTGCTTTTTGTATTAAGTTTTTATTGGCTGCTTGTGTACAGGAGAATACATTTAAGCTGTTTGAATAAGATATTCCCCTAACTAGAATAATCCTGTGTCCCTTGGCCAAAAATAGGAAACCCAGCCCCTTTCAAACCTAGAATGCAGCCTCTGACTGAAAAGACAAGAAAATGCAGGAAAAACTTAAACAACAAATAGTCTGGTAGCACTTTAAAGACTAACAAAACATGAGTTTTCGTGGGCACAACCCACTTCTTCAGTTCATTATGGAGCTCTCATTCCAGTCTGAGGCAATAGCTCTCCACATTTACTAGAAAGTAAGTGACAAAGTTCTTCTAGTCATTGAAAGTAAATTAAAAAGCGATAGTCTCAACTTTACACCTAGGGATTTAGGGGCCTAATTATCACTGAGCAGCAGTATGGCTAAAGCTCTGCATATTAAAAAAAAAAAACCATGAAGACATTTTAAATAGTCTGGAGACAAGAAATGCCATGTCCTGAAAATTGAATTTGAGCTCTTTGACTCCTCTTGCTTTTCTAATAAAACTTGTACAAAATCATGCTCCTTGGGAAATTTTTCCTTTAGTCATGGCTTATGCTGAGTGAGTGATATGAAGTGCGTATGCAAGTCAAGACTTCCTTCCTTGCTTCTGCTCTTTAGCAGACTAAAGGAAGCTAAAAATTAGCAAATTTTCCCTCAAACTACTGTAAGTATTCTACCAGCTCAGCTGACAACCCACAAGCAGTATATTGGGAATTTTAGTTACACTTACTAATAGTGACTTTTTAAGTCTTTTTTGAAAAGGGGAAATTTTGTCAACAATTTGGTATACTCAGATTACAGATGAGCAATGGTATTGCTGTGCTGTCCTTAGATCATATGGTCTTTGGGGAAGGGACAATCTTTTTGTTCGTGTTTGTATAACTCCTCACACAATGCGCTCCTAGTCCGTGACTTGGGCTTCTATGTAGGGATGTAAATAAGTAGTTGACTATTCTACTAACTGATAAGCATAAGCTTATCGGGTACTCGAGTGGAGTACTCGACTACTCGTTTCCGCCCCCCTTGCTGCCTCTATGACAGGCAGCAAGCTGGGAGGGGGGGGGGAGGAGCTGGCTTAAAAGCAGGTTCCCCCAGCACCATCTCCACGGTGCCATCTGTCCCGCCCACTCCTTGCTGCCTCTATCAGAGGCAGTGGGGGGAATAGGGGAGGCTGCTCTGGCAGCAGCCCCTGTCCATGGGGATCCCAGCAGGGAGCTGGGCCCCCATGCGGACAGGGGCTACTGCCACCCACAGCCCCTGTTCACAGTGGCCCTGGTGGCCATGGCCAGGGGCTGTTCCGGCAGCAGCCTCTGGCCAGGACCAGCCCTGGCTGCTGTGAATGGAGGTTGCTCTGGTGGCAGCCCCTGTTCATGGCGGCCAGGGCTAGGGCTAGTGCTGGAGCTGCTGGAGCAGCCTCTGTTTGTGACGGTCAGGGCCTGCTGCCAGAGCAGCCCCTACTCATGGGCAGCCCAGGCCGCCGTGAACAGAGGCTGCCAGTCAGGGGCGCTATGGCTCTGCACTGTAAATGTAGTAAGAGCCCAGCAGCTCTAACTACATTTAAAATGCAGAGCCAGTGAGCAGTCCAGAGCCAATGAGCAGTCCCGGCTTGAGTCGGCTCCTTCTACACCGCTGCAGAGGGCCCTCTTAGTGACTAATCGTGTAGTCAATACAATTTGTATCGGCTACACCAGCGTTTCCCAAACGATGGGCCGCGGCCCGGTACCGGGCCACGGGAAAAAAATACCAGGCCTCAGTATGCCTGGTAGCTGCTGGCCCTTAGGCCGAATCGGGCCCCGCGCCCCTGAACCTGGAAGTGCCGGCAAGTTACAGAGCCGGGGCCCTGCTCCACCAATATATGGAGCTGGGTCTCTCCCCGGGTCTGCCTGGAGCGGGCCCCGGCCCCCCACTGCTGGCCCCCCCAGCGCGTTCTCCCACCCCGCCCCCAGAGCATCCCCCTCGGCCCCGGACGTCCCTGCCATGCGCAGCTCCTCTTTGCCACCTGCTGCTGCTGCCCATGTGCGGCGTTGCACGTGGGCGGGGAGGACGCCCGGGCGTGACGTGATGTCACAGCCCGGGTTTTTGAAACTTGTGGGAGGCACGTTGCGGGGCCTGGCTGGCTCCGGGTTCGGCCTCCAGGGCCTGAGCATGGACTCTGGCCCCGCAACGGAGAAGGCAGAAGGTAGGGAACCGGCTTGTGCGGTGGCAGCAGAGGGGAAGGGGGGGGGGAGGGGTGGAAGGAGAAGTGGCTTGGGCAGGGGGAGGGGCAGGCACCAAGGGACAGGGTGCAGGAGAGAGACACAAATGCCAGGGGGCCAAGTGCAGACAATGAGGAAAAGGGCAGGAGGGGAGGTGTCAGTGGGAGGGGGACAGGGTGATGCTGGGAGGGGAGAGGGTAAGGGCATTGGGGGCTGGAGGAGGAGGTGCTGGGAGAAGGCTTGAAAGAAGGGGTGGGCATGAGGAAGGCCAGGATGGAGCAAGTCATGTGTGAGGGCACAGAGGGGCAGGAGGGGAATGGGGCAGAGAGTGGTGAGGGGGTGGGTATTAGGGGAAAAGGGGGCAGGGGCAGTAAGGGAAGGGTGAGGCACCAGGAGGGTGCAGGGCTAAGGGAAGGTGCAGGTGCCAGGGGATTCTGGGGTGAGGAGGAGGGGAGAGCTGGCTGCCCGGGAGGGGGTTGTGGGGCTGGCCAGAGGCACAGTGGGGGGAGCAGGGAGGAGGAATGAATCGGCCTGTGGGGAGTGGGACTGACCCGGCCATATGTAGATCTTGGGGCGTTGCCCCCGTTCCCCCCTCAAAGCACAAAGCATGAGTTAGTCCAGCCCGGGGATTCTATTGTCCCCCCTCCCACACACACACCCCTCGAGTAGTTGCGAATTGTCTGGCTGGTAGACATACTCATGCAGCCTGACCACATTTACCAGCCAGGCAGTTCGAAACTACGAACTGATATATCTAGTAATAATACAACTTACCTAATGAGAAAATACCAGACATGTTATATGTCTGGTATTTTCTCAGTTTGTTTTTTATGTGTTTATATTTTTGGGCTGCAAAAAGCAGTACTGAAAAAAAAAGGGTTCCAACTAAAGTAAAAAGTTTGGGAAACCCTGGTCTAACCAGCTTTCTGTCTCTTACAGTCCATTTATCCAATCCATATTCCTTAACTTGCTGGCAAGAATATTGTGGGTGACCATATCAAAAGCTTTGCTAAAGCTGGCACTGGGGGTTTGGGGAGGACCAGAAACAACTAATTTGAATATTCATCATTTGATTAATGAATATGCAAATGAACATTACCGGTCCTCCAAAAGTTTGTGAATGGATTTACTGGTCCCTGTGTCAAAAAGTTTGGGAACCCCTGGGCTACACAATTAGCCAAATAGCTGCCATTTAACATCCTTATTTCTTGGTGCTATGGCTTATACAAATAATTACTGTATAATCAAAAAGACAAATTAGATACAATGGGTGATATCCTGGCCCCATTGAAGTCAATGGCAAAGTGTCAGTGGGCAATGCTGATGCAGAAAATATGAGGACACACCACCATCTCCCTTGTCCCCAAAGCTGAAACTGACACTAAAAGCACAGTCCAGGCTTCTGCTTTGTCGGGGGGCTGACCCCCCCTCGGGGGGTGCCGCCCAAGTCTGGGGCATAGTTTAGACCACTCGGGCCTAGTCTCAAAGTACTCTGCCCCTGTATTAGGGGAAATACGGCCCACTGGCCTAGTCTCACAGTACACTGCCCCTGTATTAGGGGAAATACAGCCCACTGGCCTAGTCTTAAAGTATGATGCCCCTGTCTCAGGGGAAATACGGCCTCCCGGCCTAGTCCTCTGAGCGCAGGCTCTGAGGCCTAGTCCTTCAGCCAAGCCCCCACTCGCCGGGGTTCAGGGCAGGAGGGGTAGGGGGGCCCGGCGGCTCCGTCGTTGGGGTCCAGCCCGGCTTGGGCATCCAGGGGGCCTGGCGACTCCCTCTCTGGCGGTCGGGTCTGCGACTCGGGAGGTTGGGGCTAGCTCTGGCTCCAATGGCGGTCTGCCCCTTCTGAGCAGGCCTGCAGCCTTTTATAGCTTGGCTCCCCTGGGAGCATGTCCAGTAGGGCTGCGTGGGTGGGGCCCTCTCCACCCCCTGCGCCAGGTGGTTTCCCTGGGCTTGAGTGCAGGGCGCGGCCGCCCCATCACACACCCTTCCTCTTAGGTGGGTGCCTGCCCCCTCGCTTGTCCCCGTCTCCTCTTTCCCCACCCGGGAAAAGAAATCGGCATTCGTGTGCGTCTTCCCCGGGCAATGGGCTATACTGAAGTTGTAAGAATGTAAAGACAGATACCATCGCATTAGACGGGGGTTAGTCTCTTTCATGCTATTTATCCACTTCAGGGGGGCATGGTCTGTTATCACCTGAAATGGGCTTCCCAATAGATAGTACCTTAGAGCGTCTATAGCCCACTTCACCGCCAGTGCTTCCTTTTCTATGGTGGCATAGTTCTGCTCTCGCGGGAAGAGCTTACGGCTCAGATATACCACTGGGTGCTCCCCTCCCTCTGGCTGCTGGGACAACACGGCCCCTAAGCCCCTTTCTGAGGCGTCCGTCTGCAGCAGAAAGGGCTTCGAGAATCCAGGTGGAACAAGACGGGGGCTTTAGTAAACTTGTCCTTCAGAGTCCTGAAGGCCCCCTCGCACTCTGCTGACCACCAGACCTTATTCGGCTGGGCGTTTTTAGTGAGGTCGGACAGGGGGGCAGCAATATTCGCAAAACCCAGGATAAACCGGCAATAGTACCCGGCGAGTCCCAAGAACTGGCGTACCTGTTTTTTTGTTGTGGGTGCCTTACACTCCTGCACTGCTTTCACCTTGTCTATTAGCGGTCGTAGCGTCCCCTGCCCGACGGTGTACCCTACGTAGGTCACCTCCCAGCGGCCCAGCTGGCATTTTCATGGGTTGGCAGTCAGGCCTGCCTCCTTCAGGGTCTCCAATACCGCTTCTAGGTGTTGTAGATGGGCCTTCCACGTCGGACTATAGATCACCACATCGTCTATATATGCCACTGCGTAGGAGTGGTGGGGCTGTAACAATTGGTCCATCAACTGCTGGAACGAGGCTGCGACCCCATGCAGTCCAAATGGCATGGTCACAAACTGAAACAGGCCAAAAGGGGTAGGGAAGGCAGTCTTTTCCTTAGAAGCTGGTGTCAGGGGAATCTGCCAATACCCTTTTGTCATGTCTAGGATGGAGAAGTATTCCGCCTGGCCAAGCTGGTCTTGTAACTCCTCGACTCGAGGCATCGGGTAGGCATCGAACCGTGAGATGGCGTTGACTTTGCAGAAATCGATGCAAAACTGCATCATGCCGTCCGGTTTTGGGACGAGAACAATTGGGCTCCTCCACTCGCTGCGGGATTCTTCCACAACTCCCATCTCTAGCATCATCTGGAGTTCCTTCTGGACTGTTTCCCACATCTTTCTGGGTAGGGGCCAATGTTGGTCTCACACTTTATGGCCCAGATGGGTGGCGATATGGTGGTATATGGCACTGGTCCAGCCGGACTGAGGGGCAAAAAACTGTATGAATCCCTGGACCACCTGCTATAATTCGCTCTGTTGTACCAGACTCAGTTCCTCGCTCACGGTGACCTGAGCAGGTCCCTGGACATCTTCTACTGCAGGCCCCAGTTCTGGATCCGGGGGATACAGAGTGACCAGTAGTCCTTCGGCTGTTTTCCATTCCTTCAGGAGGTTGATGTGGTATATTCGTACCTTCTTCCTCCTTCCTGGCAACCTCACCTCGTAATCCATGGTCCCTACTTGCCGTACCACCTCAAAGGGGCCTTGCCATCAGGCTAGCAGCTTGGAGTCTTGGGACGGCAGTAGAATGAGTACGTGGTCCCCCGGTTCAAATGAGTGGAGGTTGGCCCCTCGATTGTAATACCGGGCCTGGGTCTCCTGTGCCTGTAAGAGGTTAGCCGTGGCAAATTCCCCTACCTTCTGCAAGCGCTCCCGCAGCTGTAATATATAGGGCTCGAGATTACTGTTCTTCCCAGCTTTCTTTCAACAGGTCGAGTATCCCCCTCAGCTGGCGTCCATACAGGAGTTCAAACCCCGTTGACGCCTGCGGGACCTCCCGAACGGCGAACAAGAGGGCCGGTAGGAGCTTGTCCCAGTGCCGGGGGTCTTCGGTCACAAAGTTGCGCAGCATTGCCTTTAACGTTTGATTAAAACATTCCACGAGGCCATCTGTCTGGGGATGGTAAACCGTCGTTCTCAGAGGGTGGATGTTTAACAACCGTGACAGTTCTGCCATCAGTCGGGATGACACATTGGTCCCCTGGTCAGTCAGGACCTCTTTGGGTATCCCCACTCACGCAAATAGTTTGAAAAATTCCTCTGCGAGGGTGCGGGTGGTGGTGTTGCATAGTGGCACCGCTTCCGGGTAACGCGTGGCATAGTCCACCACCACCATGATATACTGGCAACCCAAACTGGCCTTCTCTAGGGGTCCCACCAGGTCCAACCTGATCCTTTCAAATGGGATCCCCACCACTGGCAGTGCCACCAGCGGGGCCTCTGGCACTCCCTTTTTGCTGGTGAGTTGGCATTCGGGACAGGATTCACAGAAGTCTCACACTGTGCGGTGTATGCCCAGCCAAAAAAACTGCAGCCCTATCCGTTGCAGAGTCTTTTCTCGTCCTAGATGGCCGGCCCAAGGAAGCCAGTGTGCCAGCCAGAGTATGGTATTCCTAAATTTGCTCGGGACCAAGAGCTGCCACGTGTCTTCCCCCGTCTGGGGGTTCCGGACCACCCTATATAGCCGATCCGCTCTCACGTGAAACTGTGGGCCTTGAGGCTTGCGAGGGTCCTGGGTCGCCCCCTGCTCTTGCACCTGCTCCCACGCTCGGCTCAATGTCTGGTCTTCCCTTTGTTCCCTCATGAAGTCCCCGTCCACTTCCAGGGTTTCGACTTTGTTCTCCCAGGTTGGGGGGGTCATCTCTGGCCCGCAGTGGGTCCCTCGGTTGGTTCGGGGTCGGTTTTTCCTCCCTTCCTAGACCCTCTCCTTGGGCAGCCTCCTCCTGGTCGGACAGCAAGGGCCACACCCTGCCAAAGACCCTGCCAAAGCCCCTCGCAGCACCCTGCCAAAGCCCCTCCAATCTCGGCCTAATATCACGGGGTAGGCTAACGTCGGGACCAACCCCACACTGTAGACCCCGACACCCTGGCCATCCTCTAGCCGCACCCAGGCCGTCGGGTACGCCTGTACCTCTCCGTGCACACACAACAATTGAATGGTGGCCCCTGCCGGCTCTGGGTCTTGGATTAGATCCGCCCTGACCAGGGTCTGGCTGCACCCTGAGTCCACCAACGCCACCGTGGGGGTCCCCTCTACCCAGAGTCGCACTACCATTTTGGCGAGGTCCTTCCCCCCCCCCCCCCCCCGGGGCTCTGGAGTCAGCGCTTGTCCGAAAGGACAGACCATGCGGGGCTTCTCCAATTCATGCCCGTCTACACACGGCAGTGAAACAGGCGTTCAAAATAAAGCCCTATTTCAAACTACCTGTTATTCCTCCTGCAATGAGGTTTAACAGGTAGTTCGAAATAGGGCTTTATTTCGAACGCCCGTTTCACTGCCGCGTGTAGACGCGGGCAGTTATTCCGGGCTTGTAAATTTCAAAAAATGGCACCCGTCCGGGAAGATGCAAATCAACTGGAGGATATTTAAATCCCGGGCTTGATTTGCAATTCCGAATGCCTACAGTTGCAGCCCTATTCCGAAATAGGCTACAAGTGTAGACATACCCTTACTTTCCTAACTTGTACTGAAGCCTGACTTGATAGATCTGCATTGATATTTTTAACATGCTAACTAGATTAAAGCTAGTGTGGCTGTGCATACCAGTCTGCAATCACATCTCTGAATACAGTGTAGACCTATCCAATGTATGACAATACAGCACAAACTGACACTATGTACCCTTCCTCTTTCACAGACATCTATTTCATGGCTTTTTAAAACAGTATATTCTAGAGCTTAGGGAACAGGACTCTGTGTTGGGTCTCTGATAGGACTGCCAGGTGTCCAGTGTTGAACCGGACAGTCCAGTATTTGAGCTTTCTGTTCGGGAAACAAACTGAGAAAATAGAAATGTCCAATATTTTCTAAATCAGATGTAATGTAGACTTTGATGTAATGTCAAGTGTGTCCGGTATTTTTGCTGAAACCATCTGGCAACCCTAGTATCTGACTCTGTGGCTTTGGAAAAGTGCCTTAACCTCTGGATCAGATTCTGATTAAATACAAAACCAAACAAACATGTCCATCATTTGTATATTTGAATATCAATGGAAACCATTTTTAAAACAAATAAGCACTCTGATTGTGGTGTCTGCAGCACAAACAATTTCCCCTTCAGATTCTAAATCCTGCATTAACTTTAGAGATTTTTACTGTCCAAACGGAGATAATGCAGAAAATGAGACAGCACAGAGTGTGAAGTATTCAACCATTACTTGGTGGTATTCCAGGATCCTTCATGACCGTGGTCTCCAACCTTTTTATGCCCAAGATCACTTTTTAAATGTCAGAACAAGCCAAGCCCCTACCCCTTCCTTGAAACCCTGCCCTCTCTGTTCTCCTCCTCTCCATCACTTGCCACCATTTTTTCGATTCTTCTGTAGAAAGAGATTCTTCCAATATTTGGCCTGTCTAGACTTGGCCAAATGTCAGAAAAACCTCTTCTTTTAGAAGCCTCCTTATGCCTCATGGAATGAGGAATACAGGGATTGCCGAAAGAGCATGTTTGCTCTTCCGCTAAAAAAAGCAGAAGAACAAACGTGTTCCTGGATGCGGAAGAGTTTTTCCGGGATACCTCTGGTATCCCGGAAAAACTCCTGTAGTCTAGCTGTACCCTCACTGGGTTGAGACAGGATGTGTGGGCTCTGGGGTGGGAATGAGGGATTTGGGTGTGGGAAGAGGTGAGAGGTGCAAGCTCTGGGAGGGAATTTGGATGCAGAAGGAGGTGGAGAAGGGGATGCTGGCTCAGGGAGGGGGCTCCAGGCTGGGGAGTGTTGGGGTCAGATGGAGGGTTGGGGTGCTGAGCAAGCCACAGGCTTGTGGATGTGAGGGTACAGGAGTTTGGGCTGGGGTATGTGAGGGGCTCAGGACAGGGAGTTTGGGAGTATGATGGGCTCAGGACACAGCTTTACGGTGTGTGGATGGTGCAGAAGTGTTGTGGCAGAAGACTGAGGATGTGGGGGTGCAGGAATTTGGGGATGTGAGAGGCTCAGGACAGGGGGTTCCAGTGTATGATAGGCTCAGATTTGGGGCCAAGGGGCGGTACAGGAATGTTATGATGCTGCAGCCAGATGGGGGCTTGGCCCTAATTGGGGGTTTGTTGGCCAGGCTTCATTTTGACATAATATTTTATTTAAAACACAAAAAGTTTCAGCATTGTCTTTATTTATGAGAAGGGCGGGGAACCTGTTTTGAGTCAGGGGTCACTGACTCACAGAAAAGTCAGTTGGGGCCACACAAGTGAGATGCAAAAAAAAAAAAACTCCTCCAAAACCCCCCAAGCCTCACTAATGTGGCCCCAACTGTGCTGGTGGGAGCAGGGGATATGGTACTGGGGAAGGGTGCCAGTGGGTGCTGCAGCAGGAGACAGGGTGCTGGTGGGGGCAGGGGACAGGGTGATGGGGTAGGTAGCAGGCTGTGGTGGGTGCTGGGACAAGGAACAGGGTGTTGGTGGGGGCAGGGAACAGGAAGTCCCCAGCATGCACCTCCTCCGGAGACTCCTACCCCCTCCACCACTGCAGAGAAGGGCAGTCCCAGCGCGCACCTCCTCCGGGGACTCCTTCCCTCTCCCCCCCACAGGGGAAGAACATCCCAGCGTGTGCCTCCTCCGGGGACTTCCACCCCCTCCCCAACTGCAGGGGAAGGACGTTCCCGGCATGCCACAGACCTGGCCTTTCAGGTACCACGCTGACTGTTTGGGGGAGGGGGAGCAGCCAGTGCACTTCCTGAAAACCTGGAAGTGGAGCTCAATTGCGAGACTTCCATCCACCCTGCTGGAAGCCGGCGCTACCTCCATTGTCACTGGAGGTAGGTAGTGGGGCTTCTTGGGGGTGGGAGGAAATGGAGGGGCCCCAAACACCTCATGATCAACTGGTCACGCCCTCCCGATTGACCAGTTGATCAAGATCAACGGGTTGGTGACCATGGCTTTATGATGTGTTTCAGGGTTTTTCCAAGGTAAACCAGCACAGTGACTTCTCAAGTGCTTCTTGCAGAGAAAGGGCACATACACCAATGCTAAGAATACCTGACATGTTTTGAGGATCAAACTTAGTGAGTTAAGAACTCCTCATTGATTAATTTGTCTCAGTTACAACACAACTCGATTCCATGCCACTTCCTATACAAAAGTGCCCCTTTGTGAATACTTGGACTTTCTCTGAGCATAACAGTCTACCCACACACTGCCAGAGTTTTTGCAGTCTTGGTGAGAATCAAGGTATTTTTGTGGAGGACACACCTGCTGTACCCTCATTGGAAATATTGGCTCTAATGATTATCCAGCTTTCAAACTGAATGTACTAGGAATAGATCGCTGGCAGAAATAGTTGTGTCCCCAGTACAGGCAGAGTGGGACATCAAAAGATAAAACCAGAGAGAGGATGTAATATAACAATACAAAACCTTATAAACAGGATGAACCACTATCTATGTCTCTTATTTGCTTAAAATAGTTGATCTGACACACAAAATTGCTTCCCAGACATTTGTCAGACACATTGAAATAAATTCCACAGAGATGCCTTTTTTATTTTTCTTCATTCCATAAGGGTGATTGCACACCTGCTCTCATTGAAGTTCACAGAAGTTTTGCTATTTACAGAAAGAGCAGGGGTTGGGCATGCATGAGCATACATTGTTTTTTCTACATTCAATTAGCTGCTCCACCGTTATAGGTCAAATAATAGCACTTATATTAAAGAAAATACTGTAACATTTTCACATCCTGTTTAACTCTTTGGTATTGCTCCAGAGAGCAAATGCTTTTCAATTTACTGGAATATAAATTTTTGGTAACACAGCATCTTTGAGCTGTCTGAGCTGACACATTGAGAAATAATTCATGTTACAATCTCAATTGCATGCGTTTGAATCCAAGATTCTGAAGTCAGTCAAAAATAAAGCATTTAACAAACACGTTCAACTTGAGATGAGAAATGTCCTGTAATAAAACATCCTCCAAAGCAATTAATTCATAGATAGTTAGCTGGCAACAAGGCATATCTCTCTGTCACCACGCTTAGGTCAAACTACCCCCTTTTGCAGTTCGATTCAATCCCTTACCTATAATGCTTCTAAGATGGCATGGACTTCCATAATTTCTATTCTGTATAATTGTACATAAAGTCTTATACCACTCTCACGACCATAGCATATGAGTGCATTATGTGACATGACTAACATCAGTGCATGTGTGATTTGTTCTTTCCCTTTTATTGTCTCCCCAGGTGGAGAATTGTGTATCCAGTGGAGAGATTTCTTTGGGGTGTGGATTTTTTGGGTAGGTTTTGTATTTTATTTGTTTGGGGAGTTATTTTATATGTATGTTGCTATGTATTTATATTAAAGAATGCAAGGTGGAAGAAAAGCACTTTGCATTTGGAGTGGAAAGTTTATGATGCCAGGAGGGGACAAAGTCTCCTATCTAGCCAACAAGGGATGCTAGAAAGCATCACTTCCAGATGTTGCCATGTGAGAGCATGGTATCAGTGATGCACCAAGAGAACTCCTAAACAACAGTTCTACACAGTGTGCCTGAATGGATTATCCCAGTAATCAGCAAAAATGCAATGCAGCAATTTCTCCTACAAAAACTAGGCCTTGAGTTAAAGGGAAATCTCCAATAGCTGTAGGACAAAGACCCAAGTGAAAACTTCATAGCAAGTCCCCTGCAAATAGGCCAAATTCAACTGATTTCACATTTAAAGATGGAACTGACATTTACCAAGGTTTGCCGAGGCGTGCCACCAGCCCCCAGCTACATAGCCCACATGTGTGCTAAATTCCAAACTGCTTCAGACCAAAGTCTCATCTCAGATAAAGAAGATGTCACTAATTTGTTTACTCCCACACAAACATTGTGCTGAAGTAAAATGTACTATGGTATTTGTTTTCAAACTATCTTAATAGTTTAGAAGAGATCACTTTTCAGGGAGTCTCAGTCTGTGGCAGAGAATTCAGTTGGCAACTTTAAGGTTCTTCAATTTTGTCTCTCCTGAGGGGTCCCTGAGAACAGAGTGTTTATGAAGAAGTGGAAGGAGAGCTGTTTGGGGATTTACCAGTGAAACAGAGGAAGGAAAATGCCAATTCACTGAACCTGCAATGTTTCACAGAAACCTATAAGGTTCAGCAAACCACAGGCAGAATTCCAGTGAAACAACTGCTTCTCCTTCAGTCTGCACACTTTTTCCTCAAGCACACACACATATACCCACAGCTGCAACCAATAACCTACTCCATGAGTCTGCAGTAAGGAAATTTCTAAAATCACATCTTAACTTCTGATGAGGCCTAGCCATGTAGCCCTTTGCCTTGTGCAATGGTTTCTATAGTTTCCAGCCATCTCACTTCACAGAAGTGTTTTAATTGCCTGGAAGAAAGTTGCTTAGCACAACCATTTGCTTTAACCAGGCTTATGATTGTCTGTGGATCAAAGACCTACTTGGCAGCAGCTGTTTATAGAATTGTAAGATTAGAAGGGACCTCAGAGGTCATCTAGTCTAAACTGCTGCCAAAATGCATGAGTTGTTATGCCTAATTCATCAAATAGGTGATTATCCAGACATTAACACCTACCAGTATACCACTTTCCAGTATAACTATATTAATATCATTCCTTAGTTTGGTTTTCATATGAAGGACACAGTCCTAGAGATTGTTTTGATATAGACCATCCATATAGTTACAGTAATAGGATCAAAGTCCAACAAAAATAAATCCAAAGGATAGCTATTTGTAGGAAATTGGCTACACATGTTTATCTCCTGAAAAAAATAAGCCCACTACCTGTCAAGTAGCTTTAAAGGGGTTAGCTATAGAGTCCATTTTATTATGGGAACTTATTGTTGAAAGGTTATATATTGAGATCTGTGACTGATATTTTGTAGCTACAATCCGTTGTCCAGTGCTATGATGCAGGGAGCCCCTCAATACCAACTGGCAGGGGGCACATCAAACCCTAACTCACATCATAGAATACTAAAACTGGAAGGGACCTTGAGAGATCAAGTCCAGTCCCCTGCCCTCATGGCAGGACTAAGCACGATCATATCTGATAGATGTCTGTCTAACCTGCTCTTAAATATCTCCAGTGATATAGATTCCACAATCTCCCTAGGCAATTTATTCTAGTGTTTAATCACCCTGACAGTTAGGAAGCATTTCCTAATGTCCGACCTAAACCTCCCTTGTCCGACCTAAATCTCCCAAGCAATTTAAACCCATTGCTTATTGTCCTATCATCAGAGGTCAAGGAGAATAATTCCCCCCCCCTTTGACACCCTTTTAAATTCCTGAAAACCACTATCATGTCCCGTCTCAGTCTTCTCTTTTCTAAACTAAACAAACCCAATTCCTTCAGCTTTGCCTCACAGCTCATGTTTTCTGTACTTTTAATCATTTTTGTTGCTCTTCTCTGGACCTTCTCCAATTTCTCCACATCTTTCTTGAAATGTGGTGTCTAGAACTGGACACAAACAATACTCCAACTAAGGCCTAATCAATGCAGAGTAGAGCGGAAGAATGACTTCTCATGTCTTGCTCACAAAACCCGTTAATGCTTTTTTTTGCAACAGTGTCACACTGTTGACAACATTTAGCTTGTGGTCCACTATGACCCCTAGATCCCTTTCTGCAGTATTCCTTCCTAGACAGTCACTTCCCATTCTGTATGTATGAAACAGAGTGTTCCTTCCTAAGTGGAGTACTTTGCATTTGTCCTTATTAAACTTTATCCTATTTACCTCAGATCACTTCTCCAGTTTGTCTAGATCATTTTGAATTATGACCCTATCCTCCATTGCAGGTGCAACCCCTCCCAGCTTGGTATCATCTGCAAACTTAATAAGTGTACTCTCTACGCTATCATCTAAATCGTTGATGAAGATATTGTACCGAACCAGTCCCAAAACATACCCCCGTGGAACCCCACTTGTTATGACATTCCAGCATTACTGTAAACCGTTAATAACTACTCTCTGAGAACGGTTATCCAGCCAGGTATGCACTCACCTTATAGTAGCCCCATCTAAATTGTACTTGCCTAGTTTATTGATAAGAAGATTATGCAAGACTGTATCAAAAGCCTTACTAAATCTAGGTATACCACATCCACTGCTTCTCCCTTATCTACAAGACTTGTTAGCCTATCACAGGGTACATCTAGACTACAAGCCTCTTTTGAAAGAGATTGTCTAGACAGCCACAAGAGTTTCAAAAATGTTATCTGCTTTTTTGAAAGAGAGCACCCAGGCAATCTGGACACTGTCTTTCGAAAAAGCACTGTTTGTGTTTCGAAAGAGCTCTTTCAAAAAAAAAAAGCGTTCTTCCTGGTAAAAGTAGGTTTACTGATTTTGAAAAAACTACCGCATTCTTTCAATTTAATTTCAAAAGAACATGACGGCAGTCTAGAAGCTGGTGAAGTTTTTTCGAAAAAAGGCCACTTTTTTCGAAAAAACTCCATAGTCTAGACACACCCAAAAAAAGCCATCAGATTGGTTTGACATGATTTGTTCTCTACAAAGAAAAACGAAAAGTCAGGCCTGACACACTCATTACACTAATTGCTATTGTTACAATCACCATCTAGAAGGTGTGGTGTAAGGTGTTGCATGCAAACTGGTAACATGCTGATCATTAATATAAATTACTATGTGATGTATGTACAAGTGGTATAGAAAAAAATGTGTGTGCAGGAAGTTTGTTCTTAAAATATGTTTGGCAGACAGTTAGGGTTGCCAGATGTCCGGTATTGAACTGGACAGTCTGCTATTTTCGCCTCCTGTCCATAAAAATTTCAGAAAATACCGGACACCTAAAATGTCCGGTATTTTCTGATTTTTTTTCCCCAGGCAGGAGGTGAAAATCCCGGGTGTTTACCAGGTTCCACGGGGAACTATCCAGCCCGGCGCAGGGAGTCAAGATGGTGGACAGCCGTTGGCAGCCTGTTAAGGCCAAAAAGCCTCAAAAGCGTTTCTTAAAGGGGCCACGCTGGTTTTGTTTTGTTTTGTTTTTTTGCTTAACAGCTCTCGGGGTCCTTTTTTTTTTGTTGTTATTCTCGTTCAACAACTTTGGTCTCCCCCTTTTTTTTTCTCAACAGAATTTTTTCCCCGTTTTCTTTTTGGGGGGGAGGGGTGTTCAGTATTTTTGGTTAAACCATCTGGCAACCCTACAGACAGTGCCCTAACCTAGCCTGTGCTAGTCAAAGGAAAGTTGTTTCATAGGCTTGACTGTGTCGCTAGGAGTGACCTAAGACACTAAAAAGCATATTTGCATGCAAGCTAAACAAAGCCATCAGGCAAGCAAATGAGGACCCCTTAGCCATCTTAAGAGAGGATAGAGATTGTACTCCCTCAGGAAACCTTCCTGCCTCTTGAAATGGGGTCATTGAACTTTGGGAAGAAATAAACAGAGACAAAATGCCATTTTGTCATCCATCACTGAGGGGACAATCAGATAAAGGAGGGCTACTCAACACATGGCCCATGGCCTGTTTGTTTGTGGCCCACAGTACAGTTTGGTTTTACACGGGGCTCAACAAGAGGCCTACAGGTGGGACCCTTTGAACATGGCCTCCAATGGGAGCACGATCCACAACGGTGAGTCAATATAATGGTCTTCTGCTGATATGCGTTTTAGTAGTTAAATTCCTGGACTGTCAGTGCTCATTAAAAGTGCTGTCATATGGGTGGAAATCGGGTAATTATTGCATTTTATTAATATCAGCGGAACTGACTTAAATGGGGCCTGCATGTTGTGTAGTCTTGCATTAATCTTTGTATTCATGCTCATGAGTGTGAAAGACGCTATTTGCATATATATTTGTAAGTATATGCAACCACACTTAAGTTGTAGCCCTCGGCATGTGCTGTGAGTATTATTGTGGCCCCTGGGGCTTCCAAAATTGAGTAGCCCTGAGAAAGAGGATCCTTTGAGTCTATGAAATTTGAGTCTGTTATTTTGGAGGAAACTAACTTGAGATAAGCAAGGAAACTGATGATAAAGGAAACTACTCGGGGAAAGATTATAACTTGAAAGAATGAAGTTTTATTAACCAGAAAGGATGTTGTTTTATTTGTAACCTTCACTCCTACGTGTAATCACTGAAACCTGTGTTCCTTGTTTATAACATTATTTTTGATTTATTACCAATGCATCTCAAAGCTTTGTTTTAAACAAAGTATGGGCCTTCAGCCAATCAATCAGGATAGTGTGTGCACTGTGCCCTTTTGGAGGTAGTAAACCAAGAATAAGTTCTGTGAGGGTCCAATAAGAGGGGCTGATGGTGTCACCCTGCAAGGAGTAACCAGACTGGTGGAAGCTAGTGTGAGGCCATGTGTTCTGAGCAGTATGCTGGTGTCAGGGCTCTGGGCGAAAGCTGCACAGCACAAAAGCACCCAGGATTACAGGCCAAGACTTTAACACAAACCCATACTAATCTGAGTGAAACCCCAAGTGTCATAGTTACCTTTAATGATAATATTTTATACTAATATAGTATTTTTATTACAAGGCACTTTACCAACATTAACATACTGAGCCTTTTCCACCCCTTTTGCAATAGTTAAATATTATTCCTATCTTACATATAGACAACTGATGTAAAGAAATGTTGTTGTTTCAGCTCTCTCAGTCCCTGGATTTTAGAGCGACAAGGTAGGTGAAAGTAATATCCTTTATTGCACCAGCTTAAGCTTGTCTTTCTCACCAACAGAAGTTGTTAAAATAAAAGATATTATCTCACCCACCTGGTCTATCTAGTACAGAAAGATTAGCTGACTTATTCACAGTTACAGAGGAAGTTGTGGTAAAGCTGGAAATAAACCCCAGACATGTTATGTCCTTGTTTTGTACTTTAATCACAAAGCTCTGGTTTTTGGGTGTTTTTTTGTTGTTGTTTTTTAAATAGCTTACTTTTAAAATATATATTTTTAGTTATAGAAATTTGGTATTGTAAAAATACAGATTCCCTACAAAAGTTCTCTCCCACTTGTTGTCTTCACCATTGTTTACTGTATTTATCAACTTCGGTGTTCTGTAGACTAGGGTTTATAAAGGGCCATACAGCAGATAATTTGTTGGCAGAAATTTTAGTTTCACCTAGGACTGGGGTCTAATCACATCCACGACTCGGATGACAAATGAGAGTTAACAATAAAAGACTGTTAATTCTCCCTTGAAACAGAGCGTGAGTTGGTAATAGGGTTACCAGGTGAGTTAAAAAAAAAAATACCGGACACACTTGATCTCAGATGGAGGCGGGCGGGGCTGGCCGGGAGGAAGAAGGGGGAGACGGCCGGTGAGAAGCAGGGCTGGCAGCAGGGCTGGCCAGAGGAGTTAGGGGGTTGTCAGGAGCAGTGGGGCTGCTGGCCGGGGGAGATTGGGCAGGGGAACCAGCTGGCGGGAAGCAGGGCTGGCGGGCGGGGGGAAATGGGGGGCGGTTGGGTGCAGCAGGGCTGGCCGGGGTAGATCGGGAGAAGTGGGGGAGAACCAGCTGGCCAGGAAGGGGTCAGGAGGTGCAGGGTGGGGGGGGAGGAGTGAATCGGCCGGCGGGGAGAGGACTGACCCAGGCACATGCAAATCCTAGGGCGCTGCCTGTCCCATGCACGGTCCCAGAGAAGCACAAGTGAGTCCGGGTGCAGCTCCACAACGCGCTGGAACAGCACTCAGGAGTACGTACAGGGCTTCCCCTCCTCCCCAAGGTGTCACACGCAACCGGAGGCTCCTAGAGCTGATCGCCGCCCCACCTCCCAGCCACTCCCGTCGCCCCTGCCAGGCTTCCCTCGGGCGCCCAGCCAGAAAACCAGAAAATACCGGACATTGCATATGTCTGGTATTTTCTTAATTTTTTTTACTGGACAGAGGGCCCAAAAACCAGACTGTCCGGTTGCATACCGGACACCTGGCAACCCTAGTTGGTAAGGCTATCTAAGGTGCTTAATGAAATCTCTGAATCTTTATTTCTGTGTAGCCCAAGGTCCAGTGTGTTTCAGCAACAGCCCTAGAACAACAAGTTGTGGACTACAAACTGCAGCATGTTGGGAGAACTTCCTGGTTCCTGCCAGGATGTGCTCTCTGCTCCCAGCAGGGTCTCAGCAAGGACTGTGCTAGAAGCAGCACACAGGCTGCATGCTAAGAGAAAGGGCTACTGAACTGTGATCCTGTTTTATGTTTTTTACAGGTAGGACCAGAAAGGGCTATAGAGCACCCTGAGAGGAGTTTAAGTGACACAAAGGGAGAGAAGCTGGACTTGGTTATTGTGGGGTTTAGTTACTGTGGGAGTTGGAACATGTTGTAAGGGGGCTGTGTTGTATGCTGTCACCTCTGCACCCAGGAGGGTCTCAGCAGGAACTGTGCTAGAAGCAGCACAGAGGCTACATGCTGAGAGAAAGGGCTGCTGAACTGTGATCCAGTTTTATGTTTTTTTACAGAATAAAGCCTGTTCCTGGTGGTTTGTCTGAGTGGGTCTGGTCTTAGGTGCACACACACAATACACAACACAGAGCACACCAAGCAGCCTCAGGCCTAGCCTCCCACAGTGGTGTAAGAAGTCTGATGCCTCTAGAATGCTAGAGGTTGTTGGGAGCTAGATTGGCCCCTGCTGATTTTTTTTTTTTTAATTTCCAGAAGCTGTCAATTTCATATTAATCTATCAAGCATCTCAGAATAGCCAAAAGCAAAGTGTGCTGGTCACATATCTTCCTGCTCTTGACAAGCTCCTAAAATAGGGGATGCAAGAAAGGGCACCAGAAGGGCACTGTATTAGCCCTTTGCTGCCAGAAGAATCTGCCAGGATTTTGTCCCTTTCGGCCACCCAGGCAGCATGGAGAGACTGAAAAGTAACCCAAAATTAGGCTCTAGTGACCCATCATAGCACTGACCCTTCCACACACTTTACCAGAATTTCCAGCCTTTACCACCAATTGATCAGCTTTCCCCTTTAATACCTCTATGCTTTTTCTCATACTGTCCTTTGCACATGCAGAAGATACCCTGATAAAATCCAGTCAGCCACCACTATTTTATATTCCTTCAGATCTCTCCCTAAGATTCACCTCTACCATGAGAGCTACAAAACCCAGCCTTCTGAGCCCAGCTAGGCAGAGCTAAGATGTGACACTTTCTCTTCCCCTGCCTATCTTTTCCTACTCCCTTCCTCTGCACTTCTATGGCCAATAAAATTAATTAATTTAAAACCCAGTTACTAACAAAAATTGTGCCAATTCTTCATCAATTTCATTTGCCTGTATGCGGCTATGTCCCCATCCCCCTGTTCGTCATCTGTTTTGCCTGGCCTACTGTTACAAGTTTTACTAGTATAACTGTTTTGTTAGGAATGCACATTTTTACCAAAATTGATATATCAGTAAAAGCCCTATTGTACATGCAGATGGATAAAGGTGCCTTATACTGATATGGTCATTTTGGCTATGTCTAGACTGCAAGTCTCTTTCGAAAGAGGCTTTTTCTAAAAAGCCTCTTTCTAAAAAGTGCATCTAGACTACAATCAATACTTTCGAAAAAGCACAGTTTGCATTACATAGCACCTTTTTTCAAAAGAGCACTTTCGAAAAAAGGCGTTCTTCCTCGTAAAATGAGGTTTTCCGCTGTCAAAAAAACTGCCGCGTTCTTTCAATTTACTTTTGAAAGAACACAGCAGCAGTGTAGACGCAGGGGAAGTCTTTTCGAAAAAAGGCCACTTTTTTTGAAAAACCCTGCAGTCTAGACACACCTTCCCTTCCCATATAAGACAAAACTATATCAGTATAACCTTTTTATGTGGGTATAATTGCACACATTATATCGGTATAGTTGAAGTGGCACATCTTTTACATACTGATAAACCCTTTGTGTCATCAACTTGTAAGGCTTTCAGGGCAGAGTTCTCTTTTCTGTGTTAATGTAACACCCGGCATAACAAGGCTCCTACTCTGATTGCTACCATAATAGAAAATGTTACTAGAAAAATAGAAAATGGTGATTGTATATTTATGGTCTGTAATACACTGGCTTGAGAGCTTCAAAAGAGCCTTACCAATTAGAAGTGGTTGCAACTGCTGTTTTTGCGCAAGACTGGATCTAAGACTGAAGTGAATTATAAAGACAGACATTGTCATCTAGCCTCAGAGCCATCTATATAGGATTGGCTCTTTGACTCCTGCTTCTCCTTCCCAGTAGCTCATCAAACTTCACAGATAATAAGTCTTTTATAGTTTGGGTCATCTTTTCTAGTTTTAGGTCTCCCACCCTTTCTTTTACCCTCTGCTTCTAATGCCACTACACTACAAACTGGTCAATGCCACTTACGTTGGTGTAAATCCACCAGTCTGTATATCATTGCTTGCATTAGCGTGGCAGATGCTCAACAGGAGTGCTTGTGTCTTCAGGGCACCATAGGTAGGTATCTCATCTGCCATTTGGTGTGATGCTTTTTAGGAAATTTTCACTGAGTATTGTAGGATGGAAATGATGCGTGGGGATCTCTGGAAGCTAGGAGTTTAGTTCCCAGAATGCAATTTTTACCATCCCATAATACCATCACTGTTTTATTTGGTTTTTTAAATCCCACAAACCCATTCAGCACCTTTCAATGTCTTTCTTCTCTGACAGAAGCGTGGAGCACACCGAGCTCTGCACTGTTCTTGTGATGTTGCAAATAATTAATAAACACAAATCAGATATCCAAAAAGGCAACTCACAGAAACCTGTTGGGGAACATTTTAACTTCCCCAGGCACTCATTAATGGGTCTCAAAGTCACCCTATTGTTTCAGGCCAATTCCACAAGCCAACTACATAGGGAAGCCTTAGAACAGTGGTCCCCAACCTTTTGGGGCTGCCAGGCACCCGGGGGCGGGGTCGCTCATGCGCCACACGCCTGGGGGCGGCACCGTGCATGCGCCACCTGCCTGGGGCACAAGAATGGCTTGGGCCGGACCTGGTCACTCGGCGGGCGCACATAAATGCCCCGGCGGGCACACCATTGGGGACCATTGCCTTAGAACTTAACTTCATTTACAGGTTTGATTCCTATCACAGAGGTATGAATAAAGACATTGGCTGGATGGCCTACTACATTCCACATCCTAATGACATAAAAAAACAAACAATGGGTACTTAAGAACAATTTGCACCTTTTCTATCAGCTTCATGTAGCATGGACAGTGTAATTGACTATTTCTTTCCCCTTTTTTTCCTTCTCTCTCCCCCTTCATCCCCTATTTATTTAGAAACTGGACCTTTAATAACTCCATTCAACTGAAGAAGTGGGTTGTGCCCACAAAAGCTCATGATACCATCTACGGCTATGTCTACACTCGCGGCTTCTTGTGCAAGTATGGCCGTTCTTGCGCAAGAATCCGCAGAGCGGCTACACTGCCCATCCGCTCTTGCACAAGTAAATGTACAGTACGGCGTGATAAGAGATGGCTTCTTGCGCAAAAGCTACGCTCTTTTTAACAGATGTAAGCCCTCTTGTGCAGGAGCTCTTGCACAAGAGGGCAGTGTGAATGCTCAGCAGGGATTTCTTGCACAAGAAAGCCCTATGGCTAAAATGGCCATCAGAGCTTTCTTGCGCAAGAGAGCGTCCACACTGCCATGGGCGCTCTTGCGCAAAAGCACAGCTCGCACATGGCAGTGTGGACGTTTTCTTGCGCAAGACTTCTTGCACAAGAACACTTGCGCAAGATGTTCTAGCGCAAAAAGCCGCCAGTGTAGACAAAGCCCCTATGTTTTATTAGTCTTTAAGGTGCTGCAAGACTATTTGTTGTTTTTTAAGTTTTTCCAGTTACAGACTAACTCGGCTACCCCTCTGAAGCTTTTGTTGCAGATTCAGAAAGTACAACTGCAGCACTTCCTGTGGGTTTGCAAGCATCCAGGGCCATTAATCATTTCCTGTTGTGCAGGACTGTGACGCTCAGCAGTGTGGGGGATATAGTGAATGGACTTGTGGTGAGACAATTCACAACATGCTGTGACTTTCCCCAGGGGTACACAGGATTCAAGACTGTCCTTAGGCATATGCAGCAAGCTGTGTATGCCTAGAGACAGTCCTCTGTCCATACTTCCCTCTCCCTCCACCTCCCCCCGCCGGCTGAAGTGCCGGGGCTCAGGCAGCCCTCATCCCCATCTCCTTGCCAGCACTCCCTCCCATGGGCTCAGCAACAGCCACAACAGCCCCCAGCCCCTTCTTCTGGCCAGCTCCCCGTCCCACAGTGGGCTCAGTGCCAGCTCTGACAACCCCCAACACCATCCTCTATCCTCCCCCATGGATTTAGCACTGACTTTGGCAACTCCCGGCGACCACCCTGCCCGCCTCCGCAGGCTCTGTGCCCAGCCACTGCTCACCAGGTGGCAATGAGTGGTGCAAGCATGGTCTGAAGGACACCAGGACACTGACACCGGAGGAGCTGGGAGCAGAAGTGCAGCCAAAGGCAGGAGGAAAGCAGTGATTTCCTCTTCAAAATGCTGCTTCTCTCCAGCCAGCAGCACAACTGCCTTCTGATCTCCAGCTCTGCACCACTCGCCACTCATGCTGCCACTTGTTGCACTGAGGTGCAGGTGAGCCTCTCTGCCCTGCGTCAGATTGCTAACTCCCTCAGACTGGATGGACCAGATGCCATTTCAGCAAATAGCATCAAGTCCATCTGTTGTGGGAGAGTTGGCAACCCCCTGTCCCGCACACCGTCTGCCCCTGCAGTTCTCAATCCCCATGGAGTGGCCGCTCCCACTGCAGAGGTGGTGCTGGGCTGTGTAGGGCACCAGCATAGGAAGGGACAGCCCTGTCAGGATTATGAGGCATCTCATCACCACCTGCCTGCCTGTAGTGTGCGGAATTCCTGTCTGTGCCTGTGTGCATCAAATCTCTGAAAACACTAGCCTCTGGCAGCACAAGCATTGCTTTCCCGGCCTTGCTGTCTCTGTACAGGTAGTGATAGTCATACACCAAACCCTACTTACTTGTGCAAGAAACCCCTATTGGAAAAAGCACAGGTGTGCTTTCTTGCGCAAGGGCGGCCATGGCAGTGTGGACGCTTTCTTGCGCAAAAGCACATGGCAACGTGGACACGCTCTTGTGCAAGAACTTTTTGAAGAAGCTCTCTTCTGCAAAAAGTTCTTGCGCAAGAAGACTGCAGTGTAGATATAGCCTTAGGGCCGTGGTCACCAACCAGTCAATCGCAATCGACTGGTCGATCCTGAGGCCTCAACCAGTCGATCGTGAGGTGATCGAAATGGGCCCCCCATCTCCAAGAAGCCCCACTACATACCTCGAGCAACAATGGAGGTAGTGGCAGCTTCTCGCGGCGTGGACGGAAGTCCTACAGCTGCGCGTCATTTCCGGGGGTTCCAGAAATGCGCTAGCTGCTTCCTTGCCCCAGCTTCCTGGTGTTCCGGGAACTTATCGGGTAAGTCCCCAGAGGCGCGCCCTGGGACTTCCCGTCTCTGCGGGAGGGGGGGAGTCAGGCCTGGAGGGGGCGCGCAACGGAGGCATCCTGACACATCCAATACGAGGGAAACATTTCTCAACACAATTCAGCATCTTCATTCTCTGTTAAAAACATTAACATATTTTTTAAAATAAATCAGGCACAATCCAATGCAGTAAAATAGGATCAGTTAAGAGACACATTAAGTTCTTTAGGACAAGGAGCATCTTTTTGTTGGCACTAGCACCAGAATAATTAGGCCCTGACCAAATTCACAGTCATGTTGGTCCATTGCACAGTCACAGGATTTTAAAAATTGCAAATTTCATGATTTCAGCTACTTAAATCTGAAATTTCATGGTATTTTAATTGTAGGGGTCCTAACCCAAAAAGGAGGTCTCACAACCTGGCACGTACAAGCCCCTTATTTCTTCACTTCTGCTAGCAAGCTACATACTGCTTGCTAGCTACCCAGCTCTGAAGGCAGTGCAGTGCAGCAGTAAGTATAATTCCACCCTTCTCTCCCCCAACTCCCTTTTGGGCCAGGTTCCCCCATTTTGAGAAATGCTATAAAAGCAGGAAAAAGGCCAGATTCAAGGGGAGAGGGGACCAGGTTTCACTGTTCATGAATTTAGCAAGACCCAAGGTCCAAGCAAATGGAAGGGGCAGCTTTTCCTCCTTCCCCCAAAAAACTAATTTATGCGCTTACAGTAACTACTGAGCGGGGCTTGCAATAAAACACCTCGTCCTCGCGATCTCGGCCAATCTATCTACCCCCATGTTACTGGGAGCTGCCCTCAGGATCCCAGCGCAGGCTGAGGTCAGGGCACTGCGCTGAGTTCCGTGCAGACCCAGAAACGGGCCCCACCACGCCTGTTGTCACGCTGCCCGTGGGTAGGAACCAGAAACACAAACTCAGGGAAGAACGCAGCAACGGTGACGAGACGAGACGAGACTCCCCACGCCGCCCCCGCTCACTATCGCTCTCGCTCCGCGCGGGTTTCTGGGAAGACAAGCGGTTTCGCCGAAGCCGGAAAGCGCATGCGCGCTGCGGCCGCGGGGGCGGGGAAGGTGCCGCGAGGCTGTTTTCCGTTGAAGTCTGTTATCCCGTGAGCCGGGCCAGGCGCTGAGAGGCGCAGCCGGTGACTGTAGCGCCCCGGACGCTAGAGCCCTCGCGGGAGGATGGCGCTGCCAGCGGATCTGTGGGCGCCGCCGCTGCTGCTGCTGGTGACAGCTGCCCTTGGCGCAAGTAAGCGCGGCGGCGTGGCCGGGGCGCGGGCAGGGGCCCTTCCGGGGGGCGCGGGGCCTCCCCCGGCCGCTCTGTGCCCGCCGTGCGGGGGTGCTTTTCCAGCCCTGGAGTCGCCGCCGCCGGCTGTTGAGCGGGGCCTGTGTGTGTGCCGCGACCCGGCCCGCCAGCCAGAGCCGCCCCCACAGCAGCGGCGAAGGGGAAAGGGAAGGGGGGACAGGGCGGTCCGCCTCCGGCCCCGGCTGCGCGGTGTCCGCCTGAAGCTGGCTCCAGCCGGGGCTCGGCCAAATTAGCGGTTAGAGGGGGGCAGTTAGACCGCAGTAACCCCCCCCGCCCCGGTGCCTTTTGCTCAGCATTAGAGCGGCCTTCATGGGGTGTGGAAGCTGAATCGGCCCTGCCCACGGTATGGGATCGATCACCGAGCTAATGTAGGCGCACAGCCACTGCCCACGTTAAATCGCTTGTGTGCAGACGGGGCGCCTTGTGTAGGCAGTGAGGGTCTAGGTGCTGACTCTTTGGGCGCTCTGGGGCACCCCGGGGAATAACTGGTGGGTGCTGAGCAGTGCCATCCCTAGGGAGTGCAGGGCCTGGGACAGTGTGCCCCTGTCCGCTCTGCCTCCTCTTTGTCCACACTCCGTCCCCTTCTCCACAGCCCCTGCCCTCTCTCCAGTTTCTGTCCCCAGAGCAATGTCAGGAGTAGGGATGTTCACATCCCTAGTCAAGAACTGTCAGGGTGGAGTGGAATGGAATGAGACAAGCTGGGGACAGGTCTCTTGCTGCTGCTGGCACTAGGCTTTCCACTAACTTCCTAGGCTGTCTTACAACCCACACCCCACAAAACATGGGGCAGTTGCCCTAGTCTGTCCTATGTGTGGGACGGTTCTGGTGCTGAGCACCCACTGGCACCTCCTCCCTCCTCTCCCCCCCCCAGCCTTTTGCATCTGGAGGAATCAATGCCTCACTGCCCACCTACTGCAATCAGCTGTTTCATGGTGTGCATGAGAGGCAGGAGGAAAGGGTAAATAGACAATGTGCTCGTGGGAGGATGGAACATGGCAGGAAAACATGGAGCAGGGACAGGACGATCAAGTCTTGGACACAGCTGGGGATTGAGCATCCTCTGGCACATTGGAGAGTCAGTGTCTGTGGATGCAGATCTTCAGTAAGAGTGCTTCTATAGATTGTATTGTGAGGTGGGCCCTAAAGGACAGCTCCTGAAATCTGGTAACTGAAGACTTAAGTAGCACTGTGTTTACACCGACACTGTGTTGGCCCTAATTACTTTGACTGTGACTAATGTGCTCAGGGCAGTGGTGTTACTATATTAGCATAGATGTGGCCCACAGCCTGTTTGTTTGTGGCCCACGGTGTAGTTTGGGTTTATAGGGGGCTCAACAAGCGGACCCACGGGTGGGACCTTTTGCACATGGCCTCCAATGGGAGCACGCTCCACAACGGTGAGTCAATATGATGGTCTTCTTTTGATATGCATTTTAGCAGTTAAATTCCTGGACTGTCATTGCTCATTAAAAGTGCTGTCATATGGGTGGAAATCAGGTAAATGTTGCATTTTATTAATATCTGCAGAACTGATTTAAATGGGGCCTGTGTGTTGTGTAGTCTTGCATTAATCTTTGTATTCATGCCCATCAGTGTGAAAGAAGCTATTTGCATATATATTTGCAAGTATCTGCAACCACACTTAGTTGTGGCCCTCCGCATGTGCTGTGAGTATTATTGTGGCCCCTGGGGTTTCCAAAATTGAGTAGCCCAGGCATAGAGTGTGTCCTGGTTCAGTTCATTTTTTAAATCAATGAAAATCAGAATACAGCAGAGGGAGACTTAACTACTTTCTTATTTTATTGCAAGCTGCAATCAGTTAAAACAAGCCCATTTGTTTTGCAACTTCTACAAAACAACATTACAGAGCCAAGCACTGCAATAACTGTAACTACTGGGCAAGTTGTAACACAAGCATCAGGCTATGCAGACTCCTTCACAGAGAGGCACTTAGGTTCCCTTTTTAAAAACAACAACAAAGAAAAACTCTGTAGTCATATGAGTAGATGCAATAATCTTTACAACTGTTTTCAGTCTGATCCTCAAACATAAGGTAACTTCAGATAACCACAAGAAACTATTTTCTCATCTAAAGTTTCTTTTCCCTGATATGTTAATCTGACTGAAATGATTTCATGTGAAATAACCAAATGGTATGTGAGTGTGCAAGAGGGAACACTCACATAAATGCTTGTCATGGAAATTAAGGATTTATTTGAGGTGAACTTAGGGGAGTATGGCTTGGGAACTTTTTATGTGTACATGTGTACAAATGGAGTGAGAAGTGGCAGTTCCTTTGAAGTCAAAAGGATATTGTCATCTTTAAAATGACACTTCTGTCTGTAGATGGCACAAAACTCCACTTACAAGTTACTCCCAAAGATTACTATAAGTAAAAAGTCAGTCAACATTTTTTTCTATTTAGTTCTGCATTTGACAGCACTACTGATTCTCTTGGATAGCCAGCTAGCTTGCACTGCTGCAGACAATGACATATATCAGTGGTAGGCAACCTATGGCCCGAGAACCATATGTGGCTCATTGGGGTTCTATGTGAGGCCCACAAGACATTTTGTTTACTGTTGTTGCCCATGAGCAGGGTTGCTAGATTCTACTGGTTTCAATCTGTCATTTTTTCGTACCGGTATTATAAAAGTGACATGACACATGAAGTGAGGTGTATGCTGATTGCATACAACATGACTGTAAAAGCTCTGCACTCCTGCATTGGGATGTTAACTTTCCATCAACTATTCGATTAATCAGTAAGAACTTGTACAAGAATCGGGGGGCTCTTGTACGTTTCAAATCAGAAGCACCCGCATGGAGCCTAGGCTTTGTGATAGAGACAGCAAAGGGGCAGGAAGTGACTAGTCAACTAGTGTGTTGGCTATCTGTTAAGCGTTTGCTTAGTTGTGGCCCTCGGCATGTGCTGTGAGTATTGTTGCATTTGCTTATCGGATAGTCGATTAGTCGCTTACATCCCTACTCCTGCATTCAAACAAAGCACTGCTATGATTTAGTCAGTATACCTTGCAAATTCAAAGTATGCAAGCGAAGTTAGCAAAACTACTCTATCCCAGGATGTTATGCTTATAAGAAGCATACGGGATATTTCTCAGGGGGATAAGGCAACATGCTGCATTTATTGACAATATAACAAAGTAGCATATGCATTTACACACATACACGCATTTACACAAATACACGCATCCTGCTGATGGAATAGTTACCAGTATGTTGCTCGGCCCAACCTATTGGCCAGATAGGTCAGGTGCGAGGTAGGAGCCAGGTTCGTGTCAGTCCGGACTGATGCCCCTCCTGGTCTTGATCTTAGCAGGATAGAATCAGATACCCCATCCTTCATAGGACTTTTCTTCCATGCAAGTCTATGCATTTTGCCTTGTCAGGCCTTAGTCAGTCATTCAGCATCACAATCAATCTTCCTAGGACATGTGCTTATTGGGAAGAAGTTGTTCTCACAGTCATCTGATATCAGTATGCTGACAACCCCTCCTGGGTGTTGTCTTTCTGGCAAAAGTTATGATTGGTTCCCTATCAAGGGGTGCTTGCCTCTAGCTTCCGGGTTCGTCAGTCTGCCTGGGCAGTCTGGGTCTTCTGAGTTGTTTATTTAGTTGATAATTATTTGGTGCTTCTGAGTCCTTCAGACTCCTTCTGAGTCCTTCAGAAGCACCTCTAACCATTTGAGCATGCAGAGGCCTTTACGCTTATCTCTCCTAAAACATTCTCTCTCTCATTCACACAAACAATATATTTACAGAATTGCAGCATGGAACAAAGGGGTACTTCTAAATCACTTTAACAAAGTTACAAAGTCTTTCAGCATTAAATTTCTTTCTGTCTACTACAAGGTCTTACTAACACTAACATCACTATATTACAATATTACATCCCTTTACTTTAACATGCTAACATCAAACAGAACTGGAGCTAAGATAACAAAGCTGCCTGGCCCTGTGTGACACCTACATCTTGAATTTAAGTTTAATCCAATCCTTTTGCTATAACATACATTTATTATAACTGACTTCTTAGTTACAAAATTCTATTCCAGTGCTACAAGGAGACTGTCTTGGTTGCGACAATCTGAGATGAAGTAGGGCAACGTGGCCCGCTCAATAGCCTAGGTTGCCCATCACTGACATATATGCTCAACTTCACACCGTAAGGGCTTGTCCACAGTGGCAAATTACTGCGCTGTAACTTTCTCTCTCAAGAGTGTGAAAAAACACCCAAAGTCTATTAAGTTACAGCTCGGTAAAGCACCAGTGTAAACAAATGCTCAGAGCTCCTAGCTACTCTTCTTGTGAAGGTGGTTTACCTAGTAGGGATGTTAAGAAGCATGCAATTCATTGATCATGTAGTCAACAACATTTTTGACAACTAATCAATAGGGTTTTGCATTGCAAGCACTCAGTCCCAGCTCACACCGGGTCCCGTAAACTACCCCTGCTGCGCTCTGCACTAAATGAACTTTAGGAGCCAGTGCCGGGACCCAGCATGAGCTAGGACTGAGCCAGCCAGCCTGCTAAAAAATGTACTTAAAGAGCTGCAGGGGTAGGGGGAGATAACACTAACAGCTACGTGCAAACCGATAAGCACCTGCTTATTGTTTAATCATTTAATTGACTACCTAGCTAGGTAATTAACTGATAGCAAAAGCTATAGACTACATGCATTGCCCTCTGCCTCTGGCAAGTAAATTTTTTAGCAGGCTGGCCAGCAGCCCAGCTCAGTCCTGGCTCACACCGGGTCCAGGGCCCTGCTGCATTTAAATTGTATTAGGAGCCAGGCAGGCAGCTCAGCTCCATTCCGGCTCACGCTAGGTCCAGGAGCTCAGACCCTCCCTAGATGGGGGCTGCTGTCACCCCACGCTGCTGCCTCTGATACAGAGACAGCAGCACAGAGTGGCAGGGGGCTCCTCAGGAGTGAGGACGGAGCATACTGGCTGCTGGCCCCACCCCTAGGTACTACAGAATAGTTGATTAACTGATAAGAATTCATGAAGTTACTCAACTATTCAGTTAACCGATAGCTAACATCTCTAATCCCTATTACCTAGAACATTGGGACAATTCTTTCCCAGCACTTTTGCCGTGATCGCACTGCCACATTAAAGTGCTATGGCATTAGGGCTTTAAACTTGAATATGTAGACAAAACTTGAGTATCCAATATGGATGTTGGAGTTTAACCGAGAAGTTGATGCCTATCAGTTAAACTCTGTCCACCAGCCAGCTCTGTAGGAGCAGGGCCAGCAGGAGCTACCACCCTACTCCTGGAGAGCCAGCTGCAGAGCCCTCAGTAAATCCTCCTTGGGAGTGGGGTCGGCAGCCCCTGCCAACCTGGCTCCCAGGGAGGAGCCTTCGCTTATTTAAGCTTTATACTGCAGAGTCCACAGCACGTGTAAACGCTAAGACTTTTAACAGTTACACTGTTTTTTTAACTGCTTTTTACATCCCTAGTATCCAGTCGAGTTGTGAATTCAGTGGATCTACTTGTGCATAAGAAGTATGTGTATAAGTGTTTACAAGATTTGGGGGTTTGGTCAGTTTCACCCTAGCTAAAAAAAAAACATCCCCCAATAATCCCTGAGGCCACATTCCTCTGGGACTGGGTTCCATGGAAGGAGAGGACAGGCACTTTTTACAAAATTGAGTTGTTATGATTTTGTGTACATACAGAGATCTGCTGAAAAACAAGGGAGCCATTTTTACACACTATTCTTCAGGGTAGAAACACTTCATACTTTAATCTGTTTTCAAAGCAAAACTTACTTAATCAACTATGCAGTTTTTTTCCTGACATCTGAAAATTGAAGCATTTTACTGGAAATCCTCAGCTTCCTTTGTTTTGACAGGGTGGTATGTTCTTGTTCCATGCATGCTTTTCATTATAGAATTAGGTAACCTTCTTTCCTTCCAGTTCTTAAGAGAATATTTTATTTAAGTTGCTGTTTGAAGGTGTGATGTATACAAAAATGAAAGTTTGCACGTTTAATTTCCTTTATCTCCTATGTGTACACAATAACTGTGTCTTTCTGTGGCCTGCCACCATGTTCCTGTCTTCAAAATAACAAAAAAAATCTGTTGAAGGCCAATTCCATTTTCCCCACCAGCCTTCTTAAATAAAAAGATGCAAAGTATTAGTCCATCTTTCAACTTTGGACCATCTGTCTTCTCTCTGCTCACTCTTGTTTGTGTCTTGATGCATATTCACCCTTTACTCTCCAAGCTTTTTATGGAGATTTACCAGCACCACTATTGAGCAAGAGCAAATGTTGGTTTTCTGCAATGGAGTCCTATGGTCATATTGTGTGGAGAAGTCTTTCCGGTTATTGTATCTCAGGGTGTGTCTAGACTACAGGGTTTTTTTTGAAAAAAAGTGGCCTCTTCGAAAAAACTTGCCCTGCGTCTAGACTGCCACCGCAGTCTTTCGAAATTAAATCGAAAACAAGGCATTTTTTTCAACTGCAGTAAACCTCATTTTATGAGGAAGAACGCCTTTTTTTTGAAAGTGTACTGCCTCGGTGCTCTCTTTCAAAAAAGCGGCTCACTTTTTTGAAAGAAGTGGTTGCAGCTCTCTTTCGACAGAGGCTTGTAGTCTAGACGTAGCCTCAGAGTATATTGTAGTAGGGGGAAAAGTCATGGATGTTCTGGGTCCACTTCACAGCTGTGAAATGGTAGAAAGCAACAGGGGTGATCTAGAGCTTGTAGCAGAGATCCAAGTGTTGAAAGCTGGCATTGCACTTGCTTTTTAAATATTTTGGCTGATGTGCATTGAGAATCAGCATATTCTTCTAAGCACTAGGTCTTAAAACTCTGTACAAAAAAGAGAAAAAATTTGAATCCAAGTTGTAGAGGAGAAATTTCTCTTTACATGGCTATAGGAAGCCATGAATTATCTTGCTATTTGAATAGGCTTAAGTACTTTAACTGTACTAAACTTGATACTCTATTTTAATTTTTAACATGTAAAGATTACTGTTGTGGAACAGATGTCACATATCCTTAAACTTTGTGTACAATAATATTTCCCCCCGACCTCTTCCTATCTCTTCCCTTCTTCCTACCCCAACATTTTTGTAGGCCAAATGAATCTTACAAGTCCTGAGGATGTTCAAGTTGATATTATAAACACAAATTTCACTCTAAGATGGACCTGGAATAGTGAGAATGATTTCAATGTAATGTTTTCAGCTCAGTACCAACGGTAAGTTCACTATTTTACTGTGAGCCAAAATTATTTGACATTTATTTCCACAGAAGGTAATGGGAGGGAGGAGGAGAAGGGGACAAAACACAACCCCTGCTCCCCATGGTTGGTTTAATGATATAAAAATTGCATAAGAGCATGTTGCTTAGCCAAACAAAGAGATTTTTTTATTAGGGATGTAAAAGGTTAACTGGTTACCTGGTAAGCATTAGGCTTAGGTGTGCTGAAAAGCTTACCGTGTAACCAGTTGAACGGCCAGCCGTGCCAAGCTGGAACAGCCCTGGATGAGTCCAGATGGCATCTTAGGGGCAGTAGGCAGGACCACGCCTGTGTCAGGCCCCCGGCCCCAGCTGTGCCAGAGCAGCCCAGGCAGTCAATAGAGCCCTGGCTGCACCAGAGTTGTTCTGAGCATGGCAGCAGGACCTCAGTCCATGCCAAGGCGGGTCAATGAGATTCTGTGCTGGGGCAGCCAGGAGGCACCCAGGCCAGGACAGGCCAGAGAGATCCAATCCTTAGCTGTCCCAGGTAGGCCAACAGGACCCTGGATCCAGATGCACTGGAGTGACAGGCAGGACCCCAGCCATACCGAAGTGGAGCAGGTGGAGCCCTGGTCACTCTGGGCTTTCAGGCAGGACCTGCCTGCCAATAGTTAACCGGTTAAATGGTGTAATTTCATCCATTTAACTATATTAATAGTTGTTTACATCCTTAGTTTGTATCACTCTTTTCATCACTGTGTAGTTTGAACATGTAACCACATTTTAATACCTAAAATCTCAAACTGTTTTTGGTTAACAAGAGTTTCAAAACATTGATATTTGAAGAGGTGCTGATCTTCTATAAATTGCATAGCTTTGGGAATTGTGGGTCTTCTAGCAATGCATTCTTATACCAAGGCTGTCCCAAAGCATGAGTCACTAAATGTGGAAATCCACAAGCATTTTAGTGACATAGCAGGGGTTGTCCCTTAGTCACAGTGGTCTTTCAGTTGGTTAAAAATTGCTGTCCAGTCTACTCTGCTGATTTAAAACATACTTCCAGATAGGTTAGGAGATAATTCTGACATGGTTGTATTTGTAGTGAACAGAAGCTCTCCCACTAACATAGTGCTGTGCACATTATCATTTTTTTTTTTTCAAATCCCTGAGCAACATAAGGACACTGATTTATGGTGGTACTTTGTGTTTGGGAATAAATATAAGTATCTGAAAATTCAGTCCTAAACTGATGTATGCCTACAAAGCAACCGTGAAATAGCTTCTGCAGATCATATAATTGCTGTGGAAATGTTCCCCAGTATTGGCATGCGTATTATTTGTGAGACTACATTGAGTAGTAACATTGCATACTGAAAAAGACACATGTGACAAACATATTTATGGCTGCTTTGAGAACAATATCTTATATTATTAGAAACACACATCACAAATCAAAGTTTGGCTCAGAATTGAAAAAAAAAAAGACTGAGAATGTTCCCCAGCATAGAACTCTGATTAATGAGTCATGGTCTTTATAAATGCAGAATGAGAAACATATGCTGGTTTGCCTTTGGTTTACAGACTTTGGTCATCAGATTACTGTTTATTCATGCTTATTTTCAGTTAGCTCCTCCCCCCCCCCCCCTTTGTGCTTCTTGGTTCTTTCTAATGTGGTGCTATTTCTCATTAGCCTTTTCTCAACCAATAAATGCACAAACTTGTCTGGCTTAGTAGCAACTCCTTGACTGACTTTTTTCTCTTACATCTTAAGTATTCAAACATGAAGATTTGGTGTGCTTCTCTTTTTTTGGGGGGTGGGGTGGGAGAAAGATGGCTTCAAAATACAGGTTTATTTCAGAAACATGTAACATTCTACTAAAGACAAAATCTAATGGTTATAAAAGGGAATCAACAACTTGAATTGTTATTTTTCAGTTTCCCAGGTTTTTTTCCTCTTTTAATGTTTACATTTTATCTTTACTCACCCATAGAAAACTTTTTTTCTTGCAGAGTATTTGAGGATTATGAGGAGGCAGGAATAGAAGAAACAGATTGGAAAGAGATGTCTGGCTGTCAAAATGTCACTGTCATGGAATGTGACTTTTCCTCTGCAATGACAGATTATTTATATTCCTATAATGTGCGTGTAAGAGCTGAAAAGGGGGAAGAAAAATCTCCATGGTCTACTACTTTATTCTTTATACCATATTTAAAAGGTATGAAATACACATATACTTAGTACAATATTAAACATGTTTAAAATGTTTAATAACAAACGTAATCTGTTGTTAAACATTTTCATTTTACTGGGTATGTTTACACAGCAAAGTTATTTCGAAATAACAGCCCTTATTTCGAAATAACTTTCCTAGCATCTACACAGCCAAACCGCTATTTCGAAATTAATTCGAAATAGCAGAGCGCTTATTTCGAATTTGGTAAACCTCATTCTACGAGGAATAACGCCAAATTCGAAATAGCGATTTCAAAATAAGTGCTGTGTAGACACTTATTTCGAAATAGGGGGCCTCCAGCCTTCCCAGGGTGCCCTGGTGGCCACTCCAGCCTCAACCAAGAACACTCCTCTCCCTCCTCCCCCCTCCCCGGAGCCCTTATAGGGGTAGACTCTGGCCACAGTGCCTGTGCCAGCTCCAAGCCTGCCAGCCCAGAGCCAGCAGTCACTGCCCCTGACCAAGTGGTCCCAAAACATGAGCCAGCAAGCCACTGGCAGCCAGCCCTCCACCGCTCCCCAGGAGCAGTCTGCCAGCTTCCAGGAGCCTGCCAGGGCCCGGAGAAGGCGGGTGCCTTCCTGGTCCAGGGCAGAGATCATGGACCTTATTCAGGTTTGGAGGGGATGCCCCCCAACATCCATGATCTCCCACTAGACGGAGGAACGTGGCCGTCTATGGCAGGATAGCTGCCAGCCTGGCCACCAAAGGCCGCATGCAAACCCAGGAGCAGGTTTGCATGAAAATCAAGTTGGTCTGGCGAGACCCCCACCCCTGAGTTTCCCCTCCCCCTTCTCTCCTTCCCCTTCTTCAAGCTCCCTCCTCCCAGGTTTCCCTCTTTCCTCTCCCACCCTCACTCCTCCCCTCTCCCGCCTCCTTTCCCCAGTCTCACCAGAGTTTCATTCCTCTTCCCCCCCGCCCCCCCCCCCCAGTTTTGTTAAATAAAGAGAGTTTGTGTTTATGAAAAAACGTGTATTTTATTTTACATCAGGAAGGGGAGCTGGGGGGTGGGGGGGTAAGTGGAAGGACGTGAGGGAAGAATGAGGCACAAGCCCCCAGTGTGGCAGACCAGGGAGACTGTTAGTGCTCCTCAGGGTGGAAGCTCTTCCGCAGGGCCTCCTGGATACTGACTGCCCCCCGATGGACCTCCCAGATGGCAGCCTGCAGAAAGTGCAGCCAGGCTCGCAGCAACGCATCCACAAGAAGCACCAGAGTGCCTAGGGGCAGCTCTGGTTCCATGTTGCAGTGTGCTGTGGTGTCCCGAGTGAGGGCAAGCAGAGCACGCAGAGACAAAATGCTTTGCTGTCCCTCATTGAGGTAGGCAAGCAAGCAAGGAAACCTGAGAACTGGCTGTCCGGGGCGGGGAGGGGGGTTCCCTTTAAGCACAGGCCTCAGATAGCCTCAGGCAGCAGCCACACAAAGTAACTCCTGACCTGATGCCCTGCCAGACCTGGTTCCGGCCGGCCTTAAATGCGATTCAGCGTCCGCTCAGTGTGGACGCGCTATTTTGAAATGCATTTTGTGTGTAGACAGCTTATTTCGAATTAACTATTTTGAAATAGCTTATTTCGAAATAACACTGTAGTGTAGATATACCCTCTGTTGCAGCACAATATAAAATACAGTGTAAAGATTTGTATTGCCTTATTATTGGCTCTGCGGTTTTGTAGAGCAACTGCCTTTTTATGCTTTTAGTAATGCTATTTATACAGTAACTTTCAGAAGACCTTGTCCAAATACAGGTTGTGCTGTTCTAAATATACTTGACTAAAGCAGTGCAAACCCCTTCCTGCCCTCCATCCCAACTCACTTTTCCCCCTCCCCCCCCCCGCCCCCATTTGCATGCAATTGCTATAGGTTCAACCTCCAAGGGTTCTGGACTGGGAGACCTAACCAGGGAAGTCCTGTGCCACTGGTCCCGCAGCTGCCCCTCTTGCCAGCTCTGCTTCAGGCCAGACACTCTTACCTCTGACCAAGCTGGGTGGCTGGCCAGGCCAGCCACTAGCCCCCTACTGCCAGCCCTGGCTAGGGCTGCTGCAGACACCCAGTCCTGCTGTCCATGGGCTCAGCTTGTGCTCCCAGAGGGGTGGGAACTGTGGCCTCCCCACACCCTACTCCCCCATACCTCCCCAATCCAAGAGTCCTTCAGCCCCCTCACTCCCAGAGCTCTCGCGAGTCACGCAGCCTCCTCCCTGGTGTTCCGAGGAGGCGGTATCTGCGAGGTGCACAGCCTTCCCGCACCCACAGCTCCTTCACACACACCCTTGGTTGAGACCCGATACCCTCAGCCAGCTCACTCATACCCCCGATGCTGGGACCTCGCACCCCCAGCCTCTTCACTCACCACCCTGCTGGGACCTTCACTCACCCCCTCCACCGAGACCCTGCACCCTTGCATACCCCCTCCACTGAGACCCCGCACTCCCAGCCCAATCCTGCCCCGTCCCCCCTGCCAAACACCTCCCCCCAGAGAGAGGGGGGTTGATGAGTGTAGCAAGCAGGGGGCACAGCCCCCTAGTTGTTTTTTAAAAACAATCACATCCCTAAGTGAAATTGATACCAGTATAAGACCTATGGAGCCCAGTCCTGAGATTAAGTGTTTGTGTACAAACAAAATTAAATATGCTAGTATAATTAAAGTTAGCATAGTCTCCTAATGTTAATGTAATTCTACCGCTATTAAGATGCCTTTATTCTTGTATGTGGAGTTGAAGAAGCTATACTGGTATAAGCTGCCTTTATGCCTGTGCCTATAGTAGGGCATTATACTGTTTTATTGTTTCAGTAGAAAACCACACCCCTAATTGAAATAGGTAATTTGAACAAAAATTGTAGACCATGTAAGGGATGTTAAGATGCATTTAGTAAAGTAATTGTGTAACCACTGATTATTTCAGTGGTTATATGCGGGGGCAAGTAGCTCCCACCTGTTGCCCTGCGCTGCTGCCTCTGTATTGCAGGCAGCAACATGGGGGGCAGCAGGTGACTCCCTAAACTGGTATGCTTGGGGAGCCTACTTAAAAGCTGCCTCCCGCCTGCCTTCCCTCCCCGTCATGTATGTTAACCGATGAGCCCAGGCTCACTGATTAACTGTGTATATGGCTACACTTTCTCATCCCTATACCGTACCTGTTCTTGCTACTGTCTTGCTGTCCTTTCTTTGCCCTTGAGTTTTCCTAATCTTAACAACCCACAGCCACCTCTTGAGCATTTTTAATCCTTGTGATGGGGGGGAAAGGGGACTGCAATATGAAAATCCTCTGGATTGTATATACAGTGGGAGACTTTTGAAAGGTATAAGGGTGGTAAAATCCCACTTGTGATTTGAAAATTTCACCCATCATGGCATGTTTTCCAAACTTTACAATGTTATATCACTGTATAAAATTGATCTTCCCAACTTTTGACTCTGCAGAGCTCCAGTGGTGAGGTGGTGTGATGTAGGGCCTTGTGTGTGTCATGATTTTCTATGGTGGCCATTTCTATTCTGTACCCACACCAATTAATTTAATTCCTCACATTAAGGAAGAGGTAGAATGCTCCAGATAAGGAATTAGCTGTATTCTAAAGTACCATATGTGTCACTGCCACTGTGCCCCTGTGCTGATGCTGGCAAATGTGTATTTGAGAAGCTACAGTTCTAGCAGTCCTATTTTCTATCTTTAATTTATCACCAACTATAGCCTATACAGCTGGATCCTTTAATAGTAGGTTGGTACTTTGAGACTGAGGCTTATTTTAAAAAAGCCTTCTTGTGACAAATGTATATAACTCTTCATTACAGAATGAGGAAGTTACTGTAATATTGTTACAGCCAATATTATTTTAACTGTCTTCTGTCCCAGATAACGCTTGGAGTTTTAGTTATACTGTTAGATTCTATATGAACAACTTAAAATTAAATACTTTAGGCAATTCCTTGTAGTTTACTTGTTCAAACGTAACTTTTGGTCTTTCAACAAAGTGTTGTGCTTAATGACATTGTTTAATTTTTGCAGCTAAAATTGGTCCTCCAGGAGTGCACCTGAAATCTATCAATGGAGTGGTGGAAATCAACATTTCCTCTCCAGAGGAAAATCTGAGCAGAAGAATGTGGACATCTGATATAATTTTTACCTATAATGCTGTATTTTGGGAAAACTCATCAAATGCAGAGGTATGATAGTGATTGATTTTCTAAGTTAAGTTTAAAATATTGTTTGATTTACTTCAATTGCAGAATCACTTCCTAGAATGAAATCTTATTTTTTTAAAAATTATTTTATGTATATATTGTATCCTAATTTCTGATCTGTAGCTTGGTCCATTCACTGTTGTAAGGGTTTTGTTAAGGGCCTTGATTTACTAGACTGTAGTACATCTCTAGCTCAAAGTTCTGGATTGGATGCTCGTGTTGTTAAGCTGGTCCATGCTTAATTTCTTAAGAACATACTGGCCCTACTAGATTTGACCAATGATCCCTCTAGCACAGTATCCTGTCTTCTGATAATGGCAGTGGCTGGTGCCTCAGTGAGAGTGAACAGGCAATTATTTTGTCCACTCTCTGCTTCTGGCAAACAGAGGCTAGCACAATCAGAGCATGTGTTATATCCATTCATCAACTTATCCTCCATGTACAAACCCTGTTACAGTTTTGGCTTTCATGGGTGATTATAATTGTGTGAAGAAGTATTTCCTTTTGTTCATTGGATGACCCCCTAGTTCTTGTATTATGTGAAGGAGTGAATAAGGAAATATTTCCTATCAGACTTACCTGGAGTTGCCTAGGTCCTTCTGGGCAGGGTCCTGGTGGTGGGGGGATGCAGGACTCAGGGCAGGGCCTTGGAGATGTGGGGGAGGGGCAGTGCAGGAGGTTGGGGCTGTGAGTTGGGCGAGTGAGGGTTGGGGATGAGGAGAGGCTCAGGGTGGGGAGGGGATACAATCTGGTACAGGTGTTTTCTCTCCCTCCCTCCAGATCTCCCCCTTTGCTAAGGGCATGTTCTCTCTCCCTGATGTTGCCAACCTTCCCTCACCCCCCGCTGCCAGGGGTGTGTGTTCTCTCACCAGTGTGCCTCCCTGCCCCCACACTGTGGCCAAAGGAGGAACGAGTTTGGGGTAGGGGAGCTACTTACCTGTTGTGTTGGCAGGCAAGATTGCAGTGCTCCAGCCCTGCTGGCCACTCCCTTGGTAGTATGGCTCCCCCCAGTAGACACTGTCATTATCGTGTCCCTATGAACAGCAGCCCCTCCCTTTGCATGTAATGGAAAACAGTCTGTTTCCTGGGGCACAACCAAACCCTGACTTTACTTTGTTAGAAGAAGCTGCATACCAAATTTGGTGTGTGTGTGTGTGTGTGTGTGTGTGCGCGCGCATGTGTGCGTGCGCGCACACACACAAATAAATATTTACTTAAAAGCCGTTGGTGAGGGATCTTGTCAAAAGCTTTCTGGAAATTGAAGTACACTGGATTCCTCTTGTCTACATGCTCACTGACATCCTCAAAGAACTGTAGTAGATTAGTAAGGCATGATTTCCCTTTGTAGAAAGCATGTTGACTTTTTTCCCCAACAAATTATGTTCATCTATCTGTCTGACAATTCTATTTTTTGCTATAATTTCAACTAATTTGACTGGTACTGGTGTTAGACTTACTGGTCTGTAATTGCCAGGATCACCTCTAGAGCCCTTTTTAAAGATTGGCATCATATTAGCTATCTTCCAGTCTTTTGGTACGGAAGCTGATTTAAAGGATAGGTTACAAACCACAGTAGTACCTCAATTTCATATTTGAGTTCTTTCAGAACTCTTGGGTGGGTTATGCCATATGGTACAGGTGACTTGTTCCTGTTTAGTTTAACACCCTCTGGCAATTTTTGTTTTGTGGATTTTTTACATATCAGTGTTAGTTTCATTGATAACTTTGTAGTGTAGACATACCCTACGTGTCACAGCTAAATAAAATGTGGAAGAAATTGTTTAGCATAAATTGTTAACATGTTTCAAGGGACCATTCAAGGTGAAGTGGCCTGTTAAAAGGCCTCCAGTAATGGGGGAAAGAAAGGCAGAGGGCAGGTGGCTGGAAATTTGTTAGTAGCTTGTTTTAATAAGCCGTACAAATCTCTGAGTCCTTCATTTGTAGTGTCTAGCAAAGTTATGAATTTAAGTTTCCAGCCTCATCGTTGAAGGTAATGTGCAGGTTTTCTTTGAAAATGAGGACTGAGAGGTCACATACAGAGTGATTGTTTTGAAGTGTTCACCATAGGCAAGAGAGGGTTTTGTATTTTATCACTTCCTTGTGAGAATTCATTCAAGAGCATAGGAATCATCTGGCTTAACCTACATAGTTGTTGGGGTATTTAGTGCACTTTAGATGAGGTACACTATAGGGATATTAGATATAATTTATTTTAGTAGTTGTGTAGCCATGACAACTTTTAGTTAAACGGTTACCAAAATGCTCCCCTGTGGGCGGGGCTGGCAGCCAGTATGCTCCTGGCTTTGGTCCCACTTTCAGGGAGTCCCCTGCTATCCCGCGCTGCTGCCTCTGTATCACAGGCAGCAGGGCGGAGTGACAGATGGAACCAGTCTGCGAGGGGAGTGGGTTTAATAATTGGCTCCCTGCATGGACAGAGGCTGCTCCAGTATCCCGCCTCCCTCCCCTCTCCCCCTTCCTCCTCCAGCTGCTGCCTTTGATACAGAGGCTGCAGCATGGGAATAGGGAGGCTTTTGGCTCCGTGGAGCCAGTGCTTGTGGGGAGCCAGCTTAAAAGCTTGCTCCCCACGGGCAACAGCTCCCACCTGTCTCCCACACTACAGCCTCTGTGGAAGGCAGCAGAGGGACGTGGGCAGGTGGTTCTGCAGGAACCGGTATGCCCAGGGATCTAGCTTAAAAGCCAGCTCCCCATTGGCACCAGCTCTCCCCCCCCGCCCCAACAGTCATTTGGATTAATCAATAAGTCTAGGGTTACTGGTTAATTGTTTAAACAACTATACACTAATATCCCGCATACACTATATGTTGTGATAGGCATCTTTAAATCCATGGAACTTGAAAGGTATGTTGATCATCATAGCAGTTGAGAGATGTCTGCAGATTTTGCATCTGTTAAGAACATAAGAACGGCCATACTGGGTCAGACCAAAGGTCCATCCAGCCCAGTATCCTGTCTACCGACAGTGGCCAATGCCAGGTGCCCCAGAGGGAGTGAACCAAACAGGTAATGATCAAGCCATCTCTCTCTTGCCATCCATTTCCACCCTCTGACAAACAGAAGCTAAGGACACCATTCTTTACCCATCCTGGCTAATAGCCATGAATGGACTTAATGTCCATGAATTTATCTAGTTCTCTTTTAAACCCTGTTATAGTCTTTGCCTTCACAACCTTCTCAGACAAGGAGTTTCACAGGTTGACTGTGCGCAGCATGAAGAAGAACTTCCTTTTATTTATTTTAAACCTGCTGGCCATTAATTTAATTTGGTGACCCCTAGTTCTTATATTATGGGAACAAGTACATAACTTTTCCTTATTCACTTTCTCCACACCACTCGTGATTTTATATACCTCTATCATATCCTCCCTTAGTCTTCTCTTTTTAAAGCTGAAAAGTCGTAGTCTCTTTAATCTCTCCTTATATGGGACTTGTTCCAAACCCCTAATCATTTTAGTTGCCCTTCTCTGAACTTTTTCTAATGCCAGTATATCTTTTTTGAGATGAGGCGACCACATCTGTACACAGTATTCCAGATGTGGGCATACCATGAATTTATGTAAGGGCAATAAGATATTCTCCATCTTATTCTCCATCTTTTTTTTTTTTAAATGATTCCTAACATCCTGTTTGCTTTTTTGACTGCCACCGCACACTGCATGGACGTCTTCAAAGAACTATCCACCATGACTCCAAGATCTCTTTCCTGATTAGTTGTAGCTAAATTAGCCCCCATCACATTGTATGTATACTTGCGGTTATTTTTTCCAATGTGCATTATTTTACATTTAACCGCATTAAATTTCATTTGCCATTTTATTGCCCAATCACTTAGTTTTGTGAGATCTTTTTGAAGTTCTTCACAGTCTGCTTTAGTCTTAACTACCTTGAGCAGTTTAGTATCATCTGCAAACTTTGCCACCTCACTGTTTACTCCTTTGTTGATATCATTTATAAATAAATTGTATAGGATTGGTCTCAGTATGGACCCTTGGGGGACCCCACCAGTTACCTCTCTCCATTCTGAAAACTTACCCTTTATTCCTACCCTTTGTTTCCTGTCTTTTAAACAATTATCAACTCACAAAAGGACCTTCCCTCTTATCCCATGACAGCTTACTTTACTTAAGATCCTTTGGTGAGGGACCTTGTCAAAGGCTTTCTGGAAATCTAAGTATATTATATCCACTGGGTTCCCCTTGTCCACATTCTAGTTGACCGCCTCAAAGAACTCCAGCAGATTACAAGGCATGATTTCCTTTACAGAAACCGTGTTGACTTCCCCCAACAAATATTCAGCCATGTGTCTGACAGTTTTATTCTTCACTATAGTTTCAACTAATTTGCCCCGTACTGACATTAGACTTACCGGTCTATAATTGCCAGGATCACTTCTAGAGCCCTTTTTAAATATTGGTGTGACATGAGCTATCTTCCAGTCATGGTGTACAGAAGCTGTTTTAAAGGATATGTTATAAACCATAGTTAATAGTTCCGCAGTTTCACATTTGAGTTTTTTCAGAACTCTTGGATGAATGCCATCTGGTCCTGGTGACTTGTTACTGTTAAGTTTATCAATTTGTTCCAAAACCTCCTCTAATGACATTTCAATCTGTGACAATTCCTCAGATTTGTCACCTACAAAGGACGGCTCAAGTTTGGAAATCTCCCTAACATCCTCAGCCATAAAGACTAAAGCAAAGAATTCATTTAGTTTCTCTGCAATGACTTGATCGTCTTTAAGTGCTCCTTTTGTATCTTGATCGTCTAGGGTATGTCTAGACTACATGCCTCTGTCGGCAGAGGCATGTAGATTAGGCTACCCGACATAGTCAATGAAGCGGGGATTTAAATAATCCCCGCTTCATTAAAATAAACATGGCCGCCGCGCTGTGCTGACGATCAGCTGATCCGGCACAGCGCAGCAGTCTAGACGCGGCTCTGTCGGCAGGGGAAGCCGATCAGCTGATCGTCGGCACAGCGCGGCGGCCATGTTTATTTTAATGAAGCGGGGGTTATTTAAATCCCCGCTTCATTGACTATGTTGGGTAGCCTAATCTACATGCCTCTGCCAACAGAAGCATGTAGTCTAGATAGACCCCTAGGGGCCCCACTGGCTGTTTAGCAGGCTTCCTGCTTCTGATGTACTTAATAAAATGTTTTTTACCTTTTGAGTTTTTGACTAGCTGTTCTTCAGACTCCTTTTTGGCTTTTCTTATTACATTTTTACACTTAGAAAGAAGCATAAACGCTGCCAAACTATTTCCTCACTAGGATTTGACTTCCACTTTTTAAAATATGCCTTTTTATCTCACTGCTTCTTTTACACGGTTGTTACGCCACGGTGGCTGTTTTTTTAGTTCCTTTACTGTGTTTTTTAATTTGGGGTATACTTTTAAGTTGGGCCTCTATTATGGTGCCTTTGAAAAGTGTCCATGCAGCTTGCAGGGATTTTACTTTAGTCACTGTACCTTTTAATTTCTGTTTAACTAACCACATTTTTGCAAAGTTCCCCTTTCTGAAATGAAATGCCACAGTGTTGGGCTGCTGAGGTGTTCTTCCCACCACAGGAATGTTAAATGTTGTTATATTATGGTCACTATTTCCCAGTGATCCTGTTATAGTTACCCCTTGGACCAGATCCTGCACTCTATTTAGGACTAAATCGAGAATTGCTTCTCCCCTTGTGGGTTCCTGTACGAGCTGCTCCAAGAAGCAGTCATTTAAGGTATCGAGAAATTTTGTGTCTGCATTTCGCCCTGAGGTGACATGTACCCAGTCAATATGGGGATAATTGACATCCCCTAGTATTATTGAGTTTTTTATTTTGATAGACTCTCTAATCTCCCTTAGCATTTCATAATCACTGTTACTGTCCTGGTCAGGTAGTCAATAATATATCCCTACTGTTATATTCTTATTAGAGCATTGAATTACTATCCATAACATGTTCCATAGAATCTCTGATTCATTTAAGATTTTTATTTCATTTGATTCTATATTTTCTTTCACATATAGTGCCACTCTTCTCCTCTCCCCCCACCCTGCACGACCTGTTCTGTCCTTCCGATATATTTTGTACCCCGGTATGATTGTGTCCCATTGATTATCCTCATTCCACCAAGTTTCTGTGATGCCTATTATATCAATATCCTCTTTTAACACGAAGTGCTCTAGTTCACCCATCTTATTAGCATTTGTGTACAAGTACTTTAAAAACTTGTCACTGTTTATTTGTGTGCCCTTTTCTGATGTCAGATTTTTTTTTTATGTGAATGTTTCTTGTCTGATCTGGCCCATACTTTCTCCTCTTCCATCCTCTCCTCCTGACTAAAACCAAGAAAATCGTTATCAATAGACTCTCCTCTAAGAGAAGTCTCTGTCCAGTCCACATTCTCCTCTGGACCAATCAGCTTTCCCCCATCTCTTAGTTTAAAAAATGCTCTTCAACCTTTTTAATGTTAAGTGCCAGCGGTCTGGATCCACTTTGGTTTAGGTGGAGTCCATCCTTCCTGTATAGGCGCCCCTATCCCAAAAGTTTCCCCAGTTTCTTATAAATCTAAACCCCTCCTCCATACACCATCGTCTCACCCATGCATTGAGACTCTGAAGCTCTGCCTGCCTGCCTGCCTGCGTGGAACTGGAAGCATTTCTGAGAGTGCCACCATAGAGGTGCTGGATTTCAGTCTTTTTCCTGACAGCCTAAATTTGGCCTCCAGGACGTCTCTCCTACCCTTCCCTATGTCATTGGTACCTACATGTACCATGACCACCGGCTCCTCCCCAGCACTACACATAAGTCTATCTAGATGCCTCGAGAGATCCGCAACCTTTGCACCAGGCAGGTAAGTCACCATATGGTTCTCCCAGTCATCGCAAACCCAGCTATCTTTGTTTCTAATGATCGAATCTCCCATTACTAACACCTGCCTTTTCCTAACGACTGGAGTTGCCTCCCCTGGAGAGGTAACCTGAGTGCAAGATGATACCCCAACATCATCTGGAAGGAGAATCCCAACTATGGGAAGGTTTCCTTCTGCTCCCGTTGATTGCTCTCCTTCCCAGAGCCTTTCATCCTCCTTAACAGCACAGGGGCTGTCTGACCGGAGGTGGGGCAATTCTATAGTGTCCTGGAAAGTCTCGTCAGCATACCTCTCTGCCTCCTTTAGCTCCTCCAGTTCAGCCACCCTGGCCTCCAAAGCCCGTACACAGTCTCTGAGGACCAGGAGCTCCTTGCACCGAAAGCACACATATGCCACCCGCCCACAGGGCAGGTAATCATACATGCTACACTGAGTGCAATAAACAGGATAGCCCCCACTCTGCTGCTGGGCTTCTGCCTGCATTCTCTCCTACAGCTATCTAGGTTATTAATAGGGTTTTTATTGAAATTTAAATCAGGAAGTTTTGCTTATAGTTTCGTTTAAAAATTTTAAACAATGTTGAGTGTACCTCACCCCCTTCCCAACTCCCTCTCAAAACTCCCTGCCTGCTGCCCCTGGTTGCAAAGCTCCCTGGTCGCTGACTCACTGCTTTATGAAGCTCTGGCCTTCCTGATAGCCCCACCCCTTGATCAAGGCTCAACCAATTAACAAAGGCTTCTAGATTTCAAATCTTGTTTAGAAGCTCTCAGCTTCCAACTGCCGGCCACAGCACACGTTCCTTCAAACAGACAGACAGACACAAGCTCAGCACATAGCAAGAAACCCCCAAACACACACTACAGACATCCACTTCCCTCAAGGGTCCTGTATTTGCTGCTCCTTCACCTGGAGAATTCCCTCTCAAAACTCCCTGTTTGCTGCCCCTGTTCTGGCAGGATCTGGTGACACCTGACTGGAAGTGGGGCGGGAGACAAACGTATGGGGGAGCTTTGCTTAAAAGTTGGCTCATTGTGCACACCAGTTCCCAGGGAGCCGCCTTCCACCCCGCATGTAACTGCTGAAATTTTTCAGCAATTACACAGTTACTTAGTTACGTGCATTTTAACTTCCCTAGTTTACACTGCACTATGTCAACTGGAGAGTTCTCTCCCCCATTCGTCATAGAGCAGCTACACAAGTGATCTTATAGCAGTGCATTGGTTCCACTGTGAGCTCACTAATGTAGATATGGCCTTTGAGATCCTGGGACTGCCACTGCCACAACAACATGAGAAACACAAAATCTTACTAGCTACCATGCCATAAAATTCAGGATGAAAGGTTGCAAATCTTTCCACTTCTGAAAGGAAAATCCCATTTCTTATCTAGAAGAGGGGTATGTGAATAGGTGTATGAAAGGTCTGCACACTTTAAGATCACTTGTTATTTCGCTGAACAGTACAGGGTGACCTTTTCCTTATATTTTTGTCTTCCTACTTTGTGGCAGGGAAATGATTTATGCAATTGTTTGACTGGTATAGGAAAGTTGGGAAAATCTAAATTATCAGATAAAAAATTACCTCTTAGAACATAAGGAGTAGAGACATATCATTTTACATGCAACAAATATTACAGCGTAAGAAAAATATAAACGTATCGCTGCGATTATGTTCTACCACAAACTGTTACCTTATCGGGAACTATTCACATTCACGTCAAAATAATTATAAAACATGCAGTCAGTTTATTTTGTTCAGACATTTTAAGCTTTTTCTTTCCATCCTCTATTCTTGTAAATACCAGGTGAGTTTTGAAGATGCTGTAATTTAAAATGGTTCACATTTCAGTCCCACAAATTAAATGTGCAAAATGACATTGGCATGCCAGTAACATAGTATAAATGAAATATTACCTTATTCTTAATATCTGAATGTTTCCAAATGTCATGTGCTGCAGAAGTCAAGTGATTCTTCAGGACAGTAACACTTTTTGTCTCAGGACAACTCCCTTAATATGTTATTTACAACTATTTATATATTTCAGCCAAAAAGCAGAATTCTTGATCGCAGAAATAAAATGTATGATCTTGCACCAAGGACTACGTACTGTCTGAAGGTTCAAGCTCGCATAACTTCTGAAAGAAAAGTAGGTTCCTTCAGTCCAGTGTACTGCATTAAAATGACAGATAAAGGTAAGAAGGAAAAATCCTTTAAACTCCAGTAATCAAATCCTAGAACCAGCTTGACAGGCTTGAAAATCCATTGCTCAAAAGTAGTAGAATTGTGCAAAATTACCAGTTTTTCAACTGATTTCCATGTACCCTTGATTATCTGAACATCAGTTATCCAAACTCAATGTTATAGATAGCTTAATATCTTCCATCATATATTCTTGAGGCTTTTGATAGTGAAAGGAATTGTTGGTTACCCAAATGAATGCACTGTCCACCATTACATTTAGATTATCATGGATCTATTTTGTTCCTAGATGCAAATACAAATATTCCTGTATTTCGTGAGTTTGGTTTAGGATAAAACTTTGTTCAGTGCCTGTAAGATACTGTTTTGCATCTGTGGAAAAACTCAAGCATTTAGTTGAAATGAATAATTTTGCAAAAATAACTTGCTATTTTTGCCTGAAACCTGACTTTTTTTTGTTCTAAGGCCCCAAAAAGTGATCTAGAATGTGTTTGCTTGCAGCTCATGAATTCATTTGCAAATTATTTTTACCCTTTGTCCAAATGACTTATTTTTCTAAAATAGATATTGAATAATTTTACACTCTTCATATTGTGTATGTAGGAATATAATAATTTCAGCACTGAATTAGACAAGTGGTCCACCTGGCCCAGAATCCAGTCACAGTGTGATTGGTCCCACATGATTCAGAAGAGGTAGAAGAAATCCTTTACGAGACAGTTATGGGATAACTCCCCTGAGAAGGTTTCCTTTTTTTTTCCCAGTAGTTGAAGCTGGTTTATCATTGAAACACTTGTTTAAAAGCTTCAAGTAACAACTGAAACCCAAATAAATATATTTTTAATGCACTACCCAATAAACACCTAAAGCAAGAATAGAACATTATCTAAATCTGCTACTTTTAAAGCAGAAACAAGTATGAGTTTTAAAAAAAATCTCCATGCCAATGCTCTAATCCAGTGGAACTTGCAGGAAACATCTCCATCTGATTTGGAGCTTACTGAATAAATAAAATTCAACATATATTGATGAATGCTGCTTAGATTCTAGTATGAGGGGAGAGACCAAGAAGTGATATTTATTTAGTGAGCTATCTTTACAAGAAGAATTTCTAATGCAGTTATCTAATTTGGAATTTCAATAGGGTTAATCCCTCCCCCCCCCTTCTTGCAGAGAGTGCCATGGTGAGGTTCAGCTGTGTATGACATAAGTTTTGCAGCTAGTAAACTGATTAGATTATCAGCATTACTCTGTGGTACATCTAGTAGACTTCTTTTAAAAACTGACAAACCTGTTACCCCAAAAATATTCTCACTGGAGACCACCCAGGGTTACACTAGTATGGGTTTATTTCCACTAGGTAAAACTAAAGAGGAGAAAGCAGCCACCAAAGGTTTAAACTAAAGAAGACAGATATCTTTCTCTCTCTCTCGCACCCCTTCACTCATTCACAGCCATTCATTCCTGCCCTTACACAGACATAATGGTTGTAGAAGGAGCCAAGGCATGTGGATCCTGGAGGGTCTGTCTGCTCATCATGGCTGGGGAAGCTGGTCAGGAGTAAAGACACTGGAGAGGAGCTTCTCAGGATCAGTGGAAGGAAAAAGAGAGAGTGTCTCACATGTGCTCCTTCTCTTTATATAGTGTCTGAATGGCTCCTGTGACTCATTCACCTTGTCATCAGCGAGCATGCCCAGACTTCCCTTTATCCAGCAGGGAGCATGCCCAGACTTCCCTTTATCCAGCAGGGAGCATGCCCATACTGTGATGACTCATTGCCATGTGGGCCATTGTTCCAAGCCTTCTTCAAACACACTCACACTCTCTCTCCATTCACTCAGGGGAGAATGCAGCTTAGGGAAAGTTACAAGCAAGGTGGCTGAGAGTTACAAAGATTACAAAGTTGCAGCTTACAGTAAGTTTCTGAGAGGTACACAGATTACAAAGTTTGACAAAGATCACAATAAGTTGCAGTTTAAAACCTTAGACCTTACAGTTTGGTGTAGTTTCAGAAAATCCATGTATATAAATCAAGTAAGCTCAGGCGGAGGCTTTTTTTATGCAACAAAACCATCATTCAAAAAGGTACCATGAAACCTTTAATGACCACAGAGTTGTGGATTTGATTTTATGTTCTATACTTCCACCAGAGTGCCCCTTAATACCCCTGTTTGAATATTGAAGTTAACAAACAGCACAGTTTCATGTAGCACCAAGATTTTCCTTACTGGTATCCCATCCAAGTACAGACCAAGTTCTACCCTGCTTAATTTGTGACATCTTTAGAAAAAGTCAACTGGCTGTCCTGTGTGGGGTTTCTTACTGTAGGCCAGCGGTTCCCAACCTTTTCCAGATGGGGACCCATTTTGACAATTCAGGAAGACTTGGTGACTCAAGGCAATTCAAAAATGGGGAGAGGAGTGGGGGCAGAGCCACCTGGGGAGATACTTCACGACCCTTTTGAAATGTAATGGCGACCCATATTTGGGTCCCGACCCATAGGTTGGGAAAACCTTGCTCTAGACTAATAGTTGGACAGTGGAATTCATGATTTTGCTATAGGTTGTCCCCGAGGCTGGAATCCCAAACTACTACTTAGATGGTTAATGTAGAATATATTTATTGCTAACCTCAGTTTCAATTTACACTTTGCTTGAAGTGAATTGTCTGTTCCAGATTCTTTACTTTTGTATAAGCTAAGTTTTGCACTGGGTAAAATCCCCAAGATTGAGATAAGGCAGCGAAGAGAACATCATCAATTGCATCATAGCAGCATTGTTTATTTGCAGATCTTCCAGAATACGAAACTTGTAAATTTGTATTCATGTACTTTTTTACAGACAGATTTTCACTGGCACTGACTTCTCTGCATATATTCCCTATTCTAATGTTCTGGACTGTCTGATTTTAAAAAATGATATTTTCCTACAGAGCCCTCTGAGAGCTATATACCCTGCTGACTTAAGCAGCTGTGTGTACCCACTGCTATGATGACAAATCAAATATTTTTAAATTCTATTCAAACAGTTATTTAAAATATACTGTACAGATTTGGAGAAAAATAAGTGTACATGACTTAAGACTTTTTGGTGACAATCGTGAGTTTTCTTTTCTTTGAATTTTAGCATGGAATATACGACCTTATCCAATAAATCTGGAAATTCATGCTTTGAACATGAAGTTTCTTCTAACCTGGGATAATTTATATGATCAAAATGTGAGCTTTACAGTACAGCAACTCATGTAAGTTAAATAATTTTTAAAGTTTTACTGCTTCAGTAGACTTTAAACATGACCATTTTAAATTGCTGTTTGTTAGGTGTCTGAAGCTTAAGTATTCTTCTTCAAGTGATTGCTCATGTCCATTCCATATAGGTATGTGCATGCTGCGTGTACGCATCATCAGAAGATTTTCTCTTACCAGTACCCATCGGGCCAGCAGGGAAGCCCCCTGGAGTGGCACCAATATATCAGCTAATATATACCTCTGCTGGCCCTCCACCCCTTTAGTTCCTTCTTACTGCTTGCGACAATGGACAATTGTTGGAACGTGCTTTGCTCTTGCTCTACAAGTGCCTCTTAGCAGTTGGTCTTAATCATTTAAAAGCTTCAGGGGGTAGCTGAGTTAGCCTGTACAGGATAAACTTTAAAAACAACAAATAATCTGGTAGCACTTTAAAGACTAACAAAACATGTAGATGGTATCATGAGCTTTCGTGGGCACAGCCCACTTCTTCAGATGACCGGAGTGCTGGATGTCCAGAACTAAAATAAATATGGGAGAAGGGAGGGGGAGGGAGAAGAAGGGAAAAAAATGGGAGGGGGGGGGGACAAGAAAAGGCAGTGGGTATAAGAATATCAAGGGGAAAGCCAAGCTGTAATGTAACAGGAAAAACAAATAGTCTATAAGCACCTAAAGCCTGGATAGTCAAAAGAGGCACATAAGAACCATTAGTAGGCAATTAGAGAGAAAGAGTACTAATACCAGATACTATACAGACAAAGAACCATTGGCACCTTCATTGTTTGGTAGATTGATAATGTTTTAGTACTCTACAGGCACCTGAACAGTGGCCATTCTGGACTCCTGGAGCCTATCACCAGGGCCAGGGTTACCTCTGGATACCTCTGAGCCATAGTCGGCCTACTCGGGACCCAGGGCACCCTCGTCGACAACCTCACTAACCCACTCCCTGACGTCGGGGCAGTCTCTCCCTTGGGAGCAAGACTTGCCTGGGCCATCCGTAGAGAGGGGCCCATCTGCTGTTCAACCCCCTACTGTGGCCTCATTGGTGGCTTCTCAGGCCCCATTGCAGGCACCTGACTAGGGGATTGTGGGCATGAAGGGGTTGCAGTCCTCCTCGCCCAACGAGGCTCTTGGCAGCGCCCTCCCCTCCATGCCAGCTATGGACTTTAGGTCTCATCAGGACCTCCTCCATCGCCTGGCCCAGAGTCTACAGGTGATTCAGGATGTGTGTGGGAGGATTTGAACCTAACAGTCAATGTCCTCCAATCCAACATCCCTACCAGAGAGGCCTTGCCAATTAACAAAAATCACAAAGACCCTCTGGGAGACTCCGGCCTCCATCCCACCAACCAATTAAAAGGCCAAGTGGAGGTACTTTGAGCCACAGGAGGGGAATGAACATCTCTTCTCCAACCCGTCCCCGGGATTGCTGGTTGTTCAGGCGGTCAACCAGAGAGAGCGCCACGGCCAAGTGGGTGCCACACCAAAAAACAGGGAGGCCAAAAAGATGGATCTCCTGGGCAGGAAGACCTATGACTTGGGAGGCCTGCAGCTCCTCATAGCGAAACAGCAGGTTCTGCTGTTATGCTTAAATGAAGCACACAAGATCTTTTATAGGGGAAAAGGCAGTACGCTGCATTTATTGAGAATGAAAAGCATATGCAACTGTTGTAATCACTCACACACACAAACATCATGCATACACAGTCCCACCAGACGATGTCATAGTTACCCGGCCAGATTCTGTACCAATCTAGTGGCCAGTTAGATTGATCACAGAGAGAGAGCAGGGCCTTTGTCGGTCGATCGATCGATCCGATGGATGCTTCTCTGGAGTTGGTGGCAAGACGAACCCAAAGTTCCATAGCAAAGCACCCTGCTTTTATAATCCTTTTCTCTGTTCTGTGGATTCCGCTGTATCAGCCTGTGACCGGAGTGTTATCTTTTTTATGTCATTGTTCCCAAAACATTTCCAAAGGTCATCCTGTAATCAGTCGTCTTTCAGGGGTGCTAGCTCCGCTTTAAGGCTGTCAATCTGCCAATAATCCAGTCATCCTGTGAGTAGGGGTACGCATGGATGGTTATAGATGGTTTTTCTTTGACGCCGGGTAGTCTAGTTTTCACGCACGCTCACCCCTCTTTTGGCCATCTGTTCTGAGCAATAACTTCTGCACCTTTATCTCAACACATACATACCACTTTCACACACAAACAGTCTTTTACAAGGACTCTCGAAAAGCATAACATCAGTATCTGCATTGGGCAAGGCAAAAAGGCATTGTAAATCAAACAATTAAGGCGTTAGCCTTCAACATTCCTCTAGTCTCATTAACAGACACAGTACCAAAACTCTATCTCTTTACTCACTACACTTTAGAACAAGGAAATATAGGAGATATATATACTTAACTAAAGGATTTGACTTACTACAGTATTAAATATGATTGTATATTACCTTACATTACTACATTACTAAGCCTAAAATACAAATATAAAAGAATAAAACTTTCAATCCCAACACTGCTGAGTCGCTATGCGTATAGTACTTGGATGACTGAACAAATTTGCTGAACTGCTCCCCAGGGACTCCCATTTAGAGTTTAAGTCCCTCGTGGAGGAGGGCAGGATAATCTCCTGGCAGCTCTATGAGCTGCATTGGATGCTGCAGATACAGCAGCACGCACTATGACCAGGGGACTCATCTCATGACGTAGTTTGTGGCTGCAGGGCTCTGGAGTGCCTCCTGAACTCCAGACCACCATTCAGGACTTCCCCTTTTGAAGAGCTGTCCCTCTTTTCCGAACAGACTGATCAGCATCTGCATGGCCTTAAAGACATCCAGGCCACCCTGAAGTCCCTTAGGATTCATACCCTGGCCCCCCAAAGGCATTTCCTCCTGGATAGGAATCCTCCCAGGCTTGCCCTTCAGGGCTCAAGACCCGATTTCCCTTGCTGTAGGGGGAGGAATCGGAATGGAAGAAACAATAGGTGCCGTTCCCTCCCTCCCTCTGATCAAGGTCAGGGCCCCTCTAATAAGTCCCAAGGGCCCCATCAGGGGTTTTGAGGATACACCTGAGGATAGCCTATCAGCCTCCCCCTTCCAGTTCCAGGATCACTTATGCCCCTACCGTCTGGCTTGGGGCGTCTATTTCCTCCAACCACTGGGTTCTAGAGACAGTGGGAAGGGGATATTCATCTCCTTCCTTTCACCTCCCCCCTACCCATCCCCCTACCCCATCCCTCTTCAGGGACCCCTCTCACGAGCATTTCCTCTGAGAGGAGATGCTGCAGCTCCTGAGTCTCGGGGTGACCGAAGTGGTCCCCCGGGAGTTCATGGGCAGGTGTTTCTACCTCCGGTATATTCTGGTTCCCAAGATGAAAGGAGGGTTTCAACCTGTTCTAGACCTCAGGGAGCTCAACGCCTTCATTGCCAAAGCCAAATTCAAGATGGCGACCCTGGCATCGATCATCCCATCCTTGAATCTTGGAGACTGGTACGCTGCCCTCGATCTGAAGGACGCTTACTTTCATATTATTATCATCACTCTTCACCACAGGTGATTCCTATGCTTTATGGTTGGCCAGGACCATTACCAGTCTACAGCCCTCCCCTTTGGCCTGTCCGTGGCCCCTCGGGCATTCACAAAATATATGGCTGTAGTTGCCATATATGGCTGTAGTTGCCTGAGGAAAAGGGGTGTCCAAGTGTTTCCGTAGCTGGATGACTGGCTGGTACATGGGTCTCTCTCCTTGGACCAAGTGATAGGTCTCATACCAGGGCATCATGGGCCACTTCAGAAGCTGAGCCTTCTCTTTAAATGTGGTCAAGTCCACCCTGGTACCCACCCAGATCATAGAGTTTGTGGGTGCTCAGCTGGACTCCATGTCGGCCACAGCCTCCCTGCCCAGCTCAAGTGTTCTGGCTATTGAGACACTGTCATGACCCTGCAGGTGTTTCCAGTTACCATGGCCAGAACTGTAAGCACCTGCTGGGTCTCATGGCCGCCTGTACTTATGTCATCCAGCACACCAGACTCCGCATGCACCTGCTGCAATTATGGCTGGTGCAGGCTTGCAACCCATCACTCCACTCTTGGGACAGAGTGGTGACGTTTCCTCTGAAGTCCTCCACTTTCTGGATAGATGGACCCAGGAGGAGGTGGTATGCTCCGGAGTAACATTCTCCAGGTCCCTCCTGACCCTTTGGTTGGTGGCAGACACATCCAACACTGGTTAGGGAGCTCATGTCAGCAACATGAGGACCCAAGGTGTGTGGTCACGGGAAGACCTGTCCCTACACATCAATGCCACGGAGCTGAGGGAAGTTCACTTAGCCGGTCAGGACTTTCTTCCCAGGCTCAGGGGAGGGACGGTTCTGATCCTATCTGACAATACCTCGGCGGTCTCATACATAAACAGGCAGGGTGGGGCCCATTCCCCTCCCCTGTGTCAAGAAGCCCGCCAGCTCTGGGAGCTGTGCATCGGGGAGGGTATCCACCTGATTGCCACCTACCTTTTGGGATCTCAGAACACTCTGGCGGACCAGCTGAGCAGGTCCTTCTCTGTACGCTAATGGTCTTTCGGGAGATGTGGCCCTCCAGATTTTCCACAGGTGGAGGTTTCTCCTCCTTGACATGTTTGCGACCTGCCAGAACAGGAAGTGCCTTAGGTTCTGTTCCTTCATGGGTCTGGGGCAGAGGTCTCTGGGAGATGCACTCATAACCCCTGGCCCCAGTGACTACTTTACATGTTCCCACCCTTCCTGTTGGTACACAAAGTGCTCCTACAGGTGTGGGAGTTTGGGGCCTCTCTGATACTCATTGCGCCGGTGTGGTGCAGGAAACACTGGTTCACATCCCTTCTGAGCCTTTCCTGTGAGAGGCCAATAGCCCTACCGCTGGACCCAGATATGATAATGCAGGACATTGGCAGGCTCCACCACCCGAACCTGTAGTCCCTGTACCTAATGGCCTGGAAGCTCCGTGGCTGGCAGCAGTGGAACTGCAATGCTCAGAGCAGGTGCAGGAGGTCCTGTTGGGAAGTAGGAAGCCCTCCATTAGGGCCACCTCTCTAGCTAAGTGGAAGTGCTGCTCCATTTGGGCCACCCACACAGGGGTCTTACCTAGGGATGCTCAGGTCCGACTGGTCCGGATCTGCCTTCTAGATCTTAGGGTTCAGGGACTATCCTCCTCATCAATTAAGGTGCACTTAGCAGTGCATCTCAGCCTTCTACTTGGGCTCATGGGGCAAGACATTATTTGCGGACTTGATGGTCCATCGGTTCCTGAAGGGCTTGGATAGGCTCTACCCACATGTATGCCAACCTGTACCTTAGTGGGACCTCAATCTGGTCCTGACCAAACTTATGGGGCCCCCCTTTGAGCTCTTAACGACGTGTCGCTACTGTACCTTGCCTAGAAGATGTCTTTCCTGGTGGCTATCACGTCAGCTTAGACTGGTGTCTGAGTTGAGGGCCATCACGTCGGATGCTCCCTATACAGTGTTCTTTAAGGATAAGATCTGGTTACGCCTCCCAGTATTTTGCCCTAAGCCCCATGCTTTGGGCAAAGAATAAGTGCTACACACACTAGATGTCAGGAAAGCTTTGGTGTTTTATTTCGACAGTACAAGGCCCTGCAGCTGTTTGTAGCGATAGCGGAATGGTTGAAAGGGCAGCCAGTTTCTGCACAGAGGATCTCTTCGTGGATCACTTAATATATTCTGGAGTGCTACGAATTGGCTGAGGTGCCACTGCCTCTCCTCATAGCCCACTCCACTAGGGCTCAGGCCTCCTCTGCAGTCTTTGTACCTCAGGTCCCTATCCTGGACATTTGCAGGGCAACCACATGGTCGTCTATCCATACCTTTGCCAATCATTACTCATTGGCTCATCAAGCTAGAGAGGCTGCAGCCGTGGGCAGGACTGTCCTGCACTCAGTTGAAGGTTAGAACTCCAACGCTGCCTCCTAGGGTTTCTTCTTTGGAGTTACCTACGTGGACTGGACATGAGCAGTCACTCGAAGAAGATAAGAGTTACTTATCTCTGTAACTATATTGTTCTTCGAGATGAGTTGCTCATGTCCATTCCAAATCCTGCCCGCCTCCCCTTCTTCAGAGTAGCCTGGTAGAAAGGAACCGAGAGCGTGGCGGACCAGCAGGCGCCACTCCAGGGGGCTCCATTGTTGGCCCGACCAGTACTGCTAAGAGAAAATCTTCCAACAACACATACACGCAACATGCACACACCTATGTGGAATGGACATGAGCAGCACATCTCAAAGAACAACAGTTACAGAGGTAAGTAACCATTTTTTCTAAAACTCAAATATGATATTCAGAAAAGTATCTTGATGTATTCATTGCAGTAATGGGTATTGCATCCAGTCATCCGTGTGGTGCTTATAAAAATATCAGTGTCTGATCAGAGACGTTCACAGCACTTGGTTTCTCTTGGAAGTTTTGAGTACCTGCACGCTAGACTTCTAAATGTGTACCGGGTACTAATCCTAAAAGATGAACAGACATTTTCTAATCTGTCCTACTACCAAGGAAATCAGTGAATTGAAGCTGAGAACTTAATCATGTGAGAATCAGAAAGCGCAAATGTTAAAATCCTTAAAGAAAGTTTAACATACCCACACTGAATACTGTGAGATTTTCAAATACTGTTAATGGTTAGACTTAAATGTGCATTTTAATATGTGGCGTATATGCAGTGAGTGTACAGATGTTGCTGTCCTCATCTAAATTTAAATTTCCTTGTAACGGGTTCGACTCACTTTCTGCACGGCTCTTCCCTTAGGGTGGCTTTTGGGGAAGTAACCAGCTGCTCTGATGCCGACATGCCCCCTTTGGGTGAGGTGTTCTCTTCAGGGCACTACCCTCCGGCAGTGACCACTCCGATCTTGGTCTACGCCCCCTTCCGGGGGAGAGGGGGGGAGTCATCATTCATCCGCTCCTCCTCCAGGGTCGTCCCTACTTCCTAGGACCCCCAGTTCTTCTCCCACTCTGCCTGCCCGGTTGCCTCCTGCAACCCTGCCTTGCGGACTTATGGCTTGGGGCTTCCCTGGCTCAAACTCCCCCAGCCTACCGCAGCTGCCTCCTTGCCAACTGCGGCTGCTTCCTTGCAGCCCGGCCTTTTAGAGCTGCCTCCATGCGAGCCCCGCCCTCCATGACTGCCTCCTTGCAGCCCTTAGGGCCTCAGGCCAGGTAGCCTGGGTTTGCTAGGCCAAAGCCTCTCTCATTGCAGGCAGGTAGGTCCCCCTCCTCCTCCCAGGAGCTGCTCTATATGGCCTCCAACTGGGCCCTGGTTAGCTGCCTCAGCTGGGCTTCCTCCTGACTCCTGACTCCTTAAAGGGCCAGTACAGGGCAACGCCCTGCCACAGTCCTGATCTGTGTTCAGAGTTTCATTGAAAATGTTGCATTAAATATATCTTCCCCATTCATGTAATTAAGAATGAACATTCCATAGAAAAGATGGAGTTATGATGGAATTCTTGAGCATATCAGCAAAATAGTTGATAGAGAACTGCATGATATAGCTTTGGGTTTTGAAGAAGTCTTTGACATGAATTCAGATATTGATTAAATATGTTTGCTTAGAAACAATGGACAGAAATGGACATATTCATTCAACTGTAAATTAAATGAAAAATATTGTCAGTTTGGTTAGAGTAGGGCGTTTATACTAACTACAAAATGTCATTTATTCTAGTGGATATTTAATGAGTCTTCCTGAAGACTATTCAAATAAATGGACCAGTGTATCTGGATGTGAAAACATCACCATTACGCAGTGTGATGTCTCATCTGACATATACCCTCTTGGAACTTACTTTTTCCGTGTGCAGGCTATGAATGGATATAATAAATCACATTGGTCTAATGAAATAAAAGTGGATCCTTGTGTAGTAAGTAAGTAGATGTATTTTCTTCACCATTCTTCATTTCTCAGTTGGTTTATATATCATTCGTATCTGCATGCATTGTGTTCATTTTCATCTTTAATTGTTCTCATTTTTATAGTTTCCTTGTAGAAACACTAGGTGGAATACTGGCACAACTAAAGCCAATGAAAGCTTTCCATTGATTTCAGTGGAGCCAGGATTTCATCCCTGTCTTGGAAATAGCAAATTAAAATTAAGATGCACAGCATCTTCTGTAACTTTTGCGTACTTTAACTTTCCTCATTCACTCACTATTATTACATTAATCATTTTGCTATATAAGACTTAGCATGCCAGCTCATATCGGGATTCCTTCTAATCTGACATTTGCCTTGTACACAAGGCCAGTTCCTGATGTGTCAGAGAGGGGAAAACAATTGGGAGTGCTGTAAATGCAGGAGAATGGTTTTCTAACAGATCTGGTCCTCCTATATATGTTAGTTTATGCTCTAAAGTTGTGTTTCTCATCTAGTCGTTTGCAACTCCTAGGGAAGTTACGAAAGGCAACTGGAGAGAGGGTTGCAAGGCACTGAAACTTTACTACAAATGTAAAATAAAAAAAATCTTGCTCAGACTCTTTGCACACCTTACTTTTCAGTGTCCTCTATTTTGTCAACCTTTCAACACGTAAACAAATTAATATAGGCTTATCAATTTTATAATTTTTTCAACAACCTTATACTCACTATAAAAGTAACAATGTTTCACTTCAAATTAGGGAGTTTCAACCTGAGAAGGCTGAGAAAATGTTACTTTAAGATTTAGCTTTTCTTACCCTTTTACTGAAGGCTGAAAATCCATAATGCCTCTTGGCTGGCTTACACCTCTGGGGATAAAAGAGGACCTGTTTCTTGATCCAGTAAATCAGTTTAAGAAGCACAAAGACGGTCATAGTCCTTGTAATTGTTGCTGGGTGGCAGATGTGAGAACCTTGCATATAGGCTGTCATTGGAGGAGAAATTAGTGGAAGACAGTCTGGTTATATTGGTTCAACTTTGTTTTTTATGCTATATACTAATCTTTGAACAGTGGCGATCACAAATAGTATTCACGTAATTTCCTTTCATTGTGGTTCTCGGGAAGAAGCTCTGTCCCCAGTATTGACTTCAGATGGAGGAAGTAAGACCAAGTGCAAACAGCAGGAGGGTTTGCAATAGCTCCCAATTGCTTACATACATTCCTCAAAAACTAAAAACAGTACAGCAATTTTTCAAAAGAATGGACAGTGTTTGCACACGAAGGAAAAAATACCTGTCTCTAAATCTGAAAACCGTTGCTGTTATGGGTTTAATCACATCTGTAAAACTTTTCTTTACATGGTTTAGCTAATGGGTTTTTAACTTTGTGTGTGTGAAATGTTTTAAGATGAAATTGGCCCTCCAAACATAACAGTGAGGTCTAGTGAGGATTCGCTTCATATCCAGCTCATTCCTCCAGGAGAGTCTGAAAATAAGTCCATGAGTGAATTTTATGACTTATCTTACCGAGTTCTATATTGGAAAAATTCTTCAGATGCTGAGGTAGGAAAAACTTTTTCAAACTTCTTTAAAATTATATTTGCCAGTTATACCTCTACTTAATGTTACACAAAGATGTTCCCCTTATAAAGTTTATTTCCATAAAGAGCCTTGCATATGCTGCAGAACTCACATTAAACATACCTTCCAGCAAGATTTTACATAATAAAATAGGCAAAAAGATAGTAATATTGGTTGGTTGTAGTGATCCTTCATGATGTTGCCTGTGTACAGTCATTTTAGGAATCTTATATGAATGGCTCCTGATGGATAATTTTTTGACTAGTGACTGCATGGTTCTCTGCAGTAGTTTATTTAGGACCTTGTGCACTTTGAAGTTGGCGATTAAAGCTCCCATTGTCTTCACTGATGCAAGATCAAGCTGTTAAAGAAAAAATATACTTCAATAAGTAATCTCTTTCTGAAGCTGTGTATTGGTATTTTTATGATCACTCATTTAAAAACAGTATTCTTATATCAGTTACTACAAGAAAGAAGAAAGCAGCTGGCATAGTACTAGTCGAATTATTTCCCTGTTGATGTAAACTTACTCTCTTTAAATTTCCAGCACAGAAATTTGTGTGGCATTTCTAGTTAATTCAGAGCTAAGATTAGAGATGAATTCATAAATGCAGAAATTCGCACATTTTTAGCTGACATTTTGATGTGACTTTCCATTTTTAAACTTGTCTAACTTTGTTTTACAAGACTACAGTAGGAATGCACATATGAAAAGATATCAGAACACTTACACATACCAGAAAGTCTGGTGTATGTTCAGCACAAAATTTGAAGTGAATTATTACAAGCAGCTTTTCAAAATAATGAGACTGGTTAGTCTGCAGACTAATACTTACTAAATGTAGTGTTGAAATTGAAACTACTGATTTCATTTGAAAAAGTAGAATCTAATTAAAATTATACAACAGTATTTTTGCATTGCCTACAATTTCAGTACAGTTACATCAGTCTTGTACTATGTTTTAATTTGCATTTATTTTTCTTTCAGAAGAAAATAAAAGAAGAACAACAGTTATTATTCATAATCTCTGACTTGACACCCTTGACCTGGTACTGTTTGAAAGCGCAAGCTTTTTCACCAGTATACAAAAAAAATGGTCATTTTAGTGATGTGATATGTATTAAAACACTTAATGGTATGAAAAGTTTAAATATGTGTTTGAGAGATTTTGAAATTCAGTTTGGAAATGTTTAATTTATGCCACGATAAATAACTTAATCTAATATGCAGTTACCCCTGGAAAAGCATATTTTTCTATCTGTCTATATAATTTAGAGGTTTGTGTCTGTCAGTGAATCCATTTGTTCAAGAACTCCTCCTAAACAATAAGAGCTAGGACCACCAAATTTGGTATGCAACTTCCTCTTCTCCTAACTTAAAGCAAGGTCTGGGTTTGGATGTGCCTGGAATTGGATAGTTTTCTATAACATGGAAAGGGAGTGGGAGGGGGGGGAAGAGAGAGAGGGAGAGGGAGAGGAGGGACACTATCCTCATACCACTGGGGGCAGTGAGTGCAGGGGAGAACTATCCTGCAAAGTGACCCCTAAGGCAGCACCACCACCAATAGAGTATCTAGCTGGGGATGGGACTCCGCCATCTTGCCTGCCACTGGTAAGTGATCACTTGGCTAAAATCTGTCCCCATCCCCAATGTCCACTTCTCTCCTTGGAGCACCACTGGTGGTCATCACCCCCTTCCACCGGCTCTGCTGGGCCACCCAGTGTGGCTGCTGTGTCCCAGCCTGCATGGTTCCCTTCTCCATCCCTCTCTCCCCTTCCCTCCCTCCCCCCAGTTGGACCAGGGAGCACCAGTGGAGGCAGCCTGCACAGCTGCTGCTTCTCCCCAACCCTAATATGGGGAGTGCCAAAGAGGGAGGCAGGGGCAGCTCCCCTCTCCCCTTGGGCCAGGCCTGGGGAGCACCAGCATGAGGGAGGCCTGTATGGCCTCAACTAAGGATGGTAACTAACATGTATTTGTGTAAATGTGCAACCGCTGGAATTTTTTTTTTTTTTTTTTTAGTAGTTACACATTTACACGCAGGTGGAAGGGGCAGGTAGGGAGGTGGATTAAAAGCTGGCTCCCCAGCTGCCTCTCCCACATACCCCCATCCCCGCTTCCTCCATGCTGGTGCCTCCCCACCTCCACCCATTCCTCCATGCCTCTTACTAGAGGCAGCACCACGGGGAGCAGGTGGCTATGCAGGAGCTGGTGTCCTTGGGGATCCGGCTGTTAAAAACCAGCTCCCATCTCCTCTCCTCCAAGCACCAGCTCCCACTTCCACCCCATCCCTCCATGCTGCTGCCTCTGTAGAAGGCAGCAGTGGGGGGTGCATGTAGCCATTAGGATTAACCAATACGGCCAAGCTTATCGATTAATTGTGTAAACAACTACACACTATCATCCCTAACCGTGGCTCTTGGCCTTCCTCCCCCAAACCATGGCCCCTGGCCATCCTTCCCCACGCCCCAACCCCAGTCTCAAAACCCCCGGCTCCAGGGCCCCCTCCTCCAGCTCTTACATTAAGGAGTCTACAGCTGCTCCCCGAGTTGCAAACGGTCGAGTTACGACCGTTCGCACTTACGACCAGTGCTCCCAAGGAGCGGTCGTAAAGGCGGTCCCCGAGTTACGAACACGACCCGCGCTTACGAACAGCGCGGTTGCATGTAACTCAATGGGATCTGAGTTACGAACAGTTCGAGTTACGGACCAAGTGTTGGTCCGTAACTTGTTTGTAACTTGGAGAGCGGCTGTACATCTATAGTGAGGGTCCAAGTAATGGACCAATACTTTGTAAAGAGACATTGTTTCACTGGTCTTGCTAATGCCCCATTTTGTTGAGTTTTGTTTTTTACGTCACTTATCTGGAAGTGAAAAGTACTGGCTGCATTGCCTTAATGATCTGCAGCTAGTCTTCAGAATACTATTTCCTGTAGCTTTTGAAAGTATATATTCAGAATGCAGACTGCTAATGAAAGGGAGAAAAGGTGATGGCAGAGAAAGAAAATGAGTAGAGTGAGTGAAACACTTGTAAATCTTAGGTTTCTCAAAAGAAAGCTGACGCTTAAAGTTCTTGGAATTAAGAGCTGGATTCTGCCATCCTTACTTTCATGTTAAAAACAGTATCTTATTCTACATGTTAAACTTAGTATCTTATTCTCCTTGATGCCCATGGAAAATCTACTTTATCTTTCAAGCTGCTGATCATTCTGGCCCCCGTTATTTCAATGGTCTACATATCTACTTAAAGTTAAGCACACACTGCTGCAGTGCTTGCTGAATTGAAGCATCTGACAAGATGAAGCCTTAGAGAGAAAACAATATCCTGATTAAAGGCAGCAGAATATGGTCTTGTGACAAGCTGTTGGGGATACCGAGAACTCTGAGACATTGTGCTACCCCTTTCCATGTGTGCCTAAACTTAATTTTTTAAAGAATTGTGTTTCTTCAGTAGGTGAATTTCTTAAAATGTTTGTCCCATTAATGCTTAAACTAAATTATTGTGGAGTTTGTTGACATAGGAAGTTATTAAAAGGCAAGAATTTAACAAGTTTCCAAAAGGGATTGGATATCAAGAATATCCAGGGTCATTAATGATGCATTGTGGAAAGGATATTAATCCTGATTCAATATTTAGGGCAATCTCAGGTATTAAACAGGAAGACTCCTATGTGAGGATCAGATTAGTCCATATCTGTCTGTTTTATTCTGAAGCATTTGTTCAGGCCTCTGTCAGACAGGGAACTAGACTAGATGTACCTTGGCTGTGATCCACAATGGCAGTTGTATGTACCTAAATTTGGTGCTGAGAATCTTCTGCTTTGTTTCAGTAGAATGTTATAAGCTATTGGGATGCTCTGAAGATATTCATGTTCATGTAATGTTTTCAATAAGTAAAACACTGTGTAAATGTGAAGTTTTATGGTGTAGTCTTTACAATATATAAGATCTTAAAATCTAGATATCTTGGGGATGGAGCACTTCATGAATACCAAGATAAATGATTTTATTTATTTATTTATTTATTTTTAGGTAAAGATTCACCTCTGTCTATTTTTATCGCCTTTGTAATCGCCATGTTTGCCTCTCTTATTTTGGCATCATTTTGTATTTTTAGTATATATCATATATCTAGACGGATCAGATATGCATTCTTTCCATCATGCAAACCCCCATCAAACATAGAGGTAAGATTTTGGTTATCTTTCCAAAAATGTGACTACTCAAGGGTAAAAACAACACTAGAATGTCATCACATAGTATATCTGATTTGTTGTTCTAAAAAATAGTGTATTTGTCTCTCATAGGATCAGCGAGATTTGCCAGGATTAGTTACTAAGAGTTTAATGATAAAGTCTATGAATTAGTCCAATATCTTATAATTAAGGATGTCAAGTGATTTTTAAAAAGATAGAATACCATTTATTTTGCATGTTTTCTACATTTTCAGATATATTGATTTCAGTTGGAACACCGAATACAAAGTGTTCACAGTGCTTATGTTCATTTTTAATTACAAATACTTGCACTGTAAAAAAAATGTATTTTTCAGTTTGCCTTCTACAAGTACTATAGTGCAATCTCTTTATGAGAAGTTAAAATTGCAAATGTAGAATTCTGCACAAAAAATAATTGCATTCAAAACAATGTAAAACTTTAGAGCCTAGAAGTCCACTCAGTCCAACTTCTCGTTCAGCCAGTCACTCAGACAAACAAGTTTGGTTACAATTTGTAGGAGAGAATGCTTCTTGCTTCTGGTTTACAATGTCACCTGAAAGTGAGAACAGATGTTTGCATGGAACTGTTGTAGCCAGTGTTGCCAGATCTGCTAAAGATTCATGTGTCCCTTTATGCTTCAGCCACCATTCCAAGAGGACATACGTCCATGCTCGTGACAGGTTTGGCTCAGTAATGATCCCAAGCAGAATGGACTAACACACATTCATTTTCATCATCTGAGTCGGATGCCACCAACAGACAGCACCAACAGACAGTTGATTTTCTTTTTTGGTGGTTTGGTTCTTTAGTTTTCTGCATCAGAGTATTGCTCTTTAAAGACTTCTAAAAGCATGCTCCACATCTCATCCCCCTCAGATTTTGGATAGCACTTCAAATTCTTAAACTTTGGGTCAAGTGCTATAGCTATTTTTAGAAATGTCACGTTGGTACCTTTTTGCATTTTTTCATATCTGCTGTGATAGCCACTTCAGATTATGACCATCACGTGAAATTTATGGCAGAATGTGAATCGAGTATTAGACCTACAATTCTCCCCCAAGGGTTCATTCACAAACTTTAACACATTTTTAACGAGCATCATCCACATGGAACCTTGTTCTCTGGAATGGTGGCCGAAGCACAAAGGGGCATATGAACGTTTAACGTACCTGGCACACACATACCTTGCAACCATAGCTTCAAAAGTGCCATGTAAACACCTGTTCTCACTTTCAAGTGACATTGTAAATAAGCAGACAACATTATCTTCCATAAATGTAAACAAATGTTTGTCTTAGCAATAGGCTAAACAAGAAGTAGGATCGAGTGGACTTGTAGGCATTAAATTGTTTAATAAGGTTATGTAACCAAAAAAATTGCTACATTTCTAAGTTGCACTTTCACAATAAAGAATTTGCACTACAGTATTTGTATAAGGTAAATTGAAAGTTATGATTCCTTTTTTATCATTTTACTGTGCAAATATTTGTAGTAATAAATATGAAGTGAGCACTGTATGCTTTGTTTATTTGTAGAAATAAATATATTTGACAATGTAAAAAAATCCCAAATATTTAAAAAATGTTAATCTGTGTTCTATTTAACGTTGGGATTAATTGCAATTAATTTTTGAGTTAATTGCATGAGTTAACTGCAATAATCAACAGCCCTAATTTTTTTATTATTACATTTTAAATCTGTGGATTTATCTGTTTCCTTAATTAGTCTACTTGGCATCAATAGCAATGTTTCATTTACTTATTTGTGAGAAATCAGGGTTTTTTTTTTCATATGTCTGTTAAATGGTTTTATGGAACTTGTGTCTGCCAGTAGGAAATCCAGTTCCTCGATGGGATCCAAATTTAGTGTTAACCTAATTATTTCCCCTATTCACACCTCTCCCTAAAAACAACTTTATAATAGGGGTTACAGTCTCTCTAGAAGAACTATGGAACTGCGTGTTTTGATGGTAGACACTCCTACTGGTGTTTTTGTAACAAGGTTGTACCTAGACCTGACCCCAGCTTTATCCCTAAAGTAATTTGAGATTTTTCATGTTAATCAATATAGTGATTTTCTTTCTTGGGTCTCATGCTCATAGGGGTGAGTATACATTATTGTTCAACCATAGTTTGATTGTTATCTGGCTAGAACTAAGGAGTTGAGGTCTTTCACAAATTGTTCATTTCCTGTGCTGGAAACTTTAGGGGCTGAGCTATTTCTGCACAGTCTGTTGAGATGGCTAGACAGCATATAAAATAGAGTTAAGATTTCTTCTTTCTCTTTTTGTTGGTCTCATAACTCTGAACTAGAGTGGTGGTACTTCTGTGGCATGTTAAGCATTTTTCTCTCCTTGAAATATGTGAGCTGCCATTTGGGGTTCATGTCTCACTTTCATTAAACAAAAACAATGGGGAGTCCTATGGCACTTGAAAGACTAACCGATTTATTTGGGCATAAGCTTTTGTGGGTCAAAGACACTTTTTCAGATGCATGGACCATTAATTATGAACTCACAGAAGGGGAAGGTGGGCGAGGTCCATGGTATCAGACCCTCTACAGTTACAATATAGTGACACTTTAGATTTAAATAGCTGAAATCATGACATTTTATTATTTTTAAAATCCTGTGACTATGATATTGGCCACAATTAATTTGGTAGGGCTGTAGTCATATGATATGATGATTCCCATAAGCTGTCATCAGTCTGTACGTATTCAAATAGTGCTTATACAAAAAAAGTATTGTTTGAAGTTATATTATTGTTAACATAAAACAGGTTTACTTGAGAATGCCTTTTTCCTACACATGATGCAGACATTATGGCTCACAACACTCAAATGCTAAAGTGTAGCAAGAACCAGCTTTCACAGTACTCTCCCAGTTGTCAGTGTGAACATTATAACATTGACAAGACAGCATGTCACTTGGACAGTGTACCTTGTTCCCAGCATGCTTCTGCCTCAGTGAAGCCCTTAGTACTGTGGTGTCCAACATGCTAGCCGCTAGCCACATATGATTGTTTGGCTGGTTGAGTGCGGCTAGTTCACTATAGCAGCAGCCATTATAGTGTCCACTGCTACAGAACTGGTTGGACACCATGGCCTTAGCATATACAGTACATAGTGCTTTATAAACATTAGTGTCAGTCAAGTTGTAAGTTAAACAATATATCTACAATCAAATCATCTATAAACTCAATTGTAAGGCAAAATTTCAGATATCCTCTTGAGAGGAAGGGGTTTTAAATATTTATTTCTTGGATTAAGTTAATAAATATTTAAAATCCCTTCCTCTGGAACTCCTTCCATAGCCGCTGTCTATTTCAAATTTTTCCTCGGGGCCTTTTCTCATCCCTTGCAAAGCTTGCAAATGTGTGTCCATGTCAGTTTAAAACCAATAAAAGTACCTACCTAGTACCATCACTTCCCTGTCCCCAAATGCACTAAATTCTTTCTCTGTGTCGTGGTGTTGGTATAGTAGCTCACTCCTCCGAAGCATGAGTCTGTATAATAATCTGTGTTTTTTATTTTGCTGAGCACACTGAGTAGGTGGTTAATACTGATTAGCACAGTAAAAAATGGAAGAGAAAATTATTTATGGCCATATCAATTCAGACTTTAAGGCTAGAAGGAACCATCATGGTCATCTAGTAATGTGTAGACCACAGAATCTCACCAATTCCAGTAGTAGATACATAACCTCTGGCTGAGTTACTGAAGTCCCCAAACCATGATTTAAAGACTTAAGAATCTACCATTTTATACTACTTTAGAGACTTGTAAAGACATTTTGTAATACTTGTCTGTATTTACATACCAAAGCAACCTTATAGCTCAGTTATTAACTCCTTAAAAGAAGTGCTACACTTATAAGTAGAGCCTCATTGTACTGCAGAATATAACAGGAAGAAGATTGCAAAGCAGCTGCATTAATCAAAGCCATATTTAAACTTATAACAAATTTTTTTTTTCTCTCCTTTCATTCTCCCCTATCTGCAGTGCCTTGTAGGACAACCTTTCAGCATTCCATATCTGTCAACTTCAGAGGAGCCGACGGAAAACTGTTGCATAATTGAGAGTATTGTCATAGAAGAAACAAATCAAACTGATATTAAAGAGTACAAACACTCTAAACAGAGCAGTCGAGATTCAGGAAATTATTCTAATGATGATGATACTTCTGGAACTAAAGTGTTAGAAGAAACGCTAGAACAGGAAGCAGCATAACTAAAAACACTCAGACTTGAGACTCACTGCCTATGATTTTGCTGTTCTCGTTACATATGAAAGTATTTTCCTGACAAAGGCAGGCTGATGTCAGACTCTTGGTCCTTACTTTCCAGTTTTGATTTTCAGGAGTGCGAATTATTAAATGTGAGGAGCAAATATTACTACTGCTCCTCTAGAAAATGGATATTCTTCTGGTATACCATTTTGGTTGGGTTTGGTGCCAATCTTGCTGTTTACCACATGGCTACTGATAACATCAGCAAAAGTTCAGTGATATCTCCACAGAGAAGACAATCTTTGCCTATCTATATTGCTGGTAATTGATGCCAACATATGTAGGTAGCAGCCTCAAAAGAGAACTCCGCTAAACTTGCTTCAGCCTGTTCTTGGAACTCCTGGTGCCAGTGGTGCACTGTATGTGCTGCTGTCAATTTTGTTAACTTTAGTCTTACAATTATCAACATGACCTCCTTTCAGACGATTCAGCTCGCTTAGCTAACATGTAAAGACGTAAAAGCAGAAAAAGGATTTTTTTTCAGGTGAATATTAGCTGGAGGAATTAGGGAAAAATGGATGCTTGCTGTAAAAATAGATTTGGGCAACCTTGTCTTGATCATTCTAGTCTAACAAGCATTACATCTGGAATAAAAAAGTGGTGTTCAAGGTTAGATTGCATAAAAGCAAAATTTCAGCCTAGTGAGAACAGAACAAATTCTACTATGCACTTTAATGCCAAAGCAAGTTAAGGAGTTTATACTTGCGTCTGCTTAGTAACAAAACAAAATACCTATAAGCTGTAACATTTTTATCCATAACTGAGGTGTACTTAAATGTGAAATTCTTCCCTAGATTTGAAAATAACTACTTTATTTCCTACTTCATTTTAATTGAATTCCTACTGATCAGCATAAACTGTGGGCATACACGCAACCAACAATAGGAAATAGCTTTGGAAAACTGGGTATTTTAAATTGCCTGCCATAGAGCCAGATGATCTCTAAAGCTATACATCCGAATCCAACTGATTCAAATATTGTGGTGCCACCTAAACATCTCTAGATCTTGGTATAGTTGAATCATCTTTGTTTTAAATTAGAGGTTTTCAAACTGTGGTCCACAGACCACCAAGCTCCATTCAGGTGGTCTACGAATAGTTCCCCGCTAAGGAGCATACCTGAGCAGTGACACACAAAAGAATGAAGGGCTGCTCACCTAATTAGTGGCTCATAGGCAAGACTCTAATTGAGTCTCTGGACTCATCTAACTTAAAATTACACTTGTTAATTTGTGTTTCTTTCTGCCTCCTCCTCCCTCCTCCCCCCCCCCCCCGATAAAACTACCACTAAGCAAGGAATTTAAAATACAGGAGCAGGATTTGACAATCACCAGATGTCAGATGTCTGTTTGACTAATGGATTCTGTCTTTCATTGTTACTGACTTTATTTCAAGTCTGTACTAGTGCTGTTTTAGGCATGGATTATAAAAGCAACAGACTATGTTCTTTAATTAGTTCTTATCTGAGTAACATTCCAGAAGTATCCAGAAAGCTAACTAATAGTTGCCCAGCGAAAATAAGTACTACGGTGCATGAAATAAACTGACTTGTTTCTTGAGCCCAGAGTTCTCCATTATCAGAAGCTATGTTGGTGGGTTTTGTGTATTTAGATACAATAAAGTAAACCAATAGAAGTCCAGTTAGTCTCTGTAGCTTGTCTGATTTCAGTGTTGCCTACAGGCCTGATTCTGCAATTCTCAGTGACTAAAGTGGATTCCCCATGTGACATGGGATGCAACATTGGGTTTTTAGTTGCTTGTTTTCAGCATGTAAATTAGTATTTGTTAAGATGCCTTTCTTATTAAAACAAGTGGGACAGAATATCAAAGCTGTCATTTTTTTTTTACTAAAATTACTTTTTTAAAACCAAAGTTTTAGGCAGTCAAGACTGTCTTTTTTAAGTTAGACTCTTCCTAGCCTATATTTTTAGCACCTGTGCCAAGTCAGCTTATTGCCAATTGTCCCATCAAAATGTGGTACCGATGAATAGAGAGGATTTTTCTTTTCCTTTTTTTATAAATCATTTAGTATTTCAGCAGTCTCTACTTTAAAGTAGGGAAGTGGGAAAATGATGTCATGATGACGATTTGAGAGTGGCAGAACTACTGTTTTAAGCATTGGCTAGTAATTTTGAAGAATTGTAATAGTTGAAACTTCAGGATAGGTCATGTAGGCTCCAGAATTTGACCTACCTTAATCTAATGGGGAATCAGATACTGTCTCGGACAATTTCTGTTCTACTGTCCAATTTGGCCTTGAGGCTTCATATGAGTAAAACCCTAATCCCTGTTCTCAGTGGGCCCCTGGGCAAGGCAGTGGTGGGAGGCAACTCTCTGCCCCTGGAAGAGGCGGGGATGGGGCTAGCCTCCACTAAGCAGCCCTCCTCATCCCCCCAAGTGTACTGTGCCTATTTCAAGCAGCCCTCAGCATTGCCTGGAATGCTCCAGTGACAATTTAAAGGGCCCTGGGCAGCAGCCAGAAGCAGGCCCTGGTGCAGTTGCTAAGGAATGTAAAAAGTCATTTTTACAGAGCAGCCACTGCCTGTGGTGGCCCCACACAGCTGGAACAGCCCCCTGCCCAGGTCAGGTGGGGAGCTGCTCCAGCCCCTATAGATTAACCAGAACCAGTAAGCCTCACCTGTGAAGCGGTGATGCTTAGAGGTTAACCATTTACATCCCTAGCAGTTTCCCCTTTTGCCCTCCTTGTTGGTGGCCTGCTTGTTCTTAAAATATTTTTTCAGCATCCCTAGTACAAGTACAGCAAATAATGAGACAGATCTTCTTGTTGATGATCTCTGCTGATCACTCTTGCTGCCTCTTGGAAGTACAGAGCACCTCTTGAAGAGATTCTAGTAAGCTTCTCTCAGCTTCTGCTTCCCACTTATGCCTCTCTTCAACACTATTGCCACTGGTACTGTCATTGTCCACTCTTTAATCATGGTTAAGATTATCTCCTGCCCCAGTAACATCCCTCACTTACGCCTGCAAGAAGCTTACTGGCCCCCACAAAGTCCTATTCAGGCAATATAGTCACCGATCAATGAAATGCTACAGGTTCAGTGCTAGACATTAGCCACAATAAGGCAAACTGCCAGCCTTGCCTGCTGTCAGGAAGTGTTGGGGATGCAGCTGAAGAAAACAGGACATTTTTAAGATGTAAAACTAGAGTTGTACCCAGGAAATCATAATTTTTTTTCTTCTCGGGCTGTGGAAAGCAAACAGGATCAAATGACACTTTTAACCAAATAGCCGTTTTTAATGGGACCACAGACAGCCTGATGTGTTGAGCTCTGCTGGCCATGTTTCAGTGCTATCACAGTGTTGACTTGGGGGTTCAAATAGGACTGCAAGGAGAAATTCCTTTTTCAGATCCATTAAACATACTGAATGAGGGTCTGAGCAGAGAAGCACAAGTAACTGTAAACGTGGAGAGTTGATTTCCGATCACTAAAAGGGCAAAAGTGGAAAGTTCAAAGCAAAAAAATGTGTTACTATGTAACCTGGCCTTTTTTCCTCTTGCCATAAAAAAGTCCTGTTTCTATATTTGTTTACCTATGTGATATGACTTGAGTGTATATAAAAAGTATTATATTTCCTTTGTATACCATTATATAAAATAATTAATTTAAAAACATTTGTCTTTGTTTAAATCAATATTTCATCTTTATTACTGTTTCTTGGGTGGGTGTGAATTAATGAGCAACTAACTAACATGCTAGTAAATATTTTTGCTAACAAATTAGACTTTCATTCTCTAAAACAGTGTTTCTCAACCAGTGGTATGAGTACCCTTGGGGTACTCGAGAGAAGTCTGGGAGGTACGTCAACACAACTGAAATTTGGAGAAAAGTGAATTTTTGTTTTAAGTTTTACAGCGCTTTATTATTTTTGTACTTTTTACACCCAAAAAGTTCATTGCCCGCCCAGCTATGATTAAGTTGTTTAAACAAATGTGTTGCAATGGCAGAATAAAAATTTGTGTCTGAAAACTGTAGGTGCTGGAGGTACTTACAATTAAAAAAAAAGGGTACTTTATTAAAAAAAAGTTGAGAAACACTGCTCTAGAACAGTGGTTCCCAATCTGTAGTCCACGGACCCCTGCTGGTCCACAACAGAATTGCAGGGGGTCTGTGGGAAGTTTAAATGTAAGGATTGGGCCCACCACCGTGGGCTCAATCCTTATTCTTTTTCTCTTTTTCTTTCCTTATTCCTTTCTTCCCCAGCAAGGGGGGAGGGTCCATGAAATTTTAATAGATTGAAAAGGGGGTCTGTATGCTCAAAAAGGTTGGGAATTACTGCTCTAGTAATGTCCAGCACAATGTGTGTGAACTGTGCCTACCCCATACATATTTAATTAATTATGAAAAAACCTTCATACTCACTCTGTTCTTGAATATTTTGTGCATAATAGCAGGTGAGGCAGAAAGCACTTTATGTATCAGCTCCTCCTGGGTCACTTACTCTCCAGGAAATACCTCAAGTTTCCACCACCATTCTGCATGTTGAAATTAACAAAAATACCAGTCAAACTGATGGAGTAAACAATTATAAGAGTTAAACCAACATCTAAAGACCATTTCACATATCAGTCATTCAGAATCTCAGTGAATGTGTGCTAGGTGCCTGGCTGCATATGTGTTGTTCCCTATATAATGGCCAAACTACTTTCACATTTGGTTTTTATAAGCTCATCAGTTAAGGTGCCTTTTTTATCCTTTATTGGTGTTTGCATCTCCTCTCAGGAAATTGTCAGTATTCTACCCTATTATACCTTCCAATTGTTTAACTGACAATAAAAATGGGGGTAAGAATTTTATTGGATCAATTTCTGTTAGTGGAAGACAAGCTTTGGAGCTTCACAGAGCTCGTCAGGAGAAATGTCAGTCTTTTCTAATGTGCAAATTTCTGTGACTTTCTTATCAAACAACTCTTTTTATCGTAAGAGATACTACTTGGAAATATATTTAATGATTGTTTTGTTATCTACATCAGTTAGTGTCATTAATCATATATTATGTAACAGATGAGAATGAGAGGCAGAGAGGCTTTTAAGGGAAAAACTGTTGGCATGCAAGCTATATAAAACATTAAACAATGGAATTGTCATTTGAAATCATTTTCCAATTTGTAAGGGCTGTTTTCTCTCTAGGCTTAAAATTCTCATGTGTAAAGGTATATTTATGAGGCACAAGCTGTCTGGAAGACTGCTTCCAGCCATGTTATGGCTTCCTAATTTCCACTAACAGACACTGAAGGAAAAATATTAGAGGCCATCAGTATTTTCCTGTTCTGATTATGGGGCTCTGCCCATTTTGTTCTAATCAGGAGTTCAGCAAAATATGCAGGTATATAAATGGTGTACTATACACAATAAAACTGTTATGAAGAGCTCTGGCTCCAGAAGGGCTCTCAAGATTAGATTTATGAAATGTTTGCAAGTGTGCTTTCAAAAATGTTGGAAGGAGAGAAGTAAAGTGTACACTACTAGGGAATATAGATCTTTCATGTTCAGTCATTTTTTTTCCAACTGTGTGCCTTTTGTTCTCCCAAGGACGCTGCTGTGGGCGGCTTATCGTAGACTGAGAATGACTTCTAGTCACTGATATACAATATATGGTGCTTTCCATATCACAAAGTTGCCGAACAATCCAACTAATAACTCCCATGTTTACAGTCTAGGTAATGGCTAATTAAAAAATACCTCCTACTGTTGTAAGTAGTTTGAATATGCTCTTCTAATAATTGTGCAGGTTATAGCTAGGAGTCAATATTCTCCAGAATATTCTCCACTGTTATTGGCCTATTGTATAACTTAAGATAAATCACGTCTCTTTATAAAACAGAAATTGGCCCTCCCTTCTTTATAAAGCACTTCTAGTTATCATATAAAATGTTTGTTAGGCTTAATTCTCATATCACACCCTCATACAGAAATGCATGGAGTGATTTTTTTCATATGCTTGAAAATTAACTTTTAAATTAAGACAATATGCATTGTTTCACTGATCAAAAATTTAGCCCCAACATTTTAAAGCTTAATTCCATAAAATTAGCAGCCTAAATCCCCATGTAGGCACAAAATGAAAGCAGTCTGTTTTTTCAAATGAGTGCCTACTGAAATGATTGCTCGGCACATTTGAAAAATTAGGCCACATTTACTTAGTGATTATGGTTTTAGAATGGCTAATTTTTGCATGCAAATTGGAAATTTTTGACCAGAAAATAACTGCAAAATAGGATTGCCTATTTTGGCCTATTAACATTTCCTGGATTCCTCCTCATTCTTTAAATTAGTATTAAAGACACTCTGTGAGATTTTAATAGGCTGAAGTCCAGTCAGTGGGGCTAAGGCAGGCTCCATGGCTCCCAGAAGTAGTTGGCACATCCAGCTCCCAGGCATAGAGGTGGCCAGGAGGTCTCTGTGTGCTATCCTCACCCCAACAACTAATTCTAGAGCTTCCATTGGACAGAATGTGGAGTCACCTGGTCACTCCTGAGCCAAGGAACCGGACATGCTGGCCATTTTTGGGAGCTACCTGAAGTAAACTCTCCCAGCTGGATCCCACTCCCCTTACCCTCTCCTGTACCCAAATTCTGAACACGCACCCTGAGCCCCCTCCCACACTCTGAAACCCTTGGCCCTAACCCAGGGCCCCCAGCCCTGAGTCCCCTCCTGCACTCCAAACCCACTGGCCCCAGCTCAGAGCCCCCTCACACCTCCTTCCGCACCACAAGTCCCTGCACCAGTCCCGTTAGGGAATGGGAATGCAGTGAACAGGGAAGGGGTGAGGCGAGGCACAGGGCAAGAGTGTTTGGGTTTGTGCAATTAGATAGTTAGCAACCTAATTCAAAACTTGCCACACTTACCAAATGTTCTGTTTAGCTTATCTTGTAAAGAATAAAAGATATGTACTGTTGTTTTTTTTTAATGTTTGATAGTTAATTTGGCACTCTTGCTTTTAAATCAGTGGTTCCATGCAGCCCAATTAGCACACAGCTCCAGCCCAGCTATGAGTTCATAAAAATTCAAAGCTTAGGGAGCCCTGCCTAGCTAGTGGGTCCTGAGGAAGCCTGGCCAGGGTAGACCCCAATCCTATTCCAGCCTGGCTGATTATGCTCCTCCCAAGGGGCCAAAGTGATTTCCTGATCTGCCTTGACTATGCTGCCGACTCAGCCCCGGCAGACACAGGCGCCACTCGGAGGTGACTCTTAGTGTGGATGGGGTTCAGGGCACAGGAGAATGCATCTCTGGGAGTGAGTGTTTGTGATGGGGCTCTGGGCAGTGTGTGTGGGGGGGTCTTTGTAGGGCACTGGGCAGTTGTGATGCTGGGGCCCTATGGGGCACTGGGCAGCAGGTGGGTCTCTGGGCAGGGGGTGGTTGGGTGCAGTGCAGTTGTGGGGGGAGCCAGTAGTGGGATCTCTGGGGGTGATGGACATAGAGGTCTGGGGGTATCTTAGCTGGCGGTCCTGACATGTAGGTCTGGGGGTAGAGTCTCTGGGCAGGGGGTTCTGGGCGTACAGAGTCGGTGGAGGGGATTGATATGGTGCAGGCCTATCCTCAAGGGGAAGGGGGCAGACTGGCAGTGCAGGGCTGGATAGGCCAGTGTGTGTTTGGTGTCTACTGGTTCTTCTTCGAGTGATGTCCCCATGGGTGCTCCACTGTAGGTGCTGGGCTTGCCCTGGTGCCACAGAATAGAGATTTTTTCCCTAGCAGTATTTGGCCGGACCGCGCATGCGTGGCAGCGTCTCACAGCGTTCGTGCTCTTTTGTACGGTCGCACAGTCTGGCTCCCGCCAGTTCCTCTCAGCCGCCTCAGGCTGCAGATGGAGCGAACGGGTCTCCTCACCTTCTCTCCTCTTCTCTTCTTCATTCATTAGAGTATCTTGTCTTAGTTACAATTTATTCGTATTATAAGTTCTTTTCCTCATATTCCGTAGTTATCGTTTAAAAAAAAATTCCCTCTATTCCTTTCCCCACAGTTGGATATTCATAGTTATAAGTAGTTAGATAAGAGATATATACATACACACACATAGTTGAACCCCTGTTCTTACCTCCCAGTTAAAAAAAAAAAAAAAAACTTAAAAGATTCAAAATGCCTGCCTCACCTGGTTTTAAAAGTGCGACACATGCTGGGAGGCAATGCCCACTTCTGATGGCCATTCGGCCTGCATCCGGTGTCTCAGCAAAACTCATGTCCCGCAGAAATGCCCACACTGCACAAAGTTAACCGCAAGGGCCCAACAGGACAGAGAGATGAGGCTTTGGATGATTCTCTTTGACAAAGCCCTCAAACCAGCGGGGTCAGAGCGTTCGATCTCCTCAGACCAGCCACCAAAGTGCAGAACCTCATCTCCTACAGCCATTCCGCCCAAAAGACCCAGGGCATCGCCAACTAGGTCTCTACCTGCTATTTCGCAGAGCAGAGTGAGTGTCGGAGACAAGCCAGGCACCTTGGGCACCGCCATGCCGCGTTCCAAGACTCTCGCAGCTTCTAAAACAAAGAGAGTGGAGGTTAAGGCGCCAATGACACAACCGAGGTCTACCTCGGCACCAACTGTGGTAAAACCTTCAGTACCAACGGATTTGACCGTGCCATGATCATCATTCATCGGCACCGGCGGCGCCGACGTCATCCGCAGCACCAACATCAGTTGCAGCAGGCTCCCTGGCACCAAGTTCCACTCTACCAGTGCCTACGGTACCAGCTCCGGACACGAGCAGCACCAAGACAAAGAACTCTGCACCAAAGTCACCTCGGCACCGAAGTCCATTTCATTCACCATCACCTGTTTTCTCGCCAGCACCATCACCTTCTCCACTGGCACCATTGTCACCGTGGTCTCACGGTGTGAGCCGACTCAGGCTTCTTATTTTCCGCACCAGAGGCTGCCCTCTCCATTTTTAGCAACACAAAGAGACCATGCCCATTACCAGCACCGCCACTTCTCTGTGTCTCCAGCATCTTCCAGGATCTCATATACCCATTCACATTCACTGCGGACAAGACACTGGGAACATACCTGACATACTCGGACGGATGATCACCGCTCAATAGATTGTACTATCATGACGATTACCATCGCCGTTACTCACCTCACAGATATTCATACCACTACAGACCTCGGTCTCATGGGAGATCCTATTATGACTGCACATCATTGAGACATTCACCGACCCCAGCCCCTCCTACCCCAGCCAGGCAACCTGCATCACCACAACCCCAGCCATCCGAACCGGATGAGACTCAACCTTCTGTCACAGAAGAGCATCCACCAGAAATATCTCCCACTGATCAATCTTCCTCTTCCCCAGATGAGGCTGTCATTCCTGGGGACATCTCTCCTCCTGACGACCTCAGGCAATTCCAGGAGCTTTTTAAAAGGGTAGTAGTAAGTCAGGAGATACACCTGGATGAAATAAGAGAAACAACACTGTCTCCTCAAGAATCTCCAGCCCCAACATAGGTCTACAATAGCCATATCCCTGGATGAGGCCATACTTGAGGTAGCAGAAGAAATCTGGCAAACACCTGCTTCGGTACCACCTACCAGCAAAAAAGCTGACAAAAAGTACTTTGTTCCACCTAAGGGGATGGAGTTTCTCTTCACCCATCCCCAGCCAAACTCCTTGGTGGTGGATGCAGCCCAGCAACGATCTAAAACACCACAGTACGAACATCGCTCTATTGACAAACACACAAAGAGGCTTGATTTATTGGGCAGAAAGGTATACACATTTGCAACATTGATGCTTAGGATAGCTAATTATACCACACATTTGTCCAACCATGTATTTGACAATTTTACCAAGCTTACACTGATCTTGGTCCATCTACCAGAATCAAAAAAACCCATACTAAAAGCAGTCGTACAGGAGGATTACACTTTGGCGAGAACAGCGCTCCAAATAGCAATGGACGTGGCGGACACAGTAGCCTGGTCGATGGCTACGGCTGTAGTCATGAGACAAGCCTCCTACCTCCAATCAGTGGCATGCTGCCCCCTCCCCGGCGGATTCCGGACGCCGCATCCTCCCCCTTCCTCTTCCTTCCTCCTCCCCTGGGCCGCCTGAACATGCCCAAGGCCCCGGCACTCCTGCCTCTCCTCAGCCTGGGGGCGGCCCCTCCCCTCGCCCCACACACTCCCTCCCCTTCCCTTCCTGACTTGGCCCGGACTCCCCGCTTGCTCCAGCCGGGAGCCAGGCTCGCTCCGCAGGGGGGCAACTTCTTTCCTTCCCCTTCCTCCCCCCCAAGCCCGCGGAGTTTTGGGAGGGGGAAGCAGGTCCGGGCCTGCTCCTAAAAATGTCCTCCCCCTTCCTCTTCCTCCCCAAGGCCGTCCGGACGTGCCCAAGGCCCCGGCGCTCCTGCCTCCCCTCACCACACCCCCCCTCCCCTTCCCTTCCTGCCTCAGCCCGGACTCCCTGTTTGCTCCGGCCGGGTCCAGGCCTGCTCCTAAAAGCAGAGCCACTAACGTGGCAGGACAGCCAGGATTGGGCCCCGAGCGGGACATAGGCCTAGCATACCTGAGTGCCAGGCGAGTCCGCAGCGCAGGCGTGGGGTGGGGAGGTAAGGTTGCCGAGCCCGCGCTGCATGCCATTGTGGTATGAAGTGTCCCTGGAGCCCCTTGCTGTCACATGACAGGTGGCACCGTCAGATAAAATGGAAGGTCGGATAAGTGAAAATCGGATAACCAAGACTTTACTGTACTCGTATATTAGACAACAATGGCAGCATCAACAGCGTGCCTTTGACCAACAACATACGCGCCAAAGACCTCAGAGACATCGAAACCAGGGGAATCGGATGCAGACCCAGCTGAACAACAAGCAGCAGGTTGGGGGTTGAGGGTTGGCTGAGGGTACGCAGACAGTCTCCCACATTGGCAATGGTCATCGCACCCACTTGTTCCACCACTGTCTGAGGCCCTTATACCACCAATGGGCCTCCATCACTACAGACAAGTGAGTGTTGGAAATAGTTCAATCCGGTTACTCCATATCCTTCCTTGCCACACCCCCTACCACCCCACCTGCCCCGTCCCTCTTCAGGGACCCTTCTCACGAGGACTTGTTGCACACCAAAGTTGATCATCTACTTTCCATAGGTACAGTGGAAGAGTTCCAGATGAGTTCAAGGGGAGAGGGTTCTATTCCCATTATTTTCTCAAAAGAAGTTGGGTGGATGGTGACCGATATTGGATATCTGGAAATTGAACAAGTTTCTTCGAAAACGATTCAAAATGGTGACCGTTGCCTCTATAATACCCGTATTGGATCGCGATGACTGGTTTGCTGCCCTCGACCTCCAGGTCACATATTTTCACGTTACAATTCCTCCTGCACACAGGACATTCCTCCAGTTCACAGTCAGCATGGACCATTTTCAATACAGGGTCTTACCATTCGGTCTCTCCACTGCCCTCAGGGTATTCTCAAAAATCCTGGTGGTAGTCGCCGCACACCACCGTTGAGAAGGAGTGGTCATCTTTCCCTACCTCAACAACTGCCTATTAAAGGGTCGGTCATTGACAGAAGTTGTGGACATGGACCAGACTACCATACAAACCTTCCATACCCTCGGACTACTAATCAATGAACAAAAGTCCATTTTTCATCCCACTTAGGAGCTGGAATTCATCGGTGCCCTGCTAGATGCAGTCACCGCAAGGGCATACTTACCCCTCCAGAGGTTTCAATCTATTCAGAATTTGATAGAAGTCGTTCGAGGCAGTCCTACCATCCAGATGATCACTTGTTTGAAGCTCATGGGCCACATGGCTGCCACAATGTATGTGGTTCACCATGCCAGATTACACTTTCGCAGCCTACAACACTGGCTAGTGTAGGTATACAACCACATGAAGCATAACGTATACAAATCAGTGACACCCCCACAATCTGTCGTACATTCCCTCAATTGGTGGATGGTCCGTATAAATCTCCTCCATGGCATGCCTTTTCACCAGCAACAACCTTCTCTTCATATCACCACCGACACCTCCCTTCTTGGGTGGGGAGCGCAAATGGGTGCCATGTCTGCCCAGGGCCGATGGTCACCTCACAAGACACGGCTTCACGTAAATCTTTTGGAACTCCAGCAGTCTTCAACGCCTGCAGGTATTTCCGCAGTCACATTCACAATACCACAGTGAAAATTCTCACAGACAATGTCACAGCAATGTATTATATCAACCGCCAAGGCGGCACTCACTCCCGCTCCCTATGTGAGGAAGCAATCCGTCTTTGGAACTGGTGCATTCGACATGGCATCACACCTGTGGCATCCTACTTACCTGGTGTCACGAACGTTGCAGTGGATTTCCTGAGCAGGCACTTTGCGCCAGATCACGAATGGGAGCTCCACGACTGAGTCCTCCACCTTCTCTTCCGACGTTGGGGTACTCCCCTCATAGATCTTTTTGCCACCTGTCACAACCAGAAATGCCGCAAATACTGCTCCAGGGCTGGACTCGGTCCCGGCTCTCTGGGCGACGTGTTTCTCCTCGATTGGAATGGGCCTCTCCTGTATGCCTTTCACCCACAGTTCTCATTCCCAAAGTACTGCAAAAAGTCAAAACAGACAGGGCCACTGTCATACTAATAGCACCAGCATGGGCGTGTCAACGCTGGTTCCCCTTCCTTTGACGCATGTCACCATTCAGACTTTACCCACTTCCAGCTCTCCCGAACCTTCTCCCGAACCTTCCAGCTCTCCCGAACCTTCTCACCCAGAAGCAAAGGTCACTGCAACACCCCCAGCTACACATCTTGCAGCTCACGGCATGGCTCCTAGTTGGCTCAATCCCTCCAAATCCCTCTACTCTACACAGGTCAGAGAGATACTAATCCACAGCAGAAGACAAACGACCAGAACCACGTACCTTTCAAAATGGCACAGGTTCATCGCATGGTGTTCCACACAGCATCTGCTCCCACATTCAGCTCCCCTTCACGTCATCCTTGACTACTTGCTGTACCTAAAACACACGGGGTTGACTTTAGCTTCTCTCAGGATGCACCTCGCAGCGATTTCTGCTTTCAGACAACCTATTGAGGATGCCTACCTAATTACCAAGAGATTCATGAAGGGTCTTATGAATTTAAGTCCCCCTTGCAAACCTGTTCCTCCAGCATGGAACCTAGATATAGTAGCTGGGGCTCTAACCACACCACCATTCAAATCGTTGGCTACTATACTGCTTCATATACTGACCATGAAGGTAGTTTTCCTCCTCACCATCACATCAGCATGCAGGGTCGGTGAGTTATAGGCGCTCATGGCAATACCACCATATACCATTTTCAATAAGAATGGAGTAGTTTTAAGGCTTCACCCACCATTCATCCCCAAGGTCTGTTTGGCCTTTCATGTCAATGAACCAGTTATTCTACCATCCTTCAATCCGAAACCACGTGCTTCGTTGCGTGAAGCATCTCTCCACATGCTCGATGTCCGTAGAGCACTCACTTTTTATATAGAACGCACAAAATCCTTCAGAAAATTGGACTGACTCATTGTTTCTCTAGCCGAACGATCCAAAGGACAGTCAATATCGTCTCAGCACATCTCAAAAATTATAACTGCTTGTATAACTGAGTGTTACACTGCGAGACGTGTACCTCTCCCAACGCAGCCTAGGGCCCACTCCATTAGAGCGATGGCAGCGTCAACAGCCTTTCTCAGGGGTGTTTCCTTTAAAGACATTTGTAGAGCAGCCACCTGGTCATCTCATGACATATTTGTAAAACACTATGCAATTCAGCAGAGATGGCTCTCAGATACCTCAGTGGCATCAGCAGTACTCTCATCAGCAGACAAATAGGGACTCCAAGTCCCGCCTTCCTACTACATCGGGGTACTGCTGCTTAGTCACCTACAGTGGAGCACCCACAGGGACATCACTTGAAGAAGAAAGCAAAGTTACTCACCTTGGTGCAGTAACTGTCGTTCTTCGAGATGTGTGTCCCTGTGGGTGCTCCACTACCCGCCCTCCTTCCCACTTCGGAGTCTTTCTTTTTTGTTATGTCTTCCAGATTCTGAAGTGGGTTTGAGGAACTGGTGGGAGCTGGACCATGTGACTGTACAAAAGAGCGCGAACATTGCACATGCACGGTCCAGCCGAATACTGCTAGGGAAAAATCTCCGTTCTGCGGCGCTGGGGCAAGCCCAGCACCTACAGTGGAGCACCCACTGGGGGACATATCTCGAAGAATGACAGTTACTGCACCAAGGTGAGTAACTTCGCTTTCTCAACCTGCAGTCAACAATGTTAAATAGGTTCAGAACTGCTGATTTAAATTAAAGCAATTTCTTCTCTTTCATGCACAAATGTCTTAGTACTTCATTAGGTTTCTAAAGATAAATAGGAAAAGAAAATTAATTCAGTCCGCCACCTTGTTAGTTTTTAAAGTGCTACATGACTGCTTTGTTTGAGTCAGCTATAGGGTTACCAGATGATTTCAAAAAAATACCAGACACACTTGATCACGGGGGGGCGGGAGGGGAGCGGCGCTGGCCGGGAGGCGAGCGGCGCTGCCCAAGGGAGACTGGGGAGGGGGGGGGGGGGAACGGCTGGCGGGAAGCAGGGCTGGCTGGGAAGGGATGGGGGGGGGGGAAGTGGGGCTAGCAGGGAGAGATTGGGGGAAGGAACAGGCCGGCAGGAAGCAGGGCTGGTCAGGAGGGGATTGGGGGGAGCAGGGCTGGCCAGGGGAGAGCGGGGGCGGGGGGGGGGGAACCTGCCGACAGGGAATGGGGCTGGCCGGGAGGGGGTCGGGGGGAGTGGGACTGGTTGGGAGAGATCGTGGGAAGCAGGGCTGGTTGGGAGGGGGTTTGGGGGAGCAGGGCTGGCTGGGGTATATCGGGGGGGGGGGGCAGAACCGGCTGGCAGGGAGCAGGGCTGGCCGGGAGGGGGTCAGGGGGAGTAGAGCTGGCTGAGGGGTGAGAGAGGGGAACTGGCCAGCAGGGAGCGGGGCTGGCCTGGGCGCGCACAGATCCTGGGGTGCTGCCCATCCCGCACAGAGTCCTAGCAGGGCACATGGGCGAGTCCAGCCCCAGGGATTCCATGCCACCCTCCGCCCCCTTCTCTCTACTGTGTAGTTGTGTACTGCCTTTCTGGTAGACATGCGCATGCAGTGTGAGCATTTCTACCAGCCAGGCAGTATGCAACTACGTACTGATACTCATGATAATAATAAAACGTACTTAATTAGAAAATATCAGACATTTACATGTCCGGTATTTTCTCAATTTGTTTCCCAGACCGAAAGTTCAAATACCGGACTGTCTGGTTCAAAACCGGACACCTGGCAACACTAGTCAGCTATGATTCTTGGGAAACCTTATGGTGAAATTTTAATGTTCTCTATTTGAGGGGTGACTTAAACTATATGGGATATTTTATTTATCAAAAACTAGACCATTTTATTCAAAGCTGGCCTAACACATTCAGCTAAGAAGATCCAGATAGTAATAGGCACATTTTTCTAAGTTTCAGTTCTTACTATAGGCTGCACTAGTATTTGAACAACACGAAATAGTACTTTCTATATCTGCTTTAATGGGTACAATGGCAAACAGCTGGAAAAGAAAATGACATGTTCACACATGAATGATCTATTTTCCTGACCACCTTACTTTTGTATATGTAAGGTGACCATATTTTCCAAACTAAAAATGGGGACACATGATATAAGGGCCCTACCATCAAACAAACGTTAGTCATGCCCCTGACCTCGTTAGCCATGCCCCTTGACTCTTTAGGCACCGCCCACCTGCCACAGGAAGTCCCACCCCTGGGGTAGCACTTCCAGGCTCAAGATGGACACATGACTGGAAGTAAAGATTGTCATGTGACCCCTCTATGAACTCCTCCCATGACTCTCTACCAATCAGGATGTGTTTGGACCCCATAGGAGGTGCTGGTGTGCTGTGTGGAGGTGATGTGTTGTGTGTGTATGGGCAGGGTGTGTATCACAGTGCTGTGCCTGTGAGCAGTGTGTATATGTGCTTGTGTGTGTGCAGATGCTGATGACACTGTGTGTCACTCAGGAGAGGGTGTGTGCAGATGGTGAAGTGGGTGGACGGAGGGTGTGTGGGGAGATGTGTGTGCTAGTGGGGCTGTGCCTAAGGGCATGGAGTGAGTGTGCTGGAGGAGCTGCATGTAGTGGCAGGGTGTGTGGAAGTGGGACATGGGCAGGATACATGAGGTAGTGTGCACAGGGACAGCATGTGTGAGTAGGTTCTGATGGCACAACAAGGTGTGGGGGGGATGGAATATGGCACTGTGGGTGGGGCAGAAGGTGTGGACATGGTGCAGGATGTGTGCAGGGGCAAAGCGTGTGGTGACTGTGCACAGGGACAGGGTCTGTGTTGTGACTCTGTGCGGAGGGGTAGGGGTGTGTGGTGGCGCTGTTCGTAGGAACAGGATGTGTGTGGGGGTAGGGGCTGTTGTGGGGAGTTGGTGCTGGCTCCTGACTGCAGGGATCTTTGTGCCCTGTGAGCTGGGCTGGTGCCAGTGGCTTGGAGCGAAAGACCCAGTTCTCCCACCTGGCCTGGTGGTGGCTCCCAGCAGATAGCCTCAGGCAGGAGCTGAGCATTGTGGAGCCGGGGTGGGGGCCAAGCTGCTGGCGCTCCAGAGCACTCGGGGCTGGGTGGGAAGGACGCCCACCTATGTCACTTTGTTGTGGGCTTTTGCCCTCCTCTCCTTCATCACTGCTGACATGAGGCTACTTATTAATCATTCACCAGCCAGAGAACAGCAATTAGCGCTGCTTGGCTCAGTGGCAGCGGCCTCCTCTCCCCTGAGGCAGTTTCAGGTGGGAGAGCTTGGCAAGGTTCCACCAGGATACTAAGCCAGGCAGGTTACCAGTGCCTGCTGCTCTGAGCCTGCCGGAGGGGAGGGGAGGGTTGGGCAGAGGATGCTCCCATTGGCCAGATTCCACACTCTGCCTCTCCCTTCCCAGCTGGGACAGACTAGCAGGTATACGCTTCCAGGAGGCTTTCCCCTTTGCTCCCATTGGCCAGATTCTGCCTCAACCAGGGGAAGGAAGTTAGGACAAAACATTGCTTTCCTGTGCTGGGCCCCAAGACTAGAGATAACACCCCAGCTGCAACAAGACCTTGAGCTTTTTGTTGAAATTCTGGCTGAGTTTGTTAAAACTGTAACGCCCTCCTGGATTCTCATAGATTTACACAAAGCTGTTTTGTTAAACCTTGCTGTCTTTGCTCTGTCTTTCCTTATCTATAGAACCAGTTCACTCTGGCCTCATATCTTTGTGCAAAGATCCATTCCTTCTTAAACAAAGAACAGATGAACTAGTTGTAGCTGGTATAATGAGATGCATGATGTATGTAACTGACATAAAACTCATATTCCTGATAGTTCTTTGGAAGCTGCTGTTGAGCCCTTCCCAATGCATTGCTAATAAAACTGCTTAGTAATATCTGTGTGGCTGAATTCTTGGGAAAAGAATTCTGTTGCTTAATAGTTTTGGCGCAGCGAGCAGGGTGTGGTCAACAACTCCTAGGGATTCCCGCAACTGAGGACAGAGTGAGTATGTTTTATATTCACCACATTTGGCATGTACCTCAGTCAGGGCTTTCCCAAGGAAACCCTCTGCACCCCTTCATATTTTTTTTTAAGCGCACAGATAAGCGGGACTAAGTAGTTACGTTTTGAAAAGGTTGTAGGTGCCCCCCTTGGGGGGAAGGGGCACCCTTCAAGGAGAAGGGCATGGCCACATGTTAAAGGTTCTGTCCAGAGGAGCCATGGCCGTGCCAGGTGGGTGCAGACTAAGGGTCTGAAAGGCCCATAGGGTGCCCCATGGGGGCCGCAGACTACTGCCCTTGAGGAAGAAGGGCAGGGCCACACGTAAAGGCTCCAGGGGAAGGAGCTGTGGCCACACCAGGTGGGCGCAGACTTTGTTAGAATGGCAGAGAGGGGAAATTGTGGACAAATATGATAAAGTGCGGAAGGAAATGGCTAAGAATGGCTGGAAAGATGGTATGAGTGCGACAGATAGTTTGATGTGGTGGTCTGGTCAGATAAAAGGAAGGACAGAGAAAGGAGCCATAATCCTATGCTATGAATACAGGAAAAAGGTTAAAGAGAATGATGCCATGCAAAAGTCTGCTCGCATGGTGCAATCACTGAAGGACACGTTGAGCAGTTGTTGTGAAGATGCTAAAAGGAAAAGTATTATTGGAAAAGAATTCTTGGTTTCTTTGCAGCCTTTCTGAGGAGAAAAATGGGCCCTTCTCCTGAGAAATGTCTGTAAATAATCCAGGCAAAGAGACAATCTGATTTAAATATTTGGCTATGGACATTTGTTAAATTTGCTAAAGGGAAATAAGGGGTTCTATTGAAACTTAACAGATCAAATGCATAAAAGGGGATGCAACCTATTCATTGTAGGTTTGTGAAACTGTTTTGTAGGCTTCAAATGAATTGATTTTGTTTTGTTTTGGATAATGCCCTTTATTTAAAGTTGCAAACTGCCAAGACACTTTTTGCCAGACACAGATAGTGCTGTTTGTCTTTGTATTCGGCATTTAACACTTAAGGTACCTCAATGTTTTATAACAGTGTTTCTCAACCTTTTTTTTATAAAGCACCCCTTTAAAAAAAATTATAAATACCTCCAGTACCTACAGTTTTCAGACACGCAGATTTTTTTTCTACCGTTGCAACACATTTGTTTAAACAACTTAATCGTAGACAGGCGGGCGATGAAATTTTTGCGTGTAAAAAGTACAAAAAAATAAAATGCTGTAAAACTTAAAAACAAAAATTCAGTTTTCTCCAAGTTTCAGTTGAGTTGACGTACCCCCCAGGCTTCTCTCAAGTACCCCTAAGCGTATTCGTACCACTGGTTGAGAAACACTGCTTTATAAGGTTCAGTATCTTGTTACAGACTGAGTTGTGGCTGGTACTTGGGGCAGCTAAAACCAAGAAAATCAGGATGGGTTCTGGATTTCTTATTTTTTTGGGGGTACCAGAAATCAGACTATTGCTTTGATAAGGGTACATAAAATCTGTGAGAGACTTCATGAGCTCCAGAGAGAAGCCACAATGAGTTGTGTTTTTGCTGTGTGCTTTGGAAGCAGGACTTGAAAGTGAAAAGTAATCAGAACTCTGGAAGTTCACTGTGTCCCTTTTCAAGTCTGAGTCTCTGGGTTGCTGACACCTTTGGATCTGAAAGCAAGCCTGAAAGTGTGTGTGTGTGTGAATGCAGGCTGCCCAGCTGTTATGGGCAGTTCTAATCCTCCATAAGTGACAAAAGGATAAAAGGAGTCTGCTATTCAAAGATTTCAAGAGGGTGTGTAACACATACACTGTCCTCAGAAGTAAATTGTCCAAATAAAAGGCATGGTATATAACAACATATTTATAAGCATCCACTTGTAAGAAATTTGATGCTAATGTTACTGTTCAACATGGGAATAAATTTGGTGTTAATAAGTAAGCCTGCAACATCATATATATATAGTAGCCCAATGTCTCTGACTCTAATGCTGAAAAGCTGGCTGTTGCCTCTGGGCAGCACTGTTGCCTGAGTCATGTCCTTCGCCTCCTGCCGTGGTGCTTGGCTGACTTCTGCGCCGCTCAGCCGGGCCGCTGCAGGGGAGCCCAAACGGCCGCTTGCTCCCCTGCGGCGGCCCGGCTGAACGGTGCAGAAATCAGCCAAGTGCCACAGCGGGAGGCGAAGGGGGGGCGGGGCAGTGACATGCGGCGTGACAGCGACTCCAGGCCCCGCCCCCTGGCCGTGACCATCACCACCCCGCCCCCCTTTGCCTCCCACGGTGGTGCTCGGCTGACTTCTGTGCCGCTCAGCCAGGCCACCACACGGGAGCAAGTGGCACAAGCGACCGTTTGGCCTCCACGCTCCCCATGCAGCACAGGGAGCGTAGAGCCCAAACAGCCGTTTGGGCTCCACGTCCCCCAGGTGAGAGGCAGGAGGGGAAGGAGAAGAGAAAGAGAGAGACGGAGAGAGAGGCAGGAGGAGGAGGAGAGCTGAGGGATGGGGGTGGCAGGAGGAGGAGGAGGAGAGAGAGAGAGAGACATGGAGGAGAGACTCGAAAATCCCGTCTTGTGACAGGCTATTGGCTAGTTGTACATGATTCTCTTTTGGGAAGAGAAAACCTTTTGGGCTTGCTAGAATGGTAACTGGCAAACACCTAGTGCTAAGGAAAGGAAAATAACTGCAGCAGTAAAGCTTCTCAGTTACTACTTGTGAATAAATGTAGAGCTTCACAACAGACAGACTGTTAAAAACCTGGTCTGCTGTATAAAAGGGAAACTGAGGCATCCCACCCCATTAATTTAATCAAGCAAAGAGATAATTTACCCTGAATCCACAGAGGGAGGAAGTTACTGAGGCTTGGCTGGTTTACAGAACAAGAGCATAAATAATTATTGGGTAACAACAGGAAGAAAAAGAAGTCAGAAGAATACTTGGAAAGGAAAAGAGTATTACAAGATATAATGTGCCACCCCTCACAGGGGTAGAATATTTTCGTTTTGTCTTTCAGAACATCAGAAAGAGCAGGTACCAGCTGAAGAGCAACTGAAAAGCCGTGATTCTATTATCACAACAAAAAATTGTGTTCTGTGTTTGTCTATGTTTGTCTTGTTTTGTGGTACGTGTCTTGCTAGCATTGTTATGTATTTTTTTTAAAGGAGAAGATATTGTAAGTAAAGCAGAAGCTAGAGCAGGGAAAGAAAATAACTTCAGCAAGAGGGAAAAAAAGGACTGGGGCCCAAACAAATGGCAACTCTGAGAGGACTTAGTGGGCCGGGTGAAAGAAGAAGTGTAAGCAGATGTTTGTAACTGATAACAGTTTACTGTGGTAATTGTCTAAGCTAGTAAAAATAACATTTTTGAACATAAACAGCAGATTCCCATGCACCTGGATCCTGTAGCATCTGCCTTCAACCACTGTTTGCAAGCCATTGAGGCTGCCTCATGGGTAGTAACTGTTTCAGCCCCCTTGGTTTTGGGGGCTTCTTTCGCTATTTATGTCCCCATGCTGTACATATAATCCTAGATGGTGGCCATTTCTCTAAAGTTACCGCAGCACGCTGGTCCAAGTGGGAGTGTACGCTCCTTAGCCCCCACATCACTATTGCCCACTCCAGTCTTTTTAACCCTGTCACAGTGGTGCCAACTTCTGAGGATCCCCACTCCTGTCCTTTAGTTGAAGATACTCTGTCTCCCGACCACTGTGTTTCTGAGCAACCCTTGCCCTCTTCAGACCTTATTCTCTTTGTAGATGGATCCAGATACTATGTCACGGGCCAGCCTTATGCAGACTGGGCTGTGTGTGACCTCTCAGGATCATGCCTTCTTTCAGGTTCCCTACCCACCACCTGCTCTGCTCAGGTTGTTGAGTTGATCGTCCTGACCCACGCCTGTCTTTTGGCTGCAGTCCAGACTGATACCATTTTACACGGACAGCTGGTATGTTTTTGGTGTAGTGCGTGGTTATTTGGGTCCTGGATTTCTTGGGGATAACTCACTTCATTTGGTACCCTGCTGAAAAACAGGGGGTATGTTAAGAAGCTAGTAGAAGCAATTCAAAAACCGTCTAAGTTAGCAGTAGTAAAAGTTAAAGCACACATTAGAAATCATGACCTACTCTCCCTAGCTAATGCAGCTGCACATAAAGCCACAAAAGCTGCTGCACTAACAGTTCCAAGGACACACAGTGTAGCTGCTGCACAAGCCTCTGAACTGGAACAAATTAGGCTGGCAGACATGCAGGAACAATGCTCCAGAGAAGAAATATGGTCATGGATTGAGAAGGCATGCAAAATTGATAACATGAATACCTGGGTAACTAGAGAACAACAGTATGTGACCCTTAGGACAATTGTGTCTCATCTCTGCTACCTCTGTCATCTGCCAACGCACCCAGGACCCCGGGCCATGTTACACCACATGAAGGGGAAGGGGTGGTGGCCTAGGATGTCAGCTGATGTGCATCGTTATTGCAGACGATGCCTTGTTTGCGCTAGGTGTAATGAAGGGGAAAAAACCCTCAAGGTTACAATGTGACACTAACCTAGGCCTACGGGGCCTATGCAAAGTATCCAGATTGATTTCATAGGGCCACTTCCACTGGCCCGGGGAAAAAAAGTGTTGCCTGGTCATGATTGACCATTTCACCTGCTGGATTGAAGCTTTTCCAACTGCAAAAAATGTTGCCCCCACTGTTGCCCAGATTATAGCAAATGAGTTTTGCCCCCGATGAGGCCTGCCTTGTTTCATTGATTCAGACCAAGGAACACACTTCACGGGACATGTGATGAAGAATGTCTGCGCCACCTTAGGCATCAGACAAAAATTTCACTGCCCGTATCATCCACAAAGCTGGTGGAGTGGGCAAATCAGACTTTAAAAAAAGAAGCTAACTACAGCCTTAATGACTCAAGGGACCAACTGGGTGGCACAATTATCTGCTGCCCTCCTCTCAATGAGAGCCACTACTAATTCAACAACTGGAATTTCACCCTTTGAACTACTAACTGGAATGACAATGACCCTAGGGGAGTGCTGTGTAGTTCCAGCTCCTCTCCACTTGGTCTTGGATACTGCATAGGAATACATCAAACGACTGAATGAAACTCTATAGCCTCTCAGGACAACTGTTAGGGACAGACAAACTGGCCACACCCCGATGAACTTCCCTCTTGTCCTGACATATAGGAGGGCAACCAAGTCATTGTCAGAACCTATAATCCTTGCCTGTTCTAGCCCAAGTACTCGGGTCCTCATTTGGTGTTAGCCCAATCGGACGCCTCTGTAAAGGTAAAAGGGATCCCAACATGGATCCACAAGACCAGGATCAAAATGTATATATAAACAGATTAATGCGTATGTTGTGTGTTACTTTTGTCTTTCCAGGGAAAATGCTGTCCCTCTTGGTGATCCTATTCTCAGGCCCCAAAGCTGCACAATCCTGGGACCTGCCCGTGATACAGATTACCCAAACCACCTGCCTTAAAGTCGGTCAATATGTACAATTGCCAAAAGGAGGAGACGGTGAATGGGTTAGGAAACCAAATGTGTGGCTTAGTCCACGATTGAACCCTGTAGGCCCCATAGTGGTGCCATCCCGCTTTCATTCCCACCCTGGGTCCTGAGTTTCCATCTATCTACCACAACCAGGAAGCAGCCTTTGGCTCCCTCCCTGTCAGTCACCCACAGCTAACTGTTCCTGGGCATTTAGTTTCCCGCCGCCCCCAAGTGCAACGGTACACATATCGAACCTCCAGTCCCTGGACGTGAGCAGACTATCTGCAGTTGCTGGGAACAAAACCAAATCATAAAATGCCTGTATGAGTCAGCAGCCTTGGGGAAAGCTAAGTTCGACTTTCTATCCGACGGGCCCATGAACGTAACCAGTACATTCATTGTTTCCACGGCTTCAGATGGGTCTGTGGACGTACATAATGTTTATGGGATCACCAGGGCTTGGGGGAATATAGATGCTGGTGCCTTAAAAGGGAAGAACGCACTTACATAGGGCATACTAACCAAACCACTTTAGTAAAGGCAGGATGGACAGATCTCCCACCTCTGCTGTGGGAATCCGGAATGGAAGGATAATAGTGTCAAGAACACTGCTCTGACCTGGTCAGACACCTAGGATGTTCAGATGTAAGATGTTGTTATCTAACTACCTGTGGGTACACCCCCAGCCCCTCCCTCCACTTGTCGTATACTCCATCCCATTTTCCCCGATGGCATTGTCCATCTGGGATACAACAAACACTTCTATATGATGTAATTTTGGTTTTGGTTAAAGTTAAATACAGTTTATCAAATTTCACTGTACCCCTTACAGAATGTATGCTCTGATTACCCTAGCTCTATAAGTGGCTACAAGGGCAACTGACCTTATTGATGCAGCACCATACCCTTCATACCCGTGTAACAGGAAGGTAAAAACATAGCATTTACAGGGATGTTGGGGAACTCTTTGGTGGGGCAAATTTGATGCTGAATTCTCTCAATGCCAATATGGATAGATCCTATAATGCTTGGGTCAAAGGTCAAACTACCAGAGCCTTACGGCACCCACATGCTGGTTTATTGTATGCTTTTTCTGCCATTGAGGCTATGGCAAAAGGTGTTTGTTACCAAAACACTTTCCAATGCTGTATTTAATATAACTAAATCTCAATCCAAAGGGTGTGCCCGTGATATGCTAGCTCATGATTTATTTAATATGCTAAAGGAAGGTATGCTAGACATACGCGTTGGCTCCCCTCCCTCACACATCGTTTCTTCCCCTGCGCTCGCACACCTAGCAAATATATCTGCTCAGTTAATTGTTGCTTCCCCCCTTCCTTCTGACATTCTACCCATACCCTCTCTTAATTTTCTCCTTGTGTACCCCGTTGTCATTCCCTCCTGTGTTTTTCCTTCATCTCTTCATTTTAAATCTGTTGGTCATGTGTCTAACAACACTGTTTATAGAGTACAATTTTCTGGCAATCTGTCTCCTTCTCCCAGTGGTGACATGCTCATGACAACCTCAGATTGCTGTACGGAGACTGCTGACTACATCATTTGTTCCTGTTCCATCCTTCGCCCCGTTAACACCACCTCCTCTGTGGTGGTTACAGGTCTCCCCCTCTCTGATGCCGATGCTGCTGTCCAAGTATCTGCTACACAGTGGTGTATTATCACCACTGCCAAATACTGTAACTATGGCCCACTGCAGTGCCCAGCCAGTACCTCCATGTGTCTACAGATTACTGACTCCTTCACCTTGGGTGCCATCCACCTTCCTGGCTGTATCTTCACCGCCATGATGACATTGCCTTGGTGGCATGGTAATCTATATCAAGAGAACACTCCTATACAGCTGGCCAAGGAGTTGGCTAAAGCAGTCCTTGCTGCTTCCTCTGTGTCAACCTCTGTCAGGAAGGACATTGCTAAAGGCCACATGAAGGTGCAAGTGTCTACCATCACCTGCCGGACCATTTTGCAAATAGCTGCCACTGCTGCTTCCCTTTGTGTTTTAGTAGGTTCCTTGGTTATGTGTTGTTGTTTTTAAATGCATACTCATTAACGCCATTTCCCTTGGTACTCTCGCTTCTAACTTTCGCCTCTGTTCTGTTCCCTCCCACTCACAACCACCCACTTTCAATCCCCAAGTATCAAGTTGAAAATTAGTACGATTTTATTTAGAGATTGACTGTATCTCACAAGTTCGATTTGTCAAACAGGAGGGAATCTGCTAGGACAAAGTCTTGCTTTCCTGTGCTGGGCCCCAAGACTAGAGGTAACAACCCAGCTGCAACAAGACCTTAATTTTTTGTTGAAACTCTCGCTGAGTTTGTTAAAACTGTAATCCCCTCCTGGATTCTCACAGATTTACACGAAGCTGTTTTGTTAAACCGTGCTGTCTTTGCTCTGTCTTTCCTTATAGAACCAGTTCACTCTGGTCTTTCTCCCGCTTTACCCAGGCCCCATATCCTTGTGCAACGATTCTTTCCTTCTTGAACAAAGAATGGATGAACTAGTTGTAGCTGGTATAATGAGATGCATGACATATGTAACTGATATATAAGACTTGTACTCCTGATAATTCTTTGGAAGCTGCTGTTGAGCACTCCCCAATGCATTGCTAATAAAACTGCTTAGTAATATCTGTGTGGCTGAATTCTTGGGAAAAGAATTCCATTGCTTAACAAGGGAAAGGGTAGTGAATAGAGCCATTTTTTTCTTGCTTCTTCCCTGCAAGCCGCATCCAGCGGGTAGCGTTGGGGCTTTCTCCCCTCCCCCCCATATTGAAATTTTGGGGACATTTCACTGCTTTATGGGGACACAGGGACAGGAGATTTAAAATTGGGACTGCCCCAGAAAATCCAGGACACATGATTGGCGTATGTATATGTGTAAGCAGGGTCTAAATCAATGCTTCTATTACAGCCAGCTGGAATGGGAAAGAAATCCTGGATGTGTTTATGTTTGCCCCTTTTTCACTTAAACGTGTTAGATATTTGGATATTACAATGGTGTTTTGCTCATTGTAATCATCTTGGCTGGTGTTGGGTCACAAATTGTGTTAATACTAATTGCAGTGTCTGTAATTATTGGGGGAATGCAAACGAAGAAAGTCTGTGCTTAACCTGACACACACACTCAGTTTAAAGAATGAGATTCTGGACAGGTGCATGTAAATACATTTCACTCAGTTTGCTTAGGCATGCTAGATATTTAACTGTTACAATGGTGCTTTGCCCCTTGTAACCAATTTGGCTGTGGTGGGGGTCACAAATTGTGTTAACACTAAATGCAGGAATTGTGAGATATGATCACCAATGCTTGCAGTTATTGGGGAATGCAGAAAAGTCAGACTGTGTTTAACTCAGTTAAAAGTAGAGACCCTGTCTGTGTAAATACACTTGGATGAAGTGCTGTAACTAGGTATTTTTGCACCTAGGGCAAAATATTAATTATGTGTGCCCTCTCCTTAGGTTAGCATCCGTTGCACTTTTTACTTTTGCAGCTTATTATTTTTACTTACTGCGTCTTTGCACCCCAATTTATGATGCACCTAAGGCAAGTGCCTGGCTTGCCCCACCCTTGTTATGTCCCTGCTTGGATGGGTAGAGGCTCATCTTCCAGAGACCTATAAATTGATCTGGGAAAGGAGATGAGTCAGCAGGCTGCATGACCTCTAAGGCTATGTCTACACTGCCCCCATTTTGTGCAAAAAATATGCAAATGAGGTGAAGCGTGGAATATTGCCACGCCTCATTTGCATAATTAATGAGGCTCAGTTTTTGTGCAAAAACCCCCTCTTGCGCAAGAGCCATTCTTCCTGAAAAAAATGTGGAAGAATGGCTCTTGCGCAAAAACGGAGCCTCATTAATTATGCAAATGAGGGTGGAAGGTGAACTCTGCAGCTCACCTCTGAACTGTGGTCTGCCCTGACCAAGGGCAGCGACTGTGAGTGTGGTGCAGAGAAGGGCAGGGCATGTGAAGGGGACATTTGCATTGCTGAATTAGAGAGCCTGAGAGGCAAAGGATATCGCCCAACCTACTTGAGCTGGGATGTTTACTCATGGGTTTGATTCTGAACTCTGTTTGTGGTGTTTTCCTAAGTTAATGCCACGCTACTTTCCACCCCTTTTATTAAAAGGTTCTTTTCTACACTCAGACTCTGTGCTTGTGAGTGGGGAAGCATTGCCTCCCAGAGGCGCACAGGAGTGTTGTGTAAATTTCCCAGGTTACTGGGTCGGGTCTCGAGCCAGTTCTGTTTTAGATGAAGAGGAACCCCAAGATACTGAACCCAGCCCTAGCTGCTCTTGGTACTACCTATCAGAATGGTTACATATTTTTTCTTTTGTCTTTTTCCCTTTAAATGTATTAAGAGCCGGCAGGCTCCTTGATACATTTAAAAGGCTGGTATACAGTGGCCGGGGGGATCCCGCATGAACCAGGAATCAGCGCTGTGCTTCAGCCTTTTAAATATATTAAAAGCCTGCTGGCTCTTAATACATTTAAAAGGCAGAGTTGCAGTGGTGTTAGCTCCTGGGACCAGGAGCTAACCCCACTGTGGCTCGCCTACTTATCGACTAGTCAATGGAAATTCCATCGACTAGTCAATTAGTTAAACTAAATTTAACATCTCTACTATGAACATCAAGTTTCAAGATAGATGGGTTGGAGTTTCACATTGGTTATAAAACCCTAACAAGAAAAAGTTTGAGGTCTGACTCCAGATAGGCTGTGCAAAGGCACTTTCAACATTTTATGCCTGCAAAGTGCTGACAAAAGAGAAAGAAACATATGTAACCGTTCTGCCAGGTAGCGCCAGCAGCAGCCAGGGCTGGATTCAATATCTAGGGGTTCCTCCATCCATCTAACATAGAACCGGTGGGCTCTTAATACATTTAAAAAGCAGAGGCACAGTATCTGAGACTGGGCACGAGCCAGGAATCAGCTGATTTCTGCCTCAAGTCCAGTCCCCACTACCCCTCTGGCTCCCTTGCCTGCCCTCTCCCTTCCCCCCCGCCCCCGGAGACAGTGCTTGGGAGAACTTTTTAAGCTGGCTTCCCCCCAGCACTGGCTCCTGCTCTGCTGCCTCTTACTGCCTCTGATAGAGGCAGCAAGGGGGTGAGGGGAGAAGCAACTAGTCGAGGAACTAGTCGACTATCTGATAAGCTTAGGCTTATCAGATAGTCAACTAGTTGCTTATATCCCTAGTTCATAGCAGGAGAATAGATGAGCTCAAACTGAGTCTAACTCGGATGGAATGCTGAAATCAATTGTCAAATAGTTACCTTTCTAAAAACAATATGAGAAGTAATTATAATTCCTATTTGGCCATAATATATACTCAGCCATGCTGTACAGCTAAACTAATGTAGTTGGGCCCAATCCTTGAGCTGACTAGAACAGTTGTAACTTACTAGACTGATATGTTGACCATGTTTGATTATACAGGTGAGTGTAGCTGTGAATCTCATTTGGAGAAAGCATTTTAATCTGCATAAAATTGCCCACGTTTGCCAAAAATGTTGCTTGATGGTGCTTAAGCTTTCAGCTTCTCCAACGCACATGCCAGTAATTCTGCATCACACCCAGCCCTATATCAGTTAAATCTGTAGCCTCCAGCATCTCCATATCAGTCATTCTGCATGTTCCTAGGCCCACATGAGTTAATGCATAGGTATCTTACACGCTTTGCAAAGTTGGATTTTGGAGGTAGCAAGGAGAATAATCAGAAATGTTTTCTAGTGATATCTTCCTTCCTGCAAGTGACGATAAAGATCACTTATAAAAACAGTTTAGTCAGACCTCAGACTGTAAGATTCCGTTCAGTGTTCTTATTTCATTGCTTGAGAATTTCATGTGATAGATAGATTGAAAGATAGCAAATCTGAGAGAGAGACAGACAGACAGACAAACTAAGCTATCCTGAAGTCATTTCATATTCTTTTGAGGATTCAAAAATATTTTCCTTTAGTTCATTACCTTGTCACTGTGGACTCCTTAAATACATTTTAATAGGATTTTGATTTTTTTTTTAAATAAAAGCCTCGTGGTTTTTCCTTGCTTCTTTTGAAAGCCAATGAGAATTAGACACCTAAGTCCCTTAGGTTCCTTTGAAAATTCTAACCTATAGGCCCCAGTCCTGCAAGCTGCACTGGATAGGCAGATTTGAATTCAAGTAAATAAGACTCCACCTACTGGCAGAGGTCTGCCCACATGGACCAGTTTGCAGGATTGGGGCTCCATTCCTCAGTTTGTACTGCCATTGAAGATGTTAATGCAACAAATCTGTCTAGCGGGAACATCATAACCATTAAAATTAGGTAAGATATGTCCAGATAGGGAGAGAAACAAAAACAGGTAAAAAACTTTGTAAGTTTCTAATACTATTAGATTTATTTTCCTTAGGTCTCCTTGTGGCAGTTAGTTATTTGGTGAGCTCTTGCTCTCCATGGCAGTACCAGAAATACTATGGACCACCAACAGGGCTTTTGTGATGGAAGAACCATCACCGACAAAGCTGCCTCCTCATAGGGATGTTAGCTATCGGTTAATTGAATAGTTGAGTAACCTCATGAATTCTTATCGGTTAGTCAACTATTCTATAGTCCCTACGGGTGGGGCCAGCAGTCAGTGTGCTCTGGCCTCACTCCTGAGGAGCCCCCTGCCACTCCACGCCAGGTGGGAGCTGTCCATGAGGGGAGTCAGTTTAAAAACCAGCTCCCCTCGCGGACCAGCTGCCTGTTGCCCCACATTGCTGCCTCTGATAAAGAGGCAGCAGCATGGAGTGTCAGCAGCCCCTGTCTAGGGGGGTCTGAGCTCCCAGACCCAGCACAAGCCAGAACTGAGCCAGGCTGCCTGCCCACCTAGCTCTTAATACATGAGCCAGGCCTGAGCCAGTCTGCTGGCCAGCCTGCTAAAAAATTTACTGGCAAGGGACAGGGGAAGGGAAATGCGTGTAGTCTATAGCATTAACCTATAAGCTTTTGCTTATCGGTTAATCAACTACACTATTACATCCCTACTTCCTTGAGGGTTCAGTAGGTAGGACAAATGTTCCTCTCTCAAACAAGCTCTTTGGCTACAGACATGACCACTGTAGGCCTGGCTTGACATGAGTATCTGTAGGGGGGAGGTCTGATTTCTGGAGATACAGTTTTAGGGAGGCAGATGGCTCACCAGGCTGGATAAGAGGAAACATCCATGGAACGACTTGTGATGGACAACAACAGCCTGGAATGTAAGATAAGGTTGTGGCCTGGGGTGTTTAAAGCAGCCCCCACTGAAAGTGCCAAGGTCAAGGCAGGTCCAAAAAGGAGAGCATATTCTCCCAAAAACTGGTGGTTAACACTGAAAATAGACTCACCCATCAGTCATGAACTGTGCTCCTAAAACCTCACACTGGTTATCAAGATGCTAAAAAAGAAATCACACAGCTCCCTTTATTGTGTTCCAGTTTTCTAGCTCCCACTCAACACCCATGTCCAATTCAGTGAGGAGATATTTAAAAACTCTGCTCACTATAAAAATGTTCTTCTGACCCCAAAGGGCCAGCCACATTACAGGGTCAGTATTAGTTTGGATCTTATCCAAAACACCATGCTGCCAGCCAATCCTTTACGTGTTAGATGCTAACATTTATGAAGGGGGAAAAAAGAGTTGTTAATTGGTGAAACAATCAGATATGTACTTAAAGTTTGAGAATCCATATATCAAAGTTTCTTAGCAGTACTGATGAATTTGCTGGCTTGAAAGTCCCTCTGGAACACATCCTCAGCTTGAATGGATCATTCAGTCCTTTGTTCAATGCTTCAGTTTGTAGAGAAGTTGCTCCAGACATAGCAAGCAGGACTGAAGACAAAATGGAGACGATGCTGCTACTTTTTTAATATCTTTTGCCATGAGGCCTCTAGTTCTTTTGTTCTAAAAACAAACTTTATAGCACATTGCCTGAGCCTTAGAGTTCTCTGACAACAGGCAATGCATGTCAACTCCATAGGTGCCCTGGGCAGGGATGTAAAATCCTGTTTAATCAGTTAACCGGGTAAACATGACATGTAACAGTTAACCGCTTAAATGGGATCCCACAGCAGGGGTCTACTCTTGCCCAGCTGGGCTGAAACAGCCCCCTACTCACAGTGGGTCTGGCTGGGCTGGAATGGCCCCTGCCTTCAGCACAATGGGCCTTGCTGGGCCTGCTGTCCTGCAGGCTGTTCTGACCAGGCCAGACCTTCCATGGATGGGGGCTGCTCCAGCTCCACTGGGCTGCTGGTTACCAGTAACATACCTAGCTCTGGGCCTTGAGCACCCCCAGAGTTAAAACTGGTGAGTGCTGAACACCCACAGCTAGGCCCCCATCAGCTCTCTCCCACCTATCAGCAGGCCCTGTGGATCAGCACCTTCCTGCCCTCCCATGCCCCCTGCCTGCTGCAATCAGCTATTTTGTGGTGTTTGGGAAGCTCTGGAGGGGAGGGGCAAGGACATGGCATGCTCAGGCAAAGGGGGCGGAACTGGCCAGGAAGAGGCGGGTGGGCATGGGAGTGGGAGAAGACCAGAGGCTGAGCAACCCTGGCACTTGGGAAAGTTGGCACCTGTGCCACAGGCATGACCCTTTGTGTCTTGATGACTTATAAGGCGTAGCCCCTGCCTTCTCTCAATGGGTTGATTGTAGAGCTGATTATCTCGGTAGTGCTGATGCCAATCTGTCTAGAAGTGTCATCGAGAAGCCGGGCACAAGTTTGAAATCACTCATTAGTAATTTACAATACAGAAAGGATCTCAGCATACTAGAAGATTAGCGGGGCATCACTTGGGTCCTTAACTCAATTAATTTGTTTTTTGGAAAATAAATTAAAGTTTAAATGTTTCCTTTAAATCATTGCTCTCGGGTGGGGTTGGGGATGAGGGGTTGAGTATACAGGCTGCCCCTGGGGGAGAGGGCCATCCCACCCCTCTCTCATCACAGTAACTTGGGGCCAGGTGAGAAGCGCTTCCCCATGGCTGCTGCAATTTCCCCACTTTTGATGTTCTCATTTCCACACCAAATACTGTGAATGAGGCATATCCAACTTTACTTAATTATCTTCATTAACACTGGTCCTACAATTGAGAGGTAACTGCTTTTGCTATTATATATACCCCAAATTCTGTAATTTCCACTCCAATTCATCTGATGAAGTGGGTTTTACCTATGAAAGCTCTTAACCAAATGTATTTGTAAGTTTCTATGGTGCCACAGGACCCCTCATTGTTTTTATGGATAAAATAGTACCTACTTCTTTCTTTTCAATCCTAAAGCAAAGAAAGCCCAGGTAAAGGCAGCAGTTTTACAAGGAGTGTTTCCAGTGGCTAAAACTTTACGTAAGAAATGTGCCATCTTGAGGTATGTGTGATGCTAGTAAATTAAGTGCAGGTCTGGCCAAGGCTGTAGGCATTAATTAAGAACTAACAAACTCATAGCTGGAAACTAAACCAGCTTGCCTGTGTGTTAGTTATGTTCAAAATAAGCATTAGTCTCAATAAGAACTTATGTAATGTTCAGACTCCATGAATGCTTATAAATTGCTGCATACATTCATTTCACTTATAATGCCTGTATTCCATGCTATACTGAAAAATGTCAGTTTTGCTTTATGACTTTGAAAATGGTTGCTCTGAACTTGTGAGTCCAGGCTTATGAATTGTCCCTGCCCATTCAGGAGGACTGTCAAAAATTAAGTGGACCATCCTAAGACAAAAGCTTTCATTGTCCCATCCACCCATGGAGAAGAAACGTGCAAGAAGGCCTTGTGCCATTGGCTTGAATGCTGGAAGAAGGAAATAAAAGTAGTTCACATGAACATTTTTCATCTTTGCTGTTTGAACTTTCATGGGGCCAGAGATGCTAAAGTAAAGCAGAGATCAACCTGGACTTGCTCTGAAAGACACTTGCAATTGACAGATAACTACACCTCTGACACTTTTTTGGTAGCTTCAGGGGGTAGCCGAGTTAGTCTGTTACAGAAAAAAACAACAAATGGTCTGGTAGCACTTTATAGACTAACAAAACATGTAGATGGTAACTCGTTTTATGTATAGGCTTGCTTTACACTATAAGTCTCATGTCTTTTTTCCTGTTAATACACATCTTGATGATAGTTGATTAGAGGATCAGCTACAGGCATTGCTGTCTATGGTGTAAGATCTAGGATATCAACTAATCTGAAGTAAGTGACCAGTCTCTTGGGACTGGAAAATAATATGACTATTTGTTCCGGAGTTTTGTTTGTTTGCTTGCTTGCTTGCTTGTTTGGTGTAAGTAAGCAACCATTTATCACTATTTCCATCTTGCCAGGGTGGCAAGATAGACTGGAGAGCCTAAGAGACCTATCTGTCCATGACTGTATGGTAACACGGATACAGTGACTCAGGAGTTCACATTTGTTATTGGTTTAGTGGGATCTAATTATAGAACACACCAATAGATTGGAGTGTCTGCCCAGTTTTTGGCAGTCTGCTATAAGGTAGGTACTCACAGTTGTGAGATTCTGCATTCACCCTATCATGCTGTCTGAAGTAAGTATGAAGAGAAGATCAGAATTGTAGAGAAGAAACAGACTGAACGGAAAAAAATCCTGGGAGGTCAGGGGGAAAACAATGTCTGTTAACTATTTGCATAAATCTAAAGTAAAAAACCAGTCTTCCTTCAAGGACTGTAGTTAGTGAAAACAACTTTGCAGGCAAAGCCATTTACATTAAGGAATAAGTGCACAAAAATAAATTCAGAGCTGCTGAAAGAATTTGACTGAAAAAAGTGTCACTTTAACTTAACAAAAGTGAAGTTAAAATGAGCTTTTGTACAAATCGACTTTGCACAGCTCAGTGGGAACTAACTAGCTGGGACTAGTGCAAGTATTATTTAAAAATCAAATTAATTAATAAAGTAGTTTAAAATACTGTTGAAAACAAGAATGCTTGTCTTAATAACGGAACCAATTTGACCCATTTCTGATTACCAGCTTGAGGACTTAGAGCAGTGGTCACCAACCAGTAGATCAGGATCTACCAGTAGATCTTGGAGCTTCTGACAGGTGATCCTGACTGGCTTGGCCAGGAAGCTATCAAGCACTGGCACTTCAGTTGTCCCTCTACCACTGTCATGCTGTTCCTGCCCTCTGCCTTGGAGCTGCCCCCTCAGAGCCCCCTGGGAGCCTCAGAGCCTCCCCAGGGTATGGGAAGGAGGAGGGGGGGCACCGATGTCAGGGTGTCCCTCCTCCCCCCACTCCTGTACCCTATCCCCACACAAAGAGAAGGGGATGAGGGGAGCTTGGCAATGCAAATCTCTGTCACTCTCATGCACTGTGTGTGTGTCTCTCTCATTCTCACAAACACACACTGACCTTTTAGTTTTTTTTATTATTGTAGATTCATGATGAAATAAGCATCCCAGAAACAGAGAGGAAGTATGACCAATGAGTCACAGCCTGGTTAGTAAGAAGGAAGCTTGCAAATATATACACAAAATTTTCAGAGATCTGAGAAGTAGATAGATAAGTTCATTTATAATTTATGTAGGATTTATTTTCCTGGTTCACTGCTTTTAGATGAGTATTTTTGTACATAATTTTCATTTCTTATCATTCACTTTAAGACGTTCAAATACTAAGGTAGTGAGTGTTGCATAAATACCTACACAGAAGTAGTTGTGACAAAGTGGGGATTGCATTCACTCTGTTTGCCTTGTAATGTTGTATGTGATTTCTACTGTCCTATGCTGCTCTCTTGTAACTCTGTGTGTGTGCCTCAGTTTCCCTGGGCACTGCACTGTGCCTGGCTGGGGATGGGAGTTTGGGTGTGACTCTCACTGAGCAGCCCAGCCCAGCATGTTCACAATGATAGCTCAGGCTCTCTTGTAACATGAACCTAGGTGGGGGCTGTAACCAGAGAACACCTTTTCTCCAGGAAGGGGACAAGGGAGGAGGCATGGCTGCCTGCAGGGCTGAGGCTGGTTGCTGGTGGGTGAGGGAACCTCCGCTGGCTGAGGATGTAGGAAGGAGACCCAGGGCCCTGGCTCTGGGTCCCCCACTCCTCTAGATGGATTGTACTGACCGTTCCTGGTTTCTGTGCTAACAGCAAGTCTGTGCTAGGTGGTGTCCCTGTTCTGTTGAATAAACCTTCTGTTCTACTTGCTGGCTGAGAGTCACATCTAGCTGAAGATGGGGGTACAAGGCCCAGAGACTCTCCACTCCTCCCTGACAGTTGTATTTAAGCAAAAGAAATAGCCCCAGAAGAGTTGGCAAAACAATTTGAAGCAGACAACGGGATTACTCATGCTGAAGGTTTTAGCTAGGTGCACAACTGCTTGCAAGATCAGGGCCTAAAAGCAGGCAAATACATGAACTCTGAAACTTCAAAATCCCAACTGAAGATTAACACTTAAAAAGCATTAGATAACAATGAAGTTATAAGTAATTGTAAGAATTACTTCTGAACATGGAAGGAGATGCACAGAGGAGACACCACGGTATGCCAATTCGAGTTAGCATCACAGAAAAGCCAGTCCACTGTTTGGTTTCTTTGTTAACAAAGCTGGATGGAGAGCAGCTAGTAAGCAGTGCTATTGCCACAGCCATTTCTACATCATGACAGTTCTAGGAATCATGGTTGCTTTTGGAGCCATGTGAGACAGATCTAGAATCATGGAACACTAGAACTGGAAGGGACCTCAAGAGGTCATTGAATCCAGCCCCTTGCCCTTACGGCAGGACCCAGTACCATCTAGACCATCCCTGATAGATATCTATCTAACCTGCTTTTAAATATCTCCAGAGATGGAGATTCCACAACCTCCCTAGGCAACTTACTCCAGTGTTTAACCGCCCTGACAGGAAGTTTTTCCTAGTGTCCAGCCTAAACCTCCCTTGCTGCAGTTTAAGCCTATTGCTTCTTGTCCTATCCTCAGAGGCCAAGGAGAACAATTTTTCTCCCTCCTCCTTGTGACACCCTTTTAGATACCTGAAAACTGCTATTATGTCCCCTCTCAGTCTTCTCCTTTCCAAACTAAACAAGCCTAATTCCTTCAGTCTTCCCTCATAGGTCACGTTCTCTAGACCTCTAGATCTGGTGAATGCTTTTCACCAGAAGCTTTAAGCCTGTAAAGAATCCAAGCACTGCTATTGGCTTGGTGTCTCTAGGCAAGCTCTACGGGCATGTCTACACTAGGAATGTAAGTGAGTAGACTACTGGAATTTCCACTACTTGCTTCCCCTCCCACCCCATCTTGCTTCCTCTATGAGAGGAAGCAAGGGAGGTGGGGGGAACTGTCTTTACGTCTATTCTGCCCAGCACTGTCTCTGCAGTGCTGCCTCCACGCTGCCTCTATCAGAGGCATCGGCAGGGGACAGGGAAGGCTGCTACAAAGCAGATTCTGCCTGCAGTGATCAGAATAGTCAATATGGATTCACAAAGGGCAAGTCATGCCTGACCAATCTGATTAGCTTCTATGATGAGGTAACTGGCTCTGTGGATATGGGAAAGTCAGTGGATGTGATATACCTTGACTTTTGCAAAGCTTTTGATACGGTCTCCCACAATATTCTTGCCAGCAAGTTAAGGGAGTATGGATTGGATACATGGTCTGTAAGATGGATAGAAAGCTGGCTAGACTGTCGGGACCAACGGGTAGTGATCAACGGCTCGATGTCAGGTTGGCGGTCAGTTCTAGGACCAGTTTTGTTCAACATCTTTATTAATGACCTGGATGAGGGGATGGATTGCACCCTCAGCAAGTTTGCAGATGACACTCAGCTAAGGGGAGAGGTACATACGCTGGAGGACGAGGATAGGATCCACAGTGACCTAGACAGATTAGAGGATTGAAGAAATCTGAAGAGGTTCAACAAGGACAAGTGTAGATTCCTGCACTTGGGATGGAAGAATCCCAAGCATTGTTACAGGCTGGGGACCGACTGGCTAAGTAGCAATTCTGCAGAAAAGGACCTGGGGATTACAGTGGATGAGAAGCTGGATATGAGTCAACAGTGTGCCCTTGTAGCCAAGAAGGCTAATGGCATATTAGGGTGCATTAGGAGGAGCATTGCCAGCAGATCCAGAGAAGTGATTATTCCCCTTTATTCGGCTCTGGTGAGGCCACATCTGGAATACTGTGTCCAGTTCTGGGCCCCCCACTATAGAAAGGATGTGGACGCACTGGAGAAGGTTCAGCGGAGGGTGACCGAAATGATTAGGGGGCTGGAGCGCATGACCTATGAGGAGAAACTGAGGGATTGGGGTTTGTTTAGTCTGCAGAAGAGAAGAATGAAGGGGAATTTGATAGCAGCCTTCAACTTCCTGAAGGAGGTTCCAAAAAGGCTGGAGAAAGGCTGTTCTCAGTAGTGATGGATGGCAGAACAAGGAGAAATGGTCTCAAGTCACAGTGGGGGAGGTCTAGGTTGGATATTAGGAAAAATTATTTCACTAGGAGGGTGGTGAAGCACTGGAATGGGTTACCTAGGGAGGTGGTGGAATCTCCATCCCTAGAGGTTTTTAAGTTTCGGCTTGACAAAGCCCTGGCTGGGTTGATTTAGTTGGATTGGTCCTGCCTTGGGCAGGGGGCTGGACTTGATGACCTCCTGAGGTCTCTTCCAGCTCTATGATTCTAACAACAACCCACATATGTGTTGGGAGATGAGTGCTCAAGTAGTATAGAATTAAAAGTGAATCTGCCACAGAGGGTCACTAGGTCAATCAGAAATAGCAGTGGGTTGTTGGGGTTTTTTTTGTGTTTTAGTGCCAGAATGTACAAAGCCCAATGAAGGCTGTTGTGTATCCTCCCCTAAGAGGGCCTGTAGTTTTTATATTGTATTTCTCCGGACGAATATTGTGTGAAAGCTCCTGTGGCCCAGGACATTGAGCAGACAAAGCACAGAAGAATGGCGAAGTGAGCGATGGAGTTTTCTCCCCATCTACTTTCCGTGTGTGGGACTTCTGTCTATGCAGAGACTGTAATCTGAGCCTACGTACCGTACCTGAGTGAGGCTTCATTTACATTTGTTGATGGAGGGTGGATGTGCAGAGGATGGGAGAAAGAGTGGAAAGAGCAATGTGAAGGAGGGTTTGCTGTGTTGGGCCCTTTAATGTACAAGCTATTCACTCTATGGTGGGGGTGGACAATACTCTTGGAAGGGGGAAATAATTTTTGAAGTGGTTGCGGGCTGCCCTGGAAGGGGCAGGGCCTCAAGCAGAAGGGGTGGGGCCAAGAGGGTTCTCATGCTCCCCTGCCCACAGACCCTGATTGGCCTGGGGACAGGGGGAGTGCATGAAGCCTTTGCCCCCCCACAACTCCCAGCACCAAGCTATTTTGAACAGCTGCCAGTCACCTCTGGTGCGGTGTGCTGGGAAGAGACTTTGCATGCTCCCCCATCCCCAGGTCTCAATTGTCCTGGGTGGGGAACAGCAGGGCAGCCATGAGCTGGATCAACCAGCTTGGTGGGCCAGATCCAGTCCATGAAGGCTGTCTTGCCCACCCACGGGGTAAGGGATTGGGGTGCAGGAAGGCCTGGGAGGTTTGGGAGGAAGTTTGGGCAAAGGAAGCAGTTGTGACCTGAGGCAGGGGATGTTGGTCTGCAGGGGTTTGGGTTGTGACCTAGGGCAGGGAACTAGGGTGCAGACTCTGGGAGAGGGTATGGGCTCAGGAGGGGGGCAGAGAGTTTGAATTGTGTGTGGTAGGGGGGCAGAGAGCTGGGGGAGGGGTGCCAGAGGCCGGGGTGCCAGAGGCAGGCTCTGGCTGGCAGACTTACCTGTGAGACTCCCAGCCAGCAGCCCAGCTCATTTCTCAGGCAGGAGCTTGCCCCACTCTCCACACAGGCTGCAAGGCCATGTGCTCTGTGAGTAAGAGCCAGAGGGGAGGCGGGATTGGTCTCTTCTGTGCTGCCTGTTTTTCAAACAGGCAGTTCCCGTTGGCCAGAAACCAGCCAATGGGATTATGCTGGGGTTGGGAGCAGCGATGAAACACCACTCCCGTCCCCTCTGGGCTCACAGTTTGTGGAACACAAGCGGCCCCACAGCTGCTTTTCTGAGCAGTGTGCAGGGGCAGGACAAACAGGGGAGTCTGCCTGAGGCTCCCCACTGCATCTGCGGGCCAGATCCAGTGGTTTGGAGGGCTGGATCCGGCCCACGGAGGGTGTTTTGCCCAGGCCTGCTCTATAGGAATCCTGTATTTAATGAGCTTTTTAAAATGTTTCCCTATTTCAGTATCTCCATTCAGAGAACAGTGCTGCTATCTGCCTGGATTAGGGCTGCCTTCTGAGACTTCCTGCCAGGTAGGCCCACCTATGCGGGGCAGACAACTGCCCTGGGGCCCAGTGATTCAAAAGAGCCCAGGGCTCCTGGCCCTTTAAATCACAGCCAGAGCCCCACATGGCACACTCCAGGTGGCACTGCGGGCTGACTGCTCCAGTCCCACCTCTTCTGCTGCCAGTCCCACCCATTCCAATAGCACAGAGCCCACCCACCCCCACCACCTTGCCCAGAGGCCCAGCAATTCTGTCCCTCCCACCCTGCCACTAGGGAAGCTGTTAGGCCCCCTCACGTGCAGGATCAGACCTCTTGGCTTGAAAGATTCTACTTTCCCACTAGAGCTACAAGCTCACAATCCTTGTTAGCTTAGGGCACGTCTACACAATAGCGTTATTCTGGAATAACGGACATCATTCCGAAATAACTATGCGAGCGTCTGCACACCAAGACCGTTCTTTTGAAATAATATCGAAATAACAGACATCTTATTCCAGATTCTGTAACCCTCATTGTACGAGAAATAACGCCTATTCCAAAATAGTTATTTTGGAATGGAGCATGTGTAGACAGGGCAGCTGGACCTATTTCAAAATAAGTGGTCTCCAAGAAATCCCACAGGTGCCCCGCTTGCTGCTTTGTCCACTCTCATCAAAACTCTGTAGTCCACCTTCCCTGCAGCCCGGAAAGCTGCAGCCTCAGGGGAAACAATGTGTGGCACACGGGAGGCCCTGACAGCCCTGAGCCACATAGCAGCTGCTAGGCCAGCATTTTCTGCCACCATGAGCAACCCTGTTGCTCCCATTGAGCCTTCCACATCTGCAAGTGAGCCAGTGTCCAGCTCCCAGGACCCTGCCTGGGGTCAGAAGAGGCTTGCACTTTCCTGCTCTGGTGCAGAGATCCTGGGCCTCATTGAGGTCTGGGGAGAGGAGGCAAACCTCCAGGATCTCCCCACCAGATGCAGGAATGAGGATGCGGATGTCTCTGACCATCCAGGAGGCCCATCAGGGGGGCTGTCCACATCCAGGAGGCCCTCAGGGAGAGCTTCTACCAGGAGGAGCAGTAACAGTACTCCCTGGTCCACCCCACTGGGGGCTTGTGCCTCATTCCAACCTCACATTCCTCCACTTACTCCTCCCTAACCCTGCTTCCTGATGGAAAATAAAGACGTGTTTTCTTTAAACCAAACTCTGTTTATTCAACAGAACTGGGGGGGGGGAAATGAAACTCAGGTGAGACTGGGGAAAGAAGGCCGGAGAGGGAAGGAGAACAAATACTTTGCTTCAGTCTTTAATGAGGCTAATGAAGAGCTTAGGGATAATGGTACATAACAAATGGGACTAAGGATATGGAGGTAGATATTACCATATCCGAGGTAAAAGCCAAACTTGAACAGCTTAATGGGAGTAAATCGGGGGACCCAGATAATCTTCATCCAAGAATATTAAAGGAATTGGCACATGAAATTGCAAGTCCATTAGCAAAAATTTTTAATAAATCTCTAAACTCTGGGAGTTGTACCATTTGACTGGAGAATTGCTAATATAGTTCCTATTTTTAAGAAAGGAAAAAAAATGACCCGGGTAACTATAGGCCTGTTAGTTTGACATCTGTAGTATGCAAGATCTTGGAAAAAATTTTGAAGGAGAAAGTAGTTAGAGACATTGAGGCTAATGGCAATTGGGACAAATTACAAAATGGTTTTACAAAAGGTAGATCGTGCCAAACCAACCTGATCTCCTTTTTTGAGAAAGTAACAGATTTTTTAGATAAAGGAAATGCAGTGGATCTAATCTACCTTGACTTTAGTAAGGCATTTGATACAGTACCACATGGGGAATTATTGGTTAAATTGGAAAAAATAGGGATTCATATGAAAGTTGAGAGGTGGATAAGCAACTGGTTAAAGGGGAGACTACAGCGGGTCATATTGAAAGGTGAACTGTCAGGTTGGAGGAAGGTTACTAGCGGAGTTCCTCAGGGATCAGTTTTGGGGCCAATTTTATTTAATCTTTTTATTGCTGACCTTGGCACCAAAAGTGGAAGTGTTCTGATAAAATCTGCGGATGACACAAAGTTGGGAGGTATTGCCAATTCAGAAAAGGATCGGGATATCATACAGGAAGATCTGGATGACCTTGTAAATTGGAGTGATAGCAATAGGATGAAATTTAATAGTGAGAAGTGTAAGGTTATGCATTTAGGGATTAATAACAAGAATTTTAGTTATAAGCTGGGGACACATCAGTTGGAAGTAACGGAGGAGGAGAAGGACCTCGGAGTCCTGGTTGATTATAGGATGACTATGAGCCGCCATTGTGACATGGCCGTGAAAAAGGCTAATACGGTCTTGGGACATATTAGGCGAGGTATTTCCAGTAGGGATAAGGAGGTGTTTGTGCCATTATACAAGGCATTGGTGAGACCCCATTTGGAATACTGTGTGCAGTTCTGGTCTCCCATGTTTAAGAAGGATGAATTCAAACTAGAACAGGTACAAAGAAGGGCCACTAGCATGATCCGAGGAATGGAAAACCTGTCTTATGAAAGGAGACTCAAGGAGCTTGGCTTGTTTACCTTAACCAAAAGAAGGCTGAGGGGGGACATGATTGCATTCTTTAAATATATTAGAAGGCTAAATACCAGGGAGGGAGAGGAATTATTTAAGCTTAATACCAATGTGGACACAAGAACAAATGGATATAAGCTGGCTATTAGAAAGTTTAGACTCGAAATTAGGCGAAGGTTTCTAACCATCAGAGGGGTGAAGTTCTGGAACAGCCTTCCAAGGGAAGTGGTGGGGGCAAAAGACCTATCTGGCTTCAAGATAAAGCTAGATGGGTTTATGAAGGGGATGATTTGATGAGGTGACATGATCTTGGCAATTAATTGACCTTTCACTATCAGTGGTATATAGGCCAATGGTGGGAAGATAGGAGTTGCTATAGAGAACTTTTTTCTGGGTGTCTGGCTCGTGAGTCTTGCCCACATGCTCAGGGTTCAGCTGATCGCCATATTTGGGGTCGGGAAGGAATTTTCCTCCAGGGTAGATTGGCAGAGGCCCTGGAGGTTTTTCGCCTTCCTCTGTAGCATGGGGTACAGATCACAGCTGGAGGATTCTCTGCATCTTGGGGTCTTTGAACCATTGTTTCAAGGACTTCAATATCTGAGATATAGGTGAGAGGATTATTCTAGAAGTGGGTGGGTGAGATTCTGTGGCCTGCATTGTGCAGGGGGTCAGACTGGATGATCATAATGGTCCCTTCTGACCTTAGAGTCGATGGAAAAGGGGAGGGGGAAACCTGGGAGGAGGGAGCTGGAAGGGGGAGGAAAGGGGAAGAAGGGGGAGGAGAGGCCCAGGGTTCAGGGTTGAAGTGGTGCCAGCCCCACTGGCACCCAGCACCATGGGTGCGGGGGCCTTGGTGTCCCCGGGGGTGTGGAGGGAGAAGGAGGAGCAGTAGCTGGGGAGGCAGCAGAGGCTGGAGCGGCAAGAGGCAGCAAGCTTTGCACCAGGGTCTGTAGATGGGCACAGATGGCATGGCCTTGTGCAAGCTGCTCCCGCCAGCTTTCCCGCCGGAGCTGCAGGTCTTCTTCCACCCAGTGGTCAAGGGTGTGGTGATGCAGGGCTCGCAGTGCTCCCAGGTGCTGCCACTGGTAGTCGTCCAAAGGATGGGCATGCCTGCAGAGCCCTCGGGTGCAGGAGGATGTCCCAGGTGGTGGGGTGCGCCCGGCACTCGCAGCTGGTGCGGCTGTGGAGAACCAAGAGAAGTGGTCAGTTATCCCTGGGGACACAGTGGGTGAAGCCAAGCCCGCCTCTGCAAGGCGAGGATGACAGTTCTCCGCACCATCAGAGCCAATGTGCTTGCACACAGGCCATGTTCGGGATGTCCTGCTATCCCCGGGAGTGGGAGGTGCCCCAAGACTGCACCCATGTCCCTGTGCTGTATATCAGTGTGGGTGTGGGGGGGTCTTGTGGAGGGAGGGTGTCCTGCCATGTCCCTCCCCAGGGTCAGGAGCATGTCATGTCTCTCCACACACCTGGGAGTGGCATGGCACGTGTTCGCACGTGCACAGGTTGCTGCATGTTCCACGGCCAGCAAGGCCTATGTGCGCAGTCCCTGGTCCGTCCCTCCCCCCCCCCCCCCCGCATAAGGGGGCAGTGATGGTACTCACACGTTGTTGCTTCCCTGGCTTTGGACGATGCCTGGGACAGGTCCGCAGGGACGGCTTGGGGGTCCTGGCTGAGCGGCATGGTGATGCTGGCTTCCTCTGGCTCCTGGCCCTCCTCCTCTTCGTCCGTGCCATCATCAGGGCCCTCTGCCCCAGGGTCGATGACCACCTGGGGGGAACGAACCATTCCACCCCCCAGGATGTGGTCCAGGGTATCGAAGTAGGGGCAGCTGTCTGTGTCTGCCCCTGGTTGGGAGCTGCCCCCTGTGGCCCTGGCATAGGCTTGCAGCAGCTCTTTTATCCTCATCCGCACCTGTTCCTAGGTGCAGATGTGGCCTCTGTCGGCCATGCTGGCAGCCATCTGGCCATAGACGGCTGCGTTCCTGCGTCTAGTGCAGAGATCATGGAGGTTGGTGGCGTCCCCCCAAACCTCAATAAAGATCCATGACCTCCACACTAGACCAGGAAGGCGCCTGTCTCTTCTGGCCCCTGGCCGGCTCTTGGGAGCTGGAGGACTGCTCCTGAGGACCTCCGGAGGGCTGGCTGGTACTGGTTGGCTGGCTCATTTTGTGCCACTGGGCCAGGGGCAGCAGCAGAGTGGCTCAGGGCTGGTGCTTGCCACAAAGGCTCTGGCCAGACTCTGGACCTTTAAGAGCTCCAGAGGGGAGCGGGGAGGAGAAGAGTTTTCCTGGTGTGTGCCAGAGTGGCCAGCAGGGCACCCTGGGAAGGGCTGGAGGCCCCCTATTTCGAAATAGCCCCTATTCCCTGTCTACACAGTGCCTATTCCAAAATATCTATTTCAGAATCAGTGCTATTCCTCGTAGAATGTGGTTCACATATTTTGAAATAAGCCCTCCGCTATTTCGAAATAGCGGTTTGGCTGTGTAGATGCTAGCAAAGTTATTTCAAAATAATGGCTGTTATTTCAAAATAACTTTGCTGTGCAGACATATCCTTAGAGACTAACAAAAATATACACAGTTTCATGAGCTTCGGTGGGCAAAACCCACTTTCTCAGATGAGCAGAGTGGAGAGAAAAGGGGGGACCTTCACAATATATAACAGTATATCTTTTATTCTGAATGATTTGTTTTCAAGGTTGCTGAAGTTTTGTTTGAAGCAGAAGAGGATTTTTTAATTTGTTTCCTTACAAGTTTTATTTTTATTTCTGGGTTCTCTCTCTTTACAGGCACATTTATTGTCTCTTGTTTACTAATACGATCTCAGTGAGTTGGTTATTTTTTAATTCACTTTTGAGGTTTTGGTAAGTTCCAAAAACTGGAATTACTGTGGTTAATTTCAGTCTGCCAGCAGCCCATTTAAAATATATGTTCTATTTTCGGCTGTTCTGATTTTCAAACATTTCTTTTGGGATTTTTTTTGTGCAGGTTTTTTTTAAACATGGAAGCTTAACTGATTTATTCCTTATCCTGATTGTTTACAAGGGGCCTGTCATTTTTTGAGACGTTCTATCCTGAAATCTGGCAGTAGAGATGTGATTGAGTTGTGCCATTTCCTTGGGCTCCACCAGTCCTGCAAGCCACCGCACATAGCGCAGACGTATTTGTTGTATAAAGCCTCCGCCCGAGCTATTACGTGATTGGCACATACATTTTCTGGGCATTCATTAAACTGTGAGGTCCTGCCAACACATGACTTCGATTAGAGAATGACAAAATCTGCTGCTGACTGCACTGCAGTGCTCCCAGGGTACGTCTAGATTACATGCCTCTGCCGACAGAGGCATGTAAAATAGGCTACCTGACATAGTCAATGAGGAGGGGATTTAAATATCCCCAGCTTCATTAAAATAAAAATGGCTGCCACGCTGTGCTGGCTCAGCTGATCGTTGGCACAGCGCGCGAGTCAAGACGCGGATCGGTCGACAGGGGAAGCCTTTGTCGACCGCTCCTGTAAACCTTGTTTCACGACGCATAAGGGAGCAGTCGACAAAGGCTTATCGACTGATCCACGTCTTGACTCGCACGCTGTGCCAACGATCAGCTGAGCCGGCACAGTGCGGTGGCCATTTTTATTTTAATGAAGCCCAGGATATTTAAATCCCCGCTTCATTGACTATGTCAGGTAGCCTATTTTACATGCCTCTGTCAGCAGAGGCATGTAATCTAGACGTACCCTGTTTGAGGAGGGGCAGTTATCTTCTAAATCACTCTATTACTGATGATTTGTGGATGATTAAGATGGGAATTGTTCTGAGTCAGTTGCTGTGCTTTGGAAGGTGGCTTTGAAGCTTTGTAATGGTTTTTTTAACGTTCAGCTGCCTTGCCTTTTAAATTCTGCAACTTGTAAGATTGTTGAGCTTTGCAATTTAGTAATCTTTGCAACTTTCAGCCACTTTGCTTGTAACTTGCTCTAAGCTGCATTCCATCCTGTTATAAGAAACTGCGTGTGAATGGAGATGGGAGCCTGTTTGGAGTGAGGAAAACAGCAAGGCTAAAAACGTGGAGCCAAGGGATGACTAATTAAAGTGATTATGGAGACTCTGCTGCTCTAAGCAAACAAAGGACCCGGATGGATGGAGGGAGGTCTGGTCATGCTCCTCGGTGAGGAACGTGGAGGAAGGATCCTGCCTTCCCTGAGTGCGGGACAGGAGCTGCTCAGTTTAAATAAAAGGAGAGAGAGCACGTGGCAGACCTCTCAGTGGCCTGGGATCCATGGCTGAAGGCAGACACTCTGGGCATACTGTGTCTTGACTTTCTCTTGCTCTCTCTGCAGCCCTTGCCTGACTAAGTGTGTGAGTGCCTGAGGGCATGAATGAATGAAAGTGTGTGTATGTGTGAGAGAGAGAGAACTTGTTCCCCTTGAGTTTAACCCTACAGCAGTGGTGCACAATCTTTTTTCATTCACGACCCACACGCAGGACCACCCCCCCTAAAGAAAAGCGCAGGGAAAATTTTGTTGAGGGAAAAAAACACCCAAAAAAGAAAATGCATTTGCAGTCCCTTTAATTGCCAGGCTTCTCCCCGCCACTCCTCCAATCCCTGCCTAGTGTCCGCCCTATAGTGGCATTCAATGACAGCTCAATCCCCTTTAGTTTAACCCTGTAGTGGATTGTTAATTCCTCATTTAATAAATCCATATGAGTGTAACCCTGGGGTGGTCTCCAGTGAAATTGGGGGTAACAGTATGCATCCACACAGAGAAGCTTGCAGGATTGGGTCCTTGGGAGGTAATTTGTTTGTGTCTAGATAGAAGAGGCCAACTAAGTTATTAAGTTAACCTGTCACTGAAACTTGGTTGAGTGACACAACGTATTTGCTTTATACTTGTATCTTCCTTAAAAAATAGAAATCAGTTGATTAAGGAAATTATATTCTAAAACTGATAAGCTTTGTTCTCTCCTACAATTACAGATACCAGTGCCAAAATACATGCCTATACTTGTGATCTCCAGCTTTTCAAAAGATTCAGTGACCTGTTTAGTGGTTCTCTTCTTTATGGATCAATGGCAGTAATCACGCCATTTTACTAGTTGAGCCTTCTGTCTCTTTTCTCTAATCTAAATTGTACTTTGCACTGAATTATCTTACTATCTCTTTGTCCAACTCTTCTTTGGGTTTATATAAGGGCTCCTGAGGATGATACTGATCTCCAGTTACCTTTTTCTGATGATGGCAAGAGTGATTTCCTCCTCTTAGAGGAAATAAGCTATTGTAAATGTCTCTTGACTTCTGATTAAGCAGTTAATCTAACAGAGCATATATTTTCTACAGCAAACTTCTTTAGTGCATGGATAAAATTAATTACCTCAGAGTAAACATGCCATTCTGATGTGCCCACCTATTGGCTTTGATGTTACTTTTGTATCCTTCTTCTGAAAATTGCCATCTTGAAACACCTTCTTTTAGCCAGACCATTTGTTCCAAGAGTCATGTTAACCATACTGCAATTTATTTCCTTGTCCTTGGTCAATAACAAATGCAAAACTGACTCAACAGCTTGTTGAAGATGAACTCCTTGACTCCGAAGTTCACAGTTTTTTTTTTTTTTTAAGACAGCTAAGCTGAACAGAACAAATGTAAGTTTGTATTAGGAAACTGAAAAACTTCTTTAGATGTGAATTGCCAAGGGAGGTAGATGAGTCACTCTTAGAAGGGTTCAAGAAGAGGTCAGACAAAATGCTCTGGGGAGACATAGTACAGAGGAAATCTTGCATCTTTCAAGCCAGCTGGTTTGCATCACTGATCGGTTCTCATCCCTATCATCTTTCTATCCTGTGTTTATTTTTTACCAACTATGATGTTATCTGATTTAAACATGATCATGTAATATAACTGCAACAAATCTTGTACAAAGTGTGTCAAGTAAGCTGTCAATATAAGTTATTTGCTGAATAGGATTATGTCATTTATATGCATATATCATTTTTGTATCTGCAGTAATAAATATTAACTATGAATCTCCTTCAAATGTTATCTCATGCAGTAATGCCAACAAGGTGTTTAACCAGCAGGTTGTGAAGGAACTAGTCCAGTTAAATAGCCCATCAAAGAACACTTAACTGACAGTGGACCAGGGGAGACACCTATCTACACTTAACGGACTTTCCTGTGAACATTCCAACTAGAGGAAGCAAAGTGTGCATGGCCATGTGATTTGACTTGCCCATGTGACTCCAAACACCATGTTTTTGCCTGTAATTTTCCACATAAGAACAATGCACTTTGCAGAAGCTATAAAAGGCTCTGGAAGCAGCTCCATTTTGCCTATGTCTTGCTCAAACCTCTGGACTATGAATTTCTACTAATGGGAGCATTCTAATCAAAGTACTGAGGATCTTTCATTGATTTGGAAGCAACCAGAGATTTAACAAGCCAGCAGTTTATTCTGTCACTGCTACAAAGCTGACCCAAGAACTTTACAATTGTTGTAAGTACTTGATTCTTTTAACCACTTTGAACTCTCACTTTTTTTCTTTTTGGTAAATAACCCTTTATATTTTAGATACTAAAGGATTGGCAACTTCATGATTATTGCAATGCTCCCTGATGCCAGACCAGCACCAATCTGAGTCTCTGTCACTGTGACACTCTCGGGCACCAGCACATGAGCATCTGGCACCAAGAAAGGGTTAGTTGGCTTCTACAGCACTGGAGGTGCCTATCCCTGTTATCATCCTCATGGCACTGGCCCCCCGCACAGGGGTCATCAGCACCACTGTGTCATCACACAGGGGATTGTCCGATTTGGAGGCTGCCTCCACGTACTTGAGGTACAACGCTCACTGATGTGGTGGACACTATCCAGAAGTGCCAGCAGCTTGGCAACCACAGTGGACACACTGAGACTCAGCCTTTTCCAGGTGTGACTTATTGTTCAGGCTGAGGCAGTCTGGACTTGGTGTTAACATCCTGGGGCATGTCCTGGACACTCTCCAGTGGTGGCTGGAACCTCATGGGATTCACAACAGAATCCCCTTCAATACCCTTCTGCCCTCCTCACAGTGGAAATGACAGCCTCTGTGGGCTCCTGGGCAAGGTGTGTGTGTGGGGGGGAGCCTGGATTCTCTGCATTCCTGGAAGGGGTGGGGATGAGGATGGAAGGGGCAGGGTTGAGGACAGCCAACCCTCAGTGCTGGCTGGAGTGGAGTGCACTGCACTCCTCTCTCCCCGCCCCCCCCTTAGCGCTGCCCAGAGAGTGCAGCATGGTCCTATGCCAGCAATTTAAAGGTCCTGGGACTCCACCGAACTGCTGGGCCCTGGAGCAAGTGCCCCTTCTGCCTCCCTTCTCCCCCCTCCCCCCACATCGCGGATCTGACTCTGGTAACAGACACATAAGATCTGGGTTGGGAAGCACACACTGGGGATCTGTAAGCACAGGGCCTAGGCAGTCCCAGTCCAAAATCCTGTTCCACACCAATGTGAAGGAGCTCAGTACAGTGAGACTGGCTTGTCAGACTTTTCAGGTTGCAATGCAACGGCAGTGCATGACAGTGAAAACCAACACCACCTCCACCATGTTCTACATAATCAAGCAGGGCTAGGCCCAGTCTTTGCCTCTCTGTCAGGAAGCCCTCCTGCTCTGGGAGTTCTGCGTAGCCCTCTCCATACACCTGGAAGCATCTTATCTCCCAGGGAATATAGAACAAACATACAGACCTTCTCAGCAGGATGCTCTTCACCCACGATTGGTCGATCTGAGCCTTCCAAAGAAACTTCTTCATCTACAGGAGCAACAGGGAGTGCCCAGCATTCTGCCCCTTTCCGAAGCGTGGATTCCATTTCAGAAGCGTTCATTCTCCACTGGACATTTCTGCCATTCTCTTCCGTGCACAAGGTGCTCCTTGAAATCTGCAGAGATGGGGCGGAAGTAATGTTTCTGACACCAGCAAGACCATGCCAGCATTGGTACCCCACCCTTCTGGGCCTCTCAGTGGAAGACAGATCGCCCTGCCAGTCTTCCCTGATCTCATCACGTAGGATCACGGTCATCTCCTTCACCTGGCCCTTTAACACCTACCTCTCGCAGCGTAGAAGCTTCATGGTTAAATCCCAGGGAGCTTCAATGCTCAGAATCAGTGAGGGAGGTGCTTCTCGGTAACCAAAAACTGGCCACCAGAGCCACTTACCTAATTAAGTGGAAAAGGTTTTCGTACTGGTGTGGGTAGTACCACACAACCACACTTCCTCTTGTGGAAAGTGGCATTCCTGATGGCCATTACATCATCCAGGAGCGTACCTGAGTTAAATGCATTAACCTCAGACACTCATTCCCAAGGCCTTCCGTAAGGACAATGTGTAACTCAGACCCCCCAGCATTTCTCCCAAGGTGGTTTCTCAATTTCATACAGGGCAAGACATCTTCATACCAATCTTTTCCCCAAACTGTATGCTAGTGCATGAGAACAGGCGCCAAATGTTCTAGATGTCTGGAGAGCCCTCGTGTTTTATGTTGAGCACGAGATAATTTAGGAAATCGAACAAACTGTTCGTAGCAGTGGCAGACCAAATGAAAGGACTCCCAGTCTCGTCACAGTGCATCTTATCCTGGGTTACTGATTGCATCAGGCCTTGACATGCGTTGGCCACTCTACAGGAGCCCAACTCTGATCAACTGCCTTCCTGGTCCAGGTGCCCCTTGAATAAATCTGCAGAGTGGCAACCTGTGCACCCATTTACCACTCACTATGCCATCACACAGGCTGCCAGAGATGATGCAGTTTTTGGCAGGGCAGTTCTCCACTCAGCAATTCCATAATTCTGACCCCACCTCTGGGGGAAGAGTATAGGAGTCAACTGCTTGGAACTGATGTGAACAAGCACTCAAAGAAGAAAATACGATTGTTGACCTCATCACTGTTGCTCTTTGATATGTGTTGTTCACGTCTATTTGAATACCCAATTATTTTTTGTGTTTATTCTGAAGAATATCATACCTCTGCTCAACTGATATACTGTACCTATAAGCCTGACATTCACAGTATCAGAGGGTTTTATTAAAATTGATGAAAATGCCAGAAGCAAATTAAGGCTGCAAAAAACAAATTTCTGCCCTGTGAATTTATTTGTATTACAATTATCAGTATAGTATCTGATTTAGGAGGAACTCTGATTTTTCAATATTACTAAGGGTTTGTATAAGTTTACTATCATAGATACTGGACCTCGAGGTGTGGGGGAAGGGGTGTTGCTGCATTCCTCCCAGCTTTAAGTGGTTTCTCTTCTATAGACAGGATTTATAGTTTCATAGTTTGGTTAAGTGGCTCTCTACACCCCATTATTAAAAATTGTTCCAAAACCCTTGTTTACTGTTGGTGTGTAATCAATAACATTATTGAAGAGATGTGGTTAGAATATAACCACGCGTTTGCAGTATGCCAGAAGCAACTAGTGAAAGCTAAGGGACTTTTAACCACCTGATGTAAGGTTTTCTCACTTAAACCACAGATATATGCACAATACTGCACACTGCTCAGTAAGCTTATACTGTGTGTGGTCATGATAACCATACCGTCTTATTATTTCGGAAACCATAGAACTGCTAAATAAATTGCACTTTTTGACTTTTTCATTTGTACTCCCTCCATTAAATCAGGTGCCATTACAGCATTCCAGACTAAAAGTGTGGTTTTCTGCTAGTTTAAAGGAAAAAACCTACCCGCACCCCAAGTAGTTCTGCAATGGGATTCTGCATACAGGTGATGCCATCCACTGAGCTGGATCTGCTTATTGTAGGAAAGGAGGCTAAAACGTCGTTCTTCATCCATTATATATTTTCTCATCTGACACTGTTACAAAGTAGGCTCATGCTATAATGTTCCACACTTGGTTTTCACCTAGAGCTGAATTCTTCTGTAAACTTTGAGAAAAAAATCACTCCCATTTTTACTGCTTAATAAAGGGAGAGGCAATGTAGTTCAGTACCCTGGCTGAGGGGCTGGCCTAGAGGCTGGAGTTTAGCTCTATCACTGAGGTATGAGGGCGGGTGTCTGTCTAAACCAGGAACCGGGTTAAGCTTAGGTTGGGTAACCACCCCTCTCCGGGAATTAAAAGATGGCTCTTTAATGACAGGTTATATTGGGCTGAAAGCTCCAGGAATACCTCTCCCCAAATTAGCAAGCAAATGAACGGGACAAAAAAACACCAAGAGGACTTGGCTTTCCCCCGTTTGCACGGTCATCCCCCCTCCCCACCTTAGCACCGTGGGAACGGGATTTGCTTAGAAGACAGTGAGTGCTGCAATTCCGCGCGAGGGGCCCAGCCGGCCAAGGGGGGCGGGGGCAGGAGGGTTGTCACCGCAGCTATCTGGCCCGGCCTGGCGCACCAGGAAGTACCGCCAGGCCGCGGCTTAGCTCCGGCACCACGAGCCGAAGGGGTGGGCTGGCGGCTGGGCCGTGGGCGCGGCTTGTGCCCGACGGCGGGGCAATGAGGCGCGGGGAGCAGCAGCCCCCTCACGGCTGGGAGCCCTTCGGCGTCCCGCTCCCCCCGGGCCCCTCTCCGCGCCTCCGGCTGCTGGGGATCCCCCCCCGCGCTGCGGCAGCTGCTGGGCGCCGCCCCGCACGTGGGCTGCTGGGAGGTCCGGGCAGGGCCGGAGCTCCGGGAAGAGGCGGGCCGGGCCGCTCCACGCACACCCAGGAGAGAGGCGGCCGAGCAGCTCGGAGCTAGTCTGACCCGGGTGAGGAGCCTGGGGCGGGCGTGTGAGCAGCGCCCCAGCCTCCGCCATGCCGCGCCCTAGCGCCGCGCTGCCCCCCTGCAGCCTCCTGCTGCTGCTGCTGCTGCTGCGCCCGCCCAAGCCCGGCTTTGCCGCAGGTAGGTGCCGCGAGCCCCACGCCGAGGGGCGCCCGGTGGGGGTGGGCACTGGACTTTGCAGCGAGCGGGGCCGGACAAAGGGCCGGCGGGATGATGGGGGGGGCGGGGGGAGGCTCTTTTTCTGCAGGGTGCCTGGTAAACCAGCCCTTAGTAGCGATCTGCCTGGGGGCGAGTCCTTGGTTGCGGCTTGGGGCGGTTCCGGAGGAGCGTGCGGTGGCCCAGGCAGCGCTGGGGCGAGAGCGCTTCTTGGGGAGGCTTCAGGCAGTAGTTCGTGGGGAAGGCCCCCGGGGCGTGTATCCCCGCGGAAGACCCTGGACACGGATGGGTGAGCCAAAGTCTCCCTTGATATTTCAGTTCACAGCGTCGAGAAAAATCCTTTGGAAGGCGGGCGGGGACTTCACTTGCCTTTATTCTTGTTAATTTTTAAAATCGCCAAGTTTGAAAATAATCCTGTATTTCGTATATAACGGAAGGTTACACTCTTCCTCTATAATGTCTGGACACTTGCTGCTAGGGATGTAAAATCCTGTTTAATTGTTTAACCCATTAACCGATTAAAGCAAGGGTGGGGAACCTCAGGCCCAGGGGTGGGATGCAGCCCTTGGCTTGCTTGGATCGGGCTCCTGGGGCTTAAGGCCACCTCCAGCATTGGGGAACCTGTGCTAGTGCTCCAGTCCCCACTCCCATGTCCCTGTGTCGCTGGAGCACACAGAATCTACTAGGCTGGGCCCCCCAGACTCTGATGTGCAAGGGGAATGTGGGGAGTGTCTTAGATGGGGGCCACAGTGAGTTTTTCCCCCTGCTTCTCACCTGTGTGTGGTCCCTGACTGATTTTTCTGTGGGTCAGCAGCCCTCTAACTCAAAAAAGGTTCCCCACCACTAGATTAAATGGAAGGGTGGGAGAGGTTGCTGGAAATCACCCCCCCGGCTGGAGTAGCCCCTTCTGCCCTCCCCCCCTCACTGGCAGGGGCTGGTCCAGCCTAGAAGAATCCTGTCTGTTATGCCCCCACAGGGCTGGAGCAGCCCCCTGCCTGCAGCAGATGGGTAGCTACTCGAGCCCCTACCGATTAACCAGTTAAACATTCACATCCCTTCTTGCTAACTCATAAAAATGCTAAGTGCTTGTCCCTGGGGAATGATTCATAAATATATACAGTGAGGACTGGTCTATCCTACAAGCATTTGTCGAGGTATTCGATAGGGATGTAATAGTGTAGTTGATTAACTAATAAGCAAAAGCTTATAGGTTAATGCTATGGACTACATGCATTTCTCCCTCCCCCCACCAGTACATTTTTTTTAGTAGGCTGGCCAGCAGCCCTGCTCAGTCCTGGCTTGCAATGGGTCTAGGACCTACCCTTGCTGTGGCTCTGCATTTAAAGTGTATTAGGAGCCAGGCGGGCAGGCAGCTTGGCTCAGTCCTGGCTTGTGCCGTGTCTGGGAGCTCAGACCTTCCCTGGACAGGGGCTGCTGCCACCCCACACTGCTGCCTTTGTATCAGAGGCAGCACCACAGGGTGAAAGGCAGCCAGTCCACGACAGGAGCTGGTTTTTAAATTGGCTGCCCTCGTGGACTAACTCCCATCTGGCACCCCACACGGCTGCCTCTGATACAGAGGCAGCAGCACTGAGTGGCAGGGGGCTTCTTAGGAGTGGGGACAGAGCGCACAGGCTGCTGGTCCTGCCCCCAGGTACTATAGAACAGGCAAGTAACCTGTAAGAATTCATGAGATTAATGCAGGGCTGTAACAAGGGCGAGGCGTGTGAGGCACTTGCTTCAGGTGCAGAGCTGAGGGGCGCAGTGCCACAGCTACGCGCCACGTCCGGGGGTTTCAGGAAGTACATGGGCTGTACTTCTCCTCCCCAAACAGCCGGTATGCTCCTGAAACGGCAGGTCTGTGGTGCTCTGGTGACTTCCTTCCCCTGCTGCCTTCCTCCACGTGGTGGGGGGGAATAGGAGTCCCAACACCCCACCAGCTGCAACTGCTCAAGCAGTGCGTGGCTGCCGTGGAGAGCAAAGAACAGGGCATGCGCTACCTGAGCTGTTGGAGCTCACGTGATTCCGGGACTCCTCCTCCTCTTTCTCCCTCCCGCCCCTCCCCCACACGTTCAGGAAGGCAGCAGAGGGAAGGAAGTCACCGGTGCACCACAGACCCAGCTGTTCTGGCAGCGCGCAGCTGTTTGGGGGAGGGGGAAGCAGCGCACATGCTTCCTGGGACCTGGTGCACAGCTGCAGGATCCCCAGGTACTAGCCCCTGCTGTCCCTGTCCGCTCCCCCTGGCCAGACCCTGCCCCCAGCACCAGCACCCTGTCCCCTGCCCCAGCACCCTGTTCCCTGCCCCCACCAGTACAGTTGGGGCCACATTTATGAGGTTTGGGGGTTTTGGAGGGGTTGTGTTTTTGCATCTCACTTGTATGGCCCTGACTGACTTTTCTGTGGGTCAGTGACCCCTGACTCAAAACAGGTTCCCCACCCCTCTCATAAATAAAGACAATGCTGAAATCTTTTGTGTTTGACATAATATTTTATTTAAAAATGAAGCCTGGCGAACAAACCCCCAATTGGGTCCAAGCTCCCATCTGGCCACACATCATAACACTCCTGCACCTCCCCCCAGACCTCAAATCTGAGCCTATCATACACTGGAACTCCCTGTCCTGAGCTTTTCATATTCCCAAACTCCTGCACCCTCCCATCCTCAGTCTTCTGCCACAACACTTCTGCACCATCCACACATCACAAATCTGTGTCCTGAGCCCATCATACTCCCAGCCTCCCTGCCCTGAGCCCCTCAAGCACCCAACCCAAACTCCTGCACCCTCACATCCACAAGCCTGTGGCTTGCTCAGCACCCCAACTCTCCACCTGAGCCCAACACTCTCCAGCCTGAAGCCCCCTCCATGAGCCAGCATCCCCTTCTCCACCTTTTCCTGCATCCACATTCCCTCCCAGAGCTTGCACCCCTTTCCACACCATATCCCTCATTCCCACACCGGAGCTCACACCTCCCGTCTCAACCCAGTGAGAGTGTATAAGGGCTGGGGATAGCAAGTGATGGAGAGGAGGGGAACAGAGAGGGCGGGGCCTCAAGGAAGGGGTGCGGTCTTAGGGGAGGGATGGGGTAGATCTTGACTTGTCCTGATGTTTAAAAAGTGATCTTGGGTGTAAAAAGGTTGGGAGACCACTGTACTAAGCTATCTTTGCTCGTGCCACATCAGCGCCCCTGCCTGTGCTGAGGACAGTCAACATGGACCGCTCCTTAGGGGTGCCGTAGTCCAATTTCTAATGAGATGTTTCCTTTATGAGGTCCATGGTAAAGTCAATGTGGCGATCCCTTAAACATATGTTTCCAATTTTCAAGATAACTATTTTAACCAGGAGTGAGAGCCATTTAAAGGCTATTGTATTTAAGTTTAAGAATTGAAGCGGGATTTTTTTTCAGGCAATTCTTTTGTTAAAATGGATACTGCTAATCTTCAAAAAGCAGCAGTAGTTTTAAATATGACCGTGATTTGAATGCCTTGGAAATTTCGTCAGAGATTCAGAGTTTTAAACATCAGGCGTTAGTGCTGTTGCCAGATGTTTCATCTGCAACTAGTTTGGACATTCTACAGTTAATTCATGAATATAATCTGGCTGAATCTTACCCATATATGGAAATCACCCTGCGAATATTTCTCTGCTTGCCAGTGACTGTGGCTTCTTGTGAAAGAAGTTTTAGTAAACTAAAATTAATTATTGTTATTTATGTATTTTCCCTTTTTCTACAAAATAACTACTTTGAATATATAAACATGAGGGAGCACAATTTTATATTCTTGCCTCAGGCGCAAAATTAGCTAGTTATGGCACTGGATTAATTGACTATTCAGTTAACCAATATTTAACATCCCTAGTATTCAGCCATTAGGTTGAATTTGTAATGAATGTGTCTACACTGTTCAGTCCCTTCTGCCCTCCTACAGGCTTTTAAATTGACCTCTATACTCTGCCTGAGCTAATGGAGTAAAGCTTCAGGCGTCATTCACATCTCAAATTAAGGGCAGTAGAAACTCCTTTTATTGTAATTCAGAGTCCTGCTGATGATCCAGAGGGCTCAGTTGTAAATGAAGTTGAACTCCAATACTCTTCAGCTAGGTGAGCAGGAAAAGTCCCAGGAATTTCTGACTGTACGTTTCCTGTTGGGGCAGCATGCAGAGTTCACCAGCACAGCTGAACATGCGTGGCCCAGATCACAAATGCCTCCAGCGTGGAGCATTCAGGAGACAATGGATGTGATTACTGCGGGAATTGGGGCAAGTCTGTGCAGGCAGAGCTCTGAACCAGCAAAAGAAAGGCTGCTATCTGTGCCAGAATCACCCAGGGCATAGTGGATGAGGGCTACATCGGGGACACACAGCAATGCTGTATTACTGTAAAGGAGCCTAGACAAGTGTACCACAGGACAAGGCTGCTTCTGAGCCACAGACATGGGAGTCTGACGTGCCCCCATTACTACCTGCAACAAGTTTTCATATCATGAGGCATTGGGCTGCTAGCCCAGTATTCCATTCTGCTGCAGGGACTATGGGACAGCCACCCACAGTGCATCACTCCTTGAGTCGGTATGTACAATTTTACATACCTAGTGAGGGTATGTAAAATCACATTTCTGAGATCCAGTGCTCAAAGTTGAATTAAATAAAATCCATCTAGAAGTACTTCTCTCTTGCTGTATGCCGGGGTGGGGAACCTCTTTTGGGTCGGAGGCTGCTGACCCACAGAAAAAATCAGTCGGGGGCTACACACAAGTGAGAAGCAAAAAACCCCCCAATAAAACAAAACCATCCAAACCCTCACTGATGTGCCCCTAACTGAGGAGGAGAGACACTCCTCACATTCCCCTCTCGCACCATAGCCTGGTGGAGCCCAGGATAGTGGAATTTGAGTGTTCCAGCCCTGCGGGAAGGTGGTGGGGGCTCCCCAGTGCTGAGGAGGAGCCCTGAGCCTCGAATGCTGGCTTGCCTGGAGCCAGGGGCTGGACCTTAGGTTCCCCCTCCCTGCTGTATGCCTATGGTAGAGCCAAGATTTCTGAAGTAGATAGGCCTTTCCCCTTTTCTAAGTTTTTTCATTTTTTTAAATGGCTAAATTATGTATATCTTTGGATTTCAACTTTTCTAAGCAGTTTACTAATTGAAGTGAGTAAGTCTTGTTTGTAATATGTCACAGTGCTGCCACCTGGTTATCCCATCATCGGGAGTGGAAACCCCTGTTGCAACTCTTGCCTTGTAGCATTCCAGTATCCTCACAGATGGGGTTAGAAAATGATAACTGGGAGGCAAACTGTAATACACTCCTGTCTCATGCTTCCTGGATGTAATTTTGCTTTTTAAAAAAATGCTGACAGACTAAGTACTGGATATTTTGAGATACAAGACTGTATATTTTGATATTCAAATTGATAGAAGAAATCAAAGAAATTTAAATGTTGGAAGGAACTCATTGATCTGACATTTTGTGCTTTAATACGGTGTAACCATATCTAAATGATATGAAACATCACATGGTGACTCAGGTGAATGCAAAACACAAAAGGCCATTTAAAATGGTATTTGTTTTGTCTATGCAATTCATTGTTCTGTTTTATACTTAGCTGTTACATTTGTGCTGTGGGTGTTTTTTTCCTCTATTTTGTTTTAACTGTGTCTCATTCCATGGGGGTTTCTCTCATCTATTCCAATAATGGCTGGCAGGCTTATTTTGCATTTATTAATTTGGGAAGTTTTAACCTTGTTGACTGCAGTTTAGGGATGTTAAGGACTAGTCAACTATCCAATAAACAAATGCTCATCGGATAGTTGACATAATAGTCAACTAGTCGCTTCTCCCGCCCTCCCCCCTTGCTGCTTCTATCAGATAGAGGCAGCAAGAGGGGGGGTACTTCAAAGTGGCAGCGCTGCACGAAGCCTGGGTTCCTGACTCCGTGTGGTGCTGCTGCTTTGAAATGCCGCAGTGGCATTTCAAAGGGACAGTGCCACACAGCTGATCCCGGGCTCCACATGGCGCTGTCCCTTGGAAATTCTGGTGCAGCATTTCAAAGCAGCAGCACTGCATAGAGCTGACCCCGGGCTCCGTGTGGCATTGCCCCTCTGAAACACTGTAGTGGCGTTTTAAAGTGGCAGTGCCGCATGGAGCCCAGATTCAGTTGGGGAGTCTCCAGCTGATCCCATGCTCCAAGCCGCTTTGAAATGTCATGCACAGCCCAGGGTCAGCTGAGGAGTCCCAGATGATCCCAGGCTCCCTGTGGCATGCCAGCTTTGAAATGTACAAGAGTCCCCAGAGCTGGAAGAGACCTCAGGAGGTCATCAAGTCCAGCCCCCTGCCCAAGGAAGGAACAATCCCAACTAAATCAACCCAGCCAGAGCTTTGTCAAGCCAAGAGTTAAAAACCTCTAGGGATGGAGATTCCACCACCTCCCTAAGTAACCCATTCCAGTGCTTCACCAGCCTCCTAGTGAAATAGTTTTTTCCTATATCCAATCTCGACCTTCCCCACTGTAACTTGAGACCATTGTTCCTTGTTCTGCCATCCGTCACTACTGTGAACAGCCTGTCTCCATCCTCTTTGGAACCTCCCTTCAGGAAGTTGAAGGCTGCTATCAAATCCCCCCTCACTCTTCTCTTCTGCAGACTAAACAAACCCAAATCCCTCAGTCTCTCCTCATAGGTCATGCGCTCCAGCCCCCTAATCATTTCGGTCACCCTCCACTGAACCTTCTTCAGTGCATCCACATCCTTTCTATAGTGGGGAGCCCAGAACTGGACACAGTATGCCAGATGTGGCCTCACCAGAGCTGAATAAAGGGGAATAATCACTTCTCTGGATCTGCTGGCAATGCTCCTCCTAATGCACCCTAATATGCCATTAGCCTTCTTGGCTACAAGGGCACACTGTTGACTCATATCCAGCTTCTCATCCACTGTAACCCCCAGGTCCTTTTCTGCTGAACTGCTACTTAGCCATTCAGACCCCAAGCTGTACTAATGCTTGGGATTCTTCTGTCCCAAGTGCAAGACTCTGCACTTGTCCTTGTTGAACCTCATCAGATTTCTTTTGGCCCAATTCTCTAATCTGTCCAGGTCACTCTGGACCCTGTCCCTGCCCTCCAGCATATCTACCTCTCGCCCTAGCTTAGTGTCATCTGCAAACTTGCTGATGGTGCAATCCATCCCCTCATCCAGGTCATTAATAAAAATGTTGAACAAAACTTGTCCAAGAACCGATCCTTGGGGCACTCTGCTAGAAACTGACCGCCAACCTGACATCGAGCCGTTGATCACTACCCATTGGTCCCGACAGTCTAGCCAGCTTTCTATCCATCTTACAGTCCATGTATCCAATCCATACTCCCTTAACTTGCTGGCAAGAATATTGTGGGAGACCCGTACCAAAAGATTTGCAAAAGTCAAGGTATATCACATCCACTGACTTTCCCATATCCACGGAGCCAGTTACCTCATCATAGAAGCTAATCAGGTTGGTCAGGCACGACTTGCCCTTCGTGAATCCATGTTGACTATTCCTCATCACTTTCCCCTCTTCCAAGTGCTTCAAAATGGATTCCTTGAGGATCCCCTCCATGATTTTTCCAGGGACTGAGGTAAGGCTACTGGTCTGTAGTTCCCTGGATTGTCCTTCTTCCCTTTTTTTAAAGATAGGCACAACATTTGCCTTTTTCCAATCATCTGGGATCTCTCCCGATCTCCACGAGTTTTCAAAGATAATGGCCAAAGGCTCCACAATGACATTTACCAACTCCCTCAGTACCCTTGGATGCATTAAATCCGGGCCCATGGATTTGTGTGTGTTTAGCTTTTCTAAATAGTTCCTAACTTGTTCTTTCCCCACCAAGGACTGTCCACCTCCTTCCCATACTGTGTTGCCTAGTGCATTTGTCTGGGAGCTGACCTTGTCTGTGAAGACAGAGGCAAAGAAAGTATTGAGTACTTCAGCTTTTCCCACATCATCTGTCACTAGGTTACCTCCCTCATCCAGTAAGGGCCCCACACCCTCTCTGATCACTCTCTTATTGCTAACATGCCTGTAGAAACCTTTCTTGTTATCCTTTACATCCCTTGCCAGCTGCAATTCTAATTGTGCTTTCGCCTTCCTGATAACTCCTCTGCATTCTCGAGCAATATATTTATACTCCTCCCTAGTCATCTGTCCAAGTTTCCACTTCTTATAAGCTTCCTTTTTGAGTTTAAGCTCACCAAGGATGTCCCCGGTAAGCCAATCTGGTCGCCTAACATGTTTACTTTTCTTGCTGCGCAGCGGGATGGTTTCTTCCTGTGCCTTTAATAAGGCTTCTTTAAAATACTGCCAGCTCTTCTGGATTCCTTTCCCCTTCATGTAAGCATCCCAGGGAATCTTGCCCATCAGTTCTCTGAGGGAGTCAGAGTCTGCTCTTCTGAAGTCCAGGGTGTGAATTTTACTACTCTTTCTTCTTTTGGTCAGGATCCTGAAATCTACCATCTCATGATCACTGCTTCCCAGGTTGTCACCCACCTCTACTTCCTCTACTAGTTCCTCCCTGTTTGTGAGCAGCAGGTCAAGCTGCGCATGGCCCCATGTCAGTTCCTTCAGCACTTGTACCAAGAGGTTATCCCCAACATTCTCCAAAAACTTCCTGGGTTGTCTGTGTACTGCTGTATTGGTCTCCCAACAGATGTCAGAGTGATTAAAGTCACCCATGAGAACCAGGGCTCTCTCCTTTATAAAGCCCTAGAATGCCTGATAGCCCCTCCTCCTGATTAAGGCTCAAGCAATGAGCAGAGGCTTCTAGATTTCAAACCCTGATTAGAAGCTCACAGCTTCCACCTGCGAGCCACAGCACACACTCCGTGGGGGGGGGAGGGGAAGGGAAAGGGCAGGAAAACCCCCCCACAAACACACACCAATGAGCCAAACACAAGCTCAGCACACAGCAAGAAAACCTCAGACACAAACACACACTACAGACAGACCACTTCCCTCAAGGGTCCTGTGTTAGGTTCCTCCTTTATCTGAAGAACTCCCTCTCCAAACTCCCCGTTAACAGCTCCTGTTCACAAGACCTTGGGCTCAACGTGGCGTTCCAAATTCCATCGACTACTTGACTAGTAAATTAATCGCTAGTTAATATTCCTACTGCAGTTGCATTCTTCTTAATCTCAAAATGTAGTAAAGAAAACCAATAAAATATTCTCTGAAATTAAATGAAGTTCTGTATACGTGATCATTTATATGTTCGTAGGTTTTTGATTATCTTTTTGTACATGTGAGTTACCAGACATTTATTATTCAAATTTTAGTAAGTTCCAGAGGAATTGAGACCTGGGCTAATACAATGAGGCCACTTTTGAAATATAAAAAAAAAATTAAGCAAGGTACAAGTTGGACCTCCCAAAACCGGAACTCTCTCATCCATCAACAGATCATGGGTGTTCCTGGGACCAGGGAGTCCTGGCTGGGAGCCCCAGCAGCAAGAGGATGACTGGTGGCTCGGAGCCGGGCAGGACTGGGACCAACACTGGAGCCCCGGTAGCGGGGGTGGGGCAGTCCTGGAGGCTGCCAGGGCTGCAGCAGCATGGCAGCCTGGCTAAGGGGACGGCTGCGGCTGGTAGTGGGGAGGGAAGGTGATCTGAGGAGCCAGGAGCAGGGGACCTCCTCTGGTCCAGCAAATTCCTTCATTCAGGATTGGTCCAGTCCCCAGGGTGCTGGACCTGAGAGGTCCAACCTGTGCTGGACTTCACTGGGTAATGTATCCCTGTTACATATAGTGTCTTTTTCTGTATCTCTAGTAAATATGAATTGTGTCAAACAGATTCCCCTTTTATTTCAAAACGTGTTATGCTAGTCCAAATAACATGAGAGAAGAATCCATACAAAATTGATTGTACAGTTTGAAAAAACAAGTCGATTTCCTAAATGTAGTCATCTGAGCTGGGTGATTTCCTTTATAGTGTTCCATTTTGCAGTAATTTGGCATGTGTCCCCTTAGTTTGGTATGCAGTTGCAAAACTGTAGTTCAGAAGTTTTTTTGTGAGCTGTTAGATACGTGAAGAATTGCTACTGAATCCTTGTTAATGTTTAAATGAGGATAAATTCTATCTCTGAAAAGACGTAACTAAGAAATGAAATTTGATACTTATGTTTAGTATTGAAAGAATTAGATATTTTATCAGTAAATGTGAAATATTAATTTCAGCTTATACACAAAAACGAACAAAAAGTATTTTTCTCGGTAACAACTGAAAGTTACAGATAGGCAACGTAGGAAAAAATATTGTTTGAGAAATTATTAATTTGATTTGAGGAAATTTATTTTGTACATTTTGATGTAATGTTGACAATTCATATTTTAACAATTTTACAGTTTTCAAGTAGAGAAGCTTTCACTTTTTGAATCTCAATGTCTGGCACTAAATAACTATCGTCTGACCCCCATCTCTCATATTTTTCTGCAACTCTAAAAATTTAAATTGAACATTCAAAAAAGCTTAAAATCGATATTATCATTGACATTTTAAAAAACGAAATACTGAATTGTCTAATTATGTGGCATAGTTTTCTGATTCCAGAATTTCCATTTTGTGCCAATGCCTAAATCTAATTGCACTTCTCAAAGGTAATTACTTTGCTACATGATCAAGTTCATGATCTGTATCATGTAAAGAATAGGAATGTGAAAGACTTACTAGTTCTGGTTACGTGGGGGGCAGGGAGGCTGGACAGCTTCCTGCTTGCTGTGAAGAGGGGGTTGCTCCTGCCCGATTTGTACTTCATTTACTTTCTCAACAGAGGTGCATTTTGATTGGTTAAAATAACCATTAAAACATGTTGATTTACTAAGTAGTTTTACATTCAACTTGTTATATCTTTTTCCCATCTAGGAGAATACACTCTAACGATATATGTGTTTTATCTCCCCTTCCCAAATTGGGTTTTTATCTATCTTACTTTACACAAAGCTCAGAAGACTCCTGTAGAAATGATCTCTTGCTATGTATCAACTATCGAGTTAAAGATTTTGATTAAAATAGTCATTTCTAAGCCTACTTACTGGGGCAGCCCTGCTTCTGAATAATGGTGTCGCTTCACATCAGCAGTATGCGAACTAGGGATGTAAAAGTGTAGTTGATTAACTGATAAGCAAAAGCTTATAGGTTAATGCTATAGACCACACGCATTCCACCCCTTGCCAGTAAATTTTTTAGCAGGCTGGCCAGCGGCCCGACTCAGTCCTGGCTTGCACCAGGTCTGGGACCTACCCCCACTGCGGCTCTGTATTTAAAGCGTACGTTAAGAGCCAGGCAGGCAGGCAGCCTAGCTCAGCTCCAGCTCACTCTCGGTCCAGGAGCTCGGCCTCCCCTTTCCGCCTGGACAGGGGCTGCTGCCATCCCATGCTGCTGCCTCTGTATTAGAGGCAGCAGTGCGGGGCAAGAGGCAGCAGTATGGAGTGGCAGGGGGCTCCTTGGGAGTGGGGCAGGAACACACTGGCTGCTGATCCCATCCCCTGGGGACCTTGGAATAGTCAAGTAACCAATAAGAACTCATGATGTCAATTGACTATTTAGTTAACCAATATTTAACATCCGTAATGCAAACCCAGGGCCGGTGTATGCAATGGGGAAAAGGCGATCTACGCTATGCAACTTGAGTTACCTTAGTCACCATCCTCTCTCCCCCACCATGGGCCTGACCCAGCGCAGCTCTCTGGAAAACACTGGCAGCTACCCGCTATGCTGTCCTGGTCCCCACCTCCCTCCACAAACCCACCAGCAGCAGCAGCAGCTTACCTTCAAGGTGCAAGGAAGGTGAGTGCTGCTATTGAGGAGATGGGCAGAAGTACAATTCTTTGTGCCCCGACCCCGCAGGCATGCACCCAGTGAAAGAGTCATATTTAGATCTCTCGCATACCCCTATTGCTCCAGCGAGGTGGTTTTCAAACTATGGGTCGTGACCCAGTACTGGCTCATGGAATGTCAGGCACTGGATCTCGTTGTTGCAGGGGTGACCCATGGGGGTGCAGGCTCCGTGCCTGTTCTGGCACCACAGATTGCGCTGAGCCCTAGAAGCGGCCAGCAGCAGGCCCAGCTCCTAGGTGTGGGGAGGAGATGAGAGAGCGCACAGGGCTCCGTGCCCTGCTCCCATTGGCTGGGAACCTGCTGCTGGGGCGCAGCATGGTCTCTGGTGCCAGGAGAGGCAGGAATCCTGCCTTAGAACTCCCCCCGCTGCACCACTGACTGGGAGCCACCCAGAGTAAGCCCCTCCTGCCACAGCCCTGACATCCCCTAAGCCAGAGCCCTCCTATGCCCCAAAGCTCTCATCCTTCAGCCCCTCTCTGGAACGTGCACACTAGTCATATTATGTTGGGTCATGGGCATCAACAATTAAATTTTAAAACCACGGTTCCTGTTCTCATAGACCTGTGTGTCTGTTCCTCACAAACTTGTCCCCTTCCACTCTGTAGGGTCCTGTCTTGTCTCCATCCCTTAATCTCTTTGTTTGAGCTGTTCCTCACCTGTCTTCTTGCCTAGCCAGTCTCAGTGGCCCCTTAGCTCCCAGTAGTCGCAGTTTATTTTCTTCCCCCCTGTACTCTAGGCTCCTGTACTAGTCTGTCCCTTCCCTTCTGTCTGTCCCTCCCTCACCAGACTCCTTGTTCCGATATCCTCCCTCCCCTCCCCCAGTGTGGCAGTAATCCCCTGTACCTTGATCCGACACCACCTTCTTCTATGTAACCTAGGCACCAACAGGAGGGTCATTAAGAGCACAGCCCTCCTGCCCTCAGTTCTGGTGCTTGGGCCCACCACAGTAGCTATGGAATGCAGCATGCTCAATGCGGACAGTAGATATTTTAGCTCCAGAATTCTAATAAGTCTTCTGCTGAGCATATGATTCAGAAGGTTGTAATTTAGCTGAATTTGGACATTTTTTCATGGGACTAGCCAAAGGCCATCCCCTATCAAATTTCAAGCCCCTGCTCCAAAGCATGGAGGTACAGTTTGGACCTCCTGGTCCAGCACCCTTGGGACCTGACAAGTCCCAAGCCAGGAAATTTTCTGAACCAGGGCCACCTCTGCCCAGGCACAGGCTCTGCTCCCAACTCCCCAGTGTTCCACATGCACCCCACCTCCTCCCTCAAGCACATCCTGGTCATACTCCTTCCCTTCCCTCCCTGAGTTTGAATTCCACACATCAACTGTTTGCAGTGCTCCAGAAACTTTGGCAGGGTGAGGAAAGAGTTGCTTAGTGCAGCGCTGCCAGCTTGCAGGGGAAGGGGAGCAGTGAGGGGAGCTTGGTGCTAGTTTTTCCCAGTGAATACTCCAGCCCTAGAGCATCCAGAGGGTTGCCGAGGATACTGAACCAGAGGTGTTGCCAAACAAGGGAGTTCCGGATTACAGAGGTTCAACCTGTACTCGAACTTCACAGTGAAATGGCTGCATGAATTTTTTTAACATGGGCAAAACAACATGTTTTCCTAATCTTGATGGCTGATCCATTTTGCCTGAAGGTTTCCAAAAAATTTAGCCTGAGCTGGACACCCAGGCTATGTCTACACTGGCGGGTTCTTGCACAAGAATGGCCATTCTTCCGCAGAGCATCCACATTGCCCGCCTGCTCTTGCGGAAGAAGTTTTACAGTAAAGTGTGGTAAGAGAGGGCTTCTTGCACAAGAGCTATGCTCTTTTCTAACAAGTGTAAGCCCTCTTGCACAAGAGCTCTTGTGTAAGAGGGCAGTGTGGACACGCGGCAGGGGTTTCTTGTGCAAGAAAGCCCTATGGCTAAAATGGCCATCAGAGCTTTCTTGCGCAAGAGAGCGTCCACACTGCTCTTGCGCAAAAGCACATGGCAGTGTGGACGTGTTCTTGCGCAAGCGTTCTTGCTCAAGAACCCTTGTGCAAGAGTTCTTGCTCAAGAACCTGACAGTGTAGACATAGCCCCAGTGTGGAAAATTTCAGCCCAAACGATTAAGTTTGGCAAAGTTATAAACAAGTGATTCAGAGTTCTGTAACTGGAAGTGCTGGGTAACCTGTATATGAGAGTGGTTCTGTCAGTTTCATCTACAATAAAAATGAACTGATTTGATTTTTTTCCTATTGTTTCTTCTCCCAAAGCCTTTCTTTACGATACTGAATTTACTGTGAGCTATAGCTTGTGACTAGTATTAGGCAATAGTACAGAAAACAATAATAGGTAATAGAGAGGGAAGGGCATTGGTACATCATACACTTGGAAATGGGGATGGGAGGTCTCTTGTTCTGTAGTAGGTGGGAGAGACAAGGTTATGGCAAAGCTATATAAATACATGGCCGTGAATTTTGGAGACAAGGAAAGGCGATGTCACATCTGTAGTTACTGTGTGTTGAAAATTATTTACTATTTTGATGCTCTCTCTCTCTCTCTCATAGAATATCTGCTCCAGTTACCAGCACCACAGAATGTGACAATTTACTCATATAATTATCAGAATTTATTGAGATGGGCTCCTGTTAAAGTCGACAGTGGCTCAGTGTTATATACAGTCCAGTATACTACGTAAGTAAATAGTTACAATATATAAATGCCTGGTGTGGCAGGCAGGTACCCTGGTGTTTCTGTGGCAGGCCTGGCCCTTGCACTGTGCCGGGGGAGGTTCAGCCTCAATGCTGAGTCTGTCTCCAAAGAGAGGACTGTAGGGTGATCTGTCACCTCTGTGCAACCAGAGACCTGTGCTCCCCACTGCCATCCTGGAGCCTTCGCCTTTGTTTTGTAAAAATAAAATACACAGTGTTTTTCAGAATTTGTTCATGGGATTTTTAATTTTTTGATGCAGAATTTCATCAGGAGTAATAGTGAAAGGCACTCAGGCTCTGAGCTTACAGTCTGTCCCCTGCCTATCTCATTACATTTTTAGTTGGCTACATTTTGAAAACTTTCATGTATTTCAAGAGAAGGCATTGCAAGGTTGTAGAATAAAACTGCTTGAAAGTTGTACTTTGATATAAAATTTTGATTCTTTAGAAATGGGCTAGGTGTAAAGAATTATATTTTGGGGAGAGTTTGCTATCAGCTGTCAGTTGTACTAGCTGTGAGATGAGGTGATTCTGTTGACCTTTTTCCTATTCATTTTGTATTGCAGAAAGGCCTCTGACAACTGGGAAGAAATTAACTGCACAAACATTACAAAGACTGAATGCAATTTCACACATCCATCTATCAAAAGCTATTGGACAATTACTTTACGTGTTAGAGCTGAGATAGGACAAATGAAATCTGACTGGGTGGAAACAAATGACTTTGTAGCAAACCAAGACAGTAAGTCTTTTATGATCTCAGCCTCTCACCCTTAAAGAAAATGTCATGTAATTGTTATTATATGGTCTTGGTTTTCATCACTTTGTATTATATATGAGAGAAGTCAAAAGACACATGATGGGACTTGCTATGTTAGGAATTAAGGATGTTAAAATGTGGTTAATTGACTAATCGATGGAATTTCCATTGACTGGTCGACTAGTTGATAGGCACTTCCTCATTCCTCCTTTGAAATGTACAAGAGCCCCTGTTGGGGCTCTTGTACATTTCAAAGGAGGAATGTGGAACTCTGTGTACAGCCCGGGGCCAGTGGGAAGTCCCGCTGATTCCGGGCTGCACACAGGTGCTTTCTTTGAAATGCACAAGAGTCCGCAGCGGGGGCTCTTGTGCATTTCAAAGCCATGGAGCCTGGGATCAGCGGGGGACTTCCCAGTTGATCCCAGGTTCCCTGCGGCATTTCTCTTGGGTGATGCCATCTGGTCCAGTGACTTTTTACTACTAAGTTTATCAGTTTGTTCCAAAACCTCCTCTAATGACACCTCAACCTGGGACAATTCCTCAGATTTGTCACCTAAAAAGAATGGCTCAGGTTTGGGAATTTCCCCAATATCCTCAGCCCTGAAGACTGAAGCAAAGAATTCATTTAGCTGCTCTGCAATGACTTTATCATCTTTGAGTGCTCCTTTAGCATCTTGATCGTCCAAGGCCCCACTGGTTGTTTAGCCGGCTTCCTGCTTATGATGTACTTACAGACATTTTGCTATTGCTTTTTGAGTTTTTGGCTAGCTGTTTTTTAAACTCCCTTCTGGCTTTTCTTATTATATTTTTACACTTAACTTGACAAAGTTTATGCTCTTTTCTATTTTCCTCACTAGGATTTGACTTCCACTTTTTAAAAGATGTCTTTTTATCTGTCACTGCTTCTTTTGCTTGGTTGTTAAACCATGGCGGCACTTTTTTGGTTCTCTTACTGTGTTTTTTAATTTGGGGTATACATTTAAGTTGGGCCTCTATTATGGTGTCTTTGAAAAGTTTCCATGCAACTTGCAGAAATCTTACTTTTGTCACCGTACCTTTTAATTTCTGTTTAACTATCTTCCTCATTTTTGTGTAGTTCCCCTTTCTGAAATGAAATACCACAGTGTTGGGCTGCTGAAGTGTTTTTCCCACCATAATTATGTTAAATTTTATTACATTATGGTCACTATTTTCAAGCTGTCCAGTTACATTTACCTCTTGGACCAGATCCTGTGCTTCACTTAGGACTAAATCAAGAATAGCCTCTCCCCTTGTGGGTTCCAGAACCAGCTGCTCCAAGAAGCAGTCATTTAAGGTATCCAGAAATTTTATCTCTGTATCCTGTCCTGAGGTGATGTGTACCCAGTCAGTATGGGGATAGTTGAAATCCCCCACTATTATAGAGTTTTTTATTTTGATAGCCTCTCTAATCTCCCTTAGCATTTCATAGTCACTGTTACTGTCCTGATCAGGTGGTCAATAATATATCCCTTATCCCCTTGTATTATGATAAGATAATATATTCTTATCATTGGAGCATGGAATTACTATCCATAGAGATTCTATGGAACATTTTGGCTCATTTAAGATTTTTTACTTAATTTGATTCTACATTTTCGTTCACATATAGTGCCATTACCCCACCAGCACGACCTGTTCTGTCCTTCTGATAGATTTTGTACCCTGGTATGACTGCATCCCATTAATTGTCCTCACTCCACCAAGTTTCTGTGATGCCAATTATATCAATATCCTTCTTTAAAACGAGGCACTCTAGTTCACCCATCTTATTATTTAGACTTCTAGTGTTTGCGTACAAGCACTTTAATGATTTGTCACTATTTATCTGCCATTTCCTGATGTTAGACTCTTTGATTGTGTCTCCTCTGATCTAACCCATACTTCCATCCTCTCCTCCTGACTAGAACCATTATGCAGTTAACAATTACATTATACCCTAGTTCTAGAGTATAAAGATGTCAGGGATACACAAGGAGCACTAATACAGGATACTTTTGTTTATCCAAAACCCTATGATCTGAACTTCCAAGGTGTCTAAATCCCTTCCTTTTCCCCAGCATGAGAGACGTGACCTCTGTAGCCTGTATCGCATGCTGGAGGACAAGAATGAGTTCAGATAATAGAGCAGAGATCTCTGGCCAGGGCTGTGAAGATGAGCTCATTATTGCTGAATGGCTCCTGGGGCAGTGCAGGGACCCCTCTGCAGTTCTACTCTCATGGCCCTGCTCACTCACTCCCATGATAGCAGAGCTGCAGAGAGATCCGTGCACTGCCACAGAGCCAGTCTCTGTGGGAGGGAGAAGCAGTCCTAGCAGGGCAGAGCAGAGACATACAGCCAGGACTGTGAGGAGGAGGAGGACGAGTCCCTGGCCACGAGGGTGGGTGGGGTCACCCTGCTGTTGAATGGCCCCTGCCCTTTCAGTTCTCCAAATTTAAGGTTATACAAATAAAATTAGTGTCCCCTGTGGTATGCAGATAACAGGGAGTTCACCATACTGATAAAAACAGGATGGATTTAATATTACCATTTAGAAGTATCCGCCAGTTCCCTTGTTATGGCTGGTTTCTGGACTAGGAGAGTTTCAGTGGTGGACTTGCTTTGTTTAGAAATTCAGTCTGAAATCATATTTAGAGGAGAAGTGATTCATTCTTTCCCCCGTTTCCCAACCTGGGAATGGAGTCTCTGGTAGAGGGGTTAGCTCAAAGAGAGCACAAAGCAAAGGAGAAGCTCAGTGGGAGCAGGGCAGGGGAAAGACTGATTCCACACCTACCCCTGTCCTCCATGTGTCCTTAAAAGCCAGCAGCTTTCTCTTGTGGCAACTTATGTAACCAGTCCTAAAATCAGTTCCTGTCAACTCAGATGTTAACCTTCTGGCTTGTCCGCCTTTTTCCACATGGCCTTCAAATCAGCCCTGCGATCAGCCACCCGCCCCCATGTTTCACACCCTCAGTGAAAGGAAAGTGGCGAGGAAAGGAATGTGCAGCTGGGAGCGTTACCTGCCCAGGGACACTTCCAAACCAAATGCTCAGAAGAGAGAACACATGAAAGGAGAGACTGGAGTTGCAGCTGTAACAGGGCTTGATGAACTAAAAAGTTCATAATCCAATGTATTAACTAGAGAGCCAACTTTCTCCAAAATAATTGTGAGCAGAGCAGAAGCATTTCAATAAACCTAAGGCTATGTCTACACTGCAGGCTTCTTGCGCAAGAAGTTTTTTGCGCAAGAGTTCTTGCACAAAAGGTCTTGTGCAAGAGCACGTCCACACTGCCATGTGCTTTTGCGCAAGAGCATCCATGGCAGTGTGGATGCTCTCTTGCGCAAGAAAGCTCTGATGGCCATTTTAGCCATAGGGGTTTCTTGCGCAAGAAGCCCCTGTTGCCTGTCCACACTGCCTTCTTGCGCAAGAGGGCTTATTCCTCGTGGGGAGAGGAATAACTCTTGCGCAAGAAGCCATCTGTTCCAACGCTTTACTGTAAATTTACTTGCATAAGAACACGCGTGCAGTGTAGACCCTCTGCAAGTTTTTGCGCAAGAACATCCATTCTTGCGCAAAAAGCCTGCAGTGTAGATGTAGCCTAAGAGTCCAGAGCAACTCACCTTTTTTCTTCATGCCGTGCAGTAACAATAATTAGGGATAAACTAATTGTTTGGTTGTCTTGTATCTGAACTGGAAGGTACATTTTAGCACAGGGATGGCAGCAACTATGGCCTGCAGGCTGGAATCTGGCAGGGGGAAGTGCTCCCTGCATACACCACCTGTCTCTCTCATTGGCTGGGAATCATGGCCAGCAGGAGCAGTGTGGAGGGCAGTGCCTGCAGAGAAAGCTTCCCTGCAGTGCTCAGAGCCATATGAAGACATCTGTGCTCCTCCTCCCCCTCCTCCAGGAGCTGCACCAAGTAGGCATCCCAGTCCTCTCCTTCCCTCCCATCTAGACCCCACACCACAAGCCCATTCCTGCACCCTACCTCCCACCCAGAACCCACACCCTCACCCCCAGCCTGCTCTTGTACCTACCTCCTACCCAGACCCCAGAGCTCTTCTACCCTCAGAATGCTCCCTGGCAGCCCCCTTCCATACACTGAACACCTCATTTTTTTGCCTTACCCCAGAGCTCTGGGGAGCCCCACAAAATCTCGGGCCCCCAGAAGAATTAATCCAGTTCTGGTGGTAAGCCCTGAGCCTCAGCGCCTTCCTCCCCCCACCCCCACCCATCTCTACCCCCATGAGGCTAGAGCTTGAGGGGAGTGAGGTGTGTCTTTTTTTTTTTTTATTCCTGCTTCTCAGGTTGGGGGCCACATCTGTGAGTGGGGGGGTGGGGTGGGGTTCTCTCCTCACTTGGGGGTCAGGCCAGTGAGGAATTTTTTGGTGGTTGTTTTTTGCTTCTCAGTTGTGTGTGACCTCTGACTGATTATTCTGTGGGTCAGTCGCCTTTGACCCCAAAAAAGTTTCTTCACCCCGTTTTAGCAATTCCCTTTCAAACTTTGGTGACCAACAAAATGTTCAATGGTAAAATTAAAATATAACATACAAACATATCCATTTCTTTTAATCTTTTTTAGGCCTGGGCTACACAGGGAGTTTGCTCCCATCCCAGCCATTGGAGATAAGTCATTGATGTAGCTGGGGCAGTGTAAACTCCTAAGGTAGACAGGCATAGCTGCTATGTGCACTGATGAGACCTAATCTGGCTTGAAATAAAGGTAACTTGCTGTAGAGCAAATACCAGTTTTGCCTTGTACTGGGATGGGTACTAATGTAGTCACACCTGTGGCTAGAACCAGGACAAATCCCTAACTGTGGACAAGGCCTGGGTTCTCCTTCTATCCTGTTGCACGCATCTCACCTCTCCTCTTTGCTGCATCAGTCTTCTCGTCTTTCTTCCTCCAGAATCTTTTTGCTTTCTTTTCTCAACAACCGCAGCATATAACAGTAGTGCCATTTTGAAATACAGGAGCACTTCACAGGTGCAGCTGGCTATAATATCTTTGTCAGTTTCCTTTTGTGACCTTCTCCAGGTGTATGTTGACTATGGGCATGAGACACGCTATTCTGAAGTTTATTGCCTGGTCATAGGGTGAGAGAGAGACTACTAACCAGAAATAATAGTAATAATAATAGGTAAAACATACATACCATGTATTTATCTGTAGTTGTTAGTGCTTTGCAAATGATGGTAAATGTCACTGGGGATAAAAGTGAGGAACAGAGTGAAATGATTTTTCCCAAAATTACGCAATGAGTAAGTAGCGTAACTAGTAACAGAACCCACATCTTCTGACTCTAAGTCCAATGTCCTATCTGTTGGCACAGACTAAGCTTTTTTGCTGGAAGCCCAGAATGCATCTGGCATTTTGAAAGAAAAATTTAAATCAGATTAATAGCAACAAGGCCATGTAAAAGTCAGTGTGAACTGCAGATAGATCCTGCTACAGTTTGATCATTTTTCAAGGTAAATTAGACAGGAAATGATTCTTCATATCATTTAAATGCACATAAAAAGCTAAATTAAAACAAATGTTTAGTGTCATGTAGCTATTTGAAATAATTAAGGAGTAAATGTATTTGAATGCTCTATATCTTTTCCAGTTAACAGGATGTCAGTAGTTTCTTATTATGTATCAGATCACAACTAGCAGGAAACATGCTCATTTTTAAAAATTCCAAATGTTCATCTATTTTTTGTTTATTTTCAGCTATTATAGGGCCTCCTGTTATAGAAAATGTGGATTCAACATCTGATTCACTTTTACTTAGCTTCTTGCCCCCTTTCAAAGAAGATAGTTTCCAAGAAGATAATTTGTTGTATAATGTGTTCTACTGGGAGAAATCAACAAATAAACAACATGTAAGAATTCTTATTTCTCTCCTTTCTTTGGCAAAATGGTAGAAATCAATGGAGGACACAGTTGTAGTAATAATTTTTTTCCAGCAGAACTGAAAGGAAGTGAATTTAATCTCGGCTCAAATGTCTTATGTATTGCTAAATGACTGGATGTGAAGTTTTCCAATGCCCTTAAGTGACTTAGGAGTCTGATTTTCAAAAGTGATAAAGGTGTTTGGGAGCCCAAGTCACTTTTGCAAATGGGGCTCCCTATGTACTTTTGAAAATTGTACTTAGGATCTGTAAGATTTTTCTCTTTATTAGGCCTTGTTTGCTCTGGGAACTTCCACCACTTGTGTCCAGTTACTACTGGAGTAGCTGTGCTGGTTCAAATAAAATGTAGACAGGTGCAAAACTGCTACAAGACCTCATTTGTACAGTATCAAGAAAGGTGAACTGTGTCAGTTCAAATCATGGCCTGTTGAGGTTTTGCAAACACATTGTGTACACCAAATCCCTAGCATAGTCAAACTTTTATCTGAGCCCCCAGTAGCTATAAGCAAGGAAAATCCCCAGTTTAGACAAGGTGGCTTTGGGATGAATAGACTGCCCGCAAATGAGGAGTTTTTTGCTCTAAAGACAGAGACCCACCAAATTTTTCCCTTTTTATTAAATTATTTGCTTCTGGCTTTCAAACAACGTAACCCTTTTGATTTCAATTAAGCTTAGCTGCACTTTTTTTAAAGACTGTGTCAAGATTAAATCATCTCCCTCCTTTAAATCAGAAAAATCAAAATTTTCTGATTTACTTGTAACATATTCCTCTTCCTCCAGCTGGCAGACAGATGAGTCAGAACTCAGACTCTTGAATTCTAGCTGTCAGCATTATTAGAAGACATGTTCTGAACTGAGTTACCTACCACTGGGGGGGGAGGGGAAGGCAAACTGTTAGCTGTGTTAAGATTGTGGACATAAAAATGCATTTAGCATTGCCCTACAATTCTCCCTGCCAGCTCCATTCTTGTGAGTAAGCAAAGAGGGAAATTGGTGACAGTCAGGATCTTCATTGGCTAGAACTTTATCTAATTCAGTTCTTGCTATCTTGTGCCAGTGGCACTGGTGTCAAGAGTGGAAGGTTTATGCAGAACATGCAACCAAATTTTGCATCTGTCTGTAATCCCTAGATTAATGGTTTTAGGCATCCCATTTTAGATGATGGTATTTTAAAACAACAGACTTGTTTTTGAGGATATTTTTTTTTGTTGTTTTTACAATTCCAACTCCCTCTGCCAAATAACCTTTGCTGCAGGATATTGAAATACTGCAGTCTTTCAGAAGTTCTATGGGTGTTTCATGTGCAATGAAATTTTACATTAAGCTACATGCCTTCACAAAATAATCGTGTCTGTGATAGATAGGGAGTGTAACTAGCCAGATTTTGTTTCATTGAGGAAGAAAATGCCTCTCTTTCATAAAATGTGCATTTAAAATGAACTACAATAAGAAGTTCATACTGTTACACTGCTACTCCTCTTGCAGGCTATATACATTATAGTTATAAAACAGAATATTGTGAAGCTTTTAAATGGAAACTTGTGATTTCAAGTTAATCTATATTGAAAAAAATTCTTAATAGAAATGTTTTATAATAATATTACTTTGCTCTAACATAGAACTTTTTTTTTTTAAACAGAAATCTGTACAGACCAGGAATACACAAACTAAACTTCAGAATTTAAAACAAATGACAGAGTATTGTTTTCAAATACAAGCAGAACTCTTGGGAGACCTTGTATTTAAGAGCAACATTGGACTGTTAAGCGACATCATTTGTAACAAAACTACAGTTGGTGGTATAAATCTTACTTCATGAACAACTCTTTTATCTCCATTGTGATGAACCTGTTATAAAACCTAAGCCATATATGGCATATGGCTGCCTGCCTTGATTGACTGTATCAGTACCTGTCTTCAGTTCTAAAAGGGGACTTTTTTGAGTAGCTCAAGAGCATATTCTCATTCATTTTCACATGAGTTTTTCAGCAACTCAATTAAAAAAAGAGAAAGTAAACCAGAGTGTCTGCTGCCCTTTCCCCACCCTAAATAGATTCTCTCTCCCCCCCCCCCCCCTTTTTGGGCTGACTGGGCTATTTTGGATATTTCTCGTTAAAGAAGGTACAAATATAAATATATTTTGGTCTTTTAAGGGAAATTATTAACTGGTAGGTCCTCTTCTCACCTTGAATCCAGTTTCTTTGAGGAGCAAATAATGATACTTGCCACATCTCTGCCCTATGCCATTCACCAGATTGCCAACTTTGCCATTTGTGTAGCTGGAGAGAGAGAATTCAGAGACAAGGTTGGGGAGGGCAAGCACAATTCATAAGCCAGTCAAGTTTTGCCCCCTCTGCACTTTTGGCCACAGCATTAGAATCTGGTTTGTCTATATCTGAGCTTACGTGTGGTTTTAAACTTTGTTGTAAGGCCTGTGTAGATTTAAGCTCTCATGCTACGTCTCATATGCTAACCCAGAAGAATCATCTCTAGGCATATAGGCTTCATGCTCACATACTTCTTTTTCTTTTCCTTCCCTATGCAAATATATCAAACAAGGTGCCGCTGTAGGGTGGCAAGACACTGAACACTTTGGCTCTAACCTAGCAAAGCTCTTAAAATATGTTCTTATCTTTAAGTACATACTCACACTGCTGGAACTACTCACATGTTAAATTTACGCCATGTTTCAGTGCAAGACTGCCTTAGCAGGGCAGGGTGGATGAATCTGAGAGCTAAGTCTCCGGGTCTGCCATTTTGGTATCTCATACTGAAACACTGGTTAATAGAACAATTATCCAGGGCTAATACACCAATATTTATATTTTTTTGTTTAAGGGGATTTGGGTTGTAGCCTGTGAATTTCAACTAGGTATGTCACCAGTTACCCAGTGCTTATCAGTTAACCTTCACAGTTACATACAGGCCCCTGGTATATACGAGGAGCTGGCTTAAAAGCTGGTACTCTGTGCGCACTAAGTGCCCCATGTGTAACTGTGTAATCGGTGAAATTCTCAGCAATTACACGGTTACTTAATTAAGCACATTTTAACATGCCTAGCACACAATGGACAATGCTTCAGTATCATATTAAAGAAAGGAAGTCTGTCCCCGGCTTATTATAATGATGTAATTTAAATTGTTGTTCAACACAACTGATAACTTTTTAATGTGAAAATTAATCAGAACTTGCTGATAAACTTGGCACAAATGGAGTAAAAAGAATGATATGTATGTTATATAGTGATACAACCTTTTTTTCTCTTTTCAGATGTGGCCAAAACTGTAATTGTTGTAATAGTATTTGTTGGAGCTATAGTTACTGTGGTGATTTTAGCAATTACCTGCTATCTTTTAATTAAGAAATTTCAGAAAACCATTAAATATTGGTTTCAACCTCCTTTTAAAATTCCACCACACATTGAAGAGGTATGTGCTTTTTGTCTTTCTGTTAAGCAAAATAAAGTGGTGTGCCTGGAATAAACTGGTTGGGTTAGTTCAGGTCACATAGAAACCACAAAATATGAAATTCACCTTTCTGAGTTTACATCTAAACTGCATAAATGCAGTGTATGTATTTTTCATATCTTTTCAGTGCAGCTTTTTGTTGTAGTGTGGCTATAATGTTACTCCAGTTTATGTCATTTTACTTAGCTGGAATCCCTGGCTCTGCACTTAAGTACAGCTATTGGGGTGTTCCTTTGTGTGAAACTATCATAATATTAAAAACTGAGGCTCAATTTTTTGTTTTCTTGGGTCACTTTCTTTTTATATATAACCAGAAGATTTCCCTGGTATTGCTTGGGTCCTTAACTCAATTAATTTTTGTTTTTTGGAAAATAAAATGAAAATGTATATGCTTAATTTGAATCATTGCTCTGGGGTATGGCTGGGGAAGATGGGTTCAGTATGCAGGCTGTCCTGGGAAGAGAGCATCTCTGAAGGCTGGAGAGGGGAAAGGTCTCTCTTATTTGGTTGGTTTCCTGCAATTCACAAATTAATGACAAAGATGCATGTGATTCTTTTTCTGGCAGCTCATGCATATCAATACTGAAGAACATTTCAGCCCTTTTCATCTTCCTCTTTTTAAGTCTTAAACAGGAAGTGTTTTTTCCACTGATCATGAATTTAAGTTTCAGAGAGATAGCCGAGTTAGTCTATAACAGGAAAAACTTAAAAAACAACAAAGTCTGGTAGCACTTTAAAGACTAACAAAACATGTAGATGGTATCATGAGCTTTCGTGGGCACAGCCCATTTCTTCAGATGACCGGAGTGTTGTATGGTTTGAGACATCCACATTACAGTTGAGTTTTGCTTACAGTTGGTTTAGTAAAGTACATTTTGTTGTTGTTGTTGTTGTTGTTGTTCATGTGTTGAACAAACAGTCCTTTGAGCTAGGCTGGTTTTGTGTGGATCAGGACTTCAGGATCTGGATTCAGTTTCCAAGTCTGCTATCGACTTCCTGCATGACTTTTGGCAGGTCACTTAATCTGTCTCTGCCACAGTTCCTATCTGTAAAATGAAGATGATGATTTCTCACCTCAAAAGGGTTTTGCGAGGATAAATTTAATAATTTTATACAATTGGGTACTAGGATGATAGGGGGCAGGCACATAAGTACCTAAATATGTCCACTTTTTAAAAATTCACAGTATATTATGGAGCAGACTGTAGGAGTTAATCTGTTTTCTAATGCTTACTCTCCACCAGAGTTCATAACCCTGAATTGGTGTTGAGGTCATTAGGATTTCAAATGTATAGTACCCACAGCAGAAATCAGGTGAATACTTCAGCAACCCGTGGAGCTGTTTTCAGGCAAATAACGCTAATAATGATGAGGGCCGGACCGAGCTATTCCAGTGCCGCGGGCACACAGTTTAATTGCACCCCAGGTTGGGGGAGGGCGCATGCGCGGCCCCGCCCCCGCGCTAGTGCGTGGGGGAGGGCGCGCGGAGCTGGCGGCAGCAGGACACACGTGCCCGGCCTGGCCCAGCCCAGCTACCTCCGCTGGCGTGCCGCCCAGGGCTGGCTGAGCCTGGCCATGCAGGGCCCCGCAGCCGCGGGGGGAAGGGCACTGCTGGCCGGCGCTGCGGGGGTTAACGCGACCCCCGCCTTGGGCGGCCGCTGCAGGGTGGCCGCTGGGAGCTGCTGCAGCCCTCGATCCGGGCGCATTAGAACTAAGGATGTTAAAACATTTAATAAGGTAACTGTGTAACTGCTAAAAACCTTAGAGGTTACACGTGCTGCGGGCTCTGCAGTATAAAGCTTAAATAAGCATCATACTGCAAGGGCTGCAGCAAAGCCTTCCTGGGAGCTGGGCTGCCAGCCCCGTGTTCCCTCAAAGCTGCAGGGGCAGCACAGCTTCACAGGTGATTCATCAGCCCCGCCCAGTCAGAGCCTTACCTCTCAGTGCATGGAGCTCACTGACTGGGTGGGGCTGATGAACCACCTGTGAAGCTGTGCTGCTGAGCAGCTTGGAGGAAACATTGCTGCCAGGCCCTGCCGGCTCCACTTCCCAGGGAGGAGGCTTTGCTGCCTCCCATGGAGCGGGTGCAAAGTTTAACTGATAGCATTAACTAATATGCATCATCTTATTGGTTAATCAGTTAAACTCTAACATCCCTAATTAGAACAAGTTACCAAAGTTAATATATGGCAATGGGTTTGGTTTCATATGTATTTTTTTAGCTTTTCAAAAAGTTACACAGTTCTTCCAGATGTTGAAAGCAAATTCTAGGCTTTCAACATCTGGGTTACAGGAAGATGATTTGGTATTATCCAACACCTTAGGTGTTGCAAACAAAACAAAACAAAAACAACCCACAACAAAAAAAAATGCAGACTGATTATTTATTGAATTCGTTAGAAGATACTTATTTGCTCTTCCTCTCTTTTAAAATCTACTTGTAAAAAATAGAATCAGATAAATGCCAGAGGTAAGAAAGTCATGATAAAATAATTTTAAATGGTCCCTGGCCTGTCACCTGGATCTGTAAAAACTATATTAATACAGAAGCCAAATAAAATGCTATGCCATGTTGTAACTTGTAACACTGGGAAAGCTTTTGGATTCTGGGCTTCCTTACTAGCCCTGGAAAAATTCCTCAACAGTAAAATTTTTGTGTTCAGCTGTTTGAGGTGCCGAGCATCATCTGTCCCCACTGATATATATTCAAAGATGCAAGATCAGATTTCTAAGGGAAAAAGACCTTTCTTGGAGCTAAAAATTTATCCTTGTTTAAAAATCCACACTTTCTAATATGGGGCTGTTTTGTAATTTAATATGCAAAATATGAGAGGAATAGTATTTTGCTTAAGGTTTGCGGTTAATCATATGGGAAGATTGAGATCTAAATCCAACTCGCATTGTGTGAAATCTTACCTGATGTTGCCATCTGCCTATGAGTATTTCAGACCTCTTTCTCAGGAGCCTCTCACTTGTTTAGGCCCATCTGTGTTATGATATCGTGCTTGTTTTAGGACTTTTGTGTGGCGGAATGATCATAAGATATATTTAGCTTATCCTGGGAAAATCTATTGACATTGATTATTAAGTTGGGTATGCTGTTCTAGTTATATACATGCGTTCATAGTGTCTGGCTGCATTTTGGTCAATCTAAAACTCCATGAGTTGTCTGTATAAAGTGCTACTGAATAAGCATTTAAAGTTTTGTAAGAACATAAAAATCATGTAAGTCTGGTCTTTGTCCTGTATTAATCAATGTAAAGCAGAGGCATGGATATGGGTGGGCCACTCAGTCTTAGCATTTAGAATGTCAGCCAATTTGAATGCCTACCTGTGAAATTAGATAACAGCTAACTAACAGAATGCTGTGATTAATCAACATCTAGTGTACTCCATTGATTTTCACTATATGTTGATGTTTGCATGTGTAAGGAAAAGAATGGTGATGAAGACTGTATCATTGTATACTTTGACAAATTCAGAAACTAAAAATTTACAACTCAAAGCTGTAGCAATTAAATTTTGTTACGTTCAGATGGGTGAGTGGTGTCAGAGCTGTCAAATGGTTAATTTGTGTTATATTTTGCTTTCAAAAGATAGTTTGAGTAGGTCATGTTTGAAAGTTAAGTGTTTAATGACAAGTATCTCTACAATGGGAAATGAAACAGGCTTTCAAAATATTAAAGCCAGTTAGAACACTTGTTTTGCTGAAAATGATTTAAGTGTGAACTAATGAAGTTGGGGGGGGGGGAAAAGTTAGTTTGCTATGCTGCTGCTTTAAATGCCCATTTGACCCTTGATTTTTTTAGTTTTTGGAAGATTTAAAAAAGCTCTTTGAATTTATTCCAGCATTGCACTGATCTTGGTTTTTAAAAAATGAATCCCAGGTATGTGTTAGGGTTGTAAGAGACTGGTGGACTATCCAGTAAGCAGAAGCTAGGCCCTGCACTCCCTGTGGTGCCTCAGCCTTTGAAATGTACAAGAGCCCTACTGGGGCTCTTGTACATTTCAAAAGGAAGCCCTGCACTCCCTGAGGCAGGGCTCTTGCTACAGTTCAAAGGCAGAGGCACCCTTATAGACTAATCAAATAGTCAATGGCAATCCTATCAACTATTTGATTAGTTAATTAATCTAAATTTAACATCCCTAGTATGTGTCAGTGATCACAACTACAGAGTTTGAGTACTGTGTACATGTGATTCTTACGTTTCCTAATAGCTGCCTCAAATTCTGCGATGGACACATTTTTGAAAACACTGTTGATAGCTTTGGTTCTTCTAATGTGACTTTTAAATAGAGCCAGGTTTTAAGATCACCCTCTCCAAATTATAACACAAAAATTGCTTCATATGTACCATAAACACTGTACGTCTGTGAAATAAATGCTAACTACCTACGTAGATTGGACGTAAGTTAGGATGCATCTATGTTAAAGTGATATTTTAGCATGGAGAAATTACTACTCTGTGTAGATAAAGTGGTAAGAAACTACAGAATGCTCCTGACGGGTATGTGACTACATTTATAAAGTAGTTAGAGGCTGGAAAATTCCTATAGAATTTACTTGCGTTTTGCCTTGCCAGGTTTTCTCAGCATCAACACATGATATGAAATAGAATGGAAATTCCCTAGTTCAGTATGAAATGAAAAATGCTGCAGGTTTTTTCTGCTGTCTTCCATTAAGCAACAGAATCTTAATACGTTTAACAGAAAAGTAAATTGGGACATTTTGTGCTCCATTTAAAAATAATCATACATCAGATTAACTTCTCAGAGTTACTCTGGTCACCAAAAGTAGGAGTGATTCTAATATGAAAATACTTTAAGGCCAATTCCCGCAGTCCTAATTCAGGCAAAATTCTTAGTGACTGGAAAGTCAGGGAGTGGGGGCTGCAGGATTTACTGTTTAGTTTGTGGGGACTTGTTTGCATACAAAACCCTAAATTACAAAACTTTTATTAATGTTGCAAAGTTAAGCACTCAGAATTTGGGAACAGACAGAAATAGGTTGCCTGCACAAATAATTGATCCCCCATGTACATGTGCATTCTGATGATACAGTCTTTAATTGCATGATCAAACATTACTTTTTCCAGAGAATCTCATTCAGTAGGTGGGTTATTCAGTATTTCTTATTATCCTTTTCATTGTTTGTGTGCCCCCATGGTTCATTTACTGCACACCCTTCAAATCCTGCTTTCCTCATAGCATCTTTAGTGCTTCACAAACTTTACTGAAATACTTTTCATAACACTCCTGAGATGAGGGTAATGTCCCCATTTTACAATTGGAGTGCATACGCACAGAGAGAGTAAGGCCAAAATTATCAAGTGTCCATGAGAGATATTTGTGTATAGACGTTTAAATGATTAACCAATTTATTTTGTAAAGTATAACTGATTACTGTTTTTTTCCCTCCATTTTTAGGATTTAAAGGATTCTGAAATGCCTGTTTTAGAAGAGTTGCAGAATAATTATGCTGAGGAAGATTTCTGGGACTCCTTGTCAGTTGTTTCCAGTGCAGAAGGAAGTCAGGCACTAGTAAGGAACACTCTCAACACAAATGTTCATTCAGACAACAGAGCCACTGAAAGTGAAAAAACTTAAATTACGTTGTGGAAGAAGCACCTGTACTGGTGACCTTGCCCTAATGCTATAGAAAGAAGATAGTGTCACTGTTGACAAATGAACTTGTGGGAATAACGACTTCCTGAGAACATGGTGTAACCCTGAGTGGGTTTTTAATGGTTTCTACTGCAATTCGCCATATGAAGTGTGTTCTCTCTGACTTTTTTTTTTTAAAAACCAGTTTGAATGTAAACTGGAAATGTAACACTAAATGAGCACAGAGAGGACAGCAGCATAAGAATTGCAGTAAAATGGCTGCAGTTCAATATTTTTGCAGAAATGACTTCACTATTACTATGAACATTGTTGTTACTTATTAATATATCTAGATTTAACAAATCTTAGTGGACTGTAGCACTTTATGGTAGGATACAATACTAGAAAGAGGAGTTGTTCAGTGAGTTGAATGGGTTGTCACACCATGAATGAGTGATCTTGGCTTTTGTTCTGTTTCCTCAGTACTTCTATATAAAGTCTGTCCCTTTCCACACCATACGTTAGCCCCCAGAAAATGCACTTAAAATGTCACGTGAAAAATTGCTCTGAGTATGGTACTCTATATGTGATAGCATGTTTTCTGGTGTCCCTTTTATTTCTAAGTGCCCTTTTAAGCAAAAAAAAAAAAAAAAAAAAACCAGTTATATGAGCTGAATTAAAACCAGCACATTATTTACCCCTTCCCCTCCCCCCAAGAACCCTCATGGAAGGAGTGCTTACAGAGCAGACAGGTTGAATCACTTCTCCCCTGAGGCTTCTGATTCTTGCACAGGAGTGGTATTAATTTCTTCTGTGACTGTGTGGTGTGGCATCAGTTTCTCTTTAGGCATCACATCTTTTACAGTGCAATGAAATCCTAAAGCTTATATCGGACACTAAAATATAATAGGTTTGGCTACCTGGAGAGCCTTCCAGAAGTCATTCAGCCAGAGGTGAAAGTGGCCCACTATAGTGTATTGGCAAGAAGCAGCCACCAATACTGGCTTGTACACAGCAGATATTAAACCACTGTCACTCTGGACTTTACCTGCAGGACCGCTGGTGGAAGAAGGGCAGCTGCCCTGGGCCCTTAAAATTACCACCAGAGTCCCAGGACTCATTATTGCTGGGGCAGCAGCAGCCATGAAAGGGTAGCTGAGGAAGTCTGGTCCTGATCCTGCCCCTTCTACCCAAGGCCCCATCCTTTCTGGGGGCCCAAATCCCCCCACCTTGCCCAGGGCCCTAGCTGCCCACCAGTTTATCCCAGTATGTACTTTCACCCCATAGTCAACTGAACATGTGAGGTTTGGAAGGTTTGGTTTGAGTTCACATGGGCAAGATGTGTTCAACATAAGACATACACTCCACTAGTGGATACTAAGAAAGCCATGGTTTGCTCACCTGTTCAGGCAAGTTCTGAATGCTAGGAAAGGCATGACCTTGAATGTGGAGCATTGCTTTTTGGGAAATAGAGCATCACGAAATGCTTTACACCACTTTATTGTATATGTGAAAATTTTCATGTTAAAAGTCCGACGCTGTATTGGAATATTATTTGTACTGATAATAGAAATAATTTAAGTATAGAAAAAGTCATTTAATGTGTTTTATTTTCAAATGATTTTTTTCCCTTCAAATTCCATATAGTTATTTGCTGTTTCTTTAGGATCTAATCAATGTGTAATTTTCATATGAAAAGTTTTTTCTTTGTAATTATCAAGAACAAAGATTTATGTGTATGGGTGCGATAAGTTAGCATTATAGAATGTCCTTTTAGTGCCTCTCTTCTTCTTTTTCCAAAATGACCCTTTATTCATCAGCAAATATACTTCACTTATGGTTTGTCAAAGAATTTAAAAATAATCATAGTGGCATTCTGCTCCTGTCTAGGATGGGGAGAAGTGGGTACATGGCTTCAAACTAAAATTCTGCTCATTTCAACCAGTATATATGATCAAATGTGATTTGTCACTTTCAAATTCCATGACTTTATAAAAGGCTTTTCTATATATTCACCTCATATGTTGAACATATTGCTTTTACAGTTCTGGTAGTGTGGTCTATGTTAAAGTTATTCTAGGGTGCGTTGCTTAGCTTATTCTAAGTGTAGATCAGAAAAGGTTTTTTTTTTTTTTAACATTTGGAACGAGAGTTACAGGGACGCTGGAATAGCGTGCCTGCTATTTCGGGAAATAGTGGGCACTTTTAAGGATTCAGCGTTGCTACTTCGGGATACTTCTGGTATCCCGAAATAGCACTGCAGTCTAGACGTACCTAGTGATTAAGGCTAAGATTTAGTCACAAATTTTTGGTAAAAATCATAGGCAGATTGCAGGCAGTAAATAAAAATTCACGGCCTGTGACCTAACCATACTTTTATCAAAAATACGCCTGATCAAATCTCTACTTCAGGGCTCCCCTGCTTTGAGGGGGCCCTTCTGAGGGAGGGTTCTACTCCAGTGCTGCAGACTGACTGCCCCTCAGCTGCTTCACACAGAGACCACTCTTCAGACAACCTCTGGGTATCCCTGAGTCTGCTGCTCTAGCTGCCCTGTGGCTGCTGTTGCTTGGGGGATACCCAGGGCACCCCAAGGACCACTGATCAGACACACCTTGGGGCCACCCTCAGGGCCACTGCTTAGGAAGTTCCTGGAACCAGCTATATCTGCTGCTGCTCACATGGTCCTCAGAGCCAGCTGTACCAGCTGCTGTGGAATTCAGACTTACAGTAATGTCCATGAAACAATTGAAGCTTTAGTCATGATCCTAATTAAGAGCTGATTGTGTTAAGTTTCTTAATGAGTTGGGTGTGGAGAAACTCAGCTATTTTATTTATAAAACCATCCAGTTGTAGTGGCACTGTTAATTCAATAGTTCATTACAGCTCTACCAAGGACATGTAAACAATCCTAACATTTCACCTAAAAACAATTCTATGTAGTCTTTTAAACCATGTTCACTACTGTATTCTCAGAACCTACCAATGGTGCATTTAGTAATAGGACTACACATCTGTCAAAAGCTGGTTGGTTTCTTGAGGTATGTGCAAGTATCTTGTTTTGGTAGGATGTTTTTATTTATAAAATGTTGAGTTTGAGAAGACTATCGCAAAGACATACATTTGAATGGAAAGTAGAAAGGTCTGTGGTGATCCTTTGGAGGGAATTTATTCTGGGGTCCTTGGACCAGCCTCTGAGAGAGTTTGGTCACCCACACAGCTAAGATTTATTTCTATTGTAGAGAGCTCTGTTGTGCTAGAGAAGCATAGTTGTCCAAGATCTTTCTCTGGAGCTTTTGGTGGTGGTGTATATGGGCACAGGCTATGAAGTGCATTGATAAGGACCAAGATCTTGAACTTGATTCAAAATTCTATGGGAAGCCAGCACGTGGAGGTGAGCAGTAATGAAAGGAAAACGGACTGAAGAGCATAATGTAAGTTACATGGTTCTGTAGGAGTCTACACTAGCTAGGATGAGTGGTGTTCAGTATTTATCTCTTTTTCCAGATCACTTATGAATATGTTGAAGTGGCAAAATTTGCAGGTACAGATGAAATTCAGTAGTGATAGCTGTGAAGTAATGTACAATGGAATTCATAAATCCAAATATGCATACAAAATGTTGGTCTAAATTAGCCATTAGCACCCATGATGGATATTGGAGACAACTGTTAAACCTGCAAGTGACTTCTGCCCCATGCTGCAGAAGGTTGAAAACACTCCTATTACTGTAAAGCAAGGAGAATTCCTTTCCACCTCCAGATATGGTGACAAGTTAAACCCTGAGAACATGTGCAAGATTTGTCAGGCAGAAAACTCAGTATAGCAGCTCAAAGCCTTCCCCATCTAATGTTCCATCACACCAGCCTTTGGAGATACTGCCTGCTAGCAGTCATAGATCAGCTGCATGCCATTGTAGACAATCATATCACACCATCCCCTCAGGAAACTTATCAAGTTCAGTCTTGGAGATATTAAGTTTTTTGCTTTCATGGTTTTCCTTGGATAGTTATTTCTAAAGACAGTGCTGGATTATATAAAAACTGGTAGCACTGCCTTTTCCCCAGGGCTAACCTACCCCTAGTTTGTGTAACACTGCTTAGTAACTGACACACAAGGCATTACAACCCCTTCCTATGGACACAACTGTCACTAAAAGATGCTTTTATGCCAGTAATAGAAATAAACTATACAGTTATAAAGACCATCTTATATTGATAAAATTGTGTCCACAGGAGGGGGTTGTAATGTCTTGTCAGTTTCTATAAAGTACTACAAACAACTATATATGTCTATCCCCAGGGCTGACCTAATATAGGTAGTTTGTAGCTTGATTGAATTGTTTTGACTAGTTTTTATACTAGTATAGTAGAAACTATATTCCCCCTGCTAGAAACTTGTCTAGAGACCCAGCTACTTTTCACTTGGAGAAGAGCAGCAGCTTAATGCCATCAACTCCTATATATATGTCCACCAATCACATACACTCCACTGAAGCTTCAGAAAACAATTAGAGAAGTACCTTTTATAAGAGGTGATGGGTGGGTTCCTGTGTGTGAAATGCTTCAAGGTTCTTGGATTAAACGTGGCACTGTGAAAATGCAGTATTTGTCTAGCTTTAGTACAGTTCCTCATTTAACCTGTCAATTTGATGTGTCCTTTCTGTGTTTTAGTAATTTAAGTTGCTGGTCTACTCCTTTGCCCTCTTCTGGGTGTAGGGGGGATTACAGAAACATTTGGCAGTAAGGTAGATTTCACTTGAACACTAAATCTGGCTGAAGTAGCCGCATGCTTTTAAATAGCTAGCTGCCAGGTATCTCCCAAGAAACTAGCCATTAGTTTAATATTAAACATGATTTTAATGTGTGTGTTCTTTTTTTAGGTGGTTGCACTGTGTTTTAATATAAGAACTTGGGTACAGCTTGTCTGTTCCTTAATACTCCCACTTTCACTGTGTCATGGTACTGAGCTGTTTGTATCCATATCTTGTTTTTATACTTAGATTGTAAACATTTTAGTGATGTCATTATCTGTGTTTGCACAGCACCTACCCCTGTGGAATCCTGGTCCATGAGTGGTGCTTTCAGGGCACTTTAATACAAATAGTAATTCAGCACAACTGCTGACAGATGAAAAGAAGAAATCCAATCAATGAACCAAAAAGATTGCCAAAGACTCAACTTAGTCAAACTTTAACAAAACACCTATTTACCTCTCTCCATCAATCTTTTAATAAAAGCCTATTCACTAAACAGTCTTACAATGTTTAACATTGAGGCTACCACCTAATGAGGATGATCTGGAAAGGAGGGATGTCTCCAGCTTGATACCCCCACAGCAGTGAGTTGCCTTTTGTGAGACAGAGCTGTGGAAAAGGGGCAAGGGGATTACCAACTAGTGGTAGATAGCTCAACTCAAAAGCAAGAGTATGGCAGTGTGGTTAGAAACAGCTGCATTGTGTAGATGGCTTGTTTGGGCCCCTCTATAGCTGGAGCTCCTTGGGTCATCTTCCTAAGCTCCATTTATTATTGCCTTTCAGTAGCAACAGACACAGCAGTACTTGAGCGAGCACTGTTCCCGTGTGCAAACCTGAGCTTCACGGGTGTCAGGGGAGGATGTTATGTAGACAGAATTCCCTTCTGTGCCTCCCCAGATAGGATGCATATAGAAGGCCCCTTTGAACACACAAGTGGAACTAACCATGTCACTTCTCAATTATATTTCAGCTGCAAGAAAGAAGCTATCTTACAAAAGCATTAATAATCTAGATGATATTCTTGAAAATGAAACTATCTATAGTCACCAGCTCATGGAACGCTTCAGTTCTGGCATGCTTGGTCCTATAAGCTTGAAGCTAGGAGAGTGGGAAAATAATTTGCCATACTTTCTATTCATTAAACAGCTTAGCGTGTGCTTATACACAGTTTACATAAAAATTGACAAAGGTACTAGTCTCAGGAACCCTTTATTGTATTTCACTGTAGTTATAATTGAGCAAACAAGTTCTATACAATTCACATATCTTAAAAATGTAAGATTCTGAATGAACTTGCACAGTTTGATGGACAAATCAGGCCAGAAGTAACAGTCAAGGCAAGGGCACAACTCTCAGCTACAACATTTGCTTCATATTATGCCCCCTAGAAAGACTCGCAGAAAGGAGTGGGGTGGGAAGAAATCAAATTAACAGGAAAATTAATTGCTATGTGTATGGAATATTTTTCTTGCTATCAAAGTTACGTTAATACTGCTTGTGGAGCAAGCGTTATGGTACATAAAAAATTATAAAAGCTGAGACACAAGATAGTCTCCCTTTATGCTAAATGCTTTATATATAGGTAAAACTGATAAGAGGATGTCAAACTTGTAATAAAACTGTAAATCATATACAAGACCATCCAATATAGATAGAAAAACATCAGATTCTTCCTTTTGGTCTTCTCCAATTAGCGCTAAGTGAGATTGATTGGGGAAACAAGCCCTCACTTGAGAAGTTTAGCCCAAAGTACCTCCAAGAAATTACTGTTTTGCAATGAATACAGTAGTGATTTATTTTTCCACTATATTCCTCTATTTAAATAGACAGTTTCATTAAAAATGAGGAAGGGCACTCCTGCCACACATTTCACCAGCAAAAAGATTCGTAAAGAAAAGCAGTATTACTGTAACTCTAAAATGTTAATGTTTCATGTGTTCTTCATGTCCAAATATATCAGTTTCAGATGAATTTAGGTTTTTCTTGAATGTAATGGTAAATATAGCTAATGGTATAAGTTAGTGAACACCAGTAAGTTTGCTCAATTTTACAAAGAATCATGTCATTAAATTGTATTTGTGCTATAATTACAGGATGGAAAATCAGTTGATTTGTCATTCATATTTTAACAGGGACAAAGTCTTCACCTTTTAAAAATAGTTCAAAAGCTATTCTATATTTGACTTTTTCATACCTTTATATAAAATTATTAAAATCTCATTCATAGCCCAGGATATAATCACAATTTTTTCCCTCTTAACTAACCATACGTTTAGCTGAAACACTTTAAGGACGCACTGCTGCATAGCTTGTAAAATCAGCTATAGCCCACCAGTGCAAAAAGCAATAGTTGATTTGACACAAGTATGGGCTTGATCCTGCAAACTCTTACTTGCTTGAGTAGTTCAACTGAAACTTGTGTTACATGTGTGAGAGTCTGCAGGATTAGATCCTATGTGGTGATACAAGTTCATGCATCAGCAGAAATCAGCCTGAAGACTTCAGAAATAAAAATAACATTTACTTCTAAGATATATACATACCCAGCCATATATGTACATATTCACAAATCTGGTCTATGAATAAAAAGGAACTAATTACAGAAACTGTCAAAACATTTTTTAAAATCAAGTTCAATTTAGAGAAAGCAAAAAAAGTAATTGCAACATCTTGAGTATTTAGCAAAATGTAAAATAACACAAGGATGTCTAGATACAGCATGAGATGTAAAGGGCATGGAATTAACACCAACTTTGATATTATCCCCATAACTCTTCTGTTCTTCCAAATTTGTAGATCAGAGTACTGTAAGAAAAGAAACGTTTACATGTAATGTGGAAAAATGTCATTTGTTTATAGACTAGAAGATACTTGAAATTCAAATTTTGCATATGCAATTTGGGATAAAAATGCTATAAAATATTCTCTAGCTACAGTACATTTACGCTCCTGGTGCTAATCTTAGCTCAGTCTCCTTTAACATCTTTAATTCACAGGAATGCCTAACATAGTGAATGCTAGTGGGAAGGGGGTAGGTTTAGAAGATAAAATAAAAAAAGAACAAGTTAAAAATCACCTAGAAAAGTTAGATGTCTGCAAGTCACCAGGGCCTGATGAAATGCATCCTAGAATACTCAAGGAGCTGATACAAGAGGTATCTGAGCCTCTAGCTATCATCTTTGGAAAAATCATGGGATACAGGAGAGATTCCAGAAGACTGGAAAAGGGCAAATATAGTGCCCATTTATAAAAAGGGAAATAAGAACAACCCAGGAAACTACAGACCAGTTAGTTTAACTTCTGTGCCAGGGAAGATAATGGAGCAAGTAATTAAGGAAATCATCTGTAAACACTTGGAAGGTGGCAAGATGATAGGGAACAGCCAGCATGGATTTGTAAAGAACAAATCATGTCAAACCAATCTGATAGCTTTCTTTGATAGGATAACGAGTCTTGTGGATAAGGGAGAAGCGGTGGATGTGGTATACCTAGACTTTAGTAAGGCGTTTGATACGGTCTCACATGATATTCTTATCAATAAACTAGGCAAATACAACTTAGATGGGGCTACTATAAGGTGGGTGCATAACTGGCTGGATAACCGTACTCAGAGTACGGTTCACAATCTTGCTGGAAAGGTATAACAAGTGGGGTTCCACAGGGGTCTGTTTTGGGACCGGCTCTGTTCAATATCTTCATCAATGATTTAGATATTGGCATAGAAAGTATGCTTATTAAGTTTGCAGATGATACCAAGCTGGGAGGGGTTGTGACTAATCTGGAGGACAGGGTCATAATTCAAAATGATCTGGACAAATTGGAGAAATGGTCTGAGGTAAGCAGGATGAAGTTTAATAAAGACAAATGCAAAGTGCTCCACTTAGGAAGGAACAATCAGTTTCACAAATACAGAATGGGAAGTGACTGTCTAGAAAGGAGTACGGCAGAAAGGGACCTAGAGGTTATAGTGGACCACAAACTGAATATGAGTCAGCAGTGTGATGCTGTTGCAAAAAAAGCAAACATGATTCTGGGATGCATTAACACATGTGTTGTGAGCAAGACACAAGAAGTCATTCTTCCGCACTACTCTGCACTAGTTCTGCCTCAGTTGGAGTATTGTGTCCAGTTCTGGGCACTGCATTTCAAGAAAGATGTGGAGAAATTGGAGAGGGTCCAGAGAAGAGCAACAAGAATGATTAAAGGTCCAGAAAACATCACCTATAAAGGAAGGCTGAAAAAACTGGGTTTGTTTAGTTTAGAAAAGAGAAGATTGAGGGGGGACATGATAGCAGTTTTCAGGTATCTAAAAGGGTGTCATAAGGAGGAGGGAGAAACTTGTTCATCTTGGCCTCTGAGGATAGAACAAGAAGCAATGGGCTTAAACTGCAGCAAGGGAGGTTTAGGTTGGACATTAGGAAAAAATTCCTAACTGTCAGGGTAGTCAAACACTGGAATAAATTGCCCAGGGAGGTTGTGGAATCTCTATCCCTGGAGATATTTAAGAGTAGGTTAGATAAATGTCTATCAGGGATGGTCTAGACAGTATTTGGTCCTGCCATGAGGGCAGGGGACTGGACTCGATGACCTCTCGAGGTCCCTTCCAGCCCTAGTATTCTATGATTCTATCTACTGTTCCATATATATAATCCTTTGTGTATATTTGAAAAAAAAAATGAGATCTGGGATAACAAGCAATAACTCACTAGACTCAGAGGCTGTCTGATGTAATTTTAGGTATGAAGTGATTTAGCTAACACCACTATGCAATCTCTATTTAAAAAACAGCCACAGTTCAGAGGATTGGAGGGGAGTAAATGCTGTACAATTTTTTTGGAAAAAGTACTAGGAGTGATCCACAGAATTCTGGACCAGTAGACCTCACATGTGTAGCTGGCAAACTGTTTAAAAATTAAACATAGAGTAAGGCATCTGAAAAATCATGATATGATGGGTTCTAATAACACAGTTTCAGCAAAAGAAAATAGTGCCACAGTCTCTTAATACAAATAAACTGCCCATAAAGGAAGATTGACTGACACTTTAGATGTCCAAATATGCTTTTACAAGGTTTCTGCACTAGAGACCACTAAAAAAACCTAAATGTTCATGAAAAAGAACGGTTACTTACCTGTAACTGTTGTTCTTTGAGATGTGTTCCTCATGTCCATTCGAATTAGGTGTGCGCACCACGTGCACCGCGTCTCCAGAGCATTATCCCTAGCGGTACCCGTAGCGCCGGCAGGTCGCCCCCTGGAGTGGCGCTGCTATAGTGGAGCATAAGTACCCCTGCCAGCGCTCCCCGTCCGCAGTTCCTTCTTGCCGGACACTCCGACAAAGGGGAGGTAAGGGGGGGAATCGAATGGACATGAACAACACATCTCAACACATCATGAACAACAGTTACAGGTAAGTAACCATTCTTTTCTTCTTCGAGTGGTTGCTCATGTCCATTCGAATTAGGTGACTTCCAAGCTAACCCCACTTCACGGAGGAGGGGTCGGAGCACCCAGAAAAACAAGTCCACAAAAGTTGAACAACCCAAACATATTTATTCAACTAACAGAACACAGAGAACTGTTGAAAAAAGGTGCAAGGTGGTACAGAGAAACAAACACAGTTACAACACTGACCTGAGGACCACAGAACCCACCCCTACATCCTCCCTGACCTGCTGTGTCAGTGCATAATGCGCCGTAAAGGTATGCACTGACGACCACGTGGCCGACCTGCAGATTTCGGTAATTGGAACCTGCGCCCCAAAAGCTACAGAGGACGCCTGCGCACTGGTGGAATGTGCTGTAACCCGGGGCGGGACCTTCCCGGCCAAGACATAACACTCCCTGATACACCTCGCGACCCAATTGGACAACCTCTGGGTCGAGATAAGGAGCCCTTTCATTCTGTCCACGAAAGCAACGAACAGTTGTGTGGACTTACGAAAGGGTTTCGTTCTATCGACATAAAGGGCTAACGCCCGCCTAGCATCTAGGGAGTGGAGCACTTGCTCCCTAGGAGAGGCATGGGGCTTCAGAAAGAAAACCGGGAGGTAAATTTCTTGGGAGAGATGGAACGGTGACACCACCTTGGGGAGAAAAGCCGGGTGAGGACGGAGCTTCACATTATTCTCTGAGAACACTAGGTAGGGTGGGTTAACAGTTAGCGCCCTCAGCTCGGAGACCCTGCGAGCCGACGTAATGGCCACAATGAACGCAACCTTCATAGAAAGGTGCTTCAAAGAACACGTGGCCAGCGGCTCAAAGGGGCAACACAAGTCTGGACAACACGAGGTTAAGGTCCCAAGCGGGGAGAGGGGGTCTAAGCAAGGGGAACAACTTATCCAAACCCTTAAGGAACCTTTTGACCACAGGGTCAGAGAACAGAGAGACTCCAGCCGATCCAACATGGAAGGCGGAGAGTGAGACCACATGTACTTTGATGGAAGAGGTAGAGAGCCCACCTGACCTGAGTTCGAAGAGGTAGTCCAGAATGGATGGGACAGGTGCACAGGACGAGTGCACCCCCCCTTCTGAATGCCCAAGACGAGAACCGCTGCCACTTGGCTGCATAGGACCGCCTGGTGGATGGCTCCCTGCTACCTAGGAGCACCAGCTGCACCTCCTGGGAACATTCCCTTTCTGGTTGCGTTGGCCTGGTTTATCTGTGGCTGTCAGGTGGAGAGAGCTGAGATTCGGGTGAACCATGATCCCCCCGTCCCAGGGCTGGGTCAGGAGATCCCGATCCGGCGGGAGCGTTATAGGCTCCTCACTGAGCATGTCCACCAGGATAGGGAACCAGAACTGCCTGGGGCCACCGAGGGGCTATCAGGATGACCGTGGACCTGAAGGTCTTGACCCTGGTCAGAACCCTGGGTATTAGGGTAAACAGTGGGAATGCATAGAGGATGCCCGCCAGCCACGGCACGGTCATGGCATCTCCCCTGGAGTGTTCCCCCAGCCCCAAGAGGGAGCAGTAACTCCGGCATTTGGTGTTGTGTGCCGAGGCAAACAGGTCTACTAGGGGACAACCCCACCTGTGGAAGACCTGATGAAGGGCCGAATCCTTGAGGGACCATTCGTGGGCTCTGAAGGACCTGCTCAGAGCATCGGCCAGCAAGTTTTTGCACCTTGGCAGGTACTCTGCCTACAAAAGTATATCGTGCGCTACATACAGGTCCCACAGCAGCAAAGCCTCGCAACAGAGGGGAGGCGACCAGGCCCTCTCCCCCCCCCCCCGCCCCGTTGATGTAGAACACAGCCGCCGTGTTGTCCAGGTGCACCAGGACGGAGCGGCGCAAGAGCCTCGTGAGGAAGGCCTCGCAAGCTCTCCAGACTGCCCTGAGCTCCCAGACATTTATATGTAGGGTCCGCTCTGCAGGGGACCACAAGCCCTGGGTCCTGTGACGGCCCAGGTGCACTCCCCAACCCAGGTCCAAAGCATCTGTGATTAACGTCACCGAGGGGGGAAGTACAGTAAACGGAACCCTGCTGCACACGATAGCCTCCTGAGTCCACCATTGTAAGGAGGCAACTACCGCTGGAGGCACCATCAGTACCATGTCCCAGAGACCCCTGGACTGGTCGAACGCCTTTGCTAACCAGGCCTGCAACGATCTGAGCCTCATTCGAGCGTGGCATACTACATAAGTGCATGCTGCCATATACCCCAGCAGCCTCGAGCAGACTCAGACAGTCATATTGGGGAAGCGGGTTAACTCGGAGACCAGCTCCACTATAGCCCGAAATCTGTTCCTGGGGAGGAAAGCCCGCGCCACCCTGGCGTCCCAAGAGGGCCCCCACGAATTCTAGGTGCTGAGAGGGAGTCAACGATGACTTTTCCTTGTTTAGCATGAGGCCTAGTCTTAAGAAGAGAGTCCTTGTAAGGGAAACATGAGCCTCCACTTGTTCGTAGGACCGACCATGAATTAGCCAGTCGTCTAGGTACAGAAAGACGTGTACCCCTTTTTGCGGAGGAACACCGCCACAACCGACATGCATTTTGAGAAGACCCTGAGCGCTGTCGAAAGTCCAAAAGGGGAGCACCGTAAACTGGAAGTGACAGCGGGACACTATGAAGCAGAGAAACCTCCTGTGCCTGGATCTTACTGCCACATGGAAGTAAGCGTCCTTGAGATCGAGAGTTGCGTACCAATCCCCGAACTGTAACACCGGGATGACGGAGGCCAGGGTTACCATTCTGAATTTGGATTTCACCACCATCTTGTTGAGGTCCCTGAGGTCTAGAATGGGACGAACCCCGCCCTTGGGTTTTGGGACAATAAAATACCGGGAATAAAACCCCTTGCCCCGTAAGTGAGAAAGGACCCTCTCTACCGCTCCCTTTTGGAGGAGCGCTAACACCTCCTGACGGAGAATGACTTCGTGAGAGGTGTCCCTGAAAAGGGACGGGGCGGGTGGGTTGCAAGGGGGCGAGCCCAGGAAAGGAATAGTATAGCCATCCCTGACTATTCTCAGAACCCAAGCATCAGTGGTGATTTCCGCCCAGGTGCGGGCAAAGTGGGATAACCTGGCCCCAAACAGGAGGCCAGGGGGGGAAACTGGTATGTAACTCTCTAGAGGACCGTCAAAACGGGTGCTTGGACTGTTGAGAGGGGCCCTGTCCAACCCCACAGGGGTTGTCCCCTCTCAGGCGGCGACGACAACCTCTGGACAAAGACGGGGCCGCAGCCGCCCCCGTACCACCACTGGGAGCGCGAGGATGGTGTCTCCAGTAATCCCCACGGGGGACCTGGGACTGCGTTCTCCCCTGTTGTCTGTAGGGGAGCTGACATCGCTGAGGAGCCGGCGTGTGGATCCCCAAGGACTGGAGAGTCGACCTCGTGTCTTTGAGCATATGGAGCCTCGAGTCGGTATGCTCGGAGAACAATGCTTTGCTGTCAAAGGGCAGGTCCTGAATAGTAGTCTGGACATCAGGAGGTATCCCAGACACCTGCAGCCAGGCACCACAGTGCATAACTACACCTGACGCCATGGTGCGGGCTGCAGAGTCAATGGCGTCCAGGGAAGCCTGAAGAGCCGTGCGGGCGATGGTTCTGCCCTCCGTGGTCATAGTCCCAAACTCTTGACGCGCCTCGGCGGGGAGCTTATCTCTGAAGTTATCCATCGCCTACCATATGTTGTATGCATATCGGCTCAGCATTACCAGCTGATTAGCGATTCGGAGTTGCACCCCACCGGTGGCATACACCTTGCACCCCATTAAATCGAGGCGTTTGGGCTCCCTAGTCTTCAGGGATGGCCCTGGCTGCGGAAGCCTCTCCTTCTGAGCCACGGCTTGGATGACCAAGGACCCCGGGACAGGTTGGGAATACAGGTGGTCGTGTCCCGACTGCAGGAAATAATAGCGCCCCTCAACTCCCTTTAAGGTAGGGGTTAAAGAAGCCGGGATCTGCCACGCGTTTGTGAGCTTAGCCACAGTTTTGTTGAGTGACAAAGCCAAACGGGCAGGCGCATCGTCGGACAGGATGTCTATCATCGGATCCGTGTCCTCTACTACTGGCTCCAGGTTGGAGGGCAGACACAGGAGCAACTCCTGGGGCGAGCGAGCATCCATGGTCGGCATCGCCGGTGCAGGATCCGCTAAGGCCTCATCAGGAGATGATGACGACGACGACTCCTGAATTGGCACCGGATCCAGCGTAGGGCCCGGTCTGGGGGCCGGCTGGGCAAGCACCACCATGGGCAGAGGTGGCTCTGGCACCGAAGCCTGCAGGTCTCTAGCAGCATCTAGGGTTGCAGTCCTCTGAGGCGAGGGAGGGGGTCGCGACAGCGACGCCGACGGGGGCGCTCGGTGCCCGGAGACACTTGACACCATGGACGGGGGCATAGGTCCTTGCCACTGATGGTATGCTCACGGTGTCCAGAAAGGCCAGTGCGGCTGAGGCAGCCAAGTCAGTTGCACGTGCGAACGATCACGCTGGTGCTGGGAATGGGATCTATGCTCCGATGAAGCCCTCGAGGACCCCGACCTAAAAGAGCCCACATCTGAATCCGAAGAGTAATCAGACTCGGGCCAGGGTGGCACCAATGACAAGTACCCCGTTACCATCGGGGGGGGGGGGGGGGCGGGTGAACCTGGCCATGTATTCCGGCTTGCCCACATGCGCACGGTGAGGTCGTACCGGTGCTGGTACCGGAAAAGCAGGTGTCGGGCCCAACTGTGGCACCGACACGGTGCACGTTGACTGCGGTGCCGAGGTCGGTGCCGGTTGCGGGTGCGGAACTGCGGAGTGTAAGCATCCCAGAGATGGCGCCCCTACCGGTGCCGCCATGGGTGCCATGGTGGGTAAAACTGATGGCGCGGGAGCCATGGTGACCGCCAGGAGAGGTCCCAGCACCGAGGGAGCTCGAGTCCAGCCCAGCGCCGGGTGAAGCCTGGCCCCCTGTGCCGAGTCCAACATCGACGTAGTGGTAAGCGGTACTGATCCCACAGTGGATGGTCCCGCTGCATACGTGACCGGTGCTGACCATTCCAACTGGTGCGGAGGAGAAACCGGTGCCAACATGGCTCCCGATGTAGAAGACCTCAACCGCTCTGCCTCAACAGACGACGGAGGGGAGGTAGTGAGACTAATCAAGTCCTGCGCCGCCTCAAAAGTCTCTGGCGTCGAGGGATGATGCAAGGGTAGCTGACCCGGACTGGATGGTCGGTCCGCTTGCTTCCACCGCACAGCAGCACTTGGAGATGTCTGCACCAGCGACACGTAGCGACGGTGTAGGCCCGACCTGGACTTGCGGCTCGGAGACCTACCCTGCGAAGCCTTTAGTTTCTTCGGTGCCGGGCCCTCGGTACCGAAGGCCGTGCACAGGATGGGGCGTCCCCACATCGACGCCGGCGCACCATGGAGTGGCCAGTCGGTGCCGGTTGAAGAGCCGCCTCCATGAGGAGAAGCTTCAAATGGGAGTCTCGCTTCCTCTTCGTGCGTGGCTTGAACAACCTGCAGATCTTACAGGCGTCTGCTAAGTGGCCCTCACCCAAACACTTCAAGCAGCTATCGTGAGGGTCTCCCTTAGGCATGAACTTGGCACATACTGCGCAAGCCTTAAAGCCTTGCGGCCCTGGCATTCCTCACCCCCGAAGGGGGGAAGGAAAACAAAGAACTCACTAACTATCTTACTAATTAAAACTATTTACCACTATTTACAAACACTACACTAAGAGAAATGGGAACCATTAACTACTCTGAGAGAGACACACGCTCCAACGACCGTCACGGGCGGTAAGAAGGAACTGAGAAGGGGGAGCACCGGCAGGGGTACTTATGCTCCGCTATAGCAGTGCCACTCCAGGGGGTGACCTGCCGGCGCTACGGGTATCGCTCAGGAAAACGCTCTGGAGACGCGGTGCAGGCAGTGCGCACACCTAATTTGAATGGACATGAGCAACCACTCGAAGAACAACAAGAGTATGACCAGCATTGTCGGGCTCTAACCTGTCTAGAGGGAGAAAACAGTAGGAATAAATGGTGAGTTTTCCACATGACCAAAAAAATAAAAATTAAAAAAAAATTAAAAAAACGATAGATGCTTAAAGGTTCCGTACTAGATATGGGATGTTAAATATCGGTTAACTGAATAGTTGATTCACCTCATGAATTCTTATTCGTTACTCAACTATTCTATAGTCCCCAGGGGCGGGGTCAGCAGCCAGTGCACTCCAGCCCCACTCCCGAGGAGCTCCCTACCACTCTGGGCTGCTGCCTCTGTAGTGAGGGGTGCCAAGTGGGAGCTGGTCCATGAGGGGAGCCAGTTTAAAAATCAGCTCCCCTCATGGACTGGCTGCCTGTCACCCTGCACTGCTGCCTCTGTATCAGAGGCAGCAGCGTGGGGTAGCAGCAGCAGGCCCTCTGCAGAGGGCTGGTTGAGTTCCCAGACCCGGACTGAGCCAGAACTGAGCTGGCCTGCCTGCCTGCCTGGCTCCTAATATACTTTAAATGCAGAGCCGCAGCAGAGGTACTTACCTGACCCGGCGCAAGCCAGGACTGAGCCAGGCTGCTGGCCAGCCTGCTAAAAATTTACTTGGGGGGGTGGGGGGGGGAGAGAGAATGCATGTAGTCTATAGCATTAACTGATAAGCTTTTGCTCATCAGTTAATTGACTATACTATTACATCCCTATACTAGACCCCATGTTATTCAACATTTTACAACCATCTGGAAAGAGGGGTAAGTGCTGAGGAAGAAGACACTGTCATTTAGGTTAGTCAACACTAGAGAAAGACCTAAAAAAGCCATATGATGACAAATGAAACTCAGTGTTGATAAATGCAAAGTAATATACACTGAATGGAAAAAAATAAACTATTCATACCCTATCAAGAGTTAATTGTATCAACCCAGGAAAGCATGAGTGACTGTATTCAGCTCAATGAGCAGCTGCAGTCAAAGCAAACAATGTCAGGCTATAAGTAATGGATGGAGAATAGCAATCACTAAGATAACTTAATGCAGTACTAGTCGTTTTAAGATATCTCAAAAAGGTTACTGCCGAATTAGTGGTTCAGAAACAGGCAATGAAAATTATCAAAGACCTGGAAAAAATCTCATGTGAAGAGAGAATGAAAAGATACCATTGTTTACCTAAAAAAGGAGATGAATATGGTTTAGGAAGGATAGATCAGGAACTTCTGTTCTCAGTGTTCCGTAACACAAATACAAGGGGACTTCAATGAAATTAGGTGAGAAATTCAGAACTGGTTTAGTATTTTTCCCCACACAGTATGTAATTAGACTGTGGAATTTATTGACACAGGAAGTCACTAAGGCAAAGAAATTAGCAAGATTCAAAAAGGAACTATAATATACTGATTATAATATCCAGAGTTGTCATAATTATGCATTTTTAACATATATTAAACTCCACACTTCAGGCTTATTAGAGACCAAGATGAGATTTAATTGGGGCAGATCACTCCCACATCTGCCTATTGTGGAGTTAACACACTCATTTGAAGCTTTTGGAGAGAAGAATCTGGACTTGAGTAGCCCAAATTCAGTGATCAGTTACAGCTGGGCCATCCCTAGGTTTGCAAGACCCTGATGAAGAACAGAGAGATGTGAGACCTCATACTGACTTTCATAGCTTGCATATTTTAAAATAGGAGTATTTGGTATGTAAATCTCATCTTAGAGATGCTTTTTATTAACAAAGATTTCAGGAGGGTTTCACCAGCTTGAATGTGATAAGACAAGGTTCAAAAACTAGGATAGACCTCCAGATTTCATTTTTTCCCCAAGTATAGAAGGAGTGAGGGATGGGCCAGGGTGAATGTTGGTTGTTGATGCTGACAGAATGGTAGACTCAAGTCAATGGAACTGGCTGTGGTGCTTAAATATGGATGTAGGTCACTTACTGTAGTGCTTAAATATGGATGTAAGATCCCAACTTTAGCTTTAAAAAAAAGCCTAACTTTCTCCTTTAACATTTACTAAAACCACTTAATTGTATGAGAACAAGCAAACTTTATACTCCTTTGAGTAGAGAGAAATGTGTTTAGAGAGTAAAATGGAAATGGACTTTAGCTTGGCATGGCATGAAAACAGGTAGGTTACTTGCTTTGTAACATGACTGGATAGAAGAAGATAGATCCCAGCAGTGGTTTGAAATGCTCAGGCATAAGACATAAATAACTTACCTAAAAAATATCAATGCATTTTGAAAAAACACAGCTAATCCTGGGTACACATTTGTGTCTACAAAATAAAAGTGAAAGTTATATTAAGTTTAGAATATTGGAAACATGTATTTGAGATTTTATTCTTACTGTCACCACCTTGACATAAGCCAAGTATATTTCTCCGTGAAAGAGAATGGACAGTGGAAGATGGCACTACCCTGTCTCACAGGGGTGTTATGAGGCTAAATACATTAAAGACAGTGAGGCACTCAGGTGGCTATTGTAATGAAGTCACATAAGTACCTAAGGTAGATAGCAACCATCACTGTTAACTTCTAGTACTGATTGTACCTCCAAAAACTAGCACTCTCTGGTCTGGCAACAGCCGTCATCTGGCAGGACCCCGGATACTCCTGGGCCAGAGTCGAGACACTTAACGGCAGGAGGACCTGCCAGGAGCTGGAGCAACGGGTCAGCAGCCTGGCTGGGGGCAGTGCAATAACAGAACTGGAGCCCTGTAGCAGCCTCTAGCAGCCTGTGGCACGGGCCAGGATGGAGTCTCTGGCAGCATGCATCGGCAGTCTCCAGGAGCTTGGAGCTGCAGTCCAAGCCCCGTGGCAGAGCACGACAGGAGTCCTCCAGCAGCTTCCTGGAGTGTGGGGCTGGAGCACTGCAGCAGCCCCTTCAAACATGGGGATGGAATCGAGCCCCGCAGCAGCCTATTGGAGTGCAGGGCTGGGGCCAGAGCCCTGCAGCAGCCCCCAGATGCGAGGGATCAGAGCTGGAGCACCAAAACTGATCCTGGATGCATGGAGCTGGAGTCTCTGCTGCCCAGGAAGCCAGAAGCAGCTGGGCAAGCAGGCCAGCCAGGTTAGGGGTGCAGGAGGCTGAAGGGGATGTTGGGGCAGCCTGCCAGCAGCAGGCAACAGACTTGGGAGCCAGTGGCAAGAGACCTCGCCTGGACCAGCAAATTATCTCGTTCGGACCAGTCAGGTTCCGACGGTGCTGGACCAGGGAGGTACAACTTTTACTTACACAAGTGACTGTAAATTAGAACACAGACATTGCAATACAATATGTTACATAGATGACCATGTAAGATGTGAACAAAATAAGGTCCTGACAAATAAATGGAAATGTTCACAAAGCAATAAAAGTCTGCAGTTAGAACCACAAAACATTCTGTGACTTCTTGTGTTCTGAGTTTCCCCATCCCTTAGCTGAGACAGAAAGTTTTATTCATATGCAAAATATAAGCATTAGTTAAAGTACATGAGTAATGACTATAAGCATATTAGATAAAAAAGGAACTGGTTAATAGAGTTTCACAAAACCCTTAGAGATAGAAGCTTCCCTATAATATTTGAAAAGAAACTACTAGTTTTGTATGCTTAAACACAAATATTCAAAGTTTCACAGGGATGGAGAGTTATCTTAGTAGACATAGTTAACAGAAGTTCAAGCATCAAGACTATAGACTACATAGCATTACATGTACATAGTTTCTTCTTCACAATAAGTCTCTAAAATCAGTACAATAAAGAGTTAAGAATTACATTTACAGTTTCTCAGTCTGAGCAATACTATGGCTCCTTTACTTACCTGATATTCTGAACTTGCAAAAATCTCAACAACATCAACAGAAGATGTACATGTATACCAGAGGTAGGGATGTAAAATCCTACTTAACCAGTGCAGGGCTATTTAATCCATGGTGCAGGGCTGCTCCAACTGGGCCAGGCCTGCCATGCCGTGAGGCTGTTCCAGCCTGGCTGGGCCAAGCCCTGCCAAGGGTTGGAGCTGCTAGGGCCAGGCTGGGTCCACCAGAGATAGGGAGGTGCTTCACCCTGGCCCAGCCAGAGCACCATCCCCTGACTGCAGAAAGCTTGCATCCCTAACTGGAGGTAGAATTTACCATTGAATCAACAGTAGAAATTAAAGCAGGTACTATATCTATAGACTTTTTTTGCTGCCACTTTGGAAATGGTCCCTCCTTCTGTTAAAATGCAGTAGGAAAGGAGCCTTACTTTGTGTGACATATGCTCCAAAAAGGATCCACATTGAAGCAATAAGTGAACCAAACATCAACATGAAACCAATAAAGAGCCATACACGAGCACCTGCAAGAAAATATTAAAAGCATTAAAAATAATCTTCTGATCAGTAGAAGAACATGTATTATAAAAAAGAGTGGTCCTGCTCATCTCATCCTGTACATGGAGGGAAGCTCTGGGAGAAAAATAATCTCCACCAGGATACCCTTGCAGAGTTTTGAACACATCATCCCACCGGGGAGAAGACAGACAGTATTAGCCTCCCTTGATGTAACAGGTTGCAGGTTCTGCCACCAAATCTGGGGGATCCCTAGGTATTCACAAAAGTCCATCTATAGACAGGCCCAGTGCCTCAACTATGGCTCTGCCCCAACAGCATTCCCCACATCCCAGCAGTGCATCTCCAAGTGTAACCCGGGTGGGAGAGGAATTCCAACAGAAGAGATAACAGAACTCCTAGCTATGTTATCTTAGTTCACGTGAACCCCTCTGGTCGCAGCCTGGAGTTCACTGAGTCTCCATTCCATGCAGACTCCAGACAAAGAACAGCCTGCACCTTGTGGAAGTGGGAGAAGAAATAGCGATATGCAAATGATCATCATGTACAGAAATAGGGGTACAATCCAGCCAATATTAACAGGCAAGGGTACATGAGCAGGTGACGAGGACAGGGATGGAGGGATGGACTGTTTTGTTTGTTTTTTTTTTAAATCTTGCTGTATGTAAAAAATGCAGAGAAATGTGTACAAAGTGAAAATAAACCCTGTACACTGGAGCCCCATGGCAGCCCTGCCTGCCTATAGAAGCCCTGAGCAAACAGTTACAGAATGGCCATGCAGGGTGGTGTCTACACTCTCCAAGTTCAACTAGTTGGGCTTTGTGCTGGCTTGAAATAACCAGTACTAATGGAAGGTTTTGGGGGGAAAGAGGGACACTGGATCTGTAGAAACACCCCCTCTCCCCCCATAGACAGCATGGATGGGTAGCAGCCACTTTTCCAGTCCACAAGCTGGAGTGAGATGTTGAGTGGCTGTACTGCAGATAAATCCAAGTGACTCAAGCTATATGCATTTCTGAATTTTATCTTTAGTAGGAAGCCCAGAATTCATGTTCGTACTTCAAAAATGGGGGAAAATATTTTTCAGAGGATAACAAGAAGGGAACATTTTTGTAAATGTTATGAGGTTATCATAAAATTCATTACAAACCATAGTTGTTTTCATTTAGCTCTTTTAATGATGATTAAATAAATCACTTACCTGTTCTTCCTAGACATCCATCGCTGTAGCTATCTCCTCTCACCTGTGCATTTGATACAGCATTTATCCTGGGACAAAAAAAAACCCCCTCAAATATATAAGTTTATAAGACTAAAGCTTACGAGAAAATCCATATGAAAATTGTTAAAAACAAAATTAAACTTTAAGTTATTAGGCAGCTTATTCCTTTCTAGACACACAGTTTAAGCACTTTGTTTAGACCAGATCCTGCCAATGGACCCACAGGAGCAGATTCCTACACCCACACAGAACTTCAGTGAAGTCCATGGTATCCTCTTAGAAGATGCATGCCTGCCAGGCAATAAGGATCTGAGCCTTGTTTAAGTGTCCTTTTTAAAAAAGTGTATCTGTAATATATTCTCAATTTAAGTTAAATGCGTTTTTTAAAAGTTAAAGCCATCCCAAATAGGTTTGTGGGATGATTGTGATGAACACAGTAGCATTAGGTACTCAATTACTAATTACAATTAATGGTTTACAGCAGAGGTAGGCAATAATTTTTGCCCAGGGGCCACTTCAAAAATTTTCAAAATTTTTGGGCCACTTCAAATCTAGACTGTAGAATGGTGGTTAAGTTTTCCACTCTGTACAACTAGGCATCTATGCATTTGCAGAAGCAAGTACCTTTTTAAATATAGAATTATCATTAGCATACTTACATGAAAAAAGCTAATGTGGAAAACACTCCACAGGTGTGGAATGCATGGTTCATTTGTTCTGGTTTAGGATATACTACTGCAGCATCTATCATTATCCACCAGCCTGTGAAAAACTAGAGAAACAATGAAACCATGACATAGTATTCTGAAGCTGACTGGGTGAGAATACATGCTCAGAGCTTAATATTTTGTGCATATTACTAACAATGTTTTTCTTTACACAACTGCATGCTTAAAAAATAAAGTTTGTTGGCATGTACGTTCTGTAATCCAGTGAAACTGAAAAAAGTTAACTTCTGACATTTTCAATGCAGTTTTTGGAATTTAGCTATAAATCTATTAACATTAAAGAAAAAGACTTGGCTAGATTACCTTAATTGCCTTAAAAATATGAACATATACTCCCAATATATGCATGACATAGCCAGGTAAAACGTAAGTGCTGTAATATACCTTGTTATGCCAGATTCACATCACATAGGAGTCCTAGTCATGTAGTAATACAGAACAAAAAACAAGGCCCTGCCCATTGATCTTTCAATGCTAAATATAAGAGACAACAACAGGTGGAGACAGGCTGACCAACCAACAAGGGAGTGTGAGGAAACAATTCTGGTTAGCATGATAGGCTGTAGTCTCAACACACAAGTCACACTGTATGCCTCACAGCAAAGAAGAGTTTTAAGGACAAATATGAAGGAGGATAATGAGTTAGTTTTGTGGATGTTTATAGGTAGTGTCTCTCAAGTGTAAGGTGCAATATGGGAGAAAATATAAAGGTGTTTAAAAAATAAACAAGAGACTGCAGCTGGCATCATTCCAGAGATAGGAATCTAACTTTCAATACTCCTTTAAATGTGAAAAGTAGGATGCGTATACAGCCATTAAAGTCTTTGAAAGTGAATACATACTTTCCAACAATTTAACACTTTTTAAAAGTACCAGAAAAGGAAGCAGTACATCAGATTCAAACATAGTATTTACCTCCAGGTGAACTGCAAGGCTTTGTCTTCACTGCGAGTTCTTCCAGCAGGAAATATGCTAATGAGGGACTCATTAGCATAAGTCATGATCTCATTAGCATATTTTTTGCCATTTCTTTTTGCACAAGGGGTTTTTGCGCAAAAAGAAGCAGTGTGGACGGAGAGGCATAAGGGTCTTGTGCAAAATGGGGGGGTTGCACAAAAAAACTCCTTCCACACTGCTTCTTTTTGTGCAAAAACCCCTTACACAAAAAGAAACAGCAGAAATATGCTAATAAGATCGCGACTTATGCTCATTAGCATATTTTCTGCCGGAAGAACTTGCAGTGAAGACGTAGTCCAAAGGTTTTGCTAAACAAACTTGTAAAATGTGAAGAAATATATAGGTTTAAGAATGCAGTTAGCACTGCTATTTAATAAGATTTGGCTTAGGAACATTTTATTTATTTTGACAGATTAATGAAGTATTAATGCCACACTAAACAAGATGACAAATCTAGTTTTGCTTGTCTAATCTGAATACTTACCAGTACACCTGCAACCACTGAAGCAACTGCATTTCTTCTTTCACTCCAGTCAATACACTCACACTCTGGCCATCGGAAATTATCTAGGAATCCTGCCATTCTCTAATAGTTAGATTTTTCTTCTTTAAATTTTCATTGACTGTTGAATCCTAAATAGTTTAGCAAAACAGACAATATAGACATTTCATTATTTTTTCCTTTAAAAAAATATTTCACAAGTTTCTTAAAGATAGCATCCAATTAAAAAAGCATTTTTCTCAAATCAAATTTGAGCTAAAATTTTGGTTTTGAAAGAACATGCTTTTTACAAACTAACAGTTTTTTTACAATTTAAAAAAATATATAAAACCTAAAACCCAAACAATAAGGTATTATGCTAGCACATGAGCACTTAAAGGTGATTAGAAATTGAACAGTATTTTAATTGTCCAAACTGACAGAAATGCAAAAGTTAAAAAGCAAAACAGTTTAAGAGGGAAAAGGAAATATGATTTTTAACCTGAGCGTGTCACTTCAAAGGCACAACCATCTTTAAACCACTACAAATACTCTTCTAGTTAAAAATAGAAATATATCAGATGCAAAGGCATTTAAGAAATCCTGGGAAATGCATAATAATTTGTCTTTAGATCAGATCATCTATTAAGTTAGATTCCAGAATACCAGCTGTATTCAGAAACTGAGGATGTGTGGGGAATAGTGCACTCACACCACGGACAGAAGGGTATAACCTTGCTGATTTAGCTAAGGAAATAGTGCTAACAAAGATTTGAAGGATGTCTTATTTAGTCCTTCTAGACCAGGGGTGAAGAATCTATGGCCTGCAGGCTGGACCAGGCCCCTGGCAAGCTTGGGGCTTCCCCTTAACCAGGGGCAAGCCAGCGCTTGGGTTCCAGCCCCACGGCAAGTCTCAAAGTGCTGGAAGTCCCGAGCCTCAGTGCTACAGCTGACTGTCAGTGAAGTATGTGTATGTCTCTTTTTTTTCTTTTTTACTTCTTACTTGTGTGTGTTCCCCAACTGATTTTTCTGTGGGTCAGTGGCATCTGACCGAAACACACCTTCACCCCTCTTCTAGACCAAGGAGGGAGATGCAGTGCAGTGCTGCACAATTTTAAAAGAAGACTAAAGCAGGGATAATTACAGAGAAAGCTATAAATAACTGAAAATTGAAGTGAAATAATGGGGCCTCAAACCATTTACTGGCTGATCGGTATCTATAAAAGTTTCTACTGTTCATAGTTTATTACATTTTAATCCTTATAATATATCCTCCATTTGCATATTCCTTACAGTTAATATTGTATAGGCCAGGGGTAGAGAACCTCTGGCCCCCGAGACTCAGCTCCACTCCCCCAGCATTGGGGAGCCCCTGCTGTCCCACTGCCGGGCTGGAGCACACAAAATCTACTAGGCTGGGCTCCCTTAGGCTCTGTTGTAGGAGAGAAATGTGGGGAGTATCTTTCTCCTTCTCAGTCAGGGGCTGATTCGCTACCCTGATATAAGTTTTTATACTTGGTTTTAGGGTTTTTCCCCCCCCCCCCTTAAAAAGTGTTAAGAATTAAAATATTTACAAGATTTACATAGCATATTAGCAACTCACAGCAGCATTCCTTATATCTAATTATTGTAATAGTGTTAATCATTCCTTAAACTATACTGAATAATCTACAAATATTGTTTAACTGTGAAATGATTAACAGTTAGCTGTCTTAATCAAAGTACAGGAAAGACTGTTGTGGAGGTTTTTAAATTTCATTGTTATCAAGAAAAATCCCCCATTGAAGGTCAAAGGAAACTGAAATCAAATACTCAGTATCAGCCTACACATCACTAAAGGACACATCTTGTAAATTAAATATTTATAGAACAAGAAATTTTGAATCTAGCATTACACTTTCACCAATGAAAAAATTAAAAAACAACAAAATGGTCCTGCAGCACCTTAGAGACTAACCAAAAAAATGTAGATGGTACCATGAGCTTTCATGGGCACAACCCACTTCTTCAATGTTATGGTGACATCTTAAATCACTAAAGCAATCCTTGAATAACTGGGTTGCTTTCCATACACTCTAAATTACTGTACTGTACAATTTTAAAAAAAGAATTTGAAACAGCTCTAACAGATACAAGTTCAAGATCCAGCTCTTACCTAGAGGATTCCCAAAAAATCACATTCCTTCCAACTTTTCCACTAGCGCCCTCGGTGTCTGTCTATTTGTATCAAAATCCTATGTTGGTTCCCACTATGCTTTCTTCTCTATCTTACCCTTAAGTTGCTGATAGTTCTTCATATAATTTCTTCATTTCATTTCAACTCCTTGTAGCTCCTGTTTCCTTCCTTCCCTCCTTCACTGATCTCCCTCTCAGAATGTATAAGTCCATATCTAATCCTCTCATTACCACTTTCTTCATGATTTATGTATGGTACTGCAGCCATTAATTACAACAGAATAGTGCATTTTATTAAGGCAAAATTAACTTTAACCAAAACACACCCTATGTTACTTATTCAGACTCCAATATTCAAAGAATCTGGCTAAAGATTCTGGCCTGCCAATGAGAGCTTCTTTCCTCTGAGTATGGTAAAATGGATGACCAAATTTCTAGATACCTATCCAATCTTGAAGCACTTTTCTTGTGTACATACTTGGTGTAAAAGCTTTTCCAGTACAAAGACAGTCCATATTTTTTCTCTTACAGTTCCCCAGGAGAATGGGTCACATTTCCAATAGTGTAAAATACAGAATCTAGCTGCTAACAAAAAAGATCTTTAATAAGCAGGAATTTTGTTGTAAGATGAATCTCTAATAATTTCCTACCCAATCCATCTAATTCCTTGATACAAGCACTACATGTGCAACCATGCTATCCTTCTCCCATAAACACTACATCACGGTGCTTTCCGAGTAGCAGAAATATAACGGATCTTCACTGGAGTCAAATGCCATCTTGTTTGTAATTTATAAAAAAAAAAAATCTTTATACGAGCCATATAATTTGAAAAGATATATCCACTTTCCCAAATAGAGACCCAGTCATCCAGATGTTTGTCCTAATCCCGCTCTCATCTTTTCACTTGGGTTGTAATCAGGACCCAGAAATAACTGTCAGATCTTACCCACAACAGATAGTCGCTTTGATATTTCCTAGGAATAATTTCCTAATTATTAAAGTAGCTAGGGAGAGGATCTTGGTGACAGCAATTTAGAAAATTTGTCCAAGGCTGCTAATGTGGACTGCATGTGGAAGTGACATTTTATTTATGGTGACCTAAACTTCTTTTTAACCCAACAATTACAGGTTGGGCCTCCCTTGTCCTGCATCCTCAGGACCTGACTGGTCCTGAACAAGGGGATTTGTCAAATGAGGGGAGGTCCCTCCCCACATGGCCCGTGCTGCCACTGGCTAGAACTGCAGCCGAACCCTGCTGCTGCCTGCCTGCCCATGGCTCCCCAGGCTAGAGCTCTGACAAGGCTCCACAGCTTCTAGGGCTGCCACGGATTCTGGGGCTGAGGCTCCGTGGCTGCCGGGACTCTGAGGCAGCTGCTGCTCCCCACTACCACCTGGCAGCAGGGGCCAGAAGTGTCTGATGCATGCCCCTCCCTCAACACAGGGCTCCTGGCTGAGTCACGTCCCTCTACCCCCTGCCACTCCTGCCCCATGGCCTGACCTCCTTATATCTGGACTCTGTGGTCCAAGAAGGACTATGGATGTTGCCAGACCAGAGTCCCAGCTAAGGAAAGTACAACCTGTACTGTGAAATCTATATTTGAGCTCTGGTCTTGATAGAATTTTATCTGGTGTTTGGATGACTTATTGTTCACCCAAATGATCTCAGCTTTTAATTGTGATACATAATAATAATAAACTACATTAAGGAAAGCCAAGCCACCCCACTTAGTAGATTTGTTCAGAATTTTAGAATTCAACCTGTATAGCATGACTTTTTCCACCACATAACAGATTTGATATTATTTTACACCTATCAGTCAATACAACTGAATGATCACCTTTTTAAAACCATGGCTACATGACATAACAAAACCCCAGGGTTTTGAATAGATAGATACCTGAACTCTCTCAGTTACCCTGATTACTGAGACACTGGCCATTCTCCATGAGGTGAAAGTGGTGTGTAAAGTACCATTGCTTAACTATTACTGGATATTTGTGGCGAAGCTCATAAATCTATGAAATACTGGCAAATTGTATATTTTCTGTATAAATACTTTGCAAACCCTGCAAAATTTTGCAACACATTTCACCAAACAGCATAGTCTATGCTAAAATTAAGAGTATATTGTACTACTACACAAACACAAAAAGGAAGGAAGAACTTTAGGCTGGTGATTTTCAAACTTTGGGTTACAACCCCTTATTGGGTCACAGAACGTAAGGCACTGAGTTGCCTTGCTCAGCACCTAGAGACCTTGATGGCTAGCTAGCGCTAGGTTTCACCCTGAAAATCCCTGCTAGTTCCTAGCTGTTCTGATACTGTGCTGTGCCCAGAAGTGGCCAGCAGCAAGTCTAGCTCCTAGTCAAAAGGCCATGCTGCTCCATGTGCTGCCCCTGCTGAACACTGCCTCTGCACTTCTATTAACCAGAAACCGGCCAATAAGAGCCCAAGGGGGGCAATACCTGCAGGTAAGAGTCACACAGAGCTGCTTGCATGCCTCTGCCTAGGAACCGGACCTGGTGCTGGCTGCTTCCTGAGAGCTGCGTAGTTTGCAGCACCAGAACAGGCATGAAGCCTACCACTGTTACCCCCCCCCCCCGGCTCTGTCCCTGACTGGGAGCCACAGGACCTAAGCCCACCTCCCAACCCTGTGCCTCAATCCCCTGCCCCAAGCTTCCTGCAAATCCAGAGCCCCCTCCTGGATCCCAAACCCCTCCTCTCCAGCCCCACCCACAGCCCTGACCCCTGCACACTGCCCCAGTCCAGAGCCCCCTCCCAAACCTCATACCCAGCTCCATTGATCATGGGCATCAACAATTTTCTTCAACTGGGTCGCCAGAAAAATGTTTGAAAACCACTGCTTTAGGGTGATCCGCCAAGTGTGTAAGGAAATGACTACAACATTAGTAATTTACATACATTCACTTTTCAACCAGAGCACGTTTAGGGGAGGACTAAGAATTATAGCACAAACAGATCGGCCAAAACCACAAAAGCATCACTGAAATGTTGTATTTCAGAAACAAACAATACCTATGCATTGCCTTGCTATGAGACTTCAGTATATTTAGTTTAGTCCCAGTGATATAAATCTTTGCACTTAATTTGCCTAGAAATAGCATGCACGAGTCTACAAGAGCAACTACCGTTCAACAAACAAGAACGAGACTCAAAATATACCAATTGAAGGATCCACACAACTGGTTGTGACACAGTACATAAAGATTAAAGACAAAGTTATATGGCTGTCAATTCCTCACAGAGTTATGCCTACACTCCAATAAAGTGAAATCTATATTCTTCTCTCCCTGCCAGATTTGATTCATTTTCTTTTATATTTGTGTTAATACGTTCATAGATTGCAGTAGGTTGTCGGTATAAATTATTCATATTTATAATGCAAGAATGTCTTTGCCAGTAGCATTTTGCACACACAATACAGATCTCCTGCTACAATCTTTCATATGATTAAATCTGAAAGCTAGGAAATAATACAATTGTTACTTAAATTAAACTTCAGCAAAGGTATGTAGAACGTAAGCCAATGTATCTCCGGTAATATTAATGCCTTATAAATGATAAATTTTTTCCCAAACTGAAGTCTTTTAAATTTATTTTGACAGTGAGATTATCCTAAATGAGCTTCACGGAATTGGTTTGCATATTAATATTTTACTGCTCTGGGGGAAAAAAAAGCAGCTATTGATAGACAAAGAATGAAAACTTATGAGACACCTGCTTGTCTATCCGCAGCAGGTCATTATTAAAGATGAACCCACTAGTAAACTCTGTGATTACTGTTCTAGTAAGGAGCACAGCAATTATCCCCAACTGCTGAAAAGTAGGGTACTGAGATTCTTGCCAAGATTTTGGCACCAGTACCTGCTAGGGATGTCAACATGTAGTTGACAATACGATTGACCAATAAGCCTAGACTTATTGGTTAATCTTGTTGACCACATGCATTCCCCCCCCCCCCCGCTTTGCCACCTCTGACACAGAGGCAGCAAGGGGAAAAAGCAGGACACGGTGCTGGGAGGAGCTACAACCTCTATCAGAGGCAGCAGCATAGGGCGGAGGCTGCTACAAAGCAGCCTCTGTGTGTGGGGAACTCGGACCACCCCGAGGCTTCGCAACAGCCTCCCCCATCCCCTTCTGCCCCACAGCAGCATCTGTCTGCTGGGAGTTTGGACCCCGCCTTGTGGACAGGGGCTGCTGCCTTTGTATCAGAGGCAGCAGTGTGAGCGGCAGGTAGCTAGTCTGCGCAGGGAGCTGGTTTTTAAACTAGTTCCCCTTGCAAACTGGCTCCCCGCTCTGCTGCTTCTCATACAGAGGCAGCAGCGTGGTGTGGCAGGAGGCTCCCCAGGAGTGGGCCTTGAGAGCAATGGTTGCCAGTCCCACCCCTAGGGACTATAGAATACTTGAGTAACCAATAAGAATTCACATGGTTACTCGACTATTCAATTACCCTCTAACATTCCTAATACCTGCTCCTAAACCTATTGTTAATGGATTTAGTGCCTGATAAATATGAAGTCCCTTCTATACCCATCTGACAGCTGGAAGGGAGGAGGATTCATCTTCATCCCAACCCCAAACACAGAGCTTCCTGGCTGCTATAGGTGTCTGCTAGGTTAGCCTTTTCCCAATCAACTGGTTAATACAAGAGTTGGGTCACCACAATTCTATTCCTCACCCAGCTTTCCTAACTCCTCCTCATAAAAATTCCAATACCTTCCTCCACTGCACCTCAAATCCTGTCCAGACAAGATTGAATTTGATACGATTGTCAGTTTCACAGCATCCAGCATTGTCACTATCATCAGTAAAACTAACTAAACTTATTATTTTCATATTTATTTTCACAGAGAAAAGATATTGAGGAACATTTAGGAAATAAACTAAAATACTCTATGTGGCTTCACAATGATGTATAGATAATAAAGTAATCCTTCTGACCAGAATTACATTTTCAATAACTGTCAAAACAAAATAAATAGTAAAGATCTAAACAGGTGACATTTACTTTAGAATCTGAAAGCTCACACAAAACTTCTTTTAGCATTTCAGTAACTATACACATACACCAGATTCTATTTTCTTACTCGTGAGCAAAATAATGAAATCAGGGAAACTGTTACTTCCTTGCATATCTAATAGATTTATTTTAGGAGACTAGCAGCTGACATGCAAAGCAAACTGCTGCCAATGCATATTAATTTCTTTATTAGAGTACATTCCTGATATCCAGAACATGCTCAGAAACATGTGTTTTGTCTGAACTTAACCTTCCAGGCCAGACAGATATTGCAGTAATAAACACAAGTAGACCTGATAAAAATGCTAGCAGGTAGCATTTTTTCTACAGTAAGAGTTCATAATGGCCAAACACAATTTTCCTGCTTCTCCAGAATCACAAAATAAATATGCTTCAGAGGGGTAGCCAAGTTATAAATAAACTAGAAATTTATCTGGCAATGCTCATGGCTTTAATTAAATTAATTTTTGATGTTCTTCATTTAAATCATCGCTCTGAGGTGGGGCTAGGGATGAGGGGCTCAGTATGCAGGCTTCCCAAGGGAGTGAGAACCACCCCACCCCTCTCTCACCACAGCAGTGTGAGGCAGGGTGCGAAGCACCTCTCCATGGCCGCTGCACTCCAGCAAGTACAGCTAGGAGAGGGGTGCATGTCTCCCAGCTAGAGCAAGTCCAGATATGTCTGCCCCCTAAGCTCCCCAACCAGATTAGGAAATGGAACAAACTGTGCACTTTCCCCTTACTCCCTGACAAATGGGAAGTCAGCAATGTTCCCCTATGAATGGGAGTGTGGGGGATCTTCAGCCCACCCTCACCTCCCTAAAGAGTGCCTGGATGGGAGGGAGGCATGAGGCTGGAGTAGTTCTGGATGGGGGGAGGGGAGGGTAGAGGGCGGTGAAGGTGCCCCCACCCAGCCCCTTTCACCTGCCTGGTGATTCTGTCTTATGGTTATATGAGTCCCCGTAAGCACAACCAAACCCTTACCTTGCTTTAAGTTATACTAAGAGGAAGCTGCATACCAAATTTGGTGGACTTAGCTCTTACCATTTAGGAGTTCTTGAACAAATGGACGGACAGATAGACAGACTCGCTTGCTCGCTGACAAACTCTCTCAAATATATAGTAGATAAGCAACGAAGAACAATGTGCAAATGAACACAAAATAAGTAAAACAAGATATTTATATAGGGAGTCTGCAACCCATTTTTTAACATAATTTGAGCATGAAAGGCATCTAAAACTCTGCAAACAAAAAGCCTCAATGATATTTATACGATTTCAACTATGGAGTTTCACTTAAAGTTAAAAAATTTTAAACAATATTGCCTTAGTTCTTTATGCCTCACCATTGATGTGCAGGTTGAACCTCTCTAAACTGAGACTCTCTGGTCTGACAACGGACCATGAATGCTCCAGGACCAGAGAGTCCCTATGGAGGGCTGGTGGCTGGGAGCCCTGCAGCGGGCCTGTGGCAGCAAAACAGGAGGCAGCAAGGCTGCTGCCCAGTGACAACACTGCCCAGCGGCACAACTGGAGCCCTATAGCAGAGCTGCTGCCCTGCAGCAAAACAGCCTGGCAGCACCAAGAGGCAGCGGGGCTGCCCAGTGACAGGGCCAGGAGCTCAGAAGTGGAGCTGCTGCCTGACGGCATAACCAGGAACCCGGCAGCCCTGCTGCCACCTAGGTGGAGCTACCTGGCAGGGCTGGGAGGTAGCAGGGCTACCGCTCAGCAGTACAAATGGAATCCATCAGCTGGGCTGCCACTCGGTGGTGCAACTACCCCGCAGGATTGGGAGGCAGTGGGACTATCTGGTGGCAGGGCCAAGAGTCCGGCAGCAGGGCTACCACACTGGGGCCGGTAACCCTGGGCACAGAGGGACCAGCGGCGGGGGGCAGCCAGCTAGGAGGCTGGCAGCCAGGCCATGGCTGGGGGGTGCCAGTCTTGGAGGAGGGACAGAAATGATCTCCCCTGGTCCAGGACCTGTCAGGTCCCAAGGGTGTCGGACCAGAGCGGTCCAACCTGTATATTATTATATACATGTGTACCTTATAACATCCTAGATTATTAATAATTAGCTCTTCTCAAACCTTTACATACATCCTCAACATCTCAAGAGGGAAGCAAGCATTATTACAGGCATTTGACAGATGAAAAAACTAAGGCAGTGAGGCTGAGATGGCAGCAGCAAGTTTAAGAGAGTATTTACACAAAGTTGTTCCCGACCAACTCCATGTGTGGTCACTTATTCTGGAACAAGAGTGTCACTGGGGGTAATACTAAACAGGAACAAGGCATGCTTGTTCCAAAATAAGAGTGTATACATACAGAGTTGGCTGGGAACAGCTTACTGCACTTTAAATTCACATTAACTGACCTACCTTAACCAGCATTAACTCTGAAATACAGACAAACCCTAAAGTGGAACTAGAACTCAGGAGCTCCAGTTGAAATCCAGTCCAAAAGGCCACAACATCTCCCATTCAAACAAAGAATGGGAAAAGGGTTATTTTTTACTTATACTTTTTTTTTTTTTTTTGCATTTCTTAAAATCTATGTAATGAAAATCCAGCATGATTGATGATCTCTGGATCATGACACACTTTTTGGCGTGTCTGCACAGTGCTAATTGTTCTTGTTTTCAGATGAGAAAGAAAGAGTAGAAGAGGGGAAGAAATTAAAACAAACTTCTTCCAAAACATACAATATCACACTGAAGACATTTAAAAGTACATATTTTATGAAAGCATTTGAGAATCCCTTCACTATTTCATTATGATAACTTATTTTACATGCAGTTTCACTTTCCAACTCTCATCTACTGTGACACAAGGTCACAAGATATTGATTGCAAACAAAACAGGGAAACGTTTACATTTAAACCAAAACTAAGAACTGTAATTAAAGACAAAAAATGAAAACAAGGTTTTGTAAAAGATTAAAAAAAAGCAACTTAAATTTTAGTGACTAAACTATTAAGCAGCGAGTCCTCTTGAAAGACCCTTGGACAGTTTACTGCTGCAGCAATTTTGAGACACAGAAAAACATGACTTGTATCATGAGCATTCCAATGACTATTGAAGTCTGAGGGGATAGGAGAGACACAAATGAAGAACACACTGACATAAGAACAACCGTGCCAAGCAATTGCGTATCTTTGCACCCAAAAGCCTACACTTAGGCAGCAGTAAAAATAGAGATACAAGCGCATAAAATGACAACATAAGACCATTAATTTTGCAGAATGCCAAAGCAATGTTCACTCTGCTCAAGGAATGTTAAAATGTGTTTCACTATGTCAGTGTAACTGCTGAAAATTTCATTTATATGCATTGTAGAGGGGAGCAGGCAGCTCAGTGCACACTGGCTCCTACCTGCCCACCCTGCACTGCTGCCTCTGCTACAAGAGGGGCAGGCTTAAAAGCTGGCTCCCCGCTTGCACCAGGTCCCTGCCCCCCCCCCACGCTGCTGCCTCTGTATGGGGGGGGGGGCTGCGTGACACCGATGACCCCAAGCTCATCAGTTAACCGTGTAAGTGGTTGCACATTCACACATTCTGCTGCAGAAGAAATAACGAAGGTCCCAAAACTCTTGTTCAGTATAAAACCCCCATTTTACAGATGGGAACATGGAGGTGAAGAGAGAGGAAGTGACTTCCCCACACAGCACGTCTGTGATGAACAGGAAACTGAACTGGGGCTTCCCCAGCCCAGGGCCATGAGCCCCCAGGATGCAATGGGAATGGCTTGATGCACCCAGCATGAGCGGTAGGACGGGGGAGCGGGCAGGGCCTCCAGGGGAAGGGGCGGTGGGGGCTCCCCCTTAGGGAGTGGAGGGAGCTTCCATCTCCCAGCGCTGGGAGCGGGGGGAGGCCGTCCCCACGGCAGCAAGCTACTCGGGCTTTCCACCCTCGGCCAGCGCGCGGAGGGGCCGTTGGCCAGCGGCCATTAGGGAGGGCTCCCGCTCAGCCTTCTGCCGCACGTGGAGCAGGCGGGGCGGTTTAGAACGGGCGGGGGGAGGGGGCGCTCTCTCAGGAACAGCCCCCACCCCGGCGGGAGGCGGCAGCCGCAAGCTTCCCTTAGTAAGGGATTCGCGTCGCCCGCCCCCTGCGCGCGCCGGGTCGGTCCTGAGGGGCGGGGGGAAGGAGAGGGACGCAAGCACCGCACCTACCCTCTCCTGCGTGAGACTCTTCCTGATGCTACTGCCCGGCTGGCCGGGGGGGAGGGGGGCGGGACAGGCGAGGAGACTGACAGGCCTTTCGGCCAACCAGCAGCCGCAGCGAGACGTCACAAGGGGCTGGGCGGGAAGGAAGGAAGCAAGCCCTGGAGATAGGCACCGTGGCACGGTCCTGGCGTGCGCCGGCCTAGGCCGGGATCCCCAAGAGTAGCCGCTGTCCCACCCCCGGGCTGCAGCGTCATCCCAGGAACTCCGCGTCACTGTCCTCATCCCCCTGTGCTGGGGGCGGGGCTCTCGCTGAGCCTGGGGCCCAGTGCCACTCAAGGGCTAGTGGTGCGCTTCAGACACAGGCAGCCCCAGCCCTGGCTCCGTCCTGGAGACAGTGGCCCAGGCAAAGGCCTGGCACTGGTGGTGGATAAGCAGCTGGACCTGAGCTCCCCATGGTAGCCAAAGGGGCTAATGCAAAGAGCCCTGCACGATACAAAAACCTCTATCTGCAGCTGCAAACATGATCCGTGGAATGTGGAGGTTTCTAGATACAGAATGTGCATCTGTAGCCACAGATTTGCAGGGCTTTACTATTGTAACCCTAGAAGGTGTAAACAGGAGTCACAGGTTGAAGCGAAGAGGTTATTTTACTTCTGGATTTGGCACTGGTGTGATCACTGTTGGAATCTTGTGACCAGTTCTGGTGTCCACAGTTGAAGAGGGATGTCAATAAATTAGGATTCAGAGAAGAGTCAGGAGAATGATTAACGGATTAGAAAATGTGCTTTATAATGACAGACTCAAGGAGCATAATCTATTTAGTTTAGCAAAGAGAATGTTAGGTGGTGACTTGATTACAGTCTAAATGCCTACTTAGTATGGTGACCATATTTTCTGAACCAAAAAGAGACACATTAGTCACTCACGCCCCCTGAAACCACTAGCCATGCCCCTTAGGCCCTGTCTGCCTACCACAAGAAGTCCCACCCCTGGGGTAGTACTTCCAGGATCAAGGTGAACACATGACCAGAAATAAGCAGTATCATGTGATCCCCTCTAAAAACTCCTCCCACCAGGGATGGGTTTGGACCCCATAGGAGCCTCCCCCATGCAACTATACTGCAATTCCATTAACCTAGGGTCCCATGACACTGAAGTGTTAGGGGTTCAACCTCCATTCACTATGAGAGCCAGGATCAGAGACCTATTACTTGCAGTGTAGCTGAAGCCTCATTTGACTCAGGGCCTGGGAATCAGCTAGAACTATCCCACAATTTCATGGGACAGCTTCCATAGTCTTCTTAATGGATAATGCTTACCAGTTCCAATTAACTGGTAATCAGAGGGAACTGGAGCAGCTACCCACCTGCTGCAAGAAGGCGGCTGCTCCAGGCCACAGAGGGCCTGCTGCAGACAGGGGTTGCTCTTGTCCGGAGCAGCTTGTCTCTGGGAAGCCCGGGGACTCCACAGTCAGGGACTGGGCCAGTGTCCAGAGCAGCCTCTCTCTATGGGGAGTCCAGTTTGTTGTGGACAGGAGCTAGTCCGGAGGGGGCTGGGAGCTGGTGGCAGCCCCAATGTGACCTAACATTAACCAGTTAACCGATTAATGGGAATTTATAATGAGATGTACTGCAACTACATTTTTTGAAGTTACTGCAAAACTATCAAGTGTCTTCCATTTCCACAAGCCAGAATGACAATACTGAACCATGATAATTACAGGTTGGAGAAGACTATGTGACTAACCCTCGCTACCACTTCTTGAAAGGTATATTTCCTATGGAGATCAATGGGGCTGGCCTATTTTATATGTAAAACTCCTGAGAAATGTATCTGTCGATACCATGATAGCAATGCCTATATTATGTAAATAATACCTAATAATAATTGCCAAATGAGACCATTTCCTAACCTGCTTACAAAGTGCCTGATCCAATTTAAATTTTAAGCTAGGATTGGGCCCAAAGCAATCTGTTGATATTACCTAAGAAGTTCCAGTTAACATTTAGGCTACATCGACACTGCATTATTTTTGCAGAAGAGGAAATGCAAATGAAGCATTCATTAGCATTTCTCACAATCTCATTTGCATAGTCTCTTCCGATCCTTTTTGCGGAAGACGTTTTTGCACAAAAAAATGCAGTGTAGACAGGGCCATTTTGTGCAAAAAACCCTTTTGCACAAATAGGGTTGCCAGATGATTTCAACAAAAATACCGAACACACTTGACATTACATCACAATCTACATTACATCTTATGTAGAAAATACCGGACATTTATATTTTCTCAATTTGTTTCCCAAACAGAAAGCTCAAATACTGGACTGTCCAGTTCAAAACCGGACACCTGGCAACCCTATGCGCAAGAACCCTGTAAACCTGGTAGAGACATTCTTTGAAGACAATTTGAGAGACTTTGAATTTATTTCTTCTGACAGCAGCACTTTCTCTCACTGGATGTGGGGTCTTTAGCACAGGTTTCACTTTGTGTGTCAGAATAACTCAGAAATGTGTTGTTACAGCTAACTCCATTCAGGTCTAGGCAACCTGCAGCCCAAAGACAGAAGAACAAATCCCTTGAAGCTGGAAGTCAAAACATCTCACATCTTCATAGAATTCTCAAAGGGCTTGTTTACCCAAACACGCAAGTCATGACAATTCTCTCTAGAGAGACACAATACATCCTTCCTCTCTGTGAATGCACCAAGGCTACGTCTACACTCAGGGGTGGCCCTAGACTAGCTGCCAGCAACTGGTGCCCTAGGTGAACCATGCAATCAGCGCCGCTGCCCCCCCCAATCCCAAGGGCAGATATAGGCTGAGGTTTTTGGTTCTGTGGCTGGGGATGGAGATCGGGGGGATGGGGAGTGGGAACAGGTTGCCAGTGGGGGGAGAGAGGCCCCTGCACCTGCCTCCTCCCAGGATTCCCCCCCCCGAGGAAAGCCGGCACGCGCCTCTCCCGGGGCGACCCCCCTCCCGGGGCGCAGGGAAACCCCCACGCGCCTCCTCCCCTGGGGCCGACCCCACTCCCATGGCACAGAGAACCCCTGCACGTGCCTCTCCCAGGGCCGACCTCTCTTCCTGCAGCGCGGGGAAACCCCCCCGTGCGCCTCCTCCCCCGGGGCCAACCCGCTCCTCCTGCGGCGTGGGGAACCCCCCCCGTGTGCCTCCTCCCCCGGGGCCAACCCGCTCCTCCCGCGGCGCGGGGAAACCCCCATGCATCTCCTCCCCCGGGACCGAACCACTCCTCCCACGGCACAGGGAGCCCCCACGTGCCGCCTCCCCCAGGGCCAACCCCACCCCCCCCCGCGGCATGGGGAAAGTCCTGCGCGCCTCCTCCCCTGGGGCCAACCCCCCTCCCACGGCCAGAGAACCCCTGCACGTGCCTCTCCCGGGGCCAACCCCCACTCCCATGGCGCAGGGGAAGCCAGTGCGTGCCTCCCCTGGGGCCGACCCTTCTCCTCCTGTGGCACGGGGAAATCCCCGTGTGTCTCCTCCCCCGGGGCCGACCCCACCTTCCGCGGCACAGGGAACCCCCGCGCACCACCTCCCCCCGTTCCTCCTCTGGGGCCGACTCACTTTCCTGCAGCGCAGGGAAGCCGCCGCACTCCTCCTCCAGGGCTGAAGCCAGGCATTACGGGAAGGGGAAGTGGCAGGGAATTTGGCACCCCATATAACTTGGCGCCCTAGGCGGCTGCCGAGTTTGCCTATAGGCACGGGCTACCCCTGTCTACACTGCAGGCTTCTTGCACAAGAAGTGTTTTGCACAAGAGTTTTTGCGCAAGAGCATGTCCACACTGCCACGTGCTTTTGCGCAAAATATGTGCTTTTTTGCGCAACAGCGTCCATGGCAGTGTGGACGCTCTCTTGCGCAAGAAAGCTCTGATAGCCATTTTAACCATAGGGGTTTCTTGCGCAAGAAACCCCTGTTACCCGTCCACACTGCCTTCTTGCGCAAGAGCTCTTGCGCAAGAAGGCTTATTCCTCATGGGGAGAGGAATGACTCTTGTGCAAGAAGCCATCTGTTCTGACGCCTTACTGTAAATTTACGTACCAAGAACGCATGTGCAGTGTAGATACTCCACAAGTTTTTGTGCAAGAAGCCTGCAGTGTAGACATAGCCCAAGTGTTTCCACATAGTATGTTAACACGTTGTTTAAATCATCAACTGCTTGAGTGAGGAAGTCTCACAAAAAGTCTGTCCATCCACACTGGAGTGACATGGTGATTTCAACACCATGGTAACAGACTCAATCTCTCTGTGGGCACTTCTGGAGCAACAGGGAGCCTGGGGCAGTCTCTCAGGGGGAAAGGCCAGGAGTACCTCTTTTTCAGTGATTCTCAACCTTTTTGGCCTGTGGACCACCTGGCTCAATGCAAACCTTTCTGCAGACAACCAGCTGCTAATGGAAACTCACAGTTAATTACATAATTACACCTGAGCCATTTTTCTAGTGCTGCAGCTAGAAAGAATGGATTAATTTAAATTATTAAAAAGATTAACATGAAAAAGTTAAAATGCTTAGTTTATCAAACTTAATTTTAAATAAAATAAAATATTAACTTATGTCCAACACAAGAGGCTTCAATGTTTTCTTTATTTTTGGCAGGGGTGGGGAATCTTTTTTGGGTAAGGGGCCATTGATCCACAGAAAAATCAGTTGGGGACCACACAAGCGAGGAGCAAAAGAACACCTCCCAAAACCCCCAACCCTCACTGAGACACCTCACTCCTCTGGCATTCCAGCCCGAAGAGGTGAGGGGAAGGAACAGGGAGGACTAAGGTTCAGGTCTTCCCATAGGTCAGATTTACTTTTCTGGTGGATTTTACGGAGCCGCCTTAGGTTCTGGGGTGGGGACAAAAATGAGGGGTTCAGTGTGTGACAGGGCTGTCAGTGAGTGGGATGGGGTGCAGGATGTTGGAAGGAGGTGGGAGGCAGAAGAGGTAGAGGTTGCGAGGTCTGGGGGGGGGCAGCTGAGATAGGGTGCAGAAGCTGACTAGGAGTAGGGTGTCTGGCCCAGGGGAGGGAGCAAGAGCAGAAGAGGGTGCAGTGTGTGGCCAGAAGGAAGTGTGCAGGAGCAATGGTGGATGCAGGAACAGACTAGGTGGTAGGGTGCCTGGCAAAGAGGGAGGGTGCAGGAGCAGACTGAGGTTAGGTGTCTGGCCAAGAGGGAGGGTGCAAACTCTGGCCAGGAAGGAGAATACAGGAGCGGATCGTGGGTAAGTTGTCTGGCCAAGAGGGAGGATGCAGGAGCGGACTTGCGGTAGGGGTTGGACCAGATATGGGGAGGTCATTTCAGGCCCCTTGCTGCCACCCCCTATACTGGGCTTCCCGGCTCCTCCTTTCCCCCAAAGCCCAACTGAGCAGCGTGTCGGTTCCCTGAGCCCCCACCAGCCCTGCTGAGTAGTGTGCCGCTTGTCCACCCTCCTCCTAGCCCCCAGCCACTTACTTGCTTTTGCGTGCTCCCAATAGGCAATGCCTCCTGATGCTACTATTGGCTGGATTCTCCAGCTGCAGGGAAAGCCTGGGAAGTATCCCTGATGCCTACGGTCCCCTGGCCGGGGGAGGAGGAGGAGAATCAGCTGCACAGCCACTTCTAGCTGCATTTGGAGCCTGGGGACTTTCCGGGACATTTCAGTGCTTCACGGGGCACCAGGACAGGACATTAAAAATGAGGACTGTCCCAGGAAATTCAGGATGGATGGTCAGCGTACTACTTGGGGAACAAATATTTAATAACAGGCTCTTCCATCTGGAGAGAAATGTATAACATGATCCAATGGCTAGAAGTTGAAAACAGACAAATTCAGACTGTAAATAAGGCATCATACATTTTTAAAAGTGAAAGTAAACCACTGGAACAATTTACCAAGGGTTCCGGTGGATTTGTCATTCCTGAGAATTTTGAAATCCAGATTGGATTTTTTTTATAAAAGCTGTGCTTTAGGAATTCTTCTAAGGAAATTCTATGGCCTGTGTTATACAGTATAGGGTTGCCAACTTTCTAATAGCACAAAACTGAGAACCCCTGCTTTGCCCTTTCCACAAGGCCCTGCCCCCTCTCACTCCATCTGCCCTCTGTTGCTCACTCTCCACCATCCTGACTTTCACCAGATTGGGGCAGAGGTTGGGATGCAGTGGGTAGAGGCTCTTGACCTGCAGGAACGCAAGCAGGAAGGTCAGGGCTCTGGCAGGGGTGCAGGCTGAGGTGCAGCTGGGGATGAGAGATTGTGGTATAGGATGCGGCTTGGAGTTGGGGGTTGTAGAGTCCCAGAGGAGCTTACTGCAGCTCTCAGGAAATGCTCACTAGGTCCCTGTGGCCCAGGAGGCTCCATGCATTGCCATCCCTTACTGCCCCCCATGAGATTAAATTTGTATATGCACACACATGGGATTTTTATTTGCCTTCTGGGTTTTGAGGTTCTATTATTTTACATTTTTAACATTTTTTCAGCCAACATAACAGCTAGAAACTATTCTTTTTAAATAAAACCCAATACGTTAATGTAAGTATATTCTTGCTGAGCTGCATTTTAAGAAAAACACCGTCATGAAATTTGTGATAAAATTGTGACAGCTGGTAACACTGGAGCCCAAGGGTGGCCTGGCCTTGTTACAGTCCTACACTGTCATTCACTGAGGCATCTCAAAGTAACCTGCCCTTTTTTATTTCTTTATGATTTATAAAGAGACCTGGAAGGATTTTTTTTAACTTTAGACTATCAGGACTATCGTGTCTGATTTGGAGGACTCAGGAGACTGAGAATTTCCTCTTTACTAACAAGAATTTCTATACCATTTGTAGGACATTGGGAATTAAATAAAATTAACTTGTAAAAGCAGCAAATAAAAATTATTTTCTTTACAATTAAATTCCCTTCACATGTATGATACTTATGATGTCATGATCCTACTAATTATCCTGTGAGGCAACTGTTCCAGGGAAAACACAGCAGCCAAGACTTGAATTTGTCATTAAAAAACATGGAAGGAAATAAACAAAAGATGTCAGACCTTCCTTATACTGCTGTAAAGAAGAAAAGAGGGCAATAGTATTTTTATTATTTTATTTATTAATAGGTAGCAGGTTTAGAACAAACAAAGGGAAGTATTTCTTCATGAAACACAGTCAACCTGTGAAACTCTTTGCCAGAGACTAGGACTTCAACAGGGTTCAAAAAAGAACTAGATAAATTCATGGAGGGTTGGTCCACCAATGCTTATTAGCCAAGATGAATAGGAGTGGTGTTCCTCACCTCCCATTTGTGGAAATTAGGTCAAATTGCAAAGTATTAATATAAACACAAATATGTGGGGACAAAATTAGAAAGGCCAAGGCACAAAATGAGATTAAACTAGCTAATGACAGCTAATTTAACATCTCTCTACATGTCTTGGGTTGTGTTGCTTCATTGTTTCAGTCTTAGTTCCCTATCTTTCCAGTCTCTGTCCCCTTTGAGTATTTTTAATTGCTTCCTTGCTTCCCCTTTTTGTTTATTCCCTTCCTCTTTCTCATTTCTTTTTTTTTTTTAAGCTGATCCTGCTGTGGATACACCAGTCATTTCAACACGAACATTTGTTTTGTGAGACTCTACCAGCTAACATCTGGCATTACATACGGAAAGAAAAGGATTTTTTTTTAATAGGAAAAGGCAGGAAGGAAAAGCACCTGAATTAACTAGGGAAAATTCTAACTAGAAAACTACACTAATAACAATCTTATCTGCTATGAAGAATGTAGCGCTGCTGGGTTCCTACTAAGTCTGAAGTGGTTGAGAAGGAACTGAGGGGTGGTGGATGACACACGTGTCGGCACGCTCACTACGGCATGAGTAGCATCGCGTCTGCACGTTGGCACCCAGGGTACTGCTGCTAAAAAGTTCCAATTATAAGTGCAGGGGTGCCAAGACAGACACATATTATGGAGCACCCACTGGGACACTCCTTGAAGAAAAAAGAAGTTACTCAACTTGTGCAGTAACGATGGTTCTTCGAGGTGTGTGTCCCCGTGCGTGCTCCACTGTGGGTGCTGGGCTCGTCCCAGCACCGCAGATCGGAGATCTTTTAGCCGTTGTCTGCCGGACCACGCATGTGCGGCCATCTTGCAGCTTTTTGCTCCATTTGTGGTCGCGCGGTCCAGCTCCGCCAGTTCCTCCTGATCATCGAAGCCTGGAAGACATAAACAACAGACTCCGAAGAGGGGAGGAGGGCAGGTCGTGGAGCATCCACGGGGACACACACCTTGAAGAACCATCATTACTGCACAAGGTGAGTAACAACGTCTTCTTCTTCGGGTAGTGTCCCCGTGGGTGACTCCACAGCAGTAGCCGGACTGAAGGCAGTGGGTTCAGAGTCAATGAGCTGCCACTGTGGAAAGAACTGCAGCGTCTACTGTTGCGTCAGTCATAAGTATGTTTGATAGCGCATAGTGTTTTGCAAATGTAAGGTCCAACGACCAAGTGGCCACTTGACAAATGTCTTTTAGGGGAACTCCCCTTAGGAAAGCTGCCAAAGAGCCATTGCCCTAGTAGAGTGGGCCCTTATGGTGTGTGGAAGTGGCTTGTTCCTTAATTCGCAACGTAGGATGCAGGAAACTATTATTTTTGAAATTTGTTATGTAGACAGTGAGCGACTCTTGGAACAGTCATCCAGTGAAACCAATAGATGTTGGGACTTTCGCAGATCACGAGTTCTCTTGATGAAAAAGGCCAAGGCCCTGCGGACATCAAGGGAGTGCAGTCTTGCTTGATGCTCTGAGGAACGTGGCTTGGGATAAAAGATGGGAAGAATAACAGGCAGGGGCAGCCCATCAATATAGGCGAACTAGGCGGTCGCCTAGGGTGCCAAGTGAAATGGGACGCCAAATGGTGGTGCAATATCATTGAGGGGTTTGGAGGTGGGGGCGCCGATTGCACGGTTCGCCTAGGGCGCCAGTTGCTGGCAGCTAGTCTAGGGCCGCCCTGATAATAGGTTCATTTTTATGAAAGGAGGAGTTAACATTGGGCAAAAATGAAGGTTGGGGACGTAGAATGACTCCCTGTGCTGTAAAGATGGTATGGGGGGAGTAGCCACGAGGGCCTCTAATTCTCCCACTTTGTGAGTCGATGTGATACAACCTTCATGGTTAAGGTATGGAAATCGCATGTGGCCAAGGGCTCAAATGGCAGACGCATTAAGGTTTCAAAGACCAAGTCTAGGTTCCACGGGTCCAGAGGTTTCCTGTGTTCAGGGAAAAGATTAGTCAGGCCCTTCATGAATCTTCTCGTAGTCGGATGGGAGAAGGCGGTATAACCATCTATAGGTTGGTGAAACGCTGTAATGGCTGCCAGATGCACCTTGAGAGATGAAAGGGCGAGCCCAAGGTGCTTGAGGTATAAAATATAGTCCAAGATCGAGTGTAAAGAAGTTTTGCTGGGGTCTAGATTCTTGCCAGAGCACCATTCTCGGAATCTTCGCCACTTATGAAGGTAAGTATTACGAGTTGAAGATTTTCTGCTATGTAATAGCATGTGCTTGACCGCATGGGAACAACTTATTTCCTTTCGTTGGAACCAATTAGGAGCCATGCGGACAAAGTGAGGTGATCCGGTTGTGGGTGTAGAATTTTCCCACAATCCTGTGTCAGCAGATCAGGTCGACTCGGAAGACGATATGGAGGATGAGGCGACATACGGAACATGTAAGGAAACCAAGTCTGGTGCGGCCAGAATGGTGCTATTAAAATCACTTTTGCTTAGTCCATAATTACCTTCTCCAGGACCTTGGGAATTAGGGGAATGGGAGGGACTGCATATAGGAGACAATGTCCCCCGTTGTAGAGGAAAGCATCCCCCCTGGATGCGTGGCTGATGCCTGCCCTCGAGCAATATTGCGTGCACTTTGCGTTGTACTGTGTGGCGAAGAGGTCCACTGATGGGTGGCCCCAATGGTCGAAAAGTGTGTGAAGAACATCTGGGTGCAGTTCCCATTTGTGTTGTTGGGCAAAGCGCCTGCTGAGCACTTCTGCCGTGATGTTGTCCTCCCCAAGAAGGTAGGCTGCTGCAAGAGTCGCGTTGTGTCGGTTGCAGAAGTTCCACAAGTGTACAGCTTCCATGCAAAGGGAGTGGGAACGAGCTCCTCCCTGTCTGTTTATATAATAGACTGTTGTCATATTGTCTGTGAGTACCTATACTCCTTGGTTGCGGATAAGTGGGAGAAAGTCCTTGCAGGCATTGGAGACAGCTGGGGTCGGTGGAACAGTATACCTGCCAACATGTTGTGGGGGATAGTCCACCATTTTAGAGATTGTCTGACTATGGGAGGTACGACCACCATTCTGTGTACATCGTGACTGTGAGGAGCGTATATCATGGATACCCAATGTTGAAGACATCAAAAGTGCAGCCTTGCATTGGCTACGAGGTATGTCGTCGCTGCCATGTGGCCTAGGAGCTGCAGGCAGGTAAGTATAGGAACCGTGGGACTCGTGGTAAGGATCTGCACAAGATCTTGGATGGCAAGAAGTCTGGAAGCAGGTAAGTAAGCGTGCAACGTAATGGATTTCGAGGCGGGCTCCTATGAACTCTATAGATTGTTGTGGTATGAGGGACGACTTTTGGACATTGATTATGAGACCCAAGGCATCGAACAGAGACCTTGTCATGTTGACTGCTCATAATGCCTTGTCGAAAGAGGGCGCTCAGAGGAGGCAGTCCAGATAGGGAAAAATGATGATTCCTAGTTGGCGAAGGAAGGCCGCGACTACTGCCAGCGTTTTGGAGAAAACCCTGGGGGCTGATGATAGGCCGAATGGAAGGACCTTGTATTGATAGTGGTTGGCACCTACCAGGAAGCAGAGGAATCACCTGTGAGCCGGGTGAACGGTAATATGGAAGTAAGCATCCTGTAAATCGAGGGATGCAAACCAATCATCGTGTTCAAGTGCTGGTATGAGCATTGTTAGTATCGCCATCTTGAAGCGCTGCTTGAGGCGGTACTGATTCAGCCGCCGAAGATCTAATATGGGTCTCCAACCCCCAGATTTTTTCTCTGTTAGGAAATAGTGGGAGTAGAAACTCCTCCCTTGGAAGGCCTCTGGTACCCTCTCTATTGCTCCAATGTCGAGTAAATGAGCCACCTCCTGTTTAAGAGGAGGATTCGTGAGATGGGTCCCTAAAGAGGGACGGAGAAGAAGGGGTGGGGCGGCGGGAAGTAAAGGGGATCACGTAGCCTGATGTTATAAGCTGCATGACCCATCGATCTGATGTTATTGTGGCCCAGAGGTGTTGAAAGGGCCTTAAATGGTGATGGAAGAGCGCAGTGGTGGCATTGTGAGTGGCCAGTAGTTAGATGGTTTGCAGTCCCTTGATGCACGTGTTAAACCTGCTGCTTGCTTGGTTGTTGATGTGCTGGTCTGGCAGCTTGTGGGCGCCGCCTCTGGGGACGCTGCCTGGGTCATTGAGGGTCATACTGGCGTGCCTGTGAAGGTGCGTATGAAAAAGGCCTCTGCCTCTGGTACGGTGTGTATATTCTACGACTGTATGGTGGTATATACATGCCAAGAGTTCTGAGTGTTGTGCATGAGTCTTTACCGGAGTGAAGGACCTGGTTAGTCTTTTCAGCAAACAGGGTTTGCCTATCAAAAGGTAGGTCCTCTACTTTATTTTGGAGCTCCTTAGGTACTGCTGCCATGTGTAACTATAAAGCCCTGCGTATGACCACAGACGTAGCTGTAGTCCGGGCTGCTGCGTCGGCTGTGTCTAATGTGACGTGAAGCGCAGAACAGAAGGCTGTGTATCCCTCCTGCATAATAGCTTTAAGGACTTAACGTTTACTCTCTGGAAGGTGTTCAAGGAGAGGAACTAGTTTGGCATAATTATCATCAAAGTTATGATTGGCCAATAGGGCAGAGATGTGGAGTGTTGAAGTTGCCATATGGAGTGTTGAAGTTGCTGACGAGTACACCTTCCTGCCTAGGAGGTCCAGCTGTTTGCTGTCCTTATCCCAAGTGGTGTTCTTGTAATGGGGTACTTTGGCCCTCTGCTGCGCCGCGTCCACAACCAACGAGTTAGGTTGCAGATGGTTAAATAAAAATTCCATCCTCTTAGCCAATGACATACAGCAAACTTTTGTCGGCCATCTCGAGTATCACCTCATCCAATGGGAGGGTGACTTTGAAAGAGTGCAAGGGGTGTAGATTTCGCAGCAGGTGGTGTTGCTTCTGTTGAACCTCCCCCAGTTGGACATTCTGACTGTTGGCGACCCTTTTAAACGGTTCTTGAAAATCCTTCAGGTCGTCTGTCGGATAGATATATAATGGGATGGATGAGAGGGCCGCACTGGAGATGGAGCAGGCGGCTCTGGGGAAAATGCTTCCAGTTCTGGGCTTGGAGATGGTGTGGGAAGTTTGTGGGTCTTCTTTCTTTCCTTGGTCGGTGCCGGGGAATGATGTATGGGCGGTGTGGGTGGCGTCGATGCAGGAGTCATTATCACCCATGTGTAAGACGGTTCTGTATCGGAACGATGTGTCGGTGCTGAAGCAGGCGGTGCCGATGGAGTCGGTGTGGACGGGACGAGCACCAACGAGCCTGGTGCTGACATGCATGGGGTGGACCGTGCCAGTGCCAGGTCCGGTGCCGATACAGCCAATAGGCTCGGTGCCAATGATGTTGGTGCTGGGGTGGGTGCCGGCCTCGGTGCCAACATCTGTCTCGGTGCGGCACGCACTGCTGGGCTCGGTGCCGATGTACTGCGCATCTGTTTCTCCTTTTCTGGTCTGTGGGTCACCGTCAATCCAGAGGTGCCCGGCTTGTCTCCCGTGCTCCCTCTAGTCGGTGGTAGAGAGTGGGATGGGGAGAGGGTTTTCTTTTTCTGCGCCACCTTGGGAGAAGTACAGCGGGGCAGCATGGCTGAGGAGTCCGATTGTGGATGAAGGGCCTTGTCAAACAGCAACATTTTGAGCATGTCACGGTCACAACATGCCCGGGCAGTCAGTTTAGTACAGTGGGGGCACTTTTGAGGTATGTGTCCCTCACCGAGGAATCTTATACAAGGCGCGTGGTTGTCTGAAGCGGGCATGGATTCCTTGCATGTGGCGCACTTCTTGAATCCTGGGGATCCAGACATTTTGACAAATATTACTGTATATTTCTTTTTCTTTTTCTTTTTTTTTTAAATGCACCAACTAAGAACTATGAACCAACTATAACTATGAGTAAACTGTACAACTAACTATAACAACTTTTTCCCTTCTCTCAATTCCTGTCAGGAAAGACACGAGGGGGAGCTGTTTCTCCATCTGCATCCAAAAAACCCCCTCTTGCGCAAGAGCCATTCTTCCTGAAAAGAGGAGGAAGAACAGTTTATGGAAGAGGGGGGTTTTGCATAAAAAGGAGCAGTCTACACAACTCCTTTTTGCGCAAAAGCGGCCCCTAATTAATTATGCAAATGAAGTATGACAATATGCTAATCTGTGCTTCATTTGCATTGGCTTTTGCGCAAGAAGGAAGCAGTATAGATGTAGCCTGTGTGTCTCTTTGTGTGGGAGAGTTAAACCAGGAGTTGAGAAAGCAGGCAAGGTACCTTATACAAATCAAATTCCAACACTCTATTTTGATTGGCTCTCCTGGCCCCCTGGCCAACACCCTTGCTAGCTACCTGAGTTTAACCCCGTAGTCACCGGGTGCTGGTCAGCACTCCTCCTATCATTACAAGCAACTTCCTGCAAGAATGGATAATTGGCAACTTTTCTTTCCCCTTGCTTGTCCTCTGTTCTCGTCTCTGGTGCTCCCTGTTACTTCTCTTCAAAACTTCTATACAGGCTACTTAAATGAAGGTGACTGGCAGTCCTCAAGACTCAGTCATTCCTATTTATTCAAAAGTATCTCCAACAGGGATATTTGGACTTTGAAGCCCAAGCTTTACAGCACCCGGGACAGGATTTAGATGCATGGTATTGGTCTAGTGATTAAAAGAAATTAAAATGCAAGTTTAGGTAAGAGTGAGAAAAATACTGATACCAAGATTAAGAGAGGCTACACATAACTAATTTTATCTGACTATTAAGATTTCATTTAGACGTGCATTTCAAGATATTTTCCATCTAGTAATTACTCACATAATCTCTGTCCATTTAGACAGACATTGCTTTGTATGTGGAAATAGTATCTTAATTTCATTTTTCCCCACAAGAGAGAACAAACAGAGAACTTTCATCAAACTCAAATTAGATGCCCATTACTAGACCTCACATGGGATGGAGAATTTACTGCTCCTTGGGCAGTTGTTTCTTGGGTTTGTATAATTCAAACAAAGTTCTTAGCTATTATGGTGCTAAGTACTTTAGAAATGCTGATTAGCAAGCAGGATATTTTTATGGCCTCAAATATTCAGAAAACTGATATTTATATCAGCCTTGCAAAAGTATACTCTCACATGCCAGTGGCAAGTAATTTTTTCCCCCACCAACATCTGGGTAAATGGTAGAAAAGCAGATCTTGTGTCTGATCATTTTGATGACACTTTTTTAAACCTGATTTACAATATAAGGAATATGGTCACATGTTCACTATTGTTAGCAGTTGAGAAATGAGAAATTATTTTGTTGGTACCGTTGAATTAGTTTAATTAGCAATGCCAGTCAAATTCCATAGGCCATCTGAAGAAACAGACGTTACAATCATTTCAGTACATATCTGCTGTAATTAAGCCCTAAATTTATAAACAAGAACAATTAGCTGTCACTTACACTCTTCAATAAATGAGCAGACACTCTTATTAGAATACAACAGTGACGTCTAAAATGAGCACATGATTTGTGAAAGGCCAAAGTCTTCCTTGAGATGCTAAAATAATATATTCCAGCACTCAAAGGGTTGCGGGGGAGGGCTTTGAGGATTGCTAGTCATAAGACAAAACAAAAATATACCCATTTCAGCCATCACTAGGGTCATTTAATATTGACATACCCAAAATGTAACCTCTTGAATTTTTCTCAATGTCCAGATGTTGATGAAAAACGATTATCCTTAGCCTACCAAAACTAAAGGCTAGAGTACAAACTTCTCAATTGTATGTCCCAGCACCTTTAGAGGGATTGCATATGAGTTTGTGCACATTACACCAGTCTCTTACTTGCTCTGTCTGCTAATTTCTTATGAGGGAATGGTCTAAACCAGGGCTACTCAACTTTGGAAGCCCGAGGGGCCGCAATAATAATCACAGCACATGCCGAGGGCCGCAACTTAAGTGTGGTTGCATATACTTGCACATATATGCAAATAGCTTCTTTCATACTGACGAGCATGAATACAAAGATTAGGGCAAGACTACACAACACACAGGCCCCATTTAAGTCAATTCTGCTATTAATAAAATGCAATATTTACCCAATTTCCACCCATATGACAGCACTTTTAATAACCAATGACAGTCCAGGAATTTAACTACTAAAACGCATATCAACAGAAGACCATTATATTGACTATTTTTTGTTTTGGCTCCCACCCGCGGGGCTGTGTGTTGAGGCCCACGTAAACCCAAACTGCACCGCGGGCCACAAACAAACGGGCCACATGCAGCCTGCGGGCCGCATATTGAGTAGCCCTGGTCTACACAATCCTGCTCTCTGAAAAACTAGAGAGCCAACTTCAGTCTTTTGCCATATACCACATAAACAAACAATGCAAGGACAGAACAGGTACAGTACAAAATGAATCAATGTGTAAATTGCAATAAATTCTGGTTTTATTTTTTGCTAGGTCACGGAGCTATGATTTTAATATTGTTTCAGCTTTCAATTGGAAAGATCAGGCATTAGAAGCAACTATCATGGAACAAAAGGATGTGGTGGCCCTTCTGCTTTCTCAGTGTACTTAACATATAAGAAGCAGTCAGAGAACAGAGCTAGTAACTAAGGGTATGTCTAGACTATATGGCTCCGTCGACGGAGCCATGTAAACTAGTTTACCCGGTATAGTCAATGAAGTGGTGATTTAAATAATCCCCGCTTCATTAAAATAAACATGGCCGCCGCTCTGTGCCGACGATCAGCTGATCCGGCACAGCGCGGCAGTCTAGATGCAGATCTGTAGGCTGGGGAAGCCTTTGGCTACCGATCCTGTAAACCTCGTTTCACGAGGCATAAGGGATCGGTCACCAAAGGTTTCCCCAGCCGACAGACCCGCATCTAGACTGCCGCGCTGTGCCGGATCAGCTGATCGTCGGCACAGCACGGCGGCCATGTTTATTTTAATGAAGAGGGGATTATTTCAATCCCCGCTTCATTGACTATGCCGGGTAAACTAGTTTACATGGCTCCGTTGACGGAGCCATGTAGTCTAGACATACCCTAAACTCCCAGCAGTCCCAGTCTACTTATCTAAAGAAATACATACAAGCTCATTCATGCAGGGACTCAAATACTAGCCACAATTCCTTATACCAGAAAACAGTCTCGGACCCCAACATTTTTCAATTAAGAAAATGTATTATTTAAAAAGGCTCTTTTAAAAATCTTGTGGTGAGCATTCAAACTAAGAACGTTAAAGTTCAAGGAATAGAGCACAGGATGGAAAGTCAAATTATATAGATTTTATTATTGGTTCTGTTGCTAATTTGCAGTCATTTCTTTGCATCTCCATTTCCTAATTTGCAAAGTAAAGATAATAGTACCTTTAGAAGGTTTAATTATTTGTTTTACCCAAATAAAACATTGGTTTGATAAATGCAAAAGAAGAATAATCCTAACAAAAGCAAAACTTGCTGAGAAAAATTATTTACTCTAAAGCAGTTTTTACACTAACTACCTGGAAAGCCAGATCTGGCAGCAAGATTCCTTCTATATATAACATTAAAACAGGTAGGTTTTATATTTTCAGCAAACCTGAAAAATTCTCTCCAAAACTACAAAATGATTAAGTACATTCACTATTTAATCAACCCAGATGTACCCTTTTATTTTATTTCATCATAAGATGTATCCACTTCAAAAATCTGGATTTAAGTGTAAACACGTCATCATTTTCCTGTTCATTTTCTTTTGTATCCACATTAATGGCCTTTGTTTTTTCTATCAGGACCTCATAAGCTTTCTGTGCTCGAGCAATTTCTTTGTCTGCATTAAAATGAACCATTTGTCTGTTCAGAATAGGAACAATTAAATTGAAGTCATTAATTACTTTGTTTAGTTTTTTGATATCTTCTATTAATTGTTCACAAATCTGATTCCATTGCTTCTGTCTAAATGCTGTCATTGGCTCTCCAAGTTTATTCCTAGATGCTACTATGTTCTTTCTTAGTTCTTCAATAGTTTCTCGTATTTCTTTCTGCATCAGAATCCATTCTGGTTGGTATCCATTATCTATAAGAATTCTGTTCAGGTTGTGAGTCATAGGATCAATATGTGGACAGTATGAAAATTTCTGCAATGGTTTTCCTTTACCACTGAGGTTATCGAAGTCTCCTTTGGCCATTGATTCCTGGATGAGGTCCTCAACCAAACGCTCAATTGCTTGGGTTATTTTTACCTTCTTACTCTGCTTGACATCTTTGGCTATCATAGTGTTCATAGCATACTGGCTCTCAAATTTCTGCTTTCGATATTCCATCACCTGCTCAGCTGCGCGGTCTACTCTAAATTGCATGTACTGTCTCTCTCTTTGACTGGGCGTCCCAAAACCAACACCTTCAAAACTTAAATACTGCCGGTGCTGTGGTGCTTTGGATTTTAATTTGTCTTCCTCTTCCTCTTCACTTTCACTTGATTTCATTTTCTTGGCCACATCAGAAAGCACAGTTCTGTATGCTTCTTCTATCTGCATAAACACTGCAGAATCAGCTGTGACACAACCACTGTCTGGATGATACTGTTTGGCAAGATTTCGAAATGAATTTCTTACATCATCTAGAGAACACCCCTCCTGAAGTTTAAGAAGTCTGTAACAGTCTTTGATACTATTTTTAGGTTTATAACTTGACAACCATTTATGGTCAATGATATAGGGATAAGGAAATTGGTTTACTGTTTTGGGAATCATTGTGGAAAATGCCCAGAGATGACATCCAATTTTTTTTGTCAACATGAAACAAAGCCACTTCATATTTCTTCAGATGCTTCTACATCCTAAACAATGACCTGTTAAAAAACACTGAAAATAAAATAAAACTAATGTGTTGAATTTTAAAAGCCATTATTGATTCTTAAAATTTTTCTGATATTAATCAGTTATTTTCCTTTACTTCAAAAGTGTATTAAAATTCAGATCAATTTTCACACAAGAAGATTTTTATTTTAGAGGACAATTATCAGTCATATGCTTTTCTAGAAGAGAGTAACAGCACATTAATACTGTTTACACACAGAACAATCCTGCATATACAATAAATGAAAATTCATTTGCAGCACAGCTCTCATAAAATTGCAAAAAAGCAATTTGGACTGTAAATATCATATAAGCTTTAGACAGGTACAAACTTTTAGCATGTTTCTTAAAAAACAGGTCCTTTCCACATTGTAGAGAACTGTAGAACTATGTTGGGGACTAGAGATGTAAAATCCTGTGTAAATTGTTAACCAGTTAAATTATAGGTTTAACTGTTTATCTAGCTGGGCCCCCTCGGCCAGAGGTACGGGGGGGAGGGAGGAACTGCATCAGCCCAGGTGGGCTAGAGCAGCCCCCTGCAGGGTGCTCAGCTGGGCTCGAGCAGCTCCCCACCTACGGTGCCAGGCTGGGCATAGATTAACCAGTTAAAACTTGACATCGCTATTGGGGACATAACTGTAATAATGGAGCCCTGCCAATACAACTGCATTTTAGGCAGGCTTTAAATACATTAAGTACTCACCAGCTGAATTCTTTATCAACAGAAGATACAATAAAATAAATCTAGATAAAATAAATCTAGAACATTAACTTTTTAGTAATAATAGAAAAGACCAATAATGCCTTAACTATGATTATGGTAAGAAAATTGGCTCTTGAAAGCATTGGGATCCCAAAGCAATTCCTTTTTCAAACACTTACATAAAATAATTTTTCATACAAAAATCAATTATAGAAAAATATGAAGCAAACAAAAACTTGCCACTGAATACATCACTGAAACAACCAATTATTGTTAATGAGAATCATCAGCCTATTCCTTATAGAGTGCACAAAAAATCATCCTCACTTTCATGGTCACCATCACCCACAAGTCTTGTGTGTGTCAACTTGCATTTCAAGACACAAAACTGGACAAGTTGTATCATTACTTAATTTTTCTGCAGCTTGCGGGCTATCTATTTGGAATAACTATTCTGAACAGAAGCAAGATTAGAGGCACTCACTCAGTGTTGATTATCTGTCCTGAATGCCTTGTAAGGTACAACTCCATACATACATACTTTCTTATTATAAACACAAATGCTGTTAATTTTTATGGCTTTGGTTATGCCGGAGGTTGGACTAGATGATCATTATGATTCCTTATTGCCTTAAAAATGAATGAAAATATGTTAGATAAGATCAACAGAACATCTTTTAGAACTGAGTGCATTAGTCAGAGGGCAAAATCATTACAACTTTGCATAACTGTTTTTCATATACTCAAAATAGTTAGTGTTGAAAGTTTTTATGTCTATTAGCCAGTTAGAGTTGCTGTGCTACGTAAAGCAGATCAGGCTCAAAATTAGACTTGCCTTATATTTATAATGACTGGGAAAAATTCAGATTCTAAGTATCACTTAAAAATACATGCTACACTACTCTTGAAAACTATTATTTACATCTTTAAGTAATACTCCATCGCTGATTATTTTAAACAAAAGCTGCTGTGATTATGTATAATATTATATGCAGCTGTTTGTGATGCTTTATGCAGAATATTTATGTGAGATCTGTTATGTATTTTGTAATATTGTGCACTACAAGAAGTATTTAACGAAAATGGCAGCCTCATCATTATGGTGATTTTGGTCTTAATCCTGAAACGTATGACAGAGGCATCTGTGAGAAAATATGATTGCTGTTTAATAAGTGTCCATTATATGAACATTTCCATCTGCAAACACTACATTCAAACACTGTAGCTACACCAATGCAGCTGTGCTGCTGAAGAGATTAAATGAAGATAGTTAATCCACCTATTCAAGAGGTGGTAGTTAAATCAAGAGGGAAAGCTTGCCTGTCAAAAACAGAGCTGCCTACAAGTGTGATTAGTTTGGTATAACTGTTGCTTGCCAAATCTTCAGGATTGCCATGGAGTCTCCAGGAATTAAAGATTAATATTTAATTAAATATGATGTGATGTGATGAAGCCTTCAGGTATATGTCCAAGCAAAACTGGAACCCTACTGTATAGGGTCTGTGGTCTAGGCTTGGCTTCACTTTGCTCACAGCAGAAGGATTACTCTAGATCAGTGATTCTCAAGTGTGGTCCGCAACTGTCTTGCAGGTGGTCCACAGGCTTGGGGCTCACCCCCCTGCATCGGGGAGCCTGCACTGACACTCCAGCCCCCCACCCCTAGTGAGGTTGGGGCACCAGCACCTACTGCAGGGGTGGAGGGTGAGCCTCACAGGTCAGATCCAGCTTGCAGGGTCAGAAAGCTGAGCTCCCTCTCTTCAACATTCGGCTGAGGGAATGGCAGCACAGGAAACCACTCGCCTGAAGGCTTTCCGCTCTGCTCCCATTGGCCAGAATCATGGCCAACAGGAGCAGCAGGGGTGTGCGCGCCTGGGAGTGAGGGGAGGCACCTGCACCCTCCATCCTAGACTCCTCTAACCTCAGTTCACTCCTGCAACCAACCTCCCAGCCAGACCCTGCACCTCCACTTGCACCCATTTTGTCATCATGGATGATTGGCTGGTGGTCCACAGGAAGATCTGCATTGAGCAGGGTGGGCTGTGGTCCAAAAAGTTTGACAACCACTGCTCTAGATCAAGGGTTCTCAAACTTCATTACACTGTGACCATCTTCTAATAACAGAAATTACTATACAACCCCAGGAAGAGGGGACTGAAGCCTGAGCCCATGTGAGCCACGCCACCCTGGGTGGGGATAAGGGCCAAGCTAGGGGGTGTAAACCCAACGGCTTCAGCACCAAGCAGGGGGGGAGCCTGTAACCTGAACCCTGATATTCAGAGCTAGTGCAACCTGGACTGCCCCAAGCTAACGCCCTTGGATTTGGGGCTCAGGCTTTGGGCCACCCTCAATTCTACCAGCCCTGGCAACCCGCTCTGGTGTCCGGGCCCACAGTTAGAGAGCCGCTGCTCTGGACTTGCGGGATAACTGATTTGTCTCTGGCAACGCTTTTCCCAAGGCGCAAACAACGCCCCTCTCCCCCGCAACAACAGTCACTGCCAGCGGCGCCAGAACGCTGGGAGACATTTTTTTGCCGGGGGGGGGGGGGAAGGTAGCGGGGGCTGGAGACCAGTGACGTGCGATCACCCTGCGTAACAGCTGCTTCCCGCGAGCGCGCGGTGACAAATTAACAGCTCGGCGCGAGACCTGACACCGGCCCGCACAGCCGGGGGCTCAGAGGCGGGCGGGAGGGGGCCCTGCCAGCAGAACGCGGACAGCAGCCCCCCCCCCCCCCGCCAAGGTCCCAGCACAGGCCCGCCGCTGTCACCCCCAAAACCCCTTACCCGTCCCCCACCGCCGCTATGCTGTCGCCCGCCTCACCTGGCCCCTCCCGCCACCCGTCATTGGAGCATGCGTAGATGGAGAGAGAGGCTCCGGCAGGGCAGCTCCTTTCAGCCCGCGCTCAGGGACGACGCCTGGCGGCTGTCGCAGGGCTAAACACCCCCTCCCACTTCCAACAGCGCTGGCGCGCGCCGGCTTTTGCGACGTCTGGAATTGTGGGATATGTGGTCCCGACTCCCTAGGGCAGAGGCCTCCCTGGCACCTACTCCTCCTCCCTCCCCCCCCCCAACCGCGCGTTTGACACGTGACTGCTTCTGGGTTTCTGTGACCCGCTGCAGTGAGCCGGAGAGAATGCGCAGGGGCTGGGCGCGCGGCCCCGTGCGAGACTGCGCGAGCCGGGCCGGAGGCGGGGCGCTGTTCCATTCCCTCCCCGGCAGCACTGCTGCTGCGGGAAATTACCCCCCCGCCCCCCCCCCGCATGTGCAGCCGCTGCGTCCCCCTCAGTAACCCTGGCTGCGGGCTTCTTTATTGCGTTAGCAGGCTGGTAACACCTCGGGTTTTTTGGAAAGCCCAGGCAATTGGGGCCTAAATGCCCCCCCCCTCCCCCTCCCCCTCCCGAAGTCCCCTGAGAAGCAGAACAAGAAACCCCGGCTAGGCCAGCATTGCTTTGTTGTGCTTATGGTAACTTGGCGAGCACTGTGCATCCTTATGCTGCGGGAACAGCAGTGAGGTCAATGAGTGCTTCAGATGTAGGTGGTGTCCTAGTCAGTCTCTTTGCTCGTATAGGTAGAGCTCTCCAAGTCCAGGGGGGATGGGGATGCGGATGCGGATCTCTGCAGATCATTTTTGCAGGTGCAGCTATGGATGCAGATACCAATTCTGAATCCACACAGGGCTCTGTCTATAGATAGGACATTTATGCAAAATACCACATGTTGCAAAGCTTACACTAAAAGCAAAAGGGCTAGCATCACTGGTGTGTAATTTGGAGTCTCATACAATGGTGGATGCCTGTTTACCAACCTGCTACACCACCATATAAATAACTTCTGAATTTGGCACACATTCTCTTGAAACCAGTATGCCATCCACAGATAAAACTGCCACTGCTACTCCAGAAAAGGCACTTTTATGTTTCAATGAAACTACTATGCACAAACCACACTGCATAGCTATACCCTGCCTAAAACCAGTAGGGAACCTTTTTGGGTTGGGGGGGCCATACACAAATGAGAAGCAACCCCATCCCACAAATCTGCACCAACATGGCCCCTGACTGAGAAGGAGAAAGACACTCCCCGCCCCCACGTTCCCCTTGCACACTAGAGTGTAGTGGGACTGGTGCTAGCAGATTTTATGTGCTCCAACCTCATGGGCTGGCAGTGGGGGGGGCTGGAAGGCTAGATTATGCTCACCAATGCTGGGGGGGGGGGAGCAGAGCCCTGAATCTCAGGGGCTGGATCCAGGCAAGCTGGGGACTCTATCTGGCCCCCAGGCATTAGATGCCCCACCTCTGGCCTAAAAGATACGAAAGTTCAGCATCTGCCTGTTAGATAAGAACAAAGCAGTAGTGAACATACAGCTTCTTTGTCTCCTGAATCTCAGATGGAGATTTTCTCAAGAGAGGCATCCACCCCTCCTTATTGTGAAGGACAAAGGAAACAGTTCTGAACTGGGAGAGGAAGTCTGAGCTAAGAAGTTCAGCCAGTAAGAGTACATCTACACTGCACGGCTATTTTGGGATGCTGGAGGTATTCCAAAATACCTACCCTGTGTCTACACAAGCTGCCCGTTATTTCAAAATATTTTTCAAAATAACGGGCACCCTATTTTGCCATCCCATTAAACCTTGTTGCACGAGGAATAAGGGATGGCTTGAAATAGCACATTATTTTGAAATTTAGCACTGTGTAGACAAACCAAATTTCAAAATAAGCTATTTCAAAATAGTTTTGAAATAAGATACGCATTTTGCGTAGCGCAAATTGCATATCTTATTTCGAGTGTAGGGTGCTGTGTTGATGCAACCTAAGACTGCTGCAAGTATGTGGAAGGAGACTTTGAATTGAATCTAATATAGTCTGTTAATGAAGCATTAGTAGGGATTTAACTTTATTTTCTTGAACTACTTCTGACTTAATGCCCAATTTACTTGTACTCAAAATCTCTATGTAGTTGATAAACTTATATTGGTTTTATCTAATCCAATGTGTTTTAAATGGCAGTGTGTGGGAAACTTGTCAAGTTATGCACATATTAAATATGATTTGTTTTAAAGCAAAAACAGACTTTATATAAATGTATATTGTCAAGGAGAGAGCTGGGCAGTACAGAATATACATTTCTAGGGGGAAAACAAAGACTGGAGATATAATAATTAAATTTGGTTCGAGTCAAAGTATATCTAGATGGCAGGGCCATTCTTATAGGGTACAGGCCTCATGACAACCCATCCCTGTCCTGCCTAATCCCTCCGCTGTTCTGTTTGTGCCTCTTCCTCTGTGAGTGACGCCGGGAACTAGCAGGACAGAGTGGGGCTGGTGTCACTGCTGCTGCCACACTTTATGCCACCCAGTCCCTGCGTCCTCTCAAAGCACAAGGCTCGGTGCAACTGTCCCAATCTGTCCTATGGACAGGATGGTTCTGCTGGTTGGCTGCAGCACACACCAAACATTGCTAGGAATGACTGCATGCTGGAGGCTGTTTGTGGAGTGCAGACTGGTGGAGGCTACAGCATCAAAGCACTCTAGGTTAGAGCGCAGAGAGACACTGCTATTCTTTAGTCTGTATTGTACCCAAGTATGTCATAACCCTTGAGTTAGTTGCTCTTCCTGTTACATCTTTGCCATTTTATTCTCTTGGAGTAAATTATACCAATTTATATTGCTTTATGTTGTTTTATGAATAAGCAGTTTATACTGCTTCTTACCTCCCCTCTGAATCTGGCCCTGTGTAGTCAGTTTCTTCCCCTTTTGTTTGATCTGTATATGAAAACTGCAGCAAACCAAAACATTTACAAGAACTGGAAATGATGCCATGGGAGAAGTGTTTTTGTTTAGATGTTAGACATTTTAACAATTTATGGTATCTGTTTCTCTTATTGTTCTGTTTTTTTGCTGTCTGTCTGTCTCTTTCTAATCCTGCCGAAGAAAACGACTTGAATCAGATAATTGCAGTATATTATGGGCAGTTTGAATGAATGCAAAATGTCAGTATTTCCCTCTTATCTGATGGAGTCGAAGAAGACAGGGTTTCAGAATTGTATGGATTATTGTGATCTGTACTGCAGCAGCTCTATGAATGTAAGAAGAAATTGCTTAAAATCTACAAACCAAATTCTACCTTCAGCAGGTGTATGTTTGTTTGATTGGATTTCAACTGAGGAATCTCCCTCTTCGGCTACTGCTGTTTGTCATTCACTAGGAGAAGGAAAAAGAGAAGCGTGACTTTATAGGTAATGTTTAAACTTATTGTAAGGTGCATGGCTTCTTTTACTGTGATATTAAAATCTGGCACCTTTTTATCGATATGTAAGGAATTGGAAGGTGTGCATGTGTGGGATTATCCCGCTGTTTCTTACTGTAAATTTATTTTAATGGTGTGAGAGGACTATATTGCATTTTAGTGACACAAACTTTTCTTTCTCACTGCCTCAGTGTGTACCTGCTTTTAAGGAGTTCACACACAGGTCTTGCTCAGTGATGTTTTAGCATGTTTTGATTTATTTTTTGTAAACAACTGTAGTATTGGAAACATGTTAGTTGTATCTTTTAACACTCTGCTATATTTGAACATCTTTCTATGGCTGTGAGGATGGTATAAGAAGCTATAAAGAATGAAACAGAACATATTACTCATTGTGTAGCTATCTTCATCCCTGAATAAACCTCATTTTATGTCATAATTCAGAATTACAGACAAACATTTAATTTTAATATGTGCTAGATATTAAAGTACATTTTAAACATATCTAAAAGTGTATCTTAGTACTGATGTGAGACTGTGGTGACTATACATGGACATCAAGGAATGACTCTTCGGTAATACTTAAGAATGTCCCATCCTTTGACATCAGAAAAGAACAGTTTTTAATTTATGTATTGTTACTGAAGATACTTGTTTTGTTATAGAAAGTTGCCTTGAGATTCATTACTTGAAAACGATTATTAAAGTGCAGTAAAGTGGCACAGACTGATAAGTACATTGAGCAATGTCTCTGTTTCAGAAACGATAATCTCTGCTTTTATTGGGAATGGGGATTAATGAGTTTATGTGGATTACCAGCAAAAATACAGAACTGATTGGTGGAAAAGTAATGCCCTATTATTTGCTGTGACCTTGTGAGAAATTCAAAGAATGGAGACTAGCAAAGATACATAGATTTTTCTGGGAGCATCCTGTTTTAGTTATGTAAGCGACAAGTCGACTATCTGATAAGCAAAAGTTTATCGGATAATTGACTAGTCCCTTGACTATTTGCTTCTCTCCCCACTTGCTGCCAAGGGGCGGGGCAGCAGGATCTGGTGCTGGGAGGAGCCGTCTTAAAAATCAGTTCCCCCCAGCACTGTCTTCGTTGGGAGTAGGGAATACAGGGCAGTAACAGGGACTGGGCGCAAGCTAGGAATCAGCTAATTCCCAGCTTGCACGCAGTCCCAAATGCTTAATGCATTTAAAAGGCAGAGCTGCAATGGGGTTAGCTCCCCCGTTTATTGACTAATTGATGGAAAATCCATTGACTAGTCGATTTGTTGATTAAACTAAATTTAACATCCCTATCCTGTTTTATAATGTTTTGTTTTTAGGGGAGTGAGTCCCCCCCTGCATTGCCAAGAGGATTTAAAATAAGCGGGGGGGTGGAAGGGTATCTCTCCCCCTTCTGCTAAAACGAGAGATTAAGAACTTGCTCCTCTTCTTGTCCTTCTCTATGGCTTGGAGAGCTTAGCTCCTCAAGAGCTTGTTTATGGGATCAGCTCTCACCACACAGGAGAAATTGAAGTGGGAGAAGCAAGAAAGTGTTGTATCTGGTTGATGAGTTTCTGGAATCATTAGGTGGAACAGTAGTGCCTGATATGGTAAGTCCACGGTGTCTCAGATGGGAGTCCCCTGTCACATCTCCTCTGAAGTAAGAACTGTTCCTCTCCTAGCTCTCTTTCTAGCCAAGATGCTTTTAAGTTGACTTCAAGAAAGGGGAGGAAGAAGAGAAAAGCCCTCTTTTTTTGTGGGGAATTTTTTATGCTATGTAAAGAAAACATGCATTGTTCTGCTTGTGTGTGTTTTCCCTGCCCCCACTCCCAACTAGAAATTTAGGTCTGTTCTAAACTGACTTGAATTACTGTACTGAACTAGTGAAAGTGTGATGTGTCAAGAGACTGAAAGCTGAATAATTGATAGGGGAGAGGTTTTAGTTTATTTTAAAAAAACCCTTTTTTAGTTAGCACCTGTTTAATTCAAGTCTGTGTTGAGTATTTGGGATAAATTATGTTTTTTTTTAAATATCATCAACGTCAACCTTTTGCTTATTGTGAGCTCTCATCCTGTAAAACAGTACTGTAACATACACACTCATGCCAGGAATGTCTTCTACCAACAACAGGGAAGATCACACTTGACATTTCTGATATTTCTAAGATCAAAGGAGAGGAAATATATAAAAATCTTTCATAATGAAGTAAAAAGGGAAGACCCCAAGTTTAAAAAATGCTGAGCAAAGTAAACTTTATTTCAAAGTAATCTAATGTATCTTTTTAATGTGTCTAATGTATAGTGCTCCTACTATAAAAACTGATGGAAAATACTTCTTCGATAAAGCAGTCTTTTTTCTTGTAGATTCAGGATAAAGTCCCATGAAAGAGGGTATATAAAACAGTAAGTGAACATTATGCTTTTTCTGCTCAGTCATTTTGGAACTGTATATAACCAGTAATTATTTTATTGATATTGGTGTGATCTATCTTGATACCATCTCTGCTAGGAACCAAAACCTTTTCCCTAAAAGGTTACCATTTACTAATGGCTGACCTTAAACATAATGCTTTTGTTTTTCAATATTGTCACTGATTTTGTTTATAAACTCTATAGTAAATTCCACACAGATCATCTTTTCATGAGAAAGAGCAATGTTGTGTCGAATGGAAAGCTGACATTTTTATGATGTTATTAATTTATTATGTGTGTTGTGGCTGTGGATTGGTTAGACGCAATGGACATTATCTTAAAGGTCATAGTCAGGGAGTGTTTTTATTAATGATACTTAGGTATGCCCATTTAAATTTCATATTGGAAACATTAAACCTGCCGATGTAAAATACATTACATATTACAGTGTTTCTGAAATAAATAAAAAATAATCTTCCAAGCAATCCCATTGAGATAACAATTTTAAATGTCAGTGTAGTGAGGAAAACATCAGTTGTTTTGTTCAGCACATGATTCTGTCTGTGTAGCACACTCACTGATTTTTATATTTTGACAATTTCTGTTTTTAAAAATTATATATTTTCCCATGCATAATCTGAGAATTTTATGGCTGATTAAATTTTCTGCGTGAGCAGTCGGTGAAAGTAGGACTGGGGAAAGCAAACCCTGAGCCCCACTCCCAGCTCCTTCTGCTGAGGCCCCGCCCCCACAGGAGCCAAGCCGTTTCCTTGCCGAGGAGAGGAGAATGAGCGTCCCCCAGCCTTCTTGGCCTCAGAGCATGGGGAGGACGGGTTGCTCCAGCCTCCCTGGGCTGCATGGAGCACAGAGAGTCCAGGTGCTGAAGGCAGCAACACTCTGCCCCGTGAACGCGTTCTGGGGGCAGAGTGTGGTCGGGGCCAGGCTGGCAATTTGGGAAGGCAATGCCTTCCCCCGCCTAGCATAGTGGCTGCCCATGAGTTTCTGAATTGATAACCTCCATATTAAAGTGTGTGTACTGTAAAGGTAAGTTTCAGACAACATTTGTGTAAAGCTTTCCCACACTGCCAATGTGCCTCAGTACTTCTGTGGAGGAATCAGACTTAAGTGGGTAGTTCAGTTTCTATACCTTGACTTGAATACTTAAGAGGTTAAATCTTGATCACACTGAAGTTAGTGGTAAAACTTCCATTGACTTCAGTTGGTCCATCTTTTCACCCAGTATGCCGACATTGTTGCCAATCAGTACCATGTGTGAAGTATATTTTTGTCATTTGACTACCTATATGCTGAGAACTATACTGAGATTAGATGCAATTATGAGTGGCTGTTAGGGGCATAATTCATATGTTTTGTTTTTTTCCCATCAGACTCTGATGGCTGATCGAGTGCTTGTGATTGGCAGTGGAGGCAGAGAGCATGCTCTGGCCTGGAAGTTAGCACAGTCTCCACATGTAAAACAGGTGCTAGTCGCCCCTGGAAATGCTGGAACAGCCAATAATGGAAAGATTTCAAATTCAGGTAATAAAAAGCAAATAAACAATATTTCAAGCTGTGCAGAAATATAGATATGTAAATAAAAACTGTTCAGTATTATATATTGAATCAGTAGAAATTAGCTTAATCAAATTAGTCTTACTCTTTTCCATAAAAACGCTACAAATTATACCACATTCAAATAATTTTTACTGTGTGGGGTTTTTTTCTGAATTTTAGGATTATTTGTAGAGCTGTACAAAATTCACGGACCAATTAGTCAATTTAATTGTCATAGGATTTTTAAAATGGTAAATTTCATGATTTTGTATATTTGAATCTGAAATTTCATGTTGTTATACGAGTCCTGACCCAAAAAGGAGCTATGTGGGGGTTGCAAGGTTATTGTATTAGGGTTGTGGTGTTGCTACCTTTACTTCTGTGCAGCTGCTGGCATCAGCACTGCCTTCAGAGCTGGGCAGTTGGAGAGTGGCAGCTGTTGGCCAGGAATTGAGCTCTGAAGGCAGAGCTACTGTCAGCAGTAGAGGTAGAGATGCATGCTGTGGTGTTGCCACCCTTACTTCTGCAGCTACCACTCTCTAGCTACCCAGATCTGAAAGCAGCAGTATAGAAATAAGGGTGACATGGATATGGTATTGTCCCCCTTACTTCTGCAATGCTGTTGGCAGGGTACTGCCTTCAGAGCTGGGTGCCTGGCCAACATTACAGCTAGTGCTCTTCAGTTGCCCAGCTCGGAAGGCAGTGCAGAAGTAAGGGTGGCAATACCATGACCCTCCTAAAATAACCTTGTGATTCCCCTGCAACTCCCTTTTGGGTCAGTAGTCCTAATTTGAGAAACACTGGCCTCTCCCATGAAATCTGCATAGTATTGGATAAAAAGCACACAAAAGGCCAGATTTCATGGTCTGTTACATGTTTTTCATGACTGCGAATTTTAGGCCCTACTTATCTGATAGTGTTTCATCATGTTTTGATATGGCACCAAAAATTAAAGAACACACAAGACTTGAGGACAGTTAGATCTAAATGGATACAAATTAGCAGTCTCAAAAATACATGCAAATGTTCAAAAAGTAACACAGTGAAACAGATAAATCCATCAAATTCAAAATGTATTTCAGGTTCCACATTCTTCAGTAGTAAAAGGTCTCTTTCACTCTCACTGAATCTCATAGGTATGTGCGTTAATGCCTGTATATGTGAGACTAGTTTATCTTACCATTATGCCTAAAGTCTAAATCAGAGAGAATCTTGTTGTTGACATCAGTAGTCACTGGATCAGGCTCATGATTCAGGACTCAGTTATGTACCCACTGAATTCAGTTGGGGGTAAGCAGTAAGCCTGCAGTACATCATGCAGTAGGTTGAAAGTTCTACAATATGTACAATGAATGGGATGGGTTATTAACAATGAAGTGCCATGTTTTGGGGAAAATACATATTAGAAATAAACCCTTCAAATTGTAATGAATGTGAGAAATGCTGATCTACGTATTGTGTTTTCAGAGTATAAAATACTTTCTGTTTTCAATGAGCTACCAGGGTGGGGAATCTTTTTTGGGTCAGGGGCCACTGACCCATAGAAAAATCAGTTGGGGGTCACCCCTAAATGAAAAGGGGGGGAAAAGGCAAAAAAACCCACCCTGTCACTGACCTGGCCCCCAACTAAGAAGCAGGGAAAAAAAAGAGAGACACACTCCTCATGTTCTGGCCCCATGGGGAGGTGGTGAAGGTTGCTGAGGCTCAGAGCTTACCCCCAGGGCCCAGGGCTAGTAGATTTTGTGGAGCCCCTTAGGGCTCTGTGGTGGGGCTAAAAATGAGAGATTCAGTTTGTGGGAGGGGACTGCCAGGGAGGAGGCTGGGGGTAGGAGTGTGAGGTCTAGGATAGTGATGTTAAGTAGTGATTAATTTGTTAGTCCAGTAGTCGATGGAATTTCCATCAACTACTCAACTAGTCAATTAGCACTTCCGAGTTCTGCCTTTGAAATGTACAAGAGCCCCGGGGGAGGGGGCGGGAGCCTCAGTGCACCCACCCACTGCGTGGTTGGAGCACCAGTTCACACCACTTCAGTAGGGTGGGAGGCGTGAGGGAAGCCCTGAGCTTCATGGGCTGGATCCAGGCAAGTGATGGGCCAGATCCAGCCCACAGGCCATAAGCTGAGTTAGATTGTGACCTTGGAGTCTGCCATAAGTAAGGGGCAGCATTGTGACTCTGAGTATTGGAAAGAGCAGGAACTATGTGCCTGATATCCCCCTCCAAGCTGATGGGGAAAAGAATGGGAATGGAATGGGAAATGGATGTTTCTCAATGCACTCACCAGAGAAGAAGGTAGAAAATTCCCCAGACTTCATCTGGGGCAGCACACCTTAGGGGGGCTGGAACAGTTTTTATAGTGGACAGTATTGAAAGCCATTGAACCAAACTCCAAACCCTGTGTATAATAGAAATCACTTCAAGCTCAGGGGTGCAGCGTTACCCCCAGCACCTCTAGTTCCAGCACCTATGGCACAGCTACGCATTGTCTTGTACTCAGGGCTTGACCTAGCTTCGTCAGTTTATTATGCACAATATACAATCCTATCTTTGTATTTTAAAAATGTGCTAATTTTTTGTAAAATACATTTTAAAATGTTTCCTTGGACAACCCAGAATAAACACAGTGTAATTAATATTCAGTGACAATATTAATTGGATATTGTGGATTATCTTCAGTTATCTATTGTGGATTCTATTTTGAGTTATTCTATTGCAGTTTTGATAATGGCCATAAGAGCTTAGCATCCTTTAGGTTGTTCAGCTCTCCTTTTGTCTATAAAAATGGTCCATTCCAGTGCTTTATTGGTATTGTGGGGGGGGGGGAGGAGGGATCATAACCCCCTTTGTCTTTACATTTGTAACTTAATTATATGTCTTTATCTTTTTCAGCTGTATTAGTCAGTAATCATACTATCCTTGCCCAGTTCTGCAAGGACCATAACATTGGACTTGTAGTAGTTGGAACAGAGGCACTCTTGGGAGCTGGTAAGGTCAGAATAATTTCTCTTGTTAGAAGAAGCCAGTTGCCTTGAATTTATCTTAAAAGATAGATAATCATATTGAAGTGTTAAGCTTTATTCTACCTTAATTTAACTGAAGTGTATGAATATTCTAGGTTGTCTCTGTAAATGTAAGATTATTTTGTGTCTTATTTTTGCTTCATAGCTGTGTACTTGTTAGACAACATGTGGGAAATGTGCAGTAACTGGATAGTCTCATTGCAAGGCTTTGTAAAATAAGATTAAAAGTCTCTTGAAACCCAATGATGAAACTGGTAACTTATTCCATCAGTAAGATAGCATTTTGAGCATTAAGCTTTTCACTGTACCAAAGGATGTAGCAGAGTGTGTAGATGGTGCTTTGGGAAGTATTTAAGAACAGAAGAACAGCATACTGGGTCAGACCAAAAGTCCGTTTAGCCTAGTATCCTGTCTTCTGAGAGAGGCCAATACCAGGTGCCCCAGAGGAAATGAACAGAACAGGTAATCATCAAGTGATCCATCCACCGACATCATCCCTGCCCATCCTGGCTAATAATCCTTGGTGGACATATCCTCCATTAACTTTACTATTTCTTTTTTGCCTCCATATAAATCCACTAGAAGACTTACCCGGTGTGATCCGGGGGCTGCCAGGGCTGTGGGGATCATGCTGTTATCCCACCAGCTTCTCTCTGGGGCTGGCCCAAGCACCTGTTCCCTGGGGTTGGGGTGCTTGCTGCCATCCTGTGGTCGTTCATGAGTATAACTGTTCCTGTTGTCATACCCCTTCCTTTCTGTTTGATGTGAAACAATTGTATTCCATGCACATCCCATTGACTTGGCACAACCAAATCCTGATCTTATTTTAAGTTATGATAAGAGGCAACTGCATACCAAATTTCAGGGTGCTAGCTCGTACTGTTTAGGAGGCATTCTTGAACAAATGGACTCACAGGTGGATGGACAAATAGGTAGATGCATAAACTCTCTAAAATATGTAGTAGATGATATACTCACATCTTGACTACTGACATCTCATCTTGCTGAGGGGTGTTTAACACCCCCCCCTCCGCCTCAGCCCCCATTCCCACTCTATCCCTTCACCCAAGCCTCCACCCTTGCACCGCCCCACCTCTTCTTTGCCTCCTGCTGCAAGAATGCCCCAGTCCCATGCTTCCCCCTCCCTTCTAGAGTGTGAATGCTGCAAATCAGCTGTTTGTGGGTTCAGGAAGTGCTGGACAGGAGTGGGAGGAGTTTGTAAGGATAGGTTTGCCAGCTTGCAAGAAGTGCAGGGGGAAAGGGGAGATTGGTGCTAGTAGGTATTCTGGACCCACTAATTTTTTGTCCAGCCTTGGAGCACCCATAGAGTCAGCATCAATGTATGCAGATATTATTGCTCCATCTCAGAAAGGATATATTGGAATTGGAGAAGGTACAGAAAAGGGCAACAAAAATATTAGGGGTGTTACATCTTGGAAAAGAGACTGCTAAGGAAGTATGATAGAGGGCTATAAAATCATGACTGCTGTGGAGAAAGTAAATAAGGAAGTGTTATTTACTCCTCATAAGACAAGATTAGGAAGCACCCCAACCCCATGAAATTTCTGTGGTAATATAGAGCCATTAATATTTTCAAATGAGGGATAATAAGAAGAAAAATAAAATGGTGATAAAGCACACAAAACTATCAATAATATAAAGATATTATAGAATTACTGCCTTCATCAAAGACAGTCCACTAGAGAAATAGATTGCATTACAAATAGGCCACCCAAATTATCCAAATACCTCGAGAGAACCTACTGCAATACAGAAGAAAAGAACCATTTAACCACACACCTCTAGTTGTCACCTAGCATCCCCCACTGGCATGTGTAGGGGGTATCATTAAACTATTAAAGTCCATACTTGATGGGGATCGCATCTTGAAAGAAATCTTTCCTGAACCTCTTCCTGCTAGGCTCCTGCGGCCCCAAACCCCAGCTCTCCTGCTGGCCCTGCTCTGGCTGGGGGGTTCCCAGTCAAGGCCAGGAGTTACCGAGCTGCCGCTGGCCCCACTCCTGCGGGGAGTTCCCACTGCCAGCCCAGCAAGGGCTCTCCAGCACCTGTGGGATTTCTGACTGGCTCAGGCTTCCAGACACTGGGGTTCTTTGGTCCAGCAACATCCATGGTCCAACTGAAAGTCCTGGATATGGGGGAGGTTCAACCTGTATAAGTAATTCCTCTTTTCTTTGTTGTAGGACTAGAGAGTTGTTAACAGGCTACTTCACATTCCTAGAGTATGTGTTAACTGCTTATGCTAAGCAGACTGTCTCATCTTGTATTTAGTTGTGACATTCTGAGTAAGTTTCCCAACTCTGAAGAAGAGCTCTGTGAAAGCTTGAACAAAAAACAGGACTATGTAGCACTTTAAAGACTAACAAGATGGTTTATTAGGTGATGAGCTTTCGTGGGCCAGACCCACTTCCTCAGATCAAATAGTGGAAGAAAATTGTCACAACCATATATACCAAAGGATACAATTAAAAAAATGAACACATATGAAAAGGACAAATCAAATTTCAGAACAGAAGGGGGATGGGGGGGAGGTAAATGTTTGTGAGCTAATGATATTAGAGGTGATAATTGGGGAAGCTATCTTTGTAATGGGTGAGATAATTAGAGTCTTTATTCAAACCTAGGTGTAAAGTGTCGAATTTAAGCATGAATGACAGTTCAGAGGATTCTCTTTCAAGTGTAGTCTTAAAAGGCCTTTGAAGCAGGATGCAGGTAATCAAGTCATTGAGACAATGTCCTTTCTGCTGAAATGGCAAGAGACTGTTTTTTCTTTGTGATCCTGTCTAATATCTGTTTTGTGGGCATTGATCCTTTGGCGAAGTGTTTGAGACGTTTGTCCAATGTACATAGCAGACGGACACTTTCGGCACATGATAGCATAAATTATATTTCTGGATGCGCAGGAATATGTGTTTTGATCTTATAACTCACTTGGTTAGGTCCAATAATGGTATCAGCAGAGTGAATATGTGGACAGAGCTGGCAACGGGGTTTGTTGCAAGGGAAGGTACCAGGGTTGGTATTAGTGTGGTATGTCCTGTGGTTGTTGGTAAGAATCATCTTGAGGTTAGGTGGTTGTCTATAGGAGACTATGGGTCTGTCTCCCAGAGCCTCTTGGAGCTTGTCTCTCTCACCAGTGGAAGTTGGTCTAATAAAAAACGTCACCTCACCCACCTTCTCTTAACATAACGGTTTTCAACCTTTTTTTTTTTTTTTTTTTTCATTTACAGACCCCTAACAAATTCTGAATGAGTTAAGGGCCTCTTTGGAAATCTTAGTCATAATCTGCAGACCTCCCACTCCTCCCCTCAGGATTCACGAACCACAGTTTGAAAACCATTGTCTTATACAAAGGCCATCGTATGTGGATTGTTGAATGTTTGAGTTGCATTTGTCTTTTGGCACTTTTATTAGGAATTGTGGATGATTTGATGTCAGCTGGAGTGAGATGTTTTGGTCCCTCAGCCAAGGCAGCTCAGCTAGAAACCAATACAAGCTTTGCCAAAGCCTTTCTGGATCATCATAAGATCCCAACAGCAAGATGGAAAGCATTTGATAATCTTCAAGAAGCTTGTAGCTTTATTACCAGGTAAGCCATCTGTCCCATGAGGCGCTGCCATTTTTCAGGTGTCTGTACATTTGGTCTTACCTCATGATGATACTTTCTTTTACTTGCTGATACTTTATTAGCGACTAGCAATAATTAAGGTCCTTTTATAATCAAAGACAAATGTGTCCATTGGGCAACTTTAATGGCACTAAGAGCCACAATGGCAGTTTTCCAGAGTGTTAAGTTTTAGCTCAGAGCTCATAGGGTTTTTTTCTGTTAAACTACATTAGGATAACAGTTGGCCATCCGTGATAAGGGAAAAAAATTGATCTAAGAGAAAACATATTCTGATATGTTATATATGAATCAGGTTCTCAAGTATGCACAATCACAGATGACAGTGTTATTCATGGAGTACTGTGAAGCTAGAATTCTTGAATTCTAGATTGCATATTCCTTACTTATGTTGGTGATTTCATAGTTCCATTGAAGTCAATAGGATTCTTTAGGAGAGTGATTCACCATGGTGAATAAAGGAGTTACAATTTGGGCTTAGATAGTGATTCTCCCTCACCATAGTGCAATTGACCACAGAAGAAAGCTAATACTGTACAATTGTTCTGTCCTACAGCCATGCACTGGCTCTAAAAATTGTGTTTTCTTCTATATCATGTCTTAAGTGTGTTACTATCAATGAGAATATAGATTTTTTAAAAATCTGGTTTTTTTACTGATTTTACTCGAACAATTTCTACTATGTTATTTTCTATTACAGTTATGCAAAGGAACTTCTATATATAAACAATAAGAAAACCTATAACAAAAAGAAGAAAAGCAATCCCAGATAGGCATGCTATGCCCTGTATAATGAGCTTTGTATGCTTATTCCTACTCCTGTTTAAATCAAGCTTTGGGCAGTGGATTAAAATATGAAAATGTTCTGTATCAGAATATATGTGTCTGTTTGTATGCTGGTGTTGTTATGAATAATCTGTTCAAATACTCCATTTAGTTTTGCTATCCAGTATTGGCGGGAGGAGAAAAGATGGATACAATGTGGTTAAAATATCCTTCAGAACTGGGTAATATATCATGTTGTGCTCAAAGAATAAATGCAATAATGCTGAGTTCAATATATCTTATTCCTCATGTAACAAAGTAGCAGAATTCTTGCAAAACTCAGCATTAATTATGACTGTGACCTGCAAAATCAGAGCTAGCACCTAGACATAAGAGTTCCTGGTTCCCAGTTTTATGCTTAGGCTGCAAGACCAATCTGAAAATATGACATGTAAGATAGGCACAATCAAGTATATTTTAATTTAATATTCCTCACAAAAAGGGGAAAATCTTAGATGTGTTCAGCTTAAAAATGTTGTTAGAAGATGCATTGGAGATGTCTGATCCTGACTCTCATGTGCCCTGCCATCACTTATAGCACAGACTTTCCTGCACTGGTTATAAAGGGTAGTGGCCCAGGTGCTAGAAAAGAAATAATTTTTGCGTCCAGCAAAGCGGAAGCCTGCAGAGCTGTGCAAGAGATTTTGCAGGTAAGCTACCCTTTATTTAAATATTGTGATTCTGATTCTCGCTGCCCAGTGGCCTTGAAGAAATGAGTTTGGGGATCTTACTCTGTTCTTTAGCCCAAGTGGATAGGTGTTTTCATCACAGAATCTGCCACATTGTTGGCCTGAGTGCTAAGTGGACTTTGAAACTGAATTGTTTTCCTAACCTAAGGAGGTCCCTCCAGCTCTTGGCTGGTGTACTGGGAAGCTTACCCTGCTGCTGCCTATGGTGTACCTGTCCTCTGGGTAAAAGAAAGACTTCAGTCATGAAAGTTATCAGATTCTGTGACTGTGGGCCATTTTCCTGTTGCCTTCTCCATGCACATATCTGGGCAGATTTCCTGTGGGCAGCATCCACTGATTTCTTTGACCCTTTCTCAAGGCAATGCATGTTGTCCAGATTCTCTGCTTTGTTTTTCCCTGTAAGTCCATGTAATCTGTTAAGTTCTGGGTTCTGTGGCCCCTCTCTGTTTGAAGGAGCTTTCATTGCATTGGTCAATCTTTTTATTGCTTTGGTTGTCTCTGCCCATAGTCCCAGGATTAAAATAAGATGGTTCTTTTCATATGCATTGTTTCCTTCTGTTAGCAGTGTTTTTCTTTTTTAAAGAGACGATATTATCTAACTGATGGATGTCACAGCTAGTAACTAAAGAATATTTTTAATGCAGGATAAAATGTTTGGAGAGGCTGGAGAGAGGATTGTCATTGAAGAACTTCTTAAAGGGGAAGAACTATCTGTATGTTTGGTTTTGGCTCAATGGTTTAGTTACAAATCTTTTTATGCACTTGTATTGCCGTTACACTTTTTTTCCCAAACGCAGGAATTCTTTGTTTAAAATAATTTTTGTTTATGTGGCAATTACAGAAATATATAAGCCATGCATTCTGATGTCGTGTTAGGCAATGTACATTCTCAGTGCAACTTTATTCTACATTAAATGTAAATATGCAGTGACTCTGATCCATGGGGGTGAATTGGTCTTCTAGAGAGGGGAAAAAGTAATGTAAAAAAGTCTGCTGATTTTTAGTATATCCACTTTGCTATAATTCTTGCATTATGTCCTATATTTTTGTCCTAATGCTTAGTTTACTTTTTGTATCTGTAAATACAATTGTGGTGTCTTCCCTGCTATAGACAATACTCTAGAAGATTTACCTGGTGTTACTTGGGTCCTCAACTCAAATAAGTTTTGTTTTTCTTCATTTAAATCATTGCTCTGAGGTGGGGCTAGGGGTCAGTGGTTCAGTATGCAGGCTGCCCCAGGAAGAGGAGGCTACCCCATCTCTCTCTCACCACAGCAACTTGGGGTCAGGTGAAAAGTGCCTCTCCATGGCCGCTGCAGCTCCAGAGGGCACAGCTGGGGGAGAGGTTCATATCCCCAGGCTGGGTGGGCAGACAGACAGACAGACAGACAGACACACAAACTCTCTGAAATATATACTACAGTAAAACTCCAGTTGTCCGGCATCCAGTGGTCCGGCACTCCCGATAGTCCGGCACCAACTGGAACCCAGAAGTGCTCCGGCCAGCCGGACAATTGGAGCTGCTCCGCACCGCTTCCCCAAGTCCGCTGCTGCTGCTGCAGAAACTGACCAGTGGCGGACTTGGGGAAGAGGCACAGAGCAGAGCAGCTGGGGTGCTGCCGGGTTGGTCCCACAGCGCTGCCCTTCACCCCCCTGCTCGGCGCCCGGCAGCACCCCAGCTGCTCTGCTCCGCACAGCTGCCGCTGCTGAAACTGACGAGTGGTGGACTTGGGGAAGCTTCGGGGCAGAGCAGCTGGGGTGCTGCCTGGCGCCGAGCAGGAGGGTGGGGGGGGGCTGCGGGACCAACCGGGCAGCACCCCAGCTGCTCTGCCCCCGGCTTCCCCAAGTCCGCTGTTCGTCAGTTTCAGCAGCGGTGGACTTGGGGAAGCCATGGGGCAGAGCAGCTGGGGTGCTGCCGGGTTGGTCCCGCAGCGCCGCTCAGGTGAGGGGCAGCGCTGCGGGACCAACCCAGCAACACCCAGCTGCTCTGCCCCGCCGCTTCCCCAAGTCGCTGCTGCTGCTTGCAGCCCCAGCTGGCCTGTCGCCGGCGGCTGTGCGGGGCTTCCCCCGCCTCCCTGCAAAACGGCGGAGGGTTTGCCCCACACCGCGCTGTTCCCTGCCGACCCCCCCCCCCAGACCCCTCACAGCTCCCCTTCTGGAGTACCTCCTGATACTCCAGCATATCCAATAATCTGGCACCCCCTGGGTCCCAAAGGTGCTGGATTATCGGAAGTTTACTGTAAATAGCTGTCCTTTTCTCCACCCTTGCCCCCTGCTGGCCCAATAGGGTTATAGCTGTCCCCGTCCCCACCTCTGGCCCTCCGTGCCCCCCTGTGGTCATTCTACAGTATAAATGTCCCTCCTTCCATATCCCTCCCTTTCCATTTTATGAGAAACAATCAAATTCTAGACACATTCCATTTTCCTGACATAACCAAATCCTTACTTTGCTGTAGTTAAGATAAGAGTAAGCTGCATAACAAATTTGGTGGTCCTAGCTCTTACTGTTTGGGAGGAGTTCTTGAACAAACAGACTCATAGGTGGATAGACAGACAGACACACATTTTTAAAATATATAGTAAGATGAGAAGACTTACCAGGCATTTCCTGGGTCTTTCAGGGCAGGGAGCTGGTGGTGTGGGGGGTGCAGGGGGCAGGGCCTTAGGATGTGGAAAGCTCAGGGCATGAGGCCAGGGACATAGGGGTGCAGAAGGGTCAGGGGAGTGAGGAGGGGCTCAGGGCGGGGGTGGAGGTGCAGGAATTAGGTCTGGAGTTGGGAGAGGGGGAGCTCAGGAGGGAGGGGCTCAGAGCAAAGGGGGGAGTGGCCACTGGCTTCTTCCCAGGGTGGCCCAGGGCAGGGGGGGGACCACGCACCCTGCCTGCTGGCTTGTCTATGGGGTAGTGGGGGGCTGCACTCCCTGCCCTCTGGCTTCTCTGGAGGCCGGGCCAGGGGCACACACCCTGCCTGCCAGCTTGTCCCCATGGAGTGGGCTGGAGTGGGGATGAGGACAAACAGTGCTTTCTTCCTCCTTCCTCCCCTGTCCTGGGGAAGAGACAGTGGGGCTTCTTCCTTCCCCCCCCCTGCTCATCCCAGGGCAGGGGATCTTTCCCCCTCCCCTTCCCAGTCTGGAGATCCAGTGGGGCTTTCTCTCTCACTCTCCCCTCCTGCAAGTCCAGCATCCTGAAGGGCTTCTCGCCAACCCCCTGTCTAGCAGAGCTTCCCTTCCTCCCACTATGGCGCTTCAGCTAGGGGTGGGGGGAAGGGGTTTCGGGCAGAGAAGCCAGTTACACAGTCCAGTGGCTGGCAAGATGGTGAGCCGCTGTCCCCAGCTGACCCTCTGTTGGTGATGTGGCTGCCTCCAGTGGTCATTTTGCAATTAGCTCTTCCTCCGATCAGCCCCCTCCCTTTCCATGTTAGGCAAAACATTCACATTCCAGACACTTTCTGTTTTCCTGGAACACCCAAGCCTGAGCTTGCTTTAAATTAGGAGAAAAGAGAGCTGCATATCAAATTTGGTGGTCCTAGCTCTTACTGTTTAGGAGGAGTTCTTGAACAAATGCACTCTCAGAAGAATAGACAGACAGATGCACATTTCTAAAATATATAGATAAATAATCTGCGGGATAAAATTTAAGCTTATTTCTGTGGCAAGGGTCTGGATGTTGTGCCACAGTTTTAAGATGAATGCTCTGCATAAGATTTTACTTCATTGCCAAAAATAATATTTTGTGTTCTTTTTAGGCCCTGATCCTTCAAATACTTACATATGTATTTAACTTTAAGCACTTGAGTGTTTCCATTGAAGTCAGTGGACTTTTCACATGCCTGAAGATAAGCATATATTTTAGGGATGTTAAAATGGTTAACCAGTTAAATGCTAACGCTTAATTGTTTTAACTTTGGGTCTGTTGCCCAGCCTCACTGTATCTGTGGCCATGGGGACCTGCTACCCACACTGCCACCCTTGGTGGCTGGCCGCCACTGAAGTTTGCTAGCAAGGGCCAGTTAACCAGTAAACATACTGGTAAGCCTCATGCTTATTGGTTAATATCCCTAATAAATTTAAGTGGGCTTACAAGATCAGGACCTTAATGTACCCAGCACTGACAATACAATAGAAGGGAATTCTTATATGGGGCCCTCACCAGTCAAAACCATTGTCTCCAGAATCTGTTAAAATCTAAATAAATAATTGAGATGGGCTACACTCTTTAGTCAGTAGAATTACATCAAGATGAATTTGGTCCATTGTTTTCCAGTTTTGAACCTTAAATACACTAATGACAGGGCTAAATCTGTGACCTTCTGAGATGAGGTCAGCTGATAATAGAACAGAACCATCTGAGTGCATTCTGTGCTATTTAAATTTTTTTACAGTGCCTGTGCTTCACTGATGGTGTCACTGTTGCCCCCATGCCACCAGCCCAGGTCCACAAACGGTTAATGGATGGAGACCAGGGCCCAAACACTGCAGGGATGGGCGCTTATTGCCCAGCACCACAGGTAAAGTGATCTATGTTGTTTTCTAAACGTCCTCAAAAAAGTAATTAAGCATTGGTGAATTTGTTAATAGGCACGCAGTTCTGGGTCCATTATGTAGGCACGAGAAGACTTACCTGGCATTGCCTGGGTCTGGGTCTGGCCTGGGTTGGAGAGGGGCTGCAGGGCACGCAGCCCCAGGCAGCATCAGCCACACAGGCCACCTAGCAGCTTCTCCCGGGGGCTAGTCTGTGTAGGCTGCCCAGAAGCTTTTCCCCAGGACCGGCCTGAGGACAGCAGGGGCCACACAGGCCATGGAGGTAACGGGGGCCACATGGTGGCCAGCGGTGCTCCCCAGGGCAGGACAGGGTGGTGGGGGTCATGCTGCTGACCAGCAGCTACTCTGTGGGGCTGAGGGACTTGCTGTCCCCCTGTGGTAATTTGTGATTATAACTGTCCCTGCTATAACACCCCTCCCTTTCTGTTTGATGTGAAACAATCACATTCCATGCACATTAGGGATGTCAGATAGCGGGTAATTGAATATATTGCCTGTGAAGTCAGTGCTTTGTTTGCATAAGGCTATGGAGCCCCAGTCCTATTATGCATTCTTGGACTTCAGGTCTGAGTTCTGGAAAGTGATCTCCATTGTGGCTTTTCTGTTCATTTAGCTGTGCTGTCCCTCTCTCGCTGGTAGCAATTTTGGAAATGAGCATATACTTAAAAAACTGGACATTTGTAATTCCTGATATGTCTGGAGGCTTTCTGTATCTTAAACGAGACGTTAGCTAATAATTTCGGAAATTTTTTTGTGACAAAGAGTGTTTGTGACCAGATGCTTAACATGGGGAAGGAATGCAGCAAGAACAGGTTAAAGAATATTTAGATAAGTTACATGTATTCAGATCAACAGGGCCTGATGACCCAGGAAATTTAAGGAGCTAGCTGAAGCATTAGCATTTATCTTCAAGAACTTGTGGAGGATGAATGAGGTCCCAGAAGATTACAGAAGGGAAAAAAGAGGCTCTGGGGAATAACAGACCAGTCAGCCAAACTTTGATACTTGGAAAGATACTGAAAGAAATTGTCAATTTTGAGCACCTAGAGCAGTGTTGCTGAAAGTGATCCATGAAACCACTTTGGGAAACCTGTAAACTGACCGCGCCAGTTTGTTTACTTACTGGCGCCGCGGCCATGTAGCCTTGCAGCTCTTATTGGCTCTGATTTGCCATTTGCAGCCAAGTGGCACTGCAGGAAGCAGCAGCCCAGCCTATGCCACTTCCAGCAGCTCCCCTTGGCTGCAAACAGCAAACTGGAGCCAATAGGCGAGGCTCCATGGCCATGGCGCCGGTTAAGTAAACAAACCAGCACAGTCTTAAGGATGGATAGTCGATTCATAAGTCTCTACAATATGGATTTGTAGAGACTAGATCATGCAAAATAAACAAAATGGTCTTTAATGGGGTTATTTAGTTTAGAGGATGCAGGAGGAGGGAAGGAATGGAGTAGATGTGATGTACTGCATCCTGATTTTAGTAAAACTTTAATATAGTTCCACGTGACATAAACTTGGGAAATGTAGGCTAGATAAAATTACTATAAGGTGGGTGCACAAGGGTTGAAAGACCATAGTCAGAGTAGTTATGGATTTGCTGTCACATTGGGGGGTGCTAGCATGTGGGAGGCCAGGATTAGAATTCAAAATGACCTTGACAAACTGGAGAATTGGTCTGCAATCAACAAGGTGAAATTCAGTCAAGGCAAGTGTGAAGTGCTACTGTTAAGTAGGAAAAATCAAATGCACAACTGCAAAATGGAGAATAACTGGCTAGTTAGATAGTAGTACTGCTGAAAAGGATCTGGAGATTATTGTTGATTCGTAGTTAATTTGTGATCTACTATGTCAGGGCTACTCAACACGCAGCCAGTGGGCCACATGCGGACCATGGCCTGTTTGTTTGTGGCCTGTGGTGTGGTTTGGGTTTACGCAGGGCTCAACACGTGGCCCACAGGTGGGATCCTTTGAACATGGCCTCCACTGGGAACATGCTTCATAATAGCAGGTCAATATAATGGTCTTCTGTTGATATGTGTTTTAGTAGTTAAATTCCTGGACTGTCAGTGCTCGTTAAAAGTGCTGTCATATGGGTGGAAATCGGGTAACTATTGCATTTTATTAATGTCAGCAGAACTGACTTAGATGGGGCCTGCGCGTTGTGTACTTTTCCCTTAATCTTTGTATTCATGCCTGTCAGTGTGAAAGAAGCTATTTGCATATATTTGCATGTACGTGCAACCACACTTAAGTTGCAGCCCTCAGCACGTGCTGAAAGTATCATTGTGGCCCCCAGAGCTTCCAGAGTTGAGTAGCCCTGTACTATGTGGTGCAGTTGCAAAAAAGGCTAACAACATTCTGGGATATATTAACAGGAGTGTTGTTTATAAGTCAAGGAGGGTAATTGTCCCGCTCTGCTCAGCAGTCTTCAAGCCTCATCTGCTGTATTGTGTCCAGTTCTGGGGGCCACACTTTTGGTAAGATATGGACAAATTGGGGAGAGTCCAGAGGAGAGCAGAAGCCACAATAATAAAAGGCTTAGAAAACTTGACCTGTAAGGAAAGCTTAAAAAAACTGGGCTTGTTTAGTGTTGAGAAAAGAAGACTGAAGGGGAACTTAATAAGTCTTCAAATATGTTAAAAGCTGTTATAAAAAGGACTGTGATCAATTGTTCTTCATGTCTATTGAAGGCAGGATAAGAAGTAATGAGCTAAATCTGCAGCATGTGAGACCTAAGCTAGACATTAAGAAAATATTTCTACTCTAAGGATAGTTAAAAACTGGAATAGGTTACGGAGGGAGGTTGTGGAATAGCTGTCATTGTAGGTTTTCAAGAATAGGTTAGATATACACCAGTCAGGGATAGTCTAGGTCAGCCATTGCCAACCTGTGGCTCGTGAGCTGCATGTGGCTCTTCCCCCCCTGAAAGTGCAGCTCGCAAAGCCGCCCCCGCGCCCCTGAAAATGGCCCCCACCTCCCGGCTCCCTGTGCTCACCGGGGCAGGGGAGCTGTCCGGCACAGCCATTCAAAATGGCATCTTCAAGATGGCAGTGGCTGGCGGGAGCCTGACATGGCCAAAAAGCCTTTAACCACGTTTCTTAAAGGGGTAGTCCTTTTTTTTTCTCTCTCTTTCCTCGACAACTTCCCCCCCCCCCCCAGCTCTTTGTGCTATATGCTATTTTGGCTCTTTTGCCTGTAACGGGTTGGCCACCCCTGGTCTAGGTATATTTGATCCTGCCTCAGTGCAGAGGCCTGGACTCAATGACTTTTCAAAGTCCTACAGAAATACAGAATATGTTGGGTGAAAATAGGCATATGGCACTTCTTATGGAAACAAGACTACCTCACTGGTACAAAATAAATGGGTTATGTTCAGTGCTTTTTAAGAGACTCAGATAAATATATAATAAGAGGAAACATACCACAAAATGTTTACACTCTCAATTTGGAATTGCTCATCAGATTTCAGAAGCTCTTCTAGAAAGAATTAAAGACTCTGTCCTGCAAAACGTTGTTGATGGTATGAGACAAGAGGGAGCAACATATGTAGGTAAGCACTCACCTGAACGACAGAGTAAAGACATGCCAAGTAATTTTGTTGAATTACTTTTGAACTCCAAATTTTCTTCGTCAAAGAAAAATGGACTAGTTTTTCATGCTATTTTAAATCTCCCCAGCATTGTATTTATTGCTTCCTTTGAGAGACCTTTATTTCTACTCTGGATGGCATTTCAGGAGTTTTATTGTGCTTGCTTTTTTTCTTGTAGTTGAAGAAGTGGAGGGACTATGAATTTCTGGCTGTAAAACAAATATCAGCTGTACAGTGAGAGACTTGTTAGTTGCAGTGAACAGTAGGGAAGCCTGCATTTGATCTCATCACAGTAACTTTCATCAAAGGGAAAGAACTGAACTCTAGTAGCCAAAAGATATTCAAGTTTTTCTTTTTCTTGTTTTAATAAAACTAACATTTCTTTATGAACTCTGTATGTTACACCAGATACAAACAGATGATCCTTAACTCTACATGCTTGTTTTATTAAATTAAGCTCTATATTTCACACCTACATTCCATAATGAAAGTTTTCTTCAGTACTGTCATTAAATGAATTTGAAGAAGGGTATGTTACTGTATAAAAGCACTGTCAACTGCCACTTCATGCCAATGGGTTCACTTGCCCCTGAAAGCATCAGAATCAAGTCTGTAGGAAAGTGGAACCTAATCCTGCAGTGTGCCCAGTGCCTCTTATTTACTCAGTAGGTGGTGAAAATGCTCAGCACCATATTGGAAGCAGGTGCAAGGTTGACTTTTCCATCAATTCTCTACAGGTGTTTTTGGGAACCTAGCAACGAAGTACTCATTTCAGATCATCATGTGTTTGTATGTATTGTCACAGGTTTTACAGACTGATTTTAGTTTACTGTTTTGGTTAAATAATTTTAGATTAAGTTTGTTAATGACAATTCTTGGCAGTGAATTTTTGGTTGGGACCTTTGTCTTGTAACAGCAAATAACAACACAGAAACTCTTATGCATTGCATTGTGCCATGGATACTTCATTTGACAATTCATAGTCTTGGAAGGATTAGATTTTTATCAGTAAAATGGTGGTAAATGTCAATTTTGCTGTACACATTAACTGATGAAAAAGTATTTTCATAGGTTATGATTGAAACTTACAGACTGGCAAAATAAGAAAACTGCTGCTTAAGAACCCATTAGAGTTTGATTTAAAGGTATTCGCTTTGTATATTCTTGATGTGATGTTGACAACCTGTGTTTAAACAGAAAGTTTTAACTTTTTTAATCTGTGTCTTCTGTCATTAAATAATTGTCTGATTCCTCATAAATTCTCACAATCTTGAAAATTCAAATATATAAAAAAGCTTAAAAATAAGGGTTAACATTCTTTCTTGAAATTTCTGCTGAGCCTAGCAACAGTGCAACACAAATAAACAGGAGGTATTCTTTGAGAACTGATGGTGAATTTTTCAAGGCCTCTTTACATCGTCAGAATGGCTATAATTAATGGGCTTTGACAGAGGGCAGACTCTGCCCCTCTGTGTTTAAACTCAATAGACACTCGAAGTTTCTGAACCAGCTCAGTCCTTTTTTATTATCTTCAGCAATCAATCACAGAATACATTAGTTATGGTACTGCTATTCAGTTTACTGGATTTTTATGGGATTCATAAAGGATAGCAACAGAATACAAACACTTTGCAGAACCCATAGTGCAGATTCATATGCAGAATTTACATAAATTTATCCCATATTTAAGTTTACTGCTTTTTAAAAAAGTAGAAAAACTGTTCTGAGCTAGCTTGCATAATTCTGCTTTCTGTTCAGGTGTGCTGCAAACAGGATTAATGTGTATCAAAGATGATGTGAAAATTTTAAACTTCAGCTGCCATTTTGGTGACCCACAGTGCCAGGTGAGAGATGTTGGATGCCTAAATATGCTCTCTATTCTACACAAGAATTTAATACCTTTCTACAAATATAATTTTACATAATTTAACAGAATGTATGTCATAGCTACTACAAATATGGAAATCTACAAAAAGCCTCAGAAAATGTGGCAGTAACTATTAGAAATTTGTTAGCATTTATCTTCTGTGAAATGTTCATTGACTTAGTTTGCAGTTGAAGTTACTGCTCAATTTCTGGTTTTCTGAGTAAGAAAGGAGCCCGACACTTTTGTGCTACGTAATTTCACACTTGGTCTCTGCAAGCTATTGTTGCTTTCTGCTTGTTGCTAAGAGAATTGGTTGGAATTTTTTCAAGTGATTGTAAGTTTGCCAAAAATGTATTTTTGGTCTACTGAAACTATTTTAATTCAATTAATAGTTTCAACTGAATAAAACTTGAAAACAAAATTCTTGGAAATGTCAAACTTGTTTGTTTAGAAAATGTCGATATGAGCTGTTTAGAAATAAATGTTAAAACAAAATCTTTTGGCACTTGTTTTTTTGTTTTTTTTCCTTTTGGCTTGAAGTTTGCCATTTTTATTTGTTTTTCCAAACATTTTTTGGTTAAGCCATCAAAGAGAAAAATTATTTGCTCAGCTCTGATTTCAAGGAATAATTACTGCAAATTAATTGATTTGTTTACAGATCTGCAAATGTAGCAAAATATGCCCTATTCTTAACACAATTTTTGCTCATTAAGTTGAACTTCATGAGAGTTTTTTAATTCTTGAAGAAAAGCTTAGTACATCTTTGATATTTCAGCAGTTCAGCAAAATAACATGTAATGAGTTAATTGCTTAGCATACTTTTGCAGGTAATTCTTCCACTGCTCAAAAATGACTTTTATGAAGTGATTCAAGCAACAATTGATGGTAAACTCTCCAGCTGCCTGCCAGCTTGGTCAGAAAATTGTACTGCTGTGTCTGTGGTTATGGCAAGTGAAGGGTATCCAGGAGACTGTGCCAAAGGCATGGAAGTAACAGGTAACTTCTTTTTTTATTCTAGACCAGCACGACTGCAGGGGCCTAGTAAAGTTTAATTAGCAGAAAGCCATATTGTTTCTGGTCCTGGGAGAAAAGAAACCTTCATCCATCATTCCTTGCACCTGTTCATGTGGGACAGTCATCATCATGGAAATGTAGGTTTACACACCTGTCCAAAGTAGCACGGGGCAGGCAGTTTCTAAGGACCAAGACTGTGGGTTTGGAGCTGGGATGAGAAGAGGGCTCTAGAGAACTGAGTACTCTAAAGTACTGGGAATTCCTCCAGAGACTTTGTGGAGAGCACAAACTGGAGTGTCACCCTTTCACGTGTTCTCTTGCACTAGCTCAGATTTGCTGGCTTCTAGGTAAGGTTATCCAGCTGTCTCAGCCAGACAATGTCTCACTAAAACTGGAACCTTACCCTGTTGGCCTGTGTAATACTGGAATCTGTTAATCTTTTTAACAGGAGACTTCCCCTACACCATATCTGGTCTTTAAGTCCTTCCTCGGCACCAGCTAGCAGGCCTGAGCAGTGCAGAGACAAGCTCATGTTAAAAAGCTCTCACTGCAGCATGTGTTTCTGGAAGAATTGTGTCTGTGTCAGCCAGAGAATGGTGCTGTTCCATTTCCCCTCCTTATCTTCTTTCAGTGCAGCTAGTGTCTCTATTTTGCTTATTTCTGCCGTGCTCTGGAGAAGTTTTTATTTCCTACACATGAGTGTATAATCCTACACATGACAAAAATGACAAAAAAACCCAAAACCATAAACTCAAAGAAATCCCTGGCTAAGTTCAACACTTTATTTGTAATCCGTTGCTTAGTGTGCATATGTTTAACTCCCTGCAACACGTAAGCTCTTCAGAACAGAAGGAAATGAGAATCTTTGTGTATCACAACTAGAATATGAGCTTTCTGTGTGTTTTCCTGTTCCTTGCACTGTAGGTATAATGTAAAAAATGCACCAGAATAAGTGTGTTGTCTCTTAAAATATTAGGCCCAGGGGTTAATTTGAAAGCAGAGTCATGAAGCACAGTCAGCTGTAGTTCAGCTCTGACCTTCAGCACAGTGCAGCCTGCATGGTATGTCACACGTTATAGCTGCCGCAAGTAGAAGGGCTTTCTTTTCCCGATAAAAGCAGTTCCTAGCCTATTGTGAAATTGGGAGTTGCTATGTTGGATTTTTCTGCCTAATGAGGACAGCAGCTAATTTCCCACTCAAAAATAACCTCAACAGTAAAATCCCCAAAACTTTCCCCCCCACCCTGTCCCAAAAAAGGCTTTTTTTCCTAGTAAGTATTAAAAAGAACTAAAGGTTTTTAACTTTGCGTGGGCGGCAGTTTTGTATAATTTTTGGTGGTGCCCCATTAGCCACGCCCCCTGGCCCCCCGTTAGCCACGCCCCTTGTCCCTTCCCCCATTAGCCATGCCTCTGGAGGTAACACGCTCGGGGCAAGATGGACACATGACCAGAAGTAAAAGGTGTCATGTCACCCCTCTCAAAGGGCTTTTCCTACCATCCTCCTACCAACAGGGATTAGTTTGGCCCCCACCAAACCCCCCTCATGCAACTGTCCTGCAATTGCATTAATCCAATGTGTGTGACATTAACTCGGGGACAGAGAGACTGGGGGAAGTGTTCCCTCTAAGGCTATGTCTACACTCGCGGCTTCTTGCGCAAGTACAGCTGTTCTTGTGCAAGAACCCACAGAGCATCCACACTGCCCGCCTGCTCTTGAGCAAGGAAATTTACTGTACGGCGTGGTAAGAGAGGGCGTCTTGTGCAAGAGCTACGCTCTTTTCTAACAGGTGTAAGCTCTCTTGCACAAGAGGGCAGTGTGGATGCTCGGCAGGGATTTCTTGCGCAAGAAACCCCTATGGCTAAAATGGCCATCGGAGTTTTCTTGGGCAAGAGAGCATCCACGCTGCCATGGATGCTCTTGTGCAAAAGCACAGCTTGCACATGGCAGTGTGGATGTGTTTTTGCGCAAGAGTTCTTGCACAAGAACCCTTGCGCAAGATGTTCTTGTGCAAGAAACCGCCAGTGTAGACATAGCCTAAGGGTTTCCTCCCATGAGCAGAATGAACTTTGTGTTGTGCACCAGTACTTAGTTCATGTGGCTTGTTTGGATGTGCCACTGTGGCACCCAAGTTATTAATAAATATTTTTAAACCTTTACCTTTTCTCTCTGCTGCCATGTCTCCTCCCCTTGTTCCATCAGCTCCCCTGGTGCCTGCGGCCCCCCCAATTCCTCACCCTCCTCTGCTGTCCTGACTCCTGCCCTTCTCACTGCCCTCAGCCCTCCTGCAACCTGCCCCCCTCCACCAGCCCTTCTCTCCCCCTTGTGCCCACTCCTCCAGTAGCCCCACTCTGATCATGTGAGCTACCCCTCCTCATCCCCTCTTCTAACACCTCCCTCTACAAACCTGCCCTGCCTCTCTCTTTTGGTGCTGGTCCCTCCCCTGCAGGTGTCTGCCCTTCTGCTTCACCCCCAGAATCCCCTGGCACCTGCACCTTCCCTTACTCCTGCACCCTCCTGGTGCCTCCCCCTTCCCTCACTGCCCCTGCCCCTTTTGCCCTGTTTTTCCCTGATGCCCACCCCCTCACCACTCTTTGCCCCCATTCTCCTCATGCCCCTCTGTGCCCTCACACATGACTTGCTCCATCCTGACCTTCCTCATGCCCACCCCTTCTTTCAAGCCTTCTCCCAGCACCTCCTCCTCCAGCCCCCAATGCCCTTACCCTCTCCCCTCCCAGCATCACCCTGTCCCCCTCCCACTGACACCTCCCCTCCTGCCCTTTTCCTCATTGTCTGCACTTGGCCCCCTGGCATTTGTCTCTCCTCTACCCTGTCCCTTTGGTGCCTTCCCCTTTCTTCCCCCTCTCCCCCTCTCCCTCCGTACAAGCCCCTTCCTCTTCCAGCCCTTCCCCTAGTTTTCTCCCTTCCCCTCCGCACAAGCCCCTTCCTCTTCCACCCCTTCCGCTTTCTTCCCCCTCCCCCTCCGCACAAGCCCCTTCCTCTCCCAGCCCTCCCCTACCTTCTGCCTTCCACTTTGTGGGGCCAGAGTCTGCGCTCCGCCCCAGAAGTCCCCGAACTCCGAACCCGCAACTCAGCCGCGCGGCGCCAAGCAGTTTTAAAGTCCTGGGCCGTGACGTCACGTCATGCCTGGGTGTCACCCCACCCACCTGTGTGAGCACGCAGCGCATGGCAGCAGCAGCCGGCAAGGGGGAGCTGATTGAAGGTTGCGCATGGCAGGGAAGGTCTGGGGCCGGGGGAGAGACGCTCTGGGGCTGGGGTCAGGGGAGAGACGCCTGGGGCCGGGGTCCGCTCCAAGCAGGGCCGGGGGAGAGACGCTCTGGGGCCAGGGCCGGGGGAGAGACACTCTGGGGCTGGGGTCAGGGGAGAGACGCCTGGGGCCGGGGTCCGCTCCAAGCAGGGCCGGGGGAGAGACCCAGCTCCAAATACTGGTGGAGCAGGGCCCCCGGCTCTAAATATTGCTGGAGCATGGGCACCACGAGCCCATATAACTTGCCGCCCATGCTTGCATAAACAACTAATAGAGCTGAGGAGGCAATCATCAACAAGTATTTGAAGGGTGCAGATTCTCTGGAGGGGGAGGAATGGTTTGGGGTGGTCTAAGCAGTACTGCTAGATGTGATAGGGTGAAAATTAATGCAGGATGAATATCAAGAGAATATTCCAAACTGTGAGTTCTTCTGGGGTGTAAAATGGTAGGTCAAGGAAAGCCTTGTCTCTAGAGTCATTTAAAATTAGACTGGACAAATTCTTCAGAAACCTCTTGCCATGGCAGGTGGGTTCTTTAGTTGTTCTAATGCATTTCTCTTATTCTGTGAACTGTTGCTCTTGAGGGCAGACTCAACAGGAATAAAATGGGCATGGAACATGAGCTACCCTCTCACTCTGGAAGTGGACAGAAACATGAGTGAGGAAGTGCAAGGAAACATGTAGTGTCATGGCCTGTGCTTTGAGGCATAAAAGAACTTCAGCATCCAGCATAGTCACCAGCATTATATTTGATTTAAAATAATGAGACATCATTTTGCTTTCCTTTTGTAGGACTTCTTCAAGCAAAAGACCTAGGGCTGGAAGTGTTCCATGCAGGCACAACAATGCAGGATGATAAAGTGGTGATTGATGGTGGCAGAGTCCTTACAGTAACGGCTGTCAAGGAGGACCTGATGTCAGCACTGGAAGAAGCCAAAAAAGGAGTAGCAGCCATACAGTTCAGGGGTGCCATTTACAGAAAGGACATTGGTTATCCAGCTATAGCTTTCTTCCAACAGTCTGAGTATGTAAGCAAGGGCACTAGAAAAAATAGATGCTTGTCTCATTCAAAGCCATTCCTGTTCTGATCCTGTGATGAACAGTTCATGCAGAAAATGTCATTATAATCACGAATGTGCCCCCTTTTTCCTCTTTCAGAGGACAGCTACATGATGACCTCAACTTAGACACTGTAACCAGCTGTGCTTGGATTAATAAGTCTGAACCACCAGCTGCAAATGGTTGTAGATCAGGTAAGAATAGAACTGTTCTGCATACTTCTGTTATTTTGAATTAAATCTGAATTCCTTCAAGGAAATGAGCAGACCTGGCATTGGTGTCACTTAATGAAGCAATAGCACTTGTGCATAATTGAAACAGGGCTTCAATTGTCTTTATCAAAGAGAATTCTCATTTTGTTCTGTCTCCTCCTTCTTTGTTAAAGCAACTGCCTAAGTTAGACAAGGGGAATTACATTCTCTTTCAGTAAATCCCTGGCATGACCTTGACACACTAGACAAGGGGAACATACGAAATGAAAACTTGCTGGGAAGTGAATTGTTGAACCATTGATTTTTAAGTTCCCAGTGAAGTTTGGGAACTATTGCCCTAGACCTGTAGTATAATAACCCTTGCCACTGGCTTTACTGGAAAACTGTTACAGAAGTTCTTATGCCAACTTCACATACTGTTTTTAGCAGCATATGATATGCAGACAGGTATCTGTGATCTTGCTAATTAATTTGAAGTCTTCTGTTCAGACCATGCCTTTTGTTAGCGATAGTCATATGGTCTGGGGAAGGTTTTCTGTTACAGAATTAGTTTGTAAAGTGGAATAAGGAAGATTATCAACTAACAGGGGATCAGTTGGTAAATACTAATCACCGCTGGTTTTTACTGTAAATACATTATAATTTGTAAAATATTTGGCTGTAAATTAGCTGTCACAACATGAAATACATGAGTTCAGCATTTATACTACTTATAACTGTATATGTTTCGAGTTTAATCAGTGGGACCAGTAATAAGTTGTTCAAGCTCCAAAGATTTTCATTGGTAATAATAGTTTTTTCTTCCCTTAGCATTACCTACACATTGTCCTCATCATTTTTTATACTTGGCAGGCAGTCATGCAGAGCTGAGAGGTTCTACTGATCTCTTTGACTTGAAAACATCTGGTTATCACGATCCTATCTTGGTATCTCGAACTAAAGGCATTGGAACGAAACTGCAGGTAGCCCCTGGCATGCCCATACCAGAGCTGATGTTCTTTGCTGAGAATTTTTAAAATAGCACAATATACAGTTATACTGCATACAACTCTGAGCATTGTGAAGGTACAGGAGATATATCTATGCTGGAATAAAAGACCTGCAGCTGGCCTGGGTCACCTGACCTGGACTTGGGCTGTGGGACTAAAAATTTCTGTGTAGATGTCTGATTTCTATAGTGGATAGCTCAGGTGATAAGACTATCTTCTTTTCTTTCCTCTGATGTGGAAACCATGTCAGAGCTTCTGTTTGCTTCCTATCACAGCTATAAATCAGGTCTCTTACTGTCTTGTTACAGATTGCACAGATGTGCCAGAAATATGACACCATTGGCCAGGACTTGGTTGCCATGTGTGTCAATGACATCCTGGCTCAGGGAGCAGAGCCCCTCTTCTTCCTCCACTATTTTGCCTGTGGGAATCCTGACACTGAAGTGAAACAAGCAGTCATTGCAGGAATAGCTGAAACTTGTAAAAAGGCAGGATACGTTCACCTGGGTACAAGCACTTACTTCCTATTTGGGATTTGAAGGTTGTGATATAAACTATTACTGCCACTAGTGCACAGTAGAGAGAAACAGCATAATTTATCTTTCATAGACACTGAATCTGATTCTCCTCTGTCCCTTACTCTGGCGTAAATGGGAGCAGAATTTGAGCCATTGGATCCTTAGCGCACTAAAAAAGTTCCGTTTCCTCTCCAAAATAGAAATATCCATTATGAGGAACTTTCCTCTCCTCTTCCCCCAACCCAAGAGTCACCATACTGATTTTGTCCTAGAAATTCTTTTCCTCTTCCCAGTTCCCACTGTTCATTTTCGTAACTCAGAGCTTAACTGGCCTTTTGGTGGTTCCTTGGGAGTAAGAAACCCTTTTGCTATGAATGTGCAGTTTAAGCTGTGCCTGTAGCGACATTGAACACACCCCCAATCTGAGAAATGTCATCGATTCCACATTAGAAATGAAATGTGCTTACAGCTAGTGTTGCCTGATTTCTCCCTTCCTCCAGGTGGAGAGACTGCTGAAATGCCTGGTATGTATTCTCGAGGAGAGTGCGATCTTGCTGGTTTTGCAGTTGGTGCTGTGGAACGAGGCCAAGTGCTCCTGCAGCTGAAGAGAGCTGCTGAGGGGGATGTCATTATTGGACTAGCATCTTCTGGGATTCACAGCCATGGATTTAGCCTTGTAAGGAAGATTCTCTTAATGTCTTCCCTACACTACTCATCTCCAGTACCTGATGGATGTGGCCACCAGACATTAGGTATAATATAATACCTGCTTTTTAAAGGTGAACCTTTGTAGAAGTGAATCCAGTTTAGTTTATTTTCTTATATAGACACTGGCAGGGCTTTTAGGCCTCTAAATTGAATTTCCTGGTTATGGTGGCTACCACTCCAGTTTTAGGCCCATGGTCATGCAGTTCTTTTCTTTCTGAGATCATCATCCATTTTCCCATTTCCTCACAGTAAGGTGACACTGCTTGTACTCCTTCCACGCTACTCTTGAGAGGTTCTTTGTCCCAGAGAGAGCAAAGGGAATGCTGATAAAAAGATTGCTTGTATTGCCTGATAAAAGAGCTTCTGTATCGTTTTTCTCTCTAATAATTTTGTACATTTTTGTGATTACAGGAGAACTCTTGCTGACGCCAACCAAAATCTACAGTAAGGCTCTGTTGCCTAGCCTTCGTTCAGGGCACATGAAGGCCTTTGTCCCTATCACTTGTGGGGGGTTACTAGAAAGCATCCCCGGAATCCTACCTGAATCATTTAGTGTAATTTTAGGTAAGTGTAAAAGAACCTTTTCTGTTATAGGCAAATGACCTGATATATTTTTTGACTGGTATTAAAGAGATTTAGGGTATGTGTACATTCCACAGGGGCGGTGGTGGGGGAATCCCTGAAGCTACATGCTTGTAACCCCCTCGTGCTGGGTTCAGGGGCCAGGCTCCCACTGAAGTAGGAACATCTCTACATTCTACAGTGCTATTTTTAGTGCTGTAGCATGTGCTTGAGTCTGTAGAGCTGGGCTCTAGACTTGCTACTGCAGGTTGTTTTTTTGCAATGTGGACATAACCTGAGAAGTTAAGTACCTGATTTATAGGTACTTGGACATCTGAGTAGCTTAATGTGCATAAAGAGCAAGGACACAGTCTATAAATATCTTGCTTAAAATGTTTGTGTTATAGTTTTAACAAGTCTCAGCAAAGTGTGTAGCTGTTAAGCAGCATCTGTTTCTCAAAGGAGACTAAGAATTCATTAAGATGGCCTCTGCTTCTCAAACAGCATAGTCAGATTGAACAATAAAAGCTTGATAAGGGGGCTAAATTGTACATTTTTGGCTATAGCCTATATATATCTAATACAAGGTTATGGAAAGGTAGTAGTTTCTCCACAGATAATGATACTATCTCAGTTTCCATTACAAGTCTGGTTTTGGCCATCAGCCAGAAATCCACAGAATTGAACATCAGGCACAAAATAAACACATAATGTCTGTAGCTGAGATAAAATTTCTATCAGATTTTAAGAAAAATGAACAAAGTTTTTATAAATTACAAGATATTAAAAATATAGGTGTTTAACAGGGTCCACAAAATCATCTAACATTCTGTGTCCTTTAGGGAGAATGAAAATAGAAGGGAAAGAAATGAAAACCGAGTTGATTGTTTTCATTTACTTATGGCCAGGATCTAAACTTAGATGATAAAATTCTAATTTTAAAAGTAATTAGAATTTTATATCATTATGTCAGAATGGCATGTTGACTCTGTCTATAGCTCTCTTCCAGGGAAGAGAAATTTACAAAGGAGACTTGTCAATAGAGATGTGTTCTAGCAAAGCTGGAGCTAATTAGACAAGTTTGTAAATTAAGACACCTAAAAAAGGTGTTCATCACAGTTAGAATATTTTATCTAAAACTCTTTTGACAGACCTCAGCTTGAGGATGGGCAGTAGGAGCTAATTAAAGTTAGGTCTGTGGGGTTTCTATTTGCAATATGGTGCATGAGGCCAAGCTTCTCAACTTTAAAATGAAGGTTTAGAGGTTATTAAGTGTTCAGATAGGAACATTTGAGGTGGGTACAGCAGGCTATGACAACCATTATAATGCTCCTGATGAGTCTTAGGAAAATCAGTAGGTTGCTGATAAACTCTACAAAACAGGCTGATCACTTGTTCAGCAGCAGTGCACCAGTTCACTCTTCTGTACACACAAGTACTCCTCAAAGTCTATGGCAGCATTTCCCAAATAGTGGGTCCTTATAGAAGGTTTTAGGTGAGTCATAAGGACCTAGGTCAATATTTACTTCTTCCAGAGTGATGCAGAAGGCAGATGAAGGTGGGGGGGGGGGAGGGGAAACGAGAGGAGAGACTGGAAAGTGACCCTGCCCCATGCTTTCTGCAGTGGTGGCTTCTGTCCTGTGGGCCTGGCTGCCCCTCCCCAAACCTGAATGATGCTGCATCCTTGTGTGCCAGATCACAATCCCCAGTCTAGACCTGTCAGACAGGAGCAACCGCAGCGGTATGGGGTAGGCTTGTCCTCTTACCTTAAATTCTCTGTAAGCTCCTCCCCCAGCCCTACCACCACCCAGCCACAGACCTGCTGCAACTGGGGGAGAGGCGCCTACATCCCAGCCCAGGTGCTGCTGTGGGAGAGAGAGCTAGGAAGAGTCATCTCTCCCCACCATAACCCTGCGACAGGTTTGCACTCCAAACCCCTCATCCCCAGCCCCACCCCAGAGCCAGCACTCCTAGCCAGGACCCTCACCACCCTGCACCCAAATACTCTGCTCCAATCTTGAGCCCCCTTCCACATTCCAAGCCCCTCAGCCCCACCCTGCCATATTAATTTTGTTCTGTGAATCAATATGGAGGTGGTGTGTCATACATTTTGCACATGCATGGGAAAAATTAAGAGGGAACACTGCTTAACCCCCTTTTCCCCAGCTCCTGTCCATCCTGAGATGCTATTAGCAGTACCAGGGTGGAGAATGCATAAATGTAATGGTAAGTCACAAAGAAAACTAAAGTGCAGTGGTGGGTTACTTATTAAAAAGTTTGGGAACAACTGGTCTGTAGCAAACTCCTCACCTGCATTCAGTCACTTTGAGCCACCTGCTCAGCAGAAGGCAACCCCTGCACTTTCCACTATGGGTGTGAATGGCCGGGGCTGGAGCTTCGTGTTTCTGACTGATCTGGGACAAATGTCACTTGGAGCTATCACTGCTCATTGACAGCAGTATGTTTTCTATAGGCTGTGCCAAGGCGTTAGCAATGCAGCTCCCATGAGCTTTAATGCAAGATGTACAGGAACCTTTTAAAATATAGAGGATAGTATTGATTATACAGTGGTTTATATCCAACCCTTATCAACACCATTTTCAGATGCTTGCAGTTGGCGGATACCTGAGATCTTTTCCTGGCTCCAAAAAGAGGGGAACCTTTCAGAAGAGGAGATGGCCCGTACGTTTAATTGTGGTATCGGCGCAGTCTTGGTGGTGGAGAAGGAGCTGGCTCAGCAGGTTCTGAAGGATGTACAGAGGCATGAGGAAGCCTGGCTGATAGGAAATATTGTCGCAAGTCACACAGGTTACTCAGCTTCTTAACTTGGAATAAGACAAATGGAATTCCATTCATTAGAGCCTGATCCAAAGTCCACTGAAATACTGAAAAGCCATTCATTGACTTCAGTGGGGTTTCGATCAGGCCCTTAGAGATGCTCTATTTAAACTGTATACGCAGTCACAAAGTAGATCAGTAAGGGTCCAGTCTTATGAGGTTCTGAGTAGGGATGTTAGATATTGTGTAACTGAATAGTTGTGTAATTGCGTTAAATGTTAGCAGTTTCACGACTATTTGATAGTCCCTGGGAGCAGGGCCGGCAGCCAGGGCACTCCCGGCCCCACTCCTGGGGAGCCCCCTGCTACCTTGTACTGCTGCCTCTGAATCAGAGGCAGCAGTGCGGAATGACAGGCAGAGCTGGTCCATGAGGGGAGCTAGTTTAAAAACCAGCTCTCCTGGTGGACCGGCTGTCGTCACCCTGCGCTGCTGCCTCTCATAAAGAGGCAGCAGCCCCGTCGGGGGGGGGGGGGGTCCGAGGTCCCCATGGACAGAGGCTGCTCTGCGAGATACGAAGCAATCTCTGTCCACCGAGAACTTGGAACCCCCATTGACAGGGGCTGCTGCTGCAAAGCAGCCTCTGTCCACAGTGGGCCCAAGCTCACTGCGGACAGAGGCTGCTTTGCGGCAGCCTCCCCTGCCCCACTTTCTGCTGTTGCCTCTGATAGAGGCAGCAATACTGGGGGAGAGAGGGACAGGTGCACCGCAGAGCTGGTGCTGGGGGGGAACCGGCTTTTAAGCCAGCTCCCCCCAGCACTGGCTCCTGCCTGCCTCCCCAACCTCTGTAGGCAGCAGCAAAGGGGGCTGCAGGCAGGTCCGCAGAGCTGATACTCCAGGGGAGCTGGCTTGAAAGCTGGCTCCCTGCACATATCGGCTCCAGCCTGCCCCCCCTCACCCTCCGCACTGCTGTCTCTCTATCAGAGGCAGCAGCACAGGGCGGTGGGGAGGGGAGGGGAGGCAGATTCAGTGCTTGTGGGTAGCCTGTTTAAAGCCAGCTTCTCACGGCACCGGTTCCCGTTTCTCCCCCTTGCTGCCTCTAATACGGAGGCAGCGGGGCGGGGGGAATGCATGTAGTTGATAGAATTAACTGATAAGCCTATCTGATAGGCTTATCCGTTAATCGTATAGTCAACTACACATTGACATCCCTAGCTCTAAGCACTTACTACGAGACATCATGCTTTCATGTGCACTTCCCCTCAGCTCAGCACCCTGCAGAACTGGGTCCTTCATTCTTAAGTATAGATAAAGTGAGAGAGAATTTGCTAGTAGAGATGGACATTACTGAGTCAGTGGATAGAGAAACCTGTAAAACTGCTCAAGACTCAGGCAAATCTCCCTAGTGTATATAGGTATGTAGGTACTTTAATGTTATGACTGCAATAAAAATTAATTTTGTCAGTTATATTTTGCCAACATTTTGTCAACAAAATTCCCAGATGACTACAGCAACAATTATTTTGTGCAGTTTGAGGAAAGAAGAAGGCTACTGTTACATGCTTGTGTTTTCCCACCTGGTAGTTAGATCATCCTGAGTTAGGTGAATCTCTGTTAACTAGCTCCATCCACTGGGTGTTCATGCTTTCACCGGGCCCTTTATAATCCACAAGCAGCAGCTTTCGTGAGGGAGACCCAAGCAAGTTTTGGTTCAGCTGAGATTATTTTTGGCATCTCCTCTAGGGCAGTACAAGAGAGGGCAGGAGAGTGGGCAAGATAAAGGTTTGATATGGGATGGAAGAGCTCCGTTAATAGGTCTTTACTATTGTAGGTCCCAATCTTGAAAACTGTTACAAGCGAGTAACTTTATGCATGAATTCAGTGGGATTAGTTAAGTTATTCATTTCTGTATTTCAAATATTGGGTAAGTAATGATGTTAGCATAGGTTATCAATGATAGGGTTGCTTAGTCGATTCTGGAAAAAAGTATTTTGATATTTTACTTTGAAGGATCTTCTAATGTCAAAGTCAAGAATCTCCTTAAAGCCTTGCAGTTAAATAGATCCCAGTTTCTGCAGAATGCTGCTGATGTGGACAGTCACCTCCATGCCAAACTCCAAAGAAGCAAAGTGAAAGTAGCTGTTCTCATCTCTGGAACTGGTGAGTTTGCATTTTACATTGCACAGGATGGCATCCAATACATGAAAAGGCCAAATTCAGCCCCACTGTAAGTGTGTTTGCATCCCCAGTTACTTCACTGCAGTTGTACTTAAACCAGGACTGAATTTATCCTAAGGTCAAAAATATGTTCTGTGCTAGCCAATGAAAAATGTACCTTATGTGTCACTGGGTGGCTGGCCCTTCTGCCAGGAGATATGTCTCCCCCAATCTGTGACACAGTTTGCTTGCCATCCCAGGTGGAGAGAATGAATTAGTTACATGGCAGCCAGTCATGTGACTAAAATAGGCCTCTAGGAAGGAGGGACTGCTGAGTGAAACTACAGGAAGAGAAGTCTCCTTCAGTGGTCCCTAAGGAAGACAGTTGGTGCTGGGCAGAAAGACCCAGCTGGGATTTTCATTTTCATTTTTGGGAGAAGGCCAAAAAGTCAGGCCAGGCCATGCCTTGTCTTTTCCATTGTGTCCATCAAGAACAAAGAAAGAGACAGATGGGGAAGGGAGGAGGGGCTGTGCCAAGCTTAAATGGAGGATTTTTGTTGTGTTTGTTTGGAACTTTGTTAACAAAACCAGATCCCAGGATGGGCTGTTATTAGACTTGTGGAAGTCTCTTTTGAGTTATTGAGTATCCACGAGGGGAAACTGAGGTAGGGGACCACAGAGTCTCTTGTTGACCACAAGGGGGAGTGCAGGAGGCATCTGACCCTGTTGCATACTGCCAGACAACAAATTCATTAGTCCTTTCCTATGTGAGTGCTTGGAACATTGAGTAATGGTAACGCAGTGGTGCTACCTTGCCAAATCAAATCCAGCTCGTGTCAATAGTGATCACAAATTATTGGCTAGTGGCTATTTGGTGAAGTGAATTGCTAATCTGTCTGATTGTCAGTGGATAGAAACCAGCACCACCACAATTGGCATTACCTGGTATCACTACTAGCACTTTCAGGGTTGGTCTATGCTAGAACAGCGGTTCTCAAACTTTTTGGGCTCCGGAGCCCTTTACATGCGTAAAGATTTATGCGGCGCCCCAGTGGTCCACTGATTGTATGTGTTGTACCTATCAATGTTTCCAGTTTGTCAACCTCATGGAGCCCCTGGAGATGTCTCGCAGAGCCCCGGGGCTCTACGGAGCACAGTTTGAGAAACACTGCACTGGAAAATTAGATTGACCCAATTATGTTGCTCAAAGGTGAAAAAAATCCACAATCTTGAGTGACATAGTTAAGCCAACCGAACTCTAGTGTCAAAAGTGCTAGGTCAACCGAAGAACTTGTCCATCAACATAGCAACTGCCTCTTGGGAGGTGGTTTAATGACAGTCACAGGAGATCTCCTGAAGTACTACAGCAGCATAGCTGTGCCACTATAGCATTTCAAGTCTAGACAAGCCCTCAAAAGAGGTCAGGGATTGCATACACATGAAGACTGAACTGTGCTTCCATCCTAGAGGGGCTCCCTCTAGGCAGGTCATGTCTGGAACATGTTGCAACAGCTGTGGGGGGAAGCTTGTACTGGCTACAGCTGTAGTATTCTTGTTGTATGGTTTAACAGGACTTAGGTCTCGAAGGCTGTCTACCTGGCACTCATCCTTAACATAAATTTCACTCATCAGAGCGGACCAGAGGAGGCCAGCCTGCCTCCCTACAATGAGTCACTAGCCCCTGCTCTGGTTTGGAGAAGCCAATCCCAGAGTTCAGCCCAGGCCTCAGTTCAGGGCGGGGCAGATATCGAGTCACTGAGCTCAGCCTGGCTGCAGGCAGATCCGGGAAATTGTTCCATTCTAGCTAGGTGGAGAAGGAGGTTGCCTCCCCCAAAGGGTGAGAGGCAGGGGGTGCAGGCCCTCCCACTCCACTGTGCCCAGCCCAGGGTCCGAAGGCAACAGTCTAGTCTGCCGTTGAGTCAGTGGGGAGTCCACACCACCATGCACTCACTCCAGCTATCCCTGGGAAACACCGTACTCCTCCTCCAGGGGTACCAGCAGTCTCAGGGATCGGGCAACACGTGTTGCTTCTCGGGATCCGTGTCTGTAACCCGGGTCAGTTGCAGGCTTCCCCTCAATTGGTGTCAAGCAGTGGTCCAGGCTAATTGTCCTCTGCCTGTGGGCTCACCTGAATCTCCCACTCTGAAGAACCAGGAGGAACATCCATCTCCTCTGATGGCTGGGCTCCAACTGAGCTCCCAGTTCCAGTCTTTATACTTCTGGCTCCACTCCTCTGCTTCCAGGGTGTGGGGCAAGAGTGATCTGGCTCTGTCCACCATGGTACATTGAAGTGGGTCAGAGGGGGGCCATCCGCCTCACTACACACACACACAAACTGAAAAAATATTAAAAATTATATAAAAATATGAATGGGGGATAATGTGGCTGGCAGGATTTGCATGTAATGGAAATTTCAGAATGTGTAGGGTGACAGAGGTGAAAACAGACTGCCAAAATATTTTTAAAAGCAGTACATTGTTCAATAACAGCCAACATGGAACACTCCTGACTTTTTTATTTAGGAGCAGGTATTATCTCCAGTGCCCTCTCTTGGTAATTTTGCTAGGCACAGGAGAAGAGGATTAATAGAACATAGTTGCTGGAGTAATATGTATAACATTCATACCACCTGGCCCATGCTCTTCCCCTGGACAACATCTGCAGCTGGACTTGTGCATTTTATAGTGAGTTTTCTCACAAAAAGGGGCCCTTTATAACTCTGGAGAAGGGGACAGACTTTGCCCATTCATGTATGTGAGCTCTTCTGGTCACTTGCTGTTCAGAAATTGTTGCAATACCTGTGCCAACCTTGGAGTCACCAGAAGGAAAGCTGGTTTCAAATTGTTGGACACATTTTATCAACACATTTTGTTTTCCCTGGATGCTAAAGTTGGTTTTGGCTTTCTTTCCTTGAGAGTGGGGGCATGGGAGCAGGGGGCGAATAATCCACTGGCCCAAGAGCAGCTGCACCACGGCCCCGGTTCCAGTCTCCAGTTGGATACTCTGGCCAGTCCCAGCACACGGGGGAACTGCCTATTGCCTGCAATGTGGCCCCACCTCCAGGACTGGAGCCAGGCCGCGGTGCTATTTTTAGTACCGCGGCTCTGGCCCCAGCAGTCACTACGCAGCCCCAACCCCAGATGCTCCCAGGGCGGGGCCACATGGTGTGTGGCTGCCCTGTGTGCCACGCATGAAGCCAGGGCCATAGTGAGACTGTCCTTACTGAGGCAGCCTCACCGCAGCCCTGGTTCCAAATCTGGCAGACACCACACCACTGCTCCTGGGCGGGGCTGTGTGGCAGGGGCAGTTGCTCTGGTGTCAGCTGGGACTGCATGGTGTTCCCAGCTGTTCCAGCGGTGGCCGGGGCCGCATGGCAGGCACAAAGTGTTTGAAATTTTGTCGTCTTTTCCATAACAGTAACTATTATCCTACTTTTAAAAATCCCAAGATACTGCAGTTTGTTTTAGGGGGGTATCAAAATTAAAGGCTGATATTATTTATTCTAGGTTTTCATTCAGAATAAAATTTGCATAACCATGTTCAAAATCCTTATGAAAATTAGGGGCCAAAGTGTCCTATTTAAATTTCCGAGTATACACCAGTGCTAAACACACAACCTCAAATAGAACTCTGTAGCGTTCTGAACAAGCACACATGACCTCAATGTTGGTGCACAAGACAAAACTCACTCGGCTCACGGGTTGAAAATCTTAGAGGGAACACTGGTCATGACAGATGTATATCTCACATGTTCTGTATCAAACAGTAGGGAGGAGCAAGTTGAATAGTCATTACTGCCTCCTGCCTGAATCTCGGCTATTCTCAGTCATCATGGATTATCTGCTGGATCTGAAAAAATTGGGGTTATCAGTTTCATTTAAGGTCCATTGGTCACAGAATCAGCCTTGCATTCTGTGGTAAAAGGATTCTCTGCATGTGCTCATCCAGTATCATCTGAGTTTATTGAGGTTTGGAGAATCTCTATCCCCCCCTATTGGAGACCCCACTCTGACCCGGCACCTCAACTTGGTACTCATTTACTTTTATGAGACCTTCATTTGAACCTGTGGCAATCTGTTCTCTGTTCCATTTATGTATGAAGACCGCCTTTTTAGAAGCCATCACGTCAGCCTGTATCATTGGGGAGTTTGGCATTGTGATGGCAGATCTACCCCTACCCCTTGAATGGTATTGAAGGACAAAAGTGTCTTTATATCCACACCCTACATTCTTACCTAAGGTTCTCTTGGAATTCCATCTTAACCAATCCATATATCCACCAGTATCTAACTGTCTTCAGAAGTCTTGTTTTCATATCCTAGATATTAGAGGGACATTCACTTTCTACTTAGGTGGGACCAAGCTACCTAAAAGTCATGTAGGCTCTTTATCTCCTTTGCAGGTAGATCCAAGAGACCCATGATCTATGCCCAGATTATTGAGAAGAATATCTGGATGTATTAGCACTTGTTAAGATGCTGCAGGCCTTCATCACCCAAAGAGCGATAGCACATTAGATCAGATCATAAGGGAAATCCACAGTATTACTTAAGAACATGTCAGTACCTGAGATATTTAGGACTACTACATGGGCTTCAGGTCAAACATTTTTTCAAAACATTATACTTTAACCCATGCTGTCAGAGCCACTGTGATACTTGCACCTGCAGTAATATCTCCACTTCTAGACTCAATGCCGAAGCTCCCTCTACCCACAGGGGATACTGCTTGGAAGTCACCTGAACTGGAGCACCCTAAGGGTGACTGCTTGAAAAAGAGATTACTCACTTTGTGCAGTAACTGTGGCTCTTTGAAATGTCTCTCCCTATGGGTGCTTCACTACTTGCCATCCTTTTCTGCTTCTGTCTTTTCTTTACAGGGCATCTTCATATAGCCTCAGGACATGGCATGATGAGGCATAGGGCACATGTGAAGGCCAAATGGACATTGCTAATCAAAGTCTCTGATTGCAGGCTTGAGAGGTGCATGCGCCCAGACGTGTAGCACCCATATGGACATGTGCCTCAAAGAGTGGTAGTTAAAGCACAAAGTGAGTAGACTCTTCTTTAGCCTCCTGTTTATAAGACCACTTGTTCTTCTCTTTAATTTGAGGTACAAGCCTTGAAGCACTTATCGCTTATGCAAAAGAACCAGCAAGCTGTGCTCAGATAGCTCTTGTCATCTCTAACAAGTCTGGGGTGGAAGATCTGAGAAATGCAGCCCGTGCTGGAATTCCCACCAGGGTAAGGACATCCATTTCCTTTCAATCACCAGAGAAACAGATATTGCTTTTACAAATCTGGGGGAAGTTTTTTTCACTAATAATTCTTGCCCCACATTTATTTAACCTTTATATGGTAGATTGTTAGCTATGTATAAAATAATGGTAACAAACAGCAGAGATCAAATCCAGAGTTATATAGGGACCTGATCCAATGCTCAAGGAGGTCAATCGGAATCTTTCCATTAACATCAGTGAATATTAGGACCTCAATTCAGTAAAGGGTTGAAGTGTGTGTATTGAAATCAGTGGGACTAGCCCCATGCAGCTTATTGCTTTAATTGAAAAGAGGAAGAAGAAATCAATAAAATGTCATTTTTTGGACCACATGTGCACACTTTCCCCTCATGTACAGCATTTATCCATTCACCTCTGGAGCATGTAGTGAATATCTACATAAGAAGATCTCCTTTATCTCACACCATCCTCAATTACTTTCAATAGCAAAGTGAATCTCATTGTGTTACTCTTATTCAGATTAAGTAGAACCTCACTGCCCAAGGAGTCCCATTGATTTCAATTGTGTAACATACACATATAGTAGAAAAATAATTGCACACATTGAGAACAGTGATATCAGCTAGGGTTTTCTAACATAAAACACAGTGAGCCAAAACCACGTTTTTATTCTAACACTAGAAAACTTACCCAGTTTTACTCGGGTGCCTCAGGGCCGGGGGTTGGAGGTGTGGCAGTCAGGGTATGGGTTGGGGGGCTCAGAGCAAGAGGTAGGGGTGCATGAGTCAGGGCAGCAGGTTGGGGACTTAGGCCAGGAGGTTGGGAGTTCCGGGGGGGTTCACTGGGGATGCCCACAAAAGTGAGGACGACACTAGATGCTGCCGCCTGCTCCAGCTCCTCGTGGGCCAAGGTTGTGGTGCCCAGCCCCAGCCACTGGCTCCTTTGGAGAGTGAAGGGGTCAGGGCTATGGTGCCTGGCCCCAGCCACCAACTCCTTCAGGGTGGTGGTTGGCACTGTGGTATCCAGCTCTGGCTGCTATAGATCACTACTACACATAAACACTAGCAAGGCTATAACTTTTTTTAAAAGTGCTCATATGTTTTGGCATGAGACTGTTTTGATTTTTCTTTTGTTCTCCAAAGCGTTTACCCTTATGCTTACACGTTGAGTCACTTTTAGTAGTTTGGCTTTGGTTGTTTTTAATGTTTTAGGTAATTGACCATAAATTGTATGGAAGTCGCTCCGAATTTGACAGCACAATTGACAGAGTCCTTGAAGAATTCTCTGTTGAGCTGATCTGCCTTGCAGGTTTTATGAGAATTTTGTCCAGTGCTTTTATTAGAAGGTGGAATGGTAAGAAACCGGAGTAAATAATTGTTAGCAATGACTGTGAAAGGTATGAAAAATGTCAATGCTTGGGGCCTATTTAACTTCTTTGGGGCAAGATTCTAACACTTTTTGTCATTTTTTAGCATGTTTCACTGCATACAGGTGCATTTAAATCAGTGGGGAGTACTGTATGTTTTCATTCCTTAAATTCATTCACTCAAATCAGTGGAACTATGAAAAGGATAAGATGCTACCCAAAGAGCTAAACTGTGTCCTGAGCAATGGGGAGGCACAGGGCAAAAAGGTATCCCGCAACATGGTAGCAGCAAAGAAAGGAAAGCAGGGTCCCTAGAGTCCCTAAGCTCCTCTGACCCCATGCAGGGGAGCAGATGGAGGGTTGGTTCTATCCCCTGCAACGCACCTAGTGGCACATCTGGGCCAGTGTGCATGAGTACAGATCTGTACATGCTGTGCTGAGTACAGATCTGGGGCAGCTTACTGCTTGCTAAGAATAGCAGGGGAATTGAGAGGGAGACTGAATTCTGAAGTCCCTCCTGAGTTGCTCTGTGAGCAACACTGCAGTGCCCTGCCCCTTACTCTGGGCTTGAGGTAGAATCATGATGGAGACCAGAGTGAACAAGGTTATTAGAATCTGACCCACAGGGTACATATACACTGCAGTCAAAGACCTGTGGCATAGCTGCAGCTGGGCAGTATCATCTGATTCAGACTGTGGGGCACACAGCTGCATTGTAGATGTTTGGGCACAGGCCGTAGGCCAGGCTCTGAAACCCTCCCCTTTGCAGATGTATGGAGTCTGGGCTCCAGTCCAGGCCTGAACATCTACACTGCTGCTTTTTGGCTCACAAGCCCGAGTCAATTGAGCTGGGTGCTGAGACTCCATTCCGCGAGTTTCTTATTGCAGTAGAGACCAAGATTCCTGTCATAGATGCCTCCTCCCCAGCAAGGCCTGGGAATGTGTACTCCCTAGCTCTGAAAGCTGCTGTCTGTGAGCAGTGACTCAGTTCCTGGGGCCTGAGAGGTTATTCCTTTTATTCCGACCTTTTTATTCAGACAGCCCCGCTGTGCCCCTCTGGGAGTAATCTGTGTCACCTTTTCCTGTTTGAAGACTACATCTTCTTGTAGTCTCTGCATTGGCACAATAGCAACACTGCTGAGCCTACTCTCTCTCCCCCAGTTCCCTTTATGCACAGAGTTGTGAGCTGAATATGCAACGTAAGGGGTAGAGGGAGCCTTCCTCATGACTCCTTCCTCCCATCTGTATCCACGGGAGGACAAGTGACTGTATCTTGTCCTTATGTGAAATTGGCTTGCAGCAGTTGTACTTTGCTGTCCTTGGCCCTGGAAATGTAATAGTCCCTAAACTGTTCCCTATTCTTAGTCCCTCCATCTTTGCTTTTGCATTTGAACTCTTGTGTACCTTAGTAAGTTCTGATTGCTGTTCAGAGCCTTCCAGATTGTTGAATTAGACCTAGTGCCATGAGCTTTTGCCTACAGATATTTTATTAATTGACTGTCATAAATGTTTTCTATTTTAAAAGAACTGCAGCTTAATTTTTTTATTCTGTTTTAAATGATTTATAGGAAAAATTTTGAAAGTTTGTCCATCACTCTTACCTTCAGACAAAGGGGGAAATGCCCATAAGCAGGTGCTACAAGCAGGAGCCAAAGTCACTTGGTGTACAGTACGTTTCGTACTTGTAAGTATTCTTCTGCCTATAAGAATTATTCTAACTCTTGAGGCAAATGATTAATATATTTGATTGTATCACAATAACAAATGTATAAAAGTTATCCAGATAACACGAGTATAATGACCTTGTAACTGGAAATACTGGAATTATTACCAGTTAAATAGGAAGAGTTGGGAGTTAATTTTCTGAGAGAAGATGAGCTTATGAATAGGATTGTGCACATATGGGTCCCAGTCTATTAAAACATCCTATGTGTGTGTTACCTGTGCATGTGAATAATCCCATAGATACCCTTCCTCAGTGATCCATCCCTTATTATTGCCTTATTTCTGTTGCCCTTTTCTCATTTCTCTCCATTGCCCTCCTTCCCTTCACAATAGAGCAGTGGTCACCAACCTTTTTGACCACAAGATCACTTTTTCAGTTTAAGTGCAATGTAAGATCTACGTCAAACCCAAATACCCTTGTCCCATTTCCTTCCTGCTCCTTCTTTGAGGCCCTGCCTCTACTCCACCCCTTCTCTGAGGCCTCACTCACCCTGCTCACTCCATCCCCCTTCCTCCCACTTCTTTACTCACTTTCACTAGGCTGGGGTAGAGGGTTAGGGTGCAAGCTCTGGTCTTGAGCCAAGGAGTTTGGAGTGTGGGAGGGACTCTGGGCTTAGCCAAGGGTGGGGGATTGGAGTCCAGGAGGAGTGTCAGGGTGCAAGCTCTGGGAAGGAATTTGGGTGCAGAGGGACTCATGTCTGGGGCAGGAGGTTGGGTGTAGGAGGAGGTTCAGTCAAAAATAAAAATAACCCACTTTGCAAGCAGTAAAAGAAGTAATAACAACCCCCCACGTATGTGTTGGGTCGGGAGATGAGAGTGAAGGACAGTGTGTGTGTGTGTGAGAATGACAGACACACACACAGTGCATGCGAGTGACAGAGATTTCCATTACCAAGCTCCCTCCATCCCCTTCTCTCTGTGTGGAGATAGGGTACAGGAGTGGGGGGGGGGGGGGAAAGGGACACCCTGACAGCAGCGCCCCGTCTTCTCTCTCCCAAACTCTGCACAGCAAGCAGGAGGCTCCTAGGGGGGCAGCTTCAAGGCAGAGGGCAGGAGCAGCCTGACTGAGGGTGGAGGGGCAACTGAAGTGCCATCGCTTGAGAGCTTCCTGGCCAAACCAGTCAGAATCACCTGTCAGAGGCTCCAAGGTCTACTGGTAGATCCGGATCTACTGATTGGTGACCACTGCAATAGAGACTTGTCCCACTTTTTCCCATCCTCAACAAACTGTTTATCAGCTGTCATTTTGCATCTCCAACTACCCCCCATCGCTGCCTTTTCTCCTGCTCATCTAATGTATGTGGTCTGCCACTGATGCATTGAATCCTTATCCTCCATCCTTTCATTCTACCTTCTGCCATCTCCACACTAGTAAAAATGTTCTCACTGAGTGACCTGTTCTTGGCCAAATCTCAAGGCCGCAACACCATCCACCTCTTCGCAGGCCTTGCTGCTACTTCAGATGCTGTCTGCCATCTTTTCCTAACAGATTTATAAATATCTCCCTCTTAGGAGGAAGCTAATACAGGAGCAGTAATTCTCCAGGAGCCTGTATCTGTGAAGACAGATGATACGGAGGAGATTTTGTTGGAAAGAATGAAAGATGCAGAGTGCCGAGCCTTTCCAATTGCCTTACAGCTGGTAGCTAGTGGAGTGGTCCAACTAGGAGCAGATGGTAAAACCTGCTGGAAAAAAGGAAGCTAAAGCTTGAATCATCATGAAAAGCAAGATTGCATTTCCTCCACTACTAATCTGTGGCCCTAACAGTACAATAGGGTACTGTCAAACCCATAAATTTTCTTTTCATTGCTCACTGGTTTTTCTCTGGCTCTATTTTTTCTGCTCTATTTCAGGCAGACCAATTTCATATCTTTCATTCACAACCAGGATATATCTTTCCCTGTCTAAAGTTTGTTACCGTTCCTTTGCTGAATCAGTATTGGAATCTAAATTACTACCTCAACTGTTGAGGCCCTGCATGCTCAGCTGTTTGTTAAAGGAATGTATATAACCAAACAATTTAAGGTGTGAAAATAGCAATGATTTTTAAGGGAAATCTAAATGAATTCTGTTAAATACCTGTTTTGTCAGCATCTCCTTTTGATTGTTAATCTGATTCTGGAAAACCATGAGCTTCACAAATCAAATCCATATGAATTGAAGCAAGGACATGGGGTAGATACAGCCATAACATAATTCGATCCCGACTTGACAGGTAAGGGAGATGGGGGAAAAAAACTAGGCAATTTCTTAGGGAAGAAATGCTAATTTTTTAGAAGGAGGTTGGCATCTCACTGAGTATTCTCCCCTTTCCATCATTACGGTTGGAGGTTCCTTCATGTCTCTCCACCTTCTCTCTGGTGGCTTTGTAGCTCCTGTGTGATGGGAAGTGAGCCTGATTAACCATCAGAAAGGAATTCTGACAAAGCTGCTATGTAACAGAATTCATCTAGATTGGCAGAGAACGGGGAGGGGAGTGTTAATTTAATCAATAATCATCTCTATCTGACTGAGAAGTCAGAGCTAAACTTTAGCAGGTTTAGACATTAGTTACATTTCTAGAATTAGGTTCAGCGCTACCACTATTTAGCCTCCTTTGGTACTGCTCTCAAATAGGTAAAAATGCAGCCAAAAAGTTGCAAGTGCCCAGTTTTATGGAAAACATTGAAGTGTGTTTTTTGCACAACCATGAATAAGCTAAGGCCCTCATTAAAGGCAGAGCCAGCTGACAGGTAGCAAACCCCAAACCCAGCTGTTCTAAGGGTAACTAATGTTGGGGAGAAATTTTACAAAATGGATTATATTTTTGTCTAGCAACCATGATGTTGTTCAAGTTCTCAGGCAGTAGCTACTTCCCTGATCTTTCCATATCAAGTAGTAGGAGCCTGTTTTGAAGGTATATCAAAGCACCATCCAATTTCTTGAGTGGGAGGGGCAGTTTCCAAAGATTTAAAAACATCACACGGAAGATTACTAGTATATATTGAAGAATCTTTTTGGATCCTATTAAGGATAATAAGAAGGACCAGAAATACACATTTTCCAGGTTTCTGATAGCAAGGACAAAGAGGATGATTTCTCCTTTGAGCAGCTGGTTGCATATACATTCCACTGGAAGTGTGTGCAAGCCCAATGTACTTGACATGGGCTTTTGCTACCCTTTCCAGCAGGCGGTGCACATGTCCCCCACCATCCTCCTGCCCTAAGCTGAGGGTATAAAGAACACAATAGCCACCTCCCTCTTGTCTGTGGCAAGAGTCCATGTTCCCTGTTGCTCCTGAGAGTCAGGAAGCCAGCTGTTAGAGGAATTCTTGCTTTATATATATTTAGTGTTTAGTAAACACCAGCTCAATTAACTGGGCAAAGATCCCCTGATTTCAGACAATGCACCATGTGCCTGGCCATGATCCCGGCTACTGACAGTCACAAAAGTTGTCTAATCTGCTTAGGCAACAAACGTAAGGCACAAATGGCTTCTTTGTACCTCCTTCCTTCCCAACAAGAACAAAGAAACAAAGGAATCTCTGTCTTAAAGTATATCTTCTGTTAAAGACGATGCATCACTCATCAGAGCCCAACACTGACTATATGGAATACGCCACTGGCAGCCTCTGCCTCCAAGACACAGTCTGGTGAGAAATGTTACTCATCATCTTCTATGGCCTCCTCGAACAGTGCAAAATCCTCCTCTCATCCTCAGACGTTGACAGACCTTCAAAGTCTTATTCTTCCTCTCACAGAAGGTCTCTGAAATCTGAGGGCTGGTCATAAGCACCAACACTCTCCAGAATTCTTGGTAGCCTTGCTGGTTCCAGAGTCAAAGACCAATGCCTCCTGCCCACCAGAGAAATCTTTGAGCCCAGCACTGTTGGGTCTGGCACCACCAGCATTAGTAGGTGAGCATTCACCTCTGATATTGGTGCTGTCAATGCTGCTGGCATTCTTCAACTACCTTTTTGTCTCTCTCTCCTGGACTCTCCCTTGTTACATCGGCTGTTGCCAACCTTTGTGCCTTCAGATTCATCAGCACTTCCAGTACCAGCTACTTCAACTCACTGCCACGGTTGTGGAAGTTCCATCCACTTTGCCCGTTGGTGCTGCACTATCAACATTGCTTCTCCTCTCTGCATTGAGACTTTCAGAAATGGTGCCACACTTGTGAACACATGTAATGACAGGCAGTTGTAGAGGATGTGAGCCAGATTCTTGCCAGCTATAGACAACAATGAAATGCTCCAGAGGTCATCACAGCATGCATGTCACCTTTTCTCTTGTATGTGTGCGCAGTCAGGGCATCTTTGAAGTCTTGGGGAACTTGTTCTTTCTCCTAAATGGTGATAAATAACCGGGTGAGACGGCACGTCACCTGGGTACCACTAGCTTCATAAATCTCTGATGGGATTGCGTCACCGCCAGGTGCCTTTCCAGATTTCACCTGCGTGACAGCTTTTTGTATCTTGTCAAGAGCTGGCGGCATAACTAGTTGTGAATCATTAGCCCACTGAGGAATCTCTTCAAAAACACTGCTGTCCAGAGTTGATGTCTAGTTTAATACAATGCGAAAATGTTCAGCCCAGTGGTCAGAGATTTTAGCGCTATCTGTAATCAGGAGTGCTGCCATCAGCAGAGTGCACTGGTGTAGAGACAGCAATGCTTGGCCCATAGAGAGCCTTTAGTCCATCCTAGAATGCTTTAAAACCATTTCTTACAGCTGTGTCTTGAAGCGTGACTGCTTTACATTTCCACCAGTCCTCTTTCATTTGTTGTAATTTGACTTGTGCTTTCTGCTTAGCTTGAATTTATGCAGATTTCCTGGAGGCATTCTCTCTATCATTGATCCAGGCCAGGTGGTCACATGCATCTTATTAAGAAGAGCTTGGGCATCTTTGCACAGCCCCTCAAAGGAGGAAAAATGGCTACTTACCTGAAAAATGATCTGTACCCATATTTTTCTGGATGTGTTTGGTCAAATATGCATTCCACAGCCCTCTCACCTTCCCCACTACTTTGGGAATTGCAGGTGTGTATAGTGCACTCATCTATCTATAGTGGATTGGATTTGTGCACAACACCTCAAAGAACATCTGTTGCTGCACAGGTTAGTAATCTTTTTAGTGCGGAAGCAGAATCTGCATTTTCACATTGTCAAGCCAGTGACAGGCTTGGCAATGATTGATGGCTTCTTCCTTTAAATACACACATTGGCCAAGTCAGCGGCTTATTAACTCTGTCAGAGTAAAGGGCTATGTGCAAGTAAAATAAATCAGTGGAAAAGGGAAATCAGCGAAGAAATTATTAGAGAAGTTGGAAAAAGAAACAGCCAGAATAGAGATTTCCGATGAAGGAGCCATTGGTTCATTAGATCAAATCATGGGCATTTATATCCCTATGGTTATTGATGAATGAAAAACACTTTGTTTTGGAATTGTCTTTTATATCCTGTACTTTTGGGGGCATATCGTAGGTCAGGCTCTTGGCTCTAATGAGATATTTCAGAGCCTATTGCACACTTAATTATAATTTACATTACAGGCAGGTTCTTCCAGGTTTTGTATTCTTTCTTGTTCTGTGGTGAATATGCTTGGATAGTTGGGGAAAATAAAGAAAACTGTTCCAGTCTGTTACCTCATCTATGTTTAATATACAAGACATTTATGGCTTTGGTATAGAAGTGATGGAGTTTTATTGTTATGATTGCAACAGGGAACTTCTGTTTTCTTATTTTATGCCCTTCCTTTCTCCCAGATTATGCTGAGAATAGCTGGCAGATATTTTGGTAAGCTACGAATAAAAACACGATTATTGCTTCTACTCTCTTATTGTACTGTAGTCATATAGTAACATTGTTCTGTATATTGTTCTGAATTGTATACATTTTATTCAGATCTAATAAAGTTATAACTAGAGCCTTACTCTTGTTATTTATGTATCTCAGCTACTTCTCTGTCCCCCATTGCCATAGTATCCAAGCAACTCGGTCTTTAATTTTCTTCATAACACTCCTGGGAATCTAATGCCCACTTTGTACAGAAGAACTAAGGCACTCACTGCCAGATTTTTAAAAGTATTTAGGCACCTAATTCCATTTACTTCTTTAAACACCTACATCCCTTTGTAAATCTGGCCTCAAATGACATGCCCAAGATCAAAAAGTACTCTGTGGCAGAACAGGGAACTGAATCCTGGATGCGCTATTGCCTATAGACTGCATGAGTAGCGTGACTGAATTCTGCCTATTACTTTCTGCTAATTTGTTAGAATAGTGGTAGCATCTACTGTCGAACTGTCTATGCACTCTTACTGTATGTGAACTGCAGGTGGTCTTTGATTGGCAACTCCTCTTTTCTTGGCAGAGCAGCATTGAGATGGAGCTGGAAATCCTACTCTGCATGGCTCCTGATTCCCACCCCATTGAGATGCATGAAAGTTTTTACTTTTTAGATTAAGCCAGGCCCTTTGTGGTCTGCCCATGTGCCTCTCCACTAGGGATGTAAAATCCCATTTAATTGGTTAACTGGTTAAACATTACGTTTAACTGGTTAAAGGGTGGGCAGACAGGGGCTGTTCTGGCTGGCCATGGACAGGTTAAGGGTAAGGCCTGGTAAGGGCGAGGCTTACTGATTAACCATTCACACCCCTACTTTCCACCAACTGGTCATGATCTCGGTCTTTTAGGCTGACTAGTGTGTGAGCCAAATGGATGTTGTGGGACGTGGAACTGCTAAGCCCTGATCAACTAGAAAGTATAATGAGGCTGGAAATTTGTTGTCTAGGGCTTAACCATTGGCTAGTTGTAGCACTATCCTAGAAGCCCTCGAGATTGAGATATGCAAGTGGCCATCTTGTTTAAAGAGTTCAATCCCACTCTCATAAGACCTATGGAATTTACTTTTGTTTCAGTGGTACTTGGGTTTCTGCAGAGAAAATGCCACATCAGTAACAGTGCAGTGGAGGAGGGGAAAGTCAAGGGGAATCTTCTGTCCCAGCTACCAGTGGAGACTCCAGAATGCAACCTGGACACCTAACATAGGGCCTGGAACTAGGGTTGCTGCAGGTTCAGCCATGCCCTCGGGCTTGAAATGGTTTCTATTATATACAGGTGTATACTTTGGTTCAATGGCTCTCAACTCCCTCACTAGATAAATTGTTCCAGCACCCATGCCTCACACTTGAGTTAGAGCCTGTGAATGCAGAGCAAGCTCAGAAATGTTGGGCATTGCCTGCTGTTTTAACCATTGGAGGGAGCAGGACATGTCCTATAAGGCTGAGGCGTCTTTGCCAAATGATTTGAGCCATGGAGCTGAGTGGCAGGTAAGTAGGCCTATACAATGTTAAAAGGGCTGAGGAGGGTAATGGGGATGGGAAATGATTGCAGCTGTGTGACTCCAAAATAGGACCTTACCTGTGCCATTCTAGAGAGCCCCAGAATCTGGACAGCATAGATCTGTGAATATGGAAGAATTAGGCCAAACTATTTTTGCTCAGCCGAGATAGGGTGGTTAAGAAGCTGCTGAGAGTGATGGGCATATGACGCCAGGGATAGTGCTAAAGGAGCCCGTGAGAAGTCATGAGCATGTAATAGCTGTGTGTGCTATTGTGTTTCTGATTTGTTTTCTTGAAAAACAAAAAACTTCTAAGAGACTTTGTTAGCTTTAAAGTCAGTAGGAAGGGGGATATAATATCCCAGAGTGATAGCCCACTGGTTGAAAATGGAGGCCTTGCGGTAATTCACTAGTTTAGTTTGACTTCAGTCTCCCCGCCTTCCTCTCCCTCACGGGCTTGTAAAAGATGGAATCAATCTTGAAAGATACAGTAATGTATTCAAATCCATATAACCTATCCCATTGCTGACAAAGTCAAGCAGGGAGCTTCGGCAATAGTTAATAGAGGTGGTGCCCAACTGTGTGTTTATATTTCCTTTAAGCTAATCTGCAAAAAGGCTTCATTTGGCATGTTCTTCACCCCAACAGGGAACAAAAGTCATGTTGATGAGCAGCTATTTTTACAGGGGGATTAATAATATCTAACCCCCCCCCTCTCAAAAGAGCTTATGGAATACTACTCCTTCCCCAATGCTGGGTCTGTACATCACAGGTGCCCCATGATATCCAGGAATATTCATCCTTGCCTTTGTGTTTGGTTTAGGGTGGGGGTTGTCCCTATAAATTTATGGTTAGTGCTGTGTTTGTTTTTACTTTTTAAATTCCTAGTTTTCCCAGGAACATAGGTCTAGCTTGATGAGCACCTTGCCAAAGTAAAATGATATGTCCTGCTTTCTTTCTGTGGTGGTTGCTCACTGGAGCATACCGTCGTTTGTTATATGTGATGGTGATAAACTGAGGGCTTGTGTACACTGGCACCAAAAAATTGCTTTTACACTGCAACGTGACTTTTGTTGGGAAAAACACCCAGTTTTGGCAACAAAAAACTTCCAGTCCTGCAAGAGACTTTTGTCTTTTCTTCTCCCTTTATTGTTGACAAAGAACCAGTGTGGACTCTGTTATTTGTTTTGAGAGAACTGGCTTCCATCAGTATCCCACATCTGCCTTGTTGGCTATGCTCAGTGTTTTGTGATCTCTGCTGCTCCAGGAAGTATCTGACAGGTGAGTGAGCAGCTCCATTTGGGGAACAAACAAAAAGCAAATCCTTGGAATGCTTCTGTTCTGCTGCTGCAGGGGGAGGGCTGGAGAGACTGCTGTGCTGCTTTGACATTCCTTAGGCCAGAGAGCTCACAGAGCTATGGGGGAATCCCAAGCAGCACTGGGATCAGCTCTGCCTTCCTACAACACTGCACTCTGGGATGCTTACCACATTGCTAGCACCCTCTTGACAGAGTAACATAAGGGTCAGCAACCTTTCCCAAGTGACATGCCAAGATTTAACCCTGCTGCCCTGGGCTATGCTATGCTCCCAGGAGGGGGCAAGGGGCGCTCTCTACCACTTGTCCCATAGACCACCTGTGACAATGCAAACCTTTCCACAGACTACCAGTTGCTAATAGAACCTCACTGTTAATTACATAATTATGCCTGAGCCATTTTGCTAGTGCTGCAGCTGGGGAGAATGGTTTAATTTCAATTATTAAACAGAGTACGAGTTTTAACTTTCTCATGTTTCAGGGGGTAGCTGAGTTGTCTTTTCTGTAACAGATTAACAACTGGTCTGGTAGCACTTTAAAGACTAACAAAACATGTAGATGGTATCATGAGCTTTCGTGGGCACAGCCCACTTCTTCAGATGACCGGAGTTATGAGTTTAGGATGTGGGTTGTGCCCATGAAGGGTGCAAGAGGTGGTCTGGGGGTGAGAGGGGGTTGGGGGAGTAACACAGAAAAGGTGAGAGGGTGAGAATGCAGCCAACTAGCTAGTTGGGGAGGGAGGCAAAGAAGTGGGGAGTAAAGGAAAGTGCAGCTTCTGCAAAATAAAATTGTATCTCCCTCATCTTCCTGCTGTTCCAGCCTTGCTCCTCTCAGCCCCATGATCACCCCAGCCTGATCCCCTGCCCCCGCAGCCTGAACCCCTGTATCACCCCATCCCCCATCAGTGCAACCTCTGCTCCTTCCCATCCTGGCCCTGTGCCCCAGTGCACTCACTGGCAGGGCAGCAGCACTGGGGTGAGGAGAGGAGCAGTCTCTTCCCTGCCCAGACCAACCTTTTACCTGCGGCCCTGGGGCTGGGTAGGCAAAGCCTGGGGTTGGCTCCAGCCTAGCTGGACGAAGAAGGGTGTTGGGGAAGTGACTCCCTCCTACCACACACACACACACAGGGCTGAGTTTACCATGACGCAAAGTGAGGCAGCCGCCTCAGGTGCCAGACTGTGGGGGGGGGGGAACACCACTAGTTCATACTTTTTGAACAAGGCATTTTAAGTTGTTAGTTCTCCTTTATTGGGGGAGGTAGCAGAGCAGTACCATGAGAGGAGAAGAACAGGAAGGCGGCAGAATTTAGACCTTTCAAAGTTTTGGTCCAAGCGAGAGGGCATGGGGGCATTATTTGAACTCCCCGCCTCAGGTGCCAAAATGTTGTGGCCCGGCCCTGCCCCCTCCCGAAGCCTATAGTGCAGGAGGGGGGGTTAACCCCTTAGCTCCCAGGAGCTGTAGGCCCACACTGGGCAGGAGCAGTCCCAGGGATGCATTTGTGTGCCTCTCCTGCCCCTCCTACCCAGCAGGAAATCGGAGCTGCAGGCTAGAGCCACAGCATGAGCTCCTAGGCAGGAGAGGCTGAACTGCCCTGCATGCCTCAGGAAATCGGCTTGTGCCCCCTTTGTGGCATGCGTGCCTGGTAGCCAACCTCTGAAGTAAAACCATGTGTCCGTAAAATGTCAACAATGGGAGGCAAAAAAACTGGTTTGACCCATTTTCACTTTTGGCAACTTTTGCATGTTGACAGGACTTGTGTAACCAAACCTTCCCAATGTAGACATAGCCTGTGTTCCCGTCACTGGAAATAACTGGTAGAGAGACATTCTATACAAATTGGCATTCTGCAATGTCCATGTATCAATACAAAAATCTAACTTTCTGTAATGTTTGCTGAAAAAGATTTTTTTCCCCCCCCACATTTACTTGGGGGCTGTGCCCTCGTCTACCCCCCTCTCTCTGGCCATTTTCACTTCACGGACAGAAACTGTTGATGATGTCATTCTATTGTCCAGCAGGAAAAACTTTCATTCATTTTATATTTATATATATATGAATGAATGAATGAATGAGAGAGAGAGAATGAATGAGAGAGAGAGAGCGCGAGTGAGCAGGAGTGGGGAAACTTTTTTGGGTCATGGGCTGCTGACCCACAGAAAAATCAGGGGCCACACAATCTGCAGAAGCAAAATCCATTTCCAACATTTTCTTTAAAGAAAGATTGTGTTATAAGGGCAATTTCCTTCTTCTGGCATGACCAGAGTCATTTTGATCAGTTAACACCATGGTACCAACCACTTTCTCCTCCGTTCCATTGGTGCTCACAGTTGTCTTGAAAAGACTTTTCACAGCCTCTGTCGACACATACAGGTTTTTTTCCTACAATTCCATCAAAACATTCAGGGACTAATACTGACTAATGAACTTCAACTACTATGATCTTTTCATAAGGAAACCCAGAGATGCTTAAATCTTTGATTCTTTGGCTATGCTAGTCTAAACTGCCAAATGCAGAGTCAAAGTACTGTTAAAAGGTGAACTGAGAAGTCAGTGGAAAAAGCGATCATAATTAGTGTGGTAGCGGATAGTGAGATCTATAGCATCACGGCATTTTTAAAAAATTAATTCCCCTCCCTTCCCATTTTTGGTTTTCTTGTCTCTTGTTTGGAGAATTTGCAGATCCTACTGGAATGCCATGGGAAATGTTACACTAAAATGCACTTTATAAAAGCAGCATAAAAGTAACTGTGCAGTTGCTATGTTCTGTCCTCTGAATACGGTGGTTCCACTACTATGTCCAGGAGCCTTCTCAATTCCGCTGTTCTAAATTCCAGCAGATCTTGCCACTTTCTCCTAGGCACACTGCCTTACTGGCTACCAGTTGCAAAGCAGCAGGGAAGGCTCTGTGCTCCGCTTCTTTTACTCTTTCTGACAAGGTCTCCTCTGTGTCTCCAATCTTCACAGGAACTGCCTCTTGAAAAACTATAGCTCCAGCATCAACTTCCTCCTGAAAAAAAGAAAATCCAGAATACTGTAAGCTGAAAGAAAGGGAAGAGATGATGCAGAAAAATAGGACAGTTATTTTCTCTGGTTACTTGAAGTACCATTTATCACAGGAAATATGTATGTAATAACATTCATCTGTAAGGTGTGCAGAAAATACAGTGTGGTCACCTTGATCCACAAGAGATTGCTGGGAGTTCCAAGAATGGAAGCAGGCAGATCTAAAGTGAATGCCACGAAAACATCTGTAACATTTCTGTGAAGGTGAGGAATAGCATCCCACAGAAGCAAGGGAAAGCCATGGCACTTAAGCCATGTAAAACTGGACTAGACAAAATGCAGGTATATTTACAACAGAGAATTATACTTCATTGACAAGGAGATGGATTAAGTGACCCAAAAGATCTTTCTACCTCTAAATTATTTCCCACGTGATCAGTAATGTTCTCTACACTCTGGCTACGTCTACACTACAAGGTTTCTGTGCAAAAACAGCCGTTTTTGCACAAAACCCCCTGGAGCATCCACATCTCAAGCACGTTTTTGTGCAAGAAAATCTGCAGTCAATTGACAGAACAGAGGGCTTTTTGCGGTGTAGGTATACCTCCTTCTATGAGGCATAACTCCTTTTTGCGCTACAGCTCTTGCACTGCAGGGGTTTCTTGCGCAGATAGAGCCTATCCGAAAAAGCACAGGTGCTCTGATGGCCATTCTGTGAATGGCAATCATAACTTTCTTGCGCAAGAGTGATCATGCAGTGTGGATGCTCTCTTGCATAAAAGCGATGCGCTTTGAGGTGTGGATGCGCTTTTGCGCAAGAAGTTTTTGCGCAAGAACTCTTCCAGTGCAAACATAGCCTCTATGAACTGTCTCTCAGGGGTTCCTTTACTTTGTGGAAATGCTACAGTGACATACTATGGAGGAACAGAATTGCATTCATGTCTGGAAGGACTGAACTCCTTGCCTCCTCCTATAGATCTCTTAAGCAGCTATAGGAGTGGAAGGATGATTTCAAGGACTTAATGAGGAAGCTGCATCTCTCTGCTTTCAATCCTAATAAGAAAAAAAAATCTTGCTTCTGAATTATCCACTAGCTTTCTTCACAAATGGTGAGAAGTCAAAGCTCCTCAACTCTATGAAATTCATAACACACTTCTAAAATACCAGGGAAGGAGAGGTTAACGTGGCAATTAACTGAAAAATATTTATTTACAAGAGAGAACTGAGTCAGTGAAACAGGAATCCAGATGAACAATGTTCTCTGTGGATGTCAGCTCTGCCAAAAGCATTACTCTCCTAGCATCATGCAGAATTACTACAGGTTGAGCCTCCCTCTTCTGGCACCCTCGGGACCAGAGAGGTCCCAAACAAGGGAATTTGCCGGACCAGAGGAGGTCAGGTGTCCAGACTCCCTTCCTGGTTGCTGCCCGGGGAGAACCAGGATGCCTGACCACCTCTGCCTCACCTGCCTGACTCTGCTCCCTGGGTTTCCCCAGCCCCACCTGTGCAACAGCAGCTGCTCCCAGGGTTCCCTGTCCCCATCCCCTGAGCAGCGACAGCCCTGTGCATGTAGCAATAGCTGCTCCCAGGATTCCCTGCCTACCTCCCCTCCCCCACATGACAGCAGCTGCTCCCAGGGCTATCCACCCCCCACTCACTGACCCTGCAGGCTGCCGCCGTCCAGACTGGCTCTGCTCCCAGCCACTCTCAACCTCTGGGGCCGGGTCTCTCTGGTCTAGCAACCTCTGTGGTCCTGCTGGACCAGAGAGTCCCGTATGACAGAGGTTCAATCTGTACAGCTATTTGATTAAAAAATTTGGACTAAATTGGTGTCAAGACAGAAATATCGGCACCAAGAAATTAGGACACCAAGTCTTCTGAATTTTTTATAACTGATCAAGAGCTGGGACTAAGATGTTTGATTATGCTAGTCAAAGCAGGTCCTGACAGCATGGTGGCAATATGGCCAGCCCTAAGTGTTTATAGAAAAATATTATGACTTTTACAAAGCTGATACGTTTAGGGTTCTTTTCTTTGCCTGTTGGGGTGTGGACCTTTAGGTTACAGTCACTCCACAGTTTCAGGCTTTTCTCTGCAAGCATGAGGGCTAGAACAATTTTTTTTTAAATGAATGCTGAGCTTCTCAGATCTTCCTTGATTCCAGCAACTGAAGCTCTGAGAAGAACACTAAACAGAGTGAGGATCATGATAAAAAAAAAAAACCACCACAGGACTTGGAAACATATAAGTGGTAAAAATGCTGCTGATCACCAAGGTTTTGCATGTGTTATTGCTCCCATTGATATGACAACTGGTAGAGCAACACTACTGTTGCCAATGGTAAGAAGCTCCATAGAAAAAAGCAAGTGTAGATAAAGACTGAATTCTAGTATAGTATGTATTTCCGATTGCCCCAAGACACAACATTCTAAAGAATTCATCACACTATTTATCTAACCATATGTACAAATGAAAAGACAGAGATAGTTTTGACATAGGAATTATTCCAGCCAAGATTTTCAGAGCTGTTTGTTTCTGTTAGAAATGATGTACTTACAGCTACAAAGTGCACAGTACAACCAGTGACTCGGACTCCAGCTTCTAACACCAATTTATGGGCATTTGCTCCCTTAAAAGAAGGTAGTAAAGATGGATGTATATTCAGAATTTTTCCTAGAAAATTATAAATGAAATCATTATCTTTTATTTCTCATTTTAAAAGCTTAAACATCAAGTAAATACCTCATTATTAACCAGAATTAAAAAAGGGCAGATCAAAGCTCATCAGGAATCTATTTTCTACCCTGTCTCATTTTCAGCTGATCAAGGTTGGGAACAATAAAATATGTGCACATATGTTGTACACTTGTCCAAATAATCTCTGCCATAGCTGTCATTTATTTATAGTTCCTTGTTCTTTTTGGTAATGTCCTCTTCCCTTGGCTTGGTTGGGGATTTCCAAATCCATCACGTGCCTAGGATTTTAACATGATAGGTATTTTTAGGACTTATACTAATTTAGGACCAGAGGGACTACTCAATGACATTGCAAGTTGAACAATTTTTATAAGCGCTAGGATGTAAGTGACTAGTCAACTACCCGATAAACATAAGCTTATCGGATAGCTTAGTAGTCACTTGACTAGTCGCTTACCTCCCACCCCTTGCTGCCTCTATCAGAGAGAGGCAGCACGGAGGGTGCAAGGGGGGGAGCAGGAACCAGTGCTGGGGGCAGCTGGCTTAAAAGCTGGTTCCCCCCCAGCACTATCTCCGTGGACGGTAGAGGAAGCAAAGGCGTCCCTACTGCTGCGCCTTGCTCTTTGAAATGTACAAGAACTGCCCTCAGCTCTTGTACATTTCAAAGGGAGAGGCATAGGAGCAGGACCTAGGTGCTTCTCCCTTTGAAATGTACAAGAGCTGCCCCCTTATCGACTAATTGAGTAGTCAATGGAAATTCCACAGCCTTTGAACAAGTGCCAGAGCCTCAGCCTTTAAACAAACTGTATCAGCATGTCATAGCTTACTCCTGCATCATCTCAATCATCATCCCCAATGATGGGATCAGCAGCTGGTTGGTTGGTGGGTTAGCTATGCAACTGATGTGTCACTAAATTGCTTTAAGTTTCTAACTCCCCATGCAACCAGAGAAGGTGCTGTAGTTGCGGCTTCAGGGAGAAGGAAGATTTCTGATCCAACCATCTGCAGTTTTGTGCCTTTTTAAAAAATCCAGAATATACCTGATCAAAGGGCTTTAATATTGAAAGTGGTCAATCATTTATGTTCCCTTGGCTTGTCCTCTCTCTATAATGTTTGCCAGGGTGTGCCTAGACTGCATCCCTCTGTCGGCAGAAGGATGCAGATTAGGCAGGTCGACATTGCAAATGAGGCAGGGATTTAAATATCCTGTGCCTAATTTGCATAAAAATGGCCACTGCGTTTTGCCAACTCAGCACTTTGTCAGCAAAAAGCGGCAGTTGAGAGGGATCTGTCAAGAAAGAAAGACTTTTTCGACAGATCCTGTAAACCGCCTTGCAGGAGGCATAAGGGATCTGTCAAAAAAGGCTTTCTTTCTCGACAGATCCCCCTCTAGACTGCCACTTTTTGCCAACAAAGTGCTGAGCTGGCAAAACGCAGCAGCCATTTTTATGCAAATTAGGCACAGGATATTTAAATCCCTGCCTCATTTGCAATGTCGACCTGCCTAATCTGCATCCCTCTGCTGACAGGGGGATGCAGTCTAGACATACCCCCAGACTTGATACAATGCTTAACTGTAGCTGCAAAATGTCTTTTGTTGTGTTTGGAAACATACATTAAAACAGCTTATTTACCATCCCACTTTTTGACAAAGGGACCAGACAAAATCCTCATAAATCCTGCAAGACAGATAAGTTCAACTGAGAATTCTTCAAGGACTTTATCAACTGCATTATCAAATTCTATGCGACTTCCATACAGTTTATGGTCAATTACCTACAATATCCAAACAAACAAAAAGGAGAGAGAGAGAGAGAGAAACAGAGACATAAATGTGGGATTAATTTACACTCTCATACAACAAGAACATGTTGAAATACCGCACTGTAATAAAAAAAAAATCTCAGTCTCCATACATGATCAAAGAAGGGTGTCCAGATGCTACAAGGATGGGCACTTCAGAAATGTGGGTAAGTAATAAATCAAATCCTGTAGTTTTCAGCTCAGACTATATTGAGCAAATTAATCTGGAAAGCAGTAGGAATTTTGTCTGTTTAAACTCAGATTAAGGCTACAGGATTTGGACCATTAATAATTCATTATTAGTAATTACCTGAAAATTATAACAAACACCCTAACCCTTCAACTGGCTTATCCAGCTTCAGTTGATAGGAGGCCATAAAGCAATCTACGGGGTTTAATCTAATGCAAACCTTAAATCAGTTTAAAATGCAAAACAAGTTTTTTCTCTGCCTCCCCCCCCTTTTAAAACACACACAACACAGGGCACCTCAAAAGGCTGGAGGGCTAATAATAGACATGCTAAGAAGGAACAGCTGGGTAAGGGTGAACAAGAATGAGGACTGCTCTAATTACAGTTTACTCAACTAAAGACACACATTCCATATTTAAATGCGAATATGAAAATTAAACTAAATAAAATTATTTTCTTAAAATATCCATATCTTTAAAATAATGAGGCCTGTTAAATATCAATGACATTTACAAAAAAACACAATTGAGTTTACAGTCTGCACATTGGGCTTGAAAAGTTCATGCTAAACTGGCTGTTCCGTTCATTGGCAGTATGGTCAAGTGGATAGGGCTGGAGTGGCCTCTGTTGTTGGCTTTGCTACTGACCTATTGGTTAACACTTCACAAGTCACTTCACCTCTGTGAGCCTGTTTCCCTTCCCACTCTGTTTTGTCCATTTAGATTGTGAGCTCTTCAAGACAGAGACTGTCTCTGAGGGTGGGATCCACAATACACCTATTGATCCCTGCTGCCTCCCTCTAGGCAGCCGGACACCTATCTCCTGCTTAAGCCTCAAAGCAATTCATGAAGCAGAAGATTGCTGACTGCACACCTCAGTCACATGCAGGTTCCAATGCTGTATGCAACTTCTGAATATGCCTATGGGACCAAGTGTGGTTCATGCATCTGTAACTTTTAGCCCAGAGGTTAGAGTACTTGCCTGTGATGTGGGAGACCCAAGTTCAATGCCCCCTTCTCAGAGAGGGGGAGAAAGATTTGAAAAGGGTCCTACCACCTCTCAGGAACATGCCCTAAGTCCTGAGTTAGTTTTGTTGTGGGGCTCTCTCTGCCTTGCCTGTTGAAGCTATTCATTCCATTGTGGATAAATAATGAAAGTGACAGAAGCCCAAGCACTCGACTCCAGGTCTCCTGCCTCCCTCCCAGGCAAGTGCCCTAATCACAGGACTCCAGAATCATTCCCACTCTCAATCTAGCCCTCAGGACTGTTCTACTGTATGTAAAAGACTTAAAACAGTCATTGGGCCGGAGCACTGGAGAATGCCGCTGCAATCCACTGGTTAGGGCACTCACCAGAGAAGTAGGAGACTCAGGGCTCAGTCCCCCTGCTCCAGTCACACTAGTGTTGCTTATCCAATGGGTAACACCTTCCATAGGAAAGGTAGAGAATCCTGCATCAGAAGGTCCCATAGCTCAGTGGGTAAGAACCCTCTTCTGAGAGGTGGGAGTCCCTCTTCAAATCCTGCCTCCCCTTTGCCAGGGGCTGCGGGGGGACTGAACATGTTACTCCCACATCCCAGGTAAGTGCACTAACTGCTGGGCTAAAACGCTATAAGGTAGGTACTGCCACTTCCTTCTCACCTTCCATTTCATGAGAAGTGAGTCAGATGCCTAAGTCATTCCTGTAAGAAACTCTTTAGGCACCTAAGGTGCTTGACTGTGTGGCTGGACCTTGATGTCTCCCTGCAGCCTGTCTCCAAGAGATGGGAGGAGTGCAGATCTTGTCAGCATTGCCACTGGCTCGCTTAGGCAGATCCCCATCTACTGTGCCAGCTTATGCAGACTGTGTTCAGAGGTGCTTCTCTCACCCTATGCATTGTATAGGGAGCCTCGGTGCCTAACTCAAGCTCTGTGGAGTGTTTTAATGATTTTCTAGGTACCTAGAAATTAGGTGTTGTGACACTGAGCCTCACAATGCTGCAGTCCCTTTGTGGATCTCACCCTTAGTATATATTAAAGTGGCATTAATGCTATAGGGTCCAGATCACAGACACCATGGTTGGGGGGGAAGAGGAGAGAAGAGATACAACCTCACCCATCCCGTCAGTCTAATATCATGCAATTAGCAATAATAAAAATGAGTAACTGTTTAAGCATCAGATCATGCTGAAGTTGAAATCTATGGCAGATCTTACATTATAAAAAATGAAGAATTGGGCCCAATTGATAAAATATTTTTTGCAAACCAAACAAAAATACATAAACCCCGAACAAGGACTTTCTCCATGCTATTTTTAAAATGTAGCCATGTGGGCGATAACATTGTCTGAAACATACATATTTTCTTACCACAGCTGAATTTAAAAACAAAATGAATGGATTTTGTTCAAACTTTAATAATAAATAGTCATCTTTGAAGAGACCCCAAGCAAGGAAAATATCAGCTCTGAAAGTGAAAGATACAGGTGTGGGGCGGAAGGAAGGAGTGGTAAGGTGCGTCTGCACAGCAGACCTTAACTTGAAATAAGCTATGCAAATTGAGCTGTCAATTGCGTAGCTTATTTCAAAATAGCTTATTTCAAAATTGGGAGTGTCTATACAGCACTTATTTTGAAATAGAGCACTCTTCCTCCAACCTCCCTTACTCCTTGTACAATGAGGGTTTCAGGAGTCAGAGTAAGAAGTCCTCCAGCTTGACAATATTTCGACATTATTTTGAAATAACTGCCTGCTGTGTAGACTTACCCTTAGAGAGAGATAATAGGGATTCAATTTCAAGTGGTTTGCAAATATTAACAATGGTACGGGTTTCTAGGCACACTGCATAAAAAAATCCCAGTAACACCTCTAAGATGGAACTAAAAGTAGCCTATAGATGGGAGACATAGAGCAGTTAAGTAACTTTTCCAAGGGCACAGACACTCAGCAGCAGAAGAATTCTGGAGTTTCTGGCTTCCAGTCTTGTGCTCCAGCTCCACCTCTCCCCTATAAATATTATTCATTCTTGGCTAACTTTCCACAGCAGTGAAATAGTAAAATCTGATTCAAAAGGTGAAACACTGCTTACTTTTGTAGGAATACCAGCTCTTTCCGCTCTTCTTAACCCTTCCACACCGGACTTGTTAGAAATGACGAGGACTATCTGTGCGTAGCTGGTTGGCTTTTTTGTGCTAGTTATTAGGGCTTCAAGGTTTGTGCCTAAAAATGAAAAAGAAGAAATAAAGATGAAGCGTTCCTTAGAGGGTAAATATATTGAACATTCTGAGATGACTTTTACAAACAGCAATGTAGGAGTGGCCCCTGAAGTCAATGGGTATTTTTCCATTTACCTTAGTGAGTACTGGCTTGAACCCCCGGTGTCTGTGTGTGAACATAATATTGTTTCATAAGTTAGGCATTTGTAAAACAAACTTTCCAGTGCATTAACTATGCTGCATTTCTTACATTTTGGGCTGCCTGCATGTCTATATAATACAGAATGAAAGTTTGATCAGTTTGAAAATACAATGTTGCATCCCTCTGGTCAGCTGGTTGATTGCTTGAAGGTGATATAAAATTTTGTGAACAAAAGCTACATGTAGGCATATCTCAGAGTTTGCAATAGTAGGTAATGATCATTGGATATCTGATTCAAAATGGCCTAGGGCAAAAACCTGTTCTGCCTGCCCTAAGGAGTTGTTCCTTACCATCAATCTCTAGGCACCTGACTGAAAGCTCACTGAAATCCATAGGAACACTTACAGTAACTTAATGCAGTTTTGGTTCTGGGCCTAAATGTCTTTTTCAATAGCCTATGTTGTACCTTGCAGCAAAATGCAAAAGCCTCACCTGTTCCAGAGATGAGAACAGCCACCTTCACTTTGTTGGTGTGGGTTTTGTCTTGGATACAGTTGTGGAAAAACTGTAAACTATTTGCTTGCAAGGCTTGAAGCAGATTATTGACTTCAACACGGGCAGATTCTTAATGGGAAAAAAAGGGTGTTACATGTAAACAAACAGAGAAATACAGAGGACATAAAAGGACATTAGCACGTCTGAGAATTAGACCAACAGCACTTCTTGTTTCTGATAATTTCAAAATTAATGCTCATTTATCAAACACTGCTAAGCATGTGTTTTATGCCCTGTAACCGGAGCCTTCAGGACTATCATTTAAACACACCAATAGAGCAAACATGATAGCGTATCTATGGACCAAGTCCTCAGCTAACTATCATGTAGCTTCATTGATTTTCACAGAGGATCTAGCCCTAGGTAAATGAGAATGCGGTACCTCTGTGTTGGGAGATGACTTTCCCTATCCGCCAAGCTTCCTCATGCCTCTGTACATCCTTCAGAACCTGCTGAGCCAGCTGCTTCTCCACCACCAAGACTGCGCCGATCCCACAATTAAACGTACGGGCCATCTCCTCTTCCGAGAGGTTCCCCTCTTTTTGGAGCCAGGAGAAGATCTCAGGTATCCGCCAACTGTGAGCATCTGAAAAAGGCGGAAGCTGTAAATTGCTTGTTGAAGTACAATGCAAGTGTTTAACAGAAAAGATGATTTTGGACACAAATACTTCAGTTCCTAGAATATCAAGAGACAGAATTTCTGGATATGAATTATAAATGCAAAAATGATTAGACCCGGAGCAGTCTCAGTCCAGTGATTTCCGCTGCGATGTAGAAGAACTGGATTTAGTTCCTAATCCATGTCTCTTACTGCCTCAATCGGCAGGGTCTGGAGTGTGGGAGAAATGTGGTTCAGCCCTCAGAATGTATGAAATGAATAAAAAACAGGACTATGTAGCACTTTAAAGACTAACAAGATGGTTTATTAGGTGATGAGCTTTCGTGGGCCAGACCCACTTCCTCAGATCAAATTGTGGAAGAAAATAGGCATGACCATATATACCAAAGGGATACAATCAAAAAAAGTGAACACATATAAAAAGGACAAATCAAATTTCAGAACAGAGGAGGAATTGGGGGGGGGGGGTTAATTTCTGTGAGCTAATGATATTAGAGGTGATAATTGGGGAAGCTATCTTTGTAATGGGTAAGGTAATTAGCGTCTTTGTTAAGACCCCGGCGTAAAGTGTCAAATTTAAGCATGAATGACAGTTCAGAGGTTGAAGTGAATAAGGTCACTCAACTGTGACCCATTTGTTAATAGTTAAGAAGAGGCTTTGAGAATGCTTCAGAAGGTGCTCCTGTTAGTCATCCTCTCCTGGGAAGATGACAGCTGCAATGGTAGAGAGGGCTCGTCAAATACCAAGAGACAAGATCCCTTTCCCATTATGGCAAAAACTGACTGGCACACAGCAGGCGCCACATTGCTGAACAAGCCAGCATGATGAAGTTAAAAAGGGAGTAGATTTTCTTCCATGTTATATTTCAAATGGTATGCCCAAGTTTTCATGAACTAGTATTCAACAGATTTTAGAGTACAGAAGAGATGTACTATTAATAAATTAGATTAGATTATCTCAGTCTGTGGAAGGAAGTACAATTTATTATTTAGAACGAGGAACAGGGAGTCATGAGTTCTCTGTTCTATGCTGTACCTGCTATAAACACTGTGTGCTCTTGAACATGTCACTTAACTTTGCTGCGGCAACTGTTGCTTGTTGTTGTTCCCATTTTACAAGCATCACAATAGGTTATTACAATGTTTAATTAATGTACGTAAAATGGTGTGAGATTTCAGAAAGGTGGGTGTCAAAGTGCAAAGAACCATGATCAGGATGTTATGCACACATTCTTCCTAACATGTGAACTACTAATTGCACTCTAAGGCACAGCAAAAGGGTCTCAAACAATTTAGACTGAGCAGACCTTGCGTAATGTTACAGGATGCAAGCAACTCTCTTTTGGTTGTTTTTAAACCATTTGGTTCCTTAAATAAACAAACCCAACCCAAAATATTGAGTTCAAGGGAGAAGAGATTCCAATCTTAAGGCTACAACGTACTTTATAGGTATTCTGAGTGAAAGGGAAAATTCAATTTAAAGATTTAATAAAAATGAATGGTGTTCTAGAAATGCAAATGTGAGACTTAAGGAAAGTATAGGTTTACCTTGTACCAAGGTGGGCTATAATTTTTGATGGAGGACCACTCCAAGAATTTGTTAAGTGGTCAAGGGCCACATTTGTCTATTGCATTAATGGAGGGGGTATGGGGTCTGATACCGAAGTTGGGTACAGGAGGGAGTATGGGAGGGAGATTGGGTGAAGGAGGGAGTTGTGACCTAGGACAGGAGATTGGGGTGCAGGAGATGCAGGATCTGGGAAGGTGTTTGGATGCACGAGAGGATTCTGACCTGGGGGAGGTATGTAGGAAAGGGTGCAGAGGCTTTGGGTTGTGACCTGGGACAGAGGTGCAGGAGAGGATTCAGATGTTGCGACCTGGGGCACGGAGTTGGGTGTGGGAGGAGATGGGGTGCCAGGAGCAGGTTCTGGCTAAGAGGCGCTTACCCAAGGCAGCTCTTGGCTGGTGGCTGAGTGGCCTGCCACTCAAAGTAGCCGACTGCTGGTGCCAGTGTGTGCATCTCGGCAAAGCATGTCCCTTGTGGACGGGTCGCTGCATACGCCTGCAAGCACGGCCCAGAAAGTTCCCATTGGCCAGTTTTTAGCCATTGAGAACTGAGAGGAGTGTGCTGGGGGCAAGAGCAGTGCACGAAGGCCCACCCCAGGGATGCACACCGCGCAAAGACACACATACAGGCTCCAGCACCCAGCCTCTTTGAGTGGCCTGTGGGGGCGCAGCAGCCAGGGAGTCTGCCCGAGGGCAGGATATTGGCAACCCAGAGTATTGCGATGGGCCATATGTTGCCTGGCACTGCCTTATACCATGTTGATGGGCTTTTCAGGTCCATCCCCACAACTATATACCCCCCAACTGCATATTTTTAATATTAGGTCCATTTTGCTTCCTTACCTAAAACCACACCAAATGATTCTGGCAGAACTCTGGGGATATTTTCCAACAGACCCCCTCCAGTGATGTGGGCATAGGCCTTAACATGCCCTGAACGAAGGACAGGCAACAAAGTTTTACTGTAGATTTTAGTTGGGGTTAACAGTAGTTCTCCTGTGAATGTAAATGAAAAAGACTGGATTACAACATACAAATAAATGCACATCGAATTAAATCAAAGAAGCCTAAAAATATCCATCTACAAGACATTGGAAAGCAACTACTATATTGTAGACTAAATTGAAGTGGAAAGAGAAAAATGCTCTAATTCCTATATTATAGACCAGTGTTATTACCCAACTGCCCCCACCCTTACTTGTTTCAGTATTTTTAATTTAGAGAAAAGGGAAAGAATATAGCCAAGTAACAGTGGAATCTTTAAAAAAACAAAACAAAACCGATGTTGGAAAAACAATCATGACATGTTATACTTCATGAGAAGAGATATTTGTATTAGTGATGGTACCTAACGTCTGGTCACCAGAGCCACCAACTGATGGAGAAGTGAAATCTAAAGTTGAGTTTTTTACAATCTTCCTTACAAGGCTAAAGCCATTGCTGTGAACCCCAGAGGAAGCTATTCCAATGACTACATCCCCATCAGCAACTCTCTCCAGTTGGGGGAGCACCTGTCCTCGTTCCACGGCACCAACTGCAAATCCAGCGAGGTCGTACTCCCCAGGCAGATACATGCCAGGCATTTCAGCCGTCTCTCCTCCTGCAGGGGACAGGGAAGGAGAAAGAATGGGTGCGAAAGACACAGTGATCAATATACATACGATTTTAAAGTGTTTCCAATCTGATGCAAAGGAATGCACAGGGGTAAACAGAAGCAATATTTATGGCTTCTGGTCCAAACAGGAGAGAAATCCTTGTAGACTGCACCATGTTTTTTAAAACAATCTAATATTAAAAAAAGACAAAAAAAAACCAAATAGCAGTTGTCACAGGGCTGCACCTCCTATTGTTGAAACTGATAGGCAAATTGGAATGTCAGGAAATCCTGATTTCTGATCGTTAGGATTAAAATATTATATACGTACATTTGTTCACACAGATTTTTTTCATTGGGTTGGATATTTAAGAGTGTCTTCTATCAAAGGTTTAATTCCCCTCTGGGGTGTGGCCATGCTACACAGGGACCTGTATTCAAGGATGCTGAATGTATTAAATAATAGATTGCTTCACTTATCTTCCCAATAGTTTAGTGTATCCAGACAGCAGCACCACTTGGCAGAACCAGGCAGGCACACCGATACACAGAAGGCCTTACAGGCCTGGCTGTATCAGTATACTCCAATGTGTCTATACCACGGTGCCCAAAACTGCTGCTGGGAGCAAAAGTTTTTTCAGTAACTTCTAAACACATGGCACAGCATTGTGGAATGGAGTTATCGAGGCTAACTGAATCAGTGCAGCTGCAATGCTTATGGCTTATAGATTGCAACATTCACCCATACCTGAGCTAAAGACCTTTTCCTAGGTGTTGTGACCATTTTGTACAAATAAGCCTTTCAAAGTGTGAAAGACAGTTGCTATATGTAGATGAAATGACAGTACAGCTGTTATAGATTGTTGTAACTTCTTTTTTTTTGCCTAGTGTAGATAAGACCTGATGTGTTTAAAAGTAGCTCTCTCATGTAACAAAATGTCTGGAGAAATTAGTGATTTGAACAGGTCTGGTGATCTTAGTGCGTGTGTGTGTGTGGCGGGGGGGGGGAGAGAGGGAAATAATACAATGTAGGAGACTCATTTGCTCAAGAAGCATCACATGATGCATTCTGGAAATCACGTGGGAAATCTGAGGAGCTTCCTTTTTAATGTATTCATTCACCGTTCTCTAAGCCGAGGAGGGCAAGACTTGACTTGAAATTAAAGGGACAGAGAAAGAACATTTTAAAAAGATCGATTCTGGAACTACACGCAGTATTTGTGAACAAACAGTACAAAGGTGCTAGAAAGGTGGATGGAGACTCCATTTCATAAGGCATAGGCAGTTAATCAGTCTCACCAAGTTTCGGTTCATGGCCCCCTCTCAAGACAGCATGGACAGAAAACACTAAAAAACAGTTTTAAAAAAGTACAGTGCACAAATTTTCAAATCCTTATAGGAGGTGAGTGCTCGTACCCAAGAGAGCGCATCCTGCCTTTTTACAAGCTTCGGTTATTCCTGCAATGACTGCTTGAGCCACTCCAACGTCAAGTTTCCCACAGGCAAAATAATCGAGGAAGAAGAGGGGCTCTGCTCCCTGAGCTAGGATGTCATTGACACACATGGCAACCAAGTCCTGGCCAATGGTGTCATGTTTCTTACACATCTGTGCAATCTGTAACAACACAGGGAGAGACCAGTTTGTAATTTTTGTATGAATTAAAAAACACAACAACAGCTGTGATGTTTCCCTAACAATGTCAAAGCACAAATGTCACTTCAAGTGGATACTTTCTGAAAAACCCCTAATATTGTTAGTTCCATCAAATTAGGGTGTATCCTTTATCTAAATCTCTTATTTTTGTGGGGAGGGAGATGTCAATCACAGTATGAGTCACATCTAACTAGAGTGGTTCTCAAGGATACTTCCTCCTCCCGATGGCAACTGGTTAATATTCCTGTGCAACTATAGCAACTGCTTATATGGAAAAAAATGTAAAAGGTTTCAGCTTCCTTTAGTGCAACGTAGCAGTTGAAAACAAGGAAGAATCATATGACCATCCCAATCTCCCCAGACCACCAATAAGTAATGCACAGACCACTAGATTTCAAGAAATGACAGCAGCTTTTTTGGGGACAGAGAATGAATGATAAATAAAATTGAGAAAGACTTAAAAAAATGCTATAGGTTGAACCTCTCTAGTCTGGCACACTCTAGTTCTAACCGTTGCCGAACCAGAGAACTTGCTGAACCATGGCAGGTCAATATTGTCTAGTAGCATTACCAACACTTCCACTGCTAACTGGGCTCTTAGAAGACATTTAGAGGTAAATTAGAGCTACATAACAACACAGAACACTGAGAGCCAGGACGGATGGCTGTAAACAAACTTTATGGGACCGCAGGAAAGTTGACCACACCCCCACGATAAGTGGTCATATGGCTAACTAAAATCATGCCGGACCACAGATGTTGCCAGACCAGAGTGTGCTGGATTAGAGAGGTTCAACCTGTACACTTCACTGCTAGAGCAACTCTCATAAAAGGATCTCATAGCATTTTGCAAATATACATGAGTTAAGAGCCACAGCACCCACCTGGTGGAGAAAGAATATTATCAACCCCATTTTGGTAGATTGAAGAAGTTGAGGCAGAGTGGTTAATACCAAAATGATCATGTTTGTGTTTCTAAATCTTGGTGCCTATGTCCATACTCAGGCCCCTAAATAAGCAGCCTGCTGTACTGCAACCTCCAAATCTTAAAAAAGTATAATTAATCACGTAATTAAAAAAAAAACATTTTGGCTGTTTATTTGCCTTTAGTTTTGAATCTTTAGGTTACATTCAGGTTGCATTTTCAAATTATACCATCAGGGCTAGAAACGTACTATAAAATTTGTAAAGATTAACAGTCTCATATAATCCCCTGCCTTCCTGAGCTGAGGCTTTAAGTATCAATCATAAGACTTGTGATTAAATCGTGAGAGCTGACACTACTGAGATTGATTTCCAACACATTAACCACTCATAGCTCCCATGGAAGTTAACACAGCATGCCCACGAACCCTTGCTGTGAACAAGAGACATGGGTGGATTTTAGCATGTCAGCTACAGTGATGGAGTGAGTGTGAAACAGCAGGACTTTACAACATTTGATTCTTGGGACTACGCTTTTCTGGACCAAGTACCACAAGTACAAGAAACTTTTCCCCTATTTCCTAAGCAAAAGAATATAAATGACCCAACAAGTTCCAAATAGCTTTGATAAAACTGGGTCACGACATTATTAGTAGCAATAATAGTAATGCAGTAGCATGTAGAATATGCAATCAAAAGAGGGACTCCATTGTGCCAGGCACTGCACAAACACAGCATAAGAGATGGTCCTGCCCCCAAAAAATTATAATCTAAAATTTCAGGGAGTAACCGAGTTCGTTGTTTTTTTCTGTACAGACTATTGGTCTGATAGCACTTTATAGACTAACAAAACATGTAGATGGTATCATGAGCTTTCGTGGGCACAGCCCACTTCTTCAGATGACCGGAGTTATGAGTTTAGGATGTGCAGACCCAAAATAAATAGGAGAGAAGGGGGGGAGAGGAAAAAAAGGAGGGGGGTGGGAGACAGGGAGCAGAGGGTATAGAAAATAGGGGGGGTTAAGGGAATCAGTGAGTATCTGAAGACTGGGTAGTTAAAACAAAGCAGATAAGAATCAAAGTCAGTTGACTGTGTAAATTCCTATGTCAGGAAGGATACCAAGAGCTGTTTGCACCCTACTGAAAGTTAAGTAGATAGTGCCCCAACCAGCCTTTATCACAATTGAATCCATTAGCACGCGAATTGAATTTGCGGATCAACTCAAATTCCAATGCTTCTCTGTATATTTGGCTCTGTAGATAAATTCCTATGTCAGGAAGGATACTATCAATTGACTGATTCTTATCTGCTTCGTTTTAACTGCCCTATCTTCAGATACTCACTGATTCTCTTCACCCCCTCTCCTATTTATTTTGGATCTGCACATCCTAAACTCAGAACTCCGGTTATCTGAAGAAGTGGGCTGTGCCCATGAAAGCTCATGATACCATCTACATGTTTTGTTAGTCTATAAAGTGCTATCAGACCAATTGTTGTTTTTTATAATCTAAAAATCAGACAAGATACAATAGGTGGATTTAACATGAAATAGGAGTAAGGAGGGCAGGGTTCAAAGGCAGAAGTGGACAGAGCACAGCTTTCTAGTAGCTGCTTTTTTCTGGTTTGGGTAAGGAGTGCTCCCACATGCACATCCTGATAAGAAGAGTTCCACATCCTGTTTCAATCTACATTAACCATCAGAGAAAGGGAGGGAGGAGGAAAGGAGGGACCCCAAAAAGATCATCCATGTATACAAAACAGATAGATATAACACACAGGCACTGGCTTCCTTTGGACTTAGCACATGCTCAAACCCTCAGCTCCGCCACAGACCCCACTCCACCTTGTCCTGCCTCTTCCCACCTTTTCCCCTAAACACATCCTGTCCCTGCTCTTCCCTCTCCCTCCCAGCACCTCTTGCATTCTGCAAAGTGGGTGACTGTGGTGCAGTGTGGGGCTATCAGCAGACAGGAGATGCTGGGATGGCAGTGGGCAGCTCGCTGCCAGTGGGTGCTAAGCCCACACTTAGGGAGCACCCACAAAATTGGTGCCTATGGTATAACATAGTCAATAAGAAAGTAGGTTTGATGGCTTTCCTTCTCTAAACTCTCAAATTATTTTCACTTTAAAAATAAAAATTAGCATAAGAACATAAGAATGGCCATATTGGATCATATTGGGTCTATTTAGCCCAGTATCCTGTCTTCTCACAATGGCCAACACCAGTACCCAGAGGGAATGAACAGAACAGGTAATCACCAAGTGATCCATCCCCTGTTGTTCCTAGCCTCTGTTTGTCAGGGTTGGGAATGGACACCACTCCTACCTATCCTGGCTAAAAGCCATTGGTGGACTATCCTCCATGAATTTATATAGTTCTTTTTTGAACCCTATTAAAATCTTGGTTTTCACAACATCCTCCACAGGAAGTTCCACAGGTTGGCTGTGCATTTTGTGAAGAAATATTTCCTTTTCTTTCTTTTAAATCTGTTGCCTATTAATTTCATTTGGTAACCCCTACTTCTTATGTTATGGGAAGTAGTAAATAACTTTCCTGATTTTCTTTCTCTGCACTAGTCATGATTTTATAGACCTCTATCATATCCTTCTCACCTTAGTCATCTCTGCTCCAAGCTGAAAAGTTCTTGTATTGTTCATCTCTCCTCATATGGAAGCCATTCCCTAATAATTTCTGTTGTTCTTTTCAGAACCTTTTTCAATTCCAATTTTTTTTTAGATGAGGCGACCACATCAGCAGACAGTATTCAAGATGAGGGTGTGCCATGGATTTATAATGAGGCAATATGATCTTTTCAGTCTTATTATCTATCCCTTTCAGTCTTATTATCTATGCCTTCCCAACATTCTGTTTGCTCTTTTTGGCTGCCACTGCACATTGAGTGGATGTTTTCTGAGAATTATCCACAACGACTCCAAGAGTTCTCTCTTGATTGGTAATTTAGACCCCATAATTTTATGTGTATAGTTGGGATTATGTTTTCCAATGAGCATTACATTGCACTTATCAATAATGAATTTAATATGCCCGTCTATTGCCCAGTCACCCAGTTTTGTGAGATCCCTTTGAAGCTCTTTACAGTCTGCTGTGGACTTAACTATCTTGAGCAATATTGTATCATCTTCAAATTTTGCCACCTCACTGATTACCCCCTTTCTCCACATCATTTATGAATATGTTGAACAGGACTGGTTCTGGTACAGACCCCTGGAGGACACCACTAGTAACCTCTCTCCATTCTGAAAATTTACCATTTATTCCTACCCTTTGTTTTGTATATTTTAACCAGTTATCAACCCATGAAAAGATCTTCCCTCTTATCCCATGACAGCTTACTCTGACAAGATCCCTCACCAAAGACTCTTAAGCAAAGGCTTTCTGAAAATCTAAGTACACTATATCCATTGGATCCCCCTTGCCACATGCTTGTTGACTGCCTCAAAGAATTTTAGTAAATTGTTTAGGCATGATTTCCTTTTACAAAAACCATGTTGACTATTCCCCACAAATTATGTTCATCTTTGTGTCTGACAAGTCTGCTCTTTACTATAGTTCAACCACTTTGAATCTCAACATACATTTATATTTGTTACCAATTTCTATTTCCAGCTTTTTCAACTGCTGATGAGTTGGACATAGAATTCTTTGACTTTAATAATAATAAACATTTATGAAAGTACAGAGATTTGGATGATCACTCATTTACACCTCAATTATTTGTGCACCTGAGATTCCCAACAGAGTATTGAGAATGTAGGTAACATGGCCCTAGTCTTTAAATTTCAGAGCTCCAAAAAATTTCTCTGGTGTGAACAAAAAAACCTGAAAGACCCAGCAAAAACTCTAATTCATGCAGTGACACATTAACATCTCTACACCAGAATGATAAAACACTATGGAACAGATACTCATCTGGAAACTAGCAAAACTCCATGAATCTATCTTAAGATCTTATTGTAGGGAATGTTCTTTTTTAATTTAATTATGGAGTAAAAAAAAAGCACTCTGAGTGAAATGGTCCAATCATTGTGCACAAATACAAAATGGCCATTATACAGTCTGATTGTTTGGCTTGATGATTGGCCACTGAGTAGTAGAGATGGAGGCGCTGATTTAGCAAGGTATTTAAATACATGCCTCATTTTAAGCATGAGCAATCCCTGATTTCAATGGGGCTTCTCACTTGCTTATTAGTCATGTACTTAGCTGAACAGGGGTCAGAAAGAGGAAGCTTTTTAAAAGTATGAGCATATATTCTTCTGAACACAACAAGCATCTCCTATTAATAACCCTGGCATTGACATGGACAGTATTTTGCTTTTTAATCAGGACATTCCTTTCTGCACAGGTGTTTCCAGTTACCTTGAGTTTTGTTCCAACACCATCAGTTCCAGACACCAAAATAGGATCTTTGTAACCAGCTGCTTTCAAGTCAAAGAGACCAGCAAATCCTCCAAGCTCTGCATTGCAGCCTGCCAACCAGAAAAAAATAGACAAGGGAATTAAACTTTTATTCCCATGGGATCCTGCACCCACTGAAGAATTTCTTCCAAAGGCACTAGTTGACAGAAGAGATCACAAGACTCTCTCTTCTCATCCTCCCCTCCCCGCTTTCCAAAAGACCAAACCCACCTCCACAGCAGTCTCAGCCTCTTTTAAATTAGGTTCTGATCTAACCCTACAATTCATTTTTAATTGTGATTGGGTCATTGGGGAAATTCTCCAAGCATAAATTTTGATCCCAAGTGTTTATGCTGTTGATAAAAATGACAAAGCGTTGTGGTGTTTTTTGTGGGGAAGAATATACCAACGAATATGCTATCAAATTTCCAAAGCAATATATGAGTATAAATAAAAGCATTGAGATTATTAAAACACTGCAAAACATACATCTTTAAACTACATTTGTGTCCTTTGGGCTTGATTGTTTGCTGCCCTACACCTTGTGTAATTGCTTATGCCCATGCAAAATATGTGCAAAGTGACCGAAAACCATTACTGTTCTGACTCGTCACATTTTACAACCCCTTTGCACAGAAAGTCAACAGGACCTAGGCCAGGTGTGAGGAACCTTTTTTGGGTTGGGGGCCGCTGACCCACAGAAAAATAAATCAGGAGCTGGAGGCTGCGGGGAGGCGGTGGGTGGGGGCTGGAGTGCCAGTGTGCGCTCCCCAATAGGGGGCCAGATCGAGCTAACCCAGGGGCCACGTCCAGCCCCCGGGCCTTAAGCTCCCCACCGTTGACTTAGGCATTGCAAATATTACTCCTGGTGTTAGTGAAAGGTGCTGACTGACAGCCTGGTATACTTAAGTCTTCTCACCACTTAAGAGCCATTCCTACAAGTCATCCAAATAGAATTCCCATTGGAACTGAGCCCAGAACATTGGAACTGAGCCCAGAAGGACCCCAATCCAGCAAACCAAAGCACATGCTTAACTGCTTCTCTGGACTTAAAGCCTGGAGTTCCCTACTCTGTTAGAATATATTTTAATAATTACATAAGCTTTGTGATTGCATATGCAATAATTAATATAGACTATTTGTCCCTTTTTGTACTTATCTGCTTTTATAGACAGCTTTTAAGAAATTGCTGTATCAGTATGAAACCCATTCCTGCCTGAAGAAAGTTGCCAACAGGTCATTTTTTCCCCCACTGAGATGCAACACCCATTTTATAATGTGTCTACCTACAGCGTACTATTACAATCAAGCACATGTATATTTGGCTTCCAGCCGTTAAAATTGGCACACATTAAAAAACTAACAATGAAAGGAGCAACGATGAAAAAAATAACATTAATAATGAAAATTATTCACAGCTTTTGGAAAAAGATACAAAGCTATATCAAAAACTGAAATAAAGCTGAATTAAAAAATGTCTGTTTTCCTTGAACACTTAATTCTACCACCACTAAGGCAAGTTTCTGAAACCAGCATATGAAGGTTCTGACCAGATAAAAGTTATCTGAGGAGCATATAGGTCCCTTGTATGCATAAATGAGGTAATTCTGTGTATTATGTATGAGGAGTTTTACATTTTCAGTGAAAAGCCACAACTTTCAAAGCATTTAAGAAAAATACACATCTCTGATATTGTACCCAAATTGATAACATTTACTTAAAAATATTAGCTGGTGGTGAGATTTTTGTTCATGTATCTTAAATTTAGAGAATAAACCAGGGTGATGCATAAGCACCCTCAAGTCCGCTGAACTTAAGGGGAGTTGAGAATATGCTACACCTCTCAGGTAATACTCAAAATGAGGAATGATCCCACAAAAAGTATCTGTTAGATGTCTAGTCAATTTTCAATACAGGACACACATTTGCATCACTGTAAAGACTGAATGACATATACAGTTGTGAAGAACTGAATGAACCAGGAATAATGGTATAAATCTAAGCTTACCTGGCCTTGAAGTGGCTGCCACTAAGGGTTTAATTTTCTGAACCAAGGTATTGCCAGCTGCGATGTCTACCCCACTGTTTTTGTAAGTCAGGCCTCTACAAGATTGTTAAAAAAAAAAAGTTTGAAGTAACCAATTACTAATGCATAAATATGTTTGCCTTTTATAGTATTTAATTTCCTACACTGTGATGCTGTGAGGATTAACTATATAGAACTTGATCTGGCCCCGGTGAAATCACTGGGAGTTTTCCTAGTACCATCGTCCCTTTCATGTTTGCACAGTACTTTGCTAACGTAGCATACTCTGCAAGCATTATTAGAACAGCATGAAAGAATGCAGCAGTAACGATACATCATCCATACTGCACTTTCACACCAACTCAAAGACTGATGCACTGCACTGCTTAAGCTCATGTACATAGTTGAAGATAGGAGCCAATGGTAAGAACTGTGTTGTGTGATATATGAATGCTCTTAGGCATTATAAGGACAGCATCAGAGACCAGAACTTAAGCCATTGGCTACACAGAATACAGTTCACACAAATATGACATTCAAAGGAGGGATAAGGGGTTCAGTTCTGCAGACATTGGTCCACTGACTTCAACTAGATTACTCACATGCCAAAAATGAAACATTTGCTTAAGCAGTCTCTGATGGATCAGGCAAGCATGCTCAGGGGCTCACAGGAAAAAGCTCAAAATAGCACCCCAGAATGAAGGTTATTACATGGACCAGCACTATTTTATGAAAATATTTCCTTCAACGTCAATTTAAGATTAATCCTTCTTTAATGATTTGTGTGCTAGCAGCACAAAATACAGTGCATTTTTAAAAATTAATATGCAAGCTTACTTTTAAAAAAATTTCTAGCCAAGATTGCTTTAAAAATGCCCATTATAGTACGTGTACACACACACACACACACACACACACACACACACAAAATCTTTGCAAAAGGCACCCAATGAGTATCTGGTTATAACTTGTACCTCAATTCAGTTAATATATACATATATACAAATTGGACTGTGTATGTTACTAACTGGGATATAAGTTATTAGTTCCATATTGACAGGAAGGATATTTTATTTTTGGGTGGTCATTATAGTTGCTTTTAATGCTCAGTTGTAGCAAATGTATTAGACTGAGCAACTCACGGTATGGATGAGGTGGCCTAAGAGATATTTCAGCTCTCTAATTTCTGTGATTCAGTATTAGGTTTATTCTCAAGGTGATGCCTGATATTGACTGAGGAACAGAGACCTATCAGGACGACTGCCCTCTTCTCAGAAACTTAAGAAAAATTCCCTACAGACACAGCTGCATGCACACATTACTGTTGTATGCACAACGTATGCACAAACATACAAAAGGAGAAACATTAAGTATTTTCACCTCCTAAATATATGCTGGATTTTGTTTTTATTTTTCTGAAAAGGAGAGTATTTTATTTTCAGAAAATGCTCTGGTTGCATCATGAAGTGAAACATTAATGCCAGAGGACTGATTCTGTCAGATGTTGTGAGCCTCCCCTGAGCTATCCCCCCAGGAGCAGAGCACCTGAATCAGTTCCAAGAGACTATTGCAGCACTTTATGGGCTCAATCTTTGGCCTTATGACCTGTGCTCAACACTGGCCCCAAGATGGGGCAAAGGTTGTTTTGCATCTCTTATTTGTTCTCCTGGTACTTGGAGCTGCCAGGCGTCAGTCTGGCCTCCAGTACGCATACTCTAGTTCACAAAGGATTGACACATGATGCGGGGATCCTAAGAATGCTGAGGCATTCCAGCCATGCTCCCTCTCTATCCAGGCACCCTAAATTTCAATGCTTTATGGGGGGCAGGCTCCTAATGTCTGTTCAAGTACACTCTTTTCTCATATAATACGAATATTTGATTATAATTTTTAGTAAAGCATTTACACCAATTAGACACTTTCACATAATTAAACAAATTAGCAAGGGGTGTACTGTATTTGCAGGAAAAATAAGACTAAATACAAGCACCGTTTCATATTTAATTTATTTATTAATCATACATAGATGGCTTTACAATATATTAATCAAACGGTACACTAGTAGCAAAATAGAGACTTTTACTAATACAGTCTCTTATACTTTGCATAATGGTTCATTAGGAAAAGTTATGCTGTTAATGAACTGGGGAAGAGGCAGATTGGGAAAAAAAGGCTCCATGTTTGGTAACATCAGTTAAAACGATTCCAAAGGGCTCCTGACTACACCAAAAGCAACAGCCTAGAATAGAAAGAGACCACGCTCAAAAGAAAAACAAAAAATCCCAACTTCTCAGGATTAATAACCCTATATCTCAAAGAACTATTTCAAAATAAAATTACAAATTTTAAGCTGGCTGTTCATCAAAACCCAATAAAGCAGGAGTTCAAAAGTTGCTTGCTTCTTTTACACACATTTTAAAACTAAAAATGAATCCAATAAAACAATCCACTAACAGTTCTCCCATAAACAGATGAGATGACTCTAAAATTAGACTAATGTTTAATGTGAATTTAGTGCAGGAGAGTTACTATCTAAAGAGCTTTGGAAACTGAACTCCTCCATGCACAGAACAGGCATTGTACAGGCAGCAGCAGTGCAAGTTACCCTAAATTGGCTTGTCAGTGTTGTTTACCACAGACCTGGAAGAATCAGCTCTAGGTTGAGAGAGTAATTCAGTTTCCAAACCTATTCAGTCCCTGCTTCTTTGGCTGAGATCACTCACAAGGACACCATAAACTGCTACCTGCATCTCCTCATATTAGAAGCTAGCTGGAAACACCAAGTTAGGTGATCCCTTGAGTTAGTGATGTCTTTTGATCTCTTCAGGTAGCACTAATTTCACTAATGAATTTCAGGAAGTGCCTTCAGATATATACCTGGAATGTCTGAGGAAAGCTATAGCCCGATAACCAATGTCCTTTCTGTAAATGGCACCCTTGAACTGTATGGCTGCTACACCTCTGTTGGATTCTTCTAGTGCTGACATCAGATCTTTCTTGATCGCTGTTACCGTAAGGACTCTTCCACCATTAGTCACTATTTTGCCATCCTTTACTGCTGTGCCTGCATGGAACACCTCCAACCCTAGTTCTTTAGCCTTAGAAAATCCTGTAAATTATTTTACAATATAAATACAAAGAATCAGTCACTTAAAATACTTTGATCTGTTACTTATTATTAATTATTCATATTCCAGTAGTCCCTAGGAAATCCAGTCAAGAATCAGGGTTGATTGTGTAGGCCCATATAACTACTCTGATAACTAAATAAATATAAAGAAGCTACATTCTGTGGACAGCCAAATGTGTTAGCTAAATGCCATGGGACAAATTTAATTTTTAGTTGTACTTTGCATTACTCTACTGTTAGTTATGACCTTGAGTGACCAAAATACATCAACACCAAAAGGGCATAATAGGAAGTGATGAATTTAGTGCCATCCTTAGGTTTCACAGCACCTCAACAAGGTCCATATTTAAAAAACATAGGATGATTAGAAAAAGAGTATATTGGAAAATGCTTTGATTGCAGCTGCAATGCTTACAGAGTAAAGAATCAGTTTTTCTCCCTATTCTGAACTTTATATGAAAGGAAAGACATTCTATTGTACTAATGAAAGCTAATAATCTAACTGTGGGAAGTTAAAATTCAGCTGTCTCTTGCTGATGAAGAGTTATAAACTCTGAAGTTTCCAAACCTTTATATATCATAGATAAATCCGTGCAAAGCATAAGGGGGAAAACTTCTTGCATAGTTACTCCTGATATCTTTACCTGTTATTTCCAAGCCCTTGGCATAGTTTCCTGGATAACCTTCACTGGCCATAACCACAGTCACAGCTGCACTGTCTTCAGACCAGACAGGCATGGAGCTAGACAGCTTTCTATTAATGGTTGCTTGTATAACTTCATACAAATCACTCTTGAGTAGTGGAAGAATTACCTACAAAATGTAGACAAGTTAAAAATAAACTAAGGTTGAATTAAGCTCCAAATTTAGACTTTTTAGGAACATACATTTTATTAAACAAAGCTTAACAAAAAAATATTTATTTGAAATTTAACAAAGTAAATACTCTCCCAAAGATTTTGTTACTCACAACACTATACATAGCAGGGGCAATAGTCTCATTGGGCCCCGGGTAAGGAAAGAGGAGGGCCTACTTCGCATCTTCAGAAGGGGCTGGGCCTTGGACTGAAGGGGCGGGGTTGGGACAGACAGCCATCAGTGCTGCCTGAACCACAGTGGACCCTCACCCCGAAGTGTGCCAGACAGTGCTCCAGCAGCAATTTAAAGTGCCTGAGGCTTTGGCTGCTTCCAAAGTAACAGCAGTGACGGCTGGGCCCTTTTGAATAGCCAGGCCGTGGGGAAACTGCCCTCTTTGTCCTCCCCATCGGTGGGCCTGATTATACACAACAACCAGAAACTGAATATTAACAAAAGCGAAAGTGGATGGTTTATTTATGTCATCCATATGGCATGAAAAATAAGTAAACAATCAGGCATTAATAGTGAGCTCTAAATTACTAAAAATAATATTTTTAACTCTAAGGAAAATCTGTTTATAAAATAATATGCTTTTATGAGTGTCTGGTCACTAGTACAAGAAAAGCCAAAGAGAATACATATGCAACTTCTCACCAGTGTGAATAAAGGGTTCACAATCTGGTACTATATAACATTCAACCTGACAATATCTCTTCAAAATGTTAATACTGTAATGTAAATTTACATCCCTTCTAAAGACTCACGTCTTATGCAATGCAGATATATGATGCCTAAAACGGAAAATAAAGAAAGCTAGCATTAAGATATGCCATTCATAAACTGCATAGGTCTGGGAATCAACTTTGTAGTTTGTCCAGCACTCAAAACTTTTTTGGCACATAAACAGATAGCAATTAATAATATGTAAGAATACTAATTAATGATTTGGGAGGAAATTCCTATATGAAACTCAAAACTGAATTTTTCTTTGATTAAGTTTTCCTTATTTATAATCAGTGCAAATAAAGAAAGAAGGTTGGGTAAAATTGTGGTATTTTTTCCATGTCAAACTTTTCAGTCACTCACCTGACATTCTGGATCACCAAACCTGCAGTTAAACTCTAGAACCTTAGGCCCATCATTGGTAAGCATTAATCCAGCATACAGCACACCTAAAATGACAAACCACATTAAAACTAGTCTAAGTGACTGTACAGGCCATTTGTTTTTAAACAGTTCATAATGAATGTTGCATTTGCAGTGCTATTATTAGGGGGCTGCCAAATTATGTTCTTTCAAGAGCTTAATTTCAAACATACATTCATACATACATACATTTTGGGGCAAAAATTCTCCAAAATATCCTGCAGAATTTTGTTCACAATTATTTGTGGCTACTGTTCTTCTAATGCAATCACTTGTGGGTGTAAATAATAGAAAGAAGGCATGCAGTTAACCAATATGTGCAGAAAGATATAAATTCCATTACCTGCACTCACGAGTGATTGCCTGGTTAACATTACAGGCACAAATAATTGTGGACACAACTTTGCAGACTACATTTGAAAGTGTTGCCCTTACAATACTTGATCATTTGTAGAGCCCTGCGCAGGTACAAAATTTGTATCCATATCTGCCTTTATATCCTCAAAAATGAGCTGGGGATATCCGTTTCCATATCTGTGTACGCGGCTACCTGTGGATACAAAGCGGCTATCCAAAGATTTGCAGAACTCTACTCGATTGGGACTTGAGCCATAGGACTCAACAGAAAGAAATCATTGACTAAAATAGGCTTTGGATCAAGTCTTTGGAACCAATTCTAGACCCCAAAGAAGTCAAAATTTTGCCATTGACTTCAGTGGGAGTTGGACTGGGCCTGTACTGAAAAAGTAGGCGGGAAGAAAGAGGGAGTAAATTATGTTTGCTGTTTAAAGACACAAACATCTAACAAAACTAAAAGTTTCCACCTACCAATATAAGGGACGCCCTCTTCTTTCATCCCATCAACCGTTTTCTGAAGAATAGTCTCTTTGATTTTTTGGAACAAATCTTTGGAAATCTAATAAAATATTATTAAAAATTAATGTATTATTCCTAGTATCATGCAAATGCTTTTTTTTCATTGCTTTTAAGAGCCATGGAACAGTATTGTAAGGATACATATTTCAATGAGAGAAAGAAAATATCTATTTAGAAAGAATCTATAGCACATTATGGCTCTGATCCTACAACATTTACACATATGCTTAACTCTACACATGTGAGTTCTCTCATTGGCATCACTGGAACTCCTCATTTGATAAAGTGTGTGTGAAAATGTTTGCAGGAAGTGGGACGGTTTGTCAAGAAAAGCCAAGGCTCGAACAAACTAATCATTACTGTCTGAATCACTGTCAAATAAAATCAACATAACTACGTTGTGATACAAGGTTTACTTTTACAACAGAAAATAAAGTCGGTTAACCAGAATATCAATCAAAAGAAAGTAAAACACATCTCTTTGAAAACAACAGTTACTGGTCAAGCAGACCAAATCATAATGAAACAGAAGGCAAAAGCCAATCATTCTAAATTAGAGAAGAGAAAAATTTGATCTTTAACCACCTGGTACACGTGACCAGGATTTTGTAACATTAAACACTGGCACAAAATGCAATATGGCAAAAAACAAAGACTTCCATCTTCACAATTAAAATGTAATTCACTAAGAATGCACCCCTTTTTAGTGCAAGACAATTAGAAAATCAAGCACAATGAAACACAATCTCTATGCTATAAGCTCTGTCTCTCAAATCCAGCTTGCCATGGTAGAACAAAGAGTGCCCACACACTTTTAATATTAAAACTTCACCAAAACAGCTTCCCAATATCATATTATACCTGTGGTGCTGGGCAATAAGCTCCCATTCCTCCAGTGTTTGGGCCTTCGTCTCCATCCATTAACCGTTTGTGATCCTGGGCTGGTGGCATGGGGGCAACAGTGAGGCCATCAGCGAAGCACAGGCACTGTAAGGAAACATGAATAGTTAAATACCCAAAAGGATTTGATTAAAATTAGGACCACTGGAAATGGTGAACATAAGCCCAGTTTTCAGGCTTATAAAGCCTAAATGTAAAAGCAATAAACTCCACCCCGCTAGTAATATAAGTCACACATTAGCACTGTAAGCACCTGCTGGCCTCTCCTCCCCCCAAGAAATATCAGCTTGCTCTGTAGAACCCCTATGTACAAGTTATTCTGTAGGAACAGCACTGAGAAGGCACACTGATGCAAACAGCAACTGGAATATTCCATTGCAGAGGTTACTCCTAAGGAAGGGAAACATTAAATAAATTATTTTTCCTTCTTCCCTGATCACAAAAAACAAACTGACAAGTTACATAGCTACCATATGCTTTCATGATTGATAGTGTCTTCAGAGAGCTCCTCCACCAGTCTCTTTTGGAAATTAAGTGCTGTCACTCACTGCTTAGGCAACTACAAATATTGCCAGCTCAGGAATGCTTATAACAATCGTTTATAATTCCATTCACAGGCAGGCAGGGGGTATTATAACAGTAAGCAAAAAGAGCTGAACAGCATATGCCTCTCAGACCCTACAAATTGTACTCACCCATGATAGAAAAATTTTACTTGGTTGTTAAAATAACCTTTTTCATAGACTCTAAGGTCAGAAAGGACTATCCCTGATCATAGTCTGACTCTCCTGCACACAGCAGGCCACAGAAGTTCACTCCTCCAATAGACCCAGAACCTCTGGCTGAGTTACTAGAGTCCTTGAAGAACTTTCAAGTAAATTTTCATGTTCTTGTACTAAAATCCTCTGGTGCCCTTTTGACTAATATAAGAGTATCATCTTGTACATACTTAACTTGAGAGATTCGCCAATCTAAGCCTCTTAGTTCCAGACCATGTCACTCTAAAGAAGATGGCAATCTGGTATCTATAGTTCAGTATCCTACCCTGCCTGAAGAAAACAGATGTGGCCTCCGGTAAGACTGGTCAATAAAATAGTGCTAGCTATTTTTCACATTTCAGCTGTCACTGTATATATACATATATATATCACATAACCCTCCAATGCTCAAATATGCCTCATCTAGTATAACCCTATTTTAGCTGAGTGAGAAACCCAAGACCATATTTACATTTCCTACGTCGCAGAGTTAATGCAAAGTTACCATGTGATCCTTTTAGAACAGGGGTGGGCAATACATTTTTGCGGGGGCCACTTCAAAAATTTCTGAAGTGGCCCCCGGCTGCTCTGGAATACTTCCAGGTTCCCCATCCCCAGACCATGATTGGTCTTGGGGGTGGGGGAGTGACTTTGAATCCCACAGGTTCCTCCTAGGTGTCCATGCCCCTGGCTGGCAGCAGACTTCCCACATTCCCCCGCCCCCAGGCTAATCAGGGGGCAAGGTCTTCTCCCGCCCTGCCAGGAACGCATGGTGCTTTTAAGCGCCGTGCGCTGCTCACAGGGCAGGGACAGAGTGGAGGAAACTTTGTGCACTCTCCCCGTCCCCAGGCCACGATTGGCCTGGGGGCGGGGGAGTGCATGAAGCCTCCTCCTGCCACACTAGGAGCGCCTGGTGCTCTCAAGCGCCGCATGCTCCTGGCAGGGCGGAGGAAACTTTGTGCGCTTGTCCCACCCCCAGGCCCTAACTGGCCTGAAGGCCGGATCCACCCACTTGGAGGGCTGGATCTGACCTGTGCAGGTCTTTTTGCCCACCCCTGTTTTAGAACCTGGGCCTGAATTCTCATTTACACTAAGGTCTGTTTACACCAATCTACCAGCATTAAGAAGCCTTAAAGTGGGAGGAACGGACATTTATGTCCATTGCATACTTCTCTATACTACCCGAATGGTGTAAAGGGGTTTTAGTATTATATATATACACTGGTGCTGATACTGGTTACTTGTACAATATCTTCTAAATAACTTGGTAGAGTATATCCCTAAATGTTCCTTTAGTAAGCTGTAAACCAAATTCTTAAAAGGAAAAGAAGCATACTTACAGAAACCTCTTCTCCTACAAGAAGTTCTTCAACAACAACAGTTTCTCCAGCTGCTCCAAAAGTCTTATCCTGCATTAGAAATCATCTTTATTTCTTCTGTCTCCATTTCAGTCATTTTCAAACAACAGTCAAACTTTTGTAATCTTTCCAAAACAGCAAGGAAAAAAGGACAAATAGTGCCAGACGTATGTTTACATCCTCTACCTCAGACATGTTGGCAAAGCTGAATGCTTTTTCTCTCTTCACTTTTCATAATACAGTCATGCTTTTGAAAGTTTATAAACTCAACATTGAGGGTACGTCTAAACTACAGGCTTTTGTCGACAGATACTGTTGACAAAGCTTCTGTCGACAAAGAGCGTCTAGACTACATCCAGTTCTGTCGACAAAGCAAGCCGCTTTGTCGACATGAGAGTGTAGACGCAAAGGACAGTGTAGATGCAATAACGCCTTCTGTCGACAGAGCTCTGTCGACAAAAGGCGTTATTCCTCATAGAATGATGTTTACTGCCACTGACAAAACTGTCGAGTTCTGTCGACTTTATGTCGACAGAACTCGTCGGTAGTGTAGATGCAGGTATAGTTTGTCGACAAATGTCCACTTTTGTCGACAAAACCCCGTAGTCTAGACACACCCTGATACCACTTGGGTTACTGACAGGCAATTCCTCATACTTTAAATTTGGAAACTATATTATTTCAGATTGGAACAATGATTCTCAGCCTTGTAGAGCAGAACAACCATTTTGTCAGAAAACACTTTTGTTAAGAACACATTGCAAAGGAATGTGAGAACATCGCTCCACTGAAATGTCTGCATGCTGACCACATATTAAGGCAGTGCATTGCCAATGCAATTTTGTGGCTCTCTGAGACCATGGCTATACTACCACTTTTGTCGGTAAAACTTTCGTCGTTCAGAGATGTGAAAAAAATTGACATTATAATTGACATTATTTCGTGATCTTTGAAAGCTCACGAAAAACAGGAAGATCCCAGAGGATTGGAAGTGAGCAAGGGGAATAAGGAAATTACAGTCCAATGATCTTAACTTCTGTACCAAGAAAGATAATGGAGCAAATAATCAAGCGATCAATTTACAAACACCAGGTGATAAGTAACAAATCCATGTGGACTGTTAAGAACAAATCATGTCAAACCAAACTAATAGCTTTCTCTGACAGACTAAAAAGCCTTGATACGGTGAGTGGTAGATATGGTATATCTTGAATTTAATAAGGCTTTTGATACTGTCTCGCATGACCTTCTTATAAACTAATTAGAGAAACTAACTAGGGAATACAACTTAGATCAGGGGTGGGCAAATACCAACTCATAAACAGGATCCAGTCCACCAGGGTTAGCTCCTGGCAGACGGCCATCATTACATTTATTTGCACCTCCACAGGTACAGGCAATTGCAGCTCCTCTTGGTTGTGGATCACCATTCCCAATCAATGGGAGCTGCAGGAAAAATCCATGCTGCTTCTCGCAGCTCCCAGTAGCCGGGAACAGTGATCTGTGGCCAACAGGAGCGGCAATCATCAGTACCTTTGCAATCATCTGGCCTTGGTGAACCGCCACCATTTTATTGCCCACCCTGACCTAGATCGAGCTATTATATAATGAGTAGATAACTGGTTGGAAAACCACACCCAGGGAGCAAATACCAGTTGTTTACATTCAAGCTGGAAGGGAACACTGAGTGGGGTCCCTCAAGGATCAGTCCTAGGTCCAGTTCTGTTCAGCTTCTTTATCAGTGGTTTAGGTAATAGCATAGAGAGTACACCTATAAAAAGTTTGTGGACAATACCAAGATGGGAAGAGTTGTAAGTGCCTTGAAGGTTAGGATTAAAATTCAAAATGATCTGGAAAAACTGGAGAAATGGTCTGAAGTCAACAGGATGAAATTCAATAGGACAAATGCAAAGTACTCCACTTAGGGAAGAACAATCAATTGCAAAATTCAAAACTGGAAACGATTGCCTTGGAAGGAGTACTTCAGAAGGGATCTCGGGAGTTACAGTGAATCACAACTAAATATGAATCCACAGTGTAACTCTGTTGCAAAAAAGTAACCATCATTCTGGGCTGTATTAGCAGAATTGTTGTAAGCATGATACAAAAAGTAATTCTTCCACTCCATTCTGTGCTGATTAGACCGCATCTGGGGTGTTGTGTCCAATTCTGGCACCACACATCAGGAAAGATGTGGACAATTTGGAGAAAGTCCAGAAGAGAACAACAAAAATGATTACAGATCTAGAACAGTGTTTCCTCACAGTGGTCCAGTGATCCAGTTTGTTTACTTACTGACTCCACAGCCACAGAGCCTTGTGGCTACCATTGGAGAATATGCTTATAAAATATGCAGATGACACCAAACTAGGGAGAGGGCCGCAAACTTCTTGGAGGGCAGGATTAGAATTTAAAGTGACACTGATAAATTGAATTCAGCAAGATGAAATTCAATAAAGTAAAGTAAAAAGGGGCAGGGGGGAAGCAATTGGCTAGGTGTACTACTGCTGAAAATGACCAGTAGGTTACAGTGAATCAACAATGTGATGCAGCAGCAAACAAGGCAAATATTTTGGGGTGTATTAACAGCACTGTTGTATGAAAGACACAGGATGTAACTGTCCTTCACTACTTGGCACTTGTGAGACTTCAGCTACAGTACTGTGTCCAATTCTGGGCACCACACTGTAGAAAGGATGTGGACAAAGTGGAGAGAATCCAGAGAAGAACTACAAAAATTATAAAAGGTTTAGAAAAGCTGACCTATTAGAAAAGGTTAAAAAACTGGGCATGTTTAGTCTTGAGAAAAAAAGACTGAAGAGGAAGGACCTGATAATAGTCTTCCAATTGTTACGGGATTTTATGAATAGAACTGTGATCAATTGTTCTCTATATCCACTGAAAGTTGAGTGAGATTTAGATTTGATATTACTAAAATCTTTCTAAGTGTAAGGATCATTAAGCACTGGAACAGGCTGTCAAAGGAGGTTGTGGAATCTGCATCATTGGAGGTTTTTTAAGAACAGGTTGGACAAAACATCTTTCTGAGATAGTCTAGTTTTACTTGGTCCTGCCTCAGCATAGGGAGCTGGACTTGCTTACTTCGAGGTCCTTTCCAGGCCTACATTTTCTATAAATGGTGTTAGGCTAATGCACGTTCCATGTAAAACAAAAATGCCTTCAAGGTTTCGCCATCTTTACTAATAAACACACATTTTGCATCAGAATTTTCCATCTTTACATAACAGGTCAACTCACCTGCATGATTTCATGCACAGCTTTGCAGGCTCCCTCTTTGTTAGTAGCTACAATTACTCCTTTCCCAGCAGCCAGACCACTAGCTTTTACAACCAGGGCAGGGAAGGCCGCACTTCAAATAAAAGAGAGAGTGATTGAGGAATTCCATAACAACCTGCCAGCTTCTGATACATTTTCAAGTCCAGTCCTCCTACAATTGTCCTGGATTTTGAAGACTGAAAATAAGAGCCCTTATATTCACTATATCACAATAACTATTTTACTCTAATTGAATAACACACATCTAATCAAGTGTCTTCCAGTGTAAACCCACTCCACTGCACTATTTCTGGTTGCCAGTTCTTTTCTGCTGTCATATGATGCTACTTTTCTGACAGAGAAGAACAGCACATTTTATGTCTATTAGCACTGCAGACCAATACTGTTACTGAGTGAGTGGCAGTGACTTCTGACTAGTGGATCATCAATAGAATTGTTAACGAAGGTTCAGTTACAGAATTACTGGTGATAAAGCATGAATGGGAAAGAACTCATTTATGATTGTCAGATCCCAATATGGGTTTGCATGATTCGCAATAAGAAAAAAATATTTTCCTTTATAATCTGAGCAGTTGAATTGTCATATAAGAGCAGTAAATGTAGAACCAATATTGATGCTATTTTTGCAGAGTTATTTTTAGAGATATTGTGAACACACTACTGTAAGAGAAAAAAAAAGAGAAATTATGATTTTTTTTTAACCTGGTAATAAAATTACAAGCTTCTTTAGGATTGGTGAATGCTTTCCATCTTGCAGTTGGGATACCATGTCGGTCCAGAAAGGCTTTTGAAAAATTCTTACTGGACTCTAGCTGAGCTGCCTTTGCTGTAGGACCAAAACATCTCACCCCAGCTCCTGTCAAGTCATCAGCAATGCCTAGCGATAAAGATATTTAAGAGTTATTATTCAGGTATTGAGCCAGTTTATTTAAGTTACAAGTTATATAAAGCAACATCTTTATTAACCCCTTTGATACATTAGTAACCGCTAGAAACACCGTGCCATGTACTGGATACATCATGGGACTTTTGGCCCTTTTTGCCATATGGACTTCAATGGCAGTGTTTGATGTAACTAGTGGGGATGATCTGGGCTTTAGGACCCCTGGGTCAGAACTTGTTGCACCATGTAACTGTGGTACCACCACTTTAATAGATACAACTCCTTTCCTCCTTTATTACAGCCCTCGGCCAAAAAGTCCATGGTAATCATTGGTGGAGAATATCATATCAGGTGGCACTTTTTTATGTAAGAGATTCAAAAAGAAAAGGTAAACACTGTAGATATGTCTGTATATACTGACTCCTATGTCAGTCAGTCATTTTCAAAAAAAAATTCACTTAAAAAGCTAGTTAAAGCTGTCAAATGACAACACTGACACAACATTTACAAAATCCAAGCACTTAAAAGAAAAGATCAGAACAGTTAAGGACATCATAAATTTGACACTAGTTGTACAAGAACCTTCAGAAATGTGCATCTCACCAGAACACAACCACCTGGAACTTCAGGGAACAATGGCCTGCATCTGTTCCCAATGAATACCTGCCTATTTCACAGCATAAACCAGTTAATGTTTACAAAATGTTCAGATATCATAGTGCCACAAAAAGCCTCTAAATAAACAAACAACTATCCTCAGCAATGGTAATTTTTCTAGCACATCTGAAGCAATATATTAAAACCCACAATTCCATGAATGTGACAATAAAATGGGTGGAACTTTAATAATTTATTTTAAATTTACCAGCAGCAAGAGGAACTTCTGGGCCAACCACCACAAGTTTAATTTCATTGTCTTTGCAGAACTGGACAAGAGCAGCATGATTACTGATTGAGATGTCTGTCAAAAGATTCAAGAGAAATGTAAACAGTATAATGAGGAACAGAAGATTTACATATTAAATAGAAAAGAGAAACTTTCATGAGACTAATAAACATCACACTGTGTGATAAAAGCTCTGCAAAAAAGCAATGTTATTCCATGATTTTTATCAAGAATAAATTAATCAAAGGTCTACAGTGGACTGAGTCATGTAACCTCACAGAGTTCTGAGACGGCCCAATCATTTGACAGGGGAGTGACAGTAGTCTGGAGTTACTCTCATTATTTGAAAAGAAGAGAGCAAATCATAAATCCTCTTTAGTCCTAGGATATTTTGCTTTAAGCTTTTTTCATAATGTATCATTACTAACATGAGTGCCATGCTGCATGTTTGCAGGACGGGTGAGGGTTTTGTGGTATTTTAGATGCTACAAAAAACACACTCACAGGATTATATTCAGATAGAATCAGAAACCTATAATCAGGTCCAGCTACGTCCCAGACTTGGCACAGATTAGAATAGCCTGGGATCTGCTCTAATTTTAGGTATGTAGCTATTGGGAGGGGAGAAGAGAAAGGGGAAAAAAAATCAAGACACTACTTCTTAGTGCAGTGATTCCCAACCTTTTTCCCATGGAGGATCCCCTAAAATAATTTTTCATATCCCAAGGAACCTCTACGTATGAAAACGTTTGCTTGGCCAGAAAAAGTTGACAGCAGGGAGCACAATTCAATTACTGCTAAATTATTGTCAAGAAAATGTATTTGTAAAGAGCTGTTATACATATACGTATATGTCAGCTTACATTGTAAGAAAAAATTTTTTTTATTTATTTATTCCACGATTTCTCGTGGAATCCCTGACGATGGTCTGCGGAACCCCAAGGTTCCGCAGAACCCTGGTTGGGAAACACTGTCTTAGTGTATTGTTTTCCTACAGGACCTAGCTAAAAACAGGTGTTACAAACATATAAAATATTAGCAGAATATCCACAGTCTGTACAAACGTCCCCAAGCAATAAAATATAACAACAAATGAGTCATTTTGTTCAGGTACCAATCCAAAATGCATCAGTTCACTATGCAACATTATTTTCCTGAGGGTGTAGGCTGAAAGGTAGTATTATTGTATTCTTACTGAAGCCATTCATTTGGCATATGATTAATGTATTCTGCCCTGAAGAAAGGAACACAAGCCAGAGTTTTCAAACCTAGGTGCCTAAATTTAGACTCCTAACTCTATATTAAGGTGCCTAAATAAAAGTGGCCAGGTCACTGGATTATACCCAAAAATCCCAGTGAAGACAATGGAGCTGAAGGAGCTCATCATGGTTGGAAAACAAAGCACTTTTGTTCAGGTACCTAAATATGGAGATGGCAGTCTCACTTCAGACATCCACATTTGAACATTTTGACCACTATTACTAAAGTCTGGGAAACTCATTTTACTTTTTTAAAAAGATGTAATATGTATCTCAATGACTTACAAAATAAGTTACCCATGAAGCCACTTTTTTGTGAGACAAGTGTTTTGTAACTGGAATAGAACTATAAAGTCTTTGTGAAAGAGAAAATTTATTTTTTTTAATCTGCATTATTTCCCTCAGAAAATAATATGAGACATGAGATTTCAATGATAATTAAAGGACATCTTATGCATCCTGCTGTATATGACTACCAAAGGGAGAAAAGGACAGGCATTCAGGACCAAATCCTGATAAGACTGAAGTTAATGGTAACACATTCCAATGGACATACATCGGAAAAGAGGCTGATCCCCATGCTTTATAAAGCTCACGTACCTCTGTGTAATTGTTTCTCATACGTGCTGAAATCTAGACCCAGTGCCTGGTCCAAGCAACAAGGCTTGGTTCTATAGAAATACAAGGAGAATGGGGGAAGTGGGATAAATGTTCCCCCCCAGGCCACTGAATATGAATTCACCCTCCTCAGAAATCTATATCGGGTCACTCTATCTATGAAGGGGCTTGGATTTATCCCTTAACACACATCCAAGGAGATCCCAGTCCAGCAAAGTACTTGAACCGGTGTCTGAGGGGACTAGTCTAGTATTTAAAAATCATGTTCATGCTCTCCTGGATTGGGGACGGAATTCCCAGTATGTAGATGCATCATCTTGTTACTGCATCATATTTTACTGGGAAAGTGATAGAAAAAAAGTGTATTAATTCTTATAACAGTATTTAATTTAATCATATGGATCTCATGTGAACTGGCTTTAACTTGATTTAACATGGTACAAAGATCTTTGTTTAATAGTGTGCATGGAATGAGATCACATGATTTCCACATGAATGCTCATTCCCTTCCCCTCACCCTTAAAGACAAGTACCAGATTTGTTCTCTTTGGCTAATGACACCGCAAATGTTCAAATAAGAGAGAGAAAAATAAATATGGCATTTCTTTGGCTGAATCCTCAGCTGCAAATAAAAGTTATAGAGAAGTGGTTTTCAACATGTGGTCCACAGACTTCTGGGAATCCAGAAGTCTCTAGGGATATAAGTGAGTTGACTAACCTAGGCTTATCAGCTAGTTGAGTCAAATACTCACATTTCTCTTTTCCCCCTCACCTCCACTGCCTCTGGGGAAGCAGGAGCTGGTGCTGGGGGGAGCCGGCTTAAAAGCCGGCTCCTCCCAGCACTGTCTCCGCCGTGCTGCCTGTCCCCCTCCAGATAGAGGCAGCAGCACAGGGTGGAAGGAGGGGAGGGTGCCACGAAGCAGTCTCTGCCTGCGGTGGGCCCGGGCAGAGACTGCTCCAGCTGGGCAGTAGCCCGGCTCAGTCCCGGCTCATGCCGGGTCCTACCCCCATTGCACCTCTGCAGTTTAAATGTACTAAGAGCCAAGCGGGCAGGCAGCCCAGCTTTTAGTACAGGTTACACCTCCCAAAACTGTTATTCTCTGGTCCATCAACATCGGACAACGGATGTTCCTGGATTAGAGAACCCCCCAGTAGCCTAGTGGCAGGAGGGCAATCCAGGAGAGGCCGGGATGAAGCTGTAGGACAGGGCAGGAGTTGGCGGCAGCCCCCGACAGCCTGCAGCACTGGGACTGGATAGGGGCAGCCCCTGGCAGCGCAGGATCAGGCCAGTGACAGCCCCGTAAGCGGGACCACGGTCGGGGCCAGAGCCTGTGGGCTGCTGCGGGCAGGTGTCCACACTTTTGGCAGAGGGACCAAGTCCAGGGCTGGAGAAAGCCCCAGAAGCCCACAGCAGTGTGGGGCCAGAACTCCGGACAGATTGCAGAAGTGGGACCAGATCTCAAGCCCTTGGCAGCCCGGCCAGGGCCAGAGCCAGCCCCCAGCAGCCTGTGATAGGGCAGGGCTAGAGCCTATGGCAGTGCAGGCTGCTGGAGCCCGGCAGGCAATCCAGCTGGCGCAGCAGCAGTGAGGTCAGTGACCCAGCAGTCAGCCCGGCAGAGGCTGGAGGGAGTCCCTGCACCTCTCTCCCACCCTCCTTAGCTGGCAGGGTCGGCAGTCAGGGACTGTGGCAGGGATCCATCTCTAGTCTGGCAAATTCCCTGGTTCAGGACTGGTCAGCTGCTGGATAAGAGGATGTCCAACCTCTACATTTAAACTGCAGAAGTGCAGCAGCGGTAGGTCCCAGTTCATGCCAGATCTGGGACTGAGCCAGGCTTGCTCAGTCCCAGCTCGCACCAGATCCAGGACCTACCCCCGCTGCGTCTCTGCAGTTTAAATGTAGTAGGAGCCAAGCTGCGTGTGCGCTTGGCTCTTACTACATTTAAACTGCAAAGCTCCAGCAGGGGTAGCTCCTAGACCTGGCATGAGACAGGACAGAGTGCCTATCCTCATTGACTAATTGTGTAGTCGATAAAAATTCTATCAACTACACCTGCGTTTCTCAAACTGTGGGTCCCGACCCCCCGGGGGGGTCGCGAGCAACATAGAGGGGTGTCCCGGTATCACAAAAGTTTGAGAACCCCTGGACTACATGATTAGCAAATTACCCGCTTCTTAACATCCTTACCACAGACTCTGTCCAAGATTTCCTAAGCGGTCCGCAAATGAAAAAAAACTTGAAAATCATTGTTATACAATATTTATTCTATATACAGAATGTATCTGTAATGCTCATGTTTCCATGGGGGGGCGGTGTAATATAAAAGCAGATTTTAGTCACATGCTGTACAAACATATATACAACATGTGTGTATATATTATGTACATACTATATTAATCTTAATGCTGGAGTCCCCACTCGCCTCATGCTCCCCGCAACACTTCTGCTTCTGAAATACAGCAAGAGCCCCAGAGGGCTCTTGCTACATTTCAAAGGTTGAAGCGCCACAGAAGGAACTGGTGCAAGCGAGGACTGAGGCAGTCCCTGCTCGTGCTGCTTCCCCATTGTGCCTCTGCCTCCTCTGCCCCCCGGAGACAGTGCTGGGGGAACCGGCTTTTAAGCTGGCTCCTGCTCCTCCCCCTGCACTGCCTCTAACAGAGGTAGCCCGGGGGGGGGGGGCAGAAGAGGGGAGTGACTAGTAAAGTCACAACTCGACTATCTGATAAGCTTATGCTTATCAGATAGTCAACTAGTTACTTACATCCCTACTTCTCGCCCTATTCAAACATCACCTTTATGAGAATGAAGGGTCTGACACAGATGGAGTCCTACAACACTAATAAACAGAAACCTAAATTTATCAATGAACCAGTTTAGGCTCAACTATTGGCACTATACATTTAAAAATAATAATTCGGGTTCTCCTTTTCGTTTATTACCTGAATTTGAAATTTTCCCATTATTGGCTGTTCCTGCATTTCCTGGAGCGACTAGCACTTGTTTTACATGTGGAGACTGTGCTAACTTCCAAGCCAGGGCATGCTCTCTGCCTCCACCGCCAATCACAAGCACTCGATCCGCCATCAGTCTGTGCAAAACAACCAAAGTCATGGTATTCAGATTAATAAAGCAACAACCTGTGCATTCCTCAGTTAATGCCTTTGGTCAGCAGAGGTACTCAATGCAAATTGTTGTCCTGCAGTTTGTTTATAATGTGGTGCTCAAGAAAGCAAGGTAATGATAACTAGCACTGTCTTAATCAAGCACAGGATTATCATCATATAAGGTTTCCACTGAGTTCTGATAATGCACATAAGCACAAACATTCTACACCAGTCTTGATTCTCTCCTTACCAGACTACCAAATGTACCAAATTATGCAATGGCTTTAGGACATGGATAAATGTTCACTAGTGACCAAGCTGCGACTAATCACCAGACATTTTAGTCTTGTAACCAAAACAGGTTTCTGAAGAATGTGAAAATGTCCAAGGCAAAGACGCTTTGGATTAGTGAAGAACTATTTACTAGTCAATCTAGTGGTGCCCTGGCTCGGTGCAGCCCCCACAGCCACAGGTTACAAGCTGTGGCTCCCCAGGAGCAGGGCCAGCAGTCCTTGGGGCCCGAGGAAGTGGCTTTGCTGTGGCATACACACAAGCTCTATTTATAGAAGACCAGAACTTCTATGTAAAGGTGTAAAAAAGAACTGTTAGTTAGTCTCCCCTAAAAATCCATAGCTTCTAAGGCCAGAAAGGACCACTGTGATCATCAAGAGTGACCTGTACAACATAGGGCACAGAACTTCCCCCAAATTGTTCCTAGAGTGTCTTGTTTAGAAAAATATCCAAACATGATTTATAAATTGCCAGTGATGGAGAATCCACCATGACTATTAGTAAATTGTTCTAATGGTTAAAAAGTGACCTTACCATACTTGTGACTGGCTGATGGAAGATTTTCAATCAGCAGGACAGGGCACGGACATCATACCCAAATCAGCCAAATGTTATGAGAAATACACTCAGTTTGCTTCTTGAAAGCCTGACTCAAAAACACTGCTACTTTCTCTCCACATAGTAGCTGCCTAGTTTTGCTCTCATGAAGGAAGCGCCCTTAAGAAGCGCCGGGTCAGCGGGGGACTCAGTCCCGCACTGACCCCGGGCTCCATGTTGTGCTGCCGATTTGAAATGCCATGCAGAGCCCAGGGTCAATTGGGGACTCCTCAGCTGACAGTGGGTTCCATGCAACATTTCCCCAGAACCTGGGGACATGCCACGCACAGCCCAGGATCAGCTGGGTCCCCAGCTGTGCGGCACTCCCAGGTGGAGGGGTGACATGATGAAAACTTTTCCTGCAGGACGCAAGAAGTTTTTTAAAATATATCTAGAGAAAATAAATATATTAGACAGTTATCTCTTATTCCTAACTGAGTTATATCCAATAAGCTTGTTCCCATGCCAGTGGATAGATCCTCATAGCAGAACACCACAGACTTTAAGACCAAGGTTCACAAGAGCCACATAGACTGAAATACATGCTTTATTCTGCAAAAGTCACTCCATTAGTACTTGACACAGAGGCTGAAACCAGGACAGGGATGCTGATCTGAGAGAAGGGATATTCAGTAGCCAGATACACAGTGAGAAAAGAAAGGGACCCTCCAGCTAAACTGATGCACAGCCCCTCCTTCCCCCAGGCCACTGCCCTATTGACTACACTGCACCAATGAGATAAATAATCTGTAACAATTATGGATTCACATTTGAGTCAATAAAAATCTCAGTCCAGATTTTTGACCCCACTGGGTTTCCTTTGCAGCACTTTCAGGGCACAGCAGATGCATAGTTTTGGCTTCTGATGATTCCCACTGTTTAGGGCAGCGGTTCTCAAACTTTTTGGCCCATGGACTACTTGGCTCAATGCAAACCTTTCCACGGACCATCAGTTGCTAATGGAAACTCACCATTAATTACATAATTACACCCCGGACATTTTGCTAGTGCAGCTCGGGAGAACGGTTTAATTTAAATTATTAAAGAGATTAAGTGTTTTAACTTTCTCATGTTTGATAAACTAACTTCATTTTAAATATAGTAAAATATTAATTTATGTCCAACACAAAAGGTTTCAATGTTTTCGCCACAGAAAAACCAGTTGGGGATCACACAAGTGAGAAGCAAAAAAACCTCCTTCAAAAAACCCTCAACCCTCACTGATGAGGCCCCCAACTAAGACCCCTTATTCATGTGGTGCTCCAGTCCCATGTGACGAAGGGAAGGGACAGGGAAGATTGAGGTTCAGGGCTTCCCATAGGCCAGATTTACTTTTCTGGGGTTCCAGAGTTAATGGATTTTGTGGACCCCCTTATGCTCTGGGGTGGGGGCAAAAATGAGGGGTTCAGTGTGCAGGACATGGCTGCCAGCAAGTGGGATGGGGTGCAGGATCTGGGCGGGAGATAGGGTGCAAGATCTGGGTGACAGGTAGGGTGCAGAAGCAGGCTGGGAGTAGGGTCTCTGACCAGCGGGGAGGGAGCAAGAGCAAGGGCGGGTACAGTGTGTGGCAAAGAGGGAGGGTGCAAGAGCAATGGTGGATGCAGGAGCAGGGTGGGGATAGGTGTCTGGCCAAGGGGGAGGTGCAGGAGGAAGGGCAGGTACAGGAGGGAGCTTGGGGTAGAATGTCTAGCCGGGGGGGAGGATGCAGAGCAGGGATGGGCAATAATTTTTGATGGGGGTCACTCCAAGAATTTGGTAAGTGACCAAGAGCTGCACTCTGCCATTATTAAAGGAGGAGGTGCAGGGGTCTGGGATGGAGGTTGGGTGCAGAAAGGAACTTGGGTAAGGTATTGTGGTGTGGGATCTGGGAGGAAGTTTGGGTGAAGGAGGGGATTGTGCCCTGGGGCAACAGAGTGGGATCAGGAGGGGGTCCAGGGACTGGGAGGGGAGTGTGACCTGGAGTAGAGGTGCAGGGGTTTGGGTTATGACTTGGGACACGAGTTTGGGGTGCAGAGTCTGGGAGGGATATGGGTGCAGGAGAGGATTTTGGCCCAGGGAGGGGTGTAGGAGGAGGGAGTGCAGGGCCTCGGAGAGGCCTGGGACCTTGGGCAGCAGTGCAGGACAGGGTGCAGGGTCTGGAAGGAGGCTGTCATTATGCTGGTGTTCCCCCAGTGATCTGAGTGGAAGGGAGGCATGAAACGCAGCACAGAGATGCTTGTTCTGCTCTCTCTTCGCATTCATTCACTCCCCCACAGGGAAAGCCCTTAATTGTGCTGCCATTCCCTCAGCTGAGCTGGGCAGGAGGAAGGCAAGAAACACAGCAAGGCTTTGTTCTCTGTCTCTTTTGAGCAGGTCTGGTGGGGTTGAGGGTTGGCAGACAAGAGGCTAGAGTGCTGGCATGCTCCCTGCTGCAGAGGTGTGTGTGTGTGTGGGGGGGGGGATTAGCTCGAGCTGTGAACCACTCGTGATCTGCGGACTGCACTTTGAGAATCACTGGTGTAGGGGGAAATTCATAAGTGGCATAGCAGCTACCTGACATCTTTCCTCACACATGGTATCTAGATTGGAGGGATTTCTATGCAGAAAGAGGTTTGGCTAAGGTGTCGTTTTATCCCTTGGTAATACTGGAATATGCTGAAGTAGTCCAGTGGAGCCATAGTGAGACCTAACAATTTAACTCAAAAGCCTTGTCAGTAATACACTAACAGTCTGTATTAGGGATGTGATAATATATACAGTTAAATGGTTAACTGGTGAGCCTGGGCTCATTGGTTAACCTTCATAGTTACATGCAAGCCCTCCCCCCACCACATGCTGCTGCCTCTGATCAGAGGCGAGGGGAGTGTGGGAAGCTGGTGGGAGCCGGCTTTTAAGCAAGCTTCCTGCAAGCACTGGCTCCTGGAGTTGCCTGCCCCTCCATGCTGCTGCCTCTAATACAGAGGCAGCAGCGCAGGGGGCACACGGGCGCCGGTACACGCAGGGAGCATGCTTAAAAGCTGGCTCCCCGTGAGCACCAGCTCCTATGGAACCTCCTCCGACCCAGGTGTGTAAATGTGTAGCCACTGAAAATTTGAATGGTTGCACGTTTACAAAATAAAATGCTTTTTACATCCCTAATCTATATTGTTCAGTCCTTCTTCCACCCCATCCCCCTACTGCTACCCATGCCCTTCACCAGGAAGCCAGGAGAAAGCAGAGAGTCACCATGCTGGCTCAATGCCATCTAGGAATTTCCATTATAAAAGAGAAATTTCCAAGAAACTGTCTTTCTGTCATTAGAACAGTGCCAATATTTGCCCCCAGGAGTGCAACAGCCACTGCTGTACATGCCAGCTGCTGTCAGGAGTGATGCAGGGCCAGGGCAGGAGTAAGCCTGCCTTAACTCCACTGCTCCATCCCTGGAGCAACTATCTGGACCACTCCCAGTGTGGGCGGGACTTGAACTGTAAGGATGGTTTGATCAGCAGAGACTATGTTACTGAGAGAGAACCTACATTCCTTGATGGTGTAATGAGGAACAAGGCCAAAGGAGTCTAGGGGCACGTCTACACAGCAGTGTTATTTTGGAATAACTGATGCTATTCTGAAATAACATGGTCCACATCTATACTACAAGCAGTTATTTTGACAATGTCAAAATAATGTCGAACTGGAGGACTTCTTACTCCGAACCCTGTAACTCGCATTGTATGAGGAGTAAGGGAAGTCGGAAGAGTGCTCTTTCGTGCTGTGTAGACAACGCCAAAAGCCAAAATAAGCTATTTCAACTTAAGCAACGCAATTGACGTAGCTCAAGTTGCGTAGCTTATTTCGGCTTTAGCCCTGCTGTGTAGACGTATCCTAGGACACAAGAAATATAATTATCACAAAACTTTTACATGTTATTGTAGTAAAGACAACTATTCTTCAGCATTTTTAAAAGAAGGAGGTGAAAGGGTTGCAGACAAGCTTCCACTCCTAGGCCTTTCCACAAAGCAAGTAACGGAAGGCAGAAGCCAGAAGACTATTTCCTCCACATACTACTGCAAGGCCAGAACAATAAGTATTAGGGTATAGCAGAGACAGCTCACCCCGTTAGATGTTTGAATCTGAGCGGTACACAGGTGGAAGATGAAAGGCAGCAGGGGGAGGTGGCAACCTACTCACCTCTGCCCCTTCATGCAGGTGGGGCTGAGTAAGGAACCCACAGACCTTTCAGCAAGGTCAAAGAACAGTGAAGTCCCATTAGACAGAGAGTCTGAGAGAGAAAAGCAGGGCCTAGCACCTTTCCCTTTCTTGACTCCTCGAAAAGGTATGGTCAGGCTGTCAAGTCACAGACAGGTAGGGTTAGACAAGTAACCTACAGCCTGGCATCACTTCCTAATCTCTGGTAAAAGGGCTATCACTAGAGGCATCTCTATGATTATGTGACTAAATATTCAAAAGTTGAACTGGACTGGCTCCATGGTACTTCTTTGGAGTGGCTGCCATCTCCTTCTAATGCAAAGGTTCTGAAGACAATCTTAAAATATTTAACTGATGCAGTGATGTCAGCTTGCCTCTGCAGCCATTCTGAAATAGCAGCTCAAGGAGATATAAACTGCCTGTTTAACATCATTGTTAGGCTTCAAAGTAATGTCATTAACGACTTCTTTGCTTATTGAAGAATACAAGCGGGACAGATAATAACTGTATGAAGATCTATGCAATATAACTGTATGAAGATCTATGCAATTTAATATGAATGGCCTCTCAGGTGGGCAAGACATGATTTGTAGTCAATAGTCCTTTTGAGACAATAACACTATCTTTTTTTTTTAAATTATATTCAATTCTTGCATACAGTGAGTGATGTCAGGCCTGCATGTTCTGTATTACTGGTTGTTTGAGATGCAAAAAAATCCAAATCGCAAAAACATACTCAGTAGGAAGTTTTAAAAAAATACTTATTGTTTTTCCACTTTCAACAAAATCTGAGTTGAGAATACCTTGACAGAAGTTCAGCCATTCACACGCATACACGACTGCATATGTTTAATTCTACACACACAAATAGTCCCACTGAAACAAGGGGATCTACATAAATAACCTTATTTTCAAAGCACTGAGCGCTCACAGCTCCTATCAAACTGCACTGAGCGTTTCTGGATGTCAAACTCCTCTGGGAAAAAAAAAAAAAATCAGAGCACTTAATTAGGTATCTAAATATGGATGTTAATTTAGAAACCTATGAAAAGTTAGGCTGAAGCCCTGCATCTTGGAAACAAGGTCACAGAGTTTAAACTTCATGTGAAGAGCAATGGGGATCAGGTGACTACTGATACCTACCTCTTACCTGGGGCTTTTTTCAGCTGTAGACCTCAAAGCACTTTTATAAAGAAGGGCAATTTCATTATCCCCATTTTCTGAAGTGGGAAAATGAGGCACCAAAAACTAACATGTCACTGTGCAGGCCAGTCTCAGAGCTGGAAATAGAACCCAGATCTCCTGAGTCCCAGTCTAGGGCTTTCTGAGCAAAACGAAGAGAAAGGTGACAGGGCTGAAGCAACACGAGAAAAAAAAATCACTCGCGCAGGGCAAAAAAGAATTGGCTTTTTAAAAGGAACTCAGATCAATCTGTCACAACAGTTATACCTAGCCTCAAAATTCTTTGTAAAGTACAGGTAGTCACCTGAAGCCATATTCTGCACCATTATTTAAGGAGAACACTCTCTGAAAAAACAGTACTAAAAATCAATGTGAGTTTTGGTGGCCTCATCCCAAGAGGTACTGAATACCTGTAATGCTAATTATAGTGAGAATTGAGAATGCTTTCAGGACCCAGGTGTCAGTAAAGACTACAGAATAAGGCCCAGACACGAATAAAGGAAAGAAAAATAGCAGTTTCCTTCCTGCATAAATATTTTCAACAACATACTTACATATTGAAAGTAAATAATGTATACTTAAAAACAGATAACAAATGTCAGCAAATGTAAGCATTAATTTCAAGCTTCTGTAGCTGAATTTAAAGAATTTAAGACAATACCAATGTTGGTACTCCACAAAATTTGCAGACTGAGGTAAAAGAATAAGAAGTAGGTTAAAGACCAAACTAAAATAGATCAAAAGTTTAATATTCATTTTTAAAAAAGCAAATATTTCCCTACTTGTTTAAAACCAAAAAAGAGAGTAGCATTTATAATACTAGAACAACAAGCTGGTAAGTCTGCATAATGAATGGGGGAAAAATATATTTCTGGTTTCTGAGAAGCAATTCTGAACAACAGTAAGAACAATTATTTTAAATTTTATGTAAGACAACATAAACATTATTTCGCCCTTATAAATAATGAAACGACTGGCAGAGGAAGCAAAAAAAAATGCACTTATAATAATTAAAGTGCTACAACCACAGTTTTTAAATTAATGACACCCACACGGGTTTGTTACAGCGATATAGGAACAAATCTTGCACGTCTCACTCATGCAAGTAATTAATTTGAAATGGAAGACTCTCAAGAACACAGTGAACATGGTTTGACATTCAAAATGCTGTCTCTACAACAATGCATATGAAAAGCCATTTTAAGGACGATCAAACAGCATAGTCGAAGCACATGGCCACCACACCACCTCTGAGATCTCAAAATAAGTCTCCTCTTTTAAATTTGTCTCTGAAAACATTGTTTCTTTAAAATACTTCACTGCAAAACCTACACATGTACAACTCCGCTAGCACCCATGCACAACATGCGTTAGATACAAGACATTTCTAAAGAATGAACGAAACACTTACTGAAACAAGAGAGCACAGCACGTCCGCCCGCCAAACTAAACCTTTTGCAGCAGACGACAGAAAGAGTTCCCAGAATTCTCTAGCTGCAGCATCAAATGCTTGTTCTTGATTAACCCTTTACGCCTAAGAGAAAAAGCAGTGATTGGGAGGGATTGTAACCAGACCAAAAAAAGCTTTTATACTAATAAATCAAGGAAATAAGAAATAAAAAACGGAAAGGGGATGCTACTGAGAGTTTACAGTCTATCTTTGCATGAAGCTAGGGATTTTACAGTCATTTATTTACAGCAGGCTCTTTAGCACATGCAGACCTTGAAACTGAAACGAGCTCCGGACAGGATGGGTGTGTTTATGGGGTGCCCTATTGACTGCAATGGGGCTCTTCATAAAAGTAGAGGTGTATTTACTTACCTGATTGCATTATCTGGGTGGCAGTCTAATAGACTGTGAAATAATCTCCCAACAGAAGCAGTTGAGCCCCATCCTTGCTACATTTAAAACTAGACAAGACGAACACCAAAAAATGTACAACAAATAATTTTGAAGTGCAAGGTTAGGGACTACAGCTAATAGATCTTTTCCATATCTTATTTGATTCTATGATATAATGGAGGAAATATAACATAATGTAACACCGACAGTTAATGGGTTAACATTTAATAATACCCTAGAAAGATTAGTAGTTTACTATTTTACTAGGGCAAATGCTCTTTGTGGATATTATAGTATTAAAGTATTAAATTACAAGCAATCAATACTTCATACATATTGTATATATCAGCTTTAATTATGAAGAAACATAGTGCCTTACTTATTGTGTGGGTACTGTAGCATGTTAAATGTAGCATTACAATGACACAAAGGCATAGGTGCTGGAACTGGAGATGCCTGGACACCCATAGCTTTAAGTATTAATAACCAACCCAATTCTACCTACAGCACCTCCATTATAAAAATTATTCCAGCACCACTGAGCAAACGTGTTATTTGTCTTGATGCATTTTCAATCAGCTTTTACACTTTGCTTTCCAAGAGTTGTAATATAGTTGTGAAAGACTCACTCTTTGTTGAATTTTGCTCGTATCTTGATAGAAATATATAATTCCTCTGAATGCACACGGGAGTTGTGTATGCATGAAAAACTGAATGCCCTGAGAAGGCAAGGTATCATGTTGCATCAAATCTTTTAAAATTGAGTACCAATATAAAATACCAGTTTATTAAATACTTTTTACAAATATGCATATCTCAAAGAATTGTTGGTTTAACAAATAATCCCACAATCAAGATCTGGAGTAGCTTTTTTCTTGTAAGTAGTACCATTGATTTCAATGGACCTATGGGGAGAAAAGTTACTCCAGAGCACAAACAATTACAGAATTGGATTCTTAACTAGTTAACAGTAATTGACCTATATATAATCACAATGGTCTTGTGTGAACTAGAATTTGAGTTTGCTCAATTAAACTAGTTCAGTTCAGCTGAAAATTTCACCACCAATCTAGATTGTTACATTCTATGTAGTATTGGTTTTAAGGCCAGTTTTCAGTTGAGCTAAACCACTTTGTGCTAACTCAATTGAAAAAAGAAAACTTTTTTTAGTCAAGGTCTATGTGAGTGAAGGTTGAAATTACATTTTAAATTATTCACTCTGGCAATTTTTCACATCAATGAGTAGCAAAAATTAATTACTTTTCTTTGTAATCCTCTCATTCCTGTAAAGTTTGTGATCGTCAGTGTATCCAATGCTTTAATTCTGATTTATAAAAGGTGCCTACATCAGGAGTTATCAGTGCTGCATAATTATTAAAAACTGAATAGATCTAGTATAGTATAATGCAGACCTTTTGATTACAATGTGGTTATATGCAATCAACTAAAAGATCCAATAGCATAAGAATGGCCATACAGGGTCAGATCAAAGGTCTATCTATGCCTTCTTACAGTGGTCAATGCCAGATGCTTCAAAGGGGATGAACAGAACATGACAATTGTCCATTGATATATCCCGTTGTGCAGTCCAAACATCTGGAGACAAAGGCTTAGGGACACTTATAGCATGACATTGTATCGGTGAACAACTTGGCTTTTAGCCATTGATGGACCTAGCCTCCTTAAACTTTTAGTATTTTTTTAATCCAGTTAATTTTGGTCATCACAACATCCCCTTGCAATGAGTTCCACAGGTTGACTTTGAGATGTATTAAGTGTTTCTTTTTATTTTAAAACCGAGGCCTATTAATTGTATTGGTTTTCCTTTGATTCTTATGTTAAGAGCTAAATAACACTTCTGTACTCACTTTTTCCGGAGCATTTTTTGATTTTATAGACCTCTATCATACTCCCCAATAACTGTCTTTTTTACAAGATGAACAGTCCCAGTCTTTTTAATAGCTCCTCATGAAATAAAAGTTATATCATACTCTTAATCATTTTTGTCACCCTTCTCTACCCTTTTTCCAGTTATATATTTTTTTTAGGATGGAGTGACCAAAATGCATGCTAGGGATGTAAAACCCGATTAATCAGTTAACCAGTTAAACATCAGATTAACCTAACCTTTAACTGGTTAACTGACTAAGCAGGCTCCCAGCCTCAGGACTGGGACCACTGCAACCAGTGATGGGCAGGAGGCTCTGGGACCTGGTCCCAGGGTCTTCTGGTTCCAGAGTGGGAACTACCGCTGGCTCGTTGCCCCATAAGGGCAACGGTTAACCATTCATATATCTACTGCATGCAGTATTAAAGGTGTGGGTCATTTATATAGTGGTACTGTGATATTTTCTATCTTTCTATTAGCTTGACTGCCACTACACACAGCAAACATTTTCAGAGAACTATCCACGATGACTCTAAGATCCCTTTTTTGAGTGGTAACCCCATCATTTTGTATGTATGGTTGGAATTATGGTTTCCAACATGCTTTTATCAACATTTGAATTTAATCTGCCATTTTTGTTGCTCAGTCATGCAGTTTTAGGAGATCCCTTTGTAACTCTTCAATCTGCTTTGGACATAATCTTTTAACTGAAAACACGTTATTGTTTTTTTCAGTTAGCACTAATATGTCTGCTCATATTACTACACTGTTACCAAAAGTAGATGGGGGCAACAAATTAACCTTGAATTTGTCCAAAAGACTATAAATGAAATCTCAGTAACAATTGTTTTGCTGTCAAATTAGCATAAAACAGCTTTCCAGAAACTGTCACACTTGAAGTCTGTCTTAAAGGCATATATATTTTGTAAATTAATTTTCCCATTATTTTGGGAAAATTCTATTTGAAAGTATATTTGAAAATTTAACAGTCTGTGGGAGGTAGCCATGTTCACTCTACTCTGCTCATTTGAAGAAGGGAATTTTGACCATGAAAGATCACACTATAACTTTATTTTTGTTAGTCTCCAAGGTGCTACAGGATTACTCGCTGTTTTGGAAATGTAACTTTCTCACTCAAGAATAGAGCATCATCACGACTGAATATCATTACACAATTTGGATAGTTTCTCTCACAGATCAAATAACAATGAAAGGGGTAAGGCAGCAACAGTGGAACAGCGTTTTGGGGGATAATATCCAGGGTGCCACAACCGCAGCTGGAGTAAGAGCAGACGATCCATTTCTAGTGCTGTTCTAGCAAAGTATTTCCCAAATCAGCTATCGTCTGACTCGCGGAGCCCAGGCCAAGACTGACTTTCTGTTGGGGAGTGATTTATTCATCTGAATTTCGCTTGGATTTCGGTTCCCACCCCGACAAACCTGCAGGGGCAGGCCAGCTCCAGGCTTCCCAGGAGCGGGGGTTTGCCTCACATGGTCTCGCTGTAAACACGCGCTGCCCTGTGCGTGACTTTACAGTCTGTGTGTGCAGCCCTCGGCGCACGGAGCCGCGCCGCACCCCCGGCTGCAGCGGTGACCCGCCGCCTCTGTCTGGCGCAGCGGCACTGACGCGGAGTCCCATGGCAAAGCTCCCGCTGGCTGCGGAGGGCCCAGGCTCGGCCCCAGGCGGCAGCGACAGTCTCGGGCTCCAGGCGCTCATGGCCTCGGATCTCCGGCCCGCGCGGAGGTGAGTGGCGCCGCGCCGGCGAGCCCCGCGGGGCGCCTACAGGGGAGAGCGAACCCCGGGCAGCCCTTGCCCGTGCCGAGCCCCATTGACTGGCCTGGCGGTGGGGGTGAAGGCGGGGGCCGCGTTTCATCGTGTGGGGGGAGGGCGGTGCGCAACGCCCTGTGTGTGTGTGTGGGGGGAGGGTGGTCTCGGGGTAGCAACATGGCTGCCGGGGCCCATCCTCCTCCCTAGGCCTGCGGGGGGAGGGGAACGTCCACGGCGCCCCCCCCCCCGAGAGGGTGCACTCTATGGTTCCCCGTATGGGCAGAGCGGCTGACTGACGTCCCGTCATGCCTCTGGTTCCACAGAGGGCAGCCAATGACGGGAGGGCATAAAGGGAACGCGTCGGGGCGGGGGCCGGCCAGTGGCTTTTTGCGGTGGTGCATTGTGGGGTAGTGGCGGACCCGCGGTGCGGATGGAGGGGGACTCGGGGGAGCCGAGCCGTGGGGCTGTCATGGCGACTAACATCGAACAGATCTTTCGGTCCTTTGTGGTCAGCAAGTTCCGGGAGATCCAGGAGGAGCAGGAACAGCAGCAGCAGCTGGGCGGGTAACGAGCTGGCGCGGGGCCGCGCGGGAGGCGGAGTTGGGGCCGGAACTCAGGGCGAGCGGAGTCGGGGGGGGACGGGAGGGGAGGGGAGGGGAGGGGGCGCGGAGAGGTGTCTGTGGGGCAGCTGCGGGGCGGGGAGGGGAGACAGGGAGCGGGAGGGGCTAGCGAGGGGGCAGTTAGGAGGGGGAGGGGCGGCCGTTGCGAGCCACTCGAACACTCAAGGCCCAGCCCGGCGCTCAGCGGCGACATCCGGTTTCTGGTGTAACCAGGCCGCTGTCCCGCCGGGGCGGTCCCGTCTTGCCGTGACAATAACAAGTGTGTGTGCGGGGTGGCGGGGAGCTAAATTCCCAGCGTGTTCATGCGGCTCCCAACACGTGCTCACTGGTGCGTTTTCAGTCTGAAAGGCGAGTGCGTGGCGGGGCGTGTTTTATTTATTTACTTAGTATGAGACCTGGGGGGTGGGGAAGAGAGAAATTAAATTTCTGTGGTACGAAAAGGCCTGGGGGGTGAAACAGTGAGAAAATATTTGCCTTCTGTTCACATAGTTGCTAACAATTTTATCTAAGAACACAGTAAGTAAAACCAAAAAGACCCAAAAGATGAATATTTTACTACAATGTGAGGCCTCTTTAGGAGGCTAAAATATTCTTTGTGGTTTAGCTGTAAGACATGTAAATAAGTTACCTTTTAAAAATAAATATCAAAATTACTTGAATTTTATTAATATTTTTCTTGGTTAGTGGAAAGGTAGAAGGCCAGCAGAATGGTGAAACAATCCCAGCTGAGCAAGCAAACACTTCAGATGACACAGTTACGGGTGCTGGGCATCTTCAGAATGATCAGATAGTTCAGAAAATAGAGGAAGTACTGTCTGGGGCCCTTGATACGCAGCTACAGTGTAAATCAGGTAAATGAAAATGCTTAAACAGTGCATACATGTTTTTCTTCAAGGGGGACACCATCAAGAGTGAAACTAGGAACTTTTCTGAAAATGAAATAAAAGCTTCTAGTACTACTCTTGCTGTGCACTTCTGTGATACTTTTTTATGGTTTTATAATATTTTACAAAAGATTTTGTCTCACTTCTCATAGGGCTGATACACAAAATTGGGCCAAGTGACAAACCTGTGTCAAACTGATTATCCACATAGTGATGTCTAGTGCACTAATTAAGAGAAAAGTAACCTTTGGCCCGATTTCTTGTATTAATACTCAGTTTTATTTGTGACAGTGACAGGATAAAAAAATCAGAATATAAATTTTTTAGTTGACATGTGCCCCTTTAAAGATTACTTATGCAATAAGGCATGTAACTGTTCCTAAGTATCTTCAAGTTATTGTGCATTTCTAACTCTGGCAAAACTTACTGAAATTGGTGGAAGTTTTGTCTGAGTAAGGTTTATAGTTTATCAAAATACAAAATTGTATGACCAGGTATATTAATCAGATAGCAAAGAATAAAGTAATTTACTGGTAATGGTATTAGTGAATAATGTATATGTAGTTGAAAAAAACGGTATTCGGCTTTCAGCTGCTTCATGTAATATACAAAGTAAAATGCCTGTATAGAGCACTTGCTAACAATTAATCCAGCAAACATGAGTCATGCAAGCATTGTCTACCTTTGAGTAGTTCCAGTGATTTCAGTGGAATATTCACAAGAGTTACTTGTGTATATAAGATTTGGCAGTATTGGGATCCTACTTGATTACAAAAATGCATTTTAATTTTTTATTTTGGAAATGAGATTGCTGCTGTATACTTGGTAAGTATAGATCCTAAGTGTTTCCATAAAAGACAATGTAGAACTTTGTGACAGAGATTATTTGCAATTTTTTCTGATGTTTCTTCTTTCCGTAATGTACTATAGCTAGTCTACATGGAGCATTTGTAGAAATCTTCCTTGCATTCAGGGGCGGCCCTAGACTAGCTGCCAGCAAGTGGCGCCCTAGGCGAACCATGCAATCGTCACCCCCACCTCCAAACCCCTCAATGATATTGTGCCACCATTTGGCGCCCCATTTAACTTGGCGCCCTAGGCGACCGCCTAGTTCGCCTATATGGACGGGCCACCCCTGCTTGCATTTGATGTAGAACTCATTATTGGTCCAATAATAAGGAACAGTGGAAGCACTAGCGCAAACTGGCTGCGTTTGTTTTGAAAAGTTGTTTGTTTGTTCTCAAAAAAGACTGATAAGTTGGTAGTAAAAAGACTTGCAACCAGTATGCCCTATTGCGCCTAACAGTAGTAGTAAAGGTCAAGTTGCACTGGGAATTAGGGATTTATTGAAAAAGTTGTGCAGGCATTCAAGGGAACGCTGATAGACATAGGATATATTTCTTAAAACACCTAACTAATAAAAGCGGTAGTCATACAGATACTTGTGTATGTAAAGTTATATACATGTTTTAAAGATTGGGGCATATGTGTTTAATAATAGGAATATTAACAAACATTTATTTTTATAATATTTTTGTAAATTTTCGTTGATAGTGAGGCAGTAGTGCAGAGGGCACGCGGATTCATGGGAGCCCGCTTGAAAGCTGGGTTCCCGCATGGACTGGCTCCTGCCTACCACCTCTCCCTCTCCCTGCACTGCTGCCTCTCTATTAGAGGCAGCTGCGTAGGCGGATAGGTGACTCCACAGGAGCTGGTGAGCATCGGATCCTACCTGCCTTCCCACGCTTCTACCTCTGTGGGAGGTGGAGGAGGGAATGCAGGGGGCTCTGCGGGAGCCAGCACATGCAGAGAATTGGCTTAAAAGCCGGCTCCCCGCACGTACTGGCTCCCACCTGCCCCTCTGCGGGGAGGGATGTGTGTAACCGCTAGGATTAAACATTGAGCCCGGGCTTATCGATTAATTGTGTAAACAGGTGCATGCTACCATCTCTGTTTTATTGTAGGTAGTATTCCTATCACCATAGTATCTGAATGTTTACTTTTTATATCAACTGTTTTATTCCAAGATCACTTTTTCCTTTTAAGTATTATTTTGAAGACAGAAGTAAATCACAATCATATGATACTGTTTAGGGTTAGGGAACAGCCCTGTGATGGTTGGGGATCTGCTCCAGCCAGTCTGGAGCCCCCCTCCAACTTGCCCTCTTTTAAAAGGTTAACCAGTTAAACAATATGTTTAACCAGGCAATTAAATGAGATTTTACATCCCTATAGTTAAGCACATGTGTAAATATTTGCAGATTGAGGTGTGCTTAATATGGGCTTTAAGATGTATTTTGTCTGTTTCTCAGATTGGGTGATGAAAGCTAGTAAATTCAGTTTTATTTTTACGTTTGATGATTTTTTTGTTAGTCGAGCATATGTTCATGTACTAGTAACTGTTGCAATGTGTGGGTTGCACACTTTTTTTAAAGAAAAAGTATTTCTTCGGAATTAATAAATAATATTGAGAAATTTTTAATTTTTAAAGAGTTTTTAAACATGCACATTACATTTTAGTAAAACTGACCTGTTGCTTCAAAAAAGAGGTGTATTTTAACAACCAAAGTAAAAGTTTAGTTGAAGTATTTTTCTTGGGTAATGCAAATGGCAAATGGTTTTTCTTAGTTGCATAGTTTTGTAAGATGTGCTACCTTTTTCAGGCATAGTCATTGCTGTTTTCTATTCATTATAAGTGTTTTAGCTATTGATCAAAGGTCAGTTGCTGTCGCATTATCTTAACAGTATTTTTTATTTTAAATATAGAAATCCTAGCAAATTGTCAAAAGGCAGTTTGAAAATTGATTTAGTTTTTTTGAAAGCTAAATTTTTGATTTTTGCTCAGACATTTTTAAGCTTTTACTGAGAGGGCATATAACTTGTGTTGTTGCCTTGCAAAAATCTTGATTTCAAGTTTTGTTTATCTTTAAATTCATTTGTGCCCAATATTGGTTTAAATATTTTATATTTTTTTTTTATAAAATTAGTTTTTAAAGACTGGTCTTTTTTTTTTTTTTTTTTTTTTTTTTTTTAGGTGTAGAGGAAAATTTGGTGACAAATAGATCTCCCTCTACAAAAAGAGGCCTTACTGATGAAGTAGAAGATGAAATTCCAAGAAAAAAGTCGAAAAAGAATAAGAAACACAAAAGTAAGAAGAAGAAAAAGAAAAAGAAGAAGAAAAGAAAGAAAGAGAAAAAACATAAAAAGCAGCCAAAGGAATCAAAATTAAGTGCACAGTATAGAGAGCATGCAAATTTACAACCTGCTTCTCACTTAAACCCAGAAAAAATAGTCTCAAAATTGATCACACAGCATGGAGGACATTCAGATTCACATCTTGCTGGTCAAATGCAGCCAGAAGAATTGGGCACAAAATTGAGTGCAGAGTGCATGAGGCATTCAGTTAAAAAACTTACACCTCATCTGCTATCAGATTCTGAATCATCCATAGAAAAACTTGGAAGTGAAAAAACTAACTTGGCTTTGACTGATACAAATAGTGCTTTCCGTTCAGAAACGAGCAAATTGGATACCCAGAAAGAAAATACCAGTACAATTAAAATTCAGGAGGAAGTTAAACAATTGGAGAATAAGACTCATGAAACTAAATATGTAGCTATTAATATGAATATAAAGGACTTATCTGTAGTCGTTAAAGACACTGAAAATGGTACTGTGTCTACCAACAAAACTAAAGTTGCTAGTCAATCTGAAATGGAAAAGGATTTGGAAACTATTCCAGCCTCTGAGAGAACTGGAGAATTAAAAGATTCTGAAGCTACTCTGAAATCAGTGGGCATGATGGAGGTGAAAGAATTAAAAACAACTCTAGAATCTGAGGCCATGGCAAAGATGAAATGTTCAGAAGCAATTCTAAAATCTCTGACCGTGGCAACTTCAGAAGGTTTGGATGCCCCTCTAGAATCTGTGGTCATATCAGAGGTGACAGCCACTTCAGAATCTGTGGTTGCAACAAATGATTTGATACCGACTCCAACATCTGTAATTGTAATGGAGATGAAAGCTTTGGAAGAAACTCCAGAATCTGTTGTGACAGATATGAAAGGTTTGGAAGCAACTAAAGACATTGTAGATGTATCAGAGGCAAAACATTTGGAAGGAGGTCTCGAATTTGTGACTGTGACAGATGATTTGGAAGCAGCTTCAAAATCTGTGGCCAACGCAGAGGTGAATAGCATGGAAGCAGTTCTGGAATCTTTGTTGGAGGTGAAAGGTTCAGAAGCAGCCTCAGAATCTGGAGCCATGGAGGCGAAAGATTTGAAAAGAACCCTAGAATCTGTTGCATTGGGGAAAGGTACAGAAACAACATTAGAAGCTGTTGTGAACACAAAAGATTTGAAAGCAGCCTTAAAACCTCTGGTGGAGGTGGAAGGTTTGGAAGTAACTCCAGAATCTCTGTGCATTGAGGAGGCAAAAGGCACAGAAGGAGCCCTGGAATCTGTGGCTATGGCAGTAGATGTAGAAGCAACCTACAAACCTGCTTCTGTGGCAAAGGCAAAAGATGCAGAATCAGCTTTACTGTCTCTGCAAATGCAAGATATGAAAAATCCAATAGGATTCCTAGAATCTGTAGGTGTGGTAAAAAGTTCAGAAACAATCCTAGAACCTGTAATGGTGACAGAGTTGAAAGATTTGGAAGGAACTCCAGAATCTCTGCACATACAGGATGTGGAAGATTTGGAAGTATCCTTAGAACCTACAGTCATGGTAACAGGTCTGGAAGTGGCTCCAGAATATGTGACTACAGAGAAAGGTACAGACACAATTTCACCCTTTGTGGAAACAGAAGAAGTGAAAGATCTGGAAGGAGTCCTAATAGAATCTGTGGCAGTGGCAGAAGGTTCAGAAGCAACTCGAGAACATGTGGTCTTGGCAGAGAAGAAAGATGTGGAACCAACACCATCTCTTCAAATGGAACATGTGAAAGATTTGAAAGGAGCCCTAGAAACTGTTCCCCTGGGAGAATGTTTAGCAGCAACCCAAGAACCAGTGATAGAAGTAAAAGATGCAGGTGCAATTCTTGAATCTCTTTCAGAGGTGAAAGGTTCAGAACCAGTATCGCTGTCATTCTTGCAGATGGAAGATGTGAAAGGTTTGGAAGGAGGTGTAAAATCTTTGGCTGTGGCAAAAGATTCAAAACCAACCCTAAAAACTGTGGCTGTGGAGGAGGGAAGAAGTTCAGAAGCCATTCATTTGTCTCTGGAAATGGAGAATGTGAAAGCTTCGGAAGAAACCGTAGAATCTGTGACCATGGCAATAGGTTCAGAACCAAACCTTGAAGCTGTAGCCAGGGAAGAAGCTAAAGCTCCAGAAGCAATTCTATCTTTGCAAATAGAGAATATGAAAGATTCAGAGGCAATGCTACAGTCTCTGCAATTAGATGTGACAGAATTAAAAGGAATTAAATCTATGGTGGTGACAAAAGATTTGGGAGCAACCCTATGGCCTCTAGCCAGAGTGGAGGAGAAAAGTGCGGTTGTTTCTTCACCATCTTTGCAAACAGAAGATGTGAGAGAATCAGGAGTCCTAGAATCTGTGGGTGTGGTGAAGTTGAAGGCTTTGGAAGAGTCCGTAGTTACGGTAGAGATGAAGGATTTTAAAAAGCCTATACAAGCTGAGTCTGAGAGCACAGCTCAATTTAAAGATTTGGAAGCAATTCCTGAATTTCTGTGTAAGAAGGGAGATTTGGCAATAACTCCAGAATCTGTGACAATATCAGATGTGAAAAACTTGAAAGTAATTGCACAACCCATATCATTGGCAGAAGTGAAAGATTTGGAAATCACCCCAGAATCTGAGGCAGTGGCAGACTCAAAGGATTCAGAAACAGCTGTACAATCTCAGGAAGTGATAGAAGTGAAAGATTTGAAAACAACTCCACAATCTCAAGTCGTGACCCAAGTGACTGACCTAAAAATATCTCCACATACTGAGGTGGAGGTGAGGAAAGGTTTTGAAACAGCTGCAAAGTCTGATGCCACTGTAAAAAAGGTTGAAGATTCTGAATCCGCTCTGGAATCTAGGGCAGTAGTAGAGGTGAAAGATCTAGAAGCCAAATTGGGATCTGAGGCAATAGCAGGCCCAAAATATTCTAAAAAATTTCTAGAGTCTGAGGCCAAAACAGAGCTGAAGCATTCCGAAGATATTCCAGACTCTTTACATTTATCAGACTTGAAAAATTCTGAAAAAACTCCAGAAACTGAAGTAGTGATTCAAATGAAAGATTCCAAAGCAACTCAGAAATCTGAGGCCATTACTCTGGTGAAAGAATCTGAAGCTAGTCGAGAATTACTGCACATAGTGGTGAACGATTGGCAGTCAACTCTAGAACCTGAGACAATAACAGTGTCAAAAGATTTGAAGGAAACTCCAGGGTGTGAAATGGCGGTGATGAAAGATTTGGAAACAACCCTAAAATCAGAAGCAGTCATGGAGGTAGAGCACTTGAAATCTGCTCCAGAATCTTTGTATAAAGCAAAGGTAAAGGATTCGGAAGCAGTTCCCGAATCTCTCTGCACAACAAAGGTGAAAGTTGCAGAATTAGCTGTAGATGTAGAGATGTCAGCAAAGGGGAAACATTTGAAAGAAACCTTAGAATCTAGGATCATGGTAGATGTAGAAACTGCTTCAGAATCTGTGGTCAGGAAGAATGTAAAAGATTTGCAAGATATTCCAGAACATTGGCAACCAGTGGATGTGAAAGTTTTGAAAGCCTCTTTAGAATCTGAGAAAACAGTACAAGTAAAATATCCAGAAGCAACTCCAGAAGTTGAGGGGTTGACAAAGATGAAAGATTTGGAAGAAAATCTGGAATCTCTGATCGCGGCAGAAGGGGAAGATTTGGAGAGAATTACAGAATCTATGCCACTGGTAGAAGTGGAAGAATCTGAGGCTGTGATGGATCTGAAATTCTCAGCAACAACTCTAAAATCTGACAAAACAGCAGAGGTGAAACTTTTGGAAGATACGCCAGAATCTTTGACCGTGGAAAAAGTAAAAAATTCAGAAGCATGTCCAGAATCTCTGCAGAGTGGAGAGCAGAAAGATTTGAAAGCGGAAGCTGCAAGTGATCTGAAGCATTTGGAAAAAACTTTGGGCACGCCACAGCTGAAATATCCAGAAGCAGTTTTGAAATCTATGGGTGTAGATGAGATAAAACATTTGGAAAAAACTTTAGAAAGTCCTAAAACAGTGATAAATGTGGAAACCGTTTTAGAATCTCGGCATGCTGTGGATGTTAAATTTCCGGAAACACCTCAGATTCCCGAGTTAACAGGGGAGGTGAAAGATTATGAAGTAGCTCTAGAATCTGAAGTTACTGCACAGGCAAATGACTTTCAAACTACTGCAGAGTTTGTGGCCATGGTGGAGATGAAAGATTTGATAGCAGTTCCAGATCCTCTTCACACAGTAAATGTGAATAACTTGGAAGCAACTCCAGAATTGGTAGCAGCTGCAAAGATAAAAGACTTGGAAGCAGCTCCTGAATCTGTGGTGGCGCTGGCAGAAGAGAAACATTTGCAAGTAGTTTCAGATTCTCCTCATACTGTAGAGGTGAAGGATTTACAAGCAGCTTCAGAATTGGCAGCAGTGGTGAAAGATTTGGAAGCAGCTCCAGACTGTGTGGGTATGCTGGCAACAGTGAAAGATTCAGAAGTAGTTCTAGATTCTCTGCATACTGTGGATGTGAAAGATTCTAAAACAAGTCCAGAATCTGTAGAAATGGCTTCAGAGATGAAAGATTCAGAAGCAGCTCCAGAGTCTGTGTTGGCAGCAGCAGAACTAAAATATTCAGAAACAAATCCAGAATCAGTGACTGCAGAAGTGAAAGGTTTAGAAGCCGCTCTAAAATCTGTTGTTGTGGCAGAGGTGAAGGGATTGAGAACAGCTCCAAAATCTGTGGCAGCAGAGGTGACAGTTTTGGAAGCAGCAACAGATATTCTATGTCCTGTAGATGTAAAAGATTTTGAAATGACGCCAATATCTTTGCTGGAGGCTGAAAAGGTGAAGGATTTGGAAGCAGCTCCAGATTTTCTGCACACTGTAGATATGAAAGATTCTGAAACAAGTCCAGAACCTGTGGTAGTGGCTTCAGAGGCAAAAGATTCAGAAGTCACTCCAGTATCGGTTGTGACAGCAGCAGAGTTGAAATATTCAGAAACAAGTCTAGAAGCTGTGGTGGTTACTGCAGAAATGAAAGATTTAGAAGCAGTTCCAGAGTCTGTGGCTGAGGTGAAGGATTTGCAGGCTGCTCCAGATGCTGTAATGGCCATGGCAGATTTTAAAACTTCTGTGGAATCTTTGGCAGTGATGACAGCAGAGGTGACCAATTTGGAAGCAGCACGACACTTTCTATGTAATGTAGATGTAAACAGTTCTGAAACAAATATAGAATCTATAGTAATGGCGGAAGAGGTGAAAGATTTGGAAGCAGTTCCTGATTTTCAGCATATTGTTGATGTGAAAGATTCTGAAAGAACATCACAATCTGTGGTTGCAGAGGTAAAATATTCAGAAACAAGTTCAGAATCTGTGATAGTGGCAGCAGAGGTGAAAGAAAAAGCTGCTCTGGAATCTGTGACAGAGGTAAAAGATTTGAAAGTTACTCGAGAATCTCTGGTAACAGTGGCAGCAGAGGTGACAAATTTGGAACCAGCTGCACATTTTCAGCTTAATGTAGATGCAAAAAATTTGGAAACCATTCCAGAATCTGTGATGGCAGTGGCAGAGACACAAGATTCAGAAACAAGGTTGGAATCTGTGGTGGTGACAACAGAGGTGAAAAATTTGGAAGCACCTCAAGAATCGGGGGCAACAGTGATAGAGGGGACAGATTTGCAAGCTGTTGCAGTTTCTCTGGTGGTAGTGGCAGAGGGAGAAGACCTGGAAGCAGCTTGTAATTCTCTGCATACTGTAGATGTGAATGATTCAGAAGCAACCCCAAAACCTGCAGGCATAGCTGCAGAGATGAAAGATTTGGAAGCACCTCCAGATTCTCTGTATGAAGTTTATGTTAAAGATTCAGAAACAACTCAAGAATCTGAAGCAGTGACAGCAGAGGTGAAGGATTCAGAAGCAGCTTCAAAGTCTGTGGCGATAGAGGCAGAGGTGAAGTATTTGCAAGCTGCTCCATGTTCTCTGGTGGCGGTGGCAGAGATAGAAGATTCGGAAACATCTCCTGCTTCTCTGCATACATTAGATGCTAATGATTCAAAAGCAGTTCCAGAATCTGTGCTGACTATGGGAGAGGTGAAAGATTTGAAGGCACCTCCAGATTCCCTATATACCATGTATGTTAAAGATTCAGAAACAACTCCAGAATCTGAGGCAGTGGCAGCAGAGATGAAAGATTCAGAAGTGCCTCCAGAGTCAGTGGTAGCCGTGACAGTGGTGCAAGATTGGGGAATGGCTCTGGAGTTGACAGCAGCAGCGCAAGATTCGGCAGTGGCTCTACCATTGGCGGTGGCCGTGGCAGCAGCTCCAGAGTCAGCAACTCCACAGTCGGCGGTGGCCGTGGCAGCAGCTCCAGACTCGGCAGCAGCTCTAGAGGTGGTGGCTGTGGCAGCGGTGCAAGATTTGGCAGCAACTCCACAGGTGGCGATGGCAACGACGCAAGATTCGGCAGAGGCTCCAGAGTCGACGGTGTCTGTGGCAGCGTCGCAAGATTTGGCAGCGGCTCCACAGGTGGCGGTGGCTGCAGCACAAGATTCGGCAGAGGCTCCAGCATCAGTGGTGACCGTGGCAGCAGTGCAAGATTTGGCAGCAACTCCACAGTTGGCGGTGTCTGTGGTAGCAGCACAAGATTCGGCAGTGGTTCCACATTCGGCAGTGGAGCTGGCAGTGGCACAAGATCTGGTGGCGGCTCCGCAGGTAGAGGTGGCTGCAGTGCAAGATTCGGCAGAGGTTCTAGAGTCAGCGGTGGCCATGGTGGCGGTGCAAGATTCAGCAGAGGCTCCAGAGTTAGTGGTGGCCATGGTGGCAGCTCAAGAATCAGCAGTGACTCCAGAGTTAGCTGTGGACATGGTAGCAGCGCAAGATTCGGTGGTGGCCATGGCAGCAGTGCAAGATTCGGCGGTGGCTCAAGATTCGGTGGTGGCTGTGGTAGCAGTGCAAGATTCATCAGTGGCTGTGGCAGCAGCGCAAGATCTGGTAGTGGTGCAAGATTCAGCAGCGGCTCCAGAGTCGGCAGTGGCTGTGGTAGTGGCACAAGATTCGGCAGCAGCTCTACAGTCGGCAGTGGTGCAGGATTTGGCAGCAGCTCTAAGATCTGTGGGAGAAGTGAAGAAGAATGCTGAAGATCGTTTAAAAGAAAAAAAAGCGCATGAAAAAACTAACAAGAGTAGTGATAAAAATAAACATGAATCAAAGAAATTAAAAAGGAGTAAATCTAAATCTCTTTCACGATCCAAGAAACGGAAGAAGAAGTCCAGGTCACGCTCTGTCTCTAAACATTTGAAATCTAAAAGAGCAAGGTCTAGAAGCAGAAACTACTCAGTTTCCAGAAAAAAACATTCCACATCTTATGACAAGTCTAGATCGAGGTCTGTTGAAAAAAGAGGGGGGAAAGACTCTTCATGGAGATCCAGACGCAGGCGCTCAAGGTCCTCTGGTAGTCTCAAGTCAAGATCAAGATCCATTGACAAAAGGGAAGGCAAAGACTCTTCCTGGAGATCAAGACGCAGGCGCTCAAGGTCTTCTGATCGTCTTAAGTCTAGGTCCCGATCTGTTGAAAAAAGAGAGCGCAAAGATTCTTCACGGAGGTCTAGACGCAGACGCTCCAGGTCCTTTGATCGTCTCAAGTCTAGGTCCCGATCTGTTGAAAAAAGAGAGCGCAAAGATTCTTCACGGAGGTCTAGACGCAGGCGCTCCAAGTCCTTTGATCGTCTTAAGTCTAGATCCAGATCCAGATCTGTTGGAAAAAGAGACCGCAAAGACTCTTCACGGAGGTCCAGACGCAGACGTTCCAAGTCCTCTGATCGCCTTAGGTCTAGATCCAGGTCTATTGGAAAAAGAGACCGCAGAGACTCTTCATGGAGGTCTAGATGGAGGCGCTCCAAGTCCTCTGATCGTCTCAAGTCAAGATCCAGATCCAGATCTTATGAAAAAAGAGGGGGCAGAGATTCTTCATGGAGGTCTAGATGGAGGCGCTCTAAGTCCTCTGATCGTTTCAAGTCTAGATCCAGGTCTTTCGAAAAAAGTGGAAAAGAATCTTCCTGGAGGTCTAGACGCAGACGCTCTAGGTCCTCTGATTGGCTGAAGTCAAGATCCAGATCCAGATCTTTTGAAAAAAGAGGGGGCAGAAATTCTTCCTGGAGGTCTAGATGGAGACGCTCCAAGTCCTCTGATCGTCTCAAGTCAACATCCAGATCCAGATCTAGATCAATTGAAAAAAGAAGGGGCAGAGATTCTTCATGGAGGTCTAGATGGAGACGCTCCAAGTCCTCTGATCGTCTGAAGTCAAGATCCAGATCCAGATCTGTTGAAAAAAGAGGAGGCAGAGATTCTTCATGGAGGTCCAAACGTAGACGCTCCAAGTCATCTGATCGTCTAAAATCTAGATCTAAATCTGTTGAAAAAAGACGAGGTAGAGACTCTTCACGGAGGTCTAAACGTAGACGTTCTAAATCCACTGATCATCTCAAGTCTAGATCCAAATCTGTTGAAAAAACACGCAGTAAAGAGTCTTCACGGAGGTCTAAACGTAGACGTTCTAAGTCCCGTGATCGTCTCAAGTCTAGATCTAAATCTGTTGAAAAAAGAGAGAGCAAGAGGCCTTCACGAAGATCTAGAAGTAAACGCTCCAAGTCTCCTGACTGTCACAAGTCCCGATCCAAATCTGTGGAAAAGGTAGCGGCTCAAGAGATTTCACAGAGGTCTCGAAGCAGCTGCTCAAAATCTACCGAAGGCCACAAGACTGGATCAAAATCTGTTGCAGAAGTACAGGTTCAGGAACCTTCACAGAGGTCTCGAAGCAGCCGCTCCAAGTCTTCTGAAGATCACAAGACTGGATCAAAATCTGTTGCAGAAGTACAGGTCCAGGAACCTTCACAGAGGTCTCGAAGCAGCCGCTCCAAGTCTTCTGAAGGTCACAAGACTGGATCAAAATCTGTTGCAGAAGTACAGGTTCAGGAACCTTCACAGAGGTGTCGAAGCAGCCGCTCCAAATCTTCTGAACGTCAGAGGTCTAGATCCAAATCGGTTGAAAAAGTAGAGGCTCAAGAACCTTCACAGAGGTCTCGAAGCAGCCGCTCCAAGTCTTCTGAATGTCAGAGGTCTAGATCCAAATCGCTTGAAAAAGTAGAGGCTCAGGAGCCTTCACAGAGATCTCGAAGCAGCCGCTCCAGATCTTCTGAACGTCAGAGGTCTAGATCCAAATCTGTTGAAAAAGTAGAGGCTCAGGAACCTTCACAGAGGTCTCGAAGCAGCCGCTCCAAGTCTTCTGAACGTCAGCGGTCTAGATCCAAATCTGTTGAAAAAGTAGAGGCTCAGGAGCCTTCACAGAGATCTCGAAGCAGCCGCTCCAGATCTTCTGAACGTCACAAGTCCAGATCCAAATCTGTTGAAAAAATAGAGGTTCGGGAGTCTTCACAGAAGTCTCCAAGTGGCCACTGCAACTCTTCTGAATATTACACATCTAGATATAAATTTCTGGATGAAATAGTGGTTCAGAATCTTTCACACAGGTCCAGAAATAGCCGCTCCAAGTCCTTGGAATGTCATAAGTCCAGATCCAAATCTGTTGAAAAAATGGAGGTTCAGGAGCTTTCACAGAAGTCTCGAAGCAGCCGCTCCAAGTCCTTGGAATGTCAAATATCTAGATTCAAATCTATTGAAAAAATAGAGGGCAAAGATTTTTCACAGAGTTCTCAAAGTAGCCACTCTCAGTCTTCTGAATGTCACCTGTCTGGGTCCCAATCTGTTGAAGAAGTAGCGATTCAGGAGCTTTTACAGAAGTCTCAAAGTAGCCACTCTCAGTCTTCTGAATGTCACCTGTCTGGGTCCCAGTCTGTTGAAGAAGTAGCGATTCAGGAGCTTTCACAGAAGTCTCAAAGTAGCCACTCTCAGTCTTCTGAATGTCACCTGTCTGGGTCCCAGTCTGTTGAAGAAGTAGCGATTCAGGAGCTTTCACAGAAGTCTCAAAGTAGCCACTCTCAGTCTTCTGAATGTCACCTGTCTGGGTCCCAGTCTGTTGAAGAAGTAGCGATTCAGGAGCTTTCACAGAAGTCTCAAAGTAGCCACTCTCAGTCTTCTGAATGTCACCTGTCTGGGTGCCAATCTGTTAAAGAAGTAGCGATTCAGGAGCTTTTACAGAAGTCTCAAAGTAGCCACTCTCAGTCTTCTGAATGTCACCTGTCTGGGTCCCAATCTGTTGAAGAAGTAGCGATTCAGGAGCTTTCACAGAAGTCTCAATGTAGCCACTCTCAGTCTTCTGAACGTCACCTGTCTGGGTCCCAATCTGTTGAAGAAGTAGCGATTCAGGAGCTTTCACAGAAGTCTCAAAGTAGCCACTCTCAGTCTTCTGAACGTCACCTGTCTGGGTCCCAATCTGTTGAAGAAGTAGCGATTCAGGAGCTTTCACAGAAGTCTCAAAGTAGCCACTCTCAGTCTTCTGAACGTCACCTGTCTGGGTCCCAATCTGTTGAAGAAGTAGCGATTCAGGAGCTTTCACAGAAGTCTCAATGTAGCCACTCTCAGTCTTCTGAATGTCACATGTCTAGGTCCCAATCTGTTGAAGAAATAGAGATTCAGGAGCTTTCACAGATATCTCAAAGTAGCCCCCCTCACTCTTTTGAATGTCATATATCTGGATCCAAATCTGTTGAAGAAGTAGCAATTCAGGAGCTTTCACAGAGTTCTCAAAGTAGCCACTCTCAGTCTTCTGAATGTCACATGTCTGGGTCCCAATCTGTTGAAGAAGTAGCGATTCAGGAGCTTTCACAGAAGTCTCAAAGTAGCCACTCTCAGTCTTCTGAACGTCACCTGTCTGGGTCCCAATCTGTTGAAGAAGTAGCGATTCAGGAGCTTTCACAGAAGTCTCAAAGTAGCCACTCTCAGGCTTCTGAATGTCACATGTCTAGAGCCAAATCTGTTGAAGAAATGGAGATTCAGGAGCTTTCACAGAAGTCTCAAAGTAGCCACTCTCAGGCTTCTGAATGTCACATATCTGGATCCACATCTGTTGAAGAGATGGAGGTTCAGGATTCTTCACAGAGGTCTCGAAGTAGCCGTTCCAAGTCCCCTGAACTTCAAACATCGAGATCCACATCTGTTGAAGAGATGGAGGTTCAGGATTCTTCACAGAGGTCTCGAAGTAGCCGTTCCAAGTCCCCTGAACTTCAAACATTGAGAGCCAAGTCTGTTGAAAAAATAGAGGGCACGGATTCTTCACAGAGGTCTCGAAGTAGCCGTTCCAAGTCCCCTGAACTTCAAACATCGAGAGCCAAGTCTGTTGAAAAAATAGAGGGCACGGATTCTTCACAGAGGTCTCGAAGTAGCCGTTCCAAGTCCCCTGAACTTCAAACATCGAGAGCCAAGTCTGTTGAAAAAATAGAGGGCACGGATTCTTCACAGAGGTCTCGAAGTAGCCGTTCCAAGTCCCCTGAACTTCAAACATCGAGAGCCAAGTCTGTTGAAAAAATAGAGGGCACGGATTCTTCACAGAGGTCTAGAAGTAGCCGTTCCAGGTCCCCTGAACTTCAAACATTGAGAGCCAAGTCAGTTGAAAAAATAGAGGGCACGGATTCTTCACAGAGGTCTCGAAGTAGCCATTCCAAGTCTCCTGAACGTCACAAGTTCAGATCCAAATCTGTTGAAAAAATAGAGGTGCAGGAGCCCTCAAAGAGGTCTCGAAACAGCCGCTCCAGGTCCTTGGAATGTGACATGTCTAGATCCAAATCTGTAGAAGAAATAAAGAGCATAGATTCTTCACAGAGGTTTCAAAGTAGCCGTTCAAGGTTTTCTGTACGTCACAAATCCAGATCCAAATCTGTTGAAAATATGGAGGTTCAGGAGCCTTCACAGATTTTTCGAAGCAACCGATCTAAGTCCTTGGAATTTCAAACTTTGAGATCCAAGTTTGTTGAAAAAATAGAGGGCACAGATGCTTCACAGCAGTCTCGAAGTAGCCTCTCCAAGTCTCCTGAACTTCAGACTCTGAGATCCAGGCCTGTTGAAAAAATAGAGGGCACAGATTCTTCACAGCAGTCTCCAAGTAGCTGCTCCAAGTCTCCTGAACTTCAAGCATTAAGATCCAAATCTGTTGAAGAAATAAAGTTTTGGGTGCTTTCACAGAGGTATATAAGCAGCCTTTCCAAGTCTTCTGAACATCGAAAATCCAGATCCAAATCTGTTGAAAATATGGAGGTTCAGGAGCCTTCACAGAGCTCTCGAAGCAACCGATCCAAGTCCTTGGAACTTCAAACGTCGAGATCCAAGTCTGTTGAAAAAATAGAGGGCACAGATTCTTCACAGAGGTCTCGAAGTAGCCGCTCCAAGTCTCCTGAACTTCAGGCTTTGAGATCCAAATCTGTTGAAAAAATAGAGGGCACAGATTCTTCACAGAAGTCGCTAAGTAGCCGCTCCAAGTCTCCTGAGCTTCAGACGTCGAGATCCAAATCTGTTGAAAAAATAGAGGGCACGGATTCTTCACAGAAGTCTCGAAGTAGCCGCTCCAAGTCTCCTGAACTTCAAACATCAAGATCCAAATCTGCTGAAAAAATGGAGGGCAAAGTGTCTTCACAAAGGTATAGAAGTAAACGCTCCAAGTCTTCTTCACGTCACAAATCTAGATCCAAATCAGTTGAAAAGGTAGAAGGCAAAGAGTCTTTGCGGAGGTCTAGAACTAAGCGTTCCAAATCCTCTGAGCGCAAATCACAAAAACATGATAGTGAATCACGGTCTAGACGGAATCGGTCTCGGTCAGTAACACGTAAAAGACGCTCAAAATCTAAATCAAAGCATCGGTCTCGGACACGTTCCCTGTCACGTTCAAGACACAGGAGACGGACTCGGTCAAGATCAGTGTCAAAAAGGAGGCGGTCTTCATCACGAGAGAGACGTAGAAGATCTCAGAGGAACAGATCAAGGTCTGCTGATCGAAGAAGAAGATCAGACTCAAGAGATCCCCGAATAGTGCTCAGGTTACGGAGCAGAAGTCGAACACCTATTCGGCGAAAACGGTCTAGGTCAGTGGGAAGAAGACGAAGCTCTAGCAAATCACCAGTTCGACTTAGGAGATCAAGATCATCTGGGAGAAGAAGATGCTATAGCAGATCACCTGATCGTCAGAGACGGTCTAGATCGTCTGATAAGTTTTCAAGCAGATCACCTAAACGGCTTACAGACTTGGGTAAGTAATGCTCTTATAAGTTATTTTCTTGGATATGTAGTCTTGACCTATGTAAACTTTTGTCCTACCTGTGATAAAAGTAATATAGTGAAACTCAGACATTCATTAGGAATCTCTTCTAGGTAATTTTAAGCAGTTACTTAATTGGACTTTGTGTTGAGGTTGATTATGCACTAATAGGGATTCAAATATGTAGTTGGACTGAAAAGGGAGAAATATGTGAAGGTACAGGATCTTACAGGTTACTCTAGTTAAGCAGACTGCACTCAAAATGTAGATGAATTCTAGTTCTGCAGACTCTCTCTGTTTAGTGAAAATTGTTTGTAGAAGAATGGCTACTTCTAAATACACGATTGAGTGACCAGGCAAGTTAAAATGTTACCCTAGGGAACATCTACAGATGTAAAAACTTAAAAAACAATGAATAGTCTAGTAGCACCTTAAAGACTAACATGTAGATGGTATGAGCTGAAGAAGTGATTTTTGCCTGCGAAAGCTCATGATACCATTTACATGTTTTGTTAGTCTTTAAAGTGCTACTAGACTATTCGTTGTTTTAAGCTTTTCCAGTTACACACTAATTCGGCTACCGCTCTGAAGCTTATTTACAGATGTGACATTATTATTCTGAACTTGAACAAAAACCTTAACTGGTTGGTGCATTACAAAGCCAGTTTCTCCTGCCTTTAACATTTGCATTTCCACATGAAAAGCTATTCATGGGACACATCCAGCCCACTTAGTTTCATTTACATGAGTCCTACAGTTGACAAGTACTAATTTTGTTGTTATATATTGGATTCTGTTATTTCTACTCAAATTCAATACATATAAATTAAAATAAGATAAAAAAAAATCTCAGGGCATGGCGGTTAGTCTGTAACTTTAAAAACAACAAGTAGTCCTGAAATATAAATGGTTGTTTTTAAAGTTACAGACTAATACAGCTTCCCCTCTGAGATTTTTTTATCACGTAGATGATATAACATTAAAAACAGCTCAATTGTGTGGTAAGATACAACATATTTTAAGAATTTGATGTGAGTGGGGATATTTATTTTTCATCTTTGGGGAAGAGAAGCCCCCCCTCCACTGTAAAGAATTGAGAGGAGCTGATATTTCTTTAATTTTTTTTTTGCTATTGGCTAATTGGATGTAATAGTTATTTTGGTCAGTAGCTGAAAGAAACTCCCACCCTAAATAAAAGTCACATATATTGTCTTAGCGTTATCTGTTCCTATCCATTCTCAGTGATTTTTTTTTGAATAACTTTGTAGCTGTTTCCTGTGCCTGTACTCTACTCCTGACTTCACCTTGGGCCGCATCTCATGCCCCTCGCTGCACTCCATTGTCTTCTCCTTCTCTCAGGCACACTAGGTGTCAGAGTAACTTTATATTCACAGCCTTTGGGGAGGGAGGTAGATTTTTAAATTTTCCCCAACCCCAGCTAGTTTGCCTGAAGAAATGAGAGGGTGAAGAGTTGAATAATTGTGTTGGTTATAATCTGAATATTTAATATTTTCCATTTTAGTTGACTATCCGTGTTTGAAGTAGTATCTCAAAGAATGGTTTAAAAGTGAACTGCAAAGGATTTAAGAAAAATAGGGCTTTTGCCCCATTTTTTTTCTTTGTCTCCTTTCTCCCTCATTTTTACCTCATAAATATCAGAAATATCAACTCTGACGTATCATAGTTTTGCAGGAGGACCTTTCAGGTATCTTGGAGAATAAGTACTGTGAACTTGCCCCTTAATAGTAGAAGCCATGATGTTGAATCTTTAAATAGTGTCTCCAAAATGTTAGTCAGTTATGTTCAATAGGCATTGACCAAAAGAAAAAAAATGCAAATCAGAATTTTAGGTAGTTTGACGAATTTTTGCCCTTCTCAGTTCTTAATTTCCATGTTTTCTCACTCTTGTAAAGCTTTTGTTTCACTGTTTCTCCAATTACACAGACCTGAATTTTCAAAGTAAAAACCAAGCAGGAAAAGCTAACACATTGGGGGCTAAGCAAATATTGAAAAAAAATGCAGACCCAGTTTTTTTTTCCCTATTCAGCTCGTCTTAATTATGTTGCCTGTAAAATGAAGAAAAAATGAATGCAATGTTTTATGTTACTCTTCATATATATGAAGTGTGAATAATATTTTGTATATATGTACTTTCATAAAGTTTATTTAGCCTGATGGAAACTGATTTACTGTTGCACGTGGTCCTAAAATTATTTTTATATACTATATATAGGCTGTCTGTAAGAAATCTTTAAGTGCCCACTAATTAATATTTTAATATTCTTATAGACAAGGCCCAACTACTTGAAATAGCCAAAGCAAATGCAGCTGCCATGTGCGCTAAGGCTGGTGTCCCCTTACCTCCAAGCCTATTGCCTATTATAGCTCCAGCAAAAAAGGAAGAAAAAGTTACTCAGAAGTCAGCAAGAGATACAATAAAGGAGCTCACTGAGGTAAGATTAAATCTGAAAATAACTAACCAACTTTTACTGTTATTAATTAGTTGTCTGGCCAAGCTGTAATTCTATATATTTAATTCTCAAGAAAGTCTGCTTGTAAGAAGGCTACAAGAGTGAATCCTAATTATTTATTGTGTTTCACAGATTATATTAATATTGAAAATTTGATATTTGTAATCTTACAGCATTGTCAGTCTCTGACATTTTAATAATATAAAAATTTCACACTTTTTACTTTTTGAATAAGATTATATCCTTTACTGCACATGTTCAGCTCCTCTAGATTTCAGTGAGACTTATCTGAGTATCAAAGGACAGAATTTGGTAATTTACTGTAATTGGAACATATAATAATTTTTAGTGGTTTTTGTTCTGACCATGAAAGAAATCTTTGTACCTTGTTTCTTCTGTCACAGAAAACTTCATTCTGCCTGATTTTGCTGAGTTGGATGTGTTATCAAGTGTTCACCCTGAAAAATTTGTGTTCAGAGATGCCATTGTGGCATTTAAAGAACTATCACAGTTGGACAGCTTGTTCATAAAATAAAATAGTAAATTTAGTGTTCCTCGAAAATATTCCTTTTCACATAAATAAAGACTGAAATTTGACTATCCACATATTAGGTATGACATAGTATAGTAGCAGTACAGGCATTCCCACATTGCCTCATGACACAAATGTGTATCAGTCTTGACTTGACACAGATAGTAGCACATTTCTAAGTCTGTTCAGCTTTTGATTTCGGCCAAGACTGACAAGAAGCGTGCCATTGCAATTGTAATAAGCTTTCCTGGGCTGGAGCTCACTTTGTTGGATGCCTTTCATTCAATGTTGCATCTGAGGAATTGGGCTTTAGACCACAAAAGCTTATGCCCAAATACATTTGTTAATCTGTAAAATGCTACAGGACTCCTCACGGTTTTTGCTGAAACAGACTAACACAGCTACCCCTCTGAAACTTCAGACCAGTTCAGTTCCAAATAACTCTGGAGCAAAAAGTGCAAAGAGTAAGTAATAAATAACAAACAATTGGTTATTAAATGCTAGTCCACGAGTTATTCTTAGGGAAGTATCTTTTCACCCACATTCCAGTCATACTGTTAACTGCTCTAAAATTGCTGTTAGTTATTCCTGGAAGAGCAACAACTTGGACTGCCATATAGATTTGTTTGTAGTACTTCGCCACCTCCTGTACATTTTTAAGTTGCACTTTCACACTTATGCAGTTATGGGATTGTCCTTCCAGCTCTTCTAACCTGCAGAACATTTCAGAGATGTCCCAGTCCTTTTTAAACCCTTGTACCTGGGAAGATTTCTGCACCACAGTGTAAGCCAGTAATTGTTTCTTGTTTTTTTCCTAGCAGTTTTTGTGTGGAAATCTTTTTGCAGGCCAACTAAATAATGAGCTGCTATTAATATTATTTCTTACTACTATTGCTATAATCAGGGCTTGACAAGTGGCGGCGAGCTCCGCTCGCCAGCCGCACGGTTTGGCACACTGCACATGCACAGACCGCGCTGCGCATGTGCTGACCATGCTGCGTGGCCGCACCGGGCTAAAATCTACTCGCCACAGGTGAGTAGATTGCCCTAATTGTCGAGCCCTGTTTTAAAGTTTTATGTTGGATGCCTAAAAGTTCCAAGCAGGAGAGGGGTCCTTTATATACTGGGTGTTAGTTCTGTACATGCACATAGTAAGAGACAGTTTCTTGTGACAGTGCTTTTTGAAGAGCTCATAATTTAAACCCTGAATCTGGAAAATAAATCCATGTAGCCCTTTTTAGGAATTTGGATGGATGCTTATGTGGAAGACTGTTGCAGGATCAAAGCCTATCTAGACAAGATTGATAACCTTCAGTAGATAAAACCATGTACAAGTAAAATGGCAAAGGTATATGTTCATGCATATTTTGAATTTTTTAAAAGATTTTTCCCAACAATCAATTTTTTTATTCTTGATTTTAAATATTGAATTCAATAAATTCATCAAAAAGTGTAGAAATAGGGAACGTTTCTGACCAGACGTTGAGATTAATTCAGAGTTGGGTTTTTTTGTAGAAATGTAAGAAGATTGCACAAAGCACAGATGACGTGATAGTGAACAAACCTCATGATTCCGATGAAGAGGAGGAGGAACGCCCTTTCTATAATCATCCTTTTAAACTCAGTGAACCCAAACCCATTTTTTTCAATTTAAATGTGAGTACTTTTATCATTTATAGATTAAAAATATTAATTTTGTTTTGTTTTAGCAAATTTATGTAGGTACAGGACAAACAAACTCAATGACCCTTATCAGTGGAGGAAATTTTAGTGTTTTACAGAATTATAGTTTTATCTTGACGTGCATTTGTAGTGGGGTGATAACAAAATTTCAACAATAACATTTCTGTTTGAATCCATGGTAAGAGACTGTTCCAAACTCCAGTGTGTAGTCCATGGCCTAATTAAGAAAAACTTTTGGTGCTAAAGTAAAATACGCTATTTTTCTTTTTTGAGACATTGATTAAAATTCATATATTTAAAAACTGATTTTCTTGAACGGTTTTTTTAAATCTGACTTCTCATTATTTTCAGTAGAACCTCAGTTACAGACACCTCAGGAATGGAGGTTATCCAGAACTCTGAAATGTTTGTAACTGGCTCCAGCTGTTCACACTCCTAGCCATGTTCCAGAGGCAGCTACACAGTTTTCTTGCAGGCAGCTTCTTTCTGGGCTTGAGTAAGCTTGTTCCCCTTCAGACAGGGTAGGGTTGGAGGGGCACTGGTGTTGAAAACAGTGCTTTCCCCTCCTAGTAGAGGGTGTGTGAAAACAATGCGTCACCCTCCCGGCCAGGGTGTGTGCGTCCCTGGGGTAAAAACAGCATCCATGGCCTACAGGAAAGCTGCATGGACTCCTGCTACAGCAGCCTTTCCTGTTAGTAGGGGCTCACGGCTTTGCCTGCAAACCTTAGATGTAAGTATGTGTCTGGCATGTGGGGATTGGAGTTAGGATAGGCATCCCAGTCCTGAGTACCTTTAAGATGCAATACAGGCACAGTACAGTATTTGGGGTTTTTTACTCTGCTGCTGCCTGATTGCTCACTTTTCAGTTTCACGTGTGTCTGGTTGACCAGTCAGCCCGTAACTCTGGTGTTTATATTTTTGAGGTTCTGTAGTATGTAGCTTTATTGCTTTTTACAATTATTTTGATCATAGCTGTCCAAACAAAACTAGTTTTACTTTCTAAACTGTAACAGGGTATTATGAACATTGCTGGAAAGTATTCTTTAAAAATAAGCTGCTTCATTTTGTTTCAAAAAGAAAATGGACAAAATTCTATTATTCTATTAGTAAGATTTTATATTATCTGAATTTGGGGCATACATTTATGTGATAACATTACTACAAAGTCCTGCAGCAGATTTCCAGCTCTTAATTGAAAAGGTACATAAAAATATATCAATCATGGAGCCAGCCAGTAGACCAGAGGCTGGCAAAAATATGGTCTGAGTGTTGGATCCAACCCACCGAGCCATCAGATCTGGCCTGCAGCCCAGTGAAAGCCTCAGCCAGGCTCCCTGCCTACCCTACCCCCTTCCTCCTCCCCTCCCCCCCACTCAGAAAAGCTGGCTGTGGAATCACATACATCTCTGAATGCTGTGAGCCTGTGTGGGATGGGGTAGAGGCATCGCACGCTGCTCCTGCCCCCAGCACAATATCACAGCTCAGGCAGTGCATGAAGTACCCTTCCCCCTTGCAGCCTTCAGAGAAGCACACATTGCCTTGCAACTGGCTGCTCTCAGTGGCCTGTGGGGGCATGGAAGGCAGGGAGCCTAGTGGGGGACCTGCTGGGCTGCTGGCCAGAAGTCACCTAGGTAAGCGCCTCCCAGTCAGAGCCTGCCTCTGGCATCCCAGTCTCTCTCTACTCCCCCCCGCCCCCATCCTGTACCCCTACCCCATGTTACCTAAACCCTCTGCATCCATACCCCCTCCTAGACCGTGCACCCCAATCCTCTGCCCTAGGTCACAATCCCCTCTTTCACCCAAATTTCCTCCCGGATCCCATACCCCCTCCTGAACCCTAATCCCTTGTCCCAAGCTCCCTTCTGCATCCAGCCTCCATTCCAGGCCCCACATCTCCTCCATTAATATCATGGAAGTGTGTGACTCTTTACCACTTAACAAATTCTTGGTGTGTCTTCCCCTTCCCTGCAATCAAAAATTATTGCCCACTTCTGCAGTAGACAGTGGGGTTTGTTTTATTTTTTAGAATAAACTAGGCTGGTAACAAATGCTGTGTATTATTGACATTGCCTGACAGTTCCCATTATAAGCTCCTGTTTTCATTAGGTTATAACTTTGAGAAATTTTAAGCATTTGGTCTGAAATTTTCCATGCTAGTTGGCTGCCTGAGGCTGAATGTTTTCTGGAAAATTTCAATCAAAATGATTAAATTGTTTCTGAGAGAGAGCCTAGGGAAAATACTATTTTTTGCCCATCTTAAAAGACTCTGGCAACTGTTTTGTTTTGTTTTTTTTCTTTTTAAACAGCTTTAGCACCTCTAAGCTTTGTATCAGAGACTTGAAATTTAGCAGGGATGTGGCCTCTTCTTATGCCCTTGAAAATATGACCAAGCTGTAACCCTTCAAAAAACCTTATTTTGCACGTCTTCAGTAGAGATTTCTTCATTTTTTCATCTAAATTCTCTACAGATTTAATCCTCACTGAGCATTCTTGAACCTCTCTCAACTGCTATATCCACGCAGCAACATAGCATGACCTGAAGCTGGATTTACCCAATATTAGCTGTTTCCAGCTAGGGATGGGGCAGGCCAGGCAAAGGAACTGAGAGTCAGGCAGCCTTTGTCTTCTGTGTTCTCAGTGATGCTCTGGTGGCACCAAGGCGGGGTTGAGGAGGACACAGTGTGATTCAAATGCAGAGGGATCAGGAGCAAAAAAAGGAGGGAATGGAATAGATTGGAACAAGGAATATTGTGAGACTGGGGATGTGGGTGAGAAACTTTGGCTGTCTGGGCAAGAAAACTGGAGAGGCAGGAACTGACTGGGCAAGAGATGTTGGGAGCTATGTGCAGGAAGTAAGGAGGACATTAGGAGCCCCATGGCTAGAGGAAAACTAAGATTAATGAAGAAATCAGGGAGAGGGAAGAATGGGACTGACTGGATAAAGAGACTTGGATTAGGAATCAGTATGGCTCTGTAAAACTTTTCTAAAATTATTTACCTTCCCAAGTTATTAAAACAACATTTTGAAAATTTTAAAAAGGCAGTGTAGCACTTACCTGACTTTCTGTAAGACACTTGTGTGATCAAATGGAATTTCAGCCATTCCTGTGATGTCACCAACTCGTCCACATTGGAATATCAGTCTGATTGCTTATCTGCAATGGGACTGGATATTTCAGATTAGAATTCATGGGGAAATTTCTGTCAGAATGATGTTTTGATGGAAAATGCCCTGCTCACAAAATCAAAACTTTCTGGTGGAAACTTCAATTTTGTGTCATTTTCTGTTGGGAAAATTCAAATGAGGACTCCTAGCTGCCTGTCTGGAGGGCTTTAATTAATCAGTTTATCTTTCTGCTTAGAAGTGAAATTGGCAGAAGGTTTCCAGAAAGGCTGCAAAAGCTGAGTGCTTCTCTGTCTCTCACATCTAGGATTGGGGCAAGAGACAGAGAGCCAGGGTTCTCAGCCTCCCTCCTTGCTCCCTTTTACCACCTTTGGAGACACCCACCTTTTTGCCTCTCTGGTTTCTTCAGCTGAGGGAAAAGAGGGAGGCTGAATAGTTGGACTTTTCTTGTCTGGCTGCCATGTCCCCTACCTCTTAAGGACCTTCCAGTCAGGCAGCTGGGAAGAATTCCAATTTGGTCGCCCAAAAATACATTTTTGAAAACTTTTTTTTAAAGAGGAAGGGATTTTTATTTTCTGGCCAGTTCTGGTCAGTAGGAATTATGGATGTTAAAATGTGTTTAATTATGTAAACATATAACCGCTGACATTTTCAGCACTTATATGCAGGGTGGCAGTTGGCTCCCCGGGAGCTGATGCGTGTGGGAGCCTCCGTGTAACCGTGAAGGTTCACCAATGAACCGAGGCTCATCAGTTAATCATGAACATGGTTACACTTTCACAGCCCTAGTGGGCATGTTAATTAACATTTAAAATGTTAACTAGTTAAACACTAGGTTTAACTGGTTAACCTTGGAACAGCCCACTGCCCATGGCGCAACAGGTCACAGCTGGGGGAGGAAGAGAACTGCTTGAGCCCCACTGCATGTTCCGGACCTGGTCCCACTGTAGCATGGGTCGGCTGCTCCGGACCCACTGCAGCTGAGGGTGCTGTTATGGCAGGGTGTACCCTTAGCCTGGCTCCAGCTAGGCAGCAGGGCCATCCCTGGTGCAGCCATCAGGGGTGCTTTGGGTGGGTCAGCTGTGGCTGCAGACAGGGTCCAGCCAGCCAGGCAAGTTAGCTGGTTACATTGTAAGCAGTAGGGCTATTAAAATGCGTTTGTTTTTGTAAATGTGTAACTGCTAAAATTTTCCAGAGGTAATACATTTACATACTGGGGGAGGGGTTAGAGGAGAGGCAGGAGCACCCGGTGCTCACAGGAAGCGAGCTTTTAAGCCAGCTTACTGTGAGCAGTGGCTCCCACCTGCTCCCAGTGGCCTCCTTGCTGCTGCCTCTGTATCTGAGGCAGCAGTGCAAGGGATGGAGGAGTCAGCTTGGCAAGATCCGATGCTTATGGGGAACTGGCTTTTGAGCAACAAGGGAGGACAGTGTGCATGTGGGCCGACTTTTAAGCCAGCTCCCTGTGTGTGCCAGCTCCCATGGAGTCGCCTGTCCTATATCAGAGACATCAGTGTGGGGGAAGGGAAGCAGGGCAGGCAGCTCTGCGGGAGCCAGCATGCACGGGGAGCTGGCTTAAAAGTTGGCTCCGATATAGAGGCAGCAGTAGGGAGAGGAGGGGAGGGAGGGAAGAAGAAACTGCGGGTAACAGTGATGGTTAACTGATGAGCCCAGGCTCATCGGTTAACGGTGTACACAAGTACACATTCACATCCTTAGTAAGCAGGCCAATAAGCTGCCTGCTTACTGGGTAACCGGTAAATCTCACATCCCTATTTTCCAGTTATCTGTTAACACACTGAATTGTTTTAATTAAAATAATCTAGGTTTTTATCTATCCAGCAAAAACCATATGTATGTATAATATATCATCACTCTTAATATGATTGTGCGACATCTTACCTGCTATATTTTGATGATTTCCAGAAACTAAATACTGTACACATTCACCCCAGGTAGAGACATTCCATTTGATTTTCTTGTTTGGAGATCCACATTTGCTGTGGCTACTGATTTTTATTTATAGTGCCTCTTACTCAGAGTTCAAGTCAAACTGGACTCTTTGTGCTTAGTCTTCTTCATGCATCTATTTTTTTTCTGCTGCTTTTTAGCTTTGAATGTATGCACATGTGGTGTAAGAAATGCTGAGTACTAAAGCTCTGCCTGTGGAAATTGCCCTTTTTAGACACCGCCCGCCCCTTCCCCTCCCCCGTTGACTTCAGAGGGATTCTCAATGTAGCAATTTGTAGAATTGGACCCCATGTATGGGTCTAAACCTTACCTAACCTTACAGGGTTGTTGTGATGAATAAATAATATTGTAAAGTAGGAATAAACAGTATTGTAAAATGTTGTAAATATTGTAAATTGTTAAATTTAGTTCAATCAACTACTCAACTAGTCAATGAATTTTCCATCGACTAACTGATTACTCAACAAGTGGGGAGCTGCAAGGGGTTAGCTCCTGCTTGGGAGCTAACCCTACTGTGGCTCTGTCTTTTAAATGGATTAAAAGCCTGTTGGCTCTTTATACATTTAAAAGACTAAAGCCAGCAGGAGGGACCCAACACGAGCCAGGATTCAGCTATCCTACTTCGTGCTGGGTCCCCCCCCCGCTGCGCTTCAGCGTTATTAATGTATTAAGAGCCTGTCAGCTCTTAATACATTTAAAAAGCAGAGGCGCATCTGGGACTAGGCACGAGCTGGGAATCAGTTGATTCCTGGCTTGCGCCTGGTCCCACTACCCCTCTGCCCCTCATGGAGATGGTGCTGGGGGGAACCAGCTTTTAAGGTGGTTCCCCCCAGCATCGGCTCCTGCTCCCCACCCCTTGCTGCCTCAGAGGCAGTAGGGGGGGGGAGAAGCGACTAGTCGACTAGTCCTTTGACTAGTTGCTTACATCCCTACTGTAAAGCTCTTTGAAGATAAAAAACATATTAGCACGAAGTATTATTTTTTAGAAAGAATGAAGTATATTCATAGCTTGAAATGCTTTACCAAATTCTTTTTTAGAATTTGTTTGGAAGAATGAGAGAGGGCACTGCTCAGGAGTCAAAACTAGATTCATTCTTTCTGATGTATTGATTATAATTTTTTTTCATGTACAAGTTTCAAAATAGTGACTTGGTTACTTTGTATAAATATCATTGTAGAACTATAGTAAATTAATTTTATATGTATTATACATGTCCTTTCTTCCTTTCCCGTTTTCTCTTTATTTTGGATATACATATACCTACAGTTGAAATCCGTGAAACCAGCACACTTGCTCTCTGTTGTTAGTATAGAATAACACATATTCTATGTAAGGGACACGTGGTAGGTTCGACCTGTGGTAGTGCATCTAGATCAGGGGTGGAGAACCTGTTTTGGGTTGGGGGCCCCTGACCCACAGAAAAATCAGTCGGGGGCTGCACACAAGTGAGAAGCCAAAAAAAACCAAAAACGTAACAACCCCAAAAAGAAAAAACAACAACAACAAAAAAAACCCCTTACCGACATGGCCCCCAGCTGAGGAGAAACACACTCCCCACATTCCCCTTGCACACCAGAACCTAGTAGATTTTGTGTGCTCTAGCCCTGTGGTGGGGCAGCAAATGAGCTGGAGCACCAATGCCGCTGCCTCAGTGCTGGGGGGTGGGGGGAGCCTGAGCCTTGAGGGGCTGTATCCAGGCAAGCTAGGGGCTGCATCTGGCCCCTGGGCCTGAAGTTCCCCACCTGGATCTAGGTCTTGGTTTTTTTGGGCACAGAACATATGATCTTCTGTTTTTATTTATTTATTTTTTAAATGCAGAGCTGCAGCGCGTGTGGCTCTTGGAACCAGGATAAGCTGGGACTGCTCAGCCCTAGTTCGAGCCGACTCCTGGAGCTACCCCCACTGTGGCTCTGCAGAGCGGTCCTATCAACTAATTGTATCGTCAATACAAATTGTATCGACTATATGATTAGCCTGATAAATGCATTTTAACAGACTTACTCATCTTTATGAGAAAATAGGAATATATTATTTTCCATAACCAAGTAAATATATGATGATACTGTTAATGATACTTTGAGTTACTTTAGTTTTCAGTTTCTTGATTTACTTGCATTTTCCCCACATTTAATCTTAAACTGTATATTTGTCAGAAGATTTAAAAGTCAAGCATTTGAATTCAGTGAGTAAAGCAAGTATTACATTAATGTTGATTAAAGATGTATTTATTTTTATTTTGTGAAATGTCATTGTTTTCTAATGTAGAGGGGCAGGGTCCAAAGCCAAGCTATGGCTTTTTCACAGAGCAATCAACAGTCCCCCACTGCTCCCTGCCTGACTGAATTTTCTGTGGGTCAGTAGCCTCTGACACAAAAAGGTTCCCCACTCCTGCTTTAGAGTTTGGCATTTCCTGTATAGTTCTCATCCAGACATCAGCATTAATAATTTACATTTATTTAGCACCTTTACTCCCTAATAATTGTAATCCTGTTAATGAACTGAAAGAAAAAGCACCCATTTAGGTGGCACTTTACTCATCATATATGAGATAAGAATCTAATCTCAAAATTTTAAATAACATCTTCTGGATTTTAGTTTGCAGACTGTATATTTAGAGTTTTCACTTTAATATCAGGTTACCAGAGAGAATTAAAATAGTGTTTGGCACTCAAGGTTCACAAACCTACAGTAATTGTTTCTGTGGAATAGAACCATGTACGTACACTATGCTTTATCATTTCTTAACCATAAAATGCTTTTTTCTCTTTAAGACAACTCCTATTGTAAAACCAGCACCAAAAAATCAGGTAACTTTGACAAAGGAATTCCCTGTCTCATCTGGGTCTCAACACAGGAAAAAGGAAGCAGACAGCGTCTATGGGGAATGGGTTCCAGTTGAGAAAAACAAAGAAGAAAGCAAAGATGATGTTTTCCCAAAACCAGCTCTTGCACAGGTAGGGAAGGGAAATAACACATCATATTTTACAAAAAGAAAGCTGTTACCTGCTCACTCTCGGATCTAGTCGCAGTTTTTGTAAAAATTGTTCATATCAGTAGTATTTGCCCTTTTAAAGACTAAATTGACTACACTGTTTGGCTTTTGGAGATAGGCTGTTCATATGAGTGCTGATTATTGCAGCATGTAGTCAGCCATGGTAATTCCCATCTGTCCACTGATGAACTCTTTAGATTCTATGGAATTTGAAACTTTCACTTAAAAATAAAACTTAAGTTTCTAGTCCTTGTCATTTGCCATGAAAACATTCCAGTTTAATCTTCCTGAACCAGAGAACCTAAAACAATATTACCAATGGCCTACCAATGTTAACATCAGTTTGAAATGTAATCGATTTTTAAAAATGATTTGAAAATATTTTCCGTTACTACATATACACCTGACTGTGTCTGCCCATTTCTGTAGTTTTACAATAATATTTTCCTAATTATTTGTCTTCTCTTGCTTTTAATGTAAAACCCACAGACTGTAAAGGAGAAATTGACTATGTATAAACTGGTGCTGTCAAATACACAAAATAAACAAAGTGGAAAAAATAGAATAGTGAAATAGTAAAAACTTTCTTTAATCACTTTCAAAGTAATATTTTGTGTTTCTTGTAACTATAGTAGGCAAAAACAAATATTTCGCCTGCAAGTGTTTTTTTTTTTTTTTTTCTTTTTAAAAACAAAAACCTGTAACATTTATTTTTTTATGCCAGAACTCTGTTAGCTGGCTGTTTCTTACTGAATTAATATATTTTTAAATTTTACAAGTTGAGTATTAAAGGACTCTGTGTGAAGGGTTTCATTGAATGTGTTTTAGTACTGGTTCAGAACTACATTGAAATGCAGTTGTTTTTTTACTATTTATTAATTTAGGAAGTATTAGCAGGTTTAGAATCTTTGCCATGTGACTATTGGGAGCAAAAAAATAATCATTATAATAATGAAGTTTTGTTTAAAGAGACATATTGGAATATAAACTTCAGATCTCTTATTTAGCAGTGTTCCCATGTTAAAGAGTGATCATCATTACAACATCACATTTTGTTTTTAGTTATTTTATTTAATTGAGTGAAATCTCTGATTACACATATTTAACAGACCAGGATGTCTATCAAATGTAAATATTAAAAAAAATGAACAGGTGTGGTGGGGTTTTTTGCAGGTCAATGTACTTTGTCTGACTATTGAATAAAAGGTAACGAAATATCAGTATCTATTTGTCCTCTGTCTATTTTGCTGGGTACATAACTGGTGTGTTAATTCTTCTGTAGTAACCGCTTTCCGTATTTTTAAAACATTCCTCTGCGGTTGGACTATTTTTCTTTTTCCAGTAAGAGTCTGTCAGTAATTGAGGAGCTACTAGCAGATGAGAGATTAATTCTTCATTAGTTTTTGTGTGACCATTTCCTTTAGGAAGCCACACAAGGATTTACCAAAGGATTATTTGGTAATAAATATCCAAAAATATTCAGTGATGGATTACATCCCAATATTGTCTGCTGAGTGGGCATGTACACCATATATGCATAAAATCTCTTCTTTCACTATGATTTCACCAACATTTGTTCCCATTCAAGAGAGAAAGTGTGTGTGTGTGTGTGTGTGTGTGTGTGTGTGTGTGTGTGTGTGTGTGTGTGTGTGTGTGTGTGTGTGTGTGTGTGTGTGTGTGTGTGTGTGTGTGTGTGTGTGTGTGTGTAACCTGACTGGCCTGAAACATTGAAACAGTATCTGAAAGAAATTTTCTTTTATTGTGCAACAGACTGAAGAAGTTAGTATGCTTTTCCAGATCAGACATAGTTTGTCTGGCATATTGTTTCTGTCCAGGTCCTTTTCCCAGCATATCACATGTAAACATTTTTTTTTTTTTTTTTTAGTTATATAGCTATAACCTGTTAGTTTTCTAATTGACCAGATGCCACCACATCTGTTAAAGTTAGGTTTCTGTATAAAGCCTAACTGAAAAGTAATGTCCCCATGGGAGAATGGGTCAATTACAGTTAATTTTGATCTTTAAATAAGTTAAAATTTTTCTTTACTCAGCAGTTGGTCAACCATGTATGTTCCGTGGCTCTCCTAATTTTTAAAGCTCTCTGGTTTGTAATTTCGGTTATGACCTGGATTATTTGCTGTGGGTATCAATGGAAAGGTAAAACATCTTATTTTATCTCTAGTTCTCTCCCAGAACTTTAGAGTTAGCCTTACTATAGGATGTGTTTAAATTTCTGGAGGGTGTGATTTCTCTTCTCCCTCTCCCCCCCTTTTTTTTTAATTAATCCATGGTAGTCCAGCAATGCACAAACCACCAAAACTTTTTTGCTTAGTAAAGTGTTTAGATGGGTTAACGTGCCTCCAGTAATGCCTCCATTCCATTACTGGTTTGGGCTGGCTGGCTGGATTGATAGTACTATAGACTATTTGGATCCATTCTGTTTTAATGGATCTTTACAAAGTCTCTGCACTTTGTTTTGGTCTCATTCCAAATACATTTTAACAGAATCCTTTGTGTTCCTGCTAGGGTTTATCTGGAATCATCAAAGAAATATTTTCTCCAGCATGCCATTTGCTGAAATAGTGTTTGACAATCAAATCATATAATTTGAGATTATTTTAGTTTTAGATTCTCAGGTGTCTTCTAGAATTTGTTGTCCACTTGTACGCAAATGTTTTCTGGAAGACTAGCTTTTTAGAATCAGAGAAATTTCTAGCCAGGGTTTTGGATTTGGTAGCATTTACTTTGACCCTAACCCAAAGTCATGGATTTTTTAGCAACTAATTTTAGGGAAATATTTGGTTTCTATAAAAAGATTACATTGTCTGCATTTAAAGCTATTTTCTGATATGTTCTTGCAAGTTTTATTCCTGTGATAGATTCCTTGTTTCTCATCATTATATGAAAAGCTCCATGACCAGTGCAAAAAGTAAAGGAGACAATGGACGTCCCTGCCTAGTCCCTTTGTGTAATTCAAACAGGAGATTTAACCCCATTAATTCACATAGCTGCTTTGGGACTAGTGTCTAAAGCAGTTTTTTCCATTTAAGGAACTAGGGCCCAAAATCCCTATGGGTAGAGCCCTGTGTGGATACAAAATTGGTATCTGCATCTGCAAAAATGATATGCAGATATCCACAGATGTGCAGGGTTTTAGATACAAAATTGGTATCTGCAAAAAGAGCAGCGGATGTCCATATCTCTGGATATAAAGCAGATACCTGCAGATTTGCAGGGTTCTATCTATGGGACATGATTTGAAATGGAAAGATCCACTCTGTTCTATGAATGGCCTTCTCTGCATCAAGTGATGATTTAAAAAAAATGGATCTTTCATGATCTAGTATTATGGATGATCCCAAGAATGCGCTGAATACTGTCTGATATTTGTCCTTAATTGATCTCAATTTACATAGTCTGAGAGCATAGACTACTATCCACTAACTAAAATTTTTACTAAAAGTCTTTGTTATGATGCAACCATGATGTTGTCTTTTCAGAGCTGCCTAAGGTAAGGTCTTTTCCAGCTTTAGAGAGAACAACCACAGTAGCTTCTTTAATATGGTTGTAGAAGTTTCTGCTCTAACAAATTAGCATTGGAAGGTACCTCTCAAGGGACTCAACAATCACTCTTTAAATACAGTAGAACCCCATTTAGCTGATCACTGTCTGGCTCTCTGTATTAAATGAACAACCAGCGTGCACAAGTCCAGAAGTGAGGGTGGGGGTCTCTTGTGGCCACTATATGGCACTGTACCTCTGCACTTTCCCATTTTCCAGATTATCAGGCCCTGGTCCTAATTAGATAAACAAGGTTCTGCTGTATGTTATAAAATTCTTCTGGAAAGCCATTAGATCCTGAAGTTTTACTATTTTTCATTACATGCTTTTGCCTCTCAGATTTTTTGTTTTTATTTCTTTAGCTAAAGTTCATAACTTTTGTTTGTGTTTGGCAAGCCAACTACTTCCAGATATTTTTGAATAACTTTAGAGCTTGGAGTATCTGAGGTAAGAAGGTTTTATAGTTAAAAAAAAAAAAGGCGAAAAAAATAGCACATTTCATCACAGTATAACTATCTTTTTTCTGATTGTTTTTAAGTGGTAGAACAGTATATTGCTCTTGAATCCCTTTTAGCTTTCAAGCCAGTAGCCTATCCCATTTTATTTCCTTTTTCAGAAAAGTTTTCTTTATACTTAATGGCTTTTTTTTCTTGGCATCTATTTTTAACACATTCAATTTCCAGATATTGTTCATACACTTTTTTTGAACCTATGCTTTTAGGCCTATTTGAGTTCTACTTTTTCTTGAGCTTTTTTTTTTCCCAACTGAAAGGTTCTGCATATCAGTTGGCCCCAACTAGTGCTTTACCTGCTTCCCAAAGAAGGCCCCTTTTTGTATTGTCTATCATTTATTTATATATCTTGAAGAAGCAAGCTGTTCTTTTTCCAAAAGGTGATCTTTGGGACCCATATCAGCTATCAAATATTGCTTCCATGATTTGATCATGTAGTGGTTCCAATTTTTGCAAATCTTGTCATCTTTATAAAGGATTAAGAGATTAATGTTAAATCTAGTCTAGTATATAACTGATAAGGATATGAATAGAAGTGTAATCTTCCCCTGGATTCAGTTGTTTCCCTATCCCTCTTCTTATTATCAGATCTGCCTTATTAAGGAGTCATGCCTAATTTCCCCCATCCCCAAAGCGTTGCACTATTTTAAAGAAGTCCTTAAAAAGGTGTTTTTTTCTTTTGATTGGGTGCATATACTACGCCCATTGTTGTTAATAACACAGCAGTTGTGCCCTTCAAGATAATCCTCCTCTCTCCATAAATTAATAATTATTCTGAAAGTATCTGTTAACATGAATCTTATCTTTTTGCCCCTTTTTGGCAAAAGCAAAAAATGTCTGCTGAAATCAATTACCTTGCATACCCAATTTTACCCCTCCTGAAAGTGAATTTTGTGAAGTAGGAATAATCTGAGTAGTTGTTTTGTTTGGTTTTTTTATTCTGCCAGGGCTTGTTTACCTGTCAATGACATGAATTTCACTTTTGCCATTTAAAGATATTATTTCTAAAGAAAGTGCCATTCTTGTGAGAATTCCCCTTATTTCCCTTAATTTAATTCCAGAAATAAAATACTAACGTAGTTTATAAGTCGACTGCTTCGTTGAATCCTAAACCCTCATACTCGCCCCATGAACACTTGGATTACTTGTCTTCAGTCCAGAGGAGATACTTCTGCCTTTAGGGATAGATCATCATCTGCTCATTTGAATTACATAGGACATTTATACAGAACCTTGCCAAAGCTCCTCCCCCCTCCCCTCTACTTGCTCTAATCTTCACCACACCTAGGACCTCCCTTCCCACTGCTCCTTATTGTTCTTTATTTTCTCTACTGATTAAAATAAAGAACATAGATATCACAGTGATGATCACCAGTTGAATCCAGGTTTCATACTATTGTCCTAATATAAACATAGTTTGTTTACAACTGTTCATTCTTAATGACTCCCAAGAAATCCTTCATAGGTTATTTTTCAGGTATCTGGGTTGTCCTGTTCACTTTCACTTCTGCCATTGCAGTGTATTTTCCAGAGACTCTTCTCTTTTGTTTTCCCATCCCCCTTTTTGGGTTTTACCATGTGTCAGAATTCTTCCAGCGTTTTATCCGTGGTTTCTTCCTTTGGAGATTTGGAGTTCTGTTCTTGCGTGACTGGAATGCATTTTCCTCCTTGTTTAAAGTCTCTTACTGTGTGTGGCTTATTGAAAGAAAATGAAATGGGAACCCCCTTATGTAGCAAATATCTTCCTGCCTGAGTGCTGCTGTAATTTCTCCCACTGTTTTCTCTTTTTTTTAAACTTGGGACAGAAAGGTTATAGAAAAATTGCAGCTTGTGGCATTTTGAGTATAAGCTTTGAATACTCTCTGGCTTTTTCCTTACGCCTTTCTGCTGATAATAGTGAGATTTTGCAGTTAGATCTCTGGGTCTGTTACTGTTTTAGGCCCAGTTGGGAGAAACAGTGCTGTGTATGATTTCTCTACTTTCACCTTTCCAGAGAGCTAAGATGTAACAAATCCACAGTTGAAGTTTTTACATACTAGGCATGTTAAAGTGCATTTATTAGTGTAAACATGTAACTGCTGAATTTTTCAGTGGTTACATGTTTACACTCAGTGGTGCGGGTATAGGTGGGAGTTGGCGCTCGCGGGGAACTGGCTTGAAAGCTGGCTCCTGTCTCTCCCCTACCCTCTACCGCCTCTGTATCAGAGGCAGCAGTGTGAGGGGCAGGTGGCTCTGCTTTTAAGCCAGTTCCCCACATGTACCGGTTCCCACCTGTGTTGCCTTCCGCCGCCTGTCCCCCCAGCTGCTGCCTCTGTGTCAGAGGCAGCAGTGCAGGGGGGCAGGCGGCGCCGGTGCTCGTGCCTGCCCCTCCCTCCCATTGCTGCCTTCCACAAAGGCCTGATACAGAGGCAGCAGCATGGGGGGGAGGGGTCTTGTGTGTAACCATGTATTTGGGTACACATTCATATCCTTGTTATGTATTGGTCTCCTCTTTCTGTGTTTTCAGGCAATCCCTTAAATCTGAGGTGGTTTCTTCTCATTCTGGTTTCTACATCATCCAGTTTAAACTGCTTTCTCTCTCTTTGCTCCATCTATGCCATACAGCTATGTCTCATTTGCTTCTCTTAGACCAGTCTTTAGCACAGTGACTCGATCTCCCAAGTCAGTAAGAAGCATGGTTGTCGGATCCTCCCATTAGCCGTTGAATTTTCATCAGCCCTGACATTTCTATTTGCTTTTTAAATTTTTAGGTTTGGTTTTATTCTGTTTTTGAGAACCCACTTTCTGCATCCCTGTTCTTTGGGTGGTAAGTACATTTAGGAAGTTGACAGAGGCAGATTACTTTGCTGTTCCCTCAGAAGTTGGTCCATACGTGTTCATTTTCAGATGAAAATATAGACCATCCCAGTGTGTTCTGTATTTGGAGGATTTGTTTGTTAGATTATACACTTCTTGGAGGAAGGAACATGTTTTTCTTCTATGCATGGTGCAGTTCCTAGAACATGATTATTGGATCTTATCTAATAGATCTAACAAATGTGAAATGGTCCCATTTATCTCACTGAGTTATTAACTGTGAAACCTAATGGTGACAATTGAGGTATCAGTCCAAGTCGGCATCAGGAATCAGAGGGTCATGCCTTATTTGTGTGGAACGTTTTAATTTACCGAACTAGCTTCAGATTGTTGTCAAAATTGCCCCCAGTAAGTAATTCACTGCTAACCATTTTGGCAGAAATATCCAACTAACAGGACTATACATTGTGGTTAGAAATGGAAGAGAAACTTATGGTTCCTAGCTTTCCCCCAGCTTCAGTATTTCTCTGGAAAAAGATGAATTCTGGTGCAGATAAAAAAAAGTAGACTCTTGTTTTAAAGATAGGGAGCCTATTGGGCAGTTTAGTGGCCAGTGGTCAAGGAAGCGGGGCAGAGGGCAGTGATTTATTGTGAAGCGAATTCTACGTGTTTGAAAATATTCCGTGAGAACATACATTTACTTATTTGCTGTAGGTTTGTGAAATTGAAATACATCTTTATCATACTGTGCACACCCCTAAAACATAATCTCTGCAGTCATTGTAACAAAAAAATCCAGCAACATCTCCACAAAATATAGTTTGCGTATCTGTCTGCTTCCTGTTGCCAAAATTGTTCTTAGAGCTGCAAGATTCTGCATCCTTTTTGTGCGGATGATGTTTGTATTGAAACTCAGAAATTGGGAGCAAGAATTCTTCTACAGAGGGTGAAATATTGAAAATAATGTTGTTGGTTCATCAAGTAAAAATATCTTTCCATACTCCAAGCATTTTCCTAGACCCAAAGCTACTGCAGAGTAATGTAAGCCACTGCAGTCTTAAATATGGTGACCAACCTTGAGGGGAAATTCTTTCTAAATGGTGTGTCTGCTAACAGACCCTGATCTAGCAGAATTTATGTATGTACCTGTAACTATTTGAGTAACCCCATTGATTTGAGTGTACTACTCACATGTGTAAGTACATTACTGGATAACAACAGACAGAAATAATCAATACAATGAATAATACAGACGTGGTAAACTGGAACAATTTTCTCTTGAATCCTGACTACATGTTAAACATTAATAAACATAGTAAGTTTTTAAGTGGTACTGTGAACACAAAAAAGTATAGGTTATAAACAAATTTATTATCATCTTAGATTATTATTACTTGATTTTTTTATATTAACTTTGTCACTGTTTATACTGTTTGTTTGTTCTGCAGTTCTTTGCAGAACATAGGTATTGGTTTATAGGCCCATTTAGTCTGGTATCCGAGAGTGGCCAGTACCTGATGCTTCACAGATAGTTTGTGTGGCAAACTACGCAGTGCACAATTATGGAATAATTTGCCAAGAGGAAAGATTCTTCCTAATTCCAGACAGTGAATGGTTGTTGTCTTTCCCTTTAATTAAACGTGAAAGTTTATATCCCATGTGTTAATTATTATCCTGTTTTATGTAAATGAAGATGTTCTCATTTTTCTCATTTCCAGTCCTTTTTCAAATCCTCCTAAATTCTTGGCTTCAATGGTTTTCAGTAGTCAGCAGTCAGTTAAATATATATCTCTGTAAAGTATCTGTGTGTGTATATATTCATTAGTTTTAAATTAATTTCTTTTCAGTTTTATTGAATAACCTCTTACATAATGAAAGAGGCTAAATATGAATACCCAGTTTCCTTGTCTGTACTATTCATTATATTGATTATTTCTGTCATGTCTCCTCTCTAAAGTAAACAGTACCAGTCTTTTCATCCTCCCTTAGTGGGAAGTCTCAAATCCAGTTGCCTGTGTCTGGACCCTTTGGGTGCATCTCCACAGCACCCGGAACTCGAAATAAGATACGCAACTTGTGCAATGCAAATTGCATAGTTCATTTTGAGTCTATTTCGAAATAGCTGATTTTGTCATTTGGCGCTGTCTACACAGCGCTAAATTTCAAAATACAGTACTATTTCGAGCCACCCCTTACTCCTTGTACAGGGATGGCAAAATAGTGCGTCTCCTAGATTTCGAAATCACGAACATGTTCAAAAGACACGGGGTAGCTATTTTGGGATACCTCTGGTATCCTGAAATAACTTTGCTGTGTACACATACCCTTTCTGGTTTTTTTTTTTTTAAATACAGTGATCCAAAATGAACACAGTATTTTAACTAAGAGTGTACCACTGACATGTATAATTGCTCTGTACTGTTCTTGTACCTCTTAACGCTTTGTTTTTGACCACTCATGTTCATTGAGCAGAGGTTTGCCTGGATCTGTTCCAGCTGATTTTCTCTTTTCCTGAGAGTTTCAAGAACTTACTAATGTCTATTACACAAGTTCAGATTCCTCTTCTATTGAAAGCATTCTGATTCACCTGGTTTTGCATCTAAACTTCTTGCATTGGTATATAGAAATTAAGAATTTATTTTGTGCTTTTTTGCATTTGTGTTTAACTTCTTATTCTGAGAAATTTTTCCAGAAATTTTCTGTGATTTCAGAAGTTCCACACTTAACTTTTCTCCTGTCCTTCACCTGATATAGAGAGAAAGATTTAAATTATTAGTGTTGCAAGCAAATGTCTTTGTTCGGCGTGCCTCACTGCATGCATTGTATTTCCACTAGTGCCTACTTAATAATCCCTCCAGAAATTGATAATTTGCTATGCCAGCAGTCTTATCTACTTTGGTTAATTGTATTTTATTTTCAGGTGCTCGGTGTAGCAAAGTCTAGATTTCATACTTCTAGAAGAATATGTAAACAGAGGTTTTCATTGAAGTTAAGAAAAAAATTCTTCAGGACTTCAATTTAATAAGTTTGAATTTTGTTTTTTTACAAAATTTAAATTTGGGGCAAATTTAAGTCTTTTAGTAACTTTACATGAATTTCTCTGATATGTGATATCTTTGGCAGGAATTTTTTTGTTTATTTCATAGAATCATAGAAGCGTAGGACTGGAAGGGGCCTTGAATGGTCATGTAGTCCAGTCCCCTGCACTCAGAACTGAACTATGTAATAACATTTGTTTGTTTTTACTCTTCAGGCAAAAAATTCCCTGCGTACTACAACCTGGTACAACATTTTTTTATGCCAGCAGAGTTTTCAGTTTTTGAGAGAAAAGTAATTGTTTTTCCAAAACTGAACCCTTTATCAAAATCTTTAGGACATTTACTAGCATTGTTGACTTTGGTAATAGCTTATATATAGGAGCATCATCTAAATAAACCTTATTTTTCTATGTTTTCCAAGTGAATTAACTTCCAAAGACAATACCAGAATTTGGACTCCTCTACTGTATCTGAATGCGATATTGGTTTGTACTTATTTTTTGATATGGCGGGATCAGCCATTTGCTACCACCTATGTTGCTTCAGGTTAAGAGGGTAGGAGAAAGCAGTGTGTCATGGTTACCTAGCAATAGGCCAGTCCCAGACCACTTTTCTTCACTGTGAAATTGATATTGACATGGCCTGCCCTTCTAAAATTGTGTCCCTGTTTCTGTTCAGTAGTGTGTTTTGGATGCCTTTGGGTTTTAGGCATACCCCAGAATAATTTGCATTAGCTGGAGCAGCATGTCCTTTGAAGTCCTGCTACAGCTGGTGGGGAAGAATCCTGAAACATATTTAAGAAATAAAAGTGCTTGCTGTCTGTGAATGAGCAGAAATGAGTACATCCTGTTGAAGAAATGAGAAGCAAAGTGGTTGAGAGAGAAGAGGTCTTAACTAGATGAGTGGAACTAAAACGAAGTTGATAAAATGCATGTGATAAGAGTATGAAAAGTTGCACTACATTTGAGAAATAATAGTGTGTATTAAGACAATCCTGACATGAGCTCCTCTTTATAAAGAAATTCTGCTTAAATTTCTGTGGGACCTGACCTTTTACTTTGAATTATTTCTACATTCTTGTATATTATAAGGTTAAATACTAATAGTATTTTTTTTTTTTTCCAGTTTTATAGATCTGGAGTATTTCTCTTCATTAAAAATTTAAGCTTACTAAGCCAATGAATGATTACCAATTTATGACTGCAAAAAAAGTATTGCACTTTATCCCCACACAATTTATATTCATCTTAAAATTCAGTTTATACATTTTTAACAAGCAATGGTCAGATTAATATTTTTGGAAAATCTGTTTTTCATTTCAATTTACTACTTTCAAATGCAAAATACAATTTTTTTATCATATCACTTCTATTTTACAATAAATACATCTATACCAAGAACACATTATTACAGTTTGTTTTTTTTTAAAAATAAATAAGCTGCATTTCTTCCTAGACTGTGGACATCTCTACAGCAATGAATGAACGAACAATGGCTCAGAAGAGGCTTACAGAAAATACATTTGACTTAGAGGCCATGTGCTTGTTAAATCGTGCCCAGGAACAGGTGAGTTGTGCTCTGTTTTTCTTCATCAGTTTTGTTAAGTCAGTGAAAAATGATGTTAAGCTTTTTTTTTTTTTTTTTAAATCAGGCCACTTTCTTTATAAAGACCCAAATATGTATTTTAAAACCTGTCTTTAAGTGTTTAGATTTGAAATGTTAAAGATTTTATCATTGAATATTTATTGTTGGAGATGCATAAGTCAGAAGGAAGCCAACTTGATTTTCAGATTGCAGGGCTAGAAGTTAAAAGGTAGTGATAATTTTATTTTTAAACACGTACCCAGTACAGTTGTGATAAGCACAGTATACAAAATTAGGTTAATTTGGGAATCATTGAGAAAATTCCATTTTAAAATAATATTTCATAGTAAAAAAGTACGTAAAATATGCCATAGCCCTAAATACATAAGGCATACGATTGTTTACCTGATTTTAACTTCCCACTTTTTAAAGAGGGAAAGTAAATGTTCTGTTTCATAACACAAATTGCATGGATCTTTACATTTGAATTGAGAGGTGGCAAATGTTTAACTTGTTTTTATGTTGATTTATTTTGCAGATTGATGCCTGGGCACAGTCAAACTCTCTGCCAGGCCAGTTCACAGGAAGTACTGGAGCACAGATTTTGTCCTCGGATGAGTTGTCCAACAGTGGTCCCCAAGCCTGGATTAGAAAGGTAGATGATATGCAGACAGATATGTCCCAATATTACATGATAAATAACATTGAAAGAATTGAAATATATGAAAAATGGCACACTACAGCTGATGACAATCTACTACAATGTACTTGGAAAATATGCTATACCTTTAACGGAATTAATTTACTATGTGTTCAACCTAAGCATAATAACAATGCAAATCTTATCTGGCTATGCATTAAGGTGTTCATCTGAATGGATTTTCTGATACCTAGAGAGTTTGATAGGTGCATTATGGAAATATTAAAAACTGTGAAACTATTTGAAATAGATTTTGTTGCTGTTGAGCTTAAATGACATCCATAATCTTGGATATGGTTGCAGTAGTAGCGCCACAATTAAGCTAGTTCAGTTGGAAAGTATTGGCCGGGGCTGATCCTGGTCTAATTGAATTAAGTGGTGTTTTGGCATTGACTTCAATGGAAGCAGGATCAGCACTTTTGTCCCAGGATGAATCGTTCTATTTGGATGAATTCCATCCATTTGCTTTCTTGCCTGTTTGCACTATTTAAACACCATTCTGCAAGCCAAATATTTTGAAATATTAAAATAGGGGGTTGTAACTGGTTTATGGATCTAGTATCATCAAGTGCCTAGATATTTATAAGAGAAAAAACAGTTGATCATCTGAGCTATATGTGTCATACATTCTTACATTTCTGTAAATTTGTTAATAATATTTCATACTTTGTCTTTGGAAATTAATGTTGAACGAGTTCTATTTCAGTTAATAAAAGTGGGAATCTCTGAGATTTCCATTTTTATAGGCAAATAATCACGAGTAACAGCACTCACTTTGGCAAAGGTTGTAACAGTTGAGTTTGTTTACAAGACTGATTTTGTTCATTTTCTATAATCCACAAAAAAGTAATGGGATTCTCAAAACTAGCAAATTAGGTTTGAAATTTAGGCAGAAATTCAACATGAACTGGACAAGAGGTTCTTGAATTATGCCACTCTAAAAATAGAAATATTCACTAATGTTCAAAACTCTTCTCACACCTACCAAACACACACACTTTGTAACAAGACAATAGAAAAGATACTTGTTAGATGGAAAATGCTTCAGACTATCAGTTCCAGTTATTAAAATTAGAGTCTCTACCATTTTTCTGGCAGAGAGAAATTTCAAAATGAAAACCACTCAGGGGAGATGCTTATCAGTGAGAAGAGAACTTTTTTCACTAAAGGCTTGTGAAAGAGGCCAGTAAGCTTTCCTTAGGCTCTCTGGGGTTTTCTCTCCCTGCATATATCAGGAGATTCCCAGGGGAAGGCCCTTTGACCTCCTCTTTCTTAAGCCCCTTGTTTTCATCCATCTCTCCTTCTTTGACATTCTTTGACGGTCTTCTGTGGCTTGCAGTGGCAGGATATCTTTTAACAAAATACATGGAATGGAGAAAGCAGGGTTTTTTTCCCCCTTTGCCTTTTTCTCATGTGCTCCTGAGCTGCTTCTGAGTGTGTCATCTCTTTCAAAAGATATTGATATGTCTGTGGGGAGATGCATGCAGAGAACTGGCTTGAGAACACAGGTGCTGGCAGGAACAGAAAGCTTCAGACGGGAATGCGGTGTTCAGCAATTCAGCAAATGTAGGAGGAGCAGATAGGGAGAAGCACTAGCACTTCTAGCTTTTCTCTAGCCAATGGACATCCTATTGTTTGCAGCAGCAGAACTCTTCTCTGGCAGGCTATAGGAGAATCCATTGAGCGGAGAAGTCAAGAAAGGCACTCGTGCTTCCCCCACACTTTCGCCTGCATCATTAAACTGTTCCTCAGATTGACTTCTTTGCTCGTTTCAGCTTTCCCATTCCCCATGGATGGCATCACAATTCTGGGGTTAACAGGTGACTGCAATCACAAACCCAGTCTAGAGGGCTTTGGGGGCCATATAAGTCTCTAAATGCTTGCAGTCTCACAAAGCTTACTTAGAGGGTTGCTGAACTTTATGGGATGAAAAAATATCTCCCAAAAGGCAAAGCAGGCACAGTGTTTTTGAGCTCATACTATCTTTCAAGAACACTAGTTTACCAAACAAACAAAACCAAACAAACCAGAACTAGCTCATAGATGCAGCATTCTGTTTGCATTTCTCGGCAAGGCATCTGAACTATCTTAATTCTGCTCTTGTAGCGATGCCCTAAGAAATCAAACTCATGCTCTGTTATCCATCATACTGGATTGTTAAATTTCTGTTATTGACCACAAAAAGTAGTCTTATTCTCAGCCATGTAGAGGTACGGCTGCTTTGTCTGTCTTTACTAAGGGCCCTGCTCTTCAAGAAGCTGGAGACATGCATTGTTTTGCAGAATCAAGCACCATGATTTTGCATATCAGCCCATTATCAGGGTGTCAGTAAAGACAGAGTTAGTGTGTTTTCCATGTTGCAGACATCAGACTCATTATGACAGGTATGTGTGAAACAGATTACAAAGCCCATGTTGTATGGTGTACATTTTTGATCCTCTGAGTGCAAAAAAGATAATAGGCTGGCATATCTATGAGGCAAGCTAAGTTAGTTGGGGTTGCTTGTTTGAGAAATGCAACCTTAACTCTGCATTTCCTGGATTTGGTTTTCAAAACATCTAACTAGTTTTTTTGGGGGGAAGGTTGTGTGTGGTCAACCACTAAGTGCCTGCAACCTTAACGTCACCTTAACAAAGTTTTGTATGGCATGTAAGTTCATTTACTTAAAATGGTTAATATGGCAGATTAAGCTACTGTGGCATTCCAACTAGCAGTGGTTTTGTTTGTTGTTGTTTTAGCTGTTGACTGATTCATAATGTTTGGGTTGTTGAACAATATTCCCAAAAGAACAGCATTTTGTGGGTTTCATGTTATTCCACTGATACAACTGTGACCAATATTATTTTTGCTGAAAAGTGGTTTTCTGTTTATCATCAGTGGTGTAATCAGTTCACAATTGTGGAAATTATTAACCTTGTACATATAGTATACATAGAATAAACTCTCTCTGGTGACTTCTTGATGATGACTTGCGAGAAAAGAAAACAATACGATGTTGTTGTACAAAATGTCATTTGAGGGGAGGTAGGTAAAATATTTTGGCCAAGCAAGTTCTTTTGAGGTTTACACTTGTTTAGACTTTCCCAAAACCATCTGTTGCTTTTAGATCAATAAACTCTATCGTATTTATTATACAATAAATACATTGTTTCCAAAACTAGGAGCATTTTAGGTTGGTGTTTTGTTAACTAGGTTCTTTTTTATAACACATTGCACAGTGTGTAATTGCTTTTTTGTTGATTTGAGCTATCACTATAAAACAAGACATTTTCAGGGCTGTTATAAAGCTATATTTAGGGCTAGATATTTTGAAGATGTAAAATTTTTTCTAACATTATCTTCTGATAGCCACACGTGATTAGAGCTTCCTCCACCAGTAGATAAAGACAAGAAAAAACAAAACTCTTGTGATATCACTTTCTCTTGAATGAAGAATTGTCTGGCCATCTCTGATCTTACAAGAACTGGAGGCAGCCTTTCAAGTTGTCCATGTTCCCATCACCTTCAGGCTTGTCTGCTGAGTGTGCTATGCATGGGGATGAAAGTAATTTACCAAGAAATGACAATGTGGCCTATGCTACGTGGGCTCTTTGTCCAGTATTGAATCCATTTCAAATCCTTGGATTTAATTTTCAAAGTCCTCAGAAATGACTGGTTCTGATGCTTCAGAGATTCCTTTCTCTTTGGCCCAGCACAACGACTGTGATTAGCAGAAATCCTGGAGGTGACAATGCTCAGTTTTTAAGAGGAAGAGGATAAGGCTTCTTCTGTGGTGGGCTTTTTGCAATGGAGCATTTTCTCAGCATGAATCAATGTAATCAGTACAGTCACGGTGGAATGGATGACCGGTATCTTTGCAGAATCTTCCCAGGATAACAGCCCTAAGGATAGCATCGCTTCCAGAAGATACAATCAAAATATTCTGAACATTTTATATTCATATTAACCAAAATCAAAACAAAAAGCTTACCAAAAAAATAAGCACTCATTGCCATTGTGCATACCGGGGTAGCAAAAAGTCCTTCAAACTGACAGATGTCTTTTTGGATGAAAGGGACCATAGAAGCCTTTTACTCCAGTGCCCAGGATTCATTGGCCCTGGGAGCAGGTATTAACACTCACTCACAGGAGTTTGCTTGTGTGCTGTATCTTTTCCCTAAATATTTCACCATAGGCAGGCCTTCAGAACATGGCCAAATTCCAGGAGAATATCATCTTGGAATTTCTGGACTGGCTCAGGAAATGGTAGCTCGTTGGACCTCCTTTGCGATCACCCACTAGGTCTCAGTGTGGGTACAGTTCAGCATGGAGAATCCTGGGTTCTTGAGTGAACTTGCATGAAGAGGGATTTATCTGAACTGCTTGTTTAGGGTCCAGAAGTACATTAAGGAATATTTCAAACTTGATGAAAGGCCAAGAAGGTTTAAGTCCATTTATTAGTGAAATTTATTTCTGTTTTTAAAAGATCTAGAATGTTGGCTTTTGGGAACCATGCCACTATAATACTAAAAGGCAAAGTTAGAGTATTCATCTGTGAAGCCCTATTGAAAGTATTGTTTTTAGGACAATTGACAAGCTGAAGCTAAGCTTTTCTTCTCTATCACCATAAAATCTGCATTCAGTGCCAAACACCTTCTCACATGCTCCTTTTCAAACCATTAAAGAGGGGTGAACATGTCTCTTCAGTTGACTTTTTTTTAATCAGGAGACCACGAGAGCTGTATGTCCCTTCATACAGGGAACCCTACCAAAATTTTTACCAGGTGGTCATTAAGCTTAGTTTCCTTCCAAATCAATTTCTCCCATCCACACAGCTGTTCCTTCTTGCTGACTGGCCCTTTGAAACACTTTCTGGGAAGAAGACTTCGTGTATTTTGGGTATAGTGGTTAGAAAGTCAGATTACTTGTGGTGGAGGTGGTATTGAGATTCCCAGTCATACAAGGTTTAGCAACTTCCAAGCCTCATTTTTGTGTGTGAAGAACCATTGACTCAAGATAAAGCAGCTGTTTTCTATAATGACTTATTCCTTCAACATCATGTCTACCTCACTGACAGAGGAGGAGGGGATTCTTCTCAAGAACTGTGTAGAGAGCAACCAGTTAAGCATATTTACATGCCATCTCATATCATTCTGGACTTGATGTTTCAGGCTTTGCTGCTGCCATCTTTGGTAGTCAGGTCTTGCTCACCAGTCTCTTACTCTTTTTTTTTTTTTTTTTTTTTGGTAAGGTACTCACCTTTTCTCATGTTACTCGTGTTCCCATGTGTCTGGGCTGTGTTGGCATATCATAAAGCTGTAAAATTGTAATTTTTATTTGTTGGTTTGGTTTCTAAGCCCTCCTTTGCTAGCCCAGGCATCCCACACTTGTTCTTATTTGCTATTAGAGTTTTAACTGTTCTGACGTTACTTTCCTAATGTAGTTTTAAGGATGGTAGTTTTCCAAATTATTTGAGTGGGATCTGTCAGCCAGTCTCCTTATAGGAGAAATGGTGTCACAAAGAACATTGCTCTTTGTCCCATCTGCTGGAAAGGAGGAGTATACACTGGTCTGGTCTGACATAGGTGGGCTTGGAGATTAACAGCTGAGAAGTTGTCATTAAATTGTCATAGTGATGAGCAGTTTTTCTTGTAATACAGTTTGTGAATAGAGTTTGGTTAAATATTTATTTTAAACCTTTTCTGAAACTCATTTGACAAGGTAATGAAAAGAATTAGAAACTTAGGATTTACTGTACCTGATGTTACTTTGGACTGTCTAGTCTGGTATTCTGACTCTAATTTAAAATAAAAAGGAATTTTAATATTTCACATGTCCTGCATTACTTGATTTTTTTTTTTAAACATTTTGAAAGTTCTTTACAAATATGGAGTTCTTACAAAACACGCCTGCCAGATAATATAGTCGGTGAGTTAGTGTTATCTCTATTTGGAGATAAGGAAACAAGAGAGCTCATGTGTATTTTCCATCATTACACTGCAAATTGGCAGCAGAGTGGGCTTGGAGCTTAATCATTTCAAATACTTTGTTTAGTTTTCTAGACCATGCTGTTTTCTCTTAGTTCCATTAAGTTGTCTAATTAAAAGCATTAACATTTTATAAATGTCCTTTTTCACATTCACTTTAAAGTGCAATTTCACTCTGAATGTAACTGTACAAGTGGTATTGTGTGGCTTCATTTTTTTTTATTTCTGTTTCCTTATCCTCCATTTGTAAGGAAAAAGGTTTGTTTTTCCTCTTAACTGCAATATTTATTCTCTTAATTAGAATCGGTGACAAGCTGAGCTCTTGATTTCTAGTAGTGCTGTGTGAGAGACAAACTTTCTGCAGCCTGCTAAAGGGTTGTGCAGGTGTAACTGTTTGTAGTGTAGTAAATGGTTTTGTTAAATGAAGCACAAGAAGGATTAGAATCCAACTCTCTCTCTCAGCCACATTTGGCTCTGTTGTGCTAACCATCATGAAAACCAGTAAAAACATGATCTGATGCTAAAATCAGTAAATATAAATACATACAATATATGAATATGCAAGGAATAAGGGGATGCCATGTTCAGTCACTTTGAAGTAGAATTGCACTTTAAAAGTTTATAGAAATTTATTAGATTTTTTTTTTCTGGCTTTAGGATTTGTTCAGGCTTTCAAAATTCCTGTCAAAAGTTAATACTTTTCATTTTAAGCCACAAAATGGGTATGTTATGAGGGGTTTTTTCCCCAAAATTAGTTTGAAAATGTAATGGGAAAGCTCTGTAACATGAAAGTGACCTCATCAAGAACTTGCTTCCACTCTGGTTTGTGAACTGAATACACGTTGGTGATAATGAAACAGATGTTGATGTTGAAAATTCTATCATTGCAAAGCAGGTACAAAAGAGGAATCGGAACCCTGGGTGACATTGACTGGGGTTTGTATCATACTCTGCATGGTTGACCTTTTCTTATGAGAGGTTCCTGGAAAAGACAGGGGAGGATGAAACTGGAAGTAAGTAAAAGCCATTCTAGGTGCATAGAGTGAGGCAGTTGGTATCAAACTTCAGCTAACTTGTCTCTGCGTACATGTAAAATGCATGGCCAGCACCAATCAAAGGTTGAACTAGAGAGGTAAACTTAGCCTCCGTCTATTCTTCCTTCCATCTGAGCATCGTGTTGTTAAAGTCAACCTCCAGTTGCATGATTTCTAGATATTTGTTTTTTGTTTATTAGGTAAATATTTGGAAAACCATTCCTATTACACATGGATATTCAGGAATTTTTTATACAACTTCTTAACAGAAAATGTGGGAGGTTTGTGATGCATATGTCCTTGGTATGTGCCATAATTGCCTGTGTTGTGGGGGCTAATCATTTTTATTTAAAATATATATATTCTAAGTCTCCTGGAATAGGAAGAGTTCTAATTCTGCTTATATAAATAAGATGAAACCAAGGAAATATCTGTCTTCGTCTCTTCAAATCTGGGAAATATTTTGTACATCAAACACAGTAATAAAAATAATAAAGGAAAAAGTGTTCTGTGAATTTACCACTGTTTGGAAACATAGGTAAAGTTGCTACAAAAATACCAGCCTTTGTATCTCTTACCTATGTGTGACCATAACTGACTGCATTGTCAATACCATGTGTAAACATTTACATTAAGTCAAGAGTTTGCTGCTGTGATGGAAATGACTGACTTACTTGGGTCAGTGGGTGGGACAGAAGAGAGATGATAGTTCACAGAATAACCTGTGAACTTTCACCCCTCTATATGGAAACTTGTTTCAGGGTCAAATCCTTGTAGCTGCCTTCTTGCCACGGTCAATGCCAGCCCTACTATTCACAACACTGCGGCCATCGAGGCCTAGGTATGTAAAAATTTAAGGAGTTTTTAAAGTTCTTTACAAGAAAACAGATTTTTAAAAGTTCTGTTTGATAAAATCATCTTACAACACTTAACCTCTATTATGTAATGATGCATTGAGACAATATTACAAATACTGCTGCTAAACTGTGTGGCAAAGTACCTTTTTTTTTTTTTTTGTTCATTTGTTTTAAAAAATGGCCTGTATCTGTTCTATGTGGTTTTTCAGAGTAAAGTGTGTGCCTGCACCTGCTGCGTAATAAAGTGGGAAAGCATTACTCGTATTTAAAATATTCCTAAACAGTATTTGAATGTCATTACTATATTTGCTTGTATTTTTGTTCAATAACTAGGTACACTTGGCACAAATGTTGCTAGTTGTTAATTAACACTGCCTCCTTTCACAAGATAAGAAGATACACATTGGAACCAAAGTAGTGTGTTGTAAAATAAATGGTTATTTTATTAAATACATGTGTTTGAAATGAGTGAATGTTTAAAATTGCCAATTTTGACTTAAACAATTGCATTAAAATTTTCTTAAGCTGTTTCTAATTTGATATTTTGAACAAATTATGTTTAATTTGTATGTTGTGAACTCTGATTTATATAAGACATGTAAATGTATTCACAGATAAGGTGTATTCACTTGAATTGATCTATGAAACATTGTTAGAAACATTTTTGGATGCTCCCAATTATTTTTTTTAATTGTGTGCTAACTTTAGGACTTGTTTTACTTTTCTTTCTTTGGATAGGATCAGTTCCTAAGAGCAGCCCCTGTAACTGGAGGAATGGGAGCCCAACTGATGAGAAAAATGGGCTGGAGAGAAGGAGAGGGATTAGGAAAAAACAAAGAAGGGACCGTGGAGCCTATTCTAGTGGATTTTAAGACTGATCGAAAAGGTAAGCGCTTTCCTTGAACCTTTTAAAACACCATAAAATTGATAGTAGTTTTATTTCTATTATAGAAAAGAACAGAACAGTCTTAGTATATAGAAATTATTTCACTGTAATATGTTTATTACTATAAAATTACAATACAAATAATTATTTAGATCCTGGCCCCTTATGCTTTGGTCTATGTACATTTAAGCATGAGCTTAACTTTAAAGTCATAAATACTCTCATATAAGTCAATGGGGCTCCTCTTCCATTCAGAGTTACATATGCAGAAGCACGTTTGCAGGATCAGGACCCTACTATGGCTTAAATGAGCTGCCCAGATTAGAGAGCCAGGTATTTTGTGTATATATATGCAAACTCAGCAGCAGTTTTGTTTTAATTTGTAATACATGACATAGATGATATTTAATCTTACAGACATTTAGAGCAGAATTTTTATTCAATTATATTTTCATTCAGAAAAGAAACAGTACATAAACTTAAATGCTTAGGTCTGATTTTCATAGATGTTAAGTCAATAACACTGCAGATGGTAAAAAATATATAGTGAATAGTGGAATACTCTCACAGAACCAATCAAGACTGAAAATAAAGTGTTATAGGCAAGAATAGTAAAAATTGTGTGGAGTCAGAAAATGGAGACCCACGGAGTCTTACTCTTCCAGCTTTCAAGTATAAAAATGAGATCCTGTCTAAGGTTCTAGGTCCTTTAGCTGTCCACACAATGGCTTTATAACTGAGCAATGAAACAGTCCAAAAACATAGAACGGGAAGCCATAAGAATAAATATTAGTTTTACACATAAAGTGGCTAAACATGCTTTACAACGCTTCACTCCTCTCAGACATCTTGCCAGATTTGAAGATAGAGTTTGAGAAGAATTAGCTGACATATTTCAGAAAGAAAGTTTTCTGTGGAATGCCCTCAACTTGTTGAGCTGCAGCACGGACTTTTTCAGTAGCTCCATCCTGTAAAGCTCTCGCTCCTTGAGTTTTACCTGGGTAATGTCACTGGCATCAGGGAAGGACTATATAGATCTATAAACTAAACAAGTTCCTTCAAATTCATTTCTTTTTTTCTGAGCGGCCTGTAGAATGGGTTATCTTAACAGCCTTAGAACCATAATTGGGAGTACTAACTTTATTCAGTGTCTGGGGACTTCTGTGTGGTATCTGATAAAATTTAGAATTTGGCATTCAGTTCCAATGATTATTTATATTGTAGTAAAGCCTGAACACCTGAACCAGGATTAGGGCCTTGTTGTGCTGGGTGCTGTACAAACAAATAGGCAGAGAGGTTCACTGCCCTAATGAGCTTCCTGCTGAGTAAGATAGCCATAGAGATGAAGAAGAGCACAGCATACAAACACAGTTATCAGAAAAACTGCTGGCACCCACCTTAGTGTGGAGAGTTTTTGCTATGCATCTTCCCTTTCTTGGTACAGGTTCTCATTCGAAAACAGATATCTTTGCAGTGATTCCTGGGTTGCTTTAATTCAGTCATTTTTTTTCTGTGGTGACTTTTATCAAATATATAATCCTGCATCCCTTCATGTCTGTAATCCCTTCCAACAGGCTCCCTAAAAAATTAAGACCAGATTGATAGAAGTGCTAAAGTTTCACTGAACTGATTTGGATGCCTAGTGCTAATACAGCATGAACTATAAAGAGGCAGCTTGGATTGTTAATAAATAAATAAATAAAGTAGCCGAAGTGTTTCTTATGCATAAGGAGGGCAATAACATGCATTGGAATGATCTGATGTACTATTTATAAAATGCAAAATCCACGGCAAGTGCTGTGCAAACCAATATGAAGAAGATGTAAAGAAAGGCTTGAGGACAGCCTTCACAAGTGTGTGTACTGCTGAAAATCAGACTGGCACTTTATGTAAAATGGCTTTGTCCATTTAGATTTCTAGCCAGAATACTCAGTAATTTTCTTCTTCCCTTCTTATAAAAGAAAATGATTTTTGAAATCTTGTCTAAAGTTCTTCAAAAATAGTGAGTGCTTTGACTTCTGGGAACACACATCCAGAGACAGTAAAAATGTGCTAATTTTGTTTAGCAAAAGCTGACTTGGGAAACAGGAGCAAAGTGTGAATCCAGAGCTTTCCAGCCTTTGTTATGGCTCTACGCTAGACCCAGCTACTCTCCGGCATGGCTTGAACACTTCCAGGTCTACATCCACTAAGCTGTGCTTTTGCTCTGTTGGCTGCCATAAAGCTGAGAGAGCTCTCTCCTCAGCAGCTGAAAGGTGTAAAAACACAATGCTTAAATGGACAGTGGAAAGCAGAACATCTCTTCTTCCCTTTAGAGTCGGTTCAGAGCCATGCCTCTCAGACCGTCAGATGTGAAACATATTACGTCACAGTGATCCAAGATGGGGGACACACATTCATTAAGAAGAGCTAAAATGTTGTAGGATCTCTATTTTAACCTCGGTTTTGTGATTATTATTTCTGATGTAAATAATTTTCAACAAGAAAAGAAGAAACATCAGAGTTGTTTGAATTTGGAGGTTACTTTGGGGCCATGATCCCTTGAAATAAGCTATGTTGAAGTTCTGAGGATGAAGGCATGGCAGTAATGAGGAGGTGAGTTTAAAAAAAAAAGCTGAACAGGAATGAAAAACTGCAGTATGTCTCCTCTGCTCCCTTCATCCCCAAAAGCCAGGAGAGGAAACAAGTGAAGGTAAGAAACAAGAAAAATAAAATGAGTGGAATGAAGGAAAAGAAGTTCAGCGCTATTGTAGTTCACGTTTTATTTTACATGTATTTAAGTGTCATGTGCAAGGGAGAGGAAAATGGTGGTCACCTTACACATTTCCTTATGCTATAGATACACCGTTTTTAATCTTACCCTTTAAAATACTGAGATTTGAAGGTTGGAGTACAGGATGTGGCTTACAAGAGATACCTTGTACAAAGTAACTCAGAAGGAAAGTTTGATAGCTACTGCCTCGGAACTATATAGATTTATTTTTTTAATCTCCTTATTTTTGTCCTTCCTCCTGAGAACAAAAAATTTCAGCAGGTTACGTTTTCCATTGACTTTCAGTGAGACTTGTGCACCTACATCACTTAGCAATTTTGATTATCCCATCTTGTATTTTTGCTATTGTCTTGGTCTATGCTGAAAAGTTTTGCTCTGTTATGGGTTTGGGAAGAAAAATCACACTTATGACTGACAAACCTATGCTGACAATTTCTGTTGTAGATAGTTTTATCAACAGAAGAGAGCTTCTATTGAGGTAGCATTATCATTCAGGGAGATGATATTTGTACACTGACAAAAAACATTCTGCATTATGAACTGCATCTGCACTGGGACTGTACCAGCATAGTCTCTAATGTAGATACAGCCATGGACAATGTGTCATGTTTCTCCAGGTGTGATTGGCTTCAGTGTAGAGGGATGTGAATCCAGACACAAGAAAACTCTGATCTTTGTAAACCAAGAACAGCATAAATGAAACACCGAAGTAAATAAATTCTCTTACATGACTAAATGATGCTGTAGTGTGAACTATTACAGACCAACATTTTTTTCAATAAGCTTGATGATTTTTAATTTTAAAAGGGAAATGTTTCAGCTGAAAGTTCATGAGGGAAAATGGAGAAGGTTCCAGGAGCTCTGCCCCTGCGATTCTCTGGAGTTTTAGTTCAGCTCTTGACATAAATTTTTCCCAAATGTGCCATGGGCAGTGAAGTATTGAGCTCTGTGAGGGGGAAGAGTGCCTCCTTAGAGTGGTTTGTACTTGCTGGTGACCAATACACTAGTTACAGTCTCATTGGAAAATTAATGGAACAGTTAGAGCCCTGTATGGATACAAATTGATATCTGCGGATATACATTGGTGTCTGTGGAACCTCAGGGCTCTCCTGGGAATCGTGGCAGTGAAAGGAGCAGAACATGGAGCCAGTGCTCCCAGGAGCCAGTGCCCAGCTCTGGCAGCTGTACTGCCTCCAGTCCTGCCCACTGGGGCGGGCACCAGGATCACCAGCATGCCCATGGACAGGAGACGCAGACAGCTGCGTGGAAGGGCTGGGGGCAGTACAGCCACACTGGAGGAGCTGCTGGCGCGGGGTGCTGGCTCCTGGGAGCGGTGGCTTCACGTTCTGTTCCTTTTGCCACTGCAATTTCTGAGAGAACGCTGCGATTCCTTGGGTACCAGTTTACATGCACAGATATAAATTTGTGTCCACACAGTGTTTTAGGAACAAGTTGAGAAGAATGACCTGGCGTGAAGAAAAAATAGTGTTGACATGAAGGGAGAGATTAAAAGGCTTTTGAATGTAAGGTTGTACTGTAGTTCGTATTGTCATGGATGACGAGTATAATAGGCTGGGGAAGGCATTGCTTTCTCTGGCACTGCCACCCACATGCTGCCAAAAAGTCCTTCCCTGAGTGCCACCACCTCCTTTATCCCCAAAGGACCCTGCTGCTCGCTGTGTCCCTCCTACTTGGGACAAGGGAGTGAGAAGTGATGCATGAACTGCTCCTGGGGCTGGGGCTGGGACCTTCAGGACAGGAGGAGCTGGTGCTTGGGGAGGCTGCCCTTTGTTTTACAGGCGGGAGAGGAGGCTTCAAGGATCTGGCATGTGGGGGCAGGCCCTTGAGCTGAAGGGGTGGGGCCGGCAGGCTTGCCCTCCCCAAAGTGTGAGTTCACCCTCTGTCCATGGGCGTCACCATAATGCCTGCTATTGCTTGGTTAATGGAATGAGAGAAATTCATTTTTTTTAATAGCAAGATCTCAGTGCAAAAGTCAGGTATATTGGTAGAAAGTAACATAAAAATAAACATGGTCCATATTTTGTTTAGGCCTCGTTGCAGTGGGAGAAAAGACACAAAAGAGATCAGGACATTTTAGTGTAATGAAGGATCTTTCAGGTGAGGCATTTTTTTACTCCTTTAAATTATCTAATTTAAGGTATTTTATCTAACATTGAAATTAATGTAGAACTAAAATATGCTGATATATTTAAGGTAAACATCCAGTTTCTGCATTGATGGAGATCTGTAATAAAAGAAGATGGTCACCACCTGTATTTGTATTAGTGGATGATAGTGGGCCTGATCATCGCAAACATTTTATCTTCAAGGTAAGCTTGAATTCCCTTTTCTGACCTATCTAGTACTAAGTTAAAAATGATACATTTTAGTATTATTTATTTTGCTTATTTGTATCCCAGTAACACCTGAAATGTGTTGGGCACTGTCCAAACATGCAGGGATACAAAGTCTGTATTAGAAAGATCTTACTTTTTAACCCCACAACCTGCAAACACTTAACGCAAGTTTTTAATTATGAAGAGGTAAGAGCCATTCTTCTCACTTCCTATTTAAATAAGTTAAATCCTACTTGCCAAAGTCTGATGAATAAACTTTAGTTGGAACAGTCTCCTGTGAGTAAAGCAAGCAGAATTTAACCCTTTTTTATTTTTTAGTCGGGTTAGTCCAGCTTACTCTCTTTTCACTTGAATCCTGCATTAATATTTGACATTGAAATACTCTTCTGTTAAAGAACTGACAGAACTAGATAAAAAAAAATGTATTAGTGACTTTTCTTCCTCTCTGGGAGAAAAATGTCAAGAATTGTGGAAAAGATCACTGCAATTTTACAGGAGTCTAGGCCATAACATCTCGTATACTTACCGTAATTTCAAAGGCGTGCATATAAAGAAAAGATATATACTTTTTTGCCTTAATGGTAGTTTCTTACCAATTTATTTTAACTTATTCACATCTTGTCAAAACCTGGGCTCCATAAAATATTAGATTCAGAAATGTAGGTCTGAATTACGGTCTGTCTGGCTCCTAAAATGGTCTTGGAATAAATTAGTAGTTTAACAAAACAAGAGTTCCAGCACTGCTCCATGAAGTTTGCTAAACACTGATTGTATCATCCCAAGGAGCAGTTTCGAGAGTAGTGAGCCCACCACTGAGAATGCATTGCTACTACTCCCAGAGTTCAATCACAAGAAGCCAAAGCAGACCACACTTCCTGGAAGGGATGTAGGGAGAAAGACTATTAAGTTCCCACCTTCATCTTATTTAATGGATCTTTAGGTTGCTAGCTAATGTATTTAATAATTTTCTGTGGTGCAGGGACTGTTTTGTACAGTGCCTAGTACAACTGCACTCCATTCTTAGTTGTTGTTTAGGTACTACTGTAATAAACATAATTAATAAGACATTATCTACTCATTCCCTTTGAGGCAAGCTGCTCCTTTCTATACCATGAGGGAGCTTCTGAATCCTTTTCAAAGGTAGTGTCAAGTAATGTTGGCCAATAGAATAAAAACACCAGAGCACTGTGGTTATAACAACTTTCACTGGTGGCGCTATAATAGTGCTAAATTGCAACTGAATACTGCCATTGTAGATGCAGTCACAGCGTAACTTGTATAATGTGTTGGCTGGGCTCTGCAGAGTGAGGGAGAGGAAGAGTTCAGTGGAAAAGCATTATTCTAAATACCATTTGGACTTTTGCATGTAGTGTAGTTGTTGCCATGTCAGTCTCAGGATATTGGAGAAGGTGGGTGAGGAAATATCCTTTAGACTTGAAGAAGAGCTCTCACCAACAGAAGTTGGTCCTATAAAAGGTGTTCGTCGGCTCTTTGACATTTTCCTAATATGCTATCTATCAGTGTCTTGTATAATTAGATTATAAGCTCTTTGTGGAAGAAACTGTCTTCTTTTTGTTTGTTGTGAGACCTTGATCCTGAGTGGGGCTTGGTTGTTACTATAGGTTGAACCTCTAGTCCGGCAACATCTGTGGTCCGGCATGTTTTTTTAGTTAGCTGGATGTCCACTTACCATAGGCACAGCCAAGTTTCCCACAGTCTCATAAAGTTTGTTTACAGCTACCAGTTCTGGATCTGTGTTCTGTGCTGTAATTTGCTCCTAAATGTCTTCTGCGCCCAAGTAAGCAGTGGAAGAGTTGGTAATGCTGCTAGACAATATTTACCTTTTGTGGGCCGGCAAATTCTCTGATTCTGCACTAGTCAGGTACCAAGGGTGCTGGACTAGAGAGGGTCAACCCGACGAATAACAACACACTTGATTTTAGCCAAAAGGCTGATTGAATTATACCCATATCTAAAATGAGAAAGAAAGAGCAATGGAGACAATTTCAAGATGCAAAATGTAGAGAATGGAGAAAAATTAATGCGTGTTTTTGTGCTCTGAAGAACTCACAAATTGATGTTTTTGAGGAATCTTAATTCTTTGTTGAGTGATGTCCCAGTGGGTGTTCCACTGTTGATGTTGGGTTTGTCTTGGCGCCACGGATCAGAGATTTTTACAGCAGTGTCCAGTTGGGCTGCACATGTGGTGTTCCTGCCTTTGAAGTTAGCACGCGCGACCCGACTCCTCTCAGTCCATCTTTGATGCCCTTGGCTACGGACGGAGTTCGAACATTTCTCCTCCGCATGCCACTTCTGTGAAGAAAAAGAAAGTTAGATATTGTAGGCTTCCCTGTTCCTGTTCATTTTTCTTTTGTTAAACAGTTAATAGTTTAAAAAAAAGTTTTTACTTCAGCTTGTATATAGTTCGTCAGAATAACAGTTTACCACCACGCAGCGAACTACAAATGGGGGGGGAAAAGCGAACTTTTACTCATAAATAAGAGTCACAGCAGCAAGTGGCGTAGTCTGCCACCTAATAAAATGCTGGGCTCTCTTGGTTTCAAAAAATGTGAGAAATGCTGGGACTCTATGCCAGCCTCCGATGGCCACAGCGAATGCATACTCTGTCTGGGGGAGAGACACATTTCACAAAAATGCATTCACTGTCGCAGTCTGACAGCGAGAGTTCTCAAGGATAGAAATACGCATGCTGTCCTTTGATAAAGCCCTAGTAGACCCCCATCCACATAATGGGGGCAATAAGGACTTGGACATGACGTCCCCTCAGGGAACCTCTTGAGACCTTTACTGCAAAAAGTGCGTTCAAAAACACGCCTTCACCAGCCTGCTCCCTCCCACTACAAATTAGTAAGGGAGATGAACCAGGTACCTCGGGCATTGAAAAATCACGAGCCTCCTCACTAACAGGCTCAAAAACGCACTCTAAAAAGTTTGTGAAACTGGCTCCCCAGCCATCAAAAAGGGCACGTATTAAGGGCCCTGAATCAACAAAGGCACTGCTGGCCTGGTGTTATCCCTGGCAACCTGCAAGCCTCTGGTACGGCTTTTGCCTCCAGCGCTGAGAAAAGACAGGGCAAACTCTAACTGCCCTCTCACGGTGCAGGCTAACCCCAGATGTCCAAGGGTTCTAACGGCACCAGTGCCTCCACCACCAGCAGACTTGGCATCATGGCATAAAGCATCAAGCTCCCACTGTTCCCTAACATGCAGTAAAACACACGCTCCATCAGTAACTGACAGGAGAGTGAGAACCCTGGGTGAGTCCTCAGCATGGCACCGCTCTTGCTCTCCATTATGAGTGAGAGGCTCTCTGCCCTCGCTATGCTCACCTACTTTATCACAACTCAGTGCCTACCAGGGGGATACAAGGAGTATGTTCTCCTCACAACACTCATCCCCAGACAGAGCACATGCATCATATGGTGCACAATAGCAATACCCCCCGTGGCAACCTGACTGGCAGTACTATCCTCAGCTTGATAGCCACTGGTCCCCCTGTCATTACTGGGCACCACGACATAGCTCCACTGCCCCTCCCACACCCACGCAGAGATCACTATCTTCTACACACTCTGATCCATAACTCGTCTTCTGCACCTGATGAAGCAGTTATCCCAGACGATTCCTCACCTAGTGACAACCTAAAACAATTTCAAGATTTATTCAAAAGGGTGGCCGTCAGTCAGGAGGTTGTGCTATCAGAAGTGCTGGAAAAGCAGCATAAGCTTTTAAAGAACCTCTAGCCCTCCCCAAAATTGCGCTGCCTCTAAACGAGGCAATACTTGAAGCAGAGGACAAAGTATGGCAAACACCAACCACAGGCGCGCCCCCCCCCCCCCAATCCAACAGAAGTGCTGATAGAAAATACTTTGTTCCCTCAAAAGGCATGAACTTTTGATTCTTATACCCTCAACCCAATTCCTTAGTGGTTGATGCTGCAAATCAGAGATCTAAAAATCATCAATACAGAACAAATATACAAGACAAAGACCATAAACACTTGGACTTGTTTGGGAGGAAAATGTACACATCCTCAACCCTTCAACTTCACATAGGTAACTACACAGCCCTACTTGCTAATCATGACTTCGACAACTATGTAAAACTAACAGAGCTAATGCAACATCTCCCGGATAAGAGACCTGTCCTCCAAAGCCATAATTAAAGAGGGATATACTATATCTTATACAGCTCTACAGATGGCCCTCAATGCCACCAACACCGTGGCAAAAGCTACGGCAACATCCATAGTAATAAGACACTCATCCTGGATTCAAGCAGCTGGTGTTTCTAAGGATCTCCAGGCCAAAGGTAGAAGACCTACCATTCGATAAGGACAAATTGTTTCGCTGCAAAGACTGATGAAGCTTTACATTCTAGCAAAGACTCATGTACCACCTTGCGTACATTGGGGATGTATAATCCCCCCTACCAAAGGAAGCGCTATACGCCCTACCAAAGACACACACAACTTTCGGCAGGCAGCAGCAGCATTGACCATTTGACCAAAACTGCTTCTGACCACGAACGAATGGGAAAGAGCCCCACGCACACGCTTTTCCACGACTCAGGCCTCTAGACAGCAGGTTTTTTAATTTGGTTGAGGGTCTGCCCAATCTCCTCTCCACACCGTCAGGGGTGTTCCAACATCTTCCACCACCACCTTTTGTGCCATTTTTACAACCAGTGGGCAGCAGTCACCACAGATCAGTGGGTTTTAGAAATCATCAGCTGCAGGAACGCTGTCCCTTTTGTATTGATTATCCCCAGCCTTTCCACCCTCTCCCTTCCTTTTCAGGGACCCAGCTCACGAAACGCTGCTCCGCCAGGAAGTCCAACACCTTCTCAACATAGGAGCTGTAGAACAGGTCCCCAAACAATACCAAGGGAGAGGTTTTTACTCAAACTACTTTCTCACTGAAAAGAGAATAGGGGGTTGGAGGCCCATATTAGATCTCCATCAACTGAACAGATACCTTCGCTAGCAGCATTTCAAATGGTTACACTCGCCACAATTTTTCCCTCACTGGACAGAGGAGACTTGGTTTGCAGACCTTGACCTCCAAAATGCATACTTCCATATCATGATACATCCTGCACACAGACGTTTCCTATGCTTTATAGTAGTGTCAGACTATTTCCAGTACAGAGTCCTCTGCCCCCAAGTCTTCTCCAAGACCCTGGCAGTTGCAGCAGCGCATCTCCAGTGAAAAGGCATCACAGTCTTCCCTTACTTGGACGATTTGTCTCATTCAGGGTCCCTCCCATCAGACCACAAGGGACATAATCAGATTCACAAAGGTCTTCCTTCAGTCTCAAAGGTTCCTTATCACATGTTCATGAAGCACTATGCAATTCCACCATGCTCAACAACAGATACCACAGTAGCTACTGTGATCCACTCTACAGCCTGCAACAACAAGCTGGGCACTGCTACATGGTCACCAACAGTGGAGCACCCATGGAGACATCACTAGAAGAAGAAAGAGAAGTTACTTACTCTGTGCAGTAACGATGTTTTTTGAGACATGTCCCCCCCCCGTTGGTGCTCCACTATCCGCCCTCTTGCCCGCTGCTCCAGGCATTAACAACTGGCCAGGAGGGCGTCAAAGAAGAAACAGAAAGCACACGCAGGCCGACTCCTAACTTCAAAGGCAGGAACACCACGTGCCTCTCGTGCATGTGCAGCCCGACTGGACTCTGCTGTAAAAGTCTCCGATCCATGGTGCCGGGATGAGCCCGACACCAAGGCTACGTCTACACTACAGGCTTCTTGTGCAAGTACTGTTTTGCAGAAGAGTTCTTGTGCAAAAGATCTTCCACAAGAGCGCATCCACACTGCCATGTGCTTTTGCGCAAGAGTTGTGCTTTTGCGGAAGAGCGTCCATGGCAGTATGGATGCTCTCTTGTGCAAGAAAGCTCTGGATGGCCATTTTAGCCATGGGGGTTTCTTGTGCAAGAAATTCATGTTGCCTGTCTACACTGCCTTCTTGTGGAAGAGCTCTTACGCAAGAGGGCTTATTCCTTGTGGGGAGAGGAATAACTCTTCCAGAAGAAGCCCTGTTTTCCAACGCTGTACTGTAAATTTATTTGTACAAGAGCGCGCGTGCAGTGTAGATGCTCTGCAAGTTTTTCGTTTTGCGCAAAAAGCCTGCAGTGTAGACGTAGCCTAACTGTGGAGCACCCACAGGGGGACACATCTTGAAGAACCATCGTTACTTCACAGAGTGAGTAACTTCTCTTTTCTTCATCTCTGTGCAACACCATAATTTGCACTTGTCTTTCAGCATTTAGATCCAGTGGGATTGTTTCTTTATAAATATCAGAGACTTGAGTGAGGACATGCATGTTGCACTTGTCTACCTTTAATAGAAAGCTTGCATATTGCTCCTCTGGCTTTTATAAACAAACTTCTCCAGTTGTAATAACAAACATCTGGTTAAGTCTGTTTTATTGTATTTTTTTTTTCTCTTAAACAGGTGATGGTCAACGGGCATGAATACAGGCCTAGCTTTCCTAGCCTTAATAAGAAGCATGCTAAAGCCACAGCAGCAACTGCAGCTCTCCAAGCGATGGGACTTGTACCAAAGGAAAGCATGCCCAATGCCACCATCTTTAGGAGTGCCTCACACCGCTAGATATTGTTTTTTTATATTGACATAATTTCAGATAATTGTACTCTGCACAAGAAAGGTATTTTCCTGTTTCATGTTGTAAATACATTGGTGATTCCCACATTGTAAAAACTGTACAGGCGCCTTCAAAATTTTCTTTTGTACCATCAAAAATGTATTTAAATCATACTTTAGTTTTTGGTATGTTTATATTGTTTACATTAGTGATGTAATTATTTCTTAAATGACTAAATTCAATAGACAGATTTGGGAGGGCATCAGTAATCTAAACCCTTGTTTTAAAACATATACGATTTCTCTTTGAAACCCATGCAAGTTCTCTTCAATATGGAATGTTAACACTTTCATACTCTTTTGTACTATGATGCAGTTTTCCCTGGTCTTGGTAAAGCTACTGTTGTTAGTACCTTTACCCATAGCCAGTACAAGGCTGTGCAGCTTATCATAAGTCTAGAAAAAGGCTGGTATGTACTGCTGGACAGATACTGGGCCAGTAATGTTACCCCTCCAAGAAAGTAGGTACATTATGGCGCTGTTGTACAGTGCTAACATTACCACTTTTTTCTGTCTTGTTTGGGGTTTAAGTCAGTGGTGTACTGCGACTGGCCACCTGGCTTACATTTTAAGACTAAAAAGAACAGGCAGATGACCTGGTTTAAATGGGAGGGAAGAAAGTCCAGCAATGAAATTGATGAGATTTGCAATGTAAAAGTGTCTCTCCCCTGCATGTTCTGGTAAGGAGATATAAAATTGTCTATTCCAATCTCAAATTAACACTCTGCCTGATGTTGATTGTATGAATTTGTGGTTAATGTGAATTTTAAGCTATAACAAATTACAACTGGATGGAGGTAGAATGATGCTTCAATTGTTGTACCCAACTCCGTCAATAAAGCCGCAGAAGTTCATAATCTTAATCATTGGTCATCAGTAAACAGTAAGATCTGTGCCAAAGCACTAATTTTAGAAAATCAGCATAAGAGTATGTACTGGGGGGAGCAGTAGTGACCTGTTTCCATCATAGGACATGTTTTTAGTTTGTTTATATAAAGTTATCAAGCTAATTTTTGGCCTCAGGTTTTCTGTGCGTATATTCCATCTCAGGATAAGGGTTTTTTTCCAAGTTTGATCCCAAGTCTTGTCAGTTTTTGATAATGAAAGTGGGTGGGAAAAATAGGCAGTCTGTTTTTCTCACTTTTTAAAAATACCTCTAAATTGTTGATGGGGGGAGACTTAGTAAATTTGCAGTGGGGAAAATAATTCATGTCATACCCGGTTCAATTAAATCTTAGGAAAAGGTCACATGCCTAATAGTTTGTATATTTAGTTATTTCTGAAAAGTTTTTTCTCTTCTAAGTTTGTATCCTCGTAGCAGCACAGAGCTCCAGAAATTCACAGGGACAAAATAGAACTCTTATGCATCAATCTGTCCTTTGGCCTGAGAGGAAGGAACTTTGAGATAGGAGTCAGAAGATAATGAATTTTGTTCCCATTTGTCCATGGAAGAAATGTTCTCTATCCTTTACATACTTTTTATTGAATAAAACATCAGTGTTCATCTCAGAGGGTGACTAAAGGTGAAAGTCACCTCAGGCAAAGCTGGAAATGGAACCTTGCTGTATGACAGATAAGTTCCATCTGCACTTGTTTGGCAAGAAGAAATATATGCAATGTGTGTGCCTGGTTAGGCTTTATGTGAATTGAGGTTTTTCCTACATAACCATCAGTACAAGATGCTTTGAAAGAACTGAATAAATACTATAAATGATTGTTAAAATAATCAGCCTGCAAGAGTCCTAACTCTGATCCTTGCTCTCTATCCATCAGTTCATATTCTAAGTCTGAAAGCACTATACCAGTGGTCACCAATCTGTCATTCGTGACTGATTGGTCTATATTGGAGCTTTTGCCAGTCGCTTGTGATCCTCACATAGGCTGTCTGTCCCTACCTGGCCCAATGCTGCTTCTGGAAGCATCTGGCTGGCTGAGTGCAGGTATGTGTCCACAGTTTTTGTGGGGTGGGGGTGAGATGAAGCAGTTCTGTGCTACCCTTCCCCCAGCATTGTCCAAGCCACTACTGGCTGGTTTCCAGCCAATGGGGGTGGTACATGCAGGCATGGGGAGCAGTTCAGCACAAGATCTCCTTCCCTCTAAGGGGCCACACATGTTTCTGCACTCAGCCAGGCAACCGTTTCCAGGAGTGGTGTGGGGCCAGCCAGGCACACACAGCTTGCGTGAGCCCCACTGTGTTGCTGCCTGGGAGCCACCTGTGGTAAGTACCTCTTCACTGCAGCTTATGCCCTTTACTGCCTGTGCCCAAACTCCCAGATCCCACACCCAACACTACTACAACCGTGAGCCCCCTCCTGCATCCAGAGTGTTGGAGTGCAAGTGCTGGGAGGTAGTTTGGGTACAGGAGTGAGCTCTAGGCTGGGGTCAAACACCTTCCTAGAGTTTGAACTCTTCCTGCACCTCAACATTCTCTCCCAGCCTAGAGTCCATCCTGCACCCAAACTTGTGCCCAAAACCCAATCACCCTCCTGCATCCCTACTGCTGGCCCCAGCCAGATGAAAGGGGTGGGGGGAGAGGCCAGGTAGATCATGGATTGCACTTAAATTCAAGAAATGACCTTGAATGTAAAAAGATTGGCCACTACTGCCCTATAGTAAAGTTCCCAAACGATTTTTAAAATTCTATTTATAAAATTAAAAACTCCATATTGCAAGGTGAGGTGCTCATAGAAAATGTCTGAATTATCTATAGCACAGAAACTGAATATCAGAAAGCATAAGGTAAGTAAGCAAATGAAGTTGTTGCTGATAGAGAACCCCTGCTTTATTTGCAGCAGACCGTGGAAGGTCTATAGTGAAAGATTACAAGATAGTGTGAGGTAGCCACTAACTGTGTTCATGTGTCTAATTGACACTCATAGGCTATTTTTAAAATTGTGTAACACTGTTCCAGGTGAAGTTGTGGCTATTAGTACCTGTGAGAAATCATGCCCTATTGCAGGAAGACAAGAGCATCAGTTGGTTCCAACATGATCTTCACAAGCAGCAGGGGTGGTAGAAGTGCTTCTCTGACAACCTATACTCTAATGTGCAAAAGAACACTGAAATATGAGGGGTCAGTGATTCAAATTTACATGCTAAAACACTATCCATTTTGCCTAACAGTGAACCTTTTCACAAGAGCTAGTTTAGTTTAAATAGTTCTATTCTCCCTCCCACCCAATCAAGAAATAAGATATCAGGAAAGACTGCAATGATACTAGAATTAAGGTAATCTAACCAAGCTTAGTTCTGTTTAAAGGTGATAAAATGAATATAGATGACATCAAGTCCTCTACTAGTAGGGAAGAGTTGACATTGCTGATTTATTTAACTCGTACCATCAGATTTTCTCATTTAAGTATCATAGTAAGTTAGTGAGGACACTTTATTAAGATTACTGAAGCAGTAGACCACAACACAGTAGAGAGGCTGTTAATTTTTATAATTACACTTTTATTAATCTGTAGTTTCATACTGAAAAGTAAAATCCAAGAGTTATTGCAACCTCTAATTGTCTTTCAATTTACAGGGGGGAGCCTGTTCTACATATTGATCATAAGAGCTCATGATTTATTAGTCCAGAAAGATGCATAGAAAAAGCATTCTACAGCTCTTCAAGGAGTTGTGTGTCAGTTTAAGTTACTTTCAGCTAAAAAGTTAGGGGCATTTGTGTTGTCTATACAGCTACAGCAAGGGTGGGCAAAAGGGCCTCCACAGGCCAGATCCAGCCCTTGAAGGGCCTGCTGCTGCCCTGCTCCTGGGCCAATTGGGGGTGGGGGCACTCCTATGAAGTTTCCTCTGTCCTGCCAGGGGCATGGAGCTCCTGGCAAGGCAGGAGGAGACTTTGCATGCTCCCCTGCCCCCAAGCCCTGATTGGCCTGGGGGCAGAAGGGGGAGTAGGCAAAGTCTCCTCCCACTGCCAGGGGCATGGGTGCCTAGGGGGAACCACGGTAGGGGGGAAAGGTGTTCCCTCACCCCCAGACCAATCATGGTTTGTGACTGGGGAAGCAGGGAAATATCCTGTCCCTACCCCTTCTGGTGTGGCCCACAGCCACTTCAAAAATTTTGGCAGTGGCTCCCAGCAAAAATTGCCTACACCTGATCTAGAGCAATGATGTTCAGAGCTCAGTGGTTCAAAAACTAAATTATGCAGAAGAATCACAATATTGTGAATTAGTTGTTTCATTTACTATTGTACTAACTATTGACATTTAAACAGTATGATGGGGAAATAATCATTTTGCTGCGAGGAAAATAAATTGTCAGTTACATTTGGTTGATATAGTAAAAGCATCCTGAAGTATTAAAAATTAAATCAGTGTTTTTATATCATAAGGTGCAGGAGGCAGGTTAAAGTCATCGCTGGCTTGTCAGCTTCAGTCTGAGCATCACTGAGAACGTGCTTTTCATTGTAGAATATAGTACTCTTAAAGAGACAGATTACCTGTGACAACAGCTAGTTTGCACTCTGCCAAAGCTGAACTACATAATGAAACATTGATATTTAGCTTCTGTTACAGGTAGTATAATAAATAGCATGTCAATACAACACAGCTATCTAGTTTCAGAATTACTGAACGTAAGTTTATTTAGCTAATCTTACCCATAACATTGAAGTGTTTTTTAGATGACAGTTTTTCTTCCTTTAAACTTCAGTAGTTCTAGTTCCAGCCAAGAAAAAATGTTAATACTGTAAAGAGAGTTACCACTGCTAGGTGGAGCAATACCACAACTTGTTAGATTCATTTATGCCTTTAATGAAAGGTGGCCTCCAGGGTTGAATAGCATAGGAGTCATTCCAACTTCTATAGAAACTAGATATGGTTCCTTTAACAGTTCTGTACCTTAGAAATGATACATGCAATAATCCTTAAAAGGGCCCTCAGTCTTTATCCCAGAGAGGAGAAAACAAGATTACCTTTTTTATAAAAAAAATTTATTTAAAAACATTAACAAATGCAGGAGGTTGCAGATTCAGAGACCATGTTCTTGCTGGATTATTCAGAATAACTATTTTTCCACTGGAAGTTACCTTGTGTGTGGTGATATGGGCAACAGAAGTTCTTACCCAAGTAGACAATTCTCTACTCCTGGTACATTAGCACAATAGCACCTGTAGAGTGTTGACCAAACACTACTAGTCCTTATTTCATGAACTAAAATGGCATACTTAGGATTTCCAGCTGTAAGCATAGTCTCTCATTTCTAGGAGTCGTATGGAAGACTTTCCTAGTGTTGGAAGTTGAGTCAATTGATCCAAGGTTTTAAGATGTAACCCACATTTAGTAAGGTCCTTGCACGTAGTTTCCTATGGAAATTCAGTTTCACAAAAACGTGTAAGATGCATTGGTTTCAAGACTACTATAATCATTTTATACCCATTTTTGTGCCAAAGTACTGTAGCTACTGAAGAGCTGCCTAGTCTACTGGTGGCGGAGCAGACAATAAACCCAGTCCCTAAGTCATCAGTTTAATGAACAGGTTTTTCCACTGTTATGACTAGAAATCTCAGCCTCCTTGCTACCACTGATAAAACGTTGTAAACTGGTTAAACTAAAGTGGCCACAACTGGGTGTTACCCATAATCCCCAGTGAAGAGCAGTTTTTTCACATGCACTAGTCTGCTGTTTCTAGTGATAAAAGGGTATTAATCCTAACACAGAAGACAGCCTTTCAGTTGACTTACCTTATTTAAAGTTCTCTCTGTGGTAGTGTTAAACACTGCTGTTGGTTCATGGGTATATAACACAGCAGAAAAAGCTCCCCTTTGTGCAGATTTGAGCAGCATTGTCAAAGTATGCAGACAATGAGGCATGACAGGACCTGTAATCTCCAAGCTAAATATATCATTACAGCGCAAGTGAACTGGTGTTTTCACGTTGATGCTTCGAGCCTGGAGACAGTAAGTTACATATTTAGTGTCTGACACATCAAAATTAATCAGAAGTATTTTCATCTATTTCAAAAGCATCTTCAATTTAAGGTGTTCAATGCTATTCAATGTCCCTACAAGACATGGGCTGTGGCATGATTTTTATTATACTAAACCCTAATACACAAGAGCACTACACAATATAGTAGGTAGAGTGTGCAACTGCGGGGGGGGGGGCAGTGTGTAGTTTGACAGAACAAACATCCCATAACGGAATTTAGGCATGACACCATAGTTAATAGCACTACTCTTGAGGCTCCTCTTCCTCTTTGTAGGGACAGTGGGTAAAGGCACTAGTTCAGAGCACACCAAAAGTAGGCAATTCCATCAGCCAGATTCTCAACACAACAGGATTACTAAAAATACATAAGGGCAACCTTAGTGACATGGAAAAGAAAAAAATAAAAGTTTAGTTTTAACCCTCTGTCTTGAAGGTGAGACTACACATCTAAGCCTCCAAATCATTTAAATCTGTACTACCAACCGTAAAAATTCAATAGAGAGGTAATTAATGTTAAATTCAACATCAAATTATAAACTGCTCAAATGGCACCAAGAGGAGTAACCATACAAAGATGTGTGAAGGAATAAAATGTCCCTTTCCTTTCTGAAGACAGCATCAGAAAGTTTGCTACTACCACAATCTGAGACCATTTGTATAAAGTCATTCTGCTTTTACCTTGAGCGTTTGCATCGTTGCACCTCGAAAAGCAACTGGGGATAGAAGTGTTGGTGGGAGCCCTGCTTGGGGGCCTGCAGCAGCCACTAAACTCTTACAGTTTATTAAGAAGTTCAACAACATGAATGTGTTTGTTCCTTTTACTAATGCAACAGATTCTGGCTTGTGATCCATTTGCACTTCATTTTTTTCTTTACGGCTATGTTGAGATGGGTCAAAGGAAATACACAATAAGTTTAAAGGCATCAAATGGAGCAGGACCAAGAATTTTAGTCAAGTAAAAATTCACTGAAAAAGAGCTCTGTGCTAATTTTCAGTTGATCTGGAAAGATAAAGAACTAAAAAATAGCTCCGCCTCAATGATTTCAAAATAAAGATGATGTAAGGAATATTCTTCAGATTAATTATAAAACAAATAAACATATCATTTAAAAAAAAAAAAAAAGGATGAACCAAACAGTTTCTAGCTATTCAGGTAGAAGCTGTATTAGTAGTTTTCTTGTGTTTATTTTGGTATTAAAAAAACCCCCCAAACTGAATTTTTCTAAACAAAAAAAGCAAAGGTGCCGGTACTAGGGTTGCCAGATGTCGAGTGGGCTTCCATCCGGTGGGAGTGCTCCCTGGGCTGGCTGGGGCCGTACCGGTGTGTACCGTCACAAAAAAAGCACTGGAAAAATTGCAGTGTGAAATAAAGTTTTGTTCCCAGGTTTAGTTTTGTACTGAGACAAAAGTTTGTATAGATAAATCTCTTTAGCTAAACTGTCACTGAACCAAACAGCTTATGATCTCTCCAGGTGAAGAGATATCCCCAGACTGGGCATATATAGATCACTGAAAAGGCAGTTTAACATAGTAAATATTGGCTAGCATGCTATGTATAGCTTTACAAGGGAAGTCTGCTGATTATTCCTTATCTTGGCAGAAACAGGTGGACTTGGTTCTTATATCAAAATACAAAGAGAAGTGTCATAAAAGTTTGGACATGGATGTGCAGAAATACTAGTTGACAGAGGGAAAACCTAGCACTTACATGATTTCCTTACACCATTTCATCACAGGGTGGTATATTTTTCTTATGCCACATGGAATCTACACTTCCTTGTCTTAGATGAAATTTATAACTAAATAAGCTTCAGACAGAAGCCTGTTATTCCATAAAAAATATTCTTTAACTACACAGGTAAGAGAATGTAGTTATTACTCTAAGCCTAAACAGAAGGCAGGTCAGTAACAGGTGTATTTTCACTCATTACATTTTACAATGGGATAGAATCCATTAATATTTGATACAATAAAAAAGTGCAATCACTTAGTGATCCTGTAACAATATTTTTTTTTTTAAAGACAAAACTGCAGTGTTAAGTATAGAAGCAAATGCCACATTTATGAACACTTATTGTAAAAGAAGCATATCACTAACTGAAAATTCTACAGAATTACCATTATTGCATAGTGATTAATGAACTACAATTTAAAAACCACAGATCTTTACCACAGAGAAACCAAATGCTCAATGCCTGTTTGAGATAATATATTCTGGTACTCAAAGGATACAGTTTGATAGAAATTGCATCTGGCTTTTTAATCTTGTCTTGGACTCCCATCTCCTCAAGCCAAGAAAAACTTTCCTCATCACTCGCTCCTTGTTCCCTAGGAAAAACACTCCACATTAATATCTATACAGTTGTCCAGACGATGGCAAGTGCATTTAAATTGTAGACAGGCAGTTTTGTGACATACTCTCCATCTTCGCTGTTTTTGCTTGTTTCAGAACTGTTATCTTCTGTGTCCACGTTTGTTTTATAGTTTTTCTGCTTCTTGCTCCTAGTTTCTTCTATGAAAGGTAAATAAAATTCTATGCCTGAGCAGGGAAGGTAAAGCAAATGAATAGTTTATATATATCAAGGTTAGAAAGCGAGTTTTATACCTTTTTCAAATTTTCATGGAAGGAACTCCATCTTACCTTCATTTCTCATGGCTTCCCGTAAACCCCTGGTTGTGGGCGAAATAATAGCTGTGATAACATCACTTCTTGCAAGGCCTGCTGCACGGAACAGCACAGTAAATTGGTAGGTGCAAACATAGAAATAGGGACATAGCTTGGCTTTGAGAAGATTATATAGAGAGGTAAAACTGACAGACCTGCAAGTTAGACAAAAGAGAAGTTATAACATTTTCGATAAGAGACATTTTTATATTATTGTGACCCTCTAAAACAACCACCTACACCTCAAATAGGTTTTAACAAAATACTCCATAAAATCTCTCAGTTATAGGGTACTGTAGATAACATACACCTAATATGATTAGATTTGAAAGATGAGGTCTTGGAATATGATGGGCCAGGTTTTCAGAAGCACTCATCATCCTCTGTGCTGAGCCTCTTTTAATAACGTTTGGCCCTGATTGTGGGTGCTGAGCTCTTTAGAGAAGTTAACTCAGTGTGTTCCCTTAAAAAACAACTTCCTAGTAGTTTTGCAAAATTCTTTCAGATCAACAACTTGGCTTGGAGGGGCATTTAACACAAGAAGTTAGCAGTCAAGTCTTGGCTACTGAGAGTATTCAACTCCCTTTACTATGAGAGATTTTAGAAAAGATTTGCATGTCTGCTGTAAGTAGTCATAAGAAAGAGATTACTTACTACAAGTAGGCTTTCCAATTTTACAAAACACCAACCTGACAAATGATGAGTTTTATGAGCCACATTTTTTCCAGTTGGGAGGGGAGAGTGCAGGGAGACATAAACACTAATGGAAGTTGGGTCCATGACAAACAAGTCAATATCCCATCACATTTCAATGCATTAGAAGTTAGTTTTCAGTGGTTTTAGGTCCAAGAAAGTGATGCACCATATTGCAACTACACACTATAGCTATGGTAAATTTTGAAATGTTCACTTTTAAGACCCCAATATTCACTAATTTGGAAAATACTGAATCTACTATAGTATTGGACCAAATTCTATTGGAGAGACACAAATTACACTTTGATTAGTCCCTTGAAATGTGTGTTAACTATGGATGCTAAACTATTTATTCTTCCTTGTATTTAGCTGTGGCAGTAAGTTTCTCAGACCTGCAGTAGAGCTCTAGAAGCTTGTCTCTTACCAACAGAAGTTGATCCAATAAAAGATATTACCTTCCAATCTTGTGTCTTTGATGTTCATTGAAAAACAAAAAAAACAATGAGAAATCTCCAGAAGGGCCACCCCCCTAGACTATTCAAGGGAATGCAATCCCCCATCTACCTCAGTTTCTTCCCTTCAAACAGAAAGACTTGATGTTAATTAGAATTCCAAGGTAAAGTGGAAGGGGGGGTGTAAGTATCAATACTGAGGAAACTCAGAAGAGTTATTGGTAAGTAGCCTTTCTACTTAGAAATTTCCACTGTTGAAGATTGGCATCCTAATGGGGCACTGCTTGCTAAAGGATGAGATTTTAACTAAAAAGGACTGTAGCAATGCTCTCCCAAATTAGACACTGGAGTACAAATGCTAAATCCAAGGAGCAGTGTCTGGTGAAAATGCATCAAACTTCATATCACTCCCATGCACATCTCCACTGTGGGAACCTTCCTAATGCTTGCTACTGACACAGTAGTGGCTCTTACCTGCGAGAGTCTGTTTGGCAATGAGCTCTCTTTGGTATCTCTCCATGTATACTAGAAAATCTAACATTTTTATAATGGCCACAGTTTTTTCCTGATAAAAAAAGAGCATCCTCCTCACATCAAGAGTATGAAATAAGTTTCCCTGGGTAGGAATGGGGTCTGTTATGAACAACATAAGGAAGGAAAAACATTGATAGGTGAGAACCTAGCATAACCTTAGGCATGAAGCTAGGATGGGCCTAATGGCACACTTGTCTTTTTGGACTACAATGTAAAGGTTTGGTAGTCAAAGCACTAAGCTCACTAACCCTCCTAGAAATTGTATCTGCTACTAGGAAGGCCAATTTGATCTACAGATGCGTGAGAGTCTTAGACAAGATTTAGCTCCCACAATGTGGTAGTGGGGAAATACATTCACCATGCCCTTGGAGAAACTGGAGATTATAGGGAGATAGATAAAAGATTGGTCAGTGAAGAGTGGGTATTGCTGTCACAAGGCCCATTAGCCTTGAGACTTAAAAATATAGAAGATACTCTATGACTGCAGGGACACCATCTTTAGGTGGAATGAGTCCTTTACTAGTGGTCCATAAGGAATGCTGGGTAGGAGGATCTCTTCTGAGCTGAGAAAGAGGACTATGCTAATCACAGAGAGTGGTCTTGATCTTCTCTAGAGCCTCATCAGTTGTCAACCCTAGAAGACTTGCTCCTTAAAAGGGAGGTTTTCAATTTTATCCTGGGATTCAGGTGTGAGGCCAAAGGATTTCATACACTATTCTCAGACAATTGAACCTGTATGCAATCCTCAGTGATGGAAGTCCTGCTTGCTTCCTTTTGTTCTTTGGAGGAGTCCAGGATGGGGCTTATAGCATCTCAGAGGTCATTACTATGGCAGATCATTATAACCTGGTGGTTTGCTACTCAAAGACCTAGTCACACAGGTGAATAGGGTGTCCAGCGTTTTTCTCTCATGGAAGAGACAGAGCAGGATGCCTTGTTGTCCCTAACTCTTCTGTGCTGCAGTTTCCAGAACAGAGTTTATCAGAGGTGGCTGTAGTAAGAACTGATATCTTTCATCTGCTACAGGACTCAGCCAGCAACTCTCATGTACAGGCAGGGATCTAAAACTGAAGAACACCGAAGTACCCTTGGATGGGTTAGAACATTTGAGTTAATATGGAAGGCCGTCTTTTGCATCTGTAATACACTGAACAGATTTCTTTGATAGTGCAACCTGTTTAGAAATATACTCCAACCGTATTTTTCACCACTTTTTGAAAAGTTTGTCAAAGAGTGGACATGGATAACACACTAATCTGTATATTCTTCCAAAGGAGACTTACGCCATTCCTCTGAAGGAGTCTTTCATCCCATTCCTCATACAGACAGATGCTGCTGTAGTTCTGGTGTCAGTTAGGAAGACTGAATCAGTGCTAAATGAGTAAAAGGCACTTGTGAGGGTGATAGGAATATCATTGAAATGGATTGTGGTCCTGGATCTCATTTCACAAACCTGCAGCAGAGTTTTTAATGGAGTTTTATATGTATGGTCACGAGACAAACAGTGCCTAACTGGAGATCCGTCTGCAAGGGCTGGATCTGAGGTGAGGGAATGAGTGGGTTTTTTAGGTCAAGTTCGGTGACCCTCTATGTTTATCTCTAACAAGGTCAAAGATACCTTAGTGTAGTCCTAGGTGAAGGCCTGAAGATGATCTGTACAAGCACTGATCATGCAGTGGAAAAGCACACAACGGCCTGGCTAGTGACCTTGATAGAGGATTCCTTTTGCGGACACAGAGATTGAAAGTGTTCTTGGGATCCAAACCAGAGAAGAGTCCAAGTTAATGGGTGCAGAGTTGTGGAGAGTAGATGACAGTAAAGCAGTCCAGGGTCCTCGTGGAAAGTATGAACAAGAGGGACGTCCCTTTTGTACTTTTTGAGAGATAAGCTTCCTCTTCTATTTCCTTTTCCTGGCAGGCACCTGCATATAGACAGGTGTCTGCAGTGGAGGAGAGATCTGGAGTTAATGTCAACGAGTGTTGTGAGCAAGACACAAGAGGTTAATTCTTCTGTTCTATCCTTGGCCTCTGATAAGAACCAATGGGCTTAAACTGCAGCAGAGGAGGTTTAGGTTGGTGTGACCCGGCGGTAGCAGTCCCCCACCGCCAGGGTCGTCGCCCTGCCTGGACAGGGGCTCGCCCACCTGGGCGAGATAGTGCCCGTCACCCTTTTGTGAGATGTCACTTTAGGCGTGTGGTTATTCCTGTGCAATTCGAGTTTATAACTGGTCGCCTCACTGGCGCCCCCGGCCGAGGGAGAGGGGGGCTCGCCCCACCCCCTCTCCGAGCCCCAACCCAGGGCCCTAAGAACCGGAGGAATCCCTTTCCTATGGTTCGGTTGGTGGGGGTAACTACCTGCAATGCACCAATCCACGGGCAGTCCTCTGCTGTGCCCTGGGTCACTTGTACCTCCCTCAGTCGGTTGCCTTCTCCACGCTTGGAACCCCTCCTTTGTCCTGGAGAGCTTCTTCCTCGCTCTCCCTCTTTTTCCTGCCGGTGATACCCTTTTGACGCGTCCCGCTGGCTCAGCATCTGACAGGGGAGGGGCGGGGCGACATTGTGTCCCACCCCAGGCCGTTGCTGCGCATGCATGTCCAAGGCAGGCGGGCGCAGACGGACCATTCCCTGCCTTCCCTACATCGGCGGGGCCCTCCCAGCGCAACCCGCCGGCACGGCGTCCTGTGCAGAGGGGGGCGGGGCATCCGGTGCTCTGCTCTGGATGGCCTTGGCGCAGGCGCGGCAGAGCTGGGGACGTGGCCAGAGAGCAGTCTCGCCCCATAAGGCCCAGGACGGCGCAGCTCCGTAGCGTCCCCGTTACAGTTGGTCATTAGGAAAAACTTCCTGTCAGGGTGATTAAACACTGGAATAAATTGCCTAAGGAGTTTGTGGAATCTCCCTCACTGGAGATATTTAAGAGCAGGTTAGATGGACATCTATCGGGGATGATATGGACAGTTCTTAGTCCTACCATGAGGGCAGGGGACTGGACTTGATGACCTCTTGTCCTGCTCTAGTATTCTGTGGTTCTATGATAACAGTGCTATATGAGTAGGCTGTCCGGTGGTCAGTTCTTATGTCATCACCATGGCTATTGATGCTTTCAGAGGCAGTGCTAGTTTGGTCTTTGGTGCTGTTTTTGATTTTCCAGCAGCGCTGAATAAAGAATTTACTTCTAGAATGAGGCAGAGGAGATTCCATCTTGGACCCATGATAGAAGGCAGCAGAGGTTGCACTGGCAAAGTGAGTCTTGAGTCCTGTGTCAGAGAACCTCAGCATGGAGACTGTTCTTGGTATCTCCAACAGAGCCAAACTATCAGGATGTAGACATGAGATGCAAGTGTTTCCCCATTCTAGTGTGGGGAGTGAAAGTGTGGGAAACTGCATGTGAAAGGGTGTGAAACTGCACACTGGGTTATCCAGTAAATCTTTGTTCAGTCATAGACGGCATCAGACATGAATGGCAGTCTCCAGTAGGATTTGAAGGTGGGAGTTATAACTCTTGAAATCCTTATGGGGCACTTGTCCTGACATGACCCTAGAAAGGGGCCAAAGGCTCCTGAGATAAGGGCAAGCTATGTATACTGAACTGGGAGGGGGGTCTCAATCTTTTTCCTTTATGAAGCCCCCACAACAGGCTATAAAAAAATCCACAGCCCAGCTTTGCCACATCTGGTTTTCTGCATATAAAAGTTAGATTTGGCGTTAGAGAGTAGCAAGGAGGGAAGCTGGCTAGGGCCCCCATGCCACAGGATCCCATGCAAAGTTAGGTTCGGCTTCAGCCTCAGATGAAGGGGCTCAGGGCCCTGGACTTCGTCCCCACATGGTGAGGCTTCAGCGAGTCGAAAACTGACCCTGATTGGCAGAACCCTAGATCTTATTTGGTAGACCTTATTTTCTTGTAATTAAGACTAAGAGAAAATCTAGCCTGAGGACAAAAACAAGATCTGTGTGCTTTCTGTGTTGGTGGTAAAGAAATTTGGGGTTGCACGCACAACCCCTTATACAGAGTAAAGGTGATGTTTCCTGTGTAATCCTTAATGGACCCTGCTTTCAGGCAGTTCTGTAGCTCAACAGAAAGGATACCACATACCCCACAATGAGGAATACACAAAGACTCTCAGATAAATATTCTTGGTGAAACGGTGTTTTCCAGAGGAATGAAGACAAAAATTACATAATTAAAATAATCCAAGTATTTGGGTTTACCAAAACCAAACATTCGTCAGTTCAACTTACCACTCACTCATTAGAACTTGTTGCAGTGCTTCATCATGTGACCAAAAACTAGTCTTTCCAGCTATTTTTCTATCTGCTCCAATACGAGGGAATAGCTGTAGCCATGGCAATGAAGGGTGAAGCCAATAAATAAGACTTTGCTGGAATGCACAGCGAAGTTCTGTGGACAGCTTTGGATCCTAGATTCCAAACACAGTGTTTAATAAGGCAGGTAATTCCTTACCTCTCAGAGAGCTCGACAGCCTCCCTTTCTGGCAGTTCAAACATTTTAAATATAAACCTATGGCACTGCCAACAACAGAGATTAGCCCTAATTCAGCAAGGGTATGTCTAGACTGCAGGGTTTTTCCGGGATACCTAAAAACTCCACCACATCCAGGGAACACGTTTGCTCTTCTGCTTTTTTTTTTTTTTTGCGGAAGAGCAAATGAGCTCTTTCAGAAGCCCTGTCTTTCTCGTTCTACAAGGAAGAAGGGATCTTTCGAAAGAGGGGGATTTTCCGAAATTTGGCACAGTGTAGACGGGCCAAATTTTGGAAAAGCCTTTCAGAACAAAAAGTTTGGAAAAAGGTATAGTCTAGACCTAGCCCAAGTGGTAGGCAGGAATTAAGGAACTGCACCAGTTTTGTACTGCTGTACACCAATCTGAAGGTCTTAACCTTAATTTATTTAACAACCTCACCGCTCTTGCAAATCCTGCCTTTTTCTGCACTAGGTGGTCAGCAATGGTGGCAGTTGTACCAGTCAAAGGGCTATTCCTACTGTACACAAGAACTTTAAAAACAAAAACTTGGAGTTATCGTGGACAGTTCTCCGAAAACTTCCACACACTGTGCAGCGGCGGTCAAAAAGGCCAATAGGATGCTAGGAATTATTAAGAAAGGGATAGAAAATAAGACCCAGAATATCTTACTGCCCCTGTATAAAACTATGGTACGCCCACATCTTGAATACTGTGTACAGATGTGGTCTCCTCACCTCAAAAAAGATATTTTGGCCTTGGAAAGGCTTCAGAAAAGGGCAACTAAAATGATTAGGGATTTGGAACGGGTCCCATATGAGGAGAGGTTAAAGCGACTGGGACTTTTCAGTTTAGAAAAGAAGAAACTGAGGGGGGATACGATAGAGGTCTATAAAATCACGAGTGGTGTGGAGAGGGCCGATAAAGAGAAGTTATTTATTAGTTCCCTAAATAGAAGAACTAGAGGACACCAAATGAAATTAATGGGTAGCAGGTTTAAAACTAATAAAAGAAAGTTCTTCTTCACACAGCGTGTAGTCAGCCTGTGGAACTCCTTGCCAGAGGAGGCTGTGAAGGCTAGGACTATAATAGAGTTTAAAGAGAAGCTAGATAACTTCATGGAGGTTAGGTCCATAAAAGGCTATTAGCCAGGGGATAAAATGGTGTCCTTGGCCTCTGTTTGTCAGAGGCTGGAGAGGGATGGCAGGAGACAAATCGCTTGATCACTGTCTTCGGTCCACCCTCTCTGGGGCACCTGGTGCTGGCCACTGTCGGCAGACAGGATACTGGGCTAGATGGACCTTTGGTCTGACCCAGTACGGCCATTCTTATGTTCTTAAAACACTCGGACCCTTCATTATCAGCATTTCTATTATATTTAACATGTTTAAAGTACAATGATCACCTGTATGCTTTGTGGGAAATTGACTGGTGTTGCTCTACAGTGCTGGGCAAATCCCTGAGCCTCTTCTTGTGCCTTTAAATGCTCTGCCCAAGTAAAAGGTTGGGAAGATGTGAATAGAAGTCGAGTTTTAATACTCCAGTCTGCAGGAAATTCTGTGCTTGGTGAGGAGGTAGCATCAGGTATGGAAACAGGTAAATGAAGATCCTTACAAAATAGAAATAATGTAAAGTCAAAATACAACAAATATATTTTTCATCTAAAAACCGCATCAGCCAGTGTTTTTTTGGAAAGCACACAGACACTTATAGTTCAAGGCATAAGTCAACCACTGACAAAGGTTAGGGGAATTTTATTTCTCTGGGAAAAAGATGTTTCATGGTGGGCCATGCTGGGGTTTCTTGCACTTTTATGTAATACACATGTTGATAGCAAGCATATAGGATACAGGAATTGATGAACTACCAATAAGAATGTAGGAATTTTCTTATCTGTTATCTTAGCTCTGGGATACAGTAGCCGATGCAAAGAAAGCATGGAAGTCCTTGAAAAAAAACCCCTTTTGCCTTTATTGCACTGGACAGAAGCATTACTTACACAATTATTGCTACAATAGGAAATATAACAGTGCCTGGAACTCAGTCATTGTAAAGGAACACAAATGTGAGATCGAAACTGTTCTGTACAGTTTGCAAATACCTTAAACTGTTAATATTTATGACAATATTAGGGGGAAAAAAGTACTTTGTATATCAGTTTATATTCAAATGCACTAGCCAAAAAAATCACAGTTTAGAGTCATAATCACTGTCCAGCTCTTATATATAGAATTACACAATGCTATAGTATTTGGAAGTCTCAGAGTGTAGTCTGTAAGGATATGTCTACACTTGCTCCCTAGTCCGAACCAGGGATGCAAATGTAGCATACCGAAGCTGCTAATGAAGCGCGGGATTTAAATATCCCGCGCTTGATTAGCATATTCACGTCCGGTCGCCATTTTAAAAATCCACTAGTCCGAATTAACTCGTGTAGATGCGGTATTCCGAAAGAAACCCCTTCCCTCGGATTAACAGTTACTCCAGGAGACAGTAACAGTAACTGTTACTCCTGGAGTAACTGTTAATCCGAGGGAAGGGGTTTCTTTCGGAATACCGCATCTACACGAGTTAATTCGGACTAGTGGATTTTTAAAATGGCGACCGGACGCGAATATGCTAATCAAGCGCGGGATATTTAAATCCCGCGCTTCATTAGCAGCTTCGGTATGCTACATTTGCATCCCTGGTTCGGACTAGGGAGCAAGTGTAGACATACCCTAACTTTAAAAATGAGTAGTCGTGTGGCACCTTTGGGTGCATCTACACTGCACTGTAATTTGAAATAAGATATGCAAATAGTGTATCTTATTTTGATGCTATTTCAAAATAGCTTGTTTCACCATTTGGTGCTGTCTACACTGCAAAATTTTGAAATAAAGCACTATTCCGAAACGTTCCTTATTCCACATGGAATGAGGTTTACAGGGATGTTGGAATAGCGAGCCCGAAATAATGAGCTTGCTCCGAAGACATGAGATAGCTATTTTGGGATACTCCGGTATCTAGAAATAGCATTGCAATGTAGACGTACCCTATGAGGCTAACAAAAATACATATAGTATCATGGGCTTTTGTGGGTAAGACCCACTTCATCAGATGAGTTGGACACTGGAGGAGGTTTTCATCCAAATAAAAACAAGTTGCTTTCACTGAGTTTCTAAGAGCCTTGTCCATGTATTTCTGTTGCTTTTTAAAAAAAATATTATGAAGATCTGAGTTGAAGATACGAATTCCATGCCAGATCAGACCAGTGGTCCATCTAAGCTAGACACCATTGTTAGTGACTAGAAAGTACCAAATGCTTCACAGGAGGTGCGAGAAATCCTTTAGGGCATTGGTTCTCAGACTGGGGTCTGCAGACCTCTGGGAGTCTGTGAGAATACTCCAGGGAGTCCGCGAGTCCACGGATTAATCCCCCCCTCCCAGCACCTTCTGCACACTACAGAGCAGCTGTTCAGCAGTGCGTAGAAGGTGCTGGGAGGGAAGAGGAAGAGCAGGGAAGGGTCACACTCGGGGAGGGGGTGGTAAGGGGCAGAGAAGAGGACAGACTGGGTGGTGGGGCCTTATGGGAAGGGGTAGAGGGGTGTGTGGCCTGATGCAGGGGTTGAGCATCACCAGGGGAATATTAGAAGCTGACCTGGGGTCAATAAAAATGTTTAAATCAAACTGGGGGTCTCTGAGTTGCTAAAGTTTAAGAACTGCTGCTTTAGGCAGTAAAGGGATAACTGTCCTCTTCGTGAAAGTTTCTTCCTAACCCCAGATACAAGGTGGCTGAAATGTAGATTTTGATGGTCAACTTGAAATCTAGAGTTACAAGGTTGGTGAGGGTATATTTTATTGGACCAACTTATGCTGGTGAGACACAAACTTTCAAGCTTACACAAAGCTCTTCTTAATCTAAAAGAGCTTGGTGTAAGCACCTTACAAACAGAAGTTAGCCCAATAAAGGGTATTACCTTGCCCACTTTGTCTAATATCCTGGTACCAACATAGCTACAACACTCTACACAACTTGAGATCTAGTCAGCTTCAAAAAGTTAGTTTCAGAAATTACTGCGTAAGTCCTTTATTTTTTTTTAGGGGGTTCTCTCTCTTTTGTGACAGCACTGAAAGACTTATAGGGACATCAGTGGAAATAAATAGCTTTATAGTCTGCTTGTATATTCATTATAATTTTTGTGAGAGGCACAAAATAAACCAATTGAAAAAATGTTCTAACCTCTGTTACAGAAATTTTGTGTGTGTCAAGTAACAGTAGTAAAGACTTCACACAAAATATGATTTTTAAGTTGGTGTCAACTTAACACTGAACTTCAAGGCATTTTAAGATGTTTTACAATTGTAACATTCTAGTAAAATCTAGGTGACACTGAACAGCAAGCTTAAAAAAGACAAAAGTTAAACTATTTGTGCACGATGAAATGTTAAACACCCCAAAAAGCTATATTTATGGATTCCTACATTGGTTAATGGAGTACCATCTGCTATTTCAGGACACTCTTCTTTCCAGGTGGATTTATTTTCTTGAAGAGGATCTAAAAACTAAAAGAAAGAAAGAAAGTTATTAACTTAATCTAAAGTACAACACAAACTGAGAATTATATTAACAACTTAATTTTAAGGTTGATCTTTAAGTGTAATTGTAAGAAGGATTTTAAACTGACCATCATCAATGTCACGTAGTAGAATACTTCACCCTTTTGGTGGCATCAATTAAAAGTCATTTTGCAGATGTACATACATTTGTAACTTTAGTGATTTTCTTGGACTGAATTTCAAATGCACTGGAAAGCTTAGGCTCTCAAGAGTCCCTTTCTTCAGCAAAATAAAAAACGCACTACTGAATACTATCTTCCGTTGTGTTAGTATAGTATGGAGCATACTAAATTAGAGCAACCAGCAAATTTTCATGCTGGACCTTAAATTGTTTTATAACAGAGAACTGCATTCCCTACCACCTCCACACCTTAACAAATAAAGCAGTGGAACCTCCTTCTCCCTAAGAAAAAGCTTTTCTTAAACTGTATAGAAGTGGCTTTAATTCTACATATGACTGAAAGTAAAAAGCCTTCTAAGTAGTTACTGCACTAGAAACTTCTCCAACAGTTAGTCCTCATAGATCATGTGGGGGGATGGGTGGGGGGAGAGATTAGATTTGCAGATTCTAATAATCTGAAAAGACACCAGACACAGTGTTAATTCCAATAGAAGAATATATTTATCTCCCCTTCTGGAATTCCACTGGGTGCAGGGATATATAGTGATTTAAACTGGTTGACAACTTTTTGTCCATGAGTTTTCTGCCTCCTGAGGGTTTTTTTTGTTTGTTTTTCTTCGTCCTGTTCTCTAGCCTACCAAAAACAAAGTGGCTTTGACTGAAATTTTTTAAAAAGGACAAAAGCAACTCATTTTTCTTCCCCTTAGTGAGAGGCAAAAAGAAAATTCCAACTAGGTATGGCACAGTATTTACTGATCCAGGAAAAATTCAATATGCCTTAAACTAGGAATATCATCTTATATTTACATATTCAAACTGTGATTACACAAATCAATACATTAATTTAGGGTTGTCCGAATAAAAAGTAAAACTGCAATGGATGGATGTAATTATAATACTGATGGTCAGAATGTCTGTATGATTTTGGTTTGGTATTTTCTAGAAGAGGAAGTTCTTCTACCTGTCCATTCATCTTTCAATATTACATAAAGAAGTAAAAACATCTAATTATACGAAAATGGTGATAATGGAGAGCTGTAGGCTTGAAGCATTAAGCATCCAGAAGCATGCAGTTTCAGAGTACCCCATTAAGATCCATCTGGCTTTCTGAGCTTGTTCCTCATTTAAAAATGGATGTATCCAAAGTTTGAAGAGATTCATTCTATGCTTGCCGAATGAACTTGCAGGACACTTATGCAATTGTTTTTCCGTTTCCTGGTTTAAACTGGATTTAGGTTGGTATTCATCAGCTCCCTGTTTTAAACTAGTTTTTCCTGTGAAATTGCCAGTGATGATTCTAAGCCCACTCCACTCTGCCCCCAACCCCCTAGGAGAAGGGACATTTTTACAAAAATAAAGACATTTCAATCAACTCCAGAGCTTTTGGTAATTCCTAGCTTTATTATCAGCAGATCTGAAAGGATCTCTCTACCCGGTCATAGATGACAAGTGGCGCAGCCGAGCGTCAGCTGGCTCGAGCAGGAGTGGATCGTTTGGGGTTGGGCTGCTCTGGGATACTCCTCCCCCACAGACCAGGTTTCAAGATCCCGGGCTCCAGTCTAAGTATCTACACGGCAATTTTGCAGCCCCAGCGAACACAGACCCATTCGGGATCGTCTGCTGCAGCGTAGACCTAGCCAAGTGCTCTGCAAGGCTCCGGCTCCCCCACCCCAGCGAGGGGAACGCACCAGGCGGGACAGTGACAGCAGCGGTCCCCTATCAGGCCAGTGGCAGAGCCCGGTCTCCTGCGCCCCAGCCCACGGGGCTCTCTCTGCCCGCTAGCGCGCCAGCCCTGCCCCCATTAGGGCGGGGGGCGCGGTCCCTGTAGCGCGGGCGGGTCGGTACCTGCCAGAGGGAGCGTCTGGGGGCCTGGCTCCCCGGCGGGGGCCGCTGCTCCTGGAGCTCGGAGGATCCCGGGGGCCGGGGCGGGGCGGTGCCGGGCCGCGGCGCGTTGTCCAGGCTGGAGAAGGGGTTGCGCCGGCCGGGCCCGGGGAAAGGGCGCGGGGCGGGGGCGGGGGCCGGGTCCGCCCGGAGACAGGGCGGGGAGGCGGCCTCGCTTCTCCGGGCCCTTTTCCGCTTCAGCCGCAGCGTCTCCGGCGGCCTCTTGAAGCCGGGCGAGTAGCCGGGCACCGCGGCGCACATGGCTGGGCTGGGCTGGGCTGGGCGCTGGCGGCGGGAGCCGGGCTCCGCGCTCCGAATTCTGGCGCGCAACCGCAGCGAGCCCCGCCCCGGGGCGGGCCAGCGCCTCCGAGCCTCTCCCCGGCGCTGCTGCTGCAGAGGGGCCCCCGAGGCTCCTCAGGCTGAGCGGCTCTGTCAGCCACGTTCTGCCTCCGGCAGCCAGCGGTAGCAGTGCCCTGACAGTTTTCTTTGCACCCATCAGATTTAGAGGCTCGCCCGAGTAAGGCGGACAGTATCGCTCTCCCCCCCCCCCCCCCAAAACTGGAACCTTGCACACACTCATGCCATCTGCATGCATGACGTACACTACTTATATGTGCACCCTATTTAGCTGACATCCATATAGATATAGATATGCGCGCGCGCACACACACCCCTCCACCCACCCCTTATGCACAATGTACAGCACGACTACAACACGTCACCCCCGGCCCATTTGTTTGCGGGCCACGTGCACTTTGGGTTTACGCGGACTCAACGCGCAGCCTGCAAGTAGGCGCGGAAACAAAAAAGTAGCCAACAGAATGGTCTGCTGTTGATACGCGCTTTAGTAGTTAAAGTCCTGGACTGGCATTGCTCATTAAAAGTGCTGTCCTATGGGTTTAAATTGGATAACTATTGCATTGTATTAGTATCAGCAGAACTGACTTAAATGGGGCCTGCATGTTGTATAGTCTTGCCCTAATCTTTGTATTCATGCCCATCAGTGTGAAAGAACCTGTTTGCATGCAACCAGACTTAAGTTGTGGCCCTTGGCAGGTGCTGTGAGCATCATTGTGGGCCCCGGAGCTTCCAAAGTGGAGTAGTCCTGATGTACAGCATACACACATTCTATCAAACTGACACTCCTATTAAACTCATGGTATGCACAGTACTATTACCACACCTGCATCTCTCACCAGTCCTGGCCTGATGGGGGTATGAGAAGTCTTTCCCTTCACTGCAAATACTATTCACAAAAGGGGTAAAATATAATTAGAATGATTTCCAGAAAATATGTGTAGTTTGAAACTGGAATCAGTCTCTACCTTTATCCTCTTTACCTGAAGGGAGTGCTGTAGGACTGATGTCAAAACTGGAAAGCCAAAAAAGTTAAAAGCACAAAGGTGCTGTTTTGAAACAATGCTCAGGCGACTGCTACATTTATCTGATATGCAAATAAAATGGTTGGCCAGGCATACACAACAGCAGTAGTTATCTGATAATATGAATATGAAAAATTTCAATGCTTGAAACATGAGGAGCAGATGGTGAGCTCAATAAAGCTTTAGAAAAAAGGTCCAGTACCCACATCAAGCATCATGGAAAACTGTTATCTAAGATACAGGGAAAAGATGATCTGCCAGATATTAAGATAGGAGGGTATACATTTGTGTTCTTATATTATACAACCACAGGGTGTAGGTAGAGGCTTAGTAGAAACTGTTTACTCCTCCCTTTGCTTGTCATGTATGTACTGGTACTCAAAGGGGTGCCTCCGTCCCAACACAAGTGATTTTCATCTGCTTGTTACTCCCAGGCATTTCTCTGACTCTAGAATACATTACAAAACTGCACCATTCCCCCACTCCAAACACTCCAGTGCTGAGTCCAACCAACATTTTTAAATGATCTCCTTAAAGATATTAGGAAAACAGAGTAACCTGCTCATGGAAAAAAATGTGTATATTAGAACAAGACAGAAAAAAAATAATCTTTATTTCAAGATATATCACAGCCACTAATTACAGGCTATTTACAGAAACCTGTAAGATTACTATTAGAATGGTATATGCTGAAAGAATGTTATAGAATCAAAGAACTGGAACAGGGGTGGCAGGTTTGTATAATTTCTGGTGGTGCCCAGAATGGGTCTAGTCCCCCTCCACGCGCCCTGTAAGCCGATATATATTTTATTAAATAATGTAAAAATGGACTGGAAACCGTAAGCATTTAACAGTTTCCCTTTATTGCACAATATCACTATTGTAAGAAAAAATTTAACTAAGAATATCAACATTATTAATACTCTTGAATATGGAAACAACCACGCACTCTGATCAATAACCCTCAAAAGCGAATACTTTCTAAAATTAAAACAAATATAGCATTGTGGATTCCATTGTGCATCAAATATATTATACTATATTTTGTTGTACCTGTTGTGATGAAGTGGGAATGTTCTTAATGTTTTCTCTGATGGACACATGACCAGAAGTAAAGTCCCCTCTCTAAGGACTTTTCCCACCATCCTCCTACCAATAGGGATTAGTTTGGCCCCCACCAAACCCCCCTCATGCAACTATCCTGCAATTGCATTAACCCACTGGCTACGTCTACACTGGCATGATCTTGCGCAAAAACTCTTTAGCGCAAGAGCTCTTGTGTTAAAGTAGTTGTGCAAGAGAGCATCTACACTGGCATGTGCTTTTGCGCAAGAGCATCCGTGCCAGTGTAGATGCTCTCTTGCGCAAGAAAGCTCTGATGGCCATTTTAACCATAGGGCTTTCTTGCGCAAGAAATTCATGTTGCCTGTCTACACTGGCCTCTTGCGCAAGAACAGTTGCACAAAAGGGCTTATTCCTGAGCGGGAGCATCATAGTTCTTGCGCAAGAAGCCCTGATTTCATACATTAGAACATCAGTGTACTTGCATAAGAACACATGGCCAGTGTAGACAGGCAGCAAGTTTTTGCGCAAGAGCGGCTGCTTTGGCGCAAGATTGCGCCAATGTAGACACAGCCACTGTGTGTGACATTAACTCGGGGGCGGAGAGGCTGGGGGAAGTGTTCTCTCTAAGAGTTTCCTCCCATGAGCAGAATGAATTTTGTGTTGTGCACCAGTACTGAGTTCATGTGGCTTGTTTGGATGTGCCACTGTGGCACCCAAGTTATTAATAAATATCTTATAAACCTCTACCCTTTCCCTCTACTGCTATGTCTCCTCCCCTTGCTCCATCAGCTCCCCTGGTGCCTGCTGCCCCCCAACCCCTCACCCTCCTCTGCTGTCCTGACTCGGACTCCTGCCCTTTTCACTGCCCTCAGCCCTCCTGAGACCTGCCCCCCTCCACCAGCCCTTCTCTTCCCCCTGTGCCCACTCCTTTAGTAGCCCCACTCTGATCATGTGAGCTACCCCTCCTCATCCCCTCTCCTAAAACCTTCCTCTACACACCTCCCCTGCCTCTCTCCTCTGGTGCTAGTCCCTCCCCTGCAGGTGTCTGCCCTTCTGCTTCACCCCCAGAATCCCCTGGCACCTGCACCTTCTCTTACCCCTGCACCCTCCTGGTGCCCCCCCTTCCCTCACTGCCCCTGCCCCCTTTGCCCTCTTTTTCCCTGATGCCCACCCCCTCATCACCCTCTGCCCCCCGTCCCCCTTATGCCCCTGTGCCCTCACACATGACTTGCTCCATCCCCACCTTCCTCATGCCCACCCCTCCTTTCAAGCCTTCTCCCAGCACCCAATGCCCTTACCCCCTCTAGCCCCCCAATGCCCTTACCCTCCCCTCTCCCAGCATCACCCTGTCCCCCCTCCCACTGACATCTCCCCTCCTGCCCTTTTCCTCAGTCTCCACTTGGCCACCTGGCATTTGTCTCTCCTCCACCCTGTCCCTTAGTACCTTCCCTTTTCTTCTCCTGACCTGCCCCCCTCCCCTCAGCACAAACCCCTTCCTCTCCCACCCCTTCTCCCTATTTTTCCCCCTCCCCACCCCACCTTCTTCCTTCCAGTTTGCAGTGCTGGAGTCTGTGATCGGGCCTCAGCTGCTTCTGGGGTTCCAGACCACTTGCCGGGCCTGGAGCTGGGTTGCGTGGTACAACACTGGGCCGTGCAGTTTTAAAGGCCCGGGCCGTGACATCACACCACACCTGGGCGTCTCCCCTCTCAGCTGTTGCGCGGCATTTCAGCCCATCGCACATGCGCTCCCTCTGCCCCACAGTGCCCCCTGCCGGGGAATTTAAAGTGCGGGGCTGTGGCGCCTCATCATAATCCCCCTCCTCCTCCAGCAGCCACCAGCCAGCCCTTCGGAGTATGGCCCCCCGTGAAATTCCCGGTGTCCTGCCGGGCCAGTCCGCCCCTGTTGCCTCCTCCCCCTCCTGAGTGTTCAGCCTGCTGCTGGCGTCTCTTGTTGCCAGAGGCAGCAGCAGCTGGCAACGTGCGCAGGCAAGTAGGCAAGGGAGAGCTGTGCGCAGCTTTCATTCCGGCAGGGATGCTCTGGGGCCGGGAGGAGAGGGGGGGCCTGCTGCAGGCCGGGCTGGGGGAGAGACCAAGCTCCAAATATTGGTGGAGCAGGGCCCCTGGCTCTGAATATTCCTGGAGTATGGGCACCATGAGCCCATATAACTTGCAGCCTATGAACTGGAAGGAACCTCAAGAGGTCAAGTCCTGGCTCCTGCACTCATGGTAGGACCAAGCACCATCTAGACCAGTGGTCTCCAACCTTTTTAAACTCAAGATCACTTTTAAAATGTCAGGGTAAGCCAAGATCTACCCCATCCCTTCCCCCAACCTCCACCTCTTCTTGGAGGCCCCACCCTCTCCATCACTTGCTGTTCCCAGCCCTTACTCATTCACACTGGGTTGAAGCAGGAGGTGCTGGCTCTGGGGTGGGAACGAGGGATTTGGGTGTGGGAAGGGGTGAGAGGTGCAAGCTTTGGGGGTGGGAATTTAGGTACTGGAGGATGTGGAAAAAGGGGATGCTGGTTCATGGTGGGGGCTCCAGGCTGGAGAGTGTTTGGGTCAGGTTGGTGGATGTAGGGGTGCAGGAGTTTGGGATGGAGTGTATGAGGAGCTCAGAGAAGGCCAGTTGGGAGTATGATGGGCTCAGAACACAGATTTGCAGTGTCTGGATGGTGTAGGAATGTTGTGGCAGAAGACTTAGGGATGTGGGGATACAGGAGTTTGGGGATGTGAGGGGCTTAGGACAGAGGGTTCAGGTGTATGATGGCCTCAGGGTTGGGGTCTGTGGGGGGGGGTGCAAGAGTGTTAAGATGCTGCAGCCAGATGGGGGCTTGGCCCCAATTAGGCGCTAGTTGGCCAGGCTTCATTTTTAAATAAAATATTATGTCCAACACAAAATGTTTCAGAATTGTCTTTAGTCATGAGAGGGGCAGGGAACCTGTTTTGGGTTGGGGGTCACGCACAGAAAAAAATCAGTCAGGACCACACAAGTGAGATGCAAAAAACCAATCCCTCCAAACCCCACTGATGTGGCCCCAACTGAGACATCTCGCTCCCCTGGTACTCCAGCCCCATATGGGGGGAGGGTAGGTAGGACTGAGGTTCAAATCCTCAGGCCAGATTAACTCTTCTGGGGTTCCAGGGTTAGTGGAATTTATGGGCCCTTCTATGCTGCGGTAGGGCCAAAAATGAGGGATCTAGTGTGCGGGACAGGGCTGCCAGTGAGTGAGATAGGGATAGGGGAGGGGGCAGAATCTGGGTGGAAAATAGGGTACAGGAGCAAGCTGGTGTCTGGCCAAGAGGGAGGGGGCAGGAGTAGGGTGCTGGTGGGTGTCTGGCCAGGAGGCAGGGTGCCGGTGGGGGTCTGGCCAGGGGGTAGGGTGCTGGTGGGGGGTGGGGCAAGTGGGAGTCTGGCTAGGGGGTAGGGACTGGTGGGTGTCTGGCCAGGAGGCAGGGGTGAGGTGCTGGAGGGTGTCTGGCCAAGGGGCAAGGGCAGGGCACTGGCTGGGGGTCTGGCCAGGGAGTAGGGTGCAAGTAGGGGCCAGCACAGGGGGAAGGGTGCTGGTGGGGGTCTGGCCAGGGCACAAGGTACTGGGGCAGGTGGGAGACTGGCCAGGGTGCTGGTGGGAGCTGGGGCAGGTTACTCATGGGGGCCTGGGCAGAGGGAGGGGCAGAATGCTGTTGAGGGGTGTCTGGCCAGGGGGTGGGGAAAGAACAGCTTGGCTGGTACCTGGAGATCCCGCAGTGCGTGCTGCTCCTCTGGTCTGGTCTGGTGTGCAGCCGGAGACTTCCTTCCCCCTGCTGCCTTCCTGCGGCAGCGGCGGTGGTGTCTAGGGCTGCGCGCTGAAGCCCGCATCTCAGGAAGCACGAAGGCTGCTCCTCTCTTCCCCAAACAGCCAGTGTGCTTCCTGAGAAGTTGGATCTGGCGTGCAGCCAGGGACTTCCTTTCCCCTGCTGCCTTTCTGCATGGGGCGGGGGGGGGTCCCACAGCCTGGGACTTCCCCTCCCTCCCACCGCCGGCACAGGAAGGCAGGCAGCAGAGGGAAGGAAGTCCCCGGCTGTGCACCAGACCCAGCTTTTTAGGAAGCACGATGGCTGTTTGGAGGAGGGGAAGGAGCAGCCCGCATGCTTCCTAAGATGCTGGGTCTGGCGCCCAGCCACGGGACTTCTCTCCCCAGGCTGCAGGAAGCCAGTGCCACCTCCATATTCATAGGAGGTAGCACCAGAGCGGGCTACTTCTTGGGGGTGCGGAGAATGCTGAGGGGGGAGGGGAGACCTGGAATGCCTTGCGATTGACTGGTTGTGCCCCCAAAATTGACCAGTCGATCACGATCAAAGGGGTGGAGATCATAGATCTAGACCATCCCTGACTGGTGTTTGTCTAACCTGCTCTTAAAAATTTCCAATGATAGGGATTCCACAACCACCTAGGCAATTTATTCCAGTGGTTAACCACCCTGACAATTAGGAATTTTTCCACTGATATCCAGTCTAAACTGCCCTTTCTGCAATTTAAACATATTGTTTCTTGTCCTACCATCAGAAATTAAAGAGAATACTTTTTCCCTCTCTCCTCCATGTACAATCTTTTAAAGCTGTTATGTCTCCTGTCAGTCTTCTCTTTTCCATACTAAACAAATCCAGTTCTTTCCATCTTACCTCATAAAGGTCTAGAAACCATGACCTAATCATTTTTGTTGCTCTTCTCTGGACTTTTTCCAATGTGTCTACATCTTTCCTGAAATGTGGCACCCAGAACTGGACACAGTACTTCAATTGAAACCTAATCAGCACAGAGTAGAGCAGAATTATTTTTTGTGTCCTGCTTACCATACGCCTCCTAATTAGAAAAAGCATGCAGTACAGCAGAATTACTTCTCATGTCTTGCTAACACTCCTTTTATCTACAGGGATGGAACAGGGAGGAGCGTTTCATATTTGGACCTTGTCTATACAAGTGATTTTCCTGGCATTAGTCTAGTACTGGTGCCATTGCACTGTTGTCGATGGAGCTGGTATAGACCTGGTGCAGATAATTTTTATCACCATGTCAAAAAACCTACAGCCATCTAGTGATTGAGGCTATGTCTACACTGCAGAGCTTTTCCGGGATACCAGAAGAATCCTGGAAAAGTTCTGCCGCGTCCAAGGAACGCTTTTGCTTTTTCAGAACAGTTTCCAAAAGAGCAGATGCGTTCTTTCAGCATCCCTGTATTCTTCATTGTATAAGGAATAAGGGCTGTTCTGAAAGAGGAGGTTTTTCTGAAATTTGGCCCTGTGTAGATGGGCCAAATTTAGGAAAAGCAGTTTTCGGGAAAAAAAAAAAAAAAAGCCGAAAAAGATACACAAATTGTGGTTTGCAATTTGAGTATCTTTTTCCGATAGAACTTTGCAGTCTAAACAGTGTGAGGCTGCCACTCCTTTGGCTGGAGTAAAGCATGTGTGTCGTCTTGACCAAAGCTGTTAGTGGAATATCCAAAGTGGATGCCATTCTGATTATCCTCTCTTAGAAGGCCCTAAGGAGTGAAGAAAGCAGTCAAACCAGCCTTATCAGGAGCTGATGCACTCTTCCTTCAACTTTCCTTACTCCTCATGGAAGCAGGACTACCGGCATTGATCGAAGCTCCCTGCTCAGTTCGAATTAGCGTGTCTTCACTAGACCCGCTAATTTGAACCCTGGAAGTTTGACAGCAGCAGCTTCAATCTTCTCTGTAATGTAAACATACCCAAAGAGATCAATGCCTTTGTAATTTTATATGTATGTTCTGCATGAAACAGCACCTATTCTCAGGCTTGCATTAGCACCAACGGAAAACTGAATTTTTTTTCATACTTCTTAGAATCTGCATTATATGATTTACTGACGACATGGATAGTCCCAATGTCTAGAACATAGCACACCAAAATAAACTGACATACTGTTGAAGCAGAAATAAAAGGTGGGTGATGATAATTTATTGGACCAAATTCTGTTGGAGAGGTGCTTGATCTTACACAGAGCTCTTCTTCAGGTCTGGGGGTGGATACGGGGAGGGGGAATCCCCAGATTTGAAAGAGAGATCTGTATAAGCTTGAAAGTTTGTTTCTTTCACCAACAGAAGTTAGCCCAAGAAAAGACGTTACCTCACCAGCCCTATCTCTCTAATATCCTGGGATGAACATGGCGACAACATTACATACGGTTATTCAGGATGATATCCAACAATGTAGTCCCTAGTCTTCAAAATACTAGTTCTCATAGTTTGAGCTATTCCCCCCAATAGTGATATTTAGATTAATAGAACAGTTGGAGACAGTGTGGTTCAGATCTCAAGTAGTAACAAGCAAAGAAGCTGTATGCTTCATTGAAAAAAATGTAGTTTTTCCCTTGAGGATATATCCTGGAGTGTGTGGTGGTGAAAAGGAGGATGGCATTAGATAAGCTGGTCTCATTAAATTAGTGTATGACTAGTTAAGCTTAAAGAGCAGAAGTGAAAGCGTGCAAATGAAACAAAGTAGGTGTTTTAGGAAGGATGCTAGAGATGGAAATCCACTTTAGCCATATAAAAAGAAACAAATATACGTACAACAAAGTGCATTGAACATTAATATGAATTGAACACTAAAACAAAAGGCTGATCTCATATCTGTGTAATCTTTCAATCACATTTGTCTATCAATTTTATAGCTATATAAAAGTGTGATATTATGAAATGGTCATAGAATAGTAATTCAAATCTTAAAAGCACACAATAAGCTTGAAAATCAATCAAATTGAGAAAAACTGTTAAAAGTGGTGCCTCTTCCTAGAATCCCCTGGTACAATCAATTTTGCTGGTTTTACAACTATATTTTCCCTGTTTTTTCTAATAATATTTTTCTCTCCTATTTAAAAAGAGACTGAAGCAGACGACTCAGGTGCTATCAAATGCAAGCAAAAAAAAAAAAAATCTGAACAAGCAGAAAAAAATATTTGTTCTCCAACCCCAAAACAATCTTAAAATGTTACTTATAACACTAACAGGAGGGAAAAATCAGACAGATGTGATTTTTAAGTTAATGGTGTCTCCGTAAAGTTGCTGATGGAAACGTTCTATTAGATTTGATAAAGGGAAACTAAACATCTCAGTACCAAAAACTTCCCAGACCATTTACCCGGATATCTTCAGACACAGTTACAGAACTATTTGAAGCTGAAAACCAATTTACTTCTCAAATATGTTACATATCTTTGTCTTTCACAGTCTTTGAAACAAGAAATTGTGCTTCAGAATTGGATAACTTGTCTTTTTCTTGCTTGATTCTTCTGAACGATTTCCATAGAAACTTTGGCTTCATACAATGGGACTGGTTCATCCAACTGAGGCCTAAAAGTGAGCAATCTGTCAGAAGTGTCTGGTGTGCATGCTCTCAGATAAATAAGAAACATTCCAAGATTATTGCAGTAGACTTTACTTTTTACTATGTCAACTTTACTTCTTAAACAAAATAAACATTTTACAGCTCTGCTAGGATCCCAGGAAGAACTGCAGAGCTGTAAAGTAATCAGAAAATAGAAGTTTAATTCAAGATATGCTGATTTTATTTTGGCTTTTTGGTGGGTGAAAGAGCTGCTCTTTCCACTCTTTGTATAAACTGTGAGAATCGCCCTTTTCCCCACTTATAGCAGCCTCAAATTTTATTGATGCCATCATTTGTTTGGCAGGAAAACTAGAAAGATTTCCATTTCAAGCCAATAACACTCTACAATCATATAGGGTGCGTCTACGCTGCACCATTATTTTGAGATAAACTAGCATTATTTTGAAATAACAATGAGAGCATCTACACAGCCATTCCGTTATTTCAAAATAATTTCAAAACAACAGATGGCTTATTCCGAAATGTGTAAACCTCAGTCTACAAGGAATAATGCCTATTCCGAAATAGCTATTTCGAAATAAGGCATGTGCAGACACTCCACTGCTGCTATGTCGAAACAGCCCCTCACGAGTCATTCTAAGTTATTCTTCCCCAGTGCCTCCTGGGGCTCAAAATCAATATAGCACATCTACATTAGGGAAAACTGCCTCGGACTAATTTTGAGGCTTCCCTGCACTGTAGGGCTATGTCTACACTGGCGGGTTATTGCACAAGAACGGCCGTTTTTCCGCAGAGCGTCCACACTGCCCACTCACTCTTGCGCAAGAAGATTTACAGTACGGCGTGGTAAGAGAGGGCTTCGTGCACAAGAGCTACGCTCTCTTCTAACAGGTGTAAGCTCTGTTGCACAAGAGCTCTTGCGCAAGAGGGCAGTGTGGACGCACGGCAGGGGTTTCTTGCACAAGAAAGCCTATGGCGAAAATGGCCATCAGAGCTTTCTTGCACAAGAGAGCATCCACACTGCCATGGATGCTCTTGCGCAAAAGCACAGCTCGCACATGGCAGTGTGGATGTGTTCCTGCGCATGAGTTCTTGCACAAGAACACTTGCGCAAGATGTTCTTGCGCAAGAAGCCGCCAGTGTAGACATAGCCAAGATGTTCTATTTTGGAATAACTATTCCGGAATAGCTCATTTCAAAGTAAGTTTGCAGTACCCATACTGTTAAACACTACAAGGTATCCTCTCCCCACAAGCAAAGAATGTTCTATTTCTGTTGGATTTCAAAATAGTGTTGATCCAAAGGACAGAAAAAACAGGAATTGGACACAATTCTTCCATGTGGTACTGCAGCAGGCTAATTACCTTGATGTATCATAAATAGTTTCATATAAATTGTTCAGGAGAATTTCTCTCATAATGTAGCACTTTAAGTTAACAGTATAGGTGATGAGTATTCTGAAGAATAGTTATTTCTCAGAGTAAAACTCAATATTAATCAGAGTTTGTTTTCACTGTGATACATCTCTTACCTGAAAATACTATTTGATAACTTCTCCATTATATCTTCTAAGATACGTATCTGAGAGGGCGGTTAAGGTAACAATATATACATAAGTGGCTTATCCACACTGCTGCAGTCAAATTTTCTCTGGGCAGATACATCCATCTAGGCAGAGCTCTCAGGGCCAAGGGTTAGATGAGATGATTTAAACACTGAAAATAAAGTTAATCTGAGATCCATGTTTGATTATGTTACAACTATGCTTTCTAAAACAAAACAAACAAGAGAGGTAGACAAATGTATCCTACAACAAATACAACTGCCACAGTACCTAGCAGATCTAGTGCTGTAACAATTAAAAAAAATAAGTTTTAAATTATTTGTAACCACAGCACTAGTTACAATGCCCACCATTAAACAGACCATGTGGTTCCCACTCTTTACAGAATAAGTATGATAGATTTTGGTATGAGTTATTGTATGAATGATGGATAACTAGTTCTCAAAGGTAAAAATCAAGACACGCCTGGAAGAAGAAGAACATGTAAAGTAGAACATAGGGATTTCATAAACTCATAAGGGAATGCACATTATATAAATGCTTTGGACACTTCCAAGAAATCCTTTTTTTTTTTTTTAAACTAATCAGTATCACTCATGCCAATGGGGGAAAGAGGATTTTATTAAGACTGCTGCAGCTGTGCCACTGTAAGGTCTCCCATGTAGCCACTTTATGTTGGTGGAAGAGAGCTCTCTTGCTGGCTTAATTAAACCATCCCCAATGAACGGCAGTACCTATGCTGGTGGCTGAGTATCTCTGACTGACATAAAAGCATTAGTGTGGACAGCACTGTCTTTGACAAAAACATTGAAGACTAACACTATATCTATATGGACACTTTTTGTCAGTAAAACCCTGACAGTCACCAGAAAATTTAACCTGGCTTCATTTAATTTTAAAATGTAAGCCACTTCAATCTGATCCCCATGTGATCTCTTCTGGTGTCTTTTTCGGTAAAAAAATGTTCACAGATCACATAAATATGTGCAGTGTATCGAAAGAACAATTCAAGGTAAAGCTGTTATTCTGTTTGAACAACTTGTGGTAAACAAAGTATATTCTGTGATTATAGGACAGAATAAGAGAAAACAAAATAAATCCTCTGTGTTTAGTTTAAGAGATAAGAATACAAGTTGTATTTCTCAGACTTATTAGTCATTATTATAATCAGGAAATCTTATAGCGCTGTACTGAAGTGGAATGTCAACAAATAACTTTTAGAAAAAAAAGATATTCATGATTACTTGTTTCCCCACCCACATTACTGTTCATGTAGACAAGCCCTTTGGTGTGCTTAACTTTGATTAAACTATTGTGCAATTTAGTTGGGTGTGGGGAGGAGGAGACTTCCTTTGCCCCAAGAGTCTCTATGTAGTCAATTCCCTTTTAGAATGCAGAAACTTAATCTTTAAACTCCTTTTCTGCTGAATGGCAAAAATGATTTCAGCAGGTCTCTTGATCTACAGTGCTGGGCAGAAAAAAGGAAGAATCTTAAAACTATGGTTAAATTTGCAACGAAAGGTAGAGATAATGTTTTTATATAAAGAGCCACTCATCTCTCTACCAGCACGTACGCATGGGTGTGTACACATACAGAGTTTGCTCAACAGAATGTAGGTACATAGAATTTGCAAATAGGGTATGATTTCTTAAAAATATAGTCCTTGTGAAGACAAAAGCATAACAATGAGTTATTAAATATTTTAGTTTAGTCATTACAATGCAAAAGTTAAGATTTGTAGATGAAAAAAAATAATGCCTAGAAGAATGGAGAACAAATAATCCTGAAAATTTAAAAGCATAGACAAGATTTGATTTAAGGTGCCAGCTGGTTTAATTAAACACAACTACATTGTCTTCTATGGAGTTATGCGGATTTACACTGGTTGAGGATCAGGGCCCTAATATTTTACTCTCTTCAGAATATTTTGTTTTAGTTTTCTGTTCAGCTTTTTCCAAAGTAGAAACTTGGAGGGAATCAACATATAAAGTTTTGTCAAAACAATAATGAAACAATATATAAAAATTATATTAAAAATGGTTAGCATGTTTCTGGAGTAGCAAATATTTAACCACATGGTTAAAATTTACTACTTGCTTAGGTATTTTGTTAGAACAGGGTATATACTAGTAAGTTTCTCTTAATTTTTTCATCTCACAAGCAGATTACTGATTAGCATCTAAAATCATCATTAAAAGGATATAAAGATACTTCCCTTGTTGAACATTTGACAAATTCCATATTTCATCATTCAGAAAAGAGACTGTGGCTCCCTTAAGGAACAAGCAATGGCTATCTGGAGGGTCCAACTTAAAACAAATTAATGGAAACATCATTACATTTTCTCAAATGAAAATGAATTGGTGGATGATTGATTTATATTTACTGCTAAAAGATGAGGGGAAAACCCCTTCCAAGCCATCAGAAATTAACTGATTCATAATATTTACAAAAGTTTAATTTATTAAGAAATGGTACTTGTCTGACTGGCAAATCAGTTCAATATTCTGAGCCAAACAGAATGAAACCCTTCCATAATGGCATATCCATGCTATTATAGTGATTTCTTTTCTACACCATCACCACTGCTCCTACAAAATGACACAGTAATTTGTTATAGGACAGAAATAAAGATATTTGTTAATGTTGCAGAAGTACTTCCTGCTCTTTGGAAATAAACACCAAGATTTGTGTGAGTTTGTGCATGTGTGTGCACAAACTGATTGTATTTATTTTAGCAGTGGGAGAACATTCAGCTAATGGACAGTTAGTCTAATATAGCTCCTGTGGTTAAGAGTAAACTTGCAGTATTTGTGCCCTTACCTGGAGATTTTTTTCTGTGGTTACCCAGTGACCTCCAACACCAAGAAGTGTAATGATATCATGTTTGTGTGGCAGCAGTTGCTGTTTTAATGATGACTCGTATTCTTTACTGTATAATTTCACTTAAAAACAAACCAAACAAGGAATGCAATTTAAGTATGACTAAAAAAAAAAAAAACCCCAAACCCTCCCTCCCCCCAAAAAAACCAACATTTTATGTTCAGTTTCCACATTAGCAAAAAATATGTTTTGCAATAAAAAACAGAATCTCATGAAGATTTCTCAGGGAAAGCACGTGGCTTGGACATTTTAGACCTTCCTCATTCTTGTTTATACCATTCAGTCTTAAATTGACTCTAAATGTATTTTTATGCAGCAAACAACTGTTTTTGAGATACACAGTTTGCAAATCAGTATAGTAGAATACAGACAAAAACAGATGCTTGGCAGTGCTTAAATACAGCTTAAAATGTTTTTATGGAATTATATGCAAAAGCAGAACCCCTATGAAGCAATACCACTAACATTATTATATTTTCCTTTCAAAAAATTAGAGCTAAGTGGTAGTCTTTCTATATAGTCCCATAAATGCTTCAATTGCCATAAAACAGTAATACAGTCTGACAATTGTAAAGCAAGTAATATTCTCATCACAGGAGGCTTACTCACTTTCACTCTGGACTGTAATGCTCTTGCAAGGTGCTGACTGACCGCATTGGAGATATATGTCCTTTCTTTATCCACTAAACAACATAAACAATGGTAGTACAAATTTCTTCTATGCTGATTCCTGTTCAGCTATTTCAAACTGAACAAAGGTATCAGGCAGGATTTAGGGATGAATTTTATTTATTTTGATTATCAAACACCTCAGTTTTTGTCATCCAGCATCATATACTGTCCAGGAGAAATAAATGATTTGCAACAGAAGTAAGGAGTTTTATTTAAAAGTAATATAATTAGTAAAATGTTCACTTAACAACTAGCACTAACCTGAATGACTGCAATAGTATTAGACACTTCCAAAAAAGGTGATATGATCGCATACATGTAAGAAGGTCTGATATTCTACTCAGCAAAGGCACAAGTGCATTTCCACATTGTGTAAAAATAGACACAATCATTGTCTGTTATACAGGTGTGCTTTTAATTGACGTGTTTTGCAATTTGTCAAAAATAAAAATATCAAATACCACTCCGCAAAGCAATTCTGCAGCAGTTACAAACCTCCAGCATCTATGACAATATCTACTCCCAGCCCGCCTGTTTCCTCCATACAGCTTTCTGCCACATCAGTTTTGCCATTTGAGATGTCAATGACTCGAGCTAGACAGGAGAGGAAATTTGGTCAGTTAGAGTAAATGAATCTAGAAATTAAACCCAAAGCAGAACACATGCAAATAGAGTTTCTATTCTTTAAAATGAGCTATGAACAAAATTGCAGCAAAGCAAAGTCCAGCAGTTTCTATTCCCCAAATTATTCAAGATCTATGACAGACTTTACGAAAACCAAATAACTAAAGTATATTTAACAGTGTTTAACCTCAAAATGAAATACATACACAGTGTTTATGACAGGCAGCATAAAAGACATATATTAGTGATCTAAATTTGGTTATATGATTACTAGTAACATTTGAAAACCATAGCAAACAACCAAAAATTCTAGGATAACTAGTTATACTATAGAAGCAATATGGACTAGAACAGTGGTCTCCAAACTGTGCAGTATACCTCCCAGGGGGCACAAAGGAATGTTCAGGAGCATGCATCAGGATCCAGCCCAATCCCAATCCCATCTGCAGCCTTGGCTCCTGGCCCCATCCCAGCATGTGGAGGGAGGAGTATGGTCAGGTTCCATTATAGGTAAGATGGAGCGTCATGGAAAAAGTTTGGGGATCACTGGACTAGAGGAATGATCAGAAAAATCATTATTTTTAAATCACGGTTGTGTCATTGATTTGTTTGTGGGTTTGAGCAAGTCACGTCTCTCATTGCATCATTATCCTCATCTAAAATAACCTTGCAATAACAGTAATACTTAATTACTGACCTAACAGAAATGCTCTGAAGATTACGGTTAAATTTTTGTACCTAACATTAAGTAGGTTAAAACATAGTAACCAATATTGTATTGAAGAATGCTTTCTATGCTCTTTTCAAAGCTATATTGAAAAAAAAAGTGTTATATGGTTTATGTTGCACCAATTATCGAATAGCTATTTACTTACATTATGAAAGTAAGATCGAAATCTCTAATTCTAGTTGCTGGAAATCAAGAACAACTAGAATACAGAAATAGCCTATTTAAACTATTTTCCAGCTTGTTGAATAAAATATACATTTCTGGTTAAATAAGCTGCATCAATAAAGGTTTTGCACTTCAGCATATCTGAAACAATTACAAATAAACTTGGAGGTATAAATGCAAAACGTAAGAGATTAAACTAATTTTTGTAAAATAAGCGTACCAATTAAAGGTTGCCTCATGCCTTTTTGATATTAAGGAAGAAAAAAAAGGAGAAAAAAGTCAGAGAAGAATCTATGAAACAGACATTTAAAAGAGTCAGTAAGTGAAAAAACCAAACTTTGTTGGGAATTGTAATGAGGCAGAGCGGCCTCCCTTCAAGCTTGACGGTTAGTGAAAAATTGTTCACTTTCCCATTTTGACCATATAATTATAAAATAAATCAACTGGAATATAAACTTTGTACAGGTTACACTTCTCTAAACCAAGACTCTTTGATCCAGACCATGAATGTTCCAGGATCAGAGAGTCCTGGTGCACTGTAGGGGAGAAAGCAGGGAGCCCAGTGCGCTGCAGGGGGTGTATGCAGGTATGATGCAGTTGTGGAGGAGGGGCAGGAGCCCAGCATGCAGCCCAGATGGACTGCGGGTGAAGGGGGGGTAGGAGCCAGGGAAGCTCAGTGCATGGCCCAGATGGGCTACCCAGGGGAGCTAGGAAGCCCTGTGAAGCATCCGGGGGGGTGGGGATGACATCAAGGGGGCAGAAATTACCTCCCCAGACCTGCAAAAATCTCTCATTCAGGACCAGGGAGGTCCAATCTGTACTTACATTTTAGTATATAATATATAGAGCAGTATAAACAAGCCATTGTCTGTATTAGGGATGTTAAAATTAGATTAATCAACTAATCGAATAGTGTATGGAATTTCCATTGACTATTCAATTAGTTGATTAGAGTACTCCTGCTTTGAAATGTAGCAAGAACTGGCCTGGCTGTTGCTACATTTCAAAGGCGGAAGTGCTCGCTGCATTCTGTCTTTGAAATGCACAAGAGCCCTAGTAGTGGCTATTGTGCATTTCAAAGCTTGAAACACAGCATGGAGCCTGGAGCCACCCGGGAGTCCCCGCTGATCCCAGACTCCATGTGGCGCTTCCATTTTGAAATGCACAAGAGCCCCTGCTGCAATTCTTGTATATTTTGAAGTGGAAATACCACATGGAGCCTAGGCTCCACGCGGCATTTCAAAGTGGAAGAGCTGCATGGAGCCTGGGCCAGCCCCATGTGGTACTTCCACTTCGAAATGTACAAGAGCAGCAGCAGGGTCTCTTGTGCATTTCAAAGGTAGAATGCCAGTGCTGTGCCCCTGCCCCCTCCCACAGAGCTGGAGCTGGGGAACCCGCTTTTAAGCCACTGCCCCCCAACACCCTCTCCTCTACCCCCCTTGCTGCTCTTTCTGATAGAGGCAGCAAGGGGAGGGTGAGGGGGGGAGAGCGACTAGTCGATTAGCCACTTACATCCCTAGTCTGTATGAAATGTTATTATGTATAGACATCACTAGTGCTTTTAAAGTAGACTGTTGTAAGATGAGACAACTATTTAGATTAAATGATGTACCCACGGGAAGACCTCTAAGTACCCACAGGGGTATGTGTACCCTGGTTAAGAACCACTTTGCGAGAGTATCAGTTATTTCAGGGGATGCATCTTGGGTACCCTACTATTTCTTTCATTTATCAAAATGATGCCATAACTGACAGCACAATTCAACATGGTATAAACAGAAACAAGTATAAATCCTGTAACATATATATTTCAAAATTATTTATTTATTTTTTAAAAAGCAGACAATTGGTAACTCTGTTAAAATGTTAGGTGACAGTCTATTATTTTGAACCACTTTGTTCATATACAGAACATGTAATGAAATATTCAATGAACTATTAGAATTTTACACTTCAGGCCAATGTGTTCCATCTTCTAATTCAAATGTATTAGACACAACCTTGTATAAGCCCACTTCTTGCTGGCAAGGTGCAATAATAATTTTTCAATCACTGCAGACAAGGGTTATCTGTGTAATAAATCATTTTACAAAATCAAAAGGACCTCCATAGTTCACAGAAATTTTCAGCACAATCACATGAGCTGTATAGTAGCAATATATGGTTCTAACATTTTCAATATACCTTAGACAAGTCTTTAGTGTTTTCCTCCAGCTTCCACCTAACTTAATGGTGAGCAGTGAGTAATAGCAACACTTTTCATGACTTGATACCACTGTTTACCCAATACCTGCTATTACGGAGTATGAAAGTTGTGCAGTATCAAAACTCCTGCTATACTGAGATGGCTCAGAAAGAACTATGATATCATTCATGACATCAGCACACAGGACAGCTGTTACAGGGAATGTATATACATAAACTTTGCAGTTGATTATCACAAATACACATTTCTTTTTTATGTCTTATCTGTATCCTGTTAGAAATACAGTGCTCTTTCTTATGTTCATATTCTGTCCCTATTCTGAAATATTAGACACCACCAGTTTAATACAACTCCTCTGCTTTGCTATTGTATTTTGTCCACATATACGTTCAATAATTTGTTAAAACAGCTTCCTACATACAGATCAAATATTAATATCTACTTATCAAGAGAAGTTTGTTCTCAATTTAAACAATTTACATGTTTTAGAAAAAACATAGGATTTTATGCTCTTACATAGCCTTTTTTAAAAATAAATCTAAAATATACAAATTAGACTGATTTTTCCCTGTCTCCCTAACCAAAAACAATCTTCTGACTCCCAGGAATAGTGTCCAAATACCTTAATCCAGTGTTTCTCAACCAGTGGTACGAGTACCTGTAGGTATACTCAAGAGAAGTCTAGGGGGTACGTCAACACAACTGAAATTTGGAGAAAATGGAATTTTTGTTTTAAGTTTTACGGTGCTTTATTATTTTTGTACTTTTTGCACCCAAAAATTTCATCGTCTGCCCAGCAACGATTAAGTTGTTTAAACAAACATGTTGCAATTGTAGAAAAAAAATTGTGTGTCTGAAAACTGAAAGTACTGGGGGTATTTATAATTTTTTTTTTTTTAAAGGGGTACTTTATAAAAAAAGGTTGAGAAACTGCCTTAACCCAACAAAACCTAGTGTACGTCACAATAAACTGGGAACTGAAGAAGTCAAATATGAACAAGTATTTGGAGTCTAAGCCAAAACCCACTGAAGTCAATGGAAAGACTCTGACTTCCGGAGGATTAGTTTGCTAAACTATAGAACTTCATTGATTTTCTGACAAAGAAATTATACCAGTATCATGAAACTAAGCTCTCTCTTGTTTCTGTAACAACTTAAAACTAATTCCCCATAGTTTGTTTCAACTCTAAATTAAATTAAATTTGTTTCCATTCTGATTTTACCCATCTAAATACTGTACCTCGGGCACACAATGTCAGAAAGATTTCAGGTACAGAAGTTAGACTAGATTCTGTGCTATTCTGAGTCAGGTCACATTTTCTCTCTACTCTTGAACAACATTATTTACCACATGAAGAGACTGCCCAAACAATCTGACTAAAACCAGGCATTAACTTATATAAAAGTGTTTTTTTGCTAGATAGGTATTGGAAAACAGCAAACACTACAACAGAAGTGAACCAAAAAACCCAGTTAAAATACATCTAAAGAATATAACTTACCCACGGGAGGTCTAAGTCTTTCCAAATACTGCTTGTCTTCAAGACTACATGAAGTAGAAATTACTTTGGCTCTTCTGTGCTGTGCTAACTGAATAGCTATTGTACCAAATGGCTGCAGGGAAAACATATATACCAGTTGATTTACAACCACAGTAATGAAATTGAGCTTTAAAAGAAGAGTTTTATTACAACAGAAGCTCTGCAGCGATCAAAGAAGGATACCTTGAAACAGGCTTAATATTTTTGATGTCTTAATGAAATATGTCTGGACAAGTATTTCATATCCTTAAGGGTCTGATCTTGTGCTTACCGAAGTCAATGGAAATCTTTTCACTAACAGGCTTTGGATCAGGCTCTAAAAGAGGAACTGTTGCTTGAATTCCAGCTCCAATGTATAAAATAATGTAAATGCAGCTGTAATTTCTGACTACATCTTTGGCTGCTACTTTAAGGATGATATGCTCCCTAGAGAAGTGCTCCAAGCACCTGTTAGCTTGTATATGTTGAAAAACTACATTTACATTGATAGTTTTATGCTTAAGTGAACCTAATAGCTACACCAGCAGTTAAAAAGGACAGGTATTCACAACTGAACAACAAGAAGAAATTTAAAAATGGTGCTGTGGAAGGAGGTTAAACAATAGAAACCTTCTTCCATCTACAGTTGAGAGATCAATATAAAAGAGTACATCAAAATAGAGCAAAGCAAGAATTATTCCCCCTCTGCTCCTCACACAACATGGACAGGATGGTATAAACTGGCCCAATGTATTTAGGGGTGTCTTTTTTCAACTGCTGTGAAACATCTACTGAAAGACACAGGATCAAAAGACTTGATGTGTCCAATCTGTCACTGCAAATCCTAAGTTTCTGGGTAAATTCCTCGATAAAAGTAAATTACTGGGACTATTGATTAAATCGCAGTTAACTCATTCAATTAACAAAATTAATAGCAATTAATTACAGATTTAAACACACTGATAAAACAGAGCATCAACTGAAATGTATTAAATATTGTTGGATTTTTTCCTACATTTTGGAATACATTGATTTCAATTACAACACAGTGATCACTTTCTATTATTTTTGAGTATAAATATTTGCACTGTAAAAATGAAAAATAGTATTTTTCAATTCACTTCATGCAAGTACTGTGGCACAATCTATTTATTGTGAAAGTGCAACTTACAAATGTAGTTTTTTTGCTACATAACTGCACTCAAAAACAAAACAACGTAAAACTTTAGCACCTAAAAGTCAACTCAGTCCTATTTCTTGTTCAGCCAATTGCTTAGAGAAACAAGTTTGCATTTATGGGGGATAATGCTGCCTGCTTCTTATTTACAATATCACCTGAAAGTGAGAACAAGCATTCATATGGCACTTTTGTAACCAGCATTCCAAGGTATTTATGTGCCCGAGATGCTAAATATTCATATGCCCTTTCACGCTTTGGCTACCATTCCAGAGGAATGGTGATGATATTAAATCACCATTCTTCCCTGCTGATTATACTTTTTAAAAAATTGTTAATTAAATTTGTGACTGAACACTTTGAAGGAGACTTGTGCATTTCCTGCTATGTTTTAGCCACATCCTGCCATATATTTGATGGTACAGTAGTCTCAGATGATGACCCAGCACATATTGTTTAAGAACACTTTCATCGCAGATTTGACAAAATGCAAAGAAATGGTGAGATTTCCAAAGACAGCTATAGCACTTGACCCAAGGTTTAAGAACTGGAAATGCCCTCCAAAATCTGAGAAAGCCAGGATGTGGAGCTTTCTTTCAGAAATCTTAAAAGAGCAAACCTCTGACGTGGAAACTATAGATCCTAAACCACGAAAAAAGAAAATCAATTTTCTGTTGGTGGCATTATTTGAGTAATTGACTGAACAAGGACGACTGAGTGGACTTTTAGAACATGGCATTATTTTTTAATTCTGTTGCTTTTTGTATGAGTCTACATTTGTAAGTTATCTTTTTTTCATGAAAAAGATATTACACTACAGTATTTGTATTAGAGTAATTGAAAAATATTATTTTTTATTTTTACCACATAAGTATTTGTAACCAAAAATTTTAAAAATGAGTACTGTACACTTTATATTCTGTGTTGTAATTTAAATCAATATATTTGAAAATGTAGAAAACATCAAAATATTTAGATAATGTATTCTATTATTAATAGCACAATTTAATCATGTGATTAATTGCAATTAATGTTTTAAGTTGCTTGACAGACCTATAAATTACTGTTTGTTCCCAAATTATTTTAAAGATGTGCTTTTAGTACATAATTGTTACTTACACTTGCTCCATCCATTACTAGTACAGTTTTTCCAGGAGAAACATGGGAAAGGTAATGCAGGGCTGTGTATGCTCTTAGGCCATCACGAATGGTCCCTGCTGCTTCAACCCAACAGATTTTTTCTGGTTTATGAACTGTGTAAAAGAAGAATAAACAGACAGGGAAAGAAAGCAACTAGTTTTGTAAAGACCTCACCTTTCAATAAAAACAATTTTAACAATAGTTTTTATCCCTAGATCTTTAATATATTCATATATTCTCTCTCTCCCCCTCCCCCTCTCGGTCCTCCCCAGGGCCCACATGGAGAGCTGGGACTGCTGCACTGGCCCAGCCCACCCCGCCCCCAGCAACCAGAGGGAGAGCAGTAGCTGCTGTGGGCTTGGTCCGGCGGCAGCTAGGGGTGCGAGAGAACAGGGGTGGCACGGCCTCAGAGCTGGCCTTCCCTCGTGGCTGGGGACGGAAGACTGGGACTGGTGCAATCTTGGCCCTCCCCGACAGCTGGGGGGGGGGGGGAGGGAAGGGGAAAGAGGGATGAGAGACTGTGGCTGGAGTGGCCTCAGCCCCAGGTCTCCCTGGCAGCTGGGATGAACCAGGGCTGCCTATCCCCAGAGAGTGGGGGGTTAGTGAGCATAGCGAGCAGGGGGCACAGCTTCCTAGTTTTCTATTAAAAACATAGGAAGAAATGATAAATGCCAGTCCATTTCCTCTAAACCAAGTCTCCTCCATTACATAAAGAAAATAGTGGAATACTCTTGCATGCATTGTTATGATGTTGGCCAGTAGGATTCTTCCACAGAGTGGGAGACAGGCATTTGCTTCTCTGAGGAACTAAGCATCTCATCTGTGCAGCAATCTTTACTGAGTTCACTTTCAAATGCAAAAAGGCGCCCCAACAACTCCACCCTCCCCGCTTTTTTTAAGAAGTTCTCTGTACTATCTTCCACACTGAAAATCCAGATCCAGAACCTGGACTGATTTTTAAATACGAGGAACAAGAGATTAGAGACTTAGATTGCACTGCTTTCCCCCTCACACCTGATACTAATTGAGGATAAAGTGATCATTGGGTTGTCCAAATCTCTTTGTTGATACACTGGAGAACTCTAGGATTATCTGAGACACTGTGTAAGTCAGTTCATGACACTACACATAGTAAACTATACAGGAGAATACAGGAAATCTTAAAAGGATTTTCTTGTATAGTTAACGTGTATAGTCCACCAGCACATACTTCTCACTTTTATACAACTCCTGATTTTGCTTAGCCTGTAGTTTTAAGTGTTAGAAAAAGTACTAAACCTTTATTTTTAATATTCATAAACCACTATTATTTTACTGGCATAAGGAATCACAGCCAGAAGGGGATTTTACCTTAAAGTGAGTTAACCTAGATAATAAGCTATTTGGTTACAACCAGTGCTTTTTTTTGTGACGGTACTGCCTGGAACGGTGTACCGTCACCTATTTCTCCCAGCCCACAGAAAGGGAATGGGATTTCCCTTGCGCATACCGGTACCTGTTTTCCTGGGGCGGCTCGGCTCCTAGCGGAAACCTGCTCGGGACATGCGGCGTTTTTTCTTCCAGCTTCCAGCGCAGCGACTTTTAAAGCAGCTGCGACTGAATTTCGGCCCCCAGCACGGTTTTTGGTTTGGCTCAACAAGTTTTCCTTTTTTTTTGTTTAACAAGTCCCTCCCCCCTGGTTTTTTTTTTTTGGCTCAACAAGTTTGACCCAGAGTACTGGCAACTTTTTTTTCTTACCAAAAAAACCCCCACTGGTTACAACCAATATATAGGGATCAGGGAAACAATATTTTCCTCAGAATAATTTACACAGTTAAAGTGGAGTAAGGGTTTGGTGTCAGTATAAATATAAGTTTACATTATTCTTTAAAGAAGTCCCATTCCACAGCAGTTAAGGTTTGCTTCTCCATGGACAAAGTCAGAAGAATAGAAAGAATCATTAAGATAGATTCTTTGAGCAAGTCATTTAACTAAACAACAAGCTATAGCAGAGCTGGGAATGGAACTCAAGTGTTGTGATTTTCAGTCCAGTAACTATCCACCGGACAATGCTGCTTCAGGAAAGGCAAAGAGATTCCAAAGAAGGAAATGTTGGTATAATCTACAATGCCATCTTTTCCCTGAGTTTCTGAACTTGGGAATTTGCCTTTTCCACCTCCACTCTAGTTTGTTAGGGTATATTCCATATGTCCCTTTGATTCTAAGGCAGGGGTGGGCAATAATTTTTGAAGTGGCCCTGGACCACCCCGGAAGGGGCGGGGCCTCAGGTGGAAGGAGCAGAACCAGGACACTTCCATGCTTCCCCAGCCACAGACCCTGATTAGTCTAGGGGTGAGGGAGTGTGCAAAGTCTTTGCCCACCCAGAGAGAACCACCAGCTGTTCAGAACAGCTGGCAGTTCCCTCTAGTTACCCACGCAGTGGGAGGAGACTTTGCGTGCTGCCTCCAGATCAATCAGGGCCGGGAGAGGGGGAGCACGTGAAGTCTCTTGCTCTCTATCCCCACCCTGCATGGGAGCGTTGTGCTTAGAGTCAACTGCCAGCTGCACAGCACTTTAAATGCTGAGCCCCTTGCAGGGCGGGAGGTTCCAAGCACTGGCTGACTATGAGAAAGACTCCTTTGGATTTTATATCTGTAATAATTTTAAATATTTACAAATGACATTCTACTTACCCAAATAATGTTCATGAACTAGAGCAATTTCAAAGAGACCAGACTCTTCTGAATCCAGGGGCAAGATTCCTGAAAATTTTGAACAAAACAAAAAAACCTAAGAACTTCAATTCAATGCAAGTGTATATTACAGATAATATGAGTTGAGTGTTTGCAACTGAACAATTAGTACAACTGTTTAAATCACAGCTCCTCTTTTCTCATTTTATATACTGCAGTTGAAAACAGTCTGGATTATTACAATGTTTTAGGTAAAGACCAATGATTCTATGGTTCCACATGTGTTCAAAGTGGTACTCCAAACATTTTTTTTCTTGAAGATAAAGTGGTATTCTGCTATTGGTACTTTAGTTCTTCATCTGCTCATGAATGAGTTTACCTCACACTGCTCCCACGTTGTCTATCTGGTTCTGCGATGTCTCTGATGAGTATTTCTCTTTCCACTCTGAGTGCATTAAGCATCGATTACAGAAAGGAAAGATCTCACACAACAGGTAGGTCCGGATAGGATCAGATGTTGAAGCATTGTGTATATGGGGCAACATCATCAATTCAGTACAAGTTTCTGTTGATGGGTAGGTATTAATATTTAGTCTATATGCAAGAATCTGTTTTCACATAAGCCTTCAGCTGTGGTGCCTGTACATGACTGCAGCTCACTACCAAGACACATCTCTAATTAAATATTGCTCAGTTTTAGTACCTGCCTAAAATCCTCCTTTCACAATTCCCATTTATTTAATAAAAGGCCAACCTACCATTCTTGAACTTACAATTAAGATATCCATCTCCCGAGAGCAGTAGTTAACAGAAAATTCTATTTCTCTGTGTAATACATGCATCCTGATCACTTTATCTACAATTGAGTTCCTGTCAGAGTCTCTTACTTTCACATGAAAAATTCAATCAAATTAAAAAGATAAAGGAGGAAGTCCTCTTCCAAGTATAAACTCTAAGATTTTAAGATTTAAAATAATCCATTGATGGGCATATTTAATTTCAAACTTTGAATATTAAAAATCTAGTTTGCATTCTTTTTGTTAAAAACATCTTAAAACCATGGTAATATCTGAAAAAATCCTCATCGCTTAACACTGTTTGAACTTAAAGAATACCTTCACTGATTTGAGAGCAAAATGTTGCTTGAATTATACACGATGAGCTAACTTTTATTGAAAAAATTTCATCATGCATCTTTTAGAACTGTAACAAAGTTGACCTTCATTTATGTATTTTTTATGTTAAAAAGGAGAGACAAATATAGAGCTGCTGTTAATAGGTACAATCTCCTAAACTTCATATAGTTAAACCATATCATAAATGGGTCTCATGGATTTTGAAATCAATGGAAGCGGAGAGTGCTCATCAGACTGAAAAGGCTGAATCTCATATTTTGAACTTTGAGGAAAGAACTATGGGGCCTCAGTATCTTTAAGAACTTGGCCCATAATGAATATGTCCAATGTTATTGTCAGAACTTTTCACACTTCAGTTTAGTCCTTAATTTCATGTTGGTGCCTTGATTTATACACATGTGTTTTGTAAGCCAATACAAATTGGTTCTTTTTCTTCATCTTATTATTTTACAGAGGGCTCAAAAGAGTTCCAGGCATTCTATAGTTATGAATAGACAGCTCCTTGCGTCTAAGCTTATACAGGTTGGACCTCCCTGGTGCAGCACCCTTGGGACCTGAGGTATCCCGGACCAGGGAGTTTGCTGGACCAGGGGATGTCAGCATTCCCCTGCTGGCTGCCCCGCTTCTGGGCTCCTCTCCTTGGGGCTCTCTGCCCTGCTGCTGGCCCCCCTAAGACTGGCCCAACATGGCTCCCTACCTTGCTGCCCGCCTGCTGCCCCATAGTCTCCCAGGTTTCCAGGCAGGGACTGCTTGGCCGCTACTGGCCCTGCTGCTGACAGGGGTTCCCCAGCTGAGGCACCCAGCTGGCCCACCCCGCTGCTAGGGCTGCCTCGCTGCTGCTGGGGATTCTGGCTGCCCGCCTCCACCAGCTGCACGTTAGTCAAGGGGGTTCCCTGGCAGAGGCTGCCCGGTCACCCCAGCCCCGCTGCCACCAGGGGTTTACTGAGATTCCTGGCTGTGGTGGCCTGGCCACAGACAGTCTTACTGCAGCCAGGAGTTCCCCAGCTGGGGCCAGGACTCCCTGGTCACCAATGTTCCCTCTGATTTTTCCATCCACGTGCAGAATAAATTTTGGCATGTGCAGCGAGGCACATGCAGATGTTCATCACCAATAGAAACATATGCTGCTGGCTGTGGGCAGCTGTGGGCACTCTGCCAATCAGCTGGGCAGCACTTGAATCTTTCCTGGGCACCCACCCAAGTGCTCAGCTTACAGGGACACTGCCAGTCACCTGGCCCCGCTAACACCAAAGGTTCCCTGGCTGGGGCAGGAGCTTCCCGGTTGCCACCTGGCCCTGCTAATGCTAGAGATTCTCCGGCCAGGGCAGGGGCTCCCCATATGCTGCCTGGCCAAGTCATGGCTCCCCAAGCCCCGTGTTGCTCCTACCTCCAGGGCTCTTTGGTCCAGCAACATCAGTGGCCTGCTGAACCATGGATGTTACCGGACCAGAGTGACCTGGATTTGTGAGGTTCAACCTGTATTCTAAATGGATAATACACTTAAGAATAGGGGAAATGAATGATACACTTTCATTTCTTAGTACATTCAACCCTATTATATTACTGCCCTACTCTTAAACATTACCTAATATTTTCTCCTGATATTTATTTTTCTAATGCTCACTAGGGTTGTTAAAATGCATTTAATGATGTAACCCAGTAACTGTGGAAAATTTCAGTGATTACATGGTCACACGTGGGGCATCAGTCAGCTGCTGCTTGCCCCCTGCGCTGTTGCCTCTGATACAGAGGCAGCAGTGTAGGGGCGGGGCCGGAAGGGAGCCCTGCATGTACTGGGAGCCCACGTGTAACTGTGAAAGTTAACCAGTGATCCCAAGCTCATTGGTTAACTGTGTACACGGTTACACTTTCACATCCCTAACGTTCACAAGCACTTAAAAAGCAGCACTTCAAAGATGTCATATCATTGCTTTGCTTACAAGATATCTAAAGTGATTTAGTGTTTGTTGCACTTTAAAAAATGAACATATTTATTTAAATTCCCTTTGGTATGAACTGAAAGAAAACAATGTAATGGAAAAAGAAAACTCCACCAACCAACTGCACTGCAAATACTGTTACCTTTGTTTTTCTCTGGCTGTTAGCAATTAAAGTAAACTTTCCCTCCATACTTACATCAGATCAGGTTTTTATAATTTTCTACTTTGCTTAGCAATTTCCACAGTTTTGATTTTAGTCAGAAACATAGAATAAGATTGCTTTGTGAGATAGCTAGGTACCTTCAAATTTATTTTTAGCAATTACTGTTATTTAGCTGTGCACAGCAATTTCTCCTGCTTTTCTGGAAATACTATGAAGACATTGTTCACAGACAAACTGAAAAAAAATGTGAAGACTGTGTAACAGATTTGATACTGCAAGTAAAAATATGTAATGCCAACTAGTATAATTACGAAACAGGAAATTATAGTGAAAATTTTACAATTAAATATAGAACTGAAAAGGGGAGTGATCTTTCTGGCTGATTCAACAGCGAAAGAGCTCTTTTAACCAGCAACAAACTTCACTCTGACAAAATTCTATGCAAAGGAAAAAAAAAAGCCGGAGATGCAACAAGATACAAGGAATTTTTGATGCTCGGTTATGTGAGAAAATTATAAAAATAACTAGGGATGTTAAATTTTGATTAATTAGTTAATCGAGTAGTCAATGGAATTTCCACCGATAAGGGGAAGCTGCGCCTCAGCCTTTTAAATGTAGTAAGAGCAACCCGCGGCTCTTACTACATTTAAAAGGCAGGAGAACAGAGGGGAACTGCCATTTCAGCCTTTGAAATATACAAGAGCCCTATGGTGCTCGTGCTACATTTCAAAAGCAGAAGCGCCGCAGGGAGCACAGGGCGAGCAGGGGGACTCAAGTAGTTCCCCGCTCACCCCCATGTTCCCACTGCGGCACTTCAGCCTTTGAAATGTACAAAAGTCCCATGGGGCTCTTGTACATTTCAACAGCTGAAGTGCCGCAGTGGAAACCTACACGAGTGAGGAGTGCCTCAGTCCCCTCTCCCGCCATTTCCCTGCTGTGCCTCTGCCTCCCCTGCCTCCTCCCCCCCGGAGATGGTGCTGGGGGGGAACCAGCTTTTAAGCCAACTCCCACTCCCCTCACTTGCTGCCTCTCTCTGATAGAGGCAGCAAAGGTGGGCGGGGGGAGGGACTAGTCAAGTCACTACTCGACTATCCGATAAGCTTATGCATAAGCTTATTGGATAGTCTACAAATCAACTAGTCGCTTACATCCATTAACTACCAAATATAGTTACATCTATTAACTACATCCAAATAACTACCATTCTCACATAGACTGGGAAGCACAGGCCCAGGAAAACAAAGACCTCTGGAGAAAGGTGTAAAGACAATAGGCAGTTGAAGCTGATGATTATCCCACTACCTCTATGTTTCAGGGTAAGACTGTAGCCTTTTCTCTCCATTTAGACAAGGGGGCAGGAAACACCACTGCTGCTACCTCACTGCTATCCTTTGATGGGTACCACTGACCCAATGCTTGAAGACCTGCCTTACAGACACCCAATAGCTCCCTCTTGCATTTGGGCAGCATTAGTGATCTGTGTGTTATAGGCCTGAACCAAAATCCAGTGGAGTCAGTGGGAAGACTCCCACTGAAGGTAATGGGCTTGAATTAAGTTCTGTGCCAGAGGTTCTTAACTTATTTTGATCTACAACCAACAAAAATGTTTGAAAAATCATCCCACAAACCACCACATACCACAATCTTTTGCTGGTGCCAAGGATTGGGAGATTTGGGGCAAGTGATGATTTTTTGGGCTCTTTGTAGGACTTATTAAGAACATTTGAAAGCCACTGCCATAATATATTGACAGTGCAAGGCAGGGTTAGTGTTGTGTGATGAAATATGCATTTCTTTGTACTGGATAATAATAAAGTGCTCATATATATTACAGTACTAGAGGATTTATCCAGCATTGTTCAGGTCCTTAACTCAATTTATTTTTGTTTTTGGAAAATAAAATTAAAATGTACATGTTTCATTGGAATCATTACTCTGTGGTGGGACTGGGGATAAGGGGTTCAGTGTGCAGGCTGCCCTGCGGAGAGCGGACTATTCCAGCCCTCTCTCACTGCAGCATATTGGGGCCAGGTGAGAAGCACCTCTCCATGGCCACTGCAGCTCCAGTGGGCAGAGCTGGGCGAAGGGTCCATGTCCCCCGGTTAGGGCAGGTCCAGGTTCGTCTGCCCCTGTGCTCCCCAGCGAGAGTGAGGAATACATACTGCAATTTCTCCTCACTCTCTGACTAATGGGAACAGTCAGCAATGTTCCTGTATGAATCAGGGAGAGCTTCAGGCCCTCCTTAAAGGGCACCTGAGGGGTGAGTGGCTTGGGACTGGGGCAGTCATGGACAGGAGAGGTTCACTCTCAGCCAGTACCTTCACCTGCCTGGTGATTCTATCTCTTTTCTGTATGGTTTTATGAGAAGCGATCCCATTACAGGAACATCCCATTTTCCTCGCATAACCAAACCCCTGACCTTGCTTTTAGTTATGTTAATAGGAAGCTGTAAATTCAATTTGGTGGTCCTAGCTCTTACAGTTTAGGAAGTGTTCTTAACACACAGACTGTCTCAAACATATAGGAGATGTGTAATGTAAAATTTATTATACCTAACAGTTCACCACATATTTTCAAGAACTAGGTTTTTATAAATAATATGAGAGGTAGCTGAAATTTTGTCACTTATCAATTTTTTTTAAATAAGTGATTTAAGACAAATGCTGTTCAATACTATGTGAGACTGCAGAACCCTTGTCATAGTGACAATAAGTCCACAGTAGTGTCTGTTCCCTCCAAGTTACATTTGTTTGTTCTTCTGCAGGCTGGGTAAGAAGAGAAAATATAAAGGAATTGAACTATGAAATGAATACAAAAGTACTGTAGGTGCAATATCCAGCATTCATGTACTGATTATTTATAAGTTCAGTTATAACAGGATGGCTGGAAGGAAGTACTGAAATTTGAGTGGTCTGAAATTAGTTTTGTATTTGGGTTAATGAGACCAAATATTTACAGCAGCTATATCACATGGAATGTAATTCATCACATTTCTTCTAATGATGAGCAGGATGCAAGTGATTTTAAAGCAGATTTTGGGGCAGATTTTCGGATGGTGTATAATGTTCTCTCTCCAATGAAGTCAATGGCACTAGGACAATCTATACCAGCTGAGGATTAGGCCCCCTCTAGGCTCAGTCAGACAATTTCCAGAGCAGAAAGTCTTCAAACTGGACTCAGTTTAAGAAAGTTTATTATAGTCAAAATAAAAATGTTTCAATTACGTTGCAACTTACATGTAAAAACAAAACACACAACCAACATGTCTATTTTTAGTGATAGCAACTGATTACTACCTTAAGAACAATTTAAGAATTACTTCAAGAAACAAATTTAGCTAATAAAGAACACAAACTTTAACTTACCCACTACTTCATCATCTGGCTGAAAGAAGGAAACTTTGCTTCCAACTTAAGAAAAAAAAGAACATGTAGGAGAAGGGGAAAGAATGAAATAATGAGAATGAAAAACAACCATGTATTTGACAGAAAACTACATACTAGCACTAGCATACAAAAACAAATATGTTCGGGCAGGGCAGGCTATATTTTATCTGTTAAGCAAAAATACAGACGGTTTCATTTTCAGGATGTAAACATTATTTAACTTAGGCTCCAGCCCCACAAAACGTGTATAAGCACAAGAATAAATGTTTGCAGGACCAAGGTGTTAAACATCACAAAAAAGTGGGCACAAGTGAAATATCCTGAATTCCTAAAAATTATTCTGTCTCAGCTTTAGCACATATTTACATTATGATGACTATATTAGGGATGTTAAACATTTATTTTTGTAAACATGTAACTGCTGAAAATTTACACGTGGGGAGGGGGAGCAGGCGGAAGCTGGTGCTCACAGGCCTATATTAGAGGCAGCAGCGATGGGGGATGGCTCTGTGGATGCTGGCGCCCATGTGTACCAGCTCTTGCTTGCCCCCGCCTCTGATACAGAGGCAGCAAGGGGTGTGTGTGCATGTAACTGTGTGGTTTAACCAATGAGCCCAGGCTTATCAGTTAACCATGTACACAAATACACATTCACATCCCTAGACTGTACCAGCATCACTGAACCTATGCTGACATAACCCAGTTGTGTAAATGCAGCCTACACTAACAGAACAGGTGTTTCTGTCAATGCAGGAACACTCCTCCAGAAAGGACAGTAGCTAGACTGACAGAAGTATTTACCCATCAAATTTTTCATATGCCTGACCAACATAGATATATTGGCCTATTAAGTATATAACAAGCCTAAGGACATGCCAGCATAGCTAAGCTAAGTAGTTCTCTATCATAGACACAGCCTATACCAGGGGTGGGCAATAATTTTTGAAGTGGCCCCAGGTGGGGCGGGGCCTAATCCAGAAGGGGCAGGGCCAGAATGTTTCTGGGCTTTCCCACCTCCAGATCATAATTGGTTTCAGGGTGGGGAAGCCTCTTTGCCCCCCCCCCTCCCACCAGGCACCCATGCCCCTGGTAGGGCAGGAAGAGGCTTCACACACTCCCCCGCACCCAGACCCTGATTGGCCTGGGGGCGGGGAAAGCACAGGAAGCCTCCTCCCACTCAGTGAGGAGTATGTGGCACTTGGAAGTGCTGTGCACTCCGCGCAGGGCCGGGACAGGGCGAAGGAAGCTTTACGCAGCTCCACCGCCCCCAAGCCCTGATTGGCCTGGGTGCAGGGGGAGTGCGCAAAGCCTCCTCCCACCCTACCCTTGCCCTGTGAGGAGCACGTGGCACTTCAAAGTGCCACGTGCTGCTCACAGGGCGGGAGGAGACATCACGCTCTCCCCCGCCCCCAAGCCCTGATTGAAGTGCCATGCGCTCCTCACAGGGCGGAGGGAAGGGTGGAGGAAACTTCGCACACTCCTCCTGCCCCCAGGCCAATCAGGGCTTGGGGGCGGGGGCGCGCGTGATGTCTCCTCCCACCCTGCAAGCAGCATGCGGCACTTCAAAGTGGGAGGAAGCTTCGTGCACTCCCCCGCCACCAGGCCCTAACTGGCCTGGGGGTGGGGAAGCGGCAGGGCCTCCATGGGCTGGCTCAACCTACTTGGCGTGCTGGATCCGGCCCGCGGAGGCCCTTTTGCCCACCCCTGGCCTATACAGATAGAAAAACTCCTGTCAGTGTAGGAACATCACTTCTCCAAATAACATTAGCAGCAGCAACAACAACAGAAGTCCTCTTCAGTACACATAACTGCATCTGCACGAGGGATTTTATCAGCATAGCTAGGTGAATCAACTGTCGTTTTACCACACACTTGACCAATACCTCTACTGACAAAACTTACATGTAGACCCAGTCTTAGTCATTGCAACAAACACCTTTAAAAATGTTAGCTACAACATCTACAGCAAAGACCTTAAATTCAAATGCAAAATTTATCCTAGAACTGATTTGCAGGTTTTACCTTTAAGTATCATTATTTTTAATTTTTACTATATTACAGCACTAATAGTTTGGCAAAAATAATGTATGGCCAAACTGAAGATTAGCTCTGGGCACTAAGTCTGTACACTTCAGACAATTTTTAGTAGTCTTAAATTAACATCCATTTTATTTTTTCTCCTTTAAAGATGATCACATTGCACATGAGTAGACTCACCCTCCAGCACCACGCCAGCAATTTCTCTCCCAACAGGTAGATATTCCTTTTTTATCTTCATTTCTGATAAAAGCTAAATCATATTAATGGTTAGAACTTTCCTGGCAGGACTTAATTATTGTCTACACTCATAAATTAACAGCCATAATGAGAGTAAAGTGCTCTATCTTTCTTAAAGATGATAATCTGGTACTCGATCCAACCATTATTAAAATAAAAATACTATATTACTCATTGAAATTTTTTTTAAAAACCGTATATGTTTGTTGCTATTTAAATTAGTTAAAATTTCTAAAAGTGCAACTATCTAACCAGACACACTTAACAACAGAGCATGTATATCAACAAAAAAACCCAAATTAACTTAGGCGCCTATTTGGGTTTTAGTAAGATTTTTTCCACATTAAGGCTATATCATTAGTGTTTGTGAACCTGACCAACCTCCACTGACATAATTTGATTAGGTCCTAGCAATATATACTTATAGCCGTCAGACCAACTAGAGCAGTATAGAATCATCACCAGAAGAGAAAGGATGATTTTATTACTCTATACAAATTCAGAACTGACAAGTTGATCTCTCCTCAAAAATACAGGTATCATTTATTTTATATACCTTATGCAGCTCAACCACAACAATGAATTAAAATATGGTCAAATCCTCAGCTGGTATAAATCAGCATAGTACCACTTCATCAGCTGAGCATCTGGCCTATAGTTTTCAAACAGAAAAACAGAAACGTTTTCCTAGCCCCTATAAAAGATAAAGAAATACCTTTATATCTGTCCAGCTCAGAGCACAGGCTTTAACTTGTATTTTCACATCATAGTCTCTTGTAATAGGAAGGTTTTCCTAGGACAAATTTACAGACATTACAGTTTGTAACACAACAAGAGTATGTTAGCAGGATGAACATAAGATCTTGAACATTTTGTGCAATGAATCTAATAGTCTGGCTACAAAACAGTTAAAAAAAGTCAGAAAAAGTATGTCACGTGAAAGGAAAATAGGAAATTGGGGGTCATAATGGATTTATATATAGTATATATAATCAGATTTTAATTTTGAGTGTACTTTTTGTGTTATGAACATATCATAAATACTTTTGTGTTTTGTGCTAAAAACATTAAATACCAATAAACCTCACTATTAAGATAACATAAACAATGTCAGTTTTCTTTTGCCAGCTATAAACTTGCATGCTATTCCTTTACATCTGTCTAATGTAAGCTGAAGAAAAAGTAAGCAAAATGGAACTATTTTGAAGTAGACGTGGAGAATATTAAAACTAGAATGTTTTAAGATTTATGTGTGAAACACACTCCTACACTTAATCATGAGAATTGTCACAAGCAAGTAGCCCAATGAAAGTAAAAGGAATTACCTGCATGAATAAGGATTACAATTTAGGCTCCATAAGGGAGAGCCAGCATGTATTACAATAGGAAAGTTCAAATGTTAAAAAGCTCCACCCCCACTCCTTCACATTCCACTCAGAAGTCCTCCTTATTACTTCAGATTGGAATTCTAGCCTCACTGAAATCAACAGGAGTTCTGTCACTGACTTCATTATCCCAAGAATTTCATTAGGGCATTTAGATTTTCCTTATAACGTTCTTTGCTTTAACTTTTCCCCACAAATGGCTGCCACTTTTCCCCTGGGCTTATCAATTAGACTGACTAATGCCTTTTTTTCCTGAAGACCACCAAGCTGGACTCTGAGTTACTTGAAATCATCCCACAGCTTCAGGTTGCAAGGCTTTTTGCCAAAATGCCAGCAACCTAACTGGATTCTCCCTCTCTGAAGTACAGAGAACTAGCGCTGAGCCATGCGACAGTTCCAAAAATCTGACCAAGGTAGACTAACTTTTTCTGACGCCAAACAATTTCCAAATAAAGCAAATTTATATTTAAATATACTAACTTAGCCTGTAAACTTTTGGGGCAGGCACTTCCTTCAGTTAGTTGTGCCTGGCCAAGTAGGGCTCTTATTCTCAACTGGGGCCTTTAAGCACTTCCACAATAAAATAGGGATGTTAAAATGTAGTTAATTTACTAATCGAGTAGTCGATAGAATTTTTATCAACTATTTGATTACTCGATTGGGAAGACAGCCCAGCTCAGTCCCGGGTTGCACCGGGTCCGGGACCAAACCCCACTGTGGCTTTACAATTTAAAATGCAGTAGGAGCCAGGAGGCAAGATGCTACAATGTTGGCTGGTTATCCCCATAAAGGAACCTCCACTTTGAACTCTTCATCCATGCTACCTCTCTTGAGACCTCCTCACCAGAGGTTAAAGTTTCCTGGGGCTCCCTAGGCCCGAGCAAGTGGGGAAGGGGAACATGCCACACTCCTTCCACCTATGGGCCTGTCTCTGCTCTACTCCTTCTGCAGGAGGCCCTCCCTACATTCCCACCCCTTTCTGCCCCTTCCCTGGGCTCCACCCTGTTCCAGCCAGGGGCCTCTCCATTCTGCCCCTCTTGTGTCCTCCAAATGTGTTTGCTCCTTTTTGCCCCTCCACTGTGGCCCCAAAACCAAAGAAGCTCTGTCCCCTACCAGGATCCACAGCAGGAAATGAGAAATCTGTCAGTCCTGGCCACATCAAGTAACTTAAGCTCCTCCAGTCTTTGATCGCAGCAAGGGTCCAGATAACCGGGCTTCCTCCGCCATCCCCCAAGCTTCTGAGGGGGCTATTGTCAGGGCACTGGAGCTTCTCCCACTTTGCACTTCTGCTAGAGAGTGTAGTCTGGCACAAGGGCTTTCCCTGATGCCCCATGACTTCTGCCTGGGGCCAGGGCCCACGGAGGGCTTGCCTCACCCTGCTTGGTGCTGCTGCTGCCAGGGAGGGGAGGGATCAGGGTGTGGGGGCTGGGGCGTTGGACTTCTGCTGTCTGGCAACAGACTTTTTCTGGAGCCCCCAGGCCTGGGTCCCATTCGTCCAGTGGCTAATCCACCACAGTTTCTGACATTCCTCTATGCATCCTCAGCTCCCTCAAGATATCCTCATCATTAGATGATGGTCTATTTAGATGCCTACAGAAGTTTCATTTTTTTAATGATTATTTAATTATAGTAGTGTTTAAAGACCCCAATCAAGACCAATTCACTCCACTGTAGCAAGTGTTGTACAACCACATACAGTGATAGACCACGTTCTGAAGAGCTTAAAATCTAAAAAGACAAGCAGACAAATAACATATATACAATTTTACTTGTGAGTTATCGAGATGTTAAAGTTATATTAATCAACTAATCGAATAGTCGGTGGAATTTCCATCGATTATTTGATTAGCCGATAAGGGCACTTCCACTTTGAAATGTAGCAAGAGCCTGCCTGGCTGTGCTAGATTTCAAAGGCGGAAGGCCGCAGGCGTTTCACCTTTGAAATGTACAAAAGCCCCAGTGGGGACTCTTATACATTTCAAAGGTGGAACACCACTGCTGTGCCCCTGCCCCCCTCCCACAGAGCTGGAGCTGGGTGGTGACCAGTTTTTAAGCTGGCTCCCCACAGCACGCTGTACTCTTTTCCCCCCCTCCCCCGCCCTTGCTGCCTCTTTCTGAAGGAGGCAGCAAGGTGGGAGGGGGGGGAGAAGTGACTAGTCAACTAGTATGTCGACTATTCGATAAGCTTTTGCTTATCTGACAGTCGAGTAATCGATTAGTTGCTTACATCCCTAATATGTTATTTGCTTTTAGATTTTTATATGCACTACAACCATCCCTCCGATTACATCTCTCTTCCAGGTGCCTCAGGCAATATGATTCACCACTACTAACGCAATGCAGTAGATTGATGATTCTGATTTAAGACAGTTGCATTTTGACACATGGATAGTTTTACATACAGATAGGAGAACATATATGAAAAAGAAAAAAAACAGATGAAAGATGCTTAATAACAGATCCACATGCAAACATATTCCCTTCTCTCAGAATAGGATTAACAGTTCTTCAGTAATATGAACTCACCCTTTCCTTGAAGATAAATGTAATTTCCTCTCCAGCTGAATTCTGCTGACAGTACAGACCCTTCATAGTAACCTGAAATAGTATACAGAGAAATCTAAAATAACCAAACTGTAATATATGTAACACTTGTAAATTGATATAGCAGCAAAGATTTAAGGGATCTTTGTTAATCTAGAGCAAAAATTCACAGGAGGATTAGAAAGTAACCCTGCTCCCAGTGAAGTCAAGGTTAAATTTTTTGGTGAATCCAATGAGTGCAAGATGGGTTTCTAACTCAGACAAATACAAGGTACAGAATAACAGTACTAGTACAAGGTATGAAAGTGTCATACTTGCTTGTACTAGAAATGTGGGTTGAAATGGGGTCAGTGTATGTTAACTAACTTAACCACAATCTTTTTCATAGTGCAGATGCACCGCAATGCCTTTTATCTTGATTGAATAGCTGAAAGTTTTCTCTTTCTTTGGGTGAAATGAGTTATCTTGAGTGGTAAGGATAAGAGAAATACAGGATAAAGATGGAATTAGAGAAAAACAAGACTAGATTCTACATGTCAGAGAAAAAGACCCTTATGTTTAGGGGAATTATTTATGGTAAATGATTATTTTTTTCAGATTTCCCCAATCCCACAAGTCATTGTAAATAGGAATTCTGCTGCACTTCTGCAAAGCCCCAGTGATTTCACACATGAAACTTCATGCAAATAAAAAAGCCTTGGACTCAATGGGACTCTTCATATATACAGGGGTGGCCCGTCCATATAGGCGAACTAGGTGGTTGCCTAGGGTGCCAAGTTAAATGGGGCGCCAAATGGTGGCGCAATATTGTTGAGGGGTTTGAAGGTGGGGGCGCCGATTGCGTGGTTCGCCTAGGGCGCCAGTTGCTGGTAACTAGTCTGGGGCCGCTCCTGCATATATACAGAGTTATTGAAACGTAACTAATATTTGCAAAATAAGACCCTTTTTCAGTCCAATTATGTAATGACAAATGCTGTCAAATCATACTAATTTCAGAGTTTTAGAGCACTTAAAAAGCAACGAGTAGTCTAGTACAGTGGTCTCCTACCTTTTTAAGCACGAGATTACTTTTTAAATATAAGTGCAATCCAAGATCTACCTCAAATATAAATACCCTTGCCCTGCCTCCTTCCCTGAAGCCCCGCCCCTGCTCACTCCATTCTCCTTCTCTTGCCCGTCCTCACTCACTTTCATCAGGCTGGGGCAGAGGGTTTGGGGCGCAGGCTTTGGTCTTGGATTAAGGAATCTGAAGTGCAAGAGGAGCTCTGAGCGGCTCTTAGGGCAGGCAGTTAGGATCTAGGTGCAGACTCTGTGAGGGCATCGGGTTGCAGCAGTGCTCAGGGCTAGGGCAGGGACTTAGGGTACAGGAGGGGTTTCATGACTGGGGTAGGATTTCAAGATATGGACTCCAGCTGGGCACTGCTTATCCCAGGTGGCTCCTAGGTGGTGGTGCAGTGGAGCTAAGGCAGGCTCACCTCTGCACTAGCCCTGGACCAGTCCCTAAAGCAGCCAGCAAACTCTATCCCAAGTCCTGTTATATCCCCTCTCTGCTCTGTGGAAACAGGATACAGGGTGGGAGAGGCGGCACCTTAACATCAGCACCCCTTCTCTCCCTCCCCTGCCCTGTCCAGAAAGTAGGAGGTTTCCCAGGGGGAGGGACAGCTCCAAGGCAAAGGGCAGGCGATAAACAGCAGTGGGGGGAGGGGCAGCTGAAGTGCTAGCACTTGATAGCCTTTTGGCCAAACCAGTCAGGATCACTTGTCAGAGGCTCTAAGATCTACCAGTAAATCTGGATCTACTGGTTGGTGACCACTGGTCTAACAGCACCTTAAAGACTAACAAAACAGGTAGTTGGGATCATGAGCTTTTGTGGGCGCAACCCACTTCCTCAGATGACTGGCATATTAAAAGTCCAGCTCCAAGAATAATGAAGAGAAGGTGGGGGAGGGAGGGAAGAAGGGAGGAGGAAAATAAAATAAAACAATGAACTGGACTGTTCAGGTTACCAGAGGCTGATAAGAACAATGTGCACCTGTATAAGTGCCCACCGCTGGCCTGGCATTAGCCCCCGCTCCTGGCATTATGGGATTACGGCAGAATCTCAACCCCTGGGTATAAAAACAGGTTTCCAACCGCCCCCCCGCCCCAAAGGCTGGAGACAGGGAATCGGACGAGCCAGCGCGGGTGGCCCTACAGAACTGGGGGAGGGGGCGGGGCTTAAGCCCCTCCCCTGATTTGGGGCGAGGGGGCGGGTCCGGGCCACGACGTTAGAAGGCGGGAGGCGATGGCGGGTCTCCGCTAACACCACGCAGGGAGGGGCGGGGGTCACAAGGCCGGTGCGGATGCCCAGCCCCGCCAGGAGCAGCGACCTCCCCCCTCAAGTCGCTATGAGCGCGAGGCTGGCCCCAGTTGCCATGGCAAACCGTGAGTGACTCTCACCGCCGCCTCACTCGCAGGCTCCTGCAGCAGGGACCGCCGCTGCGCTAGCCCCGCCCCCTCTCACCCGAACTGCCGCGGCCACGCTGGGACTGGTCAGCAGGAGAAACGCGTGATTGGTTGCCGCAGCTGCCACTCTAGTCGAACGGGTCTGGACCACGCTGCAAGCCGAACCCGAAGAGCCTAGGCAGGATCAGGGCGCTCCACGACTCCCAGCAAGCCTTGCGGCTCCGTTCGGACTACAACTCCCAAGATGCAACGTCCCCCCCTCCCCCGCCGGCTCCTGGGAGCGTTAGCGCGGGGAAGTGTCTGGGAATTAAAGCCCCACTGCCGCTTCGTGGGACTCCATTCATGCAAATTAACACGGTGCCGCCCACTCTTGGCTCCACCCCCTCTCGCCTGGGAACGTATCTGATTGGCCCCCTCACACATACCTACTAGACAAAAATCTGCCTTCCCTCTAGCCTCGTTAGGGAGTGGGGAGGTCATACAACCCTGTGTCCTGTGCGCAGATGAACTTGTTAGGCCGGGGGCGCGGTTTAGCGATGATTGGCTGCTCTGCCTTACGCGCGGCGGGTAGCTTTTGTCTCAGTATCCATCGTCGCATTACGATTGGCTAGAGTTTGCGTCAGTCTCCTGAGCGGGGCGAGTTCTAACGGGAGCGGCGAGGGAGGGAGGGAAGCCAAGGGTTTGGGTTGGTTGCGCGGCAGTACGGTGGGTGTGTGAGGACACACAGTTTGCTTTCCCCCCCCCCCCTCCCCCCGCCAGCCTAGGGTAGCTCAGGAGGCGGCGGGAGGGGATGGTTTGTATCGCGGAGGCGGTGGCCGCTCCGGCTCCTCCACCGCGCCCCGCCTTCGCCGTGGATGTTACCAGGCCCCCGCGGCCCGCACAGCGATGAGGTGAGGGGGCGGCGCGGCCGAGGATGGGCGAAGGGTCACCCTGTCAGGGAGGGAGGGAGTGAGGGGGGCTGGGGGACCCGGAGCCTGGCCAGCCCGCCTGCCTGCCTGCCCCCACACTCCCCCCTCCCCCCCTCCGGTGCCCGGCCACTTCTCTGTGTCCCGCTCCATCCCCCCCGCTCCCGTCCGTCCGTCTGTTTGTCCGTCCGTGCCCGGCCCCTTGTCTGTGCCCCGCTCCATCCCCCGCCCGCTCCCGGCTCCCCCTCTGCCTCGGCCCCTCGGCCCCACCAACCCCATTGGAGCCGCCCTGGCCCCACGAGCAGCCCGACCGGCGCTGTGGGCTGCGCTGGGAGCCGGAGCTGGGCTGGCCCGGCGCAGCCGGGTGCTTGTGTCTGGCTGTGGGGCCGGGGGTGGTCTGGGGCGGCCGCTGTCTTTAGGGTGTGCCAGTGACACACGCCTGGCTCCCTGGCCAGGGTGAGTGGGGAGACCCTGGCTCCTCTGGGCTTGTGCTGCGGGCCAGTGAGGCTCTGCGGCTGCAGCCGCCGCAGTCGGCGGGTCAGGCGTTCCTGAGCGGGGCTGGTGTGGATGGGTCCGTCTGGCGTGGAGACCCAGCGTTGCGGTGTGTCTGGGGTAATTTGTCAGGGCTATTTAAAATATTGTAAAATAGTTTTTAAAAATCTTGCTTTTATGCTCTTTTTTTGAGTTGCGTTTTGTGTGGAAAGCGAGGAAATGCAATGGAGGGCATTGGGAGACAACTCCCTGGTGTCTGTGATACAGTCTGCTGCTTGTTTCTGGTACTGTGGGGACATAAATCAAACCCATCGCTCCTAGAAAGGATTTGTAGGCGTGTGTCTGTCTGTAATGTCTAGGAATCTCCACATATGACCTAGAGAAAGGGAGGATTCTACTGTTGGCAATGTAGTGTCCTGTAATGTGTTAGTACTGATAATGGGCTTTTTGGATCTCTGTTTCTTCCCTTCTGCTTGTCTTTCCTTCTCTTCCCCCCCCTTCTTCCTGCCCCTTCCACCCACACAGTTCGATGGTGTTAAATGAAAAAGAACACCATCCCTGGAGGCTTGAAAAGGGCACACAACCAATTGAACAAGGGGATGTTGTCAGAGCCCCAGGAAAAAGAAACTTACTAGTGCATCCTCATTTTCCTGTTCCTTCACTTCTGTTCCTCTTGGAATAGGAGACAACTTTATAGATCACATTTCCTGTGGACATATTTTGTTCTGTATTGGCTGCTCCTTTTATTGAAAAGAATGCTTTTGGCCAATTAGTCTGTACTAATGTTTCCTAACTCGGCTACCCCCTGAAGCTTCATTAGCTTTCCTGAACTTCTTCATAGGCTATAGATATTATGGTCAGAAACACTCTAGTAGATTACTAAATTAGGGTATTGTTTAGTAATAGCTTTGACAGTATTCCAAAAGTAACAGTAAAGTATTCATTGAAGTGGCTGTTTGGTGTGTTCCCTTGTTTTTTCTCTTATTTTTTTCTCACTTACCAGATCTTTGCATACTATTTGTAAGGAATGAATGTTTCAAAATAGTATTGAAAAATTATTTTAAAATATTTAAGGGAAACTTCTGCATAGTTAGGTAAATTATTAATGTAGTTATGTTAGATGAGGGGTAAAAGGCATGTTAAACATCTGTGGGAGTGTTACATAATAAATGAGAAACAAAAGTGGTTTGCTAGGGCGTGTACATTTTACTCCTCACATCACCAACAACTTAAGCTCATTTTTCTCACAAGTGTGGTTGTTTTTAATAGACCAGCAGTATTCATAGAATAGTAAACCAACTGCTAAATTCCTTTCCCACTTTAAAAGCCAACAGTGCCCTTCAATTTCAGGGTCCTGTTGGGGAGATGGGACCATAGGGTAAGGGAATATAGCCATGCACAGTTTTTGCTGGGTATTGGATTCAGGCTTTTTAAATTAGGCAAGCAGTTCTTTCCACATATTGCTTCAGAAATCAAGCTTAATTCTTTCAGTTCCTCTATTCCCTTTACAGTATCCTACTAGTCTAATTCAAGAAAAGATTTCTTGAGACCATGTTCTGTAGAACAATTACTAAAGTTTAGGAACACAAGAGTTACCATTTCCAAAATGGTTTGTAGTAAATATCCTGTCTCTTGCCCCATTGGATCTTTTTTTTTTCATCTACACTAGTGAATTCACAGTGGCACAGCTGTATCAGTTTGTATAGCCACGTTATGCTGTTGGGAGATTGTAAAACAAGCAGCAATTGCTGTTTTGTTTTGTCCAGAGAGCTATGTCAGCAAGAGCTCTTCTGCCGACATAGCATTGTGCACATGAGCGCTTATGCTGGCAAAATGTATGTTGCCTGGAGATATGGGGTTTTTTTCATGTCCTTGAGGTAAGTTTTTTGCCCATAAGATAATGTAGACGTGGCCTAAATGTCCTTTCTTTAAGGCTACGTCTAGACTACAAGCCTCTTTCGAAAGAGGGTTTTTCGGAAAAGCCTTTTTTGAAAAAGAGCATCTAGACGACAACCAGTACTTTCAAAAAAGCAAGCCGCTTTTTCGAAAGAGAGCACCCAGGCAGTCTGAATGCTCTCTTTCAAAAAAGCACAGTTTGCATTACATAGCACCTCTTTTTTGAAAGAGTGCTTTCGAAAAAAGGCATTATTCCTCGTAAAATGAGGTTTTCCGTGGTCAAAAGAACTACCGTGTTCTTTTGATCTACTTTTGAAAGAATGTGGCAGCAGTCTAGATGCAGGGGAATTTTTTTCGAAAAAAGGCCACTTTTTTCGAAAAAACCCTGTAGTCTAGACACACCCTTAAATGTTCTCTCTTTTAATGTCCCTGATTATGCATTTAATTTACTGTTGGTTTCAGGAGGAAACTTTCATTTGAGGATTAATTTTACATCTTAAATAAAATAGCTCTTATTGTAGTTGTATCTTTGCTAGTGGAATTGCAGATTCTAACTTATTCTGCAGAAATTGAATATCCTCTAGAACTAAGGATGTCCAGAAGTCTTATTTTGCATAATTAAAAATACCAATCCTAAAATTGGTTAAAATGCTAGCAACGACTTCAGCACAAAGGAATAGGGATGTTAAATTGACTAATCCAACAGTCAATGCAATATGCATTGACTATTCAATTAGTCGATAAGGGCGCCTCCACCTTTGAAGTGTAGAAACAGCCAGGCTGTTTCTACACTTCAAAGGTGAAAGCGCTGCGGGGAGGACGGGGCCAGCGGGGCAGTCCCTTGCTGGCCCTGTGCTCCCCATGGCATTTCAAAGCAGCAGTGCCCTGGGGAGCCCAGGATCAGCTGGAGATTCCACAGCTGGCCCCGGGCTCCGTGCGGCACTGCCACTCTGAAGCCCTCCCTCCCCCTTGCTGCCTCTTTCTGATAGACAGCGGGTGTGTGGGTATGACTAGTCGACTACTGCATTCACTATCTGATAAGCACTTGCTTATTGGATAGTTGACTACTTGATTGGTCATTCACATCCCTACAAAGGAATTTAGAGATCATCATAGGGAGTTACTTCAACTGTGAATTACTTCACACAGCTGTCCCTTAAAACTCTGTACCTGAAGTTTATATGGAGATACTCATTTCACAGAATAAATTCTAAACAGATCATTAGGCATTGTGTTGAGTTGATCCTGTAGAAAGATGATCAGTGGTCTGAAAGTGGATTTGGAAAGCTTGTGCTCACCAGACGTGAAACTTACTATGACTTTTTAAAAATATTACTTCATTATGTTACTGTTTGAAATGGTAAATTGCCAGAGAGTTTGTATATTATTGTACAAAAAAAAAGCTGCTGAACTTTGAAAAGATTTTTACGTAGTAGCTTTTCTTTCTTCACAACATGAAATTGCCTGGCAAAAGTAGGTGACTAGAAATCCAGTATGGTATAAGATCTGATAATGCAGTACATTCTGTCTTCAGTATGCAGTACCAAGACCAATGCTTCAAAACAGCACAATGATGCTTTTTAAAATTAAAAAAACTTAAGAATGTGGCAAGCCTAAGCCATTTTTTTATGGCAAGTTGTCAAGTGGCTTCTGAGTCACAAATGTTAATCTACAGTATTTACTTTGATGATTCAGCTTCTTGCACAATAAGTATTGTATGGTGTACACAGTCCCTGATTCTGTGCTTAGACATGTAAGCTCCATCCAGTTCATTTGAGTTCCTACATGTAAAGTCGTGCATAAATGTCTGCAGAATCAAGGCCATATATAGTGTTTCTGTGTATAGAAAAGTGTATGTGTACTCAAGTGGCAGGGTGTATTTGTTGGTTGATTTGTAAGAGTTTTTAATCATCTAGTGTTGAAACTTTTATTATTTATTAGGGATGTAATACTGTAGTTGACTAAATGATCCATAAGCAGGTCCTTTTCAGTTAATGTTATCGACTACATGCAACACTCCTGCCTGCCCGCCCTCCCACAAGTAAATTTTTTTAGCGGGCTGGGCGACAGGCTGGCTCAGTCCCAGCTTGCACTTGGACTGGCATCAATCTCCACACCTGCACTAGAAGCACTAAGAGCAGAGCCTCAGTGGGGGCAGCTGCCGGACCCAGCAGGAGGTGTTGACTATACGATTAAAGAATTACATGCTTCTTAACATCCCTACTAATATATATATATATAATGTGTCATTCAAAAGTTTCTGTTCTAGCCTCTTAACATAGAAAGTGCCCTTTATTCGTATGCAAGAAAAATGGCGGGAAATTACAATTCTGTATATGTATAGGAGTGAGGCAGAAGATTCCATGTCATAGAGGAAAGAAAACTAGTGAGTTTTATGCTTTCTCACTATTTCATCGTGGGGGAGAGGGAAGTTCTCCTTTTGCGGTCTGCACAGCAGATTTTTACTTGGATAGGCTAATCTCCCTACATGCCTAGAATATCATAATTGAGATTTTCTGTCAATCAGAGTGGAGAACTTTTCGCATTGGTACTTGATGTATGAAGGCTTGTTCAGAAGTCTTATGTACTTCTGTCATGGGAAACCTCTGTGTTAAAGTGAAAATCTCTTACTTACGTTTAATGTAGGATTCAGAAATTACTAATGGCCTTGGATGCAGTTGCATTGAAGACTTTTCATTTTCCCTCTCAAAGTTGATGTAATAGTGTTGTGCAAGTCTGAGGGCTATTATTCCTGATAGGCTATTAAAGTACAGGCCTAGGAAACAGATTTCATTTAAAACTGTCAGACTCCCTTTGTAAACTTTACTGTGCTGTTTTCCCAATCTGTAAAATGGGAATGCTTCCCTATCCCACTGGGATGTTGTGAGAATTAACTAATGTTAATGAAACACTCAGTACAGTGGTATGTATCACAAGTGCCAGTGAATAGATAGAACAGTCTTTAAATAGCTATTCTTGATGGGCAAACACTGCTAACCACCAGTAGAACTTCAGGGTAAAACTTGGTGAAATGATGCATTCTCAAGTTGATTTTCTATTATAAAATGTAATAAGTACATTTACTTATGGAAGCAACATTTCCCTTTTATTTTTCAATGTGCTATCTCTGTGATGGTTGATTTAATTAGTTCGTTTGTCTTTAATGAATTCTTCCTTCCCTTATAAAGCTTTCTTGCCACTAATTTTTTGTAAGCATACCAAGCTTGCATAAAATATCAGTGTACATTTGTAACTGCAATTGAATGTCTTGGTAATTCACTGTTTGTTTGAAACTTATGTCAATACTTCAGAATGACGCTTGTATTTAAAGTTTGTTCTGTCAACTCTATGAATTAATATTCTAGATAAACACTGTATTAATTTCACTGAAATTAAGTCGAAGCTAATCTTTAGTTTTGATCTCCTCTTCATCTGATTTGCTATAAATAATAAAATAAAGCAAAATTATACACTAGTGTTTTGTTTTAAACAAACTTCTGTTAGTCTCCATCTAAATATACCATTTGAGTAATAGCTGTTAATATGCCAGAATAATAAGCAAGAGGCCTGTATTCAAGCCACAGAATGGTGCTTTTCTTAATGCATTTCTTTCTATATGCTGAAAGAGCATGCTCTTAAAGTGTCTCATGATAAAATTATAACAGTGAGTCTGACCTATTTGCCAGACTGCATATATTTTGGTAATAGTTTCAAGAGATTTATTTAAAAAAAAAAAAAGCTAAGCCAGGAGTGATTCTGTCAGAGATGCAAAGCAAGTGAAGTTCATTAACTAGTTAGTTTGCTATAAATTACTGGCTAGAGCTAGACATTCTATAACCATATAGTGTATGGGCTTCCTGACACATCTTTGTCAGGTCACTGCAGTTCTTAACTTAAGTGATTCTGGTCCTGGCATTTTCTGAAAGAAGCAGTTGGTTTAAATTGCACAAGATTGTTTGGAGTGTTGACTTGTGTAAATATTGAAAGTGTTGTGTTGGGGACATCTAAATCACTCTAATTTTCATTAACCTCCCATTGACATCCCCCCAAACAGGGATTTAGAGGAAACAAACATTCTGGTTTAGAACTGAAGCTGTATATTAAAGGGTTTACCAATATAAAAAGGTGAACGAATGCTAAGAACAGATTTCTAACGTTTCAGAAGAATTCACAGCAGAAATGCCTGCACTGAGTATTGTACAGGTGCACCCTCAACCTGAGTGGTGCTGAACAAATGGAGGTCAAGACTCCCTACCGGGGTGTAGGGTTCTGCTCCTGACTGTGGCCGCACTCTGTTGTGCATGCCCTGCTGCCTTCAGCTCCCCTCTCCCCCCCCACTGCACCAGCCTTAGACAGAGTCTGCCCTGCTGCCTCCAGTGCTGGCCAAGGCTGTGCATTCAGGTACTGGCCCTGGCAGCCTGGACCAGGGCTGTGCTCCCCACTGTGCCACTCTCCTGGGGCTGCGCTCCCCACCACCAGCCCGGGCTCCACTTCTAAACCTGGCCATCCAGTAAGACCAAGGATGTTGCCAGACAAGAGTGTCCCGGATTTTCAAGGTTCCACCTGTAGTAGAGTTTGGAGACCATTACATTTGGGAACTCCAGAAACAATGCTGCTTATAGTCTGGTTTTGTGATTGGATCACATTGAATTCAGATCATAAGAACCACACCTTCACACTGAACCACAAAGGACTTTGTAAAATGAGTTGTAGTTTTGCTAATTTTCAGATAATTAGTTTGTCAATAAACATACAGATACATAAATAACTCAACTTCCATAGGAATCTTACTAGTTTGTTGGATAATTAAGAAAACTACCTTTTCTGCGCACAAGTTGTTCCCTTTTAAAAGTACAGTATTTTATTTCATGCCAGACCATTCCTTTGTACTACTCAGTCTGCTCAAATTGCAAACCTGTTTGCATATTCAACTAGAAATAACAGAATTAAAATGTTTTTATTGGGATAAAGTACTATGGAGAAAAGTTTTTGCAGAAATTCAGAAGAACTCTGCTTGTTGAACACTTAAAGGCTGTGTCTAGACTGGCCGCTTGAATTTGCGCAAGAACACTGACGATCTAATGTAAGATTGTCTGTCAGTGTCCTTGCACAAATACTATGATGCTCCCGCTCGGGGATAAGCCCTCTTGCGCAAGAATACTTGCGCAAGAGGGCCGGTGTAGACAGGGAAGAACTGCTTTGCGCAAAAAAGCCCCGATGGCGAAAATGGCGATCGGGGCTTTCTTGTGCAAAATCGCGTCTAGACTGGCCACGGATGCTTTTGCGCAAAAGCACTTTTTGCGCAAAGGCACCCGTGCCAATCTAGATGCTCTTTTGCGGAAATGCTTTTAACGGAAAAACTTTTCCGTTAAAAGCATTTCCGCAAAATCATGCCAGTCTAGACGCAGCCACTCTGTTTTAAATTGTATATAGATCCCTTCTCTAGCTTTCATACTTTCCTCTCCCTTGTTTGATGTTTTATTTCAGTTTTCAAACAAAACTTAGTCTTAAATTTTTCTTTTAATTCTTCTGGCGTGTGAAAACAATTAATGTAAATTGATGAACCAAAGACAACTCTTTGTGGTGTTGGTCATTAAATGTCTTCAAAGCCTAGAAACATCCAGTGACCCGTTTAGACCTTGCAGCATGTTATTTTGCCCCACAGGTTGTTTCTTGTAGAACCACATGATGACTTTAAGAAATCTTGTTTTGATCATGTTGTTTTGTAGCTGTCTAAATGTTGCTTGTTTTGGTTGGAGAAATTTTTTTTTTCTAGAAGCAAGATAACTTGTTTTTGTGGAACAGCATGTGCAGAATTAAAATAATCAAGCTTTTCAACTAATTAAATGGTGTCCAGCAAATGGACTGGAGCTTCTTTCCAAGGTGGGGAAAGCAATCCTTTCATAAGGGTGGAAGGATTTGACCTGGTAGGGTTCCATTAAACAGATGCCTGGTAAACTTTTAGCATGTGTATCAAAACTCACCGCTTTTTGTTTTCTCTAATGCCTTTACCTTAAGGATAAGTGTATTTACTTAGAGCTGTATAAACTGGTTTGCTGGGGATATTTCAGTGTATGGGAGGGAGCTGTGCAGACTTAAAACTAGGGATGTCAACAGATTGTCAACTAGTATTCGCAGAATTTAGAAGGGAGTGGAACCAGGGTTCCTACCTTGAGATGTGATGGCAGGAGAACTGAATGGGACCTCCTGATGCAGACCAAATGGGAACTTGTGGAGCAGACTCATGATGGAGGGCATTCAGATGCAGCTAGAATTTTTGTTTGGCACAGTTGAACTTTGTGCTTATTAAATTTCTAAATTAGACCTGTGGGTATGAAGTGGTCAGAAAACTTAACTCTTATAGAGGTGAAGTATTGACAGAGATAATCTGAATAATGATTGATTGCTTGTGCAGTGGCTTAATTAAATAATGAATAGTTTATCTTGCTTTGCTTCATTAGTCATCCCCTAGTAAAGCTTCTATCCATGGCTAAATCTTGAGGAGTCTGGCCCAACACAATAAGTGGAATTCACTCCTGAACTTAAGTATATAAAATACTTCAGGCATCCCTGTGTTGATTTTTAACAAGTTAGTTGATGCATCACCACACATCTAAATCTGTCTCTGAAAGGTACATTTGATACTACTATTGGACATTTAAATCTTACAAAACTGCTGTAGATGCTAAGATTGGCATAGCAACATATTTGCGTGGGGGGGGGGGCCGGGATATCAATGTAAGCTTTAAAAAGTTAAAATGGTATCCCAAGCATCTGATCAACAATGACAGGATTTTTTTTTCCCCTCAGAAATATCATTGCAGTGCTAAATTTGGTAGGCGAACTTAACATTTTTCTCCTTTTTGTTTCAAAATAGCGTTAAAAATAAAAATACATGGCTTACTTAAGCTTTGGCTCAGAACTCACGTACTGTGGATGTTTGCAATGCAAACAGATATCTCTAAGAAAATGGGCTTGGATGGATTCACTTAGTGATGTATGTTTGAGACCAACCTACTTTTTAACTTGGTATTCTACAGGCTCATATGAAGGAATTTCTGGGGGTGTATGCTTTTTTGTAAATATGGACCGCAGATTTTTGCAATATAAAGGAGTTCAAAATAGTAATGCAATGAGTGTGCATAAGAGAGGTTAATGAAAAAATTGAGTAGAAACAGTGATTGGTAAAATGATTTTATAACATACTAAAAATGTATGCAGTAATGACGATTTTATAGAAATTACCTTCTGGGATCATGGCAGGCACACGGCTGCCATGGCCCCTTGTTCCCTCAGCTGCCCCTGCTTCCTGCTGCTCTACCTGTTCGGCGAGGCCAGCACCAGGTGGGTGTGAGGGAGGCTTCTGGCCAGCGGGGCTGGGCTGGGGCTGCTTCTCACAGGTCTAGGGCACTGTTCCCCCGGCCCTGCTGCACTGCCAACAACCATGCCTGCCCTTTGCCCCACAAGGGGACAGTTAGGGAGGGTGGTGCATTTGCCCCTGTCATGCCACTCCCCCTCCCCCCCATACAGGCTTTTTCTAATAGTAAAACTTGATTCCCTTTAGGAGAAGCTCTGGTAAGGTTTAGTTTTAATTATCTTTTTTTCTAGTGCAAAAGATTTGTGGGACAAGGGGGGCAAAAAGATGATTAAGGAGGCTATGGAGAACATTAGTGAAAATACAAGCTGATTAGTAGCTGTAATCATGTGGAAATTAGAAATTTGGTTCATTAATATTTAATGAATCCTAAATCTACATTTGAAATTTGGTCACTGCCATAAGCATTGAAGGAAACCAGCTATGTAGTTAAGGCTTATTGCAAAATGTGTATTGTCATAAACAGAGTGGCAACACACATTGTTTGCTGGTGCTTCTAACTTCAGTTCTCAGCCTGAAAATTAAAAGCATCTTGGCATAATTTCTTAAAGCCTTCATGGTCCTCTCCAGTTGCTTTGTAACAATTCAGTGCTGATAGTTCTAAGAATGTGGTACTTACAGGCCTATGGCAGAGAGGCTATATTTTAAAATAGATGCATGTCCTTGGGCTTGAGGCAACCCAAAAAGGAATTCCTACAGAGCAGGACATTCTAGTAATGTTCTGATACTGTAGTGGTGAAGTAACAATAAATGTAGAAGAGGAAAAGAAGTGCCTCTCTGGAAGAGTAACATCTGGTAGGCAAAATGTATGTGCCCTTATAATGTACAGTATTAGGTTAAGACATTGGCTCAAGAGGACTTCAAAATACTTTGGGAAGATCTCTCTTGAGAGATCTCTTGCGGGGTAATTCCAGACTGCCTTATGGGTACCCAGTAAAGCTTCCCTCCGTCCCTGAAAAGGTAGACTTCTGCTTGTTTGGAACTTGTTTGGAGCTTGTTTTCAGATAAGTTTGTTTTGAGAAATATTTCAGCAGCATTGTGTTTTTGAAAAATTATAGTTTTTCCAGGTGTTGGTATTCATAGGGTTTGGATAAAGTTATAATAATGTCACCATAACTGTAAATGTATTAAATTCTCTCTTGTGGCTTCTTGCCTCAGGTTAGGGTTTCTCTTGTTTTTCAATGGCTTTATTAACAGTGATATAGCAGCTACTGTGACCCTGGGCGGTCTGCATCTGGTGGTTACTCAGATTTCTAGCATTGTAAGAACGCTTATTCCACACTGAGTTTCTGTTGCAAGCCTGACATTCAGTGTCGCCCTAAAACAGACAGCCATGTCTGCTCAGAATTGGTAGGTAGTACCATATATATATATATATATATATATATATATATATATATATATATATATATATATATGGTAGATTTCCTCCTCTTCCTCTGTCCTCCCCGCTCCAACCCACAAGGCGGCCACCAAATACTTCAAAGTGAATGCCCATGATGACACAGGGGATTAAGAAAGACAGAGCTCAAATACTGATGATTGCACCCTACTGGTTGAAAAAGCTTTTTAAAATCTGATCAGCATGTCCACAAGGAAACATATTGTCTTGTTTCTATGGAGAATATTTCTCTCCAGGTCCAATTATATCACTAACATCCAAATGGGTAAACTTGAGTTCCTTAAATAAGAAAGTACTTGTACAGATAATAAACACAGTTGATCTGTGCTTCAGGATATGGGCAAGATTGTATACCTCAGCTTTTGGGTATCCTTCTAAAATTTCTTTAAAAATAGCCTATCACTTGGGTACTGGTTAATTCACCAATTCCTTCAAGCAGTAAAGAAAAACTAAACACACACCTGACTCCATACTAAGCAGTCATTCAGGTGCTGTATTTTGTTGCAAAATAAGGGAAGTGCAAATTATTGTCACCTTACAGGCCCTTTTTACCTAGAAGCAGTCTGATGGTTCATTTGCATTGTAATGCCATTCCCACACTTCATATAAAGCCTCTTCTGTCTGTGGCCTGATTCAGAGCCCCCTGAAGTCAATGGAAGCTTTTAGCATTAAGTAGGAGCAGTGGACAAATACTTCTCTTACTGTTCCTTGTTTACAAGGACGCTGAAATGGAAGACCAATTTTCATTTTTCAGCCATAGCTAACTCAGTTCTGCCTCTTAGCAAGATGGCCAAACAGACAGCAAACACTTACATTTTCTTTATATACTAGAAATCTTAGTAGCGTTGCCCTGGTCTAGGGTGGCAGGAGTCACATGGCAGCTATTAGCTGCTACCCAAAGCAGGCTGTGGTTATGAGGGGCCATTCTGCTGGCTAGTAGCATGGTTCCCTGGGGCCAAAGTGCTTCCTGCTCCTCTCTGGTCATTTGTGAGTATAACTGTCACTCCTATCACACCCCTACCTTTCCGTTTTGTGAATCAATTGCATTTCACACACATCCCATTGTCCTAGCACTACACTCTTATCTTGCTTTATGATAAGAGGAAGCTGCATACCAAATTTGGTGGTCCTAGCTCTTACTATTCAGGAGGCGTTCTTGAACAAACTGATGCACAGACTGACATGCACAAATCCTCTAAAATATATAGTAGACTAGAAGATTTACCCAGTGTTGCTTGGGTCCTTAACACAAAACCTGTTTTCTTCATTTAAATCATTGCTCTGGGGTGAGACTGTGGATGAGGGGTTCAGTGTGCCAGCTGCCCTGGGGAGAGAGGACACCTCCAGCCCTCTCACTGCATCAGGTTGGGGTCAGATGAGATGCTCCTATCCATGGCCACTGCAGCGGGCACAGCTGGGGCAGGGGTGCATGCCCTCTGACTGGGGGACAGACACAAATTATCTCAAACATGTACAGCCGCTCCCCGAGTTACGAACAAGTTACGGACCAACACTTGGTCCGTAACTTGAAGTGTTCGTAACTCGGATCCCATAGAGTTACATGGCGACTGTGCTGTTCGTAAGCGCGGATCGCCGTTCATAACTTGGATCTGCATTTATGACCACTTTGGTCATAAGTGCGGATGGTTGTAAGTGGAGGTGGTCGTAACTCGGGGAGCGGCTGTAGTCCCATTCTCCATTCCTGCTGGCCCAGTGGGATTATTGCTGTTCCAGTTCCCATCTCTGACCCTCTGCTGCCCCCTGTGGTCATGATACCATATAACGCGCGCCCCCCCCCCCCCCCGCCCCTTGGTGTTTTATGAGAAACAATTACATTCCAGACACAGGAGTGGCCTGAGGCCAGCTGTGGCAGCTGGTGCCCTAGGCAGAAGGGGTGATCAGTGCCCACGGCTGTCAATGGCCGTGACGTAATCACGGGCCACCCCTGTCCAGACATATCCCATTGTCCTGAAACAACCAAACCCTTACCTTGCTTTAATGATAAGAGGAAGTTGTACACTGAATTTGGTACTATCGCTTACTGTTTAGGAGTTCTTGAACAGGCAGACACTGATGGACAGATAAACTCTCTGAAATATATATCAAAGAAGTGTTTTTTACCCCCACTTGCTGAATTTTTCTTGGCTCGTTCCTGATCATTCATTTTGTTTAGAAATATGATTGTTCTAAGGGTTACACTTGTTTTTTGTTGGCAACTAATATTTGCAGAGATTGTTTTGTGCTGTGTAAATCCTTGGCTGCTATTTCATTTTGGCTTTAATGATTTACCTACATTCTTTGAAGTTCTTAAACAGGATCAAAACATTCAGCACCAAGTTGCTGGCAATCAAATTTCTTGTGAAAGGCCTCCATTAAGATTCACAGTTTGGAATTCTAAACCAATCAGTATTTTTCAAGAGATAAAACAATGATTATCCTGGTAAGTTGTAGGGATCTAATTTAAGATCCTATTTCTATTTTGTTTTGTCTCTGTTTTGAATAGATTAAGGTGCATTTTCTGTTGTCCACATTTTCAGCCACATAGGCAAAGCTTGAGAGAACCATAATATAGAGCATACATCCTGCCTGTTTGTCCTAGTCCCCTCTAACTTCATGCTTTTGTTCTTGAACCCTGAAGAATACTGATTTGATCATCATAATTCAAGTGAGATAAAAACTGAACTGTTGCCATCCACTGAAGATCTTGTAGCTCAATATAGCTGTGTCTGATATCTCACTGTATGAATGTGAGTAAATGGCCTAAAAGATATCTGTGCGTCTCTTGACAATGTTCTTGGGCAGGCCTTATTGAGTATTACTTGTGGCTGCGTTCCTCTCTCCCCCTCCCAAAATATTCTGGGAAAAAATTCCAGTGGACAGTCTGAAGGAGGATTGTGGAACCAAAACAAAGCTTTGCATTTAAAGGAACACAGTCTACAACACTGTTTAAATGTTACAGGGAACAGCTAAGCAAATGAGAAATGAAACTTGTTTGCATAGCAAATCTTGTCTACAAGTGTGCATTTTTTCTCCCTAATATCTGTGTGAGATATTTAGTAGTTTTCCCCTAGTTTATGTACACTGATATGGGTAGCATAAGTATACTTGTACTCCCCCCCCCCCCCCCCAAAAAAAAAAACAACAACAAACCCTTACATGTATCTTTAAAGAGCCATGCTTTAATGTAGGGGTGGGGAACCTCAGGCCTGCCAGGATCTAGCTCCCGAGGCTTAGCACTGGGGAACCCATGCTGGCGTTCCAGCCATCCACTTGCAGGGCTGGAGCACACAAAATCTACTAGCTTGGGCCCCCTTAGGCTCTGGTGTGCAGGGTAATGTGGAGAGTGTCTTTCTCCTTCTCAAGCAGGCATTTCTCACTTGTGTGCAGCCCCCGGCTGACTTTTCTGAGGGTCAGCAGCCCCCAACTCAAACAAGAGTCCCCACCCCTGCCTTAAAGGAGCCAGTAACTGAGGTAGCTACAGAATTTCTGTAGCTTTAGAAATGTTAATATTAAACTTGTATTTTATATGTGTTGAATAAACATTGACTTGTTTTTAAAGGGGAGCTATGCAGATGGTCTAACAGTAATTGCATCATGATTCTTACCCTGCTAAATTCTGCCTCTTCATGGGATCTGGTGGGATGGTTGACCATGATAGGCCTGACAGAGGTGGAGGGGCTTTTTTTGTAGTTGTTTTTAAATTTTCAGTTTTGGGAAATTACGGGAGATGGCATCAGAATTATTTAATGAGTAGCTTTTGAGATTTGAACAGTTAAGCATTTACCAATAAAAATCTATTCCTTTCAAACCAAATTATATATTCTAAATGGTATCTAGCTAGCTGGAAACTGGTAATACGGTCTGAGCACTTGGATATGTATACTTTTATGGTGCCCATATTGGTTCTACTATGTGCATGTGTCTGATTCAGATCCAATTTTAACCTATATGTATGGCATTGGAAGACTCTTGATTGTGACTTCTTATGGTTTTGAAGGCAAGCTCATTCTGAGGCCTACAGAAGTTCATGGTCTTTTCTATGTAGCTGTAAATTCAACTTTTACTCCTAATAGCCTATTATATTGTTGTTTTGCTACAGCGGTTTATAGTGCACACAGTGCTAAATTCAGACTTCCTCAGATAAGTGGACTTGAAATTAGAAATGCTGTCAAGTTCTTGAGGTCTGTCATTTGATTTGCTGTTTGTATACAGCCAAGAGTTCACAGGGTTGCCAACTGACGATTTTATAGTAATTGTTGTAATAGGTTTTGCTTAAAACCTAGCTTCTTGAGACCAGTGACTACAATGAAAACCAATATTTTCACACAACTATTTTGTAGTCCATGTGATTAGAGAGAAATTTAAAATGTGACCCAAATGCCCCCTAAAATCTCAAATAAATAAATAATAAAGAAAGCTTAATAATGAGATTCTTAAGCCAATCTAATAATTCTCTAGGACCTGATTAATGACTTTTGAACAGCTGGGGTTGGCAATATTGACTATATGTTGTACTATGGTATTACAGAGCTAACTAGCTAAAATGCGTTGAGAGAGAAGCTTGCCTGTGTAACTCCCTTCTGATCTGCCAATACCAGTTTTCTCTATCCCCCCCCCCCCCACTGCCTCCATGCCTTTTCCCCATGTTGTACCCACTGCAGAGCACACACCCTCCCAATATGGATGTAAAATTCCATTTAATTGGTTAACTGGTTAAATATATTATTTAACCGATTTAAAGGGGTGCCCAGTAAGGGGCTGCTCAAGTTTGGCTGATGAAGAGCCCCATCTAATGCCCCTACTCATTTAGGCAGGGGCTGCACCAGCTGAGTTGGAGCAACCCCTGCCTGTGGGTGTGCAGGCCTGCCACGTACAGAGGTTGCTTAGTCGGGACACCAGAGTAGTCCCGGCCTACAGGAGCCTGGGCCCACTGCAGGGATGGAGCAGTGCCTTCCCCCTCAGTTAATTTTAACCAGTTAAACATTCAAATCCGTATGAACTATCCCTCCATTCATGTCTCTTAAGACTTGCTCTTTCAGTGGTGCCCACAAGAAGTGAACCAACTCCTTAGAAAAATCTTCTAATTGAATCACTCTTTCTGTAAGTTACTTCTTTCCATAATGTCATATATAAAACTGGAATATAAACTGTTTGGAGGGGCATAGCTGATGTCTTTTGACAGGGACTAAAGTGCCAAGGATTTGGCATGTTAAAAGAGTAACAGCAGTGATTCTGCTCATCAGAATGCTAAATAAACAAGATAGTAAATGTTAATATATGAGGTTTTGTGATCTTAAATTCATATTGGGATAGGGATCAGGGAAGTGCAAGAGACTCAGGAAATAGATGATACACAAATTAAAAAAATGACCTCATAGTTGTAATGCACCAACTTTCCCACCCCTTAATTTTAAATCCTGCTTCTTCCACCAGATGTTTAGCAGTGTCAATGTAGTGCACTGAGTGAGCTCTTTTAGAGTGTTTCCACTCCCCTTGGTTGAATGACCAGTTCAGAGCAGCAGATGATCATCTGTCTTGCAAGAAGGCAGGTGACAGACATTTTTGAGAACAAACTATGTAGCTGGCTCTGTGATCTTTATTGTTGCGAACTTGAATTAAAATCCTACTTGAACTCAAGTTCACACACCTTTCCCCTCACCTCCCCCCCCCTCCCCTTAGTGAAGCAGGTTAAGGTTCGGGAGTTGAGCAATGAACTGTGGGGAAACTTTTGAAACCTTGTTCAGGGATTCCAGTAGGGAGGCTTCTCAAAATGAGATTTGGGCTCCAAATGGGATTACAATACAATCTCTGAGGGATACACACCAGAATTACAAACTGGCCGATCAGCCACACATTTCATTTGGAACCAGAAGTACACGCAGACCTTCTCCCCCTCCCCCAAGAAAATACAGTATCATAATGTGTTACACTGCTTTAAAAATTAAGGGAAAGCTGCATTTTTCCTATGCATAGTAAAGTTTCAAACCTGTATTAAGTCAGTGTTCAGTTGTAAACTTTTAAAAGAACAACCATAATATCTTGTTCAGGTATGAATAATCTCCATTGCCAAGGTATTTGTAACTCTAAGGTTCTCCGGTATGTGATTACAGATATTTTGAAGCAGACCAAATAAAACATAACTCTCCTAATACTATAGGCAAAATATAGTTCTTACCCCATAAAGACTGACCTGAAAATAGGTTTTAAAAGAGAATTAATGTGCTCTGTTCTTCTGCATTTCCTTTGCTCTACCCACTAACTTCCCTTTTCAGGTATGTACAGAGCAAAAACAAACCTGCAGCAGTGTGTCAGAGCCTGGGTCAACTAATGGACTTGTGGGATTCATCGTAAGAGTCTAAAAATAGCAATGCAGATGTTAGGGCTCTGGCTGGAGTTTGGGCTCAAACCCCATGGTAGAAGATTTCAGAGCCTGTGCTCCAGCTTTAGGCTAAACATCTACACTGTTGTATTTAGTCCTGTCTGAAACTTGCTGCCATGGGTTTTATGCTGTGTACTCTGTGTAGTTTTGCCACTTACGTTTGTCTCCTTCCTGTCCACCTGAAGCTTGTTGACTGGGTCTAGTAGGTTCCAACATCTTCCAGATTTTTCCATATCATGTGTCTTCCAACAAGGTTAAATACTGATTGTAATCTATTTTGATATTTCAGATTAAAAACTTAATTTAGAACTTCCAGGCTTTCTAACTGGGTAACTTTCTCAGATACATGTTTTCATGTATACTTTTCCTCAAGTACCTGAGAAGACTGAGAGGGGACATGATAGCAGCTTTCAAGTACCAAAAGGTTGTACAAGGAGACGGAGAAAAATTATTCTCCTTTACGTCGATAAAACAGGAAGCAATGGGCTTAAATTTGCAGCAAGGGAGGTTTAGGTTAGACAGTAGGAAAAACTTCCCAAATGTCAGGGTAGCTAAACACTGGACTAAATTGCCTAGCAAGAGTGTGGAATCGCCATCACTGGAATTATTTAAGGGCAGGTTAGACAGACATCTATCAGGGTGCTTGGTTGCACCGTGAGGGCAGGGGACAGGACTTGATCTCTCAAGGTCCCTTCCAGCTCAAATATTCTATGAGCAAGCACTTGAAGAAAAAACAGCTATGTGTTTCCAACTGGTACTGTTCTTCAAGATGTGTTGCTCATATCCATTCAGCAACCCACCCTTCTTCTCCACTGTCGGAGTTTCCAGCAAGAAGGAACTGAATGGTGGGGAGAGGGGCAGCAACACTCTGTATACCCCAGCATATGTACACTTCTTTAGAGGGCTCCAGCGTGGGTCCCCTACAGATAATACTGAAGGAAAAACTTCCAGTACTGCTGTGTGGTGAGCATGGAAACTTGAGCTGAATGAACATGAACACATCTCAAAGAGCACCAGTTACAACTGTCTTTTTTGGGAGGCGCTCAGTTACCATGCTAATGGCCATCCCTGAATCTCTTCTGTCCAATTTAACAGGAGGATAGAAACTTACATGCTACTTCAATCACACAAGTTTTAGCTAACTATTTTTCAGAAAACTGAACTTGTGCAGTTACTAAATGTTTGCAAAATAACTCTACCTCTAGCTTCTCTAGTAACTTGATCAATAAGCACAAACTGTAAAGTCATAATTACAGTATTTGGGTCACTTTGTAGCTTTGAAATGGAATGCATAACAAAAAATTCCTGATCATGTAATCTATTTCTCCCTTCCCCTCCCTCCCCCCCCTCCAGTTAACAGCATGATCCTGTTAACAGTCAAGAAAGCTGTCTTGCAGAGGTGCTCAGCATTCCATGTGGTTTGGTCCCTTGATTAGTGACATTTGGATAACTCGCCACCAAATGTAAACAAAAACCTAGTGTTGATAAGCCTCATGCCTTGTGAATCTTGAGAGGGATCTCTGCTACCGCTAGGCCAAGACTGGCTCTCTTGACCTCAGAGAGTCAAAATACGCTCATTGGGGATTAACAATTGAAGATGTGCTGGTTTTGAGGGGTGAGTACATGCCTGAAAAGCCTTCTAGGTTTTACTTTGTGGGAGGATAGCAGAAAGTGCTATCTCTGTGGAACTAGGGAACCATCATTGTCTCTAAGCTTCTGGCTTTGTTCAGAACCCCTCTCTTATAGATCTTCTAAGCTCAGCTGGGCTCCATTCCTGCAGAACTTCTACATTCAAGAGTTAGGGAGAAGCAGGGGCTCTGGAGGTATTCTCTCTTCTCCAGCACCTCCCAATCCCCCCCCCCCCCCCCCAAAAAAAAAAAAAAAAAGAAAAGCTCAAAGCCCAAGGAAGCTTTGTCATCTGAGCTAAAATTTGATTGGTCATCTGGCAGTCCTAAATACAGTCGGTCTCAGATTTGTGCTTAATGATGGGTTGACAGCCCTCTTTAACATCTTCTGAGCCTGACAGAGCTACAGGGAGTGGCTAATGGACCGCTAAAAGTGTGTAAGGCTTTGTGAGGAGGAAGCCCAGTGAAGTTTCTAAATTTTGTAGGAGGCTGTGATAGGCCACCAACAAGCATACTGGAGATTGTGGAAGGAGTAGTAGAGTTCCAAGGTCTGTAGGAAGAATCGAATGTGTCCCCCATATTTCATGTTCCCTATTTTCTCTCATCTTTGCTGGCACTTTTGTCCATGCTTCCTTCTGTGCACGCACGCGCGCATGCGCGCGCACACACACACACACCCTGCAGATACCCTAAATTCTACTGCAAGTGAGAAGCTGAGAAGGTAATGAGTAGAGCCATCTTATCCATTGGATAGTACAGGGCAGCAACCCTGGGCCCTGTAGTGGCCTGGAGGCAATACCAGGTGTCTGACAGGGGTCAGGCCCCCTCCTGCACTCACCAGCAGTGGTGGAAGCCATGTGAAGTGGAGTAACCCAACCTCAGCCTGCTTTGCTCCAGAGATCTCCCGGCCAGGTTACTCTCTGCTTCATTGTGGTGGAAGCAGAACCCAGCCCCAGCCCACTCTGCTCCACTCTCCTGAGCCATACAGTTGGGAGCTGGGATAGTGGAGCAATCTAGGTCTAGGTTGCTCCGCTTCCAGCCAGCACAATGAATGAGTGTGGGAGAGGGCTTGACCCCTTGCTGCCTGTGCCAGGCCCCCAGGAATCCCTCTGATTGCATCACTTGGGGAAGTTGGCTTGGGGGAAGGGGTGCAATAGCAGAGGAGCAGAGCTGGGGCAGGGTCTGGAGAACGGGGGTTCCAGGCCCTACATCACCCTAGGGATGGCCCTGATACTGAGGGAAGACTTTTTCATAATTTTAATATTGAGCAACCTGCCATTATCCTAGATAGGAATGTAAATATGACTGGGAAGCATGGAACACTTTGTGCATTGGCTGTACTACTGAGAACTAGTGATGTAAAATTTCAGTTAACTTGTTTACCAATTAACTGACTAAAGGAGGGGTCTGGGTTGGGGCCCTCTCCAGCCTAGCTAGAGCAGTCTCTAGCTCCATGCTGGGGCTGACTTCTGGCTCCCAGTAGGGATGTAACAGTGTAGTCAATTAACTGATAAGCAAAAGCTTATAGGTTAATGCTCTAGACTACAGTCATTTCTCTTTCCCCCCTGCCCCCAGTACATTTTTAGCAGGCTAGCCAGCTCAGTCCTGGCTTGCACCGGGTCCAGGACTTACCTCTGCTGTGACTCTACATTTAAAGTGTATTAGAAGCCAGCTGGGAATCAGCTGGCTCAGTTCTGGCTAGTTCTGGGTCCAGGAGCTCAAACACTCCCCTTCCTCCCCCTGCCTCCCTTTCTCCCCCCTAAGTACTGCTGCTACGTTTGTATCAGAGGCAGCAGCACAGGATGACAGGCAGCCAGTCCATGAGGAGAGCTGATTTTTAAACTGGCTCCCCTTGTGAACCAGCTCCCACTCGAGATTTGGGTTTCTGAGACTGTTCTCTATCATACAGCAGAACTTGTTTGGATGGATCTTAGATGGAGGCAGCTTCTCAGAATACTTTAATTCAGAGTGCCAAAATCTTAATTTATTATTACTGCATTCCAGGGTGGATTGATTCAACTAAAAACAATTTAAATCGCTTGCTTTAGTCATAATTTAAATAATCAAGCAGGAAATCTTGGTTTCAGTCATCAGGTTTTTAACTGTTTTGCATCTGTACTCTTAAACTATTTTTCTAAATAAAGGTTACTTCTCATTTGTTGGGAATCATTAAAACAGGTTGACTGGCATCTAAATATAGCCTTCACATTACATTTTGATGGTTCTTTTGCTGACCTGGAAACTATACTGCACATATTTTATTTACACTATTATATAGCTTAACTTGCATTTATTCAGGTTCTGAATTTTGACTTTCACAATTTTGTCATAACAAAAGTAAAATGATGCATTTCTTCTTTACTGGAATACTTTTTTTACTCATGATTTGTGCAAAGCTCTATTTAGATGGAAATTCAATTCAAAGTATACAGAATTCAATTTTTTTTCTAAAACTATCTTAATTATGTTAGATACTTATTTCTTACACACATTTTACATTTCGAATTGATTAAATAAAGCAAGCATCTGTACTTAATTGAACTGATTTATTTAACTAGTTCTAAAATCTTGAAGGGCATGTTGATCTGACTTCTCAAACCTAGCTTTTATTTATAGCTTGGATGAGGGGAAAAAAAACTTCCCCACTTGTTCAACTATATTTGTTTCTTAACTTTTAATGATCTAGTCATCGAACTGAACTGGCTTAGAAAATGAAGAAAATATTTCTCTCTTACCTACAGAAAAGGCTACTGCTGCCAAAAGCTGGTTTTGTGCTTCAACAAACTGTTTCCAGGTGCTTATTCAGTGACTTTAACCAGTTCAATGGTTTGACTTGACAGCAAATGTATACTGCTATATATTAGTCTTAACATAAGTTGTCCATTTCTAATTTAATTTTAAATAGCTTTATTTTTAAAAATTAACCATACAAAAATACAAATCCAGTTTAAACAAAATTTAATCCACCCTGCAGGAGTTTCTCATTTCTAGGTGCTGAAAATAGATTACTGAAATATCCAAAGGTAGGGTTACCATTTTTGAACTTTCAAAAGAGGACACTCCTGAGAGGGAGTGTCATCTGTATCAGTATCTACCAACTCACGTTGTATAAATGTGTTATACTATACGTGAATTGGTAGATACTGATGCAGATACACTCCCTGTCAGGAATGTCCTCTCTTTTGAAAGTTCAAAAATGGTAACCCTACCAAAGGGATCATACATTGAATGGACCTAAGATTTGAAACCTACAATAAACAATCCGCCAGCAGCACTAATTCCTTTATCCTCTTATTGAAAGGGATTTTTGTCCTGTAAAGGGACTGACAAAGCTTGCCACTTCCTTAGTTGTGATGTATGAAGACTGCTGCCTCACATCACTCAGTAATAATGCTGATCACAGAGCTTTCATATTTCGGTTCAGAAAAAATTATTGTACACGTACTAATCAGTGTGAAAAATGCATGTTACCCCAAATTTATACCCACTGTTATTTAAGGAATAAATCCAGTCAATATACATACTAGTTTTATTGCACCATTTTTCTTTGCTAGCTGATACTTGTTTTTTTTCTGCATTGTTTTCAGTGTTCTCCCTTGCCCCTCCTTATCTCTGTCTATATTGTATTCCCTTGCCCTGCCCCCTTTCACATAGATGTATGCACATTTTTTTTTTTCAAGCCCTACCGAGTACAGGAGGACAACTGACTAAGGTCCCTGGTCTGATGTAAAAGGTGGTAAGATTTCTACCAGGATGTTGTCTGGGAAATCGTGCTCAGGGCCTTACTAACTGGATGATAAAAAAAGTAATATATTCTGATTACATTTGAAGCCTCCCTTCCTGTTTTTACCAGCAGCTATTATCATTCCCCTCTGAAATTCCTGTTGCTGCTTGAGAAAAGGTTAGTGGTAGGTATCAGTTACTTATCTTCACAGATTTGGGTCTTTGGGCATTGCTCATTGAATACCTTCAGTACATACCTGCCTCTGCAGCTGCTGCTACTCAGGTTTCCACTGGAGCAAAATTGATAAGACTCTTGTTACTTTCACTAGTTGTCTTTCATTCTGACCAGACAGTTTTCACATTGGTTGTAGTTTGGGAAGTATCTGAACAGTAGCAGAGGAATTGTAGGTCTCTGTAGATGAATGAAGATAATATATATGTTTATTCTTTATTCACATATGGAAGCTTTCTTTACAATTTAAACACAAGATTAAATTCTGCAAAAATAGTGGAATGCATCCCCATGCTCTCTTGAAAGTGTGCTACTCATGATGGGTGAATGGATCAGTTGAGTCCTGAATTTCTTTGTATGCATTTTGACGTTGCCTTGATGGGTCTCTTGATTATACCCTAGGTCTGAAGATGTCCTAGATTTGAAGATTATAACCTAGGTTTGAAGATGTTCTGTTGGCCTAAACCATTTCATATTACAAAAGTGGTTCCCCAAACTCTATTTCCCCCTCTATCCCTTTGCACTTGTCTGTTCCCAGGTTCGGAGATTAAGCTGACGTAGTTGAGTTTTGTCATAAAACATAAGAACCTTTTAAAAGAAGTTAAAACTTTCTAACAGACATCCCTAAAAGATAAAGCAAATAGAAAATGGTTTTGGTTTGTTGGTACTTACCCAGTGAAATGGTTGAAAAATGATTGTGTATGAGAGGAAGGTGTGTTTCCAAAGTAACACTGTAAACATGACAGTAAATAGATGGTGTATCAATAGCATCAGTTCAACTTCAGTGCACTTCTCTTTCAGCTTATCACTACACATATGCAGAAGCAGGAAGAAGCAATTTCTTAAATAGCTTTCTCAATTCAAGTTATGAACTTTTAAACTGGACAATAACAGTGGGTTCACACTAAGGCTCTGAAAAAGCTGACACTTAATATCAGAGGAGCCATTGTTATACTGTCTAGTATAACAACTCTTTTTTCACACATGACCAAGAACCTGACTCTGCTTCTTCAGCTACTTATGCATACATGAAAACTAATGACCAAGGAAGCCACAAGAGAACTCATTATCATGTTTTCTAGCATTAAGCCAGTAAATTGATATCTTTACTTCAAATTTGCTGTTTTATTATCTTCGTGCAATGGACACTGTATCCCTATCAGCATAGTTATGTTAAAATAGCAGAGTCCTTTAGTTCCCATATTTGTGAGCGATTTTCAATTTTTTTCCCAAAAGTCCCTTTTCCTATGTTGTCAGAATTTGTGTGGACTTCTAGCAAATTCCACCTCAGATTAGGTTGGATTTAAAAGAAAATACACTTTTTTTGTATTGAGGAGCTTTACTGAGTATAATCCAGGATCCTCAAATGTCTGAGTTTCAGAGCTAAGGTCAAAGAAGAAAGCTTAAATAATCTTTTTAAAAAAATCAACTTTGCTTTAAAATGGAGAGCAACAATATTTCAATTACACTTAACATTGGCAGATGATTAGTATCAGATTTGAGACCTTATTCTATATAGGGATGTTAAGTAGTGATTAATTTGCTAGTCGAGTAGTTGATGGATAAGCACTTCCACGTTCCACCTTTGAAATGTACAAGAATCCTAGAGGGAGGATCTTGTGCGTTTCAAAGCATGGAGCCTTGTCAGCTGGGGAATGCCCAGCTGATCCTGGGCTCCACCGTGGTTCAAAGTGGCAGCAGCACCACAGAACTCTGGGTTAGCTGGGGAGTCCCCAGCTGATCCCAGGCTCCACACATCGCTACTGCTTTGAAATGCCACAAGGAGCCTAATTCTGGGCTCCCTGTGGCATTCAAAGCGGCAGCGCTGCACGGAGCAACTGACCTCAGGCTCTGTGTGGTGCTTCCGCTTTCAAGTACCCCCCTGTCCATCCCCCCCATTCCCCCCCCGGCCTTGCTGCCTCTATCTGTTAGAGAAAGCGAAGGGGAGGTGAGGAGAACCGCTAGTCGACTAGTCTTTTACATCCCTAATTCTATATAATCATAATTACTTGAATGTAATTGTGTCTTTAAATATTCTGCTAGTGGCACGCAGCTAATGCTTATATAGCTCAAAAGAGGAGAGAGTTTAAAAAGGTACCTCTTTTGTCTTGTACCCTCTGCAGTGCATATGGAATTCACATATGAAACTGATTTGCTCATCCTGTATGCTGTAATTCTTTTACATAGATATTTGTTTCAGCCTTAGTATAGTATCTCTGTCACAATTTTTTGTAAGGCTATGTACACAGTGAGGCTTATGTTGTTCAAGGGCTATGCATAAACCGCAACCTCTCCCTTCCCCCATTCCTGAGTCATTTTTTTTTTTTAAATGACTCACCTAAGCATTGGTGTGGACAGTGTGGTGTGGGTGGGAGAGCTACTTCTGCTGATGTAGCTACCACTGCTTGTGGGAGCTGGAGTAAAAATCTATGGGAAAGCTTTTGGTATTTATTCTCATTCATAGCATTTTGAAGAGAATTCAGCTTTTTATGTAGGCCTTCAATATTTATCACAAAAAACATTTTTTTGGTTAAGATGCTAAGCAGTGTAGCCATTTATATTCTTCCTTTTAGCAAAAGGATCTATGACAATGGGTGTGGCCCTGTGCAAGCAGACATACGTGTGGTGAAGTAAAATTGCTAGATATTTACATTCACTGATTATAAATTCATAACAAGTATAATGTCTTCCGAAGTAAAACAACTGGCCATTCTTTATAGCTGATGCAGTCTCCTTGCAGCTTTTGGGGCAGTCTGCATATTGCTGGCACATGGCCAAGTCTGGCTGTCTGTTCTGCATCAGTAGCTTTGCAGGACAAGCTAAGCCTTTCTTTGCAGAATGGGGATTCTTTAAACCCAACTTACTTGAAAAAGTACAATACATTGCTTCTAAGTTCTCTTGTCCAATATGGCCATAAAACTTGAATTTGGTTTACCTATGGATTCTCTTGTGAAGCAGCACTGCAATTCCCTGCTATTGCAGGCTTAGTGGAGACACAGTTTCTAACAAAGACCAGATATGGAAAATCTTTCCCACCTACACCTCTCCTTTTTTAGTGGCAAAAGAGTTTGGCTCTTATGCCAAAGAGCAAGACTTCTCTGAAGAAGATGCTGCACAGGCCACTCGATATGATGAAGAAAGCAAGTCAGTTTTCAAATCTTTCTGGAACTTAGATGCAGCAGAGGCATATCTTCATTAGTATCTCTGCAACCCTGTGTGTCAGCTGTTAACAGGATTTGCATATTTTGTTTCATTAAAAGGAACTTTGGGTGTTGGTGGGAGGGAACATGTTGATAGTAAGGAGGTGTAGGACAGGGTGGGCAATAACTGTGGAAGGGGGGCCACTTCACAGATTTCAGAAGTGGCTGCAGGTGGAAGGGACGGGGCCTCGGGCGGAAGGGGTGGGGTTGAGAATTATCCTGCCAGGAGTTTTGCTTGGCCTGGGGTCCCTGCCCCTGACTTCTGGGCAATGGAGGGTACCTGGAGCAGCTGGGAGGGTGCTGGGGGCTAGCCTCCTCCCAGAGTTGTTTTGTGAATTCTAAGCCTCCGCCCTAGACATGGCTGGCAGCTCCTGGCCCCACTGCTAACCTGTTGCCTGGGAGCCACCCAGCAAGGGCGAGCCCTTTTTAAATAGAAGCAGTTGAAAGAGCTCGCGCATCTCCACCTCCCAGGCAGTGCGCTAGTGCAGGGGTCAGCAACCTTTCCAAGGTGGAATGCCGAGATTTGACTTACTCACCTCTGTGTATGGGTCCAAGGGTTTGCAACCTTTCAGAAGTGGTGTACTGATATTTAACTTATTCACAGATCTGTGTGCCGGGGCAAAGAAGAGGGGGAGGGGAGGCAAGGGCAGGCTAGGTACGGTAACCTTGTTTTCTGAACCATCTGCAGCCAGTGAGAACGGTTTAATTTAAATTATGAAAGAGATTATGTGTTTTAACTTTCTCATGTTAGTTTACCAAACTTTATTTTAAATAAAGTAAAATATTAATTAATATCCAACACACAAGGTGTCAGTGTTGTCTTTTATTTATGGCAGGGGTAGGGAACCCTTTTTGGATCGGGGATCACTGACCCACAAAAAAAATCAGTTGGGGATCACACAAGTGAGAAGTATAAATACTCCTCCAAAAGTCCCCAACACTCACTGATGTGGCCCTACCTGAGACACCTCACTACACTGGTGCCCCAGCCTCAAAGGGTGAGGAGAAGGGAAGGAGGGGCAGAGACTGAGGTTCAGGGCTTCCCATAGACCAAATTTACTTTTCTGGGGTTTTGGAGTTAGTGGATTTTATGGACCTCCTTAGGCTCTGGGGTAGGGACAAAATTGAGGGGTACAGTGCATGAGACAGGGCTGCCAGCAAGTAGGTTAGGGATGGGATGCAGGATCTGGGAGGGAGCTGGGGTGCAGAAGTAGGGTGTCTGGCCAGGTGGAGGGAGCCAGGAATAAGGGAGGGTGCAGGAGCAATGTGGATGAAGGAGCACGGTGGGGGTGTCTGGCCAGGAGAGAAGATGCAAGAACAATGGAGGGTGTCGGAGCAAGCTGGGGGTGCTGGGTTTTGGGGTGTGTGGGAAGTGAGGGGATTGGGATGGAGGGGGTCTGGGCATGAGGGGGAACCTTACCTAGCTTTGCAGCAACGGCTTTGCGCCCCTTTGCAGCAACGGCTGCAGCCATGCTGTCCCAGCCTCCCCAGAGGGAGGCTCCACTGCTGCGGTGGCCACGCAGTCCAGGGCTGGCTCTGGAAGTCAGAGGCGCCGCTGCCGCAGCTGCACAGCCCCAGGCCAGCCCTGGAGGCTGGAGGTATCACTAATGTAACTGCACAGTCCGGGCCAGCACCTCTGCCATGGCCGTGCAGCCCTGGGCCAGCCCTGGAGGCGCCATTGCTGTAGCCGCACGGCCCTGGGCCAGCCCCAGAGGTGCTGCTGCCATTGTGGCAGCGGTGCCTTGGGCTTCCGGGGCCAGCCCTGGACCGCATGGCCAAGGTGCCACTGAGGAGCCTCAGCCCCAGAGCTGCCTCCTCCCACTGCAGCCCAACCTGCTGCAGGGAGGAGGAAGCGCTCTCCAGCAGCTGCATGGGCGGGAGGAGGGGCGGGGCTGAGCTTCTCCATCTCCCCCCCCCCCCGTGCTGTTGCGGCACACCTGACCCCTGCACTAGGGGGTGGGGCCTGGAACTGCCTCGTGGGCCAGATCAAAGCCCTAGGTGGTCTGGATCCGGCCCGCTGAGAAGCTTTTGCCCACCCTTGATGTAGGATAACCAGGGTCCATTTAATGTTTTTGGCTGCTTGCCAAATTATATGAAAAGGAAAGGTGGGAATTTGTTACAATAAAGGTTGTTACCAACTGCTTAAAAGATCACTAATTATTCTACAATCCACATGCTTTTCCCGCTTGTCTTGGAATTTGTAGTGCTTTGTGGAGATGTACGGTTGGATTAGTGTTCCCAACTCGTGGTCACATGAACAAGAGATTCCCAGTATACAGCTGTCCTAAAAACTCATGTTGTTCTATCTTTTTGTGTGCAGCTGGGGCTCAGATTATAGTTCTAATTCTTCCAGTCTGACTTCAATGGTTTAGGAGTTCTCAGCTAATACACAGCAATCTCTGCCCATTTTCAGAAGCAGTATTAACAAATTTAGGGTTAAGTTTAGCTCTCCATGTATTAGGTAAACTAATGCTCCAAACATGTGAAATGCACATATGCTGCGAGATTAATGTTTCTGGGAGCCTGAGGTTTGCAAACCATCTTTTATCACTACAGCTGGGTAGCTCAAAATGAGAGAAGGCATTGTCCATATCTGACTTCTGCATGGTCTCCTTTTAAGAAGCTTTGCTAAGACACCAACATTTTTTATTTAAATGAGAGATTTTAAAATTCTCTAAAATCCATGTGTAGGCTAACTTTTATTTCAGTAGTACTGTTCAGGTAATTAGCAGTAAATAGAAATAAGACTCCAGTGAGCAATTAAGATAATATAATCATGGCTCTGAATCACTTCCTGAACAGTGGGGATGGACTATTGATCAAAGGAAAGCAAGTTGCTCTGTCACTTGGTCCACAGATTCACGATGCAGCCCTTCTAATATGACTTGCTTATAATATTTTTAGATTTGTAACATGGTTTTTGGAACAGAGTTAGGGAATATGGGGAGGGTCAGAGCAGTAAAGAGGAGTGTTGGGAGGATGAGGAAGAAGAGCTGGGGCGGTGCAGATTAAGAGGCTTTGCTTTATTGGACTGTGCTCTGGCACACTACTGGGGAAACAGCATATTCCTAGATGAATCCTACAGAGGAGGAGATTGTCCAAACACTGTCTTTGAAAACCCAGATTGACTAGAGCTGTGATGCAGAATTTGGTTTCCAAAAATAGTTTCTCTGCAGTTCCTTTACTAATAAAGGATCCTCCTCAAAGGCACCCCTTCTGAGTGCTCAGAAGTGCTGGCAGATCAGAACCATAAGGAGGAAGATTGACATACTGGGAGGTAGAGGCAGAGAGTGAAGCATACCCATCTGTGCTTTCCTCTGTCCTACAGATAACCCTCTGCTCCCTCTCCCCTCCTTCCTTCCAAGGCTGAAGGAAAGTACTTCCACGCCCTCTGTTTCTTCCCAATTGGAGAGAAATGAACACAGCACATTTTACCCCCATTTGTATTTCCCCCATTCTGCTTTATACTGCAGAGTCCGCAGTATGGGTAACTGTGTAACCACAGATTTTCAGTGGCTACATGTTTACCCTATTACATGACTTTTAACATCTCTATGCAACACTAAAATAAATATTTAGGAGCTGAGAACAAGCATGCTGTAAGCATGTGTAAAGTTCCTTCCCAATATGCTGCTACTCAGATTTAGATAAGGACTCTGCATCTCTGTTCTTCTGGACTTTTATTTTGTCCAAGTAGAAGACTCAACATTTCTTTGTAGCCATTACCCATTAATAGTTGCTCTATGCTTACTGGGGCAAGCAATAGCAAGGAGCAGGATAGAACTGTGTGTTTAGGGAGGCTTGAAGCAGCAGGATATGTGGGGCTGATCAGTGCAATGAGCATGATGAATGGGATATTGGAGGAGTTGAAACATCACTGAGAAATATGGGAGGTCCAAGCAGTGCATTGAAGTGGTGCAAAAGAGGAGGCTATAGCTGAAACCTGCCATTTCCCACCATGCAGCTGTTTCACATGCAAGCAAATGTATCTTCAACCATTGGTCCCATGCCAGTGATCACCTCTTCAGGAAGAACTGGCCTGTACTGGACAGGCAGTGAGACACAGCAGACCAGAAGAAGCAGCAGGGACAATGAAGGGGCTAACATGCAACAAGTGCATTCTGTGACTGAGGTAATTTCGCAGCCAAGAAGCTAGAGGCAGTGGTGAAGGAAAGCTTGGTTGTGGTACGTGGGATTGTTGAAAAGATACTTTAAAAAATCCAACTGTCATAAATCCCAGGGAGTGCTCCCTGTGGGCCACTTACTAGAACTAGGGTGAGCAAACTTTTTGTCCTGATCTAAGGGCTGCATCTCAGTATGGAAATCGTATGACAGGCCATACATGCATATGAAATTGGGGATTAGAGTGTGGAGGGGGTAAGGGCTTGCAGTGGGGCCGGTGTTGGAGGGAGATCTGGGCTGGGATGGGGTCAGAGCATTGGGTGGGGGGGCCCCAGGAGTGCAGGCTATATAGGTGGTGCTTACCTCAAGCAGCTTCCAGAAGTAGTAGCATGTCCCCCACTTCCTGCTCCTGTGCAGAGGCATGGCCAGGCAGCTCTGCATGCTGTCTCTCTAGTCCTATTAGGCACGGTTCCCAGCCAATGAGAGCTGCAGAGCCAGTGTTTGGAGCAGGGTCAGTGTGTGGAGCTCCCTGGCTGCCCTTATGCTTAGGAGCTTGAAGAGGGACCTGCTGCTTCTGGAAAGCCACAGCAGAGCCACAGCTGCTTCTGGAGAGCTTCTGCAGAGCCGCAGCATGCATTGAGCAGGGCAAACTCCCAATCCCACTCTCTGGCTAGAGCACTAGAGTAGGGCAGGTCTCCAACCCCACTTCCTGGCAGAAGTGTAAGGGCCATTTAAAGGATCTCATGGGTTGAATACAGCCTGGAGGCTATAGTTTGCCTTCCCCTGTACTACGATAACTGTAAGAGGAAGTTTCTGCTTCTCCTCCTCAGGGTGTTTAAAGCTCCTGGAATATAACTACTACCCCTCTATTAGGAAGCCTAGGCACAGTGGCGGGGCGCTCACCTGTCTGCCACTCCCCTCTGAATATTGGAACCTGCTGTCCACCTGCCTAGTCCCTCTGGGCTCAATGCTGTGTGAACATGCCTTTCACCTAGAATTCCACCCCAAAGGTACAAAGTTTCTGGTTTTATTGTTTAACTACAGTCATACCCACTAAGATTATGTGAAATACTTGTATCTAACATGGAATATGAAAAAGTTCTTATTTCTCCATTGTACACTACCCACTAACAACCGCACATGTCAATGGAGTAATAATTTAGACTTCCTAGAGAAGATGATGGGTTTTTATCTGCTTCTTTCCTGTTGATGGAGGAAGGTAAGTCATAGCTATCTCGTATGTTCTTACTCTGTTGACTTGTATGGTTGTTAATGGATAGTGCACAACCGGGGGGAGGGAGAGACCATTTTTATATTCCTGGTTTAGTTCAAGTATTTTATGTAATCTTTGTGGGCACTATCCATTAACTGCTATTCAAGTCAGTAGAATAATAGCTGTGACTTATCCTATTTTACCAACAGGAAACAAGCAGATAAAAAACACATCCTTCTCAACGAAGCCAAAGTTATGGCAAAACATCCCTTGGAAAGGTAATCTTTTAGGTAACCAAAGACTTACAAGATTATACCGGGTCAGACCAAAGGTCCATCTAGCCCAGTATTCTGTCTTCTGACAAGTGGCCGATTTTTGGATTTTTGAATGACCAATTTGAGAGATCTTTAAGGAGCCTAAGTTAGCATGTGGATATTCAGCATTTACTGAAAAATGAATGCCCTCTACAGGGAGTCTTGATGTGAATAATACAAAAAAAAATCACTGTTCAATCTTAGCCAAGTTTTCAAATGTAAATAATGTCTTCAGAAATTCTAAGAACCTCCAGTGATGTCTGAAGCTTTTGCCAGGTAGCAGAGTGAAATTAATAGGGCTAATCAGTTTTACTGCTCTCATTCAAAACCCTTTGGACATCAGTGAAGTTAAGAGTCATGTCACTTATTTACAGATGTAGACTTGTAACCATTAACACATTTACAGCCATTAAAGATAACCTAAGTCTTATGTCAGCATTCTTCAGTGATACTTCCTGTGAACTGTCATTTATTGTCAACCCTGTTACCCAAAAGCGGCGAGGAGTCCTGTGGCACCTTATAGACTAAATGAAGTGTTGGAGCATAAGCTTTCGTGGGCAAAGACCCACTTCGTCAGATGCATGTAGTGGAAATTTCCAGAGGCAGGTATAAATATGCAGGCCAGAATCAGGCTAGAGATGATGAGGTGGATCCAATCAGGGAGGATGAGGCCCACTTCTAGTAGCTGATCTGGAGGGGTGAATACCAGGAGAGGAGAAGCTGCTTTTGTAGTTAGCTAGCCATTCACAGTCTAAGGTGCCACAGAACTCCTCGCCGCTTTTGCAGATTCAGACTAACACGGCTACCCCTCTGATACCTGTTAGCCGAGTATCCATGTTGTCCAATAAATCCCCTTAAAAGAGCATCTGCATCCAGAGAATGAAAACTTAGGTTTTAATTTCATAATTTAAGTCCCCCATTCACTTTTTTCAGATTATAATACCCTGGTCTGAAATTGTGCAGCCTTCATTTAAGTAATTGAAGGCTAAGTTGTAAACTAGTTGCTTGCTTCAAACAGTTATCTACACAAGTAATCCTGTTGACTTCAATGATGAGAGAGGTGTTCATATTCAGGCCTTCTATGACTACAATAGGACAGTTTAACAGAGGGTCAAGAGATTTAGTGTTTGAAAAGAATGATGGTGTGTTATATATATTTTTATTTGTGAAAATCATAGAAATGGAGTATTGGAAGGGGCCTCAAGAAGTCATCTAGTCCTGTCCCCTGCACTGTTAATGCATATTCATCTAATCAGTTCTTAAAAACTTCCATTGTTGGAGATTCCAGAACCTCCAGAGGCAGGGTGGACTGATTTAAAATCGAGGCAATTTAAATCACCTCCCTCTCCCCAAAATCATTGATTTAAATTTACCAAAAAAAGCTAAGACTAACTGTGCTTAGAGTGCTCTTAATTTTTGAGTAAGCCCCATTGAACTCACTGGCACATCTGTTGTTTTCTCCACATACACAAGAAAAACATAGAATGGGGCATGTGTAATGTAATATTAAATAAGACAATGACACTCAGCGGCGACTGGCAACTCTAGATTTCTCTTACTGCAGCATTCTGTATTGCATATTTGAGTGATAGATTCTAAACCTAGTTAACTAATTAAATAACCCATAAGGGTTAGCTAAGCTAAACTTTTTTTTCTAGCAATATCGAACAGCTTAGGCACTTGTACTAACAGTCTTGAAGAAGAAGGTTTTTATTCATGAAAGCTTATGCCCAAATAAAACTGTTAGGCTCCGTCTACGCTGTTCGTTTTTTGCGGAAGAGGAAATGCAAACAAAGCGCTCATTTGCAAATCTCGCGCTCTTGTTTGCATATTCTCTTCTGATCCTTTTTGCAGAAGAGGTTTTTGCGAACAAACCCATAGTGTAGACAGGACCATTTTTCAGAAAAAAACCTGTTTGCACAAGATCCTGTAAACCTAATTTTTTTGAGGAATAAGGGATCTTGCGCAAAATGATTTTTTTTCCCAAAAAATGGCCCCATCTACACTGGCTTTTTTTTTTCACAAAATCCTCTTCTGCAAAAAGGGTTGGAAGAGATTTATGCAAATGAGTGTGAGATTTGCAAATGAGCGCTTTATTTGCATTTCCTTTTTTGCAAAAAACAGTGTAGACGGAGCCTTAGTCTTTAAGGTGCCACAGGACTTCTTGGGGTTTTGTTTTTTTTTTTTTTAACGATTTAAGTTACTAACCATAACAGCCATATCCACAGCTTCATCCACATCGTTTTCTCCCAATAAGCAGTTTTCCTTATGTTTCATTCTTGCAGTTAGGCCCTGCATCATCATCTTGCACTGCTTGACATGTTTTCCTCTCTTACCCAGGGAATGAATTTCTTCAAAATATTCCCAGAAAGGGTCTCTCTTGCCCAGAAGCCATGACACTCTTTCTGTGGCAAAAATGTGAGGACTATAGAAAGCTGTGTGTGTGTGAGCTGAATGTCCTCTTTTTATGTCTAGTCCACTCCACTGTTCCTTTCTATGCTACCTCCATCCTTTCCTATATATAGTCTCTCTGTGTTTAAGACATTGTCTTAACTAACTCCTCTGCCATGCTTGGTCAACGTCCACCACCACATAAGCACAAAACAAAAATAATCCTATCCAGCTTGTGTCTTAAATTGCCGAGAAACAGAGATCGAAAACCCAGAACTTGCAAGAACCAAGAGCTGGTATTTAGGGTGAACAGACTAGAGCCCTTAATTTATTTTTATGAGACTGTAAGTGTAGGTGCATGTTTGTGATGAGATTTAATTGTAACTTATTTGTAAATGAGAAATGTAGTATTTTATTTTTTAATTGATTTGTTCATAGGGAGTTTTTCAGTGCTTAACTACCACATTTTTTCCATTGCTGCAATTTAAGTCCATTATTTATTCTGACCTCATTGGTTAAAAAGAACAATTTTACACACCTTTTTATGTACGTGGAGTTTTTGAGGAAGGGGGTACCAGAAGTCTTCTCTTCTCCAGACTAAACAAACCCATTTTTTTAAACCCACTCATAAGTCATGTATTCTAGGCGTTTAATTATTTTTGTTGCTCTCTCCTGGAACTTCTCAAGTTTGTCCTCATCTTTCCCCAAGTGTGGTGTTCAGAACTGAACACAGTACTCCAGTTGAGGCTTTCAGTGCTGAATAGATAATACTTATTCCTGTAAAGAGTGCAGGGACTGGACTAGATGACTTCTTCGTCCCTTCCACTCCTACGGTTCTATGAGTAAAGTGGAAGAAGTTTTTTTTTTTTTCTCAGAGCGTTACACAAACATTTCTTACGGAATTCTCACACCTTCCCTCAGGGGAACAAGAATGGTTCATTCCCATTTTTAAAAAATTAGAAAACGGATAAGGTAAGTTTCTTGCCCATTGTCAGAATATGCTAATACCATAGTCACAAATCAAATCCGTAATACCCAACTCAAACCTGTGTATTAATCACTACAGTGTGTTTTCTCTCAGATGAATAGTGGGACAACATTCCAAGTAGCACTACAATATACAATCTAAAAATGAAAGTTGCTAATGAGCATGTGGTGGATCAGGAGTGACAGGACCAAAGTTATTTGTAGAGGCAGGGGGGAAGGGGAGAATATCCCACATGCTGATCCAAGAGGAAGAAGTGATTGACTGTTTCATATTAGTGGTGCTGCTACAATAGCTCCTAGAGGTGCTACTCAGAATCCTCCACTGTGCTAGGTGTTGTCAACTTATGTCTATACAGTTTCTGAAGAGTTCAGTCTAATTTTAAGAGACCTAAAAAGTTGGGTTAACAATAAGGTGGAAGCAGGCAAAGGTAGCTGTAACAAAATCATTTGGATATACAGGTTACTCAGTGCACAACTAGATGAGCCTGAAGTTTTTTTTATATATGTATAATATACAGATCATGTGGCGAATCTGCACAATATATTACTTATTTGAAGACTACCTGCATTAGATAGCAAGCTCCATTTTGTTAGGTTGTCTTTTGCCTTCCTGCTGTCTTTTTACCCATATGAAAGTCTAGCAGGTGGTAGAATAGAGCTAGCAATGAAAAGTCATTAAACTTCTTGCAGTCAAGTTAGAAAATTAAAAAAGGATTTAAGATTTCCCTAAGGTTTAAGAGACAAAGAAAATATTGGATGTACTAGAAGTATATCCAACTACAAAATTTGCTTTTTAAATTGGATTATTTTATGTTCCATCAATGCAGTACCAGAGCTGACCTAATAACAATGGGGTGGAGGAGTAAATTGGAAAATTCTCAAAATTATTGCTCTTAGCAGAGTAGTGCATAAGTGATACATTTACATGTAGAAATTGATCAAGCTCTTCATGTAAGGCTTTTTAGAAGATGGCGGTAAGGATTAGGGGGGAAACTGATAAGTAAGGGCTCTTTCCTTCTTGTTGGACCTTGTTTTTTTTCTCTGTTCTATCCGTTGTTTCACACACCGTATCTGCATGCCAGTTCACATCTCTAGTTCTCCATACATGCACACCTCATCATAGAAATGCCCTGTCTTGCTGTTCTTCACTGTCACCCACAACACCTTGGCTATTCCATTCACCCACCAATCCTGATAATCTGAAGGACGTAGTTAAGGTTGCTAGGATGCTGCTTATGTAACTCCATTATATGAGTGTGTTAATGAATGATCAAAATTAGGTTATGGTTTGTTTGTTTTCTTGAAAAGTGCACAATAAAAATGAGCTAACAATGAGCAGTCATAATTTTTGGCTAATAAAGTTTGTTTAGTCATCTATGTATGTTCTCTGAACAATGGTAGCCACAGCATGGTGTGCCAGGATGTCTTGAGCAGCTGTCCTTTCCTACTTCAGTTGCTCAGCAGCTCCTCCACTGCACTCATGCCACACGATACTACAGAAAGGAGGACAGTGTGTTTGGTTATTTTGCCTGCTTCCATGCTAGGCTGAGAGAGCTGTAGGGAGATTGGGATAGGAGTTTGCTAGGCACTCACCTACGCTCAGATATAGCCAAAGAATGGCTCTTTTCCCCCACCTAGCCATCCAGGGGGAGGAGAAAAAAGGAAAGAGAACCAAGAATCCGTTATGGCTCCCTGTAACTCTGCCCCAACCTGGAGTCACCTGAATGTATTCCATTTGGCAAAATGTTTTCAAAGACCCCTTTGTGAGATTGCAGTGTGCACCGACCAGTTACTCACCTAAGGATGTTAAATTGCGGTTGTCTGGCTAATTGTGTAGTTGATACAATTTGTATCAACTATACAATTAGTTGATAAGGACCGCACTGCAGAGCCACAGCAGGGGTAGTTCCAGGAGCCAGCTCTAGTGCAGTCCCGGCTCCGGGAGCCACACGCACTGCGGCTCTGCATTTTACATGTAGTGAGAGCTGCCAGGCTCTTCCTACATTTTAAAATGCAGAGGCACAGTGTCCCAGACCAGCGCAAGCTGGGACTGCTCAGTCCCGACTTGTGCTGAGTCCAGCAGTCCTTGTTTGCAGCAGCCAGCCCTGATAGAGGCAGTGGTGTGTGGCAGGCGACACCTCAGAGATGGTGCTGGGGGAACCCCCAGCACTGGCTCCTGTCCTCCGAGAGGCAGCAAGGGGGGAAGCGAAGCAAATAGCTGATACTCCTGTCGACTGCCCAATGAGTTTATGCTTATCAGGTAGTTGACTACTCGCTAACATTCCTACACTCACCATCCCCTGCGTGAAGGGTGTGAAGTTTAGGAGTACGCTGTGCTATCTCTAAGCAATACTGGAGTCTCCTTCATGTTGAGAATTCGCTAGCAAGGGATATGTGAGTAGCTTCCAATTTTTGCACTACCAGAATACTGCAGAAGTTCAGGAACAGGGCTCAGAATCTACCCCCAAAGTATTGCTTTGTAGCCTCTGATCATCTTGCTATAACATGTTTGGTCCTTAAACTGTAAAGCTCGCTTAGACTTCATTATTTTGGCAAAGAAGGAGAAAAAAATCAGACTTCAACAATGATCTCCTTTGTCTTGTTCTTCCCTGTTGCTTTGCCATCAGCAGCATCTCAGACTCCAGTGACACACAGAGAATATCTGAAACAGAGTAGTTGGGAAACTGCACAGATATTTGAACGGAACAGTTCCAGCAATAACATCTTTAACATGTTAGTTAAAAAGAAAACTTCCTGATGCTGACAGCCCAGCTAACAGCTTTCTCTCTGAAAGTTGACACATTTCTTTTAGTTAGTAGGCTGCTATATTTTTCCAATAGACTTCTTTCTTGCAAGTTTTTTTCTTTGTATTATAATAAAAAAAAGCCCTTGGGTGTAGATGAAATTAAATCCATAGACGGTTATTTTGAACAAATTCACTGTCAGTGATGTGAAGCAAAATGCATCGTCAGTGCTGCCCCAAGTACCTTCCAGTATCAGTTAATGTCCTGGTACCTGACCCCTCTAGGGGAATGTTGCCTAAGAAAGTGCCAGTATTAACACTCTCCGAAGAATGTAATTATTTTTCTTTTGCTACACAACTTGTCAGGGACATATGTAGCTGTGAGGATAATCTGTGTTTAATAGTGATAGAAATGTAGCCGTGTTAGTCTGGTGTAGCTGAAACAAAAAACAGGACTAACAAGATGGTTTATTAGGTGATGAGCTTTCGTGGGCCAGACCCACTTCCTCAGATCAAATAGTGGAAGAAAATTGTCACAACCATATATACCAAAGGATACAATTAAAAAAATGAACACATATGAAAAGGACAAATCAAATTTCAGAACGGAAGGGGGATTAGAGGGGGGAGGTAAATGTCTGTGAGCTAATGATATTAGAGGTGATAATTGGGGAAGCTATCTTTGTAATGGGTGAGATAATTAGAGTCTTTATTCATACCTAAGTGTAAAGTGTTGAATTTAAGCATGAATGACAGTTCAGAGGATTCTCTTTCAAGTGTAGTCTTAAAAGGCCTTTGAAGCAGGATGCAGGTAATTAAGTCGTTGAGACAATGTCCTTTCTGGTTGAAATGGCAAGAAACTGTTTTTTCTTTGTGATCCTGTCTAATATCTGTTTTGTGGGCATTGATCCTTTGGCGAAGTGTCTGAGACGTTTGTCCAATGTACATAGCAGACAGACACTTTCGGCACATGATAGCATAAATTATATTTCTGGATGCGCAGGAATATGTGTTCTTGATCTTATAACTCACTTGGTTAGGTCCAATAATGGTATCAGCAGAGTGAATATGTGGACAAAGCTGGCAACGGGGTTTGTTGCAAGGGAAGGTACCAGGGTTGGTATTAGTGTGGTATGTCCTGTGGTTGTTGGTAAGAATCATCTTGAGGTTAGGTGGTTGTCTATCGGAGGCTATGGGTCTGTCTCCCAGAGCCTCTTGGAGTTTAGTATCCTGTTCCAGTATAGGCTGTAGTTTATTGATAATGTGTTGGACAGGTTTGAGTTGGGGGTTGTAGGTGATGACAAGTGGTGTTCTATTGTTGGTTTTCTTGGGTCTGTCTTGAAGTAGATGGTTTCTAGGTATTCGTCTGGCTCTTTCAATTTGCTTTTTTATTTCTCCGGGTGGGTAGTTGAGGTTTATAAATGCTTCGTAGAGATCCTGAAGCTGCTGGTCTCTGTCAGTGGGATTAGAGCAGATGCGGTTGTATCGAAGGGCTTGGCAATAGATGATGGATCGTATGGTGTGTTCTGGATGGGAGCTGGAAGCATGTAGGTAACTGTATGAGTCAGTGGGTTTTCTGTAGAGAGTGGTGTCTAATTTTCCATTGCTGATTTGTACTGTGGTGTCCAGGAAATGGATCTCTCGTGTAGAATGGTCCAGGCTGAGATTGATGGTGGGGTGTAGCTTGTTAAAATCTTGGTGGAATGTCTCCAGTGTTTCTTGGCCGTGTGTCCAGATCATAAAGATGTCTTCGATGTAGCGTAAGTAGAGAAGGGGTAAAAGGGGACGGGAGCTGAGGAAACGTTCTAGGTCAGCCATAAAGATATTAGCATACTGTGGGGCCATGTGTGTACCCATGGCTGTGCTGCTGATCTGGAGGTATAAGTTGTTCTCAAACTGGAAATAATTGTGGGTGAGAACAAAGTTACATAGGTCTGCTATCAGATTGGCAGTGGTGTCTTCTGGGATAGTGTTTCTAATTGCTTGTAATCCGTCTTTATGTGGGATGTTGGTGTATAGAGCTTCTACATCCATGGTAGCAAGGATGGTGTTATCGGGGAGGTTATCGATGTTTTGTAGTTTCTAAGTTTCAAGGCTTGTATGCATCATTTCTGGAGTGTTGGGAGATCTGGTGTTAGATACTATAGTCATAGGTTTTCTCTTTTCAAAATAGTCTTGCAAGTCAGAAATAGTGAGTTGCAGTATCTTGCATATTGAAGTGGCTATTCTCTATTACTTGTAAATTTAAGTGACAGATATGGTAGGAGAATTTGTAGAACTGCAGTTCTCTCCTGACTGAGACTAGGTTAAAAAGCAAAACTCAGGTTGGCCAGGAGTTCTTTGTTGTTCCTTTCAGGAAAAGTTTAAAATATCTACAACTTTTGATTTTGTTTTTAATGGTTCAGGTTCTGTAGTTTCCACATTGGAGTGTTGCTCTTTTTAAGACAAAGGTTCCACAACTCCTCCCTCTAAGATTTTGGGAGGCATGTCAGATTCTTAGACCTTGAGTCGAGTGCTGTAGCTGTCTTTAGAAATCTCAGTGATAACTTTCTTGTGTTTTGTCAAATCTGCAGTGAAAGTATTCTTACAATGAGCAACATGTGCTAGGTCATGAGCCAAGATGACTATACAGCTGGTCCCCGACTTACGAACGAGTTACGGACCAAACGCTTGTTCCTAACTCGAAGTATTCGTAAGTCGGACCCCATTCATTTACATGCGACTGCGCTGTTCGTAAGTGTGGATTGTGTTCATAACTCAGGGACCGCCTTTACGACCGCTTAATGGGAGGTTTGGTAGTAAGTATAAATGGTCATAAATCTACCATTCGTAACTCGGACTGGCTGTAATATGAAATATATGGCAGAATATGGGTAAAACGGAGCAAGAGACATAATTCTCCCCCAAAGAGTTCAGTCACAAATTTAATTAATGCATTTTTTTTTAATCTTGTCTTCTGGAATGGTGGTCAAAGCATGAAGAGGCATATGAATGTGTAGCATATCTGGTACATAAATGCCTTACAATGCTGCCTATGAAAGTGAACACTTGTTCTCTCTTTCAAGGTGATGTAAATAAGAAGCAGGCCACATTATCTCCCATAAATGCAAATAAACTTGTTTCTCTTCGCAACTGCATGAACAAGTAGGACTTATAAGCTCTGAAAGTTTACATTGTTTTGTTTTTGAGTACAGTTATGTCACAAAATAAACTCTACATTTGTAAGTTGCACTTTCATGACAGATCACACTACAGTACTTGCATGAGGTGAATTGAAAAATACTGTTTTGTTTATCATTTTTACAATGCACATATTTGTAATACATATAAAATGACCACTGTAGATTTTATATTCTGTGGTATAATTGAAATAACTATATTTGAAAATGTGGAAAAGCAGCCAAAAATGTTTGAGTCAATTAATATTCTATTTTAACAATGCAATGAAAATGGGATTGAAACTGATTAATCATGATGAATTTTTAAAAATGCAATTGTTTTTTGAGTTAATTGCAAAGTTAACTGCAATTAAGTCACAGTCCTAATATAAATCATAGAACTGGAAGGAACCTTGAGAGGTCATCAAGTCCAGTCCCCTGCATTCATGGCAGGATCGAGCGCATATAGACTAGGGATGAACAATAATTTTTGATGGGGGGGCACTCCAAGAATTTGGTAAGTGGACAAAGTCTACACTTCTCTATAATATTAATGGAGGGGGTGCAGGGTCCGGGACAGAGGTTTGGTGCAGAATTGGATTTTGACCTCGGGGAGAGGTGTAGGAGGGGTTGCCAGAGGGCATGGGTTGTGACCTACACTGAGGGTGCAGGGTGTTTGTGTTGTGACCTGCAACAGGGAATTGGTTGTAGAAGGGGGTAGGGTACCAGGTGTAAGCTCTGGCTGGGAGGCACTTATTCTAGGCAATTCCTGGCCAGCAGCCCAGTGGAACTCTCAGGTAGGCTCCCTGTCTGTTGCGCCCCTACACGCCACTGAAAGTGGTCAGCTGCTGGGTCCAGTGTGTGTGTCTGTCTGCACAGTGCATGACATGTTGTGAGGGAGGCTATGCAAGCTGCCTGTATGGGTTCCGGCCCATGGGAGCTGGGAGGATTGTGCTGGAGCTGTGGGCAGTGCACAAAGGCCTCCCTCCAAGGGATGCACACCATGCAGAGATTCACACGCTGGCCTCAGCAGCTGGCCACTTTGAGCACGTGGGGTGCAGCAGACAGGGAGCGTGACCAAGGGTCCTGCTGGGCTGCAGGACATTGGAAACCCGGGGGATCGTGGTGGGCTGGATCTGAATGAATGTTTGGTAAGCCAGACTCGGCCTCAAGGGTTGTATTTTGCCTGCCCCTGATCTAGACCATCCCTGATAGTTGTTCGTCTAGCCTGCTCTTAAAAATCACCCATGATGGAGATTCCACAATCTCCCTATGCAATTTTTTCCAGTGCTTAACCACCCTGACAGGAATTATTTTCCCAATGTGCAACCTAAACCTCCTTTGCTGCAGTTTAAGACCACTGTTTCTTGTCCTATTATCAGATGTTGAAGAAAATTTTTCTCCCCCCTCCTTGTTCTAATCTTTTAGGTACTTGAAAGCTATGATGTCCCTTCCCTGTCTGCTCTTTTCTAGACTAAACAAACCCAATTCTTTCAATCTTCCCTAATAAGTCATGTTTTCTAGACTAATAATTTTTCTGCTCTTCAGGACTTTCTCCAATTTTTCCTGAAATGTGGTGTCTAGAATGGGGGACACATACTATAGTTGAGGCCTTATCAACAGAGAGTAAAGAGAGAGAATTACTTCCCATGTCTTGCTTACAACACGCCTGTTAATGCATCCCAGAATGTTGTGTGTTGTGGGTTTTTTTCCCCAATAGTGTCACACTGACTCATATTTAGCTTGTGGTCCACTATGACCCCGAGGCTACATCTAGACTGCAGAGTTTTTTCAGAAAAAAATACATAAATTGCAAAGTGCAATTTGCGTATCTTTTTTCCACTTATTTTCCGGAAGAGGCTTTTCCTAAATTTGGCCTGTCTACACAGGGCCAAATTTTGGAAAAACCTCTTCTTTCGGAACATCCCTTATTCCTTTCACCGAGAGAAATACGGGGATGCCGAAAGAACGCACCCACTTGTTCGGAAATTGTTCCAAAAGAAGGACGCGTTTCCTGGATGCCACGGAGTTTTTCCAGGATCCCTCCGCAATCCCAGAAAAACTCTGCAGTCTAAACGTAGCCCTAGATTTCTTTCCGTAGTACTCCTTCCTAGACAATCATTTCCCATTTTGTATGTGTTTAAGTGGTTGTTCCTTCCTAAGTGTAGTAGTTTGCATTTGTCCTTGTTGAATTTCATCTTGTTTCTCAGACCATTTCTCCAGTTTGTCTAGATAATTTTTAATTATAATTTTATCCTCCAAAGCACTTGTAACTCCTCCCAGCTTGGTATCATCCATACATATTATAAGTGTACTCTGTATACATTATCTACATCATTGATAAAGATACAGAACAGAACTGGTCCCAGAACTGATCTCTACAGAATCTCACTCATTATGCCTTTCATGACTGTGAACCATTGATAACTATTCTCTGGAAATGTTGTCCAACCAGTTAGGCACCCACCCATCTAGGTTGTATTTTCCTAGTTTATTAATGAGAAAGTCATGCAATACTGTAAGGTCTAGGTATATCACATCTACTACTTCCACTTTATCCACAATTCTTGTTATCTGGTTAAAGAATGCTATCAGGTTGGTTTGACATGATTGTTCTTTACAAATCCATGCTGTTACTTATTACCTTACCTTCTAGATGTTTGTGAATGGATTCCTTAATTACTTGTTACATTATCTTTCCTGGTACAGAAGTTAAGCTGCCCTGTCTATAGTTCATACATGTATGTGTGTGTGTGTAAATATGTATATGTACAAACACATAAGATATAACTGTGCTAGACACTTTCCAAATACATAAGATGTAAAACTGCCCCAGAGAGATTTCCTCCTAATAGTTAAAAAAATCCCAAACACTCAGTGTTATAATATAGTCAAAACTCTTAATTAAGAGTTATTCACTCCATTTTATACATAAGGAACACTGAGTTTTCAGACCCAACTGAATGCACATCAAATCTCTGAAGGTCTTAATGCCTGTATAAAGCTAAGCCCCCCCCTGTGGAATTTCCTTGGACATAAAAATCAAACCTCTCTTTAGAACAAATAATAAGGATTATACTGCCAATACCAAACCTAATTTTGTGATGCCTTTCTAGGATATGTTAATCTTTGTCTATCTCTCTTTCCCCTGCCCCTTTTGTTTGTTTTTCTGTTGTCTCTCTCTTTTTCCAGTTAGGAATATCTCTATCTCATAGAGCTGGAAGGGACCTTGAGAGGTCATTGAGTCTAGTTCCCTGCCCTCATGGCAGGACCAAGTACCATCCCTGACAGATTTGCCCCCCTCAAGGATTGAACTCACAACCCTGGGTTTAGCAGGCCAATGCTCAAACCACTGAGCTATCCTTCCCTCCTCAGTCTAAATTTCACCTCTTTCTATTTTTATCTCCCACTTTTTTCAATGTATTTTTCTGCTTGTTTTTCCCCCCTCCTGCTTATTTCTCTCACTGCATACTCCCTTTTCACTCTAGTGTTTTCTCTGCAGTTTGGTACAGATTTATGCATTCTTAAGCATTGAGCAGGGCACTAGCTGTTAGATTTATTTTGTCTATCTAGTGATAAGCTTGCTCTTCCTGTGGATTTCCTGAGCTACATGTGAGAGATTCTTTCTTTTCAAATGACTAAACTCTGCAATGCTTGCAAGCACTCTTCTGCCCCAGTATTCATAATCATTGATTTTTTTTAACTTGTAATATATGAGTAGATTAAATGGATTTTTGTTTTTTGTTCCTTTTACTTTGGTTTTGTCTCTTATCAAGTCTGGTCTTGTAGTGTTTTCCTCCCCCCTCTCCACTTAACCAGCCACCTCTGGTTCTTTTTTCTTTCCACTATTTCTGTCTGCAAACACTCCCACATAGTAAACAGTTGAAGGGTGCAGGAGCAGATCTTCTATTTTGCTGATCCCTTTCTTTAAGTTGTAAGTATAAAATTGTCCATGCCACACTGATACAGTAGTATATCTATGGAGCTAAAATACTGCTGGAACACTTTGCACAGGAAACTGCTTTAGCATCTGCTGTTTAAGAAACAAAATCCAGAATACATAGGAGTTGGGGGAGAGAGGAGCATGGTTTTGTTTGCTGCTGTATATATGATAGTGAAACAAAAAGGATAAAGTGCAAATCATTTAAAGTTGGAATGCCTTTTGGAGCTATTACTCTTATTGACTAAATAGTTAAACATTAAAATGTAAGTTGGATAATGATATCATTGTACTGACTTGCATCAAGTGCCACGATTTTATGCTTCTTGGATTTTGAAGGAATTGGCACTGATCTTAATTAGAAAAACTAGCTGTGGTTAAGGAACAGAATTCAAAGTTAATCAGAGTTTGTGGAGTGAGATAATGCAACAGAAACCTTCACACACAGATTATAGGTGAGTAGTTGTATCTTAAGACTAGTCTCTTCCTTTGTCACTTTTTTTAACTTACAATTTGGGTCGGAACTTGGCTTTCATTACATGGTTTTCAGTAATAGTGACTGGGGGAGGGGAGTGGTTTCAGTGACAATGGCGGAGGTGAATGCATGTATATGTTTAGGTTTATTGACACATCAATATCAGAAATGCTTAAAGACCACTATGGAAGTCAGACAGCCTGCAACAGCGGTTTTCTTTTAAAACCATTCTTTTGGTATGTTTGTATTTTAATTATTTTGATATATTCTGTTGCTGTTTAAACAGCCTAAATTATTCTCCCTTCAGTCCTAGTGCCTTTTTTCCCCTGTTGTCCGGAGAAAACAGTGGAATCTCCTAGGACAGGAGACAGTCATTCACTGCTTGGTGGTTCTGTCACTGGCCATTGTCCCTCTGGCTCAGTTCATGTCACTTTTTGTGAGGAGTAAAAAAAAAAAAGGCATTTTTCTAAGTTAGACTCCCTGGAATTGCTTTAACTTTGAAGAATAAGCAGTATTAAGTGAACATTTTAAGTGGATGCATGGCATTCACACCAAATGAATTTTTGCCTTATGGTGTCTGGCAAAAGTCTTATTTACAGTCTAGTCGTTAGTTTAAATTTTTTTCTTTCTTGTAAAATCAGAAATACTACATGATCATGATGTTGCATCTTTATCAAATATTCTTTATTCTTTAAAATGGCTCAGTGGAGAGAATGTGCTTTTTCATCAGCTGTTGAATTAGATTTCCTGTTCTTGCACTTGAATAGTACAGAGATGTTATACCCAATGCAAGTAATATTTTGATCAACTTGTTCAGCTGTTACAGGAATCTGGTCTGTGTGGCTGATTTTAATTCTTCCCTATACATCACTCTTCTATTATAAAGAACGGTACTTAGCTTTTGAGGACATTCTTTTTACAAGAGTGAAATTTAGCTATTCACTAGTAAAGGCAAACAGCAGAAATCCATGGGATGTTGCAAAAACAGTTTGCATTAGTTTATCCTTAATAGTTTATTTTACATTTATACAGTGCTTTATCTTAGTTACCCTTATTTTTCACATAGCATCTGGTTATAAATGATGATAAAGTGCTTTTTTTTAAAAGTTGAACATCTACTATATTTCCTTGCAATGAAGATCTATTTATCTTAACATATACTACCTTTCTGTTTCAGGCATCTATTAGCAAGCTAAAAGTAACTGAACCATGGCTCAGTTTCCAACACCTTTTGGCGGTAAGATTTTTGTTGTTTGATTTATTTTGTTTTTAAACCAGAAAATTATATTCCTTTCTAAATGTATTCTAGACAGTAATATCCATGAGACCCATTCACCTAGAGTACCAAAGACCCATTCACCTAGAGTACCAGAAGAGCAGATGGCTAAGCATTAAAGGGTATGTTTGCTCTATGAAATTAGGTCTAATTTATTGAGGTAAACTTTCAGGATTTGATTTTATAAAGTCAAAGGTGCATGTCCCCACTAGGCACATTTGGTCAATAGAGTGTATCCCTACTACCATGGCTACCATCGACTCTTACAGTGATGCACTATGGATAGTCATCCCACAGTTCCTGCCAATCATCGGCAATGTGAATTACTCTGTGATGAGATAGTTGCAGGTAGTTCTACCTCCTCCTCTCCCTTCTTGAAAGCAATGGCAAACCAATCATTTTGCTCCTTTTCCCCTGGTTATCCATGCAAATGCTATATAGCTTGGCAAGCATTGACCCTGTTCTGCACTGCTTGCCGCAGCAGTGTATAGCTAACATCACCTGCATTATCCTGCAGTTTGTCCAGAGCCTAGCCAGGAGTCTCCTGTGTGAGGAAGAAAGTGAGGAGGCCACGTCCACAGACATGCAGGAAACTACTGAATAAAGCAGTTGGCATATGTTGGCAGCGGTTGGGCATGTTGATACAGTTGAACATTGATATTGGTCCTGGGAAACAAGCACAGACTGGCTTATCGGTTAACTGTTTAAATGAATACACTATCACATCCCTAGTTGGGATAGTGAATAAAGATTCTGTTATTCTGAAATCATGCATTTTTATTTAGACAGCACTGAATGGAAAAGGAATTGTGGGCATCACAAGGGTCTGATACTATAGGGAGGGGTACGGGGCACAAGGATATGGAGCTTATTACATTCACCCATGTAGAAATCGAAGCTGTAGAAATGACAGCCTTCTGCTCCATGAGCCATCTCTTGGAGTTGAGAACGGCTTCCTGGGCCTTCCCTTTCACTGCCTTGCATTTGAAGACATTTGGGAGAGGAGGCTATGGAAATTGGTGAGGCGGGCATGTGGGTGCAGTGGGGCTCTGTGCTCTAGCTGCTTTTCCTGCTCCTCTCCCACATGCCTCATCAGGTTTGTTTGCTCTATCATGAGCCTCAACATCTCGTCCTGTGTGTTAAACTCATGTTCCCTGCGTGCTCTCCTGTTGTTTGGTGTGGATGACCTCTAGCAGCATGAGTTCCATGCATTGAGTTGTGCCCTATCAGTGCAGGCGAATTGCATGATCTTGTTAAACATTTCATTGCTTGTATATCTTTTCCCCCTTCTAATCTGTGAAAGCCTAACTGGTACAAGCTGCCCCGACTTGCAATGAACTGCAAGTCCAATAATGACTTCCCCTGGTTTGACACAATCCATCATCCAGGACCAGCCAGACCCCGAGGGTGCTGGACCAGGGAGGTCCAACCTCTACTATACTGATTTCACAGGGGAGACCAATGTTTCTCAAATTGGGGGTCCTGACCCAAAAGAGAGTTGCATGGTGGTCACAAGGTAATTTTGGGGGTTGGAGGGTTGTGATATTGCCATCCTTCTGTGCTGCCTTTGGAGCTGGGCAACTGGAGAGTGGCAGCTGTTGGCTAGATGCCTGGCTCTGAAGGCAGTGCTCCATCTCGTGTCAGCCCTGCTTCTGTGCTGCTGCCTTCAGAGCTGGGTGGCTGGAGAGTTGTAGCTGCTGCTGGGGGCACTTTTGCATTTCAGGCAGCAGCACAAAAGTTATGATGGCAATACCATACCATACCATTCTTACTTCTGCGCTGTTTCTGGTGGTGGCTCCTCTTCAGATGAGAGAAACGGTCTCTTGAACAAGTTTGGTTGAATTAGTGTTTGGACCATGTTTATAGTGAGTATAATGGGTATACAGAGTTCTGATAATTACTCACAGTAATTAGGAGTTCTCTTCTCTTGCAGTCAGGTCATTTTGTCAATTTAATTTTGTGTTCCAGAAATTAAGTCTGGAACAGTTCAGTGTTCATTTTACTTTTTGATGAAGCGGAATATTTATCTTTTAATGTTCCAGTGCCTGATAACTTATCTTTTTAAAAAAAATATATTTTTTAAAAGTTTTAAAGTACTTCCCCTGATCAACCTAAGCAAGTATATAGACATAAAGCACTAAATCTGGATAACTTGTTATTGCAAGTCTTTATCTTTAATGTCCGTTTCAGGAGAACTGTATTTCATTAGCATTAGATGTCTTTGGTTTCCTGAGATTCTGGACAGCAATAGTGATTGACTGATGCAGCAGTCAATCAACATTATGTGCTCCTGGACGTGTCGGAATTACTGGCCCAAAAGGTGTGAGGACTAGCTTTCCGTTCAGTGTTGCCTAGTGTAGTAATATCTTAGCTTTATTCTTAAGTGAGAGATGAGATGTTGTAGTGCTGTAATTTATAAAGAAAAAACTTGGACGACAAAAGGAAGAGTGGAGAAACAAATGCAAAAGTGTTCTCACTAGACAGTGAAAATAGATTGTTACATATGTAGGGAAATCTGGAGAAGGTATTTTTCAATGTCATTGTACTGTAAAAACATAATTAACATGAAACTTACTAAATATTGAATTACAAACTTTAAATTTGCTCTGGAGGACCAAGTAGTACAAAATATTCCTATCTCTAGAATTTCTCATTTAGTCAGGAGTATAGTATATGTGCTCTTTTCCTACCTTGTGCTTCATTGTTGCCTATTTTATATCCTCTTGCATATTCACACCCTTCTTGGATGAATGTGATGCTTACTTCTACTTCTGTGATGGTACAAATACATTTAATGCACAACTGTTGATGGCTTGTGATACTATTTCACTGAGTTTAGAAGAAACTGTATCACATGCTGTGCTGCATATGCTGTTTGGGTGGGATTAGTGTCTTAAATAAGCAAAAGCACATAAACTTTCCATGTTTTCTGTCTTTCATTAAGCAGACCTCTTTTAAATGTCATCACAAATTGTATTACATGTTGTATGGATTTATAACCTAAGAACTCAGTAAGCAAAAAATTGCTGAAGCATTGCTTAGGAGTTCATTTCAGTGTTTGGTGGTTTGTTATTCATATGGCTGCCTATTTGAGGGTATGTATGAATGTCAACTATAGATTGGTTGGTTGGATATGAGATTATTTATCCATTCTAATATTTATGTTTTTCCTAACAAATTAATTCTGTCAGTACCACCAAGTCACACATTTAAAATATTTTAAAACTTTGTGTACATAAGACTTGTAGGGGGAGAAAAGTAATGTACCTTGTTTCTGACTTGTATATTTTCTTTCTATACCAGGCAACCTGGATATCTGGGCCATAACTGTGGAAGAGCGAGCTAAACATGATCAACAGTTCCATAGTCTGAAACCAACATCTGGATTTATCACTGGTAATTTGATACTTTCCACATCCAATTCCATTTAATTATATCTATAATTCATAGTAAATAATTGTGCACAAAATGTATGGGAAAAATGCAGGCATGGCTTGATTCATACTATATTTCAGCTCTCGTGTATCCCTCTACCATATCAACTTCATCTCTTTGAATCTTGCTGAAAAACTTACATCTTTTCTCTGGTTTATATCACTTGGTTTTTTTTTCCTCTTTATATTCCTGCTCTGTAAAGCAATGCTACTCTATCTTATAGAACTGCTTGCTACTTCATAACAATCATTATGATTTTGTGGTTCTGATTCTGTGATAGTGTGATGACTTGATGTTTACTTAGATTTGATAAGTAGAGCCATTGCACTGTCTCAATACATTGTTGTGTTGATTGATCAGTATGTGAAAAATACAGTCTTAAATATATGTCGGACCTGTTTAAATAAAATCAGTTTAACATTTTAGTTAAACCAGTTCAAACCTCTGTATGGACAGCCTTTTATAGCTGTTTACAAGTGGCACATATCAGTTTAGTTTGTGAAGATTAAACAATAAATCCACACCCATAGCTTTCACTAATTTAACAAAATTGTCTTTTAAATCACGGCAGAGTAGGCTGAATACCATAGTGATAACAGGATCTTGTACTATGGCTGTTTGGTGGCTCTGTTTGGTTCTCTTTCCCCTCTCATTGCAGCTATGTGTGAAGAAAGAGAATGGAGATGTATTATTTTCCTTGCTATCTACCTGTTAGGAGGCATTCAAGAGTCTCATATCAAATCTGTGGTCTTGAGAGCCTCATCTGTGGTCCTAAAGAGCCACTTATGGGTCCTAAAGAGCCTCTCACAACACAGGTTGATTATTTCTGCTCGTCATATGACATAAAATCTGTTATGTCTCTGTATGTAACTTAATTTTGTAAAAAATGTGTGTGTAATAGTACTTGTAGTCTTTCTACTCCTTTCCTTCATAGATCATCAAATTTCCTTTTCAGGAACTTAATCCTACTGGACCTAACCCTAAACTGCTGTCTTCCTCATCCTTATCTACCTTTACCACTCCACTAGACTAAAGATGGGAAACTACCTCAGAATTTTTGCTGTTGCCCTTCTTAATGGCTAATTAGTCTCAAATGATAACTGAAGATTGCTTTGCTCAGTTTTTCTTGACTGGTCTCTATTGTACCTTAAATACCCATGGAAAAATAGAAAGTTTTAGATTTGCATTGATGGAAAATAGTGTTTCCTGTGGAGAAAGCATGTGCTTCCTTTATTTTGCTAGGCATATGATTCCAAGAAAGAGCCATTAAACATGTATTGAGCAGCAGGAACCATATGTTTCCTAATGTCCATCTCAATAGATTTTTCCTGAAAAATGTTAATGTCCAGTTAACTTAAAATGGAAGCAACTTGTGCAGATTTAAATATGGAAGCAAGGGGTGGATATTCCCCTACAGATACCTGTGATTCACTAGTACCTAAAATTACATCTGTAATATTGCTTGCAGATTGCTAAATGGTAAGCTGAATTTAAATAATATCCTGTCGTATGCTCCATGTTATTATATATGCTTTTTAATGATGGTCTTTTGAAAGCTTTGACTTTTTATCTCTGTCCTTTCCTGGGTATTGTTAGCAGTCCTTCTGAAATGATGCCTTTCTAACTTATTTTACAGGTGATCAAGCTAGAAACTTTTTTTTCCAGTCTGGATTGCCTCAACCAGTGTTAGCACAAATATGGTAAGTATTTAAAAAAAAAAATCTTGAGTTATATTGGTGCAAGGAATTCAGTAACACACACATTGCACTTAATATGTTGCTGTTTAAAATCACTTGCTTTGCTCAGCTTACAGTCTGAAAATCAACAAGAAAAAAGCACTTGTTGCCATGATCCAGCTGTGATTTTTTTTTTAAAGTTACTAATATATTTCATATGCTTCTTGCAGAAAGTAGTCCTCTTATTGAAAAGTTACATTAGTAACCAGGAGGTGGTTTGATAGAAAGTGTATGAAGAAATCATATTTCTGGCTTTGTTAAATCAATATTAATATAGTCATAAAATGCAATGATTTTTAAAAAAATATTAAGATACTAGGTATACCATCTGAACTGGACCTTCATAGGTGTCATAACATTTATAATCTGCAGAAAATCTATTTTCATCATAGTGTTGGGATAATAGGGTTTGAGAAGGGGAACAATGTTTTTATTCTTTCTGGGCAGTGAACAAATACAAATTTGCAAAAATGCATTAAACTGCTAATAAACCCAATGGGAAAATGGAATCTAGTTTCTTCATGTGGGGGCTTTCAGATTGCTACTGTTTCAAATATATCAAAGTTGATTCACAAAGCTAGTTTTAATTAAAATCTTGAAGAAAACTTGGGGGCTGTGCCCCCTGTTCACTATGCTCACCAGCCCCCCTCTCTCTGGCAGCTTTCATAGCCAGAGAGCATAAGAGCTACACTCACCAACCCCCCTCTCTGGGGTAGGTGTCTGGCAGGGGGCGGGGGGACAGGAGCAGGCTGGGGGGTAGGTGTCTGGCCAGGAGGGAGGGGGCAGGAGCAGGCTGGGACTGTAGGGTCTTGGTGGAAGGGGCGGGGGATGCAGGATCTCAGTGGAGGGTGTGTGTGAGGGGGTGCGAGGTCTTGGCAGGGTGGTAAGTGAAGGGGGCTCAGGGTGCAGGGTCTTGGTGGAGGAGGTGTGAGAGGCGGTTGGGGTGTCAGGTCTCAGCTTGGGGGTATGAGTGAGTGGGCTGGGAGTGTGGGGTCTTGGCAGGGCATATGAGAGGGGGATGGAGGTGCAGGGTCTCCATGGAGTGTGTGTGTGAGGGGGCTGGGGGTGTGGGTTTTCGGAAGGGTGGTGAATAAGGGGGCTGGGAGTACAGGGTCTCTGCAGGGCAGTGAGTGAGTGGGCTGAGGCTGCACTGGAAGCCAGTGCTGGTGCTCCAGCCTCATTTCCCCCCCCCACCACCACCAGCCTTGACCCTGCACCCCCACCCGCCTTATTCACCACCCTGCCAAGCAGTGGGAAAAGCCTCTGTGAAGCGTGTCCCTGTGCTGCTGTTCCCCAAACCGGGGGAGGGGGAAGGGAAGTGGCAGTGTGCAGGGAGCCTCAAGGCTTTCCCCCACCCCCCAGGAAGCCGGCACTGGTGCTTCAACTTTGCAGGGAGGGAGGGGCGAGGCTGGAGCAGCAGCACCAGCTTCCTGTCGGGAGGGAGAAAGCCCCAAGGCACCCTGTACACTGCTGCTTCCCTTCCCCCGGCTCAGGGAACAGCAGCACAGGGACGTGCTTGAAGGAGGCTTTTCACTGCTTGTGGTGAGTGAAGAGGGAGTGGGGGTGCAGGGGTCTCAATTTGATGGTGAGGCTGGAGCACCAGCATGGGCTCCTTGCTGCTGGGGGAGCAGGGGAGGCTGAGCTGGAGCTGGTGAGGGGGCAGGAGTGAGAGCCTCCAGCAGGGCAAGCGGGGAGCTCGCCATGTCCCACCGCTGCTGACTGTGCTGCCCATGAGGCTCCCTCTACTTTGGCTTTGCCTGCAAGGGAGGCGGCCGGTGCACAAAGAGCCCTTAGTGAAATGGCCCTGGCTTGTGCCCAGGGCTTTTCCATGCTGTGCCCGCTGACAGCGTGGGCTGCGGCTGGGCAGGCTTTTCCCTACTCTCTGTAGCGCTCCGAGATCCCTCTGCTCCCACAGCAGCAGGGCGCTGTGCACTCCTGGCAGCACTCACTGTAACGGGCTGTCCCAAACTAAGGTAGGGGCCCACCTCGCCGCTGCCTCCTCCCCTGGCATGAAAGCACCACTGGGGGACATCTCTCTCACTCTTGTCTTACCTCCCCCCCCCACCTGTTGACACTGATGTGATGTCATTCTTTCGTCCCGCAGGACACCTTTTTTTATATACAAAAAGAGAGAAATTATTATTTCTTGACCTTCCTTCCAACTGAGCAAGATGAATGTGATTTTCGTATGCACATGATGGGCAGTGGGAGAGGGAAGGAAATCACTGTGTTGATGGAGTATCTATACAGATGAAAGCTAATGTTAAACAGTAAATACAATGAGTTGTTTTCCATGATCTCTCCTTATTGTGGCAATTCTTACTTTTATGCTAGTAGCAATATCTTGGGAGTATTCCTTTCCCTTGGAGAAAGAGTGTGTGTCTATGAAAATGGAGAACATCTTGCAATAAGAAGACAGCTGCTTTGGAAAGTAATATCTGCCCTCTTGCTGCCTTGCGGCAAAGCTTGAAAAAGAGATGATGATCTGTGTGCACACTTTTGCTTCATTGTTTTCTGTTTTGAAAATATCAGTAAAGTCACATTTGGCTTCATTTTTCTGGAAGATTTGTTGAAGGTTTCAAAAGCCCATTTGAAATTTCTCTCTCAATTGCAGAGGATGGAATGTTAGTCTTAAGACATTTTCTCTAAAAATGTTCACTAGGCATTAGTTTTAAATGAATGTTGTTAAAACTAAACAATTGTAAATAGTCTGAGGGCTTGTCTAAACAAACCTTCTGTGCTCAGCAAGCAAGGGTGTAAATCTATGCATGAATCCTCTTATTCACTGACCTACTCCTGTTTCAAAACTTGGTAGATCATGGTACTCTGGGGAACTTTTAGTGTGCAGTAACAGGGTTGACAGGGACAACAGGCAAATGGCACTCTAGTGTGCTCTACATTTACACCTCATCTTGTGCATTTAACTGTTCATCTAGACAAGCCCTGACTAAAAATCTCTTCCCTACTGAATTATTTAGAATTTTTCAATTGAGATATGATCATTCCACTAGACCTGAATTTGTAACCTAAAAAAAAAGCAGAAATAAAACTTTAATATATTAAGATCATCATCATTTGTCCTTTGGGGTCCTAATGGAGCATAGGGCTTCCACAGTCATTCTCCATCTCTTGTGATCCTTAGCAATAGTCTTGATTAGATCCCACATGCACCTATCTAAATCATAAAGTAAGTGGGAATCTTTTTTTGGTCACTTCTTAACTAAGAGGAGTCTGCATTTTAGGTAAGAGAGGCTAGATTTCAATTTCTTTCTTCCTTGGAATTAGATGCAGTAAATAAGCAGATGGGATCACAATACCTAGAGCAAGAACATCACCTGAAGAAAAATGTAGGTCCCCATTAACCTCTTTGGATGAAGCAAAGTGAATATCGGACTGTAGAAAATCTAGGACGCGTTACTAATGTCTTATAAAAATAATGGAAGTTAAAAAGGAACTCTTAAGTGGCTTTTTCCACAGAAATGTAATGCACGCTTAAAAATCCATGATAGTTTGCTTGTCACCAGTTGAAGCACAATTGTTTGTAAATTGACAACAGGTCTCAGCCAGATTTTCAGCTTGTAGTGCAATAGCAAGAAAGTAATTATATTGACAGCCAAAGGATGTCACAGTAGTTCAAAGCAATCTGAGAAGCCAGGAAACAAGAAATTGTGGCCTACCTGCATCTGAAGGGTAAGATGGTCCAGAGGACACCTTTGTTTGGTGGGTTCAGCAATCAGTAGCATAATTCACAAAGGTCTTGTGATAGCTTCAAATCTTTATGCCTATTCATGTGGATCCTTTGTCACTTCTTGGTCTGAGACTCTTTCAGCTTCCATGGAGAAAGTGCTTATAGTAGTTACATAGGCAAAGCTTCATGATGTCTCGGATCTATTCAGTGAATTCTTCTGCCTCTGTCTTTGCCTACCTTGTTAAAGTCATGGTTCCAAAAACCAACTCTGATATAATGCAAAGTCACCTTTACTATTCAAGCACTTGTTTGGGGAAGTACAGCTATGAAGCAGGAATTGCAGATTTGGCCTTGTTGACTGACTGAGATATATAATAATTTTAAAAGAGTTTGGTTTGCATATTTTTTAAAATATCTTCAAGTTTAAGGGGTATAGTTCTTTTAATTTGGTGAAAACTGGATTGCTACTTAGAGTAATGTGAAATTTGTTTTCACTAAAATAGAATGTCAGAAAAAACTACCTAGTTGAAATAGAACTATTATTGAATAGCTATTTTGAAAAAACAGTCATTTGTATTTTAGACCTTGGACTACATGAAGGGAGTTTTATAAAATTAAACTAGCAATACTTCAGTTCTTAACAAAATACCGTGAAAATATCAGGACTTTTGTAGTTCAAGCCAGAGGAGTTGCTATGGTTTATCATGACAATTCCTCTGCTGATCTGCTTTTTACAGGCTTTATTGTCTGTAAAGCCAGTAATCTATAAAGTGTCTAAATAGTCTGTGAAATGAGATCATAATAGCTCAGAAGGCAAGAACTATTATTAGCTAGGCCATAATCTGGATTTCTTCCAAAACCACAATGCTGTTCCTCCTTCCTGAAATCCTCCACCCAGACCCTGCATCTCTAGCTTAATTTAAACTCATACTGGAAATAATCTTATTCTGTTCAGAATTCTAGTTCTGCAGTTAACATAAAAATAGTTGGTAGATTAATCCTTTTCTGACATCCACTTTCCTCCTAATATTCTCAAATTTGTGGGAGCTAGAAGAATGGTGGGAAAATATTATGGTAGGGAAGGCCATGGGATTTTATTGTTCAATGTATACAGTAGTATAGTGACACTCCAGATTTAATTCCTGCTGCGGTTTAGGTTTCATAGTTTAAGATGAACATTGGAATTGAAAGCTAGTCAGTTCAAGTAGAGCTTCCTTGCTGGTGTGTGTAACATTCTAAAAGTAACCTTCACAAAGATATTTTTATAGTTTAATAAGATGTGCTCTAAGCTGCACAAATCCTGCCTGCCTGGTCTTTGCCCTCTTACAGATGGCAACACTGCAGACATTCAGTTGCAGGGTATAAGGAAGATGGTAATGCCACTTCCATTTAAGCATAGGAGAGGAGAGATCCATGTGAAAAGGATCCCTTCTGCATCTACATTTAAGATGAACTTTTGCAATTATCCAAGTTTAAAAAAAAAAAATACAATTATGAACACAGGCATGTTTAATAGATATAATAAATATATAATCCATTTACGGTCCTACACTGGTTTCCAGCCAGCTCTTGAATAAATGAATTACTGTACATTAAGTTCTTCCTAATTTTGTTATAACCAGATACTTTTTGTTTTGCGGAGCAGTGAAATTTAGGTGGTAGTTACTGTCAGCTACTCAGCAGTCAAGTCAATGTTTACATAAAAAGTAGCATTGTAAATTCAGAGTGTATGGTTAGAATCTTTTAAAGTGATAAGAAATGTGTTGTTTCTCTGTTAATGGAAAAAAAGCCTTTGAGATACAGAAGCTTAACTTTGTATTTCCACTAGCACATTGTAATCATTAAATGTATGTAAATGCTGCAGCCTTCTAGCTGTACTTCATTTTCCTGAAATTTGTGTGAAGCTGAGTAAAATAGTAAAACTGTTGAACTACAGCAAATGAATAGAATAGCAGGACAGACATTTAACTAGAGATGAAATTTTCTTTTATTAAGTGGGTAGATAGGAGTTTTCTCATATAATGAACATAATGGGATCTATGTATATCTTGTTTCTGATTATTATTAATTGTACATAGAAGGAAACAATGTAGATTGAAAATGTATTGGCGAGGAGGCCAGTCTCTGTAGCAGTCTCTTGCCTCTGGAATTTTCTTCCACTAGAACTAAACCTACTAACTGGGCCACATTCAAGAAGTAATCCAACATAATCCTTGTTTCTAACAGAATTCTGGAGATCTTATTATACAGACATGGCCTTTTCATTCTTCTCGTAAGTTTGTAGTGCAAGATTTTTTACACTAAATCAGCATTTAGCTGGGCAAACGGGGGAAAAAAAAAACTTCAATAGTTTTGAACCAAAACAGAATTAAGTAGTTAGTTTTTTTTTCTCATAGTAATGAAGAACAGAAGATTTTGTTTAAGTCAAATGAAATATTTTGCAATGACATCTTCAAATTTTGTTTTCAGAGGGGGGTTTTGGCAGAAATTACTAGCTGAATTTGAACTGAATACATAGGCAAACTGTGATAACCCTTAATTTACTTACTTGAATGCTCTCCGGTGGGCATCTGGTTACAGTATTGTGTGTTCATTTCTGTGAACTACAATCTGTATCTCTAATAATTTTATTTTTAGTTTGAAATAATCCTAACATTTTATACTGACATTAGAATAATTTTTATTCTAAGGAAAGCAACATAAAGCAACTCTTAATTTACAATTGCTTAAATCATTAACATGCACTTACTTTTTTATTTTGGTTCCCAGTTGCAGAAACTAGTGTTATCCCTCCTCTTCCCATCCCTCCTCCCTACCTCCTGCTGTGCACTGTTTTCTTAAACAGTCTACTTTTTGTTTCTTCATTTGATGTAGTGTAAAGTCAAAGACTACGCTACATGAAAGCCTATTCAAAAACTGGCCTCAATGTTTTATACTTGAACACTGTAGTCTAACTGAAAACTCATTTGTACACTCAACTATAATGCTTTTTAGTGCAGAGCATGAATTTAAAGAGCAGTTTATTATAGGACTAGCTGAAGTACAAATTTGTTGACTAAGTCATTTGGTTCCCTGTGGTGCTGTGTGCAGTACCATGTCGTTTTAATTTGTGCAGTTTAGCAAAGTTTCTGTAGTTACACTAATCCTTCCTTTCAGCTTGCTGCACTGTAGTTCCCTTATGTAGTAAAACATAACTTAGAAACATCACAATTTCATCATTCAAAGGGAGAAGCTGAGGAACTTGCCGTTTATTCTTTAAATGGTGGCTTAATTCTGATTGTTTTCTGCAGAATTCCTCCTAAGCAGAAATCAGACGATTCTTGAGTTTCTTGCTTTGTGTGTGTGTGGGGGGGGGGGGAAGGGTAGGGGGATTCTTTGCTTATGGGAGAAGTCACATAGTCATATTTTAAAAGCATAATTGTAAATCCTGCTTGTTTGTAGGGCACTGGCTGACATGAACAATGATGGGAGGATGGACCAGATGGAGTTTTCCATTGCTATGAAACTTATCAAACTAAAACTACAAGGTTATCAGCTCCCCTCTGCACTCCCTTCTGCCATGAAGCAGCCTCCCATTGCTATTCCTGGTGCACCAGGGTTTGGTAAGAGTAGAATTTGATTCTAATTCTGTGGTTTGATACAGTTTAAAAACAACCCAATGAGTCGGGCTTCTTAACCTCCATGCATAATCAATAACAAAGCCAGTTTCCTACTTGGTTTCAGACCCTGCGGTGCTCCCTCTGTACTTTCACCACCCAAAGTTTCCTCTAGGGCGCACGCCTGTGTGGGCGCTCACCAAGAATTCTAATCCTGCCCATCTCAGTAGAGCCACACAGCAGCACTCACTTTCCTTGAATGTGGAAGGTAAGCTGCTGCTGCTGGTGGGCTTGGTGGGAGAGCGGGGGAAGCCAGGTCTGTGTGGTGGCTGCCCAGCTATTCCCAGGGTGAGAATCTTTATTAATGGGCTTCCAACTCGAACCTTTGCCAGAGTTATGATCAGCAATCTTGATTTAATGTATCCAAAGTAGTGTCTGAGCACTGCAGTCCTCACCTGTTGGCCTACACAGAGTGGCAATAATAGTGAGGCTGGCTACTGCTTCTCTTGTTCTTGTAGCTGGTATTGCTGAAGAGGTTGTGGCTCCAAAGAAAGGACTGGGTAACAGAGGACTGGTATAGATTACATAAAATAAATGCGTAGGCTAGAGCCTGGGACCTCATGCTTAACAAGTTGAATTCTGGTGTGGAACCCACTGTAGATACGCTCCCAGCTGTATGCATACAACCTCACCTCTTCCCCAGTAGAATTGTTCAATCTCTTTGACCTCCACTTGTCATCTATGCAGCTGTTCTCATACCTAAAATATCTGATTACTGTGCTTTTCCCTGTTAGCTTTGCATTGTTTTGTTTTGGCAGTTGGCTGCAAGCAGTGTACCAGAAACACATTCCTTTTTAGACAGTGGCTGAATGTAGATTTCGGGTTTTCTACTCACCAGTGTTTGACATTACTTCTCTTTATCTCTCACAGAGTGAACAACTTTCTTAAATTCTTGTATTTTTTCAGTTAGCATTGCAGTCACATAATCCTATAGCAGGGATCGGCAACCTTTTAAAACCAGAGAGCCAAACTACATCAAAATTCAGAACAAGTGGTTAACAAAGAGCCAGAAAAGAATGCCCATTTACATGGGCGAAAATATACAACTTAATATTATTGATAATTGACATATTGATTAAAAGCATAAATGAAACATTATACTCACAGACTTTATTTAATGGAACTTCTGCTGCTGCATCTTTTCACACATTTCTTTGAGGTGTACATCATAACTGGTCAAATCCAGCTTCATTCAGGCTGTCTTCTGTCAGTCTTATGGCAGGGGACTGGAGATGTGGGGTGTTGGAGTCTGGGGCTTTGGGACTATGAGAGGCTCAGGGCAGGAGGTTCAGGTGTATGATGGCCTCAGGATTAAGGTGGGAGGGGTGCAGGAGTGTTGTTATGCTGCGGCCAGATGGGGGCTGGGCCACAATTGGGGGCTTGTTGGCCAGGCTTCATTTTTAAATAAAGTAAAATATTATGCCCAACACAAAAGCTTTCCACATTTGTCTTTATTTATGGCGGGGTGAGGAACCTTTTTTGGGTTGGAGGCCACTGAGTTTGTGTGAAGGAGGCACTTGTGACCCGAGGCACAGGATTGGGGTGCAGTTGTGACCTAGAGCAGGGGATTACAGTGCAGGAGCTTGGATAGTGACCTGGTGCAGGGGTTTGCATTGTGACCTAAGGCAGGAGTGGATTGTGATCTGGGGCAGGGGATTGGGGTGCAGTGTGTGGGAGGGGGTATGGGCTCAGGAGGGGGGGAAGAGGGTTTGGATTATGTGGGGAGGCAGAGGGCTGTGGGAGAGGGAGAGGCTAGGGTGCCAGAGGCAGGCGCTGGCCGGGACACTTACCAGTGAGGCTTCAGGCCAGTAGCTCAGCACATTTTTCAGGAGTCTGCCACACTGCCCCCCCAACCCCCTTACACACGCACCACCCAACAGGCTGCATGGCCATGTGCTTGGTGACTAAGAGCCTGAGGGGAGAGGGGATTGATTGGTGCTTCATGTGCTGCCTGTTCTTGAAACAGGCAGCTTCCACTGGCCAAAAAAAGCCAATAGGATTGTGTTGCGGGGAGGAGGCAGGAGTAGCTATGAGGCCCCTCTCCCGTTGCTGCTCACAATTTGTGGAAAACAAATGCTCCACAGTGGCTTTTCTGTGCAGCGTGCAGGGGAGACTGCCTGGGGTCTCCCTGCTGTGTCCATGGCCGGATGGTTTTGCCCAGGCCTGCTTTAGCACCAGTGCAGGCTCCCTGCTGCCAGGAGGAGCAAGCGGGGGAGGGGGGGGGTGGGCTTGAGCTTCAAAAGAGCCATATCTGGCTCCCTAGTGAGCCATAGATGCCAATCCCCATCCTGTAGCATCCATACGCTATAAAAGGTTATGTCCTTCTCCCTAAGCCATTTCATCTTGCTATCACTGAGAACTTGATAACCCTGAAGGGTTTTTTTTAGAGTCTTTATCTTCATCTCAATCTGCTGTCTAATCCTAGGTTTACTGTGGTATAACTCTGCAGTCTGCAACCTCCTTAAATTTTATTCAGATACAAATTATTCTAAATTAGAAAAATGTCTACTTTTTTTTGTATGCAGGTATCGGGGGCATTGCCAACATGCCATCTCTTACATCTGTAGCCCCAGTACCAATGGCATCCATTCCAGTCGTAGGAATGTCTCCACCTTTAGTATCTTCTGTTCCTACAGCAGCAGTGCCTCCCCTAGCTAATGGAGCTCCTGCTATTATACAACCTCTGCCTGCTTTTGCTCATCCTGGTATGCTGCGTACTGACACTATATATTTACTTCTTTTCTATTAACATGTTATTGAGCAATTTTCTTTACATCCAAAAAGTAAGAATATGGTATTAGTAAATGTTATTACTTTAAGGAATTGCTTTGTTTAGGGAATACACTTGAATTGGGTTAATTCAAATAGAATTAAACAAAGTTTTAAGCCTGAAACAAAAAACTTTAAACCTTCCGTAGAAGAAATCTAGGTTTATTATGTTTTAAAACGTAGATTTTTCAGATTTTTCTATACATAAACCAACAATCATCATGAACAAAATGTTAGCACTCTAGTAAAGTGAAATGTAGTTAGCTTGCCCATAAACCAGAATTGGTACGTACAAATTGGTACTACTGCTTACTGACTTGTAACCATTAAGATAATACTATTCTTTAGATTATTTTCAAAATATAGAATTCCAATTTTTATAAAGTAAGCCACTCTTTAATATCAACCAGCTTTATATAAATAATGCAAATGCAGGAAATCATGAAGGTGATGTGTGTGCTATTTTTTGTGGGGCAGAGGCGAGATTAATAATTTATTTTTGTATTGGGAACATTGCCTAAAAAATTCCAAACTGAGTTTAAAATCATAATACTTGGTTTGTAGTGTTAGCAGTTAGTTATCTGTCATTGTGAATTGTACAGATATATTTAAAATTTACTTTTTGTGATTAACACTTATTATTATTATTATTATTATTATTATTATTATTACAGCCACATTGCCAAAGAGTTCTTCCTTTAGTAGATCTGGACCTGGGTCACAGTTAAATGCTAAACTGCAAAAGGCGCAATCATTTGATGTGGCTAGGTAAGTTACTATGGAGTGTGTGTGCATGTGTGAAATATACTGTAGCAGACAGTACTGACTTAAAATGCTGATTCATATCTTTCGTCATTAAACTTAACTTCTGAACTTGACAAGACTTGATTTTCTTAAGTAATTACTTCAGAGGCTTTATAGAACATCTTCATTAAATGAAATACCAGACTAGTAGCAAACGATCGAAATATATCTTTTAACAGTTTTAAAAGTTTCGAGTCACATTACAGCATGAGGTTTTAAAGTGTGTACAAAAAAGAGCATGCCTAAAGTGAGCTTAATCTGGTTTGTTTCATATCACAAAGCCACTTGTTTTGTGCTGTGGAAAGATAACACATTTTTCTTAGAAAACAGAGAAGTAGTTTCAGAAGTAAATTATTAAAATGTTGGAACTATGGGAGAGCTGTCCAGAGACTAACTCTTTCTTGTAAGTTTTTTTTTTTTTTTTTTTATTTAAGAATTTATTAACATTTTCAGCATTGTTCAAGGAGAGACAAAATATTCACTAAAGTCGAACTTTGGGGGAGGGGAGCTAATAGTTGCAATATAGTGTTCTGGACTAAAGAACTCCTCAAATTCCTGTGGATTTCAGGACAGAAAATAGTTGCTGCTTCATACCATTTCTGTGTGTTTAAATTTTGTTTGACTTTTTTAATCTTAATTCTTCAGGTAAATTATCTTTGGAAGTTTCTTGTGTGTCATAGTATTAGATGCTAAATGCCACTATTACTTGAATGTAAATGAGATTAAAAATATCTTACAATTAAAACCTTTTTTTGTCTCTCAGTATTGTTGGGAACACAATGGAAACAGTATGCTCTAAATCCCACAGGGAGAGGGGAGTGTACTCCTTCCACCAGTGTTAAGTAATAGTGATTAGCTCCATAAGTACTGAAATCCAGAACTCCTTAGATTAAAGAACTGGATATTCCTTAAGACGGCTATCACAATTAAGGCAAACTGCACCTCTGACTCCTTGGTCTTTTCTAGAACTGGGTGAGATATGGTTTTCCTTTACTATAAAACCTTTGAGATTTCAAAAAATTTTCATGTTACACATTGGGATGAACCTGAAATTTTTTGAAGTTGAGGAGAATGGGCAGATGATTCAGGGGTCAATTTCTTTCAATATCTCCCATTGGAGCTCTTCCACTATATATAAAAAATACTCTCTGGACCAGAGAGATATTAACTTTACAGCCCACCAAATAGGTCAGTCACTTGGGATGCAGGAGATCCAGGTTCATATCCATGCTCTGAGTCAAACAGAATGCCCTAACCCTGCGTTTCTCAAACTGTGGGTCCCAACCCCAAAGGGGGTTGCAGCAACTTAGAGAGGGGTTGTGGTATCACAAAGTTTGAGAACCCCTGCCCTAACCATTAGGCTGTTAATTAATTATTCTGCTGTGAACTATTCTGCAATTTTGGTTTTGATGAATTTGTATTTTCCGATGGAAATATATTTGTATTAAGGCTGTCAGTTAATTGCAGTTAAGTCAAAAGATTAACTCAAAACAAATTAACTCAATTAAAAAATTGTGATCACAATTTTAATCGCCTTGTTTAAGCAATAGAATACCAATTTAAATGGTAGAAGACTTACCCAGTGTTGCCATGGCCCTTCAAGGTTTGGGGCATCGAATTCCAGGCATATCTCTTTTTCTTGACACTACCAAAGCCTTACCTTGCTTTGAGTTAGGAGAAGAGGAAGCTGCCTACCAAATTTAGGAGGAGTTCTTGAACAAATAGACTCACAGACAGATGGATGGACTCGCAGACAGATGCAAAAGTCTCTAAAATATATATAAAATGTGTGGATTTTTTTTCTACATTTTCAAATGCATTGATTTCAATTACAACACAATATAAAGTGTATAGTGTTCAATTTAGATTATACTAGCAGATGTACCTGGCATAGCTTGGGTCCTTAACTGTAGTAATGTATATTTTCCTTTTAATTAAAAAAACATGCTTTATTTAAATGATTGTGCAGGGCAGGAGGTTGGGTAGGTGGGGAACTCAGGATGTGTGTGTGGGGGGGTCAGAAATCAGGGTAGGGGCTGGGAGGTGTGGGGGGCAGGTGCAGGAATCAGTACTGGGATTCGGGGACTGAGGGCATGGAGTTGGGGTGCAGAGGTCAGGGCAGGAGCCTGAGAGGTGGAGGACTCAGGGCAGGGGTTGGGTGTAGGGCAATTCTGGATTAGGGGTGGATGGTGCAGTAGTAAGAGTAGGGAGTGGGATTTGCAGGAGTCAGAGCAGGGACTGGGGGGTACAGGAGTAAGGGTAGGAGGTTGGGTGTATGTGGAGCTCAGGGAAGGTGGTGGTGGTATAGGAGTGGCAGGGGGCTGGGAAGTATGGGCGCCTGAGAGCAGGGGGTTGAGGGTTCTGGAGTTGGGAGCAGGTGGTTGGGGGGAGTCAGGGCACAGGGCTTGGTGGGAGGAGGGCTCAGGGCAGGGGGTGGATGATGCAGAAGTCAGGATGGGTTTGGGGGAGATAGGTCAGGGAAGGGGCTCAGGGTAATGGGCAGGGATGCAAGAGTGAGGGCAGGGGGTGGAGGACCTCAGGGTAGGGAGTTCAGGGCAAGGACCTGGCAGGTAGCTTACCAGAGCTACTGGTGGTGGCAAGGGTGGTGCTGATCTGGTGGCAGTTCCTTGTGCTGGGGCTGTGATGGCCTCAACCTCCGGATTGTCTGGGGAAGGCTCTGCGGGCAGGTTTTGGCTTCCAGCTCTGCCCCCTCTGCCTGCAGCTGGTATTGGGGAGTGGATAGGGCTCTGGGACCTGGGCCTGGTCTCCAGCTTGGCTCCTCCCCGCCTCCCCCCCCCCCCCAGCCTTCAGCTGGTCCTGGGTGGCGTATAGGACTCCAGGGACCGGCCCAGGCCTCCAGGGACTCTGCTCTGCCATTACGGGCACTTCGCATTTTCGTGGCATAACCAAACTCTGACCGTGCTTTAAGTTAGGGTAAGGCGAAGCTGCATACCAAATTTTGATGATTCACAAACAAACTCACTAAAAATATAGAAATATAGATAGATTTTCACTGTTAAAGAAGAAACCATCATTTTCAATTAACCATATATAAAGTACTTAATGCACTCTATCATGAAAGTGCAAGTGAGAAATGTAGGTTTTTTTGTTTTTAAATGTAGCTATGTAAAACTTTAGCACCTGCAAGTCCATAGTGCTGATGATGCAGTCTGCTCGATAATGATGCAAAGCAGTGCAGACTGATTTATGTACATTTTTTATCATCTAGGTCAGATGCCATCAACAGAAGGTTGTTGGTTTTTTTTTTTGTTTTGTGGTGGTGGTGGTGGTGGTTTGGGTTCTGTAGTTTACGAATAAGAGTGTTGCTCTTTTAAGATTTCTGACTGAATATTCTACATCTCATTCTTTTCAATTTTAGAATGCACTTCAGATTCTTAAACCCTGGATTGAATGCAGTAGCTCTTTTTAGAAATCTCATATTTGTACCTTGGAGGGGTTTTTTCAAATCTACATTTAAAATATCCTTAAACAGCATATGCTGGATCGTCAACTTAGTCTGCCACACAAAATATGGCAGAATGCAGGTAAAACCACAGAGAAGACTAGGTACATTTCTCCCCCAAGGCCTTCAGTCATGAATTTAATTAACACACTTTTTGAATGAGCATTGTCAGCATGGAAGCATGTCTTCTGGCATGGTGGCCAAAGCATGAAGCATACAAATGTGTAGTATGTCTGGCATTTAAATACCTTGCAATGCCAGATATAACTGTGCCATATCAATGCTTATTCTCACTTTCAGGTGACTCTGTAAATTAGAAGTGAGCAGCATTATCTCCCATAAATATAAACAAACTGGTTTGTCTTAATGATTGGCTGAACAAGAAGTAGGACTGAATGTAGTTTGTTTTATTTTTGATTGCAGTTGAAATAATCTATATTTGTAAGTTGCAGATATTTGTAATAATATAAAGTACCCACTGTATACTTTGTATTCCATGTTGTAGTTGAAATCAATATATTTGTAAATCTTAAAGGCATCCAAAAATCTTTGAATAAAATGGTGTTGTAGTATTTTACAGTGCAATTAAAATGGCAATTAATTAAAATTCATTTTTTAAATTGTTTGATAGATTTCTAAGAACTGGGGCTAACGGGCTCTACCAGCCTGAATCTTTTAGACCTGTGCTGCAGTGTTTGCCCATCTCAGCAGACTTATCTTCAGTGCCTGCAATTCTGTTCCCTCTGGGAATAGTGAAAGTGCTTTAAGAGGGCTGTCTACCCACTGGTTACCAAAGTATTATTTACTTAGAACCAAAATGTGTTATTGAACAGATGTTTAAACAATATACTTGTCTCTACACATCACTGCCTCTCTAAAGCTTAATGTCAATTTTCTTCAGACTCCCTCCATGGAGATCTACTCCCTCCATAGATCTACTCTGTCAGCCTGTCCTCCCTTGATATCTCCTCATAATTGACACGTGCTCCATTTTGACTGTCTGGTGTTGGTTGGTAGATACTTATCTAGAACAATTATAGTGCTTTCAGACTTTTTCCCCCAGAGCCATTTATTAAGCAAGGTCAATACATGAAAGTCTTCTAACTTGTTATACAATAACTTCCCTAACAAGTTTACATAAAGTGTTCATAAAATTATTATATTTTAGAATTCTTAGATTACATAACAAGCAGCTCCATCTCTGTCACCGCAGCCATTCACTACAGGGAATAAATGGGAATAGATTGTGGGGGACAAATGTACACAAATATGGTGGCTTTTCAGTGATTGTAATTTTAAAATATTTTTAATTCACCTTTTTTCACTAGTTAAGACATTGATGTTTTATATTCCTGTGCAAAATATGGATATGCTTTTTAAGATTAAAGGGAGCTTACTAGTTTAACAACTTTAATTTAAAATAAATATACAGTGTGAGGAAAGGGGGAGAATAAAGGATATAGACTGGCTCAGGCAATGTTAGAATGGAATATGAGAGTCACTGTGACTTTAGTGGTTTCAGTCCTTCTCAGCTCAGTAGGGAAAGTAATTGCTATGCAATCTGTTTAGTGGCCTATGTGAAAGAAATTGGATTGTATCAGTCCAAATCTTACTGCATACTGGCATTTTTGGGTGGTCTTAACAGAACACCAAGGGTTAAATGGAGCTGAAGATTGAACTAGAATTTCATTCCTATACCTGCTCTCCCCAGTTCTTAATACTGAGATACATTGGCATGCTTGCATAGTGAAACTGTCTCTGCAAATAGCTGACCTATTTAAAATGCTTGCATTTTCTTAGCTCCAATTGGTTTCTTTTCAGCAAGTTTTTATTTGTTTTTCCTAATTGGCCTCTGGTTGGTTGGTTGCTTGGCTGAAAAGACAGCTGGTTAAAGTTAGCATAAGATGAAATGCTGTTTCTACCAACTACATGGAAAATTCCTAACCATACTACTGAACAAAGATTTTGCATATATTGGATCTTCCAAAGCACTTAGTTTTGCTTTTTCAGACGGATAGACTACTTACACCTCTATCTATGACAAGGATGAATATTTGGTCTAATATGGGATAGGAAATAAGCTTTTAGAATGCTGAAGTGGGTAACAGTTCTCAGCTACCATTTCAATAGAGTGTAATCTTTTCGAAGTAAGAGTTGGGAGAAATTGTTCAAAGAAAATTAAGATGTAACTCTTGAGCTTCGGTCTGTCTTCCTGTAGCTTGAAACATTTAAATGTATTTGATTTTTTTCTCTCTCTTAATTTCAGTGTGCCTGCTGTAGCAGAGTGGGCTGTTCCTCAGTCATCAAGACTGAAATACAGACAACTGTTCAATAGCCATGACAAAACAATGAGTGGACACTTAACAGGTATTAGAACTATTTTTATGCTATTATTTTAGATTCTTTTTTGCTTCCATTTGATCTTTGACAATTTTGTCTATTAATGTGGTGCTAAAATGCTTATTTTCCTATTCTTATTGTTCCATTTGCCCTTTGGTTACAACGGAGAGCAAACAGATGATTAACTGTAAGTGGTTGCTACTTAGGGCTTGTCTACACAGGGAAGTTAGTATGGGGCAAAGTAGGATGTGAATTTATGGCATACTAGCTACTGTGCATGAATTTGAAGCAGACACGCTACACACTAAAAGTGTTCTTGTTCATTCTCTTTAAGCGCACAGTGTGTCCATTTGGGGAGTTAGTGCAGAGCATCTAGTGTGCAGTAAAGTCACGCCATAGTTTGCTGCATGTTAACTTCCATGTGGAGACAGGCTCTTAGTAAAGTGGGCCAGGGAGGTCCAAAGCCCTTTGTACAGGATAAGAGGTACAGGCACCTTTGACTTCAATTAACTTCTTGCTAATTATTTTTCCTTCCCTCACTTCTGCTTTCACACTGTTTTGTTGTAAGGGTGATCCTTTCTGGTCTTAAACTCTGACTTTGAGAACCAATCCTCAGAACTTAATTTTTTTTTTTAAACTTATCCTGCTGGTCCAGTTGGACAGTGCTCCTGATCCCCACTGACCACCCAAAGAGGAAATGCCTCTCATAATTATGAGGTGGTTCTTCTTCCCCTTACTACTTGTTGACAACTTACAAAGCAGGTGAGGAGGCTTGCTGGGTGACAGTGCTGAAAAATGACTAATACTTTCACTTGGCTGGTAAGCTATCAGCAATGAGCTTTCTCTTCAGACCACACACTCAGGCTACGTCTAGACTGCAAGGCTCTTTTGAAAGAGGCTTTTTCGAAAGATACTTTAAAAAAAGCCTCTCCTCTTTCAAAAAAGAGCATCTAGACTACAATCAGTACTTTCAAAAAAGCAAGCCGATTTTTCAAAAGAGAGCATCCAGGCAGTCTGGATGCTTTCTTTCGAAAAAGCACAGTTTGCATTACATAGTGCCTCTTTTTCGAAAGAGCACTTTCGAAAAAAGGCATTATTCCTAGTAAAACGAGATTTACCGCGGTCAAAAAAACTACTGCATTCTTTCGATTTACTTTCGAAAGAACGCGGCAGCAGTCTAGACGCAGGTAAAGTTTTTTCGAAAAAAGGCCACTTTTTTCCAAAAAAGCCTGCAGTCTAGACACACACCCACAGTTGCCTCTGTTGCCCAAGAAAGACCCTGCCCCCAAATTAGGTGAGGCACTGAGCATGTACAGGAATCCTCCCTCACTGTGTGTCATCCCAAGAGCTTATTGCAAGGTATGAAATTGGTTGTGGCAAACTTTGACTCCTGCAAAGAATATGGGTGGTGTGTTAAGCTTTATGTGCTCTTTTCATGAGGGACTTTTCCCTCATTATGATAGAAAACTGCCTCTGCCATGGGTAAGGCTACATCAAATGTGAGATTACTAATCATTGCAGTGTTCCTTAATCTTGGGGTGTGTCTACACAGCAGGGCTTAGCTCAAAATAAACTATGCAAATTGAGCTACATCAATTGCATAGCTTATTTTGAAATAGGGAGCGTCTGTAGAGCACTTATTTCAAAATAGAGCACTCTTCCTCCGACTTCCCTTATTCCTCATACAAATGAGGGTTACAGGAGTCGGAGTAAGAAGTCCTCCAGCTTGACAGTATTTTGATACTATTTTGAAATAACTGACTGCTGTGTAGACACAGACTAAGTTATTTCGGAATAACGCTAGTTATTTCAAAATAATGTTGCAGAGTAGACGTACCCTTAGATATTCTTTTAAAATAACATACCTCTTGTGCACCGTAACAATTTGTTCTGAGAAGTAGTAGTAGTTCAGTCTGATATCTTCCAGGTCAAACTCTCAAAACTGAGCTCTGTTCTTAGAATGAATGTTTAATTATTTCTTAACCCTTTTTTAATTTGTTAGGTCCGCAAGCAAGAACTATCCTTATGCAATCAAGTTTACCACAGGCTCAGTTGGCTACAATATGGTAAAGATGTTTTTTTTAACTTTTCTCAAATCAGAAACTTTACTTAGAATATTATACAGAGTGATCATTTCTTTTCACTCATTCCAACCCAACTGCTAACTTGTTAATGTTGTTGTTTGCTTTATGCAAAGTATACATTAAAACTGCATATTTGTACACATCAACATTATTATTTAATAAATGGCCTTATAAAAAAGTTAGTTGCCACTGCATTTTTCTGATGTCAGCTAATTTTTACAAAATGTAAGAAATGGTTCATAAAAGGAACTCTCCACGTTGATTTTACGTTAGATACCTATAGTATTTCTCGTCTTCTGTGTGGTTAGAAACGATATGTAGTGTTTTTTAATTCTTTGAGAAGCTACTTGTTTCTCTTCGCTGAGGCAAAATTATATCCTGGTATATAATGCAAAAAATTATTTTTTAAATGTGTAAAAAGGAAAACTAACTCTAAAATTGGCCTTTATCTCATGTTGTGGCCTGTCAGAAGCATTAACTCATGATTCTCTTTGATGGGCTTTAAGGGATTGTCTTGTTTTTTCATCAGCATTCTTCTTATCTGTCAAAGTAGGCTGCCTTTGAGGCCTCTCACTTCTCCTTCAATCTGGATAAATTCTTGTTACCTTGCAGTGTAATTGCAATAGTGGCTTTTTTTCTTTTTGCTTCTCTGCTGATATTTTGGTTCTTTGTTCAAGTTCACCTACTGTGACTTTTAAATGTCCTTGGGTGCCACTTGCATGTATTGTAACTGATTATTTTCTGCTGGCTATTTGTAATGAACTCCCTATCATCTTAAATCTGCTTGAAATTGAGTTTTGCACAGCTACCACATGTTATGGTTTTCCCTGTGCGAGGACGTTATCTATATAGACACTTCTGCATACTAGTTTTATCACACTTGCTTCTTGAGTCACACCCTCCATGTTACTTAGGACTAACAGTAGCCTTTTCTCTTTTGTTTCCTAAAAAAGTTGCTATAAGAAACAATGGCAACCAAATAATCCTGAAGATCACTAGCCAAACATGTAATCCTTGCTGCCAAGCCTTCACTTTTGCAGGGCACTTTTGCAGGGCTAGGGGTGGGTAGACGGAAACAGATGACACATTTGAGAAATTCCAAACATAACTTCATTTCTTCTTCTAATGTAGGTGTGGCAGCACCCTCTTGTACCTAGGATTGGAGATCTTCATTAGCAGTGCTATCAGACTGTACATGCACACCACCCTGTCTTGTGCCATTCTCGCTCACCCACTCATGAAACAATTTGGGAAAGTCCTCCAAAATCTTTACCCATACGCATGGGATCCAAGCCTGGCTTGGAACCGTGGTCTCATCCTACATCCTGTAACTAGACTGCCATTTGAACCAGTGACACTGTGCTCCTATGTTCATTTATCTATGAAAACAGTATTTTTTGTTGCTGTCTCCTCTGCCTGGCTGATTATTGAAATTTGAAGCATACCCAGCACACACAATTTTTCATCCAGACAAGGTTATGCTATGCCCACATCGAACATTTTGACCCCATGTACCAATTCTCTTTCCATTTAAACCAACCTATTCACCTTATGTGCTTCTTTCGAGAGCTACACAGTAGGGATGTAAAAATATAGTCATTTTATCAGTTAACCCAGGGCTGCTCAATATGCGGCCCGCATGCAGCCCACTGCCCATTTGTTTGCGGCCTGCAGTGCAGTTTGAGTTTATGCGGGGCTCAACACATGGCCTGTGGGTAGGATCTTTTGAATACAGCCTCCACTGGGAACACATTCCACAACAGCAAGTCAATATAATGGTCTTCTGTTGATATGTGGTTTAGTAGTTAAATTCCTGGACTGTCAGTGCTCATTAAAAGTGCTGTCATATGGGTGGAAATCGGTAAATATTGCATTTTATTAATATCAGTAGAACTGACTTAAATTGGGCCTGCGTGTTGTGTAGTCTTGCCTTAATCTTTGTATTCATTCCTGTCAGCGTGAAAGAAGCTATTTGCATATATATTTGCATGTATATGCAACCACACTTAAGTTGCGGCTCTCAGCATGTGCTGTGAGTATCATTGTGGCCCCCAGGACTTCCAAAGTTGAGTCGCCCTGAGTTAACCGATAAGCTTGAGCTTATCGGTTACCGTTAATGGCTTTATGCAGGCTCCTGCCCTGCTCCTGGATAGCTGTCTGCTGCCCCATGCTGCTGCCACCCTGCGCTGTTGCCTCTCTACTGGAGGCAGCAGTATGGAGCAGCAGCTGGCTTCCTGGGAGCAGGGCTGGTAGCAGCAGCTGATGCACGCCACTGGTGTATGCCAGGAATCAACTGCTGTCCCGTGCTGTAGGGGCGTGTAACTGTGTAACCACTGAAACTTTCAGCTGTTACATGGTTACACACTTAACCCCTTTTTTAACATCCCTCCACACAACCACCACCAGGAAGCAATGTTGTACACCATGGATATTAGAGGAGCATTAGCTTTCTGCCTGTACAGAACTAAACCTTTCAGGAAATTGCCACACTTACTCCTTCCAGTAGCCAAAAGACCAACAGGCATAGTCATTTCTAAGCAGTGCTTTTCCAAGTGGATCTCACAGTGTGTTCTTCTGTCCATCCAACTATACAATCGGCAACCTCTCTCTGGAACTAGAACACATTCCACCCTCTTGCTCTCCACTCAGTTGCCTGCCTTAATGTCCTGATTGCTGACATTTGCAAAGCAGCCACACGGGCATCAGAGGACACTTTGTAGCTGTCACTACACCATTCCTCAGGACGCCACCTCAGATGATCTGTTTGACACACTGTCCTGTCAGTCACAGTACATGCCACTCTGAAGCCCCAGCTTTCCAACTGGGGCACTGACTGCTTTATAATCCCCTACAATGGAGCTACCCGTAGGGACATTACTTGAAGAAGAAAAGGTGACTCAGCCTTGTGCAGTAACTGAGGTTCTTCAAGATGTGTGTCCTTTTGGATGCTCCACAGCCGCCCTCCTCCCCCTGTGCTTCAGAGCTGAAAGGTGAGCTTTGTGGCAGAGAGAGAATTTGGGGATGGTTGGATCACACTGAAATATAAATGTCCCACTCACTGCACAAGATGGGGAGGTGTGCATGTGTGGTTCAAGGGCATCACTGATGATCTCTGATCCCAGGCACAGGAGGTACCTAGGAGAGCACCAAGCACAGGAGGTCCTGCTGTACCTATAGGGGAGCACCGATAGATGAGAGGAGATATTTGACACCTCTCATAGAGTGGTTCTTGCTTACTTCCCTGAGGCTTGTCCTTGGGAAATAAAATAACTGTGCGTGCAGGAGGCATGATTTGTGAGCCCATATTGGGAATGGCTGCACCAAAGAGATCAGTGGCACAGACTAAAGATGTGAAAGGTTAATTGGTAAGTCTCACCCTTAACAGGTGAAGTTTGCCATTGATGGTTACCTAGTGTGGGCTGGAGCAGCCCTTATCTGCTATAGGCCTGACCTGAGCGTGCTGCGGGCATGAGCTCTCTCGCCTGGCCGTAGTAGCCCTTATCTGCGACATTTAATTGGTTAACTAGATTACTACTAGTGATGCATCTGACGAAGTGGGTCTTTGCCCACAAGTTTATGCTCCAATAAATCTGTTAGTCTATAAGGTGCCATAGGACTCCTCATCATTTTTGCAGATTCAGACTAACACGGCTACCCCTCTAATACTAGATTACTACTGAAACATCATTTTATATCCCTAGCACAGACATGGATCACTGGTGGTATGGGTTGGGAGTGAGGGTGTAACAGATTAGTAGTCTTACAAATTCTGCCCTCAGATGTAATTGCCTTGGTTTATATTTGGTGGACATTTTAAGTTTTCTTTGCATTTGTCAGTGATGGATCTTAACGTTTTTTTTAAAGTGAAAACATAAATTTTAAAGAACATGGCAGCAGCCTCCATGTGTCAAACCACCATAAACTAGTCCAGTTTGACCCTCCCTGCATTGCACTGTGCAGTGGATATTTGTTGGAGAAACAAGAGATTCCACCTGCCAATTTTGCCTCTTGAACGGAGTAAGGATGTTAGGGTATAAACGACTGTGTCAGTTGCGTTCAGCCTCCCAAGGAGGTGGCTTTACTGCGGCAGGGTAGCAAAGCCTCCTTCCCGGGAGTCCAGTGGGCAAGGGCTGTCTGCTCCGCTCCCGGGGAGGGGGCTTCGCTGCTGCAGCGTGCCCGGAGAGGCTTCACTTCGGGCTTTGCAGTATAAAGCTTAGCTTTATGCAGGCCGTCCTCACTGTAAGTCCAACATACGATCCAAAAAACTTGAACTTCTAGCGAAACAACGTAAAGTGGGGAATTTTTTTCCCGCAGCTGACTTCCATTTGCGCAAATTCTTGTGGGGTTTTTTGGTTTTTAGCGCAACATAAGAGCAGGGAACGGGAGGACTTGTAATGCACCAGTTCCTAAAGGTGTCAACAACTTTAGTGCGGAATGGATGTAAACTGGGGCGACTGGTAGCAGGGACTCCCTGTACTGCAAAGCTTGTATCGTGTGTAGCCACTGAGGTTTTCAGCAGTTACACGGTTAGCCTATTACATGATTTTTCACATCCCTAGTAGTGAGTAGGAGCACCAGCAACTCTAGACCTAAAGGAATAGAAACCATTGAGTAGATGTGGATGCAGAGATCATAAATTGGGAGAAGAGGGTTGGTACACTTGATTTCAGCCCAGTCGTAAGATATTTTAAACTTAAACGGGGGGAAATTGTCAATTGTCTAACAATAGAAATAAGAAAAAATGACACACTTTTGAATTAATAGTATAGAAAGCAGTGCTACTGAAAGAGTATTTGAGTTTAAAAAATAATTTTAAAACTGATTTATTTGGATGTTTTAATTGAACAGGAATCTTTCAGATATTGATCAAGATGGAAAACTTACAGCAGAAGAGTTTATTCTGGCTATGCACTTAATTGATGTGGCCATGTCCGGCCAATCTTTGCCACCTGCACTGCCTCCAGAATATATTCCACCTTCATTTAGGTAAAATGGTTATAAATTATGTGATTTCATTCCTATACTGCTTAATCTTGACTTTGTTTGGGAAACCTGTTTTGATCTTTCTGCTCAGTTGTATGGCAGTCGGATAAAAGTTGATACGTATCCCATTATTTGTGTATTATACGAACAGTATGCAATACACTCTCACTAGTACCTTTCATTTTGTTTTGAAATATTGGTTACTGCAAAGTGAAGACTCACCATCACAAGAAGTTACTTTAAAAGTACAGTTCTTGTCAATAAGTGAATTTTAGGAAAACAAACTGAGAACTAAAGCAATTTGAACTAAAATCTATTTTTGTAATTCAGCAACCCATTATTACCTGTCCTTTTTTCCTGCATCACAAGAGGATGTGTGAGAATTCAAAACTTGCCCTGAACTTCTATTGTCATGAATTCTGGCTTTTGGCCAGTAGAATTTATGGATTCCAAACGCTGAATCTATCTACTTTTTCCATTTGCCTTTTCCAAGGCAAAACTGCAGTGAGATGGCACTTTTACATATATTGTCTCAGGAACTTGAAATTTAATCTTACAGATAGCAAATCATAACTTCTTATACACAATGCTTTTAATTAAACTCTGCTCCTATATCTGCTTGCTTCTTGAGCTCTTTCCTTGACCATAATTGTCAAATGTTTTTGCCATAAGTGACTTACACAGTTTATAACTATTTTTAATTGTCAGAAGAGTGCGTTCTGGCAGTGGCATCTCTGTGATAAGCTCAGTATCTGTAGACCAAAGGTTGCCAGAAGAACCAGTGTTGGAAGAAGAACAGCAACAATTAGAAAAGAAATTGCCAGGTAAGTGAGTTTGTAATGTTCTTGTGTATCTGTGGTGGTCCCTGGATATCCAAAACAAAGTGAGTGAGGTAATAACTTTGTCTCTGACCAACATAAGTTGGTCCAATAAAACTTCAGAGCTACACAGAGCTCTTCAGGTGAGTGAGTGTGAACTTAAGAATGTTCTGCCCTGTTAAAAACAAAAAGCACTATCCGCTGCTCATATTTATTAACATAAATTTTTTTGTTAAAGTTATGTTGTGAGGCAAGATGTTTCTGTGTCCAGCTGATTCCCAGTTTCTGAAATGGCATCTGTGGGCCATTGGCAGCAGACATCGGAGCAGCTTTCACACTGCTTTATCTTTTACTGATGACTGGCCTGTGGCTTGTTAGGCCAGGCTAGGACTATTGCAATAGTGGCTTACTATTGCTTTTAACCACCTCTGCCATGCCCTCCCTTTCCCTCCACCCACAACTTGTGCAGAGTGCATTTTGGCCTGTGTGGAGGATTGGGACTATAGTGTATATGTGCAAGTCTATTTCGTTGTAATCTGTGGTACCTTCTTAAACAGAAATGATCACGTTTTCTAAACATTAAGTGACTTCTGATATTAAAACATCTAAAACTTTATTATTGAATTCTTTGCTTATGATTACAACTATACTTAGCAGTTGTTGTGAAGCAGTGGTAACAGCCAGCCGCCAGCTGGCTCAATCCTGCATGATGAGTTTCTAGAACATTTTTATAGTTGAAATGTTCATTGCATTCTTTCAGAGAACTAAAGAAACAAAACTTGTTTCCAACCATCCAAACTATACTCAGTTTCCTTCATTATGAATTGCACGTCCGCTCAAATGCTTTTTTTGCAAAGGAGGACAAGACTCAGCTAAATTATTTCAACAGACCTGCTCTATACTGGGGATGTCAACATGTAGACACTTAAATGATTAACCAATAAGCCTGAGCTTATCAATTAATCGTAATAACTGCATGCACACACCACCCCCTTTGCTGCCTCTGTATCAGAGACAGCAAGGGGGTGGGAGGAGGCAGGAGCTGGCTTTGACAAAGCAAAGCTTAATTTCACTATTTACGTTTTCTTGTATTAGTTACATTTGAAGATAAAAAACGTGAGAACTTTGAACGTGGCAATCTGGAGCTTGAAAAGCGGAGGCAGGCCCTTCTGGAGCAGCAACGCAAAGAGCAAGAACGATTAGCACAGCTGGAACGGGCAGAGCAGGAAAGGAAAGAACGTGAACGACAGGAGCAAGAGCGTAAAAGACAACTGGAGTTAGAAAAGCAATTAGAAAAACAACGTGAATTAGAACGTCAAAGAGAAGAAGAAAGGCGGAAAGAAATAGAAAGGCGTGAGGTAAATGGCTACAAAGGTAGTAGTATCTGAGAAAATTGTCTCTTGAACAGAATAGAAAAAAATATACTGGCAAATATTTCACCGTACTTTCCCTATTATAAAAGTCTTTACTTATTCCATTAATAAAGGAATTATTAAAACATTTTTTCCTGCTACAATTAAGGAACAGCCTTCGCTTTCAAGTTTCCTGGAATTAGAGGCAACTTTAACTGAATCTGAAATGTTTTTATGTGATATGTCTCCCATCATATTGTGTGGGTCAGATACTTAGGTCTAGCACAAAGTGTTCTTGACCTCCAACCTCAAAACTTTTGCAGTGTGAAGTCATACTGCTTTCAGTGAAGGAGCAAAGACTTTTGCAAGGGGTTGGAAATTCTTCATGCTTCTGTTGCAGTCAGTACATTAAGAAGAGCAGCTCTATTTTGAAATTACCAGACTTTAACTGTTTTAAATTTAGTGGAGCCACACTTGACCTTATTATGTGAGAGGCTACTCCCATGTTTGAGAAATTAAATGCTGTGATTATCTGGAGTTTGATATGTCAAATTAAATATTGGTTAATTTATTAAATTGGAAGAAATATGTATATTTCAAAAGTAGCAGCTTTGCTGATTGTGGCCGCAGATGACCACAGTTTTTAAGCACACAGTTAACTATAAGCAGTGGGATTATACTCTTGTTAAAGCTAGTCACATACTTACGTACTTTGCTGAACTAGGGCATATATTAATGCTCTCTATATACTCTACTAGGACTATTCTAATGAGGGAATAGGGTATCTCATAGCCTCCATATGTCTCAAAAGATGGTGGGATGCAGCATACATAGGGAATAGGGTAGAATCACAGATTATGCATTTCACTGGTAATTTTTGTTTTTACTTATTATAGGCTGCAAAAAGGGAACTTGAAAGACAAAGACAACTCGAGTGGGAACGTAATCGGCGGCAAGAACTACTAAATCAAAGAAACAAAGAACAAGAGGACATAGTTATGCTGAAGGCAAAGAAAAAGACTTTAGAATTTGAGTTGGAAGCTCTAGTAAGTGTGAGGATCTTTTTAAAATGTAGGTTTAAGTATTTTCCTATATATGACCAACCATTTCCGAGTCTTGTATTTGATCATATTGTAAATGGAGCACAAGATCATAGTAACAAATGTTACAGAATCTTGATTAGTTTCCATAATTACATCTTGGTTTTTGTTCTACAACCGACTTTTTTTTAGTTTTAGAAAGCATATAAAATCCAGATTTGCATAATGAATTATTGTAGTAACCAAAATGTATCTCTTGTTGCTGAAGAATGATAAAAAGCATCAGCTTGAGGGAAAGCTTCAGGACATCAGGTGTCGATTGTCTATCCAAAGACACGAAATTGAGAGCACAAACAAATCTAGAGAACTGAGAATTGCAGAAATTACACACTTGCAACAGCAGTTACAGGTGAGCATGCTTGTTTTTCTTATGTTTAGCCTTTAGGTTTGTTTTATGTCCTCACCTGTCTGAATCAGTGTCCTGACCAAACGTTTCATGCTACTTTGTCATTCTTGAATAGTTTCCCTAATTAATAATTTATATCTATTGTGTTTTTTCATGCCAAAAGATCAAATCACTCTAAAACTATGTATAGGAATTGCTTACCCCACTAGAAGTTAGCAGCAATTGATTGAGTGTGCACAGCAATATCACACACTATTCAAACTGGAAAAAGTGAATAAATAGTCCAACTGAACATGTACAGGCAATAGAGGAAGGTAGATTTTTTTTTTTAATTCAAATATACATATATCCATAGGTGCCTGTCTGTGATAGGGTGCGACTCACCACTGCAGCACCTCCTGCTGGCTATCCTGGGTATTAGCTCTGTTCGCCAGTGTGCCCTCTTTTGGTGATGCCTCACTGGTGTAACTTTTGCTCGTGGACCTGTGTTGCTCCAAGGGCTGTAGTGTTCTCTTCATGACACAACCTTCCAGCTGTGCCACATTTTGCTCTCCCCTTCTGGGGGGACAGTATTGTAGTCCATCAGTCCAGCCAGTTCTTCAGTGGGGATGGGGGAGACCCAGGCCTACCCACTATTCTAGGTCCTGGCTCAGGGACTCTGTGTCCTAGTTCCTCTGTATCCATCACTTGCTGTTTCCTCTGTAAATATCCCTTGGCCCCTTCCCTGTGACCCTAGCACAGGGATGGGCAATAATTTTTGAGTGGTGGCCACTTGAAAAATTTTTCAAGTGGTTGTGGGCTGCCCCAGAAGGGGCAGGGCCTTTAAATAGCAGGAGTTGAAAGCACCACACTTCCCCTGCAGCTCCCAGGCATCACATTAGTGGGGTGTGGGAGCTGCAAGACCTTCCAATTCCTGCTATTTAAAGGGCTCACTGCTCCCAGCATGTTGCCTGGGAGCCGGGGACATGCGATCCCTTTCAGCTGCTTCTATTTAAGGGCTCGTGCCTTCCCTGGGGCTGTTACCTTCTAGCCACGGGGAAGGTGCAAGCCCTTTAAATAGAAGCAGTTGAAAGGGCTTGCATGTCCCTTGCTCCCAGGCAACGGGCTGTCGTGGGGCCAGAGCTGAGAGCCCTTTCAATCGCTTCTATTTAAAGAGCTTGCACCTGCCAGATGGCTGCCAGGCAGTGCAGCCACCCAGGAGGCATGAGCCCTTTAAATAGAAGCAGTTAAAAGGCTCATGCATGGCTCCCAGGAAACGCGCTAGAAGCGGGGCAGGAGCTGCGAACCCTTTTAACAGCTTCTACTTAAAGAGCTTGGGCGAGCCCTTTAAATAGAAGCAGTTGAAAGGGCTTGTGAGTCTCCAGCTCCCAGGCAACACACTAGCGGCATCAGAGCTGCAAGCCCTTTTAACTGTTTCTATTTAAAGGGCTTGCACCTCCCAGGCAGCTGCTAGGCAACGTGTTTCCTGACAGGCATGGCGTAAGTGTGAGCCCTTTGAATAGAAGCAGTTGAAAGGGCTCATGCAGCTCCGGTTCCCAGGCAACGCGTTAGGCAGGGGTGGGGCCTGGAACAGCCATGTGGGCCGGATCGAAGCCCTAGGCAGGCCAGATTGAGCCTGCTGAGTGGCTTTTGCCCACTCCTGTGTCCTAGCACCTTCTTTTTCCTTGCTTCAGGGCCTCAGCTTGCAGATCCCTGATTCTGGTGTATCTTCCTGCAGCACTGCTGCAGATGGAGCCAGCAAGCACTCTGGATGCAAGGCAGCCAGTCATCGTCCTCCAGGGAGAGACTGAAGCTGCTCTGCTCTGCCCTGCCGTCCTTTTTATATGGGCAAGCCCCACCATGACTGACTGCTTCCTGCACAACCTCTGTAGGGCTCTCTTAACTCTGTGTGGGGCAGATGCCCCATCACATCACCCCACACATTCAAATATACATACTACCCATACAGAAGTAGCTACAAAACTCCTCCAACCCTCAGTTCAGTCCCTTCCCAAGTTGGAATTCACCAGGACATTGTGGTGAATAACACTCTTGTGAAATGCTTTTGTCTGCTACACAGGCTTAAGATCAAGTGGCAGAAAGATGGAAAACTTAAGCTAAAAGTAAGAATGAAGATTATTAATGGTAAGGCCAGTTGTTAATTATAATAAATTACCAAGGACTTGGTGAATTCTCCATCACTTGGAATCTTTAAATCAAGACCAGAAGTCTTTCTGAAAGATAGCTTCAGTTCAATTACATGTTGTTGATGGTTCCAATTCAATTAAACATTGAGTGAAATCTTGTGGCCTGTGGTATGCAAGAGGTGAGACTTGCTCATAATTCCTTCTATGAAGCTGTGAAAAATGCCAAATGAGGTATTTAATCCCTGTTTTGCTTCAGCCTTCACTAAAAGGGTTAATGGTACCCAGATACTCAACACAGCTAGCATCAACAGCAGGACGTTATACAAGACTAAACAGGAAAAGAACCAGTTAAACTTTAACCATTGAATAATATTTAGATAACTTAGAAGTATTCGTCATCAGGACTTTTTTTTTTTAAATTGATCATAGGGTACTTAAGGAATTAGTTGAAGCACTAGAAACATTAGTGATAATCTTTGAGAGCTCTGGGAGGATAAGGTCCCAGAACAGTGGAGAAAGGCAAATACTATGCCTATCTTTAAAGGACCCAGGGAATTATAGATCAGTCAGCCTAATTTTGGTATCTGGAAAGATTCTGGAACAAAGTATTAATCAATTTGTAATTACTTGTAAGATAATAGGACTATCAAAAACAGACACAGTGGATTTATCAAGAACAAATAATGCCTAATTTCTGTCTTTGATAGGATTATTCCCTATTGGATGGGAGGGGAAGCAATAGGGGAAGCAATAGGATGCAATGTCTTTTATTTTAGTAAGATTTTTGACACAGTCCCACATGACATTCTCATAAGCAACGTAGAGAAATGTGGTCTAGATGAAATTACTATAAGGTGGATTCACAATTGTTTGAAAGCCCATACTCAGACTGGTTATCAATTCCCTGTCAAAGTGGGATGGTGCATCTAGTGGGGTCTTGCAGGGTCAGTCATGGCACCAGTACTAGTCAGTATCTTAGATGATGACGTGGAGTGGAGTGTATGCTTATAAAATATGTGGAGAAAACCAAGCTGAGGAGGTGTGTTAGCATTTGGGAGAACAAGATTAGAATTCAAAATGGCCTTGACAAATTGGAAAATTGGTCTGAGTTCAGCAAGATCAAATAAAGTGCGAAGTACTTCACTTAAGATTAAAAATCAAATGCACACCTACAAAATGGTGCATAATTGTCTATGTGGTAATGCTGCTGCAAAGGATCTGGGAGTTATTGATGACCACAAATTGAATTTGAAACAGTTGCAAAAGGGGATAATATTTTGGGGGGCATTAGAAGTGTTGTCTATAAAACATGAAGGTAATTACCCCACTCTGCTCAGCCGTGGTGAGTCCTCCTCAGTAGTATTGTGTCCAGTTCTGAGTCCTACATTTTAGGAGGGATGTGGACAAATTATTGCTTTCCTTGTGACTCTTTCCAAAAATGAAAAAAGATTTAGAAAACCTGATCCGTGAGAAAAGGTTTTAGGAAAAACTGAGCATGTTAAGTCTTGAGGGAAAAAAAGATTGAGAGGGAACCTGATAACATTCTTCAAGTATATTAAATCTATAATAAAAAGATTTGATCTATTGTTCTCCGTATCCATTGAAGACAGGACAAGAATTTTAATGCCCTAAATCTGCAGCAAGAGAGATTTAGGCAAGATATTACAAAAAACTTTCTAATTATAAGGGAGTAAGCTTCCAATGGAGGTTGTGAAATTCTCATAATTGGAGGGTTTTTTAAAACAAGTTAAACAAATATTTGTCAGGCATGGGGGCAGCTTATTGGTCCTGCTGCCACAAGGATGATTTATCAAGGCCCCTTCCAGCACTACTTTGGTTCTATGACACCACGTGTTTGTTTGGGATCTTAGTAAGTTAAGTAGTGGGTGGTTATGGACATGTATTTATGTGGGTTAAATGCTTTTTCTACATCTTGTAGGATGAGCTCCACAGCTTAGAATGGGTACTTATATTTTATTTATGAATATATTCTAAAGCCAGGAGAAACAGCCCCTCCTCCCCCCCGGGCTGTTTCTTCTCCTTCACCTTTGTAGGGGGGTTGCTAAGCAGGGCCAGCATCAGATTTGCTGGAGCCCAAAGCAGAAAGTTGATGCCCCACTGTATGGGACCAAAGGCTGAGGCCCCAAGCCCTGCCACACAAGATGGAAGCTGAAGCCTAACCAATGTAGCTTTATGGGGTTCCCTGTGGAGTGGGGTCCCAGACAATTGCCCTGCTTGCTACCTCTGAATGCCAGCCCTACCTTTTATCTGCAAAAAATCAGTTGTGTTGGGCCATGAAGGTTTTGTAGAGCCTCAGAAAGAAAAAATGTTAAGACCTCTCATATACAGCTTAGTTTGTTCATTTGGTGAAATCTGCACTTGAAAAAGTTGCCTCTGAATTTTATACCCATATTGTATCATTTTATTTTATGGCTCTCAATTTTTTTCTTAAGTTTAAAATTTAAATATCTTAAATTTTCTCTGGACTACTATGTGGTACACTAATAGACCCTTCACAATAGTAGCTTTTTTTAATGTAATCATTGGTAATAAGCTGCAATTTAGGGATGTCTATGACACTTACAGTGCTAAACTTAATTTGATGAAAGCAATGACAAAAGTCCTTCAAAATTTTTTGGCACACTCAAACATCAGTAAATCTACAGCAGTTTAAAATCTGCTGTTTGAATACTGCAATAATCGCTCAAATTAACAAGTAGCAGCTAACTAAAGGAGAAGGTGGCTGCAAGTCAGGAAATTCATGCAGTAAAATCCCTTTACATAACATAAGGACTACTTAAAAAGAAGAGCATACAGCCTAAATGTTATTTTAAAGTAACAACCACCATAATTTGCCTTTATCCCTAATAAAGGCATGGTACTTGGTCCTGTTGTGAGGGCAGGGGACTGGACTCAATGACCTCTCAAGGTCCCTTCCAGTTCTGTGAGATGGTATATCTCCATATATCATATCACTTAAGAAATTGTTACTAAAAATTGTTTGAAATAGTATCCAAAATCAGAGGGTTGTACAAATTTAGATAGCCACAGCTTCACTACACAATTTATTTTTTTAAATTAAAGAGGTAAACTCTTTGCAAAGTGTTTTAACCATATGCTGTCCCAGTATCCTGGACAATCAATCAGGCCGTTAGACAATCAAGCTGTTAGAGCGCACTCAAAACAAGGCCACTGTGGAGAAGCTAAATTTCAGCTGGCTTTTACTGCAGACTGTGTGAAGGAGATTCCCTCACTGGAGCCATTCCTTTTAGGTAACAAATCTGAGGAACTATCCCAGATTCAGGTGTCAGTAGCTGTGGTTTTGGAACAAATTGATAAATTAAACAGTATGTCTCCAGGACCTGATGGTATTCACCAAGAATTCTGAAGGAACTCAGATACAAATTTACAGAACTCCTAAAGGTGGTATGCAACCTATTGCTTAAATCAACCTCTGTATCAAATGGCTAGAGGACAGCTAATAACACCATTAAAAACAAAAAAAGACTCTAGAGGTGATCTTGTCAGTTACTGGTCAGTAAGCCTAGCTTTGGTACCGGGGATATTGGTTGAACCTTTGGTAAAGAACAGAAGTAACAGACATATAAGTGAACAGAATATGTTGGAGAAGAGTCAACATGGCTATTTTATTAAAAAGGGAAGTCATGACTTGTCAATCTATTAGAATTCTTTGAGGGAGTCAACAAGCATGTGGACCAGGGTGATCCAGTAAACTTAGTGTACTTTACTTTCAGAAGTCCTTTGGCCAGGTGTCACACTGAAGACTGTTAAGCAAAGTAAGGAGTCGTGGAATAAGAGGGAAGGTCCTCTAATGAATCAGTAACTGGTAAAAAGGTAGGAAACAGAGTAGGAATAAATGGTTAGTTTCATAGTGCTGAGGTAAATAGCGAGTCTCCCAAGCATCTGTATTGGGACAGTATTGATTAACATATTCATAAATGATTTGGAAAGGGGAGGTGGTAAACAAGAAGTGGCAAAGTTTGACTAAGATAAAAGATTGTTGAATCTCACAATCAGCTTTAGACATAGCTAAGTGTCAAAAAGGGATCTCACAAAAATGGATGACTAGGCTGATGAGTGATTGAACTCAGTTTTTAAATGCAAAGTAATGAACATTGGAAAACATAATCCCAACTACACATAAAAAGCGATGGGGACTATATTAGTTTTGCTACTAAGTAAAGACCTTGGAGTCATTGTGGATAGTTGTCTGAAAATATCTGCTTAGTGTGCAGCAGCAGTCAAAAAAGCTGACTCTGATGGGAACTGTTAGAAAAGGGATAGAATCTAGATAAAACAGAAAATATTATAATGCCATTATATAAATCCATGATACGCCCACGTCTTGAATACTGCAACCAGCCTCATCTCAAAGTACAGTATGTAACAGCTTCCATGTGAGGAGAGGTTAAAAATATTGGGACTAATCAGCTTAGAAAAGACGACTAAGAGGATATGATACACGTATATAAAATCACGAGTGGGGTAGAAAAAGTGAGTAAGGAAGTGTTTACCATTCACATAGCACAAGTACCAAGGGTCACCCACTGATAGATAGCAGGTTTAAAACAAACACGAAGTACTACTTCACACAGCACACAGTCAGATTTTGGAACTAATTGCCAGGAGATGTTGTCAATGCCAAATGCATAACTGGGTTAAAAAAATAAGTTCATGAAGAATGTGTCTATTAATGGATATTAGCCAAGATGGTCAGAGATGCAGCCTCTTGTTCTCAGTGTCTTTAAACCTCCATATACCAGGAAATGAGCCTGGATGACAGGGGATATAGCTCACTTGATAATTGTCCTAGTCTGTTCATTGCCTCAGAAGCGTTTCATCTCTCACTGGCCATTGACAGAAGACCGAATCCTGTTAGAAAATGGTTAGATGGACTATTGTCTGCCCCATTATGGCCATTCTTTTGACAATGTTATTTTGGGTAATTACATTTTTCCTGCACACTAAACTGAGTTCATGTTCTGTTGCCATATAATGTTCCTATGAACTGTTAGCAATTCTTTCCTTCCACATTCAAATGGGCTTTATTTTTATGGTAAGTAAATGGCTTGTTTATGTAACTTGTAAAAAAAAAAAAAAAAAAAAATTGCATTCTTTAAAATGAAAGGTGCTGCATAACCTTAAGATATTAATGTGGCTTTTGGTTGTTGTATTTGCATGAGTTCATTAATTACTGCATTGGTTGTCTGAATTGTACATAAAACATGTATCCATTAGACTTTATCTACACTGGGGGTCTCAAACTAAATATACCTTAGAGCCAGTGCCAGTCCTCAAATTCTCCTAGCAAGCCAGCAGGGCTCGGAGGGAGGGGGCAGGGTTCTCCATGCATTCCCTCTCAGGTGTCTCCAGACCCCACCTGTCACCCGCGCCACCACCACTGGGAACGTAGTGGGCCTAGAGTAACTTCCTGCTGCTAGCTCCATGTTGCTGCCGGCATGTCCTTGTGGCCCAGGGAAGATGTGTGCAGAGCCATCTCATCCACAGGTGTATGTTGTGAAACTAGTAACTTTTTAAACCAAGTGGGTATCAGTGATGCCAAAGATCATGATATTTAGGACTTTTTTTCCTGGAAATCACCAGCCACCTTATTAGAATAAAGCCAGATTTTGGAACTTCAGTGCCTAATGCCTTATGTATCACTATCAGCTGTGATCGTTCTGACTTAGTAGATTATGCTTGTTTGTTGGTGCATGATATTAGAGGAGAATCCCAGCTTTTTTTTTTTTTTCCCTTCTCTCTTTTTTTTTTTTTTTTTTTTTTTTTTTTCCTTTTTAAGGAAGATAGTATCCCCCCCTCCATGTCCAGAAACCCAGACAGAGACCAGGATCATACAAAAAACATAAAACTGAGTCGTCACCCTGACACCTCCATGTTCTTGTGCTGAGATGCTCCCCACCCCACTAACATCCTCACCTCTTGCAGTGGAATTCCATGTCGTCAGATCCCCTGCCCTTACCCAGGGTAACTAAAAGTAAAACCCACTGGCCCCACACCACTGGGTGCAGAAGTGGGTCAGATCAGGCAGCTCTGGCCAGTGTGGTTCACATCATGGTGGAGACAGCCAGCATGGCTTCCTAACCTCCCACTTCCGGGCTGGCAGATGCATGAGCCTGATTAAATACCTTTCCCTCCCCCCTCCTCCCTCCAAATTATTATGCAGGTTGGATTGGGGATGTGCTTGGGCCACAGATAGCCCCCAGGCAAGAAGTTTGAGATCTCTGGTCTACGCTACACAGTTTTTAGTGACATTGCTGTGTCCGTAAAAGTTAAAACAAAAGGCATAACTATGTAGCACTTTGAAGACTAACAAGATGGTCTTTAAAGTGCTACATAGTTTCTCCTTTTGTTTTAGCAAGATCAGACTAACACGGCTACCTCTCTATCCCTAAAAGTTAGGCAGTGTGAACCTTGCTTGTCGCCACGTTTGCCAACAAAATATTTCGACGTCCTATGAGCGAGGCTCACGTTGTTGACAGGTGAGTGCTCCTGCCAATAACGAGCTGTTTACACTGGGAGCAAGCTTTTTTTAGTCAGTCTAGACAAAGCTTCAGGAAAACTTTCTAAAAACAAATACCAATACGAATTGTTTTTGTTTGTGTTCTCTCCTACACCCCACCTTAGTTTTAAGGTGTTTTGTTAGATTAGTTTTGTGGAGGGTTGGTTACCTGTAGTGGTGTATTTCTTTATGTAGAAACAAAGGAAAAAGCTAATTCAATCATGTAAGTGGAGAATGATTAGATAACTGAAGTCACTCTCTTAAAAGGTAAGAATGACGACTGACCTAAGTCCAGCTCTTGTGATAGTTTATCTTCTGTATTCGTGGACTTCCTCCTTTTGGGTTACAGCTTTCTGCTTTCAGAATAAAACAGAATAGAAGATGCTTACTTGTCAGGATGGTAGGATTTTCTCCTCCCTAAAACCCCTTGAAATTGAGTTTGTTTTCCCCAAAGTCATTACACTGTAGTTTTTCTCTACAAAGTGGAGATGCAAAATAGAGCAGCAGTGGAAGTGCTGAAAGCTTGAGGTGTGGCAACTCGCTGCATAAGTGGATTGGATAATAGGGAGCTCTGTACCGTGGAGAAACAACTGAGCTACTTCAATATTTTATAACTTAATTCATGAGCCATTAAATTCTATAACTAGTAATTCTGACATTACAGAGACTATGGGCTGAATTCAGCTGATTGGCCTTGACACAGAGAAAAGATAGAATCTGTTGTACTTATCTAATGAAATACTGACCCAGCACAAGAGAGTTCACAGTATCAAAAGATAGCAGTTCTTAATTTATTTATAGTATTAATACCAAGAAGTATGGGAAGCGGATAATGTAGGCAAGGAAAGGTGTTGCCTTCCCAAAAAGACAGGTGTGGTCCTGCCCATACTTTCCCGGCTGGGAAAGCTGGGGCTGTGAGTATGCTCCAGGGGCTGTGAGTATGCTCCAGGAGCTGGAGCAGAGCTGGGGCTGTGGCGCTGGTGAGGAGTTGCTAGTCTTAGCGAGGGGCCAGTGGTCACAATATTGGGGTGACGCTGGGGCACAGAGCAGGGGCCAGCGGCCACAATGAGGACTGGGCTCTGGTGGGCATAGAAGTGGCGGGGCTAAAGCTTTCCTCCCCATGCCAGCCTTCACCCACACCAGTGCCCATAAGCCTTCAGTTGGGATTAGCTCTGCATTATACCAAGCACTTACAAACTCTTAGGAAGAGATGGTCCTTGCTCTCAAGTTTAAAACCTACAACTCAGCAAACAAGTGAAGAGTCAGAGGGGAAGGTGGCTTAGATTAATATTAGTTGGAAAGACATAGCTTCATATGACTAGATGGCTGCAAGTGACTGACATTTATGATACCACAGTCTTAATATACAGTAGTCAATGAACATATTCGAAAGGCTTTACTAAGTGATCCTTTCTCCAGATTTCTTAAGACTGAAAGGCTGAATTAATTAAAATAGTGCATGTATTAAGTCATTCCCTGTGATTTTCTTAGAAATTCCTTGCCTATGTTTAAGTATTTTATTCTTTAAAAATCTCCACATACTAGTGAAACCTTTAAAGCATGAAAATCATGGTGTAAGAATTTCTAATGTCTTACGCTGTCTAGACTACATCCCTCTTTCGACAGAGGGATGTAAATTAGACACTTCGAAATTGCAGATGAAGCGGAGATTTAAATATCCCGCACTTCATTTGCATAATTGTATAATGGCGCTCTTTCGAACAAGTGCCATTTCAAAAGTAAAACCGCAGTCTAGACGCAGTTCTCTAGAAAACAGCAGGATCTTTCAAAAGCCTGCTGTTTTCGACAGAACTGTGTCTAGACTGTGGTTTTACTTTTGAAATGGCACTTGTTCGAAAGAGCGCCATTACGCGATTATGCAAATGAAGTGCGGGATATTTAAATCTCCGCTTCATTTGCAATTTCGAAGTGTCTAATTTACATCCCTCTGTCGAAAGAGGGATGTAGTCTAGACACAGCCTTAGAGATTTGTTCTTCTGCTCATGCTTGAGTCAGACGAAATAAGGACAATCATTAAATTAAAGCAGTGTGATCCGGGAGCCTAGTATCCTCCCCTTTGTTCTTTAAGCTGTTTTCTGTTTGTTTCAGGAACTCTTATCTACACATTGAATAAAATGATCATGTGCCACTTTTCCTAGATAGCACTACTTTAAAATTTCACTTTAATAAGGTTGTTGAAGATTTTCATAGGAATATATATTTTTCATTTCTCTGTCATCTGATTCTGTTAAATGAGTAATTGTCCCGTGAGAGACTTATGGCCTTCATCATTCCTTTGAATGGCTAAAGCAGACATATATATTATAGGCAGCACTGGTATAGAATGAGGCAGGAGTTCATAGGAGAAAAGATAGCATGTCCTCATGTGATACAGAATGTAATTACAGAACATATACACAGAAGCCAAATTAAGGTTGCACAGATGCTTTAATTCTGACATTTCCTGGATTTTGAGGTACTTGACTTTGCCGTGGTACCTTAATGTGGCTCTTTGAATATATTATAAAGATCCAAGTAAGTAACAGTGTAACTCTAAACTGAGAGTTGTATGCTGTGAAGGCAAAACTACACAGTGTTGGAAAGTGCAATAACTATGAAATCATATCAGTACCATCATATGTAAGTACATTTGCAAATATTTGGTTTGCTTCAGAAAACAATTAACAAATTGTATGACATTTGTGTAGAAGGCCATACTGTGTTGTTCTTGGTGCTTTGTGACAAATCTGTCATGTAGTCAAATCATCAAAACTGATGCTGAAGTAAATTACTTAAATGAAAGATTGTTTTCAAAGACCAAGATATTGTTACTGCCAGTTTTTGTATTTTAAGCAGTTTCATTTTAGCTTTCTCTAATTTGTTTTGACAACTTCATGTTGAGGGTCAAGACACTGGAAAACTATGTAGTGGAATTGATAACTGTCATCCCCCACAAATATCAAGGATTATGTTTATTCTGCTAGATGAAAAAATCTCATTCATAGGCCACATTTATTTATATGTAGCTTTCTGTGTTCCCTAAAACAACTGAATAAATAAAGGGGCATGACCTCTGCTGAAATGATTTGCAAAGATCAGGAACTTGAGTATTCTTATCTGATAGGTTGCATGTAAGCAGATCATGGTTATTATGTGTTTGTTTAAGGGAAGATTATTTACTATCTTTGAATGATTTAGTATATTTGGCAATCCTTAAATCTTATCTTAATGACACTTCCAATTACTCATTTAAATGACTCCCAGACATTTCTGAGGGTCCAGTTCAATACCCAATTAAGCTGATCCTCATACCCTTACAAAAATTTGTCACATCTTGCATTGGAAATTCAGATCAAGTTTGTTTTAGATGGGAGCAGTTACTAAAGTAATAGCTTTGACTTACTGGTTTTTTTAGGGGCTAGTTTTTATCCATGTGTAGTTATATCACTAACAAATGGTCCTACACAATAAGTCGGGGTGGGCAAAAGGGCCTCCATGGTCTGGATCTGGCCCGCCAAGCGGGTGGATCCAGCCCACGGAGACCCTACTGCTACCCTGCCCCCAGGCCAGTTAAGGCCTTAGGGCGGGGAGCGCCAGAAGCCTTCTCTGCTTTGCCCCCACCCTGCGAGTAGCGCATGGAGCTTCAAAGCGCCGTGGGCTGTTCACAGGATGGGGGCAGAGCGGAGAAGGCTTCATGCGCTCCCCAGGCCTTAATTGGTCTCAGGGCGGGGGAGTGCGCAAAGCCTCCTTCTGCCCTACCAGGAGTACTTGGCGCTTTCAAGCACCACGCGCTAGTCGCAGGGCCGGGGGAGAGGAGAGTGGAAGAGGCTTTGCGCACTCCCCCGCCCCCAGGCCCGGATTGGCCTGGGGGCAGGAGAGCATGCCAAGCCTCTTCCAGGGCATGGGTGCCTAGTGGGAAGGGGGGGGGCAAAGGGGCTCCCCCACCCCCACCCCTTCCCATTTGAAGTGGCCCCCAGGCAAAAATTATTTCCCACCCCTGCAATAAGTGCTTTGATAATATTTGGGGTGGGAAAAGATACTTCAGTGAAGGTAAAGTGATGTAATGAAAAGCTAGTGATTATTTCTGGTTAAGGTCTGTAACTTGTTCCTATGTTTTCCCAAAGGAGTCTCAGCAGATGCTTGGAAGGTTGATTCCTGAAAAACAATTACTCAATGATCAACTAAAACAAGTTCAGCAGAACAGTTTGCACAGTAAGTGTGTGTTCATGTATAAATAAGTTTGAATCTGTTTGCTACATATATCATTCATATCACTGATAATTTTTTATCTTGCAAGAGAAAGTTGAGAAATGGAATAGTTGGGTGACCTAAAGATCTCAGTGTAAGAAAATATCTCATTGTGACAATATGTTTAAAAACAGGGGATTCTCTTCTTACTATCAAAAGAGCCTTAGAAGCCAAGGAATTGGTACGCCAGCAGCTTCGAGACCAATTGGATGAAGTAGAAAAAGAAACCAGATCTAAACTACAGGAAATTGATACTTTCAATAATCAACTGAAGGTAATCTATGTTAATTCTTTTTTCTAACTGTTTGTTTGGTTGATCAGTTTCTAATTTGATCATGGGCAGAAACATTTTACTAAAATATGATTCATTCAAAATGTTAATGTTAAGACTATTATACAAAGCGACCGCATTCTGAAATATATTGTACTCTTCCTTTTAAGAAAATAAAATTTGGCTAAATTGGCATTACTGTATACTGTGAACAAGAAGTTCCAGATTAAAGCTGAACCTATTTAGGAATAAGTTCAAATGATCTGATCCAAGATGTATGGTTACACTTGAAAAAACTACCACCTTCTATCCTCCCTCCCTAGAAACAGGTTCTCGGAATATGATGGGATTGCTACTTCTGTGCAGTTTACATGCCCTTTAATTTAAACATACTGTAAAGTGACTTGACTTTAACTTCTAGGCAGAATTTTTCTGCCAACTCAAACTCACACTTGTTTCTGACTGTAGTTGCTCTTCATACTTTCACTTTTACTGTTTAATCTATGAACTGACTAATTAGTCATTTGTTGAGACTGTGGTTTATGTAATCACATAGTAAAAGTGGAGATGGCAACAGCTAGGAGAAGGAAGAGCATCTCTTCAAAGATATGTTTGACTATTTCTTGACAGTTATATTTAAAAAAAAAAAGAAAATGTGAATTAACTTTTTAACTCACTGTATCTGATATTTTTTTAAAAAACCAGTACCCCGTGTAACATATAATATTAGTTATATGTTGTAAGAAATACATTGAACATCTCCTTTTTGATTTATATATTTGTAACAAATAAAGGTTTTTATAGCTGATTCTGGTTTGAAATTAGATCTCATTAAGACAATTGTCATTTATATTAAATTAATGTGGATACACATATGAATTATATGTTTTGTGTGACTATATCCTAAAATAATGTTGATAAATTGGATTTTAATCCACTTTATTCTTGAAAAGGGTACCATGCTAATTGTCTGACTGTCATTAGTTGCTACAACACTGTGTTTTGAAATACAAGGTCAACTGAATAATTTAACAAAAGTATTGTGTGCCTTTTCATTATTGTAGACCATAGGTCAAGTCTTATTGGAAGACCTGATGTTTAAGATTACTGTTCCTGTATTTAACAACATAATATATAGTTGTGGCACCTCCTCAAGGTGTCCAGGACTGAGTTGCCTTGTTAACCTTCTCCTACCTACAGTGAGAGTTGGGATTGGTCCTGTCTTAGGCAGGGGGCTGGACTTGATGACCTCCTGAGGTCTCTTTCAGCTCTGATTCTATGAGAGACAAACCTGCTGGTGCTTAACTGAGTATCGGCTCCCTGGCTACACCAATCTGTAAGCCACAAAGTCTCCTCAGGGCAATTCCAGAACTTGCTTTGCTTTACAAGTTAATGATAGTTGCATCCCAGTCACCAAGCTCCTTTTGCATTCCCCCGTGATATCTAGACCTTGTCACCAGCTATTCATAGAAATACCAGGTTTGTTAGCACCAATGGGATGGTGTATGCACCAGCTTCTTTGATTCAGCTGAGGATCAGCCCCCATATAACATCACAGCACTGATCTACTTTTATAGTGAAAATAATCGTAAGTTTATTATCAAAGGAGATGGTGTGAGAGAGAGAGGATAATTAAAACAGGTTACATATAAAGCAAAACCAATACATGGCTTCTAGAGACTTCACTTAATTTTAACAAGCAGTCCATCAGTCTAAAAGCAGTCTTTGAAGCATTTCCAAGCAAGGGCTGTTTGGAGTCCCATTTTCGTTAATGTCATCACACTGCTTTTATTACTTCCAAGTGCAGGAAAAAGGAATTTGTATTCTCCAAAGTAATTGTTCCTTGACTCGAGGACTCTTGTGGCTTATTCCCTGGCATGCTCCTCTACCTCCTCCCCCAGGGGCTGCAACCCCCAGTTTGAGAAATGCTGATCTAGATGAGTTGAGTACCTTCTGGAAGATGTACTCCCACAGATACGCTTACCCCCACTTGAGAACCACTGTCGTAGTGCCCATTTGTTACTTTCAGATCAGATTTAAAGTAGGGATGTTAGCGTATAAATGTTTAAACCATTAACTAATAAACCTGGACTTATCAGCTAATCCAAATGACTACATATAACTAGATGCAGCAAGGGAGGCGGAAGGCGGGATCCGGTGCCTGCGGGGAACCGGTTTTTAAGCCAGCACCCCGCGTGTACCGGTTCCTGTGGAGCTTCCCTCAGAGGCAGCAGCACTGGGAGCAGGTGGGAACAAAACCCAAGATCATCTCATCTGAAGAAGTGGGTTTTGCCCACAAACGCTCATGATACTATATATATATATTTTGTTAGTCTCTAAGATGCCATAGAACTATTCGTTGTTTTTAAAGTTACAGACTAACATGGCTACCCCTCTAAGACTTTTAAACTGGAATGGAAACATTATTCTTGTAGTGAAATCTCCCAACTTTGGTCTTAGCAGACAGAGATGGCAATGGTTTTCAGTCTTGTTACAAAATGTGCTTAGTTGTTATAAAATAAACTTAGTTGTAGGTAGGGATGTTAGATATCATATTTTTCAGTAATCGTGTAGTCACCACAACAATTTTTAATGGTTACTAAAGTATGGGCCGGGGCCGGCAGCCAATGTGCTCCTGGCCCCACTCTATCCCGGGCCATTGTGGACAAAGGCTGCTTTGTGGAAACAGCCCTTGTCCCTGCACTGCTGCCTCTGATAGACAGGAAACATCATGGTGGGAGTGGGGGGAGGGCAGGTGGCTCTGTGGAGTCAGTGCTTGAGGGGAGCCAGCTTTTAAGCCGTCTTCCATCCTCCTTCCCTCCCCACGCTACCTCTGGGGGAGGCAGCAGCGGGGGGAGGGAGCAAGTGGTTCCACAGAACCAGCACACGTATAGTGCCCCCGTGGGTATCCGCTCCCACCTACCCTCCTCACATTGCTGTGTTTGATAGAAGCAGCAGTGCGGAGGGAGGGAGGACAGCAAGCAGATCCGCGAGATCCGGTGCTTGTGGGGAAGTGGCTTTTAGGCTGGTTCCTGCCGAGCACCAGCGGGGGGAGAGGCAGGTGACTCCACAGGAACTGGCATGTATGGGAAGCCAGATTAAAAGCTGGCTCCCCATGGGCACCGGCTTCCACCTCCCCTGCCCCACTTGCTGCCTCTATATCAGAGGCAGCAAGGGGGAGGGTTGCGTGTAGTCATTTGGATTAACTGATAACCCTAGGCATATCAGTTAATTGTTTCAATGTTTATATGCTAACATCCATAGTTGTAAGGTAAGCCTACATATGTAAAATACAAAGTACAGTAGAACCTCAGAATTATGAACAGTAGAGTTGTGAACGGACCAGCCACCCACATGCTTCATTTGGGCCTGGAAGTGTGCAATCAGGCTACAGCAGAGACAAAAAAAAGCAGACAGTATAGTACCATATTAAACATAAACTACTAATAAAAGATATTAGAAGGTAAGGAAACTATATACTTATTTTAATTAAGAGGGTTAAAAGCAGCATTTTTCTTCTGCAGAGGAAAGTTTCAAAGTTGTATAAAGTCGATGTTCAGTGGTAAACTTGAAAAAGCAACCATAATGTTTTATTCAGAGTTATGGATGTTTCAGAATTACGAACAACCTCTATTCCTTAGGTGTTCATAAATTTGAGATTCTATGGTATTCTGCCGTTTTCGTGCAATCAGAACCTCAACTGAAGCGAATGGGCGTTCAGTGCAAAGAGCTCTTACAAAGTCAGTTTGTACTCCTTTTTGGAATTTGTAACTTGATGAACTTTTAAAAAGAAATAGAAACACTCTCAAAATTAGGGTAGTGGATGATTAATGGTTCTCATTCAGTTTTAAAATGGCCTGTTTAAAAGTAAATTACCCTTATCACAAATAGTTGGGCTTCATCTTTAATGTATTTGTTGTTTGAGTTTTTAAAAGTTTGACTGCTGCTATGCTCCAGGATTTTTAGTTCCATTTCTTGATTTAATGATTTAGTGTTGTTTTTAACTACTTAAGATCAAAGAAAGAATTGTTAGAATAAAGAAATTAAGTGCGGATGAGGAAAAGGGGCATTTAAAATTCTGCTATGTTCTTAATAGCTAACTAAAATTATTGTAACTTGTAACAGATTATCTTCAAAGCTACAACTGTAACTATAACTCCTCTTTTCAGTAGCAGTAGAAATGTTAGCTAAGCCAGGATTTAAATTGCAACTTGGAAACTGAGTCAGTTACCGAACAAGTGTAAGTGAGGGAAGAGGGGGCTGAGCAGGAAAAAGGAGATGGAGGAGGAAGAGATGCGTCAAAGAAGTTCTTGGCCAAACTCAGTTCCAATATATATCTAAACTGAGCATGCCACAGTCTACCTATCCACACTTGAGATGACAGCAGCAGCAAATTGATCACCTGAAAAAACTACTAGATCAATGGTTAAAAAAATCTAAATAGAATGGAGCAGAATAAAATTACATATTCATTGGATTGGCATAGTTATAATGGAGGGTCTGGTGGTTTTATTGACCTTACAAATATATGAATTTGGAGCTGATTACAAAGTAGATGACTGTTCTTATTCGTGGCTGACCTCTGAAATTTGTATTTCCCACGTGATAAATGTTTATAAACTCCATTACTGCTGATGTTTGTGGATTATGTTGAATATAATTTGACTTTCTGCATTCATAATAGCTTGATGCCGGTGGAAATTGTGAGTGGGCATAAAGAGAACTTTCTCTATGGTTACACAAAATAAGTTAGTTTGAAACAAAGGGAGAATCCTTAACACTGCAAAATACTGTAAAGTGTAGAATTAAATAGGTGAGCTAGTTCATCAAGGTCGGGCACTACTTCAAGCTTCAAGTGCTCTCTACCTCTAAAACTGTGCAATGTCCCTGGCTCCCCTTGCTTCTCACTTGTTGCTCTCTGTCATTTGCTGCCAACTGTTAGAGATCCCACAAGTCGTGATGAATATTGGCATTGTTTCACCTTTCAAATCACCACACACACACACACTCCTTCCCCCAAAAATTGTGCCGTGCACAAGTGCTTCTAACCATGTGTGCATGTGCAGAACTTGAAAAATTTCCCAAATGCCTTAGTCACTTTAGAACCAAGCCTGTTGTGTGTTCTCAAATGTGTATCTGAGGTTTCTGTTAGCCTTTAAGTTTGTGTGACTTTCTGTGTAGAACTGGTTGAGAATTTTCCAGCTAAAGTGTTTTGTCAGAAATTGCTAATGTGTTGAGTCTGGAATGTTTCACAGAAATGTAGGAGGTTTGGCAACCTTTCAGTGAACTGCCGGCAAGGTTCAGATGGAAACCTGCCTGGTTTCCAGACATCTCTTGTTTGGCTGCTGGGGAGCCCAGGCTTTCAGGGGATGTAGGTCTGGAACAGTCCCACAAGATGACTCCCTAGCCCCAATGCACTCTGAGATCTTTTTGGTTCCTGGGACAGTGGACTCCTGGGGCTGCCTGTCTCTTGCAACCTGATGAAGCAGCTGCCCAGGAAGTCTTAAAAGCAGCAGACTAAAATTGATACAATTCTCCTCACTTTCACTGTTGTTCAGTGGTGGATGTCATTGAAACCGACAACAATCATATCAATTTCATTTTGCAACTTCAGTCTTATGGGGCATATTTCGTTTAAAAAACATCCAGTGTCTGTTTTTATTTTGAAAATTTTATGGAATCTACGTGCTGTGGGAAACTTTTTGAAGTGTCAGAAGTTCCAGTGAACCAAAATTGAGTTTTGTCCCACTCCTCTTTTTCTAAATAATATAGTTTTGCCAAAACTGTTCACTTTTACTCTGTACTAACTTAGCATAGTTTTAATGTTTAATTAAGACATGAAAATTTCCTGTCATTCATGCTTATTTTTATATACTTGAAGATAGATTTTTATTCATAAACTAGAAGTGGTTATTTAAAGATATGAGACTAATTTTCAAGGAAAGAGACAGAAATATCTAAACTCTTCATAATTTCCTTCAATAGGGAAAATGTAGGTTGATTACAGATTTAATCAATCTTAAAAATAAATGTCAATATTAGGGACATAAAATTCCACTTAATCAGTTAACTGGTAAAATGTTATGTTTAACCGGTTAACTGCTTAAATGGGGGTGGGGGCCAGGCTGGGCACCTGCCGGCTAACTAATCAGGTGATGCTTACCAGTAAGGGTGATGCTTACTGGTTAACCAGTTAATCGTTCACATCCCTAGTCAGTATTGTCAGTCAAAATAATTTAAAATTAAAAATAAAAATTGAATTCTGCCAAGCCCATCTGCTTTAGTGCCTGAATTGAGCTCTGAAGACATTGCTGGAGCGAGTATTCCCTTTTCTGGAGAGAGAATAATCTTGTAAATGCTTCAACCGTTCACATGGCAGTATCTATTAATTTCAAACTGAATCAAAGTGGAAAAGTATTTGTAAAAACAATTCAGGAGTTAACTTTGAAAATATTGTCATAAATAGTTAAGAAACCTGACCAATGTATACAACAAAGCTGCTGATAACTTCTTAATAAAAATTAAGCCACTATCAAGAGAGAGATTATTTATGAAGAAAAGCCTTTATTTACAGCAGTATTTAAGAAACTAGTCAGTCTTTTTTTAACTCTAACCTTTTGGGAATGTGACTAAAAGTGGAGGGAGAGCAAATGGAAAGCTCTATGAGCCATACTTTAGATAAATGCCAAATATTTTGGAAATATTAAAAGCTTGAGCAGAAATTTCAGTCTTTTGTGAAGATATGTTCTTGCTGATTCAGTATATTGATTGCTGTCATCTTATGAATGAAGGAAACAAGTTATCTGTATATTTAACAAGCTGATGTATCCAGCATGTTGTTTGTTTATTAAAATAAATGAAAAATGTACATGCTTTATTTCAATGCTTGTGTTTTGTAAAAATGAAGGAAAATGAAGGCTGGAGTGACAGTTCAGGCATAAGAAGAGGCTTAGGGCAGAGGATTGGGAGGTGAGGAGGGGGGGGGGCTCAAGGCAGGGGTTGGTGGCCTCAGGGCAGAGGGAAGGAGGTGTGGGGGTGGTCATGGGAAAGGAGGTGTGGGTGCAGAAGTCAAGGCAGGTGGGAGGTGCAGGACTCTGGGCAGGGGGCTCAGGACAGGAGGCTGGGATATGGAAAAGGGCTTACGGAGCCACCTGTGACATTGAGAATGGCACTGCTCCAGTGGTAGCTCTTTCCAGTGGGACATGGCAGGACTCCCTGGCCAGTGGCTCCTCCCAAGGGACTGGGATTGCGCTCCCCTGAGCACAGCTCCTCATGGGATGGGGGATCAATGTCTGCGTGCTTGTCAGCTGAGCGTTGGGATTCTGTGGGCCAGCCCTGGCCTCAAGCTGCCCCCCCCAGCCTGCAGCCTGTCTGGGAGAGCCTAACCTACAACTGCCTCCCCCTGGCCTGCAGCTGCTCCAGGGGGACCTTACTTGGGGCAGTGGTCACCCTGTAGCCTGTTGGGAGGGCAGCACTCTGCAGGCTGGTCCCACCCTCTGTGGCCTGCAAGCTGTCTGGGGAGTGGCCAGGCTCTGGGGGCTGCCCTCTCCTTTAGCAGGTCTCCCCCCACCATGTCCTGCAGGGTCTGCCTGGGGAAGGGAATGGGCTCTGGGTTTGGGGCAAGGGGGCTCCTTACCCGGTCTGGAGGCAGGCAAGATGGCGGAACCCCAGCCTTGCCGGCCATTCTCTTTGTACTGCAGCTGCCCCCAGTGGCCATTCACAGTATCATGTTCCTCTTCTCTGTGGCCCTCCCTTTCATATCTCTCCACTCACTCCCCCCTCCCTTTCCATGTTATGGAAAACAGTCACATTCATGGCACTTCCCATCTTCCAGGCACAGCTAAACCCTGACCTTGGTTTAAGTTATGACAAGAGGAAGCTGCATATCAAATTTGGTGGTCCTAGCTCTTATGGTTTAGGAGGAGTTCTTGAACAAATGGACAAACAGACACATGGACTGATGGATGCACTCTAAAATTATATAAAAAATAATGATCATTTTAATATAGCATTGTACACATTTGTGGCCCTACATATCGGACAAAATGTCATGGTTTTCAACCTCACCTATTTAATTTTATTTCAACAAGGTTCTGTGACAGAATGAAAAATTCAATTACTTGTAGCAAGGAAAGTAGACTCAATAATCTACGGCGTGGACCAAAAAAGTCAGCATTTTCAGTGTCGGGGCTAAATCATGGCAACGTGTAAAAATGTCTGACTTGTTGCCAGTTACCCAATTTTTTGAAAATCAAATAATATATAAGAAGGTTCTGGGTCCTTTACAGTGAGAAATGTAAAGCCATTTGTTGTTATATTATTTACTACATGGTTACATGCAATATATTTTTGGTTGCAATAGGAGCTGAGAGAGATACATAACAAGCAGCAGCTTCAGAAGCAAAAGACCTTAGAAGCTGAGAGGTTGAAACAGAAGGAGCAAGAGAGGAAGATGATAGAACTGGAAAAGCAAAAAGAAACCCAAAGGTAACAGTTTTAGTTTATGCTAAGTAAAAAAAAAATCTATATAGAGCCAGACGTGTGCCCAGTGTTTCTCAAACAAGTAAAATTCTGTTCCTAAGAATTTAATCTAAACTCGGTTATTTACTGAGCATCATCAGTATGTTGGCAGCTCTACAAAATGAGGGAAAAAAACTCTGGCTCTTTTCCACCATGATCACCTGCATTATAGTGACTACTGTAATGATCACATAAGTGTAATCTCCTCTCAACACTCCTCCCCAGCAAGAACCCACACATCTTATGAGGCACATCAACCATGGTATTCTCACCATCCCCTGTGGTATCCAGATTGATCTGATCATCCTCAGTATCAACCCTGCGGGTCCCCATGCCATCACTGGGCTCCCCCACGATACTGGTCAATGGCACCTTCTATACCGGCTCAAAGATTCTTACTACTTGCTCATCTACTCCCTTCACCGCCTCCAACAGAAGATCTCGAGATGGAAAAAGGGCAGATTACCGATAACCCAGACATCCAACAACCTGATATGTCGCCAACTGACAAATTGTTGTCATCACTGGACGAGGTGGTTATCCCTGACAACTCCTCACCTGCTGATGACTTGAAACAATTTCAAGACTTACTCAAAACGGTTGCTACCAGCTAGGAGGTTGTGTTTATCAGAAGTGCAAGAAAAACAGCACAAACTCTTAAAGAATCTGCAACTTTCTGCAAAATCGAAAATTGCACTTCCTTTAGATGAATCAATCTTGGAAGCAGCAGATGAAGTATGGCACACACCAGCCACAGGCTCCCCTCCGCCCCCAACTAATAAAAAGGGCTGATAGAAAATACTTCATCCCCTCAAAGAGCATGGACTTCTTATTTTTACACCTTCAGCCCAACTCCTTAGCAATTGACGCTGCAAACCAAAGATCTAAGAACCCTCAATATAAATCCAATAGTCAGGATAAAGAACATAAACATCTGGATTGATTCAGGAGAAAAAAGTATACCTCCTTGATTCTTCAACTTGGTAGAGCATATTATACGACTCTCTTAGCTAATCACGACTTTGACAATTATGCAGAGCTAACAGAATTGATGCAACATTTCCAGATGACATGAGACCCATACTCAAATCTGTCATCCAAGAGGGGTACGCTACATCCTGCACAGCACTACAAATGATGCTCAATTCTGCCGACACAACAACGAGAGCAACAGCAACATCCATAGTAATGAGATACTCATGGCTGCAAGCAGCTGGTGTCCCCAAGGACCTCCAAACGACAGTTGAGGGTTTACCATTTGACCAGGACAAACTCTTTGCTGTGAAGACAGATGACATTTTCCATTCCAGCAAAGACTCACACACCACCTTATGCACCTTAGGGATGTACATGCCCCCTTCCATAGGAGGTGTTACTTGCCCTACCAGAAACAGGAAGATTTCTCGTTTGGCAGACAGCAACAAAGACCCATTTGATCAAGGTCATTCCAGATCAAGGAACCAACACTGGAGAGCCCCTAACACTTGTTCATCCAACTCAGAGGCCTCTAAACAGCAAGTCTGAGGCTTTGGTCTAAGGCCTGCTCAACCTCTCTTCTACACCAGTGCCGCTCGAGTACAGCATATTCCATCATCATTTACACCCCCTTTACAACCAGTGGGCAGCAATTACCCCAGTCTTTTGGGTCTTGGAGATCATCAAGTGTGGATATTCTATCCTGACGTCAGTCCTCTAACCTCCCCACCTTCTCCGGCCCTCTTCAGGGACCCCTCTCATGAAGCACTACTCTGTCAAGAGGTCCAACACCTACTAAGTATAGGAGCTATAGAAAAGGTCCCACAAAATGTCAGGGAAGGGGATTTTAGTCAGATTAATTCCTGATGGAGACCCATCCTTGACCTACGTCAACGAAACAAATACCTCCGCAAACAATGGTTCAAGATGATCACGCTCACAACAAATATCCCGGCACTGGACAAAGGAGACAGGTTTGCAGCCCTCGTCCTCCTAGACGTGTATTTTCATATAACCATTCACCTAGTGCACAGATGCTTCCTCTGTTTTACAGTTGCTTCAGATCACTTCCAATACAGAGTTCTTCCTTTCAGACTCTCTTCCGCCCCCAGAGGTTTTTTTTTCAAGACGTTGGCAGTTGCTGCAGCACATCTATGCCGCAAGGGCATCACAATCTTCCCTTACTTAAACGACTGCCTTAGTCAAGGCTCCTCTCAACAAGCCACAGGAGATATGCTTCTCTTTACCAAGAGGTTTTTCGAGTCCCTTGGGTTCATCATCAATGAACAGAAATCCATCCTCTGCCCCATCCAGTCTTTGGAGTTCATAGGGGCTCACCTGGATTCTAAGACACCATGCGCATACCTCCCAAATGAGCATTTCGCATCCATAAAAAGCTTGATTTCAATCATAACATTAAGCCCAACTGTTCCCATACTGACTTGTCTCCGATTTATGGGACACATGGCAGCCATGACATACATCATTCCTTATGTCCATCAGCACTTTTGCTGCCTTCAGCCCTGGTTCGCCTCGGTGTATACTCCTTCCAAACACCAGGTGCACAAGCACCTTTCAGTTCCCCGGAGGTCCTTGCCTAACTATGATGGTGGACCAAACATTGAAATATTCTCGGCAGTGTCCCATTCCATCAGACACAGCCATCCAAACAGGTCACTATAGACGCTTTGCTCCTTGGTTGGGGAGCTCATTTTCAACAATACTTTGCCCTGGAAAAGTGGTTCAATGAGTCTGGACTCCATATCCGATTTATCTTCTAGAACTCTAAGCTGTTCACAATGTATGCAAACACTTCCTTCAACATATCAAGGGCTCGATGGCACGTATTCTCACTGACATAACTACAATGTTTTATATCAATTGCCGTGGAGGCGATACGTCTTTGGAACAGGTATATCCACCATAAGATTACCATCATTGCTTCTTAACTACCTGGATGCAAGCATACTATGGCCAATACCCTCAGCTGCCACTTTGCAACAGACCATGAGTGGGAGTTGCATATGCAGATCACACACCATCTATTCCACTGATGGGGCTGGCCATATTGCAATGAGCCAGAATACCAAGTGTCCCCAGTATTGCTCAAGAGCAGGCATAGGTCCCAGATCGCTAGGGGATGCTCTGCTTTTTCCATAAAATACTCACCTGGTCTACGCATTCCTTCTATCCTACTCATCCCGAGTCCTCCGGAAGATAAATCGGATGAGGCCCAAGTAATCCTCATAGCCCCAGCATGGCCCAGACAGACCTGGCTTCCCGATCTTTATCAAATGTCTCTTCAACCTCTCTACCCACTTCCGAACCATCCAGTCCTCTTATTTCAGAACAGAGGCACTCTTCTCCATGCCCAACTGCAAACAATACACCTGATTGCCAGGTATCTCTGATTCTCTGGGATGGATCAGATGTGTTTACAACAAGTAGAGTGTATTACTTCACAGTAGAAGTCAAACTATGCGCAGTACTTACCTTTATAAGTGGAAATGTTTTGCCACGTGCTGCCTGGGTAATCGTGTCCAACCATCTACTGCTCTGCTCCACTCGATCCTGGATTACGTTATGTTCCTGAAACAGCTAGACCTGTCAGTTTCATCACTCAGAGTACACTTTGCCATGATCGTGGCTTTTCACCCTCCGATAGATGGCTTCTCTGTATTTGCACATCCTATTTCCAAGAGATTTTTGAAGGGGCTATAGAACCTCAACCCGCCATGTAGACCTATACACCCACATGGGACTTGAAATTTGTCCTTCATGTGCTCACAAGACCACCTTTCAAGCCCCTGGCCAAATCCCCGCTCGCCCTTCTGACATTAAAAATAGAATTTTTAACAGCAATTGCATCTGCAAGAAGGGTTAGTGAAATCACTGCTCTCACAGCATCACCACCTTGTACGATATTTCACAAACACAAGGTTGTCCTTCAACCCCACCCTTCCATCCTACCTAAAGTCATTGATTTCCTACCTTTTTCCCAAAGCCTCATGCCTCCTGAGAGGAGGTTATGCTACATATGCTGGATGTTAGATGGGCGATTGCATTCTATATAGACGGGACACAATCTTTCTGTAAATCACAGACACTGTTAATTTTGTTGGCTGAATGTTCCAAGGAAATGCCACTCTCCTCCCAACGTATCTCCAAACTGATAACATCCTGCCTCATCCAGTGCTATTTGTTCTAAGGCAGACCTCTCCCTCCACCTCCCAAGGCACATTCTACTAGGGCACTGGTGACATCAACAGCTTTTCTGAAAGGAGTCCCTCTCCAAGAAATATGCCGTACCGCTACCTGGTCCTCTAATCATACGTTCATGAGACACTATGCAGTTCCCACACAGTTAGTATGGTAGCCAATGTAGTTCTCTGTCACGCATGGTACCTAGCTGAAGCCCACCTACCAATTGCGTGGATACTGCTGTATAGTCAGCAACAGTGGAGCACCCACAGGGACATCACTCAAAGAAGAAAAGGAAGCTACCTGTGCAGTAACGACAGTTCTTCAAGTTGTGTCCCCCCGTGGGTGCTCCACTACCCACCCTCCTGCCCTCTTCTTTGGCTCACCAGCTCAAGTAAGAGGGTGTTCACAAAGAAACTGAGGGGAGTTGAGACGCATGCGTGAACTCCAAAGGTGGGAATAGCACATGCTGCTATTGTGCATGCGCAGCCCGACTAGACACGGTTAGGAAAAGTCTCCAATCTGCAGTGCAGGACAAGCCCAACATCAGCCATCTCGAAGAACTGTCATTGAGTAACATGAGGTGAGTAACTTCCTTTTCTGATTAATAACCTAGTTTAAATAAAATGTATTTTTGGCAAATGGGGGGGGAAGCTATCATGCTGATTTAAATAATCATTTTGAATGCTCTGTCATTGAGACTACCTAGTGCTGTGAAGGAAAGGAGTATTGAGAGAGATGCAGTTTTAATGGCACAGAGCCGGCCGCCTCTTTTATACGGTTGCCAGTTGTGGTTGGACTTACTCCTGAATGTTTCATCACATGACATGAACTTAAAATTAATCTTTAATTCCTCAGAATTCCAGGACAATCCCTGAGGATTGTTGGGCTTTACTCTTTTAGCAAAGAACTGTCTTCCGGAAATGCAGTATTTATCATATCCAAAAGGCTTGTTCAGCTGGCTTGGCTTGTTTAGGTATGAGTATTTTGAAACACAGAGATACAGCTTTACATTTTCTGAGTAGATCTACAATGGTTTACTTTTCAGTGTTGTAATTTAAAACCTGAAATGCCTAAATTTAAGCTCCAAAACTTCAAGGGTGTTTATATTTTCATATGAATGATGTGATTTTTTTTTCTAAAGTTTGTCATTCTCAGAATGATTGCTTGTGGATTGTATTAATAGAACTGTGCAAAAATTACAAGAAATAAAGCATAATGTATTGTTGAATTTGCAAATAAAACACAAAATAGAGAATATGAAACATGATTCTCATAGTAGCTGTGTTGAGTTGGTGTTTACATGTTAACATCCATTTAAATCTACCAACTGATCAGAAATGAGTAACTTCACAGTAATAACTGTGACTCTACTTTTTTTTTTAACTCTTAGCCCAATTTGAGAGTGTGAACACCAGCAGTTCTAGATCTCCCAAGATGTCTGCAAGACCAAGGTTATTTTTTTTTCTGCCTGCAGACAACTCCAGCACAAAATTAGTGAACTATTTTCCCATTCAGGAATCCTTGCTACTCTCATTTCACTGCTTAACTCTTAGAGGTGCTTCTGTACATTTCAGGTTGTAAATTCTAAGATCTCATAAGCATGGCTGATAACAAAGGGTTATATTAAAAACTGAGTAGCAGTCATTCCTGCCAAGTTGTTATAATGTGCTGGTGCAATATATTTTCTAGGCAATTTCTCTGATTTCTATTAAGTTTAGCTTTTTGTCATCTTAGTAGTATTCTCTTAGTTGGCAGAGAGTCATTAGCATGGACCTAGGTCACGTGCTGAGCTCTATTGGCAAAATGCTATGTCTTTGGGAATTTTTCTGCAGTAAGATGCTGTGGAATGAGTGTTCTTCAGTGTTCTATTAATGATGATGGAAAACATGTAAGCTAATATAAATTGCATATTCACAAGGAAAATTAAATGTTATGTTTGTCACTTTGCCTGCTTTAAAAAAATTGTAATTGACAGACGAATCCAGGAAAGGGATAAACAGTGGCTCGATCGAGTGCAACAGGAGGAAGAGAATCAGTGGCAAAAAAAACTTCAGGAAGGTGAAAAGCAAAAAAGGGAAGAAATAATCAAGAAGAAAGATAGTGAGGACAAGGGCAAACAGGAAATGCAAGATAAACTGAATAAACTTTTCCATCAACATCAAGAGCCAGCCAAACCGGCCATTCAGGCACCATGGTCAAGTGCAGGTATGGAAGAGAAAGGAAATCTAAACACTCTTCCTTATGTCCTGTCGTCTTATTTCAGATGTTGGATATTTATTTAGACTAAGTTGCTCATCTTGTTTAAATGGTTTAAGGCTTATATTGTCCACTGTGCATCACAGATCTCTTCTGGGCACTGTTGCTGTCTCTGCAAGTGTGGAATTTAATAGTCACATAGGAAGTGGAAAGGGACTGGTTGAGATGCACCATGCAGATTGAAGAAGAGAATTTAGCTGTAAAATGGTGTTTGCCTCCAGCAAACTATTATATATCAAAATAACGGGATGATAACGTTGCCATGTTTTACCTTTTAGAGGCAAAATTGCACTTCAAAAATCACTTCCTTCATCCCTGGGTATAATTATGTTAGTCTATAGCATCTGTTTTCGGATTTTTCCAGGATAAAGGCAGTATGTATGTAGCTATTAATATACAATTAAAAAAGCAATTTATTTGAAAGAAAAACTTAAAACCAGGTAAGGGGGAATAAATACACAGGATGTTATCCATCAGCCCTGAGGTATTTGCTAGATATGTTGTAACGAGACTGTAAAAGGTCACTATATGGATAATGACCATCTATACCAGGAACTTATTGACCAAGTTAATCCGTTACAGCAGTGCAATGCCTAAAAACAAAACAGGAGAAGTTGTAAAATCATTGTACATGGTCTTAAATGTAGGTATTTTCTATATAAATAGCTATGTGTTTACTAAAAGCTAAAAGCATATTATTTTAAATAGGTGGTGCTAAAGGAGAAAATAGAGAGAAAATGTAAGTTTAATTATTTGTTTGCTTATTTCCCCTTATGTAAAATGGGGATAGTACTTACTCTGCCTCTCTGGGACATTGTGATAATTAATACTTTGCCTCTCCTTGGTTTTTTGTTTTTGTTTTGTTTTTTTTTTGCCTCTCTTCTAAAGTGTTTCACAAATGTTTTTGTTTGTTTTTTAATATGTATTTTTTTCCTCTTTATATAGAAAAAGCTCCACTAACTATTTCTGCTCAGGAGGATGTAAAAATAGTGTATTATCGAGCATTGTATCCCTTTGAAGCCAGAAGCCATGATGAAATCACTATTCAACCAGGTGACATAGTCATGGTGAGAGAAATGTGACGTTTCTTGAAAAAAATGTACTTTGTTCTACATCGCTGCTTATATTCTTATACCAGTACTTTATCCATCCTAACTCTAATTTACATTTACCATGAGTATTATAAAGAAGTTGTAGAGACTGAAATGTATAGTGTGTACTATTTTGTATATTATCCCTGCTGTTAGAATAATGAGCGAGACAAGGTGGGTGAGGTAATATCTTTTATTGGACTAACTTCTGTTAGTAAGCTTCCGAGGGGTAGCTGAGTTAATATGTACAGGCTAAACTTAAACAACAGATAGTATGGTAGAACCTTAAAGACTTACAAAACATGTAGATGGTGGTATGAGCTTTCGTGGGCACAGCCCACTTCTTTAGCTGTGCCCACGAAAGCTCATGATATCATTTACATGTTTCGTTAATCTTTAAGGCGCTACCGTACTATTTGTTGTTTTTTAAGTTTATTCTGTTAGTGAGACCAGCTGTCAAGCTACACAAAGCTCTTCTTCAGACCTGGAAAACTTAGGCCAATTCTACACTACAAACCTATGTCAGGATAACTGTGTTACTCAGGAGCGTGGAGCTTCTCTCACCAATACCACCACTGTGCCTTGGGGAGGTGGATTAACTATAGAGCCCTGCAAATCCGTGGGTATCCACATCCTCAGACATGGATGGAGATATCGCAGCTCATTTTAGTGGATATGGATGCGGATAGAAATTTTGTATCTGGAACCCTGCAGTTTTGCAGATATCCATGCGGATATTCATGGCTTATTTTGGAGGATACAGCTGTGGATGCGGATACTAATTTTGTACACAGGGGCTCTAACTATGGTCTAAGGTCTCCAGTTGGCATAGTCATTTAGTGGGGGGAGGGGAACCATTACAGTACTACATTTGCAGGAGTGCAGCTGTATGGCTGTACATGAAGCAAGTCCTTCCTCAGAAAGTCATAGCTAAATACAGAATGGAACAGATTGTTTAGCATAAATTTAACACACGTTTCAAGGGAACATTGAAGGTGTGAAATGGCCTGTTAGCACTCCTCTAAGGCACAGGTAGGAAAGGAAAGGGATGGTGTTAGTGGGTTACAGATAGTTGTAATAAGCCATAAATCCAGGGTCTCTATTCAGTCCCGGCAATGTTATGAATTTTAATGATCAGGTTTATCTTTTGAAAGTAATAGTGCAGGTTTTCTGTGAGGGTGAAGACTGAGAGTCATATATAGAGTGATCACTCTGTGAAATGTGCCTTCTTGCTTACAAATACACTGCAATAACAATCAAAGATGTGGGAATGGGTGCCTTCAAGTCCTTGTACCTGTCTTGGTGTTGAGTGCAAGGGAAAACATACTCCTCAGTTTTCCCTACAGTTCTACAGATGGGATATAATTACCAGCCTCAGTTGCTCATCCTGTTCCACTGGCCACATGGTCTAGATGTGAGCGGAGAGGGAACTGGGTCATGTCAGTGCACACCAATGCTCCTCAAGGACTATAATAGAACCAAAAGACTCAGTCCTATAGTTTTGCACCCATATTTTTTGTATGTTTTAATCCTTAGATCTTATCCCATATCACTGCCCCAGGGCATGGTATGACATATTTTCAAAGATTATATTTGTATACATTGTATTTATTATATATAGCTTCATCTGCAACTTAACCATACATTTCTCTTGGATTAATAATACTTTAAATCTAGACAGCCCCTTCCATTCTAAGCTCCCATTTCTAACTTCTATATCATGAGCACTATGAATAGAAGAATGCTGTTTATCTTTTTTTCTTTTGGCTGGATATCTCTTGTGGAGTGGATGTTAATGTATTCATTTTTTTTCTTTGGGATGGACATCTTTCCATCCCCTCCTCTCACACCAAGCTGAAGTTCCTGAGCAGATTCTGATGACACTAACCATCTCCTAAGTACTTCAGTGTTTTGGAATGAATTTACAAGTAATTCCATGAAGAACTCAGATTATTGAATTATTGATTTTAGTGGCCTGGTTATTAGAGGAACATAATTCAGGATCAAATAGCTCCATTTCTGCCCTGAGCCTAAAGAAATTTCATAAAGATTCATAGTAGTTGGTAGTCAGTTTTGACAGCTGATGGTGATGGGGACAATTGTTTTTTGTGATATGTCAGAGTGTAGAGGTCTATGCCCTATTGTGTTAGGTAAAGCACAAACATAAGATGATGAACACTGTCCTGAAGAGCTTACATTCTGAATAGTAACAGGGGTTTCATTCTTTTTAGATTTGCTTCTGAGAGTCAAGTCAGCTTTTGGGAAAGTAGATTTAAAAAAGAAATGGAGGATGTTCTGGCTGATAGAAAGTATGTCTGAAAGAAGATACATAATGGTGGCATTTATTTTCAGTCTGATTAAGTGTCATAAATAACTGTGTGTGTGTGTGTGTGTGTGTGTGTGTGTGTGTGTGTGTGTGTCGAGCTGGGAGAGCATATTATTTTGTAAAGTGTAAAAAGATAGCTTTTCATGCTGATAGACTATTTCAAAAAAGCAACTGTTGATTAAAGAAACGGAAATTTCATCAGTGTGATTGGACTGTTTTGAGAATTTGTAGTTTTCAGTTCTGCTAAAAGAAACCTTAAATCAATTTTTAAAATCATTGTCGTGTATTTCTCCTCTATTTGTGCAAAAATAATTTTAAATTATTTAGGCAACTGTGGTCCATTTTTAAGAAGCCCTTATTTAGCAGGTTAAAAAGACTTGATTGTGGAACTTATTTTAGTACATGATGTCCCCGCTATTAAGTCGCCCCAGTATACGTCCGTTCCACACTAAAGTCATTGATATTTGTAGGAACTGATGCGTTATAAGTCCTCCCATTCCCCACTATAAGTCGTACGAAACACTCCCCCCAATTTGCTTAAATAGAAGTCAGCCGCGGGAAAAAAATTCCCCTCTTTAAGTTGTTTCACTATAAGTCCAAGTTTTTTGGAACGTATCTTGGATTTATAGCGTGGATCCTCCTGTATTGATTTCAGTCCTGACCTCAGCAATTCCCAAAGTGTGCAAATGGTATGCAAATGTTACTACAGTTTGAATTATTCAACTTGAAGAGTCTGATGCTGATATTTACTTTCTCTCTCCCACATTTGGCAAGATTTGCCCTCTACTGTGACCTTCCATCACTCAGAGTGCCATCTTAACATGCTATTCAGTGCTGCTGCAATGGAACTTTTGCTCTGCACTGCAGCAAAGTCACATTGGACTAGTCAGGCAAGCAGTCCATTTATTTCCATTTGCTGTGAGTAGGACTGAGGCAGAAGTTAGGCCCAACACAAAGCAGAAATAATGAATTGTTTTATGCTAACCAAAGAGTGTGGGATATAAATAGTAGCAGACAGGCAAAAGGTTAACAGGGGGTCTAAAGCAGAGTGATCGGTCAGCTGTAGAGAGGAGTAATCTAGAGGCAGTTGGTTGCAACCGGAAGCCTTATTGTTTCATAGTAAGTAGCTTCCATGCAAAAGAATTTTTCCATCTTTGCTTTAGAATAAATAATTTGCAAAGTGACTGTAGTTATTCTGTAAAGAAATCCAGCTGATAGAATTATGGTTTAGCAGAACACAAGGTTAATTCATAGGTGTGGTGACAGCTTCAGAAGTGGCTGTCTCAAACACTACTCTATGCTGTTGCTATTCAGGGTCAGAACCTAACAAAATCTCTTGGACCGATTAAATGATTAGCATCTTTTTAGTAGTTACTATTAAGTAACTATTGCTTTCAACAGCTCTTTGATGATGATACACGTATATGGTTGATCTTTAAGAAAAAACAAAGATATCCGAGGAACATTCACCCAGTGACTATTTCAGATGTTTATTACTGTTCCCCGTCCTTGGTGTCTGGTCTTTCCCTGCTTTGATCCACTGAAGCTGGGAGTAAAAAAATGCTCAAGTGGTGGCACATATACAGTGCTAAGTCCCTTAGCAGTGGAGAGGTGATTGTCTTATGGCATTAATCCAAGTTCAGGGAACAGAATACATTGGTGATGTAGCTGTCCCTTTCAATGCTATTTGCTGAACATGGGCTGGACTTTAAGGCCCCTGAGGCAGGGGGTGGGGGTGGGATTAGAAGTGAGTGGACATTTTCTGTAGTTTTCTGTTTCTCTTGCATCAGACCTCCTTCTGGAATCTTAGAATATGGTCAGTTTCCTCTCAGATTGCCTCCTGGTCGTGTAAGCATAATTCAACAAATTTTTGGTGTAGCAGAAATTCTGGCTGGTTCCTCAGGTTTAGTGGCAGTCTTCATTGCTCACCAAATCTTTCCACTCCGCAATATGTAAAGGGGTCACCACTAGCAGAAACATCTCTCTGGCATAGGAGGATGGGTCCTCTACAGGACTGGAAAGCCATTTAAAGAAGAAATAGTAATATAATCCCTGAAGAGATTTGAACCCTATCCAACTGTCTGTTGGATTCACTGTAAACAGTGTGACATTTTAAGAACAGTGTTGCAGGTATTTTACCTTTTATACCCTACATCAGTATCCGATGCAGGGCATTGAAACCTGCTGAGGCATGTCGCAACACAAGTATGTGTCAGTGCTCTATTGAGTTTTTCCGGCAACATTGTAGTGTCACAGTAATGTTCTTTGGAATGATTCCAAGTCACATTCTGGATACATCCTCATCCACGATGTGCAAGCAGATCACATGGTGAATCTCCATTGCTATTCAGGATCAGGAGCAGTGTCTGTTTAGGCTTAGAAAATCAGAACTGTCCTATGCTCGCTCGCTCCGGCAGTATTCCCCTTGTGCTTCACATACGTTGTGTAAGGTTAAGCATGGCACGCTAATATGATTTGCATTGGCTACACTGACATTGAAATGTGTCTCCAGGCATCACCAATGAATGTTCAGACTCTCAAAGTTGCATTCCACTATAAATTGAGCCTCCTGCAATCTGGGATTCCATCGTCTGGCAAACAAAGTTTTTTGAGTTTCCAGTAACTGAAGAAAACTAATGAACTGTGAATGGCAGCTTCATTTTTTAAGTAAACCTGTTTCTCTCATGTATCTGAACCTCACGGTTTAATGTACTTGCAGGTGGATGAAAGCCAGACTGGAGAACCTGGGTGGCTTGGAGGAGAACTGAAAGGAAAGACTGGATGGTTCCCTGCAAACTATGCAGAGAAAATACCTGACCATGAAGTTCTAACCTCTGTGAAACCAGTAGTTGACGCTACAGTGGCACCTAAAGTTTCTTTGCGGGAAACACCTCCACCTCCGGCAGCTCCAGCTTCGATAGAATCAGCTGCAACCACCAACAACTGGGCAGACTTCAGTTCAACGTATGTTTGCTCGTGGTTATCTCTAGGAGTCCAAACCAGTACTGTAGGTCTTTAAGCAGTTCATTTGTGTCTAGCTAAAATTCATTATCTTTCTTATCCACTGAGATTTTTGTCATCAGTTAACCAGGCAAATGAGAGATTTGCAGGAAACAAGGCAGTACACCGTAAATCATGAAGGATTCTTCATCTTCATTAAGACAGAGCTCCCAGCAAATTTTCCCTTCAGTTAACATTTTTTCTCAGCAAGACAGGCCACAAAAGTGTTTTGTTTTGTGTTTTTTTTTAATAGGCTTTCCAGTCCAAAGGCATGCTGTCCTCTGAAGCAATCCAGAAGTACAGAAGCTTGTCCATCTGGCACTTTTCCCTGACAATATTCAGAATTATTTTACAGCAGAATTTGCAGAATGTTATCCTCCATTTGTTTATGTACAAGATAAAAGAGAGTTGACACCTTCTCTTGATTTATTGTTACCAGCTTGAATTTTACATTAAGATGATGATGACACTGCTAAATCAATAAATGTATCGTTATGCAGTAGTACTCCTTTGGTATGCCTGATACCATAAGACAAGTTTCATGTCCCAGAGATCATAAAACCTAAATACAATACCTATATTTGCTTAATATCAGGACAGATTTGTTTACTATAATTGAGAAATTATTTTTGTTCAATGAATAAGGTGTTTTACAAGTAGAGGTCTGTACCTTTATTCCTGTAGAAATTCTGCATCTGGGCCCACATACATTCTTTTCTCTCTTCTCTTCTACACCCTGCCTTCACATCCAGGAAATCTAGGGCCTCTTTCCTAGACTGCAAAGTGGCATGAGGGTGAGGTAGACTTGTGCTTGTACATGTATATTTGCCAAGGTTGGACTTGCAGGAAAAGAAGCATTTCCAAAGTATACTCGTGACTTTAAAAGGCGAGTGAGTGGACTTGAAGTCGTTATGATGCCTCAGCAGCATTGTTCAAAAATTTGACATAGTGGTCACTGCTGAACAGACAGGCACATAGTGGACTTGATGCTAGAGGACTACTTTTACTGGTACACATACTTCTGCATCCATTCACATATCATGTGGATAGAACTGTACTAATAGAGGGCCTGTGGCATTTGAAAAACTGGCTTAACTTGGCTCATAAAAACAGGAGGTTTTTGGGTAGGATTCATAACTAAGTGTGGATGTGTGCAATACTATACTGACAATGATATGTTTTATATTGTAGATCAGGCCAGGAAGTGAACAAAGTTGAGTTCTGATGGGATGTCCTATTTTTGTCCCATCTCTTCTCCACTTCACTTGTTTGCTATATAGAACTGCTAACTCATACATGTCAGGAGATGTCAATGTCTATATTATGAGAGGGTGGTTGGAACTCAACCATTTAGGCCGGGCTTTTTAGACTTCAAGCTTCTACAGTAGCTAGTGAAAATGTAGACAATTGTCTGTAATTTTGTAATTACTAAATCAAAAAAACCTAATTGTTTAGTTTGGTTCATAGAGCTTTTTCTACATACAGCTACAGATGTGCACTGCGCTTTAAACATACATAGTTTTCGACAGCACCCAGAGCTTACATGATGGGGGAAAAGTTGAACTAATGAACTCTGAACAATAAGGAATACGGCAGGAGGTTGAGAACAGATAATCATGACTCAATGGTAATGAAAAGGTGGTCGAAAGTGGGTTCTAATAATCATAGGATGAAAGGTAGTAGTTCCAAGGATAAGTGACAAAGTGGGAAAAAAAAGCAGTTAACGATGAGGCATAGGAACCTTAAAAGTGAGAATGAATAGTATGAATTTGATGCAGAAAGGGAGGAGGAAGTCAGTGACCCATCTAAATAAGGGGAGCAATTAAATGGAATGGCAGGAGAGGCTGGTGAATATTTTTTATTAAATGTCTAATTAAACTAAATCTGCTGTACAATATATGTCCTGCAGTTGAAATGTTATTGTATAGAGATGTGATTAAGTGGGGTCTAAATGGCTAGCATCCATGATCAAGAAGCAGCAACAGCATGTGGCACTTTGCATATTTTCCCTTAAAAAGGTGTCAGAGTAAATCCACATATGGTAACTTAAGAGTACAAAGACACTTTACTCCTTGCAGAAAATCAGTTATAAGGAATTCTTCTAGAATACATACACAGTATCTTCATATATGAGCAAGTTTTTAGCAGAATGCAATAATCACTGCAATAAAAAATGAAGATAATACAGTCTGCCTTTATTTTCAGGTGGCCAACCAGCACTAATGAAAAACCGGAGACTGATAATTGGGATGCTTGGGCAGTTCAGCCTTCTCTGACTGTTCCAAGTGCGGGGCAGGTGAGGCAGAGATCCGCCTTCACTCCTGCCACTGTTACTGGATCATCGCCTTCCCCTGTCCTGGGGCAGGTAAGTGGCTGATCTGTGTGGAAACCATACTCAACCCAACATTTTAACTTTCACAAACCAATGAACAAACATTAATTAACCAGGAAAAATGTAAAAAACAACAAATAGACTAGTAGCATCTTAAAGACTAACAAAATATATAGATGGTATCATGAGCTTTCGTGGGCGCAACCCACTTCAGATGACTGGAGTGTTAGAAGTCTTGGATATGGACTTCGAACGCTAGTCATCTGAAGAAGTGGGTTGTGCCCATGAAAGCTCATGATACCATCTACATGTTTTGTTAGTCTTTAAGATGCTACTAGTCTATTTGTTGTTTTTTAATGTTTTTCCGGTTACAGACTAACTCGGCTACCCCTCTGAAGCTATTAATTAACCAGTCCGTGCAATGTTATTCTAAAGGAGGTAAATTATTTCAAGATGAGGAGATGAAGATGTGAAACAAAGCCATGCAGAAAGTGTGGATTTTTATTTTATTTTTGTTCTAGGAGTTCTCAAGTAGAGGTAGGCAAAAAAATTTGGACAAAACACTTGTCACATTTCATTTTGGTTGACCCCCAAACTACTGATGAACCTGATTAAAAATTCACCAAATTGTTTTAGGCCGGGAAATAAAATGTTCAGGTTAGATTTCCAAAATGTAGTGGAGGAGAGCAGCGGGTAGTGCTGTCCAGTGTTCCCTGTACACGGAATGCTTGGACGGCCACCGAAGGAGGATTCACATGCCGCCCAGCTGATAAGAAGAGCACCCATAGCCAGCAGCATGTATTTCTATTGGTGGTGCATATCCAAACATGCCTGGGTGCACATAACAAAACTTATTCTGTGCATAGAGAGAAAAATTAAAGGGAACACTGAGGGCATCCCCCTTTATAACTTTTATCCCAATGGTGAGTGAGTACACTCACCTGGCTTGTGGGAAGTTAGAACCCGAGTTTCCTGCTCTGGAGTAGGGAATTGAACTCAGGTTTCCCCCTCCCAGTTTTGTGCCCTAACCATTTGGATGTCTCCCAATTTTTCCTATTGAAGCTGTTCCATTGAGAGAACAACTCTAGCGATGAGAACGAATACCTGACAGGGGAGTGATGTAGGCTCAAATCTTTGTTCCAGAGTGGAAATGTAAACATAGGTCTCCCCCTCTTAGGTGAGTGGCTTAGACCAGTCATTAGAAGTTTTGTCAGGAGGCCAGCATCAACTCCCTTTCCTCCTCCAACCATTTTGTGAATCATTCTCTTTAAAAGTGCTGGAAATAAAATATTTGTGTAAAAAACAAACTTTGATTTGCATAAATTTATCTGAATTTTAAATTAATTTCAACCCAAATTGCACATATTTTAATTTTTTTCTAGAATTGCCAGAAAACCAAAAAATCAGTGATATGCCCAGCTCTGTGTCTGAACCTAAATCCTGCGCTCAGTCTGATAGATCACAATGCCACAACGCTGGCTAAAAAAGATATAGTGCTGGTAGATGGACATAGCATTCTGAGATGTGCTAGATATATAATTCACACCCCCAAAAAGCAATTAGAATGCAAGATGGCATTGTCAATGAGTTATAGCAAAATGATTCTCTTTATGTACACTTTTTTGTGAGATACACTGTGAGCCCATGGCGCATGGCTTGTCTTTATAGGTATAGGTTTTTCCCTAAGCTTGGTAGATGAGATCAATAATTTTAACATGATTTTCTGTGTAGAAAAATTATTAAATATATTATGGCAATGTATGCACCATTAACTTTTTAATTAATGCAAATACAGAAATACTGGTGGACTGTGTTAATATAGCCATTTCATTGTGTTTGTTTAAATGATCTGTTTGGGTTTGAGAGAAAAAAGCTTATTTTAATAGAAACAATCTACATATAGATCTGTCTATAAATGAAAGTTGTAAAACAATACCTCTATTTATTTTTAGCAGCCTTCTTTGCAAAAGTCACTCTATGATTTACTGCTCTTTTCTAACCAAAATAGGGTGAAAAAGTAGAGGGGCTTCAAGCACAGGCTTTGTATCCTTGGAGAGCCAAAAAAGACAACCATCTAAATTTTAACAAAAATGATATCATCACAGTTCTGGAACAGCAAGACATGTGGTGGTTTGGAGAGGTCCAAGGTCAAAAGGGATGGTTTCCTAAATCATATGTGAAACTTATTTCAGGCCCCATAAGAAAGTCAACAAGGTATTTTGTTTGCTTGTTTTTGTTAGAATTTACAGCTTTTTATTTAATCATTCTGTTACTTTTTTATGTAAAAAGTTGAATGTATTTGTACATTTGTTTTTTAAAGTGTTGGCTCTACTTTGAAAAGTTGTTTTACTAAAATGGCATTGTGTCACCATGTTTGTGTGTCTAAGTTTCAGATTGGTATGGCTCAGTTTATAAATAAAATTGAGCTTTGTTTTTGGCTTTTTAAGAAAATTCTAATTATACAAACTCAGTTTGGGTTATGAAAGCAAAGCTGGATTCTTCCTGCATATTTTATCACCACCAGCAATTCTACATTTAGAATGTAGCTAACAGTTCTAATGATGCACGAGAGGGAACAGAATCCAGTTTATTCTCCTGGAGACATTTTGGCTTTACAATGCCAATAGGACTAACAAATAACAAAATCTTTACTTAAGTTTATAAATTAAGCAGAAATTTAAATGTATATGGGATAGAGATATTGAATAAAGTGATGCCACTTTCCCATACTCACTTCACTAACAAACAGTATTTTGAAAGATTAGAAGATTATAATCTAATACAATACACCATCTGAAAACAACATTCTAGTTAGTAATGAAAACTAGAATGAACTTTACCTTTTTTCTATGGGGGAGAATAGAGCAGGTGTTTTTTCTTTTGAAATCATATAAGTAAATTGAGACTGTATTTTGTCATGCTGAGGTTTAAAACTCTAAATGTATTATCCTTTGCTTTAAGTTGAGAGAGTTCATAGATACAGCTTTTAATGCATTTTTAAATTTAAAACCTTTAGTTGTGTTCGTTACATTTAAAAAAAATTAAAGCATTTAATATTTTCTCTTTAAGCGTGGATTCTGGTTCTTCAGAAAGTCCTGCTAGTTTAAAGAGAGTAACATCACCAGCAACTAAACCTGCTATGTCAGGTGAAGGTAAGAATTTCAGTTGAATGCATTAGTTGGATTTTATTGTATCTACTATGTATTTGAGAGAGTTTGTCTATCTGTTCAAGAACTCCTCCTAAATGGTAAGAGCTAGAACCACCTCTTATCATAACTTAAAGAAAGATAAGGGTTTAGTTGTGCCAGGAAAATGGGATGTGCCTGGAATGGGGTTGCTTTTCAGAAAACCTTTCAGAAAAGAGACAGAATCACCAGGCAAGTAAAAGGGGCTGGCTGGGGCCTCCCATTCCCCAGGCACCTTTTAGGGAGGGCAGAGAGAGCTAAAGCTCCCCCCCTCCCCCCCCCCAATTTGTGTGGGAACATTGTTGGCTGATCCCCTTTGTCAAGGAGCAAGGGGAAACTGCACATTTTGCTACATTCCTCACTCTGGCTGGGGATCATAGGGGGAAGACAAATCTGGATCTGCCCCAGCTGGGGGACATACACTCATTCCCAGCTATGCCTACTGGAGCTGCAGTGGCCATGGAGAGGCGTTATTTCACCCAGCTCCAAGTTGCTGCAGAGAGAGAGGGCTGAGGTCTTCATCTCTCCCCAAGGTAGCCTGCATACTGAACTCCAGCCCCACCCTGAGCACCTGTTTAAATGAAGCAAGTACATTTTAAGTTACTTTTCCCAAAAAATGAGTTAAGAACCCGAACAAAACGCTAAGTAAATCTTCTAGTAGTTGAATAAAAGAAATTCTCTAGTAAAAGATGCAAATTCAGAACCAGTCAGTGCAAATTGATATTCATCAGTACCCTTGCCAGGGTCAGGCCCTTTTATTTTGCAAAGTAAGAACTTAAACTTCATCCAGAATTTATTATGACTTCAAGGCTATGTCCTACATGTTTGTAAAACTGCTCATTTACATAAAAGTAGTATTTTTTTCTAATTAAGTTATATACATTGCTTTATGCAGTATCATTTATAAACTGTTAAGAATCAATCCCATGTTTGTTTTTTAGCCTTCTTCCTACAATAGGGAAGGCCCAGCCTTTGAAGATGCATAAAGGACATATATCCGTTTAACATGCACTGTGTGTATATGCCATGTAAAAACATGTGTGCAAGCTTCAAGACAAGCAAGGATATTAATGATATTAATAATTTGGCTCCCAAAATTTGCATTCATTCACATTGATTCTTTGTAAATAAATTGAATCCCGCAATGACTGAGTGCATGTTTTCTTATTCAAATGTTGGCTAGACCAAAACTTTCCACTTCTTAGAAAAAGAGACCAATAGGTGTTCATCCCATCAAGAGGATAAGGATGATTATCCTAACAAGCATGTATGTACCATTGAATTTTTACTAGTTTTTATTTGTGCTGTCTTATTTGACCCAAGAAGGTTAGATTTAAACATAAATATCAAATAACAAGAGTGCACTCAGTGCCTTGTATTGGATAAGGGTATTTTTTGTTCCTATGTCATTTTGAACATTAGGCACCTTCCATTAATGAATTAATAATAATTGAAAACCATATGAGTTCTTAAGTGGTCTACAAGTGTGTCCTTTTTTTTGTGACAAGATGCTAATAAATGCACCAGAAATTTGCCATAATTGGAATCTACCCCTCTGCTAGCATAGGAGACTAGGAAACAGAGAGGACTTTTCTTCAGTGCTATGCTGATAAGTTTTATCAACAATATCTAACTTTTCATAAGGCATGTTACCTTGGTAGAAGTTGGATTCATGGATGCTGGGTGTATGAGAGGCAAGGGGAGGCAATGCTTCCCCTGGGTCTTATTGCTCAACATCTCCAATCCCTATTCTGACCATTCCTGCAGGCTCTCAACTGTTGCAGACTGATGGCTCATCCCCTCTCCCAAAGATCAGTTAATTTAAAAATAAAAAGACTTCCAGCTTGCCAGACCTATTACCATAACACTGAACCTGTGAAAGAGCCATTAAGTGGTAATAAAACTATTTAACAGGCATGTGCCAACCCTGAACTTACTGATAAAAAGAGTTGTGCATTACTATGTCTGCAAGTCCTTAGTTTAAAATTTGTTTCATTAGCTTGTGCTGAAGGTTATAAAATCACATTCTAAAAAAGCCATGCATAGATATTTAGATGCACAATCTGAGTATTCAGCTTTAGCCTTAAATTCTAGTATCGTCAGATATAGGTTTTTAATAAATTCTTCAAAAGACAACCCTTATCTAAAATATACATTTTAATTTTAATTTTAATTACTACAGTACAAAAACATGCTTACAAAGTCTTCCTGACCATTCTATCCATCCATACTCTCCTTTCACTCCCTACTGACATGTCGTGAAAATCACACAAAATAAATTAGTGTTCCCTTTTTCTAAAAGTAATTAACTTTGTTATGAACAAACTAAACTGCTCTGACTGATTAATTCAGAATCATGTCTTTGTTTCAGTGAGTTTAAATATGGTAATGTGGTAATCTGGAACGATTACTTTATGAAGGCTTAAGAGTACATTTAAAATATAAAATCAGCATATAAATACTGAAAAAAAATTAAAACAGAGAAGGGCTGCATCATGTGTTTGATAATATTTAATGTTGTATTCATCAGGACAACTGACTTGTCCTTACTACAGAGTTTTTGCAAATAAATCTCTGACAAACTTCAGAGTATATAAAAAAAATTGTGACTTTCTATATTCCAAAATTTAGTGCTTTTAATTAGGTACTTGTGCATGTCCAGTCTTCACAATCTGGCATGGAGTGGAAAACATTCTCCATTTTCTTTAGAAAAAAATTTTAGAAAGTTGTTTTGTTTTTGCTTTTTTTCCCCCCAAAATGTCATTTGCTATACTTAGGGTACATCTACACTACAATGTTAATTCAAGTTAACTTAATTAGAAATAGTTAATTCGAATTAAGCTAATTCGAATTAATGTATCTACACACAAAACCGATTTTGAAATAGCGTTTTGCTATTTCGAAATAGCACATCCACACTGAGTGGACCCTGAACCAAAGTTAAGGCTGGCCGGAACCAGTGCCGGCAGGGCATCAGGTTAGGACTTTCTGTGTGGGGCTGCTGCCTGAGGCTAACAGACCTCCGTGCTTAAAGGGACCCTACCCCCACCCCGGACAGACAGTTCTCAGGGTTCCCCGCTTGCTTGTCTACCTCGATGAGGGACAGAAAAGCAGTCCTGTCTTGGAGTGCCCTGAGTGCCCGCACTCGGGACACCACAGCACTTGGCCGGTGTGTCTCGTGGGGTTGTTGCCATCAGCCTGGCTGTACTTCCTGCAGGCTGCCATCCGAGGGGTCCATCAGGGGGCTGTCAGGATCCAGGAGGCCCTGCGGGAGAGCGTCCACCCCGAGGAGCCCTCAGAGCCACCCCAGTCCTCCCCACCGGGGGCTCGTGCCCCATTCTTCCCTCACGTCTTTCCACTTACCCCTCCCTAGGCCCCCTTCCTGATGTCAAACAAAAGACGCATATGTTCAAAAATAGAAACTGGGTTTATTGAACAAAACTGGGGGGGGGGGATGAACCTCTGGGGAGACTGGAAAAAGGGGGTGGGAGAGGGGAAGAGAGAGGGTGGAAGAGGGGAGGGGGGAAACCTGGGAGGAGGGAGCTGGAAGGGGAAGAAGGGTGAGGGGAAGCTCAGGGCCCAGGGTTGGGGGTCTTGCCGGACCAACTTGATTTTCATGCAAACCTGCTCCTGGGTTCACATGTGGTCTTTGGTGGCCAAGCTGGCAGCTATCCTGCCATAGATGGCCGCATTCCTCTGTCTAGTGCGGAGATCGTGGACGTTGGGGGTATCCCCCCCCCCCAAACCTGAATAAGGTCCATGATCCCCACCCTGGACCAGGAAGGTGTCCACTGTCAGGCTCCAGCCCCAGCCCCTGTCAGGCTCCTGGGAGCTGGCAGACTGCTCCTGGGGAGCAGTGGAGGGCTGGCTGCCAATGGCTTGCTGGCTCATGTTTTGGGGCCACTGGGTCAGGGGCCCCGGTGGCCACTGCTGGCCCTGGGCTGGCAGGCTTGGAGCTGGCACAGGCACTGTGGCCATGGTCTACCCCTTTAATGGCTCCAGGGCTGGGGGAGAGGAGAGTAAGTTTTCCTGGTTGTGCCCAGAGTGGCCACCAGGGCTCCCTGGGAAGGGCTGGAGGCCCCCTATTTCGAATTAAGTGTCTACACAGCACTTAATTCAAAATAGCTATTTCGAATTTGGCGTTACTCCTCGTAGAATGAGGTTTATCACATTCGACTTAAGCGCTCCGCTATTTTGAATTAATTTCGAAATAGCGGTTTGCATGTATAGACGCTATTAAAGTTAATTCGAAATAACTGCTGTTATTTCGAATTAACTTTACAGTGTAGACATACCCTTAGATTCAGGGATCTGGCTGGAAGAGCAGAGTGAGCGGAGCAGAGGGAGACAGTGAAGAGGGGGCGGGGTCTGGGCAGAGCAGGGGTGGAGTATAGGTGTGGCCAGCAGCTTCACCCACTGCCCATGGTTGCATTCAATTATTAAATATGTAGTCTCGTGTATATAAAAATATACACTCCCATGCACCTTCTGGCTAACGTGCCATCCTGAGAGGTACCATTAGGGGGAAGAATTCTCCAGCTTCAGAGACCTAGCACAGTGGTTTTCAAAGGTCGTGACCCAGTACTGGCTCTTGGAATGTCAGGCACTGGATCTCGTTCCTGCAGGGGTGACCCATGGGGGTCCAGGCTACCTGCCTGTTCTGGCGTTCCAGACTGCACTGCGCCCTAGAAGCAGCCAGCAGGAGGCCCAGCTCCTAAGTGAGGGGAGAGGGCAAGAGAGCACACAGGGCTCCGTGCACTGCTTCCATGGGCTGGGAACCTGCTGCTGGGGCGCAGCATTGTCTGTGGTGCCAGGAGAGGCAGGAAGCCTGCCTTAGAACCCCCGCTGCACCACTGACTGGGAGCCACACAAAGTAAGCCCCTCCTGCCACAGCCCTGACATCCCCTAAGCCAGGCCCCTCCCCCTTACACTCTAAAGCTCTCATCCTCAGTCCCACTCTGTAGCCCACACTAGTCAAATTCTTTTGGGTCGCTGGCACCAACAATTTTTTTTCAACTGGGTCATGAGGAAAAAAAGATTGAAAACCACTGACCCAGAATATCTTCAGAAATCTTTGGCATATCTCTGAGCAGACCCCGTTTTTACAGTTTAGTGAGCTGTGTAATGTGCATACTACTTCAGAAAATGTTACTGATTTGTCTGAGATTCATATTTGTCCTCCTAGCTGTAAAGGTTTTCATTTAGCACTGTAATTAAATTATACATTGCATTTCTCAACATCAGTCTATTTCAGTGTTTTTTGCTCTTGAATACCAAGTAGCTGACCATGTTTTAACAAAATTGTGTATTCTAGAGTTATCTTAGCATTTTCAAGCCAACTTTTGTGTAGGATAAAATGAGATGGGCTGTCTCCATACAAAGCTTCAAGCAATGAAAGAATTCATTGTTCACGAGAGCCAACTGACACATGTAAAATGAAGACTGCATTAGAAGTTCAGAAACTGGAATTTTGTATGCTAGGACTAATGTTGCTAGTTCTCAGCATAAAATTGAACCCATAGAAAATGCTTGTAAAGCAAATCAAGTGCTTGCGTTTGTCCATTCTGCTTTGGGAGCATGCACTAGGTCACTGAAGTTGGAGAATTCATCCCCAAACAGTATCCATCAGGACAGCACATATCAGCCAGTGTTATAAAAGGATGGACCTGCCCTGGCCCCTCACCATTTCCTTTTTACTACTCGTGGTCAGTAGCTGTAGCATGTGGGAGCTTCACTCTCTCCTGTTCTGCTTTTTGGAAAAAAAAAAAAAAAACCCTGTAGATTTTTTTTATTGTAAATACTTTAGTATAGTTATTGTTATTTTAGTTAGTAGCACTTGATTTTTATTTTATTTAAGTTTTTTAGCATGGTATTGGAGCATGCTCAAGTCGTTGGGCGTACGTGCCATCCTGGGTGGTAGGTGAAGCTGCTGCTTGGAGAGGCAAGATCTCCAGCCTGTGCCCTCACCCATACTCCACCTCTGCTCCACCCAGGCCCCACCTCCTCCTTGTTGTCTCCTTCTCACCCATTCCAGCCACATCCCTGGACCCAAATGAAGCAAACTACATTTGGAAAGAAAAACCTCTTCTAAAAAGACTTTCTAAAGAAACCAGCATGTTTTTCATTGCATGCCAGATTGTGAGGACTGGATATGCAGAAGGTACTTAATTAAAAGCACTAAATTTGGGAATAAAAATGTCAGTCACGGGTTTTTTGATATACCCTAAAGTTTGTCAGTTTGTCTGATGAGCCTGTCAATTTAAGATCCACACCTCTCCCTTAGGTTTTGCAGGACCATGGCCAGCCTCTGCATCCCAGCCCTTTCGAACTACACCTTACTGCTTAGGTATAGAAATATTTAAATAGCAGAAAATCTTCCCATTGATACTCAACTCAAGAAATGGAAGAGATTCTACTTATGGTCACAATAGAAAGATATTTCTCTTTCACCAGCTCCCATTCAGTTTTCTCTGTGCTATGTGCTTTACTTAAAGGAAAAAGGACTTTCTACCACTTCTCTGAGGGTTCATCTGTTACCATGTTCTGTCCTTCAGTAGACAAAAGATCAGTCCTGTTCCAGCCCTCTGACTGGTAGGTTCTTGAAAGGTTTGGACAGGTTCTTTCCTCCTATTAGGAACCAACACCATCTTGGGATCTGAATTTGGTTCTTTCCATTTTAATGGGACTTCATCCCTCAATGAGGGTAGTAGTTTTAGAGGTTATTACTTCCACCCAGACAGTAACAGAACGTCAGGCTTTGTCTGATGCTACTTATATGTTAACATGTGTCGGCACCCCAAATTTCTCACAAAAGAAGTGTTGAATTTTTATCTAAATATGCTTACCAACCTTTTTCTGAAACACCAGCTTCTAAGATGAAGGAAAACTCCATAGGACTTCGATAAGGTGTTATGCTGTTTCCTGTTTAGGTGGTTTCCTTAAGTATTTGTTGTCTTTATTGACTGTATGAGGGGGCAATTTGTCACTTTGCAGAGTATTTTCTTCCTGAACCTCCTGTATTGATCTGTTCTGTTGATCACCTCAGAGTTTTTTAGCATACTCTGAGAGAACAAGCAACATTGCTTGCTTTCTTGGGTCTTGTTCCTATCAGTAAAATTTGCAGGACTGCAACTTTGTCATCTGTTTATACATTCATCACGTTACATTCCCTTCCAAGCCACAAAACATGATGTTAGGTTTGAGAGCATGATGTTGCTTCATTCTCCAACTCCATCTAGAACTGCATGAGATGCACTTAAAGTGGAATTGACATATTCAAGCAATTGAATAAGAAAAATAGATTGCATATTTATTCAGTAGCTGCTGTTCAAGATGTATTGCACATGTCCATTCCACAACCCCACCCTCTTTCTCCTGAGTCACTGCAAATACTGGCTTATGAAGTGAAGTGATTGGGGAGAGGGAGAAGGGAGGTGGCTTCACTCCTGTATTCCTTTGGCTAACAGCGTGAATGTTCAGAGTGTGCATACTCTTCTCTGATTGGGATCACTTTGGGAAACCGTGCTCCAGCTTTGACGGTACTGGCACACATGCACACATCTGAAACGGAATGGACGTGTGAAGCACATCTTAAAGAACAAGTTATCAAACAGGGATGTAACAGTTTGGTGGAGGCTTTGGGGAGATTGATTTGTTTTTTGTTTTTGTTTATTTTTATAAAAAAAAAACAATTATGTACGTTGGTCATGTTAGTGGTTTACCAAAAATAACTTCACCCATAATAGAATTTTTTGACAACAGAATCCTGTAAAAAAAGTTTAAGTAGTCTTGATGCACATCTAATTTAGAAATTTAAATATTAAATTTCATTTGTGGGGGAAAAAAAGGAAAATATTTTTTAGTTAGGTGTTGTCTACACAGAAACAATAGGGAAGAAAGCTATGAAATATCTAAACCTTCGACAGATTATTTTACCTTCATAAAGATAGATTTTGCAAATTATACTTTGATTCAATAAGTATTTTCCGTTTTTGGAATTTTTCCTCCTCCAGAATATATTGCCATGTACACATATGAGAGTTCGGAACAAGGAGACTTAACCTTTCAACAAGGAGATATGATTCTTGTGACAAAAAAAGACGGTGACTGGTGGACAGGAACAATGGGTGATAAATCTGGAGTCTTTCCTTCTAATTATGTGAGACTGAAAGATTCTGAGGTAAAGAGATATGAAAAGTTACAAAATCTAACTTTTTTGTATCTTACTTTTTAATGTTAATTTGATTATTTGAAATCCAGTGAATTATAGGAAGGGTTTTTTATTTTACAGCTGTTGGACATGAAAAAAGAATGTTATAGTGAAGTTTGAGAGATTCCTATATAAAGTACCATGAAGAACCTTATCATTTACAGATATTAAAGGCCTATATGATAGTCATGTATAGCCAAATCAGAGTAATTATTGCTGTTGTCCAACTGACAATACTATGATCAAAGAGAATAGGCAGTGAAACGGTATAAAAGGGAAAAATATTCAAACATTAAATATTAAACTTTCCTTCCAAAGCAGGGTCTTGTAATAGTGAACACATAGTCTCATCTATTTGAAAATGCAGTTGTCATCTATCAGTGGGTGCTAGATGTGTCATTGTGTATTTGTGTGCATTTTAATTCCATCTTGCAAAAAAAAAGAGAAATATACTGTATTCTATTGACTTACTGCACATCTCTTTAAAATAGAAGAATATTATAGTCATGACTTTAAAAAATTGGGGCCTAAATTTAGGCTTCTGAACTTTTATTTGAATCGGATATAGGTGCCTGAATAAGGATTTAGGATCCTAATTTTAGGTGAACATTTTTTTTCAAGTTGTGGCATCTGTATTTATATGAGAGAGCTGCTTCTGTATACTACATATGTGGAATATTAGTGCTTGCATTGTCATTGCTTAACTTCTCTCTCTTTTGGGAAGGATTGAAGAGTGATACTTTTTTTCACGAGTACAGTATGTAGATACTTAAAAGGCTTTCATCTTTTCTATGAAAATAGAAAATACTGTAATCTTTTCTGTAATAGAGCACCAAAACACTGTGGTTTATGATATTTGGTAGTGCACTGCTTTGGGGGCACTTCTGCAGAATACAGTACTGTAATAACTCAGAAAGCATCCTCCTCCAAGACTTGCCTCAGTGCAGCAAATTCTTTATTAAGAATTAATTTACAAAATGTAGAACTGTAGATCAAAAAACTTGTATTTTTATGTATATTTTATTTTCTATCCTTGTTATATACTGTTGCTGGAAGAGCTAACTGCAGTCCAGTAGATTAAAGGATAAAACTAATCTCCATTATTTATGCAGGGCACTGTAAGAACAAATAACAATGCGTTTTAAGAAAATGATCCTGTTCTTGGATCTTACAACCTTAGTGTTGGACATAACACAAGTGAAAGCAGAACGGGGGTGAAGGTTTCTATAATATTGCAGTATTATTTTATTAATTTTTTCCAGCATTCAGAGGTACTGTTTTTCTGGGCAGACTTTTAAATAACTTTCATGTGTAATAAAGGTTTTGGATTTTCATGTAGTGCAATAGGGATTTTGGATTCCCTATGTAGTTTAATCGAATAAATTACACCCACTGTGAACTCTGACTCAAGCTGTATTATCATCTTCCCTTTAGATTGATGGGGTTTGTGAACTATCACACATCTTGAAGCCTTCCCAGATTCTCCAAATTAAAAACACTCTTTCCTGCTAAAACTAAAAACTTGTTTGTTCTTAATTATTCATTGCTCACTGTTACAGATAGTATTTGGGGTCGCAATCCACCTCAGAATTACTACAAGGATAGATCCATTTTAGGACAGTCACTAACTATTCAGATTCTTGATTTGGAAAATGCTATAACAAAGCCATTTTGGTAGTCAGGAGAAATAAATCTATCAATATGTGTAAGTTATATTTGCATTTATTTTAAGGTCCCTGGAACTGCTGGAAAAACAGGAAGTTTAGGGAAGAAACCTGGTGAGTTACATAGTGTGGCAACATTTTATTTCTCTGTGTGCTAAAGGATATATTTGCTTCTAACAAAAAATAAACTTAAATAGGAATGACATTTCCTTTGTAACAATTTAATAAATTCTTTATTATTCTTCCCTCATTCCTGAGATATAGCCCAGTATTTTGTTACCCTTTTTTAAACATTAACATATTCTAAACATTAACATCTGCTTTAAGGTTTTTGTACAGCATCCATCATGCTAGTATCTAAGCATCAGGTGGTTTCAAAACTCCCCAAAAAACTGTTGCCTAAAAGTGAATGTAAATGCACACAATTCGGGGATAGTACAGGGCAGCTGGGCCATGAGGATTCTGTAGTTTTATTTCCATGTCTGATAAACATGGTCATGAGGTACACGTCCCACTGCGAGTTACAGCATTCTGCTTGAAATCCTGCACAAGTTACTTCCTGCAGTAGCCTACAAAACTGAGGGCTGGCTCTGTCTGTTGCTCAGTATGAAGGTTTCAGTGTTCCTGCTGTGGCTGACCCCTAAATGCCCAGCCAACAGGAAGTGAAAATGCTAGTGAGATGATTGAATGTTTTCACAACTTTCTCTGAATAATTGAGCAGCAATAAGATTGGGCATTTTTGGCAGAAGAGAGTAGTGTATGAGGGCACAGGAACAGTTATTTTCTGAATTTTCAGAAGCAATTCAAAACTGAATATAGATGTGTCAGTGTTTACATAGAGAAGGGTTTTATGTCTTTATGCTGTATGTATATACTCTGCTAGAAGGGGCCTAACTTTTTGAGCTGGCTTATGATTCTGCTGAATTCTTCCCATTAAAGTTCAACACTCAGAAATAATAATGAATCTATTTAGAATGTTATTTGTTTACTGAAAAATTTCTAAGAGCCTCCTCTATAACTTCCTGCTTCTCCATGATTTGTAATAGGTGAAAATCTGAACCTCCATGTAGGGATGTAACAGTTTAATCAGTTAACTCGTGGGGCTGGAGCAGCTTCCCACCTGCCATGGGCAGGGGCTGCCTTCTCCAGCCCCACAGGGGGCCCCACTGCTTACAGGGGTTGCTCCAGAACGGCCCCTGGCAGCAGCGGGCCTGAGTGCCCTGTAGACAGGGACTGCTCTAATTGGGATGCTCTGATTCATAGGGTTGCCAGGTGTCTGGTTTTCTACCGGACGGTCCGGTTTTTGGGATCTCTGTCCGGTAAAAAATCCAGAAAATACCGGACATGTGCAGTGTCCGGTATTTTCTGGTTTTCTGGATGGGCCCCGGACGGAAGCCTGGCAGGGGCGGGGAGAGTGGCTGGGAGGCAGGGCGTGATGGGCGCTGGGAGCCGTGGTTGCATGTGAGGAGGAGGGGTAGCTTGGTCCGTGCTCCTGCGCACTGGTCAAGCGCATGGTGGAGCCGCAGCCGGACTGACTCGCGCTTCACTTGGACCCTGCGCAGGACGGGAGCGCCCTGGGATCTGCACGTGCCCAGGTCAGTCCCGCTCCCTGCTGCCGATTCACTTCCCCGCCGGCCGGCCGGTTGGTTCTCCCCCACTTCTCCTCGCGATCTTCCGCGGCCAGCCCCGCTGCACCCAACCCCCGCCACCAGCTCTGCCTCCTGCCAGCTGTTTCCTGCTCCAGATCTTCCCCTGCCAGCCCCACTGCACCCCCCGCCAGCTCTGCTTCCGGCGGCCAGTTCTCCCCTCCTCCTCCTGAGCTTCCCCGGCTAGCCCCGCTCCTGCCGGCCACCCCCCCACCCCAATATCCCCCGGCCAGCCCCGCTCTGCCTGACATTCCCCCCCCCCACCAGCCCTGCTTCCCTTCGGCTTCCCCCCCCCCCGTCAGCTCTGCCTCCCGGCCTCCCCCCCCTTCCTCCCAGTCCCCCACCCCTTCCTCCCGGCCAGCCTCGCTCCCCCGCCTCAATGAAGTGTGTCCGATATTTTTTTTATGACTACGTGGTAACCCTACTGATTCATGTCCCAGCTGGTGCAGCCCTTGCCTGAAGTGGGGGGCTGCTCTGGCCAAGTGGGAGTAGCCCCTGCCAGCTGTGGGAAGGGGAGGGGTTCTAGCCAGGCTGGAACTCTCCCCCCTCCTTCCAGTGGCCCTATTTAGGGGAGGGCTACTCAACATTAGAACTCCCGGGGGCCACAATGATACTCTCAGCACATGCCGAGGGCTGCAACTTAAGTGTGGCTGCATATACATGCAAGTATATATGCAAATATATGCAAATAGATTCTTTCACACTGACAGGCATGAATACAAAGATTAAGGCAAGACTGCACAACACAGGCCCCATTTAAGTCAGTTCTGCTGATATTAATAAAATGCAATATTTACCTGATTTCTACCCATATGACAGCACTTTTAATGACAGTCCAGGAATTTAACTACTGAAATGCATATCAACAGAAGACCATTATATTGACTTGCAGTTGTGGAGTGTGTTCCGAATGGGGGTCATGTTCAAAGAAGCTCACTTGTCGGCCGCGTGTTGAGCCCCACGTAAACCCAAACTGCACTGTAGGCCGCAAACAAAAGGTCCGTGGGGTGGCGTGTTGAGTAGCCCTGTTCTAGGGAATGTTAGCCAAAATTAAGCATGATAAGTACAAATAAAAAAACTGCTTCTGTATTTAAACATTTCACCTCAAAATGTACTGTTTGTGGTAGCCATGAAGACTGTAGTCTATCTTAAAAAAATACACTACTTCCCCAGTGACTGCAAAATCTTCACTCTAACTTGCTCCAGGCCACCTTGTATTATTGTTGTCACACTTTGTTCTGTTCTTAAATTATGTACAAACTCTTTGGGGCAAGGTTCTGATGCCTGGTAAACTGCCATCGATAATCTATGGCACAGGATAAGTGGAAAATAAAACAAATTTGATGGGCAAGAGGTGTTTAGTGGACATACTGCACTAATGATACAGAGGACAGTAAATATTGCATGCTATACTTGGGTACTTGTTCAATTTTTTCAATTAACGGTAAATGGAAATTTTTTTCTCTTTTTAATTTAACAGAAATTGCCCAAGTTATTGCCTCTTATACAGCAACAGGACCTGAACAGCTTACTCTTGCTCCTGGTCAACTGATACTTATCAGAAAGAAGAATCCAGGTGGATGGTGGGAGGGAGAGCTCCAAGTTAGTTACTACTACTACTTTTACAGAATTACACATCCATATTTTCTTTTATATTTCAAACAATGAACACATCAATACTTCAGGAAAATTATTATGCACAAAATTATTTCAGACATACACATTCACATTAGTTCTTCAGATAATTTTATATTTTAAGGTAATAGCAGAACATTTTGTGATGCTGTGGGTAATGCAAAGATACAAAGGGCAGATTTTGGGCTAATCACATCTGTTTCAACAACCTGGCTTGCTCAGTTTCTTTTGGTCTAAGCCCACAGTTTAAATTGATCTTATTCCCATAGTGAAGATTTGTGAAACTCAAAGTGATAATCAGTTAACTTCTTAACTGTCTGTGTCCTTTCTTCGCTGATCTGCTCAGTAAGTAAATTCGTGGCCAGCAGTAATAAATAAATAAATAAATATATATATAAAATTAATTTAATTAAATAAATATATTTATTTCTTATGTTCTATAGCAAACAAACTTTAAAGAGTTAGGTTTAAACCATTGAAAAGCAATATATTAATGAAGCAGTCAGAAGTAAGTGCGTGCGTGCGTGCGTGCGTGCGTGCGCGCATATCACACACACTCCTACTTGTCTGTGAGGAAAAAAGAGGAGCTGTTTCAAATACATCTATCATTCCTTCAAGGAATGTTGACCGTAATTAAAGAAGTAAAAAAATTGTTTTTGATTTTAATTTAAAAGAAAATTCAAGTGATCCATTATACTGTCTAAGCTAGCTGAATCAGTTTTTCCCAATAAGGCATATGTATATGTTCCACTTCTGCTATTTCGAAATAGCCCCTCACCAGGGCCATTCTAAGTTATTCCTCCTGGGCCTCTAAATCGAAATAGCACGTCTACATTAGGGATGCCTGCCTCGAATTAATTTTGAGGCTTCCCTGCAGTGTAGACGTGCTATTTCAGAATAACTATTCCTAAATAGCTTATTCTAAAATAACTGTGCAATGTAGCCTAACTGAATGAAATTGGGGGAGAGGAGAAAATCTGTTTTTTTTTTTCTTGCAATTTGTTTTGTTTGCTCCTTTGACAGCATTTTATAGTCTGTTTCCTGTACTGGTTGTTTGGCTTTTTCATGCAACATTTGGGAAAACAGAAATATTAAACAAAACTATGGCTGTAAAACCATGAGTGGCAAGAGAATTCAAAAGATGGTATAGTATCAAACTACTTTCAACTCAATTAAAAAACGGGCTGTGTTTCAAGTCAACACTTATTCTTTTAAACTATGGAAGAATCTATACAGTTGGATTTTTTACTTGAAATAATGTTTGTTCATAATTGTATCCATCAAAAAGAAATAGAACCTCCACTGTGTTTCAGTCTGAAAGAGCTGGAATCAAGAATAGACAGTGTCAGTAAAGATAAAATAAAATCAAATGCTGTAAAACTTCTTTTCCCCATCAGATGCATAAATATCAGGCATTACATATTGATAGGCGTAAAGACATCTCCCAGGACTATTTGGCAGTTGTTAATCTATGCAGACTTTTAATCAGATCTGAAAAATGAGGTTAAATTGGTAATCCAAGACGTAATAGTGCATAGATTGCTGCTTTCAATAGAACAAAGATATTTTGTTATGCTTTAAAGGGCAAACTTCAGTATAATATTAGAAATTCTTACATCTTCATCCAAATACAAAGAATAAAAAACAAAAAACACACATAAATATTAAAAATAAAGAATTAGCACTAAATTTAGAAGCTGCCAATTTTACAGTTGTTGGTCAGAAAATTTAAAAACCATTTTCCAGGCTTTTCTTCTGGTTCTTACCTGGAAGAAAGTTCATTGACAAATAATCTGAGGCTATTCCTGAGAAAAATCTAGCCCAGTTTTGCAGACAGGAACATGGATGTTGCCAGACTGGATGAAATTCAAGTTTTATCTAGTACAGTGTCCTGTCTCCAATAATAGTCAGTACCAAAAATCTCAGAGGAAGATGTGAGAACTCTGAAGTAGGCAAATCAGTCCTCTGCATTTTCTCATCCTGATTTCCTTAGGTTAAATTGATTGAAGCCCTAAAGCATGAACCTTAAGATCCCTTCCTAAATTTGTTGTTAATTATAGCTGGAAAGTCAGGTATATCTGAACAAAAACTTGGAACACCATTTTCCTATGCCACAGTGTTTGTCGTTATTTTTGTAACAATTGGTAACTGTATCTATTGTAAGTTTATAATACTATGGTTATAATTTGGTGTTCTCCATGGCCACTGAAGGTAGGACAAAAATAATGGAGTTCATCTGCAGCAAGTGAGTTTTAGATTAGATACTAGCAAAATCTTTGTCACTACAAGGATAGTTAAGCTCTTTAATAGGCTTCCTCTGGTTCATCACCAAGGGAGATTTTGGAATCCCCTTCACTGGTTGGACTGAGCTGAGCTGTCAGGGATGGTCTAGTTACTTGGTCTTGCTTTAGTGAGGGAGCTGAACTTGATGACTCCTTGATGTCCCTTCCAACGCTTCATTTCTGTTATCCAATAGTCTAATATTAGATTTTTAGAAATAGTGTGGGAGAAATCAGGCTTGCCAAGGAGAAAATGACTTAAATGATGAGTATCAGAATTTTTCAGTGCTCCTAAAAACAAATAAAAACAACAACAAAAAACGTAATCATTTAGCCTATTTTTAAAATGGTCAGTGTAACTTTAAATACAAAATTCAAATGTGGACAGTAAAATTGAGTCCTGTGGCACCTTAAAGAGTAACAGATATACTAGCATATCAAAAGGGGGCTACTTATCAAGTGTAGGACCAGCATTAACGAGGCCAATTCAGTCAGGGTAGATTTGGGTCACTCCCACCAGTTGATGGGGACGTTTGAATACCAAGAGAGGGAAAGTGTAGACTGAATTATGCTGGCTTGATTTGGGGTCTGTTGATGTGCTTAATCCTCTTAAAAGAATTATTTTCTTACTAGGCACGAGGGAAAAAACGACAGATAGGATGGTTCCCTGCTAACTATGTAAAACTTTTAAGTCCTGGTACCAGTAAAACTACACCAACTGAGCCACCTAAATCATCAGTATTACCTTCCGGTAAGTAGTATTTAATACATTTTAATAACTGGTGTCACTTGTGGTTTAGAATTGGACATTCCGAGGGAATTAACTTCTATTGTACTAGGGTTTCAGAGTTCCTTTCTAAAATGTTTCACTTTCCTTATAATTTCTGTGAATATTTTTTTTTAATAGTCTAAGTATGTTTTCAAATTTAACTTTGATGACGTGACTTTAGGGAAAAAAAGACAGCCAGTTAGGTTAACATGGGATATATATGTCATACGTATTTACTTGTTTTAATGCTAATGAAATCATACTGGTAGCCCTGGAGATTGAAATATGTTTTCCACTAAAGATCCAGCACTGCTAGTAACAAACCATGCTACCAACAAATGCCATTTGTGGCAGGAGCAAGTTGACTGGTGAAAAGACAGCTCATTCTTATATCCTTAATATCCCTGCTGAGTGTGCCATTTTGAGTGGCACTCTTGTATAAAGGACACTCGCCCATTAGGAACTGAAGTGAGACAATCAATTTGCTCCCCATAAGCCACTGAATGATATCCAGATGGTAATGTCTTTCATTATTATTCAGCTAGCTTGGACTTACACTGTTAAAAGCCTGATTACTACTTCCCTGAGTTATTCTCTAACCATTATCACTTCATTGAGCCAAAAGGAGTCTGTTTCTAATTTACTACAAGTTGAATCTCCCAAATCCTGGACTCTGTGGTCCAGCAAGACCATGGATGTTGCTGGACCAAAGAAGCCCCAGGAGTGGGAGCCAGCCTTGAGAATTTAGGGCCTGCGGAATCCCAGCTGGGCCAGCAATGGCTGGGCAGGGGAACCCCAGCATTAGCGGGGCCAAGAGGCATCGGGGAGCCTCTTCCCTGGACAGGGAACCCCCCTTTGTCAGTGAGGTCACTTGGGTCGAGAGTCCGTAGCAGCGGGGTTGTTGGTGGCAGGAGAACCCCAGGGACCTTCCCTGCGGCAGGGCTGGGATGGCTGGGCAGCCCTGACCAGGAAACCCCCAGCAGCAGCAGGGCCAGGCAGCGGCCTGGGGAGCTCCAACTGGGGAACCTTAGGAAACTCTGAGGCAGTGGGCCCGGGCGGCCTGGGGCTGGGGAAACCCGGAGGAAGCCCCGGAGGTAGCGGGGTTGGTGGCGGCTGGGTGGCAGGAACTGGGCAGCCCCAGCCGGGAACTCACAGAGGCAGCGGGGCTGGTGGTGGCCAGGCAGCCCTGCCTGGGAACTCCTGGGAACCCCCGGTGCATTGAGCATGTGTCAGGGCACGGAGCCTCAGCCGGGCCAGGGCAGAGTCAGGGTGGGGAGCCCAGCCTTGGGAGCCCCAGAGAGACAAGCTGGCAATGGAGCAGCCAGCCCCTAGGGGACCACTGACCTCTCCAGTCCAGCAAACTCCCTGGGCTGGGATGACTCAGGTACCGAGGGTGCCAGACCAGAGAGGTCCAACCTGTTTCTATAAAATATTGCAATTTCACACTGACACACCAAGCATGCCTTCTGTCTTGATTTTCTGTCACCAAATATTTAGAAAAATTAGTTAGAAATATTTAAATTCTAGGGAGCTAAATATGTAATGAAATTACAACATACTCCAGCTACTGAAAGCTTTCATCTAGTACGTTCAGTTATCTCTTTGAAATGTATGAAATAAGTCTCATTTCAGTTCTTGGTGAAAGCATGTGGCCACATCAGAAAGTTTGCATCCCAGGAGGCACTACTAAATGGCCCTCTTACTGGTAGCCTTATCAGGGAAACACAAAAGTCACCTGGGATGAAGACTTATCTAGCCCCTCACCATTAGTGAGGTAGGTCCCACCAGTTCAGGCTTGGAGCACACTGTAGCAAGGCACTGTGGATGCACTTGTATTTCCTACATTATAGGGCTGACAAGCAGAACCTTTCACAAGCACATATAAATGTTTTATATATAAATATGTAAACATTCTAGTAGTTTCTTACGTTATTCATGTCCGGAATATTGGACAGTCAAACATCCTTTCAAATACCACTCTATAATGATTTTGGAGAGTGTTTGGAAGAAAAAGAATGGTCTGGTCTTTCCTTTTGTACTGATGATGTCCTTGTTTGACATGTGGTCAGTCTAAGGCAGTGTTTCTTAAACTGTGTTCTGCGGCACACTGGCGTGCCGCGGAGAACAAGAGAATTCAAAATGGCCATCCTTAAAGGGGCAGGCAACTTTTTTTTTTTTTGGCTCACTAACTTCCCCCCGACCCTTCCCCCCCCCCCCTCAACTTTTTTGGCTCAACAAAAAATCCTTGGTGTTCCTCATTTAAAAAAAAAAAAATTGTTTGGTGTTCCTCGGTCTTAAAAAGTTTAAGAAACACTGGTCTAAGGGCAACATGTTGGAGGTGTCTTTATGAGGAAGCCTGGAGGCATGGGCTGGTGGAACAGAATATTGAAGGGGTTTATGCAAATGAGCATAAATCATGCTGTGATTGTGGCTGTAAGGAGTAGAACTGCATGTTGAGAAAAATCTTCATAAGAGGAGAGGAGTGACCAGGGTAGTACATGGAGAGAGGGTCTATAAAGTTTGTAATAGCACATGATGCCTGAAGTGTGAAGGAAAAGTACTGTCAGAGGGTGGTACCTACAACAGTTTAATGAGTAACTATTTTTTTCTCTTTCTGCTTCTGCTGTCACAGTACTACTTGTTGGGTTTGTGTAGGTGCATTCATCCTAACATAACATTAACTATACGACTTTGGACCGCTTTTAAAATTCTGTTGCATGAACACTTTTTGACTAATGGGACCTTAAGATTTTCTTTATTTCCCACTCCTTTATATCTGACCCCTTCTAAACCTGTGGTGTGAGCACCATCCTCCTAGTTTGAAAAATGAGGAGGGCTGAGTACATAGCCTGTGAGTGCCACTTCTGTATTGCCATAGGTAGGGATGTTATTTTATAGAAATACTTGGAAACCTCTTTCCAAGCATTTCTACTTTATTTTAAAGAATTAAGTGTGCTGCTTCCACAGTATTTGTAGCTTGTGCTCTGTAGAGCCAGACACGAACCTGAATCTGATGTTTTATTACAGATATCCATTGGGCCCAGTGGATGTCTTTAATGCATATGTAACTCTATTTTCTTATTTTTAGTCTACTTTTATAGTTATCTGTGGGTTTTGGAGCTGCTGGCAATGATCGGAATGCAAGCAAATTGGGATAATTCCTAGGGTTTTTCATGTGTGGTGGGGGTACAGTAGAACCTCAGAGTTTAGAAGTTTACATTTTAACATGGTACTGTACTGCATTGGCTTTTCTTTGTCTCTGCTGCTGTCTGATTGCATACTTCCAGTTCCAGATGAGGTGTGTGGCTGACTGGACAGTTGGTAACTCCGATACTCATAACACTGAGCTAGTATATATTCAAATCTTCACTAACAAACTTAAATGTACTGGAGTAGGACGAAATTCAGACTTTATTTGGCTTAGTACATTAGCTGGAACAAATAATAGTGGATTACAAATTACCTTTTTCAACTTAAATAGAATGCTGAAAAGTTATACATTTTACAGAAACTCTGCAAATTTGTACACAACATATAGTCAAATGTGGAAATTAGCTTGGATTAGTCGTCTGACTCCTCCTAAGCGTGATAGGCAAAGTAATAACTAAAAGGAGTCATAACAGACTCCAAGTCTGTCTGGAAAAGTAAATGTGAATTATTTAGAGTTGTACCAGTGCTATCACTCTGAGTACTGGGAGGAAATTAAGAAAGGGGAAATTAATGCTGAATATCATGGAGCTATTTTCTGACATTGAGATCTATTAGACTGTCACATGATCTTTTGAGGGGGAAATACCAGAAGACCCATTCCTTGGAACATAGTTCACAACAGAAGGGCAAAGGAAATAATTACAGGTATTTTAAAAAGAATACAGTGCTATCTGACTTAAGGGAATTAGGCCAGTTTTCTAATTTTCATCTCTATTTGTGATTGTTCAGAGCCCTTTGTGTCCTGGGAGCCACTCAAATATACAAAGTTCCATGATTAGAAAAATATATTATGCACTAATTCCGCTCTAGCAAGAGGGTCAGGTTGAATGACCTAACAAGTTTTCTGATTCCCTCAACCCAATCTCTAATTTCTGATACTCTAAACATCTCTAGGTGCATTGGCACAAGAGGGATCTCATTACTAGTTTTCTGCTGACTGGAGCTGTGTTTAATAGATGGCTTTCTTCTCTTTCCAAGAGAAGCTACAATACTGTGAAGGAAGAGTTCCTACCCTAAATGTGTAAAAGGCGAGGGTTCAGAAATGTTATGTATGCCACAGTTTGTCAGATGATCACTCCTATTTGAGAGAGTAGGTGTTGTAATGCTAGAGAAGATTCAAAACATGTGGGGTTGTTTTGTGTCTACATAAAACCACTGTAGAACTTTTGTGGATAGGACAACTATAAAACTAAAGTTAAATGGCTGTAGAAAACTAGTATCTTACCCTGAACAAGTTTTGACTTTCAGAAAGTCAATCTTGATATGTAAATCCTTCTTATTTGCTGAGTATTTTCTAACAAGGGAATATTGCAGGCAGTAATCATTATTGTAACTTAAATACACTTTTACATATGATATTTTACTGAAATATTATCGGTGCCATAGATCTGTTCATTTATCTTACAGTGTGCCAAGTAATTGGCATGTATGACTACACTGCACAGAATGATGATGAACTGGCATTCAACAAAGGCCAGATCATAAATGTCCTGAACAAGGACGACCCAGACTGGTGGAAAGGAGAAGTGAATGGACAAGTGGGTCTCTTCCCATCCAACTATGTGAAACTAACGACAGATATGGACCCAAGCCAGCAATGTAAGTGGTCTATTTACTATCTTATTGTTACTGTTTATGCAGTATTTTAAAATGAAACATGCAGCATTGCTGTGATTCTGCTATGGCTTGCAGAACTCAAAGCTTGACCACTGCTGCATTTGCCAAAGTCTCTTTGAAGACCTTCTGTAAAAGAAACCTTATTTTGTGTTATGGTTTTTTAGTTCCATCCCCTTTGTAGCATGATCCCTTTTATCATTTTTGCACCATGCTGTTTACATGCCTGACTCATTTTCCTAGCTTGAATTTTGCTCATTGTTTTGTTTTGCTTATGTGTTGTTTTCCTCCTTTTTCTAGGAATCATATGTTGTCCATCCCCCACTCAGGCTTGAAAGTCCTCAAAGAGACCCACTATCCCATATCACTGCCCAGAGGGATGATGGGAGATGCAGCCTTGATCATGTGACTTCCAGCATGATCATCTACTGCCTTCTGAATAGAAGAACACACTGCAGAGCAGTTTACCTCATTTTACATTAGTTGCATGTAATCGCAATGTTTGAGTTAATTATCTACAGACATAGAAGCAAAATTACAAAAAAAAAAAAATTACACAGGATAGTGGGTCCTTTTGTGGCTTTCATAGTTACCAAACTAATTTTTTTCACCTTTTGCACAGGTGCTTTCAGTAGTTTTACAAATAATTTTAAATGTGTATTTTAGCCTTTTAAAGGAAAAAAAAATTTTTTCTGCAATGCAATTTTGTTCTTGCAAAAAGACCCACTATCAAGGAATGCTGCATGTGCTATTAAAATTGTTCCAAATGTCCATAAATCTGAGACTTTATGTATCTCTTTTTTTTATTGTTCACTTGTCCAGTGTTGTCAATGTCTTGTTTGGTTTTTTTTCTTATACAGAAGAACAGAAGGAATTAAATGAGTTTAAGGAACACATGCCCAATTGCAAATAAGATACTTGGTTACAGTTCTTATACTGTATGTATCAGGTGTTCCTTGTTGAGGGTGTAATACATAGTGAACAGAAGAAATTAATTTCCTTCCAATGCAAGAGATATTATCCTTGCATAATGCTGTAATTCTTCTTGCATTAATTTTATTTTGCACAGTTATTTGTAGCTACAGTAAGAAAGCATCTTTGTTTTGTTTGTCTCAGATTTGTGTGGTTTTTGCATTTTAATATCAGTAGAATAGTATATTCATGTGGTCTTTGAGAATTAACATGACTTTTTTTTTTCAAACTGTTACATGAAGTTCTATTACATTGTTACTTTTACATGACTATGGAACAACATCTTTTGAACAAGTAATTATCTTGACAAGAAAGAATGTATAGAAATATCTCCCTGCAATTAATTTCCAATGTTTACATTTTTTTAACTAGACTGTGGAATTTATACAAATTAATATTAAATGGAGCTTACAGTCAAGTTTATGTAGTAGATGTGTGTAGCCTAAGCCATGTTTGTCTTTCAGACATTAGTTATAAGCTCTTAATGAAATGCCTGGTGTTTTTGCACCGGGGGTGGGGAAAACCATGCCTCAAGCACAATATAGCAGTTCTACTAATGACTTTAACATTTAGTCACATTCTGTTAGTGGATTTCTAAATTTCATGCTGGCGATGTTGTCGAGTTCCTTCCTCCTTCTCCCCTTCTCCCCCATCCTTCACGTGGTGCAAAGAACAAGTGAAGTTCCTTATTCAATTGCACTTCAGTATTTTCATTGATATGAATGTAAAATATATAAATATATAAAACCTGCAGCTTTAACAACTGTAATACAGCCTTTACAATTAGTCACATGTATAGATAATTAAATTCTTCGTATAAAAAGCTAGACTCTAATGTGTTTGTCGTCTTTTTGATGTGTATAAACAAAATTTGATCAATGGTATTAGTTGGTGTAACAAATTAACCATAGTCTGAAACTCCTCCTTTAATACAGAGGGAATTTTGTGGTGTTTCTTTTGTATACTCAGACACATTCACATTGATCACAATTAATTGCATCTTTTCACATGTGGCTCCTGATACTAACAGTGTTTTCTAAAAGCTACGTTGAAAGCAATCAACATGTGAGAATCCTCTATCAGTAGAGAGTGGAGAAATTATATTCTGTTAACACACTGACTCGCAAACTTAGTTTTAACACTAGTACTGGAATTTAAAATTTGCTCTGTTTGCTGTGCAGACTTTCCTTTTCCCAGAAGTACATTCAGCTGTGTGCATACAAATACATGTATTTCCTTCACTAGTTTGCAAAAAGAAACCATGCTCTGTACACCAGTATAATTTACTATAAATATTTTCTGTAACACTCAAACATTTTCATACTATAATCATGCATGACAATGTCACTTTAGTGAAGGATTTCTCAAATTTCCATTATTTAGCTAATGTCTTCACAGATGATGTCTAACACAACTATAAACATTTGTCCTACAACACAATATTGGCCTACATAACACCAGCAAATGGATTTTTGGCAAATTTTGGCAGTTCTTTGTAATTAATTTCTTAAATGAATATTTTTTTCTCTGTAGGTGATGTTGTGTCCAGTGGTTTTTCTATTTTTGCTCCCTTTTTAGGCGTTTAAAAAACGAAATAAAAAAATTAAGCAGGCAGAATTTTTAAACAACTGTTCATAAGACATTTTGATACTCTGGCTTTTTATACATGATTGAGAAATCACAATGGCATCTAAGTTCATAAGCCATGAACTGAAAAGTCGGTTTGTATCTATGAATTCATAACTGTGTAGTGTGCCAAGAATCCTCGTTCTGAAGAGTGCTGTGTACTATTTCACATAGCAGTAGCTTATAAAGCAGTCCGTTGTTGCCAGTAATCAACTCACTAAATAGCTCTAAGTACGGATTAAAGTTTCCTGAACAAGTCTTTCAAGTGAGCCATTAACGGTTTATGTTAAAGCACATGAAGGTAAAAGGTATCCATAATATTGGTTTACTCAATAAACTGTAATTATTCAAGGGAATTGTATCTGCTATTTAGTTATTACATTATTTCCAAATAAATTGTATCAGAATGAACTGTCATGCACATTCATTGTTACCTTTTCAGATTTTTATATTAAGTAAAAAAATCAAAGGGTGTGTAAAGACAAACTTTTAAATTAGATTCTTTAATATTATACCATTGAAAGCAAAATCTTCGAGTTATTCTTCAGAATCCAATTTTGACTCTTCTCCCTCTTTATTTACCCAGTCCATCTGAAAAGATCTTTAACCCCTTCAGCCACACAAAGCCCCAAAAATCTATCAAGCCTGATTCTTCTTAGCATATGTACAACTTGCTTCAGGTGGGAAGCAGAGGTATCCAGAAGAAACATTAGCCTGCCACAGTGACTCAAATGATACAAATGCCAAGATCCATTGCCAAATTGAGATTGAGCCTCTTGTGATCAATTGCTCTCATGTCTGTTCATTCAGTCCCATGACCTGGGACTGGACGCCAGCAGATAGGAATTCCCTTCTAGCAGGAAGTAGCATCAACATGTACACAGGATGGGAGGGGGCCTGGCCTGTTAATCATTTAACAGGTTTTTAATTTATATAGCCACAATTTAGAAAGAGGAAAATCCTGTTCCTACCTAGTCACTAGTATGATACTACAAGGCTCCTGAAAGCCATTCTGTGTATGGGAAAGGTTAATTCTCATGTTGCATGGCAGCTTTTCTTCTATTTTCTGGCTAACAGAAAAGCTATAACAACACTGTATACAGGAATGGACCCACCATGAGATGAGGTTTATGGCCCCTTTTAAATACTTCCTGCACAGTTCATAGACCTGTAATCACCTGAAGAAATCGTTTTCTTCATGAAAGTGGTTGGAGAGGGACTTCCCGAGCATGCTCAAAAGGAGCTGTCAACACAATTTTTAATACTGCCTTAAGCAAAACTTCATTCCTGGCATGTGGATTGTCTGGAGTATTATACTTAATCTGGCATTTTTTAGATTTTAACAGAGAGATTTTTCTGCTTGGAGTAGGGATTAGTCTAACTTTTGTTCACTTGTATAAAAGTCACTTAAGTGTGTAGTTTAACACAATGACTGTGACTGTGTATTTAAGCACTGATATAGGCAGCAAATTTGCACCTTGCATCAGGCCTCTTACTTGAATTATCATTTTGGTTTCTTTATTCCTCTTTAGAAACTCCTTTAAGGAAAGCAGCATTGGTTTTGCTCAGTACAAACTAACCAAAACTAGTTGAGCTCAAATCCATACACATGTTTTTGTAACCCATTTGTGGTGACTCTCATAATGCTATGAAATGACTCATTGTTGACAACATTATCAAATCAGATTATAGAACAATTTCCATTCAGGTGAATTATTGAACTAGCAATTAGTGAGAAGTATTGTTTCACTGTATTTATAGTTGTACAATGTATAGTATGAATTACTACTATAGTAAAAGTTTGTGGATCTAATTCTGTGGAAGGCATTGGTTTGAGAATGAGACAACACTTAAAAGTCTCTATTTATCCTAGCTACAGACCAAGAACTTTGGGATGGATTACTAATGTGAGGTTTCCATTCACTCTCTCCTTGCCCTTCATGCCCCTCAACTTGCTTGTACTCTGACTCTGAAGCAGCTATAGCTAGTGGTGAGAAGGAATTTCAGCCCTGGTAGTCCATTCACTTTTTAACCTATGTGCTCAGTTTGTCAAAGGTTTTGGCTTGTGCACACAGCATAATGGACTAGCACCACCAGCTCACAAGTCAACATAATCCCTTAGTAACGTGGTAAGCTGGTTTACATCTTTTGGTAACTACAAAGCTGAACTGGATTCAAGCTAGTGACGGGATAAAAGATTACATTTGCTTTTATCAGTCCCTTGAAAAGGCTACATTTAGAGCCACATGGAGGGTTATTTATATAGGACTGCTCCTTAAAGTCTCTCAACTATCTGGTAATTCTGGGGCCTGAGCTCTTCCCTAGAAGAAGGAACTCTGAATCAGTTTCCCCTGCCTTTGGTGAGAAAGTTAAAGCTAGGAAGGGAAGATGACAAGAGCTTTGTCCTGAAAGAAAATAATGAAGTAACAAGTTTATTGCAAATATGTCTGTTTGTTGGAATATGTTTTTTTGTAACTTAGTTGAGGATAGTCACAGAGAGGTAGCCGTGTTAGTGATCTTGGTAAAACAAAAAAGCAGTCATGTAGTACTTTAAAGACTAACAAAACAGTTTATTAGATTATGAGCTTTAGTGGGGCAGACCCGCTTCTTCAGATCATATTCTGAAAGTGAATAGGCATGACCATTTTATAATAGAGGGCTACAATGAAAGAAGGTAAAAAAAAATTACAAAATAGTAACCCCAGATTAGCCACTTAATTGGCTCTTTCAGTAAGCAATTTCCTCCTTCCTTGTCACTTCCCCTTCCCCTCGTCCCCACTTTCTGTTCTATGTAGCTGATTTGTTAGTTTGTAGTAATTTTTTTTACCTTCTTTCATTGTATCCCTCTGTTATAAAATGGTCATGCCTATTCACTTTCAGAATATGATCTGAAGAAGTGGGTCTGCCCCATGAAAGCTCATCACCTAATAAACTATTTTGTTAGTCTTTAAAGTGCTACGTATCTCCTCTTCAGTTGAGGATTGTTCAGGATTTATCTTAGTAGGGATTCAAATTTGTCACCCTGGGAAAATTACTTTTTGCTCCCTTGTATAGTAAACTTTAGTAGTTGACACACACACAGCACATTTCAAGACCATTAATTGAGACGCTCACTCCTGGTGCTGAAGAAAATGTAAAGTTGGACTGGGCTTTTTCAAATCAGTGATGGTATTTGAGTACAAGATGAGTTCCCCATATTTCCTTGTCATTAACATACACTGGTGAGAGGCCCGTGATGAGCAATATTTGGTCCTGGATCAGTGTTAACGTTTACAGATACCCACAATGCTTGGAACACAAACCAGAAGTCAGTGGAACTCAGCCAAATCATATTTTTATGTGCACATGAGATTTTATTCTTCCCCTGGAAAATTTTAGGGAGAAATAATTTACTGTTATATTTGTGAATGATGTTAGTAGTGTTTCCTATTCCCCCTTGAGTGCCTACCTCGCCTTTACCCTTCAGCTCCTTGTTACAGGAGAGAAGCAAGTGCTCCTTTCTTCTTCCATGAGAAATGTAAAAAATCATAAACATTAAGGAAGACCTTTGTAGCTCTGGAGTGAGGGTTGGCAGTGAAGTACAGGACATGTGTACTGTTGAGTGTCATAAGGGTCAATCTCTCTAATTTACACTTCAGAATTTTTAAAAACATTCAGAACATAACTTGTGAAAAATCACCATCTGCAATTCCTGTATCAGTGAGAATTTACTGCCTCTCAAGCATTGGATGAGAACAAGTGAAGGAGGCATATGATGCCTGTGACTTGTTCTGGCAAGAAGAGATGTAGTCCATATAATATTTTACAGTCTGGTTCTATAAACCTATTGTTCCCAGATCTTTTTTCCCCTCGTGCAAAATTTCAACTATTTTTGAGCAAGGATTACATTCTGCTAGTTGATGAATGTATGTGGCCAGTTAAGAAAGCATAGACTCTATGCAGACTCTTCAAGGCATGGACCATAAATAAAAGGTATATCTAGTAATGATAATGTGCAATATTCATGGCTGGAACACAGCTGTTTGGCCTGTTAAACTTCTAGAGGGGAATACTATTGCTCAGGCTATGTCTAGACTGCAGGCTTCTTTCGGAAGATGCTTTTCCTGAAGAAATCTTCTGAAAAAACTTCTTCCAAAAGAGCATGTCCACACTGCCCAAGCGCATAAAAAAAGTGATCTGCTTTTTTGAAAGATAACGTCCGCATTGAATGTATGCTCTCTCTCATGTAAACTGTGATTACTATGGACGGCGTGGCCACCAGGGCACTTGTGCTTTTTCCTCTTTCCTCCTCTTCCAGAAGAACTCCCTCTTCCCCATCCACACACATCCTCTTTTGGAAAAAGGCTTCTTCTTCATAGAAAGAGGTTTATCAATGCTGGAAAACCCCCTCTGTTCTTTTGATTTTTTTTTTTTTCAAAAGAATGCGATTGCAATGTGGATGTAATTGAAGTTTTTTCAGAAAAACTGTGTAGTGTAGACATACCCTCAGTCAGCTGTGTGTGTCTGATTGATTAAACCTTCCAAAATTGTTAAAAATAGCCAGAAGCAGAATAGTGAGTTAAAAGTGAGGGGAACATAAAAAGCATTTATGGATTTTTGCACACCTTGTGTTTATCAGTAGGCAGCCTCCCTTTTTACATCCATTGGAATTGGCCAAATCAAGTTTCTGTAGTCCTGGTGAATATCAGTTAAACAGTCAAGAAAAAAGAAGTTGACTAGATAATATTAGTTCTGCCATGAGTGCAGGGAATGAAACTAATGACCTCTTGAGGTCCCTTCCAGTCCTATGATTCTATGTTCTTCATATTTCTTTTTGTCGCACTTGGGGGAGGGCTAGTGCAGTCCGGCTACCAAAGTTCAGATAAGCTGGTCTAATGACATGCAGTCAGCTAATTTACTCTACCACTATCCTCATCGCCGCCAGCATTTGACAGTCTTCCTTAGGATTCTTTGTGCAGAAAAGGTAAAGGATATTTGTTTTAAATGGAGTTCTAGATTTTATTTCTATGATGTTTGTGAGAGGTTGAATCCCAGAAGTCCCCTTAGATTTGTCTACCTGTGTGCGGATCGTGCTACTAATGCCTACCTTCCTGCTCTCTGGGGCTCCCTACCATCCTGTCATGCTGGACCAGATCCTCTGGTCTCCCCCAGACAAGGCACAGAGTTGGGGTTTCTGTCCCCCCTTCAGAGCATCATAGACACTGAACAGTTAAGCTCTAGGAGGATTTAGTTATAAGGGCTCAGCACCTTAGTTCCCGCTATGGTGCATGCCTGTGCAGCCGCACACAAAAAATTCTTCCTGCACCCACCTCCTCTGGAGAGCTGCACAGCAGCACTCATGCAGTGCGGTGAGGGAGCCGCTGGGATGGGGCTAGGACCTGCCGCAGGCACGTGATGGGGAGTGGGGTTCTTCTCTAGCAGCTGGGAACGCGACATGCTGCATGGCAGGTGGGGGTGTTTCTGCTCTGGTGGCCAGGAACATGTGTGTGTGTTAATAAGTTGTGTGCCACTGTGGCACACATCTAAACCAGCACACATGACGTCAATATTGGTGCACAAGCCAAAAGTCACTCCACTTATGGTTGGAAAAATCTTGGAGGGAACACTGCTAGGCACCCAGGAAACCAACTCCCAAAAGGGACTAAAGCTCCAAATCAGTCTTACGCTGTGTAAAAGTTTACACAAAGAAAGCTCATACGGTCTACTCACTTTATCAATGAAAGAGAGACATGCACAGTGATTGCTTCCCCCACTCCCCAGGTAACAGTTATTTACCCTAGGCTTGATAGTAAACAAAAGTGTTTTTATTAAATATAAAAAGTAGGATTTAAGTGATTGCAAGTGAATATAGGTCAAAGTAAGTTACTAAATTAAAATGAATAAAAAAATACTTAGCTACTTCTAATCCACTAAGAAACTTGTTATAAACAAATTCTTACCCTAAACAGCTGTTCTTATCTCAGGTAAAAGTGTCATGTCAGAGCTGATCTTTACTCAGGTTTGGGTCTACAGCTTTTCAGAGTTCTCCAAGTATACTCTTCTGGTGACCCTGGCAATTTAAAAGGTCAACTGAAGACACAGACTGACAACTTCTCATTGGTTAAATAGACCTTCCCCCATGGTGGGAATCCTTTGTTCGGCATCCCCCACTGCCATGAAAAAATACCAGGTTCAAGATGGATTCCAATGCCAGGTGGCATGATCACGTCTTTCTAGGATCAACCACAGTTTGGGCTTACAGGACGAACATGACCATCCGCAGGTTAGTTGGTTTGAGTAGTGACTCGTTAAGTACTTGAAGGATCACTAATGGCCCTTATTAGCACACTTTGAACTATAAACAGATCCACACTTCATATTTCTAACTTTACATACAAGAATGATACATGCACAAAAATTAGATATACAGATTCAGCAGATTGTAACTGTAATATTGATGTATTATATGTCCTGTTTTGCATAAAGCATCTTCAAGTTATGCATTTTTATATTCATAAGCCATTTTTCATAAAGCATGGGGAGTGTGAAAATGTTGACTGTAATTAGGCAATGGGTTTTTTTTACAGACCTATAAAAACTTTCTTTAACGACTTACTTAGGTTCATAGACGTTAGAGCTGGAGAAAACCTAGCTGATCACTAGACTCTGCAGACCTTTTGATATGGGCCACCAGTGGAAGATGCACAGTCCCAGATATTTGTGCTAAGTTGATGGTACATTTGAAGTTAGCGAGTAAGATCAAAAGAAGGGAAGAGTCAAAATTGGATTGTCTTTGCTAGTCAGAGTGCAGGGATGCTGTATAGGTATTGAGAGAGAATTATTTCCCCCAATTATGCAGAGCATTAGCATTTTGGGGCACACCTGTGAAATAATTTTGTAGTGCATCCACCTCTTGAGACGTGGTGGACAGGAGTCAGTTGTGATTTCACTGCTGCACTGTGCTGATGTAAAGATTGTGCTTAGGTTTGGCCGTGTTGTTGGTGGGGATACATCCCAAACATAACTTGACTGATATGCATAAAATAGGTGTGTGCACGGGTGGAATAGTTACGCCTCCACCAGATTCCTGTTGTGTAGAGCCCTGCTGCTTGTTCCACTCATCCCTAGGGATTGGTTTATATCCATGTTACGTTTCTAAGGCAGCCTTTGGAAAGAAAAGGGGAAGGAACTTTCCTTTTGTAAATGGAAATCTGAGATTCTCCTTTACATTTCTAGAATCCCCCAAGTCCGAAGGCCCTGCAGTCACAAGAGCCCAAAGGCTGACTTTCCAGGTGAATGATGGTGCATGCTCTTATTCTAGGCATACAATTTACCTAATACACTGTATAGCTGAGAAAGAAATGAAGAACCTGACTATCTGTATTTTGGCTGATACTCATTAATCCAAGAGCAGGGATTTGTATGATTATTTAAATATTGTGAATATGCAAATATGTCTTTTATCTGGCAGTTGTAAATCTTTTGCTCCACTAATCACTGAAAAGAAAAATCCTAAAGGACCCAACTTGCCATTGACTTTATTAGGACCATGATCAGACCTTTCCTCTAGTCTGTGTTCCCCTAAAGTCCTTCCTTCCCCACCGGCTAACATAATTCATAATCAGTTTACAGTCAAAGGATCCTAGCCTCTTCCTCCAAATTCAGATCTGAAATAAAAGATATACTGTCATCTGAGAAGAGCCTTGTTCAGGCTCTGTATAGATTGGGAAGGAGTGGTGGTGATGGAGAGGATGAATGGAAAAAAGGAATAAAATCTTGCTATTATTTTTTAACAATTTACTGTCCGATCTACTTTTAGAGCCTGATCCTAGAGCCCGTTGTCGTTGATGGCTTTTGTCCAGATCTAGTAAGCTCATCAGGGCAGTGACTGTCCTATCTTTTATGTAGGACCCAGCACAGGGATCATGACTGGTGCCTCTGGAAGCTACAGTAATACAAATATTAGTAAGAACATACAGCCGTTTAGCAGCCCATTTGGGTGTGGGAGAGGAGTCACTTTAATTTACATTGCAAATATTTAATTTCAGGTTTAAGAATAAAAGAGTGATAGCCCAGGGGAGTTTCTTGTAAACTTGATGATAATCATATCTATGTCCTGGGCTGATCTATGCTTTTTCTGTTTGTTTAGTTCCTGATATAGTTATTGTCTTATAAACAAAAAGCACCTTCAACTTGTTCAAATGAACTTCATGTTTATTTAGAAGGACTGGTCAATATGATAAAGAATCTTTATTTAAAAAATCAGAAAATTTTCAAAAAGTGCAGAGAAGAAGTTCAGCAGCATACTTAGATCTCATTTCAACAAGGTATTTAGGTACTGGCCCAACGTAAGTACAGGAGTAGCTGCACTGCTGAGCACTCATGCTTAAAATTAGGAACCTTGATGAAACAGGACTTTTGAAATGTATGCTTCTCTTAATGCATAGAGGATTTGTATTTGTCAGACAAAGCAGCACCTACTTATGCAAGATAATTTAGGCCCCCAGACAAAGGGACCTCTTTTGGTTGGTTGAATTCATCCATAATATTATTACAGCTGCAAGTGTAATTTAAGCTTTTTATAAAAGTACCTTTTACAGTCTCTGGTTTCCTTGAAAAACTATTTATAACCCTTTAAAGTTTGAAAAGGAACCCAATCTTTGGGGTTTTTTTGTGTCAAGAGGCAAAAATTCTTCATCTTTATGCACCTAAAAAAGAAAAACCTGCATTGGAAAAGTCTTTTTCCATTTATTCTGCTCTAATTTCATATTTGGGAAAAATCTGATTTCAATGTTCAAAAGGAGACTGATTGTTGAAGTTCAAAGTGGCCTATTTAAAGTGGGCGTACTGGCAATCTGTCAAGCTGCTGAAAAAATATTCCTTTTTGAGATTTAATGTTTCATATAAAACTTTAATTGTTGGAAATAATACTTCAAGGTCATCAGTGCATTTGAAGAGAAAATCTCCCTAGTCTTAAAAAAACAAAACACTCACGTACATTGTTTGTATTTATTGAAGCTGGTATTTCAGTGAATAAAGAAATCTGAACTCTGGTTCCCTCTGTTTTACTTTATGTACTGCCTCTGATCAGGAAAACTGCTCTGAAAGCAGCCATTTATAAAACTTGATTGAAGCTTTTGGTTTTTGAACAAATCCCATAGATTCTATCATTTTGGTACCAGTCCAGTGCATGATTTCATAATGTTACCATCTCATTTTTATCAACAAAGTTTAAAGTATTTTATGTAGAGAACTACACTATGCAATATCTTTAAGGACCATTTTCCGTGTTTGTAGGCTCCCCAAATGATTTATTTTGAAAGTACCACAGTACTACAGGATGACCCTCTGATTGTTCGTATTTGATTTTTGCTTTTCAAAACCACTATTCCAGTAATTTTTTAAAAAGCTGTTTATGTAGAAGCCATGTGTGTGTTCCACTTATAATCAGCCAACAGAGGGAGCACTAGTTAGCTAAATCAGAGGTTCCCAACCTGTGGCTTATTGACTACTTAATAGTGAGCCATAGAAACATGGCTGGAGTCAGGAGGCTGAATTCTTCTTGTTTCCAGAAACTAAATTGCATGTAAAAAGCTGAAAATATTGTAAATACTTTGCTAATATTAAGTTTACATGGAAGCAATTTCTATAGTTACCACAAGGAAGTGATATGATTGAAAATAGATGGAGAGGTGGTTCACACTATGAAAAATTAGAGAATATTTTATCTAAAACAATACAGTCCTCAGAGTGAGGTCTAAGTATGTCGGTAAACAAATAAAGAAATAAAAAGCTTTGATCATTTTAAACTCATGAAAAAATTTGGAATAGCAATTTTTTCTGTCAGAAGATGCCATTTTGGCAAAATCGAAACTTTCTATGGAGAACAAGTCACATCTGATAAAATTTCACTTACAAAAAATCAAACCCAAACATTTTAGTACATTTAAACTTCATGCATCTGATGAAGTGTGTTTTACCCACAAAAGCTTGTGCCCAAATAAATTTGTTAGTCTTTAAGGTGCTACAAGACTCCTAATTGATTTTGCTGAAGCAAACTAACATGGCTACCCCTCTGAAACCTAAAATAGAGCATCTTCTCAAAAGTACCAACTTTGAGGGTTGAATCTTGCAGTGTATGGCTACTTGAGAGAATGAGTCTCATTGCTATCATGTTTCTTGTATTCACTATCACAGCAGTTAAGATCCAGATTGATGCTCTAGCCTCCCTGTACCTTAAAACTGCTCCTTCTTAATGCTCACCAAGTGGTCTTCAGGTTGCAAGTTTTATTTTAACCAGGCTTTCATTCATTTGTTTTGTGTGATTGTTAGGCTCAAAATGATGGAGATTATGAACAAATAAACTCTGGGAATGTGATTTTTTTTAATTGAGCCTTGCATTAGTGGCAACTCAAGCATATTGATTTTTCAAGTAAATAAAAGACGAAACATTTTTAGTTTTGTGCTGTCACGTGAGAGAAGGCTACATTAAATGGACAGGTGGCAGTTATTTTGTTAAGCGTTAGTCGAACTATCAGTTTTAAACTATTTCCAAATAGCCCTTAATAAATTCTCTGTCTCCTTTGTGTTTTCCAGGGTGTGCTGACTTACATCTCCTAGACATGTTAACACCTACTGAAAGAAAAAGACAGGGATACATCCACGAACTGATCGTAACAGAAGAGAACTATGTAAATGACCTGCAGTTAGTCACAGAGGTAAGAAGAACGACAGAGGTTTGCTTATTTATATGCCTAAACATGGATTTAGGAGCCTAACTATTTTTTAAAAGTAGTAATTAGAACTTAATCATACAAAGCTGTGGGTTTTGTTTAAAAATTCCTGCCACATTTGCCTTACTAGGAATGATCTGCCCTGAGTTTTTAATATGCATGAGCATGTGAGTCTCTTGTTACCAGCAATAAGACATCGAGCCTTTTGTGTTAGTACAATCTTTTCACTACTGATTTGGACAGTTTATTTCACATGTATAACCCATTTGTCTGGTCACTGGATGCCTTCCCCAGAGTACCTGCACTGGACATTGCTGTACACTCGCAACATGATTTGTAACATAGAACCAAATAGCTTTTTCTCCTCACCAAAAAAGGGTTTCCCTGGCACCCGCTGTAGGGAAGGGGGAAAAAGATGCTCCATCTAAGCCAATATGGCGGTAAGGGAAAAATTCCTTCCCCTAAAAGGCAGTGACCACCTCAGTGCCCATACCAGGTCCTAATCCAACCTGACAATCACTGCTCTATGGGAGGGTGGATGCTGTCTTGCCTGCTGCTTGGAGAAAGTGTAGATGTTTGTAACACCCAGGGCTTGCACCTTTACAGCCTTCTGCCCCTTACATTTCCCAGAGGTGACTCAGCACTGCAAAGCTGACCACTACCCATCTTTTTGCAGCTGTTCCTGACCTCTTTCCCCCCTAAAGCACTGCTGCCTTCAATGGGAAAGTCTGGACAATGTTCTCTCCACCCACTTCAATTTGCGGTGCTGTCAGGTTGCTCACAGGTTCGAAAGCTACAGTGGCTGGCTCTCAGCCATTTGCTTTTCTATACCTCCATTCAGTTTTGTAATTGTTATTATGTGTCACTTACATGCAGAGAAAATGGAAGGCAAATAGCCGTTTTAGGTAAATGAGCCTCTTAACTGAGGGAGACCCCTACTTTGCCAAAATGGTCAAGATATGAAAAGTTGATATGTGGGTAGATAAATAAAATAAACCAGTGAACAATTGTTTATCCAGCTCCGTGACTGAACCACAAAATCTGAAAGAAAATCAGTTAATTTTTCTCACCAAAATGTTAAACTGAAATAATCTCGTTTGGGTTGATTCACATAAACATTTAATTTTGAAATGAAATTAAATGTTTTCATATTTCTGGGTTTTTAGTTTTTTTTTTCTTTTGGCCGAAACTTGATGCCCCCACAAAATGCATTTTTGGTGAATTTTCTATTTGCCAGGAACAAAATAATTGCCCAGCTCTAGTCAATAATAAATTGGATGTCTGTAGATGAGAGGTCAAAGTAGACTAATAGAGTAATATGTCATTTATTACTGAGATATTTTGCAGGTACTAGTACTAAAGGAAATTCCTTAGGTTAAAACAGAGATAAGCCATCTTGGAATAAACAACACTAATGCAAATTTAGATTATGCCTTGTGATGCTCTCACACATCTTATCAGGAAACATTGTGGATCTCTAAGGTTGATAGTATGTTTGAAATTTGTTCAAATGAAGATTAAATATTATTGTATTATTAAGTATGCAGACCTCTGCATGGAGATTATGAGCTTAGAACAAAGATAATAGTGCACTTTCTAAATTGCATGATTTCCTGCATCTGTAGATCTTCCAGAAACCGCTGATGGAGTCTGAGCTGCTAACAGAAAAAGAGGTTGCTATGATTTTTGTTAACTGGAAGGAGTTGATTATGTGCAATATCAAACTACTAAAGTAAGTTGCTTTTCTCTATCAGCAATAAAATAATTAATATGAAATACATTATATAAAATAATCCCTTCTAATTATTTAATTGTGTGGAAATAATATTTGCTACCAGTGAAAACAGCAGTAGATTGCAAAAAAGCGAAACATACAATGTTATTACTTTGAATTCCTTTTGGAGAAAATCAAAGAGTTTGTGCATATTTCATCAATGGAAAAGTGATATTTTCCTGCCTAAATAAATAAATACGTTTTGCTGTGAAAATGGTAAAAGTTCTATGAAAAAGAGGCACATTTCTCCTTGAGCAAATTTGCCCTGGAACAATTTGTGAAAAAAAATTATTTTAGCCCGCAAGGGAGACTTTTAGCTAATTCCGTATAAGCTTATATTTTAAACACATGCATAAGAGATATGCTGAATAGGATGGACTTAAGTACGTGCTTATCGGCTTTGCAGAATCAGACTTTCAACTATTTTCATAGAGAAAAATCTGCATTTGGTGGTAGACCTGGTCACATTTCTCCTCATTGAGATTCATAAATATTTAATATACATTTTGGCAATACAAGTGGCTGTTTCATTTAAATATAATATCCTCATTATTTCTCACCTGGTCCATTGCTCAGAGTTTGCTGATAGTAGTGGGTTCTTATGGTTCATTTATGCCAGACTCAAAACAACAGATTTCACCAAAGTCTCTTGTGCAGGGCTTTTCACTCAGTGAAGGGTTTTCCTCTAGGATCTCCTGTCACCTGTTCACTTCAGGATGCAGTATAATGTAATGCTAGACCCATGGTGTCCAACACACTAGCCACATGTAGCTGTTTGGCCAGTTGAGTGTGGCAAGTTGGCTTGAACAATGTGGCTATTTGGCAGCTTGAATGTGACTAGTTCACTACATACTGCTTCAGAATTGCTTGAACACCACAGTGCTAGTATATTCACATTACTCTCCCCTTAACTGAGAAACCTGTAAATCAGTCTAAGTCTAGTCAGTGTGCACTTTTTCTCTGTTGTCTGAAGCAAACTTGCATTGCTTTTTGTATACTTCCACTATATACAATATATAAATGAAAGTTTAGTCCAGATAAATATTAGGGCTGTCAAGTGATTAAAAAATTAATCTCTATTAATCATGTGATTAAAAAGTCATGATTAATTGCACAATTAATCACATTGTTAATAATAAAATACCGTTTATTTAAATATTTTGGAAGTTTTTCTCCATTTTCAAATATATTGATTTACATTACAACACAGAATACAAAATGCACAGTGCTCACTTTATTTTTTATTATAAATATTTACACTATAAAAACAAAAGAAATAGCACATCATACAAGTACAATAGAGCAATCTCTTTATCATGAAAATTGAACTTACATATGTAGAATTATGTACAAAAAATATGCCTTAAAAATTAAATAGTGTAATACTTCAGAGCCTACAAGTCCTACTTCTTGTTCAGCCAGTTGCTCAAACAAGTTTGTTTACATTTGCAGGAGCTAATGCTGCCTGCATCTTGTTTACATGTCATCTGAAAGTCAGAACAGGGATTTGCATGGGACTGTTGTAGCAGGCACCACAAGATATTTACATGCCAGATTTGTTAAAGATTTGCCTCTTTATGTATCAACCATCATTCCAGAGGATGTGTTCCCATGCTGATGGCAGGTTCTGCTTGATAATCAACCAAAATAGTGCGAACCTACCCATGTTCATTTTCATCATCTGAGTCAGATGCCACTAGCAGAAGATAAATTTTCTTTTTTAGTGGTTCACATTCTGTAGCTTCTGCATTGGAGTTTTGCTCATTTAAGACATCTGAAAGCAAGCTCCACACCTCATCCCTCTCAGATATTGGAAGATTCTTCAGATTCTTAAACTTTGGGTTGAATGCTATAACTATCTTTAAAAATCTTGGTGCCTTCTTTGAGTTTCATCAAATCTGCAGTGAAAGTGTTCTTAAAATGAACATGTGCTGGCTCACCATCCGAGACTGCTATAACATGAACTATATGGCACAATGCCAGTAAAACAGAGTAGGAGGCATATAATTCTCCCCCAAAGGAATTCAGTCACAAATTTAATTAACATATTATTTTAATGAGCATCATCAGCATGGAAACATAACCTCTGGAATGGTGTCCAAAGCATGTTTAGTGTATCTGGCACGTAAATACTTCGCAATGTTGGCTACAAAAGTGCCACGTGAATACCTGTTCTCACTTTCAAGTGACATTGTAAATAAGAACCAGGCAGCATTATCTTTTGTAAATGTAACCATGCTGAACAAAAAGTAGGACTGAGTGGACTTGTAAGTTCTAAAGATTTACAATGTTTTGTTTTTGAGTGCAGTTAATGAACAGAAACAATTTACATTTGTAAGTTGCACTTTCATGAGAAAGAGATAGCATTCCAGTACTTGTTAGGGAGGTTAAAATGCATTTAATCAAGTAAACATGTAATCGCTCAAAATTTCAGTGGTAACAGTTACATGTGGTGGGCAAGCAACTCCCTGGAAGCCGGTGTACGTGGGATACTAGCTTTTAAGTGAGAAACTGTCACTGCTGTGAACGGACAAGACAGATAAAGGGTAGGAGGCCAGAAAAAGGCAAAGAAAAATGGTGTTTTGCTCAATGTCACACAGCAACTCAAAGGCAGCAATGTGCAAGGAGGGGACAGGGAGGAGGTGGCTTCCCAGGAGCTGCTGTGTACTTGGAGCCTGGGTGTAACTATGAAGGTTAACTGATGAGCCCACGCTTATCCGTTAACCATGTACACAGTTACACTTTCACACCCCTAGTACTTGTATGAAGAGATATTTTGTTTACCTTTGCCCATATGCAGGGTTGCCAGATTCTGCTGGTTTCCATCCACAGAGGTTTTTTTTCCTGCTGGTATTACTAAAGTGACACGTGTGTAAAGCAAGGACAAGTGAATGGAAATGCATGCTAATTGCAGACAACATTGACTGTGAGAACCATGCAGTTTCTCTGCATCCATTGAAAGCACTGCTATGGTTCAACTGGCACAAACTGCAAATTCTAGGAACTGAAGCACAGTTAGCAAAACTACCCTGTCCCAGGAGACCATCCTTGTCAACACAATCTTGTGGCTCACTGAGATGACAGTGGATCACTCATGCGGCCCACTCATTAGGCTAGGTTGCCCATCACTGTTTTAGAGGTTGCAGTCTCATTCTCAGTTAACAAAACAAGAACATTGTATTGCTTTGTTTAATATTATTTCTCATCTGGATTTGCCTCACATTTTGAACAGCAGTTTGGTGACCACAAGAAGGAAACCAGATTGGTGGTTGAGTCATTTTTACAATATAGAATGATTCCTGTGCTGATCTTTTACCGTTCTGTAACAGCTCATTTTTTAAATGAAGACTATCAGCTAGTTTATTGCTGGTGTCAGTGACAATCTAGAAATGGTCCAGTTACACCTACAACATACCTACCATCTTTTGCTTTGTGTCTAGAGCACTGCGTGTTCGTAAAAAGATGTCTGGAGAGAGGATGCCAGTGAAAATGATTGGCGACATACTGACAGCACAACTACCACACATGCAACCTTACATTCGGTTCTGTAGCTGCCAGCTCAATGGGGCAGCACTAATTCAGCAGAAAACAGATGAAGTCCCAGAGTTCAAGGAGTTTGTTAAAGTAAGACAAAATAACCCATGTGGATTTCTTATCTCCAAAGTGCATCTAATCGTTTTGCTGATTACAAAACAGGGCTCTGCTGTGGACAAGTGAAGAACTTTTAGGCCCAAGTGTTCATTGAGGAACAAGATTTGGTCAAAACATCATACAAGATTGAAATTTTTATTATTATTAAATATTAAAGGGGCAGTACTATTACCATAGCACCAAGAGGCCCTGCTGAAATCAAGGCCTCAGTGTGCTAGGCACTGTACATAGTGAGAAACTGTCACTGCCATGAATGGACAAGACGGATAAAGGGTGGAAGAACAAAGGCAAAGAAAAATAGTGTTTTGCTCAATGTCATTCAGCAGCTCAAAGGCAGAGCTCAGGCCTCTTGATTCCATCCAGTGCCGATCCATCAGACCACGCTGCATCTGAGGTACAAAAGGGTTATTACAGTGGGATCTCCAGCCCGCCAATCTGTTGAGGTAGTGGTCCCACTTGAATTTTTCTAGTATTTAGCCCAGTCTGTTTTTAAATGTCAAGAGAGATGAGGCTTCTGCCACTTCATTAGAAGATTATTCCACAGCCTAAAGCAGTTGTTTGCCAAGATATGCCTTGGATACCACAGAACAAAGAACATAATAATGGCCTGTCTACACTTGAAAGGCAACAGTGGCACAACCCACCTACCTGAGAGGCAGTAGCTAGAGCGAGGACAAAATTCTTCTGTCAACCTAGCACTTTCTGTACAGGGACTTAGGTTGGCTTAACTATGTCACTCAGAGGGGAGGGGATAGATTTTTTGTATCCCTGAGCAAGATAGCTGGGTTGACCTAACCCACAGATTAGCTATAAATATTTAGAGAATGAAACTTGAAGTACTGAACAATACATTATTACTCAGTGTGATACTTGGGCATATGACTAAGAATAATGGAAGAGAAAATGTAGATTAAATGCCAGGAAAAATGTCTTGACAGGACAATGTATTGGGCTGTGCAGTAATCTTCCAGAGGAATTGCCCTCATTGAGTATTTTAAAAAGGGAATTGGTAAAGCACTAAAAATGTTTTGTTAAGAACAAGGGTGCTTTGGAAGGGGTACGACCTCGATTATTTAGTAAATCTTTTCAATATATAATATCTGTGGAAATGTTAATAAATCTGCTTTATTCATTGAGCTGCCAAACTTCTCAGGTTACATTTGGAGGCAATCTGCATAATTTCCAGTATATATATTCCACTTTTTTCCTTTGAAGGAACAAATAGTGGAAATGTCTTTTTGTAGTCAACATAGACTTTGAAGATAATGCTATAATAGATTATTTCAGTTCAAATCTATTAATAAATAGCATCATCGTTCATAAGCCCTGTCCCATAATAAGTAAGCTTACTTCATAATATTTATAGAGTCAGAGAATGTAGGTATCTCTAGGGATCATAAAGCTGTTCTTATCTACACCATACTCAACCCTGTTTGTAAAAGTATGAGAAATTCTATTGCTCAGAACTTGTCTGAATTCTTGTTCTAACTCACATAAACCAGTTTTGAAGCATACTATGCGTTTATTGACTTAACATTTTATCTTTTACATTTTTCAAGGAACTTGTGTCCCAGTGTCATAAACAAGCTGGCTAACAACATCTTATCTTTAATATTTCAGAGGTTAGCAATGGATCCTCGCTGTAAAGGAATGCCGCTATCAAGTTTTCTGCTAAAGCCTATGCAAAGGGTAACAAGATACCCACTAATAATTAAAAATGTACGTTTCTTTTTTTGCAAACATACTGAAATATATTTAGAGGGTTTGTAGCTTATTTATAGTTAAGTTTCCGTATGTATGGCCATTCTTGATATTCTCAAGATGCTTGACACATCAGATGTGATGTGGAATATGGGCCAAATTTGTATTCCCCTTACACTGAGATAAATCATGAGTAACTTGGCTAATTGCAGTGGAGTTATTCTATATTTACACTGGCATAATGGATGGTGGAGGGTAATTTATATGCCAAGGAACAGGAGGGTTTAGCAGCCAAAGCTTGGGTGGTGGATATACAGTGAAGGAGTGGAGATGGACCAAGTTATCTGACACACCTATGCTAGCTGCTTTCCCTCACCAGTTACATCAACATGAAATTTCAGATTTAAGTATCTGAAACCAAGAAAAAACAATTTTTATAATCCTATGACCATGAAATTGATCAAAATTGACTGTGAATTAGGGATGAAATAGTATAGTTGATTAACGGATAAGCAAAAGCTTATAGGTTAATGCATAGACTACACACATTTCCTTCCCCCCTCTCCCTCCCGCCAGTAAATTTTTTAGCAGGCTGGCCAGCAGCCTGACTCAATCCTGGCTTGCGCTGGGTCCGGGACCTGCCCCTGCTGCAGCTCTGCATTTGAAGTGTATTAGGAGCTGGGTGAGCAGGCAGCCCTGCTCAGTTCCGGCTCATGCCGGGTCTGGGAGCTCAGACCACCCCTAGACAGACAGGGCAATAGGCAGCCAGTCCATGAGGGGAGCAGGTTTTTAAACTGGCTCCCTTTGCAGACCAGCTCCCACCTTGCCCTGCTCACTCTGTTGCCCTTCCTCCCTGAATCTCATTCACTAGGTTGGGGTACGGGTGCAGGCTTTAGTCTTGGGTATGTGGCAAATGCCCTATCCCTTTGGCCACTCCAGGGTCCACCCCCACAATGCTGCCTCTGATATAGAGGCAGCAGTGCGGAGTGGCAGGGGTTTCCTTGGGAGTGAGGCCAGAGTGCACTGGCTGCTGGCCCTGCCCCCGGGGCTATAGAATAGTCAAGTAACTGATAAGAATTCATGAGGTTAATCAACTATTCAATTAACCGATAGTTAACATCCCTACTGTGAATTTGGTAGGGCCCTATACTTCTTGAATCAGAAGAACAAACATAAAAGATGAATCTATAACTGCCAGATCAGAAAGCACCAAAAATTCATCGTCCAGTCTTGGACAGTTGGGTAGGTCGACTGACGTAATGGCTCTGTGTAGCCCAACAGAGACTTTGCAGATTTCTTGCCTGCACTATTTTTGGGTCAGATCAATGTTGCTAGTCTTATGAACATTAAATTGACTTGCATCCACATACAAATTAGTGAAACAATGGGAATTTTTTTAATGAAAAATGTTGCTAGGAGACTTGCCTTATCAGCAATAAAACTGGCCAAAATGGGATAGTAAAACCAAAACACAACAGTTTTTTTGGTGAAATTAGAACTGTTGAGAACAAAATAACCAAAACATTAAAATTTGGAAAATTTTGACCAGTTCTAAAAAAAGTAAAGAAATAAATAGAATGCAGAGCTAAGAAGATGGGTAGATTTACAGCCAGAAGTGACAAAGGAAACTAAACTGTTTTACTTACCTGTAGATAATAGAAAACACGCCTGAAAATCACCCTGATCATAGTCACTTGAAGCATGCTCTGGAAAAAGCAGAAGAATTGTGTTCCCAAGTAAATGAAGGGGTGCGTGAGAAGGAAAATTCAGACAGGCTGGAATGGATCCAGGCTCATGTTCAGTGTGAAGGCCTGTCTGAGGTAAACATTGTAACACATATTGAAGTACATAGCATGCTCATGTTTCATGTTTTCTCACCAGCCAAGAGGTGATGGTTTGAACATGCCATTGCATCCAAAGATGAAAAAAAATATTGTCTTCACTTAAACTTCCATATCTATTCTTTTCTTTCTTTTTGCCTTCCATTGGGCATCTCTCACATTCATGCAAACTATCCATTTCACTGCTGGTTTTTGTTTTGTTTTGTTTTCTTCTGTTTGGTGAGCAATACCTTTTTCTGCTAATGGAAGAGTGCCAGATTTAATATTGCCATTTTAAACTCCAACTTTGGTTTAGATAGTACTTTACAATAATAGTACTGCTATCTTGAGTATACAATATATATATCCTTCCATTCTGAAGGACTAGTACACAATTCTGTATTGCTTTATACATAGAGTTGGTTGAAAAACAGCAAATATCTTTTGTGATCAACTCCTCTACACTTCGAAAATTCAAAAAATGTTGGCCAAATCTATTTATAAACTTTACAGAGAAGAATAACTTTGATAGTCACCAAATGGAACTTTACAGGTGTCATGCTGAAGTCTCTTCCAGTGTGTCATGATAAAAACATTTTGGTTTTCTAGGTTCTATAATAATAGTAACTTTTTTTTAAAGTTCTGCTTGTGGCTCCACTATTACTGATCAAGATAGAAGGGGCAGAGAGAATAAACTTGATTTTCAAACTCCACATTGAGTTTGCAATCCTGGCAATATGAAAAATCATCTTTTGTTTTATTAACTGAAAAGATGTATTTCATCTCACTGAGGGGCAATAAATGGGGAGCCCCCATAATGCTGTTTTTCCATCATATAGTGGACAGACCCACCGGTCAATTTAAGAAAAGCGGTGCATTCAGTGACAGTTTTAATAAGTAGAACTATTGCCCAATAGCAAATGAAAGTAGGGAAGAAGGGCTGTCCTTCTACTGCCCTAACCCTAAGGTGCCACCCTGGCACACCCAAAAGACTATCTAGCAGTTGCTAACAAATATTTATGCTGAGAAATTGGGCCCTCCCACAATCATGCCTTGCTTTCATCACTTCCTAAAGATTGGCTTTCTGTGGAAGGAGTGACTCTACCTAACATCTGACCCCATGGGATGGGGTGGACCATGAAACACCAAAATCCCAACAAGTGCAAATAGGCCTAAAAGTTACACATTACTAAAAGGAACAGCTGAAACTAAACTTGTAAGACCTAGCAGATAATGTTCATTTAATCCAAACTCCTCTCTCTAGCCACTAACTAGCAGATGATTTGCTAAACCAAGCGTCATGAGCACAAAAAGGAGAAGCAATATTCAGCAAGAAAGATCAAAAGGAGGCCCGAGTGCTTTTGACTTCCTTGCCATTCTCATGGGCTTGCTTGGTCAGACTGAAGGGCTTCAGATCAAATTAATAGTCACCTTTCTATGACTTGTGCGGCTCGTAATGTGAGCCTGAGGCGTTACCCATCATCCCTGTGAAATGAACGGAAGCAAATGTCCGAACTCAAACCTGGTTTTAATCTCTTCCAGGGGAACCTCAATTGTCTGATTTTGAACACTGAATTGTTGTTGTTCTTTTCTCAGCAACTCGTATTTAATTCGGTTACCAACTGCTTGGGGCCACGCAAGTTTCTGCACAGTGGGAAACTCTACAAAGCCAAGAGCAACAAGGAACTGTATGGTTTTCTGTTCAATGATTTCCTCCTGTTGACTCAGATCATAAAGCCCCTTGGTTCCTCTGGTACAGACAAGGTCTTCAGCCCCAAGTCTAATCTGCAGTATAAAATGTACAAAACTGTAAGTACCGCTTTTCTGGCAGTGATGCTGCTGGTATTTTCATAGTCCAGGAAGGTAACCGTTCCCCCCTTGGAGGTATGGGCAATGGCACTGTCCGTTGTTGGGTAAGAAAGAAAGAAAGGCTGTTGAGTACAGTTGGGACTCTAGCCCTGTGGTGCTGGTAATGGGCAGACAGGTTACAAGCTTGATCTCTGTCATGGAAGGTGCTTTTGAGCATCCTATTAACTGACCTCATGTATCCAGCTACAGACAGAGGGAAGAGATGCAGAGGGCAGTGTGCTCTGCTTCTGTGGGAAGGGAGAACTTTGAAACACTCGCACTCTCTGACTCAAGTAGAAGCATTCACAGGGTTTGGAGGGAGCTGGGGCTTTGGCAAGAAGGGGGAATGAGACACAAAGCCTCTGAAGAAGGAAGTTTAAAAAGCAGAGAGAGAGGGAGGATGTTCTGGGCACAAAAAATAGTCTGTATTGTGTTCAGATATAGTGCTGTATTACTCTAGCTTTGCCTAATGTTTTACAGCCCATTTTTCTAAATGAGGTACTAGTAAAATTACCCACAGACCCTTCAGGAGATGAGCCCATCTTCCATATCTCCCACATTGATCGAGTCTACACGCTTCGTGCAGAAAGCATAAACGAAAGGTAAGTCACTGCAGCCTCCTCAGCACTGACTGTAAAGATGTGCATGTATACATGTTCATGTGCATGCATCCAATACCACCACCATGAAAATCTTTATAGATATCCTTGCAAGTAGATAACATTATTCAGGTATTGCAGTGTTCCCTGCATGTAGTATGGTGAATGCTGAGGAAATTATAAATTATTTGAAAATGGGAATCAAATGAAAAAGTGATAGTACCCTTTTGAAACTTGCCCCAGATCACTAGCAAAATGGTTAACAAAGGGGATACTCTATTTGACATCATTCCACTTCAGAGTCAACAGATGCGGTGAGGTAAGTGAGGGCAGTTCCACCTCTCCTGATATTTTTGTTTCAGTCTATCTGTTGCTGCAAACTCGAGAAGGCACAACTGCATCCGGTTACGTTTGGAATGTTTTCTGTGCAAACATAAGGACTAGAAAACTATTAATAAGGGAAAGCCTCAATCCTGCAGAAGCTGATGGGCAATAGGGCAAGATGTGGTGTGGCACTGAGTACAGGCTCACTATGATCCTTGCTTGCAAAGGCACCATTGGTAAAGATATTAACACATATCAACCTGTGTAAAACATCCCTTGCTCCCCAGCTGGCCCATACTAGGGTTGTGGTGGACCTGTCACACTTAGGCCCTGGAAGGAGTGAGTGGCTATCTGACCTCCCTCTCTAGCAGCCAGCTGAGGTGAATGCATTGAGTAGCCGTGAGCAGGACTCCAGCGGAGCAATGCACATCGCTTCTCTTTTGCAGTGTTGCCACAGGACCTCTGCAGGAAGGGGGAGTGGGATAGAAAGGGGAGGCAAAGGAGGGACTCATTGAACTCAGAGGGAGACCTCCTAAGAGGGAGAACAGATAGGAATGACATGATATGGAATTGTGATTTATAGGCTTAAAAATTGTTTGTTGTGAAAGTCCATACCATGGTAGGATCATAGTAATTCTCCTGGGTATTTTCTGTATCTCCATTTCCATGCTATAGACTAGAGTAAATAAACAGAGTAGGCTAGATCCTCAGCAGAAGACAATTGACCTAGCTCTATTACTTTAATAGAACAATGTTTCACAGTTTAAACTGTCGGGATCAGGTACTGTGTTTCACACAATGATCACTCACCACAGTCGCATGTTCTGTATCGGAGTGGCTTGTGCGGCAGTCCAATGTCTCAACACTCTGAATATATTTCTTACCACATTTGCTACCAGCTGAGTGATTATGCACTGTTCAGATTCTATAGAAAGCAACATTTTAAAACTTATGGGCTCTGACACCTATCAGTTTGGGTGTTCAACTGCAACTGAAGTAACTGCATTAGCACCAGGAAATGATTAGCTGGGCCAACAATTCAGTCTTTGCTTAATTGCTATAATTGTACTGGGCTTTTTTAGGCTGTCATTCCTGCTTTGCCCTTGTGGACACGTCATTTAAAATCAAATTGTATCTTTTTTGTTCATTTTTTTTATGAAAAACACAGACATTTAGAGCCAAATCCAGACTCTGGTATATAAGTAGAGCCAACTCATCAGTAGAGTTGCACTCACTTATACCAGTATCTAAAATTGATACATAAGCTGAATCCCAAATTCCGACCACTCTATCTTTGCTTATACCTCAGACTTTCTGAGATGTCATTTTTCTGCTCCTGAACTCTGCTCAGAACACCAGCCTTGATGCTCTGTATGTTTCCTTCTTTCCACTCTTTTCTCTGTACATTTTTCCAATCTAAGTCCCTATGAGTGAAAGGACCTCCTACTTATCCTGGTTTACACAGCCACCATCTCCTCATTCACATCCTTTCTAAAAACTCCACAAGCCAGTTGTTCAGATGGCATAACATAGTAGTCAGTAGAGCTACACTGATTGTCCCAGGCTGAGCGTATAGCCCCCAGAGATTTTGTAATGTAATGTTTGTTGTAGTAGTGCCGGAGGAATGGGAGGAAAAAGTTATCACCACCTCTTGATTTCCCATTCTGTCTTGGCCACTGTGATTCTGCCTCCTAGGCCTTCTCACAGATAGACCTTTACGCCTCTGCCTAGTCAACGGTTTCCTAGGTGCAGGGTCCCAATCTAGCATATTGCACTGTAGGCCCAGACCTAGAGATCGTAAGGGCTCTAGAGCAGAGACTGTGTTTTTGTTTACCATGAAGTGCCATAGAAATAAAATAGAAATCCTCCTGCTGTGGAGTAACTTTTATCTTTTCCTTCTGAAGGACGGCCTGGGTTCAGAAAATTAAAGCTGCTTCTGAACTTTACATAGAGACGGAGAAGAAGAAGAGGGAAAAGGCCTACTTAGGTACAGTGTGGAATACAGTGCCTGTAGTCTTTCATGGAAATGTCAAAAGCCAGGCTCATACTGATGAATTTTGTCATTCCCCTGTTCCCACATCCCTCTACAGTTCGCTCCCAAAGGGCAACAGGCATTGGAAGGTTGATGGTGAACATTGTTGAAGGCATTGAACTGAAACCCTGCAGGTCACATGGTAAGGACCTCACTGATTTTTCCTAATGTGTGTTATAAAGAAGGATGCTTCCCACAGGTGTAATTGTCTCACACTAAAGAAAGATTAGGCCCAAAATGTAGATATTGTGAAATGAAGCGAGTTTAATGAACCTAATATTCATAGAAATAGTTTTTTTGCAGGATAGTGAAACTTGGGCAGTTGTCATGTATTTAAGTATTTTTTACAAGCTTTTTTTTTTTTTTTAGGCTTTGTCTACCCAATCACTTTTGTCAATCAGTGGTGTGAAAAAACACACACACCCCACCTGACATACATTTCACTGACAAAAATGCAGTGTGGACAGCGGTATGTCGGCAGGAGAGGGTCTCGTTGAGGGTGGTTTAATTATGCTGGTGAGAGAGCCCTCTCCTGCCAGCAAAGAGCAGCTACACGGAAGATCTTACAGCGGCACTGCTGTAACAGTTCAGCTGTGCTGCTCTAAGATCCATAGTATAGACACAGCCTAGGTATCACTCACATAAGGCTTGATCCTGCCAGGTGCTGAAATCATGAGGAGCTGAGGGTCGGGCCCCCAGAGATGCTCTTCATTCATTAAAGCGGTGCTTGCACAGCAGACTTTTCCTAATTAGATGGTAATGAAAGGTAAAGAGGATTTAGAGGGATGTTAAATCTGTGCCATCAAAATGGGATCACACCCCTGCATCTGCTTTGTTCCTTTCAGGAAAGAGTAACCCATACTGTGAGGTGACAATGGGCTCTCAGTGTCACATCACCAAGACTATGCAGGACACCCTCAACCCTAAATGGAACTCTAACTGCCAATTTTTTATCAAAGACCTGGAGCAGGATGTTCTGTGCATAACTGTATTTGAAAGGGATCAGTTCTCCCCGGATGGTATGTATGAAGCTGCTACACTTCTGGTGAGGTTTTCCCTTCCCCCCCCCCCGTTTCCATTTCTTAGGAGTTATGTGAGTGCTGACATAAACATTTAACAGCCTGGAAGCACCCAGTTTATAGCTCTGATGCGTCTCTTAAGGTATGTCTATGCTGCAGTTAAAGATGTGATTGCAGGTTGGGTACATGTCTCCAAACTATCTTTAACCCGACTAGCACAGCACAAGCAGTAGGCTTTAGTGCAGACTAACAAGCCTGCTTTGAACACTGGGGTACACATTTGCCATCTTAACCTATCCTGAGGTGTGGGGCAGCATGTCTTCAGTGCTGTGCTGAGCTGTGCTTGCTAGACGAAAGCTAGCATGTGTATGCCTACTGAACAACATGTCTGCACCTACGATGCTGCAGCTGTGCTGTGAGACACAGACTGGATCTTGTCAGAATAAGCACAGGCTCTCCATCTGTACCATCTCGATATTCGGAGACAAAGTAGGCAGATGTCTCAGGACAGAGAAAGGGAACTCAAGGAAGCAGGTCAGTGTCATAGAGGTTCAGGCAGGCAGAAGATCTTCCCTCTTCTTTTCTTCCAGTCTTCTCTTCTTGACCCGTTGTGCTGCAGGCAGTATGCGGACAGGAAGGCAAGTGGTGAAAGTAGATTCGAGAGATCTGGCTGCCTGGCCTTACTGCAGTCACCTTAACCTAAAATGAATATGCTCTGCGCCAGCAACTGCTACAGGATGTGGGGACACAGAATTGCCCCACCACTGAAGACCATCCCAGACTCACTCTCTAGCTGGAGATTTCCAGTCTCTCCATGGTGGGCAGCAACCAGGCTCCTTCCTCTGATGGCCTATCAAGCCAACAGCCTGCCCTAGCTGCCTGAAGGGGCCACAGATGAGCTGTGACTTCAGCATTGTAGAGTTGCTCAGAGAGTGAGGGGCGAGTGAACACCCTTTATAAACCCTCTTGTCACTGGGCAGACGAGGGTCAGGTGACCCCACTTTTCCTGCCTTTTCCTTTCCCTCCCTTTTCAGGCATGGGATGGTGACAGGGAGGTTGACCACCATCTCAGAGGGAAAAATCAAAATGGTGGACGCACAAAGAAAACTGGCACCCCTCCCCTCACAGAGCAGTTGCACCGATACAGCTGCGTGGCTGCAGTGCATCTGGGGAAGACACTCTGTTGCTGGGAGAGCTCTCGCCCATAGATAGAATAAAATTATCTCTGCAAATTGCAGAAGCTGTGTACATAGTGCTGCGCATGCAAGCACTTACGTCAGTGTAAGTTATGTAACTCGGGGTGGTTTATTCACACCCGTGAGTAACAGAAGGTATGCTGACATAGGCTGCAGCGTTGACATAGTCTTAGTTTCCATGACACATCGAGTTGTAGTATAAACATATATTCACTGAGAGTAGGATCACATCAGTATAAGTGTGAGGAGAATCAGGCTCTGCTACCTTTTGGATTTCCTTTCTTGTCGAAGCAAACTGTTTTACTTGCCATTGTAGCATGTCTGTTTGCAGATGGATAATTTAAGGCAGAGGGAGGTGAAGTGACTTACCCAAATCCACCTGACAAATCAGTGTTAATGCCAGGAATAGAATCCCATTCTATGTCTGCACTGCAATGTGGGTAAACAGATTCACACTAGCTCTGCTCAGGCTAACATGCTTACAACAGCAGGCTGGGTGTTGTTGCGTGGGTGGCAGCTCAGGCAGGCTGCCAGAGTCTAAGCCCGCCCAAGCTCAGGCATTTAGCCCAAACCCCAGCCATGCTACAATGTCCACCTTCCTATTTTAAGCATCCTAGCTTGAGTAGAACTAGTATTCGTCTGTCCAGCCAGGCTGGGAATCACATCTCCAGTATGACTCCCAGTTCCCTCCACAAAGAGTGAAATTTGTTCCTAGCACTGATGTGTTTCGTAAGGGAAGGGACTCCAGAAGACAACGTCCTCTCCTAACCATCTCAGGTACTTGCAGAGAGTAAGCAGGAATGTCTATGGGAGATGGTGGGGACCGGGGAATCTCAGAATTATGTTTCCATTTGCAGTTCCCTAACCACAATCATCGAGTGAGGTAACAAGCTTATCCCAAGCTTCTTGTGCTCCTAGAAAATACAGTTGCCTAATCTATTGATTGTGTATTAATTAATTATATTGATTATTTAGGAATTCCCCATTAGCACCCCAAGCCACCTCGAGTCCCGGACATAGCAGCCACAAGCCACACCACAGCTCATTCACAGGGCCGTGGCAGGGAGCATTTGTGGAGGTGACTTCCCTTGTATGTGACCCATGGCTTTATGTCACAATTAGTTTAATACTTTCTGGACAAAATTTGCTTCTGTGCAGAGAGTAAACCTAAGGTCTAAAAAGGAATAGTCCTGTGGCAGTTTAGAGACTAACAAACATATATAGGATCATGAGCTTTCTTGGGTAAAACCCCTACGGGTCTGTTCAACTCTACCATCACAAGTGAGCTAGTGCCAAGTCTAAATTAAAAATTAGTTCATCCTAGCTATATCACTCAGGTTTGCGAAAAATGTCCTGTCCTGTGTAGCATAGTGAAGGTCTACCTCATGTCCTGTGTAGATGTGGCTTGGTTGAAGGAAAGATTCTTCTGTCAACCTAGCTACTAATGTTCAAAGAAATGGATGAACTGCATTGATGGAAAAAAACCCTTCCATCTCTGTAGAAAACATCTAAGCTACAGCATTACAGTGGCACAGCTGTACTGCTGTGGCTGTGTTGCTGTTGGAGCTGTCGTGTAGACATACCCCATACCCTTCAGCGGTTCTTTTTCCTGGTGCTAGCCCCTTTGCACTGAATTGAGGTGGATTTCACCCTAAAATAATATTTCACCTGGATGTTGTGTTCTTCTCCTCTTTCACAAGTGTTGTCTTCAGTTTTTTGTGATTCAAGGATAATATACTTGTAATTACTGATCCCATGAATGATATGGGTGACCCAGTCCAATGATTTGGCATTTTTGGTCGTTTGTTCGGTACACGTGATTTTTAGATTCTAATATAAGAACATGGGCATTGTCACATTGGATCAGACCTGTGGTCCAGCTAGTCCTGTATCCTGTCTTTGATAGAGCCCAGTATCAGATGCTTCAGAGGAAAGAATAAGAAACCCACAATAGGAAGATGTAGGGTAATTTGTCCCAATATTAAATCTCATCCTGAACTCTAGTAGTTAGAAATCAACTTAAGCTTGGAAGCTCAAGATTTAATATCCTTTTCAAAATTCATATCCTCATTAACCATGATAACTCTCGATATTTTTTATTATCAATATAGATATTCATTTTTTTAAAAACTTGCTAAATTCTTGGCTTCAAAAGGTTCCTGTGACAATGCGTTTCAGTCTAATTATGCACTGTGTGAAAAAATATTCACCTGTCAGGTTTGAATTTGTCACTTTTTAACTGAATTTGTTTCTTGTACTTCTACCTGATGATTTTGATTACAAAATATTCATTAAAAAAGTAGATGGAGTATAAAAGCAAATTAGAAAACCTGGTTTTAGATTCAGGAGATTTTAAAGCTTTAGGTATATAAATCATAAAACTATTGTTGACAAAGGGCAAATTTTCTCCTTATATTGCCAATGCAGATGGCAGCTAGTGCCTTCATTGAAGTAACATTTTGTCTGAAAATAAAGTGGAAAGTGAAAATGTATTTCACTCTGAATATGCTGATTTTTGTGTTTCAGACTTTTTGGGCCGAACTGAAATCCGTGTGGCGGACATTAAAAAGGATCAGGGCTCAAAGGGACCAGTTACAAAGTGTCTCCTCCTGCATGAAGTCCCGACAGGAGAGATCGTAGTCCGACTAGATCTGCAATTGTTTGATGAGCCTTAGAGGGAAATACACCAATGTTTCACTTTAATCTGAGTTCACTGCAATAGGTGTCTGCAGAAGCTGTCTAGAAATCGTTATTCATGTTATATGAAACTACTGCTTGTCCTTCACGTGCAAGAGGGTTATCAAAGCAAACAGGAAAATCTCTGTGCATTGATAATCCTTGCTGAAAATTGAATCCTAGATTTGGGAACAGATCTCTGTCTCTGTGTGGAACTTCATTATAGCTTTCAGGGTTTCCGAAGTAACATAGTTGTAACTTGTGCTCCAAGTTGAAAGGTGAGCAAACCATGTAGATTGATGCACTTACTCTAGATACTGTAATGTTTAATTTAAATGAAGAAGGCGCTGATTGTACGTTTGAAGGCTTTTGGTAAATTTCCCCGTAGGAATCTTGTGCCTATAGCTCCACAAAGTGGTGTATAAACATGACATGAATGAACACTTACCAGGTAAGAAAATCTCTGATTTTCTTTAAGATTGTTATGGTGGTATTTGAAATGTTGCTGTTTTTAAATAGATTGATAGATAGATAGATTTAAACACAGAAGGTACCTTTATTGCACTCTAAAAATAAGGTTTAATTGAAACTTAAATAGTACATAGGCCTTGTGCTAACACTCTCCACAGAGGTGAATTTCACCTTAAGAGAATACCGCCATTTCCAGGGGGAGGGGGAACTGTAAAAGTTTGAACAAGAAGTGAAGGAGATAGAGGACCCTGCTGAATGTTGTACTGTACCACTTAAATACTTCTTTACTATTGCTGCTTAATTGTGTGAAAGCTGATGGATGATCAAGTCACTAGCTGTGACAAAAATCACTGCTCTAGCTCAGGAAGTGAATTTATACCCTGTAGAGTCTAGCTGGGAAAGCAATCAGTGGTGATAGGTTATGAAATTGTACTGTGCCTAAATATATTTGACATCTTGATTTTGAAATCAGGACAGTAGCACACTGTAGCTCACAAAAGGCATTAATTACAAACCAGGTTCATTACAAGTATGTTGGCTATATTAGATGTGACCAGAAAAAAATAAACCTTTGTGTGTAATTGTGCAGAGTAAGAACCCCATAGTAACAGGAGTCTTGTCATCTTGGGGCGGTGGGGCAGAGATTAACATGTAACTCCCCTCACATAGATAAGCCCTGATTCAGCAAACCTTCCCGATTCAACAAAGAACCTAACTTTTACATATGTGCTTAAGTCCCATTTACTTTAATCATATGCTCAAGTGTTTTTGTGAGTTGGTACCTCAAGGACCCCTAAGAGAGTATAGTCCATCATTGTTCCACTTTTGTTCATTACCTAGGTATCATACATAAACTGGTATTTTTGTAATGACTTTATTTCAGAATGAAGTGTCAGCCCCTTTGTTAGCATGTTAATGTTCTTGTGGAGCTTGTTGTTAGGTTTTGATGTTCTTTGCATGTCATTTTGGTACTAGTTTCCACTTTTCTTGTATAGATGGTGTTCTCTGGAGAGCACAACAAGTCATCATGATTTCCATTAGGAAATTAGGATATCTTCATAATGAATAGCTAGATACAGTATGGTAATAAGTGTAAGCTGTGCTGGGAAGTGTCTGTGTATTATAATTTCCTTTAAGACCACTGTAATGTTTCAAGAAACGGAAAAACAAAATCCTGTATGTTGGAAGGACAACGAAGTTTACATTTCATACTTTTAAAAATCTCTTTATTATTTATTTATTGATGATAGTGTAGAATTTTGTATCAGAAATGACAGACATTCTTATGTATTTTTTGAACAAAACAGAGATACACACTTTAGTTAGAAACTTCAACTGACCAAGTTTTAGAGGAAGTTTAACTTCAAGGCATGTGTTTGTTTACCACTAACTGGCTCTGAAAACACAATTAAAAGAACTTTAAGTTTCTATTTTTCAATGTTGTTAAGAAAAATGTTTCAATTAAAATCTGTAAATAGAACTAAACCCATGGTTTCCTATTTCCATATCAGTACATTTTATTAAATATAATGTATATGAAAATACACATTGTTGTGGTAGGAAAAAAGTGATAAAAATCTATTAATGGAGTAACATTAAATGTCATTGTTCTAACCTTTTTACTGCTGTCCTAATTTTACTCACCAGCTGTAAATAAGTTCAGTGTTCCAATTCATGGTTTACAAAATAGTTACACTTGCATGGTCATTTTTTAAGGTCTCTTGTCACCCAGCATGAATTCTAGTGACAAAATTGAACCATCTTGGGCACAAAGAAAAATCTAAGCTATTATTTTTATATTACCCTCTGGGAGGTGCCCAAATTCTATTGAAATTCAGTTGGAATTGGACACTTACAAGCTTCTAGGAAAATGCCAGTGCTAATCTTTAACATGACTGATCACACTTTATTTTGTTATTGTAACAGATCTGAGGGCTTGTCTGGCTAACATCACTTGTCTCAAATGATAACCTAATCTTGAGGCACAGAGATGTATGTGTCTAATCCCTATTAATTCAAATTGGAGAGCTACAAAGAGGTGAGCATGGGGGTTCCCCAAAACTTCCCTCTCCCCAGTCACAGGAAATTAATTACATAGGCTACAAGAACCTAATCCCATGGTGTCCAACACGCTAGCCATTAGTCACGTGTGGCTGTTTGGCTGGTTGAGTGTGGCTAGCTGGCTTGAACAACTATTCATTATTTCAGAATAATATGGCTAGTTTGCTATAGAAGTAGCCACTATAGTAGCTACTGCTTCAGAACTGGTTGGACACCACTGACCTAATCCCAAAGGGGATAATTCCTGTGCATCAAGGCTACAAAGTGCCCATTACTGTGCACTGAGATACTACTTTTCTTTTTCTCTCCCTGTCATGCTCTGGGGTGTAGTTCAGACTAGTGAGAGATTGTATCACTGCTTGTATTATAACCTGAGTACCCCAAAATGTTTCTGCTACTTTTGACTTGCAGCCTGGGACACATGCACACAGCCAGCATACACTTTGTCTCTGTAAGATGGACAGCCATGATTCAACCACTTTGGATCCAACAGCCCACCAACAGCTATCACAGCCATACTTTTATCTTTGCCAGACTTGCTTAAGGTTAGCAGGTGATCACAGCACATCGCCAGTCCCAAACTTCCCCAAAGGCCCATGCTCTGAAATGTTCACTCCTCTCCTGCAATATTCAGAGGCTTAATAGAGTCCACTTTTTTCCTTTAAAGAGACAATCCCAAACAATTCGCTACATTAATTGGCATTTACATTCACTTTAATTCAAACACAGCATTGCTGGTTTGGATTAATGGTTGACCAAGTTGATGAACAAAAGAAGGGTCAGATTCCAGGATGGGGTCCTGTGAACTACATGGTTTTGGTTTTGGAAAAACTTCAGGATGAGTGAAATTCCAGCCTGTACTTGGCAGAGCCTTGAAAGAAGTTGGGACTTTCATTCTCATTCACTATACACCAATTCACAGAGCGTAAAATATACCACTGAGCAGACAGTCAGCACCATTGAAGGTCCTCTGTAGCCCAAAAGAGCTATGGTGGGACTGAAGTAGTGTATAGGCCTTGTCCTGCCTTTTGGCATAGAGGCATATTTCACTGTTAGCTGATTCTATTTTATTGGTGAAATACATTTGCTTAGAAATAACATGTGGTAGTAGCTTCTTGGTAGGTGGTGTAATGCTTGTCTAGAAATCTTTTCTAAAAATAATACTGTGACATTTCAACATATTCACTACCTTCCCTGAAAAAATACTCTTGCTTTGTGGATAGCAGTAAAACATATTGAGAGGGCCCACTAGAGGCAAAACTGTATGTCTGTAGTTTGGCTTTATGTTGTAACTCAGTACTGCAAGCTAATATTACTATATATTTTAGAAATGTGCATCTGTCTGTCTGTCTGTGAATCTGTTTGTTCAAGAACTTGTACACAGTAAGAGTTAGGACCACCAAATTTGGTTTGCAGCTTCCTATTATCATAATTTAAGGCAACATCAGGGTTTGGTTATGCCAGGATAATGGGACGTGTGTGGAATTCGATTGTTTCTCATAAAATGGAGAGGGAGGAGTCTGATGGGAGGGACAGTTTATATTGCAGAATGACCACAAGGGGGCAGAGATGGAGACTGGGGCAGCTATAAACCCATAGGGCGAGTAAGGGACACGAATGGAGAAAGGGGACAGCTATTTAGTAAATATTTCAGAGAGTTTGTCTAGTAGTGTGTCTGTGTGTCTATTCCCCAGCTGGGGGACATGCACCCCTCCTCCAGCTGTGTGTGCTGGAGCCACAGTGGCTATAGACAAGTGTTTCTCACCTGGCCCCAAGCTGCTGCAGTGGGAGAGGGCTGGGGTTGTCCTTTCTCCCCGGGGCAGCGTGCTAACTGAACCTTTCATCCCCAGCCCCACCCCAGGACAATGATTTAAATGAAGAAAAACAAAACTTATTTGAGTTAACAACTCCAGGTAAATCTTTTAGTCTAGTCATAAAGGGGAGTCTCCTTCACTACTGTCTGCTGTTCACTTATAGTAAGTGCATTCATTTTAATAAGGAGAGTTGGTGTCTCCTGGCACTTCTTCAGGCTGAAGCCTGGTAATAATTGTCACTAAAAGGAAGTAACCAGACAACAGCCTTGAAAAAGATTAAAATGGTGACGTGAGCAAAGGCAGAATGTCCTAACCAATGTAATGTCAGAGAGCTCAGAATACAAGAATAAATCCTCCAAAGTGGAATCTTCTGTCACTTGAGTCTAAAAACTCAGACCCAGGACACCATAACAGATCTTCACCATTATCAACAGTGGCATGTATGCCCAGAATAATAAATAATAATAAACCACTGGTAAAGCTTGCTCCTGCAAGTTGTTCCCAGTGGGCAGACTCCTGCATCCCTTAAGCCTCACTGAATTCAGTGGGTTTCTTGAAGGATCAGGATTTCAAAGCCACCTTTCTAGGAACTCTGCAGCCTGGACTTGCATGTCTCTTGTGTTAAAAGGAGTCCCCAGTAGGGTTGCCAGGTGTCCGGCATTGACCTGGACAGTCCGGTATTTTCGCCTCCTGTCCGGTAAAAAATTTCAGACACCTAAAATGTCTGGTATTTTCTGATATTTTTCCCGGCCAGGGGGTGAAAATACCGGACAGTCCGGATCAATACCAGACACCTGGCAACCCTAAGCAACCGGGCCTAAGCCGCCCGCTTCTCTCCCCCCCCTTACCTAGTTCTGCAGGGGAGCTGTCTGGTCTGGAGCAGGGAGAGAAGGCAGAGAAGATGGCCGCCGTAGCGTTGCAAACAGCTGCCTCTCAGAAAGTCATACCTAGGGCAAACCAAGCATGCTCAGTAAGAGCTGCTGTTACTGTTGCCCTCACTCTGCCACGACACCTGTTAAGAGAGGCAGAAGCCAGCCCCTGTTCTTAAAGAGGCCATGCTGGGTTTTTTTTATTTCTTTATTTTTTTTGTCAACAACTTTGGTTTCCCTCCCTTTTTTTTTTCAACACAATTTTTTCCCGGTGTTTTTTTTTGGGGGGAGGGAAGAGGGGTGTTCAGTATTTTTGGTTAAACCATCTGGAAACCCTAGTCCCCTGGAATGTAAGGCATTCTTTCACTGATTCTTTGGACATAAAAATACTGCTCTAGGGCTCTTGGCTTTCCTGGCATAAGTCTGACAATTACTACTGAGCACCCGAGACTCTCATAAATATCTTTTTGGGCCCAGACCATATCTACAGAAAGAACTGGATCTTTCCACCAGCATTAATGTGCCAAATAGCTGTTTCTCACAAGACTGACTTCCCCAACCTGTAGTTGTATTGCTTGTCTGACTGCAATGTCACTAAAACCATTCTCCTGTTTATACTGGTAACAGCAAGGAGGATAATTATTCCTCTCTGAAAATTCATCCTCATTTCAGGCCTGATTCGTTTCCCGTTGAATTCAGTAGAAAAGCTCTCGCTGACTGCAGTGAAAATTGGATTAGGCCTGTAATGTAACTCTGGGTACAAACATAGTCATCTCATATTCAGAGCATAGTAGTGAATTTGCCTAAACCACTCCTTTCCTGCTTGTATTTTGTTGGATGTAGGGTGTCATTAAGGCCAAGGGAGGTTTAGCTGCCTTCCTGGGTTCCAGGAGGATGCTGAGGGTACAGCTATGCTGTGAAAAACAAAAACAAAACTTGTGGCAGTGAATCTCAGAGCCTGGGTCTACCGACTCAAGCTCACAGAGCTTGTGCTACAGAGCTAAAATAGCAGGGTAAGCATTCGGGTGTAGGCTGGAGCCTAGGTTCTGAGACCCTCCCTCTCGCTGAACTTCAGAGCCTAGGTTTCAGCCCAGGCCTAAATGACTTCACTATTATTTTTAGCCCCATAGCATGAGCCTGAGTCAGATGACCATGGCTCTGAGACTTGCTGCTGCAGGTCTTAGCAGTGTAGATGTAGCCTTAGCACACAGCAAGGTGCTTGACAGCAGATGGCTCACTTCTAGGCCAGGGATAATCCATTATTTTTGTCAAGATCCAAGTTGCTTGGTCGAGGTATAATCAAGGTCCAAAGAAATGTTTTTCACACCACAATAACAATATGGCAGTTCAGAGATTTCAGGGTCCATTCAAAAGCGTCTGGTGGCCCAGATTTGGTCTGCCTATTGACTACCTGTGTTTTAGGCTGTCCTCTGCAGCAGGCTCCAAAATAGCCAATTCAAGATGTGGGAATGTTTAGCTTCTGACATCGTGCACATCTATTGCCTATATTTCTCCACCTCAGTGCAGTGTGCTTTCTTCCCGTTAGAGCACTTGGCTATCCCAGGTCTCTTGTCCCTTAAACACAAACCTATGGAAAGCAGTCTCCACTTGATTTGATCTACACAGAGGTGCTATTCAAACTACCATTGATGTATTTATGTATCACTACCTTAGGGTCTACTTTCTAGGCTTCTTATTAGAAGTGTATTAACAGCCCTGCCATTTACAATGACAGCTCTCTGGCTCTGATTCAACAAAGCATTTAAGCAGATGCTTAATTTAACTAGAGAAGTAATCCCATCATTAGTCATCCAAGCACTAAGCACAAGCTAAAGTGAACTTTGCTGAACAGAGACAGACTTAATCATGTGCTAGAGTACTTTGCTGATTTGGGGCCTAAATTATACAGTCCATTCAAGTTATCTGACCCCAAGAGAGAGGGAAGGTTACAAAATATAGGCCATTCATGGAACAGAAAGTCAGGCTTCTGCTGATTTGGAATCAGACCATTTCATATGGCTGCAGTTTTGAGGTCAGGTTTCTCCCTTTTTAAAAACGGATATTCTTTTGATTTGTAAACACTGAATGCTAAAGAATTTTGTTTACAGCGTGACTCACAATTTAAATCTTGATCTTCAGCAACACATTTAAAAATAATGAAACGCACAATTATACAAGTTGATTCAGGACTCAGAAGTACTCTATATTTTCCAAGTATAATGATGGTGTAATGCCAGACTGTTTGCTCCAAAAGGTGGCGTAGCATTTGTGACCTAATTTAGGCACCTTGGATTAGACAAATTGTTGTACTGATAGTATGCCAAATGACTAGAAAGCTGTTGCTAGATTTACTTATATATTTTCTCCACATAAGTTTTTATGATGGACTGTTTTTTAATGTTCTTTTTTTTTACTCATTTTTATCCTGAAAAAGACTTTTTGTTACTGGCGAATAGCATCAGGGGAAAATAATCATTGTGGTAAATACAACTTTTGTAAAGTTAAATACATTTTGAAAATGGGAGGTAACAAATATGGACTTTTCCAGCATCACTAGTCATTCTCATACTGCAGTGTGTACCACTGTGGAATTTCAATCTGTTAATCTACCCAAAACCTTTGAAACACAAAGAAGTTGGTAATCAGGACAAAATTACCTTAGCTTCGAGAGATTTTCTCTCTGTAAGTATTCCACATGAAATGTGCTTTTTTTCCACAGGTGTTCATGCACACAGCTATTTCAATGTATATATAACCATAAACCTGTATATGTTGTGACTATACATGTACACAGTATAAAAACATGGCTATGTTGTCAAATACTGCCTAAAGTGTTAATTGGTTTTGAGAAATTATTGTTCTGTATATACATGTGACCTAATTTAAATGTATAAAAAGGTGTCAGAAATATGTTAATCTAGCATAGTTGCTTGACTTAGTAATGAGGTTTTGTTAAGACTGCAACTTAATTCCTGGCACTTTATTTAAGCTATAAAATGTGTATTTTGCATTAAATTCTAGGGTCTCAAAACATCAAGCAAGTAAAAGGAAATTGTTACTTGAGCAGTAGTCTGATGATACTAACAGACAGCAGATACTGAATGTTGTAATAGGCACAGATGAGAATGAAAGTGAAGAAATATAGTCAAAGCCTAAGAAAACAGGTTGGACATTAAAGGGTTCTTTTCTCCAGAGATTTGTTGTCAGTCTACTAGATAGTTTAAAGGATTTGAGTTGCATCCCTAGCTCCACTAAAATCTGATCCTTTCACTTCTTAAATTGTCCAGGAAATTGGTGACACACATCCTTAGCATTACCACCACTTTTTTTTGGGGGGGGTAGCATTTTGATCACAGGCTTATTGCAAACTTCCCCAAAAACAGCCAATGCAGCTGGGTTTTTTAATCTGCTGTTCATTTGCTTTCACTTCAGTTATTTTACTGCTGGTGAAAGATGTTTAATCAATGTATTTTAATCCTTCCATATGCCCAGTCTATGTTTTTTGCTGCTACTTTGGACTTTGCTAGCAGGTGAGTTGGTACACAGCAAGCTGGGTGTAAAACTACAGTGCACTAGCATGATTCGCACCAACTGGCCAGACTGTGCTAGTGCACAGTACAGTTTCCTAGTGTGCTCTGACTCCTCTTTTAGTCTCTTTCCTTTTTGTAGCATCGCAGGTCTCCTTCAACTGGAGCAGAAGGAAATGATCCCGTAGTTGGGACCATCCTTCCAAAGGATGTTGGGGTATCCTCTCACACTGAGGATACATCTCCAGGGGAGGGAACTCCAGTCGTTAGGAAAAGGCAGGTGTTAGTAATGGGGGATTCAATCATTAGAAACATAGATAGCTGGGTTTGCGATGACCAGGAGAACCGTATGGTGATTTGCCTGCCTGGTGCGAAGACTGCAGATCTCTCGAGACATCTAGATAAACTTATGTGTAGTGCTGGGGAGGAGCCGGTGGTCGTGGTACATATAGGTACCAATGACATAGGAAAGGGCAGGAGAGAGGTTCTGGAGGCCAAATTTAGGCTGCTAGGAAAGAGATTGAAATCCAGAACCCCTATGGTAGCGTTATCTGAAATGCTTCTAGTTCCACGCGCAGAACCGGGTAGGCAGGCAGAGCTTCAGAGTCTCAATGCGTGGATGAGACAATGATGTAGAGGGGAGGGATTTAGATTCATTAGGAACTAGGGAAACTTTTGGGACAGAGGGAGCCTATACAGGAAGAATGGGCTCCACCTAAATCAAAATGGAACCAGACTGCTGGCACTTAACATTAAAAAGGTTGTAGAGCAGTTTTTAAACCAAGGGCTGAGGGAAAGCCAACAGGTGTGGATTGGACAGAGACTTCTGTTAGGGGAGGTTCTATTAATAGATATGCCCTATGTTCCAGTCAGGAGGAGAGGATGGAAGTATGGGTCGAATTAGATGAGACACAATCAAATGAAAAAGAGTCTAACAGATCAGGAAATGGCAGACAGATAAATAGTGACAAATTATTCAAGTGTTTATACACAAATGCTAGTAGTTTAAATAGTAAAATGGGTGAACTAGAGTGCCTAGTTTTAAAGGAAGATAATATAATAGGCATCACAGAAACTCGGTGGAATGAGGACAATCAATGGAACACAGTCATACCAGGGTACAAAATCTATCAGAAGGACAGAACAGGTCGTGCTGGTGGGGTAACAGCACTATACGTGAAAGAAAATGTAGAATCAAATGAAGTAAAAATCTTAAATGAGCCAAAATGTTCCATAGAATCTCTATAGATAGTAATTCCATGCTCCAATAATAAGAATATAGCAGTAGGGATATATTATCGACCACCGGATCAGGACAGTGATAGTGACTATGAAATGCTAAGGGAGATTAGAGAGGCTATCAAATTAAAAAACTCAATAACAGTGGGGGATTTCAACTATCCCCATATTGACTGGGTACATGTCACCTCAGGATGGGATGCAGAGAAAAAAATTTCTTGATACCTTAAATGACTGCTTCTTGGAGCAGCTGGTTCTGGAACCCACAAGGGGAGAAGCCATTCTTGATTTAGTTGTAAGTGGAGCGCAGGATCAGGTTCATCTTGGAAATAGTGACCATAATATAACAAAATTTAACATCCCGGTGGTGGGAAAAACACCTCAGCAGCCTAACACTGTGGCATTTAATTTCAGAAAGGGGAACTACACACAAAAATGAGGAAATTAGTTAAACAGAAATTAAAAGGTACAGTGACAAAAGTAAAATCTGCAAACTGCATGGAAACTTTTCAAAAAGACACCATAATAGAGGCCCAACTTAAATGTATACCCCAAATTAAAAAACATAGCAAGAGAACCAAAGAAGTGCCACTATGGCCTAACAACCAGGTAAAAGAAGCAGTGACAGATAAAAAGATACCTTTAAAAAAGGGGAAGTCAAATCCTAGTGAGGAAAATAGAAAGGACCATACGCTTTGTCAAATTAAGTGTAAAAATATAATAAGAAAAGCCAAAAAGGAGTTTGAAGAACAGCTAGCCAAAAACTCAAAAAGGAATAGTAAAAATTTTTTAAGTACATCAGAAGCAGGAAGCCTGCTAAACAACTAGTGGGGCCCTTGGACAATTGAGATGTTCAAGGAGCACTCAAAGATGATAAAGTCATAGCGGACAAGTTAAATTAATTCTTTGCTTCAGTCTTCATGGCTGAGGATATTGGGGAAGATTCCCAAACCTGAGCCATTCTTTTTAGGTGACAAATACGAGGAATTGTCCCAGATTGAGGTGTCATTAGAGAAGGTTTTGGGACAAATTGATACACTTAACAGTAACTAGTCACCGGGACCAGATGGCATTCATCCAAGAGTTCTGAAAAGAACTCAAATGGGAAATTGCGGAACTATTAAGTGTGGTTTGTAACCTATCCTTTAAATCGGCTTCCGTACCTAATGATTGGAAGATAGATAACATGACACCAATATTTAAAAAGGGCTCTAGAGGTGATCTTGGCAATTATAGACCAGTAAGTCTAATGTCAGTACCAGGCAAATTAGTTGAAACTACAGTGAAGAATAAAATTGTCAGACACAGGGATGAATATAATTTGTTGGGGGAAAGTCAACATGGTTTCTGTAATGGGAAATCATGCCTTACTAATCTACTAGATTTCGAGGGGGTCAACAAATATGTGGACAAGGGGGATCCAGTTAATATAGTATACTTAGATTTCCAAAAAGCCTTCGACAAGGTCCCTCACCAAAGGCTCTTAAGTAAAGTAAGTTGTCATGGGATAAGAGGCTAGAACTTTAACAGGGTTAAAAAAAGAGCTAGATTGATTCATGGAGATTAGGTCCATCAATGGCTATTAGCCAGGATGGGTAGGAATGGTAGCCCCAGACTCTGTTTCTCTGGAGGTGGGTGACAGGGGAAGGATCACGTGAGGATTACCTGTTGTGATCCCTCCCTCTGGGGCATCTGCTATTGGCCACTGTCGGGAGATAGGATACTGGGCTAGATGGACCTTTGGTCTGACCCAGTATGGATGTTCTTATGATTGCACATCGTCAGTTCAGCTGTGGTCATCCAGGCAGGACTCACTGGGTGCTATAGCTAGTTTTCCACCATAAATACAGATTTGTTTCCAGACTCAGGTGTAGGTGGTGGTGTTTTCACAACAGCCCCGCAGCATTCTCTTTTTATGGTGCACAGAGTACTACCAATTAAATTTACTCCTGTGCTGAAGCCCACCACAAGGCTTATGCACCACTTATATAAAGTTACAGTGGGGCATAAGCCTGTGCTGACCTTCTCCATATGGATGCATCCCTAAATAACTACATGCCAACCCTCTTTTGCCTTGAAAAAGTGCATTTTTATATGAGGCCAGCTTACTAGCAGGAAGATAGGTTTTAGCTGAATGTGAGGTAATGTGCTGATATTTTCCTACCATTGATGATATTTAAATCTCATGATAGTTTTCTATTATTTTGGCCTGTAACAAATAGAACTACAGTAGAAAATAAACAATAGTACATCTGTGGTGTTAAAAGGTCTTCCCCAACTGGGCTTACAGTTCAGAGGTTTAGATGCTCTTTTCTAAAATTAATAGATTCTGTAGACTACCTGAGTAGTGGTGGTAGGTTGTTGAAAAAGGTAATCCATTGTGTTTTTCAATGTTAATGCATAAAAGGGGAAATGCCCTCTTACTTGTTGGTGCACTTGTTGTTGCCAAATAATGGTATTGCTTAGTTTCCTTTAAAAAAGGAAGTATTGTATGGTATACTTGTGATATGTTTGTCTCAGATCCAGATCAACAGGGGAAAAAGTTAATTTTCTTTTCTCAGGAAATACATTTGTATGGCTAATTTAGATATGTCCTTCACTATCCATTCCAAGTCATTTTTTCAACTGGTCATCACAGGTTATATTCCATAATATAAAGGAACAGTAGTGTCTCTCTCAAACATGCTTAAGTATTTTTGAACCTGCTGTTTCCTTTGCTTCACTTGATTAAATTATTCTATTTATGAACTAGGTCCAAGAAAGGAGTTCTTTAAAAAAGTATTCCTTTTCTACAAGTTACATCCGCTTCCTCTGGTGTATTCAATAAAATTAACACTGCAAATAAGATTCTATTCTTGACACATTAAACTGTAGTAGTGTAAGTGAAATTATGCAGAAATAAACCTAATTTTTTTTTACAATGAATTGTCATGTCACATTTATATTAAAGCTTGACTCTCATACTTTTAGAGATTTACATCATAGTAATATGTCAGGAAATATAATTTTTTATTCAGGTTTGGCACAAAGAGCATACTTAGTTCAAGGCTTTCTTATCTTTATAAATACAAAGTGTAGCAGAACTGAAGAACTTAGTTTGTCCTCATTTTATAGATGTGGAAATAGATAGCAGTTGCAAGTTCAAGTCACACTAACAGTGGCAGTGCTCATAGGATCCTCTGTTTACTCCTAAATTACAGGGATGGGATCCTGATAGCACATGAATTCAGATGGAGGAGTTGGTGTGCTGCTGTAGTCCATGATAGGGTCCCCCCTTTTCCTGTAAGAGTGGGGCCTTACTTTATTCTAAGAAATGGATGTCAGTGGCACTCACTGCAGGGACAAAGTCTGCCACAGCCTGAAGTTGTGTTTTCTCCTTTTCTGGGGATGCTGATCATCCTTCCATTAGGACAGGGGTGGGCAAAAGGGCCTCCATGGGCAGATCCAGATCCAGCCCACAGAGGCCCTGCTGCTCCCCCACCTCCCCAGCCTTAATTGGCCTGGGGGAGCATGCCAAACCTCCTCCCACCCTGCCAGGATGCTTTGCAGTACTGGGCATGTGGGGGGGGGGGGAGAAGGGGAAGAGTGGAGGAGGCTCCTCCACCCCCCAGGCCAATCAGGGTCTGGGGGCAGTGGAGCTACATGGAGCTTCCTTCGCCCTGCCCCAGCACTTCAAAGTGCCACATACTCCTCGCAGGGTGGGAGGAGGCTTCCCGTGCTCCCTGCCCCCAGGCACTGATTGGCCTGGGGTGGGGGAGCATGGGAAGCCTCTTCCAGGGCATGGGTGACATGGGGAAGGGGGGGGGAGAGAAAGGGGCTCCCTCATCAACTGACCAATCACGGTCTGGGGGTGGGGTGGCCTGGAGCTACTTCAAAATTTTTTGAAGTGGGCCCCAGGGGAAAAATTATTGCCCACCCCTGCACTAGAAGAACTCTTGCTACTCAAGAAATGTAGCAGTTTAAGCAGTACGTGTAGTCTGATTTGTTGGGGAAGGGTGTGCAGCTTCCAACAGAGCTCAAGCCTCTTCTTCCACCCACTCAAAATATTGCTAAGCCATCTAATTTCCATTTGTCCTTTTATTTAAAAAGGAAAAAAGAGCAGATGTGGTTGATCGTAGAACAGGCTGCAGTAAGAGTTAACATCTGCAAATAGCATTGCCATGTCCATGTCTTCTCTCAGCAGCATCAGTCAAGGGCACTCAATATTAGGTTTCTTACAACTGAGGCTATGTCTACACTGCAGTTAATTTTCGGAAAAAGGTATTGCGAACCACAATTTGCATACCTTTTTCCGATTATTTTTCGGAAGAGTCTTTTCCATCTACATGGGGCCAAATGTGGGAACAAAACCTCTTTCGGAAGAGTCCTTATTCCTCATAAAATGGAGGAATACAGGTCTTCTGAAAGCACGCCTGCTTTTTCAGAAACTGATCTGAAAAAGCAGATACTCTTGCCATGTCCAGGGAATGTTTTTCCCAGATACCTCCAATATCCCAGAAAAACTCTGTAGTGCAGACATAGCCTGAGGTAAGTACATTTAAAATTTGTTTTCAGAACTAGTCTAGGTTACCTAAATAAAAAAAATAGCTGTGGATTTTTGGAAGGTAAACCTATTTTTTTTAAAAAAGCCTGAAAGCTGAGAATTAGTATCCAGATAGCTACTTGTAAGGCTTCATTGTAACAAAAAAGTATCTACTTTTAATAGGTTGATTTTGAAGATTTAAGGAATACTTTTAAGTGGAAAGTGTCAGTAAATGTAGCAACTGAGATCTTTAGGTAATTGTTCAATCAGTAGTTTGGACTAGATATAAAGAGTATGGTATGTGGATGACTTGGCTGAAACATGTCTATTTATATATACTTGGCTGTTGTGACTGTCATTGGTAACAGGGGCCCTTGTTTCACATTCCATCAGCTTCAGGACAGAATCATATCCTGTTTTCAACTAATGGCAGTTTAAGCATTACACTGTTCCAGTCTGAAAATAGACTTATTTGTACAACAGTAAATTTAATCTTTTGGCATTTATAGAGCCTTTATCCCTGTACTGCCCTATCCGAACACCGTTTCTGGATTAAAAGACAGGAATAACAAATGCGGTGCAACCCTCAACAGTTTGAGTCAACTTTTACAGAAAAAAATCCTATGTTGCCTTCAGAATTACACAGCTATATTCAGGTCAAGCCCATTTTCCAAACCAAGAGTTACAAGGTGGCTCAACAGAGCTCTGTAACTGAAGCTCTTTACAGACTAACTCGAGAGATTGCTGTCTTTAAGGCTGCACTTCACTGTTAATCACTCTATACTAAATAAGCAAACACTACGGCCTATTGAAGGAAAAATATTTTATTGTTTCCATAGATTGACATGTTCACTGTGTAAAACAGTTGGATAAGATGTTAAGCAGTATCTTTCATGATTCTGGTCAGTTTCTGAATCTTGGCTTTTGTTGACATATCAACATATTTATCCCCAATGCTGACAATCATTCCACCTAGGATTGAAGGATCAGTCTAGGAAGAAGGAAAAGTTAAACACATCTAATTACAATTCCAATGACCAATATTCAACTGTATCTTTTCTATGCAAGAAAGAAAAAAAGAGATTTGTCCAACAGGAATCTTATGCGTAAAAGTTACTGTGATTGATGCAAGTTTAGCAGTTACTAAAATGCCACTGCATTTATAATAAAAAGCAGTTTAATGTACATTTACTTTCACTAGACCAAGTGAGACTAAAATGCATAAGATATATTTACAATAGATCTTTCAATGAAATCTGTAGCTCAGATATGCCTGAGAGAAACTGCTTCACTTTATGGAATTTATCCACAGGTCCTTACCCTGGTCTCCAGTTTTAAGACTTCTCCTTTAGCCAAGAAGCCACCCAAAGCTGTTTTTAATTCAGTGAGGCTGGCCTGATCCAAGGGCTGGAAAAATATAGAAAATGAAGAGCTGTATTTAAATATTAAATGTACTAAATGCCTTAATTTCCTGTTCCCAAATGTAATACCAAAGGTAGAGATGGGTCTAAAGGAAGAAAAAGCAATGTGTGATGCTTTTGGGTAATAACAGTTAAGAAGGGAGAGCAGAGAAAGTAGAATTTGTTTGGCATATCTTGGACCAATTAAGTTTTAGTTCTACTTAATTACATGAATAGACATTATGCCACCAGGAATACATCACAAGCAATAATTTGGTAACATCTTACTAAAGAAAATGGCAGGAGTGCATGGATGCAAACATGTACTAAAGATAGGAAAGATGATTAAATGGTTTTATTACTGAACTGGGACTCCACTCTGATTGCAATTCTCAACTTGGCCACAGGCTTCCTGTATGACCTTGGGCAATTACCTCAGTTACCCATTTACAAAATGGAGATGATACTTTCCTACCTCTCAGAAAAAGATGTAGTCAGGAAGTTCTGAAAAGCATTCAATTACTGTGGAGATAGGACCCACACTTAGAATCAGAACAGATTTTGCAGAGAAGTAGCACTTACAGATTCTAGCCGTTTTGCTGGTATGTTATTGAAAAAACAAACTGTGACAGGGGTGTCTTTAAAAGCCATAACACAGCAGGTATGAACACAAGAGTGTTATTTTTGCCATAAGCTTAAGACCATAGAGAGAACTTGTTAACCAAAACACATATGCAAGCATTTTCACATGTCCTGTAAGTGGCTAACTAAGCTGTTCTTTCAGCTCACATCAATGCTTTTGTCTGAAGTTGCAGATGCAGAGAGCTGTGCGCTTTGTAATCACAAAACGGAAATGCTGAATTATTTAAGCTTTGCAAGGCAGTTAATTATAACTCAGTCCTAGGTTTTCAGGCTTACTAGGAAACAAAACCATAGGTATTTAGTTTCTGCCCACTAAACAAGCTAGTGACCTGCAGGTAAAAATGCAAGATCCACTGGCTCTGACCTGTGCCTCATGCTTCCACTTCAGACACACCAAGAACAAAAAGAGCAGGTTTGCCTACTACTCAAGAAATTCCTCCTGTGGTTTTGCTCAATCATTTGTCCCCCATACTGCCCTCGCTAATTATATAATTGTTGAAAAACAATTTAAGTCAACTAAGAAAAAAGTGTGCAACAGTTTTGTTTTCTGTTCAATGGTTAGTGTGTAAGTAACTTTCATTCAGGTATAGTGAACATGCAGTGCTGTTCATTTCTCAAGCATAAGCAAGCTCAACCTATTCAGGTTGCCTAGAAAGAAAAAAAATGCAGTCACTACTACTAAAGCCAATCCTGCAGTTTTTATATGTCTCTAGCTTACGTTAGCAGTGGTGATCGAGCAGAGCACTTCTCCACGGTACGCACTCATGATCTTTCCAAAAGCAGAAATTACATCTGGAGTCCGTTGCAAGCGACCATTTTCAGCCAGCAATTCTGGAAAAAGACATTTCAATGTTGAAAACAAGTTACACATGAAAAATATATTCAATACAAACTAATTTAAAAATACAATAGAACCAACCACAGAATACACCAAAATGCTTCAATAGTTTCGTTTTACATACATGCTTAAATGAAGACAATGCAAGTAGATTTGGTCATGAAAAATAGCATTTGCTAGTATAATGACTACTTACTCATAAAGTTGATTGTGATGGGAGATAATTTCTCTTTTACTAAAACATCATTTACAGTTTTTTGTTTAATTACACTCTTTATATGAGGATTCAGGACAACACTAGACAATTTGGGGTCCTTCAGAAGTGTCTAAAAAGATAAAAATACAGATAACATGATAACCAACAGAAAATTGTGTACACATTTTTACACACACACTTAGATTAACTAAATGAAGAGGAATACAAAGTTTCAAAACAGAGTAAAAACATACAGTTCTAATAATAAGCTTCTTATACATCTAGTTCTCAGTAAGTTAGGAAAGATATATAAGGAGAAAATCCCCCATGCCCAAAGAAAAGAATATGATGCAAAAATCTCAGGGCAGGTCTACATTACAGAATTACTGCAATATAATTACATTGCTCAGAGGTGTGAATAATCCTTACCCCCAGAGAAACATTATACTGACTTAAGCACCTGTGTAGTCACATTATGTTGACAAGAAAGATTCTACCACCAACATAGCTACCATCTCTCAGAGGTAGATTAAGTATGCTGATTGGAAAGCAATCTTCCATCAGCACAGTGTTTTCATTAAAACACTACAATGGTACAGCTGCAGCCTTTTTAGTGTAGGCCCGCCCCCGCCAACAGCAAATACGAAAACAAGTGCAGACAACAGGACTGAACTGCAGAATGCATTGAAATGTACTCTAGCTTCCTTGTATGGACATTGCTGGAACAAGTTTAAAAGGTATCAAGTTTGTATTAAAATAATCTACTTTCAAACAAGGCTATTTACATTTTTTTTTTAAGGTAAGGGTCAGTACTGAGAACTAGCACAAGAGAGCAACAGCAGTGATGTTTTTAAATTTGCAATGTTTAAGATTTGCTACAGACTGAGAAATTCCTTCTCCATAACTGAACAGGGGGAAAAGTACAAGAACAAACATTTCCACAACATTTAATTTATAGCTTAAAATTGAGAAGTAACTGTACAAGGCCTACTTACCGATACTCGACTAAGCTCTTTCTCTACCTGGTCCAATTTCTTCTGCTTAGAAGCAGCGGAGTAGAGAGCAGTAGCATAGCGACCCTCCATTCCATAAACCTGGATTGGAGGCTTTTAAAAAAAAAAAACAAACAAAAAAACACTGAAGTCAAATTAGTAACTCCTAATGTCTGAGAAAGCTATTCTCTCAAAGTAGGCTTATCAGGAGATGAACAACTTTTCGAGGGTGTGGGGGGGAGAGAGAAGAGGAAGAAACTCCTACTCTTAAAGGTTTTGCCCTACCACAAGTGAAAAACTAAGATTTTTTTTTTAAACACATTCATGGGATAGATGATATGAATGGCTTAACTCCCTGTGATAGTTGGATGAAATGAAACAAAAAGCCACAAAGGACTATACTCACTTTCTGGGGTTAGGCCCTCTGGCTCCACTGACTCCTGGAACCATACTCCAGAGCCTTCAACATACTTATATTTCTCCTGAGCTGCCACATGGAGGGCTCCACTTGCATTGGAGCCCTCCTGTCGAGAACTCCCTACCAAGAGGGAGCAATACCACCCCAATCTCTAGACTACAGTTAGGATGTTAAATTGTGGTCATTGAGTTAATCTTAGAGTTGATACAATTTGTATCAACTATATGATTAGTCGATAGGACCACTCTGCAGAGCCACAATGGGATAACTCCAGGAGCCACCCATGCTGCGACTCTGCATTTTAAATGTAGTAAGAGCCCCCAGGGTCTTACATTTAAAATGAAGAGGCACAGCATCCATGCACACTGGGACTACTTGGTCCCAGACAGGAGCCCCCATATTCCTTCCCACCCTCCACTGCCTCTGATTTGGGGGGAGGGAGGAAGAGAGAAGATGTGAGACAATACCCCGGAGACAGTGTTGGGGGGAATCAACTTTTAAGTTGGTTCCCCCTTGCACTAGCTCATATTCCAAGGGGGAGGGGCGCACCGCAGGGAGCACGGGGCAAGTGGGGGCTCAAGCAGTTCCCACTCGCCCCATGATCCCACTGTGGCGCTTCAGCCTTTGAAATGTAGCAAGAGCCCAGCAGAGTTGAAACGCTGCAGTGGGAATCGCCATGAGCGGGGACCGCTTCAGTTCCTGCTAGCACCGTTTCCCCGCTGTACCTCTGCTTCCCCTGCCCCCCCCTGGAGACAGCACTGGGGGCAACTGGCTTTTAAGCCAGCTTCCCCCAGCTCCACCTCCACCTGCTGTCTCTGATTGGGGGGGGGGGGGGGAAGAGAGAGAGGGGAAGGTAGTGACTAATCGAGTCATTACTTGACTATCCAATGAGCTCCAGTGAGTCTCAGTCACTAGCGTAAAACAGAAAGGCCCATATCAATACAGCACAGGCAGTTCTCAGAGCCCTCAAACTTAGAAAGTCTCAGCACCATGCAAACAGGTGGCTCAGGCTGCTCTTTGTCCCTATCATATATTACCTTCCTAGCAGCCCTTCTTCCATCCTTTGATTCTGGGTCCTTTATTAATATTACGCTGGTCACCCAAAGTTACTAATCACTTGAAAATCTTGACCCCAGTAAATACACTATTTAACTCAGTTTTCTGAATGGCTCTTTGGTATAATCATCAAGCTTAACTTCACACAGTTAAAACAGTTTCATTTCATTAGAATGCTAAAAGGACTGCAGCAGAGTGTTCACTCAAATCACTTTAAACAGGAAGCCCTGGTAAAAGGAATTCCTTTTTTTGATAGAAAGCATTTCTGCTGCTGCTACACTGGAAGCTACAGAGATGCAGAAAATCCCTCCTAGTACTCAACAGACAGTACAGGGTTAGGAGGCATGTACTGAAAATAAGGTTCTGTTGTCATACCCCTTGACAGAGTACAGAGTAGGTGAGATACCCAAACTGTCGACTGGAATGAAAGGAACAAAAAGGAAGAGTCAAAAGCTGGCAGCGCTATGATACTTCATTCTTCCACATCTCAGAATTACAAGAGAAACTCAACCAAAAATAACCAGCTTGAGCATAAGGCTGCGTTAACATAACTTAGAGGCAGCTCAGTTAAGCAGCGTTGCTATTCCAGGACACAAACAAGCACTCCAGGGGTTTAAGTCTGTTCCACGCCAGGCGCCTCCGTTGAAGTCGGTGGAGCCTTTCAGGAACAGGGGGCACAGACGCTCTTGGAAGTCCCACTAGGTGCACACAGTGGCACTTGCCTATCCCCAACCAACAGCGCTGCCGCACTCGCGCCCTGGGGCAGCGAAGCTAGCTAAGGGCGGGGCGACTGAAGCGAGCGGACGCACCTTGACCAGCGGCGCGGCGGGCCGGGCGAGGGCGGTGCTGAAGAAGCGCAGCTGGAGGAGGGCGAGACGGAAAACTCGAGTTAGGCGACTCCGGAGGGAAAAACCCGAGGCCCGGCGCGTGCGTCCCGGGGCTTCGCGCCCGCGCTTGGGCCACGCGCCACCCCCCGGGGGCCGCTTGGCGAGCCCGAGCGAACCCGCCTCCCCCACGTCCCGGCGAACCCAGGCCTGGCTCGCGGGAGGAAGGGGCGACAACGGCCGCCGAGGAACCGTTGGACTCGGGGGGGGCAGACCCGGTTCCTCCTCGCGAGCCCGGATGCGGGGGTGGTGCTGCCGCCGGTCACCTTCCCCGGGAGCCCCGCGGCCGCCGCCATCGTCTCCTGCTGCTGTAGGTCAAAGCGGGCCCCTCCTTCGGTAGCGGCCGGGACGCATGCGCACACTCCGCTGCGGGGCACGCTGAGAGAGTGCGTCTTGCGGCCCCGCTCACTCCTGGGAATTGTAGTTTACCAGCGGGAGGCGCGGAGAACGTGACGTAGGCCGCTAGGCGGAAAGAGCCCACGCTGCGGGGATACGAGCGGGGTACGGAAGCTCCGAGACGTTCCCACACTATCTACGTCAGGCGTAGAAAGAATGTGGTGCGGCTTGGGTTCGACTGAGCATGCGCAGCAACAGATCCCGAAACCTCTACCCTTGCCCCGCCCTTACTTGGAGTCGGGTTCTGGCGCCTGCGCTGTACAGCAGAGGGCGGGGCATGCGGAGGAGCGAAGCGGTGGGAGGGGGAGGGGGAGTTACGCCCGTGGGCAGGCGCTACGGGAGGGGGCGCAGGGTCTCAGCGCTCTTAAAGGCGCCGGGCCCCGCTGGCTAGCCATTGGCCCTGCCCTGCGTCCCCTTTCAGCCCTGCTGTGCCCGTGCGCGTCACTTCTGCAGGAAGGTAAATTGCTGCCCCGCTGCCTCCCCTGCTCGCAATCGCTTGGCTGTGCGGCTGTGCGCCTTTGCCTCGCTCTGCCTGCCTGCCTGCCAGCTGCGCTGCGTGCTGCCCTCAGCGCGGCCACGCCGGCTGCTGCTGCTGCCTCGGCGCCGCTCCTTGCGCTACACCCCTTCCCCATCGCCCCCGTCCTGCCCCTGCGCCGCCCGGCCCCTCCTCTGAGCACGGCCCGCCCCTGCAAGCTGCTACCGGTAGCACAGGCTTACAAGAGAGCGGCTCTCTGCGAAGCACCGGCGGCTACTACTAAGCGCCCATTCTTTTTTTTTTCCCCGTGGATGCTCCGGGTGCAACTGCAGAGTGGATGCCTATGCGAATAATAAATATTCATTGAAAGTACTTACAGGTAAATAGTTGCTAGTGGCTTTAGCAATGACAGCCGTGTTTCTAGAATAGCGTTCCTATATATTTTACTGTGATTTTTATTTTGGAATATTTACTTTTAAGTTCTTATTTTTATAGCACAGGTTTATTCTGATGGATCATTGTAGCTTCCAGTCTGATAGATTGCCCAGCCTGGTGTCAAACTTTGTTTTCATTTGATCCATCAATGGGAATTGCCTTTTGCAACTACTATTTTGCCTCTATCTCTCCAGCCCTCAATGCTTTTTTGCATATCATTTCTTGTGTGTAAAACTTAATTCTCAAATAGTATACTGTCTCTTATTGACTATCATATTAAATCCATCTCAAAGGCAAAAACCTATTTTAATTTTTGCTGAACAAAAGGTTGACTTTACCTGGTTAAACTAATTCTCCTAGCCTAATATCTTGTCTTCCAAGAGTGGCCAATGTGCTTCCAAAGAATGAACACAATAGGCAGTCAAGTGATTCAACCCCTGTCATCCACTTTCAGGATCTGTCAGTCAAAGGTTTAGGGGCACCTAGAGAGGAATTGCATCCCTGCTCATCTTGGCCAATAGCCACTAATGGACCTATCCTGAGGAACTTATCTAATTATTTTTGAACCCAGTTACAGTTTTGGTCTTCACAACATAAGCACAGATCTACAACCTTGACATAGCTTGACAACCACAAGAATTAAAAAATCATGAGATATATACCTTCATGTAATTACATTTTTAACAAAATAAATTATATTGTGTTCTATTATGCCTCCTTGTTCCAAAACCTTTAGGGCCAGCCCCACAAAAGCAGGAGCTTGAACACCTGAATGACTCTTAAAACCCATTGCATGCTTTTCCTGTTGCTACTTCTAAACTTTGCATATAACAAAGGCCATATCTATGCAGCAAACTTCTGTTAACAAAAGTTACATCAGCATAGAATTGCCAGAATTAGTATGTCACGGTGGCATATGCCATTATTAACTTTTTGTGTCAGTGGTGAGCGTACTCACCAGAACCACTTATATTGATTCAGAACATGGAGCAGCATGGATAGCTCACTGTGCAACTTGCCACCATCCAGCACTGTATTTTTGGGACGTTTTGGCAAGCTGTACTGGGACCAAAATGGGTTGCACTGGGGTGACTAGGATCAAGGATCAGCTTCCCATAATGCAGTGTTCACCATCCCTTAATTTCATACATTGTCCATATGTAACATTATACATCATTTTTGCACCATTTTCCCTAAATCCCACAAACCTGCACAGCCTTCCTCACTGTCTGTCACCTCTGGTAGAAGCATAGAACCTGCATAGCTCTGCACTATTGTCATGAGCATTGCAAGCTGTGTAATCCTGCAGTATTTACTGAGCCTGGAGAATAGACAGTGGGGGAGATGATTCCATGCAGGACAGACTGCTGTGGGACATAGCAACGATCAATTCAAACTTGGTGGCGGCATTCACAGAGCAGCTGCAGATGGTGGAGTAATTCTGGGCCTGAGAAACAAGTTCCAGCTGGTGAGATTGGGTTGTAATGCAGGTTTGGGATGATGAGCAGTGGCTGCAGAACCTTTGGATGCACAAGGCTACATTCCTGAACTTGCCAAAATGACAGCTGCACTGATAGGGAAGAAGTGAATATAGATTGCACTCTGGAAACTTGCAACACTAGGTTACTATGGTCAGTTAGAAGTTTCTCGACTAAAAACAAGGTAGAATGGATTTCTTTGTTATAAGTAGTTAATACTAATAGTTGTGTGAGAAAAGGGGGCTGGCTTTCCTACTGGCTTCCTGTCTTACTGCCTCTGTACCCTGCCTGAGAGCACCATCTGCTGGCTACCGCCTGCCTGCAATCATCTGCCAGCTACAAACAGGAGGCTGCTGCAGCACATTGAGGCACATTGACCAGCAGGGGGAGCAGAAACACAGGATAATTGGCCCTTTTTTTTTTTTAAAGTCAGGACACCAGCAAAACAGCTTAAATAAGGTACTGTCCTGTTAAAAACGGGATGAATGGTCACCAAATCTTCACCTAAGAGCTGGAGGGAAATGCTTTCTGCTTCCATGTGGAGCAGGGCCATGTGGCAGTTGAGGCAGGAAGCTCAAATGATGCCCCCATACCCCCTCACTTGGGCCAAAACTTTGAAAGGTCTCAATTCTGCCTTCTTCCTGTTCTACTCCTCTCATGGTACTGCTCTGCTACCTACATATGCATCAGCAGCAGACACAATTTTCTGTCCTAGTGGCTCCCCCCCCCCCCCTCCCAGTCTGGCACCTGAGGCGGCTGCCTCAGTTCACCTCATGGTAGCCAGCCCTGATGTGGAGCAAGGGCGGGTAGGAAGCCTGCCTTAGCCCCAGGCTCTCACTGTGTTGCCAATTGAACTTTTAACCTCCTGTTTGGCAGTGCCAGCCAGAGCTGCCAGTCTCTTTTTGACTGGGTTTTCCAGTTGAAAACCAGATGCCTACTAACCAATTTTTTGGAAATTCATATTTTTGTGCTGTTATATTTCCTGTCTTGAGTTACTAAGACTTTATTTGGCTTAAAATCTTAAAGGTGATCTAACTTTATGCACATAGCACAAATTTACATGCATCACTCTTATGATTGGCCTTTGAATGCTGCATTTTTGAGTTTGGCTTACCCTGCTTGTGTCTGCAATTTTACACATCATACTTACAAAATAAAGTCTTATTATATGGCTAGATACTACATGTTTGCTATTTTGTAAATGTTAACAGTGTGAAATGTTTTCTTCTGTGAACAATACTCGGGGAAATCTTTTCAGGTGAAAATTGCAGAGGTTTTGACGTATAAGAGAAGTAACACATCTTAAAGGAACGATTAAAATGGGTAGGTTTCACTTATGTCTATTTTCTGCCAACTTTTCTTTAAAAGGCAAGCAATATTTTTTTTCATATAATAAAGAAACAGAATACAATGGAATTTTCAGCATATAGGTGATAGTCCTGATCCCTGCCTCCCGAACGCTGGGGTTATTTGGAGTGTTAACCTTACCTTCAGTGGGGCTATGATTAGGATCACTGTCTTTCTTCAAACTTCTTAGAAAAATCTCGTTAGCTACATATGGAAGCACTGTAAAAAATGTATTTGTCAGTTACATGGAAATGAACATAAATTATAAATATTAACAAAAAATCCTCTAACTTTGTATTTCTCAAGTATGTTATCCAGTGTAACCACAAACAGTAACAACCCATATACGTTCACTGAGTAATGAGTTCTAGTTTTAAATAAATTTCAACATCTAATTTTAACCACATAGTGAAATTCCTTTGTATTCAAGCCATGATAATCCATACTATATACAGATATCTTTTTATATTATATGTCTTTGAAAATATCTGATAATTTTTTAAGTGCAAAGCTTAATCTCTGATTAGCAGAGGAGACATTCTGCAGAAGGAATAAAGGTTGCAGTTGTACACACCATGAAACAACCCCTATGACTCCTTGAACAGTATCATGATAGTCCACAGAGCAGACATCAAGGAGTAGTTAACATGAGAATTCTGCTGACCTCACAATATTATTGGCCAGGGATGATAAAAGACATCACAAATTGGGTATGTAAATTAGGGAAGCAAAATCCTCAAATATTAAACTTAAATGTAAATACAAATTTGAAACTTAAAGTGCTAAGAATAATGTCTTTGCATTTGGTGTAAAGATTTAACTGGGTTCTCTTGCAATATTTTAATATCTGAATGTGAATGTCGTCGTGTTATTCTGTTCAAAACTAGGTTGAGCAATATCTGCCTTGCCACAAAGGAGTCAAATCTGGATACCATCTTGAAAAGCATAAAAGTGAATTTTGCATTCTGAGATAGCTATCTATCTGAATTTTTTTTTTTTACATCCTTTCTGTTGTCAATGCCTTAGGAATGTTCTTAGTGCAGACTGCATATAAATGACATATAGTCTTATTCACTTCTTTAAAAAGCAGTAATAAATCTCTGAGTCAGTTGTTTATCATAATCCATTTTTATTGCTACACAATGAGGCCTTGAATTTGTAACAATGAGTTTAATGAATGTTTGTGGCACAGAGTGCCAGAATGACCTCTACTGCTGCTTGCTCTGGCATAGCATATTTTTGCAGGTTTATTCTTGTATAATTTTCCTATCCCTATTCCCGTATTTCTTTTTTTCTGTGTTTTCATTTTTTTTGTTGTTTTTAAAATGGAAACTAGATTCTGATTGGTTGAGGAAACCATGTTAGTGTTTACTCTGCTCATGGACTTATTGAGAACCTTTAAGATCCAAAGTATGATGGTAAATGATACCTTTGCATATAGGTCAGTCCATCCTGGGAATAGATTTAATAGAGCCATTACCAGCAATGAAGAAGGGATACCGCTAAATACTGACAGGCACAGATTATTTTACAAGATGAGTGGCAGCATTTCTACTTTGAAATAAGTCTGATATGAAGTGGCAAAGAGAATATACAAAACTAATATTTAATTTGGATAACCATAGCAAATAGGGTGTCAGACCGTGGTTCTGAATTCAATAAAGAGGTAAAAACCTATTTCTGAGGTTTTTTTACTTATTTCTTCAACCACTATCAGGTAACAAATAGTTGTTGGTAAACATGGGCTTCATCACCCCGAGAGGTTTTTTTTTTTAAATATAAACTACTGCTAACATTTTTCTGAACACCCATCTTGTTTTTGCAAACACTGAAGTTAGTCACCCTACCAGAGTTGCTATAATGTTTTTTGATGTCTTCCTACACACCAATCCCCCTCCCAACATATTATTCCAGATAGTAATATGAAAAGATGGGACAGTAAACCACAGTAATTGCACCTAACATCAATGGCAAACTAGGGAAGGAACATATGTACAGAATTGTCCAAAGGAAAGTCAATGACATAAGCTTATCATCTCTCAGTTTGATGTGGAAAAAGAGAAATGTGTAGGGAAGAAATTGCAAGCAGTGATCCAAGTCTGATGCGACAACATGCTTATGGAGGCAAGGTAAGACAATTGTTTCTCACAAGTAAGTGCTTACCATAAATGGAAGTATATTAAAAAGTTTCAGTGTGAAAATGGCACCATTCACTATGGTAAAACAGAAAAATGAAACCATATTAACATACATGTAATTATTTTCATGACTAACATTTCTACAGACCCACCAGGTTACCCAGAGACTGGAGGCCAAAGTGAGGGAAAAATCATTTTATGGCCTGACACCAAGTTGGCTGGTGATGAGGTAAATGTGACTAACAGTAAAGTTGGTGACAATTGGATTGATTCATCAAAACTTTTGAAATTTTAAACTATTCTTTCACTTGTTTGTATTTGGTTGGTGTATATTTGCATTGTGTGGTTGAGAAAGCATGTGGAAAAGATAGCATCACAATAAGTAACCTACATGGAAATATCAATATGAATAATTAAATCATCAGAGTAATATATGGTAAAACATATTTAAGTCCAAATACCATGAAAGTGTGAACATAAATATTTAATTGCAGCATTTTTGCTGTACTTCCTACTGCCAAACATGTACTCCAAAGTTATTGAGTATATATACCTAAGATACACTCCCTGATATATTGAAGATCCCATTAGTTTTGCTATACAGTTCAGTGGGGCTATGACTTCAGTACCAGTATGAACCCTGGTTAGTCACTTTAGGACAGAATATATCGGGGATGGGTCTTAAAAAGAAAAGGCTTCCATTTTTTGTAACTTATTTGTAGTGGGTAAGGATCGTTTCCATTAATGTATTAACTACATTATGTTCTTTGTGTACCACAGTGCTTAATCCATGAAAAACTTGTTTGTGTGTCAGCAGCTATGAGCTATCTTTTCAGTAGTTTCCATTAGCATTCTGTCAGGCACAGCAACACAAATGAAACCGAAGAAGATAAATGTTAACAAGTTTTCATACCCAATATAGGCAAAGCATACTAACGTCAGTTAAACAGAGTAAATACAATGCTATGTTGGAAATGAGTAATAGTTACTAAGCATGTCCTGAAATTGGGAAACACAGTATAATCTACATTATATTTGCTTCACTGGCAAAGTATAACTGCATTCTTTTCCAATGAACACAGAGTACAATTATGCAAATAATATATTATTGCTTCCTTTCAATGTATCAGATCATTGGGTTATTGTGATGTTTTGCATTGTCATACTTTGGGATTGTCAGTACTAAATGTAGTACTACATAACAGGATTCAAGTACAGCTATATAGCAGAGATATAACATCCTATACCAGTATTTCTTAAACTGTGTTCCACAGCACACTGTGGAGAACAACAGAATTCAAAATGGCCACCCTTAAAGGGGCAGGCAATTTTTTTTTTTTTTCCTCAATAACTTTCCCCGGATCCTTTTTTTTTCTCAATAACTTTCCCCCCTGACTTTTTTGCTCAACAAAAAATCCTTTGTGTTCCTCAAACAAAAAAAATTATTGTTTGGTGTTTCTCGGTCTTAAAAAGTTTAAGAAACACTGTCCTATACTGTGGGTATTCAATAAGGACACATCTACACGAGGAAACTATTTCAAAATTACTAAATTTGACTCCTGATTTAACAAATTGGAACTAGTGTGTCCTCACTACAGGGAAGCCTTGAAATTAGTCCGAAATAGTGTGTCCACATTCCGTGGAGCCTGCCTTGGACTTAGAGCCCCCGGAAGCACACTGGGGATGGTGCCAGGAGGGTAGACATTTCCTGTGGCTGCTTGCTCTGGCAAGCGGTGACGCATATATACAGGGGATCCTTTCTATGGCTGTATCTCACAAGCCACTCCTCCACTGCTTCCACCCTCGCGGGACAGAAAAGGGACACAGTGGGCATGCACCTTCTCATGCTCTGGTTGTCTGGGTGGATGCCACAGCATTGTGACCATGGAGCCAGATCTGCTGCAAAGAGGTGCCACCCTCATGGCCCTTATGCTGCACCTCATGGTTCAGTACTTCCAGACTGCCTGCATGTTGCTCCAGCAGGACCAGGACGAGGAGCACAAATCCCGGCAGGGCTCGCAGGCTCTGCTCAGCCAAGTCCTGGTGCTGCTCCTCCTGCTGCGCATGCCCCTCAATCCCCTGGACACAGTCAAACGCCATTTCTGGTGGTGGGAGATGAGCTCAAGCTGGTGGCCCCACATCGTCATGCAGGGATGGGACGACCATCAGTGGCTGCAGAACTTCTGCATGCAAAGGGCCACCTTCCTGGAGCTCTGTGAGTGGCTCACTCCTGCCCTCAGATGACAGGACACCTACATGAGACCCACCATCCCCATGCAGAAGTGTGTGGCCATCGCCCTGTAGAAGCTCGCCATGCCAGACAGCTACTGCTCAATCAGGAACCAGTTCGGGGTGGGGAAATCCAGAGTCAAGGCTGAGCTTGTGCAAGTAGCCAAGTCCATCAATCACATGCTGCTACGGAGGGGTTGTTCAACGTGGACAGCATTGTCAATGGCTTTGCCGACATGGGCTTCCCCAACTGCAGGGGGCCATAGACAGCACACATATCCCCATCCTGGCCCCTGACCACCTTGCCTTGGAGTTTATCAACTGAAAGGGGTACTTCTCCATAGTGCTGCAGGCCCTCATGGATCACAAGGGACGCTTCACCAACATCAACGTTGGATGGTCAGGAAAGGCGCACGACACCTGCATTTTTTGGAACTCCTGTCTCTTCTGAAAGATGCACGCTGGCACTTTCTTCTCAGACTGCACCATCAGAGTTGGAGAGGTAGACATGTCCATTTTGATCCTGGGCGATGCAGCCTGTCCTTTGCTCCCCTGGCTCATGAAGTCCTACATAGGCAGCCTAGACCCCAGCAAAAAGGAGTTCAACACCAGGCTGAGCAGGTGCAAAATGGTGGTGGAATATGTGTTGGGGCATTTTAAAGAGCAGATTCAGGAGTCTCATCACTCATCTGAACCTCAGCGAGTGCAACAGCCCCTTTGCGGTGGCAGCTTGTTTTGTGCTCCACAACCTGTGTGAAACAAGGGAGAGACTTTTGCTGCCCGGGTGAGGGACTGAGGCTGAATGCCTGGCCAGGGAGTTCGAGCAGCTGGACACCAGTGCCTTCGGGAAAGCACAGCAAGGGGCAGTGCTCATCAGAGAGGCCTTGAAGGACAGTTTCACGCAAGGCCTCTTTTGAGACTCTCCCCCCCCATGGCTTTCCACAAAAGACCCCTGCATTCCCTGTGCGTGCCTTTCAGCCCCTCCTTTTCATTCTCTCCTCTGTTCCCTTGCCTTCCCTTCCCACCTTTACCCTCTCCTGCAGTGCAGACAATAAAGACATTGTTGTTGAAAAACAGGAATCTTTATTCGGGGGACATACAATGGGAGGGACTGGGTAAAGAACCTAGAATGGGGGAGGGGGCTCAGGGATGGGGCAAGGACTGGTGCCTGCCTCTGGATGGCCTGGAGGCTCTGGCTGCCCTAGAAAGCCCACCCCACTGTCTTCTGGGGCTCCAGTGTCCCCTGGGAACCCTTGCAGGGGAAGCCATTGGGCAGCCGGGGAGGTGGTTGGTGGCCCCTCCATTCACAACACCATGTGCTCCATCACCAAGGTGAGGGTGGTGAACATGTGATCGTGCTGGTGTGCCAGCTCTTCCCTGGAGGCCTTTCTCTGCTCCTGGGCAGCCTGGCGCTCCTCCCAGTTGGCGGCCTGCTCCTTTCGCCCTGCCTCGAGTCCCTGGATGTGTGACTGCAGGCGGACCATCTGCTCCCTCATCAGCTCCTGGCTCTCGGGCATGGTCGCCTAGCTGGCCTCCTCCTCCACATCATCATGGTCCTCCTCCACCACCTCGCCCCGCTGCAGACTGATGCCAGGTGTGTCTTGGCCAGATTCAACAACCACAGCGGGGGAGGTGACCGATTTTTCCCCCCCCCCCCCCCCCCATGGCATCCAGCTGGTCGTAGTAGCGGCAGGTCTGAGGTGCTGCCCCAGAGTGTCTGCTCTGTTCCCTGGCCTTGTGGTAGGCTTGGCACAGCAATTTTATTTTGAGCCTGCATTGTTCGAGGGCCCTGCTGTGCCTTTCTTGGCCAGGCTGGCGGCAATCCTGCTGTAGATGTTGGCGTTGCACTTCTTGGTGCGGGGTTCCTGGAGGCTGGACTCCTCTCCCCACATCTCAGTGAGGTCCAGGATCTCTGCAGTAGTCCAGGCCAAAGCTCTTCTGCATCCCTGGGCAGAATATGACTATTTAAACTATAATAACAAAAATCACAGTCCAAGATCTAGTCAATAACGCTAATTCCGAAACTGTTAATTCAAAATAACATTAGTATGGACGCTCTGGGTGCCGCTAATTCGAACTAATTGGTCTCTGGAGGCCTCCTGCAGCTGTCAGCTGTGACCATTGTGGTCACACTTGGTGTCTCCACTGCTCTCCTCTTCCTGCAGAGCTGTAAAAGTCCTGGGAACAGGAGAAGAGCCTGTCCTACATGGCCAGCTTTGTGAGCCCTGTGCGAGCAACCAGGACACAGAGAGACATATGAGTGCTCCCAAAGTCCCCTCAAACCCTCTGATAGCTGCCAGCACTTCTGCTGCTCCCATGGTCTCCACTGCCCAGGGACGTAGAAGAGCTCTGGCTCTCATCAGCTCAGTAGTAAATATTTTCACTACTGATAGTCATATCTTGACTAATGTTCAAGGAATATTTTAAATGTTCTGAATTAATAATGCTCAATATAATTTCAGTGAGATGAGAATGAAATCACAGAACTATCCCTTATGAAAGATCCAGTGTTGCTCTCTTATAAGAGGTGGACACGTGTGCCCTGTCCTCTAGAGAGAGCCAGTGAAGAAAACCTGAGTGAGAAGAAAAAGTACAGCTGCAAAAAGTGTGCCTAGGTCAGATGTTTACAAAAAATGTACATTGCATAATTGTTTTGCAAATTGAAATATTTGTGTTCTTGGGATAACACAGCTAGAATATAACAGAGTAATAGAACAGTGTTTTCATTTCACTAAAGAGAGTGTTAATGCTATCTATATGCTTAGATGCTTGTTGAAAAAAAGTTGAAATAAAAAAATAAGCATTTCTTGTTTACACACTTTGCTATAATGCTTTTTTTAAATTCAAATACCTCTTTGTATCCACATGTACAGTGGAGATTCTCATTTTCTGGTTCAGGAGTAGCTAATTGTGATGGATGACTGATACACTGTTTGAATTTGCTATTCCTGGACCACAAGATGATAAAGGTGAGAGGTAGCAATGCTGCACTCAGCAACTCCTGGATCTTGTACAGAAACGAACAAATAAGGGACTTCCTTTGCAATAAACGATTGCCATGGGCAGCCAGTGACACTGGCCCCTCCCCTTCTATACCTCCCCTCCTCTGCAGCACCAGAAAGTGGGGGGTGGGATGGGGGTGTCAAGGCTCCAGTGGGGGTGTCCCAGTATGCTGCAGCCACAGCAAACCCCCAACCATGGTGCTCGGGCAGTGCAGTCGCTGTGCCAACTGTGGGGCTCTGAGCAGCCCCCCCCTTTCCAGTGCTTGAGTGACCAGCACTGGGCAGGCCGTGCAGCCTAGCACTAGCTGCCCTGAGTCTCTGCAGGAGGCACACTGGCCTGGGCATGGGGCTAGAGTGGGCTGCTTCCGATACCTGCCACCCATGAACTGTTGGCCACCCTACCCATACATCCCAGTGTGCAGGAGCTGAGTCTGTCATTTGGAACCCCATATAGCAGTTGGATTGAGGTCCTGCAGGACTCATTGCGTTAATAGTAGGAGCAGGTGAAATGTACTTTGTTGTGGGCGGGATTGGGAGTGGGCAAAAAAAAAACAAAACCCAACCCAGGACTGGTGATTTGTGAGAAAACAAATAGAATTTCAGTAAAGCAAAGATTCCTTTGCTTTAATAAAACAAGGGATAGAAAGAGACTTGATTATGACATGGGTTAAAGTACCTTTACATGGGTTAAGCAAGATTTGTTCTTTAGTCTTTTAGAGGCTAAAAACAGTCTAAATTCCTTTCATATATTTAATACACTAAACTGACCTCTGTAGCACAGGGTACTCTTTTTCAGGCTCTAAGGTTTTTGTGGATGGGAGTAGGACAAAAATGCAAACAATGCAGATGGGAGTGGGTATTTGCAGGGCAAGCCAGGACAGCAGCAGTATTTAAAAAAAAAAGTTTTGTGCTAAGCTCTACCCTAACTCCAACGCCAAATTCAAGGAGATATGAGGAAAAATGTAGTACTGCTTGATGGATTGGCCACGTGCATGGTGTTGAAAATGATTACCCTCAGAAGCAGAGGCGTCATACCCATAGAACAGTTCAGAGTGGCTTCCCCAGACCCCATGCTTTGGAATGTCCTGTGGCAGCCACATCAGCTGCATGGGCAGCGGGTATGCTAGGCGGGGGAAGGCATTGCCTTCCCAAACTGCCAGCTTGGTCCTGCCCACACTCCGCCCCCAGAACGCCTACTGTGGGCAGAGTATTGCTGCCCCATAACGCCTGCCCTCCACCATGGGCTGGGGCCAGGAAGGCTAGAGCCACGTGCCACCCCACCTCGCCATGGTGCTGTGTGGTGTGGGGCTTGGCTCCTGTGGGGGAGCAGGGTCTGAGCGGAAGGGGTAGGGCTGGGGGCAGGGCTGAAGGCTTGCCTCTCCCAGCCCTACCTTCACCAACCGCCCATGTCTATTGGCAGGATCCAGGGCAGCCCAGAGGATTACCTGGGGGCCTGGTGCATGGAGACAGCACGGGTCAGGTCCCCCCACACTGACTGCAGCAGCAGGAGCCAGAACAGCCTGGCAGCCTGCTGTACTGTGCCCTATTTCACTGCAGCCACAGGAAGCAGAGGGCCCCAGCCCCAGAGTGCTCTGCTTCCCGCTGCCGCGAAGAAGTGGAGTGCAATTGGCTGGGAGAAAGTAGTGGAGCAGACTGCCAGGTCACTCCAGCTGTGGAGGGGGCAGGATCAGGGCAGGGCCTATGGCAGGGGTGTTGCCCCAGACCACGGACCTCACTAGGGATGGCCTTGTTCAGAAGAGCCCAGTGTAAGCTCGAAAGCTTGTCTCTCCCACCAACAGATGTTAGTCCAATAAGATATTATCTCACGCCACCTTCTCTCTAACATCCTCAGACATAAAGAATTGTAGGTCGGGGGTTTTATTGACATCAAAGAAATCTCCTCTCGTGCTTTGTGCCCTTCAGTTTGTGTCTATGCCTGATCTTTCATCCCACATTTTGGCCTATGCAGGTTGAGCAGTGTAAGGAGAGCAAAGCTGCCCATTATGTGGGGATCATTTAACTGGTGTAAAATATGCACAAACACCTGAGCTCATGAAACATCATCATGTGGTGAGAGGACTGACCCAGTCCACAATGCCAATTATCTGCCACATACGATCTGTCCCCATGTACCAGCTGTGACAAGGGAGGCGTGGCTCGTTTCAGACCCGCAAATGGGGAGGCCCTACCCCAGCAGGAAAGGGCCAGGAGCTGTCAAACATCACCCGCACTTACATGTCCCAGCTAAGGGACCACCCTTCCATGGCATTGCTGCAGCGGGGTGTTGAAACCATGTGTGCTTAAATGGCTCGGTGAATCAATACTGTATTGATTTTTAGCACATAATAATAATAATTAATAATAATGTTTGGGAAAACACTATTGAAATCTAATGAGCTAGGATAAACTACATTGTTCAGTTTTCCCCAGGAGACTTCTCATACTTGAGGGTAAAACACAGGACCAGGACTCCAAAGGCATGGCTTTCATTTCTGTCTCTTCCACAGCCTCCCTGTGCCCTATACTAGGACTTTATTTCAAAATAATCCTCCAAGGTCGAATTTATAAGCAGTACGTCCACACTACCAAGCCTGTTAATTTGGAAATAACAGGCCATGGAATTAGAAAACTGTATTCCTGCTTTTCATCAGGAGTAATGCTAATTCTGAAATAGTTATTTTGAAATAATGGCAGTGTGGATGCTTCAGTGCCACTATTTTGGAATAATTACTCCCCAGAGTAATTTGAACTAATTACTCCCCAGTGATTCATCTAAGTCTGATGTAGAGCATCCACATTAATGGAGCCTGCCTTGGACTAATTTTGAGGCTTCCCCGTACTGTGAACACGCTAGTTCGAATTGTAAAATCAGGAGTTATTAAGGTGAATTTAGTAATTCTGAAATAATTTCCTAGTGTAGACATGGCCAGCGTAAATTCAGGCAAGTCACTAGCGTCTCACCTTGAGAAATGCTACACACCCCTGCTGACACCTCCAAGGAGCAGGCTTTTGATCCCTCTGATTCTGCCTTTTCTGTAAGAGGGGGCAAAAAATAATTCCCTGCTTTGCAGAGGTGTCATGAGATTTCATTCACTCTTGTGGAGAGCCATAACATTCTCAGATGGAAAGAGCCATAGAAATGCAGAATATCATCATTATTAATGTAAAAACAACTGTAGGCTGTGGGAATCTAGGGCAGACTTGCTAACACTAGATGTTGCTGTTGCTACAAACTTAGAGCCCTGGTGGTCACTTGAGCCAAAGCAGAAAAAAGATCATTACCATAATTCTCGTTATCAGACTCAGTCTCGATGAAGAACCTGTGATAATGCCTGGACAATAACACCACCGAATGGTGATGCTTTATTCCTTCAAGCAACATTCTGCCTGTTATGTACATACAACTTCCATTGTTGTCATTGTGAGGTATACAGGTTCAGGCCTGTACTCAGGGGTGTGTGTGGAAAGGGTGCGAAAGCACCTCCCATGGTATCCCAAGTAAGCATGCTTTGGCTGGCTGGGGGAAAGTTGGAGCTGATTTCCCTGCTTACTTGGGAGCTCTGGAGCGGGTGTGTGTGTGTGTGTGTGTGTGTGTGTGTGCGCATTTCCTTGCAGTCCACATTTTTTTCCAACCCTTGCCGTCCACATTTACAAAAAAAAAGCACCCCCTCCCTCCCCCCCCGAAATTCCTGGGTATGGGCCTGAGGTGTAGCTCCAGCTTTATGTCTGAGGGAAATAATTTTCAACAGCAAACATGGGGGGGGGGGCGCATCAGCAAATCTACCACACAATGCTGCCATCTCTTGTGTTTTTATCATGAGTCTTGAAGCATGTCATGGTTTAGAGAAAGCCCTAGTTCCTGGAGACTAGTGATTACTGGAGGATCTCAGCTTTCATTGGTTTTAAAAACAGCCACGTTTCTAGCTTTGACAGTATCAGGAAAAAAACCACTTAAAAATGAGATTTGTGGGTACCCCAAAAATCCAGAAATAAGTAGGCAACTTAAAAACAACCCTTCACATATTATTTTTAAGCAGTGATCACTTATCTAGATACAATTATACTGTCGGTTTTACTCCTTTTCCCTCTGCCTCTTTGGGTGAAGGGTTTTCACACAGCAGCAGGGGAGATAAAACATTTTGTAAATGATTTTTGTGAAATGTGATTGTAAAAATCATTAAAAAATGACAGATGAATTCAAGGGCAACCATAGAACTTGACTTTATTTTGAACTCATTTGTGCAACTGATTTGATTTCAAACTGCCAGTATCTCTTCCACACCAGGATATCCAGGGATGTTCGCAAGAAGCCTGCACACTTTTCTTGCCTTAATCTTACTGTTTGCAGGTGAGCAGCCTTGGTTTTATTCTAATTTATTAACTGCTAAAATTTTATTACAGAAGTGCTATTATTTGAATACTTATAATATTCCAGTTTGTTATGATAGAATTTGGTTGTAAAGGGAAAAATAGTTAACAAAATATAGCCTGGCGTTTGTAATTTTCTCAACAAAAATGTTAAACTTTCATTTAAGTTAATGAATCTAGCAAGCTTTAATACATCCAAAGGTAAACCACAATGAAATATTTTTTTTGTAATTTGTTTTATGTGAAGTGGTAAGTGTGAGCAATCATTACAAAACCTGATGGACTATAAATGCAGGTAATTACGTACAATAGTTTGGTAACTTGAATATTTTAGAAGTTAAGCATGAAAAAATGTGTGACTAAGAGCAATAAATACTGCTAGGGTTACCCATAGGCAACATGTACTGATGGCCAGTGTTTCCTCTAAGCTGGGAAAGGCAGCACCGCTTCACAGGTGATTACTCAGCCCCACCCAGTCAGAGGCTCAGGGCTCCATGCAGGGAGCTGACTGACTGGGTGGGGCTGGTTAATCACCTGTGAAGCTTTGCTGCTTTTCCTAGCTTAGAGGAAACATTGCCGGTGGGGTCAATTTATTACTCTGAACATCTGTACGGGGAGACCTGAATCTAGCAGGTGAAGCATTGGATGGACATCCAGGAGAGCTGGGTTCTATTTCTGGATTTGCCACTGGCCCCGAGGTGACCTTGGGCAAGTCACTTCACCCCTTTGTGTCACCCCTTGTGCTGGATCACTGCAGTTGAACAATAGGAAGGTAAAGCTACTTCTGAAAAACTAGCCTAGGAATCTGGAGTGGTACCATGCCCAGTGAATTATTAGTCTTGGTCCATTTGCTAGTGAGAAAGTGGCTTTTGTGACAAACACCTGCAATTTTAGCAGTCTTGACAAGAAGGCCATTGTTGAATGTGGCAATGAGACCCCTTGGCAGAGCAGTGTGGTGCTGCTATTGCCATGCTGTGCCTGTTAGCAATCTAGCACTTTAAATGCCTAGGAAGCCCATTTTAAAGGAGATGTGTCATCCTTATATTTTAAATTTGTACCAGATTCTGTTTTGAATCACACCAGTGTAAATCTGAAATATTCAAGTCAATACCCTAACTCCAGGTAAGGGATTCTGCAAACTGCTCTGTATTGGTGGATCTGTCTGCCTTCATGTAGCCCAACTGAAGTCAGTTGTATTCTGCACAGGTGTAAGGATGTGCCCACAAACGGTATAGTCTTAGACTGGTATATCAGAGATTGCATGTTACAGTTATATACTGACTGCATCTTGTGCATTACCACAAGAGGGAAACAAATACCAATAATACATCTTTTGTGCTTAACTGTGGAAGTTGTGGAATCCTGTTTGTTCATTTCAAGTCTACTGAATAATACCTTCCCTTTCCTTGTAGCAGTCTTGCATTTGAATCTTGCAAACTGGCATGCGCAAAACATTAATGAACGCTATTTCACATTCCATTTGTTAAATGTAGTGTGAAATTAATTTCCTGGATTTGTCTGGCTTGTTTGAATGTCATAAATAAAGCTGTTAACGGAAAGTTGTGATAGGACTGAGTTTGTTGTTTTCATAGTGGAATTAAACTGCCCACATACAAACAGGAAGAAACTTGGCTTGCCTCAAACCTGGTAAAATAAAGCCTCTGTTCCTCCTTATTGGCTAAACATGAAAAACTAAAGAAAGATTTTAGGCATCATAGACAAAAATATTTTTAGTAATTTTTCCCTACCCCCAATAACACTACCAGTCAGAGAATGTTTTGAAAACAGGCCTTCAGCCCTTGTTGATAGATTTAATAATGCACTCTGGGCCAAATTACGATCTCAGTTATCCTACCATAAACCAAAGGTACTCTGCTGACTTCGGTAACTTCAGTTACTCAATTGTTTTATGCTGGTATATTGTGTTGGTGGCCTTTCTTCAGATTTTGGTTTTTGAACAACCTTCAGGCCACATAATGAATCAAGACTTGTAAATTACAATTTATTTTGTGTCCAGAGATTTTAACACACAAACAGCCTTCTTCTCTAAAGGGTTTCCATAAAATGTTAAATGCTGTGCTGCTACAATAGCAAAAGCCAAAATTAGGTTGGGTGTAACACACCAGTTGAACAAAGATTCATTTAAGCAAGTTGCTTTGGTTGAGGTCTTCCTAGTTTGCCTTCTAGCTTGCACACTTTTGCGGGGAGGTAGGAACTCTTGTGTATAGCACAGAGCATTACTAGCACATGACTCCATTTGGTCATCGTTATCTATTTAATATTTGTAAGTCATGACTTGGCTTATGTAATTGCTATGGTGAATTTTGGGTAAAATTTGGTAAATTTCCTTGGAAGAGGGGGTGTAAAAAAAATATTCCTACTCTGTGGGAGAGTCTATTTAAACAATGGGCAGCTATCAACCTTTTATCTTCTGCTGGCCTGGGAAATTGCCTGGCACACCCAAAAGGATACAAAGAGGGGTGGAGATTCAAGTCAGCATAAAAGAGTTTGTCTCTGACTTGAAGATTATTCCTGAAATAAGAACAGCTGTTTAGGGTAAGAATCTGCATGCAGTAAGTTTCTTGGTGAATTAGAATTAGCTATGCCTTTTTGTTTAATTTAGTAGCTTACTTTGATCTGTCTGTTTTCACTTGCAACCACTTAAATCCTACTTAATAAAAACACTTTTGTTTACTGTCAGACCCAGTGTAAATAATTGTTACCTTGGGGGGGGGGGGCAGAATAACCACTGTGCAGATCTCTCATTGATAAAATGAGCTTACCTGGTAAGTCTTCCCTGTGTAAAACTTTTATAAAGAGAAAGATGGGTTCATTTGGGGGTTGGGTTTGCTGGGTGCGGAGCCCTAGAACTGCATCCATCCACAGCTGAAGTGGTTCAGTGTCTGCATTACTCTGGCAGGGGGGGTGGTAACCCCAAGTTTGTGCCTTGTCTGCACGAGACCAGAGGATCTGGTCCAGCAGGACAGGATGGTGAGATGCCCCAGAAAGCAAGAGGGGGAGCATCAGTGGCATGATCAGCACACTGAGGAAAAATTCGAAAGGGACTTCTGTGACCACACTCCGTCATAGAGTCCCTCAAGAGTTTTGTGCAGTGTTGTTGTAACTGTATTGGTTGTAGGATATTAGGGTACATCTACTCAGCAGTGTTATTTTGGAATAACATAGTCTGCATCTACACAACAAGCAGCTATTTTGACATAATGTTGATATAATGCTGAGCTGGATGACTTCCTACTCTGACTCCTGTAACCCTCATTTTACAAGGAGTAAGGTAAGTCGGAGGAAGAGTGCTGTACCTTGGACCTCCTGCTGTGTAGACAGTCAAATGCTGAAATAAGCTATTTTAGCTTAAGCTATGCAACTGACGTAGCTAAAGTTGTGTAGCTTATTTTGGATTTAGCCCTGCGATGTAGACGTGCCCTTAGAGAGATAAGGTAGGTGAGAAAATACCTTTTATTATTGGATCAACTTTTGTTGGTGAGAGAAGAAGAGCTTTGGGTTACAAAGAAGAACTTTGTGTAGCTCAAAGGCTTGACTTCCTCACCAACAGAAGTAGATCCAATAAAAAAACATTGCTGCATCTACCTTGTCTCCCCCAAAGGTGGCAGGTAGTATTCCTCAATAGAGCCATTGCGGATGTGCCAGGGGCCCAGAATCAATGTGTTTCCCAGTGCCTCAGCCCTACCCTTTCCCTAGCCACCACCGTCTGGTTTGGGGGCTTTGTTGGCGAATTCCAGCCCATCAGCAGTGCAGAACTTGCAGGAGCCTTGTCTTGTCACTTAGGTATAACTTTGTGCTGCTGTGAGCCCCTGGGTTATTCTGGCATAGCTTTGGACTAAATCTAGTTCAGCGTTTCCATATTGTTCCCAGTCAGCTTTCTGGTTGTCACACACCAAAGTTCCCTTGGCATTTTCCCACCCATGTGCAGGTTTTTTCCATCCATGTGTGGAATGAATGCTTTTTATGCGCACCAAGGCACATGTGAATGTGCACCACCAGTAGAAACAAAAAAAAAAAACCTCACTGTGGGCACTCTGCTAATCAGCTGGAAGGCATCTGAATCTCTCCTGAGCAGCAACACAAGCACACAGCTTACAGGGAACACTGTCATGCACGAACACCACATCCTTGTGTACATTCCAGATGAATGTTCACACATAAGTAAATCAGGTTTGATGCAAATGATTTAAAAAAGAACAAAACATTTCTATCGCTATTCGCTTTAGAAAAACATCCCAGTGTAGGCTTTTGTTAGCATCTGAGCTATCTGGTAGGATTCCTTAATGTTTCAGTAGGTGTGTGGCTACCATCCCCCCTACCTTCCTGCTCTGTACTGCCATAGTGGTCTAAGAGTGCAGGGCCCCCCACTACCAGCCCACCAATTTAGTTCTGTGTCTCCCTGCTGTGACTGTAAATCCACAGCTCTCAAATAGAGCTGTTTGACAGTATTCAGACTGGCAATAGTATTTACAGTATCTATTTGCTAGCGCAGAATAGATCTAGATATAAAAAATTGTGGCATTAAAAAAGAAAATTCCAGCATCTTGGACTCATGACTGCTTTGACAGGATCTATCTATAGTTATAATTGTGAGTCACGTCATTGTGAGCTGACTCTATAGCAGGGCTGAGGTAATAGCCAAGGCATGGGATTGAGAGAGCATCATGGGATTAAGCTGTAAAATTCCACTACTCTCTAAATCAGGTTTGGAACAAATTAAAATACCAGAGATGTTTTTCAGTGGAAAATTATTGCAGTGCACTGTGCATCAGAATGTACCTCTGTAGTACATAGAGAATACCGAAGGAGACTTATTAATAATCAGAGGCTGCTGTAGTTTTCCTGAGCAAAGTGCCCATCTTTCTGCATAACTCTGTGTGCAAAGTGTCACGTCTAACCAACCCCACCAGCCACTCCAAGTTAATGCAGGATTTTCTCGGCTGGCACTGTGTTGCTTAGCAACATTTCTAACCAGCATGCTACATATCTGGCACTGTTGCCTGCTGTGTAGTACTGGGGCCAATTTCAATGATATTTTTTAACTGTTAAAATATTAATTTGCAGCTTGCAAATAGAATCGGCACCGAGGCATTATGAGCTAACATTCTTTCTTGAAGTGGACATGCAACAGCTCTTGTTGCCTTTAAAGGGAATCACAGGTAGCCCTGAGGCTGTATTTAGCACTATGCATGTAGAATGTGAGTGTAATCCATGAGATACAAATATTTTTTGTGCTGGAGATAGAGCACAGTTTGGTGATAATAAATAAAGAGGATGACATAAAAATCACTCTCAAGGTGAGGTGGTGGAGATTGTGACATTAAATTGTGCAATCATTCAGATGTATTATAAAATCGCCATTTTTTTGTGCTAGATGCAGAAATCCTGATGCAAGAGGCACACGTCCATACAATGGCAAAGAGGCACACAGCATTTTGGTGTGTTCCAGGGACTTGTTTTCAGTAGCATCAGAAAAGGGAGCTGGTAACAAAATTCAATGTATTGTTGCTCAGATCTCTTCTGGCTTGTGGTGAGTACAAATCAGGTGGAGGAGGCTGCTTAAGTAATCCTGTGTTGCTGGAGTTTCTTGACTGAGATTACATAGTGTCACTGTTCCATGACCAAAAGAGGAAATCGAATCTGATTTCATGAGAAACTGAGGTATTGGTGCTTAAAGGCCAACAACAAAGAGCCTGTTTCTATAGGCTGCAGAGAAACTGGGGTCCGTGGAAATTTCAGGCTGGATATTAGGAAAAATTTCCTAACGGTCAGGGTGGTTAAACACTGAATAAATTGCCTAGGTGTGGAATCTCCATCACTGGAGATATTTAAGAGCAGGTTAGATAAACATCCATCAGCGATGATTTAGATGGTGCTAAGTCCTGCCATGAGGGCAGGAGACTGGATTTGATGATCTCTTGTGATCCCTTCCAGTTCTAGTGTTCTATGGTCCTAGGATTCAGGCTCTCAAAAAATGTTAGGATCAGCTGTTACTTTTTCCTAGGCTGCAAAGGGACATATTCCTGGGAACTGTGCAGTGTGGAACAAGACCTTGAATAATATTGAAAACCTCTGAGTAGAGAATACACTCCACTGGACAAATCATAACTAAAGGTCTTTCCAGCTCGTAGTGGAAAGGATGACACAGAGAACTGATTAAGCTCAACAGATCATTTCTGGAATCTGGAAACCTGAACTTTTCTTTTTCACATCAGAGAGCTGACTTGTAACATGGGGAGGATCTGCTTAAGTCAAACAAGGAGGGAAGCATGAGGTGGGCTCCTGGAGATGTTGCATTGTCAGAATACACAAGGATTTGTGAGATGTGCAGTTGCACATCAAGAATGCACACAACTCCCCAAACTCTGCTTTTCATTTACATTTGCATATGTGACAGTACTGGTGGAATAGTCACTACAGTCTTTTTATCTTCCCCTTATTTCTCTTGAGAGCAGTAGTTTAATTTTAGATTGACCCAAACCACACGCTATGTTGGTTTACAGTGTGCAAATTCATGTGCTGTGACCCAAAAACTAATCCACAGCTAATCACACTGATCTAGGGCGGAGTGGCACATCTTTAAGGGCCTCTCACAGATTTCATTAGGGAGGGAACAAGTAGCCAGTTCAGTTTTGAAATCTCTCTCCAATGACTGTCCATGCAAAACAAGGCCTTGGGCTCAACCAGATGGCGTTTGGACTGCTGTGTAAACATATCCTAAGAATTTACTCAAGTCCAAAGGGCCTTTTCTTCACCTTCATCCTCCAAGATCTATCATTCCTACTCAGACTTCCATGGTTCTGTGCTCAACAGGTTCTCCTTCCATCTCCTGGCATCTCCCTCCATGGCTGTTCCTCCCTGGTCTCACTCTCTGTTATCCTCAGAGCTTCATTCTTAGTCCCTCTTTCTCCCTTGCATCCTAACCCTGGCTGACCTTATCCTCTCTTGTGGCTTCAGTTCTTGTCTTGACAGTGAAGACTTCAAAATATACTTCTCCTTTGGGCCAGAGACCTCTCGTTTTAGCGGTCTCTACAATGTATCCCACACCTATGTAAATAATACGTAGAGAACATTTGAATTGTCCATTCTGATTTGCACTGAGTCCCAGTAATGTAATTTCTTATGGGATAGACTTAAGTGCTTTTTCCAGCACTGTTTTAAATCATTCTCACTGGGCCCATTAGAAATTCCCAGTCAGATCTTTCAACAAGGTCTCTGTTTCTATGCATGTTCTAATCTGGATGTTCACTTATCTGAAAGAGTCTGCCCTGATGGGAGGAAGATGCTTGGAAAGGCAAATATATGGGCAGAACTGATTAAGGCCCTGTTCTTGCAAAGATCTATGCATGTGTTTAACGTATGCCAGAGTTACATGCTTACAGTTAAGCATATGCAGCCATATTTGCAGGATCTGGGGCTTGTAAAACATGTTCGCACAGGTTGGTGCTTTGGGGAGGGGACAGAAGAAAGCTCTAGAGTATCAGAAATATGAATCTGTTCTAAAGAGTAGGGGTCAAAAAGTAATAAAATCATATATATAACTTTTTGTAAGGAGGTTATAATTGTAGTAAAGGCTCCATGGACCTAGATAGTCCCAGGGGCCCCAATTCTATAAGTCAGGTCTGCCCACAAGGGGGTCATAGCAGAATCAGGTTCACAATCAAGAATTTGTTTTAAGCTTGACCTAGGTTTTTGAGAGAGGTTCCTGGATTCTTCATTTGAATTAAAGAGAAATAATGAGTTCACTGTTCACGTGAATAACCCAGTCAGTCCAGGAGCCTTCTGTGTTTTATTAATTGACATTACATTCGATTTATTGTTGCCTGTCCCCTCATTTTCAGTTTTTGGTGTACCCCAGATTTTGTTTTGACAAATTCTACAGCTGTAGAATTGTCGGATATATAGGACACTGGTGCAGTTAATGGTTGCGGCTCTACAGTAGTTCATTAGAGGTCAAATTAAGTAAAGAAACAGGGCTTCATTAGAACAGTGGCTGATACCATGTAGCCAAAAAAGGAAATGTAGGGCAAAGTTTTTAAAGAACATTTGTTAATCATTGATAAACATGTAATCGTTAAAAAAAAATCATCCTCCACTTTCTACCTGTGCATGTTAATGCTGGGAATGTGTTTACATGAGTATTTGCACATGCAAAAACTGAAGGACAGGATAGGGTAGCTGGCCCACTAAATGAAACGGAGTTCAGTGTGTCTGTTCCAGTCCAGGTGTTCTGGGCCAGTTAGAAGGGTGGAGTCATATCTGGAGGAGGGAAGAGTGTCTAAGACAGGCCTGCACAACTCGGAAAGTTTTCCAAAGAAAACAGCTGCGGGCTGCAAGTAGGGTTGCTCTCCCGAAAAATACCAAACACACAGGCTAAAAATTTTTGTCGAGCAAAAAAAAAAAACCAAAACAAAACACCACACGTGTCTCCACTTGTCTCTCCTGTACCCTGCCCCTTTGTGCTTTCTCCTGACCTGCCCCCCTCCCCTCAGCACAAGCCCCTTCCCCTCCCCTACCTGCCTTGCGGAGTTGCCGGTTGCGGGGTTGCCGGAACCTTTTTTGAATCCAGCGATTGCTGGCCGTGACGTCCTGCTCTCTGGCTTGCGCCCCGCCTCCTCGCATCGGAGCTGCATGTAGGCAGCCCGGCAGCGAGAATTGCCGCACTTCCCCCTCCCTGGTGGTGCTCCGCTCCTCCACCCGGCTGGCAGATCAGATGGGGCGGCACCGCCCGTAGCCGGCACAGGCCGCAGAGTGAGCCCCTGCGGGCTGTATGTTGTGCAGGCCTGGTCTAAGATGCTTAGTGAGCATAGGGGCAGTCCTGATTTTTCCAAGTACAGTTACACCACTACTGCTGTCATGACCTTGCATGAATGGTGCATGCGAGGTCATGCTGAGAGGACAATACCATTCTGTAAGTATACAAGTGCCAGAAATGTGTTCTTGTGCATTCTGGCCTCACTACACCTCTGCTGGACAAAGAGACCCAGAGAGATAGTGGCAATTAAAAGGGGATCTTAGAGAGCAGAAAACATGACTACATCTAGTAAGTGAAATATTTCATTTAAGCATGGAATGAGTGGATGGTTGGGTGTGAACATAATACTGCCATAGTAAGTAGGGATGTCAGTGTGTAGTTGACTACACAATTAACTGATAAGCTTGGGTTTATTGGTTAATCCTGTCTACTACATGCACTCCCCCCCCCCCCATTGCTGCCTCTGTATCAGAGGGGGAGGTGGGAGCCAGTGCCTGTGAGGAGCCAGCTTTTAAAATGGTTGCCCATGAGCACTGGATCTCATGAAGCCACCTGCCCCCCACTCCGCACTGCTGCCTCTGATAGAGAGGCAGCAGCGCAGAGGGTGAGGGGGCAGGCAGGAGCTGGTACATGTGGAAAGTTGGTTTTCAAGCTAGTTCCCCACATGTATCAGCTCACGCGGAGCCACCTGTCTCCCCCCACCCCCGCTGCCTCCCACACAGGCAGTGGGGAGCGGGGGGGAGGCAGAAGCTGGTGCTAGGGGGGAACCAGTTTAAACTCCAGCTCCCCATGAGCACTGGCTCCTGCCTGCTCCCCCCCCCCAGCTGCTGCCTCTATCAGAGGCAGCAGCATAAATGGGGGGGGGGGACCCAGGGGAAGCCGCTGTAGACCAGCCTTTGTCTGCGACGGGTTGGGACTTGCCACGGACAGAGGCTGCTCTGTGGGATGCCGGCACAGCCTCTTTTGTGGGAGCTGGGCCCTCCATGGACAGGGAATGCTGCCACCCTGTGCTGCTGCCTCTGATACAGCAGCAGCAGTGCAGGGTGGCAGGGGCTCCCCAGGTGTGGAGCTAGGAGCATACTGGCTGCCGGCCCTGCCCCCAGGGACTATCAACTAGTTGTGTAATTAGTAAAATTTGATGCAGTTACATAATTATTCAGTTACACAGTATCAAACATCCCTAATAGTAAGAGCACCTACTAGGATACCTGGAATTGACATTTATTTATTTTATTTAAAATATTTTTACCCCACCTTTCTATTTAAAATATTTGAGGCAGCTTACAAAATGTTTAAAACACACACATATTTATATGTGTGTGTGTGTGTGTGTGTGTGTGTGTGAAATATTTTAAATATAAAATACAAGGCCCCAAAGGGGGGAAATAAAACCTGCTAAGACATCTCAGGAGGAGGGGGTGACACATGCATATACATTCACAAACTCAAGCACCAATAGAAGCACAGGTAAAAAGGGTGGTTTTAGCCTGGCACTGAAACAATGGGAGTGTTGGCACCAGGCGCATGTCCCAGGGGAGCGAATTGCATAGCCTTGGAGCAAAGGCTGAGAAGGCCCTGCTCTGTGTAGATGTCAGCCTTATCTCCATAAATGGAGGAACGCGGAGCAGAGCCTCCCCAGCTGATCTCTGAAATGGCAGAAAAGGGAGTGAAAATGCTTTTAAAATGGAGAAAATGCTATTCAGATTCCTTTGCATAAGAGACATTTAAAAGCCTAGTTTAAAAAAAAAATTAAAAGGACTGGCCAGTATTATGGACTGGAGGGAAGAAAGGAAGATGATTCTATAAAGAGAGCCTCAAACTAGGGGATAATGTGCGACTCCAAAGTTATCAAAGGCTCACTGAAGTGCTCATATGTTAACTGGTCACTGTGGGTGTGTCTAGACTACAGGGAATTTTGGGAAAAAAGTGGCCTTTTTTCGAAAAATCTTTACCTGCGTCTAGACTGCTGCCGCGTTCTGTCGACAGTAAATCGAAAGAATGTGGCAGTTTTTTCGACTGCGGAAAACCTCGTTTTACGAGGAAGAACACCTCGTGAGTGCTTTTTTGAAAAAAGGCGCTATGTAATGCAAACTGTGCTTTTTCAAAAGAGAGCACCCAGACTGCCTGATTGCTCTCTTTCGAAAAAGCGACTTGCTTTTTCAAAAGTACTGATTGTAGTCTAGACGTTCTTTTTCGAAAGAGGCTTGCAGTCTAGACATAGCCTGTGAGTTGATGCAAATGCAAAGATGGGTTATGTAATGTGTAAGGTTAAAGAGACCAACAGGGGTGACATATGGGGGACAAGAGTTCACATGCCCCAAATGCCATGGATGGGAGGGGCAAGGGCTGGCCAGCATGCAGGTGGGGACTAGTGGCGGGGCCTGGCACCTGCAGTAGGGGTCTGCCCCTCACCCCGCACTCAGTGGCAGCAATGGAGAAAGCACAGCAACATGTCCCCAACTCACTTGGTGCCTCCAGCCTCATCAATTGTCACCAGCGGTGGGGATCCAGCAGCCCCACTCGGGCACTCACTGGCTGGAAGTGGAGCGATGTGGCTGGGGAAGCAGAGTGAGCTGGGTCATTACTGCTGTTGCTGCTGCTGTCAGTGAGTGCGGGGGGAGGGGAGGGACGACTACTGGATCCCTACTGCTGGTGCTGGGCCCCCAGCTCTGCTATCCCCCCCAGGCCACGTCAGTTGTGGGAAGAGGTGGGGCAGGAGCAGAGCAAGGGTGGAAAAGAGGAGGGGAGAGGGTGGAAAAAGGGCCGGGGGGGGGCAGGCCTGGGGCAGAGAGGGATTGTCCTGGCTCTTCCATTGGCCGGGGAGGGGGTCACATGGCTGGTGGCTCCCTCTGGGTCTCCCTTCACCAATTGCCCCTGGAGACAATTAATAATTTGATATGGGAATTCAGGGGGTATTCCCAGGCAGGAAAGGCTCTGTAAGAAGAGTTTAGATGCTTGAGGTTGACAGGATATAATATGATGGGTTTAACAAGAGTGTGGGGTACTATTAAAGAAGCTCTGCTATGCTTTTTAAGGAGAGAGAGTAGTGTCAGGAATGTCTGAGGAATCCGGGAGGTGGTGGTTCTAGACTCAAGAGACACCTCTGCTTTGCTGTATGGCATCAGAAGATGAGTCAGTGAAGACCTGCTCGGTCAGGAGAGCGGATGGTTACAGCTGCCAGAGAGAGAAGGTGAATCCTGGGAGAAGGCAGGAGAGCAGCAAGAGGGGCTTGCTGGCTGGTTTCCCCTGGTGAGAGAGCCAGGGACAGAGGGTTGAAGGCAAGAGGTGCAGCAAAGGGAGCTGCCTGCTGGCTCTGCAGGGGAGGCCAACCTGAGGCTGGAGCTGCAAGGGGCTTTTCAGAAGTTACTATGCAACTCCTTGTAAAGATGCCAACTCCAGGGGTGGAACTACAGGCACCAACTTTCCCATGTACCAGCAGGTGCTTACTGCCCAACCTCTAGCTCAGCCCCAAGCCCTGCACCCCCCCACCCCAACCACCCCTGCCCATTCTTCTCAAGCCTGCTGCACCCTCTCTCCTCCCCCTTCCCACCCAGAGCCTCTTGCACACTGCAAAACAGCTGATTGCGGTGGGCAGGAGGCTGGGAGAGGAGGGAGGAGCTAATGGGGGCTGCTGAGGTGTTACTGTGGCTCTTTGGCAATGTACATTGGTAAATTCTGTTTCCTTCTCAGGCTCAGGTTGCCCATCCTTGCTTTAGAGGACAAGATTCCATGGAATTACTAGGGACTCAAAAGGGAAACTGAGGCAAGGGACCTCTTTCAGGGCTGTCTTGAGGGGGTGGCCTGGGAAGTGGCCACGCGTTTACAAGCCCCCTTGAGTATTTGTCCCTTGCTACGCTAATACAATCAACTTAGAAATAGGTTCAAGCTGCCGCATTTGAGGACATGCTGATTTGGGGGATATTGCTTTGGCCATTTGGAAAATTCTAAACCAGGTTTGGCTTTTGAACACGCTAGGGGTATTTGGAGCTGTTGTGATTCAGTCTCATCTCTGGTTTACTGACTATGCACCTCCTTTATTTCACCAACAGCAGGAACGCTGTATGAAACACAACAGCTTTTGGGAGATGATTCAAAAGCTTGTTTGCAGGGCAGCGGTTCCTGTGAGTGGCCCTGTGTACACTGTGGTCTGGGCATCACCACTAAAAGACAAATACACACACCTGTTTCATTATGTTTCCCCACTTTGGGTTTATGATATCAACAACAGCCTCTGTGCAGGCACTTGCTGGGGATTAATGTCTGGCTGGAGTAATAGTCCTCAACTGTGCCTTGATTCATCTGCTCCTCCCACCAGGAACCCTTAGATATTGAATCTGGCCTTGGCTGATGCTGGCTTCACCTGGCCGAAGGGATTTTACATTTTTTTCCACCCATCCAACACAGAACTGGCTTAAGCCTGGGAAATTCACACACCAGCCCTGGGCAGCCCTGGGGGGCAATGCTGCCCCACTCACACACACAGAGTCTGAGTGTGGAAAAAGAAACTTTTAATAAAAAGGGAGGGAAGTAGCGTGGCATTAATTGGGAAACACCACAAACAGAGTTCATACCCAAACCCACGAGTAAACGTCCCACCTTAAGTCGGTTGGGCGATGTCCTTTTCCTCTCAGGCTCCCTAGTCCTGCAATGTAAATGTCCCCTTCGCATGCCCAACCCTTCTCTGCACCCCACTCACAGTCGCTACCCTTTGTCAGGGCAGACCAGAGTTCAGAGGTGCATCTGCAGAGTTCACCTCCCATTGTAATGGGGAGGCAAAGAGGCATCTTACTCCCTCCTCTGGTCACTCACCATCTACCTGCTCACTGCTCTCCGGTGCCGCCCTGCTGGCTCCTCATCACATCTCTCTGCTACTGACCTGCTGGTCATTCATTCCATCTCTCCACTGCCCTCCTGCTGGCTCTCAGTCACCATGTGCTGCCATCCACTTCTCCGCTGCGACTTCTGCCCATCAGTCTCAAGCCATTTCAGCTCCCGGGGATTTTCAACTCTAAGCAAGCCGGGGAGAAGAAACACAGCTCCAGTACAGTTAGCATAAGAAAGGGATGCCTATTTAGCACTCTTCTTTGAACAGTTTGTGTGTGTGTGGGGGGGGGGGCGGGTACAGGTCAAACTAGTTCAGGCAGGGGAGGGCATATAGAGAGTCAAGCCCCTGCTTAGCAAGGTTCTTTCTGCTGTGAGCCCTTCCCTCTGGAATAGATTAAGCACAGTCCTGCTTTTCTGTATTCCCACAAAATTACAAACATTGGTAACCATGTTTCAGCAACCCTGCATTTAATACACACATAGCCAGCATTGGGTCACAAATTCAGCTGATTACAATGAGCAAAATACCACTCCATCTGCCAGGGGTGACTGGTGAGGAAGTACATGGGGGCCACTGGCCCCATGACCAGTCCTCCCCCATGTGACCCATCTTCAAACCACTCCCAGCCTAGGAGAGGACCGGGACACCCCCCGCCCCCCCCATCCTGCCCCATCTATCCCTACTCGCCCATTCTCTGCCCTTGCTGTGCCCTCACCCCTCCTCTTTCCCCAAGCCCTCCCCCCCCCATAAGCAATGCACCTGGGGGACTACTGAGGCTGGGAGTCTGGCACCAGCAGCGGTCGCCCTCCCCACCCCGAATGTGCTTTGCTCCCCTGGCTCCTGGCTGCACTGCTCCACTTCCCACAACTGAGTGGGGGAGTGGTACCCCCAGCAGCACTCCAGGAGCTGGGGGAGTGTACTGTGCTAGGGCCACTTCGCTCTGTTTCCCCTGCTACCAGTGAGTGTGACGGGATGGCCCCCTTGCTCCTCTCGTCCGCGGTGTTGGGGAGGGACCTAGCTCCCTGTTTCTCCCTATGTGTTGCGCCTGCCATCTGCTGAATATCTAATGTTTCTGAGCAAAGCAGGCGCAAACTGTATTTACATAGACCCACCTCGGGTCTCTCCCCTCCTTCCAGCTAGTTGTAAAGGAAGCGTTCCTTCAGATCCTGCTTACACAATACACAGGTTTTGTTAATTGTCCTTTCACATCCATGAAGAGGATATGTGTAAAAGGGCTTGAATTCTGGAAGCAGGAAATATAGCTAACAAGAAAATTTTCCATCTCTCTGTTGCTGTTTGGACTCACTGGACTGGGGCTATGAAACAGAAGCAGAGATCCCCAAGTTAACTTGGGTTAGCCCTAAAAAAATTCAGAGCTAACAGATTACTACATTTGTCACCCTTTAAAACCATAGAACTCTGACTCATGTGAATATATATGCTTGCCTGCTTTAACCTGTAAATAACACATTTCTTTTTCTAGATAATAAATCTGTAGGTACTTTATAATAGGATTGGTTACCAGAATTGCCTTTGAGAGATCTAAGATAGAAATTGATCTGGGGTAAGTGGCTAGTCTCTGGGGACTGGGAGCAAAGTGAATATTTTATGATTTGGGGGGTATAGCAACCAAGTCTAGCTTGCCCCAGTGGCAGGATAGATGGGAATGCCCAATGGGACTGTGTGTGTCTTCGTGGTAAGATTCTAAGGGTGTGTCTAGACAGGGGCACTATTTTGGGATACTTCTAGTATCCCGAAATAGCTATTCTGCGTCTTTTAAACAAGCCTGTTATTTCAAAATAACGGGGTTGCTATTCTGACGTCCCTGTAAACCTTGTTCCATGAGGATGAAGGGACGTTTTGGAATAGCACTCTATTTCGAAATTTCAAAATAGGCCATTTCAAAATACACTCAAAATAAGCTACGCAATTTGCATAGCTCAAATTGCATAGCTTATTTTGAGTTATGTGTGTAGTGTAGAGGCACCCTAATAGTGCTTCAGGAGGTCACATTTGTTAGCGGGTTGCTGACATCTAATTATAGAAAATACAGGCAGTTTGGGGTGTCTCCTCTGTGGCTCACATTCTGCCCTACGGTTGGAACTCACAGTCGTGAGCGACGCCAGACAGTTTTACACTTGCCCTTTATGAAAGCAGGTACAAATATACGGAATTTAGTTGTTTTAAATATTGACATTAGGATTTGGCTTGGGCAGTTTGTTTACCTTGATACAGGTTGGACCTGCCTGGTCTGGCACCCTCGGGACCTGATTGGTCCTGCATGAGGGAGTTTGCTGGACCAGGGGAGGTCAGTTCTCGCTCCCCTACCTCCAGTTCCCCAGCCTGGCTCTGCTCTTGGCCTGGCCACTGGTCTCCTGACTGGCTCCCCCCATATCACTGGCCCATGCCCTGCCGGGCTCCCCACCATCAGCTCTGCTGCCCTGCTGGCCCCACCATAGGCCGCTCTCGTGTTGGCCTCCTAGCCACTGGCCCATCCAGATTTCTGTGGCAGGGCTCCTGGCCACTAGTTCCCATGCCACCAGCGTGGCTGGGCTCTAGCCCTTGCAGGGCTCCTGGACACCAGCCCTTCACCTGGACTGTCTGGTCCAGAAACATTCATGGTCCGGAGACATTCATTTTGGATTTAAAATAATACCTAGCTCTCTTACCTAGCCCTATTCATCCATGGATCTGAAAGCACTTTACAAAGGATTTATCGTTATTCCCATTTTAGAGATAGGAACAAGCAAAAGCACAGAAGCAAAGTGATTTGTCCAAGGTCACCTCGCCAATCTGTGACAAAGCTGCAATTAAGCGGAAATATTTATACTTAGAGGTTAGTGCTCTGTCCCCTAAGATAAACTGCCTCATGTTTATGAAAAAGAGGAAAACTACTTCCAATCACTCTTCTATTATAAAATGTCTCAGAATATTAATGTGTACCCTGGAAGTGCTCAGACTAAACGTACATACATCCCCCACCACTTACCACTGGTGTGTGTGTGTAGATATTTTTGGGAAGGGGATTAAGATGGCTTGACCACTTTCATTAGTACAAACCAGAGATGATTTTACAGAAGACCATGGGAATCAGGCCCAGATTATATTTCAAGAGAACAAACAGAAGGCAATGTTTGTCAAGAAAGACCATGCATAAAAATGATGGTACATGCTATCAAAATGCAAAAGAAAAGCAACAACAAATAGTTGCTTTTAGTGTCAATGTTCTGTTCCTATCATATGGTCTGATTCTGTTCCCATTGAAGTCAATGACAAATCTTCCACTGACTTTACTGGAAAAATGATCAAGGCCAGTTTTTATTCTTCTTAGTGGTATGTTGATCAAAGTTTATTGGCAAGTAAATAAAATAGATCAGAGTCATCCTTGGTGTCATTTATATAAATCAATGGACTGATGCCAGTGGTAAATTTGGCCCTATTTTTCTTATTACAAAATCTTGCCAGATACTTTTTTTAAACTGAACACTCCAGATTAAACAAGAATAATACAAACAAAACCCTTCATGGTTTGCTTGTTTTGGACTCAATGATACTAAAGTTGTGTAGTTTATAAATATCCTGCCAATCAGCCCTCTTATTTGCACCGTGGAGGAGTCCATGCACCAGTTTAACCACTTGTAATCCCAACTGTTTGGACAATTCCATGAAGAGTCTTAGTTTGCTACAAAAATTAGTTGAAAAAGTTAAACAATCAGTTTTTATTAGGTGGAGTATTTGGGCCAGATTCTATTCTCACTACAGTATCAGTCCCAAGTAGCTCACTGAAGCCAACGGAGTTATACTAGACAAGAGGGTACATCACTGTGAGTGACAAAAGATTTTGTCCCTCTGTTTCAGTTAAAACAAGCCTATCAAGTGTCCTATTACTTGAAGGGAAACATGTTTAAAAATAGAAGTTTAAAAGAGAATGCATAGATATAAACCATGTAAAACAACAAACTGTAGACAAAATCTTGCAAAAAACAAGTCCATAAACAGTCAACACTTAGTAATTTGGGTCACATGCTTATCCACACGTATGTGACTGTCCCATTGAACTCAATCCTACTACTACTCATGTGAGTAAAAGTTTCAGAGGGGTAGCCAAGTTAGTCTGTAACAGGAAAAATGTAAAAAACAACAAATAGTTTAATAGCACTTTAAAGACTAACAAAACATGTAGATGGTGGTATGAGCTTTCATGGGCACAGCCTGGTCATCTGAAGAAGTGGGCTGTGCCCATGAAAGCTCATGATACCATCTACATGTTTTGTTAGTCTTTAAAGTGCTACTAAACTATTTGTTGTTTTTTAAGTTTTTCATGTGAGTAAAGTTAAGCATGTGTATCTTTGCAGGATCTGGCCTTTTCATATTCTGAGTGACACTGACCCTGTACAGAGGGCCAGCACTGGGCTTATGCACTACCTAAAGCCCCTTTAAGCCCTAGTATGAGGGTTGAAGTGAGATTTAAGTAGCACATAGACCCTGTATATGCTCCTGGCCATAGCTGTGAACTTCATCCATAGTCTTTTTTTTTTTTTCTTCAGAGAAAACTCCCATTAACTTCACTGGGAGTTTCCCTATGTAAAAACTGAATAACAATTTCAGGATTAGATCCAAGTAATAAGCACATGATTTTCTCAGCACAGCAGTGGCTAGTCTGTGTTTGTAAAAGTGGCATGGGAGGAAACCCTTTTTGGTGATTTGTATCAAAGGGGATGAGACTTTGCCCGTTGGCTGTCACAGCTATGAGAACCTTCACCTTATATCAATGCTGTGATATCAGAGTTCAACCTCATGATGTCTTTCACTTGGAGATGTGGAGGATCAAAGTTTAGGGCAGCAGCGTGACATGTGCTTGTACAGTGGCCCTATAGGATCTGTTTGACAATAGCAATACAAGTATTTGAGTAGCTGTTGGGCTATGTCGACGTGGATGCTATTTTTAAGCCCTCAGTTGCTTTTGAGGGTTGAGCACGATAGAGCTATTTTAAAAAATCTACATTTATTAATTTTTCAAAACTCTACTCAGCCAATGGATTGGGACAAAGCACTTTTAAGTGGTAAAATACTTTCCCTTTCCTTTCCTTTTCTCTCCCCCACTCTGTACCTATGTTATCACTAACATCTTGGGTTGGGAAGGTGAGCAAGTTTTATGTCTGGGCAGGTACATTTTCATTGCACTCTTTCTCTCTCTGTGCACACCCATACATATTATAAGCAGGGCTGGGAGTACGGCCAATTATTAGGGTTGCCTAATGGATCTCATGAAAAGGCCCTATTTTCAGCATCTTATAACTTTGTCTCAGACTGAATTATTATTATCTATTCAATACTTCTTCTGAGAACAAGGCCAGGGAAAAGGTTTTCAATGTTGGAAAAGATTTGGTGACCTTTTCTTTGGGAAGATCTAGTGCCTCTGTACTTTTGAAGCAGGAATGTGAAATTTGTCTGGGGGCAGGAGTGGCCTTTATGTTAGGGATGTGCCTTTTGCTATCCCTATGAAAATCTAATTAAATTGGCCCAGAGATAAGCCCTTGGAGAAAAAAACTGTAGCTTTGCACATGTTCAGTAGAGGCTTGCTAGAGTTCAACAGATAAAATCTTAGAAGTCTGTTCTCATTGGGTACTGGAACTGACAGCAGGGAGCCTGTCTCTCCCGTGCTCTCAGTGACCCCTGTTGGCACCCAGACCATGTGGAGGAGAAACAGTCTGACTGAAGAGCAGAGGGGATATGAGTCAGATCTAGGGCACTGTAGAGGAGGCTTGGGAGAGCAGACTGTGATGATAAGGAGCCTTGGAGGTGGACCTAGGGCTGGAAAGTCTCAGCAGGGTAGAGACTGGGACTGGCTGGGCAAGGAGACTAGTCTGGGTGCAGAAAGGGAAAAGGGGGGAGGCAGGGAGGCAATGGATGGGGGGAAACAGATTGGCTGATGAGCTGCAGAGAGACAGACTGGGAATGAGTGTGACAGGGTAAAGGGGTGGGAGAAGAGCAGACAGATCTGATAAGGAGCCAGGGTAGAAAGGAAGAACCGGGCAAAGGAGCAGAGGGAGTGGAGGAAGTAAGATTGGACGATAAGCTGGGTGAGGGCAGTTGAGACTGAGAGCCAGTAAAGATGAGAAATTGGGTGTGTGGGTGACTGGAGGCCAGAGAGGGAGCGACTGGGATAGCGAGTCTGGAGGAGGGAGAGACTAGGACTTACTGAGCAAGGAAACTGGCACCAGAAGCCTGAGGAGTAGAGACTGGGACAAACCTGGATGGGAGGGAGATAGCACAGATGACTGTGTCCACTAGACACCCTCCCCTCCAAAGACTGGAAAGGAACCTAAGATTCCAGCTTCTCACCATTCCTCTGTTGTCAGCAAATGTCTGTGATACCCACTGACAGAATGTCCCATTCCCCTTCCAGTGCAGCGCCACATAGGGGATAACAACCTACTACTGCTATCAGTGACTCCATTAGTTTAAGTGGCAGAGATCCGTATCATGGGCCTAATGGTACTAACCTTGCTGATGAAATACAAGTTCTGTTAGGCACAGCGGAATCCACCTCCCTTGTTGTTTAGAGTGGCATCTTCCCATTTCCTACCTAGCCTGGGTTCTATTTTATGATGCCTGGGGCTTGCATGCAGGTAATTCCAGGTGAGGTGTTGTCCCTCGAGAACATTAACACTATCTCTGCTGGCAAAGAGTATAATACCTAGTGCTCCAGGGACAATAATGTACATAAACAAAAAAACTCCAGGAAAAGAATAAGACATCCCAAAATAATTATACCCAAGAGGGGCTTTATAAAGAAAGGAAAATAGGAACTGGGAAAGGAAAACATTAGAGTTAGTTAATAAGTCATAAGCAAACTTGCAACATTCAGAGTTCTTCCCAACCCTCATCTCCCACCTTGGCACCTCACCAAGCAGATGGTGTGATGGGGCTGAGTTCTGTGATAACTCACTGTGAGTGTTGTCTGGGTTAGGCAAAAAGGGTCCCCTTATGTAGCCTTTGTCCCTGTGTGGGGTAGGGTCTTTTCCTGGCTCTTTGGTTTTGGAGCTCTTGACTGGATCTTTGACACTCTAGATCAGTGGACACCAACCAGTAGATTGGGATCTACTGGTTGATCTTGGAGCTCTGACAGGTGATCCTGATTGGTTTGGCCAAGAGTCTATCAAGTGCAGCACTTCAGCTGCCCCTCCCCCCACTGCTGTGCATCTCCTCCCAACAGGACTTGGGATGGAGTTTGCTGGCTGCTTTTGAGAGTGGGCCAGGGCCAGGGCCAGGGCAGGGATGAGCCTGCCTTAGCCCCACTGCACCACCACCCAGGAGCCACCAGCAGGGCCCAGCTGGAGCCCACATCCCGAAACCCTATCCCAGTCATGAACCCCCTTCTGCACCCCAAGCCCCTGCCTGAGCCCTGAGTACCCCTGTATTCAAATGCTCTTCCAGACCTGCACCTAGAACCCCTTCCGACACCCCAACTGCCAGCCCCAGGCTCAGCTCAGAGCCCCTCTCACACTTCAAATCCCTTAATCCAAGACCAGAGCCTGCACCCCAACCTGCTGCCCCAGCCTGGTAAAAGCGAGGGAGGATAGAGCGAGCAGGGGGCGGAGCCTCGGAGAAGGAGCACAAAGGAGGCGGGGCAAGGGCATTTGGGTTTGAGGTAGATCTTGGATTGCACTTAAATTCAAAAAGTGATCTTGTGCTTAAAAAGGTTGGAGACCCCTGCTCTAGATGCTGGGCTCTGCAGGGCTACAACTGCCTAACCCAGTGATTCCAAGCCTGTTGTATGCAGACCCCTGGTGGTCTTTGAAGGTACTGCAGGGAGTCCGTGGAAAGTTTAAAAATAAGGATCGGGGCCACTTTTCTTTTTTTTTTTCTTTTCTTTTTCTTTCCTTACTTTTCTTTTCCTTCTTTTTCTCCCCCAAGGAGGGAGGTCTGTGAAATTTTAATATATTGAAAAGAGGTCCGTATGCCCAAAAAGATTGGAAATCACTGGTCTAACCCATGCACTAGATCCACAATAGTTCAAGGACTTTTTTCTGTGGGAAGGGGGAGTTAAGCAGAGCCTCTCTGACCTGTCCAGCATCTTTCTCAGCTCCCAAACTAAAAGTTTAAAACTAGTCTCTTTGTCTATAAGTCAGGCTGTCGTCTCTCAACGAGGGTCTGAACAGTGCTGGCTAATACCGGTCCAGCAAGCTACCTGGCCATATTATCCCATGCAGAAACTTCCCTATTGGCTTGCGCAGGAGTTTGTAGTCCATTCTGTCCCTACTCCTGATTCCAAGCATGCTGGGAAATGGTGTTAGAGGCTTCTGGTAACCACTACAGTTCCTGTCCATCTGGAGGATCAGTTACTCAGTGTGGCAAACTTCAAGTGGAGTGGCTACAATTGATGCCACAGGATGGAATCTGTAGGGGTGTTTTCAGTTAACTTTTTTTTAAAACAGGAAATTACACACCAAAAATGATGTTAGAAGAACATTATTAAGGTTGCAATGCCACACACTTACAAGTTAGAAAATGCCAGAATTAACATTTCCTGTACAGCTTTAATTCAGCCTCCTTGTGCATATGCATGATGATATAGTCTGTAATGAGTCATAAGGTAAACAAAAGCTGCTGTTCAATGTACTATGGAATATAAGTTCATGGAGAACTGAATAAAAATCCACTGCATTTAACATCAATAAGCAGTTACTCATTATAAATCCTAAAGTGCATCATGATTACTTCAAACGGTAATTTGATTAGTAATAATTGTAATCTTTGATCATTTATATTTTAGGTTTTTCTCATGTGATTTCCCCTTTCTCTGTTGCCTTTTACTTTTCTAAAACAAGGGTTTCATCGTGCTGAAGATCCTTCATCTATCATGGCACATGTAACCCAGTGCCTCCTCGGGCTTGACTACATTGCAGCCGGCCGAGAGCAGTCTAGCCCAGGCAGACAGACTTGTGCTCATGGAATTTGAGTTTGCAAACCTAGGGGCTCAGGTCAGCTCAAGGACCCAGTTTCTCAAAGGGCTTTAGGTGCCCAACTCGCACTGATTGCAACATGATCTGGGCCAAAGGGCAGAATCCTTGATCTGGATCCTAAGTTTTAGAGAGCAGAGTTTGTTGGATCTGGAGTTTTGGTTTGACCCATTCAGAAGACTGGGTTCAGACAGAGACATGGGACTGTTCCCAAACTTCCTCAGAGTTAGAGGGGTGGGGTTGGATTTTTGGTCCGAGTTGCCCTTTGATTACAGTTTGCCTACTACAATGATAAAGAAGTTTTCCTCACAGGCAGGATGCTGGGACTTGGTGGACCAGTTGACTCATTTGGATGTGGCAGATCCTATGCTCCAGCTAGCGTCATGGGTGACGCATAAACCCCAGCACCACCCCTTCCCCCTGAGGCCCTGTCCCTTCCATGCTCCCTGGTCAGAGCCCAGAGACCCCGCCCCCACTGTAGCCACCAGCCCCACCCTGGGCTGGCTAGCGCCTGCCGCCCCATCCCAGCCCAAGAACATCAGGAAGGAGAGTGTATGATGCTACTGCATCCCCTAGCCCTGGAGTGCTGGGTAGGAGAACGTGGGGCAGCACTGCAGCAGCCACCCTAGTCCTGGGAAGGCAGGTGGTGTGGCCCCAGTTCCTAAGGCCCAGCAACACAGCTGAAGCAGGGTTCTAGGGGCAAAGGATAGGTAGGGTCATGCTTGGCTCTTTGGGGAGGCTCAGGCTCCCTTACCCAAGGGCAGCATTTCTGGGAGTTACGGTAGCTAGTAGCTCCCTCCACCCCCAAAGTTTAAACCTATGTATTTCATATTTGAGGTCTGCTTAAAGTGCACGCCCTAGCTCCAGAGGCAACTCTTAACTGCAACACTTTGCCTTTGGGGTAGGGAGTTTGACAGGGTGGATTAAGATAACAAAGAGCCTGTCACTCAAGACTTGAAGGATTGTTCGATTATCATGAAAACATTGCTGGGTATTCCACTTGAAAGATAGGGTTAAAAATAGGAATAAATAGTGTTGTGCTGTAGGGATCTGCATTTGGACCCCTGCTGTTCAACTTATAAATGTTCTTGAAAAAGGGGTAAACAGTGAGGTGGCAAAATTTGCAGGTAATAAAAAATTACTCAAAATACAGTAATTCCTCACTTAATACGGTAGATACGTTTCAGAAAATGATCGTGCTAAGCGAAAACGTGTTATGCGGGGTCAATTTTCCCATTGAAAATAATGGAAAAGGTGGGGATTGTGTTTCAAGTGCACATGCGCTCGTGGCTCCAGCCTGCACTTGCTAGCAGCTGGCTGCTGAGCACAGGCAGCTGCCTGGAGACCGGGTCATAAGGTTGGGGGAGAAAGGGGACTGGGTTACAGCAGGGTGGGGAGGTGTTTGGCTCTGGGGAAGGGAAGGGGAGGAGAGGGAAGGGGGATTGGGCTGGGAGTATGCCCCTGTGACAGGTCTGCCGGGACCCGTACTGCATCCGGTGAGGGGCGGTTGGCGGGGAATGGCACGGTGAGCGGCGAACCCTCCACCGCTTTGCAGGGAGGCGGGGGAAGCCCCACGCAGCCGCCAGCAACAGGCCAGCTGGGGAAACCCAGCTGCCAGACTGCAAGTGGGGGCAGAGCAGAGGTGGTGAGGTGTCCAGCGAGGGGGGGGTCAGCGGGGAATGGCGCGGCAAGCAGCGAACCCTCCACCACTTTGCAGGGAGGAGGGGGAAGCCCCGTGCAGCTGCCAGCAACAGGCCGGCTGGGGAAACCGTGTTATTTCAGGGATGGTCGTGTTATTCAAAAAATGTTCCCTAAAAAAAAAATCTTGCTATCGCGAAAACATGTTAAGTGGGCACGTGTTAAACAACTAATTACTGTAGTTAAGTCCAAAACTGACTACAAAGAGTTGCAAAGGGATCTCACAAAACTGAGTGATCGGGCAACAGGAGGGCAAATGGAATTCAGTGTTGAGAAATGCAAAGTAATGCACGTAGAAAAATGTAATCCTAACTATACATACAAAAATGATGGTGTCTAAAAAAACTTACCATTCCAGAAAAGAGATCTTGGAATCATTGCGGATACTTCCCTGAAAACATCTGCTCAATGTGCAGTGGCAGCCTAAAAAGCTAACAGAAAATTGGGAATCATTAGGAAAGGAATAGATAATAAGACAGAAAATATAATATTGCCTCTATATAAAGTCATGATACGCTCACACCTTGAACACTGCATGTAAATCTGATCACCCCATCTGAAAAACAAGATATTCTGGATATGGAAACAGAAATGATTGGGGGTTAAGAACAGCTTCCATATGAGGAGAGATTAACAAGACTGGCACTTTTCATCTTGGAAAAGAAATGATTAAAGAGTGGGAGTGTATGTTAGATCAGCGGTTCCCAATCTTTTTTATACCACGAACCGGCAAACCCATTCACAAACTTTTGGTAGACTGGTAACACTTTATTTGCATATTCATTATGCAAATACACACATAAAATGTTACCAGTCCGCCAAAAGCCTTGGCCCCCAGAGCAGCCGTGAACAGCTGGCTGCCGCACCCTGAGGCCCCCAGTGCCAGTCCTAACCCCCCACCTCTCCATTATACTCCAGTGCCAGCCACTGACTCCAGAGTCCCTTGCACCCAACCCCCTCCAGTGCCAGCCCCGCATCCCAAATGCCTCAGTGCCAGCCCCACCACCACCAGACCCCCGCCCCCCAGTGCCAGCCTCCTGTTTCCAGAACCGCACTGCACCCAACCCCTCCAGAACCACCCCCTAGTACCAGCCCTCAGTCCCCAATATTAGCCCTGCCCTCAGATTAGCCTTTACCAAGAAGGGAAAACTGAAATGTGGGGTCACATAAAGCCACCAGGGGAGGAAGCCACTTGTTGACATACATAATGGCTTCTCTGCACTTACTGGAGGGCAACTTATTGGGAACATATTGGCAGTGGCCTTTCTTCTATCAGAAGTGTCTTTTCATCTCTCCCTTTCGCATAGAATCAAAACATGTCTCCCCTTTGCTCTTTTTGGCACTCACTGTCAGTAGCTGTAATGCTTTGGGTTGGCATATTTTGATACAATCTCTTCTATGAGGGCACTCAGTTTTTGTTTAGTTCCAAGGTTCCAGTACTGCTTGTATATTAAAATTGGAGCAGCAGCAAATCACTGTGGATTGCGAATGTACACCAGGGTCCTCAGCTCACCTTAAAAATTGGATATTTTCACAAGTTTAGAGCCCCTAGACCCTGATTGCTCAGAGCCCTGAATTCCTTTTGAAATCAGTGGGAGTTGAGCTACTCAGCACCTCATAGTCGTGCAGAGTTAAGCTGTAAAGGAGGGAGAGAGAGAAGAATTTCTGCATCTCAGTGTTGTTGTCGTATTGCATCTTCAGTAAAATACTCCTATGAATTTACGACTCATTTTACACGAGGAACTGCCTTTACTGCTCCTTTGCTAATTTCAAAGAGGAATAAATGAATGAGTGAGTAAGAACAGCTCAGCCCAGCACAAACAAAAAATTCTGTAAAAATGATATAAAAATGAAATGCTACAATTTGTGATTCTTAAAGTGTCTTGAAACACTGGAGAGGGGAAGGGGTTAAACAAATGGGGGTGTTTTCCAGTAGAGTCAGTGTTAATTAATGTTAAATTACAATGAAATTCCTATGGAATTACATTTTATGTCACATGAAAACCAGGGCAATTCATCATGATTACCTATCATGAAAGAAAAAATGTGTATTAGTTAAATATGACATTAATCATTGTGACTTTAATCCAAAATCAAAATTGTTTTCCTGCTCCTAATGTAGTGCCACTTATAGTAATATTTAGAGTTAATACAATTAATACACTGATTGAGGCAAGTGAAAAAAGGTTCTTAAAGAAACCATGCTGTTTAAACTAAAGTTACAGAGCCATAGAGCCTTGGCAATTCATTAGAACATTTTATTACATCTTACCTTCTTTGAGGCGTAAATGCAAATTGACTGGAGTATCAAAAACAAAAAATATTTTAATATTTGCATGTCAGTTGGAAAATGTGATGAGATACGTTTGTTCAGTCCAGCAATATGACTGAAGAGCATGCACTGCTGATTTTAAATATAATGAGAGACCAAGGGAAGACCAAATATTAGTGAGTTTGTGACATTTTGCAGAAAAGTCAAATCACTTTTGCTGATTGTGCATATGGAATGTCTCTAGTTGCTCCAAGTCTATCTGTAAGAGTGTTCAGATTTCTGATCTGTATAGTAATACAGGTAGTACATAGGTTTCATAGGTCCTGGACTTTCTCTACACAGTGTCCATAAGAGAGAGATAGACATTTTGCTTAAAGCCTAATCCTGCAGTCTCTGAAAGCCCTATAGTTGACTTCAGTGGGAGAAGGATCAAGCCATTAATTTCCTCTTTACCTGGGTTTCTCATTTGAAAAATGGAATTAATAGAACTTTCCAGTCTCATTGAGTTGTAGTGAGGTCAAATTCATGAATGCCACATCAAGATGTGGCCTGACTCCCGGTTTCACAGATGCTGTCACTTGAAGGAGGAAGGGGCTATGGCTTGAGGATGTGAAGACATGTTGTGAGGGTGTCTACCTCACACAAGGCCTGGAAGGGTTATGATGGCTGAGTGGACCAATTAACATAAAGAGGCTTAGCTGGGCAGGAACAGGCAGGATCTGTATAAAACCAGGTATCTGGCAATAGAAAAAGGTTGCAGTTAGGTAGTCTGGAGTCATTCTCTGAGTGAAGGGAGGTATGTTGGGATTATGGAAGGTAATCCACAGTTATTCCCTAGGAGGAGGGAGCTGGGAGGTTGGCAAACCTAGAGAGGGGGGAAAGCCAAGAAGATAGCAAAAGACTCAGGGAGAAAGCAGCAAGGTAGGAGAGTGTAGGCCTTGGCTGATGACTGGAGGGCCTCTGAGTTGAAATTTGAAGTAGAGCATGTTCTCCTGAGTTTAGAAGCAAGAGGAAGACCAAGGACAGGGTAGGTCCATTGCTCAGTGAGGAGGGAGAAATAGTAACAGGAAACTTGGAAATGGCAGAGGTGCTTAATGACTTATTGTTTCAGTCTTCACCAAGAAGTCTGACAATGAAGGACTGCCTAACATAGTGAATACTAGTGGGAATGGGGTAGGTTTAGAATAGGGCTACTCAACTTTGGAAGCCCTGAGGGCCACAATGATATTCATAGCACATGCCAAGGGCTGCATATACATGCAAATATATATGCAAATAGAATCTTTCACCCTGATGGGCATGAATACAAAGCACTTCCCACAATGCCCCAGCACTCCCGACACCTCCTTCTTGGGTGCTAGAAACACCAACACCCTCTACCCATCTGTTCCAGCCAGCCAGTCTGCGTGCATCTTTCAATGCCTCACCATTGTGGAACATGTTGCCAGTGGAAGCCATGTTCAAAGGATCCCACCTATGGGCCGCCTGTTAAGCTCCGCATAAACCTAAACTGCACTGCGGACTGCAAACAAATGGGCCGCATGTTGTGTAGCTCTGGTTTAGAAGATAAAAGAAAAAAGAAAAAATTAAAACTTACTTAGAAAAGTTAGATGTCTGAAAGTCACCAGGGTCTGGTGAAATGCATCTTAGAATACTCAAGGAGCTGATAGAGGAGGTATCTGAGCCTTTAGCTATCATCTTTGAAAAATCATGGAAGACGGGATAGATTCCAGAAGACTGGAAAAGGGCAAATATAGTGCCCATCTATAAAAAGGGAAATAAAAACAACCCAGGAAACTACAGACCAGTCAATTTAACTTCTGTGCCTGGAAAGATAGTGGCACAAGTAATTAAGAAATTCGTCTGCAAACACCTGGAAAATAATAAGGTGATAGGTAACAGCCAGCATGGATTTGTAAAGAACAAATCATGTCAAACCAATATGATAGTTTTCTTTGATAGGACAATGAGTCTTGTGGATAAGGGAGAAATGGTGGTTGTGGTATACCTAGACTTTAGTAAGGCATTTGATATGGTCTCGCACAATCTTCTTATCAATAAACTAGGCAAATACAACTTAGGCGGGGCTACTGTAAGATGGGTGCATAACTGGCTGGATAACCGTTCACAGAGAGTAGTTATTAACGGTTCACAATCCCGCTGGAAGGGATTAACAAGTGGGGTTCTGCAGGGGTCTGTTTTGGGACTGGTTCTGTTCAATATCTTCATCAATGATTTAGCTATTGGCATAAAGAGTACGCTTATAAAGTTTGCAGATGATACCAAGCTGGGAGGAGTTGCAACTGCTTTGAAGGATAGGGTCATAATTCAAAAGGATCTGGACAAACTGGAGAAATGGTCTGAGGTAAATCGGATGAAGTTCAATAAGGACAATGGAAAGTACTCCACTTAGGGAGGAACAATCTGCGTGTCACATACAGAATGGGAAGCAACTGTCTAGGAAGGAGTACTGCAGAAAGGGATTTAGGGGTCATAGTGGACCACACGCTCAATATGAGCCAACAGTGTGACACTGTTGCAAAAAAAGCAAACACGATTCTGGGATGCATTAATGGGAGTGTTGTGAGCAAGACATAAGAAGTCATTCTTCTGCTCTACTCTGCGCTGATTAGGCCTCATTGTAGGGATAAAACAACAAATAGCCCATTGATATGCAGGTAAGATTCTGAAACATGGTCTCTGGTTAAGCTTTTCCACATAGGCCCACGCTGCCCAGCCTGGGCAGAGGCAAGAGGCCTAGCCAACAGACAACGGGCCCTAGGAATAACACAGAAAAACAGCCTCGCCTGTGTATCACAAATGGAAGGAGCCGAAGTAGCATAACATGAGGTGGGAAGCCATAATTGAACATCCTTATCATGAGTTTCACACCCACAAACAAGGCCAAAGCCCTGAAATGGGGCCTCATAGTCTGCCATCTGGCATGGGAAAGAAACAACTGTTGCCTTCCCAAGGCCAACCACAGATTCAGGGAAAGGCCTAGCACATCACTATGAGACGACACCCTTCCTCCCTAACAATCCAAGCTCGCAGATATACTGGAATGATGTTATAAATAATTGCTGTGGTGTATACCTGATATTGTCTTTTCCTTTATACCCCTAGACAAACACCTATGAACTGCACCCCGCACCTGTCGGGAAAGCACTCTCATCACTCCTATGGATCCCAATTGGAATGTAGCAAGGCAATTCTCGGGAGGTGGGGGGGGGGGAATACTTGTGTTTTAACAAATGTGTTAACCTGAACTATGGGCAAGCTACTGTGTAATCTCTTAGACTATTGGCTTATTGTACTCATTATGTTCTGCTGCCAGAACCTATCCAGGGGCTCGGGAACTCCCACCCTGTTGCTTCTCCCCGCCCATTGGCTCCCTATATAATCTAATGTAATCAATTGCTAGTAGTATTCACTGAGCCCAAGTGGCAAGGTGGCACTCCGCCAGTGCTGTGCGTAATAAACCCTCCTGCTTGAATCTACATGATGTCTACATTTTGGTTTCCAACACTCATTTGGAGTATTGTGTCTAGTTCTGGGCACCACATTTCAGGAAAGATGTGGAGAAATTGGAGAAGGTCCAGAGAAGAGCAACAAAAATGCTTAAAGGTCTAGAAAACATGAGTTCTGAAGGGAGACTGAAAGAATTGGGCTTGTTTAGTTTGGAAAGGGGAAGACTGAGAGGGGACGTGACAGCAGTTTTCAGGTATCTAAAAGGGTGTCACAAGGAGGAGGGAGAAAAATTGTTCTCCTTGGCGTCTGAGGATAGGACAAGAAGCAATGGGCTTAAACTGCAGCAAGGGAGGTTTAGGTTGGACATTAGGAAAAATTTTCTGTCAGGGTGGTTAAACACTGGAATAAGTTGCCTAGGGAGATTGTAGAATCTCCATCTCTGGAGATATTTAAGAGCAGGTTAGATAGACATCTATCAGGGATGGTCTAGAGTAGACAGTACTGAGTCCTGCCGAGAGGGCAGGGGACTGGACTTGATGACCTCTCGAGATCCCTTCCAGTTCTAGTGTTCTATGATTCTATGAGTTCTCCTACCAGCCACTGAGGACATGGCATAGACTAGGCTAGCGACAGTAGACTGCTTGGTGTGGTTTGTACCAGAAAGACTTTATCCTCCTGAAAGAGGGAGTCATGGAATGACTTAGCTGGAGGGCAGAGTCATGAAGAACCCACAGGGTTTGAGGATGACAGGAGAGACACAACCAGAGGAGGGTGTAATTTCTGGCAAGAGTTAATCCCCAGGCTGGTGAAAAGGAGGTGCCACTAGTAGTGAGTGGCTCCTGTGACATGCTCTGCTTGTTTCAGTTTCAGGAGGAGTCCAGGCAGGTGGATCTAAGCAGAAACTGCAGTGAGGTAAGCTGACAAAAAAGCAACTTTAGGGATTATACGCTATTCCTTACTTTAATAAAATTTCATATTCAGTGTTAGGAAAAAGTGCTGTTGATTCATATGACATCTGTGAGTCACATCACATGTCTGTCATGTGACTCATGTTCATGAATTCTTACTCCCAAACAGCCACCCACAAACATTTTTTTAAAATATGATTGTATCTCTGCCCACACATGAAATTCTCAAGGAGCACCACTCAAAACTACAGGACCTATGACCTTGAAACTTCCCAGCCCCCAAGTTCTCTATAGAGCAAGAACTTTAAACCATGAATTGAGGACTTCAATAGCTCAGCCACAGGTTAGGAGTCTATTACAGGAGTGGGTGGGTGAGGATCTGTGGCCTGCAACATGCTAGGGGATTAGACTAGATGATGACGATAGTCCCTTCAGATCTTGAAGTCTACATGTCCGAGGTGTGATAATTAGGAAAAGTCTCCCAGCTATCTCTTACATTGTTTATCCCAGCTATCTCTTACATTTTGAAGGCTCTGGAGTCTGATCCCATGTCCATTGAAATAAATGGGAAATATACCACTGATTTTGATGGAATTTTGGCAAACATAAGACCAGAAAAAACAAGGGTTGGAAACATACTTTAAAACCAACCCCCAATAAAAAAGACTATGATTATCAGTGACATTGAAAGTTTCCAGAAACTAAGGTGACTGGAGGGCATCCATGTCTGCAGGCTTTGTAATCCCCATAGGCTAACCATGACTGCACAGGTAATGTGATGCTCAAGAAAACATCACTGCTTATTCAGTGTGTTCATCCAGGAACTAAATAATTTATGTCACATTATAATTATACTTGCTTCAAAGATACCTATGTAGTCCCCCTGTTACCTTAGTATTTGAGCACCTCACAATCTCTTATGATTTTCTCCTCAGAACAACCCAGTGTAGTCAGGAAATGTTATCTCCATTTCACAGCTGGAGAGCTGAGCCACAGAGACAGTTAAGTGACTTGTCTAAGGTTACACAGGCAGTCTGTGGTGGAACAAAGAATTGAACCCAGCAGTTCCAGGTCCCAGACTAGCATTCTGATTACTGACTATTACTTAGCTCTGCTTTGCTATGGGTAAAGAAATCTGTTTTAGAAACAGACTCCATGAGTATTGTTACTGAGCAAAATGTGCAGGGATGGGGGGGGGGGAGGAGGGAGAGAACGGAGGAAGATCTGGTGAAAAGGGGAGGAGAGAGGAAGAGATGAGAAAAGGAGAACCTGAGCTAGACTGCTTCAATTTCCTTGACAAAGACAGGGACCCTAACCTAATCACAGAAATACATGATGGTTTAACAACCAAATGGATTAAATATAAGGAAAATTAAACCACGCTGTACACTTACCGCACCTCTCTGTCCTTGTGGCTTACCCAATCTGTTAGCTGAGGAAAACATTTTATGAACGTGTCCCCTAAGTTAGCAAAAGAAAGATGTATGTCAGATGCCTTAAAAAATATCACAGGATTTAAAGAGCAATACTCACTTTCATCTTCATCAGAAGAAGCTTTAAAGAAGAGTTTTCACTGGGAAATGACCCTGTGACAGCTTGGACTCTCTGGGATACCACCTGAAGAGCTGAGATAATACTGAACTCACTTTTTCTGCCAGCCTGGGCATGGGCACCCTTTAAGTCTGTCTTGCTGAGCCAGGTTATTAAGCTTCCTGCAGCATGCACACAAGGAGGGTTGCACCCAGCTGCAGAACAATATAGACACTGAGGCTCCATCTAGACTACAGGCTTCTTTGGGAAGAAGCTTTTTTCGGACGAGATCTTCCAAAAACACTTCTTGCAAAAGAGAGCATCCACACTGCAAAAGCGCATCGAAAAAGTGATGCGCTTTTTCGAAAGATAGCGTCTAGACTGCCTGGATGCTCTCTCTCATGTTATGGGAGTGATTGTTATGGACAGAATGGCCACCAGGGTACCTGTGCTTTTTCTTCTTCCCTCTTCTTCCGAAAAAACTCCTTCTTCCCCGTCCACACATGCCTTTTTGCAAAAGAGCTCTTTCAGAAAAAGGCTTCTTCCTCGTAGAATGAGGATTACCAATTGCACAAAAACTTCTCTGTTCTTTCGATTTATTGTTGAAAGAATGCGCTTGCAGTGTGGCTGTAACTCAAGTTTTGTCGGAAAAATGGCCATTTTGCCAACAAAACTCTGTAGTCTAGACATAGCCTGAGATCAGTTCTGGGAAGGCTCAGTTTAGGGAACTTGTCACAGTACCCCAGTGTTCAGTTCCCTTGAAGCGCAAATCCTAATTATATATAAATTTGCCTCCGCCCTCAATATGGAGGCATATATGCACAATTTCCTGCTCTCCCTTAGAAATTATATAAACCTGGTTATTATTTTATAAACCAGAAATAAGTTTTAATTACAAAAGGTTTATTTTAAGCGGTTAAAGGGGTAGCAAACAGAACAAAGCACATTTCCGAAAAATAAAGCAAAGCATGCAAACTAAGCTTGATTCACTAAAGAAATTGGTTACAAATAATTCTTCACAGGGCAGGTATCTTTACAGCCTGGGTCCAACAGTTCTTTCCTCCTATCCTCAGTTCTAGTCCTTTGTTTCTAGGAGTTTTCAAATATTTCTTTGGGTGGGGAGGTGAGGCAGAAGCAAACTGAAGACTGTGGTTGTTTTCCTCCACTTCCTTATATAGGATTTTCATAAAGTGAGACTCCTTTGTTTGATACCACCCCCTCCCAGTGGAACAGTTCAACAATCCAAGATTCAGGTTAATGTCAGGTGACCAGGTCACCTGACTTTGTAGCCCGACAGTGTCCATGAGTCAGTGACAGTATATGGAGCATGCTTGGAAAGGCCAACTCTTCATAGTGCAATGTCTTTGTTGATGGGCCATCAGCCCTGTCTGGCTTTTTCATTGTTGTACCTGAAGTGTGAGCAGTGGACATCACTCAAAGTAGCATAGCTGAAATACAGGTCAACATTCCTAACTTTGGATACAAAAAATGATACAGGCATACAAATAAGATAATCATATTCAGTAAATCATAACCTTTCCAGTGATACCTTACATGACTTATCTTGCATAAAGACTCAGAGGTGTTAGTCGGTTACTGAAAAAACTTACCATTACAAAGCAATTGAAAAATCCAGCTGGAGAGAGAAGCTGCAGAACTTGGTTTCATTTATAATTTTAACACCTGTAATCAAAGTTTGAACAAAGACCTGACCTGGATGGGCTGCTACATTCCACACCCTAATAACATCAAAAGCTAAGCACCGGGTACTTATAGCCCACTCAGTAGCCTCATTTAGCACAGACACTCTAATTGACAATACTTTTTTCCTATTTTTTCCTTCTCTTTCCCTCCCCAACCCCTCTCTTTCTCTGCTGTTTATTTGCATCCTGGACCCTTACTCCATTCATCTGAAGAAGTGGGTTGTGCCCACAAAAGCTCACGATACCATCCATACTTTTTGATAGTCTCTAAGATACTGCAGAACTATTAGTTGTTTTTTAAGTTCTTGCATAAAGAATATCTCAGTTATGCCAGATTCATCTCACATGCATATTTGCATAAAGTTTATAGAGTGTAATGTCACAAACCCCAATTCTATTTTACTAATATGAAGAGCAAGATTGTTTTGGGATCTAGCCTGTTGGTACTATTCTAGCCTGTTGGTACTAAAGGGGCAAACCCCCCATGGAAATGGCCCTTGGTGAATACTCACCAGAGAAAGGTGTTCCAGAGCTACTAGAGCATCTGTTCACCATCCCCCACACTCCACACCAAGCACAGGAACTAGGCCAAGGGGAATGGAGTGTGGCCAGAATCGGCCGCAACCAGCTATTCTCAGCTGACATAACTCTCTCCAGGGACCTTTACAAGCCAGCAGTTTCAAAGTAGGCTGGGGCAAGAACACGAGAGGCACAAAAGTGACTTAAACCACTGGATCCCATGGAGCCGTCTGCCCCTCCTCTCCCATGCTGCTGTCTCATGAGAGGCAGCCTCATGAAGGGCGAGGGGGGCATGGGAGGCTGCTCTGGAGCAGCCTCTGTCTGAGGGGAGCTCAGGCCCCCCGCGGACAGGGACTGCTGCCACCCTGCACTGCTGCCTCTGTATCAGAGGCAGGTCTGCATGGGGAGCTGGTTTTTAAACCGTCTCCCCTCACGGACTGGTTCTGCCTGCCTCTCCATGCTGCTGCCTCTGTATCAGAGGGAGCAGTGTGGGGTGTCACGGGGGCTCCCTGAGAGTGGGGCCAGGAGTGCACTGGCTGCTGGCCCCACCCCCAGTGATTTGATGTGGTTATGTGATTATTAAATTAATTGATATCTAACATCCCTATTACCAACAAAGGGAAAGTGATGTGAAAGCCCACCTAGTGGTACTTTTCTCAGTAGACCTAGCTGGAATGATCTTAGTTGGGACTCCTATTCCTCTTGCTGCCTGGCATTCAGATATACTACAGGTGCAATGTGCGTTGTCTCTGCAGATACGTTCTGTCCTGTCAGTTGAATGATAGAGCTGCAGTTATTGGATTCAAAGAATTCTACATGCGCGGGTCACTTGGCTATAAGATACATACCATAATGTGGTCATTGAGACAGATAGCAATGAAAATATGACTGGGGGCTGCCAGTGGCTGCAGTGCTTCGGCCTCGGCCCTGGCTGTGGAGCATCAGCCCCGGCAGCAGCCAGGGAACTCCAGCCTCAACCGAGGCGCTCCGGCCCCGGCCCCAGTGGCGGCTTTGGAGCTCCGACCATGCAGCTCCAGCCCAGCAGCAGCAGAGCCAGTGGGAGCTGGAGAGCTCTGGCCCAGGGAACAACAGCCAGTCAGGAAGCAGCGGGGCAGGCTGGAGCCCTAGGAGGGGTGGGTATCAGCAGTTTATCATGGCCAAGGAGGGGAGGGACCACCCCTGGTCTGGCAAATCCCCTCGTTTGTGAGTGGTCAGGTCCCGAGGGTGCTGGACTACAAAGGTTCAACCTGTAGCTTCACTACTATACCATAATTCTGATCTTTCATCTGTTACCTCCACCTCCTCTCCTAATTCCCAGTAAAGAAATAGATCTGTCTGGAGCTTTGCATGCTTTATCTCCTGCCAATGTCAAGTTTTTCTGGGAAGGTTGGTAACTGTATTGTACAGGGTTTTAAAGCAATGGTGCAGGACTTACTGGTGTGCCCTGCAGTAGGCCCAGGGTCCTTAGCAATAGAGGGCAGCTCTGGATTCTTGGAAGGGATGGGGCCTCAGGCAGAAGGGGCCAGGCTGTGGGTAGGCTATCCTGCAGCCAGTCCTTCATGGCTGGCCGTCAGGAGCCTTGCGGCTGGAGTTGTAGAAGCAAGCTGAGCTCCAGGAAAGCTGTCCCTTTTGCCCTCCCCCTCTTGCCACCAACAGGGGGGAGCAAAAAGTCAGATGTGTGTGGGCCAGTCCAATGGCCAGCTCTTACCAGTGCGTTGCACTGGCCTGCACCGGCCCACTTTCACCTCTCTAGGTGAGACTTGTGGCGAACATGCTAGCAAATGGGGTATAGGGTGGGGAAAAAGTAGTGGGTTGAAATAAGTATGGGAGTGAGGGGAGAATTGGTGGAGAGGCACTATCCTCTTAAAAAGGATACATATGCTTCTCAGAAACAGTAGCCTTGGAGGACTAACTCTATAGTCTAGGTCTCTAGGAGAATGCAGTTGATCAGTAACCAAGAATGGCTGAGATAAGACGTACTGGGAGTGAATGAACTCAAGAACACATTCTCCCCCTGCTCCTGGGGGGGGAAAACAAGGTCTTAATATTTGTATCACAATCTCAGATGCAAGAATAAAACTTTCTTCTTAGATTTCAGCTCTTAAGCAGTAGCTAACCCTTTCTGTCATCCCCTATTGGAGATACTAGAATGAAAACTTTAATAGGATATTCTTGATATGCACAAGTTTAGCAACGTTGTTACCTGTAATTTTTAGAAAGTATTTCAAGACTTTTAAATTAATACATTTTAATGTCCATCTTGTTCTCAAGTTAGGGTTGTGTGGCCTGCATGGAGGCTTATGCAGACAGCCACATTTGCACTTGCATATCTCCCAGCTAATAAAAACAAAAGAAATAGAAAAATGGAAAATAAGAGACTTAATATTATAAGACATTTGCAAACTCTGCAGCTCTCCATCTTCTATTGTCTCAAGCAGTAGGAGCTGAAACTGCAGAAAAGGAGCAAGATGGTGAGGTCCGGCTGACACAGCACTTTTTGTTAGTGGGTCTCATTCTGAGGTTGACTGGTCATAGGCTGAAGCAGCCTGTATTTGCCTAAATCCAGAACATCTATCATGAAATGGCCCATTGATTCAAAATGTGAGGTTCCTTTGTAGTACCTCCCATAGAGCTAGGCAACTTGGTCCAATCAAATTTTAATTAGGTTACTTTTAGCTAATTGGGGGAGGGATAGCTCAGTGGTTTGAGCATTGGCCTACTAAACCAAGGGTTGTGAATTCCATCCTGGGGGGCACCTAGGGCACTGGGGCAAATCTGTCAGGGATGGTGCTTGGTCCTTCCATGAGGGCAGGGGACTGGACTTGACTACCTCTCAAGGTTCCTTCTAGCTCTATGAGATAGGTATATCTCCCTATATTAATGTCCACTTGGAAAACTATTTCTCACATTGCAAAGACTATTGGTCTATGACATATCAAAATTTCAGAAGCTTAAGACAAGTTTTGAGGAAGGTGGCCTGGTTTTATTTGATCAAATGTCATAAGTTGACATTTTCTAATATAATTCAATAGAAAACTCCTATACAGATAACTAATGAGAAAAATCCTAGCACAGCAAAGCTATTTGTGCAAGATTCATTCATCAGCAAGATAAAAAATAAATTCAGACATGATCAATTTTATCATTCGCACATTCTCCTCTGCTGAACTAAATCAGACAAATCCTCTTTTTCTTAATGCAAATAAGACAATTACAGCATCCTTTAAAAAAATTGGCCTATAGGCCAGACACCTTATTTCCTGGAATTTGCTCCGTGATAAAGAAGTTACTTTAAAGTTTGCCAAAGTGAATCCCAGTTAAAATACAATTTAAAAAGTTGTAAATAAGGTGTTTTTACCCTTCTCATGAGGAACAATATTTTCTGATTCTTCAGGACAGATGAAAGCATGAGAATAAATTCCTTTTGTCAGGGAGACAAAACCTGTGGCATATTTTGGGGCATTCTTCTGAACTATATGAAGATGACAAAATTTAAACTAATCACTATCCAGAGAAGTTCTCTGCAATCCTCAACATAGTGTCTTATTGGGGAAAAATTGTGTGTAAGCATTTTTAGCCACAAGCTTCCAAGACAGGAAGGCTATACAAGCCATGGGGAAAAAATCAAGACAACAGTGGTCCAAGGTGTGATGGATGGCACTTGCTGGTGGCATTGCCTAGTGGTGAGGGGGTGAGATTCCTGGCACCCATGTCTCTTCTTTTTCCACTCGGCCACCTTCACCCTGTATTTTTGTATTGGGGGCTGACTTCACCCTGTGGTAAGGTTACCACTCAGTCCTATCTTCCTATGGTAAGATGTAGTTTCTAGAGAGATGTGGGGTTTGACTGTTGAGCCTCCCGTGAGAGTCCAGTGTCAGCCAGGGTTTGCAAAAGATATTAAGACTTTCCTTTCTTTCCTCCAGGGAGAGTCTAGATAGCAGGTGAGGGTGTTTGTGCCCTTCCCAAGAAGATGGCAGGTTGGTAGGGAAGCTCAGACCCTCCCACTCTACCAGGCTATAGCTCAGGGCCCTGTCAGGGTTACCAGATAGCCAGCATCGAGGGGGGCATTGAAGCTGCCTCCCTGAGCCATGTCCTACAACCCACTCTCTTGTCAAAGTCTTGCAGTCTCTTGTGTTGTTGTAAGAGGAAAATTACCTACTGCACCTTCAGTCCCTCTGGGCTTCACAGCTGGGCTGCTTCCTCTACCAGAGAAGGTTTCTGCAGCATCCTTCTTCTGAGCTCTTGGGACAGGTCCTTCTCCCTGTCTTGTCATTCCTTTCTGAGCTGTCTGGCTCCCTTTTAAGCTCCATCTCCATCTTGAGTGTGCTCTGCAAGCTTGCTTGGACCCAGAATTGCTCATTAACCCCTTAGTCCACATGTGAAGATTATACATCCCACCACACAGTGTATGGTGCTGGGTCCACTCACATGTGGCTACGTCTGCACTGGCGCGTTCTCACGCAAAAACTCTTTTGCGGAAGAGTTCTTCTGCAAAAACTCTTTTAGAAGAGAGCGTCTACACTGGCATGTGCTTTTGTGCAAGAGATGTGCTCATGCTGAACGTCTTGCTGCAAGCCTGGCAGCAATTGCTGGAGGCTGCCTGGCACCTTCTGCTGCAGGCCAGCTCCCTGGCCCTCCTCCTGCCCCCCCTAGGGGCCCTGGAGGAGTGGTGCCCAGACGCCAGAGTGCCCTGCCACATCTGGCATCTGGACACCAGCAGTGACTGGTGGGACCACATCGTCCTGGAGCGCTGGGGAGACCAACAGTGGACCCAGAAATTCAGGATGAAGAAGGACACCTTCCTGGAGCTCTGCAAGTGGCTCGCCCCTGCTCTGCGGCGACGGGACACACGCATGAGGCCTGCCATTCCCCTCCACAAGCGGGTGGCCATCTCCCTCTGGAAGCTCTCCACGCTGGGAGAGCTACTGATCCGTGGGGAACCGGTGCTCATGCAGGTATGGCACTCACCAGCCACTGGGCCAGGAGGGGGGGGCTGCAAGGAGGACATGGGCTGCCCCAGGGAAAAGGGGGGGGGAGGTGGTGTAAGTGCCCTCCCCGGGAGGGCTCGGTCTGTCCCGGCTGCGCTACAGACCGCCCGCGGTGGCCAGGATTGCAGCGGGGGTTGCTCCTGGGAGTGGGGCGTGGGGCAGTGGCGGGGAACAAACACTCCCAGCCACCGGGCACCCCAGTGACCCTCAGTTTTGTGTGTCTCTCTGCAGGTGGTGAAGGCCATGAACAGGGTGCTGCTTCGCAGAGTCATCCGCCTCACCGACCTGGACACGGTCATCCAGGGGTTTGGCGCCCTGGGCTTCCCCAACTGTGGGGGAGCAATCGACATGACGCACATCCCCATCTGTACCCCGGAACACCAGGCCTCCCTCTTCATCAACAGGAAGGGGTACTTCTCCGTGATCCTGCAGGCTGTGTCTGACCACCGGGGCCAGTTCACGGACATCAATGTGGGCTGGTCCGGCAAGGCACACGACGCGCGGGCGTACTGCAACTCCTCCGTGTGTCAGAGGCTGCATGCCGGGACTTTCTTCCCCAACCGCCATATCAGGGTCGGGGACATGGACATGCCAGTGTGCCTGCTGGGAGATGTGGCCTACTCCCTACAGCCCTGGCTGATGAAGCCCTACATGGGACACCTCAGCCCCTCCCGGCAGGCCTTCAGTGCCAGGCTCAGCAGGGCCCTCATTGTGGTCAAGGGGGCCTTCAGCCGACTGAAAGCTCGGTTTAGGTGCCTCCTCACCCGCCTCGACCTCTCCCAGCACAATATTCCGCACATGGTGGCAGCGTGCTGTGTGCTCCACAATTTATGCGAGAGGAAGGGGGAGGCTTTCCTGCCAGCCTGGATGGCAGAGGCTGACCGCCTGGCTGGCCAGTACGCACAGCCCTGCATGGCTGCCAGCCGGAAGCCCTTCGGGGGGCTGTCCGCATCTGGGAAGCCCTGCGGGAGAGCTTCTAGGCGGACGAGGACTGAAGTCCCCCTGGCGTGCCCCACTGGGGCCTTGTGCCTTACATTCCACCCCCACCTCCTTCCCTAATCCCCCTTTCTGATATACAATAAAAACACCAGTGTTGCCACAAAAAAATCTCTTTATTTAACATAACAGGGGTGGGGGGTAGGGGGGAATGAGGGTGGGAGAGAGGAGGGGGGAAACCTGGGAGGAGGGAGCTGGAAGGGGGAGGCGAGGGGAGGAAGGGGGAGGGGAAGCTCAGGGTTGGGGGTCTTGCCCGCCCTCCCATCTCGCAGCACTGCAGATGCAGGGGCCTCAGTGTTCCCGGGGGGGAGTGGGTATGGAGGGTGCGGCAGGAGGGACGGGGGGGGTGGAAGAAGTGGGAGGGGAAGCAGGGGTGGGAGGAGGAGCGATAGCTGGGGCGGCTGCAGGGGCTGGAGCAGCACGAGGCAGCAATCGGTCTGCCAGGGCCTGCAGGTGCTTGCAGAGGGCACGGCTCTGCTCCCGCAGCTCCCGCAAGCTCTCCCGCCATAGCTGCAGGTCCTCTTGCACCCACTGCTCCTGGCTGTGGACCTGTCATCCCTGCAACTGCAGCTGCAGCCTCTGGAACTCCTCCAGGTTGTGGGTGCGCCTGCTGGCCCGGGTGCGGGTGGATGGTCCAGGCGGGGTGGTGCGTCCTGCACTCGCAGGTGCTGCGGCTGCGGTGAAACAAGAGAAGTGGTCAGTTCTGCCTGGGGACACAGTGGGTGAAACCCAGCCCCCCTCTGCAAGGCGAGGATGGCAGGTGCTAGGCACCTGCTATCCCCGGGAGTGTGAGCTGGCCCAGGACTGCACCCCAGCCCCTGTGCTGCCTATAGTGTGTGGTGATGTGGGGTGGGGGAAGGGAAGATGTGCGCTGCCTCTGTGTAGAGGGAGCATCTGGAGGAAGGGCAGTGTGCAGTGTCTCTCCCGGGGTCAGGAGCCTGTCATGTGCCTTCACGCGTAGACGCGTGTGGGGAAAAGGCCAGGGCCCCTGCATGGCACCCAGCTGGGGCCACATGTCCTGGATGGCATGACAGATGCACAGGTTGTCAAGGCCGACGCGAATGGTCCCTGGGCTCCCCTTCCCTCCCCCCCCCGCCCTGCATAAGGGGACCGTGATGTCACTCACATGTGGAGGCCTCCTCGGCCTTGGATGAGGCTGCTGATGGGCTCTCCGGTTTGGCTCGGGGGTCCTGGGTGCAGGGCACGCTCCCTGCAGGCTCCTGGCTGCCGTCGTCCTCCTTTTCCTCCTCTTCCCCTGTGTCAGGGGCAGGGCCCTCTGCCCCGGGGTCAATGACGACCAGGGGGGCATGGACCGTCTGATCCCCCAGGATGTGGTCCAGGGCCTCATAGTGCAGGCAGTCCTCCAGGTCAGCCCCTGGTTGGGAGGCCCTGGCATAGGCCTGCCACAGTTCTTTAATTTTTGTCTGCACCTGCTCTTGGCTATGCATGTGGCCTCTGGTGGCCAGGTTGGCAGCCATGCGGCTATAGACGGCCACATTCCTGCTCCTAGTGCGGAGATCGTGGGTATTCGAGGCCTCCCCCCAAAGCTCAATGAGGCCCACGATCTCCGCACTAGACCAGGAAGGCGCCCACCTTTTGCGGCCCCTGGCAGGCTCCTGAGAGCCGCCAGCCTGGTCCTGGGGAGCGGTGGAGGGCTGGGTGGCAGCGGGTTGCTGGCTCATGCTGTGCCAGGTGCATGGTCTGCTGGCTGTGTGCTGGCAGGCTGGCAACTGGCACAGGCACTGTGGACAGACTCTGCCCCTTTAAGGGCTCTGGGGCTGGGGAGGGAGCAGACGAGTTTTCCTGGTTGCGCCCAGAGTGGCCACCAGGGCTCCCTGGGAAGGGCTGGAGGTCCCCTAATTCGAAATAAGTGTCTCCACAGCACTTATTTCGAATTAGCTATTTCGAATTAGGTGTTATTCCTCGTAGAATGAGGTTTACCTAATTTGAAATAAGGGCTCCACTATTTCGATTTTATTTCGAAATAGCGGTTTGTATGTGTAGATGCTATTAAAGTTAATTCGAAATAACGGTTGTTATTTCGAATTAACTTTGTAGTGTAGACATACCCTAAAAGGAGGAGGAGGGGAAATTGTTCTTCTTGGCCTCTGAGGATAGGACAGGAAGCAATGGGCTTAAACTGCATCAGGGGAGGTGTAGGTTGGACATTAGGAAAAATTTCCTGTCAGGGTGGTTAAACACTGGAATAAATTGCCAAGGGAGGTTGTGGAATCCCCGTCACTGGAGATATTTAAGAGCAGGTTAGACAGACACTTGTCAGGGATCATCTAGATGGTGCTTGGTCCTGCCGTGAGGGCAGGGGACTGGACTTGATGATCTCTCAATCTCCCTTCCATTTCTAGTGTTCTATGATTCTATGACTAAACAGACAAGCAAAGGGGAAGGAGGACAAGCTAGTGTCAGAGATAGAGGCAACTACATAAATTAATAGTCAGAGGGGTCTCAATAGTCACAGATATTCTTGGCCTATGTGGCTGCGGATCCTAGTTTGGCATCATGTCAAGTGGGCCTGATCCTCTTTTCCTTCTGTGTATGAGGGAGGTGGGAGTTGCTAATTCTGTGGTGAAAGATTTGTTACCAAATGAATTATTGACAATGTTTTTTGTGGAGGCAATATTAACTCATTGAATGTTTTAAAATGAATCTGTGGTGTACGGCTAGACCTGGAGTTTTCTCTTTTTCACATGGAGAGGAAGATGATGTCTTTATCTGTGCAAGTTTTTTCATGATGTTGATGGATTTCCACTTCATTTTGCTAAATTCAGTGCCTTGCATGGTGACAAGTATCAGAAAGGTTCCAGTGTTAGTCTGTGTTAGTCAGACTAACATGGTTACCCCCCTGATGCTTGGGCTCTTTTCACAGTAGATTAGCAGTAATAGCATCAAGGATTTCAATTTCATCTGTGAGAGCACTCAGTAATGCATTCCTTCTCTTTAGGGCATGGTTTGGGTTTTTTTGTTTCAGCACGACAGCATTGTGCATGTTCTCAGGATTATCTTTTTTACATCAAGGAGTAATAAAGGTCACCATCAAATTGTTCAAATTCATTACTGTCTCTTCAGTTTTACTTAGTCTTCTGCCAACTTTTCTTTGGACGTTTGTGATTACAGATACCAGTTTTAGTTTTCAGAGTTGTCAGTAGTTTGCAGATTTTATCGATATTCTCATAAAATCTTTTCATAGTGCTTTTATTTTTCAAAATCACAATGGCCATAACACAATTATGGCACACAGAACCACACTGTACATCAAAACAGGAGATGGTGAAATTGCACCAAGAAAGGGTGAATACTCACAGTACATAAAATGTAGAGAACTAACACTCAAAACATCTCGTAGGCACAGATAAACTCACATTATCTATTACTTTTATTACAATGGACCTACAAGCCTCCATCAGGACTCATAGCCCCATTGTGCTAGGCACTGAACACATAAGACAATTTCTTACCCAAAGAGCTCATTATTATAGGTTGAATCACAGAAGTCACATTGGGATTGTTACCAAATGTGCCAATCAAGCCACTGAGTCACCTTCCTGCTCTCTGGGGCTTCCCATCACTCTGTCCTGCTGGACAGAAGCTCTGGTATCCCCCAGCCAAGGTACAGAGTTGGGATAACTACCTCCCAGCACAGCAGCACAGACACTGAACCAGCTCAGTTCTGGGAGGACTCAGCTATAAAGCCTGTGACAACACCCAGGAAAACAACCCCCATCGAGGAGCAAAACCTCAAATGAATCTGTTTTATTATATATACAATTTTACACAGAGAAAACTTTTTAGTTTACCCTCTTTATCGATGAAAAAAAGTTATGCACTGTGGTTGCTCCTCCCCAGCCCCCATTAACAATTATTTACATTGAGCTTGATAATAAATAAAAGTGTTTTTATTAGATATAAAAAGTAGGGTATAAGTAAGTGAAAACAGACAAATCAAAGTAGGTTAGTAAGCCAAAATTAGCAAAACACACCAGCTAATTCTAATATCCTAAGAAACTTGTTACATGCTGTGATGGATAGCAGGAGTGCTGGCCAGCATTCAGTGACTAAAGGGTTAAACTCAGGTAGCTAGGGGGTGTTGGCAGGGAGCCAGAAGAACCAATGGAATACAGGGCTGAAATTTGAATAGTAAAGATTACCTGCTTGCTATTTTTGTGTGTGTGTGTGAGTTTAAGCCAGGAGCTGGGACAAACAGGATGATTTAAATCCAGGCAGGACTACCATGCCTCCAAGGAGTACTGGACATGGAAATGGACTGGACCATGAAAGGCTCATGAGTAAATAGGGGAAAATGTATATTTAGACACCATCAGGTTATTTCTTTGTTTTGTTGTTTGGTTAGCTTCTCTGTGCTAATTCATGTGCACTCCTTTCCCCCATTCACGGTATCTAAGGTACAGCCCAAAGATACTATGTTTCTTTGTGTTTTGATCTGTTCTTAGTTGCTCTGTAACACCTAGCAACCAAGTATGCGTTTCAAATATATCTTTCTGTTTTGTTAATAAAAATCACCTTTTTAAGGTGATGATTTGATTCTTGTATCCTGAAAAGTAACAGGAGGTCTGTGTGTGCCTGCCTAGACTTAGAGGTCAGCTAGCAGAGACACAGTTTGTTTTCTGTGGATTTTTTTCTTTTTTCAAGCTCTCTTGGGGTAAAAGAGATTGGGGTAGCCCTTGGGAAGAAATTCAAGTGTTTCTTCCTGTTTTTTCAGGGTTTTAATTCACTTGATGGGTGGCAGTCTATCTCCCAGGGCCAGTGAATCTGTGACCTTGGGGAGTTTTTGTAAGCAGAAGCCTACAGAGGCAAGGTATTTAAGGTATTTTGTGGGCCCCCACTTTCTGCACTCGGAGTGACAGAGTGGGGAACAGGCCTGACACATGCAAATTCTTATCCTAAATAGTTGCTCCTATCTCAGGCCAGAATTAATCTTTTTCTGACCTGGGCCCAGCAGCTTTGCTTTCACCATTTTGATAGTTTTTTGTTTCCAGGTCTCTTCATATGTATCCTCTTAAGATGGGGAAATAATTTAAAAAGCCAGCTGAAGACAAGACCTGATTGCTTTCCATTCCTTAAATAGACTTTTTCCCAGTGCTGGAACACTTTGTTCAGTCTCGCCATCCCCATGGAAAAGTACCAGATTCAAGATGGAGTCCAGTATCAGGTGGCATGTTTACATGTCTTTCTTGAACCAACCATAGTTTGGGCTTACAGGAAAAATAAAACCATTCACGAGTTGTTGGTTTGAGTATTGAGCCATTTAGTTCCTAATGGCCATCACTAGCACATTTAAAATTAAAAATGGCTTTACACTTCATATTTCTAACTTCACATACAAAAATGATAAATGCACAAAAATAGGATACACACAGTCAGCGGATGGTAACTTTAATATATGTTACATGACCTGTTTTGCATAAAGCATCTTTGAGTTATGCAATTTTCATAAAGTGGGGGGGAAAGGGGGCGTGGGCGTAACAACACTTAAAACATCTCATAGGCACAGATAAATTCATATTATCTATTACTTACATTACAATAAAACCTACTAGCCTCAATCAGGGCTCAGAACTCCATTGTGCTAGGCACTGCACATACATATAACAACAAGACTGATTCTGATTCAAAGAGTTTACAACTTACATCTAGAGCAGAGAGGACAAATAAATAGTGGGGAGAGGAGAGGGAGGAAAAGGTGATGAGTGAAACAATCCTGACTCACCTTAATAAACAGAATTGTCAGCATGCCCACTGTCTCACCATTGTCAAGTGTTTTGTTGGCATAAAGAATAGTACAGTCTTCTATGCTTCCACAAAAGGCTCATTCAGCATACGTCTTTGGTCTTTTTCAAAGCACAGTGGCATATGCAGATTGGTCTGAAAACAAAGAAGAAAGAAAAGAAGGAACCAGAAGATTTATATCAGAGGAGGAAGGGAGCAGGGAAGCTACTTCATGATCTAGTAAAAAAGATGTTAAATGACTGACTGAACAATGTGGCAAATGACAAATGTTATTACCTTTGTTATTTTAACAGGAATTGTTTAAAAACAAAAATAACATAGAGGGCAGATGGCAGCTTTCTTATCGAAAAAGATAACATGAAAAAAACAATGTGATCACCTTGGACAGATCACACACCCAGCACTAAACTTGTCAAAACAGGGTCTGAAAGAGATGCGAGTCTGTATGCTATGCAACACTATACATTTTATTTTTTAAAAATATGATTGTGGTTCAGCATTAGTTGCTCTTACAGAACCGAATCCTTCCCATATCAGAGAAGGAAAAGGAAATGTGTCTGGACTATCCTGTTCTACAAAAATCCTACTGGTTTCCTTAAGATGGTCTTGGGTGATGTGCTCTAGAACACACTTAACTTGGGATGGACAGCTAGCCCTTGATACTGTTCAAGGCATAAGTGCTAACTGACAGGGGCTAGCCATGTCACCAAGCCACACGCCACATCACCCTCCTTAGTAACTTGGTCCATGAGTAAGGCTAAGATTTAGTCATGGATATTTTTAGTAAAAGTTTTGGGCAGGTCACGGACAATAAACAAAAATTCACAGCCTATGGCCTGTCTATGACTTTTACTCTAACTACCTAAGGGTATGTCTACACTAGCCCCCTAGTTTGAACTAGGGAGGCTAATGTAGGCATTCAAAGTTGCAAATCAAGCCCGGGATTTAAATATCCCGTGCTTGATTTGCATCTTCCCGGCCGGTCGCCATTTTTGAAATTTACAAGTCCGGACTAACTGCCCACGTCTACACGCGGCAGGGACCCGGTAGTTCGAAATAAAGCCCTAGTTCGAACTACCTGTTAAACTTCATTCCAGGAGGAATAACAGGTAGTTCGAACTAGGGCTTTATTTTGGACTACCGGGTCCCTGCCACGTGTAGACGCGGGCAGTTAGTCCGGACTTGTAAATTTCAAAAAATGGCGACCGGCCGGGAAGATGCAAATCAAGCATGGGATATTTAAATCCCAGGCTTGATTTGCAACTTCGAATGCCTACATTAGCCTCCCTAGTTCGAACTAGGGGGCTAGTGTAGACATACCCTAACACCAAATCTCTGTTTCTGGACCCTGCTGCTTTGGGGGCCCCCTTCTCCAAGGACCGCTCTCCTGACGGCCTCAGGGTCCACTCCCAGGGCATCTGTTCTAGCCACCTCTGGGATCATTGCTGCTTGGGTGTTTCCTGGCCCAGCTCCCTGGGCCTCCTGGAACAGTTTGAGGGCCACCTGCTTGGGTGCCCCGTGGCTGGCTACACCGGCTGCTGCAGCTGTGGAAGTCATGGAATCTGTCACTTCCACAGCCTCTGTGACAGAATCTCAGCCTTATCTATGAGTCAGCGTGTTAGGCAATCCTCTGTGCTAGATCTTTCTTGAGAACTGTAGGGAAATCCTGCTCAGTAAACCTCATTCCATGAAGAATAATGCCTATTCTGAAATAACTATTCTGTAATAGCTGTAGTGTGGATGCTCCACTGCTACTCTTTCAAAATAGCTCCTCTCCAGGGCTGTTCAAACTAATTACTCTCCAGTGCCTGCTGGGGCTCTAAATTGAGATAGCATGTCCACATTAGGGAAGCCTGCTTCTGACTAATTTTGAGGCTTCTCTGTAGTGTAGATGTGCTATTTCAAAATAAGCTATTTCAGAGTATTTCTTCCAGAACAGCTTATTTAGAAATAAATGTGCAGTGTAGATATACCGAAAACTCTAGTCTATCGATAGTGATGGCAGAACAGGGAAGGGCATGAGGTACTGCCCAGCTTCAAACAGATTTTTTCACTCTTACAAAATTTAAAAATGGTTGTGAAGGGATCCAATAAAATTCACCCTGGCACAGAAGCCTTGCAAGGAAATTTTAACCTGAAAGGGGAATTTTTGTGGAAGGCAGGCATATGTGCAAATGGGATTCTAATGGAAACTGTTTTGTAACCTTGATAAAATAGTTGCTGTGCCAGAGGGCTACTATACACCCCTCAGAAGCTAAAGATGAGAGCCTCAATCTCTTCTTCTATTACTTTTCCAAACTATGTAACTCCACTGGCCTCCATGGAATCATTCATGTTGATAACCACAAATGTGAGGAGAGAATCAGGCCCAAGAATTTTGGACCAATCTTAGGCAGGCAGAGTTTGAATATTTATCCCAAAAAGTTTTCAGCATAGTTTTAAACTCTAGTGTAGACAGGATTTAACAGTGTTAAAAATGTTAGTTGGCTACATTTGACCACATGCTTCCAGTAGAGCTGACCATGACCAGCTCAGACATTTGTAAAGTCCTTAAACTCTCTCTTCATTGATGTTTAAATTCACATTATCTACAATGTGTTATGTCATGGTTAAAAACATGCTAGCTATTTACCTAGACTAGCTATGACCTGTGTTTGCAGGTCACTCATATCCTGGCATGTCTCAACTATTTTGAATCTACCTCTTCCACAAACCCTCCCTCTGCCAGTCTTTTTCAGTGATGATTTCATACTTTGATCCCTATCTGCTGACCTGTTTGCCAAGTGTTGTGTCTTGTCTGTAAGCTCTTCAAAATGGATATATCTTTTGCTAACATAAAGTACTATTGACATTTGCAGTGCTCTCAGGCATGAGTACAATTGCTGTTGGCTTCTGTAGTTGCACCTATATGTCACAGGGCAGAATATTCCTGAAAATGCTGAGTATATTAATAAACAATTATTGTCTTATATTTTTAAAAATTTGAAATAGATACAAGTGAGGTTTTTATGTGTGTCTAAAATAAGAGCTACGTACTGTGATCCAGTGCAGTGCAGGATGGGCAGTGAGAGGAAGGTGGTCTTCAGACACTCTCATGCCTCAGTCTGTTTTTTTACTCTGGGGCTACCTGAAGATCAGATCAATCGCTAAGGTAAATTGCAGCGATCTTCAGACAGTTTTAGTTCTAAGTAATGCCTGGCTGCCCATGACCAAAAAGGGCCTTTCTGATAGCTAGAGATCACTGATGTGAAGAGACTGTGGCCAATCTTCCTACATCAGGAGCTGTCAGGCAAGGTGTACAGATGCACCAAATGGGGATTTACTATTACACAAATGAAAATCCTTCACTAAGCCAACTAAGCTAGCTTTCCAACTACCTTGCACTGGCAAAGCAGCCAGTGTGGGCCAGGCTGTGGCTAAGTGTGTATGCCAGTGATAAGAACACACTGTAGTCTAGGATGTTGATATTTTATAAACCTAAAGGAATGTTGATTTGCGTCCTGCTTTTCTACTGGGCACAGCATGGACCTTTAATGGGAAAAGACCAGAATTATAAACTGAATACCATATCCATGGCAACACATAGCTCAACTTCTTGTGATTAAACATATAAAATGATAATTCTTTTCTCTCTATAATTTCATAGTTTAACCGTAATAACAATCTGAGACTTTCAGCTCCTCTAGTAGATCATTAACTGTCATTCAAGGTTTAAATATTCTCAGAGACCATCAATTGAAAAGTTATGCTTCTGTCTGAAAAAAATATGAATACAATTATCTGAAGTAACATCTGAGAAATTTGTCTTTTTTTTCTCCCCAGTTGGTTTACTTTATGCATTTGACTGCATTTCTTTTACAGACACTTTCCTTGTATCCTTGGTACAGGATATATAGTAGTATAGTATATAGTAGTCAGGCAGGCAGGCCAAGTCTATGCTACATACCTATAGCAGTATAACTATGACACTCAGGGATGTGAAAAATCCATACCTCTAAGGGTGTGTCTCTACTGCACCCAAAGCTCGAAATAAGCTACTCAATTTGAGCTATGCAAATTGTGCAGCTTATTTCAAGTTAATTTCTAAATAGCTTATTTCAAAAGTGTCTACACAGCACTTATTTTGAAATAACCCACTATTCTGAAACGTCCCTTACTCCTTGTGGAATGAGGTTTACAGGGATGTCAGAATAGCAAGCCCGTTATATTTTGAAATAATGGGCGCACTCAAAAGACGTAGAATAGTTATTTCAGGATATCTCTGGCATCCCAAAATAGTGCTGCAGTGTAAACGTAGCCTAAGTGACGTAGCTATATTGTTCTAACCCTCCCATGTGTACAGTGCTATGCTGATGGGAGAGCTTCTCCCATAGACATAATTACCACCTCTTGTGGGTGTGGATTAATTACACTGAGGGGAGAGGCTGTCCCATCAATGTAGGAATGTCTTCATTTCAGCCCTATGATGTGTCTATGCAGTGTTGTAAGTGGGCCCTTAATTTAGTTTGTTAGAAAGACAAGGTGGCTGAGGTGATCTCTTTCATTGGATTAGTTTCTGTTGGTGAGAGAGACAAACTTTCAGGCTTACACAGAGTTCTGCTGCAGATCTGGGAAACTTACTCAATAAAGTGTCACAGCCAAAGACAAGGTGGAGCCGGTGGGACTGGTGAGGAGTGACCTGGGGGCACTATCGGCCATGTGACCCCCCACCCCCAGCCCAGGGAAGGGCTGGGACAATCTCCCTCCACCCCAGGCTCCACCTTTCCTGCCCCTGCTCTGCTCCCCCTTCCCCTGCTCTGCCCTCCCCCCCTCGCCCCACTCTTGCTCTGCCCCATCCTGCCTTTTCCTCCAACTGATGCGGCCCAGGGAACTAGCGGGGCCGAGTTCTGGTGCCAGCTGTGGGGTCCAGCCTTGCTAGTTAGTGGCTGGGGAAGCAGAGCCAGGTGGCCCCAGCTCTCCCTGCTCTCCCAGCTAAGTGGCTTTCCTTCCTGCCAGTGAGTGAGGGGGTGGGAGGGAAGGTGTCCTTGCCCTGCCCTGCCCTCCCTCCAGTGAAGTACCTGGAGAGCAGGGTGAGCTGGAACCACATTGCTCTGCTTCCCCCCTCCGCTGCAGGTGAGTGCAGGGGCCTGAACCCCTTGCTGCTGCTGTCGCCCTCAGGCTGCCCAGAGGCTCTGGCCCTGCTGGCTGGCCCCTTGACCCTTTTGCCTACAGCGTTGGGGGCACATGCCCCCTTGCATCCCCCATGCATCGCTACTGTGTGGAACAGATTGTTTTGAATAAATGGTTAAACATATTTCAAGGGATAATTCAAGGTGAAGTGACCTGTTAACATTTCTCCAGCTTTAGGGAGGAAACGAAGGAGGGAAGGGGGAAGATAGCAGCTGGAGGTCTGTCTTTCACTCAGCAATGAAGGAGACTTTTTTAAATAAGAAAACTATAAAATTGTAAACTACAAAAACACTAGCAGGATCAGTTTACATATTCAGGTAACTTTTAGCTTCACATTGAAGTTGCCTGAATTGGTTTTAAGAGCATAATTAGTTCCACTAATTGTAGTACAACATTGTTTATCCTACACTTTTCAGGAACAAAAGGAGAATTAGATAGTTAGGTTAGGTACAGGGTAAATGATTCATAAGGGAACATACCCATGATTTGGGTTAACAAGGAGTTGCAGATTTAATTAAAGAATGTTTTATTGTATTTGATTCCATATTATTTTGTACTTTATAAATTTTTCATGTATCCATCTCAAGTGAGACTCTCTCATCCAAGGTGTAGAACACCACTGCTGTACTTTGTGTTTTTCATTAGCTTGATAATGAATCCAGTGACAGGACACAAACACTTTTAAATATGTCTCTAATCTTGTGGGAAACAAATAAAAAAAGTCTGTTTTCTTTAACAGAGCTTGTTGGACACTCCCTAAATGCAAAAAGTGGTATTGCAAGTTGCAACACAAAGGGCTTATAGACAAGAGGGCCTTTATTACAGAAAATGTTTCCATTTCAGCTAGTTATAAAATGGTCCATAAAAGGATATAAATTGGCTCTTTCACTTCAGAAAATAAAATGCCCTCCCACTTGATAGTGCACATAGTGAAGTCCAAAGCTGTTGTCTGAGGTGTTTACAATATTAGGCAAACACAAAAAAATGAGGGTGGAGGACAGCGAGGGAGGGGAAGACACATCCCTGTATGATACTGTGCAATGTAATGGTATCAAAGGACTTTTTTCAATGTGTGTGTGTGTGTGTGTGTGTGTGTATATATATATATATATATATATATATATATATATATATATAAATAACCACAGATAATATTAAAAAGTATTGAATGAATAATAAATGCTAGGGTATATGCTGGTTTGTTACAGCCTAATGGAAAAGGGACATTGTCTTTAATTTTAAGTGCTCCAGCGCTATTTTTTGTATTCCAGTTATTCACATGGGAAAATAACTAGACATTCCAACTACATCATTTGGCAGAAACAAAATCTGTGCTCCAATTTGTATTTCAATAAATCAGTACTAGAATTGGCACTGTCATTCCATAAACTTTTGGGCATTAGCTTCAATACCCCTTTGGAACCATATGGCTCTACTCTTGAACACGACTCTTATGCTGTAGTGACATTTCCCATCATGAAAAACACTGACAGACAAGAAGAATGGAGTATTTATATTGACAAAAAAAGTCCAAGTGGAGTATTTAATGGTTTTGTAACAATCTAATGAAAATGGATTAGTTTGCTTTAACTCTAAGATTTACAAAGCTGTTTTTTTCTTTTTTTAATTGACTTGGAGGCAGAGCAATGTGACACATCAGCTAATGCTGTTAATATGACCTTTCTGTGCTTGGGTGAAGCAAAAGTGTACAACAACAATTAAAAATAAAAACCTTGTAAATACACATTTGCTAATTTGGCAAAGAAAAATCCTGTCATTATTTTGTTGATGAATAATATTGCTCTCTTCAAGAGGTCTCCTTTTGGTGAATAAATACTTACAGAGACTTCTAAATCAAAACTGATGACAGTTATGGTGTGTCTACACCAGCAAAGTCAGTATTCATCTTCTATCAATTGGTGCAGATGCACTAGTCCTGTAAAAGGCGTAAATACTAATAAGAAAGGATTCAGAAATGTTTATCTCTGTCATGAAAAATTGCAGAGCCCTGCATCCACTAGTGTATACACACCATCGGTGAAAAATGGGTATACAACTTTTGAGTGTGGACAAGCTGTTACATTCTTAAGGGGCAGCAGTGAATACCAGAAGCATTGTTGTTTTTCCTAAATGTAATGGCAAAAGCACAAACAGAATTACAGTATTCCTAAATGTTTTGCCTAATTAGTCTGCTGGGAAGAATCTGACCTTCACTTGTACTGGATGTGAATACAAGATACTGATGAAAGTTAAACCATACACATAGACCATACAGAAGGCCCAAGCTCAGCACAACTGAACAGCTGCAAGTCTGGAAACACTGATTTTTTTTTAATACACACCTTCCTAGGATTTGAGTTGACTGAGCTTTGTATCGACTCAGAAATATAAATTACCCTGTTACAGAACCAAACTCTTCCTCTTTTGTCTGGCAAGCAAGTCAAGTAAGTAAAACAAAGAAATAATCTATGCCAACACTCTCCTCCACAGCCAGCTATACTTGATGGTCCACTGTACTCTTTCTCCAGCTGAGAGGAAACCAGTTTTTTATATCCTTTGATAAGCTACACAGAAAACCAAACCTTGATAGGTCTAGTAGAAACACAACTACTTTCTCTCAGCCTGAGTCAATTAAAGGAGAAATCCTGGTTGCCTAAGCTGCTATTATATTCCAAATTTACTAGTAGTGCAGCTCAGAGGTAGTAGCAAGGAAATTCTTGGTGTGGTAAGGGCTCAAACATTTTTATCAGCACATTCTAAGGTAAACCCCCACCCTCGCATCCTGCCCATGCTTCCTGTTTCTGCTACAGTTGCCACACTGCTGACACCATCACAACTGCACTGGTGGAGAGTAGGGATGTTAAAAAGTTTGTATTCAGGTAAATGTGAGGCATGGAAATACCTCATGTAACCTATCAATTTTAATATTACAGTCTGTTGTATCCGTATATCCTATTTTGGTGCATGTATCATACTTGCATGAAAAGCTAGAAATATGAAGTACGAGATTATTCATAGTTTTAAATATGTGAATGAGAGACATTACTGATGCTTCCCCCTCCCCCGCCAGCCTTAATGACTTGATGATCAACTTAATGACTTGTTAATAGCCTTGTTTGTCTTGTGCATCCAGAGGTGACTAGACTAGTAAGACATGTGACCATACCACCTGGTGCTGAGATTCCATTTTTGACTATGGCATTTTTCCATGGAAGGGGAATGTAGACTAAAGGGTTCCCACCCTGGGGAAAAGACTATTTAAGCAATGGGAAGCTCTCAGCTCTTTGTCTTTGGTTGTCCTGACACACTCTAAAGAGGGCTGGGGACCCAGGTCAGATTAAAAGACTCTCTGACCTGATGATTATTCCCACAACAAGAACAGCTCATTAGGCTAAGAACCTGCTTGCAGTAAGTTTGTTAGTGAATTAGTATTAGCTATACGTTTTGTTTTCATTTTAACTTAGCAACTTACTTTGATCTGTCTGTTTTCACTTGCAACCACTTAAATCTTACTGTTTATACTTAATAAAAACACTTTTGTTCACTATCAGGCCCAGCGTAAATCATTGTTACCTGAGAGGAATGACTAGTGTGAATATCTCTTTCATTGATAAAGAGGATGAACATCCTCATGAGCTTTCCTTGTGTAAAACTTTTACACAGAGAAAGACAGATTTATTTGGGATTTTGATCCCTTTTGGGGGTTGGCTGCCTGGGTGTTGTGCCCTAGAACTGCATTCTCCCAGATCTGAAGTGTTTTGGTGTCTGCATTGCTCTTCAGGGAGGGGGGAGCGGTAACCCCCACTCAGGCTATGTCTAGACTGCAGAGTTTTTCCGGGATACCTCTGGTATCCCGGAAAAACTCTGCCAATCCAGGGAATGCATTCGCTTTTTCAGAACAGTTTCCAAAAAAGTGGGCGCATTCTTTCGGCATCCCTGTATTCCTCCTCGGTGAGAGGAATAAGGGATGCTCCGAAAGAGGAAGTTTTTCCAACATTTGGCCCCGTGTAGACAGGCCAAATGTCGGAAAAGCCTCTTCTGAAAAAAAGCAGAAAAAGATACGTAAATTACGGTTTGCAATTTGCGAATCTTTTTTCGGAAAACCCCTGGGCAATCTAGATGTCACCTCAGTGCTTTGTCTGGGGGAGACCAGAGTATCTGGCCCAGCAGGAGAAGGTGGTGTGAAGCCCCAGATAGTAAGGAGGTGGGTGCTTCATCAGCACACCAGGGAACAATCCTAAGGGGTCTCCTGTGACAATCCTGTCATAAAAAGGTTTTTCTAATGGTGGCTCTAGGGATTGTTTACATCCATCTGGCTGTTTCTGTGATAAATAACTCACCTATCTTAAAATAAAGATATGCCAAAATTTAAAACAAGGGCACATTATAATAAAAATAATTAACATTTTGGGACTGCCTTCAGCTGTATTGGTGTGCAACCGGGTAGAGCCACAAAACTGAATATAACTAGCCATGTGTTCAATATGACCACCCAGCCACAATTCCTCCATTGTGCACAAGAGCGCACTAGGATATGCATGGTGTTTTTTTACACTGGATTGTAGTCAGAAATAATCAGATTTACTAGAAAGCAGCTTGAGGGGGCTGTTTCCAAGCTAACATACACAAATAGTGTCCTGAGCAGTAAAGGCAGTCACTGGCAAGAAGTGTGAGCAGTTGATGCCTGCTGGAAAGAGTAGCAAAGAATGTCCCACTGAGGCCATGTCTACACTATGGGGTTTTTCCGGGATACTGGAAAAGGGTAAGGGCATCCAGGGAACTTGTCTGCTTTTCCGCTTTTTTTTTTGCAGAAAAGCAGACATGTTCTTTCAGAAGCCCTTTCTTTCTCCTCTCACGAGGAAGAAGGGCTCTTCCAAAAAAAGGAGGCTTTTCTGAAATTTGGCCCAGTGTAGATGGGCCAAATTTTGGAAAAGCATCTTCCGAAAAAACTGTCGGAAAAAGGTACGCAAATTGTGGCGCACAATTTGCGTACCTTTTACCAATAGATCAGTGTAGTGTAGACATTGCCTGGGTGTGGAGCTCAACTGCCATATAAAATCTTGCCTTGCAGGGGCTGTGATTCTTATGAACTGGAAACAGTTACTAACATGCCTTCTGTCCTCTGCTGAGCAAGCTGCTGGGCACATGGGCAGGATATGAAATCTCAAATTTTAATGTAAAAAATAATTGTTTTCAAATTATGCTATATTAGATTAGAGTGCTAGGTTTTTCTTAAAGTAATAAATGATTACACAGTAGAAAGAGTTTGCAGTGTAATTTTATAGACTGGTGAATTCAGTACTATCACTATTTACAGAAGTGCATGTTCCAATCAATGCAGTGCAAGGAATAGAATGCCCTTTTAGGAAACACAGAATGGGGCATGAGAAACAATGCGAAGAAATATGCGACCATCTAACCTTAATCACTCCATACCATATGACATGTGGGTGGCATGAGCAGTGGCGGATATAGGGCAGAGCGAGCGGGGCAGCTGTCCCGGGCCCCGCGCTTCAATAGGCCCCACGCCAGCACCGGTGTTTTTTACAGGGGAGGACTGGCCCGGTGGAATACCGGGCATTTTCCGGTGGGCCGTCCGCCGAAGGGCTGGCTGGCGGCTGCTGGAGGAGGAGGGGGATTTGTGATGGGGCACCGCAGCCCCGCACTTTAAATTCCCCGGCGCCGGCCAGTACAGGACACTGTAGGGCCGAGGGAGTGCATGCGCGGCATGCTGAAATGCCGCGCAACAGCTGGGAGGGGAGACGCCCAGGCGTGGCGTGATGTCACGGCCCGGGACTTTAAAACCATGTGGCCCAGCGTTGCACCGCACGGTCCGGCACTTGGGTCCGCAAACTGGAAGGCAGAAGGTGGGCTTGGGGGGAGGGCACCAAGGGACTGCATGGAGGAGAGACAAATGCCAGGGGGCCAAGTGGAGACAATGAGGAAAAGGGCAGGAGGGGAGGTGTCATTGGGAGGGGGGAGAGGGTGATGCTGGGAGAAGAGAGGGTAAGGGCATTGGGGGCTGGCGGGGGAGGTGCTGGGATAAGGCTTGAAAGAAGGGGTGGTCATGAGGAAGGTGGGGATGGAGCAAGTCATGTGTGAGGGCTCAGAGGGGCATGAGGGGAATAGAGTGTGGTGAGGGGATGGGCATCAGGGAAAAAGAGGGCAAAGGGGGCAGGGGCAGTGAGGGAAGGGGGAGGCACCAGGAGGGTGCAGGGCTAAGGGAAGATGCAGGTGCCAGGGGATTCTGGGGATGAAGCAGAAGGGCAGACACCTGCAGGGGAGGGACCAGCACCAGAGGAGAGAGGCAGGGCAGGTGTGTAGAGGGAGGTGTTAGGAGAGGGGATGAGGAGGGGTAGCTCACATAATCAGAGTGGGGCTACTGGAGGAGTGGGCACTCTAAATTGAAACTAATAAAGAATTACTTAAGATCTACTATGAGCCAGGAGCATTTTGTAGGTCTTTTGATTATATTGATTGAAAATGACCTGTGTAAAGAAATGGACTTTAATGACATAATTAAAGAGCTAGACAGCTATGATAGACTTAAATACAAATGAAAACTTTTAATTATTAATGCACCTGCATTAGATATGATAATGTGTTCCTTTCAAAACCTTGAAATATCTAACATACTGAAAGTGTAAACTAAGAAGAAGCTAAAAAAGATTAACACCTGCATGCTGGGAAATGGTAAGTCTGAAATGCAGGGGACTTTAAAATTTCCTTTGTGTGCTTTTCCATTATGTGCATATCTCTTTCTCTTGCTATTTGGTGCATTTGTCATATTATTATAGGTAGTAATTTTTCTCCAGCAGGCACCTAATGGGTGATTTCTATTCCTAACTTTGATGGTGCTAAAGTTAATGGTTTTATTATTTCTGTTTCCAGCTCATCTCTGATAATTTGCATTTAGCATATTACAGCTACAGCTAAAACATATCTCATCAAGGAAAATTCTATTGACTATTTTGTTTGTATTTCCTTTTTGTCTGAGAACTCCCCTATCAAAGAACACGGTGTCAAACTATAGACTAACTATTAATCCTTTCTATTTCCACTCCAAGATTCAAGTATGGAAACTTGTTTCTCTGTTTTAAAAGGGAATTCAGAAAGAGAAACACACAGATCATCCTTTCAGGTAAAGGAATGACTGACTCTTCAGTTGACAAAGGCCCAGTAATAGAAAGCACAGTTTCTTGGAGAAGCATTTTGTTTAGCAGTCCTCTAGCTTAGGAGTGACCTGTGGTGGTAACACAGCATGAAAAAAAAATCTAACTTGTCACTTGAATGCTGTCAACATGCAGACTTTTTGGCACACCCAGGTGGTAAGTCAAAGAATAGTTTAAATTGGAACATTCCTGTGTGGGTGATAAATAATGCTAGGCGGTGATAATCTGGAAAGAGTAAAGAACATTTAATTCTTCCACAAACACTTTGACATTCATTTGAAAAGGGAAATATATCTCTTATAAATAGTATGAGATGCTGCTATTTGCTCTCCTGCCATTTGACACTCTTATAATACCATTGATTTCCATAGTAATCTGACCAATGGCATGACCAGAAACAGATGAAAGCCCTTGGCTTTGAAACAGTGTAAATCCAAATTTAAGATTCATTGGCATCCATGAATAGATAATAGGCTAGTTTATTATCAAAACACAATGCATTATAAAAACTAAAGCTGATAGACCTGTAATTTCGTTTAGTCAACCTCTCTGCCAAAGGAGGATTGTTCTCGAGATTACATTTTCTAGTGTTATTTGTCTAGTTTTCAAAGACTCAGTAACAGTCTGTAAAACTGCTTACTTTTTGTAGGTTAATGGTAAGTTCACTTTGTTTATATTGTATTCCTTCCCACAGAACTTGTTTGTGGTGTTTGCTAGGCGTTTGATTCTGCAGCCCTTATTCACACTACGTAGAACTTACACAAGTATTCCTACAGATGTTACTCCTGCAGGAGTACTGGTGTGAATGAGCACTCTGTATATGAATAAAAGACTGCAGATTCAGGTCCTTAAGTTATAAGCTTTTTGATACATGAACTTGTCTTACTATCCATCTGTAAAGCACCTGGCACACATGGGGCGCTGGCACTGTATAAATAGTGTTACTGTTCAAATGATCAGAACTTGGAAGAGTAGTATTTTAAGCTGGCAGCTGGTGCTGAAGGAACAAATGGGAGAGCTGTGCTTTGGTATCCAAGATAAGTGATATTACCACATTGTTCAGATCAAGGCTACTGCTCTGGAATGTAGCTGACTGTAGTCCTTCCTCATGAACACACAACAGGGAGCAGGGAAGGTAAAGGATAGCCAGAGGGGATGGAGCTGCTCTAAGGTGCCTGAACCCCCTCTCTGCTTGCTAGATACCCCAGAAAATCTGTACAGGTTGAACCTCTCTAGTCCAACGCTCTCTGGTCCAGTGACATCTGTAGTCCAGAATGATTTTAGTTAGCTGGATGTTCACTTATCATGGGTGTGGCCAACTTTCCCGTGGTCCCATAAAGTTCGTTTACAGTCTGCTGTCCTGGCTCTCAGTATTCTGTGCTGTTATTTAGCTCCAATTTACCCCTAAATGTCTTCTAAGAACCCAGTGAGCAGTGGAAGTGTTGATACAGCTGCTAGACAATATTAACCTCCTGTAGTCCAGCAAGTTCTCTGGTTCGGCACCAGTCAGCTCCCGAGGGCTGGATTAGAAAGTTTCAACCTGTAGTATAAATGCTGCTCAGAGTGACATTAACTTCAGCTACAGTCTGTGACCATCAATGGAAAAGTCACATTATTCTTTATTTTACTTTTATTAATTATTTGTATTTATAGTAGCATAAGCAGGGGCTGAAGGAATGCTTCCCTGACAGCTGGTTGGAAGGGGGGAGAGACCTGAACCTGAGTGTGTTTATGTAAATAGTTTGTTCCTGCTTTGCTAGATATTCAGCAGATGAAGCCATGTTTTGCACATTGCAATCAACTTAATTTGTGACCCAACACCAACTATGTTTGTATTAAATGCAGGAATAGCTGAAATATGGTTACCAATGTTTGTAATTATTATGGGAATACAAAAAAGCAGGACTGTGCTTAATCTGTCCCAAAGGGAACAGCTCACAATTAGCAGAAAGGTTTAACTTGCAGAGCTCTATAAGGCTACATCTAGACAGCAGGGCTATTTTGGGATACTGGCCCCAGGCGCCTAGGTCTGGTATGTGAATTCCGTAGGTTACTGGCTAGAGGCTCAATTGGGTTTTGTGTTGGATGGATGTGGAAGAATCACTAGATATTGAACCTGGTCCTGGCTGCTGCTGGCCCCACCTGTCAGAAGGGTTACATTAGTGCCTGAAGACCCATACAGAGATTGGGGTCCCATTATAACAGGCATTGTAATATACATAATAAGAGGCGATCCCTACCCCCAAAAAGCTTGTCATCTAAATGGACAGAGACACAGTACTTGGCATAGGTATAATTGCAGGTGAATGGCAGCATGCGAACATTATCACACTGCTGTGTTGCTGGTAGCAGAGCGGAAAGGGGCTTGGGGAGCAGTGTATAACTATACATTATGCCTATATTAAAATAAGGTGGGGTGTTTTTGCAGCCTCCCTGTGAATGTTGACTTTCCATGAAAACTGGAAACATGGGGAAGTAGCGCAATGTGAAAAGAACAAGCCATTTATCTTGAGAGGCACTGGTAGCACCTTCTCTTCTGCACATTTTTGCACGGGAGTAGGGGATATGTGCTCAACATCTCACACATAGCAAAAGAAATTCCCTGTGCTTGGCATGAATTATTCTACTGAGTGGAATAGCACAACTTGTTCTACTTCCCAGATTTGTAACATCCTAATGCACAACACAGCCAGTTACACATTCTGCAAAGCAGTGATACAGTTCACTGTCCCAGTGTCCATTTTTGTGTCTAATTTCAGTATTCTCAAGGTGAATTGCTATAATGCCCTTTTTGTACAGCAGTGTACATAAATCTGAAAGCTATTTTAACTTCCTTGTTTCTTGCCTAGATGATGGAAAATTCCACTGTTCACCTTCTTGCCTCCAGCACCATCCTTGCTTAAAGAGTGTCAAATTACAGAGCACAACATGCAGGGTTGAAAATAAAAAGCAAATCCTCTGATCTCCTATAAAGCCAGGAAAAAAGTTTAAGATATTTGTCACAGAAGAACTGTATCTTTAAGAAAAGCTGAAAAAAGGATTCAGTGCATGTTATGTCTTCTGATCTATTTTTTATATTCATAGTCCTGAGACTGGTCATGGGATGTACACCATTTCCCTATTCATGGGAATGGTTTTCACTTATGCCATCACTATGTACAATGTATCTAAATACTACAGTAATACTGCCATATAAATTCCTATAATTAAAAACATGTTAAGGAATTTCTGCTACTTCATGAAAACTAGGAAGATATCTGTTTTTGTTCAGTAGAGCTCAAGAAGTGTGTGTGAAGATCTTAAATAATCCTTTTGAAGTGATGTGCAAGATAAAATATTGAAGGGTGACTCACAAATCTTTTGGTATTTGGGATTGTATAAAATGAAATCCCATAAAGTGCAGTTGTATTCTTTAAAGTGACTTTGCGAAAATAGCAGTTATTCCAAAAGAGAATATGTGTTGACTATTCTGTCATATTTTTTTTTTTTTTTTTTTTTTACTCCTATTACCCCTAGCTCTGCAGGACTAACATGAATGAAAAGGAAAGCTGAACGGTATCTATTCCATCTTGTGCATCACAAGAAGTTTTTGACCAGATTCATGTCTGCTAACTCTGCGCAAACTTGCTGAATGCAATGTTCAGATGTTGCTAGGACTATAGTAAGACCTATGCCAGCTTTAAACTGGTAATAATGCAAAAACTGAAAAGAATCCAGTTTGGCTCTCAGAGCGCAGACTTTTTGCAGGACTGGAGGTCTGAAAAAAAATATGTTTTTACTTGTTAACTGAGCTAATTTTACTAGGAAAATCATTGAGACACAATAAACATGGAAACTCATAATGCCATTTAGGGAGGTGATTTTTAGAGTAGAATCTTACTTAAAAATTAAGACTCTTACATGCTCATGTTAGAACTGAAACAAAAATGGAGGTAATCTTAGTTTTGCAAAATCTAGATCAGTTTTTGCATTTACAAAACCAAAATCAACGATGGCTTTTGGATCAGGGTTCCAACTTCCATTTAATTCAAATTCCAAAAATTCAGAGATGAGCTGGATTGTTGTCGTTCATCCCAAGGTCATATATTTGTGGTCCTTTTTGTGTACTGTCTGTCTATCCAACCATCCAGGGTATTTGTAGGTATCACTGTAGTATTTAAGCACAGCATATTGGCTTTATGTCAGTGCCAGGACGATTCTTAGGCATACACAGAATATGCAGCTGAATAGGGCACCATTACATTTGGGGCATCAGGTGCCCTAAATTTAGTGGTGCCCTAGCCAGCTGCATGCTGGACGTGGATTCCTGGGTGGCAACTGGGGCCCTGAGCACAGGGCCAGTGATGGGGTTGCGGTGGAACCCTGTGTTACCTACCTGCTCTGTGTTCTTGGGGAGCCAGGGTGTGATACACATGGAGAACACCTAAAACCCTCCAGACAAGGGTGATAGAATTAAGGAAACACCTCTTGCCTCATTTGCATGGAAGATAGAACAGGCAGACATCTACATTAGTATACAGAATGGAGAACAGCACTTCCAAAGCAGGGACCGCACTGAACTATGGGATACCAAAAGCAGAAAAGCACTGCCTGATGGGAAATCTCTGTTCCGGATGCTAATGAACCCATGCCTGCTCACAAGTCAGTAATTATCAGACTCTAGTAATAGATCCTCTATTGATATCCAAAATATTGAAACTGCCTAGTCTCATTATGAGCTCTTTCAAGGAATACCACCCATAGCCAGGCATGATCAGTTTCTAGAGTCTAGCCTAAACAAAACTTTAGAATACTCCCTGAACCATCTGTTTACCCATAAACAAATCCAGTGTTCCCCTTGAACCATTGTTATGCCCTACAAAAACTCCTACTTTGCTCAAGCAAACTGTTCTGATGCCTGGATCTAAAGTCTTCATCAGTTCCATTGGGACTTCATCTGTTCCTGACTGATTGTACTGGGGGCTCTGCTCTCCTCTGCCTGTTTCCAGCCCTCTGGACTCTCTCTCCTCCCCTCCCCAGCTACCATCACCATCTGGGAACCCCAATTAGTTCAAGCTTCATGGAGTGGTGAGATCTCTCTGTCTCTCTCTCACCCCCACACCTCTCAGTAGGTATATAGCCTCCTGACCCCACCTCATGTGATCAATTATATGGTTTGCTAGCCCTAACATTTGTAATCAGATTTAATTTAGATTTAATATTGTAACTGTTTTGTGTGTTTGTCGCCCCTTGTATGGTTACTACCTAGAAATAAATAACTTTCATTGTTAAGCGGGTTGCTTCTCTCTCTTTTTTTTTTTCCCCCTCTCTCTCTCCCTCAGGGGTGTTTTGGCTTTCCCATTCACTCTGCAACAACACTTCTTGTACCTAAGCTAAGCTTGTATCCTGTAGTGCCTCCAGATCCCGTGGGGTTTGCTCATCAAGTAAGTTACTAGCCGAACGGTTGTGGTGGGAAAGTGAGAACAGGGAGGTGCTGACCCTGGGGGCATATGAGGGTGGCAGCTTATATTGCTGTTAAACCCAGCCCACTGAGTCCAAAGGCACATGAGGGTCACAGCTTGGCATTGCTATGCAACCCAGCCTACTGAGTCCAGGGACATATAAGGGTCAGCTTGTGAGTGCTGATTAACCAGTCCTCTCTCAGACGTGCTGTGTTAGTGAATGTGAGTGTCTGTGTGTTCATCTGATTCTAGGGTGGGAAGAACCCAGTCCTGGGGAGCATAGTTCCTGCAGGAGAGCTCCATTGGGAGGGAATTGGCAGCTGGGAGAATTCAGTTCCATATGAGAGCACAAGCAGCACATTGATAGAATTATTAGTCTCCCTGTCCCCCACAAGTGTAACCCTAATAAGTGAGCATATGCAAGAGTAATAGGCAAATCTGGTAACCACTGGGCTGAAGTTGAGACCATGGGTGCAGCCAGTTGGGAACCCACCTAAAATGTGGAGGTGCTGCAGCACGGTCCCGTTCCTGGGCCTATGCCTTTTTGCCCTGTTCCTGCCCCCTGGACTTGAGTTCAGCCCCCATCCCCTAGAGCAGTGTTTCCCAATTGGTGTGAAAGTAAGGGTTCCATGAGGAGCCAGCACTCCCCCCGCCCTCTTTAAAGAGACAGCTTTTTTTGCGTCGTGACTTTGTTTTTTTTCCTCGACAAATCGCGGCGGGGGCCCTTTTTTTTTTTAGGACAACCCTAGGGGTTCCGTGGCCAAATAAAATTGGGAAACACTGCCCTAGAGTGGCTGCTCCTCCTCCCCCACTCCCCGCCTCTGCGTAGGGCACCATAAACCGTAAAGACGGCCCTGGCCAGTGCTAGAACATAAGAATGGCCGTACTGGGTCAGACCAAAGGTCCATCTAGCCCAGTAGCCTGTCTGCTGACAGTGGCCAGCATCAGGTGCCCCGGAGGGGGTGGACCGAAGACAACGATCAAGCGATTTGTCTCGTGCCATCCATCTCCAGCCTCTGACAGAGGCCTGGGACACCATTCCTACCCCCTGGCTAATAGCCTTTTATGGACCTAACCTCCATGAATTTATCTAGCTTCTCTTTAAACTCTGTTATAGTTCTAGTGCTATATCATCTCCCACGCCAGGAGCTTTCAGCTGACTGTTTAAGCCACTTTTTGGCTCCTTTGTACTGTACTGAAGGATTGCAAAGGAGCCCTGACTCTGGTTTAGCATCTGATCTGTATCTCCTGCTTTTGAATGAACATCAATGGTTGCTACTAGATCATCTGGGATTAGAAATGATTGCAGTAAAACAATGAGTCTTCAGATTATCTCAATAAATGGTGGACTAGTACCCTCCATAGAGAGAGAAGGGTTCCCTGTTCCCACCAGCATCACTTCAGTCTTGCCTAATTACAGTTTGAACTTTTGAATTGTTCTTTTTCCACGTGCTAGTCTCTTGCAGGCATTGTGACATTTTTGTGACACCATTGACTATATTTGTTGAGAAGAGATGCAGCTAAGTGTCTTCAGAATATGTGGGTAATAGAGACCCCACAGTATCTTACAATTTGTCCAAGTGATTTTTGTTTTGTGAACTAAGGGTGTGTCCAGACAAGGGTCTCACTTTGTCCAAAATGTTTCATTCTTTCTATTTTGAAGTACAGGTACTTGTGTGGCACCTCCCAGCTCTGAAACGATAATAATAAGGCTTTCTTGCTGAATTTCCAGTCCAAGAAAGAAGCAGTAGTTAGTTACCAAACAATTGAAACATCTGTAAAAAGATAGCTTTTCCAAAGGATAAAAAGATGTTCTAAATATGTAAATTGTTACATGAATGTTTGTAATAATGTCCTTAGTAATGTCATCTGTGAGGACTGAACCCTGGATGACTTGCTCTGAAAGCATGAGCCTCTTCTGTGGGTTACATGTGCATAAACAATTTGAAAATATTTAGAATATTCTTAATCTTACATCTATTTAAATTACATTGATATGACTTCGTGAACCAAATTCCTGTATAGCATAACTCTGCTATAATCAAAGATGTTACTGAAGGGTAGAATTTGACTTAGTGGGTTTATAAATGTATGTATTTAATAAAGAGCGGTGTGATTTTTTTTTTCCCATGATAATCAAGGATGAAATCCTGCTCTGGCTGGCCCTGTGAGAGGGTACAGACAAACTGCTGGATGAATACTCTTATGTCATGCCAGACAGGATTCTTGAAGACTGTGGAATGCATGATGTGGGATGCATAATGCTGCTTCTCTGAGCTGCAGCAAAACATGTCCCCAGCTAGCATTGGCGGCTGCCTGTGGTTTACTCACCAGCCAATCTGTAAAGAGGGCATAAACATGCCCGCAATGACCACATTCCCTGGCATAATCTGACAATTTTTTCGAATACTCTCTTTTGCTAACAGACCTGACCTGCTCCCTTTGACCTCCTACCTGCTCCTTTGGCACATTTACAGTTTAAAGTAGGTTGTATCCCTAGATGGCTGTAGTGGGATGAGATACTTTTGTACAGATATTTGTTATCTATAAGGCTATGTCTACACTATGGGTTTTTTCTGGGATACCAGAGGTATCCCAGAAAAACTCTGCCGTGTCCAGGGAACGCGTCTGCTCTTTTTTTTCTTTTGGCACTCTTTTGGAAACCCTGTCTTCCTCCTCCCAGAAGGAAGAAGGGCTCTTCCAAAAGAGGAGGCTTTTCTGAAATTTGGCCCAATGTAGACAGGCCAAATTTCAGAAAAGCCTCTTCCAAAAAAATTATCAGAAAAAGGTATGCAAATTCTGTAGCGCAATTTGTGTATCTTTTTCTGATAGATCAGTGTAGACATAGCCAAAGGGCTCGGTGACAGGAACTGGCTGACCAGCTCATGCTTTAAATGAAAGTAGAGAGGTAGTGGGAGTGGGAGGCAGAAAAATGGTCTTAAGTCTTATTGGAAAGGTGACTCAGCATAAAAGCCCCTCTGAATTCCATTAGAACATGTTGAGGGAGGAAGAATGACCCTGAAAACCTTGATATTCCACCTAGTGAAGTTAAAACATTTTCCCCTACAGGGCTAGTCAGAAATGGAGTCTGTTCAAGCAGGAAGGATTTGCATTTGTTTGACTTTTGTTGTTGTTTTGTTCATCTGCTTACAAGGTTATGAGATTATATTTTGGTATAATTAATATAATTAACATATTTGTACATGTTGGAATTAAACATTTCTTTGAATTAACCTGGGTTTGAGGATTGCTCTGTGACAATGGGTAAGTCTACACACAAAACAAGGTTCAGAAAGGGAGCTGTGTTAGCCTGTTTCAGAAAAAGCAACAAGGAATTCAGTGGCACCTTAAAAACTCACAAATTTATTCCCTGCTCCAAATTCTGGTGACAACCCCAGCAGAGAATGGCAATTACAGGAAAAGTCCAGCTTCACCCTGTACTCTGTGGCTGGAGCATGCTCTGTAGCAGGGCTACTCAACATGTGGCCCATGGGCCACATGCGGCCCACAGCCCATTTGTTTGCGGCCCACAGTATGGTTTGGGTTTCCGCAGGGCTCAACACAAAGTCAGCGAGTGGGATCCTTTGAACATGGCCTCCACTGGGAACAGCCTCCACAATGGTGAGGCATCTCCCAGGCGGGGTTAGCACTGAAAGACGCAAGTAGATGGGCTGGCTGGAACAGACAGGTACAGGGTGTCGGTATTTCTAGCCCCCCTGGGGGGAAGATGCCAGGAGCGCTGTGTGAAAGAAGCTGTTTGCATATATTTGATATATGTTTGCATGTGTATGCAACCACACTTAAGTTGTGGCCCTTGTCAAATTTTCCTCCCTGCTCTCTTGCTCCTCCTGCACCCTTCTCTGCAGAGCGGCTGCCTCCCCCACTGAGCGTCTGTCCCCTGCACAGGGTTGTGGGGGTTGCCAGTGCTGGACTGCCTGACCTTGGGGGCTCCATGTTGTTGGGGAAGGGAGGGTGTGCCAGGGCACAATATGTTTCATTGTAAATATGCCCCTGTGTGAACTGCACTTTTTCAAAAGTTTATAGTTTGGCCAGACTAGCAGCTCTAACGCTGCCTCGCTTGCACTCTGCCCAATTAATTTATCCCATTGGGACCAGACCACTCTGACATTCCAAAATTCTGAGCCATTTCCAGAAAAGCGAGCAAACAAACAATAATACAATTGGCAGCAAAATGATTTCTCCCTCCCACCCTCAACATGGAATTTCTGTTATCCCCCAACACGCTTCACAAAAAAACTACCGTGATTTGAGCAGAGAAACTGAAAACATTCAGTCATAATCCTGTGACAAGTTTATATTTTGATATTTTTCAGCCCATAAGGGCTAGACAGAGAGGCTGTATATTGTTGGAAAAAGGAGATTCTCTGCTTTTCCACAAGGAGAGATCACTTGCTTCTAGAGCTTGGAGATTCCAAGATAACAGGCCATTACAATGCAACATAATTATATGTAGAAACAGGAATGCTGGCACAATTTTTATAGTGGGGGAGCTCAGAGCCATTAAACCAAAGTGTAAAGCCACTATGTTGGAAAACACTTCAAGCCAAGGAGTGCATGTCCTAGTAGCTCCATACCCAGCTTGGGGCCCTGACCAGGGTGAAAGAGCCCCCTGCAACACAGCACTGGAAAGCAGGAAGGGGCCTGAGGGCAGACTGGCAGTGGAGGCCCTGCAAGGCTGTTTGGGGAGACTCAGGAGCGTTCCCCTGCCTTTGATATCCACCACCCATAGGTGGACCTATCCATTAATGGAACACATCTATTTCTTTTTTGAACTTAGTTATATTTTTGACCATCACAGCATCCTGGTGAGTTCCACTGAGTGGACTGTGCATTGTGTGAAGAAGTACTTCCTTAAACTGATTTTGAATCTGCTGCCTAATGATTTCATTGAGTGTGCCCTGGTTCTTCTGGTATGCGAATAACACTTCTTCAGTAAATTTCTCCACATCATTCATGATTTTATAAAACTCTATCATATTTCCACTTAGCTGACTCTTTTCCAAGCTGAACAGCCCCAATCTTTTTAATCTCTTCTATAATGGAAGCTGTGCCACGGCCCCTAGTCATTTTTGTTGCCCTTCTCTGGTACTTTTTCCCATTCTAATATCTCTTTTTTGAGCTGGAGCAACCAGAAATGCATGCATTATTCAAGGTGTGGGTGTACCCAAGCCAGCTGATGGGGGGACAAATAGGGCAATTTCCCAGGGACCTGGGTGATTTAAAAGAGCCCCAGGGTGCCTTAGCTGCTACCTGCAGCAGTGCATCAAGGCTAAGGCGGACTCCTTGCCTGCACTCACTCTGTGTCATGTCTGGAAGCGGCCGGCATGTCCCTGTGACCCCTGGTGGTGGGTGTCTCTGCAACCTGTCCCCACTCTGAGCACCAACTCTGCAGGCCCCATAGGCCAGGAGCTTCAGTCAGTGGGAGCTGTGGTACTGGTGCCTGTGGGCATTGACAAGCATCCCCTGACCTCTTCCTAGGAACTCTTGCCAGAGGTGTGTGCTGGTTGCTTTTGGGAGCTGCATGAGTTAAGTGCCACATCCTTCATCCCCTCCTGCACACTAACCCCTTGCCCCAGCTCAGAGTCCATACCCAAACTCCCCCCACCCAGAGCCTAGCCCTGCAGCCCCTCCCTCATCCAATCTCTTTCTGAGATCTAAATGAGCTGTTACAAGTTACACCTCAGCTCCCTCCCCCAGCCTAGAGCTTTCACCCTGTACTCAAACTCTCTTCCAAACCCTGCCCCCCATGCTCCCTTCTGCACCCAAACTCCCTCCCACAGCCTGCAACCCATACCCCTTCTTGCACTACAATCCCCTTCCCCAGCCTGGTGAAAGTGAGTGAGAGGGGGAAGAGTGAGTAATGGAGGAAAGGGGGAATGGAGTGAATGAGGGATGGAGCCTTAGAGAAGGGGCAAGACAGGGATATGGCCTCATGGAAGCAATGGGGAAAGGATCTTAGGTCTGCAGGATTGGGCAGTTGGCAAGCCTACCGGGCAGGCACGTGGAAGCCATGCTGGCAGCTCGCTGAGCACAAGCTAGCGCAGGCGCAACACCGCCCAAAATGTCAGGTGAACAGTGTCTACATGGGCATGGCTTGTGTGAGCATGGGGGGCCCATTGACTGTTCTGCCCTGTGGCTCAGAATTGCTGTCGATTGGTCTGGGCCTGCCATGGATTTTTACAGTGTTGTTATTCTTTCTATCTATCTATCTATCTATCTATCTATCCTTTTCTTGATGGTTCCTTACATTCTGTTAGCTCTATTGGCTGCTGCTGCAAACTGAGCAGATGTTTTTCAAGAACTATCAATGCTGACTTCAAAACTGCTTTCTCCACTTGTAACACTCATTTAGATCTCATCATTTTGTATTTATAGTTGGGATTATGTTTTCTAATGTACATTTATCAACATAGAATTTCATCTACAATTTTGTTGCCCAGTCACCTTTTTTTTTTCAAGTGTATGTATGGAGCAGGAGTGATTGGGGGAAGGGGAGCAAGGGAGTTGAAGAATGGGTGCATATGGAAAAGGGCCTTCCCACACAAGTGTACATGGATGCTTCATAAAGGGGTGTGATTGGGAAGCTTGTGTGTACGTATTTGTGTTTGGGTATTTGGGGACTTCAAGGACCTATGTGCCTGCATGGAGGTTCTAAATGTGTGTGTGTGTGTTGTGGAACATCAGGCATCGGTGTGATGGTGGGGTCTCAATAAAGATTGTTTTAGTAGACCAGGGGTGGGTAAAAGGGCCTCCATGGGTTGGATCTGGCCCACCAAGTGGGTGGATCCGACCTGCAGAGGTCCTGCTGCTCCCCCGCCCCCAAACCAATCAGATGTGGGAGTGTGCGGCACTTAGAGTCAACCCTGGTGGTTGACGCGAAGTGCTGCGTGCCTGAGCGCAGGGAGCGAGAGTCTTAGTGCTTCCCCTGCCCACAGGCCAATCAGAGCCTGGGGGCGGGGAGAAGCACACGAAGTCTCCTCCCACCCTGCAAGGGGCTTGGCATTTAGAATCAACTGCCAGCTGCTGCTCATCAGGCGGATGACTTTAAGTACGTGCTCCCTTGCAGGGCTCCCCTGATTGACCTGGGGGCAGGGAGGGGAGCACACAAAGTCTCCTCCCACCACCAGAGGCGCAGGTGCTTAGAGGGAACCGCCAGCTGTTCAGAATAACTGGCGGTTCTCTCGGGGGGCGGGGGGGGGGAAGGCAAAGACTTCACGCACTCTCCCACCCACAGACCAGTGCTTTTTTTGTTTAAAAAAAAAAAAAAGGTGCCGGTACTCCAGGGGAAAAGTTGTTAAACTCTGACTGGAGGTGCTGGTACTGCGTCTGGAGGGTAGTACCATCACAAAAAAAAGCATTGCCACAGACCAATCAGGGTCTGTGGGCAGGGAAGCATGGAAATGTCCTGGCCCCACCCCTTTTGCTTGAGGCCCCACCCCTTCTGGGTGGCCCAGGGCCACTTAAAAAATTTCTGAAGTGGCCCCCAGTCAAAAATTATTGCCCACCCTGAGGTAGATGAAAGGCCTCACAGAGCTTTAACATATATGTAGGCTGCAGGGGTGACTGGTGAGGAAGGATACAGTGGGGACACCAGTTACATCGCTGCCCCCCATGTGACTTCTCCATGCACCACCCCTAACCTGGGGAAGGGCTAGGACAACACCCCCTTCACCTCAGGCCCTTCCCTTCCCTGCCCCATCCTATCCCTGCCCTGCTCCACTCCCGCCATGCCTCTTCTCCCAAGCCCACTCCCCCAAGTAATGTGGCCTGGGGAACGACCTGGGGTCTGGCACCAGCAGTAAGGGTTGAGCTCCCCACACTCACTGGCAGTAGTGGGGAGAAGTGGCCCTAGCTTGCTCTGCTCCCCCTGCTCCCAGCCATGTTGCTCTGCTTCTTGCCAGTGAGTGCAGGAGTTGGTTCCTCCCCCTCCCCTGAGCAGTGTTGCCCTGCTTCTCCCTCACTGCCAGTAAGTGCATGGGGGTCCAACCCCTGCTGTGGGGGCCAGGGCCCCCTGTTAGTCCCCTTGGCCATCCAGAGGCCCTGGACCCATGTCCCTCCCACCCAGGGTGTTTGGAGAGTCACGTGTCCCTTTCCTTCATGAGGGACATGTCCACCTTCCTGATGGGAAGGACTTCAAGTATGGGCGAGTGCTTCTTTCTGGATTCACAGGGCAGGTTGTGCATGTGTCTGGAACAGGTAGTTGTATGTGTAACGGTCTCTCTTTTGGTTGACACAGAGATGTGTATGAATGCTTTTGGAGTACTGGCATGTATGTGTGGTAATGGTGTCACTGCCAGAGTGTATCACTGCCCTGAGGTGTACAGTGGGAGTATATGTGTGTATGTGAGACAGATAAAGCAAATTCATGCAATATACTTGGAAACTCTCATTGTAATAAATGCAAAGTTTATGTATTATTGTGGGCTGGGATTATAACATGTCTAGGGAGGGAGATGTGATGTGAGGGCTATGAATTCAAAGGACTATACAATTGTGCCAGACAAGAATGGAATTTTGGGACAATGTGTGAAATATTTAGGGAGAGGTTAATTCAAATTTCCTCCTGCTTATACAAACCCCCAGTCTTTTGATACTCTACCCTGAGACATTTCAGAGGGGTAGCTAAGTTAGTCTGTAACTGGAAAAACTTAAAAAACAACAAATAGTCTTGCAGCACCTTAAAGACTAACAAAAAATGTAGATGGTGGTATGAGCTTTCGTTGGCACAATCTACTTCTTCATATGAATGGAGTTATTAAAGGTCCAGTTTTGAAATAAATACGGGGGGGGGGGACGGACGGGAGAAGGGGGAAAAAAAAAGACTATTTCTTCCCCTTTTTTTCCCTTCTCCCCCATCCCCTATTTATTTTGAAACTGAAACTTTAATATCTCCATTCATCTGAAGGCGAGGGTTGTGTCCACAAAGCTCATGATACCATCTACATGTTTTATTAGTCTTTAAGGTGCTGCAAGACTATTTATTGTTTTTTAAGTTTTTCCTGAGAAGGTAATTGTTTTCTGAGTGCCTGTTCCTGGCGGTTGGAGGACAATGGCCTAATCTGCATAAGAAAACAGGCTGATCTGCCCAGTTTCAGTTCTGGATCTGAGACAGGATCTTGGAACCGTAAGGAAAACACAGTTGTGGCTTCATGGCTTTTAATGTGCTCGGTGGTAATTTATACCTATGGGCAATTAGATTATTTATAACATTTGGAGAGAAAGCAACCTGCAGATGCTGCCTTGTTTAGACAGTCTGGCTTCCTGGGAGTATCACCGTGAAGGCAGGGAACTGTGTAGTCTAGAAAAATCCTGGTCTGCAGGTGGTGAGATGCAGGTCTCTGTCCAAGACTGAGGCTCCAGCAGCCTAAAGTAAATGTGCCATGGAGGGGGAATACAGATGCAGTTGCCTTGGCCTGTGTTAGGACTCTCTGGCACTGAAGTGTTTTCTCTTTCTATGAGCATGGTGTGTGTGCATGGGGAGGGGAATGAGAGGTTTGGCTCACTGAGAAGTGTATGGGTAGCATCACTTCCTGCTAAGGTATGCAGCTGTGAACAAAAAATTCTTCCCCCGCCCACCTCCTCTGGAGAGCCGTGCAGCAGAACTAGTGCGGCAGGCGGTTACTACAATGGGTGGGGCCAGCTAAGCTGCCATGGTGAGGGAGCCGCTGGGGCAGAGGCCTGGGATCTGCTGCGGCTGCATGGCAAGGTGGAGAGGCCTCTTCGGTGGCTGGGACTGCCACATAGGAGGGTAGGGGGGACCTGGACCTGCCACGTGGTGGGGGGGTGTATGTGTCTGCTCTGGTGGCTGGGAATGGGACATGCCACATGACTGGGGGTGGGGGGGTTGCTCTGGCAGCTGGGAACATGTGTGTTAATAACTTGGGTACCACAGTGGCATGCATCCAAACCTGTGCACATCACCTCAATATTGGCAGAGGAGCCAAAACTCACTCTGCTCATGGTTGGAAAATCTTAAGGGGAACACTGGGCAGCATGTCTCTGAAGGAGAGGCAGTCATTGGGCCTAGTGTATCTGTGGGGTCTGTGGCACTGGCCATCTGGGGACATAGGTCACTGGTGCTTGTGGAAGAAAGGGTGCAGGGAAGGCCACCCTGAGGGGCAGAGAGAGGGCATATGGAGGCACCCCATTTTTCAATTTCGGCAGGGGTAGTTTTGGCACCACAGGGGGGCAGTGCCCTGCCAGAGTCACCTATATCAGCAGGAGGGGGGAGAGGCCCAAAGGTGTGTATCACTGGCAGGGTGTGTGCACAGGGCCGGAGTGGGGCGTACCCCTGCTGATGTTTCTGGAACATCCTGCCAGCTGCTGCCCTCCCTTCTCTGTGGTCTGTCCTGGGCAGGGAGGGAGGGGGGGGGGCACTGTGTGTGTTTCATTCCCGGGTTGGCTCGGTGCCGCTCTGTGTGTGTGTTTCTATGGGTGGGGGGGGGAGGCACAGTGGAAACTTCCACTCCCTGCAGCACCAGCAAAGGCAGCCGCAAGGAGGGGGCGGGGCGGGCACTGCACGCGGCTCGGCTGCCCCTCCCAAGCCGCCTGCCTCCCCCCTTCCCCCCGCCAGCGCAGCCTCGGGGCCGATGAGGACAGAGGGGGGCAGCAGGGGAGGGGGGCGCGTGCTGCGGGTCGGGGGCGGGGGGGGGGGGCGCGTGCCTAGCCTAACCCAGCCAGGGCGGGGGGAGGCGGCGCCTGCCGCAGGGGGAGGGGGAGGGGGGCGGGGCGGCGCTGTGGAGGCTGCGCAGCCGGCAGCGGCGCTCTTTAAGCGGCGACACTCGCGCGCTTCCCGCTTGTGCAGCCTGGAACCCAGCAGCGCCGCGCGCCCGCCCGCCCTCGCGCCCGCCCGGCCGCATGCCCCGCTACGAGCTGGCGCTGATCCTGAAGGCCATGCAGCGGGTGAGTGCGGCTCCCCGGGGCTGCCGCTTGGCCGGGCCGCGGCTGGAGGCGCAGGTGCCGCTGGCTGCTGGGGGGGGAATAAAGGAAAGAAGTGGGTGGGGGAGGGAGTTTCTGCCAGGGCTTGGGGCTGCAGGCCCCGGGCTTGGGCTGCTCGGCAAATGGGGTGCGTGGAGGAAAGAAGTGACTGGCCGTGTGAAGGGGCTTCCTCTCCGCCCTGCACCCGCAGCCACTGCCTGCCCTTCCCCGCCCTCTCCGGGCTGCACGCTGGCCCCTCTGCTGTCGGTACTCCCCACGCCTGTAGGCCTCTAATAGGCCAGGGCTTCACGTGTAATGAAAGAAGGGTCAGGGCTGAAGCACCTTTTAAAAAAAAAAAAACCCACTTTCATAACGGGTGTGCCCAGCCTACAGATGGCAGAGCTCAGCCCGGGCACAGATTAAGCAATGTAGTAGGTGATTGAATGGTTAGAGCAGCAGCCGCTTGGTGTGCGCTCTCCTCCCGGAAGCCTACAGCAAGGAAGGGTGAAAGCGTGCTTTTGCTCCCATCAGGTTCCTTTTTGTGTACTGTGATCTGCTGGCCCTGCCCATGCTAAGGAAATGTTATGAATTATGTCTGCTGTTACTAATGCCAATTGAGCTCCCTTGATAATGGTAGAGCTTGCCTAGTGCCACTAATGTCAAAGGTTGCCAGAAGCTGCCACAGTTTTCAATGCCTAGGAATGGGATTAGCTGATGCTCTACTTAAAATCCACAAAAATTGCTCATAGGTCTGCATTTGGAAGCCAAACTACAGTTAGCTATGTATGTTTCTTTAAATTTAATTTTCCTAATGTAGGCAGGACTTTTGGTGAATATTTGGTCTTCCTCTTCTCTGTGCCCCATATTAAGCTACATCCACGACCCATCTTTATCCACTGCTAGAAAGCTTAAAGTATAGGGTCCTTAACACAATGCTAATGTCTAAATTCAGCAGCTTTTCTATTAGTGTAGGTACCTTTTTAAGTCTTAATCACACAAATTACATGCTTTCATGTGCTCTTGCTGACTTTCATCTTTAACTATTTTTATATATAATAGTGCTGAAATGTTTAATTTTCTATTTAATTCCATCTTTTCTGCTATTTAAGTACGTTATCTTGTGCTCAACAGTAGTATGTTTCCATTCCTTTTTACATATTGCTTCTGTTAGATTAAAAAAAAAAAAAAGAGGGGTGGAGGTTACGTTATATGTTGCAGGCTTTCCGTCTTTGAATTGGGAAGGAAAGTATCATAGATTTGATAGTGCGGTGTGGTATGAATAAAATATTATATTGCAAGTATGACTAGACGTACTTGGCTTTTGAAGAGCCTCACAGGCATTTCTGGGGTTAGAACATGGTGAAGCAGAGAGATAGCTACGGAGTGCCTCCCATCTGCAGTTATGCACTTCTAATAAAACCAATAACAACTAAAATCCTCTTGAAGTTTGACTCTAATATGTACTTTCTTAACAAATGTTCTTTGTTTTAAAGCATTCCTGTGAATTTAAACAATTGGGTTAACTACTCTATGTCTGGTAAAATGAAAAAAACTTAAAAAAATAATGAATGATCTTGCAGCACCTTAGAGACTAAGAAAAAATGTAGATGGTATCATGAGCTTTCCTGGTAAGTAGGTTGTGCCCACGAAAACTCATGATGATATCTTGGTTTTTTGTTAATCTCTAAAGAGCTGCAAGACTACTTATTACTTTTTAAGCTTTTTCAGTTACAGACTAACATGGCTACCCCTCTGAAACTGGTAAAATGAAGCTACGTAAAGAAGAAAAAAATTTCTTACTCCTTGTATCATAACTTTAAAATCTAGAATTCATCTAAATTCTTGTTTTAATTGCTCATGGTAAACTAACTTGCTGTCTACAAATACTGTATCTTGCTGCAGTTTGACTTTCTGTGCAGTTAAAACCCTTGCTTCCCCTAAGTGGTAGTGCTGAATCTCAAGAAATGGGTTGTTTTAATGAGTCCCATAAGAACTCTCCCTGCACAGCATGCTGGTTTAGAAACTTTTTGTTTTTTAAAAATTCTTAACCACAAAAATTATTACTAAGGCTGTGATGTAAACACACCACAGCAAGAAAATTCAGTTTGGGCTGATAGTTTGAAATCCTGTAACTAATTACATTAGTCAGTATTTATGAAGTTGAATTATTAATATACACAACGAGGTGCATGCAAGTGTGGAGATGTGCTTCGTGAAGAATTGTAATCACGATTTTAAAGTGACATGAAGGTAGTGATACACAACAAAACTTAAACACTACTTACTCACAAAGTTAAATTCTCAACTTGCCCTCAACCGAGCCAGTGTTATAGGCATTGTAGCAGAGCATTAGATGTATGAGGAAAGGGGAATTCTTCAGGAAACTTCCTACCTAAAGTCCAAGTTGTGGTGGTGAATCTTCTGGTCACTGAGGTCTGTTGGAAATGTCTTGCTCTAATGCTGTTTCTCAGACTCACCTGAAGGGGGCAATCTGAGACATTCCTCTAGGAAATGCCTCCCAGCCAATCATGGGACTTGTACTCTGATCCCTTTTGTGGCACTGCCTTTTGCTGCAGCTTGACCTGTGAGTTGGCATACCTCTCTTCAATAAATCCTACGGTTACACAGATTTTTCTTTTAACTGACTCAGCAGTCTACTTCCTCATTACATTGTTTTATTCCTTCCAAGAGAAGAAAATATTCAGGGGTCTTGAGGTGAACTCAGTTCTGTAACTGATTGCAGGGACCATGCAATCAGTTAACTTCTGTTCATATGCCGTTCGTATTCAGACTTTGCTATGTTCGCATGCTAACTGTTTTACAACATGTTTGACATCCAAGCAAGTTGCCATTTTTCATTAAACTTTGACTGCTGTGGAGAACTTTCAGCAATTTTAGGGAAGCCCAGACTCCAGACAGCTTGAACTCTAATAAAGTCACTATGTAGGCAGCAACCAGATCTCAGCTTTTGATATTTTTCTGTGAAGAAAAACAAAAAGGAAGAAGTTAATAAGCAGATTAGACCTTTATTACAAAAATATAAAATCCTAACTACTTCTTTCCTGTTGGTTAACATGGCTTGTGCAGGTTGAACCTCCTTGGTCCACCAACATCTGGGTCCAGCATCATTCGTCCGTAAATGTCTTCTAAGAGCCCAGTAAGCAGTGGAAGAGTTGGTAATGCTGTTAGACAATATTGACCTCTTGGGGTTTGGCAAATTCTCTGGTTCGGCACCCTCGGGATCCGAATGGTGCCGAACTAGAGAGGTTCAGCCTGTATTTACTTTTTATCTATAGATGTTTTATGTTAGGAATGATAAAATACATTTATTTTTGTAAATGTGAAACTGCTGAAATTTTCAGCAGTTACATGTTTACACATGGGGGGCAGGGACAAGGCAGGAGCCAGCTTTTAAGTTGGCTCCCTGGGTGTACTGGCTTCTACCTGCCCCCCTGTGCTTCTGCCTCTAATCCAGAGGCAGCAGTGCAGGGTGGGAAGATAGTCGGCTCCGAAGGAGCTGGCTTGAAATCCAGCTCCCTGCAAGCACCAGCTCCTGGCTCCTGAGCTGCCTCTGTGGGAGGGCTAAGTCCCTGCTCACCTTGTGCTCTCTGCAGCACTTCTGCTTTTGAAAGAGCCCTGGAGGGCTCTTGTACACTTCAAAAGCAGAAGTGCTGGCAGTAGGAACCGGTGCAAGTAGGGACTGCTTCAGTCCCCGCTTGCGCTGTTTCCCTGCTGTGCCCCTGCCTCCTGCTGAGATGGTGCTGGGGGCTCCTGCTCCTTCCTCGCTACCTCTCTCTGATAGAGACAGCAAGGGAGGGGGAAGTGACTAGTTGAGTGGCTACTTGACTATCCGATAAGCATTTGCCAATCGGATAGTCGACTAGTCGCTAACATCCCGACTTGTGAGTGCTCCATCTCCTGCTCTAATTATTCTTGTGGAAGCACTTTCTTTTGCAATGCTTGTATGTAAATAATTTTTCTAGGAATATTACCTTATGGATTACAATACAGGTTGGACCTCGCTCTGTTGTGGCATTCTCGGGGCCTGACTGGTCCCGGATGTGGGATTTTGCCAGAGCAGAGGAAGTCATTTCTGGCCCCTCTGTTACCCTCTCTAGCTTAATCTTAATTCTAACTAAGGGCAAGTGCCATTGATGTATTGGTTTAATTACATTTCTTCAAGGTACAGTTATACCTTGATGACAAACTAGGTGGTCCATGGCCATGGCTTGAGGCTCAACCCTCTCTCCCCCCACTTTGGAGGTTGGAGTGCTAGTGCTGGCTTCCCCCTGGGGGGAGGAGTGAGTCTTGAGGGACAGGTCTGGTTTGCAGAAGGAGCAAATGGCTCTGCACAATGCATTTTCTTCCCCTTCCTCTCTCTTCTCCTCCCCCCTCCCCCCCCCCCTCCCAGGGAATGGCAGCATGGGGAAGTGCTGCCTGGAGGCTTTCCCTGCTGCTTTCATTGTCTGGAATTGTGGCCAATGGGAGCAGCAGGAGGTGGGATGCAGTGCCTGGGAGCAGCAGGGGGGTGCAAAGTCAGGTAAGATTCTTCCCCCCCCCCCCCTGCAGACCTTGCACCTACTCCTGTACCCTCCCTTGCTCCTCCACCCAGTGGTGCCGACAGCCACTGCAGGCTCTGGGTCACGGTGGGAGGGAGGCTCTGCATCCCTGGAAGCAGTGGGGGCTGAGGGTAGTCTGTCCCTTCGTGCTGCTTGGACTGCGGTGGCTTAGCCCAGCCCTCAAAGCTGTGGGCCCACTTAGCCCAGCCCTCAAAGCCATGTTGAGTGGCACCCTTGCAGCAGTTCAAAGGAGCTGTGGACCCCTTTGAATGGCTGGGCCCCAGGGCATTTGCCCCACCATCAGCAGGCTTGCCTGCATCCTATTTCCTGCCTAGGCCCTGCACTGCCCCCCTTCCTGCACCCATTTTGTCATCATGGGCGGTTGGCTGGTGGTCTGAGGAAAGGTTTGTGTTGAATGGGGTGGGCTGCAGGCCAAGGAGCTATCCCCTTTGTGCCAGCAGCTACTCTAGCTGGCACAACTGTACTGACTCCAGCCCTGCCCACTGGGGTGGACACTAGGGGCATGCCAGTGAGCCTAAGGATGTTAAAAAGCAGGTAATTGTGTAACCGCTGAGATTTTCAGCAGTTACATGTGCCTGCAGCAGCTGGCTCCCCAGGATCCAGTGCATGCTGGAATCTGGCTTTTAAGCCAGCTCCCAGCACACACTGGCTCCGGCTGCAACACCGCTCATGGGGAGCTGGCTGCTGGCTCTGATGTAGAGGCAGTAGGGCGGGGTGGCAACCAGCTCCCCAGGAGAGGGATGGGAGCCTGCGTATAACCATTAATGGTAACTAGTACGTCCAGGTATATTGGTGAACTGTTTAAATGGTTATGGTTTTACAGTCCTGGACAAGATATGGAGATAGCTGTGTAGCAGGGTGGGGGGGTGGCACAGCTATGCCAGAGGAGCAGCCAGTGCAGGGCACTAGCCCCTGGGAGTGGTGGCCCCACGCCGTGCTCTGTTTGCCACTGCAGTTCTCCAAAATGCCCTGTAGTTCTGTGGATGCTAGGGATGTAATAGTGTAACCATTTAAGTGGTTAATGGATAAGCATGAGCTTAATGGTTTACATGCTGGCTCCCTGCCCCACTCCCAGGGAGCCAGCTGCTACCCCATGCTTCTGGCTTTGTATCAGCCAGCTCCCTGGGAGTGGGGCTGGGAACTGGGAAGAGGGCTGGGTCCCAGGGCGGCAACTGGGAGTATAAAGCTTATGCTGCAGAGCCTGCAGCGCAGCTAGCTCCCTGGGAGTGGGGCCAGCAGCTGGGTCCCTGTGTGCACTGGCTGCTGGCTCTGCTCCCTGGTTGCTGGCTGTGCTGCGGGCTGTGCCGTATATAAAGACCACAGCATGGGGTGGCAGGAGGCTCCCTGGGAGTGGGGCTGGGAGTGCACTGGTTGCTGGTCCCGCCCCCAGAAAATATTTTAGTAACTGTATAATCACTAAAAATTGCTGTGGCTACACGATTACTAAAATACACTCTATCTAACATTCCTAGTTTCGGGTGTGGGAGTGGGCCAGGAGCTGGCTTCTATGTTGGCTCCCCGTGCATATCAGGAGCGTGAGTGTAAGCGCGATTGCTAACTGATGAGCCCTGGCTCACAGATTAATTGTGTACATGGTTACACTTTCATATCCCTAGTACCTACCTTCAGCCTTAATCTCTATCCCTGTACCAGAGGTTTACAAATATTATTGCCTCATGACATCCTGTGACAACAAAAATTACTACATGAGCCTGAGCCCTACCACTTTGGGCTTGGGGGGCCAAAGCTAACACCAAAGGACTAAAGCCCTAGGTAGGAGCCCTGTAACTTGACTCCTGCAGCCCAGGGCTGAAGCCCTCAGGCTTCAGCTTTGGCCCAGTGTGGTGGAGCTTGGGCTTTGGACCAGGCCTCATCAAGTTTTAACACCGGCCCTGTAATCACATAAATATGGCTTGCAACCCATCTTGGGGTCCTGACCTGCAGTTTGAGAACCGCTGCCCTATGCAAAACTTAGTCTACAACATGACTGAAATGTCACTTTAGAAAGCACTTTTTAGTGCAGTATTTGTGGCCTCTCATTAGTTTAATAAAATGCCACTTGGGAGAACTTGGCAAGATGGGGGCATAGCTCAAACCTGCAGGAAGGGCACAACATTTAGAGCAGCTTTATGGCCTTCTTATTTCACATTAACAGCTTCAGTCCATATGGGTAATGTCCAGAAATGCAATTGCAGCCTTGATTGTGAACCAGTTATGTTGGCTAAAAATCAGCCTCTTCTGCATCCACACCTGAAGAACAGATCCCTTGAAATCTGCCCCATGTATTTAGCATCTGTGCATGGATTTAGTGGACTATCTTTTGGCACACTTTTTGAAGCCTTTGCCTTTTAGTCTCATCATGAAAATAAATGTGATCTAATGGTGAGATCGTTTTAGCCTAGAGTAGTGATGGATTTCTGAAGGGCTGGGTCACAAATGGAAAGTTTGACTTCATACTAATTCCCATGGGACACTAGAAAAAGTTTAGAGGTTGGCATTGTCAGCCACTTGTACAAAAGAAGCCCTAGAATTGAACTTGCTGATACTGGTAGAGCTCTAAGGAGAAACTCCCATTTAAAAATATCAGTTATATTCATAATTTTAGCCACTGCACTGATTCATCAACAGAAGTCTCTTGGAATGTAGTACATATTAAGTATTTCTCCAAAGAAAACAATCAACTTAAGTAATGACTGTGGTATTAGTGTGATGTAATGTCTGTCTTCACCCACTAGGTGGGTCTCTGTAGAGCAGGGCTACTCAACTTTGGAAGCCCTGGGGGCCACAACTTAAGTGTGATTGCATGTACATGCAAATAGTTTTTCACACTGACAGGCATGAATGCAAAGATTAATGCAAGATTACACAACATACAGGCCCCACTTAAGTCCGTTCTGCTGATATTAATAAAATGCAGTATTTACCCGACTTCCACCCATATGACAGCACTTCTGCACCGTTATTGGTCATTAGGAATTTAACAACTAAAACGCATATCAACAGAAGACCATCATATTGACTACTTTTTTGTTTTGGCTCCCACCCACAGGCTGCATGTTGAGCCCTGCGTAAACCCAAAGTTCAGCATGGGCCGCAAACAAATGGCCCACGGGCCGTACGTTGATTTAGCCCTGCTGTAGAGTATGGACACTGTCTTGCATGTACTAAGATTATGTAGTTTAGAGATTCTATTTAATAAATAAGTAGTTTGGGTAATACCTATTGCTATGCGGTGTGGGTGCGGGTGCGTGCGCGCGTGTGCCCCCTCCTTAACCTTATCTCCAGGTTAATTTTTTAAATTCTGCATGTATTGCATGCAGTGAAAGCTTCTTCAAGCTGTGAGTCAGCATGGCTCAACTTTGATTTCTAGAGGGGGGCAGCTCATCATTCTGCATCTTTGCTACAGCAGCCAAATAGGGGTGTGGATGGGTAACTGGTTACCTAATAAACATCACCCTTACTGAATGATGCTTACTGGGTACCGGTTAACCAGTACCCAAGAGCAGCCATGGGTGAAGGACTGCTCCAGCCCTGCAGAGGTTGGGAGCTGCCCCCTTGAACGTGGGTGGCCTGGAGCAGAAGCCAGCCTCCCCAAGCATGGGGGGGGGGGGGTCTGCTGTGGCAGCCGGGAGCCTTGTGTGCAAGGGGGACTGGAAGCAGAAGCTGTTTAACTGGTTAATTGATTAACCAGGATTTTACATTCCTACTGCCAACAAGGATGCCATCCTGGCTTAGTTGGCAGGGTGGCTTAAGCCAGTCATGGCTCTGAGTTTTACTACTTTGACCTGAAAACTTGTTAAAATACCTTGCTCGCTTTCCTTTGCATTCTTCTGTTTACACTTACTTTGAGGCTCTTGTCTGGGCAACATCTGATCCCTTAGATCAGGCACCTTTCTCTGTTCATATTTTCTTCTAGCTTTTCCCATCACTGCAGTGAAAACTTGCCTTTCTTGATCCTAGATGGCTGGTATAGCTGTGGAGGAATCACTAATATAGATTCTTAGCCACTAGTTAACCATATGCAGTTGATGCTTTTCTAGTCCGGTCAACTGTCCTCTGATTCTATCTGGTCATTGTCCACTTGGACCATCACTATACCAGCTATTAGCCCGAGCAAAATATTTTAAATTTGGCTGCTAAAAGTAGTGGCTTACTCTTCAGAGGTGCTGCACTTTTGCAGCTCCTATTGATTTCAGAAGAAGCTCAGTACCTACACTCTTGTTTGGGTACTTTATTTTTACTAAAACATGCAGACAGAATCTTCATGTTATTTGGTAACTGACACATTACTATAGTGTGCTTAGGGTCCTGTGTTCATCTGTAAACCTACACATGCTTTTTTGTTCTTAAGGAAATGTGGTGGGTTTTTTTTTTTCTTCTGATGAACAGATGGGAGGGGGCAGAACGCACTTGCTCAGATGGGAGGGGGTTGTAGGGAAAAAGGAGAGTGGTGAGGACCGCATCTGAATCTTGGGGACTTATGGGGAAGGAAAGTGGAAGAAGCTACATAAAGAGTTTGCTCCTCTGCACTTTCTTGGCTCTTGCCTGCAGCACAACTCCAGCAATACCTGTCATCTTTATAGTTGTCTTGTGCCAACTATGGTTGCACACCACAAAATATCTTGGGGGTGAGGGCTTGTGTGTGTCAGCAGAGGACTGTGTTGGGGAGAGTGACAAGTCCTTAGCTTTGGCCCCCTTTCCTCCCCCTTTCCCCCCCCCCCCCCCAAACATGCTAAAACCAGACACTGAAGATATATTTACAGGGTCTTCCATTCTCTCCATAGCCTACAGGTGTCAGGTTTTTGTGCTTATTAACCTACTCCTAATGTTAACTAGGTGTACATATCGGTATAGCAGACTATTCAGGTTACACACTGCTTCAGTAAAATGTAATTTCAAGAGGTTTAAAATGTGGCTGTTCAGAAAAATGACTATTAAAGCACTTTTACTCAACAGTTCTGCTTTTTGTACTTATTGCAGATCATCTTTTTACTCCTGCATTTCAGAGTCAATGGTTATGAGTCAGTGAGCCTGATTCTATTCTGGTTTGAGCATCAACAGAGCTGATGAATGAGCCAGAAAAAAAATCACAACTTTTTTAGGACTACTATGCTGATATTTGCAAAGCTCATAAGTAGAAAAACTCTTAACAGAAGTGCTTTTTACAAAAATGTTAAAGGGAGACACATGTGAAACCTGACAACAATGCTTTCAGTCACCTCATCCTTTGGTCTTATGGAACCATGTAGCTCCAGTTACTACATACTATATTTGCTTTTGTTGCATAGATAGGAACTCATAAACTTGTCTAGAACAGTGTATACTTAAAATTGCTATGATGCACAGGATCTGGACAAAATGCAGTAGATTACCCCATAAAGACAGTTGTGTGTAGCTTATCAGAAAAGCACTCTGATCCATAGAGGTGTTTCATTTGTTTAGACTCATTCAAAAATACTGCGAAAGTCCGTGGAAAAAGTATTATTGCAGTATCTGAAGAACTTGTTGTATAACTTAAATACCATAGGAAAGTTCTAGTATAATAAAGTTATCAAGATCACTTTAATAGACAAAATGTGGATTAACTACTAATTCTAATACATACTCAGATTCTAATAACTAGGTTGCGCAGCTCCTTTTCTTAGATTGGGTGCATTAATACCCTGGAAAGGTTTTTGGCCATGTAGGGATTGCAGGTTTATAGGAGGCAGTTAATACATAGCTTTGTGAAGAACCTAATGTTTTTCCACCTTTTTAAGAAGTCTGACTGGAAATGACATTTAACACACAAGGGTGTGCACAGATGTGTCGATTAACTTGCTAATGAAGGCATAAGTTCAATAACGTGACTTCTGCAGCTGTCTACACTTAAAAGTTTTTATTTTGAAAAGAGATCGAGATCGAGGGTGGGGAGGGTTGAGGAGATTATTTTGGCTGTAGTCCCTTCCTCTTAGTGAGTGTTGCTAGGATAGACTATATCTTTGGTGATAAGAATCAAGGAAAACATAGCAGGGTTGCTTACCAGCTGGAAAGAAAGGAGATAGGGGAAGCAGCATTACAGGTTGCAGCTGTGGGTTTGTTCTCCCCCTGCCCTGTGGATTATTTAAAGGGGCAGCTATCAGAAAATCATGCTGGGAAAGCTTCCCTAAGAGTGACCCAACAGTTCTTGTCGTAAACTATAGATGTCTTACCTGTAATGTTCCAGACTGCTAAGTGTTAAATGGTGGTTGGGTCATCCACATAAACATTTGAGACATACAAGTCTTAAATTGGTGACTTGTGTATGAGACACTTTTCCCTTTCTAACAACAGGGTAAGTGTGTGTTTTTTATAATATTTCTGCTTCTGTATGCCCTATAAACCCTACCCTGAATCTGTTGTACAGGTTGCACCAGCCAAAACTGGAATTCTCTGGTCTGGCAAAGGACCACAGATGTTCCTGGATCAGAGAACCCCAGTAGTCTAGTGGCAGGAGGGCAATCCAGGAGTGGCTGGGTTGAAGCAGTGGGATGGGGCAGGAGCTGGTAGCAGCCGCCAACAGTCTGTGGCACTGGGACCGGGTCGGGGAAGCCACCAGCAGCACAGGATCGGGCTGGCAACAGCCTATGGCAGTGCAGGGCCAGGGCCAGAGCCCTGGGCAGTCCGTGGAAGTCTGTGTTTCAATTCCTGCTTGCAAGGTTTCCCTGCTGCCCTCAGCCTTCGCTGCCCCCTGCAGAGACAGTGCTGGGGGGAACTGGCTTTTCAGCCGGCTCCCCCTAGCACCGGCTGCTGCTTCCCTCTCCCCCTTGCTGCCTCTTTCTGATAGAGGCTTTGGGGATGAGGGTGGGGGTGGGGACAGAGTGAATAGTCGAGTCACTAATGAACTACCCAATAAGCATTTACATATCAGGTAGTTGACTAGTCATTTACATCCCTAACCTGTATTGTATTTTATATTCTTGTTGAGAAACTGCCTTTAGCTAATAAACTGCTGCTTGCGTGTATGTTTTTTGGAGAGGCATATTAATATTTACAGAGTCAATCTGTTACATGACACAAAAGAAGCCTTTCTTGTAACTCTGGTGTGACTCATTGAGAAAGTTACCAGGACTGAAATTCACTGTTCTTGGCACCAATTTTGACTTGCTGCTGGTTTTGTCAGTGCCACAAAGGCTATTCCCAGGACTTGATAGACTTCCTGTGCAGCTGTTTGAGTCCATCTGTAATCGGGAAGGAGGAAAAGTTTTAGTAGTCAATACAGGTTTGTTGCTGTGTGGACATACTCTCACTAACAATGCAAAGAAAAATCCATAGCTGACTTGTACTAGCTGACTTGGGCTCAAATGACTACTTCTGCAGGGCTGTTTCACTGCTATATCGACTTCTCTGTCCCAGAGCCTGGGCTCCAGCCTGAGTGCAGAAGTATACACTGCAGTGAAATGACTGAAGGTTTTTCTTTACTGTGTAGACATACTTCACCACTACAGCAATTCAGAGTAGCTTCTTATATCAGCTTCTTATTGAATTTAATTCCAGAATAACCCTGGAAATTCTTCCTTTTTCCTTAGTGAAATGAATCTCCCTTCTTTTGGTCATCTGATCTCTGCCCAGCAAATTACCCTCAAAGCTTTTCCAAAGCTGAACGCTGCAAACAAAGCCTGAAGGTTGAAAAAGTGATGCATTTGAAAAGTAGCTATTTATTTAAAGCATGGTTTGGCCTTGATTCTAGTTGGCACGTTCTCACAAAGTTCTTAACATTATAACCAAAATAAATAGTACATGTCCAGTGATGTCTCAGTTGTGACACAACAACTTACTAATGAGAAACCATTCTCTGTAAGGATTCTAGTCATGGCTGGACTGTACACTACAATATGCATACTAGCTGCCTTTTTGTATACTGTTACAGCACATCTGATTTTACTACTGAATGGCTACGTCTACATTGGCAAGATTTTGCGTAAATACTTTTAACGCAGAAACTCTTGCGTTAAAGTATTTGCGCAAGAGAGCGTCTACACTGGTATGTGCTTTTGCGCAAAAGCATCCGTGCCAGTGTAGACGCGCTCTTGCGCAAGAAAGCTCCGATGGCCATTTTAGCCATCGGGCTTTCTTGCGCAAGAAATTCACGTTGCCTGTCTACACTGGCCTCTTGCGCAAGAACACTTGCACAAGAGGGCTTATTCCTGAGCGGGAGAGTCATAGTTCTTGCGCAAGAAGCACTGATTTCTTACATTAGAACGACAGTGATCTTGTGCAAGAACTCACGGCCAGTGTAGACAGGCAGCAAGTTTTTGCACAAAAGCAGCTGCTTTTGTGCAAAATCTTGCCAATGTAGACACAGCCTATTTGATTACTGCTATCAATCACTTAGTGTCAGTGTAATCAGTTTAGTTCCAAAACTTTTTTTCAGTAAGACAAGGAACTAAAATTTTACTCTTCTCTTGGCTTACCTTTTATAGTAGTTGACTTGCATAATTTCTCTTAACCCAATGTATCTGTTGCTTTTGTATACTTCTTTTTTTAAAATAATATTGATATGAAATTGTGGTATTAATGTTATAATTACATTTGGCATTTAAAATACAATGAAAGAAGCACTTGTAGCTAAGCAGTGTTTTACATTAATATCTAGAAGCTTCATACAGTTTGGAAACATTTACAATGTACTGTCTTGTTTGCGACCAAATTAAATCATGGAATAGCCCTGCTAAGCTGCAACACTTTTTGGGCATGAGTGTAAATTTTAAATTTATTCATGGGAGAATTTAAAGAGAGATTTGTTGCCTGAGTCTCATGATTTTAATAAGTTGAGCATTCGACTGTAATCAGTCTGGGGGGTGTGTGTTTTTTGTATGTGTGTGTGTGTGTGTGTATCACATTTCCACAGTCTCTCCTCATGCTTGGATATCATTTTAGCAGAATGAAAATATCAATATCCTCTTATGTAAAAACTGTCTGTCTTGGTTCTGAAATACTTTATTTTTTTGTGCAATGTTCCACTTATAAAATGGCCAGTTCATATCAATATATGCAAAAACTAAGGCTGAAGTGCAACTTTTTTTTTCCTTAACACATCTGCCTTAGTGAGAAGTGCACATTCTCACATAAACAGCATGGTTATGTGAGACTGGTTACTAGTAATCCTTCCCTGAAACATCAAAAGGGGTGCCTCTTTTAAACCATTTTAAGGTGGTACTCCATACTTGCAGCCGTAGCTCCATCTTAACATAGTTTTAGCTGGAAAACATCAGGGTTTTTAAAAGCAATGCTAAACAGGAATCCCAAAAAATTGCTACCATTTGATTGTTTGAGTTGTAGATAAAACAAAAATACTTTAAACATCAGTGTTACAAGGGCAGATTTGTTGGTGTGCTCTGGCAGCTTTGTCACTTCAGAGCAGTCTAAAGTTTCTGGAGCACATTGGCCAATTAAATGCAACTTTATCAGTGAATCAGCACAAAACATTCAGGGCATGTTAGTGAATAGGGCCCATAATTTTCAGATAGAAACAACAGAATGTTTAGCATAACGACAGTTGGGGCTACTGCAATGATAGTTCAAGGCCAGATAATCATAAAACACTAGAACTGGAAGGGACTTCGAGAGATCATTAAGGCCAGTCAACTGCCCTCACGGCAGGACCAAGCAGTGTCTAACAACATCATCCCTGATAGATGTTTGTCTAACCTGCTCTTAACTATCTTCAGAGATTAAGAGATTCCATAACCTCCCTAGGCAGTTTATTCCAGTGTTTAACCACCCTGACCGTTAGGAAGTTTTTCCTAATGTCCAACCTACACCTCCCCTCCTGCAGCTAAGCCATTTACTTCTTATCCTATCATCAGAGGCCAAGGAGAACAATTTTCCCCTCTCCTCCTGATGACACCCTTGTAGATACCTGAAAACCACTATCATGTCCTGTCTCAGTCTTCTCTTTTCCAAACTACACAAGCCCAATTCCTTCAGCCTCCCCTTGTAGATCATGTTTTCTAGACCTTTAATCACTTTTGTTGCTCTTCTCTGCACCTTCTCCAATTTCTCTACATTTTTCATGAAATGTGGTGCCCAGAACTAGACACAATACTCCAACTGAGGCCTAATGAGCTCAATCGGTAGCTCAGACCCCTCCCCTGTGAACAGGGGCTACCTGGAGACTAAAGAATAGTTGATCAACTATTTAATTAACTGATATTTAACATCCCTAGTTCAGAACAACCAGAACTACATTTCTACCATCAGCCTCATTTACTGAGGCTGATGTCTACGCTATGACTTTTGCCAGAAGAGGCAATGCAAATGAAGCGCGGATTAGCATTTTCTCGTGCTTCATTTGCATAATCCCTACTGATCTGTTTTTGTGCAAGGGGTTTTTTAAATCCCCTTAGAAAAAATTTGAAAAAATTCAAAGCCTGAAATATTTGACTAGTGTTCAACTCTTCCTACCTCATAATGTCTTACAATTCAGAATGGAAAGCTCTTTGATCGGCATTCCTCATGGTGACTGAGTATTTAGGTTTCCACCTACAAACTTTGTTCAGCCTTATTCTACCTGGTCCCGATTTGGACTATGGAGAATTTATAAGGATTGCTTGGGAAAAACTCTTAATATTTGCATGTCAACTGAAAGTTTAACTGCATTTGGACTCCACTGACAAATAATGGTTTGTATAAGAATACTACTGTATCCCAAAAAGATAAAAAGACATGAACATAACATCTACTCACTGTAAGGGTTGCCAGGTGTCTGGTTTTCGCCCAGATAGTTTGGTATTTTGGCCTTCCATCCAGTAAAAAAAACAGAGAATATCGGACATGTAAAATATCCGATATTTTCTGTTTTCCTTGGACAGAAGGTGGGTGGGGGAAGCGAGGAGCACAGCAATTTAAAGGCTTAACAAGTTTGGTCTCTCTTCTTCCCCTCCCCCCCCCCCCCCCCAATTTTTCCCTGCCTGTTTGGGATTTTTTGTGAAGGTATCTGGCAGCCCTACCTGCAGATGCGTGCTGCTTGGGCCGAGATGCTGTAGCAGTTCCTGCCTGTGGGGCACCCTGGTCCGCTTCAGAAAGGGCTGCTCGGGTCCTTTTCTTGGGGGGCTTTTTTATAGTTTGTCACCAAAATTAATAAGATTCTTCCCATTGTCACCTAGAATGTGACGTGAAATTTCAGAATTCGTTGGCTGAGGTCTTCAAAATTCACCACATTACAGAGAGAGAGAAGCACATATGCATGGTGAGAAAAAAATGAAATCCAAGTGTGTTCAGGCCTGGTTCTGCTTGCCTTATAAGTGTAAACAAAATTTTCCTCTCCCCACCCCTGCAGACTGATGTATACTTTTTTTAAAAACACAGCAAAAATGGGGTCCAGTGCACATCAAACAGTTTTTCTGTTATTTGCAGAATAACCCTGGTTTTAGAGTTAGTCATAAATTTACCATTATTTGATATTTGTACTAGAGATGTGAATGTTTAACTGTGGGGAGTGGGGCCTGGAGCAGCTCCCCACCTGGTGCAGGCAGGGAGCTGCTTTAGCCCCACAGGTGGGGGGAAGCTGCTGCACATAAGGGCTGCTTTGGACAGGCTGGAGCAGCCCCCTCTCTCGCCAGTCCCCCTTTAATTGGTTAATCAGTTAAATGGGTTTTTACATCCCTGACATGTAGCAGTGTTATGATTTTATTTCTGTATTAGTCATGGCAACAGGCTGGTGTCTCAAACACAGAATTGTGACATCACTTCAGGATCTAGCAAGAAAGAACCTATGCTGTTGAGGGTTGAAATCCTTGGGAAAATTCGAAGAAGAAATATCCAAATAAACTTTTTCATAATGTAAAATGTCTTCCTAGACACATTCAAATGAGGAAAGGTTTATTTTAATGTCTTCTAAGGAGAGACTTTAATCTCTGAGGATTTGGGGAAGGTGGAGGGGGAGATTGTATTGTGTTGGGGGTATCTGACTTAAAAGCCATTTAATCTTTATGCTCGTGTGTTGCTGTATCCATTGAGAAGCATATAATACTATATTTGCATCTTAATTTTATAGTGGGCAATACTTGGTTTGATAAATTCTGTTTTGTATCTTGCACAAATAAAATTTAGGAGAAAATGACTTGTGTTCAGCCATTTGTTTTAGATAGTCTTCAAAGCTTTCTCATAAATTGAGTGAAATTCTTCTCTAATTCAATCTTTGTCTTTTGTCTTTGCTGCCTTGCAGGGTTGGTACAGTAGGCCTCACTAGACTTAGCTGCAGCTAAGAATTTCTCCTACATCAACAGAGTGCGTGCTAAATTCTCAAATTTCCATTTAAGAAGCGGAGAAAATAAATCTGTCTTCTCCAAGTGTACCACAACCACCACCATCAAGACAGCAAACCAAGAGACAAAGAATTTGATCTGCAGTGTTGATAAATGTAAACTGCTTCACATATTATCTAAAGACTGCTTGGGGGGTGAAAATTGGACATCGGCAGTTGGAAATCATTTTGTTTATAAAAATGAGGGCTTCTTTGGAAACAGCAGACATTGCCATTGTGACACTATACTTTGTACTTGTACTGTGCATAGGCTTTTTTGCCATGTGGAAATACAATCGAAGCACCGTAAGTGGATACTTCTTGGCAGGCCGTTCTATGACTTGGGTAGCTATTGGTGCATCCTTGTTTGTGAGCAATATTGGGAGTGAACATTTCATTGGGCTCGCAGGATCTGGAGCAGCAAGTGGATTTGCAGTAGGTGCATGGGAGTTCAACGCCTTAATGCTTTTACAGCTATTAGGATGGGTCTTCGTCCCAGTCTACATACGGTCTGGAGTATATACCATGCCTGAATACTTGTCCAAACGCTTTGGAGGACATAGAATTCAAATATATTTTGCAGCATTATCTTTAATTCTTTATATCTTCACCAAACTTTCTGTTGATTTGTATTCAGGTGCACTCTTTATTCAAGAATCTCTAGGCTGGAACCTTTATTTGTCAGTTATCCTGCTTATTGGCATGACTGCTTTGTTGACTGTGACTGGAGGTCTTGTGGCTGTCATCTACACAGACACTCTTCAAGCGCTGCTTATGATTATTGGTGCCCTCACACTCATGATCATAAGTATGGTGGAGATTGGTGGGTTTGAAGAAGTTAAAAGAAGATACATGTTGGCAACACCAAATATTACATCAATCTTGTTGACCTACAACCTTTCCAATACCAACTTTTGTCATGTCCACCCAAAGCCTGATGCTCTTAAAATGTTACGTGAGCCAACAGATGAAGATGTTCCTTGGCCTGGATTTCTGTTAGGGCAGACTCCGGCTTCTGTATGGTACTGGTGTGCTGACCAAGTCATAGTTCAGAGGGTTTTAGCTGCAAAAAATATTGCTCATGCCAAAGGATCCACATTAATGGCAGGATTTTTAAAGCTGTTGCCTATGTTTATTATAGTTATCCCAGGGATGATTTCACGTATACTGTTTGCAGAGGACATTGCTTGTATCAGTCCAGAACACTGCATGCAAGTCTGTGGAAGCAGAGCTGGATGCTCTAATATTGCTTATCCACGTTTGGTGATGAAACTTGTGCCGGTTGGTCTGCGGGGCCTTATGATGGCTGTAATGATTGCTGCACTGATGAGTGACTTGGATTCTATATTTAATAGTGCCAGCACCATATTTACACTTGATATCTATAAACTCATACGCAAGAGTGCACCATCTAGAGAACTAATGATTGTAGGAAGAGTGTTTGTTGCTTTTATGGTTGTTATAAGCATTGCTTGGGTTCCAATAATAGTGGAAATGCAAGGGGGCCAGATGTATCTCTATATACAAGAGGTAGCAGATTATCTGACTCCACCAGTGGCTGCTCTGTTTCTGTTAGGTATATTCTGGAAGCGTTGCAATGAACAAGGAGCATTCTGTGGTGGAATGGTTGGGTTTGTTCTTGGATCTATAAGGCTGATATTGGCATTTATTTATCGTGTACCTGAGTGTAACCAGCCTGATACTAGGCCAGGTTTCATCAAAAATATCCATTATATGTATATTGCTACTGCTCTGTTTTGGATCACTGGAATTGTGGCTATTATAGTAAGCCTGCTTACACCACCACCTACAAAGGAACAGATTCAAACAACCACTTTCTGGTCTCTCAAAATTGGGTCTGTAAAAGAAAATGCTTCAAAAGGGGATCCATATAAATTACAAGAAAAGACCATCTTGAAGTGTAATGAAAATGCTAATCATATCATGCCAAATGGCAAATCTGAAGAAAATATTAAAAATATTAAGCCTGAGGATATCAATCTTCTAGTTACTTGCAGAGATGATAGCAATCCGGTGATTTCTGTAAGTCACTCTGAAGTCGAGACACCCGTTGATTGTTATTCAAATGGACAGGCGGCTCTCATGGGCGAGAGAAAGCATGAGGAAGAGACCGATAATAGAGAGAAGCATTGGAAATTCATAGATTGGTTCTGTGGCTTTAGAAGTAGAAACATGAACAAAAGAGACAACCAAGATATGGAGGAAGAGACTCTCTGTTCGCAAATGTTGGAAGAGACTCCAAAAGTTAAACGATTACTAAATATTGGACTAGTCTGTGTCTGTTCGCTTGGAATATTCATGTTTGTCTATTTTTCTTTGTGAATGGTGAGGCTTTAAGGGTATGACTGAACATACAGAGGCCGATACAAGTTTCTGTGAATATATATTTTTTAAAAATGCATCCCTTGCATTTCAGATATTGTTTACGTTATAATTGTAAAATCAACTTGTTAGCCAATTTTAAAGACCATTGATTGGCTCTCCTTACATAAGAGTGTGGTTTTTAGTGCAGTATTGAAAGGGATGCAACAAAGAGAGAGGAGGTGGCTTTGTTTTTTTTTTTTTTTAAAGAAGAAGATCTTTAAGGTGCTCAGTCCAATATCAAAGTGAAAATAAAATAAGTGTATAATTGGCATTACCAATGCCGTTGATCTAAATATAAAGATACCCATATGTAATTTATCCTCTTATACTTCTTCTAACTTGACCAACTTGTTGCTGCTTAATTTTACTTGCAGCTTTTCATTTTTTAAAAACTTGTGTATAAAAGTTTGGTGTTTAAATTCCACAATTCATTTATATTCAAAAAACCAGCATTCTGGATGCACTTATCTCATCATATGTTATTTTGGAAAATTCTGTCACTCTGCAGCTGTCTTCAATCTCCTCCATAAAATTAGAAACCAAACATACTTAGTCACAGTTTTCAGACTGAGATAATACACTCCGGATAACTTTAGCTTATGACCCGGGGAAAGGGTAGATACTTTACTTGTAATGTCTAGTAAATGTGGACCAAAAAAATTCACTTCCACCCCATTCCAAACTTCTGTAATATCTTTTGCTGTGTAGTGAGCAAGGTTAACCTCTCCATAGGGAGCAAGCGCCAGATGGATGCTATTACTTTAAAAAGATTTGCCCAAGTTCTCAAATGAGAACTTGAATATGTTTCAACTGGACTTTAACTAACAAACCCTATCACCGAGTTAAATGCAATGCAGTCTGTTAAATGTTACTAATAGGTGCCATGGATATTCATTCTAAATTGCTATTTTGGAAAAGGGAAGTGGAAGCAACAAATAACCTGTCTCAATTTAACACCATAGTCTTTCATTTTCATACTATTCTTTTCTAACATAAGTTAGAAAAGAATAGTATGAAAGAGTCCACATGGGGAAGGAAGTGAATGTAGTGGGCAGCTTCATTATCTTCAGCTGGGCTTTTCTTTTTTGATGCATATGTGGAAAAGCAAAATAACTTTGTGTACCCTCAAATTATGGTAATGTACAAAATATGAGATCTAAAGTCTCTCCCCCCCCCCCCCCCCCCCCCCCCCCCCCAAGGATTTGCCAAATTGGAAAAAGTTTAATACCCGGTTTAATTTCCTGACTAGCTGATTGGTTTTAATAGGACTACTAGCAGAATAATGTGCTACTTGAGGTGAATAAAAATGGTAGATAATGGAATCTAGGTTGAATCTAGTTATTGAATATTGGAAGAAAAACCTCTTACTGCTTAGTACTCCAGTGGGTCACTGAACAGCTGTTTCTAAGTAAAAAATAACTAGTTAAACAACAAATGGTCTGGTAGCACTTTATAGACTAACAAAACATGTAGATGGTATGATGAGCTTTCGTGGGTACAGCCCACTTCTTCAGATGACCGGAAAAGCCCACGATAACATCTACATGTTTTGTTAGTCTATAAAGTGCTACCAGATTATTTGTTGTTTAAGTTTATCCTGTACAGACTAATTCGGCTACCCCCTGAAGCTTCAATAACTAGTTAATCAGTTGGAACTGGTAATTTACCATACTCTTGAAATAGCAATTGAAGCTGATAGATCTGTGGCTTGAATAGATGCAGCGATGTTCTGCCTCAACTACTGTTCATTATCACGTTTGTTTAGATCTTGCACTGGAAGGTAGAACACTGTGTGCATCACAATTAAAGTGAGCGTCTGAGCTGTGGCTGAGTAGTGTAGATAATGACAGTTACTGTACGTGGCTGAGGCTTAGTTTTTGTATTGCTGTTGTTGAAATGGGTTGCTTCATATAGAAGAATTCTTTACCACATGTTTATCATTTAAAAATATAAAGATTCTGTATAAATGGAAACTCAAGTTCATAAGTTATAGTTACTGGAGGTGTGGTTGGGGTAAATGACTGTTTGGTATACAAAGATAACTGAATATTACCCTCTACCCTGCATATTAACAGTACAAAACCTGGATGGGTTTGCCCTAAATCTAAGTGGTTACACTAGGAAGAGGAAGGGAATGAAACCTCTTCCTCTTTGTGTAGGGACAGAATGGGCTAAGGACCAAGAGCTTCTATATGTATTTTCAGGAGCTGACTAAAGTGCTCAGTGGCACATATGGAGGGTGTGGTCTAACATCTCTGGGATGTTAACAGGCACTATATCCTGTTATCTGCAAACATCTTCATCAGCGCCTGGCATTAGAGGCTTGCTTACTGGCTGTTCTTGATCTAATTTTAATGACTGTCATCACCTGCCTCTCACACATAGGCTAGCTCAGGGACCCCCTCTGCTTTACTACCACTGCTTCAGTCCTTCTTACTCCTTCCCGAAGGTGTCTCATACAGTAATAGTGCCAGAAGCATTTCTCTTGTCTATACCTAGATAGACAGCAGCCTGTCTATTACAATTGCTTTCCTTATTCCCTTGTCCCCCCAGATCTGTTCTCTTCTATAAAGCCCTCTTGGTTACTGCACAATAGGTATATGACACTGGGCACACTTATGATCATCAGTTAAATTTTAACTCTAACAGCATCTGATCTTCCCCAAGAATAGGTGAATATTACATCTGCACTTTTAAAGATAAATAGTTTCAATGTATTGGCATGAGTTAGATCATACTTTGAATACTAAAATTCATAATTTACTTAGGTCTATTTGGTTGTATCTTTATATTTCAAATTGGTTTTCATACTAAAAGTCCATATTACAGTAGTTCTAAAGGTTTATTTCCAGTGGTGAGGAGTCTATTACTAAGAAGCTTTACAGGAGTAAGACAGCCTAGTGTTAGATTAATTATGGTTACGTGTTGTCATTGTTGGAAACTGATTAAAAAGCCTGTATTTTCTCCGTATCTTCATAAATGAGGCTTGGGCTACACTACGAACTTAGGTAGACAAAACCTGCCTTTTGATGACCTAATAAAATGTGTCTACTCTACAGTAGAACCTCAGAATTATGAATTACCAAAGTTATGAGCTGAACGGGTAACTATACGTCTCCTTTGGAACCGGAAGTATGCAATCAGGCAGCGTTTGAGATGGGGAGGGGGAAGTAGCATGAACCGTACGGTGTTAAATGAAAACTAAAAATATGGAAAGTTTAAAAAAAAAATTTGACAAGGTAAGGAAGCTGTTCCATTAAATTAAGATTGTTAAAAGGAACATTTTTCTTCTGAATAGTAAAGTTTCAAAGCAGGAAAAACTACCGTAATGTTTTGTTCAGAGTTGTAAATGTTTCAGAGTTACAACACACATTCCCGGGGTGCTCTTAACTCTGAGGTTCTGCTGAAACATCAACTTAATTATTCCACCTCCACAAGAACCGTAGTTCTTAATTTGATGTTTGTTACCACTTGAGAAGGCAACAGAAATCACTAGGGGTATGGAATGGCTTCTGTATTAGGAGGAGTTGTTAAGGTGGGGACTGTTCAACTTGGGAAAGAGCTGACACAGGTGCTATGATAGAAGGTTATAAAATCATGATTGGTGTGGAGAAAATAAATGAAGTGTTTACTCCTTCTCATAAACCAGAACTAGGGTCACCAAAGGAAATATTAGGTAGTGGATTTAAAACAAAACAGTATTTCTTCACATAACACACAGTCAACTTATGAAACTCCCTGCCAGAGGATATCGTGAAGGCTAAGACTATATTAGATTCAAAAAAGAGTTAGATAAATTCATGGAGGATAGATCCGTCAATGGCTTTTAGCTAGGATGGACAGGGATGATGTCCTTAGCTTTTATTTTCCAGAAGCTGGGAATGAAGAACAGTGGATTGGTCACTTGATTACTTGTTCATTCTCTCTGGGGCGCCTGGCATTGGCCATGGGTGGAAGAGAGGATAGTGCGCTAGATGGATCTTTATTCTGATGTAGTATGGCTTTTCTTAGAGGAGTCAACAGAGGCAGAGTAGAAGCAGAATTGTGTAAATTGATTGAATTGGCCTCCAAGAAATGTCACACAGTTCTCTACTGTGACCACTCTAGAGAGAGTTTTCAACTCCACTGCTCTTCAGTCTGGTACACAGGCAAACAACGCCTTCCTATTTAAAGCTCTGGGAACTCTTTTGGCTTCACGTTCCCTGTTTGATCAGTGTGGCTAGCTCCCTGGCCCAGCTGGTTAAGGAGAGTCAAAGGCCAAATGTGCTTCAGCCTACAGTGTGCAGGAAGTGGCGGATCTTACAGGGCCATGGAGAGAAGAGGTCCATGCAGGCATTGCTCCAAATCAGCTGAAGAAATGTAGAGTTCTACAAAAAGATGGTGCCAGGCTTAGGGGAGAAGGGCTACTCCAGACATACAAAGCAGTGCCATGTGAAAATCCAGATAATTTTGGCAGATGTACCAGAAGACATGAACAATGAAGAGGTGAACAATTGTTCTGGTTCAGCATCACGGACATGCTGCTTCTGCAGTGAGTTGCATGCAATTCTTTGTGGTGACCCCATCACTACCCCAAATGCAGTGTGGGTACCTCTCAGGAGTCTGAGTCCCTGACAACCTCAGGCAAAAATGAGGAGGATGCTCTGGATAAGGAGGAGGAGCAGAATGGGAGACAGGTGAGCAGGGGATCCATTCTCCCTGAGAGCCACATGTTGTTTTTAACCCCTAGCAGTCCACCTAGTCGCAGGACTGTATGGTGGCTGAACATGATGCTGGGGACATATATATGTTTTAATATATGAAGAAGTTATGTGCAGAGGGTATCTGCTTCCCAGTGTCTGCTCCAGCTATATAGAGTTTCCCTCTGCCTCCCCAAAAGTTTTATGTGCACAGGGATGGTCTGAGAATCCTCCATGGAGAGTCATGGGAAACTTTCATGGAGGTATTCTGCAATGCTTTACAGAAGGGCACTGGGGCTACCTATTTCTTACACCATGGTAAGACTAATTCTGTTGGCATCAGTGCAACACACAGAGCATCTGCATGAGGACCAGTCTGTACCCAAATGCTTGTCACATCTGCTCCTGTGCCACCTCTGTTGCCCTTAGTATGCGGATATCACTGTGTCACCTAGGGAAGATTGATATGACATAAGATCCACAAGTGCTCATACTGCGAACAGAGCAAGTGATTTTTCTCCTCCCTTCCTCCCCCCCCCCCATGGTGGTTTTGGGTCCCTCAGTGATGGTTTCCCTAACATGTTGATGGTTTGATTGGAAGTGATCAGCTTTGACTACAATTTGAAAGCCCAGCAACATTAAGGGGAGGGGGTGGATGGGCCTCCTGTGTTCTTTACAGCTGCAACCCTCCCCCTGCCCCAGCCACCTTGGACAAAAACTGCAGTTTGGGAGGCTTAACACCCGTCCCTTGTGTCTCAAAGAAACATTGCGAAGTGGAGGGGGAGTTGTCCACCTACCCATCTGTGCTCCCAACACAGGTTTCCACAAATTGCAGCACAAGGCCTGTAATCCAAGCTTGGCCATGCTCACCATGGCTGGATCAGCAAATGAGTTCATTCAATAGATAAGGATCCTGATAATGTTCTGGCTTGCAGTTCAGCGTACTAAGAAAAGAGATATTTAAAATTGCAGTCTTGCACTTAGACCCAAGGTAGGCACTGACAATGGTTGTCTTCAATGGTAAGCTTGGCCTTCAGCACTTCCTCCAGTGGCGCAGAGGCTTTCACAGATCAGAAGGAGGGGAGAAAAGAATGTGTGAATGACATGTTCAACAAGATAATGCCTCTGGGACAGCTGACACTGAGCTAAGAGCCTGGGGAATTTTATTGTTTGAAAAACTGGACCTGGAGAGCAGGAGCACTTCTAAGGAGCAGGAGTGTGCCACTCAGGATTTGATGCTGTGGATTGAGGGACCAGCTGGACATGAGGCATCTGGTTGAGCTTCAAGAAAAACAACTTGCCGCTAGATTTTTCTCTACAGCCTCTGCAGAATGGCCTGGAAGCATGACCCTGCTCTCAATCCCTCTTCAAAAATGTTCCAGGAAGCAGCAGGAGAAGGTGAAGAATTCCTTCCACTCAACACCAGGGAAGGTGCAAAGATCAAAGGGTGGCCATTTCAAGACCTTTGATAGGCAAGTCTTCTGTGCTTTCAGACACTAGCAGGCTTGGTTTTTCCCTTCCAAGTTTTATCACATCCATTTGCCCAAGGTTAAATTATTTTCCTGTTCTTTCAGTTTCTGTGTTTGTGTAATAAAAGAGAATGGTTAGAGACTGAAATACTCGTTCTTTATTCCAAGCATGGAGACTTGGAGCATAGGGGAAGGAGAGGTGCAGGAAAACAGATGCAATGGGGAGGGGATGGTATGGGAAGGCACAGTGCAGGTAAGCAGTACAGATTGTTCCAGTACTAACACCAGAGTAGTCTTTTAAAGTCTCCCAGGGATATAGCGCTTCTTGCTGGGCTCTTCTTATTGCCCTGGTATCTGGCTGCTCAAAGTTATCTTCCGACCTATTCACTTCCATGCCCCTCCCCTACAGAAAGTTCTCTCGCTTTGCGCCTCAAATCTCATGGAGCACGCAGCAGGCAGTGATAATGGTGAGAATATTGCTTTCACTGACGTCTAACCCAGTAAGCAAAATGTGCCAGGGACCCTTTTAACCACCCAAAGGCACATTATGCTACTATTCGGCACTTGCTGTATTGCGCCTTACTGCTCTCCAGGTGGCTGGTGCTTGGCTTCATGAGCCATAGCAAGGGGTAGGCTGGGTTTCCCAGGATAATTGTCTGCATTTCAACATCAGTAGTTATTTTGCAATCTGGAAGTAAAGTCCCTGGTCACAGTTTTCTTAAACAGATGAGTGTTCCTGAGGATGCACATTGTCATGCACCTCTTTCCTGACCATCCCAGGTTGATGCCAATGAAGCTCCACCAATGATCTACCAGTACTTGCAACACCATTGAAAAGTGTCCTTTTCTGTTGGTATACTCTTTTTTTTGCAAGATGATTTGGTGCTAAGATAGGTTTATGCATACCATCTATTTCCTCCTCCCACAGCTAGGCAACCCCATTGTAGCAAAACCATCCACTGTGTCCTGTGTGGTGTCCAAAGTCACTACCCTTCTTAGCAGAAGCTGATTAATGGTCCTGCACCTTTTGGATCCCAGCAACTCCTGTAGTGGATTTATGAACTCCAGATAGATTTCCCACTGACTGGTAGCTGTCTGGTGTCTCACTTCCACCGAGCTATCACCACTTGCTTTTCCCCTGTCAAAGCAGGTCTAATTTTATTTAGGGTTGCTATGCTTCAGGGCTGGGGAAAGCGCTTCACAAAGTTCTTGGAAAGAGGCTTTCCACATTCAAAAATTCTGCAGCCACTGCTCGTCATCCTATAGCTGTATACTGATGTGATTCCACCAGTCAGTTTGTGGGATCAGAAACCGTGCTCCACCATGTCTGACTGCAATGCCGCTGGGAATTCTTTCCATGGTATTTAGCAGGGCTACTTGAATACTGCATATCATTCCATGTGGTGGCTTCTGCCTTGGCTCTGGAAATAGTTCAGAATAAAGGATAATGTGTCTGTAATACTCAGAAGAGCGTACAGTTGTGTGGGGTCTATTCTTTTGGCTAATGCATGTGTGCGGTTAAGCCAGGCTTTGAAAAGAAAAGGTGTGGGTTGTTTTTGCCATTGATATTGGGGTAGGGAGGATACTGCATCATGGGAGGTCAAAACCATGTTTCCATTCCCTCCTGTTAGGATGTTTGGCTCTCATGAGGCATTACAAATCTCCCTCCTCTTCCCCCCTTGCCTGCAGGTAGTTGCACTTCGGGTTAGTGTATCTTTCTGTGCATCGGGGAAGTGCTGCTAGGAGGATTCATTCTCTGACTCGAACCATGCCATGGACTACAGTGCGCAAGAAATTGTTTCAGGGTTTGTATAGTGTAAACATGCTTCTAATCTGTCTTGCAACTAATGGTTAAATACCAGAATAAATTGCCTAGGGAGGCTGTGGAATCTTCATCTCTGGAGATATTTAAGAGCAGGGTAGATAGACATCTATCAGGGATGGTCTAGATAGTAGTTGGTCCTGCCATGAGGGCAGGGGACTGGACTCGAACTCTCGCATTCCCTTCCAGTTCTAGTGTTCTATAATTTTATGATCTCATCAGAAGAGATGTGAACCCAGATTAGATGTAATGCTGTTGGTTTGCCATTAGCTCATGCAAACCTGCAAACATAGGATCTTCTATTAAGACTGCTGGTCCATCATATTTTAGTACCTGGCCTCTCTTGTTGGCCAGTAATTGTTGATTTGGACTTGCATCCAGAATTATTTTCCTACTCAGCCTTACATAACTGGCCATTTATTGCTCTGAAATGTGACACAACACCTATTTTTGACACTGCTTGTTCACCGTAACTTTTTTTTTAATTTTCTCTCCTTTTTATCCTAAAAGGAGAAGGCTTCTTTAAAGTTTTGTGTGCACTTCATTCTGAAAAATTCCCTTTTGGTTTTGGAGAAGTTTCTGTGAATGCCATTCTCTGCCAAAGTGGTATGGCTGCTTTTTTTTTTTTTTTAAAAGCTTTCACTGATATTCAGAAGGAAACATGATAGTTTAGTTCACGCTTTGTATATTTTCCACCACTTTATTTTTCTGCCTCTTCTCCACATTCTCCATTCAAACAACAAATACCACGAAGGCCAGGATGATGCTTCTGATGTGTCATGCACCTGGCTAGTGTGAAAGATTTCTCTTAAGGTTTCACAGGAGGGTTGAGTGGTGATAGTCATCAAAGGACTTCTGCTTGAACACCCAAAGTGAAAGATAATTGCACGTTTAAAACATTCAGCTTTATTTTTTCATATTTTTATACTAAGATAATGGAGTTGGAGAAAATCTTTGGAGTCATTAATCTCTTGTTTTGAGACATGCTTTGGATTTAGTAATATATAACACAACACAAATATTCAGTAACTGTATGTTCTGTGCCCTTAAACTTAGTTACTTTAAAATTAATACTAACCTTGTTACATGTGATGTTTTAAAGTAAACTTATGTGCACTGTTTTAAAGTCTTTTTTTAAGAAAATGTTTGTGTATTATTCAGTGGTTTTAATGTGCTTTAATTAGGCTAGGGTAAAGAGTAGTTGTAGAATATCAATATATAACTAGAGTTTCTGATTTTACTGTGAGATCTCAAAATACTCATGTTTAGTTTTTTGTCTACACAACAATGTGGGGTTTTTCTTTATGGTGTTGGTTTTTAAAAGCATTTGCTCTATTTTTGTTCTGTCAAATAGATTATGTAGTGACATCTTGTGACACTTTTTAAATTGTCAGCTTCACTGTATAAAGTCAGACACTCTGAGCAAAGATGGTGATGATGTTATATGACAATTCTATGTCTATGAATACACGTTTTAAATGAGGTGATTATTAAAAAATAGTTGCTGTGCAAAATGTTAGTAGTCTTCTTCAAGAAGAAAGCAAATTCTTTTTGTAATCTCATTACAGAAATCTTTTTTTAAAAGCAGTGTCAAAGTGATGCTGCTTTTACCTTGTATATTTGATATACCTTTTTTCTTAAATTTTTGTGATATACTGTTCTGTTTTTGTTGCTGTTGTATTTTCTGAAGCTTTTATATAAAATACCAGTTATTGAACTGCCTTATTTTTAACTATTCAACTAAAATACATTGCTGACCAAAACAAAACAATATCATATAGCATTTGAATTCTGCTCTCCACCATCCCCTATGGCCCCAGACTGAGATGGAATGAACTAAACAGGGATGCAGATCAGGCATATCTAAGTTGGGTCCAGCGCTCTTTTTGGTAAGGTTTTTAAAGGTCTAATGAGATCTTATTAGACAGAAGATGTTAATTCTTGTAGTAGGAATATAGATTTAGCAGTGTTGCTGAATTAATATAGCTTAATTATGCTTGTAAATTGTTACTGTTCATATCTACACGTTCTTGTTATAGAAATGATGTATGATAAGTTAATTTTGGTCTAGTGAATAAAGTATTATATTGTTATAAAAACTTAGAAGTAAAGCTGATAGAAAATCTCTTGTTCTCACTGCTGACCCTGTGTTGACCATGTGTATACTGTTTGCATATTATGTTGCCTACTGCATTTGTCTTCAAACTAAAACTCTTATTAAAGAGTATTTGGATACTTTGAACTGTTTCTTGCAGTTTACATTCCTTTATCGTGACACTTCATCCTGTCAAAGTACTCTGTTAAAAAGTTTCAATAGAAGTGGGGCAGGGAGGTGGAACCCCAAACACATGTATTTCTGAGGTTAGTTGGGTGAAACTGTAGATACCATAAGTTGTCTTGTGTCTTAACTTCAGTGACTTCTAATAAATCTTGTATCTCACTTCACAACCACCACTAAAATGCATCCCTGTCTGGAGTGGAATTTAATGACCACTTTCTTTCTTTGGATGGTTTACAATTTAAGAATATGCCAGTTTACTTAAAACTATATAAGAATTTAGGTAAGCAGAACATAGTTATAGAACTTGGCCAGAAATCAAGAGCCAATACACTTAGCATGGTATGTGTGGCTTCCTGACCCCCACCCCTCCTGGAGACAGCATTTGATTAAACACTGTTACTTCCATAACTTGAAGTTGAGGTCAGTGATAGCAAAAAATTACTTGGAGTACACGGCAGTGAAGCTGCAGAATCTGTTAGGTTGGTGTACCCAACTAAGTGACTAGTACAGGCCCAGGAGAGGAGGTGGACAGAACCTGCATGCCAGTTGCCAACTTTACCTCATGAGTCCTCTTAAGAAAAACTCAACAGGAGGACAGTGGTGGCAAACTGTTTAGCTTTTATTTTCTCCCTAGTGATGTGGAGCTCCCTGCTTAGCTTGCACAAATGTACATCCCTGTGCCTGAGAGTGAGCATCCCAGAATGGTTTTCTGTTTGGATAAAACAGCACATTCTAGTTGAAATGTGTTTCTTTTGAGAATATTGTTTCTGCAGAATGATAGGAATGCATGGTAAATTTGCATTTTAACAATAGTGTTTTGTAATACTGAGAATGAACAGCAGCCATTCTTGATACCATTAAGTAGTTTCATACACTTTTTTGTAATGAGTATTTTTGTTTGCTTCCATTGCCACCAGCTATTGGCGTGAGAGGGAGAGCAGTTAAATCAATGGACTCACAAGGTTGAGAAGATGACTATTAGTCTCAGGTTCGCTCACGATATCTGGTGTTGCAAAGGGAAGCCTGGCATAAGGATCCCCCAAGGTGACTCCCTCTGATGTAGCAGAATCTTTCAGTAGCCCTGGAGTTGATATGATGGTCCTCATGGTACATTCTGGCCTCTGAGATATGGGACATCTCTGGGTGTCCCAGCATTCAGCAGTTATAAAGGACATCTTGGGCTGTGGGCATCCATGAATATTTCATTAGTTTGAACTTTGATGCTGAAGAATGATCTTGCCCCAGGGCTGGGGGAATTTTAAGGGTGATTCAAATGACGTCATTCAGACCATGGAATCTGGTTCTAATATCTCTTAGGGTATGTCTACAGGGCTAAAGCTGAAATAAGCTAAGCAATTTGAGCTACGTCAATTGTGTAGCTTAAGTCGAAACAGCTTATTTCAGCTTCTGGTGTTGTCTACACACCAGGAAGTCTGAGAGCACTCTTCCTCCAACTTTTCTCCTTGTAAAATGAGGGTTGCAGGAGTTGGAGTAAGAAGTCCTCCAGCTTGACATTTATTTTGACATTGTTGAAATGGTCCCCGTCTACACTACAAGCAGTTATGTTATTTCGGAATAACGTCAGTTATTCCAAAATAACACTGCTGTGTATATGTACCCTTACTTACTAGAGCATGAGGACCACTAACACAATTTTCTGCAAAAGCAAGTTTTAAAAATTTTAACTCTCTGCCCTTTTGTGGCTATGAATAGAAACCAATGCAGCCTTGTCTTCTGGAGGTCACACACAGTACCCATGCCTCTGCTGCAAGACCCAACCCGAGTAGCATTAAGGCCGAGCTTGTGCTTGATACATTTATAAAAGGCATTTTGTGATGGGGGTTGCCTGCGGTAGCAGGGGACAGCTCTCTGACCCTTCTAGTCCAAGGGTATTATCCTGCTAAGAGCTTTCCTAAATTGCAGAAGTGTGGAAACTGCTTTGAAAATATTCATCACCCTGGAGATGCAACCAAAAGCAAATAATTTATACTGATAGTCATAATAGTTTGGAGCAGCACCTGCTGTTTGACAAAGCTCTGAGTGGCAGCACAGGCAAGCACTGCAGCTGTTCCTGTTAAGGGAGATTGCAAAAGAATGGAGTGGGACGGTGTAGAGTTATTACTGGGACCATAAGTGATGCTAAGACTTTCATGGAATCTGCTTCCACTACAGGGTGGTAGTGCTGGAGCTCTGGACACCCCTCTTTCACCATTTTGCCACATTTATCTGTAGTAAGAGTCAGAGAGGTCACAGGGCTTCCATGCATTTTTGTTTATCATCCATGACCTGTTTGTGACTTACTAAAATTAGCCATGATAAAATCTTGGCCTTTAATCATAAGCTGTTGAGGCCGGGGACTGTGGCTTTTGTTGTGTGGTTTGTACACGGCTTAGCACACTGGGGAACTGATCTGACTGGGACTTCTTGGGTGGTAGTACTCTAATGTAGACTCCGTGATCGTCCTTCAGCTATCCAGCAGCCACAAAGGGGAAGAAAATTGTACTGCTCTATGCCAGCAGCTAGTGGGGCTGGAATTGGGTTGGGTTTCCATATTTATCAGACATCTACAGGGCAGAAGCTACAGAAGATAGGGCTTCTAGGCCGGGCCTGGAAACAGTCCTAATAGCAATTTCAGCAGCCTCTGCTTTCCTGGCAGCTGATATGAGTGAGGAGCTGATTGGCTTCTCCCTGTTCCTGAACTGCAGCAGCCAGCTTTGTCTGGTCATCATGTGACATGATGATGAGACTTGGAAGAATTTAAATATCTGTTGGGGTTGCTAATGATAAATATCTAATAACCAAAGTAAGAAAAATGCTGGCTTGAGATCTTATTAAAGAGATGTACATTGTATGTTTTTGATATGTACTGTTGACAACTTGTTTTTAACAGTTACAAAACTTCAACTTTTTAAATCTCAATACTTGTCACTTAAATAACTGTTTGACCTCCCCTGCTCATAATTACACCAATTTATTATGAGAAATCTGTCAATTATAAAAAAGTCAATTCTGCCAAGCTTACTTAAGTCATTCACATCAGTGTCTGACTGGTAGGTGAATGGGGGTGAGAAAATAGTTTTAAGTAGGGGTGAGAGAGCATGGAGTGGGGCAACATAGGCTATGTCTACACTGTGAGTTTGCAGCAAAAATATGCTAATGAGTCAGAAAATATGCAAATGAGATCACAACTCATGCAAATGTGTCTCTAATTAGCATATTTTTGGCTGAGAACTCAGTGTAGACATGCCAATGTGAATTAATTATGGTATAATGCATGGGAGGGTGACATGGAGAGAATGGATACAGATGTTGAAATCTGAGAGAAATCATAGAAATGTAGAGGTGGAATGCAGCTTGAGAAATAGCTTATGAGACTATCCCAATATAAAAATAACATACAAGTATAAAAATTTCAATCTTAATCCTGATAGAATTTGAAGTAACTTTTCTGCCATGATGAAGGTTTAAGGAGAGAAGCTGTTGACCTATAGCTTAGATTCAAAATATGACAAATTCACAGAGTTCTCCCTAAGTCAAGCAAATGTATATTGGAACTGGAAAAGATTCGGGGGGGGAGAAGCAATAAAAATGACTTAGGATATGGATCAGTTTCCATATTTATTTTTTAATTGTATTTTTTTTACTCCACCTCTCTAAAATATTCGAGGCAGCTTACAATATTTGGAAACACAATATTTAAAAAAGTAGTAGAATGGAATAAAAGACCCCGGGGGGGGGGGGGGGAGAGGCATAAAACCTACTAAGACACACTGCCCCTGGAAACTCAAGCACCAATAAAAGCATGAGTAAAAAGGGTGGCTTTAGCTGAAACAATGGCAGTGTTGGCACCAGGTGAATGTCCTGGGGGAGGGAATTCCATAGCTTAGGGGCAAAGGCTGAGAAGGCCCTGCTCTGTGCAGATGTCAGCCTTATCTCTATAAGTGGAGGAACACGGAGCAGAACCTCAATCCCTGGGCAGGGTCGTACAGGAGAAGATGTATACCTCAGTCCCAACCCATTTTAGGCTTTATAGGTCATAACCAGGATCTTGAATTGAACTCAGAAACATACCGGAAGCCAGTGCAGCTGCTGGAGCCACGGCATAATGCTCTCCATATCGCGATTGTTAGTCATAGCCTCATTCTGGTCCAGTTGAAGTTTCCAAAAAATCTTCCAAGGCAGCCACATGTAGAGCACATTTCAGTAGTCCAATTGGGATGCAACAAGAGCATGAATCATGCTGGCCAGGCCATCCTTATTCAGGAAGGGTCGCAACTGGCGGATCAGCCGAAGCTGCCCAAAAGCTCTCCAAGCCACGGAGGAAATCTGGTTCTCAAATATTAGAAGAGGATCCGGGAGTTCTTCCAAGTTGCTTATATGTTCCTTTGGGGAAGAGTGACCCCATCCAGAACAGGTAACACACCACGTTCCCAGTCCAATGGATTTCTGATCCACAGGACCTCAGTGATTAGACCTTGGTCTGATCTCTCCATATGAAGAGAGATTAGTAAAATTGGGACTGCCCAGTTTGGGGGGGAAAAAAGGCTAGGAGTGGGATATGATAGAGATCTATATAATCATGACTATTGGGGAGAAAGTAGAGAAGGAAGTGTTTTTTATTCCTTGTAATATAAAAGCTATGGGTTGCCAAATGAAATTAATAGGCAACAGGTTAAAAACAAAAGGAAGTATTTCTTCATACAATGAACAGTCAGCCAGCCCATGGAACTCTTTGCCAGAGGATGTTGTAAAGCCATAATTATATTATAAAAAACTAGACATATTCATAGAGGACAGATCCTTCAATGGCTATTGGCCAGAATGAGCAGTGTGTGTGTCTACCCTCTGTTTGCTGGAAGCTGGGAATAGAGAGATGGGACTGGATCACTTGATTACCTGTTCTGTTCATTCCCTCTTGGGCACCTGGCATTGGCTACTGTCAGAATACAAGATACTAGGCTAAATATTGGTCTGACCCAGGATGGCCATTCTTGTTATGCTACGTTTATTTTTTAACGTTGTGTTGGAGAGAAATTGGTTAAGCAATTGACTCTTCTAAATCAGCTGTTTATAGGATTGTTTTAATTAAATATTGAACTGCCAGTAAACTGGTAACCTACTGTCATCTTAGGAACTTTTCCTGACGTAAGACACTGCCAGCTTTGTCAGATTGGATTTTTGTTTTTGAGGATCACAGAAATTCAGTCTCCGTATATAACACCCGGAATAATTTCAAAATTATTGGTTTAAACGAGATGTCTCCGGATTTGATGTTAGCTAGTGATCTAAATTAATTCTGATTGGACTAGGTTGCATGGCTTCAAAGTCAGCCTTGCATCTAACTTGTCCAAAGGCTTTGGAGTGAAATATTCAAACTATAAGACTCTTAAGGCAGAGGCGGGCAAGATCCGGCCTGTGGACTGGATCCGGCCTGCGAAGCCTTTTGATCCGGCCCATGCTCACTCCTGCAGCAGGGAGCAGTGCTGATTAAAGCGGCTAGCTACTCCATGTTGTTCTCTGTGCTGTGGGAAAAAGGAATGGTGGGAGAGGCTTCAGCATGCTGCCCCCACCCCTCTGTAGGGTTGCCAGATGGTTTCAACAAAAATATTGGACACACTTGACATTACATCACAATCTACATTACATCTTATTTAGAAAATATGGGACACTTATATTTTTATTTTCTCAATTTGTTTCCCGAATAGAAAGCTCAAATACTGGACTGTCCGGTTCAAAACCAGACACCTGACAACCCTACCCCTCTGAAACTACCCAGTGGGAGCTGAGAGATTTTGCTGGGGGGGTGGGCAGCACATGAAGCCTCTCCCCCTCCCCTTCTAGCAGCGCAGAGAGCCACATGCACAGCCAACCTGTGGTCTGGGGCTGCTGGGGGGAAACCTGCCTGAGCGTGCTGCTGGCCAGGAGCTGCTTAAGTAAGTGTATCCTGACCAGAGCCTGCCTCTAGCACCCTAGCCTCTCTCCCCCAACTCCTGCCCTCCTCGTACATCCCTTCCCCAGGCCAGAATCCTCTCCCACACCCATGCTCTGATCAGACTATGGATGTTAAGAGGTGGGTAATTCGCTAATTGTATAGTTGATAAATTTTATTGACTACATGATTAGTTGATAAGGGAAGGCTTCCTCAGTCCCAGCTTGAGCCAGGTCCAGGAGCTACCCCTACTATAGCTCTACAGTTTAAATGTAATAGGAGCTGGGTACGCAGGCAGCCTGGCTCTTACTACATTTAAAATGCAGAGCTGCAGCAGGGCTAGGTCCCAGACCCGGCATGAGTCAGGCTTGCTCAGTCCCTGCTTGTGCTGTGTCTAGCAGCCTTGTCTGCAGGGGGCCCAACACAGTAGAGGCTGCTTCAGGGCGGCCCCTCCTGCTGCTGCCATCCATGGAGATGGTGCTTTAAGCCAGCTCCCCCAAGCGCTGGCTCCTGCTTCCCTCCCCCTCTCTGCCTCTGATACAGAAGCAGCAGGGGAATGACAAGTAGTCGACTCGACTACCCAGTAAGCCTACACTACTCGCTTACATACCTGCACCAGACCCCAATCCCATGTCCCAGTTCACAGCCCTCTACACCCAAACTCCCTCTCAGACCCCACACTCCTGAATCCTAGTCTCCTACCCCAAGCTCCCTTCTGCCCCCAACCTCTCTCCCAGACCCCACAGCCCCTCCATAGAAAAGTGCAACCCTTGACTACATACCAAAATCTTGGCATGGTCCCCCAACAAAAATGATTGCCCACCCCTCAAAGTGTTCCCTCTAAGCTGAGCGGCAGCAAAGCTTCATAGGCGCTTAATCAGTCCTGCCCAGTCAGTCAGGGCCCTGGATGGAGCCCTGAGCCTCTGACTGGGAGGGGCTGGTTAAGCACCTGTGAAGCTGTGCTGCCACACAGTTTAGGGGAAATACTGACCCCCTGATCTAGGGTAAAGCAGAAGATTCTTGCCCTTTAAGTAAACAAACTACTGAAGGAAGGACTGACTTTGCAGAACCACAGTTGATCATTTCAGGAAGAGGAGGCTGCATGAACATGAACCAATTATTCTACACCAGCCTCTGACCAATATTTTCTCACCTTGAAGGCTGGGAAAGCTGAAGAGTTTAGGAAACCTTTGCTGCCTGGATTGTCCTCAAAACCACCCCCTCTCTGTCTTCTGATTGTATTCATTGTAAGACATCTCAGCCTCTCTGATTAGTTTAAGGATGTCTGAGTGTGGCACTGAACGTGTACTTGCATATGAGTGCTTGTCATCTTACTATATATTTTAGTAACGTCTGTCTGTCTATCCGTTTGTTCAAGAACTCCTCCTAAATGGTAAGAGCTAGGACCACCAAATTCTGTATACAGAATTCCTCTTATTCTAACTTAAAGCAAGGTCAGGGAGTGGTTGTGCCAGGAAAATGGGACTGCTTCTCATAAAACCACATAGAAGAGACCGAAGCACCAGGCAGGTGAAAGGGGCTAGTCTGGAGCATGCCTCCCCGCCTCCTCTCACGTTTGGGACTGCTCCAGCCTTGAACCTCTCACCCCCCCCCCGGCATCCCATACCTCCAGTTTGTATGAGAACATTGATGGCTGTTCCCTTCTGTCAGAGAGTTGAGGGGAAGTGTACAGTTTGTTGCATTCCTCCCTGTGGCTAAGGAGCTCAGGACAAACTAATCTGGACGTGCCCCAGCTGGGGAACATGCACCCCTCCCCCCAGCTGTGCCTGCTGAAGCTGCAGTGGCCCTGGAGAGTTACTTCTCCCCTGGTCCCAAGGTGTTGCAGTGAGAGAGGGCTGGAGTTGTCCTCTCTCGCCTGGGCAGCCTGCACAGTGAACCCCCTAGTCTCCAGTCCCACCCCAGAGCAATGATTTAAATGAATAAAACAAAAATATTGCTTTGCAAACTAATGTCCAAAGTCAGCATTGGGGATTTAAGGGCTAGATTAGCAAAGGACCTTGGGCATGGCAATTTCAAGTATCATAGCTTCTAGGAGGTACCAAAAAAAAATCATCAGTGGGGTTCACAAAGTCGGGGTTAGAAAGCTTGTGCTTAGTGCCACTATATAAATAGTGGGGGGGGGGGGGGAAGAGGCACCTCACACAGGATTTTAAAAGACCCTCCCTAAGCTAGCCAATGGGAGATGCTAAAGGAAGAAGTGTGTCCTAAGACCTACCTCTCAAGAAATTTGGCATCTTTCTCTGGCCTGGATACAGGTGCCAGTCTTGGGATTCTTGGCCATGGACTCACTTGTGAAGATAGAAACGCCTTTGCGTGACTGAATTTGAGACCTGTATTCTAGACTCAGGGTCTAGTCTAATGGTGTGCAGACCTTTTCATTCACAAACGCCTTATCAGTAATGGAATCTGTCCCTGCCCTTGCTCCATTACTGTACAGCCGAGGCTTCCTTAGCAGCAGGGCTTGGGGTGGAGTGAAGCTGGGGTTGGAGGTAGCAGCAGATTTGGGTCTGGAGCCTGAGTGGGGCTGGAAGCTTGGCGCTCCTTCCCTGGGCTGTGTGGGGGCTGGCCCAGGCCCTACCACACATCCCTTGAACCTTCCTTTGTGCCCCATATGAGGATGTGTCCCACAGTTTAGGGACCACTAGTCTGACTGCTCCAGTGTAACAGATCCAACAGGAAAGATGCGGGAGGGTGGATCCACATCAGAAAATCTCACTGACTGCTGGCGAGGGCAATTGCCCTAAGAGGTGTTAGGTCATGGCTCATAATCCTTGTTCATCAACCAGAGGGGAGACTTGGACAGGAGGTGACCTCTTCCAGATGAGCATTCTAACCCATTTGGCTAAAAGGTATGAGGGAGTTGATCTGCTCCTTTGTTTTTATGGAGTTAAGTGAGCTCTAAGCATGCCCACCAGATCATGCCTTGCAAGCAAATTAGGCAGAGAAATGCCTCTCTTCTCCCAGTTCATGCATTGCACTGCGGCTGATGTATATGGGCTTTTAAAGTGAGGCATCATTGCCCATATTCTGAGGTAGAAACATAGGAACCTAGGGAATTTTTATTGGAAAAAATGTGGGGGCAATGTGAGTTTACACACCTACAGGTTTTGGTGGCAAATGAGTGGGAGGGTTTGTGAATAGCCAGTGGTGTGTAAATCAGGGGGACTGCCACTTTTTATGTATCAGTCGTGGGATGTATGTTTCTAGCTGGTGCTGGTGTATCAAATTGTGGTAGTTAAGTTGCTTCATGGTTAAACATTCACCATTATTCCCTTGCAACTTGCTTCTAATTTTTCTATTCTTTGACAGCCACCCCACCTAGACTTCCTTAGAAGTGTAAACTCCCAAGAACTTTTGACCTGGATTTCACAACTTAAAGAAAATTGTGTTTTCCTACCACCAGAATCCTATTTCAATATAACTTGGGAACTGTAATGCTAGTTATGGTGGAAACTTTTTTTATAATTTAATCAGGGGTGCCCATTGACTTTAAATGTTTTGTGTTAATTGCATCATTTAGGGTGAAAATTCTTTCAGTTAAACTAAGGTCTGCTCAGTTTATGTTGTCCTAACTTTAACCATGTATATGCTACAGTGTTGCTCACACTGATATAAGTTGCTCACTACACCGACCTAACAGTTCTACCTCTGCAAGAGGCCTGGTACATAGATTGATGCAGTAAGGGTACCACAGTGTTAATGTAGATGCTACATTGACTGTTTTGGCTCTGAGCCCCTGATGATAGTTAAATGACTGCAAGAGCTCCTGGTAAGGATGTGCACCACAGACAGGGCAAGTTTACATTACAAAATTAGGTCAATATAAGTTATACTGACTTACTGTCACTACAGCAATTAAGTCAGTTTTGTGTGTCCATATTAGCTCCTAAGTATTTTATGTGTATCTTTTCTCCATCCTCTTAGGACTCTTGGGAAGAGGTGGGGGCTTGAGGAGGCCTCTCTTGACTACCTGTGCTTTTCCTGTTCTAGTTATATTTTCCCCCTCCTTATCCCCTCTGCTCCACTCTTTTTACCTTTTAGTTGGCTAAATGGAGTATTGTTCCTCCCACTATGCTCTGATTCCAACTGTAGTGTTGATCTTTCCTGCCTGCAAAGAGTTAGTTATGTAGTATGGCATGTTTTTTCCCATTTCTTTGCGCGCACCCCCCCCCCAAGATTTCAGTCAGTTTAAAGCCCTTGCATTGTTATAATTTTGTTCTTGTTTAATTGACTCACCCTGCTACAGGTTAATGTCAATTTAAAATATTCAGTACAATGAAAGCTTAGTAGCTGTGTAACACATTGAATTTAAGATCAAAGTAACACTGGAGTTACTGGATTTTAGGTAACTTAAAAAAAATCTCGAGTGTCCAAATGTCTAATTTTGGTTTTAAAATACAAGCAAAATGTGCATGATCAATTTTTATGGAACACTAGCCTTGCAAAGGCTTTGTCTGAAGTTGCTATAGAATTTCCAGACCGTCACAGAATATGTTGTCAGTGTGGTTAGAAACCATGGGCCCTTGCCACAGAATTTAGGTCCAGCTTGCCACAGAGTTAGAGTACATTGGTTCTTTTTGGAACTGAATGGCTTTTACTGCCTGTTTCTGTGCTACAGGATTATTAAGCCATGGAACCTGACTGGCTGGCAGTTTCTTGTTCAGTGGCCTTTCTCAGATTGTTGACTATTGGGTGGTTTTGTAACTAGCATAAAAAAACCACGTCTCCCACCCCTCTGTCCCTTCCTTGCTCTTCTTTTTATGCTTGCTCGTCGCTGTTCTAATTTTACATGATTGATAAAAGACCGTACTATGGACTTCTTTCATGCTGGGAATATTAAATATTCTCCTAAATGAGCATGTTCTTGGAGGAGTGCTCTACCACTTGCTAGATGTAATTACGATGGTGCAGCTCTCCTCATGTAGTAAATATTGATTTAAGAGGACTCGCCTCCTTAGTCTTCTCCCTTTTTAGAGCCCTTATAACCTGAAGAAGTCTGTGTCTGGAATGGCTTCCAACTCACGTAGATGACATTTGTTCGATATACAAAAGATCCTCTAAGAGGAGACTGCTGAGGAGACTGCTTGGTAAAGAGAAAGGGGAAGCAAGGTCAGTGTGGGTGAAGTGCTTCTGGACTAGTACTGGACTGTGGTTATAAGTGAGATCTCAATCTGTTTATAACTTCTGGGCAACATGGAGGTAGTGAAAACTTTAAATAAACTTTCTTTGTGGCTTCAATGTCTGTGGATGCTGCCAATTGACAACCCTGGAGACCTCTATCTGAATGACTATTACATGGGCAGAAGCAAGATGAACTTTACCATTCTTTCCACAGATGTGTCCAATAACATCTTTCAGGTTCAGGCGCTTGTGATCTATTTAATGCCTCTGTCTTCACTCTTCCAAATGTAATCAACTCATGTTTGTCTAGATCACACTGTTTTATGCACAGGGTTGGCATGAGGATTCAGGACAACTAGCAAATTGATTCTCCTGGACAACCTCAAATTTAATTGAGTATTTTTATCTATTCAAAAGGAGGGGAGGGGGAACTGTCACCACCAGCCCTTGCTGTGAAAGGAGTGGCATTCATCTGCTTGCGGTTGGGCTCGTGTAGTTCTCACTGCTAAGTCTTCTAAGGGACAAATCTCCAAATAATCATAGAGTGAGGAGGATTGTATATGGTCTTCTGTCTTTTTAGTAGAAAATACATAGTGTTTTTACTATCTAAGCACCCCAACACCCTAATGAGAGTAGGTAACTATTCTTATTTTTTAAGACAGAGGTTTGGGGGAAATTAAGTCCAAAGACTCTGACTTTACTGGCTACAGAGAGAGTAATGAGTGCTAGAATTACTATTTAGGACTCAGTTGCTCTTGCTAGTGCTTTGTACATTAAACTCTCATGCAGTTGTTGAGCTCCATCCTCACATGTTGATGCTAGAGTCACATTGGCTTCTGAGTATAGGAGTCCGCTAGAAGTAAATTAGCTGCAGTGATTGATTCCTGGGAAATGCTATTCTCTATATCCAGAACTGGCTGGGTCCTATGAGGAAAATCAAAGAACCTGTGTCTGTGAGTGTCTGGGTTCCAAAAGGCCAACTAGCCCTGTACAGTTTGGGTGATGGCATTGGGATAACCATGAAAACCCATAATATTAAGGGGAAAATTAGTTGCAGCCTTTCAAAGCCAACAATTAGCTTACATTTCCAAAGCCCCCTTCCCTCAAGAAGAGAGATTGCAAAACACACAAATTAATCCTAATGTAGAAAACTCTGGGTTCATTTTGGCAATGTAAGGAACTTTATCTTGAAATTCCATTGGCAATCCTGTGATGCTACCAGTCAGTAAGGTGCTAATGGCACCTATAAAAGATCTAAAAAGAATACACATTTTGAAAGAGTGAAGGAAGCTGAGGAATAAATTTATCCTATAGCTTAAGGGATTTAAAAAATAATTTACAACATTGCAGCTGGGCATGTGGCTATTTGTCTAAAATGATCACTTCAGGTCTCTGTGTATAGGAGTTTTGTCTAAGGGTGTTGCGTTTCATATAAACAAGTTACAACCATAAATTTAACACTACTTTTATTCATTGACCTGACCTGACAGATATTTTCTGTGATAATCTTCTGCAACCAAGCAGCATTGAATGGGAGGAAAGTTGGAATGTTAGTGTCTGCTATTTAAGAATGTATTTTCAGCTTTTCATGTAAAGAGTTTGCAGCTTTTTAAGTATATTCCTCAGTCTGGCATTGGAAGCATTACAGGTGTCCTGCAGTGTAAAAAAATTGTGATCTTAGGCAGGGGTTTTTTTTCTTCGCTTTTCTGAAACTGCTTCTTGTTTATTTCCATTGCTAAGAAGGATAGTAATATCTTGAGTTTCCATTACTATCTGACTTCAGATATGTAAAAATTTGTACACATCAGTAGTTTTGTTTCTGTTAGCACAAAAGAAGTAGCTTTTTCTCACCTCACTCCCCCACCTTCAGGTCAGTTCTACGCATCACATCATGAATCTATAAACAGGACTAAGTGCTACATAGTCCTGTTTTTTGTTTCAGCAAGACTAGACTAACATGGCTACATCTCAATTACTATCCATCATGAATCTATAAACTTGTATCATGAGCAATTCTGTATAGTGCCTATTGGCCCATAACACAATCTGTAAAACTACTGCCATTACAAACTTTGGGTCAGATTTTTGCATTCTTCATTCCTGTAAGAAGTTCCCATTGACTCCGGTGAGAATACTGCTATGATTTAAGATTATAAGAGAGGAACTATGTAATCCACCTATGCAGGGCTGCTTTATAATAATTTTAAATGGCGTCCTGATTCAGATGAACTTGGGTGCTCAGATACTACGGTGATGGAGTCATATAAGAACTTGTATAGAGTTTGGACTAGGGATGTTAAATTTAGATTAATTGGCTAATCAAATAATTGATGCAATTTGCATTGACTATTCAATTTGTCAATAACTGTGCCTGCGCCTTTGAAGTGTAGCAACAGCCCCAGGACTATTGTTGTACTTCGAACGCAAAAGTGCTGTGGGGAGCACGGGGCCAGCGGGGGACTCAAGGCCAGTGGGGGACTCAAGCACGCCCTGCTGGCTCTGTGCTCCCTGCAGCGTTTCAAAGTGGCAGCAGTCCCCAGCTGACCCCGGGTTCCATGCAGCACTGTTGCTTTGAAGCACCCCTTCCTCTTTCTCCCTCCTCCGCCCCCTTTGCTGTCTTTTTCTGATAGAGACAGCAACGGTGGGGAAGTGACTAATTGACTAGTGTGTCGATTATCCGATAAGCATTTGCTTATAGTCATTCACATCTGTAGTTTGGGCCAGATTCTCTTGTCTACTAAGGCCACTTCATGCCATAGTAATGTAAAATGGAGTTACAAAATGGCTAGTGATAGATGGCGGAGAACTCCCCTTGCATATGGAAAACATTCCACTCCAAGAGATCCTATAGCCTAGGGTAGTGTATAGCAAGCTGCAAGCCAGAAAGCCATGAATTCATAGCTGTTAATATTTCTGGTCACCTTCTTGTTATTAATCAATATGTCTGATTCCTACTTTAGAGGGAGGCAACTAATATTAACTTATTTTACAAATAAGAGGGGAATTGCACAAGGTCATTTCAGGCTGAGCGCGACTGCTGAGACTTAATGGTGGTATGTTTACTTAAATATTAACTATTTTAAAACTTTGCTAGCTATATTTTGCTAGCTTTCTTGTTTCCAGCTATAGCCATCATATCAAGCAGATGATCAGAGGAATATGTTGTGATGTGAGATGTTATATAAGTATCTAAATATGGCATATTTAGAAGTGTGAGTGTTGAAGTAGTCTAAAAACTACAAACCAGCCTTGATATGCTCTAAGAAGGAAACTCAGTCTAGGCATTCCTCAGATAAGTACCATCGCTCGCTGGGAGGAGAATTAATTTATACATCATCCTTTTTAATTCCTTATTTTATAAATGTTTGGAATCCGAGCAAAAGTTTGGCTTTATTTATGAAGTCAATGAAATGTTTCCCCATGAATCTAAAGAAAAGTTCATGTTCCTTTTACACATACATACGTAATTGAAATGGCCTTGTAAAATAGGTCTCTTGCTAATCAGTGGTATCTATGATCAGCCAAAGTTTGCTGTTACCTTTGTGCGCTTTTAAATGGATTTGGTTATTATGTTGAACAATACCATAAATTATGCCAGTTTATTGGGCTGAGAAGTTGTTGTTAACACGATAAATAAATCAGTGAATTAATGGTCCATGGAAAATCTGATTAGAGCCTTAAAACCACTATTTTTCCTAGCCCTCCTGTATTTATGTAAACTCGTTCGAATAGCATGCATAACAATTGCAGATCAGAGTGGACTGGTATAAATGCCTATACAAGGTACAGAGCAGAGAAGAATCAGGCTTATTGACAATTTTGTTTGTTTTTCCATTGGTGGAGCCTGATTTTGTGTCATTGAACTCAATGGTAGCTTTGCTTCAGGGCTGCAGTTTCCAAAATTCTGTTTTATTTGATGTCAGTTTGTTCCTCATTGGCTTGTTGTATTGCAGAGTTGCCTCCTCCAACTGTTTAATCAGGTAACTACATTAATTGATTCTAATTAACTTAAAACCAAATCTGAATGTCTGAATGTTTCTTTTTAAAATTTTTTTGGAAGCCTGAGATGGCCGCTGCCCTGAAGCGTACAATAGAGACTCTGATGGCGAAAGGAGCAGTTGTGAGAAACTTGGAAAATCTGGGAGAAAGATCACTGCCATATAAAATCTACAAGCATAATCAAGATCACAGAAAAGGAGGGTATGGTCTATATATAGTCCCTTAATTGTAAACATTTATAGTTTGTTCTTTTCTGTGGGCATCTGATTAAATATTTCAGAGGTGGGTAACCCAAGCGCGTATCCTATGACCATAGCATAATCAGTTGTAAAGCACTTTGACTTCTAAGTATTTTTATCTTGTGCAAGTTAGTTTTTATTGTAAATCATAAACCAGAGAGTGCTGCTAATAGTCTTGTTTCCAGTGTCCAGCTGAATGTCTATGTGGCAGTTAAACCCCATGGCTGGCCCAGGCCAGCTGACTTAGGCTTGTGGGGCTTGGGCTGTTTAATTGTGTTGTGCTGTCTAATTGTGTTTAATCGTGTGGGATTGGGCTGGAGTCCAGGTTCTAGGTCCCTGCAAGGTGGGAGGGTTGCAGAACTCAGGCTGCACCTGAGCCCCAACATCTATACTGCAGTTAAACAACTTTAGTTCAAGCCCCATGAACCCAAGTCAACTGGTATGGTCCAGTTGCGGTTGTCTGTCTGCAGTGTAGGCATACCCACTGTGAGAGATCCTCCACAATAAAGACTATGCATCCTCACAGACGAGTAATTTTTTTTCCCAGAAGCTAGTGACAGGACTTCAACAAGAACAGGAACCATTGACTGTAAATGAAATGCCAATACTAATTGACAGTAATGATTTTTTTATATTCTGACATGTCTGAACTGTTACCTGCCATATGTGCCCTGTAAGACATACTTGTTTCCATTATGCTGATTTTTTGTTAAAGAAGATTATCTGAATAATTTGAGGAAAGTACAATAATGACTCGATTGTTTTGGGAATAGTTTTTGCAGAATGTGTTTGTGATATGCTGCATTAGTACATTGACTATGAACTCTCTTCCTGGATGCAGTGAGAATAATGAAGATTTCATTCTTTTGATTGCTTAAGCGTGTGCTTTTCTGTGGTTAAACTATTTGAGAGGTAGCCTCAAAGGAACGCTGCCTCTGCAAGGATTGAGAAATGTTGCTAGGTAACGAGTATTACATAGTGGCTGCATACAATACTCAAAATAACAATTAGATACATTTTTCTTAATATTTTTAACATAAATGTGACACTTGATGGCCAGCCAATATGCAAACTAATCTTCTTTGGGTAGGTTGGGTACATGCAAAGGGAAAATCATGTACACTTGAAAAGATGAATTTTTAAGCTGCACAACCTTTCTCAACTACTCTGCTCATTGTTTACTCACAAATTCTGTCCCACTTGAGAAGACCTTTTTATTCTCCTGTGTAAAGTCCCCCCTCCCCCCCCCAAAAAAAATTATTGCCCACCCCTGCTCTCGCATGCTCACTGGGGAAGGAATCAGAGATTTTAGCTTTTGAAATTTAAGAGGTCTTTATGAGCCAGTGCAAACTACAGTTTTTCAGACTTAACAACTTGGCCACATTTATGTGGCTTATCATGGCCAGAGGCACATCCCTGCCAAATTCAGTTCCCTGCTCCAATGCATGGGAGGCTAGCACTGTTCAGAGAAAGGTTTCAAGAGTTTTTTAAAATGGACAAAACAGCATGTTTTTTCTTGGCCTTGTTAGAAATCTCTAAATTCTTTTAGCTAAAATAAATAAATAAAAATGCTACCAACACACACAGCAACCCTCAATTTGAGGCAGACCCCCAGCATATCAGCCCAAACAGTTTAAGTTTGGCAAGGTTACGAGCCACTGAAAACAGGGTCTTCACAGGGCATAGTATTGGGCAACCTCAATAACTGACAGTGCTCTTCAAGCTGTGCATATAATAAGGGGGAGTGTTTCCCTAGAGGTCCCCATGTGCTGTGTTTGCTCTCATGTATCAGGCAGCGCTGTGGATTTGCCATCTGATATTTTCTGTGTGCAAGACCATAGGTAACTCAGGTAATTAAGCAAATTCCAGCAGTAGGAAATAAAAGCCCAGTTCTTTATCCACCTTATAAAGTCACTTTCTACCCTCCCTACAACACTTCTAAGGATAGTTAATTGTTTTGTCTAAAATGTAACACAGTGTGAAAAGAACAGTAGTTTATCAAAATATTACAGTGAACTACATCCACACCCAGCAACCTATCTTTTATTAAAAAAACCTTAATCTTCCCATTAAAGTGCAATTTTTGAATGCTGTTTAATACCTCTTTCTCATTAACTCAGGTCTAAGTATCACAGCACCACTGTGTCTCATGATACTTATGAAGGAACCTAAAGGGCTACTATGAGTGGTATAGGCAGCATTATATCTAATAAGAGACAGGACACAATTCCAAATCTTTCAAAGCCTTGCGTGCCGGTTTTGCTGTATGAGTCAATGGAGCTAACTGTTCAATTGATTGCTTCCTTTTGTTTTCAGATGCTTGTGGGCAGGGCCCAATAATAATTTTTTCGGGCCCAGTACAAACTTGTAACACAGGCCCCTTCCTATACACATACCATGCATACAATTTCATGAGCCATGAAAAAAGTTTGTTTTAATTCTGAAATTAGTTACATATTCTACATTCTGAAAAATGCCCCCTTTTGTTATTGTTGTTTAACATAACATCCACCCTGAGAGTCCTAGAAGTTTGCTGACTATTTTGTAACTTTTTGGTCAATTTAAAGTTATTCTAGCCTATCAATGTCTGGATTTTTTTCATTCTGATGTACCAACATGACTGCAAACATTTTATAATTAGGCCAATTAACTTTATTTTTCTGGGGGGTTTTTTCATTGCAAAATCATGAATTGGTCCTCCAAGTCAATTTCTCTTGCAAGTTCACACTCAGTAGACAAGATAGCTAGGTAGCTTCACCATTCTTTCCCCATAGAAGAACACTTGCAGTTTTTGATGAGTGCCAGCATGCTGAAACTTCTTTTGGCTTCTGCCGTCGTCCCTGGTAATGTGCAAAAAGCTCTTAGGGCTATGCGCACTTCAGTGAAAACTAGTTACAGTATGTTTTTGTAAATCTCATTTAATAAGATAAGTGTGGGTAGTTCATATTCTTTTCCAAAAATAGACTTGAAGATTTTTTTTTCAGGTGCAGCATTTCACAAAGAAAATTCTCAGAAAGATCTGTAGGATACTTGTGAAGTGGACCTTGAAAAACTTCTTCCAGTTCCCTTGTCTCTAATGTCACATATTTTAGGATCATCTCAAAAAAGATATACTGGCATTAGAAAAGGTTCAGAGAAGGACAACTAAAATGATTAGGGGTTTGGAACGGGTCCCATATGAGGAGAGATTAAAGAGACTGGGACTTTTCAGCTTGGAAAAGAGGAGACTAAGGGGGGATATGATAGAGGTCTATAAAAGCATGAGTGGTGTGGAGAAAGTGAATAAGGAAAAGTTATTTACTTGTTCCCATAATATAAGAACTAGGGGCCACCAAATGAAACTAATGGGCAGCAGGTTTAAAACAAATAAAGGGAAGTTCTTCTTCACACAGCACATTGTCAATCTGTGGATCTCCTTGCTTGAGGAGGTTGTGAAGGCTAGGACTATAACAGGGTTTAAAAGAGAAATAGATAAATTCATGGAGGTTAAATCCATAAATGGCTATTAGCCAGTATGGGTAAGGAATGGTGTCCCTAGCCTCTGTTTGTCCGAGGATGAAGATGGATGGCAGAAGAGAGATCGCTTGATCATTACCTGTTCAATTCACTCCCTCTGGGACACCTGGCATTGGCCACTGTCAGCAGACAGGCTACTGGGCTGGATGGACCTTTGGTCTGACCCAGTATGGCCATTCTTATGACCAAATGGACTATTTGCTTATGTTTGACTTTAATCAAATGGTCATGAGTGATGCTATCATAATGAGCTATAATTTCAAGAGTTCCAAGAAAGTTACCATTGTGTGGATCACCTAGCTCCTGGGAATACTAACCGTTGTGAAGCAAGACATAAGGTAACACCCAACAATCTTTCCAATATTTCTTTCCATCTGGTATCTTTTGTTAATATTAGTTTTTGAATCTCACTGTGCACAGCATGTCCACCTGACAGTGACTGCTGCAATTGCTTCCACTGGCAGTAGCAAGTTTTATATTCTATGCTCTTTTCGTTTTCAGGAAGTTTAGTATATAGTTCACACCATTTTTTTCATAATTGGTAAATATCCTTCTTTTTTTTGCCAACATACTGCCTTGTTTATGCCTCCCTTCAGGAATAGCCAATATAGAAAACCATACAGTGCTTAGTTGGTATCATGCCCAACAAGATAGTCTCTTGGTCTCTTTTCCTCTCTTGTTGGAAGTTTTAGAGTTGAGAAGAAATTCAGGAAAACTATGCCCATCAACAGCTCCTGCATGTCTTCCAACGTCAGGATACTGGATAGAATCTCTTGTGTTTTCAGGCTACAAGTCTGGATCTTTGAAAAGACAAGAATCAGATAGTGTAGCACGACCATCTCCTGTTTCTTGGACACCTTCTAAATGTGGAGATGCTAATGGTGAGACTACCTGTCTTCAAGCATTTGATAGGAGTCACATGATGCATGTTCTGGCAGTTCTGTCATCAGTTACCAGAGCCACAAACAAAGTCTCTATATTGAAATAATTTTCATCTTAATTTTGTTCATCTGCTTCCCTAGATAGTATATTGCCTGACTTGCAGAAAGCCTTGTCTGATTTTAAAACTAGAGGATGGATTGATGTCTATTAGGTTAATTCCCTTTCTTTTACCTCCTTACATTTCTGGTTGCTTGATTTGTATTGATAGCCACCACCAAACATGGCATTATAGTGTGGGTGTCTGACTGTGAGGGTATGTCTGTCTACACAGTAACATTGTTTCTAAATAACTTAGTCTGCATCTCCACAGCAGGCAGTTATTTTGAAATAGTGGCAAAATACTGTCAAGCTGGAGGACTTTTTACTCCAGCTCCTGTAACCCTTGTTGTATGAGGAGTAAGGGAAGTTGGAGGAAAAGTGCTCTATTTCGAAATAAGTGCTGTGTAGATGCTCCCAATTTCAAAATAAGCTATGCAATTGACGTACCTCAATTTGTGGAGCTTATCTTGAGTTAAGCCCTGCTGTGTAGATGCACCCTAAGTGAATTAGACACTCACTTGCATATATTTTCGGGCGTGCACTGACTCTCACAGTCTTACGGTGCTTTGCTTTGTCCCTCCATCCTGCCTATGCATAAGGAGTCAGTAGTTCTTGATCTTGAAATGATAGACCATGTCACACAGAGGAGCACAAAGCTCTCTCTCTTCATCTCAAACTACACCTGCATAAGCACACACACTCCACTCTAGAGAAGGGCCGGGGCTGGACCAGGAGGCTCAGCAACTTACTGCTCAGAATGTTGTGTTGAGATTGACTAACAAATCTCATAAGATCAGGACAATAGCGTTGTAGATACAGGAAAAAGGGTCCTATAAATATTCTCAGGCATGATCTACAATTTAGCCTTAATTTTGTCCTCATTTTAATGGGTGTTGCAGCCTTGGCTAGGCCCCCCCAGAGCTTCCAAGCCCAATAAAGTGTACCCTCCCCCCATGTGGGGAGCTTGCTTGTAGGCTTGGAATGTGTGCTGAATCCACTGCTAACCTTTGGCTTCCTGGTTAGTACACAGTGTGAGAACTCTTTCAATAAAACATGTACCCTCATTTTAACAGAGATTAACCAGGGAAGACAATCTCTTCCCAGTGACCATCACATGAACCACCTGCCTTCCACTTACAGAGGTATATAACATCCCTGTGCCAGCTATGAGGTTTGTTTACATGAAAAAGTAACACTAGGAAATTATATAAAGGGGTTTGATTGTCTTTACTGTGATTACTGTTTTATCCTTCCCTAAAAAAGTAATTATACTGTCAGCTTTTTCTCTTTGTTTCAGCTGCTCCTCCTACCCATTTTGGTTTTTTCCTTTGGAAATAAGGTGGAGAGCCAGCACAGGGTGACCCTGCCAGTTCTGAACAATCCCAACAAAAAGTGCTTCATAGTTCTCAGACCATAACGGGAGCCCCCTCTGTTTAACTGAATATTCCTTGGCATTTTAAAACTAGGGATGTTAAATTGTGTTTATTAAGGTAAACGTGAAATTTTCAGCGGTTACATGTTTACGTGGGGGAAAGGCTGTTCCCTGGGAGCAGCCTGTCCCTCCCCCCACTGTACTGCTGTCTCTGACACAGAGGCAGCAGCCTGCGGGGAGGGGAGGCAGGTGGGAGCTGGTGCTCATGGGGAGCTGGCTTTTAAGCTGGCTCCCTGCAAGCTCCGGCTCCTGTGGAGCTGCCTGCCCCTACCCACGCTGCTGCCTCTTTATCAGATATGGAGGCAGCAGCACCACGGGGAGGTGGGGGCTTGCGTGTAACTGTGAAAGTTAATGGTTAACTGATGAGCCCAGGAGGGCTCTTGTACATTTCAAAAGCAGGGAACGCGGGGCCAGCGGGGGATTGTTTGAGTCCCCAGCTCGCCCCAGGCTCCTTGCAGCGCTTCTGGTTTTGAAATGTACGTTTTAAAGGCGGAAGTGCCACCAGTTCCCTGCTGCACCCTGCCCCTTCCCCCATGGAGACAGTGCTGGGGGGAACCAGCTTTTAAGCCGGCTCCCCCAGCACTGGATCCTGCTTCTCCTCCCCCCACCCCTTGCTGCCTCTCTCTGATAGGGGTAGGGGGGGGAAGCGACTAGTCAAGTTACTAGTCAACTGTCCAATAAGCATTTGCTTATCGGATAGTCAACTAGTCGCTTACATCCCTAATTTTAATGTTTTGATTTTTTCAAAGCCTGTAAGGGATTTAGACACACAACTACCATTGAAATTAATGGAAGTTGGATGAGTAAATCCCATAGTCAGCTTTGAAGATCTCAGCTGACCTGTACAGTTACTTTGATCTTAATCAGCAAGCTGTATGGACTGTGAAGGAGAATGTGTGTGTTGACAGGAAGGGCAGCACCTTAAAGGTACAAATTTACCTTCTAGTTATCTATAGTGTCCTTGAAAAACATGTCTTGTGCAAACACTGTAGCCATAATTAGTTTTCTCAGGAACTCGTTGGGGGTAGGTGTATACCCTGAAACAAGAAAGGTATAACTAATCCTTAAAATTTAAGTAAGGGCGAGAAGATGGGAAGCAGTTAATATTAGTGTATATTTTGAAAGCTAGGTATAAAAAAAAGTGTCCTGAACAGAAAAGCTGTTCTTTTATAGCGAACTAGAAGACTTACCCGGCATTGCTTGGGAGGGTGGGGGTGTTCAGGAGTCAGGGCTGGGGACTAGGAAGTCTTGGGGGACTCACTGGAGCTACTCACGGTGTTGTGAGTAATGCTGCTCCGGTGACGGTTGCTCCTTCAGGTGCCCAGGGCCATGCTGCCCAGCCAGCGGCTCCTCCCAGGGAACTAAGACTGTGCTGCCTGGCCCCAGCCGACAGCTCCTGTTTCCTGACACAGCAAATTTGGATCTTGCTTTTCTTCATGCTTTATTGGATTTTTGGAGCTTCTCTCACTGTGTGGGTTAGGAATTCTTTTCCTCCTTGGGTTGATCAGATACCATGGTCATAGATAGGGCATAAGAAATGGAATAGATGATCAGCTAGAACCCAGGACTAGAAATCTGGAAACTTAGGTTGTGTTTCTCTGTGTGGGACTGGGAATATCATATGGGATTTCAGTTTGAGTAACTCACTTGAGTTTTGGGGAGCTCCTTATAGTGGACCTACTCTATAGCTGTTACTCCAGCCTCCTGGAGTAGTTTGACTAGCTGCTCTACCCCTAAAGTCTCCTCTTTCTGAGGAGGTAGGTCTACAGGACACACACACAGCAATGGATGGTGGCTCTGTCCCCTGTATAGGGGGACAGGATTTTCTCCTTTTAAGTCTCTGTACCAGAGTTTCCTAATGTGTGTAAATTGAGGGAAACTGTTCAGAAAAGTGTGTTAAGAACATCAAAATTGTTAAAGTGGTTTGGTTATTAGAAGCACTATTGTGCAAGTGCCAAGTAGTGTGTTATTCAGGGTTTCCTGCTTCTGGGTACTATGTATTTTGAGGGTAGTTGCTGTCCTTGTACAAAGTATTTTTAAACATGCAGCTGGTTACAGAACAGCATTTCCATCTGAGAAAGAGGATTTGAATCCTTATTCACTAACACCTACCACCTAGATTAGAGATGTTAAACTGTGGTTATCTGGCTAGTCAATAGGACTGCTCTGCAGAGGTGCAGCGGGGCTAGAGGAGCCGGCTTGAGCCGGGACTGGGCAGTCCTGGCTTGTGCTGGCTCTGGGAGCCACCCGCATTGCAGCTCTGTATTTTAAATGTAGTAAGAGCCGCCATTTGTTTTTGGAAGCTATATGTATATTACAAACAAAACCAGTACAGCATCTCTCTGTGTAATTGCTACCTGTTCATACAATGTTGCAAGTTCCTCACACCTTACTTCCTTTTATCCAGTGAGAAATTAGAAGAAACAAATGTCTTTTTGTATTTTCCCATACAGTTACAAGAGGGGTCATTGCTATTCATATTGGTGTCTCTTCTTTTGGAGTCTAGATAAGTTTGGCAGAATTTTGATTTTTATGAGTTATAATTTTGATGAATAAGATTGATGTTCATTTTCAAGCATTTCTTTAGACTTTTATGTATTTAAATTTTCATAGTTACAGGAAGTCATAATGGGGTCAGACTATAGAGGGTGTCAGACAATTATTTAATAGCAGTAGATATTGAAATTCAAAAAACTAAATCTTTATAACCATTAAAACACAAATTGTGAACATCACACGCGTCAAAATATACACATTAAAATACTTAAATTAAACTCTAATAAAGTTTTCAGACAGCACTTTTCTCTATTGGACTATCTGTACATTTCCAGTATTGTTGATGGAAATATTTTTTCTTGGTTTGTATGTGTATGGTTGAATTGATGTTTACTGACATTCAGTGTTCCCTGTGAGCTATGTGCTTGTGTGGCCGCTCATGAGAAATTTAAATGCCGCCCAGCTGATTAGCAAAGTGTTCACGGCTAGGGTTTGTGTTTCTATTGGTGGTGCACATTCACATGTGCCTTGGTACACATACAATTATTCCTCACACAATGGAAAAAAAATCCCCGCATGGATGGAAAAGATTAGGCAGAACATTGCCAACCTGTACTGATAAAAATCTAATCCTGCCAAGTATAGAAGTCATTTTTATTCAACACCGCAGTGTCTTTCAGTTATCTAATCCAGAGTTTGATTTCTAGTCCATGGTAATTGTCTAATTCCCTGAATCATCTGTAACCTGTGGCTGGTGAATGGAGCTTTCCTCTGGTACCAGCTCAGTTAAATATGCAGATGTATAGACCTCAGAGTAACTGTGTTAATGATATTTGCAGCCTTCTCCAAGTAGACTCACATCACTGGATACCAGGGGTTGGATCGAGCTGGTTCTTGACAATAACTGTACTGGCATCTTTTCTTGCAGAATTTAAAACATATTTTAAAAATAAAACATTTATATTAGTCCTTCCTGTCATGAACAAAATTCAGAAATCCTTGTGAATGTGGACTTATACAGCAGTCTTTTTGAGTCTGCAGATAGATTAACACATGAGCTAGGAGAAGAAGAATAATTTCCATTCAGCTCAGTGGGGTGTTAACACTAACGTCTACCAATGGTGCTTCAAATGTCAAAATTAAATTACCAGTAACTTTTGCACTTAGATTAGTTTTGGCAGAAACATCCAGTAACTCTCACTATAATGTCACCCCTCTTGTCCTGCAGGCCGAGTCCTGGTGGACGCTCCCAACCTACCTGTAGCTTAGAGCCTGCACTCTCGCTGACTTTCTCAACCTCTCCATACTTCCTGGATTTTCCTGAACTGTCCTGATTTTAAATACTCTGTCCCAGTGTCCCCATCAAGTAGTCACCGGAAGCATGTGGAAAATTTTGAGTAGCTAATCAGATTGAGGGCCACTTAACCTCTTTCAGTTCTCCCTTTCTCTCAGCACATGTAGTCTGAGGGTATGTCTACATGGCAAAGTTATTTCAAAATAACAGCCATTATTTCGAAATAACTTTCCTAGCGTCTATACAGCCGCGGAGCGCTTATTTCGAATTTGGTAAACCTCATTCCATGAGGAATAACGCCAAATTCGAAATAGCTGTTTTGAAATAAGTGCTGTGTAGACACTAACATCAAAATAGGGGGCCTCCAGCCTTCCCAGGGTGCCCTGGTGGCTGCTCCACCCTCAACCAAGAACACTCCTCTCCCTCCCCCCTCCCAGGAGCCCTTAAAGGGGTTGATTCTGGCCACAGTGCCTGTGCCAGCTCCAAGCCTGCCAGCCCAGAGCCAGCAGTCACTGCCCCTGACCCAGTGGCCCCAAAACATGAGCCAGCAAGTCACTGGCAGCCAGCCCTCCACCGCTCCCCAGGAGCAGTCTGCCAGCTCCCAGGAGTCTACCAGGGCCCGGAGAAGGCGGGTGCCTTCCTGGTCCAGGGTGGAGATCATGGACCTTATTCAGGTTTGGGGGGGATGCCCTCAAGGTCCATGATTTCCGCACTAGATGGAGGAACGCGGCCATCTATGGCAGGATAGTTGCCAGCCTGGCCACCAAAGGCCACATGCGAACCCAGGAGCAAGTTTGCATGAAAATCAAGTTGGTCCGGCGGGACCCCCAACCCTGAGTCCTGAGCTTCCCCTCCCCCTTCTTCCCCTTGCTTCCCCCTTCCAGCTCCCTCCTCCCAGGTTTCCCCCTCCCTTCTCCCACCCTCTCTTCTCCCCTCTCCCACCTCGTTTCCCCAGTCTCACCAGAGTTTCATTCCCCCCCCTCCCATTTTGTTCAATAAAGAGAGTTTGTGTTCATGAAAATATGTGTATTGTATTTGACATCAGGAAGGGGGGCTAGGGAGGGGTAAGTGGAAGGACGTGAGGGAGGAATGAGGCACAAGACCCCAGTGGGGCAGACCAGGGAGGCTCTTAGTGCTCCTCAGGGTGGAAGCTCTCCCTCAGGGCCTCCTGGATACCGACAGCCCCCCGATGGACCTCCCGGATGGCAGCCTGCAGAAAGTGCAGCCAGGCTCACAGCAACACATCCAAGAGAAGCACCAGAGTGCCCAGGGGCAGCTCTGGCTCTATGTTGCAGAGTGCTGTGTTGTCCCGAGTGAGGGCAAGCAGAGCACGCAGAGACCATGTTTTGCTGTCCCTCATCGAGGTAGACAAGCAAGCAGGGAAACCTGAGAACTGGCTGTCCGGGGGGTCCCTTTAAGCACAGACCTCAGATAGCCTCAGGCAGCAACCTCACACAGTAAGTCCTGACCTAATGCCCTGCCGGAACTGATTCTGGCCAGCCTTAAATGTGATTCAGTGTCCACTGAGTGTGGATGTGCTATTTTGAAATATCGAAATGCATTTTGTGTGTAGACATGTTATTTCAAAAATTTTTTTTTTTTTAGAAATAACTATTTTGAAAAAAGATATTTTGAAATAACACTGTAGTGTAGACATACCCTATGTCCCTGGAGGATTTACAAGCAAGCTTTGGCCTAGGTGTTTCCCACATACCTTCTAAGAATCTAAGTCAAAGTACCCATTTGAAAACAGAGATGTGGGTAATGTTGGGGCTAAAGGTTGAAATAAATCTTAGCCTGGATATGTAAAAATTAAATGCCCCCTTCCTTTGATAACAGTGACATTTCAGCAGATAAATGTTCTGCTGTCCTGTATTTAAATTATCCTTCTGTTTACAGTAAAACAGGGTTACAAAAATAACTGTGGTCTCACAACGAATCAGTGGAATTTTCCTGCATTTCTCCTGTGATGACTTTGCTAACTCCTAGAGAGCTGCAACTCCATTTTCCAGCTGTGCTTGCAAAAGAGACTGTCCTTCCTATATTGTCTTTTTTCCTTCCTCTCAATCTTGTTGGTGTTTTATTTTGGTCACCTGACAAATAGTAGCTGCAAATATTTGCATGTCTGTTCACAGCTTACTGTTTTAAACTAAGAAAAATGTTTGGCTGCTGTGTGCACTATTATTTAAATACTTGTATCTATCTCTAAATATATTTAACTGACTAAATACTGTCTTTTTGGGCAGGATTCCAGATCATCTCATGAATCACAGCAGGGTTTTTGTTTTGTTTTTGTGTTTAAGCACAATTAAATTAATGGAAACAAAAGACGAAAATACTTATTGTTTTCCCCTTCCTATTTATAGATTAGAGCAATTACTGCTTTTACACTGAAAGCAGGGTGGTTGGTATTGTTTATAAATTACATTCTGCCAACTGCTGCATTTTTGTATCTTTAGATAAAGTATTTCTTCCGTGAAAAAGACAGAGATGTGCTGGAGCAGCTCATCCTTCCCATCCCCCTGCTTCTCCTTCATTTATCAACAGTGCGTCAGTGGAAATTTCCACTGTCTGCTTATGTGAGAGACCACAAAGATGTAAGCCTTCCTTGGGGAGAAAAGCTATTGCAGTTTTAGAAGCACAGTAAAAAGCAGCACACAACTTGCATTTAGAAATGGAATGAAATTCTGTAAAGGCCAACCCAAAATAGCATGGAAAAGGGGGGTGGGTGGTTCATGAATGAATGGTGTTGCTAATTTCCAAAGAACATGCAAACCTTGATGTAGTACGATATATTAGAACTTGCTTGCCTTTCCTTTTTTGGTTGTAACTATGAAAGGATTTCAGGGTCCAACATCATTACTTTGGTAGTCAATATTTTAACTGAAAATAGGATTTTCCTTCCTTAGCCATGCATGTCCTTTGGGAAATGTTAGATTTGTAATTTATTCCACTATTCTTAGGCTTTTACTCATTGATTTTGTGTGTGTGTGTGGAGATAAGAAAGTACTAAGGCATTTCAGGCTTTCCAAATTTATTGGGCCCAATCCTGCTTCCTGTTGAAGTCCCTGAGACTTTGCAATTAGCTCTCATTATAGCATTCATGAGCAGAGTTTCTTCATATAACAATTCCTATTGAAGTCATGGGGTATAAATTGTTACTGTTCTAGCTGACTTCAGTGAAACAATGACAGTTTACATCCACTGAAGATCTGCCCCAAGGGGATTAGTTACTCCAATATAGAATACAGGATTGGGTCCCTTAATTAATATCATGGGAGATTTTGCCTTCCAAGCCTAATACAGAGAAATCAGTACTTTAATACGGTTTTCCAAACTGCCACACTTCTGCTACAAAAGATTATTAGTATCCATTGTGACACATTCACTGGGCTGGGAATACTTGGTTAAGGAAATCCTTCTTTATTGTTTTCTCCTTGTGTGCAGCAACCCTGTACAAGACCTGTGCACCACTTATGCTCCACTTCTGCATCTAAATGGCATGTAGAGTACACTGCAGTGGGGAGCAAACTTTCCAGCCTGGGTAGACAAACTTGTGTTAGCTTTGCTTGAGCCAGCAGGCTAGCCAAGGCTGCTGACCGCGGTGGACAAGGACAGCTGCCTTGGGGTCCAGCAATTTAAAAGGGCCTGGGTAGGGATGTTAAATATAATTTAATCAACTAGTTGATGGATTTTCCATCGACTAGTCTATTAGTCAGTGAGCAGGGGAGCCTCAGCGGGGTTAGCTCCCGGTCCTGGCAGCTAACCCCACTGCAGCTCTGTCTCTGAAATGTATAAGGATCTGCCCCAATGGGACTAGTTACTCCAGTATAGAATACAGGATTGGGTCCTGGCTTGTGCCCAGTCCCTGCTGCTCCCCTGCCACCTGCGGAGATGGTGCTGGGGGGAACCGGCTTTTAAGCTGGCTCCCCCCAGTACTGGCTCTTGCTCCCTCTGCTTGCTACCTCTGCTTGAGGCAGCAAGGGTGGGGGAAGGGACTAGTCGCTTACAACCCTGGGCCTGAGGCCCCTGGCCACTTCCAGCACTACTGCAGCCCCGGATGGCACAGTATGCACAGTGGGGGCATCGCAGAAGAGCTGCCTGCCTCTTCCAGGAGGGCCGGGAGCTGGCCCTTCACTTTGCCCAGGGGCCAAGCATTACCGTCTTCAGCCCTGATGCAAGACACAGTCATTCAAGTCTAAGGCTGCCCAACCTCCAGGGTCCAAGTTCGCATGGCTACCCCAAGCCACTTGCCTGTGCTGCAACCTCCAAAATCTCTGTTTTTAGGGTACTAGCTGATGCAGAGCTAACTTTCCTCTGTCTACCTGGGCTGGAGGCTTGCTCCAAGCGGCAGTGTAGTCACACCTATAGGCTTTGTACTGTCCCTTCGTAGTGGGGGGAATTATGTTCTCTCTGTGAATGCCTGTTGATCCTAATGGACTTCATATTGCAGGTATGTAGATTAGAGGAGTCTGTTTTCCTTGTATGTCATTATATAGGAAATATAATGAACTTTTTGTGTTTGACACATTCTGTGCACTCTGTATTCTGACACATATTTAGGCCCAGTTTCTAGTCTTGGGTATCTCACTTGTTGCATATCTCAGCACTTTTGTATTGCCCTGTATGCATCCAAAATTAGATTGCATTAGAATCTGGCCTGTACTGTAGGGAAAAAAATACTACATGTCAGATATAATTTCCAGGTAAAACTAACTGGTACACGTGGCCTCTGCTTATTCTGAGTATGGATTGTTCTGGATTATATGTGAAGAAAATATAGTTTCCCTTTGTGGTTGACTCAGTTTTGCATTCTGCTGAAGTATAATTGGGGCAGAGAAAGCAGATATCTTTACTCCCATAGCTTCAATAAATGCTTCTGTACAGGAGTTTAAAAACAAAAAAGCGAAATGGGAATTCTTTACTGTCTACTGAATGTTGCAGTTGGAAACCACAGTGAGCAGCCAATCTTTTAATCTTTAATAGGACTTCAGAGAGACAGCTAAGTCTTCTTTTGTATTGTACTGTATGTAGTTAAAGCCTTACCAAAAACAAGCTGAGGGATTAAATGTCCCCATAACTACAGCTTTATTTACAGTGCCAAATTGTTATATATTTGTTAACTTTCCACCTGCGCGTGATCGTTGTCGTAAGAGCGCTCAAAATGTGCCAGAGCCATGGGGACTGCTGTCTGAACACATTTGGGGCATTGAAGGACATAGGAATTGCACAAGGATTTAATTTTCAAACACCCAAATACAACATCCAATTATTTTCTCTCCTCCAAAATGGGACAAGCATATGTTTGTGAAGCCACTTGCTCTATCACACAGGAGTTTTAAAAGTTTTCTTGAAAATTAAAAATGAACAAATGGAATAAGTTCCAACACACGATTTACTTAGCTTAATGAGTGGTTGCAGAAGTGACATAGGGAGGCTGAAATATAAATGGTGAGTGGGATTGTCCTTGCAATAGGCAAGCTCCTGTACATCTGTCACAGATAAATAGAAGGCTGACAAGCAATGCTTGCCTGATGCTAAAAATATCAGACATTTTGTATGTGTGTGAAATAAGACCTCATGGCCAGCAGCAAGACCTACCTTATAGTATGCTGAGCTGCTGAATGAATGTCAGCTGTGCACAGTTTCAACATAAATCCTCAGCTTTCGTATGTTAAGACATGTCACTAATGAATACGTGCTCATTTGGGCTAGCTCCAGCTCTTTTTCCCCCCCCCTTACTTCCTGTTGCTATTTTAAACTTCCACATAGTTATTAAGTGATGGTGGGATGGAAGAAATATTGCCCATACAATGTATAAACTTTAGATGTTTGACACTGACATTGGTTCATGACTCCATTCTCCACATGGCAAGAATCCCTGAGGAGAATTGAATTCAAGGAGGGAAAGCATACATTTTGTTTAACTGGCATAAACAAAGGGGCACCTTAGTCTTGGGAGTCCTGTGGCACCTTAAAGACTAACAAATTTACTTGGACATAAACTTTGGTGGTCTGGAGCCCACTGGCAAGAAATGGTGCCCCGTGAACAGGAAAGATGGTCATTTTTATCTTGTTTTCTAGTTGTGTACCTCTGTCTAAATTGACTTACCTGTATTTTAAAATCCATAATGCTACTGAGCTTTGTTTTAAAAAGTTTAGAAAAAACAAGGTATTAATTTCAGAGAATTGGTAGTTCGATTTTGGAATTTCAACAGAATAATGCTATGAAATAAAAGCTTTTGCAATTCACACATTTTGTTTAATAGTGTGTATGTTTTCCATTACAGGTATTTTTTGGTAGACTTTGATGGCCCACCTACAATCATTTCAACAATGATGGAATATTTAGGACGTGATGTTGATGTAATTAGACCTACTTTTTTAAAGCATCCAGTATCTAAGACAGAAGAGTGCAGTGGAATAATCCCAATCAACTATGAAGACAAACTATATACCAAGAAAAAATGAATATCCAAAAGATCATAGCTAAAACTTTTTATTTTAGCCCTGCTTTGGGATATAATTGTGGTAATCATTTTTGTCTCTGTACATATAATCACATGGCATCTGGAGTTAATGTAACCCTTAGCTTTCTTTTTTGTTGTAAATTAAATTTGTACGCTTATCTTAATAGTTGATGACCATTCTAAAAATTGATTTGCTTTCCTTGTAAAGCATTACATCTGATGAAGTTGTCTACCCATCAGGAGTCTAAAAATAGCATTTTTTTAGTCAGACTATTACAGACTTTGTACTCATGTACAGTGGATTAAAAAAAACTGACAATGTATACTGTATAGTGATATGACTTTTTAAAAAATCTGAATAAGTTAATAAAGGTGATTTGAAGTAAGCTGTATTGTTGAAGACTATAAAAGGTGTAGAGCAATATTACACACATCCTGCCTTGAGGCATTCTAACACTATTTTGAATGTCACCAAGGTTTGGTCTAGGAACAGATAAACACTCTCTGTATGGAAGAGGTTAGAGACTTCCAGATGGTACTGCTGAGAATGTCAGGGCTAGCGTGGGCAGAAAAATGCAAGATACTGTCCTCTGTTTTGCTATAAGCTGGAGCCACCCGATGCTTTTCAATGAGAAACATTTGACACAAAATAGAATAATTTTTTGGCTTTCCCTTATTCCTGTAACGATGAAGAAAACAGGGGGAGACATGGTAGGTATTACTACTAAAGCAGAGGTTCTCAAACTATAGATCAGGACCATTTGAGAATCTCTGCTATTTTAAGGGGTTGCTAAGGCTGGCATTAGACTTGCTGGGGCCCAGAGCTGAAGCTGAAGCCTGAACCCCAGCACCCGGAGATGAAGCCAAAGCCTGATGGCTTCAGTCCTGGGTCAAGGGGCTCAGGTTATAAGTCCCCCACCTGTGACTGAAGCCTTTGGATTTGGCTCTCCTACCTGTGGTGGTGGGACTTGGGCTTTGGCCCCACAGCCTTTCAGTCTCCCCTCCTGGGGTCATGAAATAATTTTCGTTGTCAAAAGGAGGGATTGCAGTGCAAAGAAGTTTGGGAACCCCTGCACTAGAGTATTACCTTCTTGATGTTTTCTGTGTCTTTGTTAGAGCCTTGAGGAAATCCCCAATTCCCACCCTCATCCCCCCCATTTACCCTAGCCTCTCATTGCATCAACCATCTTTCCCAGCAAGGAGAAAAAGCTGTGGTTTCCTTCAAAAGTCCATAAGTGCTGTTGCTTGATTAGCTAGAGAGGCTGCTCCCCTGACTGGGCATGCTGTGTCTAGAAGTCGTCTTCCTGTAACTCCTGCTAGACTGGAGATTAAGAAACCAATTTGGAAATTGAACTCTGATTTCCACAGACTTTTGAGGGATTTATTCGTGATATTGCTCTGCAAATACTCTATTAAAAGGAAATAATGAATTTGCTATCTTGCTCTTGTAGTCTGCAGTTTCACTTTTACAAAGATGATGCTATAGCCATAAGAAGTGTAATTAAAAATGAGGTGAAAGATAAGAACAAATTCTCCTTTTATTTAAAAAAAAAAAAAAAAAAAAAAAAAGTGACCAGCAAAAGGGGAGGGAAAGTTACCCTGCTATTCTCCCTTCATCTGCAGGTTCCTACAACAAAGACAAGAATGTCTAATTTCACATAAGACAGGATTGCTTTCATACCCACCACCTTTTCAAACTATTCAACCCTTTGCACATTGAAGAAACCAAAAGGGGAACACAGGACAGGGAAGGGAACTCCTTAGTTGTCATGCCCATTCCCTGTTATCACAGGCAACCCTGCCAGGTAATCCCATTTATAAACGTATCAAGCTTCATCTTAAAACTAAGCCGCTTGTTTGTCCACACTACATTACAATAGGGAATTAACACAGTTAACTTTTGTTGGCAGGTCACTGTCACATTTCTTGCTGTAGAATTTTTTTTTTTTTTTAACAATGCATCTGTCTGGATCTGGCTCAATAAAGCTTTGCCTGAGGCTGGGATTCTGTGTTCTGTTGTAACAAAAACGGCAACTGCAAGATTCCAACCTTGCAAAATGGAGGGGAGGATCAACAGAGCCTGTATGTGTATAAACATGCTTTGGCTGCCGTTATCCTAATGCTTTTTGAGAGTATAGAGTAAAAATGATTTCTTAGTTAGTTTTGGTTCCATTCCCCAGCTTGTAAGTACACATTCCAAAAAATATCCATGTATGTATTGGATGGGTGTTTAATATTAAGTGCATGCGTAAGTCACGGTCGTGTTGGGGTCTCAGGCTACGTCTAGACTATGGAGTTTTATCAGAAAAAGTTATGCAAATTGCACTCTGCAATTTGTGTACCTTTTTCTAATTGTTTTTTCGGAAGAGGCTTTTCTGAAATGTGTCCCATCTACACTGGGTCAAATTTCGGGAAAACCTCTTTCAGAAGAGCCCTTCTTCCTCGTGAAACGAGGAATATAGGGGCTTCTGAAAGAGTGTGTCTGCTCTTCTGCAAAAAATGTTGGAAGAGCAGACGCACTCCCTGGACACAGCAGAGTTTTTTCCGGGATACCCGGAAAAAGTCCGTAGTCTAGATGTAGCCTCAGAAAGATCAGACTCTCTCAGGCCTTTTTCCTTGTGACAGGCCTGATCCTGCTGTAATAAAATCACTAGCAGAACTCTCAATTGCAAGACAAGCAGGATAAGGGGCAGAAATCCGAAGCAACTGGATAATGGAACATCACAAGCATCTTTGAGGGACAGTATGTAGAAACCCTGCTATCCCCATCTGAAAGGGAAAGGTGCTCAGTGTGCCACTAAATAAGGCTTAAGGAGATATTTATGCTATTATTGTCTAATGTGCTCCTCTGAGCTGCCATTAGTCCCTGCAGCTAAAAAGAGGATTGATTTAAAAATCCTGTTACTTTTCTAAATAGAAATATTGAGCATAAACCTACAATACCAAACATAGCATACCTTTTCTGGACCCCTACATGCCTAAATAAGTGTTTATGCTTTATTTATCACAGGCTTTGTGTGTAAACAGTCAACTAATTAAACAGCTGGTTCACAGCACTAGGTACCCATTTCTTCATAATTGATGCTTTGCAATATGAACATTATGGTTTTTTGGGTTACAAATATAACTCACCCCAGCCTGTGATCTTGTCCTGTAGTTAGCTATTCTGGGAAGCTAGCATGCAACTGGAACCTTGGAGTGGATGTTCACTTACACCAAAAAACTCGTTTGTGCTCAGGTAAGTGGACCAATGAGTCTGCCTTATGAGAAACTTGGCCAGTAATTCTACTCTAAGGGAACATAAATGCCCACTTTCAATGGCAGGGAAATCTTAATCTTCTGCTAATAAGTTTGGGTACAGTAACAGTTGCCTTTAGTGATAGGTGGAAGTTTATTCAATGAGTTGTAAGAGACTCTTGATCTTCAGGAGTACAATTTCAAGGATGTAGAGTAAGTTGGATAGCTGACAGATTTTGTACTGCCAAACCACTTCCAAATCATTAAAATGTCAAAATTCATTGGCATGTTTTTTAAAAAATTAAACTTTATTAACTAGAGAAACAGATGTTGAAATTATTTATAGCCTTCCTCGGCATGTGCTCTCAAGGATGAAAGGGAAGTAGTTTTATACTCCTAGAAATAATAATTTACTTGTGTGATCCCTGTCATCTGAGACTCTTGCAGTGCCTCACTTAGGTGGATAACTATTTAAATGCTGATTGACAGCTCTTCATCATCTCAGCAGCAGTTCCCATTGGCTATCTGAAAGCTCGACAACAAATATTTGGTTTCATATGGTTTCAGTGAGCAGACCGTAGGTTCCCTAGTTCTGTCTAAAATTGCTCCCTTGCTTTGCTGACAGACTGTCTCACTCACACATCCACCCGCTCACGGAATTTTGCATCTCTGCAAGTTCCTTCAGTACCACTCAGGTTGCTGTACTATAATAGCACTTAAAGCCAAGTTTCCAAAGGGGCCCAGCCAGACTCTCTGCTCTTGCATCTGTAAGTTTGGGCATGCAGTGATTTAGGTCTGTAGTGCCACCATCTGTTCCTAGCATCTGACTCGCCAGTACAAATTCTATTTATTGGTGGTGTCAACTTACAGGTCTCTGGTTCTCAGTGCCAGCAGAACACTGTTACTTTGGAAATTAAGCATTTTAAAGGTATAAGTGTAGGGTATGCTGCTAGAACCTGTGTAGCCCAGAGTCTAGGGCTTTGTGTACAATGCCTAGTTTAAAGGAAGTAGCTAACAGTGTTGGGAGCACTGGTCCCAGCACTGGCAGCCTGTTTACGCTGGCACTTTATAGTGCTGTAACTTGCTGTGCTTGGGCGTATGTTTGTTTTTTCACACCCGAGGGAGAAAGTTACAGCACGGTACAGTGGCAGTATAGACAAGCCCTTAGGTATCACCTGTCTTTGGTGATGCTCAGTGTTGTAGCTATGTTGATCCCAGGCTAGGGAAGGGGTACTGTTAGGTCACTTCCACCCTGAAAAGTCCCATGAAATTCATGGTAACTGTTTACACTAAACAATCTGTTTCACCTTGTATGTAGCTGTGTTGCTCATTTCCCAGGCCCAAAGAAGGGCTCTGTGTAAGAGCATGTCTACACTCGAAAGGTAAGTGAAACTACTTTTTTGTGAAAGGTAAGTGAGGTCAACTTTTTTGTGGCGGTTCATGTCCACACTAGCCGGCCCTGAATCAGCGGTGCACATCCTCACGAGGAGCACTTCCACTGATAGAGTGGGGGAGGAGAGGCTGGATCAGCTCTGTAGGCAGATCCCCGCCAGGAGCCTGGCTACCCACTTCCATTGCCCCCAGGCTGTCAGCTTCCTGCAGCTGCCAGTCTCCTAGCAGGGGAGCTGTGAGACTCTGGGCAGCTGCCAGGCTAGGCCCAACTAGCTCCTTGCTCTGAGCCAGGCTTCAGCCTGTATTCCCTGCTTCCTGTGGGGAGCCCAGCTATAGCTGGGAATCAAGAGCCAGCAGGAGCAGCTGGGCTCCCAGCAATGTGGAGCCTAGAACCTCTGGGAGGCTGCCCAGTTGGCAGCTGGGAGTGATGTGTGTGCAGCCCAGCAGGGACAGTATAGGGGACCAAGAGACTCTAGCTGGACCCTGCCCCCCCCCCCCCACCCTGGTGATAGCCCAGCTTTTTCGTCAGTTTCATAGTTCCAGTCGATTGTCAAGGAAGACAGCTCACAGCTGATGTAAGTAACACACAGGCTGTGTCTAGACTGGCGCGATCTTGCGCCAGAGCTATGCAAATGAGGCTCAGCATGGAATATCGCCGAGCCTCATTTGCATAACTAATGAGCCGCCATTTTTGCAGAAAAGGCTCTTGCGCAAGATGGAGCTGTCTACACTGCCCCGTCTTGCGCAAGAAAAACCCTCTTGCGCAAAGCCGTTATGCTGATTATTTTCAGGCATAACGGCTTTGCGCAAGAGGGTTTTTCTTGCGCAAGACAGGGCAGTGTAGACAGCTCCGTCTTGCGCAAGAGCCTCTTCCGCAAAATGGCGGCTCATTAATTATGCAAATGAGGCTCGGCGATATTCCACGCTGAGGCTCATTTGCACAGCTCTGGCGCAAGATCGCGCCAGTCTAGACACAGCCACAGTGTTTACACAGGCACTGCATCATCCTAACTACACTGACATAACCCCTATGCCTCTCGTGGAGCTGGAGTTAGGTCAAAGTAGCAGAGCACTTACATCGGTGGGAGCAAGGCTGGAGTGCGTACAGTGACAGGATTAGGTTGACATATGCTGCCTTACATTGACTTAATTCTGTAGAATAGCCAAAGCCTAAGCTTGAAAGCTTCTCACCAACACCAGCTCATCCAATAAAAGACATGACCTCACCTACCTTGTCTCCAGCATTGGTGATGTCAGTTTCCTTGTCACAAGTTTCTAACCTGCCATTGAGAGGTTTTTTCCTGAGAATTCATCAGTCAATAATAATATTTTCCCCAGCTCCATCTCAGAATGGCCAAACATTTCCATTATTGTCATCCCTGAACAAAAATGACTGTCTTGTAAACTTTTGGCTTAAAAATCACAAGCTTTTTTAAAATAAAAATGTGGGATTCTTTTCATGTGTCTTCTGATTCTCAGGCTATGTCTATATTACAGAGGTTTTCTGGGATACCGGTATCCTGGAAAAACTCTGCCACGTCCAGGGAACGCGTCCGCTTTTTCGTAACAGTTTCTGAAAAAGCGGGCACGTTCTTTTGGAATCCCTGTATTCCTCATTTTATGAGGAATAAGGGCTCTTCCGAAAGAGAAGGTTTTTCCTACATTTGGTCCTGTGTAGATAGGCCAAATGTCGGAAAAGCCTCTCCCCTCCTCCTTCCCCCCCCCCCCCAAAAACAGAAAAAGTTATGCAAATTGTAGTTCACAATTTGTATATCTTTTTCCGGACAAAACACAGTGTAGACATAGCCGAGAAGTCACTTTGTGCATCCAGGAGAACTGGCACCAGCATTTGAAATGACAGTTCAGATTCTCGCCTAAACATCTGACTCCAGGAGCTGGAGCTCTTAGAACAGGGTCTCAAATTCCCAGCCCACGGATCATTCCCGGTCAGAGCGATTGTGCAATCCAGCCCTGGACCCCTGCAGGTTGGTGGGGGAGGGGTACCATTTGTAACTGGCCCACAAGCCCTGCCCCTTCCTGCCATCGCCCTCCCTCCCGCCATGGCACCCCAAGCATGTGGCTTGGGGGATCATGGGGCAGGCTTGTGCCCAGAGTGCTCCACTTTCCCGTGGCCCCTCCTGCCAAGGGGAGTGCGCGGGGAAAGAGGGGAAGGGAAACGAGTGCCACTGTGCTGTGTTAGGCCCTTGCCCTCCCAGTGATCTCTGAAACCATGTCCTAGGGGGATTGGGTGGCAAGGGGGGAGAGTGTGGACTGATGGCAGGAAGGGGAGGAGCTTGGGGACTGGTACTGGATAGCTCTGTCCCGGGCTAGATTGCAGAACTGCTCCAGCCAAGGATGGCCCTCGGGCTGGGATTTTGAGACCCCTGTTTTAGAAAAACACCAACTATAATAAATGAGGCTTGTGACAAAACCGTGGAGACTGGCCACACTGCACCTTTCATCTGAAGAGGGGGAAAGAATCCTTTTGCTGGTCTTTCCCAGAATCCTAAAGCTCGCTCTGTCTAATGCTTTAGAAGTTAAACTTGACTCTGGAGCCAAAACATTCATGTTTGCCCACTCTCTGTCTTAAAGTAGTATTGTGGAGAAGTGTTTCTTTTTAACCTCTGTAATTTCTTTGGTTTCTTTTTGTCACCATCAACCGCTCAGGGTCCCAAATGAAGCTTGTGTGAAGGACAATATGTACTCTGTAGCATTCTGTTGCATACTCAAGTCTTCTGATGAAATCCTGGCCTCACTGAAGTCAATGGCAAAACTCTCATTGACTTCAATAGTCAGATATGTGTCGAAGAGATGCAAGAGGCAATTTATATACAGATGCCTCAATGAGTCAAAGGAGTTTTTGTCTCGGGATTGTTACTGGCACGAGAATCTAGCAACCGTAGGCACTTCTAGTAACACAGATGTGGTAGCGCAGTGTTTCTCAGTGATGGGTCTGCGGACAGGCATCCATCCCTGAGATCTCCCTGAGATCGTTCAGGAAGGCAGCAAGCCGGTCCCTGCCAGCAAAAATGTTAAGAAACACAATGGCAGATGATGCATTCTGGAACACTTCTCATATTTCTCTCACCAAAGCTAACACAGCTCTAGAGAGGGAATTTTAAGTTGAGTTCTGTGGTGAACATATTCCCAGAGCTGGCATACTGGGGACATTTAGACTATAAACTGGAGATTAAAGGCGTTAATTCAATGTTGAGTTTCCTTTTCAGGTTACCTTTAAGGCAGCAGCTGAATTTCTGAGGGAAGAGGTAGGGCGCAGAGCGCTCAGCTGCAAACCTAAAGCATATATTGAGGTTGTTCCTAGCCCTCTTTTTGTGTTTGAGAGGCAGGATGAAAAAGTTGTGTATTAACTGTGGTGGCTAGTCAAGTCAAGTATGCAACTTACAATATAGATAGGTGACAGAGGACAATGTAAAGAACAAGTTGGTTATTATCTTTTTAATCCATGGGTCTCCATCCCATTCTCTCAATCTGTTGGCCAGGAGCGCTATGGAGGCAAAACCCTCTTCCGTTAAATGCTATGGTGAAAGGCACCTTACAAGTGCCAGCAGTAGGGGGCACTGGAGTAGAGATGGGTGTAGTGGAAAGGAGCGTAAACTCTCAGGCTATGTCTACACTTCAGGGAAAAGTTGGAAAAAGATATACACAAATTGCAAACCGAAAGAGCCAAAGAACCAAATTTTCTTCCAAAAGAGGCTTTTCCGATAATTGGCCCATCTACATGGGGCCAAATATTGGGAAAAAAGCCTCTTTCGGAACATCCCTTCTTCCTCATACAACAAGATTTACAGGGATGCTGAAAAAATGCATCTGCTTTTCCAAAAAATGTTTTGGAAAAGCAGATGTGTTCCTTGGATGTGGCAGAGCTTTCCCAGGATACCTCCGGTATCCCGGAAAAGCTCTGCGGTGTAGATGTATCCTCAGCTAGTCGAGGAGAGGTAATAGTAGGCTCACTGGAGAGAAGGATGATAAAGGGTAGCAACGGAGTAAAGGGGTGTGTGGAGAAATGGGAGAGATCCACACCTCATAATGGCCACAGAACTCTGGGAAAAACAAACATCCCCTCCCTTTTCCCATGGAGCAATCGGTGTGTTTACTGTGAGGAGCATTGGAAGCTGCTGGTGGGCATCGGACTGCACCCAACTTGTTCAGAGTTTAGACACAAGACTGATGCAGTATCAGCAAACTGGAGGTGACTCAGACCAATAAATTCCCTAACTCTTTACTAGTGCAGGGTCATTGCAAGTCTTGCCAGGTGCTGGAAAGCGTAAACAGTTTTTTTTAGTAATCCCTGTAATCCTTTGTAAACAAAACCTGCTCATATACTGATGAAAAATTCAATAAGGGACATGCCCAGCCAAAAGAGGAAAAAATCAATGAAACAAAAATCATCCTCTGTAATTTTGATCTTGATCAGAGTCCACTTAGATGCATTAGGAGGGTTTAGGTTTTGGGCCAAAGAAAGAACTATCGTTGGCAAGGAAAACTGCCAAATCTTAGCACTACAGTAGGCCCAAGGCATTGTTGATTTTTATGCTACAGGCTGTCTAAGAAGAACAGAATTTGACATAGTGGGTGTGTCTAGACTACACCTCTCTGTCGACAGAGAGATGTAGATTAGGCACGTCGAAATTGCTAATGAAGCCGGGATTTAAATATCCTGTGACTCATTAGCATAAACATGGTTGTCACTTTTTTTTTCAAAACGGAGTTTTTTTGAAAAAAAATGGCAGTCTAGACGCGAATCTTTTGAAAATAAAGCCTTTTTCAACAGATCCTGTAAACCTCATTTTTTGAGGAATACAGGATCTGTCAAAAAAGGCTTTATTTTAGACAGATATGTGTCTAGACTGCTGTTTTTTTCCGAAAAAACTCCGTTTCAGAAGAAAATGGTGGCCATGTTTATGTTAATGAGGCATGGGATATTTAAATCCCGGCTTCATTCGCAATTTCGACGTGCTTGATTTGCATCCCTCTGTTGACACAGGGATGCAGTCTAGATGTAGCCAGTGGGTCAAAATCAGGGGGCCTGGTCATAGAGACTTTCACTTTGAGATCACAGGTTTGGATCTAGCCAGATCAGTTGTGACCAAAAGCTGCTATGATCCTGTGGCATTCTGGTATCCTGTGGGCAGTGGGGTTAGGCTTTCAGTATGGTTTCTGGCCAGCAAGTGTCATTAGGGCCTAAGCCAAAAACAGTGATTTAATGGTCTTAGCTATAGAGCTACCTTTCTATTCCAGAGTTTGTTGTTCCAGGTTGGAATGAAGTTGATTTGGCAGGGCAGGAAGAAGAAAATCAGAGTTTGCTACCAGGAAAAATGCTAAAAAATGCTAAAAAAATGGTTTTTAACCAAAGTTTTACAAAAAGTAGTTATTTTTTTCCCCAAAGCACTGGATATAAAAAATGATTAAGGAAAAATAAATTCCAAAATGTCACCAAAATGCCTCAGGAATCAGTTGTTTCCCGATTCAGGCATTAGATTCTTCCTCAGGCTTAATCTATTGTAGGAAAACAATGAAAAATGTCATGCTTTTCTAGGATTCAGAAGGCCCATTAATTTGCTCCTTCTGTGTCATTTCAAGCAGATTAAGTACTGTTGACCAGGTGTCCTATGCAAAATATTTTCCTCTTTTGCTATGCAAGCAGTTTGACTGGAAATATGACCCCTTGGGCACTGTGTTTTAAACAGCATACAGGGCAACAAACCCATTGAACGCAATGGAAAACCTACTGATTTCAGTGAGTTCTGTGCATGCCTACCCATGACTTACAGTTTGCAGGGGAGGAACAATCCTGACCCCTAAAAGTACACCCACATTAAAAAGGCAGGGCTTGGCCCTCTGGCTCTCCTGTTTCTGGTGCTGTTGCAACATGCCAAAAAATTCAGTATTTCTTCAATAGCAAACATGGAGGAGATGAGATGTGGTAAAAAATGTCTGGTAGCCTTCTTGTAACATGCTCCTGGAAGGGGTGGTGCCTCAGGCAGAAGAGGTGGGACCAGGGCAGTGAGTGCACCACACCATCCCCTCCCCTTCCCCAACCCTCAGTGCCACCACCTGGAGCATGCTGAGTGGTGTTCTGGTGGTGATTTCATTCTTTAAAGATTGGATCCTCTGAGATTTCACAGGCTGATGGCCTCTCAGACTTGGAGGGACCATTAGAACATCTAATCCAATTACCTGTGTATCACAGGTAATACAATTTCATCCCCCTACTCCTATCCTGAGCCCCGTAACTTTTGTGAGACTGAAGCATACTTTCCAGAAAGGAGTCCAGTCTTGGTCTGAAGATACCTTGAGCTGGAGAATCGACCATGTGTACTGTTCTGGGGTCAGGGACCCCCAGGACTTCTAGGGTCCCTACTGAGAAGCTGGCAGCCCTCGTTCTGCCTGGGGCTTGGTTCCTGGGTCCAGAGCAGAGTCTGCAAGTTGTGAAAGTAGCAGCTTGAGCCAGTGAACCCAGTTGTCCCCTACAGGGTAGCGGTGCTTCAGAGCTACAGCCACGGTGGCTGACACCATGGGTTAGTGCTTCCAAAACAATCATTTTATGAAATTTCCAGTTTGTGGAACATTCCTGCAAACTGGAACTTCCAAGTTTTGGCCTGTTCTAGTTCTGATCTCATTATCTGGAGAGAAATGAGAACAGGGGAGCCAACCGCCACCCTGGGCAATGTGGGGGTGGGGGTGGCTCCATGCTCCTGGAAGGGGAGCGGCCTCAGTCAGAGAAAATAGATCCGGGGCAGTGAATGCACCATGCCAGCCCCATCACAGGCCTCAGTCTCACTCGGAACACAGTGCCCCACCCCCCAGGCCATAGAGCTGCCACGTGTGCTCTAGTGGCTATTTAAAGGACTGGGGTTCTGGGCACCACTGATGCTGCAGGCCTTTTATTATTGCTGGGCCCCAGGGCAGCAGTTGCCTCTTTTGCTTCACTGTCTGCAGGCTTGACTGTGAGCATTTGGATCACAGACTGCAGAGTTTAGGGACACGCATATTTCATTCCAAGACACTCTGGGGGACCAGTGTTCCCTCTAAGTCTAAGCCGTGTGGCAGCACGGCTTCACGGGTGATTAACCAGCCCCTCCCAGTCAGTCAGTTCCCTGCATGGAGCCCTGAGGCTCTGACTGGGGGGCTGATTAATCACCCGTGAAGCTGTGCTGCCTCACAGTTTAGGGGGAACATTGCTGAGGGTCTTGCTACACTGTATTGAAGTGCTGGGAAATTAGCAATCTGTTCTTCTCCAGTAATGCCATTGCCTGTGCCAGTGCGAAAGAAATGGTTTACTCTTCAATTCAGTAAAAAATATTCAGATGCAGACCTGGCATCCTTCACCTTCAAAGAATGTCTGGTCTTCAGTGGTGATGGGGGTTTATTTGCACAATTTAACATGAGCGAATCCCTTTTACGTGCTTTCAGGCTACCACACAGGTCATCCACTGCAGGTTGTCAAAATCCAATCTTGAGGCAACAGGAGACCTCCTTTTGTGATGACACAGATTTGTCTCTTTTCCTATCTTCATTATCAGAGTTTCTTAAGTTTATGTAAATTGGGTTCTAACATCTTGGTGGGGTTTTGTTTTGTTTTTTCTTTGAGAAAAGAAAATTATCAGATATTTTTGGTGGTTACTAAAGTTGTCTATGTTGTTTTTAGTTCCTTCCTTGAATACAAATGAATTGCTATCATGATGGCTAAGCAGCACTGCACTGATGTTGTTATAAACGGCTGCAGCGATGGGACTGGACTCTGAATGCTGCTGTTAGTTCACATGATGCTGGCTTTTTCCTCTTTGTTCCCAGCTTCTAACCTGCATTAGAAGCTGTCTAAGAAGAATGGGACATACTTTCCTTATATTATTTCCCCCATCAATTGCTGCTATAGTTCCCTCCTGGGTGTCAGGCGATTGTGACTGGGAAGTGATTTGTGTAATGGCAGTCTATGAGAAACCCACAGAGTTGAGGGATTGCCTTGCTTCCCATGCCATTCAGCCAAAGCCAACGACTCTGAAACTTGCTGTGTGCCCTTGGCGGGAAACAGCTCAAATGCTTTGGTGACTATTTGGGCACAATGCAAAAGGACTATTTGGGCACAGTGCTGTTGCTAGGATTGAGGTTAAGCTTCCTATAACAATGAAGGGATGGAAGGCTTTTCTGGAGGACACCTGGCTGGGTTCCTGTTAATGTGACCTTTTAGTGCTGTTACTGCTTGGATTTCACTGTATTTATGGCATTGTTACTGATGTGGCAGGATCATTGGTTAGGTGTCTTTTTATTATTTTTAATCCAAATAAATAAAATCTCTCTATCAAGCTGTGGTTCAAGTATTGAAAATATTTGCACACCCCTGAACAATAATAGTTACAGGTTGAACCTCAACATCTGATATTAGTTAGCAGGATGTCCACTTCTCATGGATGTGGCCAAGTTTCCTGTGGTTCCATAAAGTTTGTTTACAGCCACCATTCCTCACTCTCAGTGGTCTGTGCTGTGCTATTATTTAGCTCTAATTTACCCCTCAATGTCCTCTAACAGCCCAGTTAGCAGTGGAAGAGTTGGTGAAGCTGCTAGACAATACTGATCTCCCGTGGTTCAGCAAATGTTCTGGTTTGGCACCCCAGGGTGCCAGACGAGAGGTTCAACCAATCCGTGTGTGTGTTAGGGTACATCTACACTGTGCATCGCTTGTGGTGGTGGCATGTAGGGGATGTGTAGCTATACACTGAAGGAAAAAACAGGCTGTGTCTACACTCACTATATTGTGTAGCCACAGGTGCTAGTGAAAGGCTGTCTCAGGGGGTGGCAGCAAGGTAAATGGGACACTGAGCTGCTAAAAATAGCAGTAGATGGGAGAGATACTTCTTGGGCCTCATAGAGTACACCCTCCAGAGGTCAGCCATGTCTTTACTTGCCTAAACAGTGTCTCACCATTTGCACTTTTTATACCTCTGCTAGGGGGGCATGCAATGTATGTATTCTACACACTGCTGAAAAGGGTATGCAGTTTAGATGGTCTTTTAATGAGTTTGTAGAATAGTCCATCACCTTATCTTTAACAGGGAACATTCCTCTGTGAACTCTGTGTTCTTCTAGATGCTTTTTTCCTCTCTGCTCATCTGTACCTCATAGCTGCAAATTCCAGCTTTATCTTTGTTATGCTTTTGGATTGGTTTGCATTTGATGATTTTGCATTATCAATTAAGAGTTGATATATGGCATTTAAGACCCTTTTCTTTCACTTCAGAAGCTATAGAAGTTACAATTCTCTACCAATAAAATAAAATAAAATAAAAAATACAGTGAAATCCTATTGATCATATTTAGTTTAGCTTTGTATTTTAAATTAAATGTAGCAAGTTAGACAGAAAAGAATCCTGGAGACTTTATTTTTCCCTGCCACTCACTGAACAAGAACTAGAGTTAATAAATATTATTTGCTTTGTGGTACTTCTTAGGCACCACAGTCCCATTGTGCTAGCCCAGTGGTTCCCAACCTCTGGTATGCGACGATACTGCAGGGGTCCGTGGAAAGTTCAAAAATAAGGACCCGATCCTTACCTTTTTTCTTTTCCTTACTTTTCTTTTTTTTTTCTCCCCCAGGGAGGGGGGTCCGTGAAATTTTAATAGACTTAAAAGGGGTCCATATGCTCAAAAAGGTTGGGAACCACTCTAGGCACTGTACAAACACAGAACAAAAAGGTGATCCCTGTTCCTCTTGACTTGTGGCTATAAATTTTTTAGTAAATTACAATAAGTAACTATTAATCATCACCATAGGCATATGACATTCAAACTAGCATTTGCTTATTCATTGGAAAGGCAGAGAGAGCATCTTAGTAGGATCAAAGTATAGCCACTTCCATCAAACCACTGAGGCTATGTCTAGACTGCAGGCTTCTTTCGGAAGAAGCTTTTCTGGAAGAGATCTTCCAGAAAAGCTTCTTCTGAAAAAGAGCATCCACACTGCAAAAGCACATCGAAAAAGCTATCTGCTTTTTCGAAAGATAGTGTTCACACTGAATGGACTTGCATTTCAGCTGTGATTACTATGGATGGATTGGCCACCAGGGTACCTGTGCTTTTTCCTCTTTCCTCTTCTTTCAAAAGAACTCCCTCTTCCCCGTCCACACACGCCGTTTTCCAAAAGAGCTCTTTTGGAAAAAGGGTTCTTCCTTGTAGAATGAGGATTACTAATGTCAGAAAAATCCCTCTGTTCTTTCGATTTTCTTTCGGAAGAACGTGATTGCGGTGTGGATATAAATGAAGTTTTTTCGGAAAAACAGCCATTTTTCTGAAAAAAAATCTGTAGTGTAGACATACCCTGACTTACAGAAATTACAGCACTGTAGGGCTATGTCTACACTGTAACACTATTTTGGGAGACTGGAGTATCCCAAAATAGCTATCACACCTCTTCACAGCAAGCCTGTTATTTCGAAATATAACGGGCTTGCTATTCTGATGTCCCTGTAAATCTCATGCCACAAGGAGTAAGGGATGTTTCAGAATAGTGGGTTATTTCAAAATTAGGTGCTGTGTGGGCAGCGCCAAATTATGAAATAAGTTATTTCGAGCTATGGTGCAGTGTAGACAGACCCAACGCGTGTCACCACTTTCTTTTCTTATAAGAAGAAAAGTATACGTACAGAGTCAAACCAGCTTGCTCTACTCACAGAATTAATCACATTAATTTCAAGAGGATTCTTGTATCAGGAAGGTGAAAACAGATTCAGCTTTGTATGATTACAGTGTTATGAATTGGGGATCTACTCCTCTCTTTCTGTGGTTGCAAAACTCCCATTCAGAGTATAGGTTTAACCTCCCTGGTCCAGGACTCTCTGGTCCAGCAACATCCATAGTCCGGCAGGACTGGATGTTGTTAGAACAGTGAATCCCTGGACTAGAAAGTCCCAGGAGGCCGGTGGCTGGGAGCAGAGCTGGGATCATGGAAGCCCAGGGCTGGCTGCAGAGCCTGGTGGCCCCAGGGTAGCACAGCATGGCAGTGGCAGAGTCTGGGAGGAGAGGAGCCTGGCACCCACTGACTGGCTGCTGAGCTTGGTGGCTGGGAGCAGTGAAGCCCAGTGGTCTGTGCCTGGCCACGGAGCCCAGCAGCTGGGAGCAGGGAGCCCCACATCCCAGGTCTGGTTGCAGAGTTGAGTCTGGAGGCCTGAGGCTGGCCATGGAACTGGGCCCAGAGACTGGAGGGCAGGGAACCTGGTGGTCAGGAGGTGAGACTGGATCTTCTGACAGACCCTGGGAAAGCTAGAAGTCCATCAGAAGAGGGGCCGGAATTGACTTCCTCAGTCTGGGAAACTCCCTCGTTCAGGACCATTCAGGTCCTGAGAGAGCTGGACCAGGGGGGTCCAATTGCAATATGAATGACCAAAATAAGATTAAGGTAGAATGGACAACCTATGCTAATCACTGACTTTCATAGTCCTGAATGGAAAAAAAGATCAGGGTGTTAAAACTTGAAAGATCTCTCTTGTTATTCTGAGAAAGGATATGAAGGACCAGCATGAAAATAATCAAGGTTAGTTTGTTCGTACTCCAGATCATGTAAAACACATTTGATGGTCAAGACTCATATATTATAAGCCCAGAATGGACCTCTACAATACACTAACCTGACCTTCTGGATAACACAGGCTAGAGAAGGTCCATAAATTAATTCCTAGGTTCAACAAGACCATGTCTTTTGGAAAAACACATCTATTCTTTATTTTTAAAAATGTCTAGTAACGGAAAATTCACCACCACCCTTGGTAAGGTTTTCAGAAAGTTAGTTACCTTCACTGTTAAAAATGTGTGCTGTTTCCCACCTTAATTTGTTTAGCTTCAGCTTCCAGCCATGGGATCTTGTTATACATTTGATAATAGAAGGCTCTTCAGTCTAGTAGACAAATTTCTGTTCCCCACATGGGTACTTATAACGTGCGATCAAGACACTCCTTAACCTTCTCTTTGTTAAGCTAAATCGACTGACCCTTTAGAGTTTATCACTGTAAGTTTGGTTTTCTAATCCTTTTATCATTCTTGTGGGTCTTCTCTGAACCCTTTTCAATTTATCAACATTCCTCTTGAACTGTGGGCACTAGAGCTGGACACAGGATTCCAGCAGTGCTCATACCACTACCAAATACAGTGGTAAAATAACCTCTCTACTTCTACTCAGCATTTGCCAACTTACGCATGCCAGGACCGCATTAACTTTGTTGGTCACAGTGTAGCCCTGGGGACTCATTTTCAGCTGATTATCCACCATGACTCTGAAGTCTTTTTTAGTGTAGCTGTGGCTACACTGCCGCTTTTTTTGCGGAAGAGGATATGCAAATCACGCTTGCATTTGCATGTCTTCCTCCGATTCTTTTTGCGGAAGAGGTTTTGCCGATAAAAAGCCCCATGTAGACGGGGCCATTTGTTGGAAAAAACCCTCTTTCGCAAGATCCTGTACACTTCAATTTTTGAGGAATAAGGGATCTTGTGAAACGGGTTTTCCCCAACAAATGGCCCCGTCTACATGGCAAAACCTCTTCCACAAAAAGAATCGGAAGAAAATATGCAAATGTGAGTGGCAGTGTAGCCGTAGCCAGAGTGTCCCAGGACCTGCTATTAGATGTATGACTTTACATTTGGCCATATTAAAACACATGATGTTCGCTTGTGTCCAGTTTACCAAATGATCCAGATTGCTCTGTATCAGTTGCCTGTCCTCTTCATTATTTACCACTTCCCTAATCGTGTGTCATCTGCAAACTTTAACATGATAATTTCATTTTTTTTTTTAGGTCTCACAGGGGTAGCTGTATTAGTCTGTAACTGAAAAAACTTACACAAAGTGGGTTATGCCCACAAAATGTACCATCTACATTTTTTGTTAGTCTCTAAGGTGCTGCAGGACTATTCGTTGTCTTTTTTCTAGGTCGTTGATTAAAAGGGGCAAGTACGGTAGGGCTGAGATCTGATCCTTGCAAGACTCCACCAGAAACACACCCCCTTAATAATGAGTTTCCACTTACAATTACATTTTGAGATCTCTCAGTTAGTTTTTAAATCCATTTAATGTGTTTCAGGTTGATTTTTCTGCTATTTTAGTTTCTTAATCCAAATATTGTACAGGTCCAGATCAAATGTTTTACAGAAGTCCATGTATAATATATCACCTTTATATTATATTCACTTGATCAGCCAAACTTCTAATCTCATTTTAAAAAGTGAGATTGATAATATCTATTTTCCATAAACCCATCTTGATTCAGATTCATTTAATTCTTTATGACTTGAGTCCCATATTAGCTGCTTTATTATTTTGCTAGGGATTGATGTGAGGCTGACAGACCCATAATTACCTGTGCTTTTTTTAATGGGTACAACATTACATTTTTTCTGGTCTTCCGGAACTTTCTCAATGTTTGAAGACTTATTGAAAAATCAACATTTATGGCTTAGTGAGCTTCCCTGTCAGCTCCTTTAAAACTCTTGGATGCAAGTTATCTGGACCTGGTCCTGATGATTTAAAAATGTCTTAGTTAAATAGCTGCTATATAACTTTCTTCTTTATTACTGTGGATATGGAGAGTATTTCATTATCATAATCATATGATATGAATAAATAATATGGCATTTTTCCAAATATGGAAAAGAAATATTTATTGACTATATCTTCCTTTCTTGCATTATTATTGACAATCCTTTTCCAATGGACCATTGGTCATTGTTAAGATTCCTTTTGTTCCTAACACGCTTTAGAAACTCTCCTCCTTTTTCTTGTCCTTAACTCTGCTTGCCATAGATTTCCCCTTATGATCTTTTGCTTCCCTTTTCATTTTTCAACAATTTTAATTTCTTTATACCTTCATTATTATCAACTTCCCTTTTTCTCTATTTGTGATGTATGTATTTTTATAGCTCATTTATTTTTACTTTAAACCAGATTTTTTTTAGGTAGTTTTTTCTATCTTAGTTATGCGAATGTGACTTTTGGTCATCCAGTAAAAGAGGATTTGGCCTATCAGTGATATGAAGGAAAAGGTACAAAGTCTGGTATAAGTTTTCCAAAATTCTAAGATAACTTTCTTCATTAAAAATGTATTATTTTAAAAATCTGGGCCTGAGGGCTTTGTTAAACAGGAGTGAACTTAAGCATGTGCTTAAATGTTTTGCCTGTTTGGGACCTAACTAAATACATGTAAACATTATTTGAGCATATTGGTTTGGTAATGGAAGAAAGAAGAGCAGACTCAGAATGAGAGCAATAGCTAAAGTGCAGGGCAGGACAAAAAAATTCAATTTGTATATCCTTGTGGCTATAAACACTGAGCCTTGAGAAGGGAAAAATGGGAATAACCTGGCGCCAAGGTCCATCTACTTTATTTTACACTTTCCATCTCCCTTCCTTATGTAGTGTTTTGTGAATGTCTGACAGGCAGAGACAAATGTGGTGTAATTGACGTAAGAGTGCTGATTTACACAGCTCTCTCTCCCTATCTTTTTGCTTGCTTAGCTACACTGGCTGTGAGCTGATGATCAGACAAGCGTATAAAGCCCTTAAGACTGTCAAAGGCATTACAGATATAACTTAGCTTCATTTCTCTGTGTTTAAGCCAGTATATTCCAATTTCCTGCATTTTTCTTTATTTTTACATTGATGTACCTTCTTATTCTATCAGTCTTATTGCAACAACATTTTGTTTCCAATGGTTAACTGCAGGAACTGACATCTGGATGCAAGCAGTAAGGTCTGCTCTACCACAGCTGATCTAAAACTGACCAAATTTAGATTTTAACGGTATGCCATCAATTCACTCTTCTGAAGCCTTTCCGGTATTGTTTTCTACCAGTGATGTAAGAAAACTCTTACGTACTTGAAAAGATATGTGCTATAAAATCTCTCTCCGATTTACTAGAATAAATCCAGTTAAATATGCTGCTATATTTGTGTCATAGTCACAATAAGAGCATAGGCATTGTCACTCTGGATCTAGGATGACTAAATGTCCCAATGTTATAGGGACAGTCCTAATATTTGGGTTTTTTTCTTATATAGGTGCCCCTTATTCCCCACCCATACCCTGATTTTTCACACTTGCTAACTGGTCACCATACCGGATTGGACCCTAGATCTCTCTCTCTCTAGTGTCTTGTCTCTGACACTGGCCAGCACCAGATGCTTCAGAGGAAGGATTGAGAACCCCACAGCAAGCAGATGTGGGCTATTCTGGCCTGCCTCATCCTGCCCCACATTAGCTCTTATCCTAGTCTCTGATAGTTAGGCACTGACTTAATCCCATAAACAGTGTATTGAATATTCCTTCCACAATTTGTTTTTGTTAGCACTTCAGCCACTACATGCTGAGGTCCTTCAGAACTCCTGGATGTACATCTTCTGGGCCGGGCGACTTACTTTGTTTTTTAAATTATAAATGTATTCTGGCACCTTTGCTTCTGGCACCCCAGTCCTTGTGAGTAGCGCTAATAAAGAGCAGGTCCTATGTAGGACTCTGTCAAGTATCTTCACCATTGAAGACTCATTCAAAGAATTTTTTAAAATCTTTTTGGCAATGTCCTTATTTTCCTTGATTGCTGTCTTTAACTCATGGTGATCCAGTGGCTACACTGATTTATTGTTTTTTTCCCACGGGCTTCCTGCTTTGGTTAGGTATAAAGACTCTCTTGTTCATTTGTAAGCCTTTTTAGCCACATGAAATCTATTATTGGCTCTCCTAATTTCCCTGCCATTTATTGCCTGCTGTAATTTATGCTTCTGTTTACTGGCTAACCTCAGGTCAGATTTCCCAGTTTTGAAGGATTTCCATTTAGCTCAGAAACCCTCTTGAGACTTGTTATTTAGTTACACTGCTTTACTTGCTGCCTCTCAGGGTCTCTATGTACAGGCCAATGTACTATTGGTCCAGATGGTTTAATATTTCTTTTCTGTCTCTAATTGTGTGTGTTTGGTGAGTCTGAAACTGACATTTCCCCCATTTCTTCCCAAATATGATATAGCTATTACACATTTATGAAGGTATTCATCACAGCTGATTAGCCAGGACTTACAACATGCTTGTTTCACAAATTTCACTCATATTGTATGCTTCCCTGCAGTGTCCTTAGGTCACATTCTCCTATCCTGGGAAGTCAGACAGAGCAAACAATTACTATCCATTGCTCTGCAGTTGAAATGAGTTGTGCATTGTGACATGGGCTTTCTGAACTGTTCAAGGAGATGAAATGGGGCTGGTGTATTTATAACTTATTATAGAGAGAAGCTAAACTGAAGCTGTGTTTTATCTACCATCCCACAATCTTCTGAAGGACGCCTTTAACGATGGCAGTTAATGGGAACTTCTGTAGCCAGAGAAAGTTCTATCAAAGTCACACAAAAATGTTGGTATGTCTCTGACCAAGTATCATTTATTTGCCTGATAAGGACAAACGAGACATTTGTAATGAGACCTTACTGGAAACAGGCTATTGTGTCTGTTCGCAATAAAATACACACACTGCTTATTAGACTTTTCAGGCCTGATCTTTAAAATGTGCATATTTGCCTAGTCCAAATAGATAACCGGGTGCACCAATGCGCCCTTTTGATATGCAACAGCTCACTTTGTGGCCACAAAATAATAATTGGATGGGCACAACTATAAAAACTGGGTTCTGTGTAGGAGAGCATTTCCCCCTTCAGAGACAAGCTGGGGCTCAAAGAGTCCCTTCTTCCCTTGGGCCTGGCCTATCTAAACAAACAGGAAGTGGAGCTCAAGGAGGAGCAGGTGTGGCACAAAGGCATGGAAGAAGCTAGGAAGAACTTGTAAAGCTGGAGCGGCCTAAGAAAGGCCAGTGGAGCGCCTTCTGGGAGAAGCTAGGGAAACCTATATAGTCAGAGAGGCATAGCAGAAAAGACAAGAAACTGTCCAATTGACAGGAGATGATGATCTCCCTTTCCACTCCAGAAGATGAGTCTGATCAAGTTCAGACACTTTGAGGACTTGACGTTTGGGTTCTGAGGGGAGGACATGAAGAACTGTTTGTTGTTATAGCTCCTTCCAGGAAGCCTTATTAAAGGGAACATAATTATTTTGATTGGTTTGTTTTGACTTCCCTGACCCAGCTCCTCTATTGGGAACATTTTCATAAAATCATAGAAATGTAGCGCTGGAAGGGCCCTCATGCACTGAAACAGGGCCAAATAAATCTAGGCCATCTGTGGCAGGTGTTTGTATAACCTCTTCTTTAAACTCTCCAGTGATGGGGATTTCACAGCCTCCCTTTGAAAGCCTGCTCTAGAAGTCATCTATCCCTGTAATTAAAAAGTTTTTCCCTAATATCTAACCTAAATCTTCCTTGCTGCAGATTAACCAGATATTTATTGTCCTATCTTCAGTGGACATGGAAAACAATCGATCACTATCCTCTTTATAACAACTCTGACCATATTTGAAGACTATTATAATATCTCCTTTCTGTCTTTTTTTCTCAGAATTAAACATACCAGTTGTTTAACCTTTGCTTGTAGGTCAGCCTTTCTACACCTTTTATAATTTTTGTTGCTGTCCTCTGCACTCTCTTGTCTTACATAAAACACTCCTGTTAATACACCACACAATTATATTACCTTTTTTGCAATTTCATTATGTTGTTGGTTAGCATTCAATTTGTGACCCACTAACCAACAATGTGATGAAATTGCAAAAAAGGGTTATATGATACTGAAGTGTATTAACTGGAGTGTCTTATGTAAGGGGCAAGGGAGGTAATTGTCCCACACAGCATAGGCGAGGTCTCAGATGGAAAAAAAATCTGGGCACATCACTGAATTTTTCATCCTGATGATTTCTGACCAATTCTCTAATTTTTCAAGGTCATTTAGAATTCCAATGCTGGCCTTCCAAGTGCTAGTGTAACCTTTCCTTGCTTGGTGATGTCCACATATTTTCTGAGCATGATCTGCACTCCATTACCCAAGTTATTCATAAAAGAAATGACTCGTACTATACCCAGAACAGATCCCTCTCTAGGACCTCATTAGATATGTCCTTTCAGTTTGACAATGAGCCATTGATAACTCACTGAGTATGGTTTTACAACCATTTGGGCACCCATCTTCTAATAATTTTATCTAGACCACATTTCCCAAGTTTGTTTATGAAGCTGTCATGTGGGGGTGGGACAAAAGTCTTACTAAAATGAAGATATATCAGCACTACAGCTTCTTAGTACCTATTAGGCCAGTAACCCTGTCAAAGAAGGAAATTAGGTTGGTTTGGCTTGATTAGTTCTTGATAAATCTAGGTTGTCTGTTACTTATCCTCAAGGTGCTCACAAACTGATTGTTAAATAATTTGTTCTAGCCTCTTTCCAGGTAGTAAAGTTAGTCTGACTGGTCTGTAATTTCCCAGGTCCTCCTTTCCCCCCTTTTAACAGATAGGCATTATGTTTTTTCTTCTCCAGTCCTCTTGCTCCTCCCCATCCTCCATGAGTTCTCAAAGATCATTGCAAATGGGTCTGAGATTGTGTCATCTAATTCCTTAAGTACCCTAGGATGAATTTCATCAGGCCCTGATGACTTCAATATACCCAGCTTATCTATTTTTGTTTGTTTGTTCATACAATAATTAGACCCGAAATATTATGTGGCTACATTTTGTATTCTAGCTATTTATGTTAGTTGAATACTGTGGGATATTTAATATATTATTTCCCCTGCCACATTGGGTCTCCCACTTCTATACAGATTGCGGTTTTCTTGAGTCAAGACCTCTGATGGACACTGGGTGTGATTCTCCATTGCATTACACCAATTCAATGCTGGTGAAATCCCATTGATATCAGTGGCACTATACTGCCATACAACTGATGTGACACAATGGAGAATCAGATCTGTTCTTTTTTCACTGAGTGACATGGACATTTATGGTACCTTATAATGGTGCTTATTTGAGGTAGTTTCAGTGGTGCTGACTACTGAGGGAATAGTTGCACACAGACAACAGAAACATCTGTTATGCTCTGGGCATCAACCACTATATAGGCTAGGTCTACACTGCAAAGATAAATTGGAAAAAGAAACTCAATTTGTAGTATGCAAATTGAGTATCTTTTTCCGCTTTACTGTCAAAAGAGGCTTTTCCAAAATTTGGCGTGTCTACACGGTGCCAAATTTTGGAAAAAAGTCCTCTTTCAGCACATCCCTTCTTCATCGTAATATGAAGTTTAAAGGAATGGCGAAAGAGTACATCCGCTTTTTCGAAATTTTTTCCAAAATAGCGGACGCGTTCCTTGGATGCAGCATTGCTTTTCTGAGATAATGGAGGTATCCCAGAAAAGTGCTGCAGTCTAGATGTAGCCTATGTTGCTGTCAACCTGTGCCACGTTAGCTGTGCTGTTACTAGGCCAGGTCGAATTTTTTGGCTAGCACAGTCAGTGCATGTAATCTTATTTTAAGATTTGCTGTTCAACATTGCAATTCCTTTCCTGGGCCATGGCGGAAGAAGTCTGCTTTCCAGGGAAGAACAGAAATTCTATCTGAGCCGCCTGCTTCATTGCAAACACAAAAAAAATGATGCAAAGGGAAAGTGCTGTAGAGACGGTGGGATTGGGAGTAGATTAACAGTTCTAGCCTCAAATGCAAAACTACATTTTAATCAAAAAGAGTAAAATGTGGCTGCAGACATTCTACTGTGAGGAAGGTAGGTAGCCACATGCTATTAAGCAAAATAATAATAATAATAATAATTAATAATAATAAATTAATTAATTAATAAAATATCCATAAAAGGGTTATTGGAATTTCTATTTGTAATATGATTGATCTCTCTGAAAAGGAAGTGCACTAAGTAATGCATCTCAGAACCATATTAGGCACTCACTCCTGAAACCATCAGTGCTATTGAACCAGTCTCTGGGAAATAAATTGGTACTAGCATCTATGCTCTGTCAAATTGGCCAGTGTGTGTGTCTATGTGTAAAGCCCTGCATGGATATAAAATTTGTGTCCATATCCACATTCATAAAAATGAGCTGCGGCTGTCCACATCCATATCCCCGGATGCAGATACCCATGGATCCCCGAACATTTGCAGGCTTCTAGATACAAAATTTGTGTCTGCATCCACATCTGTATCTGGAAAAATGAGTCACAGATATCGACACCTACATCCGCAGATGCGGATATCCATGGATATGAAGCGAATAGCTGTGGATTTGCAGAGCTCTATCTATGTGCGTGATTGCCCTCTCCTGGATGGAATCAGAACAGTTCAGCTGGGTGTCAAAACCCTGTGGTGATAAAAGATTCTCCTTTAGCACAAGTGGGAGGGGCTTATGTTTTGGGGGAGGAATTGCTGAATCTATCTTTACTGTTAACAGTGAAGGTCTGAGTGTATGAGACAAGTTTTAGATGATCACAGATTTGTTACAATATCCATTTATAATGCTGAGGTAAATGTACACAAATGACCCACTCTCTTTAGTAGTCTTCACTTTTCCTTTTTCTTTTTATTCTGATTGATGAAGTAATTAGAACTTAGGAGAGCAGTGAGTGTTTTTTGGTTTTAATCCAGTACAAAAATAGAGAGAGGCCAAATGGGGAATGGTAGGAATGGTAGGTAGAGATCAGTGTTCCCTGTAAGCTGAGTGCTTGGGCGGCCGCCCAGGAGAGGTTCATGTGCTGCCCAACTGATTGGCAGAGTGCCCGCAGCTGGCAGCATGTGTTTCTACTGGTGATGCACATCCACACGTACCTCAGTGCGTATAACAAAATGTATTCCACACATGGATGGAAAAAATTAGAGGGAACATGGGTTGAGGTTACAATCCCTGGTTCCAAACCTGCCTCTTTTGGTTTTGGTTTGGATCAAATCCAAATTGGTTTTGTTTCAAAGCTATCGTCACAAGAATCTGGCCCAAGATAACATCAGATTTATGAGATAGGTGATCTCATGAGCTTTCTATCATTTTAATTCATATTTTCCCAGACAGTTTATGAGATTTGGATACCACTGAATCCACTTCAGACAATACAAACATTCTTGTCTTAAAACTCAGATTCCAAACTTTCCTCTGGGCCTAACACTTGGGCAAGATATGACAATGGAATTTTAGAAGTAGGGCTATTTGAAGGCACTAACATAGAAGTTAACATAATAGATCAGACCCGTCAGTAGTCCATTTAGTCTGGTATGTCACCCTTCTATAAAAGACCTGAGAAGAGTCTGAAGAAATAATGTTGCAGATGGGGGAATGGGGAAATAGAATTCCTTCCTAGCTGCCCTTATTTGAGCTAGTATAGCTGCCAATGCTATTAGTGTTCATAAAGTGATCCTGTGCTTTTAAAAAAGACAGTCATATTATTTGTCATGATGACCTTCTGTGGCAGCAAATTCTTTAGCCTGACTATGTGCTGCTTTGAGAACTATTTCCTCTTACTGGTTCCAAATTTACTGTCCTTTAATTTCATCAAGTGTATGCTTGTTCTAGTCCAGTATTAGGGAGCTGGGTAACCAGGATATTCATATTAATTCTTCTTGTCAGCGGCAAAATACAAATCTGTCTAGGAGCAAATTATTTTCTCTTCAATTGCATTGAATATTTTTAATGTTTTGCAGTCCTCCCCTTAAATCTCATCAGCCAGGATTATTTATAATATAGGTTTTATCTAGTTGTCCTCAGGGAAAGTAGCATGTCAGTAAAAAATGCCATTATTTTATCATTAAAGTGTGGCTAGGTCATTGGCGATATTTATTTATACTTGTGCTGCAAACTTCAAACAGAATATTACAATGGAAGTCTCTCATTAAATTATATTTGATTTTTAAACTGGCAACAAATCCCTTTTTTGTTCTGTCTGCTAACGCAATACGGTGTACACTGTTATCCACAAGCAGTGTCCCTAGATGCATGGCAGTTCACTAAGCTAACACAAAGGAGAATTCTTATATTATTGATTGGATTGGTCACAGAGTACAAGCATGTCATAGGCCTAAGTTCTTCTTTGAGGATGTCCCTGCCCTGCAGGTGCTCCACTATGGGTGCTGGGCTTGCCCCGGCACTGCAGACAGAAGCTTGTCAAAAGCAGTATCCGGCTGGAACGCGCATGCGCCGCGGGGCTTGCGACGTTCGCGCTCTTTTTCTTGGCGCGTGGTCCGCCCCCCCGCCAGTTCCTCAAGACCGCCTCAGGCTGCAGACACTTGGAACCGTGCTCTTCACCTCAACCTCTTGGAGACTAGCTTTGGTCTAGCCTTCCTTTGTACATACTTCTTCCCTTTCCACTCCGCCCCCGTTAGTTTTTCACAAAAAAAAAGAGAAAAAGAAAAATGAAAGAAAAATTTAACACGGCAGCTGTTACCCTCCTTTGTCCCTCACAGCTGTTTCCCCGGTTCGTCATCTTGTATATAGTTGCTCGTTAAAAAAAAAATCTTTACTTAAGAAGAGGAAAAGCTCAGAAATAGACTTTTCTCCCTGGTTATAATGAAGAACCCCTTCAGCCCTGACTTACAGGCTGAACAATCTGACAGCTGGATCAAACCTGCCATGTCGGCCGGCTTTAAGAAATGTGGCTCTTGCTGGGAGGCAATGCCAGCCTCCGATGGCCACTCTGACTGCATAAAGTATCTGGGTGAAGCTCACGTTCCCCAGAAATGTGCTCATTGCTGCAAACTTACCTCCAGGGCTAGGAAGGACAGAGAGAGGCGTCTTTGGATGCTCCTCTTTGATAAAGCCTTGCAGCTATAGCACACTGCTACCGGGGAACAGCCCCCTAAGCGACAGGCTTCATCCCCCACTACCACCAACCAGAAGAAACCCAGGCTCTCCCCTACCAGATCTTTGCTGGCTGCCTTACATGGCAGGGAGAGCCAGGGGGACAGACCGGGAACATCCAGCATTATAAAGCCTCAGCGTCTCACAGGTCCAAACGGCCACGGGAGCCCATACAGACCACGGCATCAGAGGCACCACCAGCTCAGCCTGCATCCGTGCCACCGGCACCGACCCCTGAGCCACCAATGAGGGCTCCTTCGGACCCGCCGGTGATGGCACCGACACCCGCACCATCTCCAAATCACTGCGCGGTGCCGGAGCTCTTGGCGCTGATACGCCTGACCTCCTCCACCACGGCACCGGCTGCTGCAGTGCCTGAATTGCCGGCACTGGGGAGCACGGCACGGACTAGCACTTCAGCATGTGTCTCCCAAGCCGGAGCGCTGAGCCCCGCTCCTCTGCTTTCACCGCCCCGGAGCCGCTCTCGCTCTCTCCTCTTCTCCCCAGCACCGTCACCATCTCCTCCAGCACTGCGCTCCCCATACTACCACGGGAGCCGCCGCAGGTCTCCTTCCTCCTCCAGACTCCCATCTCTATTCCTGGCTGCTCGACCCTCTCACCAAAGACACCACTACAGATGGCCCTCCATCTCTCCTGCTTCTTCTAGGGCGTCATACAACCGCTCTCGCTCACCATACTCTCCACGCTACCATTGATATCGCTCGCATTCTCACTATCTGGACAGACGCTCACCGCGTGATGGTCTATATCATCGCGATGACTGTTACTCCCGCGACTCTTGCAGCAGGTACTCTTATCGCTCATGATCTGCCTACGACTATGCTTCGCCCAGGCTCTCCCCAACTCTGGCTCCGCTCACTCCTCCAGAGCAGACGGCTTCGCCTTCTCAGCTTTCATCTGAACTGGAGCACATTCCCTTTGCAGACCAGCCAACTGGGGTTTCTCCAACTCATTCCTTTCTGCCAGACGAAGCACTCACTCCAGGCGAGGTCTCCCTGCCTGATGACCTCTGTCAGTTTCAGGAGCTGTTCAAACGAGTAGCCATCACCCAGGAAATACTGTTGCAGGAACTCAAGGACAAGCAGCATAAACTCTTTAGGAACCTCCAGCCGCAGCACAGGTCACGCCTGGCCATTCCCCTCGATGAGGGCATCCTGGAAATTGCTGACGAAATATGGCACGCTCCAGCGTCTGCTCTACCGACGAACAAAAGGGCCGACAAAAAATATTTTATGCCTCCAAAGGGCATGGAATTCCTCTTTGCCCATCCCCAACCAAACTCCTTAGTTGTTGATGCAGCCCAACAGAGGGCTAAGGCCCCGCACTTCAAACAACAGGGCTCTGACAAGGAGACGAAGAGGCTAGACCTCCTAGGCAGGAGGGTCTACACATCAGCAATGCTGCTCCTGAGAATCGCCAATTATTCAGCACACCTGTCCAACCACACCTTCGATACTTTTTCACGCTTGACTCCTCTCATGGATCACTTGCCAGACTCAAAGAAATCCATTTTGAAGTCACTTATCCAAGAGGGCTATACATCAGTGAGAACGTCCCTCCAAATGGCTATGGACGTCACTGAAACCGCCACATGCTCTACTGCTACTGTCATTGTTATGTGGAGAGCCTCGTACTTTCAAGCGGCAGGGGTCCCTAAAGAGCTTCAGAGCAAACTCGAGGACTTACCTTTTGACAAAGACAAGCTTTTTGCGGAAAATACGGACATGATCCTACACTCTTGTAAGGACTCCCGAACAATCCTGTGAACACTGGGGATGTATACACCCCCCTTCAGGAGGCACCGGTACACCCCATACCAACGTAGATACAACTACTCTTACATTAGACACCAATGGCAGCAGCAACACCAGCAATAGAGGGGTTTCGATAACCAAGACTCATGCCAGAGGCCCCAGCGACGCTGCAATGTAAATGGCAGGGCAAACATGGCTCCCAACAACAAGCAGCAAGTCTGATGCCTTGGTTGGGGGCGAGCAGACAGTCACAGGCAGTATCACGGATCGTCCTACCCAACTCTTTCACCACCGGTTGAGGCCCTTCTTCCACCAATGGGTCAAAATCACCACAGACAGATGGGTACTGGAAATTGTTCAAACGGGTTACCCCATTCCCTTCACCTCCATTCCACCCACCACCCTTCCCACCCTGTCCCTTGTCAGGGACCCCTCTGACAAGGTCCTCCTATGAGCGAAAGTCAACCGTCTTCTTTCCCTGGGTACCATAGAGTCAGTCCCAAATGAGTTCAAAAACAGGGGCTTCTACTCACATTATTTCCTCACCCAGAAACGGTCCGGAGGTTGGCATCCCATCATAGACCTCTGCCATCTGAACAAATTCCTGAGGAAACAACAATTCAAAATGATCACCTTAGCTGCCATAATTCCCACACTGGATCAACAAGACTGGTTTGCCACCCTCGATCTCCAGGATGCCTACTTTCACGTCCCTATCCATGCAGCCCACAGAAGGTTCTTACAGTTTGTTATCGGAAAGGATCACTTCCAATACAAGGTCCTTCCCTTCGGGCTATCCTCAGCCCCTAGGGTGTTTTCAAAGGTGCTAGCGGTAGTTGCGGCCTTCCTCCGACGGCAAGGAGTAGTCATCTTCCCGTACCTGGACGATTGCCCACTCAAGAGTCCTTCTGCACTCGAGGTGTCTCATATGATTCAACTCACCAGGCGAGCCTTCCAGTCGCTCAGACTTCTCCTCAACGAGCAAAAGTCCGTTTTGCACCATACACAGGACCTCGAGTTCTTAGGGGCCCGCCTGGACTCACTGGCAGGCAGAGCCTTTCTACCTCTGCAAAGATTTCAGACCATCCAGGACCTCATCCATACCATTACCGTCAGTCCCACCGTCTCACTCATAACATGCCTGAGACTGATGGGCCATATGGCTGCCACAACATACATGGTCAAATACGCCAGACTGCACTTTTGCGCTCTTCAATACTGGCTGACACTGGTCTACAACCACACCAGATACGATCTCCACAGGCCAGTAACACCTCCACCCTTTGTTACCCGATCACTCCTGCGGTGGACCAGCCGCAAGAATCTCCTATCAGGGTACCTTTCCATCAACAACAACCCCTCCACCAAATCACGAGAGGCGCTTCTCTGCTAGGATGGGGAGCACACATGGGGTCTCTCTCAGTGCAGGGCCAATGGTCCCCACGAGAAGCACGACTACATATAAAACTCTTAGAACTATGCGCAATCTTCAACGCCTGCAAATCCTTCCTCAACCACATCCAGAACACCACAGTGAGGATACTCATGGACAACGTCATGGCCATGTATTATGTGAATCGTCAGGGCAGTGCTCACTCCCGTTCCTTATGCATGGAAGGTATCCGCTTCTGGAATTGGTGCATTCGCCATGGAATAACACCTACGGCATCTTACTTACCTGGCACCACAAATGTGACCGCAGAGCTCCTAAGCAGGCACTTTGACACGAAACACAAGTGGGAAATGCACGAGGGAGTCCTACTCGAGCTCTTCCGATGCTGGGGGACTCCCCGAGTAGATCTCTTCACAACCTCCCGCAATGTGAAATGCCACAAGTACCGTACCAGGGCGGGCTTCGGCCACACATCCCTGGGGGATGCCTTTCTCATCATCTGGCACAGACCCCTCCTCTATGCCTTCCCTCCCATACCATTGATCCCGAGAGTTCTTCAGAAGGTGAAGGCAGACAGGGCGAGGCTCATCCTCATAGCACCGGATTGGCCATGCCAGCACTGGTTCCCCTTCTTCCACCGTCTGTCTGCACGTGCACCGATTCACCTCCAAGCCCTTCTGAACCTTCTCACCCAGAACTGAGGACGCCTGGAGCACCCCCAGATACACACCCTGAACCTGACAGCATGTTTCCTAACTGGTTGAACCCATTCGAATCCCTCTGCTCGGCACCAGTTCAGCGCATCCTCATACACAGTAGACGACAAACCACAAGGAAAACTTACCTTCGTAGTGGCGTAGATTCACCTCCTGGTGCGCCACGAAACACCACCATCCAGAACGGCCTTCTATTCCTCTGGTGCTCGACTACATAATGCACCTAAAAGACACAAGACTTGCATTAGCTTCCATCAGGGTACACTTGGCGGCGATTTCAGCCTTCACACCACCGGTGGACAGCGTTTCCATCTTCGCCCGCCCCACCACGAAAAGATTGCTCAAGGGCCTCGCCAACATGAGCCTTCCATGGGACCTAGTCCTGCCGATGTGGAACCTGGATATAGTCCTTGAGGCACTAATGAGGCCACTGTTCAAGCCTTTGGTGACTGTATCCTTACACCTCCTGACTATGAAAACGATTTTCTTACTTGCCATAACATCGGCACACAGGGTGGGCGAGCTTTCGGCCATGATGGCCATGCCACCATATACAATATTTCAAAAGGATGGGGTAGTACTGAGACTGCACCTGAAATTCATCCCAAAAATCGTGTCCCGTTTTCATGTCAACGAACCAGTAACCCTACCAGTTTTTTTCCCGAAGCCCCATTCCTTATCACGGGAAGCAGCCCTACACTCCCTGGATGCCTGAAGGGCCTTAGCCTTCTATATAGACTGCACCAGACCTTTTAGACGTACGGACTACCTATTCATCTCCCTGGCACATAGGTCGAAAGGACAACCGTTATCTTCCCAGAGGATTTCAAATCTTATAACCTCATTCATAACACAATCTTACGCAGCAAAACGCTTACCCCTACCCGCCCAACCACGTGCCCACTCCACTAGGGGCCATGGTGGCTTCGACAGCCTTTCTTAAAGGGGTCTCCCTCAAAGACATTTGTAGGACAGCCACCTGGTCATCACATGAAACCTTTGCCAAACATTACTCTTTATCTCTGGGCGTTCGTTCCGATGGGGCGGTGGTGACTGCGGTGATCTCCACAGCGGATAAATGGGGACTCCTCCTGCCCTCCTTCTGTTTTGGCGACCACTGCTATGCAGTCACCCATAGTGGAGCACCCGCAGGGACATCCTCGAAGAAGAAAGCGAAGTTACTCACCTTGGTGCAGTAACTGTTGTTCTTTGAGATGGTGTCCCTGCGGATGCTCCACTACCCACCCTCCTCCCCGCTTTGGAGTCCACTTTTCCCTTGTGTCTTACAGACTCTGAGGCATTCTCGAGGAACTGGCGGGGGGCCGGACCGCACGCCAAGGAAAAGAGCACAAATGCTGCGAGCCCCACGGCGCATGCGCGGTCCGGCTGGATACTGCTTTTGACAAGCCTCCGTCTGCGACGCCAGGGCAAGCCCAGCACCCATAGTGGAGCACCCGCGGGCACACCATCTCGAAGAACGACAGTTACTGCACCGAGGTGAGTAACTTCGCTTTTCAGAATCGGAGTGTCTCCCTGGAATTCTAAGCAGAAGAGACAGCACAGAATCCAAACAGCTAGTGGTTGGAAACCTGAAGGTGGTGTGTCTACTCTCTGTTTAGATTTCAAACCAGTTTTTTTACCAGCTAAAATAATGCACTCGGCATATTTATTGTTTTGGATATGCTGCAGAAAATAATTACATCCAAAAACTTCCTTGAAATACAGTACTCTTGAGTGCATAACTTCCCCACTGGTTGTGGACAAAATACTGAGGTGATTGAAATGATGTTTTACATTTTAATAAGTCAGCATGAGTAGGTTTCATTTAAGGAACCACTGACTTATTTTATGTGGGGGCTGGTCAAATTTACTTACCCTCCAAACTGCATATGACAATCTTCAGAAGTTTGAGAGCTGGGGTGCCGCTGCCAGGGCTTGGGCCTTCAGCCTCACTCCTGCTGAAGTCCTGAGCCCTGGCAGGGGCTGAAGCCTTGAGACCTCTGTCCCTGCTGGGCAGAAGTTAGAGGCAATGTGTTGGAGGGGTACATGGTAAATGTGCCCAGCCAAGTTTGTGCCAGGGTTTGCTGGCCCAGTTCAGTCACTTGGTGGTGCTGGGCCCCCTGCCCTGCGTGGTTTGGCCATGCCTGTCTTATACACTTTCATTCCCCTCTGTTGGATGCTTTTCCTGCTCGTACCCCACTCTTTTTTCCTCTGCCATGTTAATTACACCCAGGTTTTGGTTACAGCACAAGCACAATAGCCATGTGTCTAGAATGCCAAGTCTGGAGTCAGGTGATCGCATTAGAATCTCTCTTTCATTTAAAATGTCATATGAAGATACATTTCACACTAAAAATAACTACATTCAAATGTTATTTGGGTTGCAAAGTCCAAACAGCCAAAAATTACACAATGCTATGATATGGTCTTCAGTTACATGATGACCTATTAGTTTTTTCATAGTACCCCTGCTTCTTTCAGTGCCCAAGATGGACCCGGCTCTGGAGATGATGGGAACTGTGGGGTGAAGAAGGCTGTTGTCTGTAGGACCCATACTTCATTTGTTGCAGAAGTTGGAAGGTGTGTAATAAACGAAGGAGGGACTGCAGCAAGATAAAGGATGTCTTGTGGTTAAGACAATTGGATTCAAGCCATGTCTTGGCCACACAGTTCCTGTGTGATTCGGGGCAAGTCACTTATATTAAGCCCTTCACAGGTGATTTAGTTTGTGTTCCTCATTTTCTGAGTGCCTGACTTGAGACCATGGCATCTGATTTGCAGACGTTCTGAGCACTTACAACTGCAATTGAAGCCAATACATGGCTATATAAAGCTGAGTACTCTCAACAATCAGATTCTAGGCATCTCAAATTGAGCAGCCACCACTGGCAGATACTGTTGACTTGTGTCTCTTTAGAGTGCCTCAGTCCCCCCTCTGTAAAATGAGGGATAATCCTACCCTTTGACTTTATGGAGGTGTTATGAAAAAATAGTGTACGTTTGTGAAACACTGGGGAGGAGATTTTCAAATAATTGTAAGTGTCTGAAAATGCAGAGAGGTGCCTAGTTTGGTTTACAAAAGCACCTAAGAAGGTTTGACATCTAACGCCCATTGGTGTCAATAGGAGTTGGCACCTACCCATGAGTTACACTTTTGAAAATCCCTACTTGTGTTTTATACACTTAGATCTCTTTGTAAATCTGGCCCCTTGGCACTGTAGTGACGTCTACCATAGAAAAGCCAAGGAGGACATTCATAATTCTGTCTCTAGGGCAGGGTTTGAACAGTGTGCAATATATGGGTATGTCTACACTAGGTCATTAGTTTGAGCTAGGTAGGCAAATCAGGGAACCAGGGTTGCAAACGAAGCCCGGGATTTAAATATCCCGGGCTTTAGTTGCACGTTCATGTAGGCATCTCTCCCTTTGGGGGTATGCATGACACGAGGAGTAACAGTTAATCCGAACTAAGGACTTAGTTCGGATTAACTTTAAACTGCCGCATGTAGCCGCGGGCAGTTAGTTCGGACGAAGGGGGATTTAAAAATGGCGGCCGGACGGGAACGTGCAACTAAAGCCCAGGATATTTAAATCCTGGGCTTCGTTTGCAACCCCGGTTCCCTGATTTGCCTACCTAGCTCGAACTAACGACCTAGTGTAGACATACCCTATAAGAGTTAGGCCCATACACTGAATAACTAGAAGAAAGTGCTAGGGGCTCTGTGGAAAAATAGTATGGGATTAGGTAATTGTAGACTGTATTGTCATGCATACCCCCAAAGGGAGAGATGCCTACATGAATTTGAGTTGCACAGGTGATCCTAATTTTGATCTTTCCTTATATTTGAGTGCTTGACTTTGCAACTGCAATGTTCTTTCGAGTACTAGTTGTGCATCTGGGTTTTTAAAAAGGAATTCCATTATATGGCATCTTATTGACACCTACATTGGCCATCAGCAAGGCTGGAAACTCTAGGTCTGCCACACAGACCTCTGCTGCTTGAACTAATGGAGTAACTGATAGCAGTAGTAGGTTGTCTCCTTGGAGATAAACCAGCACTAACTGGGGATGAGATACGCTCTTTACCATTGGTTTCACAGACAGCTGCTGACAGCAGAGGAATGGCAAGACTCAGGAATCTTGGGTTTCTTCCCACGCCCCGGTGAGGAGTGTGCTCTGCTAGTCAGAGACCCTTCTGTCTGCTGCCCTGAAATGTGAACCCTTCTGGATCATCTTCTGTTTTGGCGGAAAGCAAATTTAGGCATCATAGATACAATTAGCCTGAGGCAGGCACCCAGTATGAAAAAAATTCAGTCCAAACAGTTAGGCTACAGCTCCGCTGCAGGCTTCTTGCACAAGAACTTTTTGCACAAGAGTTCTTGTGCAAAAAGTTCTTGCGCAAGAGCATGTCCACACTGCCACGTGCTTTTGCGCAAGTGATGTGCTTTTGCGCAAGAGCATCCATGGCAGTGTGGACGCTCTCTTGTGCAAGAAAGCTCTGATGGCCATTTTAGCCATAGCGGTTTCTTGTGCAAGAAACCCCTGTTGCCTGTCTACACATGTCTGTCACGGGGCGTGCCCCCCATGATATCAACCTCCCTGTTTAGTATCCCTTACTCAGGGGAAGTTTGGCCCACAGGCCTCTTGCAAAGGGTTCCGTGCCCCTTGCTCAGGGGAAATACAGCCCACTGGCCTAGTCCAAGGTTCATTGCCCCTGCCCCAAGGGAAATATGGTCCACCAGCCTAGTCCAAGGTTCAGTGCCCCTGCCTTAGGGGAAATACAGCCCACCGGCCTAGTCCAAAAAGGTCTACGGTCTCTCTCTCTGAAAGGCTTTCTGGCCTGGAGGCCTACACCTTTGGTGAGTCTCCCCTGGCTATCAGGGAAGCGTGCGTTGTGGGGCAGGGAGGTAGGGGGACCCGGGCCCTCCCGCTCCTCTGGGTCCCAACCCAGGGCCCTGTTGGCAGCGGACGTTTTACACTGCCTGCTCAGCGGGGCATCCTGCCAAAACGCGCTGAGCTCCTGGAGGGACAAACCTCCATCCTGGGCCGCTTTCTACCGTCCCTGGTGTCGGGGCTGTCGCTATGGGGGTCGCGGCTGCTGCCTGGGTTGCAGCTCCCAGGGCTGCTGTGGCTGCGGCAGCTGCTCAGGAGCTCCAGCTTGAGCTCCTGCCCCACTGGCAGTCTGCTCAGACTGAGCTGCTCCCCTGGTTTTTATACAGCTCCAGCAGTTGGAGCATGCCCAGTCTGGGAAGAAGGGCAGGACTTCCTCTGCCCATAGAGACTTAGCTCCCTCCCCTTCAGTGTGGGGCAGATCCGCCCCATCACAATGCCTTTTTGTGCAAGAGCTCTTGCGCAAAAAGGCTTATTCCTCGTGGGGAGAGGAATAACTCTTGCACAAAAAGCCCTGTGTTCTTATGCTTTACTGTACTTTTTCTTGCACAAGAACACGCTTTTAGTGTGGATGCTCCGCAAGTTTTTGCGCAAGAATGGCCATTCTTGCACAAGAAGCCTGCTGTGTAGACATAGCCTTAAAGTTTAGCAAAGTTATAAGCCACTGTAAACCACATCTTCAAATGGGAGGTATCAGGCTACACTTGGGTTACACATTCTAGCTTTGCTTTTTGCAACTATGAGGACAAGATGCTTTATATACTTTGTATACTTTAGTGCTTTATATACTTTATATACTATGCTTTATATGCTTTGTAGCTTGGACTTCCATATTGGTGGAATCAAGTGTTCCTGGCCAACCACTAGGTATGTGTGTGTGATTCCCCCCTCTTTATCCTATGTGGAATTCAATAATTTTCTTAGCTCTTCCATATCTTCTCTCTGCAGGATTCATTTAGTTAATTTGGGCACGACTACATTGCAAGGCAAAAGTTGAATTAAGCTATGTAACTGCAGCTACGTCAATTGTGTAGCTGAAGTCGAAATAGCTTAATTCAGCTTTTGGCAGTGTCTACACAACAGGAAGTAGAAGGAAAAACACTCTTCCTCTGACTTCCCTTATTCCTTGTGAAATGAGGGTTACAGGAGTCGGAGTAAGAAATCCTCCAGTCTGACAGTATTTTGAAATATTAACTTGTTGTGTAGATGTGCATTTTGTTATTTTGAAATAACATCAGTTATTGCGAAATAACACTGCTGTGTAGACATACCCTTTGTGAGCTCTGCTGATAAACTGCATAATTTGGCTACTCTGTGACCCCCTGTGCAATCTACCCATTTGTGTTGTCCACAGTTAACAGAAAATAGCTTCACTTTCTTCAGATCATGTGCCTTCTGTGGGATAAATTAGTCAGCGTTGGTATAGTATTTGAAGGTGCAAAGTGCTATTATTATTATTTATTATTTTATTATAGTGCTTGAAAAAATTAACCTTGTAAACAATGCAATGGGGGAGAAGAACAACTTACAAAGGTCATAATGTTAGTCCAAGTCAACCATGAACATGTCTTAATTGTTTATTATTACAAAAGTATCTTGCTGCTAACCAAACATCTGTAATAAAAGGGTTCAATATTTTGTACACTCCCCACCCCTAAAATTTGTGACTTAATATGAAACTCAGAGAAGCAAGAGACTAATGGTATCCATTTAAAAACTCAAGTAAAGTATGAACAAGGCAATGTTATTAATACTTTATATAGTACTGTAGACATACATGGCACTATGTATGTTTCCTGCACATACCTCTAAATAACATATGTTGGTCCTCACCTGTAAGCTCCTCCCTGCTGGTAGTTTAGTTCCCTTGGGCCACTCTTAAGTAGTGACTAAAAAGTTTGACAAGGGGGGTGAGGACATATCTTTTCTTGGACCAACTTGTGTTGGTGAGAGTGACACGATAAGAAATTATATCTTTTTCATATTCTGGGACTGATATGGCTACAATACCACTGCATTAAAGGAGTGTTAATGAAGAATATTGATATAATAGGCATCACAGAAACTTGGTGGAATGAGGACAATCAACGGGACACAGTCATACCAGGGTACAAAATCTATCAGAAGGACAGAACAGGTCATGCTGGTGGGGGAGTGGCACGATACGTGAAAGAATGTATAGAATCAAATGAGGTAAAAATTTTAAATGAACCAAAATGTTCCATAGTAATTCCATGCTCTAATAATAAGAATATAGCAGTAGGGATTTATTATTGACCACCTGACCAGGATAGTGATAGTGATTATGAAATGCTAAGGGAGATTAGAGATGCTATCAAAATAAAAAACTCTATAATAGTGGGGGATTTCAAGTATCCCCATATTGACTGGGTACACGTCACCTCAGGATGGGATGTAGACAGGGCCGGCTTTAGGAAGTGCGGGACCCAATTCGAACAATTTTGGCAGGACCCCGCATCAATTTTGGTTGAGAAAAAAAGGCACAGCTACCTCCCCCGCAGCACAAGGAAACCCTGTGCTAAACTCACACCTCCTGCAGCACAGGCAGCCGACGTACTCCTCCTCCGGGGCCGACGCCCCCTCCCGCAGCGTGCCCAGCACACTTCCTGGTTCAGGGCCCCTTTAGGCATGGGGCCCGATTCAGGGGAATTGGACGAATCGGCCTAAAGCCGGCCCTGGATGTAGAGATAAAATTTCTTGATACTTTAAATGACTGCTTCTTGGAGCAGCTGGTTCTGGAACCCACAAGGGGAGAGGCTATTCTTGATTTAGTCCTAAGTGGAGCACAGGATCTAGTCCAAGAGGTAAATATAACAGGACTGCTTGGAAATAGTGACCATAATGTAATAAAATGTAACATTCCTGTGGTGGGGAAAACACCTCAGCAGCCCAGCACCGTGGCATTCAATTGCAGAAAGGGGAACTACACAAAAATGAGGAGGTTAGTTAAACAGAAATTAAAAGGTACAGTGACAAAAGTAAAATCCCTGCAAGATGCATGGAAACTCTTCAAAGACACCATAATAAAGGCCCAACTTAAATGTATACCCGTATTAAAAAGCACAGTCAGAGAACCAAAAAAAGTGCCACTGGGGCTTAACAACCAAGTAAAAGAAGGAGTGAGAGATAAAAAGGCATTGTTTAAAAAGTGGAAGTTAAATCCTAATGAGAAATATAGAACGGAACATACACTCTGTCAAATTAAGTGTAAAAATATAATAAGAAAAGTAAAAAAGGAGTTTGAAGAACAGCTAGCCAAAACCTCAAAAAGTAATAGCAAAATGTTTTTTAAGCACATCAGAAGCAGGAAGCCTGCTAAACAACCAGTGGGACCACTGGACAATCGAGATGGTAAAGGAGCATTCAAAGACAATAAAGTCATTGGGAGAAACCAAATCCTCTTCACAGCTGAGGATATTAGGGAGATTTCCAAATCTGAGCCATTCTTTTTAGGTGACAAATCTGAAGAATTGTCCCAGACTGAGGTGTCATTAGAGGAGATTTTGGAACAAACTGATAAACTTAACAGTAACAAATGACCAGGACCAGATGACATCACCCAAGAATTCTGAAAGAACTCAAATGGGAAATTGCGGAACTATTAACTGTGGTTTGTAATCTATCCTTTAAATCAGCTTCTGTACCTAATGACTAGAAGATAGCTAACATGACACCAATATTTAAAAAGGGCTCTAGAGGTGATCCTGGCAATTACAGACTGGTAAGTCTAACGTCAGTACCAGGCAAATTAGTTGAAGCTATAGTAAAGAATAAAATTGTCAGACACATAGATGAACATAATTTGTTAGGGAAATGTCAACATGGTTTCTGTAAAGGGAAATCATGCCTTACTAATCTACTAGAGTTCTTTGGGGGGGTCATCAAACATGTGGACAAAGGGGATCTTGTGGATATCGTGCACTTAGATATCCAAAAAGCCTTGGACAAGGTCCCTCACCAAAGGCTCTAAGTTGTCATGGGATAAGAGGGAAGGTCCTTTCGTGAATTGATAAATGGTTAAAAGACAGGAAACAAAGAGTAGGAATAACTGGTAAGTTTTCTGAGTGGGGAGAGGTAACTAGGGGGTCCCTCAAGGATCTGTCCTGGGACCAGTCCTATTCAACTTATTTATAAATGATCTGGAGAAAGGGGTAAACAGTGAGGTGTCAAAATTTGCAGATGATACCAAGATAGTTAAGAGCAATGCAAATTGTGAAGAGCTTCAAAAAGATCTCACCAAACTAAGTGTCTGGGCAACAAAATGGCAAGTGAAGTTTAATGTTGATAAATGTAAAGTAATGCAGATTGGAAAAAAATCCCAACTATACATACAAAATGATGGGGACTAAGTTAGCTACAACTACTCAAGAGAGAGATCTTGGAGTCATCGTGGGTAGTTCTCTGAAAACATCCACTCAATGTGCAGTGGCAGTCAAAAAAAGCAAACAGAATGTTAGGAATCATTAAAAAAGGGATAGAGACTAAGACAGAGAATATCTCATTGCCTCTATATAAATCCATGATACTCCCACAACTTGAATATTGCATACAGATGTAGTTGCCTCATCTAAAAAAAGTTATATTGGCATTGTAAAAGGTACAGAAAAAGGCAACAAAAATGATGAGGGGTTTGGAACTGGTCTTATATGAAGAGAGATTAAAAAGACTGGGACTTTTCATCTTAGAAAAGAGGAGACTAAGGTGAGATATGATAGAGGTCTGTAAAATCATGACTGGTGTGGAAAAAGTGAATAAGGAAGTTATTTACTTGTTCCCATAACATAAAAACTAGGGGTCACCAAAGGAAATTAATAAATAACAAACAAAAGGATGTTTTTCTTCATGCAGTGCACAGTCAACCAGTGGAATGCCTTGCCACTGGATGTTGTGAAGGCCAGGACTTTAAGCCTACGTCTACACTGCAGGCTTCTTCTGCAAAAAGCTTTTTCCAGAAGAGATCTTCCGGAAAAGTGATGCACTTTTGTGCAAGAGAGTGTCCAGACTGCATGGATGCTCTCTCGCAAGAAAGCTCTGATTGCCATTAACAGAATGGCCATCAGGGCACCTGCGCTTCTTTCTATGTGCTGTTTTTGTGCAAAAAAACCCTGTTTCCCGTCCACACACATCTTTTTGCGCAAGAGCTCTTGTGCAAAAAGGAGTTATTCGTTGTAGAAAGAAGAATACCTATACCACAAAAAACCCTCTGTTCTGTTGATTCACTGTAAATTTTCTTGCACAAAAACACACTTGAGGTGTGGATGCTCCATGAGTTTTTGCACAAAAACAGCTGTTTTTGTGCAAAAACTCTGCAGTGTAGACGTAGCCTAACAGGGTTAAAAAAAAACCCTAGATAAATTCATGGAGGTTAGGTCCATCAATGACTATTAGTCAGGTTGGGTAGGAATGGTGTCCCCAGCCTCTGTTTGTCAGAGGCTGGAAATGGATGACAGGAAAAGGATCACTTGATGATTTCCTTTTCTGATCACTCCCTCTCGTGCATCTGGCATTGGCCACTGTTGGAAGACAGGACACTGGGCTGGATGGACCTTTGGTCTGACCCAGTATGGTCGTTCTTATGTCCTTATGCATGCAACTATAAGAAGTGTGAGGCAGAAGAGGGCGGAAGCAGCACTGCCACATAGATGAGAAACTAGACACTGAATCATAAAACATGGAATCTGTTCCTGGCTCTGCCCTTAACATGCTGTGTGGCCTTGGATAAATCACTTTGCCTCTCCATGCTTCATTTTCCCTGTTGGCTTCTTGTCTAGCTAGACTGTAAACAATTCAGGACAGGGACTGTCTGCTGCCTAGCTCAATGGGGCAATCTCTGTTGCTGTCTCTAGATGCTACTATAATACAAACAGTAAACATAGTTGGGCATAGTACTCAAAAGAAGATTAGATAATAGAAAATTCCCATAAATTAATTAACCCACCATTTATTTAATCTCTGGGAAAGCTGAAAGTAAAACTGAAGCACCCCAGGGAGGTAAGAGACTGGCTGCTTTGGGGGTGGGGCTCTGGATACTGCTCAGGCCAGCCCCAGGGATCCAACAGCAGGACAGTGCAGTGGCCGTGCTCCCTGCCTTGAGTTCACCCCACACCTCCAACTCCTGGCGCTGAGCTCCCCGACACCTCCAATCCCCTGCCCTGATTCCTGCATCCCCCACATCCTCTGTGCTCCTGCCTTGAGCCCCCTTCCTGCCTTGACTCCTCCATCCCCCACCTCCTGCCCAGCACCCCTAGCACTCCAACCCACTATGCATTTCTTACAGGTACTGTCCTATCACAACCCCTTCCCCATAACCAACTGCCTTGACCCTCCCCCAAGAAGGAGTTGCAATACAACAGAACCTGTAAGAAATTTCAGTTACTTTCTCCACTGAATTCTCAGATCTCTGGTAGTCCAAGGCTAAGGGCTACTGTGTAACTTTCCGCACCATCTTTGCTCTCTACAGCAAACAGAAAATAACTTCACTGTCTTCTTTTTTTGTGCCGGTGGATACTAAACAATTCAAAGTGTGTCAGTCCTTTAAGGTTTCCTTTTACCTCTGTGCACATTTTGTTACATATGGGGACTGATCACACTCCCACTGAATTTAGTGGCAAGCTGTTCATGAGCCGTGTGAGAACAGGACCACAGCTATAACGGACCTTACTAGCTGGGACCTTTCCAAAGTTTACTAAATTAAGTAAATCATCACAGAAGGGGAACTGGATCCTGAGCAGGGGAAGTAAGTTTTTGTAGAGATGGGGAGCATTAGACAAAGGTGATTAACCAGCGGCTGGCCCAAAGCCACGCAGCAAGGCCCTGGAACAATTTCATAGAATCACAGAATCCTAGGGCTGGAAGAGACCTCAGGAGGTCATCGAGTCTACCCCTCTGCCCAAAGCAGGACCAACCCCAACTAAATCAACCCAGCCAGGGCTTTGTCAAGTCGAGACTTAAAAACCTCTAGGGATGGAGATTCCACCAGCTCCCTAGGTAACCCATTCCAGTGCTTTGCCACCCTCCTAGGGAAATAGTTTTTCCTAATGTCCAACCTAGACCTCTCCCACTGTAACTTGAGACCATTGCTCCTTGTTCTGCCATCCCTCCCTACTGAGAACAGCTTCTCTCCATCCTCTTTGGAGCCCCCTTCAGGAAGTTGAAGGCTGCTATCAAATTCCCCCTCACTCTTCGCTTCTGCAGACTAAATAAATCCCTCAGCCTCGCCTCATAGGTCAAGTGCTCCAGTCCCCTAATCATTTTGGTTACCCTCCGCTGGACCTTCTCCAATGCATCCACATCCTTTCTATAGTAGGGGGCCCAGAACTGGACACAATACTCCAGATGTGGCCTCACCAGAGCCGAATAAAGGGGAATAATCATTTCTCTAGATCTGCTGGCAATGCTCCTCCTAATGCAACCTAATATGCCATTAGCCTTCTTGGCTACAAGGGCACACTGTTGACTCATATCCAGCGTCTCATCTACTGTAATCTCCAGGTCCTTTTCTGCTGAACTGCTACCTTGCCAGTCAATCCCCAGCTTGTAACAATGCTTGGGATTCTTCCGTCCCAGGCTCAGGACTCTACACTTGTCCTTGTTGAACTTCATCAGATTTCTTTTGGTCCAATCCTCTAATCTGTCTAGATCACTCTGGACCCAATCCCTGCCCTCCAATGTATCTACCTCTCCCCTTAGCTTAGTGTCATCTGCAATTTGATTATTTATTATTATTTGTACTGCCGTAGTGGCTAGAGTCACTCAGACAAGAGCTGGGCCTCACTCTGCCATGCCCATATAGGCCCATGGTAAGAGATAAGCTGATCAGGGAAGAACCTATCCTCTGAATGGATGAGGCAGACAATGGATTTTCGCTACTCCCATTTTGCAAATTGAAGCATAATGAAGTTTTACTGCTTGACGAGGCCTCCCATGTGCTACCACAATAAAATAATAAAGAAGAAGAAGAATCAAGCACAAGACCCATCTTTGCCTCTAATTAGATGAGTACTTGGGAGTTCCTGGCTTGTAGCTCAATGCCTTACACCAGGCTAGTTCTACTCTTTGGAATAGGGTGTAAATTATTTCCATAAGACTCGCTTCTATTTCACCATTTACAATTAACAATGGTTCCAAACATTGTTTTTTTTCCCTTTTTAATTATTTCAGTGTGAAATCAATAAGGCTCCTCACATGAAATAACTCTCTTATTGGCAATGCCTCACCGCAATGTATATTGGCCAAACTGGACAGTCTCTATGGGAAAGAATTAATGGACTCAAAACAGATATCCAAAAAGGCAACATACAAGAACCTGTTGGAGAACACTTTAATCTTCCCGGACACTCATTAATGGATCTCCAAGTCGCCGTTTTGTTTCAGACCAATTCCAGAAGCAAAATACACAGAGAAGGGTTGGAACTTAACTTAATTCACAAGTTTAATTCTTATGCAAACAGTATGAACTGGGATATCGGATGGTTCACACATTATCTTCCACATCTTAGGGTATGTCTACACTAGCCCCCTAGTTCGAACTAGGGAGGCTAATGTAGGCATTCGAAGTTGCAAATGAAGTCTGGGATTTAAATATGCTTTATTTGCATCTTCCCGGGCGGGCGCCATTTTTAAATCCCCCTAGTCCGAACTAACTGCCCGCGGCTACACGCGGCAGTCAAACGTTAACTCGAATTAAGTCCTTAGTTTGAGTTAACTGTTACACCTCATTCCACGTTTGACTGCCGCGTGTAGCCGCGGGCAGTTAGTTCGGACTAGGGGGATTTAAAAATGGCGCCCGGACGGGAAGATGCAAATAAAGCCCGGGATATTTATATCCCGGGCTTCATTTGCAACTTCGAATGCCTACATTAGCCTCCCTAGTTCGAACTAGGGGGCTAGTGTAGACATACCCTTAATGACTTAACCAGCCAAACAAACCATGAAGGTGCTAACGGTTCTTATCAGTCTCTTGTAACTATTTAGTCTTTAAGGTGCTACTAGACTGTTGTTTTTTAAGTTTTTCCTGTTACAGACTAACTCGGCTACCCCTCTGATGCTTATCTACTCTCTTTTTTTTCATCCTCCCCCCTTTTTTCTCCCCCCCCTTCTTTCCCTTATTTATTCTTGGATCTGGACTTCTAACACTCCTGTCATCTGAAGAAGTGGGTTGTGACCACAAAAGCTCATGATATCATGTATATGTTTTGTTAGTCTTTAAGCGCTACTAGACTATTTATTGTTTTTTAAGTTTTTCTTGTACAGACTAATGCAGCTACCCCTCTGAAACCTCTTATTGAAGACTGCTATACTCTGGCTTGCAACTGCTTTAAAGTGTATTACAGAGTCCCTCATCAGAAAACACACTTTGCTATAAGGTGAGGCACGAAGGCCTGAGCTTCCTGTTTAAGTTGAATTCAGTCATGAAGAAACTCGATGAAGAAACCTTTCTCTATGTGACTAAAATGTGGCCTTCAATTAGCAATGACAGCATTATACAGTCCATTAATTTCATTTTTGCCTCCAACATTCCCCCCCTTTTAGTCTGTATTCCTAAATACAGTTCCAGAGAGGTAATGAGTCATCATAAGCCCATATTGAAGCTGTTGTGAAAGTTCCCAGCCCACGTGATTATCTTGTCAGTGGTTGAAGGTCAACTTTGTTCATAGCAAAGCTCAGTTGAAGAAGGACAATTGTACAAAAACAATGTGGTTCTTCTATCCTTGAATGGCTACATATGTTGTGTCTGATTTGCCCTGCTCATACACACTTTGTTATAGAAATAGTAAAAACAAAACAAAACAAAAAACCCCAAAACCCCAAAACAAAAACAAGCTATTCTTGTATACTTGTTAAGTGCTTTTGTTTTATTACTGTTGTGGAAAGGAAAGCAAGGAAGGAAATGGCCTTCATAGGCCTGAAAAGTGGAATTTCAGGTTCATTTTCAATTTCTCCTCTATGAGAAACAAAGTAAAGACTTAGTGCTGAAAGCCTTACTCACATGACTGGTTCCTATTTTTCAGTGGGTTACAGTACACTTAAATAAGTGCATAAGCCAGGCTATATGGTTCAACACTTCACTTGAAAGCTACATGCAATCAAATATGAAATTCCCTGTGCCTACAGAATATCTGTCTAGCAACCCCTCCCCTGTTTTATACTCTGCCACTGTGAAGCCCCTGCAGCATATCCACCATCTTCCTGACTTGAGGAAAGCAGCACGTGACCAGGTTGCCTTTTAAGCTTTTCATATGTCTGCAGAGCTAGCTGGAATCCAGCTAGTGTGGGGAACACTAACAGTGAAAAAGTTTCAGAGGGGTAGCCAGTCTGTAATAGGAAAAACTTAAAAAACAACAAGTAGTCTAGTAGCACCTTATAGACTAACTAAACATATAGATGGCATCATCAGCTTTTGTGGGCAAAACCCAGGGCTGGCCTTACCATGAGGCCAACTGAGGCGGCCGCCTCAGGTGTCAGACTGTGGGGGGGGCACCACTAGGACCCAGAGAATTGAGACCTTTCAGAGTTTTGGCCCAAGCGATGGGGCATAGGAGGGTCATTTGAGCTCCACATCTCAGGTGCCAGAATGTTGTGGGTCGGCCCTGGCAAAACCCATAACAGTGAAGACAGTGAAGCCTGGGCTTCAGCTCAGATGGTACAAGCCATGGGAAAGCACTGGCCTTGCTACACTGCTCTGAAGCCTTGTTCTAACATTTCAAATCTCTGAGCAGCTTCAGGGGTGGGGAGAGGGGATGAAGAAATGCACCTGCCAGAGGAATATTAGCTCTTTCTCTACTATAAGTGGAACTTCTCCAAAGTACTCCTGCCTGAGTGTTGGGATGGGCAAGATTCAATACTGGGCCAGAGCAGGTTTTCTATCCATAAACATTTCCCAATATTTTTAACTTGCCTGGCTCCCTTTAAATAATGACAAGTTATATTTTGGCTGGAAATGACTAGGAACTGCTCAGTGATTCCTGCTCTTATAGGAGTTGAGTCTTCTGGAGTATATTGCTAGAAATCAGTCTACCACTGTCAATCAATAGTCCATCTTACTTTTTACTTTTTTACTTCAGTGAACCGAGTAAATTTGTTAGCTTTGCAAGGAAGCAGTAACAGAAAGGGTCCCTTTGACAATTAAATGACACAAAGGAAAATTTTTGAAGATTTCTCTCTCCTGGGGAGACATGAAAGTCTACAGTGCTAAAGAGAGGAGATTTTTCATTATAGATTTTAAGATTGAACCTGAGATACGGTTTGTTCTGGAAGTCTGCCATGTGTCTTGTATCAACAAGTGAATTGCAATTGCCTGATTTATAATCATGTTTTTAAGTAATTGTTCTTCAGCATAGCTCTCTGATTTCTTGGAGGTGGATTAGTACCTAATTAAATAGGTGGAACAGCAGTAATTAAAAGCCAATTAATTGGTAGGACTGGTTTTGAACTTGGTAAGTAACTGCAAATAGTGAATTTGCTGTGTCTTCAGACATGCCATCTCAGCTGCCTTATCTGGTTAAAGTATAAACCTAAAAACATTCAAACTCATTAAAAGATTCAAATTTTGGTTTTACCGTTTGTAATGCAAAGAAAAAGTGTCTCTGAGGCCTGATTCTTATTTACATTAAATCCCATTTTACCTCTGCTCTGGTCTTAAAGTGGGCAGAAATTACATCTACAGTGACATAAATAAGGCCTATTTTAAGGCCCCTTTACACTGCCAGAATAATGTAAAGGGTTTTTTTGTGTACATGAGAACCAGGCCATTCATCTTCTTGCTCATTTGTAAACATGGTGTTTCTCCAATGGTAAGCAAAAGCTAAAGTAAGAAGAGTCCTTTCACAGCACTGTGTGCTGACCTAGATTGAAGGGCATGTATCAGGAAAAATTCTCCATGATGCTAGAGCAAGAAGTTTAGATGAGGCTGAAACGTAATTGAGACTGGAACTTACCACATCTACGCTCTTGGTCTGCTCTGTGGCTACATGGAAGACAACAGGCTCCAGGGCAATTAGTTTATTAGTTTTGAAGGATGGCATCGCAGGAGGTGATGCTGTATGCTAATGACATGGTTTTGATTGCATTACATGCCAGAACTTTAGATCACACTGTGATGAGCTTTTGTGCCTGTGAGTTGAGTGGGAAGATAGTGCAAGGAGTGGTAAGATTGTGCAAGGAGCATGAACCACAATTGCAGTCCCTAAGATGAGGTTTGGCTTTGTTCACACAGCTGTTGGGAAGGAGGGAAAATGGAATGGATACACACGGGGAAAGCAGCTACACAGCTCCAACACTGCAATGTGTGTATTATGACATGAACATTCCATGTTCACCTGAGAACTCCAGGAGAGATGGTGTCTTAAAAGTATTAGCGCACATGCCCAGTAAAGCTCTATAGTTAAAACCATAGAAGTCAAGGAATGGTAAAGCTAAGGCTCCAGCTTCAACATAAATTAGGCCATGTTACATGGTTGGTGTGTCTTCTAATGCACTTTATAACCTAAGCAGTAAGTTATAAATAGAAAACATGACATAGTCTAGGCACAATGCAACCAAGTTAATGCAGTGGTTTGAATTTTCTATCGTGCTTGAGTTTTTGCCTTTCTAATGGTGCAACTCATATTTTATTAATGTGCTTTTTTGCTTTGCTTTTTTTTAAGGGAAGAGATGTTGTTTGTACTTACTGATGTTAGCATTGAAATGGTCACAATTATGCCCTGCAGTTAATACATCACAGATGTAAGGGTAAGGGAGCTATGAGTCCTCACTTTGGTTACTGTTGGAGATAGTTTTGGCTGGTTGGAGATAGATAGTTTTCTGCAAGGCTGTGTTGACAGAAGTGCAGCAGCACAACTGTTGGCATTGTGGTGGTGTATACAGTAACATGTTCAATCCAGAACAAGCCATGTCTGAACATGAGTTTACTCTTCTAAATGTACCCCTTTAAGAGCTGAAGTCTACATCACAAAAGTATCAGATATGGTGCATGCACACTAATGCATCCTGAATCCTAAAGGTCTGAACCTGTGCCACAGAAATCAGAGATTTGCCATCAACTTCTATGGGAGCAGGAACAAGCACTAAACCACTAGATAATAAACTGTTTTCAAGTGTGGAATCTGAAATTGTTGTTGTTTCATCTTTTTGACATAGCATCACTGGATGCTAAAGGCATATACAATAGTTAATCTAATTTGTATGTCTAGTCCCCTTACTAAAGGGGCCTCCTACTTTTTACTGGGAGGATGCAGCAAGGGAAGTTTAGGTTGGACATTAGGAAGAACTTTCTAACTGTCAAGGTGGTGAAACACTGGAATAAGTTGCTTAGGGAGGTTGTGGAATCTCCATCTCTGGAGATATTTAAGAGAAGGTTAGATAGACATCTATCAGGGATGGTCTAGACAGTACTGGGTCCTGCCATGAGCGCAGGGGACTGGACTCAATGACATCTCGAGGTCCCTTCCAGTTCTAGTGTTCTTTGATTCTATGATCCTTTGTGTTGCATTCTAGCCCTAGAGACTACAATTTGGGGGCAAAATAGGGGCATGATGGGTTTTCTAGGCATGGAGAGATAGAGTTAGGCTAGGCCTCATTTTTGAGAGAGGAGCCAGGCTGCTGGTGTGGAGCCGTTTCCAGGCCAGGAGCTGTTGTGTTGCAGCTAGAGCCTGTTACTGAGAGCCTGCTGGGGCTTGGATGTAGCAGGCTGCTTTGAAGGCTGCTGTTGATTGTCCCTGGAGGGGAGCGACTCTGGCTATGCCTGTGGCTGGGAAGAGCTTACATAAACCTACACAGGAGGTAACTATGAGTAACTGGGCTGTTTGGAAAAGTGCTGCCTGGGATAGAGCACAAAAGACAAACTGATTCTGGGTGCAATGAGAGCCAGAGTGATCTTCCCAGGGAACCAGAGCTGCTGGCATTTGGTGGGGCCTGCTCCAGTGGCAGAGGGATTTTGCAGCTGGCTGCTCAGCTTGGACTAACACACACAGAGCCTGCACAGGGCTGTCTCCACTCCAGCTGCAGACCTTCAAGCACACCCACACAAGCGTCTGGGATTCTGAATCCAGAGGAGTGCACACTCTGGGGTGGAATAAAAGGTGGCACTGCAAATGCCAGATAGATAAGTTTCCTTTCTTTCTGTGTACTTTTTAATTCATTCTGTTCGCTTTTAATCTGTTCAGCCCTGTGATGGGACAGTGGAACCCCGCACTGCAGGGGAGGTTCTAGAAAGCCAGAACCCTACCGGTGCGAAGCCAGGAGATGCTGTGGCCAGCATGGGCTGAGGGGAGGGAGAGAACAGTAATGGCACTAAGCCCCGGCGCATGCACAAAGGCAGAGGCTGACGCCGGGACGCAAGAGGTCATACCCAGAAGTGCGGGGCAGCACGAAGGGGCGAGGAATGCTGGGGATTAGCAGGAGGAAGACGGGCAGACCTGCCAAAAGGGCGCGACTGGCCTGGGTGAAGGGCCGGCATCCGGAGGAGGAGGTGGGAGTATAGGCAGACACGGCAGCCAGCCCGTGGGAGGAATCACTCCCGGGTGAGAGCCCGGAGGGGGTGAGGAAGCAACCCAGGGCAGGCAGCTGGAGTACTGATTGCGGGCTGACGAGTTGCGGCAGACAGCCTCATCAGCCAGGTTGGGGAAGAGTCTCCCCACCTTAGGGCCCTGGGTTGGGACCCGGAGAGAGGGCAGGCCCAGGTCCCCCTCACTCGCCTTGTGGGCATTGCGGAGAGTGCGAATTGCCAGTGAACAACCCCGAGCGGGCGTAGGATCCCAAAAAGGGGGCGTACCCCCTGGGTAGAGGGGGGAGGCCCCCCACAAACCCTGTTTCTTTAAGTTGTTAAGTAATGGTGTGTTAATTCTAATGTAATCAATTAGATATATGGGTATGTCTACACTACCACCCTAGTTCGAACTAGGGTGGTTAATGTAGGCATTCAAAGTTGCAAATGAAGCCCGGGATTTAAATATCCCGGGCTTCATTTGCATCTTGCCGGGCGGGCGCCATTTTTAAATCCCCTTAGGTCGAACTTCGTGCCCGCGGCTACACGCGGCATGGAGTAGGTAGTTCGAATTAGGATCTCTAATTCGAACTACCGGTACATCTCGTTCCACGGCCAGCCCGGGGGACGCATCACCATTGTATATTCTTTAGGAGCGAGGGACTGCAGCAAGGGGGTGGATAGGGAATCCCCAACTAAACAACATCACTACTGGGGTACTCAGGATCTCCTTTTATGTTAAAACATCAGGTGCCCAGGCACACGTGAGTGTGACCTGCACCCAAGTAACCCAGGGAGGAAAAAGGGGGGTTTCAAATGTCTATCATCGGACCTGCAGTATGAAAAAAACAAGTACTAGAATTGGGAGAACTTGATGATTTTTTACCGTATAGATCCGTGACCATTTTTCCTCTACTGTCTGAAGTTCAGAATGAGGAAGTACAGAGTTGGGGCCATGCCATCAAAAAAGAACTTATGAAAGCTACACAATGTTCAAAGAGACTAAGGACACCTAATTATGGCTGTTCTGTGCCTCTGTCTAATGTCATGGGGCTTGATCATGCTTCTCTATTGATTAGATTTAGGAGTTGTTTTCTTCCCCTCTGCAGTAATATCTGCAAAAACTTCTGAAAGCTCCTTAGATGAGAACCAGATCTTAATGTTCATGTCATAATACTCTTATATCTAGTTAGCATGGTTCATGTCAGAGCCTCTTATTGTATGTTAACCCTTAACTCCAAGTTCTGCAGAGTGGTGAAAAAGAGAGCAAACCCAATCACACTATTTTATCAAATTGTATCTGAAATGTAATTTAAAAAAACAAAAGTAATTGACTGAATACAGATTGAAATCATTGGACACAAGCAGTATGTTTTCTCTTCATTAAAATAGTTAAGGAGACATGTATTTTTTACAAAGTGTATTTCTGTGTTTGTGAAAGGCTTTATGTTCCCAAACCCAAATAAGCCAATGATGCTTCTTTAATTAACTAAAGTGACATTAATTGGGTGAACAAGAAACATAATGCAACAACAAAACAAATTAATTTAGAACAGTGAATGAGTAGGCCCTTGTAACCAAAGGCCACTTGTCATTTCTGGCTGTCGCTGCTCCGAAACGAACACGGTTTTTGAACTCTGAATGTTCCAGGGTTAAAAGGTGGAGTAATCACAAAGACAATCATTGCTCCTAGGGGAATTCTGCACCACAAAAAGTAAAACAAAAATTCTGTCTTCAATATTTTAAAATTTAACATTTTTGTCAAAATAATACAATATAGCCAGTTTCAGTTATTTGGTAATTTATTTCAAAATACCTGTTAGCAAGAATCTGTGTAACAATACTGACAACAAAAAAGATTTGGGAAATGTTTTTCAACAAATTGATTCTGTACTAGACATTAATACAGAACCCTGGGTAATAATTCATTTAAACTACAGTACAGAAATGTACTTCCTGCATCTCTCAGAAGCTGTGCAAGGGCTTGAGAGAACTAGGGGTGTGGAGGGAGAGGGAAGTAATTGCTGGGAAGAAGCCTGGGAGTGAACTTGGAGGGTTGTTGGGTGTGGGAGGGAGAAATATGGAACGGTTTTTGTGGGTGGGTGGGGAAGGACAGTTAGGGAGTTGCGGAGCCTCTCCCATGCAGACACTGGCTGACCCCTAGCCTCTCCCATTCAGTCAGACATGTCTGCCCCAGTCGCCATGTGTGCATGTACCCCCCACTCAGTCACCTCTCACCCATTCTCATGTGGCTCTGTACCTCCACTATCATTTAGCTCCTTCCCCATTTCCCTTGTGGCCCTGAAATCCTACTTCCATTCATCCCCTGCTCCAGTCTGTCCCCCACTAGTCCGTCTCAAAACCAGACTGTGACCTCCTCAGCAGTCCTATGTGCACCACGCTGTCCATTTCCCCCTATATCCCATGCCTCCTCACCTGGCCCCATGAGCAGGGTGCTGTGAGGAATGCAGCCTCTTCTCTCTCTCTCTCTCTACTCTCCATGGCTGGCTGTTCTCTACAGGAGTAGATGCCCTCTGTTCTGATGGCACAGCAACCTCTGGTGGGTAGAAAGTGGAACTACAGCACTTCATTAGAGAATGTTTTCGGGGAAAAAAATTCTGGGGGCACATGAATTCTGTGTACATGCAGTGGTTCAGAACTCTCCCAGGAATAAATCACCATATTTCTTAAGTCTCTGTACAGCCTGGGATGGCATAAAGGATAGAACAACTCTGCCATATACTGGAGATACTGAAGTTCCTGAGAGAAACATACAATTGTGAAGGTTTGGGTGTCTTCTGATTCTTGTGATGGCAAGTAAGAGGAGACAAAAGAGAGAGATTTTAAATCAGTGGCATAAACCAAGGGCTGAGATGTTGTATTCCAGGTTTTGCCTATAATTAACTTTCAATCAGCTATGGTGTCAGTGAACAAGGATCTTAATCTTTGGTTTACTCTGAAAGGGAAGAACTACTAGTGTGATTGTTCCAGGAGGGTCCCTACATTTTGTCATCAACTTCTTCTACTTGTCCAAAATTTTTATACCTTTGGCTTGTCTTTTTTGGTAGGTCATTTGGGAAAGGGAGCGTTGTTTGAGGAAGAGAGGGATATTTTCAATATTTATTACTGGAAGAGTTTGGATGGCTTATCTCTGCCATGTAGTGGGCTTTGGGGAAGTTTGTGATTTCCCAGAGGATGAACCTTTTGGGTTCAAGACTAATTTTCATTGCTTAAGTGCTCCAGTTCAAGGTGTAATGCCTAACTGATTTAGGAGCCAAAATGTAATAATCAAAAGGGAATTAGGCACTTATAGCCTAAATTCCATTGGCTACCAGTAGGATTCAGGCTCCCAAATGCCTATGTTCCCTTTGAAAATTAGATTTAGACTCCTAACCCAGTTAGGTGTTGCAACACTGAGCACCACACCACCTAAATATCTTTAAACGTGGACCCTACTGCGGAAAAAGTATTTTTCAGAAGGCAGGATGAACATTGCTTTTGAACTTCGAACATTTGATTTCAAATATTGATACTTTTTCAAGGTTTTGGAGAGTGTGTGGTGTCCCCCTGGATGGACCACTGGTGTTCCAGGCTGATCTTACCTACTTACTCTAATTCAAGAAAGCTGCAGACTGTGCTGGCAGAACTTGAACTGATTACAAAGATATCTGTGGTTTACTGAAAATTGTGTGGTGTCTTTACATCATTACTATAGTTATATTAAGCTTTAGAAAAAAAAACCTTTTCAAACAGGAGTATCTAAAACTAGGTACTCCACTCCATATTGAGACATAAAGGGACAGATTTTTAAAGGTATTTTGGCATCCAACTCCCACTGAAATAAATAGAAGGTAGGTGCCTAAAGTATCTCTAAAAATGTGGCCAACAGTTTGTATCCCAATTTTTCAGGGTGCTGCATTCTCGTGGGCAGTGCAGGTGTTGAGTGACTGTTAACATCAATCTCAGTGGGGTAGTTGTGTTAGTCTGTAACTTTAAAAACAATGAGTAGTCCCATGGCACCTTATAGACTAACATAAATATATATAGTATCATGAGCAAAAACCACAGATAAAGTTGTTCTTAACATCATGTCATTTAGTTATGAGCCTAACTTTAGGGGCCCAAGTTTGGCAATGTTGCTCATCATCTCTATCAGAAAAAAAAATTAATCCACAGCAATTGTCCAACCTTGATGCAAATAAATCACATCTCAGAGAAAACAAATTAGGGACTGCTGGGTACCAGAATCTCAATAAAGTTTAATGTTACAAGCAGACATCTACTACATTAAAATACCTAACCTGATTGTTATGTGTTCAAGCTTTACCCATATCTTAATTCCCAATATAATGTTAATGTCTAGTAGAAATAGATTACAGCGCATGCACTATGAAAGAAAATGTAACAACCATACACATACTGCAGTACACCCCATCTGTAGCAGGCTTGGATGGTGGTGGTGATTTTAGAAGATTCCACCAGTTTTGAAATGTTTTCAGCTCATTTATCATTGTAGATATATTAATGCAAACTGGCCTTTTTGCATGCAGTAGTGCAAGTGACATACAGCGGAGCACAGAATGATGGTGCTAACAGATGTTTAAAAAAATACCTCCAAGCAAGTAACACTTCAGCTTTTATTATGCAAGAACTAACACTGGGATCTGTTGGAACTTTGCCTTCTCAGCTGCTGGATCTTTGCGTTTTCATATGCACATGTTGTTCCTACTAGCTACAGAAAATCTCTGGTCAGAGGAAAAAACAATTTCTGATGAAGATCAAGTGAGTTACTCTCATGTGTGAGTTGATGTAGGGTTTGATATTTGTCCTCTTGAGAGTATAAATCTTTTCTCACAAACAGTGTAGCTACCAATTGTCATTGTAAATTAATGAAGCTGCCTTCTTACTGTATTCCAAACTATTATGTTTGTATACAGTGCTCTGTTGACATACGTTCAACCCTATACATTAACTAGGCAGATTTATGTCTGAAGAAAATGTGTCACTTAGGTGACAAAGGCATTTACTTTTCTCTCTAGCCCGGATAACACAAGGTACTTGAGTATATGTGCTATTAGAAGCATAGCAGTAGTCCCATGGACTTACTTGAACCACAGTAGAATATCAGAATTACGAACACCAGACTTACAAACTGATTGGTCAACCACATGCCACATTTGGAACTGGAAGTACGCAAACGTGCAGCTGCAGAGACAAAAAAAAAAAAAAAAAAAAAAAAGAGAGCATATACAGCCCAGTACTGTGTTAAATGTAAACTCCCAAAACGGGAAAATTTAAAAAAAGATTTATCAAGGTAAGGAAATTGTTTCTGTACTTGTTTCATTAATTTAAGCTGGTTAAAAGCAGCATTTTTCTTCTGCATAGTAAAGTTTCAACGCTGTATCAAGTTATTATTCAGTTGTGAACTTTTGAAAGAACAGTTTGTTCAGAGTAATGAACATCTTAGAGTTACAAACAAGCTCCCTCCTCAAGTTGTTTGTAAATCTAAGGTTCTACTGTACTCATATACTTAGCTATATATGTACATGGTTAAGCATTTTGCTGAATCAAGGTCTGTTTCTATGCTCTCCAGTCTAGGTATTTATACTGTACCAGTGCCCATGATTTCTGAGTACCTATGGCAGTGTGTGTGACATTAATTGCAAAGTTAATTTGGAAGATGCAGCTTTCAGATCTTCTACAATATAAATTACATCAGAATGACATAGCAACATATATGTTCTGTAATCACCGTCGGTTGAAGTGTTTTGTTTGAAATGGTTTTTTTTTTTCAGTGAAAAATGTCTTTTTTAGTCAAAAGAGAAATTTCCATGAGAAATACCTGTTTTCAATTGAACTCTTCAGCAACAAAAGTCAAGAACTTTAGTTTTCAGCAACCAAAAATGTGAAAAAATTTGGCTGTCTGGGCAAAAATTTTCAGTCACATTAAATATTTTAACCGATTGGCTAAATTTATTTGTGTTTTATTTTCTGAAATGGAAAAATGTTTGTTTTTGGGGAATTTAATTTTTTTTTACAAAAATGTGAAAAATATTTAATTTTTTTATAAAAATGAATATAATTTTCATTCTTATTGATTTTGTGTGTGTGTGTGGGGGGGGGGAAGCCCCTTTTCCTAACTAGCTAAACAGCAATCAGTAGTTCAGGCTATTAAAGAATATTGGTATTGGACACATGCCTAAAGCTCGCATTGGGGAAGACAGGCAGAATAGAGGTTTTTCTGTCTTCATGTCACAGACATCAAAACTAATTGACCCACTGAAGAATGTAATTAAGTTATTTTCTAGAAATATTGTTAGATATAGGTATGATATCTTTTTATCAGAAGAGAGTTCAGTGGAAGCTGTTGCTGCTGTCCCTAGATATGTCTCTTAGTGCCAAGGTGATATGGGTTCCCACTGCATTAGCATGTGTTTGTGCTCTGCCATTGGAATTATACCTTTGTTCTATTTAACACCAAGGCCTGTAAAACCACCATAAGAAATATTCTTCTGATTTAAAAACCAAATATTTTAAGTTGATTCAAAGTTTTTTTTGTGTCTCATTTCTTCACTGGGGCAAAGGATTACACAACTGATGTTAGCCTGAAGCATCCAAAATATTCCCTTCCCAGTGGCGTATATCTGGCTGTCTCTTCCATTGTATCTCTTCCATTGTCTCACCGCCCCTGGATCCCAACATACATATGCATTGCTCCTTCTTTTCAGGTGTGTTAATCTCCACCACTCAAGGTGTCCTCTTCTCACTGTCTCATCACTCCTGGCTTAAACTGGGCCCTAACCTTCCCTCTGTATAACAAGAACATCTATTTCCTCCTTCCATGTCCCCTTTCTCTCCCAGCCTTCCTTTTCAGACCTTTTCTTTAGACCCCAAATTCCTTTGCTGAAGAAACATACATAGCACTGTAGGGACCCAAGAGACCTCTTCTAACTCCAGTGTTTGTCTGGGCATGGTCTAGAGCTCAGGACCACCAAAAACAAGAGCAAACGGAAGAGGGCCTCACGTAAATTAGCCAGAGAATATAGTAAAGGAAGAGGGTATTTTGCAAGAGAAAACCTGACTGAACCCATTTTACTGTTACATTGCAGGGAAAAGCCCAGCTCAGTGTCATGCCAAGCAAGTCCCATGACTTAAAATATGCTTATTAAATTACATAGGGTAAATTTCACCCCAGGAAATTCTCCCAGAATTCTCAGAGACGTTAGTGGAAGCTGCTCAGACTCATATGAAGGCAATATTAGGTCCAATTAATTTCCACAACTTTTGTTACTTTAAAAAAACCAATAATAATTACAATGCAAAAATAATAACCCCCAACACCAAATTCTTTGCTGTGTAAAAACCATTTCCCGCAAGATCTAGTGTGCTTCTTTCCAGCATGATACTTGCATAATTTTGGAAATCATTGGTTTCTTATGCTGTTGCTTCAGTGGCTTCCTGGAAACTTGAAAATGGACTCTGACTCTTTAGAATGCGCCAATTTGCATGACTGTTAGGCTGCTGACATTGCGTGACTGTGAGGGTGGGGAGGCGGGAGGGGAAACTGAAATATTTGACTTGAAAAAAGTAGACATGTGGTATGATGACCCGTGTTTTGCAAACATTAATCAGGGCCCAGTCCCACTCCACACAATTCAATAGGATTTGTCTTCATTGGTAACAGTGTCAAACACAATGTTGTGTTTTGGGCCAACCAATCGTTACAGTCTTCCACTATGAAACAAGCTGATTTTTCACATGATTTTCGTTTACTAACTAATTATAGTAATAGCCTAAATATTCTACACATGAGAGTTGGACAAACATGTGACAATGTATGTGATGAATTTTCCCCTTCTTCCCCATTCACAAATTGTTCATGAACAGAGGGTTTTTTTAAGAAATTTATTTACTATTCATAATTATGTCAAGACTTTTCTCATGCAACCCCATTTTTTCATCTGAGAATTTCTCACAATGTATTTGCTGGTAGAAAAACTGTGAAAAGGTTCGCTGAAATCTTTGTTAAAAGAGGTCCTTCTTTTTGGTAAATAAGTAGGTCTTTTTTGGGGTGATTTTATAATCAGCTCCACTGCTGTGAAATGAGTCAGCTACTGTGGACTCTGTTTCCTGTGGGGGAGGTCTAGGTTGGATATTAGAAAAAGCTATTTCAGTAGGAGGCTGGTGAAGCACTGGAGTGGGTTACCTAGGGAAGTGGTGAAATCTCCATCCTTAAAGATTTTTAAGGACTGGCTTGACAAACCCTGAGTGGAATGATTTAGGTGGGGTTTGGCCCTGCTTTGAACAGGGGGTTGGACTCGATGACCTCTTGGAGTCTCTTCCAACCCTAATCTTCAGTGATTCTAATATAGTGGTCACCAACCAGTAGTTCAGGATCTATTGGTAGATCTTGGAGCCTGTGACAGGTGATCCCGACTGGTTTGACCAAGAGGTTATCAAGTGCGGGTACTTCAGATACCTCTCCCCCCACTGCTGTGCACCTCCTGCCCTTTCCTTGGAGCTGTGCCACCCACCTCCAGGAGCCTTCTGCTTGCTATGCAGGGCAGGGCAGGGAGAGGAGGATGCTGATGTCAAGGTGCCCCCCTCTCCTACCCTGTATCCTATCTCCACAGAGCAGAGTGGGGAGCACAACAGGACTTGGGATGGAGCTTGCTGGCTGCTTTTGGAAGTGGTGCAGAGCCAGGGCTGGGGTAATCCTGCCTTAGCCCCACTGCACCACCACCCAGGAGCCACCTGAGGTAAGCAGTGCCCAGCTGGTGCCCACATCCCGAAACCCTGCCCCAGGCATGAACCCCCTTCTGCACCCCAAACCCCTGCCCTAGCCCTGAGCACTCCTGTATCCAAACACTCTCCCAGAACCTGCACCTAGAACCCCCTCTGCCACTTCAACTGCCTCGACAAGCTCAGCTCAGAGCCCCTCTCACACTCCAGATCCCTTAATCCAAGACCAGAGCCTGCAACCCAACCCACTGTCCCAGCCTGGTGAAAGGGAGAGAGGATGTGGGAGGGACAGTGGATGGAGTAAACAGGGGCAGGTCCTTGGAGAAGGGGCACAAAGGAGGCGGGACAAGGGTGTTTGGTTTGATATTGGATTGCATTTAAATTCAAAAAGTGATCTCATGCTTAAAAAGGTTGGAGACCACTGTTCTAATAGAATCATGGGGAGAGTGATGGAGATGGCGAAACTGTGATTCTTGCAGGAAGAGGGAGAGAGCATTTTATGAGGTTACAAGTATCTAGAGTGGCAGGAAAAGGGAATTTTTAGGACACATCAAAACTTCCTTTCTGGGCCTCTTGAATTAGCCTTTCCTAAGACTTCACTGCTAGGCTGTGATACAATTGTAGTCTGGGATTGCATTCAGAATGTATTTTTGAGACGCAGCAAGATCAGTTGGATAATGGTGCTGATGTAAGCTCTAAGCCAAGCTCTGCTCCTGGCATGTTGTGTGACTTTAGGGATGTCACTTTACCTTTCTTTCCCCTCCCAACCTTTATTGTGTCTATTTAGATTGTAAAAGCTTTGTGCCAGGCTCAGTGTCTTACTTTGTGTCAGTACGCTGCCTAGCAAAATGGAACTTTGATCTCAGCTGGGCCTTTAGGGGCTAATGTAATGCCAATAATTAATAACAACAGTCATATTTTTCTCTCCTATCCTTCTCTTCATCTTCTCTTTTGAGCTCTTTTGTCTTCTACCTCCATTTTCTCCAGAATTTTCTCTGTCTCTCTTAGCTACTCTGCTTTCTCCTAATCCTACCGAAATGACTAATGATGGCTGCTACACTACATTGGTTTATGACACGCAGGCCAGGTTCAGTTGTGTCTTTCAGGCATGGGTCCATGTGGAGTATGGTGCTGTGCTGAGAGCGACCACCTTTTCAAACTGCAAAACTGGGACACGTGAGGAGTCCCACCCCCCTCAGTGGCCCCACTCCTCCCTCTCCTCTTTTCCTGCCACTTGGCTAGGCAGTGGTAAAAGAGCCATGGACCTTCCACTTATTCCTGGTCAGGGGACAAGGATACTCAACAGCAGCCACCAGCTCATGTCCCTAGCGCCCAAGGTACACTGACCAGGGCAGGTGGAGGTCTGGGGATCTTCACAGCAGCCCAGGCGCCCTGTGCAGCTCTTACTACTGTCTGGCTCCAGTTTCTAGCCTGGTCAGTGGCAGGGCCTCAGGCATAAGAGGAGGAGCAGAGGCAGGACCTTAGTCTCCACCCCTTTCAACTGGAAACAGGCTGATGCTGCCCTGAGCCTCTGGCAGGCATGGAGCAATGCCACAGAGAATCTGAGACAAATGGTATTCCAGTCATTCAGCCTTGGGCTGGGACTTGAAAGGTATATTTCAGTGCTGTCCCACTCAGTCAGGGATTGGTGATCACCCTATCTTCGCTATGCCCGCTCCTGCACCGCAAAGGTTTGTGCTAGAATATAATATTATGGTACTACCCAGAAGTCTCATTTTGTTCAACCCTGTTACAAGTGTATCATAAGAGACTTCCAGCCCCAAAGAGCTCACAGTCTAAACAGACAGACAATGGGTGGGAGTGGAAACAGGTACAGAGAGAGAATGTTACTTCCTCAAAGTCACAAAGCAGATCGGTAACAGAGCTAGGAATAGACCTTAGGTCTCCTGAGTTTCAGCCCAGTGCTTTCTGATGGAGGCCCAATCCCTCTTTGAGCTCTCAAAGGTAAAAGAGTGGGGATACTCCATCATCCATTTGGAGGGTATATCAGGCTCCAATCTGGCTAGCATGAAAACTACCTGGCTCTGGCACAGAGGGGACTGCCCTTTTGCCATCTGTCCTCTTGCACACCCACCTAGGGCAAGGAGAAGTCTAGCTCCTACACAGAAGGGCAGTTCAGTACATGGTGACCCCTATGTCCCAGGGATGAGAGATGACATTTGTAGTGTTTGCAAGCAATGCCCCATTTGACAATATGGTACTTATAACACAGAGTCCTGTGGCTATCCTGCTTACTCACATTGACATCATAAGCCATGGGAATATTTTTATAATAATGTATTTTCCAAAGCCCCTTAGTTCAGAAACAAGAGTTTTATTGTAAGTAAAAAGTTATGTTTTAAAACATGTTCTTATTGATACCCTGAAGGTTCTGCTCTTCGTGTTGTAGGGGCATCTCGTGAACTGTTCTGGCTTTGGGCTACAGAACATCAAAGTTAATCTTTAGTTTTACTTCTATCCCAGAAACCATGAGTTGTGAAGCAGACACCCTATAAATAGAGGAGCCCTTGGGGGACTGTATAGTTTTTAAAAGGCTGAAATGTGACATAACTAAATATTAATTGACTGTAAAATAATTGTTTTCCCTCCTTTGGTCTAACTTTAAAATTGAACAGGCTGATGAGTAAAGCTACACATTGTAAAGATAGTTCCTTTCAGAGCATGTGTAACCATACCAGGTGAGAGATCTTCAGGAAGCCTAGTGATTTGACATATTTCCATGTATTCTGTATATAAAACTATACACACATTGTTACCTATGAGGTTGGGGCCAGTGTCAACCTGAGGCTTTCCATTGATTTCAATGAGTTTTGGGATAGGCCCAAAAGGCTGTCAAAGTGAAAGGGTAAAAATCCCATTGCCACTGAGTGATAGATTGAATTTTAATGTACTGACTTTCTTTGAGTCACTTTAATCTCAACATTCAGGAGGAGAATCAGGGCTTCTGTCATGGGGTAGCTATCACATCTGTTTGGAGTAGAACATGTATTTATTAATCTAAAGTGAAGCAGCTGGTGCATCAGAAGTTTTTTGGAAAAAGAGAGTGTGTTTTCTAGGTGATTTGGAAAATCTGCAGTTGGCCTTACTGCGTTCTGCCTGCCCTGCCCTCCAAATGTCATTCTGATTCCTGATGGAGATAATTACATCACTGTGCGCAGGGTCGGTGTGAGAATTTGGGGCAGTTTAAGTGAGATGATTTTTTGGGATGCACCTTACATTTAAGCTGTACCACAGCATGCTGTCAGTGCAGGGCAAGAGCAGTGGGGATGGTTTAAAAACATGTTACAGAACCATCTGGAAAAGGGTCCACACAATGTTCCCTGTAAGTGGTGCGCCTGTGAGGCCGCTCCGGAGAGATTCCAATGCTGCCCAGCTGATTAGCAGAGTGCCCACAGCTAGGTTGTTTTGTTTCTATCAGTGGTGCCCATTCGCACATACCTCGGTGCACATGAAAACGTATTCTGAAGGTGGATGGAAAAGATTGGAGGGAGCATTTGTCAGCAAGGTCAAAATGTCAAAAACAAACCACTGTGAAGTGGACGCAGCCACAGTCCAATTGACAATAGGATCTATTCACTGCTATCCACTTCAGAAATGACAGCTTCAGCCTTTGTGAAATGAACCAAACATGTTTTCAGATGGACAAAGTCTGTTTGTAAACCTCTCTGAGACTCCTGTGGTGAGTTTCTTGTACTGCTTGCACTGGAGTTGTGATGTAAAGGCCCTCAGCAGTATGCTGCTTGTATTGCTATGGGCGCAGCCGCTGAGTGTCTTTACATACATCACAACTGCAGCTTTTGATGCCAAGGCAACTGTAGACCCCCATTGTCAGAGGTCCTGAAAGGGAACGAAAGTTTCACAGCACACTAAGGCAATGGAGATGTTGCCATTGCTTTCAGTAGGAGCTGGATTGGCCCGTTAAAGTGCCAGTCACATTTTGGCATGCTAAGTACTATTTTGTCTGGGTATCACTCAGAGAAAGTGTGATTCAACTTGCCTTCTCTCACCTTACCCCAGGTACATCCCTTCCTTTGTGGAGTTTTGAATTATATATACCACAGTAGTTTTGAATTACACCAATTATATATACCACAGTAGTTTTGAATTACACAAATTTCCAGCTATGAAATGGGATGTGGCACCAGAGCATGGAGAGAGGAAAGCTTGAGAGGCACTTGTAGAAGTCAGTTTCTGTACAGTTGTCTTTACTCAGCTGCCTGCTGTGAGAAACAGTTCTGCCTGTGTGACCTCAGGCATGGCCATGACAGCCAGGCAAGAACACATCTAAATTTGACAATGTCCTTTACAATGTATCACAGGTCAGCTGGCCCATGCCCACTGGGCTGGGAGAGAACTCTCCCTTTTCCCTTCAGCTGTCTGGAGACAGCCGGATGCTGACACAATTAATCTGGGGGATCCTGACATCACCATCAAGAGCTTAATTGCCAGCAGCAGGGTGTCTATACTTTGTTCCTTTCTTAAGTATTCAGGCGGCATCTGTGGAGATATAAGCAACACATTAGTTCCTTGTTGTTCTTTAAATCTCCCTGTGTATCCTTGGGATCTAATGTGGAGACCCTGTTATAGTAACCTACAAATGTCAGTGCTTTGAGATTGCTTGTGGCACTTGGAATAAGCAAAATATTCAGTGCCCATGTTGCAGTTGAAATGTGCATATAATTAGCTGAATACAAAGAAATTTGGATGATTGCAGGGAAAGGAGTGTGTGCAGTGAGAATCAACAAATTGAATTCTTTTTAAAAATTTCTTAATGGTTACATGGGTTTTACCTTTCCTTTTGAATCCTAAAACCGCGGATGCACTTTGCAGGTCTTACATGTGGCATTTTCATTTCCAGTGCATTGGCTCCAATACAATAGTGGAGTAACTGCAACCATTTTTAGCTTGATCCATGGTACCTCACTTGGTGCATTCTCAGAATATCTGGGCAGCTCCTCAGCTGGTACAAACGGGGTGCAGCTCCATAGATGTCAATAGAGCTATTCTCACTTTTGCCAGCTGAGGAGTTAGCTCAATAGTTGCAGTACTCCGTGTATTGCTTACTCTAATGCAGGGTTTTCAACCTTTGCCATAGCACAACTCCATTTTCCACATTGGGATACTCTCAAAATGCCTCTGGTCTGTCTGGGCCCCCCTTGCCATTGTGATATTGACTGCCTGACATCTATTCTAGTTTACATAGGTAGTTATACAATGTTATACAATGGTTATCACCACAGCATCCAAGTGCCTTCCAGTAGTGCATTTAGCAATGTGACTGCCCATTTCTTGGGTGGCATTAGTTCTCCCATTCTCTCCCCAGAGGGAAAAGCAATGTGCACTGGACTATCTTGTTTTGTTAGTTTTGGGGTGCAGTGCCATCCATGGTGCCAGAATGGGCAGGAAGCCTGCCTTAGCAACCCCTACTAGTCACTTGGTCACAGCAAAGCGACCCAGTGCCTGGCATTCCATGACCCAGTACTGGGGCGTGCCCTGTACTTTGAAAACCTCTGTGCTAGAGCATTCTGTACTAACGGGCATTTCCTGAGTGCTGAAAGTTTCATGCCTTGCTGTAGCCTAGCAAAGAGATGACAGAGTGAATAACGCACTTCCACATGGGGACACAACCCTCAGGTTGAGAGCTGCTGCTCTAATGCTACATGACTGGTTGTCTCCATAGCCAAAATCTCTTCTTCCTACGCAATGAATCAGCTTCCTACAAGCTAGTCAGTTGCTGACTTCCACTCCAGAGGTGGCAGGATTTCAGTGTTGTTGTGATGATAGGTTGTCTTCCCATAGAGGTCAGTGGCTCTGCTCCTCTTGATTTCAGTGGGGGCAGGGATATGCCCTGCTTTCTACATGTTTTGGGAACCTTTGAGATAAAAGGCAGTGCATATGTGTAAAATATTTTATTATTATCCTTTAGCTAATCATTTTTGGAAGACAGCTGTGCATTCTTCCCTCTGAGAACTGATGAAACATGAAAATCACTTATTAGATAAAAAACCCACAAAGTGAACACAATAAATAGTGAGTATTCAGTTGCTAATCTGTGAAATGAGCTAGATCAGACCTGTTTAGCTCCGCTGATAAATTGTTATTCTTGGAGATCTCATCCTTTCATGGAAAAGTACTGAGCCTGCTCTCTGCTGTTACCCTGTGATCAGCCTACAGCAGCAGGTCAGTGGAAAACTGGAGAAAATCAGCTGCATATAGAATATTAGAGGCATTATTTTTAGATGCTGCATTTTTTTTTTTACTTCAGAGAAAATTCCCTGTTAAAAACAAGGCCGTTGCAGACCGTTGTTGCATCATGGTGAAACTGTGCTTTAGAAATGGGATGCTAAACAAAATAAGCAGAAGAGAAACAGATCTATAAATCTGTTCAATGCTCAATCATGAGAGGAGAGTGAGATTTCAAAATTAATTCATGGGAGTCTCCAGGAGCCATGTGAACCGATGTAAAGTGAAAATGTACTCTTGGAGGATATACTCCTGGTGAATCTCCTTTTCCTCCATGGGAGCTAAGCTTGTTTGTTTTCTAGGAACCACTACATATTGTGACATGCAGTAAGGATCAGAACTCAATACTGGTTTTCTGATTATACAAATTTCTCATCACAACAGGGGTGCTAATGTAAGTGGTTGCTGCCCAGGTCTGTCTAGGAATAGAATAGTTATTAATTACATGGGGCTAACATGTACCAGACTATTTTTCTATGCACAACACACAAAACATGTTCTCTAGGGCCAGATGACTTTCTGGTTATGGAAAATACCAAAGAAAGAAAGAAAGGACAAATATACAGTCTCCACGAGGAAGAAAGCAGAGTGTCTCTCTCACTGTAAGATACTCCATCAGCAAACTCCTTACAGCCCTGCCCCCTACTAGACAGGTAGATACATTTACCATTAAAAATAGAGTAAATAGACAAAGGACTCGCAGCAGGATACACCCTATACATTGTACAGTTTGGATCTGCATCTGGAGGGCCTCACTTTGAAACAGGGATAAAAACAAATTACATCATGGCTTTTGCTTGGACCAGTGTTTCAAGTTTGGAATGCAGCAGGTTAGCGCAAAGATAAGGTATCACAGAGTTTACTGTTAAATGCAGATCCTGGGAAACTGTCGGTAACATACAGTGTATTTTTGTTCTCACTGCTGATGTTTTCATAAGAAGCAATGTTTCCTTTTTGCCTGACCCACTCTTCTGTGCTCTCAGTGCTCCCCCTGCTGGTGCAAGATAGCATGCAGGAGAAATCCACCTGACTCCGATACTGAGGGGACAAGAGTCTGACTTACAGGGGTGCAAGAAGGGCATTGAAAGAGGTAGATAGAGACCAGAAGCCTTGGGAAAGATTATTTAGATTTGTTGAGGGACAAGGAGCCTGGGGGCAGAGGTGACTGGGACTGAAATGAGGAACCCAAGGGATGGAGACTGGGACTCCAAAAAGCACATACAAAAGCTACATGTTGTAGGGTCCGTCCATCTCCCAAGCACTCTCTCATGGCCTGACATTGCTCTGCAGGCCCCCTGCCATCAATAGCCCTCCTCTTCAGGAATTAGGGTTCGCTGGGCCCAGGCCACTAGTCTATAAAGGGGCAAGCCAAAGGAAGTTGGATTTGCAAAGCCAAGTACTCGAAAGTTAGGAAATACCACGATGGATATTGCCTGTGCACCATTGATTTGTCCTTGTGCACATATGAATTATGGTACAGTCTTTTTAATCGCATGATCACATACTATTTTTTCGACTGGATCCCTGGTTCATTCAATGCACAGGATGGACCTAGAATTGCTGGTCTGGCAGACCCCTGCCTCAATTGTTGCAGAAGTTGGAAAGTGTGCACCTAGTGCAGGTACTGGGAAGAGTTGGAAGATAGGTAGCTCTTCCTACTTCTGCCACACTGAGGTGCCACATAGGAGTTCCACTCCATGCTCCGCTGCTATTTCCTCCTGCAGCAGCAAAATGGTAACTGCACAGAGCCAGCAGAGGTTGCAGCAAAAGAAAGGGGCTTTTTCTCTCTTAGCCAAATCTGGTTGGGAGGAGAGAAGCGATCCAGTAGGCTCAGGACTACCTGGTTGGGAAAAGAAGCTCTTTTCTCGCTATGGACAGCTTATTTTCATGTTGTTCACATACCAGAGGGAAGACCAACAGGCCCTTGCACAAAGATGATCACCTCTCTGACTTATGCACATGATGGGCAGGTAAATATATAAAGTAGGAGCAGACAGAGGCTAGTGTGGGGAAAAAGAAAGGCTGTGGGAGCACCAGGCAAGTACAGGGGTCAGGCTATGTCCAGACTGCAGGCTTCTTTCAGAAGAAGCTTTACCGGAAAAGATCTTCCAAAAAAACTTCTTCCGAAAGAGAGCCTTCACACTGAGAAAGTGCATCAAAAAAGCAATCTGCTTTTTCGAAAGAGAGCGTCCACACTGAATGGATGCTATTGCGCATGTAAGCTGTGATTACTATGGATGGAGTGACCACCAGGGCACCTGTGCTTTTTCCTCTTTCCTCTTCTTGCGAAAAAACTCCCTCTTCCCTGTCCACACACGCCTTTTTCCAAAGGAGCTCTTTCAGAAAAAGGCTTCTTCCTTGTAGAAAGAGATTTACCAATGTCAGAGAAACCCCTCAGTTCTTTCAATTTTTTTTGAAAGAACGCGATTACAGTGTGGACGTAATTGAAATTTTTTCCAGAAAACTCGCCGTTTTTCCGAAAAAACTCTGTAGTGTAGACATACTATCAGAGGCAAAGTGAAAGAGGGGCAGGGGTAAGTATAAAAGAGTTTGAGAGAGGGAAAGGGGCAGATGTGAAGAATTTGGAAGGACAGGTGCAAATGTGGAGGTTATGGTGGGAAGAGCTGAGCATGGGAGCTTTTTGTGGACAATAGAGACTGTTGACAGTTTTGAGGGGGAAAGAGCAAATGCTGGATGTAGGAATTAGCAAAGGGCTTAGGGATATCCAGGCACTAAGGAAATAGATTTTTATTTGTCTGTCACGCAGGGCTACATCCTTTATTACAGCCTGAACCACCTTTCTCCCTAGTATAGGCAGAACCTGGGGCTATGCATCATAAAATCATAAAGAAATGCATTGGAAAGAGAATAAATAAAAGCAGAGATGTCCAAAAGGAAGGGAAAAGAGAAAGAATTTTCGCAGAAGAGAGGGAGGGAAAAGGAAGTGTGAGCAGCAAGGTCAGCTGACCAAATCAGATCTGGAGTTTGATAGTCAAGTCATTTTAATGTAGGAGAGGGCAAAAATCCTGAAGGAAACTTCAAAAACTCTGTACATTTCTGTCTCTCTTTAATCTCAGAAACTGATCATTCAACTAACCTAGAAAGTTCTAGAAAATCTCCGCAGGACACAACATGACTATTGTGGGGGCCGATTGCTTGGAGTTTATTGAAGTTGAAGAGTTGGGGATGCTGGTTTTTGTATTCAGCTGTATAATGGCAAGTGAAATTTAACCTTAACCCTGTTGTTGCTACTGTGTCGCCTCAATAACTCCTGGAAATGGCTACTGCTGTTGAGATGCCTGGAAGCTGAGGTGTTGTTTAAGTTTTGAGAGCCCCAAAGCCGCCTTTGTTGATTATTTGCTGTTTCACGAGTGGGATGTAGGCAGCTGAGCCGTTGAGAAAAATCAGGGAGGCCTGCACTCCTCAAGGTTATTTTGATTTGTTTAGTCCCCCTGATTTAATATACACTTGGAACTGATTGCATTTCTGCTCTCTTTTATGTTATTTTCTATTCCTTCAGCACATCGCAAGAGACTGTGACAATATGTCCTAAGGGCACCTTTCTTCTGAGAGTCTTTCTGATGTGGGTGTGTCATTATGTCCAGGCCTTGTCTCTGCTTCATATGTCTGAGACCTGATTTATGAATGAGACTAATGTGAAATGACTCCCCTTGTTTAACCCTCTACCCTTAACTATGTAGCCCTGTAGCTGGATGTATTTCTTTCTATTTGATTATGAGGTCTGTATTCCTAAATTCAGCCTTGTGGCCTGCTGAATTCCCTCTGACCATATAGCTGGGGGGCTGGTATTAAGCTATTTGATGATATAATAGAGCATCACAGTTAGCTTATAGGTCTAGGCTTGGAAAGCAACATTTTGAAGTACATCCCTTGTGGGAGATCTCTGCTAATCAAGGGAGGCACAAGAGGTGAGACAGAGGGCACTGTACCTGTGAAAATGTCCACAAGAGACATCATTACAAGAGAGTTGTAGCTAGGTGCTTCCTGCTTATTGGGCACCTCCCAGCCAGGCAGTTCTGCCTGCACCATCCAGACAGCTCCCTAGTTTGTCAAGGGAGAGACAGGTAGTAATGATGCTTCTTTACTGAGAATTGCTTCTACAGATGTTCACTTTTGGGAATATGGCTTAGCACAGCCTCAGACGTATCTTCAGCAGATCACAGGGATCAGAGACTTGATTCATTAATATTTATAAAGCAAGTAGTGTTCCTTCAAGGGAAGGTACTACACGTGCCTTGTGTTATTTTTAAAACCCAGTTAATGCAGTGCTTTTAGGCACCAGGGATCACAAAACCTGCTCTTTCAGAGCCTATGCATCCAATGTGCAAAGGCTGTAACATGCAGAGTTTAAAAGCTCTGAAAGTGCTAGTAGTGTAAGGAAAAATATTAAACATGCTGGCCCTCAATCTGCAAATGACTTCAGTTCAGTGGAAGTCAATGGAGTGAGTTCTGCGCAAGTGTTGCAACTTGCTCATACATATCACTTGGAGGATGTCTATACTGCAGTTAGACATCCATGGCTGGCCCATGCCAGATGACCTGGGCTTGTAGAGCTCAGGCTAAGGCTGGTTTCATTGCGGTGTGGGCTGAATCTGGGCTCTAGGACTCCATGAGGTGGGAGGGTCCCAGAACATGCGTAAGAACATGGGCTACCATTTGAGGCCAAATGTAGACACCACAGTTAAATAGCTCCTTAGCTCACACCTTGTGAGTCCAACTGATCCAGCATATGCCAGCTATGGGTGTCTAATTGCAGTGTAGACACACCCCGGCAGGTCTGTGGCTTTAGAGGAAATCTTTAGATTTTTCTTCCTTTCTCTTCCATCTCTACTTCCCTCTTTTCCCCATTTCTTTACGAAAAAAGGAGATTAAAACACAAAAATATGCATTATGGTTTTCAGAATTCCAGAAACAGCCAGTTAAAAATCACATCCATTCTAGTCTTTTTTTTTTCAAATGTGTGGCTTTCGTATATTCTCCTTTATTGCATTTCTCTCTGTGGTATTGGTATTGCACCTGTAGTTTCAGAGGGCTTCTCCATTGGTAGGTCATTTATTCCCCAGCACTCCTGTGAGACAAAGCTGTTATTAATCCCCACTTTATAGATAGGAACGGAAAGGCTAAGTGGTTTGCCGAAAGTCACACAGGAAGCCTGTGAAGACCAAAAAATGTAACTGGTCTCTTAAGTCCCCAGACTCATGACCTAATCATTGGGCCACTCTTCCTCTTCCATCGCCTGTTGAGATTGTGTAAGACCTTTATAATAGCATTAGTTCTTGTGTGCTTGCTCTATTCAACAGAATGCCTACAGGATGCTTACAGAATGCCTACTGCTTGCACCAGTATGGCAGCTGGGACATCATTTAAAAGGGTACAACACAGGGCTTCCCATCTGCAACCATGGTGATTCTCTGGACCTCAAGAAAGAGGTCAGGGCCAGTGTTCCTGCTAAGCAGTGCGGCAGCACCGCTTCACAGGTGATTAATCAGCCCCGCCCAATCAGAGGCTCAGAACTCCATGAACGGAGCTGACTGACTGGGTGGGGCTGATTAATCATCCGTGAAGTTGTGCTGACCTACAGTTTAGAGGGAACGCTGGTCAGGACAAGGAATCTGCCCTTCCATCAGTGTATGCACACTGCTAAATATATAGGGCTAGATTTCTAGTAAAGCACAGGGCCAAATTTTAGGGGTGGGATTTTACAAAAGCGCACAGCATTGGGGTAACTCTCCTCCCACTGAAGCCAAAAGTAAAAGCCCTCTTGACTTCAGTGGGAGCTGAGTTGGGCCAACAAGGAGCACTTTTGTAAATCTCACCTTTTCAAGTACTCATACACAGCTGGGGCAGATTTTTCTGAAGGGCTCAGCACACAGCAGCTCCCAATGTGAGACATATCCCTGGAATGACAAAAGAATTCGTGTGCTGAATTCGTTGAAAATCTACCCCATGATGTAACAGTATGAATTACCATATTTATATACAATTACAGTACCTGAAGATTCAGCTACAGGCAAATAAAATTTTCTTAAGATTAACAGAGAAAAAGGTGTTACACCTACTATAAATTGAAAAAATACCATTATATTTATAGTCTACTCATAGTGATTGTTGCAAAGTATGTCAGTTCTTAGTGAGGGCTGGAGGTAATTTATATCAAATGAGTAGCCAGTTAGATAACAACTTCACATTTTGCAAGTATACAGATTGTATGTTGCTCACATTAGTACTTGCTCAGGGGTGGCCTGAGGTGGGCTGCGGCAGCTGGCGCCCCAGGAGGAATGCACGATTGGTGCCCCCGCCTGCACGGCCGTTAATAGCCGTGACGTCATCATTGGGTGCCCCGGGCACCCCACTGAAGACGGCGCCCTAGGCGACTGCCGAGTCGGCCTGTGCTCACAGGCCACCCCTGTACTTGCTCACATGCTAATTGTCTGACATATACAAAAAGTGAGACTAGATCTAGTGGCCCCTTCTGGCCTTAAACTCAGGGGATATGACTACATTGCAAAAAATATGCTCTCTGGTGGCTGCTGTGGGGTTATGTTTGCAGTGTAGACATTCCTGTGACTCAGTCTTACAGTGTGTTCAAGCAATGCTCATTTCTAGGCATTTTCCTTCAAAGTCATCTCAGTATTGTTTAAGGTAGCATAGCAATTCAGGAATGCTACAATAACACAACAGCTAAGCCCTATATGCAAGCTAGTGCTAGAGCGCAATACCATTTTGTTGCATAGGACATTGGTCTCTGGGTCCATTGTTCACATTCCCAGCTGGTTTTGCAGCTCCTCTTTAATCTTTTCCAAAAAGCAATTTTAAGAATTTACATCTCAGAAATCACCTAGCTATTCCACTTCAAATTTAGCTGGGAGTAAAGGGCCCAGGGGCCCTGGAAGAATTTTTATAGTGAGGGTGCTGGGTGCAATTGAAACAAACTGGAAACCCTGTTAACGATGGAAACCACTTCAGGCCAAGGCTGCTGCAGTGCCCCCTGAACCCGTAGTACCAGCACCATGAAAGGGCCACATCAGCACCTTCCTCCATAAACATCTGTTTGCTCTGTGTAAAAGCCTCGGCCTGCTCTGAGTCATAGGGCTGGTGCAAGAGGGATGACAGGACACAGCAGACGCTGAGGGTGAAAAACTCCACCTGGGAGCAAGGTGAGAGGAAAAGCAGAGGAGTATTAAACAGAGCCAGCTCTGATCCACAGGCTCTGCTTGGTGCGGGAGGAGGTGGCTCCATGTGGTGCTGTTCCCTCTCCCCTCGGCTGGCACAGTAAAGCCTGAAGGCTTTCCCCGCACAAAACCTACAAGCCCAAGGCCTGTTAGGCTCTGCTGTGTGAGGAGAATGTGGGGAGTGTCTTTCTGCTTCTCAGTTGGGGGCCATGTCTGTGAGGTGGGTCTTGGGGTTATTTGTTTTTTGGGTTTTTTTGCTTCTCACCTTTGTGCGGCCCCCGACTATTATTTTGTGGGTCGTCAGCAGCCCTCGACTCATAAAAGGTTCCCCACCCTGGTAGTCAATGCCTTTTCAGTACTGCCCATGTGCAGTTGTATTATGTATCCAACTGAAAGTGGAAGTGCTTGTGTAGCATGGCTAGTCCTGAAAATAATCAGCATAACGGCTTTGCACAAGAGGGTTTTTCTTGCGCAAGAAGGGGCAGTGTAGACAGCTCCATCTTGCGCAAGAGCCTCTTCTGCAAAAATGGCGGCTCATTAGTTATGCAAATGAGGCTCGGCGATATTCCACGCTGAGCCTCATTTGCATAGCTCTGGCGCAAGATCGTGCCAGTATAGACACAGCCATATAGTATAACTTTTATTGCCTAATCTGTAGTTAAATTAAACTGCCTTTGAGTTTGGCTTTCTGACCTACTTTCATTGTGTTACTTTTGAAGCAACAGAAATGGATGTTGTTTTCAAAGCAGAGTGAGCCTCTTAAAAACAAAACAAAACAAAAAAGCCTTGTGATGTTATGGAAACCAAGAGTTTCTGAATAATATTTCTATGTTCTAGAACAATGAACTATGGAGCTTTTGAGATGCTAGCAAATCAACATGTTATATATTTACTTCCTTACAAGTGAAGTCAATGACAAAATGTTTTGGTAACGAGTGATAAGCTATTCATGGCTTTTTGAAGATGAAATAACAATGTGCCTTGTGTGACTGGTAAATATGAGTAGCCTACAACAAACACTGAATCACACATAGACTTTGAATTATTGATGTTCTAGGATTTTCAGTCTTTAAGAGCTTGTGTTATTTTTTTCGAGTTCCTTCCAGGCAAATGGAATGTATATGTATGTGTGTGTAAATCAATACATGCAGCCATGTGCATTTCCACAACCAGATACAATAACTGCTAATTGAAAATGTCATTTAATACACTTTTGAACTTCCTTTCCAAAGAATCTGTTTTTAAATAACCTGCAGCTATCCTTTCCCCAGAGGTTGTTCAGGCATATAATTTCTGCTTCAGCCCAGTAATTTTCCATTAGCTGTATGCTGTGTACTGTTCTGCATACACCTTGCTTCCTTTGTGTGTTTCCTAAGACCAGTATTTGCAATGGGAATATGATTCACTGATGAACTATAGATGTGTGTGTGTGCACGTATGTGCCAGAATTAAGATTGCCTTTGTAAAGCCCTCTTATATATTATGATACAGTCTTTAATTACATGATCTCATACTATCTTTCCCCCCACAAGATCACTGCTTCATTCAGTGCACAGGATAGATGGTGCTCATTGATTTAGGTTTCTGTTCTGTTTTTGTTTATCCTCATTATTCGAATGTGTGGCCCTTGGCCTCATACATGGTACACCACGAAAACTCTGAAGTGAACACAGAATCATTAATTTCCTTAATTCCACCAATATGTAATTTATTTGCTTATTCAGTATGCATGCATTCAGGATCAAATTCACCACTCTGTAGAAGGCCAGGATCAAGCCTATCCACCACATATATCCCACATAAGGTCTCCAAACGGGGTAAAAGTGGGATGTAAGTGGTGCATAGTCTTTACACTGGCCTGCTGCATGTAAGTAGATTTCATCCATAGTATATAAGCTGCATAAAAGACAGAGCTGATAGCACTGACTACAGTTTGGCCTTCCAAACACTTCACATTATAAGACCCTGTTTTCAGTTGCTTAAAACATTGCTAATCTTTACCCATTTGGGCTGAAATTTTCCATACTGGCTGTCTACTATGGGCTGATCTTTTTTGGAGGCGCGGGGGGAAGGACGTTTAAGCTAAAATTAACAAAACATGTAGATGGTATCATGAGCTTTCGTGGGCACAACCCACTTCTTCAGATGATCACATCTGAAGAAGTGAGTTGTGCCCACGAAAGCTCATGATACCATCTACATGTTTTGTTAGTCTTTAAGGTGCTACTAGACTATTTGTTGTTTTTTAAGTTTTTCCTGTTACAGACTAACTCGGCAACCCCTCTGAAACTTTTAAGCTAAAATTGTTCAGCTATTTTTGAGAATAAAATTTAAGGCCAGCCCTGGAGGCAGTGAAAAGAGTAAGTTTTTACCGGGCCATTTTTTAACCAGCTTGGAGGGTTTTTCTTCTGCCTTGCCTATGAAAAGACATAATGTGCTCTCCTTTCCCTCCCCCCACTTTAGAGTGCTCTGTGAGTCATACCCTTGTGCTGTGTTAAGATAAGAAAAATGATAAAATAGATCAACATAAAATGTGTAAAATGGTTCTTTAAAATGTGTGATTTGTAATGAATTTAGTTGACACTCAGACACTTTTTGTTGGGGGGACAATGTGTCCAGTAGCTGTTTTTCCTGTGCCTCAGAGGTGGCAACCTTATAAGAGAGGGAAGAGCCTTAGGGCAGGGCAGAGCAATAGCTGGTGAGGGTAATAGAAGCTTGGAAGAGAGAGGGCTGAATAGTGGGGGCCAGGAAGGGGAACAGGGAGGGGGGAGGGGAAGGAAAGAAGCAGGTGACAGGAGGTGGGGTAAATAGAAACAAGATGGAGAGAGAGCAACAGGAAGGAGGGAGAAGGCAGGAGGACAGGAGAAAGGGGGAGACATGGGCCAGAACCAGGAGAAGGGATAGAGAGTGAGGATCTGAAGTGGGAGCCAGGGGGCTAGCAGCAGATGAAAAGAAGAGAGCAGGAGCAATGGGGGAACAGAAGAAGAAGAAACAGACAGGCTGGGGGCATGGATGGGACAGAAGAGTTTGCAGTTGTTAGAGAAACAGAACCTGGAATTGACCCAGTTTTACATCAACATTCCTTAATTATCTAGTTAGTAAATAGTCATGAAACCCACTAGCCAAGTGTGTGTATACATGCCAGATGGGATGTTTTCTTTAAAGATGTACTCTAAAAGGAATTATTTTGGGAATGTTCCATGGTCTGTAGTACATAGGTGGCATGAGCGATTGGTGAAGGTAGGGCTAGGAGAGGCAAGCCCCCAGCCCTGCCCCCAGCCACGCCCCTTCTGCCCAGGCCCCACCCCCACAGGGACCAAACCACACACTCCCACTTCACTTGGCCCCAGAGTATGGGGAGGGATGAGGGCGCTTATCCCCTGCCTTCCTGGCCTGGAACATGGGGAAGAGGGAGGAGGGTGCATGGCCCCAGCTTCCCCAGCCCCGTAGTATGGGAGAGGGCAGGCCCTCGCGGGCAGCAACATGCCACTCTCAGTACACCTACAGTAGGTGTTCTGGGGACAGAGTGTGGGTGGGGCCAGGCTGGAAGTTTGGGAAGGCAAAGCTTTCCTCTGCCTACTGTACTGGTTGCTCATGATAGGTGGGCAAACTAGGTGATCAGAAAGTTTCCATCTAGTTGCAGGCCTGTATAGAGGATGATAGTGTTCTACTGCTACCAGATACTCCATTAGTTCAAGTGGCAGAGGACTGTGCTGTGGATCTGAAGAGCTCTTTGATGATCAAAGAGATGTCAAGATGGTTCCCAAGATGGTGGAATTATTGTTTTTAAAATTTTTAAAAACTGAAATTATATTAAAAACGCTGACATGAAAAGAACGTTAAGATTGTAAAGACGGGGACTCAAAAGTTCAGAAATTCCACAATTAAGGTTCCCTGTGCATCCTAAATTCAGCCCCATAGTGCATATGCATTGTGATACAGTTTTTAAAGATTATATAATATTTTTCTAGCAAACTCCAATCTCATTCAGTGAACACAATGGACAGTTCTCATGAAATGATTAGCTATTTGATTTATCCCTAGCTTTCGGTATATGGCCCTGGACCTTACTTCACACCATGGATTAAAGGGCCAGAAGGCACCTCTATGAGTATCTTGTTTGAATCAAATGGGCTGTAGAACTTCTCTAAAATAATTCCTGTTTGAACTAAAGCCAATCTCAATTTTAAAATGGCCAGTAATGGAGAACTCACTGCAAATTTTGGAAAGTTGTTCCAATGGCTAGTTACCGTCAGTGTTAAAACTGACACCTTATTTCCAGTCTGAATTTGTCAATTTGTCTGCCTTCAACTTGGCACAGTTTTGGAAGTCCCAGCCATGTGAAAGTTGGGGGGCTGTGGCAATATAGTACACGATAAACAGTGGCTGAGGGCAGTCTACCTGAGGAGAACAAGTTGTATGCAGAATGTCTCCAAAACTGCTTCAGATATGGCATCTTCTTTAAAAAAGTATTGTGTACTTTCAGCATCAGCCTTGGATTACCAGGCAGGTGCAGAAAGGTGTGTGTGGGAGAGGCAGTAGTGGGGAGTGAATAGCCTTACCTCACCCATACTTGAAGATGTCCATTTGAGTGCTTAGCTCCACTAACAGCATTGTGAATCCCCTCATCTCTTGCACTCATAAGAAGTAAGCGGCCAGATTCTGGGTGTCTGCTGGGCAAAAGTGCCAGAGGAAGGAAAAACTTTCCACCTTCTCTTCCCCTGCCCCCATACAGCTGGATAAGAGAAAGCGGAACAGGGCTGTAGGAATATATGGAAGTGTAAAGTGTCTCCATGGAAGAGGTTAGCATTCAAAAATGGGACGACTGTTTCCCAAGTGCCTTTCAAGTGTTTGTGTTTGTAGCTCTCCACACCCATCAGTGTGGGCTGAGTGGTACATTGCTAATATTTTGAACACTGAAGTATGATTGAAAATCTGCTTAAAATAAAATTGCAGCAAATTCATGACGGTCCTGCAATCTCTTAAGAGGTGCAGATAAAGCAAATGGATCCATGCAAATAGAAACAAAATGGTCATGAAGGAGCTTTTCAGGCAGAAAATACAAGTTCCAAAATATTAACTGAAAAATGTATAAATGATCCTTTTTTCAGATACAAAGTTTATATCAAATGATCTTTATACCACTTCCTCCACCCCCGCATTTCCATTCATCTTCATTTGCTATTATGCCTCATTTAAGATTCTAAGGATTTTTCAGGGTAGGGGCTCTATTCTGTTTTATGCTTTTATGAAGTTCTGTGCACATAGATGGAGTTGTATAAACAGTAATAGTAACTCAATAATGTGTCACCTGGTCTGAAATGTTTCTAAATTGCTATTTCAGGGGACAACAGGGTATCATGAAATACATTTCATTTGGAAAACCACCTTTCTGTGAAACCAAGTGGAAGTGGCATTATTTACCGTAGAAGCATAACCAGCTCTCAAAACAGGAAGTCGCTGTGTATCAATGGTGGTGCCATTTTTGATTAGTCACTAATGTTCTCTGAAGGGATGACCTTTGCAGAAGTTCTACTCAAACCCCTTTACTTAGAACTGACCAACCATTTTTTAAAAAAGTGTACTGTTAATAAAGGAAAATTACAGTTCAGAATAAGATGAATCTATAAACATAAGGAGTGGGTGAGTGAGTATTCATATTTTAAAAGTTTATATACATTTGTATTGTGTTTAAAATTTTTGTAAGCCCCCTCGAATATTTTAAATAGAGAGGTGGGGTAAAAATATTTAAATAATATAAATAAATAATAATACTGTAAATAGATAAATCTGCCCCCCCCCCACCGCTTGCTACCTTTCAACATAGCATGAAGGCTGTTCTGTCTCTGCAAACAGGACTTGGTGTGTATTCTTTGTAAATAAACATGAATGCACCAAAGAAATACACAATACTTGACATGTAACATCTGTTTCTCTTTCTAATGGAAATAACCCAGCAAAGCCTTGAATACTGACTAATTGCTCAGTCTAGTCCAAAAGGGATCACAATAGCCAATAGTGAAAGTGCTTGAAACCCCAGAGATACTTTAAAACTTTAAAAAGATGAGAGGATTGATTGCTGGAAGTGGTCCAATGTGCAGGTTTCCCTTTATTTTCACATAGATAAAATGTACAGCGTTCAAAAAGGCAAAACACCGCCCAGGGGCCAGATTTGGCCCACCAAGACACCTGAACCAGCCCACCACAGCCCAGAGGGTGCCTCAGGCAGACTTCCTGCCTGCCCCACCCCTGCATGCCGGTCAGAGCAGTCAGCTCTGTGGGGACCATGTGCTCCTCTGAGTGCCATGAGTCAGGCAGGAGAGAGGCTTTGAGTGCTACCTCCTACCCCAAACACAATCTCACAGCTTCCATTGGCTGGAAAGCAGCCAATGGGAACTGCCTGGGCTGTATTTTTGGGACAGGCAATGCAAGAAGTACCCCCTTCCGGCTTTGCCCTCAGAGCCAGCCACTCTGAGTAGCATGAGAAACCTGCTGGGCTGCTGGCCGGGAGCCACCTAGTTAAGCACTTCCTGGCTTGATGCTCTCCCCTACCCCCAGCATTGGGGAGTTTGCGCTGGAGCTCCAGCCTCCCCACTAGGGGGCTGGAGCCACAAAATCTACTAGCCTGGGTTCTCCCGGGCTCTGGTATGTGAAGGGATTATGGGGAGTGTCTTTCTCCTTCTCCATGTCAGTGTGGGGTTTTGTTTTTGTGTTTTGGTTTCTCACTGGTGTCCATCCCCCAACTGATTTTTCTGTGGATCAATGGCCTCCAACCCAAAAACGTTCCCCACCCCCGCTGTAACTAATATAAATGCAAAGTGAGCATTTCCCATGTACGGCTGCACACCATACACAAGAATGTTGATTTCCAAAATTTTCACAGATTAGGGGTTTTTAAAACTACAAACAAAAAGGAACCATCTATTATGAGACAGCTAAAATCTGCTTTGACGTGGATTCCAAATGCGATGTGAACACTTATTTCTATTTCCTTTTGCTGAGAAATTTGCTGGGACTTTAAGGGGTTGACTTGGCCTGGTGCTGAGAACTCCTGCAAAGCACGAGCACTTCAGGAGGTAAGGCCCTCACGACCTTGCAGAAGAGTTGAGTGATTTGTAGGATCTAACTCTTAAGCTATATTTCTTTGTACAAATATAATTGGATAGCTATGGAAATGCAACTATGTTCAGTTGAATGTCCTGTTGCCAAATGAAATAAAAAAAAAAAAAATCAGGATACAGTATTCTTATTCATTTCTTGTCCTAAACTGTGCAGCTCTTTTCACAAGTAAAGTGATTGTGACGGTATGTGTATCAGTCTTAAGTTTTTAAAATATTTGGAATCCTTTGAGTTGAAAAATCTGTCTAGACATTGTTAAGATAACCAGCTCCCCCCCTATATTCATTCCTGGGTAGAGAGTATATGTGCGCATCTCACTCTTTTGTTGTGTGGGCTGTGGGGGTGCCTTCCCTCCTCCCCCCCCCCCCCCGGATCTGATTGTTCTGTCTCTCACTAGACCAGTGTTTCTCAACCAGTGGTATGAGTACCCTTAGGGGTACTCGAGAGAAGTTGGGGGGGTACGTCAACACAACTGAAATTTGGAGAGAACTGAATTTTTGTTTTAAGTTTTACAGCGCTTTATTATTTTTGTGCTTTTTACATCCAAAAATTTCATCGCCCGCCCGACTACGATTAAGTTGTTTAAACAAATGTGTTGCAATGGTAGAAAAAAATTGTGTGTGTCTGAAAACTGTAGGTATTGGGGGGTGCTTATGATTTTTTTTAAAAGGTACTTTATAAAAAGAGGTTGAGAAACACTGCACTAGACTTTGCAATTAATGTCTTTAACATGGTAGTCATAATGTGAAGCAGCAATGCAGGCCCTCTGGCAACTAACATATTTGAACTTTCAGAAAAGAGGGCATTCCTGAGAGGGAGTGTATCTGTATCAGTATCTACCAACTCACATTGTATTAATGTGTTATAATACATACACTTCCTCCCAGGAGTGTCCTCTTTTTTGAAAGTTCAAATATGGTAACCCTAAACATAAGTGAAAACCTCTTTTCAGTGGATGTCCTGGTGCTGCCTCCTATGGTGACACGTCAGTATTTTAGGAGAGAAAGTGGTTTCAGCTGCTCACAGAGGGATTTTTAGAAGTGACCACAATTTCAGAGGCGCCATTGTATGCTCTCCCTCTTTCTTTGTGAAAATGTATCATCTTAAAAAATACTCTCCCCATTTTCACTGGAATGTAATTAATTGACTTGGAATGAGTATAATCTCTTGAAGAAAAGCATGCTTACAGTGTACATAGCTCCTTCTCAAAAGATTTGGAAAAAGCAGATTATATGCAAATTCTTTGAATATTCTTTGGTGCCAAACGCTGCTGGATTCACATGGGTTGGTCAAGTCTCAGCATCAAAAGTTGATTTTTATGTACCAGTTTATGTTTGCAACTGCTATGTAGTTGTGGTAGTCCAGTTACTAATGCTGCTGCTAGACCCATTTGAGTCATACATAACAGTAGGTGAAACCACACAGAACTTGGCTGGTTTCCATTTCAAACATGAAAATGAAAATAGATGGCAAATAGTTTGAGGAAAAACTGTTTTGGCTTATATGAACCTTTTATGAAATCTGCAAGAGTTATTTGTGTGTGTATCTGTTTTGCTCTGTGTGGTCAAACTTACATATTACAAAAATGGGTTTTGCGGATTCGTAACTGTTGCTACACAGTGTAAGTCACATGACTGGTCTTCTGGCTCCTTGAATAACTGTGCCTAATATTATTATGATTTATATAGCAACATTGGTGCACATATGTAACCACTGATGAATGTGTTGATAGGGCTCTGTGCCCTCTGGTATTCATCCACAGAGGGTCGAAGTGGTTAGCAGTGCTAGCTTAAGGCCCTTGGTGCGTTAGCTCCAGCTCTAGCAACTCATGTGATGGTTGTTATCTTGGCTGACATGCCAGGCAATTGAACTGAGGACCTGCAGATCAAAAATGCATAAGCAGTGGCTTGGCAGGGATCTGAATTGTTGGAGGCTTTCAGTAATTGGGATGAGCTTCCTTTGAACAGAAGAATATAATCTAAACCACTGTGGCAGTGTCTACATTGGCGCGATCTTGCGCAAAAGCAGCCGCTTTTGCGCAAAGACTTGCTGCCTGTCTACACTGGCCCCGAGTTCTTGTGCAAGTACACTGATGTTCTAATGTATGAAATCAGGCTTCTTGTGCAAGAACTCTGATGCTCCCACTTGGGAATAAGCCCTCTTGCACAACTGTTCTTGCGCAAGAGGCCAGTGTAGACAGGCAACATGAATTTCTTGTGCAAGAAAGCCCTATGGTTAAAATGGCCATCAGAGCTTTCTTGCACAAGAGAGCGTCTACATTGGCATGGATGCTCTTGTGCAAAAGCACATGCCAGTGTAGACGCTCGCTTCTGAAAGAGTTTTTGCACAAGAACTCTTCCGCAAAAGAGTTCTTGTGCAAGATCATGCCAGTGTAGACGTAGCCACATGTGAGTGTATGTTACAGGATGTCTTTGTGCTGTTCTTCAGAGGATATAAGTTGCTGCCCACCCTGCCCCACCAGCAACAGAACTATGTGTTGGTCATCACACATGCTTCCCAAACACTCACAAAGATGCAGTCCCTGTCTCAAAGGGTATGTCTAGACTACATGGCTCCGTCAACGGAGCCATGTAGATGAGTTTACTAGACATAGCAAAATGAAGCGGCGATTTAAATAATCGCCACTTCGTTTACATCAAAATGGCCGCCACACTGTGCCGACGATCAGCTGATCGGCACAGTGGGGCAGTCTAGATGCGCCGCGGTCAACAAGGGAAGCCTTTATCGACTGCTCCGGTAAACCTTCCCTTGTCGACCGCTCTGTCGACGGAGCCATGTAGTCTCGACATACCCAAAGTGCTTATGGTATAAGCCGAATAATAATGGACAAAGGAACAGAACATTAGAAGTTCATGACAGTTGGGTGGCTTGGCTTTTGCACTTATCTTGTTAGTTTCAGTTTTGTTCTTTGTTTCTGAAAAATTGTTTAATATACAATAGCTTTGATTTTTTTCTTCAATTCTGTAAAATAACAGTTTTGTGTTTTAAAGCAGATGGCTGTTGGTGGGAGGTTTATTGAAAGAAATGTCTGCGAGGGACAGCCGTAACACTTGTGGCTGGACAGGTGATTAGTTGAGTTCCCTAGTTTCCATGTCCAAAAGCAGACACCCAAACATTTTTATTCACACACAGAGTTACTGTTTTTGTGCAGTTAGGGACAAAACTGTAGGGGTAGCAGGATAGAGGATTTTTTGTTTTGTTTTGTCTTGGGCAAAAAAAATCAAACTTTTATTTTTCTGCATTCATTAAACACTTGAGATACTCATATTAGAACTGCAATGTACAGTAAATGCAAGGGATGGGGTTATCTCATAGGCCTAATTGCATATAGCTCTTCAGTCTGGGTACCATCTTTTACTTCAAAAAAATTAATTCCAAAACAAGCCACTTTTTTGTTTTCAGCCCAATAGATTTTGATCAGCTCTAGAAAGCATGACTCAATTCAAGTTTATTTTATTTGCCTGAGAAATGTTTTCCTGTTCTTTCCTGTAGTTTCTTGGGGACCTGATAGCTTCTCACCATGAAAAAAGAAAGGGTTGCTTACAAATACCTCGTGGATTAGGATGGTTGGGGGAGAGGAGAGGCTTTTCTGAAAGCAACCGATTGCTTCCCCTGAGGAAAACTCTTCAGACTGATGATTGCCACTCTCAAAATGTGGGATCTCTTAAGATCAGTGGTGGCAAGTGTTAGATGTAGCCTGAGACAGCTGGGAGGTAGATAGGGTGAAACAGAAGAAGGGAGTGACTGGGAAGGTAGAGGCCTAAGAAGTGAATTGGGAGCAGGTGTTTGGTAGGTTCAGAGTAGTGGGGAGGTTAGGGTTTTAGGGAATGGGATTAGAGGGAAGGATTTGATGAAAAGAGAGAATGAGATAACCAGGAGAGAGGGCATTGTTCGGGCGAGCTTGGAGCCAGGGCCGTCCTTAGGCATAGGCAGAATAGGCAGTTGCCTAGGGCACCACTCTTTCAGGGGCACCACTCTGCCGGGATGGACGGGAAGCATAGGCGTGCGCTCTGCACCGGAGCCGGTAGGGCCGCTGCCGGCACTTACGGCCCCGCCAGAACACCCCCACCGGGCCGAGGAACTCTGGCGAGGAGGCCAGCAAGCTGACCCCAGCTGGGGAAGGTACCGGGTCAGGGGAAGGGAAAGTGGGCACGGCCGCAAGAGGGCGGAGCCGGGGCTGCGCCGGGGCGGGGTCACATGCAGCGCGCCAGAGGGGGCAGTGCCACGTTGGTGTGACATTGTGGCACTGTTTTTAAAAAATGGCCAGCCGCGGATTGGGAAAGGAGGAGGAAGGAGACGCGCCAAGTGGGGCGTGGGGGAGCAGAGCCTGGCTAGAGGTGGGACAGCAGCTGGGCCGGGGCTGCGAACGCTGAGCGGCCCAGCTCCAGGTCCAGCATGTGGTCTGGAGCCCGGGCTGCGGGGACTTCTGGGGCCTGATTGCAGCAGACTCCAGCCCTGCAAACTGGAAGGCAGAAGGGAAGGGAGGGGTGTGGGAAAAATAGGGGGAAGGGGTGGGAGAGGAAGGGGCTTGTGCTGATGGGAGGGGGAGCAGGTCAGGAGAAGAAAGGGGCAGGCACCAAGTGACAGGGTGGAGGAGAGAGACAAATGCCGGGGGGGGGGGGGGGGCAACTGGAAACAATGAGGAAAAGGGCAGGAGGGGAGGTGTCAGTGGGAGGGGGACAGGGCGATGCTGGGAGCGGAGAGGGGAAGGGCTTTGGGAGCTGGAGGGGGGAGGAGGAGGTGCTGGGAGAAGGCTTGATAGAAGGGGTGGGCATGAGGAAGGCCAGGATGGAGCAAGGCACGTGTGAGGGCACAGAAGGGCATGAGGGGAATGGGGGCAGAGAATGGGGAGGGGGTGGGCATCAGGGAAAAAGAGGGCAAAGGGGGCAGGGGCAGTGAGGGAAGGGGGAGGCACCAGGAGGGTGCAGGGCTAAGGGAAGGTGCAGGTGCCAGGGGATTCTGGAGGTGAAGCAGAAGGGCAGACACCTGCAGGGGAGGGACCAGCACCAGAGGAGAGAGGCAGGACAGGTGTGTAGAGGGAGGTGTTAGGAGAGGGGATGAGGAGGGGTAGCTCACGTGATCAGAGTGGGGCTCCTGGAGGAGTGGGCACAAAGGGGAGAGAAGGGCTGGTGGAGGGGGACAGGTCTCAGGAAGGCTGAGGGCAGTGAGAAGGGCAGGAATCAGGACAGCGGAGGAGGGTGAGGGGTTGGGGGGCAGCAGGCACCAGGGGAGTTGATGAAGCAAGGGGAGGAGACATAGCAGCAGAGGGAAAGGGTAGAGGTTTATAAGATATTTATTAATAACTTGGGTGCCACAGTGGCACATCCAAACAAGCCACCTGAACTCAGTACTGGTGCACAGCACAATTCATTCTGCTCATGGGAGGAAACTCTTAGGGGGAACACTTCCCCCAGCCTCTCCGCCCCCGAGTTAATGTCACACACAGTGGGTTAATGCAATTGCAGGATAGTTGCATGCAGGGGGGTTTGGTGGGGGCCAAACTAATCCCTGTTGGTAGGAGGATGGTGGGAAGAGTCCTTAGAGGGGGGTCACATGACACCTTTTACTTTTGGTCATGTGTCCATCTTGCCCTGAGAGTGTTGCCTCCAGAGGCCTGGCTAATGGGGGCCAGGGGCGTGGTTAACAGGGGGTCAGGGGTGTGGCTAATGGGGGTCAAAGAGTACATTTTAAAAAAATTCTTTGGGTGCACACCCTAATGAAATGTGCTGCACGCGCCTATGACGGGAAGCAGTGGAGCACGTAACAGCAGGGCTGGGTCCTAGAGAGGGCCGAATGTGCTGCCTGCAGCACAGTCTGAGGGAAAGGATTGGCTGCTGGGGTCTCTGGGAAGGGGAAGGGTTTGGGGGTGGAAGAGCAAGTCAGGCATAGGGGCACGAGTTTAATAATCCCTCCTAGGGCACCATAAATCCTAAGGCCGGCCCTGCTTGGGGCAGCAGAGACAGAGTGCTTTGGGCATTACTGGAGCTTCATCTCATGTCCCACTGCCCTCCACTCTCTTTCAGCACCTGGGCAATGGCATCTTTCTGCTGGCTGCGATCTAGCAGAGGGAGTAGTGCCACCGGCAAAGAGGCAGTTTGGCTGCCTGCTCAATAGGTCCCACACTGACCCATGAGTCTAGCAAGAGAAAGAGCAGGGGAATGCTGCAGCCTTGTTGAGTAACAGATTGAGCCACGGCTAGAGGGAAAGTGCAAATGGATGGCTGTCACATGAGATACCTTGACCTTTGGCAGCCCTTTTTGTGTCACTTACAAAGAGACTTATTTGTGTACTAGAGCCCAGAACTAAGGGTACGTCTACACAGCAGTGTTATTTCGGAATAACTGATGTTATTCCAAAATAACGTAGCGTGCTTCTATACTACAAGCTTTTATTTCAAAACAGTGTCGAGCTGGTGGACGTCTTACTCCGACTCCTCTAACCCTCATTTCACGAGGAGTAAGGGAAGTCGGCAGAAGAGTGTTCTTCCTTTGACTTCCTGCTGTGAAGACAGCGCCTAAAGCTGAGTTAAGGTACTTTGACTTAAGTTACGCAGTTGATGTAGCTGAAGTTGTGTAGCTTAATTTGACTTTAGCCTTGCTGTGTAGACATGCCTGAAGAGGGCTTTGCATAGATTGAGGTTACATGACAAAAAATTTCACTCAGCCATATTAATGAACAGGAATGCCATGATGCATAGAAAATCCACAACATGAAGTGTAAGAGTAAGAGAAAGCACATATGCAAAGGGGGATGAAGGCAAACTGCACAGTCACATCCTCCTTCTTTGCCATCATTTGCTAGGTCATCTTAGAAGGGTGTTTGAAATGTTCATATTACTTTTCTTATGCAGTCCAGGCTGCCTGAGTCCTTCTTTAGTTCTCGTCCAAGAAAGCTGGAGGATTGGGTCCATGAAACCTGGAAGCTGCTGCCAGATGCAGGCAACTGGACAGGTTATGCTCAGCTTTCTTATGATGGGTTTGAGAGCATACAGGAGAACCGTGATGTTAACTCTCACGATATTTTCATGACTCTCTTGGTAACTAATGAAGGCCCAGGTCCTAGAGTCAAATGGTTTTGTGATGATTTCAGCCTTCATTCATAAAGACAAAGTAAGTTTCTAGCCACTGTGGATGTGAAGCTTCAAAATGTGACCCTAGAGCACCTTGAAAGCTCAAAAAGCAGGTCATGATTTTAAAGTCAATCTCATGATTTTTAGTAAGCCTGACTCATTATTTTTGAACACTTTGGTCTAGCAATACTGGGAACTACTCCAACCTTATTTAATAGTTGATGTTCAATATTCATTTAAAATGCTAACAAATTAATCTTTTAGCTATGTTTTCTTTCTTTTGGGACCTGTGAGGATTATGTGAATTAGAAATAACAGTTCTTCCTCTCACATTGACAAATTCACCTCCATTATGAACACATTTCACTGTTTTTGATTAAAAGGATAGGTATTCACTTGTTTTAATCAATTCTTTTTTATATTGTAATTTCTTTTTCAGAGTGGACTTCTTTAAAAATGTAAATCAGCTTAGAGGATCTGTTTCCTCTAATGCAGTCTTCAAGTAACACAACTTCAGTCTGAGAAATTGGCCTTTTCCCTTTCAAAGTGCATATGATCATTCCCCATCTAATAACTTCTAATCTAACTGATATTTTACTATTAGGTACTTGTTGTCAGACTAAAAAACAAGCAATATCTTGATTTGGCTTTCATTTAATTAATAAGCTAATGGCAATATGGCAAATGTGTGCAATCAACATAGGAATATTATGCTAGTGGAAATGGGGTAGGTTTAGAAATTAAAATTAAACATTACTTAGAAAAGTTAGATGTCTGCAAGTCACCAGGGCCTAATGAAATGCATCCTAGAATACTCAAGGAGCTGATAGAGGAGGGATCTCTGCCTTTAGCTATCATCTTTGAAAAGTCATGGAAGTCGGGAGAGATTCCAGAAGACTGGAAAAGGGCAAATATATTGCCCATCTACAAAAAGGGAAATAAGAACAACCCAGGAAACTACAGACCAGTCAGTTTAACTTCTGTGCCAGGGAAGATAATGGAGAAAGTAATTAAGGAATTCATCTGCAAACATCTGAACATAAGAACATAAGAACGGCCATACTGGGTCAGACCATACTGGGTCAGACCAAAGGTCCATCCAGCCCAGTACCCTGTCTGCCGAAAGTGGCCAATGCCAGGTGTCCCAGAGGGAGTGAATCGAACAGGTAATGATCAAGCGATCTCTCTCCTGCCATCCATCTGACAAACAGAGGCTAGGGACACCATTCCTTACCCATACTGGCTAATAGCCATTAATGGACTTAACCTCCATGAATGTATCTAGTTCTCTTTTAAACCTGTTATAGTCCTAACCTTCACAACCTCCTCAGGTAAGGAGTTCCACAGATTGATTATGCGCTGTGTGAAGAAGAACTTCCTTTTATTTGTTTTAAACCTGCTGCCCATTAGTTTCATTTGGTGGTCCCTAGTTCTTATATTATGGGAACAAGTAAATAACTTTTCCTTATTCACTTTCTCCACACCACTCATGATTTTATATACCTCTATCATATCCCCCCTTAGTCTCCTCTTTTCCAAGCTGAAAAGTCCCAGTCTCTTTAATCTCTCCTCATATGGGAACCATTCCAAACCCCTAATCATTTTAGTTGCCCTTCTCTGAACCTTTTCTAATGTCAGTATATCTTTTTTGAGATGAGGAGACCACATCTGGAAGAAAATAAGGTGATAGGTAACAGCCAGCATGGATTTGTAAAGAACGAATCATGCCAAACCAATCTGACAGCTTTCTTTGATAGGATAGCAAGTCTTGTGGATAAGGGAGAAACGGTGGACATGGTATACTTAGGCTTTAGTAAGGCATTTGACATAGTCTCACACGACCTTCTTATCAATAAACTAGGGAAATACAACCTAGATGTGGCTACTATAAAGTGGGTGCATAACTGACTGGATATCCATTCTCAGAGAGTAGTTATTAACGGTTTACAGTAATGCTGGAATGTCATAAGTGGCATTCCACAGGGGTCTGTTCTGGGGCTGGGATTCTGTTCAATATCTTCATCAGCAATTTAGATTTTGGCATAGAGAGTACGCTTATGAAGTTTGCAGATGATACAAGCTGGGAGGAGTTGCAACTGCTTTGGAGGATAGGGTCATAACTCAAAATGATCTGAACAAACTGGAGAAATGGTCTGAGGTAAATCAGATGAAGTTTAATAAGGACAAATGGAAAGTACTCCACTTAGGAAGGAACAATCCGTGTCACACACACAGAATGGGAAGCGACTATCTAGGAAGGAGTACCACAGAAAGGGATTTAGGGGTCACAGTGGACCACAAACTCAATATGAGCCAACAGTGTGATGCTGTTGCAAAAAAAGCAAACATGATTCTGGGATGCATTAACGGGAGTGTTGTGAGCAAGACACAAGAAGTCATTCTTCTGCTCTACTCTGCACTGATTATGCCACATTTCAAGAAAGATGTGGAGAAACTGGAGAAGGTCCAGAGAAGAGCAACAAAAAATGATTAAAGGTCTAGAGAACATGACCTATGAGGGAAGACTGAAAGAACCGGGGTTGTTTAGTTTAGAAAAGAGAAGTCTGAGAGGGGAGATGATAGTGCTTTTCAGGTATCTAAAAGAGCGTTATAAGGAGGAGGGAGAAAAATTGTTCTCCTTGATCTCTGAGGATAGGATGAGAAGCAATGGGGTTAAATTGCAGCAAGAAAGGTTTATGTTGGACATTAGGAGAAACTTCCTAACTGTCAGGGTGATTAAACACTGGAATAAATTGCCTAGGGGGTTATGGAATCTCCATCTCTGGAGATACTTAAGAGCAGGTTAGATAGATACCTGTCATGGATGATCTTGACAGTGCTTGGTCCTGCCGTGAGGGCAGGGGACGGGATTTGATGACCTCTTGAGGTCCCTTCCAGTTCTAGTGTCTATGATTCTATGATTATTAGGTCCTGCTAAATCCTGGAAACTATACTCCTGATACGCTTAATGTTTATTTTTTCATGTATGTTCATAACTTCATTTTTCTCTCATGATGTCCCAGACCCGAAGTGCTGAAAAGTTGCTAACAATGTATGGCAAAAATAATGTAATCACCTACACTGAAAGAAAATGTTGTGTTAAGTGGCCAAGAGCTAATCCAGGATTTTGATCAGGGTTCTGGGACACAATGAGCAGGGGACGAAGACAAAAAAGGAAGTAGAGGGAGAGGCTGGCAATAGGGGGGTTAGTACAGCTAGAGTCAGACTTTAGTCTCACTGAAACAATGACAAATCAGTTGCAGCAAGTGTTTAAAATGCCAACACCAAGTATTAAAGAACTAATACCTAGGTCATGGATTCCCAAACTGGGGGGTCGTGCCTCCCGGGGGGGCCTGAAGAAATTCCAGGGGGGGCACGAGGTGACCCAGCCCCCCCCCCATCAATTCCCCCCAAGAAAGAGCCCGGTCCGTCCATGGGCTTGACTCCTGGGGCAGACTTCAAAATGACCACCTTAAAGGAGCAACGCCTGCTCTGCTCTCAAAAGGGCAACCTTTTTTTTTTCTGCTCAACAAATTTTGCTGCTTTTTTTGGGGGGGGGGGGGGGAAGGTGAGGGTTTCTCAAAAATCAAAAAGGGGGAGTGATGCTGAAAAGTCTGGGAACCACTGACCTAGATATTTGTGTAGCTCATATCACAGTCTGGATCCTTTTTAGTCCTAACAACAAGGAGTCCGGTGGCACTTTAAATACTAACACATTTATTAAGGTATTGGAGTATAATAATAATTAATAATTAGAGCATCTTCAGCATCTGAGGAAGTGAGTTGTAGCTCACCAAAGCTTATGCTCTAATACCCTAATAAGTTTGTTAGTCTTTAAAGTGCCACCAGACTTCTTGTTGTTTTTGCCGAAACAGACTAACACAGCTACCTCTATGAAACTTTTTAGTCCTAGCATTTTAGTGAGCATTCTACCTGATCTTTCTTCTCTGCTTCCTTTTCAGGTATGTCATTTGCATCGGATTTTTTGAACTGTAGCTAGGGAAGATTATTACCCTCTTGTGGTCAAGCTGAGGAACTGAACCAACATTCTGTGGCATCAACTTGGAGAGCATCAAACCAAACAGAAGGGAAATTGCTGATTTGTTTCTTCAGAACAACAGAGCTGGTGCAATAATGCTAAAGCAGAGTTGATGAGCATTTGATAGGCCTCCAAGTGTCTGTTTGGCTCGATCATGTTTGCTTCACTTAGTATCCACGTGAATAGTTTTTGCTTTTCTGGCACTTGTTCTTCGTACAGATGACCATATGCAGATGTGAACAAGGGCATTTGTGCACAGAATATACATTTGCTTTTCATTATCTACCATGCCTTATTTTCCTATTTAGCAAATTCCCTTCTCTGACCAGAACGCTGAACCAACACCACAGCATATGACTTATGTAACCCAAGCACTCAACACAAATAACGAACAGCAAAGAGAGCAAACAGTCTGTGAACAGTCCACAGGCTGCTCAGTCTCAGCCAGTGGATGAATAGTTAGGAATAAATCAGAAGGAGTTTTCAGAGATTGCATGAACAGGGGAAAGGATTAAAATTCTTGGATAATTTATTAGCAACAAATAATTCCATCAGTTCTAAGAACTATTAATCTAATAATTATTCTTGTTACAACAATAATTCTGCCTTTAGTTATTAAGATAATATCAAATTACAGTGGAACTACCTGCAACATGCCATTCGGTTTGTATTTGTCTAGGCTGATACTCGTTACAGAGAACAAGGTACATCCAGACACATATTGGGCAAGATCTTCTCATCCAGCTGAGCTGTGCTAAGCATAGGTTCAGAGGGGGAGACACAAAGCAGATTTTGTGCCACTTTTGCTGTTCCACAATCCTGGAGAGAATAAAAAAAATGCTGGTTAACTCTCAGGACAAGTTACTGCAACCTCAAAGCTGCTCATAACCCTAGGGGGACCATTCCAGCAATTGGAGAAGACCCTTGAAGCCCCTCTCCCTATGTTGAGGGCTTCATGGTATGGTGGTTTAGAGCTTCTTCTGCCTCTGCTTCACATTGTGTTCTGCCTTTCGCAGTGGAATCCATGCACACCATGAATTATGGCACCCTTTGAGCCTCTGCGCATTGTAAGGGGTCAGAAGGATCTGAGCTACTGTGTACAAAAGGAGGGCAAAGCTGGGAAAGCAGTTCTTCAAAAAGAGCCCTGGAGGTGACACTGGACTGCACTAGAAGAAAAGGATTGGTACAGATCTTTTTCAGCCTTGACATGGAATATATAACAGGAGTATTTAATGTATTAGCAACAACAGATTCATTATTAATCACTGAAGTGCTTTTAGTCTGAAGACTTGGGAAGGAGGCTAATTATTATTAGTTGTGGTAATTAATTGATGAATTACTATTATGTATTCATTCATTTATTTATTTATTTATTTATTCGAGTTGTGGCAGCACCCAGAGCCCTTAGCCATGCTCTTGCTCGACTAGGCTCTGTACATGCACATAGGAAGATGCAATCTGCAGTAGAATGGCAAACACCAAACCAGAGTTTGTAGCTGTTATGCAAGTAGAGCTTTCCTTAGTTCTCCCTCAGGGAATAGAACTCGGCATACATGAGAGCTGCACCTACTACACTATACAATCATCTTGGTACAGAAAGTGAAGCTAAAGTCTTGTGCAGAAATAACATGGGCTCTTTAATGATCAGGAATAGTTAGGGCCTGAATTTTACTTCTTGTTTGACAGATAATCTCTCTGGCACTCTAAGGGCCTCCTGGTACCATCCTAAAAACTAAGTTCAATCATGACTGCGAGGGAAGAAAGTCATATTGTGAATTGCCCAAACAACTTCTTGCAGCAGCTTGAGCATTGGTTGGGTGACTCCCTTATATTGACTACTTTATTATTACATCACACCCTATAAGCTCCCAGCCAAAATACTATGGCTGCATGGAATGAGTGGCAGGTTTGGAAGTTGTCCTGGCACATCTAACTCAAGTAGAGAAAGTCCCTCCACTGTCAGAGGTGGATCACAGTTTTGAGGGGCCCTAGGCTAGAGCAAGTGGGGACCCTTCCCTACTCTTTGCGCCTGCAGTCTCACCCCCCATAATCCTGCTGAGAAACTGGGTCCAGATATGGGGGCTTGCCCCGCCCCTCACCCACATGCCTTCTGGTGAGCAGGGCTGGGGCATGAGGGGTCCCCTTAATCTTCAGCAGGAGCACCAGGTGGGCTGATAGAGCAGGGCAATCCCTCACATTCCAACCCTGCTCCCAGCAGGAGGGCCAGGCAGATGGGAGGAGCTAGGGCTGCCATTTCCTGTTAGTACAAAACTGAGGCGGGGCAGGGTGTCAGTACCTCACACCCTGCCCCACCACATCCTGGAGGCCCCGCCCTGCCCATTCTCTAAGTCCCCACCACTGCTTGCTCCCTTCCCCCTACCTCCGGTGCACACTCACCCTCCCCCGCCCTCACTTATTTTCTCCAGGCTGGAGCTAGGAGTTGGGATGCAGGAGAGGTGAGGAGTGTGAGCTCTGGGAGGGCGTTGGGGTGCAGGACGGAGTAAGGGGTGTGGGGTCTGGCCAGGTGGTGCTTTCCTCAGGTGGCTCCCAGTCAGCAGCACAGCAGGGCTAACGCAGACTCCCTGCCTGCCTTGGCACTGCATCACTCCTGGAAGCAGCCAACGTGTTCCTGCAACTCCTGAAGGAGGAGTCAAGGGGCTCTGTGCACTGCCTCTGCCTGCAGGCACTGCTCCCATAGATCTCTGCCCATATCCCTGCTCCATGAGCCTCCCACCCAGGGCAGGGAGAAGGACTCAGGCTTCCCACAGCTGCCCGTGTGGCTTTCCTCTGGCTCTGGCTGGAGAAGGTGTTGGTGGTGGCGGGGGAGGGGCTCACACCTGTATCCTGGCCATCATAAGAGCTATGCCGGCAGCTGTAGGGAGCCGCAGCAGACCCTCCACCTCACTTTTGTCTTGCTAAGAATGTTGTTGCATCCTTTGCAATGAGGGGTTTCAGGGCTTTATCATTTTCCTAACTGGACCTTGGGCTAAATCTCACCCTTGGAAGCACACATCTGACTCCCTTAAAAGTCAGTGGGAAGCATGTCCATTCAGCTACCTACTCTCTGTATTCAGTCTCTTCCTGCTATCCAACAGCACAGCACGCCTTGCTTCTTTTCAAGCATTCTATGCCTCTTTGCTGTTTGGTTATCAAAGTACAAGCCAGTCTGGCTTCATTCAGGACAGGCTGATCCCAAATTATGATTTCTGATACCCTAGAATGATTTTACTTCATCTCTAATTAACATCAAATCAGAAAAGGGTAAAATCAAGACATTTAAAAACAACAAAAAATTAAGATATCCATACATTATTAACAACAATATTTCCTCCATCATTAGCACAGTGGTGTGGGGGATTTTTTTTGACGAAACAACAGCGAGACAGGAAGACACGCGCAATCTGAAAAAAAAACCCCTCGTGAAATTTCAGCCAAATGTTTTTCTGTTGTTAATTATAAGGCTCTGAATCAGCTGGCTGATTTATGGCTATCTTTTCTACAGACACTAATGAACCATATGCCCTTAACTAGTATTAACCTGCCAAAATTATGTTTTTTTGCTGGAAGGGTTCTGGAGCTGCCAGTGCAGACATTGCATCTGTTTTGCAGATTAAGAGAGAAGCACAAAGAAATCTATTGTACTCTTGCTTCTTTTATGGCATAGCATGGCATGTTATGCCCAGGAGGAACATCATGGTGGTTATAAGTTCAGATGAAAGTGATAGAAACCTGGAATGATTTTTTCCAAATAGTAAACATAATAACTGTAAGTAGAGCCCTGCTTGGGTACAACATTTGTATTCACATCTGTATTCACAAAAATGAGCTTTGCATATCTGCGTTTACATCCACTTGTGGATGTAAAGGGATATCTTCAGGGTTCTAAATATAAAATGTGTGTATCTTCATTCGCATCCATATCTGCAAAAATGTGCCTCGGATATCCATAGATTTGCAGGGGTCTAATTACAAGCCTATTAAAGCAGTTACTGAGGGTTGGAGAAGATGGGACCATAAAATTCCTTCCATCTTTTCTTGAGTCTGTTTTTTGTATCTTGATGAAATTGTGGTGAAATTGTATGTATTTTTTCAATGCCAGACCTCTCTGACTTTGTGGTTCTTTAACGAAGTGTACAAGCATGTTTTCTGTGGATTTTTTAAGTTTATTACCTCATCAATCCCACGATGAAAGTGTATTGGCTTGATTTATTATAAAATTCCTGTGCGAAATGTTTCTTCATGTGTTTAAGCTTGACTGAGGGACAAATTGCAACATCAGTCTTTTTAAAATATTCTCTGTTAATTTAATTCTTCATTGTACAAAAAGGGCTCTTAAATCAGCATACTTAGCAGTGCATTACAGCTATGTAAATTAAAGCTCTGGAGCGCAAAACTGCAACCTATAGTTGGGTGAGAAATGTTTACTCACACAAGTAGTCCTAATGATATTAAAGAGACTATTAACATGATTAAAGGCCAGCAAAAAGGGGGTCCTTGTTCCTGCTAATCTTTATTTACGCTAGTTGAGCCGCGCCTCACAGCTGCAGTGCAGCTGAGGGGCAGCAGAGATGGGAGGATGCGGTGGCGAGGTGGGGCGGGTGAGCGAGTGGCGGGTGAGCGAGGGGGGCAGGCTTGGGGGAGAGCAGGATGTGGGAAGACCTGGGGGGCACTGGCTCAGGGGGCTGAGGGAGGGCCGGGGAGAGTGTGATGGGCATGGACATACTGCTAGCCCCACCTCTTGCAGCATCTCCTGCTTCTCTTTATCCCTGGGCCCGATGTGCTGCTCAGAGAAGTCATCGTACTGTGGCAGCAGCTGCTTGATGGACTGCGAGGTGCTGCCCCCTGCCGTGCTCTGCTGCCCCACCTGCCAGACAGGCCACCGCTGGGTACAGGAGCAGCGCAGGGCCCTGGCCCACGAGCCGCCTGCCCCAGCGGTCTGTATGGTACCACCGCTGCCACCAGCTCTCCACTGCACCTGCCTGCCACTTGCTGGGGAGGCGCCAAGCCCTGTCACTTGCATTTTTATCCCACATGCCCCATTGTGCTGCTTTCAAGCCTCACGTCCTGCTTTGGTGCCAGGAGTGTGGGGGAGGAGAGGCGGAAGTCTTCCAGTGTATTCCTGTGTATTCTCCAATGTTCTCTGTGACAGATAGCCTGAAGGACACCTCTCCTTTTATAATAGTATATATCAGTGGTCCCCAACGCGGTGTCCGCAGGTGCCATGGCACCCGCCAGGGCATTTATGTGCGCCCGCCGAGTGACCAGGGCCGGCCCAAGCCATTCTTGCGCCCCGGGCCCTGAGAGCATGACATATGCGCGGCCCCGCCCCTGGGCGCCGGCAGCTCCAAAAGGTTGGGGACCACTGGTATAGATGAGCCGGCCTTACACATGTAAGTGGTCTCATATGGGTAAACGGTTGCACATGTATCTACACTCACTCAGGGCGACCGCAGCTTTTGAGAGAAGATATGCAAATTCGGTGAGGCTTACAGGAGCAGTCGACAAAGGCTTCCCTTGTCGACCGTGCCGCGTCTAGACTGCTGCGCTGTGCCGGATCAGCTGATTGTCCGCACAGCGTGGCGGCCATTTTTATTTTAACGAAGCAGGGATTATTTCAATCCCCGCTTAATTGACTATGTCGAGTAAACTATTTTACCTGGCAATGGAGCCATGTAGTCTAGACACACTCTGAGGGTCTCCAACCATGCCGAGAGCAAGGGCCTCTTTGAGACTGCTCCATAGATTCACCAGTCCCATCTCCCAAGCACAGATAAACCTGCTGAAAGGGAAGGGACCTTTGATAAGTGTAGATATGCATTTTTTCTTGCAGTGTTTCAGGGCTTGTCTCCGTTGGTAAGCCACTGAGCTGTAACTTTCTCATTCTACTACTAAACCCTCGTACTCCAAGTGGAGCATAGGACATCTACAAGTCTCCTCCACTTCACTCTGTCTTGAGACAAAACTTCTAGCTGACTTCAGGAGTACTCCAGTTGTCTCAGTAGATCTTCTCCATGTTGTCCAAGGTCTTCCTCTTTTGTGTATTCCTTGCGGGTTCCATGTGAGAGCTTGACAGACTACTGGATGATGGTTTTCTGAGAATGTGGCCTAGCCATCCCCACTTTCTTCTCTTGATTTGAACGTCAAGTGGTTCTTGTCCTGCTCTGTTCCAAAGCTCCTAATTTGTGACAGAGTCTTGCCATTTGATGTGACGAAAGTACCTCAGGCATCTGTTTATGAATGTCTGTAGCTTGTGATTTAAAGACTTTTTAGTATACCAGGTCTCGCATCCATACAAAAGCATACTTCAATGACTGGACTGAGCATTAACAAGGGAAAGACCAAGACAATGAGGATCAACCGGTACAACAACACCACCATCACACTGAGAGGGGATGATCTGGAAGATGTGGAGCAGTTCACCTATTTGGGGAGTATTATGGGCAGAGATGGAGGAACAGATAAGGATATCAGTGCTAGGATAGGGAAAGCAACAGCTGCATTCAAGACTCTTTGTCCCATATGGAGTTCACAAATAATATCTGTGAAGATGAAACTTTCTCATTCAGGGGTGTGAAAAAAACACCCTGTGAACACAGCAAGTCACAGTGCTGTAAAGCACCAGAGTGGACAGTACTGCAGTGCTCCCAGTGCTGTTAGCTACTCCCCTCAGGGTGGTGGTTTATCTAGAGTGCTGAGACATCTCTCTCCCAGCGTTCTTGCCATGACCACACTGCCATGTTAAAGTGTTGCTGCACCAGCGCTTTAAACTGTCATGTGTAGACAATGCATAAATTTAAAGATGGGGGCTACCCCTCCCATCCTAAGTTAACAAAAGAAAAGTATTGACTTTTCATTGGTTTACTCATACAAGAAGCAGGAGAGATACAATAAACAGAGATAGAGTTAGCATCCACTTTCCATTCCCCTGTTCGATTAGGTGTGTTTGGGAGGGAGGGAACAATCAGAGAATTTTGTTTATATCCTGTGACACTACCCACCCCTATATTGATACCCTACACACTACTGCAATGATGTACAAAATAAGCCATGTAGGGTGTCATTGATAACCTATAACACACTGGTCATTAATATAATTGAAAGATGCATATGTTATTTATTGCTGAAGTTATGAATTCTCTCTGCATGATGTGACTAGAACATGTTTAGGACCAGACAGCTTAGCCTAGGCCCTAGGCGATAAATAGGATTGTCCTAGACAAAAGGAATTTGAGTCTACCTCAATATACACATTGGCCATAAGCAAAGCTACTAGACTGAACCAGTGGGGATTGTCTTGAGCCTGAACTTGAGTGACAGAGAATTAACACGGCTCCTACATCTCAGAGAAAGACACAGGAGACTGAATCCCCAAAAGACCTTCTTAACGTTGAGAACAAAAACAATTATTTGGGAATATAAGTAGCAGAGAGAGACTTCATCTTTATCTTTCACCTAAGAAGACAAGGGAAACCCACCCTTCATCCTTCTATGGACGGTCCTGACAGAGATAGTCATGCAGGTGAGGAAAACCATCTGAAACAAAGACTGTATCATGATAGGTTCAGTTTCAGGCACATGTTTTCAGTTTTATTTGATTGTAAATAAATTTGTTTTAATTTTAAATCTAAATGAACCCAGTGCCATGTTTGATTTGAAGTAACTGTTAATACCAGTTAATGTACATGATGGTGGATATTGACTCTTTAAAGGGGTGAAAAAACTTTATTATTTCTCTGAGTGGTCCCAGGCTGAACACCTGATGGGAGATGGTTTTGGGGCAATTCAGGACTGGAAGTATGTTGAAGTCATCTTGCCAGATGTAACCATGGCTGATGGAAATTGCGGTAGGGCTGTTGTAATCATTCCTGGGATAATACAAGCCTGGGGTCAGAACTCTGAAACAGGGCTGCGCAACACACAGGATGCGGTGTGATTTTTCTGCTGACTGTTGGTGTCTGGGATGTGAGCCCCGGCAGCAAGGCATTTAAAAACATGCAAGGGCTACAGGGCAGGTGATGACGCAATCCCTTACTGGTCTGGATAGCACCCCCAAAACATGACATAACCTTCCTAGAAACTTGGATATCTCTGTGGATATAATCTGCAGTCCTCTCCTGAAGGTTTCCAGGTATGGGTGCCTTCTTTCTTACTCCACGTTAGGAAACTTTCCCACACTATTCTGTGATGAGCTAGTCTCAACATTGTAGTAGCTACGTTAGTGGCATATGGAACCAAACAGCTTTGGGACAGAAGTAGCAGGTGTGCTTTCTGTGCCTTTGTAACCTTCAGGAGTGAGATAGCAGCTACAAGCAGCCCAGCTATGGAAAACAGGGTCAATATTCTGTGCTGTTGCCCTATACTCATGCCCATGGAATGGGGACTGACATATTGCTGCTTCGTACAACAGCAAATCTTTTCCCTTCCTCTGTTGCCACGGGTGGACCGTATCACATGGCTGTGGCTGAAGCAGGGATACTGTAAAGGTAAAGTGTCAATAAGCATTTTTTACTCAAAGTGTTTGTGGGAATAAGAGGAGGTAGTTTTGCAACTTATTTTTCTCTTTCGTTTTGACTGTGGATCCAGTGGCAGGGCCATAACAAGGGTGGGGCAAGTGAGGCACTCGCCTCGGGCACATCATAAATTGGGGTGCAAAGACACAGTAAGTGAAAATAATAAGCTGCAAAAGTAAAAGAGCAACGGGCGCTAACCTAAGGAGAGGGGCCGCACAATTAATATTTTGCCCCAGGCACAAAAATACCTAGTTACAGCACTGAGTGGCACGTTTGCCTGGGTTTTTTCAACAATTTCTGGCATTGTGGCCAAATGCAGTGCCCCTTTCACTCCTGCAGGATGCCTGACCCTGATTAGGAGAGAAAGAACACTAGGGAGCACATGTTCAATGAGACCTAGTATGGCAGTGATGCATCTGACTGTGAACAATGGGCCTGGAGGACCAATCTGACTGACAGCCTGGAGAAAGGCAGAGAAAATAGGAGAAAGACTTAGCATCCTACCAGAAAAAGGATAGGAGATAAAACCAGGACTATAATGGGTCTTCTAAGGAAGCAAAGTTAAATGCTGCAGATCTGTTCCATAAATCCTGGAATTCTGCCCCTCCCTCCTCCATTGCAGAATTTAGGTATGATTCCCAGCTCAAAAAGATATACTCAGGGCAAGCTCTCCTTGAGCTGGCATGCTCAGTATAAAGTGGAGGAGTGGCAGCATGAGCAGTAGCAGAATGGCTTGCTGCCCCAAGCACATGCCTAGTGTCTGGGGCGGGTAGGTACTTGGACAGGTTCGCCCCCTGTGTTGCCATGGATACCTTCTCTTCTTGGTGTACTAGCTCAACAAGAGTTAGCACAACTATGTCTCCTTGAGTTGGGAAATACGTTTCCTGTCCAACGTGTAATACCACAACAAAACCAAACCGCCTCAACTGTGAGTCTCAGACCCTGGGTCAATGGACTCTTGCTTTCAGGCATTGCACTTCAGGGCTAGAAGTAGCAGGGCATGTGCTCCCATTGTGCCTGAGCATGGGCTATGGGACCAACCCTCTGCTCTTTGCCCCAGGCTCCAGCCCCAGAGGGAATGTTGACACTACTATTTTTAGCCCTGTAACCTGAGCCCTATGAGCCTGTGTCAGGCTCTCACACTTGCTGCTTTTTTTTTTAAGTGTGGAAATACACATGGGCTATGTCTTCACTACAAAGTTTTTGCGCAAAAACAGCTGTTTTTGTGCAAAAACTGGTGGAGCGTCCACACCTCAAGTACGTTTTTGCGCAAGTAAATCGACAGGACAGAGGGCTTTTGCCGGTAGAGTTATTCCTCTCCCCATGAGGTATAACTCCTTTTTGTGCTACAGCTCTTGTGCAAAAAGGCAGGTGTGGCCGCTCCGGAGGGGTTTTTGCGCAAGAAACCCCTATCAGCAAAAGCACAGGTGCTCTGATGGCCATTCTGTGAATGGCCATCAGAGCTTTCTTGTGCAAGAGTGTCCATGCAGTGTGGATGCTCTCTTGCTCAAAAGCACATCGCTTTTGCAATGCGCTTTGAGGTCTGGACGCGCTTTTGCACAAGAAGTTTTTGAGGAAGAACTCTTCCACAAAAGGCTTCTTGCGCAAAAACCCTGCAGTGTAGATGAAGCCATTGTGTCTCTGAGCCTCAGTTCCCATGTGTCAGATGAGAATAACAGCACTGCTCTATATCAGAGGCATTGTGAGATGAATATGTTAAAGACTGAGATGCTTGATGATAGGATGCTATAGTCCTAGAAATATCTCGGATAGAAAAAAACAAGAGAGACTGAGAAAAAACCTCAGGAAAAAAAATCTAATGATAAAATAAATATACAGAGCCATGTACTCATGTGCTGTATATTAGCATAGTTCCATAGAAGTCAGTGCAGCTATACTGATTTATATCAGCTGTAGAATATGGTCCAATATATGTATAATATAGAACAGCTTTGTGTACCAGCCTAAGTTTTTTAAGGAGCATTTTTCTGTACCTAATGTATAGCAATCTTCCCTTAAGCTAGATATACAAGGCTTTCTTAAATACAGAATTATCTTTTAAAATGGGTTGAAATTTCAGAGAAAAGGTTTTATAAATTTGAGCTAGTTAGTTCAAGAGATTCACAAAATCTGGAGTGTGAAGTTTGCCCGTTCTTTGCAAAATATTTTAATCGGTATGTCAAGCAAGGAGCCAGATTGGCTCACCCTTATGTTTGAAAATATTTTACATTGATGTTTGACATGAAAAATATAATTCAGGTTTCATTATATAAAACTGACAAAGAATTTTTTGGGAGAATGTGATTAATTAAAAAAAAATCAGCGGCTGTATCTTGCTTTAATAAGTACTCATCATCCATAAAAGTAACTCTATTTTTTGCTTATAGTCAGCAGATAAACATATTGAAGTCCTAGTTCAGAAAAGTACTTAAATATGTTCCTAATTTTAAGTATCTACCTAGTCTCATTGAACTGAATGGAAGTACTAATATGCTTAAATTTAAGAACATCATATGCTTGCATATCCTGCTAAATTGGGGCATGGAGGCTTTCTGATGTTTCTATCTGGATTCCAGTTACTCATTTATGCATAAACTATCCAAGTTTATTTTAAAAGAACAGTTACGCAATATAAAGGTGTGATATTTTTGAAAACTGCCATGATATAAAAGAGCTAGCCAATAAATGGCCAAGTTAAGCAATACATACTTAGGGCCAATATGCTCTCCAGTCCTCTGTCTAATTTAGAATTCCCACGTGTGGCTTTATCAACTTTATGAGAGAGAACAAGTGAGCCTTTTCTTTTTAAACTCAACTAACCCCTTCTAACACATCTGTCTATTGTAGAGGCCACATCTGTAGGTGCCTGAACGCTTCTTTTCCTTACTTGGTTGCGCACAAAATGTTTTCAATCAGATTATTTGTGCTTCAGAAAAACGGTAAGAATTTATAATCGCATTAACAGAGAAAGTAATAGCTGTAACTCCCCCTCCCCCAAACTTAATAGGATTTGAATTTGTTCTCTTTACAGTATGGCAACCACTTTATTCACTCAATTACACAGTGTTTGCAGCTATGAAACAGAATGTGATTCCTTTACTCATGCTGAATAGCACCTTACATGATGAACAGTCTCATTAGAGCATAAGGTAGTACTCAATAGGCATAAAAGTATCCCAGTATGATCCGAAATTAAACTGTTTGAGTATGTCTGCACTGCAGATGGGAGCGAGCTCCCCAGCCTGGATAGACAGACTTGTGCTAGTATGTTACAATTAGCTGTGTGAATGTCATGGCACTGGCTTGGACTTACGTTTGCCATCTGAGCTCAAGCCCACCCTATCCCCTGGGTCTGAAAGGGCCTTCGTTATTTACAGCAGGCTAACTCACTTGGAATAGTGCACTTATCTGTTGTTGGGGTCACTGTCTAGATGATTGAAAACTAAATCTTTTTTTTTTTTGTATCATGAAGTGCAATGGCAAATTAACATGTGTCATCTTCTTGCTCAGATTATTTCTCTCAAGGGTTAAGAACATGTAGGTTGGTAGCACACATGTGCTAAGAGGAGCTGATCATTCACATATCGAAGACATGTGACTTACAAATCATAACTGGAAGCTAGGCTGTCTGAAATGAACTGTGCTTGCTAAATAAATTGTAGTGAATTTATATGATGCTACTCAATAAATCAGTCAGGGAACCCCAGCAGGAAGAGTAATTAACATACAACATCATTTCAAAGGGGAATATTTGTTCTGATGTGGATAATATTTGAAAGGTACCAAGTGCTAGCACCAAATCTTAAGGGTTCCTTTTTCATGAGATGCAATGTGGGCTAGTAGACAGGCCAGTGGACGGGATTTATTGTGTGATCTGGGGCAAGTAATTTCATCTGTCTCTTCCCTTCTGCTCTGTGTCTTGTCTATGTGGTTGTAAACGCTTTGAGGAAGGGACTTTCTCACACAGCATGCAATACCTAATATCAGGAACCCCTCAAGACTTTAGCAGCTACTGCAATGCCAATCATAATATTTGGTTTATATATCAAAGGTTTGTAGATCTAGCTTACAAAACTTTGTCCCTCACAGGCTCAAAGAGTAGTTCGAAATGGTGAAAAAATGTTGATAATGATATGCACCCATGAAAAAGTAGAAGGAAATGTGAAAGGATTATGTATTTTTAAGCAACAATGAAGTTAATTAAACACACAAAATGAGTAAGGTAATAATTTTCACTGAAACAACTTTTGCTGTCTCTCTAATATTCTGGGACTGACACGGCTACAAGCACATGTACTTAAACATGGCCATTTAGGAGTACAAGTCTAATTGTGTGTTGGCATTTGTACTAAAGAATAAGGGTAATGTACAGCATGCTAAGGAAAGCTTTCAGTGCCTTGCCTGATAAAGCTCATGAAGACTATGGCACATGGAGACACATTTTATTAATGACCTGGATGAGGGGATGGATTGCACCCTTAGCAAGTTCGCAGATGACACTAAGGCTGTGTCTAGACTGCATCCCTCTGCCAACAGAGGGATGCAAATCAAGCACTTCGGAAGTGCAAATGAGCCCAGGATTTAAATATCCTGGGCTTCATTTGCATACTCACGCTTGGTCACTGTGCCGATCACGCGCCCTTTCGAAAGTGAAAGTAAAGGGTAGCTGTGGCGCTGCTGACAGCGGGGAGCTTTTTCGGCAGATCCTGTACTTCTCAAAAAATGAGGCATACAGGATCTGCCAAAAAAGCTCCCCGCTGTTGGCAGAGCCACGGCTGCACTTTACTTTCACTTTCGAAAGGGCGCGTGATCGGCACAGCGCCTGAGCATGTGTACGCAAATGAAGCCCGGGATATTTAAATCCCAGGCTCATTTGCACTTCCGAAATGCTTGATTTGCATCCCTCTGTTGGCAGAGGGATGCAGTCTAGACATAGCCTAAGCTAGGGGAAGAGGTAAATATGCTGGAGGGTAGAGATAGGATCCAGAGTGACGTGGACAAATTGGAGGATTAGGCCAAAAGAAATCTCATGGGCTACGTCTAGACTACATCCCTTTTTCGGAAAAGGGATGTAAATTAGACGTATCGCAATTGCTAATGAAGCGGGGATTTAAATCTCCCCCGCTTCATTAGCATAAAAATGGCTGGCGCTTTTTTTCCGCACGGAGCTTTGCCGGAAAAAAGCGCCAGTCTAGATGCTGATCTTGCGGAAAATAAAGCCTTTTCCGAAAGATCCGTTATCCCTTATTTCATAGAGGGCTAAGGGATCTTTCGGAAAAGGCTTTATTTTCCACAAGATCAGCGTCTAGACTGGCGCTTTTTTCCGGCAAAGCTCCGTGAGGAAAAAAAGTGGCAGCCATTTTTATGCTAATGAAGTGGGGGAGATTTAAATCCCTGCTTCATTAGCAATTGCAATACGTCTAATTTACATCCCTTTTCCGAAAAAGGGATGTAGTCTAGACGTAGCCATGAGGTTCAACAAGGATAAGTGCAGAGTCCTGCACTTGGGACAGAAGAATTCCAAACACTGCTATAAGCTGGGGACCGACTGGCTAAGCAGCAGTTTGGCAGAAAAAGACCTGGGGATTACAGTGGCTGAGAAACTAGATATGAGTCAACAGTGTGCCCTTGTAGCCAAGAAGGCTAATAGTATATTGGGGTGCATTAGTAGGAGCATTGCCAGCAGATCTAGAGAAGTGATTACTTAGGAGGGAAGTCTGAGGGATTTTGGCTTATTTAGTCTGCAGAACAGAAGAATGAGTGGAAATTTGACAGGAGCCTTCAACTACCTGAAGGGGGGCTCCAAAGAGGATGGAGAGAGGCTGTTCTCAGTGGTGACAGATGACAGAATGAGGAGCAACAGTCTGAAGTTTTAGTGAGAGAGGTCTAGGTTGGATATTAGGAAAAACTAGGAGGATGGTGAAGCACTGGAATGGGTTACCTAGGGATGTAGTGGAATCTCTGTCTCTAGAGGTTTTTAAGTCCCAACTTGACAAAGCCCTGGCTAGGATGATTTAGTTGGGATTGGCCCTCTTTTAGCAGGGGGTTTGACTCAGTGACCTCCTGAGGTCTCTTTCAACCCTATAGTTCTATGATTCAGCCTGGGAACACCTTGTCAGTTTATGTCGTACAACTGCCTTGAGAGAGCTGCTCAGTGCGAAATCTTGTGCTATGAGTCTCATCCATCGGAATCATTGGTCTCACAGTCTGGCCTTGCTATTGATGCTTACCGCAGACCTTCCATCTGTCTGTGTTTAGAGTCTGTTTAGCTTTTATTATGTAAGTAATTTTGACTACAAAAAAACCAAATAATTTTACTTAAGACCAGCTGAATTGAGTTTAGGGATTATTGAAGATCGCAAGCACAGTCTGACAAACCGGACACATTCCAGGGGAAGCCAAATCATGAGACAAGTTATGGCCTAAACATTCCTTATAGCCAAGGGAATACAGGTGCCTGTGTTGAGATATCTACCCTACACAAGGCAGAGTAAGTTAAATTAGGTCAATTAACTTTATATGCTGTATCTGGAGGAAAGCCAGGGTATGTCTACACTGGCCCCCTAGTTCGAACTAGGGAGGCTAATGTAGGCATTCAAAATTGCAAATCAAGCCCGGGATTTAAATATCCCACGTTTGATTTGCATCTTCCTGGCTGGTCGCCATTTTTTGAAACTTACAAGCCCGAACTAACTGCCCGCGTCTACACACGGCAGGGAAATGGGCGTTCGAATTAAAGCCCTAAATCGAACTACCTGTTATTCCTCCTGCAATGAGGTTTAGCAGGTAGTTTGATTTAGGGGCTTTAATTCGAAATACCGGGTCCCTGCCGCATGTAGATAGGGGCAGTTAGTCCGGGCTTGTAAGTTTCAAAAAATGGCAACCAGCCAGGAAGATGCAAATCAAGCGTGGGATATTTAAATCCCAGGCTTGATTTGCAACTTCGAATGCCTAAATTAGTCTCCCTAGTTCGAACTAGGGGGCTAGTGTAAACATACCCCCAGGAACCAATACAGCCTAATGGAAGATGAAATTCAACCGGGAAGGAGCATTTTGGGAAGTAACTACAGGGTTTGGGAGCAAGCAAACTGTTGTTGCTAGACATAAGGTCCCTGGCTGGAAACTGGTATAGTGGGCGGGCTTGTGTTCTCCTACCAGATACTGGGAAAATGGTACAGGACATGCCTGGGACCAGAAGACTGCCTGGAGTGGCAAGCAGACAGCTGGTTTCACAGGACTTTGTTACCCTGGAAGGGGATGACTATACAGCGGCCTGTCCAGAGGACTGTATCATGAAGAGGGAGGAATGAGAACCCTGAAGAATGAGGAGGGAACCATGTGAGTGGCAGTGGAAAGGAGGCCTCTGGCCTGAAAGTAGCTAATGCCCAGAAGAATCCACAAGGAGATGTCCCAATGGTGAGCAAACCCTGTTACGGGCCCCTCTCAGGAAAGCACTACAAGGATGATGGCTGTGACCTTTGGGCATGGAAAGAATCAATTAAGTGTAAAGGGTTCTAGGCACTAGATTGTACTTCATTTTAAAAACAACAAATAGTCCTCTGACACCTTAGAGACTAACAAATATATATCTAGTATCATGAGCTTTCATGGGCAAACTCACTTCAGATGAGATGCTCTTCATTTTATGTACAAGCATATTTGCCTATTTTTTAAAACACACATTGCAATAGATACAAGGCTGGGAGATGGTAGAACAGACACCTTTCTGTGTCTGGAAAATTATAGGTTGGAAGTGAAGAGAGGAGTGAAAAGGGCACTCCATAATGTGAATGGGAAGGAAATAATGGACTTGAGTAGTAAAATGTGTTTGGTCCAATGACAAAGCAGCCCCAATGGAATGAAACTTTCAAAAAGTTGGCTTTCAAGTACTTATGTTTTTGCAGCTGCAGCTTAACTGTAAACAGGGGACGTATTTTTCCTGCTGAAGTGAAGAGTGCATCGTGCTTAAGCAGGCCAAACTCTGGTGTAGGGAGGCGCTAACCCCAAAGCAACAGCACTAAGGTGGTATGTCCTGTTCTTTAATACTCAAAGGAGCAAACAAAACCTGAGTGCAAAAACGTACTTATATATACAGATTCACCTTAAAGCTTTGTGAGGCAAGTAGGAATCCCAGGGGATCAGCAGGTCCCATAAGCTAATGTAATAGGAGAAAAACTATATGTCCTATATATGCAGAAATATATGGACCAGGAAAAGATTTAGTGTTATGTGACTAAAAACAAGAGGAAGGGGGGGTGGGAAGCAAACCTGGCCGGGGGGGGGCCAGGGGCCGTAGGGCTGTCCGGGAGGAAGGGGGGCCCGGAGGAAGGAGGTGCAGGAAGCAGAGCTGGGGGGGGAGTCGAGGAACGCCAGGTTGGCCGGGAGGAAGAGGGGGAACGGGAAGCAGCTCTGAGGGGGCGGGGGCCAGCCGCGCTGCCCCCGCCCCCGGGCCCCCCCCAAGCCATCTGCACTGCCCCCGACCCCGGGCACCCCCTCCCTGGGCCAGCCATGCTGCTCCCGATCCCCTGCTTGAGGCACACCCCCCGCCTTCCCGCCTGGGGTTTAAACTTACCTCGCTTGCCTGGAAGGTGGGATGACGATGCTGCTCCCTGCCACCTGTTTCTGTGGGGGTCCTAACACCCACCGGTTTTGGCCGCGCATGCGTGGCAAACCCGGCGCAGCGTCCGTTCCCCAGCGCACCAGGGCGGCCCTTTGAAACATTAGGGTGTGCCTGGGCACACCTGGCACCTCCCGTGCGCACGCCTATGCCAACCACCTTGATCTGGGACATTTTACTCATGGGTTTGGTTATGAACTCTGTTTGTGGTGTTTCCAAAGTTAATGCCATGCTACTTCCCTCTCCTTTTATTAAAAGTTTTTTTTTCACGCTCAGACTCTGTGCGTGTGAGTGGGGAAGCATACCCTCACAGAGGCGCCCAGGGCTAGCGTGTGAATTTCCCAAGTTACTGGGTGGGGGCTTGAGCCAGTTCTGTGTTAGATGGATGCATGGAGGAACCCCTCCTGAACCCAGCCCTGACTGCTGGTGGTGCTACCTGGCAGAAGGGTTACATACTACAGCCGCTCTCCAAGTTACGAACAAGTTACGGACCAACACTTGGTCTGTAACTCGAACTGTTCGTAACTCAGATCCCATTGAGTTACACGCGACCGTGCTGTTCGTAAGCACGGGTCGCGTTCGTAACTCGGGGACTGCCTTTACGACCGCTCCTTGGGAGCATTGGTCGTAAGTGCGAACGGTCGTAACTCGACCATTCGCAACTCGGGGAGCGGCTGTATAAGGAAACATTGATATTGTGTTTCTGGGTTATTTACTCTCCCTTCACTGTCTATTTCCTCAAAACTCAGATTCAGTTCATACACTCCCCCCCCCCCCAAGCTTTTCATTTTTTTCCTTTTCTTCTCTATCCAAATTGATTCACTCTTCCTCATTATATCGTCTTTCCTCATATGCACTTCTTCTCTTTCTTTAATTTCTAGTTTTGCTTATTTTTTTTCTGTCTTTCTGATTTTTCATTTATCTCTCTTTCTCTTGCTGTGGTTTTGGTCTTTCTCCATGGCTCTGCTTTGTACTACATTGCGGGCAGTTCCACAGCTGGTGTCAATTGTCATAGTTCTATTAACTGCCCCAAGTGAGGATCTTCTCCATTGTTGCTGCAGTATTCATCCTTTAACTCTATTTTGTTTCTTTTCTTTTCTTTTCTTGAATATTTGCTCTCTCCTACTGCAAAGACAACTCCTAGATTTCTTTAGAAATACCTGGGATACTTTGGGACACTGGGAACATGTTCAGGTAGCTCTCAGGAAGCATATATTTTCCCATAGTTTTTTAAACAGAACATACAGCTCCTTCTGATCAAGAGGAATGCCCCCCAGAGCATGCAATTATGAATCATCGCTTTGTGAGGCATAGTTCAGCAGGCAGCAATGATACTGCAAGCCCTTTTGATAGAACTTTAGCCAAAACATTGCAGGATGTGATTCCAACAGTCCTCACAATCTAAGGATTTGTCTACACTACAGAGTTTTGTCAGAAATACAGCCGTTTTTCTGATAAAACTTGAGGAACATCCACACTGCAATTGCGTTCTTCTGCAAGAAAATCGAAAGAACAGAGGGATTTTTCTGGCATTGGTAATCCTCATTCTACGAGGAAAATGCCTTTTTGTGAAAGAACTCTTTTGCAAAAAGGCATGTGTGGATGGGGAAGAGGGAGTTCTTTTGGAAGAAGAGGAAAGAGGAAAAAGCACAAGTGCCCTGGTGGCCATTCCATCCATTGTATTCACAGATTAAGTGCGAGAGAGCATCCATTCAATCTGGACGCTCTCTTTCAAAAAAGCAGATCTTTTTTTCGATGCACTTTTGCAGTGTGGATGCTCTCTTTCAGAAGAAGTTTTCCCAGAAGATCTCTAACAAAAAAAGCGTCTTCCGAAAGAAGCTTGTAGTCTAGATGTAGCCTAAGAGAAATCTATACAGAGCATTCATAAAACTGAAATACCCACCCAGAGAAGTGAAAAAACAGATCGATAGAGCCAAAAAAGTATTGAGACATGAACTACTTCAAGACAAGCCAAAAAGAGAAAACAACATAATTCCATTTGTCATCACCTACAGTCCACAACTTAAACCCCTCCAATGCATTATCAACAATCTACAACTTATCCTGGAAAATGATCCCTCACTCTCAGAGGCTTTGGGGGAAAGGCCAATCCTCGCTTACAGACAACCCCCTAAGCTCAAACAAATTCTTTCCAGTAACCACGCCGCACACTTCCATCATAATCATGCAATCACCCACCCCTGCAATCAGCCCCAGTGCCAACTCTGCCCATACATCTACACCAGCGATTTCATCACTGGACCCAAACACATCAGCCACCGAATCAGAGGCTCATTTAACTGCACATCCACTAATGTGATCTATGCCATCAAATGCCAACAATGCCCCACTGCCATGTATTTTGGCGAAACTGGACAGTCTCTACGGGAAAGAATGGTCAGAAATCAGATATCCGAAAAGGCAATACACAAAAACCTGTTGGAGAACACTTTAATCTACCAGGACACTCATTAATGGATCTCCAGGTCACCATTTTATTTCAGGCAAATTCCACAAGCCAATTACACAGGGAAGGGTTGGAACTTAACTTCATTTACAAGTTTAATTCCTATGAAAATGGTATGAACAAAGACATCGGCTGGCTCACACACTACCTTCCACATCCTATGATTTAACGTACCAACTAAACAACGGAGGTGCTAACGGTTCTTATCAGCCTCTTGTAACTATTTAGTCTTTAAGGTGCTACGTAACTAGACTATTTGTTGTTTTTTAAGTTATTCCTGTTACAGCTAACTCGGCTACCCCTCTGAAGCTTATCTACTCACTGTCTCTCTTTTTTCTTCCTCCCCTTCCTTTTTTCTCCTTTTCTTTCACTTTTTTCCTCCTCCCCTCCTCCCTCCTTCCCTTATTTATTCTTGGATCTGGACTTCTAACACTCCTGTCATCTGATGAAGTGGGCTGTGCCCACGAAAGTTCATGATACCATCTACACGTTTTGTTAGTCTTTAAGGTGCTACTAGTGTATTTGTTGTTTTTAAAGTTTTTCCTGTTACAGATTAACTCGGCTACCCCTCTGAAGCTTGTAAGCAGAGTCAGACTGCCCATCACAGGTATTTCTATGGTAAACTTCACTGTAGCTTCCGAGCGCCGAAGGACACTGCTCAGATTAAAAAAAAAAAAGTATTTATGCTGAGTCAGCAGTTGAACAGGCACTTTCCAATGAGCAGCTGGAAAGGTCTTCCTCATTCAGCTGGTAGCAATTATCACTTTGACTCAACACATGACCCACCATGGAGTTCATAGGTTTCTGTACTGCTGTTATTAGTGTCTTTCAGCTATGAGATAAAAGCAAGTATGCTGACAACTTGTACTCATTTCTTGTTCCATGCCACACTTTGTAAGACTACTAGTGTTATCTCTGGTTAACTTAGGCCAACAGTTCATCTTGGGCAACTGCATTTTACTTAGCTAAGTCCCATTACATTTTCAATTGGAAAAAGTGTTCATTTTTTCCTGTCTTAAAATGGTGGGTAGACATCTATCAGGGATGGTCTAGACGGTGGTTGGTCCTGCTAGAGGGCAACTCTTGCCCAGTTTCCTACCTTTATAATCTTGGTTTTCTCAGCATTTGTTTTCAGTGTTCTCTTTTCTCTTCTCATTAATACAGCATTCAGAATAAGGGGCATCTGACATTTTGGAAAACAGTTGTTTGGGTGGGATTTTCAAAACTGACCAAACAAGCTTGGTGCATAAACCTCTTGGCATTTAAAGGGGACTGACTTGAGCTCTTGGCTTACTTAGAAAACTTTTGACACCCCTACCCCTGAGCTAGTAAAAAATAAAAATGAACAAAAACCTTGATGGGGGAAAAAATGGAGAGTGTTATATATACTCTATTGATATCTAATGATCATGGCTTCTATACGAATCTGAACAGACTAGACCATCTTGGTATTTATGATATATTTGTATTTCTGGTTTTCAGGATGTTATGCTCAAGGGAACCATTTTTGGGCTAAAATAAGAGGTTCTGGATAATGGTAATGCCAGTTCTCTTGTTACATTGGCATCATTAAGTATCACTTGGAGCTATTTCTAAATCTGTGGAAAAGCAAATACAAATCTGAAACCTACAATACACATTAAACCCTGCTCTACAAGGAGCTAGATTATAAGGCAAATGCACTGCCTTTTGCAAAGTACAATTAACCTCTTCCATTTTTATTCACAGGAATGGAAGTTAATGATGCATTGGACTATGGCAAATTCAGATAATGGTGTCATCAGGAGCCTTCCAGCAATTAATCACAAACACAGACTTTGTCAAACATCTTTCATTGTGACTCTAGGGGAAACTAGGAGACACTTTGAACATTGCACTGAAAGCTATTCAGTAGAAATGTCTGATCGTTAGCAACTGTCTCAGTCCTCTATTCTGAGTGCTAATGCTTGCTAATTTTTTAATGCTGGGGAATCCTCATGCTGAACACATGACTTCTGGCAGATTTCTGTGAATGGCAAAGCTGCACTGTTTTCCAGAAAGGCTAGATCCACAAAGGGATTTAGGTGCGTAAGTCCAACATTTAGATTCTCATATCCCTGCTCAGCTTCTGCCTAACCTTATAAGTCCCATGGCACCTACATTTCCCCTGATAAAGTTTCCCAGGTGCCTAAATGTCTGCTGGTGAGCAGGTGCACTGCCACCGAAATCCTGAACTCACTTCTAAACCTCAGCAAGACTGATTCTCAAAGGAGATGTTCCCCGACCCATGTCACCTGTGGCACCTGAGCTGGTAGGTGTGCTCAGAGAATGCTTCCCAGATCGAGGCTTGCACAATACACCAGAGAAGGTGATGTTGTATCCCTTACACCCAGCTATTACACTGTTCCTTTGTGTTGAAACCCTGACTATGTCTGATGCAGCGATTGGTGCTTGGGTTTCCCAGATCCTAGGTAGGTGCCCTAACTCAGGGGTGAGGAACCTCAGGTCCGGGGGGCCACATGAGGCCCCTGGCTTGTCTGGATCTGACCCCTGGGGCTCAGGGCTCTCCCCAGCATTGGGGAGCCCGTGCTGGTGCTCCAGCTTCCATGCCATCTCCCCATGGGACTGGAGCACACAAAATCTCCTAGCATGGGCCCCCCTAAGCTCTGGCGTGCAAGGGGAATATGGGGAGTGACTTTCTCCTCAATCAGTGAAGGGTTTTTTTGTTTTGTTTTGTCTTTGCTTCTCACGTGTGTGTGGCCTATGACTGATTTTTCTGTGGGTCAGTGGCCCCCAACCCAAAAAAGGTTCCCTACTCCTGCCCTAAAGGGATATTTTGGGTGACCCTCTCTAAAGACAGGTCTGCACTATGGTGTTAAGTCAACTAAAGTTACACAGCTCTAGCTCTGTGAATGACTTAGTCCACTGTCATCAACATCATTATCTGACCTGGGTACATTATCTGAAGCAAATTTATGATTCTGCTGATAGGCCAGGGTCTCAATCTATACTCCAGAAGGTTGTTCAAGGGAGAATTGTACCAGGAGAGCTTAGAGAATTGTACCAATAGAGCCTGGACACTGCCCCAGCTTTGCAGGAATTCATATCTGAATCTGAATTTTGAGCTTGGATCCCCTTTCCATTTCTCATTAGCCAGGCTCTACTTACCACACATGCCGCAAATCACAAGTAGAACAAAGACCATATAACTGCTGTGTTGACCCACGCTCAAGTTGTGTCTGCTGCTGCCAGCTGGTTTGGTTTTAAAGGAGAGCAGTGTACAAGTCACCGCTTTGTGTGGCATTCATGAAGTGAAAACTATCTCACACACATCTCTTTGGTAGCCTGTTCTGTCTATTAATGCTCTGCCATGTCACTGCTAGTCTGCAGTCTGGAAAGCAGGAGTGATTATTCTTCAGCCAGGGATTTCTTTTTTTTTTTTTTTTTTGAAGAGCGCCTCACCACTTTAACATGTGTGTGGCTCTCAAAAGACGTTTCATTAGAAACAATGGTCATTTTATGATAGTTTGTGTCAGTCAAGAGGGATTTTAGTTTAAATGTATTTGTTACTTACGTCAATTATTCCTTATCTAGATTTCAAACCGTTTTAATGAAGTAATTTCATATTGCAAAGCTTTACAGAACTCTGTGAACTTGAAATAAATCCAGGGGGGTCAAATTCTGCTCTTTTACATGCTCACAAACACCTTGAAGTACTGGTAGGTAGTACACAAGGATTACTCTTGTGTAACTGAGAACAGAATTTGGCCCTGTAAAGAAACATAGATTGCATTGTAAAATAAAATTTGATACCATATGGAATCATAGCAAATATTCTAAGATAAGACCAGACCAGACTTCAGTGTCAAATTTCTAATAATATACCATCTGGCTGGTCAGCTCAAATTTCTTTGGAGACAGTTAAAACTAAAAAGCTGAGAATGAACTGTTCTGTTATGTACTCATCTGCTACATTTGCAAATAAGTATTTGTATACAACTAAGTAACAAAGCCTAACAATTATAAATACCATGCAACATTTTTGTGGTGCACATATTGATTAACAAGGATAGTTGTCCTTAGGATGTATGGAACCCTACGCAGAACTATTAAACTGATGCCCTGATGGCAGTCAGGGGTGGGGAGGGGAAGGGAGGTGATGATTTTTTCGAAATATGATTTTATAATATTCAGCAACACACTAATGAAATATTTAAAAAAATGTAAACTCAGGTCCTGTCGACTAACACAGTAAATTCAGAAACTGACAGTAAATACCTGGGGTTGGCAAATGCCTGTCAAATAAGGATGTTAACAGTTAACCAGTTAACTGGTAAGCCTCACCCTTGACGGGTAAGGCTTACTGGTTACAGTAAACCAGTGGGGTCTGGAGCAGCTCTCTGCCTGCCACGAGCAGGGGGCTGCTCCAGTCCTGTGGGGCCTACCATGGGCAGGGGGCACTTCAGCCTGGCCGGAGTAGCCCTTGTCCATGGCGTGGGGAGGGCACTCCATCCCCCTGGCCTACCTCCATGCCCCATTCAATTGGTTAACTAGGTAAACTTAGCATTTAACTGGTTAACTCATTAAATGGGATTTTACATCCCTACTGTTAAATGGCTTCAGTACCACTTAAATGGCTCCTTCACAGGTTCACTGTTCTGCTACTAGGTCTAGCAGGCTTTTCATATGGCAGCAGAGCCAGATAGGTGAGTGGATAGTAAGACCCAGTGGTGCCTTAAGTTTTCAGGTACCCTACACAACTGCGTATTCTGCGTATGAGTAAGATGGCTCTGCTTTGAAACTACCACATTAATTTTTAATGTCTTCCTTACCTACTGAACTTCCTTTCTACAAGGAGAGGCAGGATGCAATTGGTGAAGAGCAAACTTCAAAAAAAATTTGATAAGTTCAAATCAGATAAGCACATGAAAGTCCGGATGTTCAATCAACTACTGAAAAAAGTTGGGTCTGCAGAACTAGCCTAGAAATGTTGCAAGAACTGACTTTCTTGGGGGTATTTCTTTGACTTTCCATTTCCAGTCTGTCCAACATAAGCATAGCTTGTCCTATGGTATTTCATTTGTTTTTTCATGCAGGGGAAACTCAGTGAAGAAGAGGTAAAGCAAAGAACTGCCCTTAGCTTTAGAACTCCCTCTTGTGGACTGCTAAAGAATCCACCCATGTGGCCAGAAGTTATATATATGTAACTTTTATTGATGGATAGCCTTGAAATGGAATTTTCCTCCTTTTGCACACAAATTCAGTGGTCCATTCTGGCATTACAAATCTATGAATTTGGGAGAGAAAAACACAGAGAAGATCGGCGTTTCATAAAAACTGCATTACTTTTGTAAGAGAACTTAAAATATCTATCTGAAAACAGGCCTGTACGGAGGAATTTCTGTGTGTGGGGGGGTGTGAGCTGCGGGAGGTGCTGGTGGCTGCCATACCCCTGGGACCCAGCCCGGCCCCCGGTCTCACTCCTGGAGAATGCGGGGGGAGGGAAATCAGCCCCAGCCTTCTCCCAGCCAGCCGGAGCATGGAGGAGGGAGGCTGGGGCAACGCGCCCCTTCTGCTGTCTGCCAGCCAGCTGGAGCATGGGGGAGGGAGGCTGGAGCAACGTGCCATCCTAGCCTCAGGCTTATTTAGAAGACCAGGGTGTGTGTGTGTGTGTGTGTGTGTGTGTATATGCATTCGCATCCTTCACACACACCCTGCATATGGGTCTGGAAAAGTATTTTGGTAAAAAAACAGCAACCCTTGCCCCCCAAACAGGCCATTTTCTAGCTTTGGATATGCTCACAGCTTTTCCATTTAAGTCAACAGGACTCCCTCCCCTCCTTCCCGTCTCCCCCCTCCGCTCATATCCCAACTGAGAATATGATCCAATATAGTATCAGAGGTAAAAATCACTATTCCCCTTCAAAACTCTGCAAGGTTTTCAACTACAACATGAAAGTATGTTCAACCACAAATCCAGAAGTAGAAGTACTATAAATACTTTTAAAAGAAAGTTGGAAGGGATATTAAAAGATCGTGTTTTGGAGTTTAAGCCTATATCTAACTAGGAGGGGTTAACAGGAAACTTCCTCGGTGACAGATTATCCCAGATCTGCCTAATGAGAGGTTTCCCAAATCTACATTTGAAGTGGTTGGAGCCAGCCATTCCTGCTGTCAAGATACTGTCCTAAAAGGACTATGGATCTGATCCAGTCTGGCAATACCTGTGTTCCTCTGTTATTGTTTAGCACAGTGATGTGCTCAGTGTACACACAGACGAACATAGAGGGACTGATGCGACAGCTCTTACTCACTCAAGCAAGCCCCTTACAGTGGGTTGCAGCTTTGTCTGTAAAATTAGCCGACATGTCTGATGGTGGCCTGGGACACAAGGAGCTTGGAAAAGGAGGTGCCAGGCAACATAGAAAGGTACAGTGGACAACATCCGGGGCATTATGAAACCAGCTCTTCATTGTTTGGCTTATCATAGGAGTGTGAAGTGCATTCCAGGCCTGATTTATGAAGAGACTCATTGGCTTCTGAAGGTATTTTTGGATCTATTTGCATGAATAGGGACTATGAATGTGAGTAAGTGTTGTAATATTGAGCATCTAGTCTCTGTCCCAATTACTTAAAACCTAAAGCCCTGGTCCTGCAGTTGGATCTCTGGGTGATCCCTTGACTTCAGGGGGAGCTGGACTGTTGGCGGGGTCTGCCCCTGCGGATCAGACAGCAGGAGTTGAGCTTAAATTCGACAGATGAAAGCGTTCAGACTCGTATTACTCAGACTTAGGTGACGTAAGAACACGTACAGGTAGCAGCATGCCGCAGTGCTGGATAGGTAGTCATCTGTTTGAAGAATGAATAGGTTGCCTTATTCTGGGAACTTTAGGGCATGAGAGTTCCCCCCAGCTCTCTGGTGATAGATGCCTGGCAGTATTTCTTTTATGTTTTCTGACCGTTGTTCTAATTTTTTTAATGTGTTTTCATTTAAAACGTATTAAGAACAACTTGGCAAAATGATTTGGCTCTGCTAAATGCTGCAACAGCTTAATCCAGATTTTATTATTCTGGGACTTTATAGTCACTCATCTTATATAATAAAGTAGAAATAAGTGAGCCTCAAGGCATTTGAGATCTCTCAGACTAATTTGAGAGTTCAGTGAGTTAGCATGGATTTATGAACCTTTTCTCTCTGTAACTGTAATCCACTTCTTTCTCCAAGGGAAATTCAATTTAAAAAATGTTTTTGTAGCTAAAAGGAAGGCCAGTGCTAGTGTTATGGGATAGCACATTCTCCCAAAGTTATGTTGGCACAAACAGGTGGCCTACATATCATACATAAAATGCATTTTTAAATTAAATGTTGCTTCCTTACCTTCTCTGCTCCTTTTCTTTCATACTCAGATAGTAATTAGTTTTCATTGTGCCCAATCTCGGGTCCATATTCACCATCTTTTCCCTCTCATTTTTTTTCCTTTCTTCATTTCTTTGCTCCCTTTTTAAAAACAGTCTCTTCTAATAACCTAATAACCTTCAAGCTTAGCTTTCAGTACCATAGGCTATAGCATTCATGTGGGCTTAAAAAATAAAAAGCAAAATGAGTTCATGCAGCCTTACTTTAACAGGACTCTGTCAACTGTTAGAGCTCAGGTCTGCAAGAGGCTTAAGCACATATCAATGAGATAAATCAAGTGCATAAAAATGGGGGCATGCTTAAGTACTTGGCTGAATCACGGCCTTAATAGGGACATTTCAACTGGACGTAAATGTGCAAAATAGCCTGCTTTAACAGAAAGTTACTTAGCCATGTCAGCCTACCTTCCAAAAGGACCACCTCAATTCCACTAAGAGGTGATGCTGGCAATTCAGTAAGTGACACATTTTCCTCCCAGAGACAGCTGACCCAATGCTTCAGTGCCTCACCTTGACACTAGTGGGCTTCATATGGACAGGATAAGACACAGAGCTGAGGTCCAGATCTCAAAATTCCTATACCACTTTCCTGGCCAAATTCTAACACTGGGAACCACATAGATAAATGGTCAGTCAGATAAGTGGTTACTTCCTTCTTCCACACTTAGACAACGTCTACACTGCCTCTTTTTTGCGGAAGAGGCAATGCAAATGAAGCGCTCATTAGCAACTTCTCGCACTTCATTTGCATATTTTCTTCCGATGCTTTTTACAGACCCATCTACTCTGCTTTTTTTTGCTCAAAAACCTCTTCCGCAAAAAGCATCAGAAGAGAATATGCAAATTAAGCACAAGAAGTTGCTAATGAGCGCTTCATTTGCATTGCCTCTTCTGCAAAAAAGAGGCAGTGTAGGTGTAGCGTTAGTGTTAAATAGCTGCAGCATTCCAGCCCATAGTCAGCTGCTTTTTAGTGGTGAGTTGATCTGTCTGTGTAAATCATTCCTCTATTTGTGCAGAACTTTGAGATCCTTTCAGAACAAAGATGCTCATAAAACAACTCATATCTTACCTAATTATCTCTTAAAAAACAACAAATAGTCTGGTAGCACTTTATAGACTAACAAAACATGTAGACGGTATCATGAGTTTTCGTGGGCATAGCCCACTTCTTCAGAATTATCTCTATTATTATATTGGTCTCCTGTCTAGATAGCTTAACATTCCTACTAGCCTTAACATTGTCCTCTGAGTAGAGTCCATAGAAGATATGTTTGTACATCATTTACTGTTGTCCCACTAGCTATTTTACCTACTTATCTTTTTAAATAGCTGGCAAGTAATCCCTGTCAAATAAAACTGCATCCTTAGTTACCAACAGTCATATGTTACAGAATCATTAGAGGAACACTTTGAAGTTTCCACATGAGGAAGAAAGTCACAGGGTACTGGCCAGTCATATGTTTTGTTTCTTCAAGTATTTTTAGAAGCCAACATAATAAAGTAAACTGTCAATGAACAAGGCAAAAGCAGCTATTGAGCTACCATGATGTAAAGAGTAGGACACGAAACTCTCCCTTCAGGGAGAAAAGAAAGTGAAGTTTTGGGGTGAGTTTTGGAATTTTTCCTCTCTCAAATCAATAAAGTAATAGATTGTTCTTATCTATTAGGACAGTTAGGCCATTTTACCGCATGGCTGGATTGTCCCTTACCTTATGGCACAATTACTAGTATTTTCACCAGTCTGTTTTTATTTGTCCCAGTCAGTGGGGACATATGTTACTACCCTTGGGATGGCATCCATAAAACATGCAGAAGGAAGCCAAAGAAGAACAAAAGAGTGAAGACTCCTGTTGGCAAGAAGAGGAGGGCAAGTTTAGCCTGTGGAAGAATCTTTCTTTGATTGGGCTTCCCCAAGTGGAAAGGGGGAGCTCTGCTCAGAAGTCAACCTGTGGAATTCCTTGCTAGAGGATGTTGTGAAGGCCAAGAAATTAACAGGGTTCAAAAGAGAGCTAGATAAATTCATGGAAGATAGCTCCATCAATTAGCCAGGATGGGCAGGGATGGTTTCCCTCGCCTCTGTTTGCCACAAGCTGGCTAGATGGACCTTTGGTTTGACCCAGTATGGCCATTTTTATGTTCTTGTCAAACAATCAAATTCAAGAGTAAGTTTGAGTAGACCCATCAATTTCAAATGGGATTTCTTGTGTATTTAAAGTTACACATGTACATAAGTGCTTTGCTTAGATCAGGGTCTAGCTTTGCGTGAATTGATGGTGTTTTGAGTAGTGAGGTCTGAGTGGGCTGCATGTTAATGCCAAAGTGAACTTTCAGTGTCATCTGTGAATTTTATTAGCATTCTGTTTACTCCCTTTTAGGTCATGATTGAATGTGTTAACCACAAACAGCAATTCAGAACTTATGAGAATGGAGAATTTCTGAGAATGGAGAAATACAATTTAAAATAATCACATGCAAATGTTCCACAGGAATAAGGGATAGGAGAAAGACTTCATTTTTCTCAACAGAAGTCACCTTGTTTTAGCTTTGAAAGATACTCAGATACTACATTGGTGGGCAGCAGTTTAAAATTCTAAATAACAGAATTAAATAATATATTACACAGCACTTGGCCTAACTCTGAGCTCTGTGGCATCATATTAGAAACTGGCCCTGTGTTTGGTACGTTGCCTGTTAGCAGGGACTCTTTCTTTTTTTCACCTACAGCTACTTTTCATTCCACATTATTCCCTTATGTAAGTTGAGTTGAGTTAGTTTTGGAAGGAAGATTTCATGAAACCCCTATAGCTATTTTACTGAAATAGAACATCTACTACTTTTTGCACTAATTTTGTTATTGTGTCAAAACATATCAAGTTTTTCTGGCACCATGTTTTATACTGCTTATTGCTCAATATTCTGTTATTCTCCAGATGTTCAGTGATTTTTTTTCTTAACGATTGTTCCAGTGTTTTCTGGAGGCAGATGTTAGGTTTATGAGATGGTAATTTCTGAGATTGTTCTGTTCATTAGTGTATTCCTTGTAATGTCCAGAGGCCTCAGCTAAAACCAGGGTCACTGCAGCTGGCATGTGATTTGCAGCTTATATAGATGTGCCAGTGATAGCTTTAATCTAACTAGTTTACTAGAAATAGCAGTGAGATGGTGTGGGTTACATTGGGAGATGTTCAAGACTGCCTGGCCTTCCTGGGTGTGTATACTCACTGAAGCCTGCTCTGCAGCAGCATCCTTGTTAATATTAACAAGCTAGCTAGATTAGAGCTAGTTTGGGTATGTCTAGCATGTGCTTTTGCAGAGAATAGCCTCAGACTGTGGCATGCAGAGACACCAGGGGGAGGGTAACTGAGGCTACATCTACACTGCAAGGTTTTTGCACAAAAACTCTTGTGGAAAATTCTTCTTGCGCAAGAAGCCTGCAGTCTAGACGTAGCCTGAATGACCACTATTTCCTGTTAGCCTAGGCTACGTCTAGACTGCAGGCTTCTTTCGGAAGAAGCTTTTCCAGAAGAGATCTTCCGAAAAAACTTCTTCCGAAAGAGAGCGTCTACACAGCAAAAGCGCATCGAAAGAGTGATCTGCTTTTTCGAAAGATAGCATCCACACTGAATGGATGTTGTCTTGCATTTAAGCTGTGATTACTATGGATGGAGTGGCCACCAGGGCACCTGTGCTTTTTCCTCTTTCCTCTTCTTCCGAAATAACTCCCTCTTCCCCGTCCACACATGCCTTTTTCTGAAAGAGCTCTTTCGATTACAGTGTGGACGTAAGTGAAGTTTTTTTGGAAAAATGGCCATTTTTCTGAGAAAACTCTGCAGTGTGGACATATTCCCTAGAGTTTTTATATTTCTCCCAGCAGATGCCCTAGTGGCCTGTCTAAACAGGGATTCTAGGCAGCCACAACTAGCAGCTACATCAGCCCCAAAGCTAGTTCCTTCCATATTTTGCAAATGGGTAACAGCCATATGATAATGTTTGATCATAATCTTCTGTTCTGTGGCCTGACTAGTCCAGTACAGCTCAAAGTTTTGCTTCCAAGGAATCAGTAGGGGGCTGAAATCGCCAGAGCCTTTTTGAGACTCAAATAGTAAAATTGAAAACGGCTTTAAAAATAAATTCAGACTTTTGAGACAGGGACAGTCTTCCTTTGAGATCCACAAATAGTAAGCTTGAGGTGGTGGATGATGAAGGTGTATAAACAACACCACAACATGAGGAGTATTTTATCTTAATTTGACCTGCACAAGTCCATGTTCACCACTGTACCATTTGAATTCAGGCTAACCAGTTTTGATCTGAGCTGTTGCCCGAATCACAATTTATATAATTTTTTATATTCCCTGTGTGATACCACCATCTGTCCTAGATTTCAAATCTGCTAAGTCAACACATGGAAAGCAATTTTCTCTTTTAGACAAATCTGATAGATGCTCGCTTTTACTCAGCTACAGAATTGTCCATGGATCCATCAGGAAGCAATCTAATCAGGACCTCAAAACTTCATGAACTTGGGCTAAAAACATGAGATTTTACAAAAATAATGAATTTTGGGTGCTTTTCAGTTGCCTCCTGCTTCAGCTGTGCTTGTATCAAGTGTTCATATTTAGCTGTGCCACCATGAGGCATAGAAACTTAATTTTCTTTTAATGAACCCTGAAATTCTCACCTAATAACTTGCCCTGATGAGCTGAAAAATACCAAATATCATGAGATTTGCAATAAAATCCTGAGAGTTGGCTGCCTTGGATTTAGCTTGCCTGGAACTCTGGTAAGTTTCTCATGTGCCTTAGGCAGCATAGACAAAACCTCAGTTTACTCTTCTGTGCCATGTGCTTTGTTTGTCTCTGAACTTTACCCCTTTCCCTCTGATAGTTTGGGCTGATGGTGGATTTCTTCTTTTTCTTTTTCTTTTACTACACTCCTCCATCCAACAAACTGGTTTAATAGTTCCGGATATTTTTCATTTTTTAAAATTAGCTAGGTCCCCATTCATATAGTTTTCATACAAATCTTTCAAATAATTTGAGATTACATGAAGAATTTATTTGCAAATTAAACTGCCTGGTCCAGGCAAGCAGCTAAGCATGTAATTAAAAGGCTATAACAAATACTACAGCAAGGACATCTGCCTCCTCAAATCCAGTTACATTACATTGGCTACATCTAGACTGGCATGATTTTCCGCAAATGCTTTTAACGGAAAAGTTTTTCCGTTAAAAGCATTTGTGGAAAAGAGTGTCTAGATTGGCACGGACGCTTTTCCGCAAAAGCACTTTTTGCAGAAAGGCATCCGTGCCAATCTAGACGTGGTTTTGCGCAAGAAAGCCCCGATTGCCATTTTAACCATCGGGGCTTTTTTGCGCAAAACAAATCTGAGCTGTCTACACTGGCCCTTTTGTGCAAAAGCTTTTGCGCAAAAGGACTTTTGCCCGAACGGGAGCATCAAAGTATTTGCGCAAGAAGCACTGATTTCTTACATTAGAACGTCAGTGCTCTTGCGCAAATTCAAGTGGCCAGTGTAGACAGCCATTGTGTTTTATAGTAACATCAAGTTATGAAATAATAACTTGATTCTTTCTTTCTTTCTTTCTTTCTTTCCCTCCCTACTGTGGCTCAGTAATTTAAACTATTACTTGCTTTCTAGCAGAAATAACTGCCTTTGGACCATCTGTAGTTTGTAAGCTTTATTCTTCCTCATCAAATCAAATCAACTGTTGCTATTAACTTTGCAAGGGTCTAAAAGTTGCTTACTACACAAAAAGCTGTGGAAAAGTACAGTTTTTTCCTGCTATTCTCATCTTTAAACTATCTGACTATAACTAAAAAGTGCAGACCCAATCTGTCTTCTCCCAGTTAGCACACATCTATAATCATTGCCTTAACACACAACATACTCCAACTGAAACTTGGCATCAGACATACATGTCTCTGCACTTCTCGCTGGTTCCAATTCCTTCTCCCAAAGTATTACTCATATGGCTGACATTAGCCCTCTGACTAGCTGTTCAGATCTATGGCTCTGTTCAACACCCTCCTCTGCACCCTTTTGGCCTCTTCTCCTTCTTGGATGATGCCTGAAGGGACACTGTTTTCTTTGTTTCACTTCCACTCACACCTACCAGCTGCCCTCCTAACTTGCAGCTCAAGGCTACTAGGCCTGATGTCACTTCTTCCACCTCCTTTTTGCCCTGGCCCAGTAGGCAGGAGACCAGACACTTTTACATGCTCAAGTAACACTTCACACGTCCTGGCCCAACCTGGTTGCTATCCTGCATGTCTGAGTGCCTTACCATTTTATTCAAGGGAAGACAAGAAAATCCATGTCTCTGTCTCTCTTCTTCTCCATTTCAAGGGAACTTTTCTTTAATGTGTGATACTGAGGGAGCTTTTCTGATTTCCCTTGACCCACTTAATTAGCATTTCAGTATCATTATCTACCAGAATCATCTGACTAAGTACTCTTCTTTGGCTGCCTCTCACCTTTCTATTTCTGTTCCTTTTTTTCCCCCCCTAACCTTGTATCTTTGATCAGGCAATTGTAAAACCACATCAGTTGCTTTGTGGTCCTTGCAGTCTTCTTTTGCAGAAGAATCCTAGGTTACTGCAGAACATCTTACAAGCATTAGAGTCTTGCTATGATTTTCTAGCTTTTTAGTGTATTTAATATTTCCTCCTATTGCACCTTATTTTATTTCCTAATTCTGCAAAATTTGTGTTTCTAATCTCTCACATTCTCATAGTGCCACACTGAGTGAACCTATTCCTTATTATGCTGAGGTCAGTATTCTCATATTTTCAGATCAGTTTCTTCCTATTGTTAAGAGTGAAATCCAGGTTAGCCTCTGTTCTGGTTGGACCATATAGTCCTATGTAATTTATGAACCTCTTTGATGTCTGGCTGCATTAAGAACCCAACAGATATCTAGTGATGTACCATGGGATCTGATTCAATTGCTTGGTGCTCCCCTTCTGTTCCAGTCCTGGTAGTTGGTTGCAGATCTCTCTGTTTTCTATTTTGTATCTTAACCTATAAACATTTCACCATTGAATTCTTAATTTTCAAATTGTAACTTGGTAAATAGTCACAAATACTCTCTGTGTCTTTTTCCCTTTCTGTCTCCCCTATATCTCTGAAAATTTGATCAGCTATGAAATAGGCCCAGCCAGTGTTCTCTCTAATTTTTTCCATCCATGTGCATATTAAATTTTGTTATGTGCACCCAGGCATGTGTGGATGTGCACCACCAATATAAACACATGCTGCTGGCTGTGGGCAACTGTGGGTGCTCTGCTAATCAGCCAGGCCCACCAGAATCTCCCCTGGGTGACCACCCAAGTGCTCAGCTTAGAGAAAACACTGCCCAGTGCTCTACAGGCCTGGCTAAGCCTTGAACTAAGCTAAGGAGTCACAATGCCCACTGAAGTCAATAGGAATGGTGCCTGTATACTTCAGGGCTATGTTTGGCACATAATGCTGAATTATTTGTCACTGCTGAAGGCCTGTGAGAGAGGGTCCAGAGTTGGTGCCCACTCAAAAGGGCTTTAAGAGTAAGGGAACAAGACTTTGTTGGGCCTATTTCATAGCCAATCAAATTCTCAGAGCTATAGAAGACAAGAAGTGGAGAGTATGTATGAATATTTGCCAAGCTACAATCTGAATCAGGTTGACCATCTGTGCCAGGCCAACCAATTACATGCTGTGGAAGGGGGGTACATTGCCAATTACACCCTCCTTGCCCCACCTGTTACATAGTGAGTAAAATCAACAGGGAGGTGGAGTATGTATGTCAGTATCAGGAGAGGAAAATGTTGCTTCCCCTACCACCAAAATCAGTGGCCAATCTCTCTTTTGATTGGATTAAATGCTCCACAACTCTACTGAGATCAGGAGTGGGAAGGAGAGGCATTTGTAACATAGGGAGAATTCCTCATATAGCAGTGGAGGATTACACTGGACATTCAATTAGGATGATGTGTCCAATTTCATTCCCATTTCATTATTCTGTAGGCTGCTTATATAACTTTTCCAGCAGAAAGTAGGTCAGTAATGACATACACCAAAAATAGGTCAATAATGACCATCACTTACGCCAAAAACAGTGGTCCAGCTTCCAAGTTCTAATCTATAACAGAGGGCTACTAGAATGTTAATAACTCTCTTAATGATGTTCTTTCTCAGATGGCAGAGGGATGCTTCTATTTATTTTGATGTGCAAAACCATACATGGGAATGCAAGACATTTATTCTTTGCAGAAGTGTATAATAAAAAAAATGAAGATTGTTTAGGGATAATGAAAATCAAGCTGCTAGTTGAAACTGAGTCCCCCTTACTCATGTTTATTATTGAAAATTCTTGGTGATGATTTTCATATATATGCACTCGAAGATTTACTAGAAGATTTACCTTCTATTGCTCAGGTACTTAAATCAAATGAGTGTTTTTCTTCATTTAACTCATTGCTCTGAGGTGGTCTGGGAATGAGGGGTTCAGTGTGCAGGCTGCCCCTGGGAGAGAGGCCAACCCCCATCCCTTTGTCACTGCAGCAGCTTGGGGCCAGGTGAGAAGTGCCTCTCCATGGCACAGCTAAAGGAAGAGTGCATGTCTTCCACCTGGGGGACAGACAGACACATAGACAAACAGACACATTCTCTGAAATGTATAGTAGATAGCTGTTCCTTTCTCCACCTCACCCATTTCTGGCCCAATTCAGTTGTGTCTGTCTCAGTCCCCACCTCTGGCCCCTTGCTGCCCCCCGGGGTCATTTTGCAGTATAACTGTCCCTCCTACCTGACTCCACCCTTTCCATTTTATGAGAAACAATTGCATTCCAGGCACCCTATTTTCCTGGCACAATCAAACCCAGACCTTGCTTTCAGTTAGGTGAAGAGGGAGCTGCCTACCAAATTAGGTGGTCCTAGCTCTTATCGTTTAGGAGGTGTTCTTGAACAATCGGACTCATAAGATGGACACACAGGCAGACCCACAGAGAGATGCACACATGCACAAACACTCTCAAATATATAGTAGATATAAAAATATGAAATCAGACATTCTAACAGGGTGATTTTTCTCGGATTTAGGGATCAGTCTTACAGCCCCTTATGGTTGGGATTTTCAAAGGAGCTGAAGAGAGCTAAACCCCAAATCCTGTTTTAATTCCAACGGGATTTAAGCACCTAGCCCCCATAGGCTTCTTTGAAAATCTCAGCCCCATATGAGACGACCTAAGTAAGTTAATGGGAATTCATATAATTATTCCCATTGTAAGATGGGACCCGATATGTTTGACTAGGGACCCACATCAGTGTCCAGGTTTGGTTAAAAAAAATCCTCACCATGGATTCAGTCTTGCTGCCCCTTCGGTAGAACTGCTTGCAGCAGGACTACTCATGGGAATAAAGGTTTCAGGATCAGGCAACAAAGAGTGGATGAGCTCTTGGCTGCAGCAAGCAGAGCTCACCAGAGGATAGTTCCAGTTCATAGCAATTTTCAAGGTTTTTACATTTGATTTTGTTCCAATGTGGAATAAACCAGACTGTGTGTGTTCTAGAGCCTGGGGGGTGCTGGCTGGGGACTTGGCAGGCTCAGGTTCAATTCCCTGCCAGGCGTCATCCAGAACAAATTTTATCATCCCAGATCACTAAGGCCCTGCCGAATTCATGGCCGGGAAAAATGCATTGTGGACTGTGAGGTCTAGTCTCCCTCCTCTGGCTATTGCAGGGGGTTGCAGGGCATTCAGAGCTGGATGGCTGAAATGACTACTGTCTGGGCATCCATCTCTGAAGGTAGTAGCTCCACCAGCAACAACACAGAAGGGAGAGCAGCATGGAATGTGGGGGAGAGGTCACTTTTTGGGTGGGGTATGGCCAGCCTTACAGGTGAGTGATGTGGGTGACTGCCCAAGGTGCTGTGCTCAGGGGAACGCTGGGGTCACCCCCTCTTCACACTGCCAGCCCAAGGCCCTTTTAAGCTCTGGGCCCAGAGCTAGGGAAGGGCAGGACTGGGGGCACCTCAGTAGGGGGCTCTTACCATGGACCAGGCTCCAGCTGTTAGTCCTGGCTGGGCTGGAGGGGGAAGAGTTTTCCTTTTCCCCTGAATAGACCATTCCTGGGGCTGGGTCATACCCAGCTCTGGGAACCTCTCTTGGTTTTAGGAAGCTCCCTGGCCACTATCTGGGAGCTCTGAAGTCCACACTGCCACCAGCAGCTGCCCAGATGTAAGGGAGTCATGGTATGGTATTGTCACCCTCACTTCTGTGCAGTATTGGCCGGGATCCCAGCTGTGAACAGCAGCGTGGAAGTCAGGAGGTCACAATAGTCTTGCAAACCTATCCCCTGATTCCCTGCCCTATCCACCATAATGTCTTTTTGGGTCAAGACTCTCATAGTTACAACACTGATATTTCAGTATTAAATATCTGAAACCTTAATGGTGAAATTTATCAGAATGGGCTGTGAATTTGGCATGGTCAAACCGATCACTAATTCAAGGAGCTCAAGGCCTTGAATCTGGATTTATCACATCTATCCAACCAGTCTCTGGGGCAGGAGCATCTTGGGCTCTTGTCTTCTTCACACCTCCCTCCCCCCCAATGTTTTAGTATCAAGGAAACAACATATTTCAATGAAATTTCATTTAATCAAAAATGTTCTGACTAACGCTAGCAAAAACCCCCAAGTGCTCTGGCTATGATTCCTACATTGGAAAATGCTGAGAGGGATAGCCTAGTACTGGCTGTGGTAACTCTGTTGGGGTATGTCTACACTTCATTCCTCTCTCTGTCTTTCGGAATGCAAATGCAGACACCTGAAATTGCAAATGAAGCAGGAATTTAAATATCCCACGCTCCATTTGCATAATCGCATTATGACACTATTTCAAAATAGCGCTATTTCGAGATGAAAAACGGGGTTATTTTGAGAGAAAACCTTTCCCTCGAAATAACCCAGGTCTTTTTCTGCCAAACTGCTGCTTAGCCAGTCGGTCCCCAGCCTATAGCAGTGCTTGGAATTCTTCTGTCCCAAGTGCAGGACTCTGCACTTGTCCTTGTTGAACCTCATGAGATTTCTTTTGGCTCACTCCTCCTCTCGAGAGAGGAATGAAGTGTAGACATACCCTTGGAGACTCTCTGGGGGGGTGTGTGGATCTACACAGCAAAGTTATTTCAGAATAATGGCAGTTATTCTGAAATAACTATACGAGGTGCTGCATGGGAGCGCGGATCCCAAATGGCCACTTGTGTTCCTTGCTCCTGTGCGGCGGCCCAACTGAGCGGCGCAGAAGTCAGCCGAGCACCACGGCGGGAGGCAACAGCGCCCCCCCAGAGGGAACAGCCAGCATTTCAGCGTTACAGTGTCACAGACATTGGGCTACTATATATATGATAACTGTGCAGTGTAGACGTAGCCTAGGAAAGCCAGCACAAAGCAGTTGCAGCAGGAGCCAGGATCTAACCCAAAATATCAAGTGTCAAGACTGCCCAAACTGACGCAAAGTGATCTCGCCAGGTATCATAACTGATCCTGAAACACTCTCTATTGCAGTGTTTCTCAACCTTTTTTTAATAAAGTACCCTTTTAAAAAAAATAAAATTAGAAGTAAACCTAGTACCTACAGTTTTCAGACACACACAATTTTTTTCTACCATTGCAACACATTTGTTTAAACAACTTAATCGTAGCTGGGCGGGTGATGAAATTTTTGGGTGTTAAAAAGTACAAAAATAATAAAGCTCTGTAAAACTTACAACAAAAATTCAGTTTTCTCCAAATTTCAGTTGTGTTGAAGTACCCCCCAGACTTCTCTCAAGTACTCCTTCGGGTACTCGTACCACTGGTTGAGAAACACTGCTCTATTGTATAAAGAAATTAAGTAGTATTTCATTGTCAATAACAATAATTAATAATATAAGTATCTAATATTTAGCTAAAACCTGAATTTTTATTCATCCTTTCTAAGGCAAAACTCCTACTGAAATCAAGCTGAGAATTTTTTTTAGACTGCAATGAGAAAAAGCTGAGCAAGAACTTCAAGATTTGACCTAATAAAATAATATGGACAGTCTGCATTTTTAAAATGCTATTTCTTTGAGGATCACAAAGGCATTTCCAAGAGTCTAAGTAAGCTTCAAAGCCTACCTGTAAGGGAGGCATTATTGGAAAGCTTAAGGGACTTGCTCATTGCCACACAGTGTATAAATAAATTTGCCAACCACTGGTCAAATGGCTCCTGGTGCTGCTGTATCAGAGATGTGAAGGTGTTGAGCCTGATGGGAGTCTGAGTCAGGAAAATGAGGGTCAAGGGCTCCAACTTCCATAGCTTTTTAATTTGCTGTATGAAAAATCCAAAGAACTATTTTAACTTCACTAAAAAGCTCATGCCCTGGGCTTTTCTTACAATCAAAACAAACAGGTGCCAAGTACCTGAGGGTTTTACAATTTTAACCTAAATATTTCAATGTCCTAGTAAAAAGGTGCCGGCACATCGAGTGCATTTTGTCATTTTATACAGTTCTTGCTTCTGATGGTGCCTGCAAATTCTTTAGTTGTGTGGGTTACTTGACCCTAAAATTGGCCTGGATAATGCATACCAGAATGTGGCTGGTTAACTAGAGTGGCAAACTAGACCTCAGATCCTTATGTATACTGGCATATAAAGAGGCCTGGCAGAACTACATTGGAGCCGTAAAGTTCCGTACACAGATGAAACTCTTAAATTCCAACTTTGCCTTTTTCAAATAACAGTGCGGTTGCAAAACAAATTGGCAGAAACTAACTGGAGCCCTAGTTTTTATTTTGCTGACCAGTCTGCCTGGTTTTCAGTGTAGAACAGTACCAAGTCATTTTAAAAAAAGGAACTGTGAATACTTCATAATGCTCCCCTTGTTCATGGAGAGTGGGGCACTGATCTGTACAAATGAGTTAGCTACATATCTTAGGAGTATATTGTAATACAGCATGTCAAATAAAGGTGTGGGGGGAGAGATAGCTCAGTGGTTTGAGCATTGGCTTGCTAAATTGAGAATTGTGAGTTCACTCCTTGAGGGGGGGCCATTTAGGGATCAGGGGCAAATCTGTCAGGGATGGTACTCAGCCCTGTCATAAGGGCAGGGGACTGGACTCAATGACCTTGCAAGGTACCTTCCAGTTCTATGAGATAGGTGTATCTCCATAATCATTATTATAAGGTATTTGAAAATTCTCTCACTGCTTTGAGAATGTGAATTTTCTTAATAAAGACTTATTCCTCATTCTCTCTGCAAAACAGATCTTGTAAATCAGGTGTAAATCAGCATGGGTCTAATGAAGGGTTTACACATGGTGCCACATCAGTTTACACCCACTGAGAAGCTGGCCTTATACATGTATTTACTCATTTATTGATAAGTTTCATAGAACTGGAAGGAACCTCCAAGTCCCCTGTCCTCCCGGCAGGACCAAGCACAATTTAGAATCTAGACCAGTGTTGTCCAAACAGTTCTGAAGCAGTAGCCACTATAGTGGCTACTGCAACAGCAAACTAACCACATTACTCTGAAATAATGAATATTTGTTCAAACCAACTAGCCACACTCAATTGGCCAAATAGCCACATGTGCTTAGTGGCTAGCATGTTGGACACCACGGGTCTAGACCATCCCTGACAGGTGTCTCTCTAATCTGCTCTTAAATATCTCCAATGATGGGGATTCCACAGTCTCCCTTGGCAATTTATCCCAGTGCTTAACCCCCCTGAAAGCTAAGAAGTTTTTCTTAATGTCCATTCTAATCCTCCGATGCTGCAATTTAAGCCCATTGCTTCTTGTCCTATCATCAGAGGTCAAGGAGAATCATTTATCTTCTTCCTCCTTGTAACAACCTTTTAGGTACTTGAAAGCTGTTATCATGTCCCCATCTCAGTCTTTTTTCCAGACTAAACAAACCCCATTCTTTCCATTTGTATCATTACACCTATAATCACAGTAGCAGGATTGCACACCTGCTATTTAAAACAAACAGAAACATTCAAGTCATCTCAGTAGGCCGCTCAGTGTAGGGAGTCCATCAATCAATCTGCCTTATGATAAATAGTAATACTAACCAACAGCCAAATTAAACAAAGAACAAGACACTATGCCCTGATGGTCACCAAACATGGGTTCTGGAGAATGATTAGGGAAAGCAGATTCCAAAGGCTTCTCTATTGGAAATGCTCTGTCTGTAGTCCCAGAAAGATAATTTCCAAGCACCAATAATAATAGCACTTGTGGGCATCTCAGCTAGCAGGACACAGCATGATCTACCAGGAAACTGGGCCCAGAAACAGTGCGGCTTTGAAGGATCCAGCAGTATCACAGGTTAATGAAAGCTCTCTAGGTTTTAGCACTGAGATTTGACATTGAAACATGGTACAAAACCACCTGCTATGAGAAACAGGTCTACGGAAGTGGGTGTCTCCACATAGCTGTGACTAAACTCCCCAGAGTCCTGTCCCATTCTCAGCATACAACTGGTCCACTATAAAACCTGGTATCAATTCTTTAGACACAGTTTCTTTGGTAAGTCTAATGATCTAGTCAGATCTCTGGGTAGAATCTTTCCAGGTTACTGCAGTAGTAGCCAATGTACCTTGTAAACTGGATGGCTGCACAGCAGTCCTGTATGTATGGCCAGGACAGGCACCATGCTGCTTACCAAGAGAGGCTCTGGAGCAACAGACCCGGCAGCATGCACCATAACCTCTCTTTACACGCACTCCTCCCCTCTACTCTTCTTACCCCTTTCACTCATTGGAAAAAGCCAGAAGAGACTGGCACTGAACAGCTATTTGGAGATACTCTGAGTCCCAAGGGTTGTGACTGGAATTCTGTATATAGAATAGAATGTATATGATTTTATTTGTATTCACACATTTGGGTGTATTCCGTTCAAGGCCATGTATAGTCCATGATTCCACAGCCATGGAGTATGCTTCAGAATCCACCCCCAATGCAGAGTTATGCTCTGACCTTTCTTTTTTAAAAATGAAGACACATAAAATGTATGTACAAATGTATGTAAAACATATGCAAAAATATGAAATATACATAAACCAATGCAGTGTCATCTGTCCGTGTCATCAGAGAGCCTGAACCATTGTCTCCAAGAGGTGCGATCTGACCTTTGATCTCAGCCAGAGCCCTGTGAACCTTGCAACTGAGGAATTTGGCAGTACCCAAGGATGCCATACAGTTCATCAGGTTATGACACCCAGGTGTCCTGACATTTTATATTTTGTCTCCCAGCCTTGGCAGGAACTGCCTTCAGATGCTGCTTCATCTGTAGTTCATTGGCTTACAGGACAGGCTCCCCACCCTGTTCCAAACAGTCAGGCCTTAGGGATTTCTATGTTTATAGAAATTTTAATTTGAAAAAACTGCTTGGTCTGGCCAGCAAAAAACATGTCTACTCTCTTTTATTGATACAAATTAATGTGAGATCCAGGCCTATCCATTTAGGAAGGATGACTATCCAAACACAGGAATGAGTGAAAGGACCATAAACCTGTGCTGAAGAAGGGCAGGATTCCATGTACCTTTCCAGCCACTTTCCCTTTTCATCTCTCTGAAACTTTTTGAAGAGGGGAAAACATATTGCCAGACTCAGACACTGTACATTAGAGCTCCCTCCTACATGTTTTCTCTCACTCTGTTCCTTGAAGTGGCAGCATAACATTCAGCGGATCTATTTATGTGTTCTTTATAGCATCCCTCCTTTTACCTTTTAGGAGTGTTTCTAGGTACTTTTTAGGTGGGGAAAAGAGGCATATAAAAATTGAAAATACGCTTCAGAGATTGTTTTTCAGCTCCTGGAGGGCATGCCTACACAGCAGGGCAAAAGTCAAAATTAAGCTACACAACTTCAGCTATGTCAATTGCGTAGCTGAAATTGAAATAGCTTAATTAGGCTTTTGGCGCTGTCTACACAACTGTAAGCTGAAGGAAGAACACTCTTCCTCCATCTTCCCTTACTCCTTGTAAAATGAGGGTTACAGGGGTTGGAGTAAGAAGTCCTCTAGCTCGCCATTATTTCAAAATAATGGCTTGCTGTGTAGACATGCTCTTTGTTATTTCAGAATAACATCAGTTATTCCGAAATAATGCTGCTGTGTAGACATGCTCTAAATGTTTCCTATGTGGGAGAAAAGGGAGTTAGCACTGTTTGGGGTTTTACCTCTTTCCTCCTTACACCGCCCCCCCCCCCGACATGAATAGCGAAATTTAACAGACCCTGAGGTTCATGGCATTGTGCCCATTACACCAGAGATTAATTTGTTCTGAAATCTAATTGATGTTTTTTGGTAATACAGAGCATGCACGTGTGATGTAGTGCTTATTCTGTGCCCCATCTCTCACTCCCCCATCCTTTTCAATGAATCCTTCTGGCTCCCACCAAACATACATCAAAAACATCAGCACACAGAAAAATGGTTGTTGTTCCAGATGCCTCTCTCAGATGCCTTGATAACATGTCCATTCATTGCTTGCCCATATGACACGGCCTGAAGCTCTATAGGATATTCAACTTTCCATCCATGCGCTATGGTCTCTCTGGCTGGCATTGGAATGAGACAATAGTTTCCCTATATTTTAGAGTCAGGGGTTGAAATGCTATCTTGTCTGCTCAAGCAATAGGATCAGAATGGTAGAAACTGTAAAGAAGGGTCTTTCATGCATAGTGTGCCTTTGAGTGATGGTCTGAAAGTGTACATTCTTAGGAGAATGGGGTTACTCATCTACATTAAAGTTATGTGATTGACTTTGCTCACAAGATAAAGTGCTTTGCTGGATCGGAGCCTTAAATGTGGCGTAGACTAAAACTTCATTCTGAGCATTTATCACTCTGTTGACAGTGCTTATATTACACAGTACAGTGGACAAGAAATATAGAGAAAATACAACACAAAACTTCCTAATATTGTAATATTCATGCAGACTGGAAAGCTTTATCCGAGAGATAGCAAAAGAGAACTAAAAGGCTAGGTCTACACTAGGGAATAAGATTGAATTAAGATACGCAACTCCTGCTATGTTAATTGCGTAGCTTGGTTGAAGTATCTTAAATCACTCCATTATGAGTGAGACTGACACTTTCATCCATCAGTGATCCCACTGGCCTAGCCAGTTAGGAGAAATAAAGGTCCAATGCAAAGTTGATGGCCTTAAGCAGTCCTAACAATTCCAGAAGGATTTATTGAGTGAGATTGTCTGGTTTGTGTTATGCAGACTAGGGGCTCTTCTCCAAGATAGGGTAATGTGCACTACAAGGACGTGATTTCTACAACAAACTAACCTGCCGTGCATTAAGGAGGAATATAAAAGAATAACAAAGGGGAAAAAAATCAGTGGGTAACAACAAAATGAGAGAGGGTAAGGCACAGAATGAGTAACACCTAGCAAGGGACATAAAATGCAATAAGAATAGGTTCTTTAGATATATTAGAAGCAAGAGAAAGATCAAGGAAAGGGTAAGTTCTCTTCTTAGTGGGGAAGGAGAGCTAATAGTGGATGACAAAGGCTGAGATGTATTATTAGGTTAGATATTAGGAAAGCTACAAGGATAGTTTAACTCTGTGATAGGCTTTCAAGGGAGGTGGTACAATCCCCATCACTGGATTTAAAGAACAGGTTGAAGAAACATCGGTCTAGGTTTTTTTGGAGCTGCCTCAGTGCAGGGCACTGGACTAGACGTATGGAAGTCCCTTCCATTCCTACAATTCTATTATTAATGGACTATGTGGAGCCTTCTGGTGTGCATTAAACATTCCCCACTGCTTTTTAATGTAGTGCTTGGAACTTTTAGTGCGCACCAGTGGAATCTACATGGACCAAGCAATGCAAAGCATGCTCGAATGCTTTAGAAATCACACTTGCACAGTGCGCATTACTTCACTGTGCAAGCAAGCCGCAGATGTTCATAAAAACCATGTCTGGCATTAACATCCACGAGTAACTCAGAAAGTGACACTGACCTACTCAAACAGACCACTCACCCATTGCCAGGGAGGCTAAAGTCCAGGCATGTACATGGTCCTGCCTGTTAAACAGTTGCCTCATTGTGTGCAGTTTTCACAATCCCTACTAGGCAGTTGATTCAGCCGTGAATACATTCACCTCTTCTCACAGCTTGAGCCAAACAGCCCTTTCAGAAACCTCTGCCCACCCCAGTTTTCCTCCTGGGACAATGAATTAAAAATTCATTTTATTCACCAAACATTCTCCCCTGAATCAAGTGAATGTTTTGTAGGATGAAAAATCAATAAAGAACGGAATTGTAAGGGGAAGTCATAAGTCTTCCTTCAGGGGGGACTAGAATATGTCTGTCACATTATTGTCATGTTTAACTCTTTTAATGCTCATGAAATGCACTGCAGTAACAGCCTCGGCGAATGGAATGTTCTAGATCGCTACAGAATGACCATAGCACGGGCAGTACCAATGCAATCTTCCTTGGGCGTGGAGAGACCAATGCTAGAGACCTGAGTGTCTGAAAGAAATGCATGCCATTTCATTTCAGCTTGCTCTAGATCAGGGGTGGGCAAGATACCTCTTGCACGCTGGAACCGGCCTGCCAAGCCACCGGATCCGGCCCGTGGCACCCCCCTGCTGGGACCTTTGGGCATGCAGCAGCTGCTGTTTTAAGCACAGAGCTGCTCCTTGTGGCTCTCTGCTCTCGAGGGAGGGGGAGGCTTTGTGTGATCTCCCTGCCCCCCAGCCCAATCCTCAGCTCCTATTGGCCAGAAACAATTGGCCAATAGGAACTGACCCCAGGCAATCTCTCTGCTCTTTTTGATGGGAAACAATCATCCAATAGAAGCTGAGAGATTGGCCTGTGGAATGGGGACAACGCAAGCCTCTCCCCCGTCCTGGAGCTGAGAACTACATGAAAGGAGTAACCTGCATTTTCAAGTGGTCAGGGGCTGGAGCAGGCAGGGAGCCCAGCCTGCGTTGGGAGTGCTGCAGGGTTGCTGGCCAGGAGATGCTTAAGTAAGCACCTCCCTGCCAAAGCCTGCCTCTGGCACCCCAGCCCCTCCTCCACCACAACTCTCTCCCCCAGGTCACCATCCAAACCCTCTGCAGCCCCTGCCCTGGGTTACAACTCCCTCCCAGGCCGTGCACCCCCTCCTACACCCTTCCCCAGGCTAGAACCCCAGGCCACACTCCCTCCCTGACTCTACACCCCAGTTCCCGACGCAGGTCACAACCCCCTCCTTCATCCAAACTCCTTCTTCTCACCTCACACCATCTTCTGCACCCCAGTCCCTGACCCCATGCATCCTTCTGTATCCAACCTCCATCCTAGACCCTGCACACACACCACAGGAAAGTGCGGCCCTTGACCACTTTCCAAAATTTGGGAGTGGGCCCCCCAACAAAAATTATTGCTCATCCCTGCTCTAGATCAATGGTTCTCAATAAGGAGTATATGTACCCCTGGAGAATACACAAGTCTTATAAGGGGTATATCAACTCATCTAGATATTTGCCTAGTTTTACAACAGGCATCAAGCTAGCTAAGTCAGAACAAGCTAAATTTCATACCAACAATGACATGTTTATACTGCTCTGCATACGACACACTGAAATGCGAGTATAGTATTTATATTCTAACTGAATTATTTTATAATTGTATGGTAAAAATGAGAATGTCAGCGGTTTTTCAGTAATAGTATGCTTATGGCACTTTTTGTATATTTATGTCTGATTTTGTAAGCAAATAGTTTTCAAGTGAGGTGAAACTTGCGGGTAAGGAAGACAAAATGAGACTCTTGAAAGAGGTACAGTAGTCTGGAAAGGCTGAGAACCTCCGCTCTATGTTACCTTTGTGTACAGCTTGTTGCCTTCATTACTATCTGTGACCTTGTCTTGTTCTTTCAGTGAGAGCAAGCCATAGAAGTTAATGTATAAGAAAGGAAGCTAGGGGGACTGCTCTTTCTTTGCTTCTCAATGTAAGTGAGGGAATGGTTCCGCTATTGAGGGGAACTTTCCAGGCGTCTACACTATCCTGGTGAAATGGGCTAGTGAAAGGATCTAGGTCCTCATTCCTGCTACTATCCAGAGTCTTCCCTGACCTCGGGGGCTCCCCTTCCACTCTTGTAACCTCCAACAAAGCTGGCCCAGGGTTCCTAGAAGCTCGACCTCCAGCCTTGTTGTGATTTCCTAGGGCAGGGAGTAGGGTCTCCCCATGCTGGGGTGCTCTAGCTACACTGGATGCTTCCCTGACCCATGGATTATTACGTACAGTTCAAAGCAAATACAATGTATTAAACAGCAATCGGTTTAAAAAAGAATAAGACAAAATGGGGAAGTTTAAAAGAAAACATGTCACCCTGCTTTGTGGCAGATTACATAACAAACAGAATTTCTGGAATGTGAGGGCAGTTCCCAGTCTGTTCCTCACATGTCTCAGGCCCTGGCAGTGCTGTAGGGCTGCTGCAGGTCAGATGCTGGTGCTGGCCACATGCCTTCAAGCTCCAGGTGGCAGGACCCTTCTCCCCAGCATAAGCCGCTCTCTCCCCAGTGCATCAGGTTATGATCCCCCTCCAAGTCTGGCCTGCAAGGCCTCCTGGTTGGTGGTGTCTTCCTGTGCTGGGCCTCTGCCCAGGGTCCTCTCCCGGGGTCCTCTCCCTAGCTGCTCACAGCAGACAGCTCCAGCGGTTCGCAATTTGCATATCTTTTTCCGACTTTTCCCGGCAGTATAGACATGGCCTCGGAGCCCTGATAAACTCTTTACCCTCCTTTTGGTACTGGGAGCTAACCAACCAAAAGACCTCCACTGAGTTTTAGCAAGGGGCCAGAAGTGCCTTTACATTAAACTTTTGCAGTGACGGGGACTTGGCTTTTCAACACAGGCAGATCTCCACCATGCATTGAAATTGCACGTGTGATGAAGAGAACAGCTGTAAGCACTGCATGAGGATAACCCATCGTCATCCCCAAAGGCATCTAATCTGCTGTGGACCAACCAGCTTTTGGTTCATATCCACAATGCAGCTGGCTTTTGATTAATGAATTCATGCATGAGACATCTGTGTAGCACAAATAAATTTTTATTGGTGCTGTACAGTGCAGCCAAAGAAAGAACAGCCATTAAAAGAGAACCTGTAAATAAATTTGCTGATGTCAAAGAGAGTGTTCACATTAAAGGAACAGATTTTTGAGTGGCTGCAAATTCAGAATCAATTGATATAATTGTGGGTTGTTGTTTTTTTACAAAGACTACAATGAAACAAATAGAAATCAAGTTAAAAATGTAACGTTCAATGGTTCTGTTCAATTAACCCTGTTTTATTACAAAACATTTCTAGGAAAACGAGAAGCTAACACATTTTTTTTTTACATGTGAATGTCGGCAGTATTAAAATGACCTTTTGTCATAACCCTGCCTGAGCTCTCCCTTGTGGATGTATACCAGGAAGTTGTGCTCGGGTCCACTTGCTGGATCTGTGCTTCTAAGCACCCAGAAGTCTGGGAAAGCTCCGAGTTCTCCAAACACAATCTCTGGCTGTGGCTTCTTTGATACACTTCCCAGGCAGAACCCAACGGGTTAGCTGCCTCAGGTGACAGGTGGGATCCACAAAGGGATATAGAATTACAATACGTAGGCTACATCTATACTGCAGAGTTTTTGTGCAAAAACAGCTTGTTCTTGAGCAAGAAAAAGTACAGTAAATCGTAAGAACACGGGGCTTTTTGCACAAGAGTTATTCCTCTTTCTATGAGGAATAAGCCTTTTTGTACAAGAGCTCTTGCGCAAAAAGGCATGTGTGGACAGGCAACAGGGGTTTCTTGTGCAAGAAACCCCAATGGCTATCAGAGCTTTCTTGTGCAAGAGAGCATCCACACTGCCATGGACGCTCTTGCGCAAAAGCACATGGCAGTGTGGGCGCGCTCTTAGGCAACAACTTTTCGTGCAAGGACTCTTGTGCAAAAAGTTCTTGTGCAAGAAGCCTTCAGTGTAGATGTAGCCTGAGAATTACAATGCTTAACCTGTAGGCACCTAAAAAATCATAGGGACAACATTGCTATCTGGAAAGCATAAATAAGGTGCCTATGCTCCCCCTCCAAAGAATGGGGAAAGATACGCACCTTAGGCTGCAATTCACAAAACCAACCTGCTGGAAGGGGTGCTGCCTATGCCAGCCAATAGGAGAAGCCAATGAGAGGGCTGTTTGCTAAGCCCCATCCCTCTCATGGAGACAGGCGATCAAATACCTATCTTCTCCCTGGTTCATGGATTGCTAGAAGAGATGGATACCTAAGTTGCATGTGGGGCCCAAATCAAAATGACTGGGGCATGGGGAGGAGGAAAGTAGCCTTCCTTGTAGCCTTTAGTCTAGCGAATAGTATACTCACCTAAAAGGTGGCAGATCTTTGTTCACATCCTTTCTCCCCCTCAGGTGAAGCAGGCTGGTGCTGAGGGTCTCCCACACCCTGAGTGAGTACCCTACTCACAAGGTTATAAGGGAGGTCCCCTTCCCCTGGCTTCTTTGTGGGAGTTTACTGGAGGGGCCTAGTATTGTAGGCAGCATTTGAACACTGGATGGGGCCCCACTGACTATTTAGGTGGCCTCTTTACCAATTTGTGAATCACTCAGTGGCTTAGGCGGGAGGCAGCCATCCAGATGTCTACTGTGAGGAGGCAGAAGTGTGCACACAAAGATGGCAGATAGCATCCAGGTGTCTAGAGGGAGGCTGCAGTGTGCTTGCTTGGAGGCAAAAAGCTTCCATGCCTAGTGCCAGATGGCAGCTGAGCAGGAGTTTGAGGTTTAGAGCAGTGACTAAAACCCTTGGTCTGGGACTGGGAATAAATGAAGCCAGCATTGCCAAAGGATTTGTAGACCAAACACACTTTACCCATTCTGTCTGATTGTCCACAGCATGGGAACATTGAAGTTTAACCTTTTGGCACTACATAACCTTAACACAAAGGTTACATTGCCCTTTGCTATATATTCCTTTGGCCCATTAATATGCTCACACATTCACCTGGCTGGAAGCTCGGAAAACACTAGTATTACAAAAGTCACTAAGCTGATGTTGCACATGGGCAGTAATTACTTTACCTAAAACGATGAGTAATCTTGTGGCACCTTAGAGGTCTAACAAATATAGAAAATCATGAGCTTTCATGGATAAAACCCACTTCATCAGATGAGCTGGAGTGGAAATTACAGAATTCAAGGTATATATAACAGCAAAAGCAGTTACCTGTCAATTGTAGGATTCATGTTAATGAAGCTAATTAAGTAGGCTGGATGTGTCCCACTCATAACTTTCGATGTGAAAATGAAAATGTCAAACTCAGGGGAAATTGGCGTTGTAGTTCGTTAACCAGTTAATATCTTTATTCAAGCCCAGGTTTGACAGTGTCAAATTTGTAAATGAATTCTAGTTCAGCAATCTTTCTCTGTAATTGGGTGATAAAATTCCTTTGTAGAAGAATGGCTACTTTTAAATCCATTATTGAGTGTGAAGGTAGGTTAAAATGTTCCCCTACAGGCTTATGTGTTACCATTCCTGATGTCTGATTTGTGTCCATTTAAACGTTGTCACAGAGACTGTCCAATTTGGCCAATATACATGGCAGAGGGTCATTGCTGGCACATATCACATTAGAAGATGTGTAGTTGTGTGAGCCTCTGATTTTGTGGCTTATATGATTAGGTCTTGTGATGGTGTTGCTTGATATGTGGACAGATTTGGCAACGGGGTTTGTTGCAGGGGTAGGTTCCTAGGTGAATGTATCTGAGGCTACGTCTAAACTACACCCCTCTGTCGGCAGAGGGATGTAAATTAGACCACATTCAAATACAGAGGGGTGTAGTTTAGACACAGCCTGAGGTATGGCGTGTGGCTGCTGGCAAGTATTTGCTTCAGGTTGGGGGGGCTGTCTGTATGTGAGGATTGGCCTTTCTCCCAAGGCCTGTGAGAGGGAGGGATCATTTTGCAGGACAGGTTGTAGATTGTTAATGATGTGCTGGAGAGGTTTAAGCTGGGAGTGGAACGTGATGACCAGTGGTGTTCTGTTATTTCCTTTGGGCCTGTATTGAAGTAGTTGACGTCTGGGTATTTGTCTGGGTCTGTCAATCTGTTTCCTCAATTCCCCAGGTGGGTATTTAAGTTTTAAGAATGCCTGATAAAGATTTTGTAGGTGTATTGGCCCATGGCACACTACAGAAGGGTGAAAGACAAGAATCCAATTATTTTATAACAAAAGCAATACTTGCTTTCTCTTAAAGAACATGCCTTGTAAATGATAATCTACTTTATTATTTAGAAAATCAAAATGATAAATAGCTGCTACTTTTGTAACAATATGTAGCAGGATCTGAATGAGCTCTCCCCTGCCAGCTAGTGATGAGCTCAAGGAAAAGACATCAGAAGTAGCCTGTGTTTGCATAGACATGCCTATTCTGCCGAGGTGCACAGCAGATGGAGCTGCTTTGCCAAACGGATCAGTTTTCACTAGTTTGGGTTGCATATCACTCTAGTATTTGAATGTGTAGGTAATGAAATGTTGTTATCCTTATTGTATGATTGAAGGGAGAAGAACCGGGCTTAGCATGTCCTGACTGGGGGAGTCACCCTAAACTGAACCTCACTTGCTAAGTAGGAGGATAGGGATGCCAAAGCAAACACCATGGAGACAAAGGTGTTTCTTCTTAGTGGTATTGTTGCTGCCTAAAAAGTTCTAGGTATTGTTTTAAAACACTGCTCTTTAGATTCATATGAGAGTCCTTGTTTTCTGTTACTGATTCCTGGCTCTGACATTGTTGCTAAGCAGGTCTGGAGGCTAAGCCTTAGGCCTTTTATGGGGATGGTGTTGTAATGAAAGACAGCACAACATCTGTGCAGGCTTTGAGGTTCCCCATTCCTTGCTGAAATCACTAGGAGCTGGGTTAAGTGGAGGGATCTCAGAACAGCCAATGAATGCACCTCTCTACTCTAAAGTCTTTGCTAACCACGGACCGTTAACTATGAGTGGGGAACAACAGAGGGAGACAGAAGTGGAGTGTTGAGGGCAGGGGCGTGGGGCTGGACGGAGGCATGGGCGAGCCGCAGGGTGTCAACTGATGAAGGGCGCCTGATGGCAGTTGTAAGGGGCGCGCGGCGTCCCTTACAGCTGCCATCAGAAGCCATGCACCCGGCTCTCGCAGCGCTGGCCCCACGGCACCAGCCAGCAACGCCCTTCCCCCCACGGCCGCAGGGCCCTGCACGGCCTGGCGTGTGCACCAGCAGTGCTGACCGGGCCAGGCTGGGCAGTGCATGCGGTGTGTGCCCCGGGGGCGGGCCCCGGGTTGCACGCCAGTGGCCATGGCCGGCGTGCGCATGCACCAAGGGCCCTGGGGGCGGGCCCGCGCTTCCTTGGGGGGCGGGCTTGCGCCCCACGGGCAGGCCCGCGCATGTGCCCTGTGTCCAAGGGCAGCGCCGTGCGCCCGGGCCCAGGGCGCCAAAAGGGCTCGGGCTGGCCCTGCAGGGGTGGACTGGCCCGGCAGGATACCAGGAATTTCCCGGTGAGCTGTCATATCTACCCATGACGGGCCGCTGTTGCCCCACACTCCAAGCGGCTCTGCCTCCGTGCTGTATGCGGTGCACGGAGCCTGACCCGCTTCTTGTGCTGAGTGCTGGACATGACTCAGGGAAAGGGGGTGGGGCTTGAGGGGCACACAGGGGTGAAGTCATTGGGAGGGCCATTCCCAGGCCTATTTTGATTGCCAGTCTGCTCCTGGTTGAGGGACATTTGTTTGTCAGACTTTCACACCTTGAGGTGAGAAACTGAAGCAAAGGACAATGCCCAATGCATTGCAGGGTGGGTGTGAGTTTATAGTTACTTTTGAATTATGCTTGTGGCGTTTCCCCAAATTAGTGTAGGGTCCCCTTTGCCCCTTTTAATAGAAATTTTATTTTGTTGTAGGCAGAGTGAGTGCTTCTGAGAGGGGATGTATTGTCTCCTACAGGTGCTTAGGTTAGTGTTTAGTTTTCCCACAGGACTGGGTGGAGGCTCAAACTGGTTCCATTTTTTTTGTTAAGAGAAACCCCTAGACATTGAAGCTGGCCCTTGTTGCTGCTGACTCCAGATGGCAGAAGGGTTAAAATATAATAAATAAATAAATAAATAAATAATAATAATACATACATACATACATAAGTAAAGTATAATTAATGGAAAAAATGCACCAAGGGTAACAGGGAATGCAGGAGACCCAAGTTCAATTCTGTACTCTGCCATAGTTTTCCTGTATGACCTTGGCCATTTCAATTAAATCCACAGGATTTAAACCAATAGGGGTAGGGGTCCTAATACCTTGGAGGCTCTGGGTTTAGTCTCTCGGTGCAGCTGTTTCTCATCAGTAAAATGGGGATTATAATACTTCCCTGCCCAATAGGGGTTGTTGGGAGAATATATACATTCAAGACTGGCTGTAGTATTGCACCTAGATATATTTTGCTGTTTTGCTGTGATTTTTCTCTAAACTTTCTAATATATTTTGCTTCATTTATGGTATTTTTGGCCATAAACTGGTGATTGGATATTTGATGTGGTCTGTTCCTGAAGATAAGGGAAATGAACTTCTCACCCCTGGCTAGGAGGAAGGAAAAGTACTTAACCTGGAGCCACTCAGTCAAAGCTGATGCCCAAAAGATGCTCCTAAGAAGCTGACTGTGATCAGTAGGGACATTATGAAGGTTTGCTTTGCGAACAGGAGCAGCAAACAGGGAGTTTTGAGAGGGAGTTTGGAAGGGGAATGGGAAGGGGCCAAGGTACACTTGCCATTCTTTATAGTTTAGTTTAAAGGTTTTAATCAAAACTTCCTGATTTAACTAGAAACCCTATCAATAACCTAGATAGCTGTAGGAGAGAATGCAGGCAGAAGCCCAGCAGCAGCTTGGGCTGCTCTGTTTATTGCACTCAGTGTAGCATGTATGATTACCTGCCCTATGGGCGGGTGGTGTATGTGTGCATTCGGTGCAAGGAACTCCTGGCCCTCAGAGACTGTGTACAGACTTTGGAGGCCAGGGTGGCTGAACTGGAGGAGCTGAGGGAGGCAGAGAGGTACATAGATGAGGCTTTCCGGGACACTGTAGAATTGTTCCACCTCCGGTCAGACAGCCCCTGCGCTGTTAAAGAAGATGAAAGGCTCAGGGAAGGAGAGCAGTCAGCGGGAGCAGAGGGAAACCTTCCCATAGTTGGGACCTTCCTTCCAGATGTTGGGGTATCCTCTTGCACTGAGGGTACCTCTCTGGGGGAGGGAACTCCAGTCAGTAGGAAAAGGCAGTTGTTAGTAATGGGAGATTCGATCATTAGAAATGTAGATAGCTGGGTTTGCGATGACCAGGAGAACTGTATGGTGACTTGCCTGTCTGGTGCGAAGATTGTGGATCTCTTGAGGTATCTAGATAGACTTATGTGTAGTGCTGGGGAGGAGCTGGTGGTCGTGGTACATGTAGGTACCAATGACATAGGGAAGGGTAGCAGAGATGTCCTGGAGGCCAAATTTAGGTTGCTAAGAAAGAGACTGAAATCCAGGACCTCTATGGTGGCATTCTCAGAATTGCTTCCAGTTCCACGCGCAGGGCCAGGTAGGCAGGCAGAACTTCAGAGTCTCAATGCGTGGATGAGATGATGGTGTAGGGAGGAGGGGTTTAGCTTTATAAAGAACTGGGGAAACTTTTGGGATAGGGGGAGCCTATACAGGAAGGATGGACTCCACCTAAACCAAAGTGGATCCAGGCTGCTGGCACAACATTAAAATGGTCGCAGAGCAGTTTTTAAACTAAGAGATGGGGGAAAGCCGATTGGTGCAGAGGAGCATGTGGATCTGACAGAGACGTCTCTTAGAGAAAAGTCTATTGATAGAGATTCTCTAGGTTTTAGTCAGGAGGAGAGGATGGAAGAGGAGAAAGTATGGGCCAGATCAGACGAAAAACATTAACATAAAAAGAATCTGACACATCAGAAATGGGCAGACAAATAAATAGTGACAAGTTTTTAAAGTGCTTGTACACAAATGCTAGAAGTCTAAATAATAAGATGGGTGAACTAGAGTGCATCGTGTTAAAGGATGATACTGATATAATAGGCATCACAGAAACCTGGTAGAGTGAGGACAATCAATGGGACACGATCATTCCGGGGTACAAAATATATCGGAAGGACAGAACAGGTCGTGCGGGTGGGGGAATGGCACTATATGTGAAAGAAAATTTAGAATCAAATGAAGTAAAAATCTTAAATGAATCAACATGTTCCATAGAATCGCTATGGATAGTAATTCCCTGCTCTGATAAGAATAAAACAGTAGGGATCTATTATCGACCACGTGACCAGGACAGTAATAGTGACTATGAAATGGTAAGGGAGATTAGGGAGGCTATCAAAATAAAGAACTCAGTAATAGTGGGGGATTTCAACTATCCCCATATTGACTGGGTACATGTCACCTCAGGATGAGATGCAGAGACAAAATTTCTTGATACCTTAAACAACTGCTTCTTGGAGCAGCTGGTACAGGAACCCACAAGGGGAGAGGCAATTCTCGATTTAGTCCTGAGTGGCGCGCAGGATCTGGTCCAAGAGGCAACTAAAACAGGACCGCTTGGAAATAGTGACCATAATATAATCACATTTAACATTCCTGTGGTGGGAAGAACACCTCAGCAGCCCAACACTGTGGCATTTAGTTTAAAAAAGGGGAACTATGCAAAAATGAGGAAGTTAGTTAAACAGAAATTAAAAGGTACAGTGACTAAAGTAAAATCCCTGCAAGCTGCATGGACACTTTTCAAAGACACCATAATAGAGGCTCAACTTAAATGTATACCCCAAATTAAAAAACATAGTAGAAGAACTAAAAAAGAGCCACCGTGGCTTAACAACCATGTAAAAGAAGCAGTGAGAGATAAAAAGACATCTTTTAAAAAGTGGAAGTCAGATCCTAGTGAGGTAAATAGAAAGGAGCATAAACACTGCCAAATTAAGTGTAAAATGTAATAAGAAAAGCCAAAAAGGATTTTGAAGAACAGCTAGCCAAAAACTCAGAAGGTAATAACAAAATGTTTTTTTAGTACATCAGAAGCAGGAAGCCTGCTAAACAAGAGTGGGGCCCCTGGACCCTCGACATACAAAAGGAGCCCTTAAAGATGATAAAATCATTGTGGAGAAACTAAATGAATTCTTTGCTTCAGTCTTCATGGCTGAGGATGTTAGGGAAATTCCCAAACCTGACCCGTCCTTTGTAGGTGACAAATCTGAGGACTTGTCATAGATTGAAGTGTCATTAGAGGAGGTTTTGGAATTAATTGATAAACTTAACAGTAACAAGTTACCAGGACCAGATGGCATTCACCCAAGAGTTCTGAAAGAACTCAAATGTGAAATTGCGGAACTATTAACTATCGTTTGTAACCTATCCTTTAAATCAGCTTCTGTACCCAATGACTGGAAAATAGCTAATGTAACACCAATATTTAATAAGGGCTTTAGAGGCGATCCCAGCAATTACAGACCAGTAAGTCTAAGGTCAGTACCAGGCAAATTAGTTGAAACAATAGTAAAGAATAAAATTGTCAGACACATAGAAGAACATAATTTGTTGGGCAAAAGTCAACATGGTTTCTGTAAAGGGAAATCATGTCTTACTAATCAGTTCTTTGAAGAGGTCAACAAACATGTAGACAAGGGGGATCCAGTAGATATAGTGTACTTAGATTTCCAGAAAGCCTTTGACAAGGTCCCTCACCAAAGGCTCTTATGTAAATTAAGCTGTCATGGGATAAGAGGGAAGATCCTTTCATGGACTAAGAACTGGTTAAAAGACAGGAAACAAAGGGTAGGAATAAATGGTAAATTTTCAGAATGGAGAGGGGTAACTAGTGGAGTTCCCCAAGGGTCAGTCCTAGGACTAATCCTATTCAACTTATTCATAAATGATCTGGAGAAAGGGGTAAACAGTGAGGTGGCAAAGTTTGCAGACAATACTAAACTGCTCAAGGTAGTTAAGACTAAAGCAGACTGTGAAGAACTTCAAAAAGATCTCACCAAACTAAGTGACTGGGCAACAAAATGGTAAATGAAATTTAATGTGGATAAATGTAAAGTAATGCACATTGGAAAAAATAACCCCAACTATACATATAATATGATGGGGGCTAATTTAGCTACAACTAATCAGGAAAGAGATCTTGGAGTCATCGTGGATAGTTCTCTGAAGACATCCACGCAGTGTGTAGCGACAGTCAAAAAAGCAAACAGGATGTTAGGAATCATTAAAAAAGGGATAGAGAATAAGACGGAGAATATCTTATTGCCCTTATATAAATCCATGGTATGCCCACATCTTGAATACTGCGTACAGATGTGGTCTCCTCATCTCAAAAAAGATATACTGACATTAGAAAAGGTTCAGAGAAGGGCAACTAAAATGATTAGGGGTTTGGAACGGGTCCCATATGAGGAGAGATTAAAGAGACTGGGACTTTTCAGCTTGGAAAAGAGGAGACTAAGGGGGCATATGATAGAGGTATATAAAATCATGAGTGGTGTGGAGAAAGTGAATAAGGAAAAGTTATGTACTTGTTCCCATAATATAAGAACTAGGGACCACCAAATGAAACTAATGGGCAGCAGGTTTAAAACAAATAAAAGGAAGTTCTTCTTCACACAGCGCATAGTCAATCTGTAGAACTCCTTGCCTGAGGAGGTTGTAAAGGCTAGGACTATAACAGGGTGTAAAAGAGAACTAGATACATTCATGGAGGTTAAGTCCATTAATGGCTATTAGCCAGTATGGGTAAAGAATGGTGTCCCTAGCCTCAGTTTGTCAGAGGATGGAGATGGATGGCAGGAGAGAGATCGCTTGATCATTACCTGTTCGATTCACTCCCTCTGGGACACCTGGCATTGGCCACTGTCGACAGACAGGGTACTGGGCTGGATGGACCTTTGGTCTGACCCAGTATGGCCATTCTTATGTTCTTATGTGCCACCATTTTGGAATGCCTTTAGGCTCTGCCCATCAGACCTCTAAATCTTTGTGGTTTAAACAGAGATCACATGTGTCCTCCCAAAGTTGTCAGTAATAATGATAAAGCAGGATTCCCAATAGGGTTTAACCTTCAATCTCCACTTCTCCTACTCCCAATTTTGCCTACTTTCATGATTTTATTTCAATTCTACCAATTGTGGTTGTTCTTTTTCTTCACTCGTGAAAAGATTACAAAAGGAACCAGTTCATGATTTTTCCTTATTCAAAATGGCCCCTGTCAATGGGGCTGAAGCCAACAATATGGCTGCCATTTCCCTACAGTCCATCTTCACATGGAGTTGAAACTATTCTTAACAACATTGGCTATGATATCCCTTGCCATATTTTCTCTGAGGCAGAAGCCTTGCCCACAGGCAAATGGCTGCCACTCTGTGGTTCTGGGGGGTAGGCAGGATACGAGGATTTGGAGGAGCAGCAGATGAGGGAGAGCAGGGCACTGAGGAACAGGAGATAGATTTATGGAGTGCAAGAGAAGGCAGAGTGTTGCTGCACAGCCATAGACTGAGACGTGCCAGATAGATCAGTGAGTAGACCATCTAGAGTGTAGACCTCATAAGATGTCATTTTAGAGTGGCCAAAAATTTTCCTTTCACATTTAATGGGGGGCTATCCTGAGCCTTTCAATATCTTTTTGGGCTCTTGAAATGTTGGTGCTTTTCACCCGCCTGTATGTGATCCTGGAATCACTTTTACAATAGCATCTGGGTCTAGCTTGAAGTCTGCCATGTGTTTACACTAGCACTTCTGCTGCATGATGTCCTCTTTTTAGACATTTCCTGCATGGGGAGGGGGGCATCTCATTTGCTGTTTGGTGCCGGGGCCAAACCTGAGTGGGCAGTGAGGCGGCCAGTGCTGCTTGTGTCTGTGCCATTGCTTTGCTGGAAATCAGAACCTGACTCCCACTGCAGAGTATGGGAGCATGTGTGGAAGGCCCTCATATGCATGGGAGAAAAGGGAAGCCTTGGCAAAGCTGCTGCCCTTACTTTGCCTTTTGCCCTGAGCATCACAGAGACTTGGCTTGACAAGGTTAAGTTGGGAAATGTTCTGCTTCAACCAGGAGAGAGGGGTTTTTTTGGGGGGGCGGGGGGATGAGGGGAGAGCTAAAGGGGGCTGTTGGGAAGCATGCCATCAGGCTTCAGTAGTCTTTGGATCAGACCCTAGGACAAAAGAGGGAAATATAACAATATTATGCTCTCTCAAATAACAATAGACCAAACAACAATAATTCCCTTATACAAAGGGTTATAACATTCAGAAGCTAACCCACAGCCAATTCCCATGTGCTCAGATTGGTTCCTCCCCCTCCCCCCATTTATTAACTAATTTTCTTGAATCTTTGTTTCCAGGCATTTTCACTGAGAAACTACATACTGCCTCATTTACCAAATCATCTTCTCACAGAAGCCCTTGTATTTCCTTGTGTTTCAAGCAGTGAATGACTGGTATTTCCAATAACACAGTGTGGTTGGTAACTTTTGGTAAATATTGACCACTGCTGTATTGAGCAAATATCTATGCATTAAATCACTATTGCAGATGGGTTCCAATGTAGAACATTGTGTGGTGTTAGTCAGGAGTGTTTAGAGCCACTAGGTCTCTAGGGGCATATAGCAAGCAGGCAAAAGTCTGTGTAAACAGGAAATAAAGTCATTCTTGCATTTACCCTGACCATGGAATGTTGGGTATCTGTAATCTCTACATGGTGTTAGAATAGGATCACAAAAACACCCAACACACCACAGAAATACCACTGGGGAAAAAACCCAGACAAGTGGCAAGCGGCATCCCAGTCAGAAAAATCTAAATGGTGCACACAGCCAGCAACTAAAGAAGCCTAAAAACAGAAGGCCCAGAAAGAATTTCTGTGTCAAGTCCAGGATGCAGCAGGGAGAGAAGCTAGGAAAGTAAGAGGTGGTGACGCTAAGGTTAGGCCAACATAAAGGGCCATATCATGTTACTCCACCCAATGGCAACAAAGGGAAAAAAGGGAGAGTGGGTAAATCTATAGTATCGTAAAATGTCAGAGATGGCTCCATCAGACTAAGGCTTTGTCAATACTTGTAAGTTTAAAGTACAGCACCACCACTCTCCCAGTGCTCTAGGTAAACCATCTCCATGAGGGGAGCAGTTCACAGCGCTGGGATCCTGTTTATACTCGTGCTTTATAGTGCTGCAACTTGCTGTGCTTGGGGGAGGGTGTATGTTTTTTCACACCCCTGAGCAAGAGAGTTACAGCACAGTACTTTATCAGTGTAGACAAGCCCTACAAAATGCCCCCCTCAGCATTTGGTTTCTGGCGCTCTGAGGACAGCTATTCAGAGTGAGCAGATACCAGAGGTTCTGACAGGCTTCCAGTTTAGATTACAAATTAAAGGAGAAACAAGCTAATGCCTTGCTCTAGTCAATGGGATCTACAGCAGGTACCATCCTTTCCAGCACCCTCGCGACTACTCAGATAAAACAGTTCAATGCGGTTGAAGAAGAAATGGATAAGTACACCATGCCATGCCATGCCACAATGTGGTTTTTGCTCAAGCATGTGATGGGCTATGAGCCCACATACAGGCCATGAAAGGCTGAATATGTCCTGAGGGAGCAAGTATGTTTTCTGGCTGCACCTGGAGAGTGGGCCAGGCCTAATTAGAGATTAAACCCATCCAGGGAGGAGCTGGGGCATGATTATAAAGGCAGAAAATTGACACCAGAAAAAGGCTGCAAGGTGAAACTCTGAAGTCATTCTCTGGGACTAAATGGCAGTACTAGGCTGTGGATGGTGTGACCTTGTGATTAGAGCTGGAGCTTGATCTAGGAATCAGAGCTGGGGTCCAAGGCCATGGGTCCAAGCCAGAGTCAGAAACCAGGAATGAAGCCAAAGAGCTGGAGTCAGAAGCTGGTAACAGTGGCCAGAGCGAGTGTGGGAAGCCAGGTAAAGAAGCAGGACTGGAACAAGGCAAGTCAAGAACAAAGATGAGTACAAGGTTAGAGCTGTGCCGCCAAACAGCTGATCGGCATAGCGCGGCGGCCATTTAGATGTAAATGAAGCAGCGATTATTTAAATCTCCGCTTCATTTTCCTATGTCTAGTAAACTCATCTACATGGCTCTGTCGATGGAGCCATGTAGTCTAGACATACCCCAAGAGACAGGCGATTCAAATGACTTCATAACAGCTTGGTAGCCCTGTCTAACCTGTTCCAGCACTGTGGCTATGGAGAGATGTGTGCAGAGCTTATTAGAGACTAGCTTGTGGTAGGGTCAAGAGCCAATCTACTCTTAGGTGTCTAACTTCACACTACAGACCCTGCAGAACACAATCCTCCAATATATAAAGAACTAGCACATTTACCTGGCATTGCTTGGATCCTTAAGAGGGGCTCAGGGCAGGGGGCTAGAGGCATGGGGGTGCAGGAGTTAGGGTTGGTGAGTGAGGAGGGGCTCTGGGCCAGGGATTTTGTGTGTGAGGAAGTGAGGAGTGCAGCAAACTGTGTGCTTTTCCCTTATTCCCTGATGAAGGGGAACAGCCAGCAATCTCCCTCTAGGAATCTAAAGGGGGGAGTTTCAGCCTCCCTTCACCTTCCCTATAGGGCACCTCGGGAGTGGGAGACTCAAGGGTGGGGCAGTCCCAGATGGGGGGGGGGGGACACCCCCAGCCAGTCCCTTTCACCTAGTGATTCTGTCTTTCTTCTGTATGGTTTTCTGAGAAGCGATCCCATTCCAGGCACATCCCATTTTCCTGGCATAACCAAACCCCTGTCCTTGCTTTCTCTTATGATAGGAGAAGCTGTATACTGAATTTGGTGGTCCTAGCTCTTACCAGTAGGAGGAGTTCTTAAACAAACAGACAGACAGACAGACAGACAGACAAACTCTCTCATATATATAAAGGATTAACACACTCTTCTGAGAAATAACTTTAAGGAGGAACCCAGTGCAAAAGCTGTGTACGCAGGAAGGAAAGTAATAATACCTTCGAGACCAAGATGAACAAAAAGGAGCCAGATAGGGCTGTGCTAACCTGGAGTAAAGAAAAGGAACTCAGCAAGCGCACAAAGAATGACTGTAGTCACTGAGCACTTCTCCTACTCATTGCAGGAGGGATAACAGTAGTTCGAATTAGGATCTTTAATTTGAACTACCTACTCCGTGCCACGTGTAGCCGCGGGCACGGAGTTCAGACTAAGGGGGATTTAAAAATGGTGGTGCCCGGGAAGATGCAAATGAAGCCCGGGATATTTAAATCCCGGGCTTCATTTGTAACTCCGGTTGCCCTCATTAGACTACCTAGCTCGAACTAATGAGCTAGTGTAGCCTTACCCAAAGACATGTTTCTTGGGAAAAAACAGGACTGTTTACTGGGGGGACATACAACAGGGGAGGGACTGGGAAAAGAACCTGAAATGGGGGTGGGAGACTCAGGGATGGGGCTGGGAGTGGCACCTGCCTGTGGCAGGAGGGGAAGCCATGGGGAGGAGGAGGTGTCTGGTGGCCCACTCCATGCAGGATGCCATGCGCTCCATCACCGAGGTGAGGGATGAGTACATGGCCTCGTGCTGGCACTCCAGCTGGTACCAAGCAGCCTTCCTTTGCTCCCATTTGGCAGCCCAACCTCGATGCTCATCCTTGAGCCCCTGGATGAGGGACTGCAGGTACACCATCTGTTCCCTCATGAGGTCCTCCCAGGTGCATTTCCTCCTGCAGATTCCATGGGGTTGGGAGGATGGGTGGAAGGTAGTGGACGTGACATGCTCGCAGCTGGCCCAGCTGTGAAGAAAAGTGACAAGGGCAGTCCTCCCAGGAGACACTGTGCATGAAGCCTAGCCCTACTCTCTGAGCCAACACTGAAGGTCTTGGTTCAGAGGATGGTGATGTGCTTTGAGCAAGGCCATCTGTTGCCTAGACAGCGGGCGCTTTCCTGCAGGGGCACAGACATCCCAGGGGAGCATTGCAACACCCATCCCCCGGGGACAAGCAGACAGGGGAAGATGCCGGCCAGGCCAGGAGCCTACGGGTGACAGGGGGGATAGGGAGGCCTGGCTTCCTACTGCGTCATGCACACACTGGGTCTGGCGCTGGCAGCATCCCACAAAGAGAGAACTTCTATCCCTTCCTGCTGGGGGAGGTGGGGGGAAATGCTGGGGGACACTGCTTGCCTGAGAAAGAGCTACTGGGTTCCTCCTCTTCCTCCCTGTGCAGATTCCCATGCATGGGATCAGTCTCCTCTGCATCACTGCGCTTGACCAGGAGTGAATGCTGCCTGAATTTAGGCATGACTCTGGGCCGTGTGTGGCACTGCTGTGTGGTTCTATGACCCCAGACTCCTTAGTGGTGGCTTGTTGTGGGAAGGTGTCCCACCACGGACGGTGGAATAAGGCAGGCCTGTGCAGGAACCTTGTGAGAAGGACCGAGGGGTCCCTGTGTAAGATCGTCATGGGGCTGAGTGCTCTGGACTGGTGCTCCATGTGCACCCACTGTTGTGTGACCCCCCAGGGTGAGTAAGCCAAAAGAGGAGCATGCAGCCCCTCACAGACTGTTGCCTGACCCCGTGTTTAGATAGGGAAAGTTATAGAACTCACCTGAAGTGCCTTCTCTGGGATTATCCAAAGCCTGGGAGACATCCTGGGAGAGGGACCCAGCTCCAGGGTGAGGAGCCTGGCAGGTATGGTCACCTGGCTGGCCTCCTCTTTCTCCTCTTCCTTGTCCTCTGCCACCCTACCCCACTGGAGGCTGATGCTGGGCGTGTCCTGGTTGGGCTCGATGACCATGGTGGGGGACATGGCTGGCCCCCCTCCCAGGATGCCACCCAGCTGGTCATAATAGCAGCAGGTGTGTGGTGCCACCCTGGAGCATCTGCTCTGCTCTCTGGCCTTGTGGTAGGCCTGCTGGAGCTCTTTTATTTTCAGCTGGAACTGACTGAGTGTCTGGGTGTGGCCTGTGTTGGACAGGCTGGTGGCGATCCAGCCATAGACTTCGGCATTTCTCTTTCTGCTGTGGAGATCCTGGAGGTTGGTCTCCTCCCTCCAGACCTTGATAAGGTCCAGGATCTCTGCACCAGTCCAGGCTGGAGCTAACCTGTGTCTCTGGCCAGGGGCAGCCAAGGGAGCAGCAGAAGTGCTGGCAGCTGTGGGAGGGTCTGAGGGAGCTCTGGGGTCACACATGCCTGCCTCGGTTGCTGCTGCCTCTCATGGGGTTTTCACAGCTCACCACGTGGGACAAGCCCTTCTCCTGCTGCCAGGACTTTGAGAGCTCTGCAGGTAGAGGGGAGCAGTGGAGATGTCAGCTATGGCCAAGGCAGTCAGAGCTGCAGCTGTCAGAGTCCTCTGGAGGCCAATTATTTTGAATTAGAAGCAGCAAAGCATCCACACTAACGCTATTTTGAATAACTACAGGTTGAACCTCTTTAGACTGGCACCTTCGGGGCCGTACTGATTCTCAACGAGAGAATTTTCTGGACCGTGGGAGGTCAACATTGTCTAGCAGCATTACCAACTTTTCCACTGCTTACTGTTAGAGGACATTTAGGGGTAAATTAACACTGATACCCAGGTCTGGTGGCTGTAAACAAGTTTTTAGGGGACTGCAGGAAACTGGCCACACCCAGTGGACATCCTGCTAATTAAAATCATGCCGGACAACAGATATTTCTGCACCAGAGAGTTCTGGACTAGAAAGGTTCAATCTGTATTTTGAAATTAGCGTTATTCCCCGAGGAAATCAGGAATATAGATTTCAAAATAACCAGCCATTATTTTGAAATAACAGGCGTGGTAGTGTGGACGCTTCCCTAAGGGGGGGTTATTTCGAAATAACTCTCTAGTGTAGACCAGGGCCAGGAGACTAGACTATTGCGTGCTACTGGGAGAGAAAAAGCAGGACTGAGGTGCACCAGAGCTCAACGCCCCTGCAATAGTGGGGGAAATGATTAAGGGAGACATAGCCAGATAATCGTGGCAAGTAACCCACATACTGCAGAGGAGGGCAAAAATCTCCAAGGTCACAAGGCATGAAAACTGTTGTTTTTTAATATTCTTCTCATAGAACCCCATTCATTCTATACTGTGTATGGCACTCCAAAGGGCTGCTGACTGCAGCCATGAGTTCCTACAGGGAATGAGAATGTGCTTATCAAGTCCTCTGTAGTAAGTGCTTTTTTGGAGATTTCTGACCTCTTTTACTTCATCTACCAGTCCTTTGGTTGCTTGAACTGAAAGAAAAGTCATGGGAAGGTACAGATAAAATGAAAAGAATGTTAAAGCTGGTGTGGCTTTTGCTGCTGGAACTGCAATAAGGGGTTATTTGAGCCCTGCTTGCTAAATAAAATTCATACCAACGAGGGGGAAAGAAACAAAAGAATTTTGTTCTAGGCATGTGCTGGGACCCACCACTGCAAATAACTGTATTGTTAGTTAAAATCAGTGTTTTGGTTTCTCCCTTCCTTTGTGAGATATTGTAGAGGAAGCAGATTAAGGGCTGCCAGCTTTCTGGCAAAACACATTGGTGACATTATAATGACTTCATTATGGGCTCAAAGTGAGATAACAGATTAATAATGTATTCAGGAAAAAATACACTTAATGAGCATGTACACAGGTGTGCTGTTAACTCCTTCTTAGACTTAATGTGCTTTTAACCATCTTAGTAAAGTAGAAGCTCCAATGCCCACCAGGTGGGTGGTAAAAGAGTTAACAGCAGTGTGCCAAATAATCACAGCTGTATTTGCTTCATAGTCCATCTGCAATGCAAACAAGATGGAAGCATTTGTATTTTTACTGTTGCTGCTGATAAAAATGCCATCACCTTTGACTTGTTTGGAAATTTATTAGCTCCAAAAGCACGAGTCTTGGCTGGAGAAGTGTTTTTGTTTAAAAAAAAAAGAAACAAAACAAAACAAAGTAGCTTTTTAAAAGAGATTCTCTAGCATATCTGTTTTTGTCTGGCATTTTACATTTTGTTTAAAGTTAGCAAGGGAAGGAGAGCAGAGAACCAACTTACATCAGATCATATCCAGCTATTCCCTAGGAAAGGGGAGGTGGCTTATTCTCTCTTGCGTAGCAGAGTGAGTTTGCATCATACTGAAGGAAGAAAGGGGTGAACATTACACGTTAGGTTGTCAGTGCTGAGTGTGCAGCCTAGGAGATGGCTGCAGTATTCAGGAGATCAACCTCCCAGCAAACAATCAGTTCTAGCAGCCTATCTCAGCAGGAAGATCATAAAGGCAGTGCAAGGAGAGAGGGAGAGACCACTACTTGATGTATCTTTTTTGTATCACATGCCACAATGAGCTGGACATTCTGGGTCATTCAATATATAGCCCAGGAGCTCATCTCATATATCTCAAACTGGTTTCATTAGGCTGTATTTCCTTTAATAGCATTGCAGTGGCACTGATTTATCATTTTGATTGTAAAATTATTTGCCAACAGAACGTGAAATATTCCTCTAGGTTTTTTACTGGAAATGAACATCCCAGCTAGGATATTTCACAGGCATGACATTTGGCCCTGATCTCTGCCGCTATATCCAACCACTATGAATTACTATCCAGTATTAACGTGTATGGAAATTTAATGCTTGAGGCTACATCTAGACTGCAGGCTTCTTTCAGAAGAAGCTTTTCCGGAAGAAATCTTCTGGAAAAACTTTTTTCCAAAGAGAGCGTCTATGCAGCAAAAGCGCAACAAAAAAGCGATCTGCTTTTTCGAAAGATAGCATCCACATTGATTGGATGCTACTTGCATTTAAGTTGTGATTACTGTGAATGGAGTGGCCACCAGGGCCCCTGTGCATTTTACTAGGGGACTCTTCTTTCAAAAAAACACTCTCTTCTGCGTCTACATGCGCCTTTTTCCCAAAACATTTTTTCGGAAAAAGCCTTCTTCCTCATAGAAAGAGGTTTACTGCTGTCAGAAAACCTCCCTCCATTCTTTCAATTTTCTCTCAAAAGAATGCAATAGCAGTGTGGATGTAAGTGTAGTTTTTCCAGAAAAATGGCTGTTTTTCCGGAAAAACTCTGTAGTGTAGACATACCCTGAGAAAGGTAAGTCCCAGTAGGTCTAACTACTGTGTATAATTATGGCTGTATATAATGGCTGTTCTAAAGAATCAGTTCTTGATTATAAAATAGCACCACCATTCTGTTTGCCTTTTGGGGTTTGGTGGGCATTTTGTGTTGCCCTCAGCACAAGAATTGTACCATGCCTCTCTATGTAACCAGTTAGGCTGCTCAACAGCAGGTGAGGATAAGGAAAGGGGCTCAATTATCAAAGATATAATGTGGGCAGTTATGCATGTTTTTCCCCCTCTCATCCAAGCTTGGAACAAAACAGTCTCTCTAGTGATGAAAGTGTTCGAACATGCATGCATTCGTCCCTAGATGAAGCTATAGTTTAAACATTTAACTTTCTCAAGCTATTTAGATGCTTTTTACACTGATTTTTTTACATAATTATCATCTTAAAAGCCCATTGTAATAATGAAGGGAGGCAGGTTGTACACTGGTGCTATGCACTTGCACCAAAAATACCTGGAGAAAAGTGTACAGAATTTCGTTGAGAAGTCTGGGAGTTTCTATGGTTATTTAAATACATACAGTACAAAGGGCCAACTTCTGCTCCCACTGATGACATTCAGGCTGGGATTTTTCAAAGGGCCACAGGGAGTTAGGCACCCCATCGCCCACTGAAGCTATGTCTACACTACAGAGTTTTAGCGGAAAAACTCATGGAGTTTCCACACCTCAAGCACGTTTTTGCGCAAGAGAATTGAAAGAACAGAGGGGTTTTTGCACAATTGGTAATCCTCTTTGTATCAGGAAGAAGCCTTTTTGCAAAAGAGTTCTTTCACAAAAAGGCGTGCGTGGATGGGGAAGATGGGCTTTTTTGTGCAAAAAGAGGAAAGAGGAAAAAAGCACAGGTGCTTCTTCCAAAAAAAGCTTTTTGCGCAAGAAGCCTGCAGTCTAGACGTAGCCTGATGGGCTTTGTCTACACTGCAGGGTTTTTGTGCAGGAAGCTTTTTGTGGAAGAGATCTTCCACAAAAACTTCTTGTGCAAAAGCACGTCCACACCTCAAAAGCACATCGCAAAAGCAATGTGCTTTTGCACAAGATCGCATCCACACTGCATGGACACTCTTGCGCAAGAAAGCTCTGATTGCCATTAACAGAATGGCCATCAGAGCACCTGTGCTTTTTCTGATAGGCTCTTTTTGCACAAGAAACCCCTGCAGAGCAGCCACACATGCCTTATTGTGCAAGAGTTGTAGTGCAAAAAGGAGTTATTCCTCGTGGGGAGAAGAATAACTCTACCGGCAAAAGCCCTCTGTCCTCTTGATTTACTGCTGTTTTTTTTTTTAACAAAAACACACTTGAGGTGTGGACGCCATTTTTGTGCAAAAGCCTTGTAGTGTAGATATATCCTGAGAGAAATGTGGGTTATGCAAGAGCATGTTTTCACTGGAGAATTCAAGGACCAGCGGGAAATGTTGAAGCTTTTATAAAAGTTCTTCATATATAGAATGAAAACTCTGTTTGAAAATGCAAAATATAAAAACATTGGCAGACTGGTTATTGGGTTAACAGATTATTAGCTTTCACAGAAGCTTAAAGAAAAAAGAAAAAGAAACTTAACTCTACATACAACTATTAAAAAAACCAAAAGAGTATGAACTGGGGAAACAACAAAATGTAAAGCAGCTTGAAAGTTTCAGCTTTTTCAAGTTTAACTTGGAAAGTGTAAACAGATTCTGAGTATTCAAAATTTATTATAATGAACCCCCCTGAGGCAAGCAGAAAGAACTCCCAGGCTGAGGGACAAATTCCAGCCTAAGTGACTCTTTTCATAGCTTGTGTATATCCCAAGAGATAATGCATGTCTAGCCAGAGTTCAGTGTAATAAATGTATGAAATATGGACCCTTTGCAGCTGTTTGCCTCCAGAGCCATAAGGGAGTGGACATATATTACTGACAATCAACAGCCATTGTTTCTGGGATCTATTTCTTCTGATGGCATAGAGAATGAAACTTAATATTAATGGAAAGATTATTGACTTTATAACTGACTCAGAAGCTGGCCTGAACATCATCTCGGAAGGGATTTATAATTTCCATCAGCCCCACCCAGAGCTGAAGTCCTCTGATATAGTTCTGACCAACACTGGAGGTATTAACTGCATGGGTCAGCTCACACAGAAACGAATGGGTGCTAAATATAAAAGCCATGCATTCAGAGTGCATGTGGTCACAGGATCAAAGACCAACAGCTTTCTGTGCTGCAGTATAGCAGCCATGATAGGCCTACTGAGAATGGTATAAGAACTTGGTGGAGGATTTGATGATATTAGGCCTTTGAAGGAGATGAGTACAAATCCACTTGAGACAATTCTGAATCATGCAGTCTATAAACACCCCTACCAGAGTGAACTTTGAATATACTAGCTGCACATTCAAAGGACATCATTACCTGGTCATGGTGGATTATTTTTTCAAACACACACACATACATTTGAAAGATGTAACATGTCATAGCATTACTGAGAAATTGAAGTGCACTTTTGTTCACTTTGGTATTCCAGAACAACCAGTGATGGACAAATGGATAACAATTCATTGCAGCAGAATTTAAGTCATGCTGAATAAAATATGATTTTGATCATATTACTTCCAGCCACATTACCCACAAGTGAATGGAGACATTGAGAAAGCTGTACTGACAGCCAAGAAAATCTACAGCAAGAAGATCCATTCCTTTCTCTTCTGAATTATAGATGATCACCTATAGCAGCTACTAGATATAGTCTAGTACAGCTTCTGATGGGAAGACCACTCAAAATCACTGTTCCAATCTTTGGAAAATCTTCCAAGTAGATAGACACAAGGAGGATAAAAATGCCAAAAGAACTTATGAACACTTACCACAGACATCACTCAGGGTATGTCTACACAGCAAAGTTATTTTGGAATAACAGCCATTATTCCGAAAAAACTATGCGTGTGTCTACGCAGCCATTCCGTTATTTTGGAATAATTTTGAAATAAAAGGTGGCTTATTCCAAAATCTGTAAACCGCATTCTGCGAGGAATAACGCCTTTTCCGAAATAGCTATTTTGGAATATGGCATGTGTAGATGCTCCACTGCTGCTATTTCGAAACAGCCTCTCACCAGGGCCATTCTAAGTTATTCCTCTCCACTGCCTCCTGGGACTCGAAACTGAGATAGCACGTCTACGTTAGGGAAGCCTGCCTTGGACTAATTTTGATGCTTCCCTGCACTGTAGATGTGCTATTTCAAAATAAGCTATTTCGGAATAACTATTCCGGAATAGCTTATTTCGAAATAGCCATGTAGTGTAGATGCACCTTCAGAGAATTGCCTGGTCTAGAACCTGGTGACCATGTTCATGTGATATTGGATGGAGAAAAGGGATGGACAATTCCAGCAGTTGTAAAAAGAAAAGACTGAAAGTGGAGAGTTCCACGGTAACTGTTGACACTCACGGTTTGATCTGTTGATTGTTCTTTGAAAACAAACTCTACAGACAGCAGATGCAGAACAGGAATAAGATGCAAGGATTCCAGACTGAACACAGCCAATCATTGTAATTAAAGAACAGCCAGATGACAAAGTTGTTATGCATTTGACAAAGATAGCATGATGATATAAATCAGGGGCGGAGAACCTTAGGCTCGGGGGCTGGATGTGGCCCCCCGCTTGCCTGGGTCCAGCCCCTGATGCTCAGGGCTCCCCCCCAGTATTGGGGTGCCCACAGCACACAAAATCTACTTGCCTTGGCCCCCCAAGGCTCTGCTGTGTGAGAAGAATGTGAGGAGTGTCTCCTTCTCAGTCGGGGGCCACTGAGTTTTTTTGCTTTTTACCTGTGTGCGGCCCCCAACTGATTTTTTTGTGATTAGTGGCCCCTGACCCAAAAAAGGTTCCCCTGATGTAAATGGTAGGAATGTAAATTTAAAGGGGGAGATGTAATAGAGTGCTAAACCATTTATAATGTTCTGCCACTCGGTAGCACTATATAAAATACCCTATTTAAGCTATCAGAGTGGTAGCCGTGTTAGTCTGAATCTGCAAAATCGACAAGGAGTCCTGTTAGTCTATAAGGTGCCATGAGACTCCTCGTCGCTTTTGCCTATTTAAGCTAGTTTCATTCATATCTAACAGAGCATTAAAGGGTCTTATGATGAACACATCGGGGTGATCTCTCTAGCCAGTACATATCTGGTACAGAATTAGATGATAAATTCCTTGCAAATCCCAGCCTGAGGGCATGCCTACACTAGGAAATTATTTCAAAATAATAACTCCTGAAATAACTATTTAGAAATAGCGTGTCCACTCTACAGGGAAGCCTCAAAATTAGTCTGAGGCAGGCTCCCTTAATGTGGATGTGCCACCTTGACTTAAAGCCCCAGGAAGTTATTACTTTTAATGACTCTGGGGAGTAATTATTGAAATAACCATTTCAAAATAAGTGTTATTCCTTGTGGAAAGCAAGAAATTATTATTTCAAAATAACCAGCCCCTTATTTCAAAATAGCGGGCTTGGTAGAGTGGAGGCTCAGCTTGTTATTTCAAAATAAATGGCTATTAGCCAGGGATAAAGTATGGTGCCCTAGCCTTCATAACAAGGGCAGGAGATGGATGGCAGGAGATAAATCACTTGATCATTGTCTCTGTTCTCCTTCTCTGGGGCACCTGGCATTGGCCACCGTCGGCAGATGGGATGCTGGGCTCGATGGACCTTTGGTCTGACCCAGTATGGCCATTCTTATGTTCTTATGTTCTTATGTTCTAATAAGTGTAGATCAGGGCAGAGGGTTTTGTCATTTGCTTCAATGGGGTGGGAGGGACAAATGGACAACAGATTTGGGGGCTAGGCCCTGAGCTGGTAGAAAACATCATGGCATAGCTCCATTTGATTTCAGTGGTGCTATATCAGTTTGCGACATATGAGGATCTGACCTTAAAGATTGAAGGGCACATCTGTTTTTATTTTGGTCTGTATTATTAACTAAAGTGCTTCAAAATGTGCCAACCAATTCTGTTCTCACAGTATATGGATGTTAACAACATGATTGATATAGATTTAACAGCTCATGTCTTCCTTTATTTTTCTCACATTCTTTAATAAGCCACATAAAATACAGGAAAAAAATGCAGCACACAATGCAGCAGCTTCCTGTTACAAAACTGTAAATGCTTTATGGAAGTGAACCATCTGTGTTACTAAGCTGCCAAGAATACAACCAGTGTTATAGGTTGGGATCAGTCTTTCACCTGGAAGAGAAGCTGATTTAAATTTAAGTCTCACTGGTGAGCTGTCAAATGCAGAAATATTTGGGGTGCAGGTGATAATATAATGAAGTCCATGAGATATCTTTCAGCTACATCAACAAAAAGCTAATGACCAATTTGAGTTTTGATGGTCCAGCTATCCAGTTGTCTACTGTGGATCTAAAAATCTCCATCATGGAGAATGATTATTGCTATGGAAACATTTGATAGAACTGAACTCCTTCAAAAACTAGTGGACACTAAAGAACGAATATTTGGGAGATACAGTTATGTTTGTTATCATGCAAGAGCTTTTGAGAATATGTATGAGAAAACAAAATATTATAACAAATTCTGGTTGCTCCATAGCCCACTGAAGTTGATGGAAAGGGCAAAGGGAGTTGAATGTAGTTAGAATCTGACCCGTGGGAGGTCACACAGCATGAATCCACAAGAGTGAAAGCCTGCTGTGGATGAAACTAGCAAGATAGATCCATGGGTTTGAAGACTTTGGGGATGAGTTATCCATACCTCATCCTAGTCATCTTTGTGCTTTAAAGCAACTTCCTTTTTTCCAGTAGACTTTTAATCACTTTTTGACCCATTTATCAAAATTAGGCCACGAATGAGTCAAGCCTTTTCATCACGTGCTTCCTTTACAGCTGGGAAATAAACAATATTCATCCTATGTGTGGTTAGTGTCTGTTGGAACCATATGTTACTATTATTTTTCATTGTATCACAGCAGCTAGAGACCTTGATGGAAACTGGGATCCCACTGGTACTGCATTGACATTGTAGGAGACAGTGACTGTGCCAAAAAGCTTATAGTCTGAATAGACAAGACAGACAAAGGCTGAGAAGGGAAACAGGGAAGGTGTCCTGCATCTACCTTTCCCTGTGTAATGGTTTCTTTCCTGTATAATTTTTGATGTCCCTATCATTTTTGGTTACATTGCAAATACCTTCTGATGCCTTGTGCAAGTGTCACAATTGACACTTAGTCTAATTTGCATAGAACCATTTTCCCCAAAAAGGTCACTCAGTGGTGCATGCATCTTCAGGAACACTGGCCTGTACAGAAAGCTGCAGGCGAGGACTTTCTTTCCAGACCATGAGATTATGATTGAGGATGTGGAAATGCCCCTCAAGGTGGTAGGGATGCCATTTGTGCATTTTAAAAAATGGAATGTGTTTCAACAAAGCTTTCTCCATACACAGAGCATCATGATGCTCTATTTAGAGCTCTTTGAAATATGTAGATCTGCCTTCATACTTGGAGAAATATTTGAAGCAACACTTGTGACTGAGCACATGAAAGACTTTCATGTGGGAGTTTGTCCAGCCAGCTGACCACACACAATAATGCATTTATAGTGTAGTGTCTTGTAAATTGTCACATCTAAGAAATGTCCTTGGGCAAAAATACATTTTAACAAGCCTGAAGTGTAATTAGGGCATTCTATAAATATATACTAAATGAGATCTTGGTTTGCCCATTTGTAAAGTGGGGATTGTAACACTTGCCTGTCTCACATGCTGAAGAGTAATTGATGGATTCATAGCACTTTGACGCTCCAAAGCATTTATATAAATGTTAGGTGGTATTGGGTCAAATTGGTCAATCCTGGTACATTACCTGGGTTTGAGCTGGCATGGAAAAGCCTAGTTCAGTAGTGCTGAGTGTCCTTAGGTGGGTAATCTGCAAAGGTATAACTTCATTTATAATGCTTGTAGGATGGGCATATTAAGATAAGAGCTGTCTATCCTCTGCTGTCTCATAGAAGGGGGCACTGCATCCTTTGAGGTTCTGATACGTTTCCTAATCAAAAGAACTTGAAAATTGAATCCCAAAACATTCCTGAATAGTACAGATAGTCACAATTCTGGGGTGCTTATTTAGTCTGATGAATAAAAGATGGTGTGACATAAAAAAGAGGGAGATGTGCAGCAGACAGGTAAATAGAGAGTAAAGAAAACAAATTCAAAGGCAATGTAAATGGATGTAAGAAGGTATAAGATAAATGAGAGGGGCATTCATTTTAGAGCAGTTTTATTTTGTTTTGTGCTCAAATTCCAACACATACAGCATTAATATTCTTTAGAAAAACTTAAAAAACAGCAAATAGTCTTGCACCACCTTAGAGATTAACAAAACATGTAGATGGTATCATGAGCTTTCATGGACACAACCCACATCTTCAGATGACTGGAGTCTGAAGAAGTGGGTTGTGCTCACAAAAGCTCATGGTACTATCTATGTGTTTTGTTAGTCTCTAAACTGATGCTGTTTTTTAAGTTTTTCCACTTATAGCATGGTGACCCTTCTGAAACTTATTATTCTTTAGGTTTCTCTAGCAGCCAAATGCATTCTTCACTAGCTCTATACAATTTTCTCAAACCTGACTCCAAGAGGTGTCTTGTAAAAGACTGGCCCTCTTCCTTGTTAGTGGGATCTAAAAGAATTAATCCTGTCCTATCACATGTGAAATGTTCAACCATCTCTGAGCAGCATTGGCTTCCAAATCCTACTGCTAGTAAGGTGGGTAATATCTCTAATTGGGCATCTCCTCACTGGATCCAGGGATTAGCATGTGTAAGGCCTAATCCTGAACCTTTTAATGTCAATGGGAGTCTTTCAATAGATGTCAATGGATTATGCCCTTAAAAAGAAGTTGTATAACTTTTTCTGCATATAAATTGTGAGGATCCCCCCTTTTTTCTCCACTCAAGCTCATCTGAAGAAGTGGGTTTTGTCACAAAAGCTCATGATACTATATATCTATTTTTGTTAGTCTCTAAGGGTACGTCTACACTACAGCATTATTTCGAAATATCTAATTTCGTAATAGTTAATTCAAAATAGCTTATTTCGAAATAACACATCTACACACAAAATGCATTTCGAAATAGCATTTTGCTATTTCAAAATAGCGTGTCCACACTGAGTGGACGCTGAATCACATTTAAGGCCAGCTGAAACCGGTTCCAGCAGGACATCAGGTCAGGAGTTACTTTGTGTGGCTGCTGCCTGAGGCTATATAAGGCTTGTGCTTAAAGGGACCCCCCCTGGACAGCCAATTCTCAGCTTTCCCTGCTTGCTTGCCTACCTCAATGAGGGACAGCAAAGCATTTTGTCTCTGCGTGCTCTGCTTGCCCTCACTCGGGACACCACAGCACTCAGCGCCATGGAGCCAGAGCTGCCCCTGGGCACTCTGATGCTTCTCGTGGACGTGTTGCTGTGAGCCTGGCTGCACTTTCTGCAGGCTGCCATCCGGGAGGTCCATCGGGGGGCTGTCAGTATCCAGGAGGCCCTGCGGGAGAGCTTCCACCCTGAGGAGCACTAAGAGCCTCCCTGGTGTGCCCCACTGGGGGCTTGTGCCTCATTCCTCCCTCATGTCCTTCCACTTACCTCTCCCTAACCCCCCTTCCTGATGTCAAATAAAATACATGTATTTTCATGAATACAAACTCTCTTTATTTAACAAAACTTGGGGGGGGGGGATGAAACTCTGGTGAGACTGGGGAAAGGAGGTGGGAGAGGGGAGAAGAGGGGGTGTGAGAAGGGAGGGGGAAACCTGGGAGGAGGGAGCTGGAAGGGGGAAGCACGGGGAAGAAGGGGGAGGGGAAGCTCAGGGCTCAGGATTGGGGGTCTCGCCGGGCCAACTTGATTTTCATGCAAACCTGCTTCTGGGTTCTCATGTGGTCTTTCGTGGCCAGGCTGGCAGCTATCCTGCCATAGATGGCGGCGTTCCTCCGTCTAGTGCAGAAATCATGGACGTTGGGGGCAACCCCCCCAAACCTGAATAAGGTCCATGATCTCCATCCTGGACCAGGAAGGCACCTGCCTTCTCCGGGCCCTGACAGGCTCCTGGGAGCTGGCAGACTGCTCCTGGGGAGTGGTGGAGGGCTGGCTGGCACTGGCTTGCTGGCTTATGTTTTGGGGCCACTGGGTTAGGGGCAGTGACTGCTGGCTCAGGTCTGGCAGGCTTGGAGCAGGCACGGGCACTGTGGCCAGAGTCAAACCCTTTAAGGGCTCCGGGGAGTGGAAAGAGAGAGGAGTGTTCTTGGTTGAGGCTGGAGTGGCCACCTGGGCACCATGGGAAGGCTGGAGGCCCCCTATTTCGATGTAAGTGTCTACACAGCACTTATTTCAAAATAGCTATTTCGAATTTGGCATTATTCCTCGTGGAATGAGGTTTACCAAATTTGAAATAAGTGCTCCACTATTTCGAATTAATTTCAAAATAGCGGTTTGGCTGTGTAGACGCTAGTAAAGTTATTTCGAAATAACAGTGTTATTTCGAAATAACTTTGCTGTGTAGACATACCCTAAGATGCCACAGGACTATTTGTTGTTTTTAAAGTTATAGACTAGCATGGCTACCCCTTGAGACTTTTTCCTGCATATATACATTTTCCTTAGATGTCTTCAGGTTAGTACCTACACTGTTGAGTAAGCTTGTGATGGGGTCTTGTCTATTATTGTTTGTTACAATTCTCTTTTTATTTTTTTTCAAACTGAGAAATTTCAGTATTCCTTCATTCATGTTAACTTTTCTGGACAACATTTCCTAAAGCCACTGTCCAGACATAATTGCATAACTGCAGCAACTTTAATGGGTGAGTGGGAACACTTTACTGATTTTGCTATTTTGAAAAAGCAACCCCTTTAAGGGCTCCGGGGAGGGGGGAGGGAGAGGAGTGTAATTGGTTGAGGCTGGAGTGGCCACCAGGTTTTAAAGATACCTGTGTGGTTTTTAATTAATTTTTTCTGTATATTTCCAGTATATTTAGATGCTTTGCCTGCATACATACCTGTCCTTAATTGTTTATTCAATTGGCCTAAAGCATATTGCAAAGACCTCTCTATAGATCATCATATTGTCGTGGTGGAGAGGCTCATGCGTTCCAATGACCCACAAGAGTGACGCTGCCTAGAGTCATGTACTCCCTTAGGGTCACCCATGGCAGAACAGTCAAGGGTGAGGTTCTAGACAAGGCGTGATCCAAGAAGTCCTCAATGGTCGAGCAGACGGAAGATAACTGCACAGTGGAGGTGAAACTGTTGTGTAATGGTACAGCAGCTGTGAAGGCAGATGAAGGCTGCAGCAGAAAGCGGATCTCCAATCGTCATGGTTTCCATGCCATTGGTTTCAAGCCCTCTATCTGTCAAGGACAATGTGGTGACTCTTGTGCACCAGTCTCCCCACTTTAAAAGAAGTCCTGCACAGACATCTTCCAGTTTTTGGGAAAATAAAACCTGCACAAGTCAAAAGTCTGGTGGCGATTGGCAAGTGATGACAGGAACAGGACAGTAAGATCCAGAGTTCCTAGCCACAGACCGACACACAGGTGGTGGGTGTGTGATTCAGTCGTCTTGCTCAAGGATTGAGGAAGTTCGAGCATCTCAGCAGTTGCAGCCATGACTGAGCTGTACTCTTTAGGCTCCACTCTGCTTACCCCACATGAGGAAGGGGCTAGAAAAAGTGCCCTAAAAATAGTCTTGCCTCTTTCCTCTTGGCTAGACAGCTGCATCCAGCAGGCTCACCACCCCAGCAGTCGAAAATGTAAGAAACTTTTCAACTTTGTAACCTGGAATGTATGTACCTTGATGGACAACTTAGACACTGACCGACCAGAGCGACACATAGCTATCATTGCTCATGAACTGAATTGGTTTAACATCGATATTGCTGCCTTGTCCGAAACTAGAAGAGCTGATGAAGGACAGGAGAGGGAGGAAAAAGGAGGATACAACTACTTCTGGAAGGGAAAATCTTTAGATGAACCTCAATTGTATGGAGTAGGCTTTGCGATAAAGAACAAGCTCGTAAGGTGCCTCTCTGAGCTGCCAGTTGGCATCAATGAGCGGCTTATGACACTGTGATTGAGGCTCACCAAAAACCAACAGGTATCTATTGTGAGCACCTCTGCACCAACAATGGACACGATGAGGATGTAAAGGAAGATTTCTACTCTCAGCTGTAAACCATTTCATCAGAGACCCCTGAAGATAAGATCATTCTTTGGGGGACTTCATTGCATGTGTTGGACGAGACTCAGACCTGTGGAAAGGAACAACTGGGAAGGAAGGAATTGGCAAAAGCAACTCAAATGGATTCCTGCTCCTGACCAAGTGAGCTGAACATAAACTTATCATCATGAACACTCTTTTTTGACAAACATGTTGGAGACACCCACGTTCAAAACATGTTGGAGACACCCACGTTCAAAGCACTGGCATCTTCTTGACTATGTCATAGTTCGTGCTCAAGACCACAGTGATACACTTCTCACAAGAGCAATGACAAGTGCCGATGACTGCTGGACTGATCATCGCTTCATTCGAGCCACAATGAAAATTAAGATCACCCCCAGATGGAGGCTGCAAAAGAAGCAGATCAGGCACAAGCTGGAAGTTCAAGATCTGAAGGGCCCCATTAAGCGTGACTAGTTTCAGGCAGTCTTAGAAGAAAAGCTTCCATCAGAGTTTCCGGAAGAGACTGAGGAACATTGGAGCCAGCTGAAAGCAGCAATCATCAATACCTGTGAGGCTACCACACCAGACAGCGTCAGGACTGGTTTGATGAGAATGATGTTGAAATCGAGCAATTCATCAATGAGAAGAGAATGGCATTTCATGCTTGGCAGAATTATACAAATTTCAATACAAAGAGAGAAGCCCATGCTAAGGTGAGGGCAGAAGTACAACATAAAACCAGAGAACTCAAGAACAAATAGTGGACTGAGAAGTTCAAGAACTCCAACATTTCATGGATACCCATAATACACGTGGTTTCTTTAGTGCCATTAAGGCTGTTTATGGGCCAGCTTATGGCATGAACCCCCTTCTCGCTAAGGACAAAACCACACTTTTGAAGGACAACAAAGCCATTAATTTTCACTGGAAAGAACATTTTGAAGATCTTCTTAATCATAACTGCATGATGAAATTATTGAGCAAATACCCAAATGACCTTCTAGGGATGAGTTCAGACACCCACTCAATTTGTATGAGGTATACAGTGCCAGTAAGCAGGTGAAGAACAACAAGGCAGCAGGTCCAGCTGGGATCCCCATTGAAATCTTCAAAGACATTGAGCCAGAGTTAAATTGGCAGCTTAGCTTGCTTATTCTTAACATCTAAAAACTAAAGGAGGAGATACCCAGTGAAATGAGGGATGCCTTGATTGTAACCCTCTAAAAGAAAGGGGATAAGGTGGGCAGTGGAAACTGCTGTGGTATCTCTCTTCTTGCTGTAGCAAACAAAGTTCTGGCACAGGTCCTTGCAACCTGTCTTCTGCCCCAGTCAGAAGAAATTTTACCAGAGTCACTGAGTGGTTTCCGACCATGTCGCAGAACTGCAGATAAGATCTTCATTGCCCGGCAGCTGCATGAAAAGTGTCGGGAGCAAAACCAACCACTGTACATGGCCTTTATTGATCTAACTAACGCCTTTGACTCAGTGATTTGCTGTGCCCTTTGGACTGTACTTGCGAAGATTAGATGTCCTAATAAATACATCAATGTCTTAAAGTTGAAAGTGACTGTTCTGAGCAGCACTGGCTCCCAGAGTGAACCTTCCAAAGAACAAACAGGAGTCAAACAGGGCTGTGTCATCGCCTTAACCATGTCTGCAGTCTTTAATGCCATCATTTTTACCTAATTGCTGGGAAGCTCCCAGCTGGCATTGCAATCATCTATAGAATGGCTGGAAAGCTGTTTAGGCATAGCAGGCTGAAAGCTAAGAGTAAGATTTCCACCACATCTATCGTGGAACATCAGTATGCTGATGACAGTACAGTTTTTGCGCTTTCTGAGAAAGAACTTCAAACTATCTTGAATGTGTTTGCTGTTGCTTATGCATGTCTTGGTCTCATCCTAAACATCAAGAAAACCAAAGTGCTCCATCAGCCCTCTCCAAATGAGGTACCATACATCCCATCAATTAAAATCAACAAAGAGGCACTGGAGAATGTTATTCGTTTTCTCTACCTTGGAAGTTATCTTTCATACAAGGCAGATATTGATGTAGAAATCCAACACAGTCTGAGCTGTGCCAGTGCAGCCTTTGCTTGTTTATGGCACAGGGTTTTTAAGATCATGGTATTCGAACAGATGCCAAACTTCTTGTCTATCAAGCTGCCATTCTCCCAACACTATTGTATCGGTGTAAAAACTGGATAACCTACAGACATCACTTGAAAGTCCTTGAGAGGTATCACCAATGCTGCCTCAGGAAAATCTTGAAGATCAAATGGGAAGACAGGTGCACTAACATCAGTGTTCTGGAAGAGGCAAAGACCACCAATATTGAGGCAATGATCATCCATCAGCAACTTTGCTGGACTGGTCATGTTGTTCAGATGCCAGCCCATCGCCTCCCAAAACAGGTCCTGTTTTCTCAGCTGAAAGAAGGATACTGTAACGTAGGAGGACAAAGGAAGTGTTCTAAGGACTTATTAAAGGATAACTTAAAGAAGTACAACACCGATGTTGACACTTGGGAGACACTCACCCAGGATCACTCAAATTGGAGACAAGTCCTACGCAATGGCTCCCTGCATTTTGAATTTGTCAACCAACAAGATGGGGAGGAAAAGAGACACAAGAGGAACGGGAAACTGGCTTCTAGTCATAGTCAACAGCTTCCTGCTGAACCTGGAAACATCTGTCCTCATTGTAATAGAACTTGAGGTTCAAGGATTAGCCTTATCAGCCATCTGAAGGTCCACAACTCCATGGAAGACGATAATACTCGATGAGTGATTGCCCATTATCATCATATTGCAAAGAACAACTATTCTCCAGGATGAGAGTCTTGGTCAAGCTAAGCCTGAAACACATCAAATTGAGGGACCCTAAAGAATGAGATTCACTATGTGTATCTTAATGGGGCTTTGGCTTAGTCATCTTATTTCCTCTTTATGGTATTGCAGTTGAATGTGGAAACAGAATATAGAGGCCAATCTCCATCTGTCCATCCTCTGGGTACTATAATAAAAATTCTTCTTCTGCAATTACCCATTTATACTTTAGAAATCTGCCAGTAAAAATAAAAAGGAATTTGCTATTTAAATATTATGCAGTATCTGCACATTCAAAATATTTTTGGTGGTGCCATTCATGCCATTACAAATAAGTCTATATTATTGTTTGTGTTATAAGTCCCTTAAGGGAATTATAACTTGGCTGTAAAAATCCACTAAGACCTGAAAAGTGCCAGATAAGGTCTCAGCCTAAGAGGCATTTGTTTATTTTGACAAGTTATTTAAAATGGGATTGAAAATAAAATTTGAAATTAGTGGTTTCAGATTCCTGTCTTGTGATTTCCTATTTACAAAGATGGTGCTTGGTCCTGCCTTGAGAGCAGGGGACTGGACTTGATGACCTCTTGAGGTCCCTTCCAGTTCTAGTATTCTGTGATTCTATGAAAGGGCTTAAATTAAATATTGCAGGCTCTTGGTCTAAATAACATGGGTTTATGCCATTTTAGAGGGAATGGGGGAGAATTACAAGGTGCTAAACCGTGCAATCCCTTCTAAGACAAATCTCTTTTGCCTGTGGGCCAAGGACAACTGTGAAACATTTCAATCTGGTTTCCAAAGTACTGCGCACCCAGCAGCCTGGTTCTAGGTTTGAACATTTTGGTCTAGGTGAGTTGCCCAAAACCACACAGGAAATCTGCCATAGCTCCAGGAACAGAGCAAAGAGCATGTGCTTTAATGGCAAGAGGCCATGTTTTATCTGCAAGCTGGCTCTCACCCCCCCCCCCCCAACAATGAACCAGAGCTCTCTGCATCAAAAGTCAACAGGCTAAGTTTACACTGCCACTTCAGTGTGCTCCAACGTTCTATCTCAGGCTGTGAAAAAACACCCCCCTCCAGAGCAGCAAGTTACAGTGCTGCAAAGCATCAGTGTAAATGGGCTCCAGACACTGGTACCAGCACTCCCAGCACTAATAGCTACTCCCATCATGGAGGTGGTTTATATAGAGCACTGGGAGAGCTCTCTTCCAGTGCTGCTGCCAAAGTGCAGACAAAGCCTTAGAAGCTGTAAGCAATGGCTTGTTCTGTCAACTGAAATTCTCTTTAATACCCCCCAGGCTGTAGTTTGATGCACTGAAGATAGTGTTAATTCTGATTTGTGCCTCTTGGGAGAGGTGCATCCCAGGATTGCAGAAACTGTCCCCAGCATGAATTAAATTAGCCATGCAAGATGCTCTAATTTATGTGTCTAATTCAAGCGTCCTGGTCCGTGCCACTTCCCACAGCTCCCATTGTCAGGGAATGGCGATTCCCTTGCCAACGGGAGCTGCGAGCAGCCATATCTGTGGATGTGCAGGCAAATAAAGTCTCTGGTGGCCCTGGCGAACTGTGCCCAGACCAAGGGCTGCTTATTGCCCACACTTGCACTAGCTACTCCTGGCTCACCAGGAGCATTTTGACAGAACATGCCAAGCAGTAATAATAACAATAATAGTACGTGTGTGTAGGCGTGTGTGCGCGTGCACATATGTATCTACATGACTGTGTGTGTGTGTGTGTGTGTGTGTGTGTGTGTGTGAGAAAGAGAGAGAGAGAGAGAGAGAGAGAAAGAGCATCAGTTTGTGAGAGAAAGACGGAGTCAGCCAGTCTGTGCGTTGGGGATTGTGTGACAGACAGTGTGTATGTTGGGAAGTGTGTGTGTGTGTGTGTGTGTGTGTGTGTGTGTGTGTGTGTGAGCGAGAGGGGGAAAATCTGTGCTGGGGGACTGTGAAGGACAGACTGTGAGAGCCAGTCTGTATGAGAGAGAGACAGTGTGTGTGTGCATTAGGGAAGTGTGAGAGACAGTAAGTGCACTGTCACTTTAAGTCCTCCCCCTTCCCTGCTCCCCACTCAGCCTGGCTTTCCTCTCGCTCCCCCTTTATATGGAAGCTTTTCTGCTCCTGACCCCAGCCCAGCAGTGAAGCCAACAGATTTGCTGGGCCCTGGGCAAGGCGGGGAGGGTGACTCTGAATTCCCAGAAGGGCGGGGCCTCAGGCAAAGGGGGCAGGGCGGAGGCAGCCAGCCCTCAGTGCCACCTGGAGAGCGCTGTGCTGGCCAGCCCCCTCCTCAGGCAGGCCTGAGAGCCACCCGGGGCTCTGGCTGCTGCCGTTCCTATGGTAGTGGTGGCTGGGAGCCCCAAGCCCGTTTGAATCGCTGCCGGGCCCCAGGACACTTGTCCCCTTGCCCCCATCCCCCACCTCGGCAGGCTTGCCTGTGGGAGACTGAGCGGGGCAAGCAGGGAGGGATTCTGCTCCATTCTGGGCAGTTGTTGATCAGGCCAACAGTGACCAGTTGCACTGCTCCAGGCTCCCGGGGCTGGGGCAGTGCTGAAACCCTCAGGAGGGAGGGAGGGAGCAGCCAAAAGGACAGGGTTGGGATTGGGGAGAAGCCCTCCAGCCCAGCATGGTGGAGGGGCTGGAGAAGAGAGGAGTCCAGACATAGCCAGCGAGAGGAAGTCCAAGCCTATTGTGGTGCCCTCTTGCCTACTGTGCCCTGGGCCAGGGCCCATATTGTCCAACCCTAACACTGGCAGTCAATGGGGACAGTGGCTTGTGATATACAGATCAGACTAGATAATGTTGTGGTCTTGTGTGGCCTTAAACTCTAAGTCAGTGGTGTCATAGTGATTTACATCAACTAAGGATCTGGCCTGTACTTCACAAAGCATCCAGTTGCTGCCTCTCCAACTGCAATTTATGGCAACACCCATAATATCTGAAACCCGGAATAGATTTACAAATCTGTCACTCAGGTTTGGAGTTTTGCCATTAGCTTAAAATATTTGTATAAAGCTGTTGTGTACATGACTTGTTACAAAGCTAAAGGGCCTACTGTAAGGAAAATATTTAGGCTGTCCCAACATTCATATTATTCCATCAAATGAGTTCCAGATTACACCTCATCTGACTGTAGAGTCAACCACAAAAATCAGCAGCTCCGAGACTGTTACTGCAACCATAGCTAGAGACATGTACCATGAGTGTTTTAAATCAAGGGAAATTGCAAACTGCACACACAAACAGCAGACACTGTTTGAACATTCATAGTAAAATTTCTTCCAACACAAGCCTATGTTTGCCTCATACGTGAAGCTTTACACAAAATGTTTGTGGAATTATCCAAGTTCAGGAAGTAACTTTCTTAATAGTTTTGATTGTTTATCAGTATGTGAACACATTTTCTTCCATTTAAAAAGAAACCAAATTCAACTCCGAAGTAAGACTAAGTACGAGAAGTTCCAGGCTGAATTTTGGGGGAAATTACACGTGACTGAAATGGATAAGCATGACAGTATCATTTCAGCCTTAATAGTACGTGCCACAGTTCGGGGAAACTACACCTCCCTTTGTGGTCTATCAAGAGCTATCACTTCTAGACTTTTGGCTCCCAGGTGTCAGATGGTAACTCTCTCTCCCTTCTAACCAGAGTTTTCACAATTCCTTGCCTACACAGTTATTCCAAGAAAGTCAGGCTGTGTAAACAGGCCAGCATCTACACTTCATAGCTTCTGAAAAAAGAGTAAACATAATTACCCCTATGCTACAGCTCTTTTTAAGCAAGTACATTTATTCTTAAGGTGGAAGAATTACAGAGAAAACATATTAAAAACAATAAAAACTTACACCCAAGAGATCTGGTAGAAGGCAGTCCTCCAAAGACTACAAAAGTATTTTTCTGTCATTACACATTCATAACAGCTTCAGAGGGGTAGCCGAGTTAGACTGTAACAGGAAAAACTTAAAACACAACAAACAGTCTAGTAGAACCTTAAAGACTAATAAAATATGAGCTTTTGTGGGCACAACCCACTTCTTCAGATGACAGGAGTATTAGAAAGTCCAGATCCAAGAATAAACAAGGGAAGGGGGAGGGTGAGAAGGAAAAAAACAGAAAAAAAAGAGAAAAAAGGAGGAGAGGAAAAAAGAGAGACAGTGAGGAGATGTTATGTTCATTTCTCAAAGTCTTTTTATCTTTTTAGGATACAGTAGTATTCTTATACAAACCATTATTTGTTGGTGGAGCCTAAATGCAGTTAACAATAAACTCTCCATTGACATACTCTTAATATTTGCTTTTCCCAAGCAATCCTTATAAATTCTCCATAGTCTAAGTTAGGAACAGGTAGAATAAGGCTGAACAAAGGTTGTAGGTGGAAACCTAAATACTCAGTCACCATGAGGAATGCCAATCAAAGAGTTTTCCCTTCTGAATTGTAAGACATTATGAGGTAGGAAGAGTCGAACGCTAGTCAAATATTTCAGGCCCTGAATTTTTTTCTTATTTTAACACAGTACAGTAAATTGGAAATAGGGAAACTATTATTTTTTAATCATGTGATCTGATATTTACTCTTGTAATCAAATTACATATCCACTCCTTTCAGTTTTACTACAGAAATGAAAATCTGATATGATGCCTACAATGAAAAAAAGGAATTACAGTGAGTTTATAGCATTTTATAAGGAATTGCTTACTCAGCATGCAGAGCTACACAAATCATTTTTAAGTATAGTCACTCTATGCCAAATAGTGACCTTAGTAAAAAAGATATATTATGATTTGTGTAAAAGAAGCCCATCTAAGGAGCACCACACATAATTCTACTCATTAGCAGGCGCAGAGAAAAATAGGATGATTAGAAACACAGCAATGAACTGACACAGATGTTGCAGTGCTTTGGAAAATATATTTTAAATTATGCCATCTGTAGAGTCATGGTAAGTCTAATAAAAATAACGAGAAACATGCAGATACACGATGATTCCTGTAGCTCCCACATCAGGAAATGTATCTGAAATGTAAATAAGTACAGCAAAGCCACATGTGCTACAGAGATCTATTCCTCATTAAATTCTTCTGAACATTAGTATTAATGTACAGGGTGTGTCTAAGCTACACCCCTCTGTTGGCAGAGGGATATAAATTAGATATATTGAAAGTGCAAATGAAGCGGGGATTTAAATATCATTTTTTGAGGAGTACAGGATCTTTCGAAATGGGGCATTTCTGTCAAAAATGCCCCGTCTAAACTGCCATTTTTTTTCGAAAAAGCCCCGTTTCAAAAAAAAGCGGCAGCCGCCATTATGCAAATGAAGCGTGGGATATTTAAATCCCAGCTTCATTTGCAATATCGACATGCCTAATCTACATCCCTTTATCGAAAAAGAGATGTAGTTTAGACACAGCCACAGAGAGTACAGAGAGGTATCTATATTAGCCTTTATTTCCTAATTTTTTCTGCCAGTGGTTGCAATTGTGGAAGGGAGAATTTTCAAAGACTAAAAAATCAGCTTAGCTGCCTAACTGCCAAGAAAGTCAATTGGGGGTCAGGAATTATCTGACAGTTGTACCTTTGAAAATATTCCCTAGGAGTACTAGTGTACACTGGACACTAGTGTTTTGACTACCATTTTGTCTCACTTAAAGCAAAGTCAGGCTTTGGTTGTACTAGGCAATGGGATGTGCCCGGAATTTGATTATTTCTCATAAAATGGAAAGGGAAGGGTCTAATAGGAAAAGTTATACTGCAGAATGACCATGGGGGACAGCAAGGGGCCAGAGATGGAGACCGGAACAGCTATAATCCTATTGGGTCAGCAGGAGGCAGGGGTGGAAAAAGAGACAGCTGTCCACTATATATTTCAGAGAGTTTGTCTTTTTGTCCATGCATCTGTCTGTCCCCAGCCAGGGAACATGCATCCTTCCCCCAGATGTGCTTGCTGCAGCAGACATGGAGAGGCGCTTCTCACCTGGCCCCAAGCTGCTGCAGTTAGAAATGTCTGGGGTAGTCCTCTCTCCCTGGGTTAGCCTGCACACTGAACCCCTCATACCCAGGCCCAGAGCATGATTTAAATCAGGGGTGGGGAAACTCAGGCCTGGGAACTGGATGCTACCCTCAGCTTGCCTGGATCCAGCCCCCGAGGCTCAGGAATTCCCTCCAGCATTGAGGAACCTGCACTGGCCCTCCAGTCCCCACCCCACTAGGGGGATTGGAGCACACAAAATCTACTAGCCTGGGCCCTCCTGGGCCCTGGTGTGCAAGGGAAATGTGGGGAGTGCCTTTCCCCTTTTCAGTTGGGGGACATGGCAGTGAGGGTTGTTTTTTGTTTGTTTGTTTCTTACTTGTGTGCAACCCCTGACTGATTTTTCTTCAGGTCAGCGGTCTCCAAAAAAGGCTCCCCATCCCTGATTTAAATGAAGAAAAAACGTATTTGAGTTAAGGACTTGAGCAATGATGGATAAATCTTCTAGTATCAGTTCTACATGACATTGTGTTTAATATATCATTGATTGCTGATACCTATAATAATAGAGTTGTAGTGAAGAAAAGTATGTGATAAGATTCCTTTGATTGGACCATTTATAGTGTCATCAATGTTTTCCCTTTATCAAAATATTTGTGATTGAAAAAAAAGTATTGAATTAGTCATAAATACATATATGACCCTAGGAGCCCCTTTATGCCAATATTCAGTACACTGTTGTCAGAATATTTATCCAGAAATGACTTGTAAAGTATAATATAAATATTGGAGACATAGAACCATAGGGTTAGCAGGGATTGCAAGGGTCATCTAGTCTAGCATCAGCAAAGCGTTCTTGCTGAGGCAGAGAGGTAACACAATAGTTTACAGTTCTGGATTCCCCAAAGGAGTGGCAGCACCTCAGAATACATGTAATGTAACAGGTTTCTCTTGTTAAACATCCCTGTGTCTGGCTGGCTGGTCTTGTAGCTCTAACTCTCATGGTGTCCAGACAGTTCTGAAGCAGTAGCCACTATAGTGAACTAGCCACACTCAACTAGCCAACTAGCCAAATTGTTCAAGCCAACTAGCCACACTCAACCAGCCCAATAGCCACATGTGGCTAGTGGCTAGCATGTTGGACGCCATTGCTCTAACCCTTACTTTCTGACTCAGCTGAGTTCAGTGGGGGCATCTTGCTTAGCTTATGGGGAGAGGCGAATGGATATCTGAATGGATATCCCCTCTGAATATCTCAGTTGACACATCTCTCTAGACAATGCAAGAAGTGGAAGTGACTGCGAATGTAGTAAAAGATAATGTCTGGCTATCTTTTTTTTAAAAAAATATTTTTAAGGCATCTGTGATTGCTGAGAGAGGAGGAAAAGGGAAAGTTTAACTAATATTGACTTTTACCTTCCCAGTCTACAGGGTAAGGCAATGCTATTTCAGTGGCTTTTTTAAAAGCAGTGCAATCCATTACTGGGTCATGACCCTTGTAAACCTTAGGATAAGATTATAGGTTTAAGCTACAGCTTTCATAGTGTGTGTGTGTGAAAGCTACTTGGCTACTTATGAGCTTGGGATGTGATTTCCAGTTCACATAGACATACACACCCCTTGTGCTTCAACATTATTAGCAAAGCTCCAGTAGCACAGGCTACAGTGAGTGGTGGCAACATGGGCTAGCTGTCCTGAGTATGTGCTCACAGGGTTCAGGTGGGTTTGTGCATGGGGCAGGGAGGCCATGCTGCTACTGTGGCTGCACTGCTGCTTTTCGAGAGCTAGCTCAAGTATGTCTTCCCAAGCTGGGACTCCCCTCCCTCCCCCCACCCAGCTTTCAGTGTGGATGTAGCCTGTGTGTGTAAGCAGGAGGAGGAATGAGGAGCAGCAGGATCTCCTTGAGTTCTCAGGGATGCAGCCACAGGCTATGGGGAGCGCTCAGTGGGACAGCCTGCTCTAGTATCATTTTAGAGGCTGCTGGAGCTTGTGATTTTTTATTTCCTCCTTCCCAGACTGGCTAACTTCTGGTATATAATACGGAGAGGGCCAGGGACATAGCTCTGCCCTCACCAGGGGAGCTGACAGAATTGCCTGGCCCCTGGGCACAGTGTGTGTGAGGGCAGCTCCATGCTCCCAGAAGGGCAGGGCCTCAGGCAGAAGGGCTGAGTCTGGGGCAGCCAGTCTTGTGCGCTGCCTGGAGTGTGCTGTGCACCCTCCCCCCCCCCCCCCACAACACTTAGTACTCTCTGGAGCGCGCCACTCTGGCAGCAATTTAAAGGGCCAAGGGCTCTGGCCACCACTGTTGATGCAGTAGCAGGGTCAATGGCTGGGAGTGCTGGTCCTTTGGAATTGCTTGGACCTAGGGCAGTTGTCCTCTTTGTCTCCCCACCATTGGTGGGCCTGGCCCTCACTCCTCTCCCCTTTAGCAGGGGCATATACTTCTAGCTGGGGCAGTCTACTGCAGTCTCTGTGCCTTGGTTTGCAAAGGCAGTGACTAGTTGGACTATAGTGTGTGTGAGATTCCCTGCACTCTGTCTGCCCACTGGTCCAACCACAGCCTGTCCCTTAGTGGACTGAACATACTGTGCAGCAGACTTGTTTTTGGAATTACTGTGACAACAGAGATCAATGTGCTCCCAGGAAAGTGTGTCCGTCCTCTCCTCAGCTGGACAGTGAGTCACCTCATGGCAGGGCATTTGCGGGATGTGGGCAGGGTTAGCCAAACATCTCACCAATGTTACAGAGCAGCAGGAGCTGTGTTAATAGCTAGCGTGCTCAAATCATGTAGCCAAACAGCAGTTCTGTTCAGGATGCACACACATGCTTGTGATGTCTGACTTCTGTTACCTCTTTGTACCCTGCACAGCACCTTCTTCTGTGAATCCTGCCAATGACTTCACTGGGGTAGCAGTGCTTCCTGGATTCAGACACTTGTGACCAAACTGGGACCCATGGTTTTATTTTCTGATGCAGGAAAAGCACACTCATTGTATGGTTAGGGCTCATGTTTTCCTTATGTAAGATTTGTGTAATACAATGAGACTAAAAATATGCTCCTTGCCTTCAAATATGCCTGGGGCAATGCATTCCATCCCTCTTTTTCCGGTCTGGGTTCCTTCTGAATCCAGTGCTCTCAGCCTGATTGTGTCAGGGGAGTGAGTGTGGCACTTCCTTTCATTGAGCAGCAGCTGGGCTATTTAGTACACAGAAAGGGGGCAAACAGCTTTAGGATAATCCTGCAGGGCAGCTGGAGGTGTGACTGCAGCACTGACAGATGCACCTGAGCTAGCTTTTATGTAGCTCGCCTGACTGCCAATGGCCGTGCAGCTGGGGCAGCATGACTGTCGGTGCACATGAGGAAACCCCCAGGTTCTGGGCAACACAGACTGAGCTGAAGTCTTCACTACCGTAGAGTCACTGATCTGATGTGTCTACACGTGCTGCAGGGGCACCTCTAACAGCAAGATGCCCCCACCTCTGACTGCAGCATAAACATACCCTTAGCTAGATCATTAGCAGTCTTGGGCCAAATTGTGATCTGTTACCCCCATGCAGCTCCACTGAACTCAGCTTTGCAGGGAGAGTTTGTTATCATCTGGATTCAGTCAAATTGTTACAAACCCTGGCAGGTATTTGCTGTTTTAGCTCTTGCTGCCTTCTCTTAGGAAATCAGTAAGTTTGGTCCATGTCCCTGAGACAACGCAGGTTGCAGCACAGATGTCAGGTGGGCCCTGCCTGCCTGCCTGTCTATCTGTCTCTCCAATTTTAAATCTGGTATTTATGTCCTGCTCATCACTGTGCCTAGGTGCCTTACAGAATTACATGGATTTCACAGGCTGGTCAACTGAGGCTTTGTTCAGTGATCAGGTGATACTGATGTATTGTAAAGCTGAATCATGTATTGTGACGCTTTTTTTCTCTTCTGGCTGAACGAGGTGAACTATGGGGATGGCAGCTGCTCCTTAAACAGATTGGTAGGATCTTCCTGAGGAAAGCTATAGTGTCTGAGCCATCACAGAGAGACAGAAGGAAATGGGAAACACAAAGCTCAGCAAGGACTCAGAGAGGAAGGGCTGCGAAAGTAATATGAGAAAAGAAACAGCAACTTTCTGCTCCACAGTTCAAGATAACAGGGTAGGTGGAGACAGTGTCCTGTGGTACCAGTTGGTACACAACTTTATATTCAAAAGGCCAGGGCAAAACAACTGCCTGAGTCTTGGAGAAAGCAAAGAGAATCTCAGCTCTGCACTGTGATGTTATTCTGTCAGCACAAAGCCCAGCGCTATGAAATCAGTGGTGAGGGGAGCTCTGTACTTGGGTGGAAGATGCAATCTGTCTTCTTTCTCCACCAGAAGAGGCTTGAGAGGTCAGCACTGGAGATGTAGCAGTTGGGTGCAGGCCACCTGGTCACAGGCCACACAAGGAAAAGGGGGGCAGAAATAGAAGGAAGAACTTCCAGGAATGATGTGAGGTGAAAATATGAGAAGGAAAGAAGAGGAAATCAGGAGATTCCCTGAGAACAGATAAGGGCTGTGGCAGAACAAACGCAGAGGGGTCTCTACAGCAGTGAGGCCATTGCTTGAGCACTGGGAATAGGGAGCCAGGTTCTCCATAGATTTTGTGATTTTTCTGTTGCTGGGAATGTGGATTCTGGGATTTTAGTGATTTATTTATTTACGTGCTGGGCAGAGGGGCAGAAACATGACTCCAGGAGTGGAATGGCTCCCACCACCTGGGCTCCTAAGAGACAATGCTGCCATTCTGCTGCAGAGGAGGGGGCACTTAGCTTGTGAAGGTGCTTTTCAGCCTTCCTCATGGCCTGGCTTGTGGGACTGAAAAACAGATTGGGAAACATGGGTTGAATGCACTATAAAGCAAATGTTTGCTCCATTTGCTCTGATTCAAAGGGGGAAAGGGAAGGGTTTTAAGTGTCTAAGAATCTAGCTGTCAAGAATTCCCAGGATAATGGAAAAGCCACGACCATATTCCCAGTATTCAGCAATAGTCTTGCTGGTTTGGTGATTCCCCTGAGTTTCAGTGCCTCTAGACATTTGTGTGATGGATTGAAAACTCCCACAGCCTTTAATTTAAAACCATGATATTGCCACAAATCATTACATTAAAATCATTATTTTTCATTTACTTTCTGTTTTTTGGGGGTTTAGGGGTTGGGGTTTTTTTAGCCTTTAGGGTGTGTCATCATGACAAGTACAAAATTCACCTTGAAATACATGCACAGAAACAAGATTTAGTCAAAGGGGAACTCCAGTTCTCTTCTCATACTAGCAGGGGAAAGAGACTTCACCACCTATCCTTCTCCATTCCCTTTCTCTCCATTCCCTTTCTCAACCACTATTGAGCCTCCATCCTCAGCCCAGCTGTATACTGTCTTTCTCCCTGTCCCATCCAGTCTTCTCCTGCTCACATTTGTCTCTCCTTCTCCTGTCTAAAACCAGTTCCTCTACATCAGGGGTGGGAATAATTTTTAATGGGGGGGGGGACACTCCAAGATTTTTGCAAGTGGTCAAGGTCCACACTTTTCCCTTTCCCATGGCTGCTTGCCTGGGGGAGGTGTGTAGGAGAGGGTGCGGGGTCCGGGAGGAAGTTGTGAGCTGGGAGAAGGGGGGAAAGGGATACAGAGGGTTTGGGTTGTGGCCTGGGACAGGTAGTTGGAGGGGAGTGGGGGGTGCGGTGCCAGAGGCAGGGTCTGGCTGTGAGGCGCTTACCTAGATGGCTCCCAGCCAGCAGCCCTGCAGAAACCTGAGGTAGGCTCCCTGCCTTTCTGCTGAAGTCTCAGTCTTCAGCTGCTACCCCTGGGTATGCTCCAGGCATGGGGTTAGGGGGGGAGGGAGGGAGGCTTCACATACTGCCCCTGCCCCAAGCAAAATTTCTCAGCTCCTATTGGCCAAAAACTGGCCAATGGGAGTTGAGTGTTTTTGCTGGGGAGCAGGGCAGCATGTGAAGCCTCCCTCCTCCCTCCCCAGCAGTCCAGAGCAGAGAGCAGCTGCTGTTTAAAGTGTAAGCTGCTCTCTGCCTTAGAGTTCAGGTGAGGTGGCTGTGGGCTGGATATGGTGGTTTGGTGGGTCGGACCCAGCTCGCTGGCAGCTTCTTGACCACCCCTGCTCTACATTTTCCTGTTCCCATATTTTCCTTCCTTTCCCCTCAGTCTTTTGACATCACATTTCCTTTTTTGCTTTATTCCCCCTACACTTCCACATTCCTTCTCCTATACCCTAGATATTCTTGTCCCTTGACAGTTTTCAGTCCAGGTTCCTTGCTGTAGAACAAAGGGTCTGGTCATCTTCACTGATGATATCCTGGCTTTATTCCACAGGAAATGATGGGAAGTGATAGTCATTTCTACAAGGGACAGCTTCACTTCCACATGCAGGGCTGCAGGGATACAGTGGCCGTCTTGCCTGGTAGCAATCTGTGGCTTCCGTCTCACTGAACACAGTGGTAGAAGGTGGGCATTTTGAATCAAGGCTACAATTCCCCAAGGGCTCTTGATTTCTATGAGAACCCTTTCCCCCAGAATTTTTGCCAGCTTCTGGCAGATGGGCAAACCATTATTCATTTTGCTCATCAGTGCACATTTTTAGGGAGGCATGCTACTCAGTTGGGCATAACCAGCCTCTGACCATAGGCACTCAGGCCATGGAAACAAGGGGAGAACTGCTGAGCTCAATTGTGCCCTAAATGCCATAAAAGGGATCTGGATTTCTGATCAGCTTTTTTGCTGACTCTAATGGAGGGATAGCACGGAGGAAAAGGGCACATTAAAAAAGTGCATTTAGCCTGATTTTAAAACAAAAACCAACAAATGAATTACTGACAGAGAGAGAGAGAATTTGTATCCATGAGCTTCTCACTATCTGACAACTTCCATTGTGCTTCTCACTATCTGACAAATGCCACCCTTGTACGTAGCATTGAGGATTTTGGCTCCAGGATGTCCCACCCAATTCACAAACGACAGTAGCCATTCTTGTTCTTTCCAAAATTTGTCTTCGACTCTGGGGTAATTTTATCTAAGGGTTTGTCTACATAGTGGGGTAATGACTTCTATGCGGCTGTGTTACCTAAAGCACACAAACATATTGTGCATTAACTGGTTCATGCAGACCCTGATGGAGTTCACTAAGGATTCTCTAGCAGCACACTTTAACATAGCACAATTTCAAGCAGCACTACACTACAATTCAGCAGCAGGACCAGTTGAAGTGCAGCACCTTTAGTGTACTTTTGCTATCACACCCCCATCCAGCATCCTACCTCATACTGTAGACAAGCTCTTAGTACTTGCAGCACTCCCTAGACTTCCCTACATTACCTTGAAGATCCTGGAGCTATGATGTTTACTTTTCTAAGGCAAATTCAATATTTTGAAACCTAACCATTCTATTGGCACAGTTTATAGCCTATTTCTGTATGTCAAATTCCAATTTGTACCAGATGCAAAGGGAAAGATATTTACCATAAATGCCCCAAACTGTGCAAATTCCTATGTCTTTGTGTTCCCTTAACCTCAACCTCCATTCCACAGTCTCACCTCAACTATGTTTCTTGGAACAACATTGCATTTTGGTCAGTTTGTTTTTGGCTTTGTTTGACTTTGGGGCACTGTGTGTTATAATGCTGGCTTTCCTTAAACACACACTATTGTGGAGAAAGAATTCGGTATGGTAATACAAGTATGCGCACACTACAGCAGGAACAGTTTCCATGACAGACCTTTTCTTTTTACACACTCCTAACTTTCCAAAACATTCACCTTTGGAGATGAAGTTTTCTAGGCTTGGTCTCTGCCTGAAGTCATGTTTGTTTGTATGTGTGTGTGCATGTGCACTCATGTGTTCAGGTGTGAAAGCTGTAGCAAAAGTCTCTTAGTCACTTTTTTGTTGTGGGAAAGTGGGGAAAAAAAACCCACGCCCCCATCCCTCACTCCCTTAAAAATAAATTCCGGACAGACTTTTCTGATCAGTAGAATTGCTTATGTATGGTACTGATGGGCACTATCGAGGTGGCTCAAGATGATAGGTTAGGGTTCCTATTCTGAGCCCTGTCCTGTGAGGCTCCCTGCATCTGCACAGACCCAGGTGGGTCTCTGTTTGTGTGGAACAGCATGAAGAGTTGAGGCTTACATATCCAAATGTCCTGACTGCTGGCCGTTAGATAGCTTTTGGGCCTATGTTGATGATGTAAAATTGCAGGCTGTTAAAAAAACGCCTCCAAAGGTCAGGAAATGCCAATGTTTCCAAGAACACTAACTCAGCCTAGTTGAACACGCATCTTATTCTTCTAGGCCTTTTTTTTCCCTGCTTAAATTGTGGACCCGAATTCAGGAAAACATCCCCATTTAGAAAAGGCATTGAAGTCAATGAAATGAAGCTTGCACCATCTTTTTCATCCTACCCCCATCTGATTCTGGGGCTGGTTCAGTATCAGGCATGCTCTTCAAACACACTGGCTTGCCTGATACTGAAAGGCTGCTGTGCTGGCTGGGCACTAGAGGATGAAGCAGGCACTAAGTATACTTCCAGTACTGCCCTGTGCTGGCGCTGGGGAACAAGAGCTGAAATAGGCTTCTGTGCCAGCTAATGGTTCTCCCACACCTGAGGAATCCTCATAGCCTGGTTAGGGCAAGTTTAAATTCCTTTGACTGCTCTATTAGCATAAAGTGGACCTAGCAAGGGCCAGGGTAATAACCTTAATAAACGATGTTGAACCCCCATAAGAAAATGTCACACTCTATTGATTCCTATATCGGAGCTTTCCCTACTTTCCAAAAGGAGATAATGGAAAGTGGTACCATCAGGAAGAACACAGGATAGAGGCTCAGCTTCTGAGTGCCAGGTCAGGATTCAACTCACTGTCTAATTCTGAGAAACCCCAAAATAAGAAAGCGGAATAAGAAGTTCTACGTTATTCTACTGCGGCCATGGCTCTTCTCTGTGACTTTACGTCCATTCCCTGCTTTACTGCAGTGCAGCCTACACAAAGTTCCCAGCATTTGTGAGAGTTCTAGAAGAGTGATACACAAGAATTCTCTCCCAGCGACTAGCAGACTGGCAGCATCCTGTGGAATTGCATAGAAATGTGTAATCGTATTAAACCAATTGCTTTAGAATTTGTACTTTATTTATTTAGCTGTACTTCACCAAAATCCTGCATCCAAATACCCCCAAATGTGGAATCGGAATCCAGATTAAAATCTTGCAGGCGGTTGCAATCAATATAAAGGAGAAATCAACGCCCCAGATCAAAGCGCCACCCCATTGGGAAGCATATGACATTTAGAAGCAGATCTGGATGGAGCACTTAGGGACCCTCTCTGGCTATAAGTTAAGATGCTGAAGGCCATCTCTTGGCCCTGATTTACACTAGGACCTTAGTCCAAAATAACCCCCCCAAGTTTGAATTAGTAAGTGGTGCGTCCACACTACTAAGCCTGTTATTTTGGAATAACGGGACGTGGAATTCAAACTCTGTACTCCTGCTTTTCATCAGGAATAACGCTAAATCTGAACATGTAAGTCCAAAATAACGTTCGTGTGGATACTCCAGTGCTGCTAATTTAAAGTAATTGGTCTTCGGGAGGCCTCCCGCAGCTTCTCAGAGTGTTTCCTGGGGCTGAGAGTCCAAGGTAGTGCTTCCACATTAACAGAGCCTGCATTGGACTAATTTCAATGCTTCCCTGGAGCGAGGACACACACATTTGAATTTGTTAAATCAGGAGTTTGTAAGTCAAGTTTAGTAATTTTGAAATACTTTCCTAGTGTAGACATTGCCTTAGTAACTCAAATGGGGAGTCCCATTCCCTTCCTATCTGCAAGCTGTAAGAGGCTTGACAGGAAGCAGAGCATTTTATAAGGACATTTTTAAAAAGTAAATTAAGTAACAACAGGAAGATGTAAACAGCTTAGATGGGTGAGTGGTAGTACAACATGCTTTTAAGATGTGTTGCATTCCCTTCTACTAGTTAGTCCCCACAGAGGACGAGTGCTACCACTGCTACCAGCTAATGGTGTAACATCCTCAATTTAGTGATAGGGTTCTGCTCTAGGATGTTGGCTTCATGCCCTGCTAATGACACCTGGTACAGGCTATTACCTTTCATCAACAAAACTGGATTGCTCATGGGGTTGGTCATGAGAGAGAAGTATAACTTTCATTTCTATTTTACCCTCTATTAGCCCTCTGTCACATAGAATCCAAAGTCATTACCATCTGATGGCTTTGCTGTGGCTTACAGGACAAGAGATGAAAATGTGCTTGCTCATGTAAACTTCATTCCACATGGCTAAGGACATGGGGCTGAGGCTGATCTGTAATAATTTACGTAAACTGTAATAATTTACGTAATCTGTAATAATTTACGTGAACTGGTTACTGGGATAGTGCCTGTAACTAGGTTACTGGAATGTTTATTGTATGTAGATGTGGATTTAGATTAATAGCAGGGCTGCTAAGAAAATACCAGGAAGCAACACAATGGCTCCAGTTAGCAACCTTTCAGTTCACGTGTGTGAGTATCTTTAAGGGACAGTGCCAGAGCTATTAGCTGGGAAGATGCTACTTCCCAGCTCTGGTCATGTTACAGGAGTTTCCATGCCGATGCATGGAGGCAACCAATCAAAAGGACACTATACGGTTATAAAGACACATTCCCGAGGTCTCCTAGTCACCAGGATGCTGTTCACAGGGAACAGACTGACACAAACTCCTGGCTTCCAGAGGGATGATGAGCTATGGTGAAACAGACATGCATGTAGTTCTTTTATTGCTTTAAAATCTGTTTTCTCTTATGTTTTGCTTTGTCCCTGCTGTTAACAGGAAACAGTGTTTTGGTCTCACACTCCCCAAATGTGCAGAGTTTTGGTCTCACACTCCCCAAATGTGCAAGCCCTGCCTGGCCTGCTGAGAAATTGGGGTTGGTGCACCCGGTGGTGTAGAGTCTAAGAGTGAGAGAACTGTGGGATTCCACCCTAAGGAGAGAACACTCAGGGATGTACTCAGCAAAACCCAGAAAGGGGCCAGAGGTGCAGCTGACCCTGTAACCAGGGCATTTGAGTCAGTGTGGATGGCATCTGAGACAAAATGACACAAAGAAAGGAAGAACACATAAGACTCTGTGGGGCACAGAGAGATTGAATTGATTCCCACTCCAGTCCTGGGCAGGTAGAGATTAAATGTAAAGGTGCAAGGACACAACAAATACAATCATAGCATCACCTAACCCTGAAGTGAGAAGACTATGCCAGTGGATAGACCACTGAACTGATGCTAAAGACTGGACTAGTGCTTTAGTCTCAACTTTGCTGCTGGGGAACCTTTGGCAAATTGCTCTGTGCCTCAGTCTTCCCATTATGTAAAATGGGGATAATGATATGTACCTTTCTTGTAAAGTGCTTTGAGAGCTATGCATGAAAAGCAGTGTTGTTTCATAGTGATATATACCATACTTTCAACCCCCATGCCTGAATTTTCACCTTTTCTTGGTTTTACCCTAGGTGCAAGTGCTCTGGCTCTAACCATTGGTATTCACCACAGTGCCCAAGCTTTTGTTTGGTTTGGTTGCAGACTGAGGTTACAACTTTTTTCCCGATAGCTCTAAACATATCACAATGGGTCAGACCAATGTTGTAATATGTATGTGTATTGAGATGCATTACCCGTGAGAATCATTGTCATTGGGAGATATTTAAGTAAGGCACTACAACACTATGGGGACACCGTGTGGGCATGTTGAAAATGGCAGCTGACATACACAACAGTTGCCTGCATTATCCCTCTTTTGCTATATATAGAGTCTGTGTAAACATTGCAGCTGAATGTTTATGTGGCAGTGGCCTGATAAAAAGATGTCAACGTGAGGTCAGCCTAGTTATCTATTCCATCCACTTTCTACGGCATTTCGATAAGTCACATTTTTTGATACAGAACCGCTCACAGACAAGAAAAATATTTACCTATTTCTGCACTTTGATTCCTGACAAATATGAACAAGATACTCGGGGCCAAATTCTGTCGGGAATCTAAGCTAATGCAATTTTTAACTTCTTCTGGCTCCTGATCATATAAATTACACTAAATTAGAGTAAGGCAGCTAGATACTCCTTGCCTTTCTCTAAGATCTCCTTGGCTATCACCCACTTACCAGTATGTAATTTAAACATCACTTCTGAATTTGGAACATTGCATCTGAGTAAACAGGTCTCACTTAGACACATAGGGCCAGACTCCCTACGCCTCTGCATCTTGTGTTGTCAATTACTCCAGTACACAATGGGTCTAATACTATAACAAGGAGGGATAAACTTTGATTAACTCAGTCGGAGTAAACCCTGGCTTGCCTTTATCTGCTGTTGAAGTCAGCACTGGTGCAGCTACACTGATCACTGAATCAAGGCTATTCCCAAGTGTGTACAAGGACTTTGAGTCATTTAAACTTGGCCCTTTGTGTCCACAGTTCCATGATTCTCTATGTATGAACTAAGAAAGCAGATCTGAGCTCTGTTGGCCTTTGGTGGCACTTGAAAATGCCCAGCTCTCTAGAGCAGAGGTACAAGTAATACATTTTGTATTTCCTTGATCGCTGAACCGAATTCATCATAACCCTGAACATGATGCTAATCTTCAGGAACAATTGTCCGTGATTATTTAAGGCCTTACAGTCACTTGAGGAGAGTTAAAGATTCTGTGAAGTCCACTAGGGCCTTGGCTCTCTGGCAATCAATTATCTTGGACGGGGCTCAGATGCTGTACTGATGAGCACCAGGCAAAACTGTACATGGGAGATGGAAGAGAGCTGCCAAGTTTTGTGTGGATTAAAAATTTCCACGGGTTAATGGGACATTTCATTCAGCTACATTAAGGTAGTTCCAGCCACATAATTCTGCTTACGGTCAGATCTTCACTTCCACAAAGTTTGGGGTTGTTCAGGTGTCAGGCTTCTGCACTTTGTTTGAGGTTCAGCTACATCTTATGTTATATTAATGATCGGTTAAAAACCCCTCAACAGGTAATTGCCCTTTTACAGGGCAAGCCTATGTTGAAGCCCCTTGCAAAGGTGGAGAATCTCAGGAAAACTTTCTTATCCCACATAGCCCGTCAGGGAGAGATGGGGTTCTCAGCACAAGAGTAAGGGAACACTAGTCTAATCACCATTTCATACTTACATGGTTCTTTACATGGAAGGGTGAGGTTCCAAATCAGTATTTCGAGGAGTCTGTGAGAAGGTCTGGTGAGCCAGCAGAGGAGGTATCGGCACTAATCAGATTCAATGCCTGGCTGCTTCACAGACTTCCTGTGTGGGCCAAGACATGTAGGATTGGTTTACAGGGGTAGCTATTCCTGATTAACAGCTTGTGTGAATGTTCTTAATCCACTTTGGAAGTTAATTCAGAATAAGAGCAGCCATACACAGAGTTAATCACAACCAGTAAAGCTGCTTTAACGTCACACCCTAACTTAGTGCAGATTAACTTTCACACACAGACAAGGTTTTAGTTTCTTTTTGCCTCAGTTCCCCATCTATCAAATGGGAATTACTACACTTTCCTACTTCACAGGGGTGGCAAATACATTGAAGATATGTCAATAGGGACCATATAAGTATCATAGATTGTAGGAGATTGTGTTGACAGAGCACAGCCCAAAATGCATGGGGCCCACTGTGATCACATGACTAGAGCCGGCCCTGCTCCCTTCGGTCGGGCAGGTTCTCTATCATTATGAAGGAACACATCAGTGTCCTTCTGAAACCATGTGATTACCTTTCCCACAGTGGTAACATCTCTGGGATGCTGCCCAGTACAAGTTATGTTGTTCTAATGTTGCTAGATAAAATTCCTTATAAAGTTCCAAGTTACTCAAAAATCTCACACCAACTGAGACATTTGTGGAAGGCTTGAGCTTGTTTAAGAGTGTTTGAACAAAGCTGTATCTTTGTTTATTTTCAGCAAACATCTCCTGGAAAGACAGAGTAATTCTGTTTGCCGAATGGTTCAGTAAAAAGGGTGCTCAGTGTAAAACAAGAATGGTCAAGTGATTAAAGCACCAAACTTTCCTAAATTCCTTTGGAAATCCCAGCCATAAATCTATCACTCTGGCAAGATAAAGAAAATGAACTCTGTCTTATAAACTCAACCATTGCTTCTTTCCCCAAAACCTTTTTTTTTTTTTCAGTTCTTTCTTCCTTGGATCTTGAAAGTGATCTGCATTTAAGCTGGGAAGGAAATGGATGACTCCTTTCCCTCTTTTCAGCCATTTGGGGACACCAAAAAGCTTTCTAAACTATTACCTGGACTGCTGGAGGTGAGGATGGGGTAGAAAATTCACTGCTTTGAATATAACCTGCTTTGAATTGTCCTGGCTTCCTTGAAAAGCTATGGCCTCAGTCAAATCCTTCAAGAATGAAATGTGATTAGACTAGTTTTGCCAGTTGGGTTGTGTGGGCCCTGTATCATGTGTGGTGTTCAAAACACTCATATATAGTCCTTCAAGACATCAGTGTTCAGGCTGCGAGGAACAAATGTTTCTCTAAAAGAGATTAAATCAGTTTCCTCTTCATTGGCAGCACTCCAAGGACTTAGTAATTTTATATCTAATCAGGTTCATAAGTGCCTTCATTATTTATCTAGTGTAGCTAGAGTTCCTGGTAAAGTAGTCTGCTCTGTGACATGTGTGCCCATCTGCATATCCAAATTCTCCAACGCTCACCTATGCCAAATCTAGATAATATCAATCACATAAACTTTCCCTTGACATAAATGGGAAGTGGGAGCACGCAGCACCTCTAAAGCTTTGGTCCATCTGTTGAGAAGTGTGCAAAATGATCTGTTTTTCCTCTGCGTTTGGCCAGGCGGCAGCGGCGGATATAGGACAGGGCGAGCGGGGCGGCTGCCCCGGGCCCCATGCTTCAATAGGCCCCGCGCACGCGCTACTACCTGTCGGCTGTGGCCGTGGCGCATGCGCAAAATTGTGCTGGCCTGGGCCCTGCAAAACTCTCATCCACCCCTGCCAGGCTGGAAACTTCTCTGCACTGGAGAGGAGACCACTGCAAGCTAGAAATGGGCAAAGGAGACCGTGTTTTCATTTTGGTTTTGCAAAGGCTTCTCATTCAAGTTTTGGGTTGGCAAATCCAAACCCAAAGCTAGGGCTGTTTGTTTCCAATCCAAATATTTTTTTAAAATTCAAGCTGCAAGTGTTTTCAGATTTGGATTTTGCAGTTTGGTTTTTTGGACCACCAGTAAACTTCACAGAAACACTACTCATTAGATTAGAACTTCTTGCAAGGATCAGAGATTGATCTGGATCACAGTTATGCAGATCCCAATATTCGTAAGTATTGGAGCTGCAAATTCACTCAGCTTATTATATAGAAACAATTATGGGCTCTATTACAAAATATGGGCCCAGATCTAGATTCAGATTCTAGGCACCACATGAGTTCCGGGGAGTCTGAATCAGAGGCTTAGATCAGGCTCATGACTAGCAAGGCTATTAAATTACCTTACTAGAACAAACTCTTAATGATGGGTTATTGCCCTATAGGGCTGAGGACTTAGAAACTCCTGAGGGATGTTTAACCCTTTCCTGGATGTCAGAGGTATGATCTAGTATTTTAAAACTTCATAGACATAGAAATATCTTATTGTTCAATATTTACAATGGATTGTGTGTAGGGCCAGTTAAGTGTATGCACTATTTGGTCCCCCTGAAACCTTATTTTGATGGGTTAAGTAGTGCATGAGCCTTATACCGCAGCTGGGCTCAGGAGTGAATGTCACTTAACCCTGGTCTACACTAGGAAATTATTTCAAAATAACTCCCCTTATTTTGAAATAACAAGCAGAGCATCCACACTACCAAGCCTGTTATTTTGAAATAAGAGGCTAGTTATTTCGAAATAATAACTCCTGCTTTCCACAAGGAATAACACTTATTTCAAAATAGCTATTTCAAAATAGTGGTAGTGAGGACGCTCCACTGCTGCCATTTCAAAATAACTACTTCCCACAGCCATTCAAAGTAATTACTCCTCAGTGCTTCCTGGGGCTCTAAGTTGAGGTAGCACATCCACATTAAAGGAGCCTGCCTCGGACTAATTTTGAGGCTTCCCTGTAATGTGGACATTTCAAAATAGTTATTTTGGGAGTTATTATTTCAAAATTAGTTACAGGCCGTCGTTGCTGTAAATCCAAGATATGTTCCAAAAAACTAGGACTTATAGCGAAACAACTTAAAGCAGGGATTTTTCTTCCTGCGGCTGACTTCCATTTGTGCAAATGGGTTTTTTTTTTTTTTTTTTTGCATGACTTAAGAGCAGGGAATGGGAGGACTTATAATGCATCTGTTCCTACAAGTGTCAACGACTTTAGTGCAGAACGGATGTATATGGGGGCAACTTATAGCGGGGATGCCCAGTATTTTGAAATAATTTCCTAGTGTGGACATGGCCTTAGAGGGTACGTCTAGACAGCAGTGCTATTTCGGGATACTTTCAGTATCCCGAAATAGTTATTCCACATCTTTTAAGCAAGCCTGTTATTTCGAAATATCTTTTGAAATAACGGGCACACTATTTCGACATCCCTGTAAACCTCGTTCCATGAAGATTAAGGGACATTTCGGAATAGCATTTTATTTTGAAATTAATTAAACAGTAAACAGAGACCTGGGCAAATAAAGGAAAAAGTCTCTGGATTAGTGTTAAAAAAGCAATTCCACCTCCTATTGAGGAAACAGATTTGGTACAAAGCAGTCAGTAAGAGCTTGGAGAGAACAGTCTTGAGTCCTGATCTGCATTTCAAAGTATAAGAAACCTTTATCTTTGTATTGAAAGCAATCTACTGGGAGACCTCCAGCAGGGAATAATAGAAAAATATGCCATAAGGGAATTGATAGAACAAGTGGGTGAGTATCAGTTTTAGGCTTTGGAGATAGCTCTCAAAATTGCTTTTTAAACACCAGTTTAAACACCAATTGGCTGATGCTTCTGGTGGTTGCTTAAGACAAGTTTCACTGCATATGTGCTTAGCATGAAAGAATAAAATCTAAACATTTCTCCAGCAGGTGGCGCAGCCAATGAGAAGTTGTTCTGACCAGCGTTTGTAGATGCAGCCACTGGCGCCACTTCTGGAAATGGGGCAGTACTCCCAAACATTCACCATTTATATTGTTTACAACTTATCTTGGCCAAACTGTTTTTTGAGATGGTTTATAGCAGGGATGGGGAACTGTTTTTGGGTCGGGGACTGCTGACCCACAGAAGTCTCAGTCGGGGGCTACACACAAGTGAGAAGCAATAAATAAATAAGTAAATAAATGAAACCACACTGACAGGGCCCTGACTGAGAAGCAGAAAGATGCTCCTCACATTGCCCTCCCACACCAGAGCTTAGGGGGGCCTAGACTAGTAGATTTTGTGTGCTTCAACCCCACTGGGGAGGTGGGGAGGCTGGAGTGCCAGCTCAGGCTCCTGAATACTGGGAGGGGGGAGGAAGGGGGGGAAGGTCTGAGCCTCAGCACTCAGATCCAGGCAAGCCAGGGGCCATATCCAGCCCCTGGGCCTGAGGTTCCCCACTCCTGGGTTTATAGGCTTGCCTCTCTTCCCTCCCCAAACCAAAACCAAAACCAAAACCACAGTCTGATTTCAAGAAAGACTCTTAGATTTTTAAGAAAAAATCTATCACTCTTATATTGCGCTGATTCCTGCTTTAAAAACCCCCAAGTGCAGCCAAGCTAAATTATTTTGTTCTCAATGCATCATACAGAAGAGGAGGAGGAGGAAAAGAGATGGAATAGACAAATTCCACTCTAACTTTTGTAATGTATGTGGGACACCCTGGCCAAATTTTAGCTAAGGTCTGGTGGTGTTAGTTACAGCTGTTCTGCATTATGAACCTAGTCCTGTTGTGATTGGTATAACAACAGCATCTGCTGCTCCTCATCAGGGGCCCATTGTACTATGAGACATATACATACATACATACCAAAGAGACAGTCTTTACCGTAATAGCACATGATGGATACTGTGTGGAGCTGACTGCTATGCTCATACTGTGTTGGCCTTAGACCCAGGCCAGGCAGGAGACTCCTTTATGTCAGCAACTGCAAAACATCTTCCAGTGCCAGTACAAGGCCTGGGCAGCGGATGCTCAGTGGTTGATTGGCATGGAGGAAGCTAGGGATACTGCAGCCAGGACTGGATGAAAGAGTGTGGAGCAATGGGAGGAGCCACCAATTTGGGGCTGTCTGACTAGTGGAACCCCTGCAAGGAGCAAGAGCTGGGCACAGGTAGATGGGTGGTAGGGAATGGGATGGGTTCTATGGAAGACATCTCCTGCTGCTGTAGGCCTCCTTATTCCCCCCAGCTCTCTCTCCAGCATTTTTGTTAGGACCCCAGCACGGTTTTTTATTACAGCTGCACTGGAAATGGTTTTCTCATCCCATGAGAATTTTTGAGATTTTAAAATTTTTTCCCATCCCTAATCAGTATGAAAAGTCAAAATATGGAAAAGTTTTGCAAAGTAAAAATGTGAAGCCATGTTTGGCTCAGGTTAGGTGAAACATTTCATTTCTCTCATTTCCAAGAGTTTCATTTAAGGTTTTGACATTGTAAAGGTTTGATTAAGCTTTTGTAATGCAAATTAACTTCATTCTCAAAATGAAGAATAATTTTGAACCAAAAAATGATTACGTTTGAAAATGCTTGGAAAAAACCATTTGAAAAGGGAAAACTTGTCAAAAATCAACCCTTTCTCACAAAGTTTAGGTTTTGACACATCACATTTTCTGGCAATAAATCACTTTGTTGCAAAATTCCTCTGGTGAGTTACTGTATAAGGCCAAGAGTAATAAAAAGCACCTCCAGGCTCAGGATTTTGATGGAACAAGAAGATGGACTTTGCCAAGTGGGACAGAGAAGAGAGGTAGCAGAGTGCCTCATTCTTCCTGTGCAAGTTTACAGGAGACAAGCTAGAATTTGGATGTGGTGTACAGGCTACTCTGTGTACCAAGTCCTTTGGTATGTAGTTTGAAGGTTAAGGACAATATCTAGGTCCACAGCCAGCTAGTGCTGTGAGCAGATTATGCTAGTTGGCACAAGCACAGGCAGGCAAACTTCAGAAGAGCTGCAAAAGTACCCAGCAGGATACAGCAGGTAGTGGCCTGCCCTAAGCTATGTGAATAAGCCATTCTTGTGCCAGACACATAGCCTGCTCTGCCACTCTCCCTCCCCTCTGTATGGCTACCTCAGAAGAGGACAGGATTTTATACTAACATTTTGACATGTAGTGCAGCTATTCATGGGTGAACCTCACTAGGTTCCACTCGGATAAGTATCTCAAAGGCCTGACTGGTATGCAACTCTTTTTGATCTGGAAATCTCACCCAGCCAGGCTCTGGCATGAGATTTACAGGTTCAAATGAGGTTGGAAGTGCCATCGGAGTTGCTTTTCTGAGGATAAGTTGTGATTACCCATTGAACACATATTGTGCAGCCAGAGAGCCTGAACTAAAACATCATGAGAGTTACCCCTCTGACACAGAACACAACCTGGCTTCTGGCTATTTCTGATTTGGGGGCGAAGTATGAGTTCAGATCTTAGCACCTAGAGGCCAGATTCTGCCTGGCCCTTGTGTGGATGGGCAGTGAGATGAGAAGGGAGGTTGTGAGGAGCCTTGTGACTTCCCCAGCACAGATGAGAAGTGGGCTAGGGAGAACTGCTATGCCTGTATTTTGGAAAGTGAATCTCCCCCCACCCTGCAAGCCTGAGTACCACTTAAAGCCAACTTAGTTCTCAAAACAGGGTTCAGGTGGTGCCTAAATGTCTTGGGGGCTCTAGGCTCTTGCCTGCCCTCAAGTTGTAATGTCTGACCTGGGAGGCAACAGAGACCTGCTTCTACAAGCTCTGTAATTCTTATGTGCTTGCTTGTCAGTCTCAGCCCTGGCTGACTTCTGTGTGGATTGGCGTCATTCAGCACCTTGCAGGATAGAGCCCTAGATGCTGACAAGGCAAATTATTTGTCTCTTTGCTTGCGTGTTTAAACACATAGTCGAGGGAGAATGCAGAACAGCAAGGTTATTTCATTTTTAAAAAGAATGTACAGAAAAGTTTTACATACGTGCAGTTCTCCCCCCACCCTCTGGGACTGAACATTTCTCAGCATGGTGATTAAACCGATAAAGCCTTTCATTAAATGAGTGTTCTTGGACAAAAGTTTCTAATGCAACCCCCCCCACCCGCCAAATGATTTAAAGATTTCTTTAAAAAAATTTAGAAGCTTAGTTTAGGGTAAAGCTCAGAGCTACTTTTCTGGCAAAAGAAAAAAAAGAGCAAGACCTATGGAGAGAAAGACGTGCTCTGTATACATGAAAACCAGGATTCTCAGCAGCTTTTGCTCAGAATGGCTATGGGTTGTTGCTCTGGCATCACTGTTCCATGGTGTCTGGGACTGCCCTTCAGTGGTTTCAATTACTCCCAGAAGATAGAAGCTAGTCGGGGTTTCTACATCCTCAGCGAGGCATGTGACATACGGTGTGTGCCTGCCTAGAGGATCTGTTCTATCTCCCCTGTTGTTCCACTTGGAAAGCTCATTTTATACCACTGAGTGGGTTATTCTTGTGCTGAGGATGTGCCTGTGGGTGTGTTTTGAATTGGGAACTCAGCAAGCTTGGTGGCTGGGTGCATAAGAGAATGTTTGGACAATGTTTCCAGCAGAGCTATCTCATTTTCCATTCTGAGGAGACAGAACTGGTCAACAGGAGGCCAACAGCCTAAACCAATCAATCTAAGAAAGGTGAACTTCCCCATACATCTCGTTGGGCTGGGAATTGCAAGACCCAGCACGCTCGAGTGTCTTCATAAAAGCCACCCCATTAGCTACACCTTGGCTGCAGGGATTAATAGAGGGCCCCACTTGCTGCCATACCTGCCCACCTACTGGGGAGAAGAGACCCCTGCTGTTGTCCCCTGCTGCAACAAAAAGAAGGAGCATGGGTGGTGGGTGAAGGCAGGGATGGGGGAGGCAAGCCCCCAGCCCTTGCCCCTTCTGCCCAGGCCCCGTCCCCCCAGCACTATGGGGAGGGAGGAGGGAGTGCAGCTCCAGAGTCCCTGGCCCAGAACACAGAGAAGGCAGGCACTGGGGGCAGCAACACTCCACCCCAGTACACCTACTGTGTGGGTGGGGCCAGGCTGGTGGTTTGGGAAGGCATACCCGCTGCCCATGGGACGGAGAGTCCCTTGCTGACATTCTTGTGTGGAAGAAGAGGGACTAGGCTGCTGTTCTTGCCTCTCTCAAAAAGTGCCTTGTCACTGCTACTCCAGTTGGGCCCCTGTGTAACAGGGGCAGAGCCACAGGGACCCCTCTGTCATGGTGTGCCTATGGCCCTCATTGGCCCTAATTGAGCCCTGGTCCCAGGGTGAAAATCTACAACATAAGTTATCCAGGAGGTCAGATGAGATGACCGTAGTTGTCCCTCTGGGCCAGGAATCTCATCTGAGCAGAGAATCCTTTTGCTTTCTACCTACTGCTTATGAGCCCATACAGAGTGCCTACGAGAAGCAGCAAAATGGAAGCAGTAGCATTAAAGGCTGCCCAGAGCCCATAAGCACTAGGACATGTGCATGCAAAGAGAATCATCTAGCAGAGGCAATGGCAATAGCCTGCCATTAACTTCAGTAGAGTTTGCCAGGGGCAAAGTAATTGTTTTAATACCCACAGCATTCATTTGTATGCTCTGACTGAGCTGACTGTATGATGCCAGACTACTTGTGCTTTTGTCTAGCTCCTCATAGATTGGCGTGTTGGAAAACCTATTTTCTCTGGGGATTACTTAGGAGCAGAACGATGTGTAAAATGGCAATACTCTTTTAGGGAGGGACTGTCTCTTACTAGGCATTTGCACAATATAGCTGGGGCCTCTGGATGCTACTCCGCAATATATGCATCATCATCCTGGCCAAAGGCCATTAAAAACCTTCATAACAAAGATGTCTCCACCCCCATTAAAGTAACTCACTGCTATTTCTAAGGTCTGATATAAGTGCTTTTCAGATAAGTGTCCATATGGTACTAGTTCAGAAGCTAAAAGTTAATGTGTAATTTGCTTTTTTTTAAAATGTATTTCATCCTCTCACCTCTACAAATGGTCTCCCTCCAGGTCAGAGTCGAGACATATTAAAAGACCTGCATGGAGGTTCCATACCACATGAAAAACGAGGACGTCACCATTAAGATCTGTCATCAAACTGACATCTTTCATTGTCCTTACATTGGAGTATTGCAAAGAAGAAATGTATGGCATGGCAGGGTAGAGGACTTTTGGTGGAGCTCTCTGGTAGATACTCAGAATAGGAAGCTGAGAGGTGAAGGTTTCTGAGCTTGAAAAAAAGAAAAGAAAATTAAGTTAAATTGAGGGTGACTGTAGACTGTGGTCAGGTAGGAGCTGCCATGGGCAAAGCATGTCAGAAGGGTACTGTAGCTCTGGGAGGAGATGCACTGTAAGAAGACTAGTATCAGAGGGGTAGCTGTGTTAGTTTGGATCTGCAAAAGCGACAAGGAGTCCTGTAGCACCTTATAGACTAACAGATGTATTGGAGCATAAACTTTCGTGGGCAAAGGCCCACTTCGTCAGATTTATCTGATGAAGTGAGTCTTTGCCCACGAAAGCTTATGCTCCAATACATCTGTTAGTCTATAAGGTGCTACAGGACTCCTTGTCGCTTTTGTAAGAAGACTGTACCTGGCCAGAAGAGCTGCATACTTGAGGAACCCATTCCCTGCAGTGTGAGCTCCAAAAGGAGGCAGGATGTAAGGCTTAGGCAGAGGAGATTGAGAAACAACTCGAAGAAGGAATCACAGAATTGTAGGACTTGACAGGATCTTGAGAGGTCTTCTAGTCCAGTCTCCTGCATTCAAACCAGGACTAAGTATTGTCTAAACCAGGGGTTCTCAAACTTTATTGCAACATGACCCCTTTCTGACAACAAAAATTACTATGCTACCTAGCATGGGAGGGCAATTTAGAAAAAGGCTGAACACACCTGAGTCCTACCACCCTGGTTGTGGGGGAATCAAAGCTAATAGGCAGGGGGCCTGTAACCAGAGACCTGCTACCCACTGGCTTTTGGCTTCAGCCCCAGGCAGTGAGGCTTGGGCTATGGTTTTGGCCCCAGGGCCCAACAAATCTAACACCAGCTGTAGAAACACTATTAAAATGGGGCTGTTGTGACCCACTTTGGGGTCCTGACACAGAGTTTGTGAACTGCTGATCTAAATAATCCCTGACATTTGTTTATCTAACTTGCTCTTAAAATCTCCGAAGATAGAGATTCTACAACCTCCCCAGGCAAGTTATTTCAGTGCTAATCCACCCTGACAGTAAAGAGATTTTTCCTAATATCCAGCCTAAACTACCTTTGCTGAAATTTAAGCCCATTGCTTCTTGTCCTACGATCAGAGGTTAAAGAGAACAATTTTTCTGTCTTCTCCTTGAAACAATATTTTATGTACTTGAAAACTGTTGTGGTGTAACCTCTCAATCTGCTTTGCTCCAGACTAAAAAACTCCAACTTTTTCAATCTTTTCTCACAGGTCATGTTTTCTAGACCTTTAATCATTTTTGTTGCTTTCTTTTGGAGTTTCTCCAATTTGCCCACATCTTTCCTGAAATGCGGTGCCCAGAACTGAACACAATATTCCAGCTGAGTTCTTATCAGTGCAGAATAAAGTGCAAGAATTACTTCCAGTATTTTGCTTACAACACTTTTGGTAATATATCCAAGAATGATATTTGAGAAAAGTAAGAGCTAGAAGGATTGGGGGAGGGAGAAGGAGGAAGAAAGCAGGGGAAGGAAAGTATTGATAGTTGTGACTTGAGAAAGAAAGGAAGGAATATAGAAAATTGTACTCTTTGGGTGACAATACAGCAGCTGTGCAGAAAAGTTCTTTACTGTGTCTCTATGCAGTATTTAGCACATCACACTGAAGTTATTCAAGGGTATTTTTTCATTTAAAAATACATCCTATAATGTATTGCCTATAATGTGGAATAATGGATCAATACAGAATAAGTTATGTCAGTGAATAATCTTTAAAACCTCTTGGTGTTCTTTTAAACATTATGGTATTACAGTAATTACCGACACCAAGATTACTGAATACTGTTAGCCACTAAGATTACATTAGTTGTCAGCCAATATTTAACTTTCCAGTAAGATTAGATTTTAATGTTTCATTAATATAAACATAGAACATTGAGAACAATACAGTTATTTCACTGGCAAGTATATAGCTTAGTGTAAGCTGGCAGTTTTGTGAAGTTTAAGATTGTCGTAAAATTAGAGAGTGAAGTTTTAAAATCTCTGTTGTTGCTGTGAATTTCATTACACAAAGGCACAGAAGAGGTAAGTTTCTGTTGATAATTCTTCATTTTTAATAGAAAAAGAACAATATCTTTTCTTTTAAATCTTTTTCCCAGAAAAGCAAAAATAATAATCAACATGGACTTGTCATGATAATTTGAATGTGCATTTTAAAATTTTAGTTATTTTCACAGAAAATGAGATCATCTTAATCTTACACAGTTGTGTGAATATGTAGTTTCACACACAAATATGCACACATTCAAGGAGAAGGTTATGTGGTAATAGGAGGCCATTTAATTAAACAGCTGAAGGCAAAACAAGATCCAGTTACTGGTAAATGAAGTTACAAGAGTTCAGATTGGAAATAGGATGCAAATTCGGAATCAAAGAGGATAATTCCTCATTGCTTTACCAAGGGATGTGGTAAATCCAGTATCACTTTAAGTCTTTACATAAGATTGGATGGATTTCTAAAAACATACTCTAGCTCAAACACAAGTTCAGGCTTGATAGTTTTTATGCATGCAATAGCGAAAAATAATGTCCACTGAAGGAATTACTGGTTGAAATCCAAAGGCTTGTGTTATGCAGGAGGTCAGTTTAGATTATTATAGTGGATCCTTCTTGTGTTATATATCTGTGAAGTTATGATTCAATCACATCCTTTCTGTTTATTTTAAACAAGAAAAAAAAAGCCTAGGAATTAAACATAGGTTGGATTTTGCTTCAGCTTTTAGACAAAGGCAATTTAAAGTTCCCATTGCATTCATGATACAGCCACAATGCACACATAGAAACACAGTAACATGGCATATTTTGCAGTAGCATTACATTACATATACAATTGTGGGCAAATCCTACCCCTGGCCAGAAGAGGACCCTGTGTTGCTGATGTGGTTCCAATATGTAAAGAGGACAGAATCTGGATGGGTCTGTGAAGGGAGATGTATTTTCAATGAAGTGTTCCAGCATCAGGAATGGAACAGGAAGGGGGAAATATTCTACTGTGGGACTGGAGAATCTGCTACTTCCTGATTTTTCTGTTCTTCCAACACCCCCCAAAAGAGGTGCAAAGGCCCAGAGAATACAAGAGACGCTGGGCAAGAGCAGTCTCTGTGTAATGGGGCTGCAGCAGCAGCACGGAAGAGCAGGATTCCTTCCTTCTGGCCCTCATTCATCTGTCTGGCATTCAGCTAGCGCTTTCGGGGGGGGGGGTCGAGGACATATTTGGGTGGGTACTATGCTCTTCCACATGCATTTGTATGTGTTGCATACGGGCAGCCAGACTTCCTTTTTTTAGATGAAACAAGAAAATGAGAGCTAAAGTCTGTGCTGATAAACCTTGTGCAGCCCCATTGATTTGAATGGCTGCTCTTCAATGCAGAATTTCGCCATTCTTTTACTGAGTCCTAACTTGAGCAAAACTCTTCATTTTGCCTGAGTATAGACTGAAACAGAACTGCACTAAAAAATTAGTAAAGATCCACTTGATCCTGTAAACAGACGGTAAAATGCAGACGCTTGGGGCCAGATCCTCAGCTGGTCTGAACTGGCACTAAGTTTTGCACCAGTGGAGGGAATTGGCCCTTCATTTGTTATATATATATATACTAAAAATATTTATATATTTGTTTCCAATGGCAGTGCACTGGAAATATGGTCGATTTACGAAACTTCACCCAGATATTGGAAGATGTTTTCAAAAACATATTTCTTAACTACATGAATAAGTGGCGCCAGAACATGACAGCAGAACAAGATGCTCTACAAGCAACAGTCAATGCGGAAAACTTTGATTATGTTATCTTGTACCTCCTTGTGATGATTGGAATGTTCTCCTTCATCATTGTGGCTATCCTAGTGAGTACAGTGAAATCAAAGAGGAGAGAGCACTCTAATGACCCATATCACCAGTACATTGTTGATGATTGGGGTGAAAAATATAAGAGCCAGATTTTGAATCAAGAAGACTTGAAGTGTACGATCCATGAAAACATCAGTGCAAGGAACAAAACAACCCCTGGATCACCTTGATTTCTTGGAGATAGCACTTGTGAACAAACCATAAAGCTGTGTGTGTAATGTAAAGTTTCCACCTAAATTTTGAATTGCCATATCATTGTTGGATAAATAGCTAGAGATTTTTGGGTGAGGCTACTTAGTTGGCCATCTGAGAAAGAGAAGGATTCATACTCTATTTTAGTTTTCTATCCTCCTTGACAGTAGAGAGACCTAACAAAAATCACCCTTATATTATGGGCAGATTTAAAATCTGGATGTGGAGCTGATTGAATATCCAAACTGAAATAATAGACAAACCAAATCCGCAGATATGAAGACATATGAACTTCAAGGTATTCAAAATCTAGATCACAATCCGAACAGGGCAGCTTGAGCCAAACTCTTATAATATAATAAAATAATTTAAAATAAATATATTTTGGAGGTTTGTCTCTGTGTGCCTACCTGCAAGTCCATTTGTTCAAGAACTCCTCCTAAATGGTAAGAGCTAGGAACAACAAACTTGATATGCAGCTTCCCTTTCTCCTAACTTAAGCAAGGGCAGGGTTTGGTCATGCCAGGACAACTGGGAGCCCCAGGAAATGGACTCTTTCCCATAACATACAAAGGGAGGGGCTGCTGTTTGGAGGGATGTGATATGAGAATGGCCACTGGGGCTCTGCCATCTTGCCTGTCAGCACAACAGGTAAGTAATTTCCCTACCCCAAACTCTTTCCCCCTCCTGGACTTTGGCCACAGTACTGGGAAGGCCCCTGGCAGTCGGGGGGAAAAGGGGGTTGGAGGAAGAGAAAACAGACCTGATGGCCAGGACAGTTGGAGGGGGTCTGTGGGAGAGAAAATGCCCGTCAGCCTGCGGGGGGGGAGAGGGGGGGGGCTGAAGAGAGAAAAGGCCCCTGTTGGCTAGGAGTGAGAGAAGGCCCCACCAAATGGTTCCCCCCACCCTGAACCCCTCCTCATGCCCTAACCCTTTCTCTTGCACCCCCCACATCCCCAACCTTTGCCTTCAGATCCTCTTCAATCCCCCCCCCGACTCCTGCACTCCCGTGTCCATAGCCTCCTGCGCTGCCCCCCCAAATCCACAAGGCCCTGCCCTGACTCCTTCACCCTCCCGCCCTCCCCCACCAGACCTTTGCCCTGAAGGATCCAGGCAAGAGGGGTAAGTTTTCTAGTATATACATATAAATGAGACATAATATGTCACAGTCTTTGTGGCAAACCAACACCATTTGCTATGCGCCTGAAAAAGTGTAACTGTTTTGTGTGTGTGTGTGTAACTCATGGACATTGAAACTATAGGGATTATCTGCCTTGCAAAGACCCTGCATGAATTCTTCAAACATGGAGGGACAAATACACTATCTGGGTCAAACCTTCAGCTTCTATAAGGTAGGGATGTTAAAAAGTGTTTATTAAGGTAAACATGTAACTGCTGAAAATTTCAGTAGTTGCATGTTTACATGGGGGCGGGGGAACTCCCGTGGAACTATCTGCTCCCCCCCACACACACAGTGCTGTCTCTGTATCAGAGGCAGCAGTATGTAGTGGGGGGCAGGTAGGATCCTGCGCTCGCCTGCACACACTGGCTCCCACCTGCCTCCCCCCACGCTGCTACTGCTTCTGATACAGAGGCAGCAGCAGCAGGGGTGGAGGAGGGCTGTGTGTAACTGTGCTTCTGTCCTCCATGTATAAAATGGGAATAGCACTTCCCCTACCTTGCAGGGGTGTTTGGAAGGATTATCTATTAATGAGTAAGAGGTGCTCAGGCAGAAAAGTAAGGGAGGGGGCTGCCTCGGGGGTCCCTTTTGTGCTGCTGGCTGGGAGCCGCCTAAAGTAAGCACCTCCGAGCCAGAGCCTGCCTCTGGCACCCTAAACCCTCCCACTCCCCATCTCCAGGTCACAGCCCCTCCTGCCCCAGGTCGCCACCCAAACCTTTTGCACCCCGCACCACATTAGGTCACAACTCCCTCCCAGATCCTGCATCCCCTTCTATATCCCTCCCCGAGGCCAGAATCCTCTTCTGCACCCACACCTCTTCTCCAACCCTGCACCCCAATCCCCTGTCCCAGGTCACCATCCAAACCCTCTGCACCCCTCCTATCCCAGGTCACAAATCCCTCCCATACCCTGCACCCACTCCTAAACTCCTGCCCCAAGTTAAAATTCTCTCCAGCACCCCATCCCCTCCTGGACGCTGTACCCCAATCCCCTGCCCCTGGTCACAACCTCTTCCTTCACCCGAACTCTGTCTCAGACGCACACCCCCTCCTATACCCCAGTCCCCTACCCGGAGCTCCCTTCTGCACCCAACCTCGGTCCTAGACCCCGCACTCCCTCCATAGAGAAGTGAGGTCCTTGACCTTTTTCCAAAATCTTGCAGTAGCCCCCACATAAAAAATTATTGCCCACCTGTGATCTAAACCGATTGTTTTTTTTTTAATTTTCAGGGACAGTTAAGGGGATGAGATGGGTGTAGAACTTTGATTTGAACTACCGGTTACCGGCTAGTTCCAAAACAAATCTTTGTTAAGAGTGTCTGTACAGGTAATGATCAAACTATTATAGCAAATAGGGTTTAAAGTCAGCCAGCATACAGAAACATGTATGGGGCACAGCAAATACGAATGTGAGATGTTGTGGATACTTTTAACTCTGGGTTTCTGTTCTGTCTACACTTGTAGGACAAGCTCTTTATGTGTTCTACAGGTGCTATTCTAAAAGGACAAATTCTATATTATCACTGTTGATAATACACATGGTGTTAAATGTGCCAAAATGATATGACTGCTAGTTGTGTCTAGTGCACTTTTGTTTCATAGAGATACAATGGAAAAGAAGGGTTAACAACTAACTATGACTGTGGCATGCTGGGAGCTGTAGTTTGCCAGCTCTAAGACCTCTGGGATTAGTAGTTTTTTTCCACTTCCCCTCTGTGTGTAATGGCTGCCTGCTACAAGGTATTGTATCAGTCTGTTCTCTTTGGGAAGGTCTTATTTTTTAAATGAATCTGCGACCTAGGAGTATTTTTTAGAGGTGGATTTTCACCACAAAATGCAAACCTTAAACAAAGTGAGTTTTAGGGAAAGCTGCATTTCTGGGCCTGACACCTGATTCCCTGTTGATTTGTATTTTGTGCTGACATTGCTATGAGATCAGAATAGAAACATCTTACATACATATGCAAGGTAGTTCAAAAATAGACTCCTTGCCTTGTTCTGGGTTGTGCCCAATTCTCCAGTCTGTATTTGTTGGACATTTTGAGCCTCGACTTTTGTAAGGACCCCCTCCCTCTCCAATTCATTAACATTGTTTAATATGATTTTAAAATTCAGCAAAAACACACTTGGCTGCATGTGACCATCTGCTGAGTATTGCAACCCAAAGCATTGATGCTGAGTTCTTGGGTAAGAGAACCTGAAAATGAAACTAGCTATGCAGACTAGTAGATTTCACTTAGGCTTATTTTTCTGTCACAAGGGAGGGAAGGAAATGAATGGCAGAAAGAGAGTGAAAATTACTGTGTTGGAAAAATTACTTCAGTTCCCTGAACTGTGTGTGCAATTCAGATACAGGGTAGGTGACAGATGGGAGAGGACTTCCCTTGAGGGGAAGTCACTTGTTTGGGTGTGTGTGTGAAGAGTTGGGGGGGAAGCAGAGGGAGCAGTGCCAAAGTAGCAATAGCAGAGGAAGGCAGCACAATCAAGCAATGTGTGGGCAGGGGACAAGCTCTGGGGAGTGGTGGGAAGCAGGTAATTGGCAACAGGAAAGCTGGGCAGAGTGCTGAGGGGTGCAAGGCAAGTGGGAAGCAATGGACATTCTGCGTGTTAAGAGGAAGGCATACCGCAGCAGGTGGTGGTTGGCTGGTAGCAAGTGCAGCAGAGGTGGTGGCATTGCAGAAAGCCATCTGATCTAAAAGCATTGTGGCATGTTTCTAATGTGATGTGCTGGGACCCCAGAGTTAGCAATCTGAGGTGCTGCAAGCATTTATAATGAGATTTAAAATCGGTACACTGTCCTTTTAAATTTCATAAGAACATAAGAATGGCCGTACTGGGTCAGACCAAAGGTCCATCTAGCTCAGTATCCTGTCTGCCGACAGTGGCCAGCACCAGGTGCCCCAGAGAGGGTGGACCGAAGACAATGATCAAGCAATTTGTCTCCTGCCATCCCTCTCCAGCCTCTGACAAACAGAGGCCAAGGACACCATTTTATCCCCTGGCTAATAGCCTTTTATGGACCTAACCTCCAGGAAATTATCTAGCTTCTCTTTAAACTCTATTATAGTCCTAGCCTTCACAGCCTCCTCTGGCAAGGAGTTCCACAGGCTGACTACACGCTGTGTGAAGAAGAACTTTCTTTTATTAGTTTTAAACCTGCTACCCATTAATTTCATTTGGTGTCCTCTAGTTCTATTTAGGGAACTAATAAATAACTTTTCTTTATCGGCCCTCTCCACACCACTCATGATTTTATATACCTCTATCATATCTCCCCTCAGTCTCCTCTTTTCTAAACTGAAAAGTCCCAGTCGCTTTAACCTCTCCGCATATGGGACCCGTTCCAAACCCCTAATCATTTTAGTTGCCCTTTTCTGAACCCTTTCCAAGGCCAAAATATCTTTTTTGAGGTGAGGAGACCACATCTGTACACAGTATTCAAGATGTGGGCGTACCATAGTTTTATACAGGGGCAGTAAGATATTCTGGGTCTTATTTTCTATCCCTTTCTTAATAATTCCTAGCATCCTATTTGCCTTTTTGACCGCCGCTGCACACTGTGTGGAAGTTTTCAGAGAACTGTCCACGATAACTCCAAGATCACTTTCCTGATTTGTCGTAGCCAAATTAGCCCCCATCATACTGTACGTATAGTTGGGGTTATTTTTCCCGATGTGCATTACTTTACACTTATCCACATTAAATTTCATTTGCCATTTTGTTGCCCAATCACTCAGTTTGGTGAGATCTTCTTGGAGTCCCTCACAGTCTGCTTCTGTCTTGACTATCCTAAACAGTTTGGTATCATCTGCAAACTTTACCACCTCACTGCTTACCCCTTTCTCCAGATCATTTATGAACAAGTTGAACAGGATTGGTGCTAGGACTGACCCCTGGGGGACACCACTAGTTACCCCTCTCCATTCTGAAAATTTACCATTTATTCCTACCCTTTGTTTCCTGTCTTTTAACCAGTTCTCAATCCAAGAAAGGACCTTCCCTCTTATCCCATGGCCCTGTAATTTACACAAGAGCCTTTGGTGAGGGACCTTGTCAAAGGCTTTCTGAAAATCTAAGTATACTATATCTACTGGATCCCCCTTGTCTGCATGTTTGTTAACCCCTTCAAAGAACTCTAATAGATTAGTAAGACAGGATTTCCCTTTACAGAAACCATGTTGACTTGAAACCATATTTCCCCTTGCCTCATGTTTGATTTCCAGGGTGCAGCATACATGTGAAGCTCTGTCTGAGGGGCTGGTAATAATTCTGCTCTGCACAACTCCAGGGACAAATGTCTCTGGGGACAGGTAATTTTTGTTAGTCATTTAAGTGACTGCTCTTCGTTACACTGGTCTGAATCCAGAGTAACTCCACTGGTCTCGATGGAGCAACTTGTGACTTACAGCAGCGCAGCCTAGAGTAGAATCTGGGCCACTGTGTTTGAGCTATAAATGCATCTGGACCAGGCTGGACCAGTGTTATCATAGCACCCTGTATCATATGTGCTGGTGGGTTTTGGAGAATTGTGGGAATAGCAGTCTGGGTTCAGATCCCCTCCCGCTGCCATGTCACACACTGGGTTTTTGGCTGGCATTGAGAGCCACTGGGGGGGATCTTGTTCCCAGCCTGACACACAGCATCCGAGGTCAAGCCCTGCAATTGTTTCTCTGCCTAATTGCATGCTGTAAAACATATCTGTGGTTTCTTTATGTATGTGAGGTTGAGGAAGCTAGTGAGATGACCAAGATGGGGAGAGATGGTCCAAAGAAGTGGTTTCTGGGCAAATGGAAGGAGGATACACATTCTTCTAGCACAGGTTATAGTTTGCCATTACCTTACTGTAGATGCGATCCAGTAAATTCTGTTTTGCCCTTGTATGGTGCCTTTCGTCTCATAGCACTTCATGTGGGTTAATTAAGCCTCGCAATACCCCTGTTAGTTAGAACAGTATTATTAGCCCCATTTCACTGCTGAGTCAATAAAGTTCTGAGCAGGCCGCAGGAGTTTCCCAGCCAACGTCACATAAGAGGCCTCTTTTCCCACTGCCTTGCACCGTGTGTCGTCATTTGCAGCTGTGCACAGGTGATGCAAGACTGTGTGAGTGGTGGGTTATGGTTTGGGAGCTGAGGCAGAGAGGTAGGATGGTCCAGTGGTTAAAACATCAGCCTAAGTCTTGAGAGCCCTGGGTTTGCTTCCCTGCGCTCTCATTGTGCCATGGTTTCCCCATGCATAAAACGGGGATACATGCTCTGCCTTGCAGAGCTTTAGTGAGGATAAACATATTACAGATTGTGAGGTGCTACTGTGGTGGTCATTTTACATGCATTTGCACATGTGTAAGTGACTACGCAACATGCAAGTCGTGGTGAACTGAGCCCTGGCAGTCCATGACAATGCTCATACTAGAGCTCAAGCTCCCATCGCTCACATGATATAGCCACAAGATCTCCTCCAAAGTCCTGACCGCAAGTGAAGGTGACCTTCTTTGCACTGAGCCAAGTCTCCTTTCCAGTGCTGTTGTACTTATTAAGACAATATACATTTTCAGGGGAACACGTAACAGCTGAGTGTGGATGTTTTTATAAACTCCTAGCTTTGCCTTATCGGCCTTTGAAAAAGCAAACACGAAACTTCAGCTGTTTACTTGCCTGCCTCCCTTTAAGATAGCATAACCTTGAAAGTACATGTGAGCTTTTTTGTTTTGAAACCGTTGATATCAATGCTAATAAATGTTTCTTCTAAAGTACAAAGCAGTCAGTTCCGCTGTTCGTAGGTACACATCCTGGCTTCTTTCTTCTGCCAAGATTTAGCAGGCCTGGGTCAAGATGGGGAAGCAGGGGAACCCAAGAATTGCGAAGCAGTATTAAGGCAGGAGGGCATTGGATGTTGGGGACATCAGAGAGTGGGTATGCAACACTGACTAAGATGGCCAGTTCACAACAGTGAGTAAAGCTGGTACTGTCAGTAGGAGAGATGGCAGAGTCTCCTGATTCTTAATAAAAATCCCACAGTACACAGAAATGGGCCAGATTTCATTTCCACTTACCCTATTTCTGACTTCCGTTGAATTACTTCTAATTTATACCAATTTATGGAGAATCAGGCCTAGATCTCTATAGACTTTTAAAGCATTACAAAAACCATTATGTGGCATAATTTGATAATTCACCAACCTCTTACGTTCAATGTCCTGCTCTGTCCAAACACCAAAAGAAATAATAATTCCCTCAAGGGCCAGATATAACCAGATCTTTGATTCCTGATTGACTCTAAGTTTTGAACCTCTAAACTCATCTACTCTTCAGAGTATTTTTAAAGGACATTCTCAAACTGAGCTGTCTCAGAGGTGTTGCTGTGTTAGTCTGTATCTGCAAAAATAACGAACAGTCCTGTGGCACCTTAGAAACGAACAGATTTATTTGGGTATAAGCTTTCACAGGTAAAACCCACTTCATCAGATGAATTGGAGTGGAGTTTACAGAAGCATGGGTATATATAAGGACAACAAAAGAAAGAGGGTGAGCGGTTACCCTTGATACAATTCATGGTCATGATGGAGTATGTGTGATTAAAAGGATTCCGGCCAACACTTTCAGGCTTGAATATCTCCATGTAGGGTCCCAGATCCTAAAAACTGATTCACACAGGTTTGAATCCAAACCAAATATTGGGCATTATGCTCCCACAACTGGTTTCAGGTGAGCATCAGAACTAACAGTCCCAAAGATTAAAGATCTCAAGGGCTGATAAATCTCATGGTCATTAAAATTTTGAAGTAAATCTTTGCTTAATATATATATATATTTTTTGCAGGAAGTAAACCAGTAGCTGCTAGTTAGCTCACACCTGTTATAATGCATTGGCATTATGAAGAGAATGCCAGAAATCATGGTCAGCTCCCATAAGGCTTATAGATAATCAGAGATGGGCTAGTCCACTCAGGGCCCAAGGAATGGGTACTTCTCTATTATTGAAAGCCTTTGCACGCAGGAGGGACCAACTTCAAGAGTCCATTTTCTTCATGGATTCAGTAACCCATTTCACCATTCCAAACACTTCCTTATAAGAAGAGCGAGGTTATGCTTTTGTGCCGCTTTGTACGAGCTGTGCTTCTTAGATATTGGGCCTAATTAAAACGGTGTTTCCTGAACAAAATGAATGAAAGAAATAGCAAACACACACATTTTCCCCAAAAGCTTGAGCTGCGTTGCAAGCAGTCTGGGGTTTGTCTTGTGAGTACACTGCTCACTGTGCCCATGGTGAGGTAGTTAAGCAGGGTAAGAGCCTTGAGACCACTCACCTGGCTCCTGTATCTTAATCAGAGGAGGACCAGAAAGGCAGCTGTGGCGGGTGTATTGTTATTGTTTGTATGGCTCTGCAAGTGGCTAAGATGGAGTTCCCCTCCTGCGGATCACATAGCGAGTCTGTTGTTATACAAACATGGGGCACACACCGGGAGACAGCCCAGAGACAGGTAGAGCATGCACAGGGAAACCTATTTAAAGTGGAACCCATGTGTCTGAAGTTCTGAAGCCACTGGTTAAGCAGAGGAGAAAACCAAAATGCAGAATCTCATCCATATGCAGCTGCCTTATGGCCACTTGAGGCTCCTCAGGCGTTTCTGAGCTGAACAGCAGGCTCCCCAAGGATCACTGATGATGGGTTTGACTTTCAGCTGCTTTATTGTGTTTGCCATAGGAGGACTTATGGATAGTTTTTTAAAAAAAAGTCCAGAAGCATATTTTCACTTCCTCTAGGTGATAGATACTAAAGACAAGAGCAACTGTAGCACTGGTGATTCAAGCTGTGAGCAAGGCTGCAGGGATTAAAAAACACAGCCTTGGTTTTGGTGGGGGTGTTTTCCTCCACTAGATCTCAGACATCTCATGGAGATATGTCATCTGCGCACACGTCATGCTTATTGAAGCAGCCAGCACTGCATTTTTAGTTGAACAGCTGCAGAGATTTGTTGGGTCTGGAAGGGGCTGGGCCTCCTCCATACAAACACATGACACCTGTTCCAGCCAGGCCTGTCAACCGTCCGCTCTGTGTAAGGCACCCACGGGGTGTTGGGTCTGTCACTCAGCTAGCTACAAAATAATCCGTTCCTGGCGAGGAGGTTCCTGAACATTCTGAGAGAAACGTAGCGGTGGGCTCGGCATCTCCTCAGCCTGTCAGACGCACGCAGCGAGGACATGTCAGATGCAAGCAGACTGGCTCACTTTATTTATTTTTATTTCCCCAGATGACAGTGCCTCCACCAGTTTTTTATAAATCTGACAAACATTGCTGGGCTTAGACTGTGGTGTGACCTGTGACACTGTCAGAGATCCAAGATGGTGGCATTTAATTGGAGGGTGAGCAGACTTTTGTTATTAAAGGTAGTAGTGTGTGTGTGTGGGGGGGGGGAGTTGTTGAAGAGGAGTATGTTAAGCTGGGGGGTGGGGAGGTTGTGTCAGAGTGCACATCTTTGTTTGGAATAAATGCCATTTTCAGGCTTGAGGGAATTTAACCACAGCTCTCTCCCCATGGAGTCTGGATACTTAACATATTTCCTACCACATATGTTCAGTGCCTTGCCAGTTTACTTTGCTGTAGGCATATATGAGTTAGGATTTTGCTGTGGGCCCTTTCAGAATGCTATAGGCAGACCCTGTCTTGCTTCTCCATACACACAGTGTACGTGGCATTTGGCTCTGCCTTTTCATAGCTGTGCTGTAGCTGTGTTGTCTATACCACTCAACCCCATGTTGCTGCCCCGTATCCCTGGCACAGGAGTACCACTTAGCAGCAGCACATCAGACACAATGTGTTTCTTGAGTTGTGGCAGATTATAATTAAAGCCATGTGCAGGTTATTAATATTTTGGTCCTGTTTGCGTGGTAGGGTTGCCAGGTGTCCGGTATTGATCCGGACAGTCCGGTATTTTTGCCTTCTGTCCGGTAAAAAAATTCAGAAAATACCAGACACCTAAAATGTCCGGTATTTTCTGATTTTTCTTTTTCCCTGCCAGGAGGCGAAAATACCGGACACCTGGCAACTCTACACACACTCAGCAACGGGGCCCAGCTCCCGGACCTCCTTCCCCCTTACCTGGTTTGATCAGGAAAACAAGATGGCCGCCGGCAAAAAGCTTCAAAGGCTTAAAGGGGCCATGCATTTTATTTTTTTTTTTTTGCTTAATAACTCTTGGGGTCCTTTTTTTTCTCAACAACTTTGGTCTTCTCCTTTTTTTTTCTCAACAGAATTTTTTCCCCTGTGAGGTTTTTTTGTGTGGGGGGGGAGGGTGTTCGGTATTTTTAGTTAAACCATCTGGCAACCCTACGTGGGAGGTAAGAAATCACCATCACTTGAGGTTGGAATCCAGCTGGCATTTGGGGCATGTGAGAATATTGGTGCTGCTAGTATACCTAGAGATATGTGTAAAGGCAGCCCATCCTTGGAAAAACAACCCATTTACTGAGAACATGGTTGGTTTTACTAAAATGGCGCAGAACATAGTTTTCCTTTGTTTGCACTTGAAATGCAGTTCAGTACCATTTCAGCAGCACCCACCTTCGGTGGATATTTATCATGTCATTGATTTGTGATGGTGACTAGAGCTTGGTTTACGATAAATAACAAATAGTTTATTGTGCACATTTTGCCTGCACATTACTCGGCATGACTGACCAGATAGTTGTTGTGACTGCTGTGTGGCCTGAAGCTTATTCACAAGCAGCACATTGTGAATATTCCTTATTAAATGCCTACACTCTTTTGGTTGGACACAGAGGTCACTGCAACCTGGGGAAGCAACTCAACTCAAACCCAGGGTATGAACCAGTTGGATTTTTTTTTCATGGAGATCTCTGTATTTTACTCTCAGAAAAGCAGATAACCAAAGAAATCAGACTGAAAAAAGGGTATTCCACAGATCAGCATTTATTACCTATCCGTAGGCAACAAAAACAGTCTTATCCCAGGGAACCTACTACTGCCTGTTTCTGGATCAGCTGCTTTTGTGGCCCCTCCCTGGATCACTGTTTGGGCCAGAGATGGAATAAACTCAAGGTTACCTGCAGGTCCAGCCAAAGAGTGTGCAGGGCCCAAGGCAGCATGCTGAGCCGTGTGGCTTCCGGCCGGGTGGGCGGGGCCCTGACTGCATGGAGTCACGCGGACCTGAGTGCGCGGGGCCCAAGGCGACCGCCTCACTCGCCTTGCCCAAAGGCCGGGCCTGGTTGCCTGATCTCTGTACCTGGCCGTGTGGTGTATTTCTGTGCCCTGAATGAATTAGATGTTTTTTTCAATACTCCCTTTTTGGACTTTGACATCTGCACAGGAGGTATTCACAAAAACCATAGTCATTCCCCCCTTTGAGAGAAAGGTGCACACACATCCCCAAGTCTGGATGACTGTCTCAACAGATCACCTTTACAGCTCCATGTTATGCAGAGCATGGCAGCCACTTCTGCGTGCCTTCACGATCATGGTTTGAGTGAACAAGGAAAAAGCCAGTGACAGCCCTCCCAAACCCCCAGTATTGGTAGGGTCTAGTCACCTTCCAAGACAGTGCCTTTATTTCAGAGGAGGATGGTGTCTGTGATGTGTCAAGCATTGGCCTGCAGCTCCTGAGCTACAATTCTTGACTTAACCCTGGCTCCTTTGGTCTCATACATAGATACCTTGTGCAATTCCTGCTTTTCCTTCCATGCTGCAGTCCCAGCTAACCAGTACATAAAGATCTTGCTCAGGAGCCAGTATTACCATTGCCTGAGGAGCTCATCTTTGGCATTGCTCTGTAGCTACCTGATGTCAGGTCTAGGTGAAATGGTCATCAGTATGGACAGCAGGCTCAATGTAAGAGGAGCATTATTTGGGCTGTTGGGTAATTCAAGCAATGAGTGCCAGGAGGAGATTTCATATTTAAGGGTTCTAGAGTTATCATTCATCATAATCCCCTTTTTCAGCTGATGGTTCTTCAGAAACCTGGGCAGTATCCTAACTCCATTGAAGTCAGTGGCAAAACTCATGGAGTACATAATCTTCTAGGAAGGCCAAAAATTTTCTGCATGGCCCAGGAAAGCAATTTTAATCATGCTTTATGTCTGAGATAAATGTGAGGGAATCAGGTGGATCCTCACAGTTACCACTGAAAGTTTGCTTTCTGCAGATCTCCTGCAACATCCCCTTAGCATTAACAGTTGTGCTAATAAACTAATTCACTGGCAAGCAGAGAGAAAGGAGATGTGAACCTTGTCAAAGCAAATTCATTTACAAATTCAGATGAATTGAGGGAAAGTATTTTGCAGTTAGCACCTGAACTCTGATACACATGGCCTGAAATTTTCCATGGGAACAATGACGTGCTGCATTGCCATAGCATGAACAAAGTCTTGAATAATACCGCTTCCATTGGGAAGTTGCATAGTATGCCATCAATGTGTTTTAAATGTCACAGTGGCTCGAGTATTGAAGAAACTCTGTTGAAATATATTGTTTTGTATTTCAGGTTTTGGAGAATTTTCCACTGCTGATGTACATTTTGGCAGCTAAAACTTTAATTCTGTGCTTAGCATTTGCTGGAGTAAAAATTTATCAGAGTAAAAAAATTGAAGAAAAAATGAAAAAAGAACGTGAGGCGAAGCATAAAAAAGAAGTGGAGAGGAAGGAAGATTGAAGAATCTTACAAGGTATAGATTTACTGGCTGTATTGGTGTGAGAGTACAGCAGGAGGACAGTATGCTTTTATAGCTTATTAATATGTTTTGGCTCTGTTCTAGTTACATGCAAGTGTTATCTCGTTCAATACCACTTACCTTGTAATCAGACAGAAATATTTACTGTGGTGCGGGTTGGACCTCGCTGGTCTGGCACCCGAGGGAATTTGCCGGACCAGGGGAGGTTCCCTATGATCGTCCTCCCAGCTCACTGCTCACTCCTCTTCTGGCTCCAGCCGGCACCCTTGCCTCCTGCTCAGCACGGCTGGGCTACCAGCTGTTGGCCCTGCTGCTGACCGCCAGCCCCATCCCTGCTGCTGCCAACTCCGCTGGGCTTCTGGCCCTGGCAGGGCTCCCAGCTGCCCTCCTGTCACTGGACTCCTGGTCCCGGGACACTCTGGTCTAGGAACATCCATGGTTCTGCCAGACCATGAATGTTGCTGGACCAGAGAGTCCAGGTTTAGGCAGGTGCAAACTGTACTTCAGCACATGCATGTATGTTGAATGGTTCATCCTCTACCACTGCCACAATGATCATCAGAAAAGTCACACTGCAATGCATGACCTGTAAGAGATCTCAGTACAAGATTCTCTTTCTGCTGTGTATTCTCTTTAGCTGTTTTGCCATGAGGAGCAGAAAACTAGTTTAAGAAGGACTCAGCTATGGGGCACCTGGGTGAAAATTCTCTAGTCTGTGTTATCATACAAGATTGAACCCATAGCATGGAGAATTATAGTTGTACCAGTATAATGCAAGAAAAGTGTTGTTTAGTGGTTAGGTTATATGACTGTAGGGGGATCAAGAGACATGGGTGCTATTTTCTGCTCTGCCACTTGTTTGCTATGTGACATTGGACACGTTTTGCTCTGCGCCTTCGTTTCAATATCCATGAAATGGGGATAATCTGACTTCCATAGTGTAAATGAAAAGTGTTGCTCTTAGCAGAACTCTTGGTACATTTTTAAATTAAGCATCACTCCATGTAAGAAATTAGTTCTGATTTTTAAAACAGTTAGCAATTTGGGCCCACATCCTGTTATCAGTATCCTTCTTCTGGATCCTTGAGCGAAGTCATCAGTAAAAGCTAGTGGCGAACTATGGCCTTGAGAATAAGTTGTGAGAGTGCACTGGTATGCTCCTGTAAACACAGAACAAAACATTGGTTATTTTTTCTTCAGTCCACTTCACTTTTATTTCAGATTAAGGGCTTCTCTACGCTCAGCTTCACCTGTGATCTTCAATTGAGTTTGTTAATTGGCATGCAAGGCTCCATAGACACTTATTTCAGTTTAACCCAGGCTTACTGCAGTTTAGCCTACGTTGATTAGGAACAGGTTTAAGGCAAATAGAAATAAACTACTTTTAAACAGAAATAAGAGTTTCCCCACAGGAGTTTGCAACAGTTTAACTAAATCTATTAAACTATTCAAATTATAGACAAGGCCTAAGAGAAAGTTTCTATGAGACACAATCATTCTGTGCAGTTCTGCATCTGAACTGAGACACCAAAATGGCAGCTGTCACTGTAGTAGATGGAGATTTCTGATGATCTATATATCCAGTCATCAGAATCACAGTGTCACACCATGCTCCACAGGGAGAGTTGTTATTAGCTGAGACAGGAAGATAGAGGAAAATGTTTTGAATTTCTTCTGTGTATAGTCCTTTGATTTGACGTCTGGAAAGGATTGATCTGTGAATTAGAAAGATAGGGAAGAACTATTCTGTTTCTCTGCCATGTTTCAGTGATTCTACGGGCTAAGGACAAGTTTTCAAAAATAAATATCCAGGGGCGCGCGTGCGTGCGTGTGTGTATGTGTGTGTATAGAAGTATTAAGGGGCTCCCCTCCCATTCAAGCCCCTGGGACAGAGCACTAGACAGCTGTGGGAAAGTCTGGCTGTCACTGTGACCTTTATTTGCAAGGGGACATGGTTTCTTCCTCAGGGCTGTACCCAGACCCTCCATTAGCTAGTATTAGACTGTGGTCAGTAGCACTCTGCTACTTTTATGACAGCACCAAAACCTACCCTGACTCTGTCCCATCACTGGCCCGCCCCATAGAATTCAGACCTAAAGGATTCTTGGCACAAAGGTTATACCTGTCAGTGTGGAAGGTCTGATTTATATTGCCTGTCATCTTAGACTGCCAGCACTCGAGCAGGAATTAGGTCCTTCACTGGACAGCAATGAGAATGTATTGGGGGTTTAACAAGTAATAAAAATTCTGAGAGGTGAAACCAAAGTAGTTGCACCCCCACTCCTGCCAGCATCTGCTTTCGTGTGGAGTCCTTCCCTGAGATACCTTTTAAGAGAGCCATGCTGCCATGAGACTTGGAGAGGCCTAGAGAGTAATGAGACGGGCCTCCACCAGAATACCTTGGTTGTCCAAAGGAGACCCCAGATCCACAGGATCTCCTCACAGCTATTGGGACACTTGCGGATTAGAGGGTCAGTCTCTCCTTCCTTTACTTGGAGTGATGGCAGTAGGAAGAACCCAAACGATGTTCTAACACAAGAACATAAGAATGGCTGTATTGGTCTATCTAGCCTAGTATCCTGTCTTCTGAAAATGACTGGAGCCAGATGCTTCAGAGGGAATGCACAGGAAAGGGCAGTTACTGAGTGATCCATCCCCTGTTTTCCAGTGCCTGCTTCTGGCAGTCAGGGATTAGGGACACACAGAGCATGGGGTTGCATCTCTGACCATCTTAGCTAAATTGCCTTTGATGGACCTATCCTCCTTGAACTGATCTTAATTCCTTTTTAACATAGTTATTCTTTTAGCCTTCACATCTTCCCCTGGCTATGAGTTCTGTGGCTTAGCAGTCCATTGCTTGAAGAAGTACTTCCAAATGTCAGTTTTAAACCCTGCTGTCTGTTAATTTCATTGGGTGAAGTCTGGTACTTGTGTAACCCTCATACCTCCTACGTGTGGTGCACTGTCCCATGTTGTGGAACTGAGACCACTTACAGAGAGACTAATGAGTCTCTTCTACAGCTTTAGCTGATAGCCAGCTGGTTTTTAGCGTATGCAGTATAGGCTTGTGCACTAAGCTCCAGAGGTCTCAGGTTCGATTCCAACAGGCATTAGACTTGTGTTACGTGAAGGGGAAAATAACACTTCCCTATTCACTTTCTCCGCACCGCTTTGTGCAATACACAAAGTATTTAAGGCTTCGAAGCTTTGTGTTCAGCCATGGCTTTCCACATGAGAAGGCTGACTTAGACCAGTGGTTCTCAACCTTTTGGGCCTGGCCTCAGCACCCGTTTGTAAACGTTTATGGCCTGTTGCCACCTAGTATATAGTCTGGGGGCAGGGATCCTGGGGCACAGCTGTGCTGAGCCATTTTAGTGCAATGCACGAGGGGAGGCCACATGCCCCACAAATTTTTTTTGTTACACACCCCACAATCCAGACAGGCTGCTTGGTGAATCGGGGGGCAGGTGGCACGTCCTTCATAAGCCCTACCGACCACACATGGCATCGCTAGCCCAACTTGTCCCTGCACTTTGGGCCCTCGGATGCTGCCCTGCTCACCTGGCTGTGGTTATGATCTTGCACTGAGGTGGTTCCAGTCAGATCCTGACAGGCACTCTCCCCACAGGGGCAGTTCCTACAGCTCCTGTGCTGGCTTGGCACTCTGCTCTGGGCACTGCAACCTCCAGGGTTCCAGTGCCCCTCAGGTTTGGTCCCAACCGCCTAACTGGACTAATTTTGTGTGAGTAGTGACCTGGCCCATGGGGTGACAGTGCCACTCACTCACATGTGGCCTACCTGGACTCCCCTCGCCATGGCTCTGGGACCCTAGAAATCTTAGTGCCTGGAGCAGGGCAGTGAGCCCAGCCAGCGATGGAGCCGCAGGAACTGCCATGTGACCCTTCAAAACATTCTGGTGACCCAATTTTGGGGCCCTACCCACAGGCTGGGAAACCTGATTTAGGCCATATGTTGTAAACGTAGCATGTTAGCGCTGTTCTCATGCATTGAATCATTGTTTTTTCTCTTCAGATTTTCTGACATTCGGCAGCTTATGTGGCTCCTTTCCCAAGAGGCTGAAGAATTTCCTCTGATGGAATGATGTGTCCAAGAAATAAACCACCCCCAAGCAGCATTCACTCACCCTGCACCCTGCCTTTTTATACATGTAATAAGAAAATCCAACCCCTGTTTGTACAATAAAGGTTCTTCTGTAGGAATGGCTTTGGTCTCTGCTTACCAGAAATGTTGCACTTAGGTTGGGTCCTGTATAAGAGGCTGTTCTTAAAAATCAGCTGTGGAGTGCAGTAAGACAATCAGTTTTAATGAAGAAAATACATTGAAATCCATCATAGCTGCTATAATCAGGTGGAGCTTGTAGGAGGCAGACAACAGAAAACCCCAGGCTGTTCTTGTGTAACCTACATCCCTACTGGATGTTGTTCACTGTCCCATCTAGTGGCATTTAGCTCATTTAAAGAGAGAAAAAGAGTAAGCTCTAGAGTCTTAGCTGAGAGCCAACTGGCTTTTGGCTCAAGCTATAGAGGCTCATGCACGAAGCTCCAGAGGTCCCACGGCATTACACTTGCTCCTTTCGCAAAGCATTCAGGGCTATCTACAGAAGAAAGAATAGGGGAAGTCTAGTTCCCCTATTAGGGGAGCCAGAGGAACCAATCCAGGGTGTAAACTACTAGAGGCAATATCTGTGTCTTCCTAGATCTACCCTACATGCAGCTCCAAATGCACATGATGCTGTATTGTAATAATAGTGCATACCGAACCATAACTGTTAAAACTCAGCAATTTCTGCCCTTTTGGGGCACTGGAGGTTTCTCTTGCATTAGTTTGCTACACAGAGAACATTTGAACATAGCTGCATCTTTTGAACCCTGGCCAGGTGCTTTACTTAACACACACACAACCTGCACTCTGGCTTTGAAATACAAAGTATTCGTGTGCACTCACTAGTCATTACTGCATGTGCATAGCACTGAGGCTAAGCAAAGAGAATTGACTAACAAGGAATGGCTGGCTAATCTATAGCTAGGGTTGCCAGGTGTCTGGTATTTGCGCCTTCTGTCCAGTAAAGAAATTGAGAAAATACCAGACATATAAAATGTCCGGTATTTTCTGCTTCTCCTGGCTCGGCACCCAACGGACACGTGGCAGGGGAGCAGCCCGGCAATTAAAAGGGCCACGACTGCATTTCAGCTTCCCGGCACTTTTTTTGGAGGGAGGGGGCTGTCTGGTATTTTTGGTTAAACCATCTGGCAACCCTATCTACAGCAGAGACATTTCACTCATCGTAGAGGTTTAGCTGTTGTTGTGGGTGCATAGAGATACCAATAGTTACAGCTGCCTCAGTATTCCCATTATAAAGGATCATTCATCAGTGGCTTATAACTTTTCAAAGTTTCACCTTTGTGACTGAAATCTGAGAGAAAAATCGGGCTTGTGGCTCTGAGGTCAGGATTTGGACCTTAGTATAGCAGAAGAGCTGACCATCAGTGGCTCACTGCCGCCCTCTCTCTGCAACTGCCTGTTGTTGCATCTGGTAAAGTCAAGCTAGCAAGTGGTAACTGTCAAAGGCTGTGGAGATATTGTGGGTGGTGTTTTGTTAAATGCTCATCTAAGGGAGGTGCAGCTCTGGACAAGATGCTTAGGTGGGTTTCAGTAACACAGAATTACACAGGCTTCTATTAACGGTGATGACTTTTTATAAAACCTAGGAGTCAAGCTAGCTGCCTCAGTGATAGTCACTAATAATGCATATTTTGTAACACTTATACATCTACAAGGGACAGAAACTGGGAAGGTGTGGAAAGATGAAATCATCTGTGGTGGGACAAGATTCCTGCTGCGTCTTGCACTGTCAGTCTCCAGCCGTTTTCAGCTGACAAGCCTGCCTGTCTGTGGAATGTTTATGTCCTGCCTTAGGCCACCATGTGCCAACCACAGTGAATTGCAACAGGTCCCATATCCGCCTCTGGCTCCTGTGTGGGTATGAGCATGGAGTGTAGTCTCTAATGACTCCACTGCATTCTGTTCTATTCTGCTACCCCGTCTGGGGGGGGAAGGGGGGAAGCACACAGGAAAGATATTTAATCAAACTGTGAGGCCCAACCCTTCAGAGAAAGTCCTTGTTAGATTCATCTGGAAGCTCACTGGTTTCAAGAGGATATCATGTTTTTTCAGGAAATAACTGAACACATCAGAGAGGATATGCCCACATATTTAGCCATATCTTTAAGATCCTCCCTGATGTTTTTTAAAGTTCTGTAGCTAAAATCCCCATTTTAGGAAGTAGCATACATGGCTACAATCCAAGAGCAGATTTATAAACAAACTTATCATAGTAATCATTTGACTCTTGGAGCATGGGTCTCTACTCTGAACTGTGATTATGTAACAATGTCATCTCATTCCTCAAAACAGCTTCTGCATGCAGATTCAGCATATAAAGAAAGAAACTGAAGCTGGCATTAGAATTTCTGGGGCCACAACCTGCCTTTGGGGAAGGGGGGAGGAGGGGAGACAATAAAACAAAGGGCTATAAAACAAACCTCCCTGTTCCATGGCTGGAGGAGGTGAGTGAGGAAGCCAGTGGGGAGTTGGTGTGCACACACACACACAGAGACACCCTCTGATTTTGCTGCCAGTGCTGCTCTGCAACTCAGACGGCTGGCCACTCCCATATGCTGTGCCTCAGGCGTACTCTGAAATTAAGCAACCCAACCAGAAACAAACATGCATTCACTTAGCAAAAGGATGGCGTGGGTGTTTGTGTTCCCAGAAATGTTAAAGGTGTGCCAGTGTTTATGCTACAGTAACAAATGAGAAGGGATAACAGATGCATGGGCATACAAGTTCTTTTCTACCAGCCCTTCTGAAAGGGATACATTATGGAAGGTTTCCCTGCGTTTGGCCCATACCGCATATGTGAAGAAGAATCAGGGACAAATAATAACATCTTCTAACACCAGGGGGCCATGGAATCTCAGACTGGGTTTGGATTTCTTATTCAGAAGTTCTTTGGTTTCAACAGAGCTATGTATTTTCAGTGAATCACCTGAAAAATGCTAAGTTGCTAGTGTTCTTTAACTATGTCTTTTAACTTTTAGTAGTGACTTTCCTTCTAAACAGTCCTACACTATCACATGATTTGAGCAGCAACAACTCTGTATTGTCAGATGATTTTAAAAAAAGTTTTTAATTGTGTCTGCTTGGAGAGCCTCAGATAAATAGGACTGTAGTAGCTGCAAATTATTTAGAACTCTTATTTTTCATTGATCATAAGAATGATAGCATGGACTTCCATTATTTTACATCTGTGGTGTTTGTTTTTTAGTGCTTTTGCTTGAAGTTTGAATTCTCAACCCTTTTTTCTATTCCCTTTTTCACTTTTCTTTTTTTCAGTTTTATAACCACTTTTTGTATTTTGCTCTATGCTCTCCCTTTAGATACAATTTGTTCCCCCTTTACTATCCCATTCCTTTCTCTTGTGACTTCCTCTTCCTAATTTCTGTTTACTCCCCTTCCCTCCACTCCATCCCATCTACAATGGGACTTGCTCCATGGGTTATTGTAGCAATCACATGCAATTGTCAAGTACCAATCTGAACTGAGAAGCACAGTTCAGGCTTTGGGAGGTGGGATCTTTCCCATTTCACTCTGCACGTGAAGTGGAGTGGAATAATATGTGCTTGATAGCCACTTGTACTGACTCACTTTGAAGCTGGTCCTTATTTAAAATTCTATTGGCCATTTCCTGTGTTAAACTGAGGATTACCTGAGCATTCCTGTAGCCCTAGGGCCAGCACAGATGGGAAGGGCTATAGAAGTAGCAACGGAAGCAGCATTTTTCAGCAGCCGCCTGAGGCCAACTTATAGAGTGGCATGAACAGATTCCAAGAGACCACCACAAAATAAAGTCTGTCATAACGCTGAGCCTTTGCAGAGCATAGGAAAATGACAAATCCCAGAGGCCATCCTATAAAAATCAAGGGCTGTCCTATTGCTAGAGATCACTGGAAATGTATTCCTATTTCTGATGTTTGCCTGTGGCTCATAGAGCAGTGGTGCACAACCTTTTTGCACTTGTGACCCCCAGGAAAATTTTGGTTGAGCAATAAATAAATAAATATATAAATAATTTTTGTTTTAAAGTGCAGCCCCTTTAAATGCCGTTCCGCTCGCCTGCTGCTTCTCCCCACCCCCGCCATGTGTATGTCAGGTGCCGAGCTGGGAAAAGAAAATACCGGCCGGTCCGAATCACAGCAACAACGGGCTGTGCACCTCTGTCATAGAGTACACCGCTGTCACTTGTTCTCACGCAAAATAGCTGAAAAGCAGGCAAACTATCCAGGCAGACTACTCTAATGCCCCAGGATATGTGTGTAAAAATAAATTGGGCTTATGATTAATAGATAAAAATGTGATACACTTCCCTTTTTCCCAGGTCAGCCCTAACGCCCTACTATATTTCCATGCATGGAATATTGTTAGACGACTACGAAATTTGGTATTGATCTAGTCATTGCATTCCTGCTTCATGAACTGGAGCAAAAAAGTTTTTATTGATAGACTACTCCTTGAAAAAGTGTTTCCACTTCAGAACCAATTAGCTGGTGAGATAGTGTGTAATTTCAAGCTATTTGCGTTCTGGCTTGCCTTGAGCACTGGCTCTTTCATCAGTATTAGAACTGGCATCCAGCTCTCATGTGACCTCTAACCTTTATTCAGAGTTTCTTGACTTTACAGTTTAATCACACAGGGTACATCTACACAGCTGTGTTATTTCGGAATAATTGACGTTATTCTGAAATAACATAGTCCGCGTCTAAGGTACAAGAAGTTATTTCGACATAATGTCAAAATAATGTCAAGCTGGAGGACTTCTCACTCCGACTCCTGTAACCCTCATTTTATGAGGAGTAAAGGAAGTCAGAGGAAGAGTGCTCTTTCTCGGACTTCCTGCTACATAGACAGCGCCAAAAGCTGAAATAAGCTATTTCGACTTAAGCTACACAATTGATGTAGCTCATGTTGCATAGCTTATTTCAGCTTTAGCCCTGCCCACAAAGAGAGATGGGGACAGAAATTAAGATATATGCTTTGATAACAAGTAATGATCAAAAGTATTGGATTATACTACAAGGGCCGCTGCTGGTGAGACTATACTGAAATCACAGCAACTTAAAACCATATAAAGCATTTATTCGACTCAGCCATGCAAGTTTAAATGCCCTTTGCTGGGAAATGAGTGCATATTATTTGTTAATAGCCTATTATTAAACATGATTAGTAATAGAAATTGCTTGTCATCCTAAATGATCAGCCCAGTCAGAACTATATAACTATGGATTATTTGTATTACTGTACTGCCTAAGGAGCCCTAGTCATTGGCCTGAAGACCACTGTGCTTGGTGTCCCCAAGATCTATATTAGCCATTTGGTTTTCCATCAACTTATAGGGTTCCAAAATCCCATAGAGAATGGGTTGCAATTGCTCTCCGTTGTGCAAAATAATTTAGGATGGAAAAGCACCTGCCTGTGTTAAGCTTTTAAAAGCTACTGGGTTACTGAGACACACACCACAAGATCTTACTTCTGAGACCGGTGACAATAATGACAAATTTCATTTGACAGGGGAAGATTCTCACTCACTTAGCTAAGGGTCTTTACTTGCACTGAGTAGTGCCTGACTCCGCAGATAGTCCCACTGACTTCAGTGGGGACAGATCAGTGGAAGTAAAAGGTGTCTCAATCTGTCCCTAAGGAAGAACATAGTTATGCAAGTGAGAGGCACATACGCTCAGTAGAAAGGTGCGGAATTGGTGAAGCAGTCCAGCACTTAGTTTCGTTCTAGTGTTTGGTTCATATTCTGATTTTACTTCTACTGTAATAAATCCAGAGTAAAGCAATGGAGTCATTGGCTGTATTCTGGATTCACGCTAGACTAACTCAGAATCTTGCCTCCGCTTATTGCTTGTCTAGAGGTTTTTTTGTTTTGTTTTGTTTTGTTTTCTTGAGTATAGTGTAATATTATTGTTTAAAGGTCAAGAAAGACACTCCACCTAGTTGCTTCACTAGTTCAGCTGAGAGTGTTAGACTGATAATCTATAAGCCCCCGGTTCAGCTTATAGATTTGGGCTTTGGCATGTCTATGTGCAGTGCGTAGCTGTTATTGTTCAAAGGTCAAGAAAGACATTACAATAGTCCTGTATATCATCCAGCTTGTTAATGAAATAATGAACCCTGTGTTGGCTGTGCAGTTATTGTCCTTCATCGCTCAAGGCCCGATTCATGCTGGGCCTGATTCTCTTCTCAGTGTTTTTGCTATTTAACTCCATTGATTTGAGAGAGGAACTACTTCTCATACACACCAATCAGGCCCATGCTACTGGAACAATAAAAGCTTTTCTTCGCATATATTTTCTACTCCTTCAGTAACATATGTCCAAACATGGGCTATTCCCATTTACAGTATTTAAGTCTACCACTGCCACTTCTTCATTTTCCACCTCCACAGAGAGCAGCACTTTTTAGTCCTGAACACAAGATGAGAAAAGGAACCCTTTTATGCATATCTTCATAAGGTACTAGAAAATACACTGTAGGGAAATGATACTGTTCTGACTCCTCCCTTATCCCCCAAGGGATGGACTAGATTTTTTAATTAAGTAGTTTACATATCCATCTCTAATTTCTATATTATATAATCTCCACAGATGGAAAAAGTAGGATGGAATTTCAGTGCATCAATCAAGCCATTCAAATAAACATGCAATACACATTTTTCTGAAATATCTGGTGCTGATCATGGTCAGATACTGGTCTGAAGTGATATGCCAATACCTATGTTTTATGTTAAAGTCAACTTAACTTGAATTCCTCTGGTTTGTTTCCCCTGTAAAGCATAAAAATCATTGGAATGTACACCTCAGCTGTACTTTGCTCATGAATAGATCTCCCAAAATGGTCAGAGATAGGCCTGAGCTGCAAAATTCAGCTACAGATCAGGACCCAGCTCAAAATTCCCCGAAGGTCAAGTGTTTTTATCTCTGGAGTTTGATTTGGTGAAGGAAAAAAGAAATATTCAGACCCAGGTCACCACCCAAACTCATCCCATAATCAAGCTGTTTGGATCCTTGGTTTTGCTTTGGGCCCATTTATGTGATTAAGGGAAATCTATCTGCCCCAGAACTTACGCACCACTTACTAGCCCAGTCCTGGATCACATAAAAAGATTAAAATTCAGATTTACATGATCTTTTTATTAACATAATTGTTACTGTTTCTGTTGGAGGATGGCATCTAAGAAGCGAAGTGGCTCGGCAGAGCTTGTCCACTGGCTAATTGGTCTTTTATTTTATTGAAGAGCAGTTGATGTTTGCAGGAGGAAACCTTCAAGCAAATGTATCAAGGTAGTAGTTCTCCCATCTCCGCACTTTGTTTGTCACTATCTTCCATTTGCTTGGGGTCATCTTCTCTAGTCCTTTCTCAACCAAGTCACTGAACAGGATACACCTATAGGAATAAGTTCTCTCAATGGACCTCAGACAAAACTCCTTCCTGTTGTTGATAATAAACCACTTCAAAGAAGACCACGCTACATCCATAGGGTGGAGATAGTTGTAGGGCAAAGGCACGGAGAGAAGCTCATGGCCATTGGCTTTCGCAATTTGAGGGCAGCACTCAATGCTGGACATGTAAGTGACTGATGGAAACCGTGGGTGAGTTATTGTCTCCTGAGCAGTATATTCTTTTGTCTGCAGCTCACTAGGCTGCCTCTTCTCTCGCACCACAATGATGCATTGCCCGTAGAACTTGTTCAGAGACTCGCACAATTCCTGAAAGATGTCTTCATGCTGCTTCATGGGCAATTCATCTCTTAGCAACAGTCTGTATCTCCACGGCACCCAGCCTTGACTGCTTGCAGCATGAACGAGTGTCCATGTTGGCCAGTTCTGGCCGTCTTCATGCAATAACTTTTCCCCTGTTATGAGACATTCCGAAATATCAGTTTCTCCTAAGAAGATGGTGTTGAGACCATTAAACTGCAGAGTCCTCAGAGTTTGTAAATACTTCAGACACTGCATCCTTGCAGCAGTGTCAAAGGAACCCCTGTGAATGATGTGCTTTAAAAGAGGATTTATGAAGCGATACATGTTGCTTCCCCCCCTGTACTTTGAAGTTCACAAAAGGTTCTGATGATAAAGGGTAAGAAAGTGATGATCTCATAATGGCTTTCATTACACTAGTGTTATTCAGTAACATCATAACAGACATAGGACACGGCACTGGCATTTTCAGATGTCTGATTAAAATTAAGGGAGATATCAGTAAATAATAGCTCAGTCACACTTAATAAATCACAGTCGTGCAGCAAGCTGTAAAGGACTTTGTCAGCAGGATATTTTTCATTTTGAAGATCATCCCCCTCCTCTCCTGCCTATCGCCCCATGTTTATTAATTTAGCCCTTTTCAGCTTAGTGTGGCATTTGCCTCCTGTGGTGGTAACTAGGCCACACAGAGGTTGACGAGCAAGGTACAACATTGGTTAAGAGGGCTAAGTCTTTTAGCCCACACCATACAGGCAGGCATGGATTACAAGCTACAGGTCCAAGATGTGGTCCCACCCGTCAATGGTCAACCAGGGGCATGATGGCTGAATTTGAAAAAGAGAGGCTTTGGAGTAGGGGTGTTAACACAACCGCTGGCTGAACACATATGCCAAAGTGGCAGCAAGAGTCCTTTGGAAGGCAGGGCAAGTAGAAGGCTGCTAGGGGTAGGTTTCACAAGAGGGTCTTATGCCTAACTGCCATTGTAGGTGACTAAGTCCAATATTTAGACGCCACGGACATTCACAATCTCCTGCTCAGCTGACACCCAACCCTGTGGTACTTAAGGCTATAGCTACACCACAAACAACCTCCCACAGTGAAGGAGGAAGGTCTCATAGCCCAGGCTCCAGCAATAGCCTGAATGTCTACTCAGCTAGTTTTACTCACATAGCGTGAACCCAAGTCAACGGACCAGGCCCTGAGAGTTGCCATGGCAGGGTTGAGGTTTTTGCTGTGTAGACATACCCTCTGTTTCTACCATTAAAATGCCTGGGCATGCGCCCAGCCGCCTAAGTCCAGACACTGCCCCGCAGCATGGTGCTAACTCGTGCCTATGCCCCAGAGTGATTCACAAACTAGGGATCCGTTCTGCCAGCATCTAAGTCCTCCTTGTGAGTCTAGCGCTAGTTCTTACCCAAGGAAACAAAGCAAAGAAGCGGGGGAGGAAATGGTGATGAGAAGGAGAACTAAGGCCAGATTGGGGATGCAGGTCATGTGGAGATAGGATGTTGGTGGATCGCCTTCATCTCTGTTTCCCCTGGAGATTGGCATTTATGTGGTTGGGGGAATAGAATGAAGAAAGTTTTTGTGTGGAGGGCTGAAAATGGGAGAGGTGTATTTTGAGACTTAGTTATTACCAACTTTCCCCCCACCTTAAGGAGGTACACAGAAATTTGTTTCTGCTGCAAAAATCTGCAAGTGCTAACCTTGGGATTGCTAAATTTCTCACCTTACCTGTACCTACTTGGCAGATAATCAGGTTTCTTGGCTGGATTACACAAGTAAATTCTCTGGCATGAATTCTTCAGTCTCTGAATATTGTGTATATGTTCTTGCCCTCTCTGAACAGAGAATACCATCAGCCTACACAATCACTTCTGTAACATTCCTCTCCTTACCACTTCCATTCCCTAAGTGGGCATTCACTGCCTTTTTTTTTTTTTTCTGTGAATCAGCTGGTGAGAATTCTGTCAGTCCACAATACATGTGAAGGGAGGGCAGGAACACCATCTCCAGTGACTAATGCAGGTGACCTGTCACCCTGGTTTTGAAGCTGGTTCTGCTTGCTAAGGATAATGAGTGATCCTCCATTTATTGGAGCCTTGTTACAGCGAGAATGCAAGACTGGCAATTTTGAGATGCATTCCTGTCTGCAACTCCCTCCTCTGAAAAGAGATGGAAGCTGTAGATCATGCATACGGGGAAATTGTTGGATGAACCTATACTACATAATCCATTATATGGGAATAGACCACAAGTCAACACTTGTGTATATTTATTAGCAGAGTGTGGGCTTTTAGTGTTAGGTCCTGATCCTACATAGACAGATAAGAGCTTAATTCTACATATTATGATTAGTCCCACCTTTCCAAAAGCAGTTCACTTATTTAGGAGCGTAAGTATGGATTGAGGAACCTAACTCTGATGACCCAATTTGACAATCTTTTTCCATTAGATCTGGATCCTCAAATCCTCAAATGTCTGTAGATTGATTACAATGGGAGTTGTAACTAACTTTCAGGGTCTGAGCCTTACTATTAATTTCCATACATATCTAACATGATCAATAGCCCTCTGTAATCGGTGTTCAAACTTTTGCTAATGGCTCAGAAATTCTGTGACAAAAATGTACATTGCTGTAACCCTTCTGCCAGGTAGCACCGGCAGCAACCAGGGCCGGGTTCAATATCTAGGGGTTCCTTTTCATCCATCCCACACAGAACTGGCTCGAGCTCCCACCCGGTAGCCTGGGCGCCTTTGAGAGGCAATGCTTCCCCACTCGCAAGTACAAAGTCTGAGCATAGAAAAGAAACTTAATGAAAGAGGGAGAGAAGTAACATGGCATTAGCTTGAGAAAATACCACAGAGTTCATAACCAAACCACGAGTAAATGTCCTAGTTTAAGTGTATTGAGCAATGTCCTTTGCCTCTCAGGCTCACAAGTTCATTAATGTAAGTGTCCCATTCACATGCCCAACCTTTCTCTGTATCCCACTCACAGTTGCTGCCCTTGGTCAGGGCAGACCAGAGCTCAGGTGATTTTCAGAGCTCACCTCCCACACTTGAGGTGGGGGTGGTGATAGGAGGCCACTCGCTGCTGCTCCCACCGGCCGCTGGCTGCTCCCACCAGCTGCCCCACTGGCCACTTGCTCCTGCCGGCTGCCCCGCTGGCCGCCTGCCACTGCTTCCACAATGGGTCTGGCTCTGGCCCAAACCTAGTGATTTCAGCTCTTTGTGATGTCAATTTCTCAGTGATTTTAGCTCTTGGCCTACCACCTAGGCTGGGCAAAAGATTCCAGCTTCTGCTGGAATAATATTTTAAAATAATAAAGAGATCCCTTATGGAGTTGGTTTTAGTTCTATCCTTAGAACAGGGAGGGAGGGACAGGTTGAACCAGTCTTACAGTTCATGGGTGGAAGGCATGTAACCTGCTGGTTCAAGCTCCTTCCCCCCCCTGCCCCCCCCCCATCCTAGCCACTTGAGTCTGGAAGGGAAAGGCTTGTCCACTGTCTCTTTACAATGACAGTGTCTCTCCTGCAAGCACTGGTGGTCATATTTTACAATTCCTACATTTAGGGTTAACATGGTTTGTGACCCCACAACAGCCAAGTAAGTTACAATAGGCAAAATTCCATTCTAACAATTGACCATCCATCAGGCCTATAGCACTGGCTGAGCTGGATTTACATAACCACACCCAGGATTTCTTTCCCATTCCAGCATGAGCTGTATTTACATATCAGCAGTGGAATACCTTGCAGGGCTAAACAACTGAGTGAGCATAACCACACCCAGGACTCCTTTCCCCGTTCAGCTGGCTGCGTTGGAAGCAGTGGTTCAGACCCTGCTTACATTGCTCTTTCCTTCAAATACCTTTTCCATGTGGAAGGCACTAGGAATATGCCTTTCCTTGCAGAGTCCTGCAGGGATAGCTTACCAAATATTAGGGGGATCACACTGCTTTACCTTCTTGTATTTACTCACGCAGGTTCATCTGTGTTACTGTTGCCTTTAAGTTACTTCTGAATTTTAAATAATTATCAATAGAGATTCTTGGCAGAGGAGGAATAACATTGTCCATATAGGCTCCCAGGCACAAAAGTAAAATAGGGAGCAGCCTTCAACAATTTTGCCATGCCCTCCCCATGGCATACTTTCTCTGCTAATCACTAACCTCGGTTGGGTCTTCCCTTGTCCTTCTCAACCATCCCAGTCTCACATGCCTTACCTGCCATGCTCAGCATCTGTGTATGCTTTTGCTATCAACTGCCAAGGGGTTGCTACTTGCTACTGACCTGGGTGGGAGCTTGCATTCCCCATGTGTGCTGCTCCCACGGCCAGAGCCACCCTGGCAGTTTCAGAGGAACACGGAAGTTCTGTAGCAGACTGACGCGCTGGTGGTGGCTCTAAGGGTGTTGCCAATCACTTTCCCCATGTTCCAGCAGCTGTTGACATTCTTTTCAATGAGGTCAGGGTTTTAGCAATTCTCTCCACTCCTGGGAGTCTTTGTTGTCTCTTCTACCCCTGTCCATGCAGCTTCTTACCCACCTCCATTTGCCAGCAAAATGGAGATGGAGGCAAGGGGTAAACATTTTCCCTCTGTGCAGACAGTGGAACCTGGTCTCCTGTGAAATGACAAGTCCCCACGCTCTTGTGGAGCAGGAGTTACACCCGTTGGTGGTGTCGGTGTTCAGTTGGTGTCAAGTCCGATTTCTACATCTTACAGAGGAGTTCCAGAAACATAATCGCAACCTTGGAATCTACATTAACACCACCGCCAGTGTTCGATGTAAATATCTCTTTGTTCTCTGCCCTTAAGAACCCTTGGCAGCGTGAAATGAACTGAAATGGTGACTACTCCAATTTGACTCATACTTTAGAGTAAATGAACCAGATTCTCATTTCACCATAAAAGAAATTGAACTGCACTGATATGTCAGTGAAGTTACGTCTGTACAAAACTGGTATGAGATGAGCATCAGGCCTGCCATGGCCTGCATTACACTGGCAGGCACATTTTCCTCTTCAGTGGAGTCTCCAGAACATTCTAGAACAGTAGGGAGTGTCTCAGTCTCTTCCTCCACCTTGATAAAGGGGAAGGTGGAAAAGGTGAAGATCTATTTAATTTAAGAACAGAGAAAGCCTTGTGAGGTACACTTTCCATGTTGAGGGGGCTGGCAATCATACAATGATACCAACTATACTTTTGTCCTGGACTGGAGCACGCTACCACTATAGCTACTACAACACAATAGCACACTGGCTCCTTGGTGCCTCTTAAAGACAGGTGCCATGCGTCTCATGCTGGGCTGGCACCCAAAAGTGGAGGCATCCAAAGTGAATGCACCTTGAAAATTGGCCTGATTGCATGACCCTTCATTTAGCTGAACAGTCCCAGTTTCTTAATCTCTCCTCTTTAGAGAGTTGTTCCACCATACCCCTTGACCTTTGATACAGGTTCCAGTGGTTAATTACTCTCATGGGTAAAAATATATGCCTTATTTCAAGTCTGAAATGTGATTTATGTTGGTGAAGTCATGTGCCCTGACAGAAAGAGAATATGGAAATGTGTAAAAAATTAAGCTTGTATACCTTTCAATTTGTTAAATTATTTATTTTCTATCAAGGATAAGTCATTCAGTGTGTCATCATTTTAAACTCTGCCAGGAACATAGACAGAGCTGAAATGGGTGGTGTTCTTTTGCTGAAAGATATTGATAGGCGCCATTAAGTCTTTGGTTGTCAATAAAGAATCAGAGGCCTGGATAAAGTTAATAAATGTGCTAAACACCTTTCTTTCAGGCTAACTAGATAAAGAAAGTTATAAAGCCATTCATTCCAGGAAAGCTCATGATACCAGCTACATGTTCTGTTAGTCTTTAAGGTGCTACTAGACTATTTGTTGTTTTTTAAATCTTTCTAGATAAAGAAATTAAGATCCTTTATGCAGCAAAATAGCTGAAAACAATGGAAGTCACCACCCAAGGCAATGGGCCACATAGCAAGGCCTAATCCAGGCAAGCCATTTAGGGGAGGCAAGGATATTTCCATTCAGGAGTTGTGTTCCTAGATGGAGCTCTTAATGACAGGGCAGCATTTATTTGGAATATGAATCCTTCAGAGGAAAGGCACTACTCCCCTGTTCATGCCCCTGGGACAGGGAGTCAGTATTTTGTTTATAAACAGAGGCAGGCTTGTTAAGATAAGAAAAGGCTGGTAATTAAATTAAGGATCTGGAAGTCATTACAGGAGCCTGCAAAACAGGAATCCCTTTGCAGGAGGTAGGAGGTGTCTGAAGAGAGAATGCAGAGGACTCAGAAGAAATACTGCCAAGCCCTCCTCTGAGCCAAGGTTACCTGCACACAAAAAAGGAGATTTCAAGGTTATAAGTGAAAAGAAGGGACCAAAACCAAAGGAAGTGGTAATAGTGGTGTAAGGAAGTTTCAGAGGATTAGCTGTGTTAATCTATTTCAGCAAAAACAATGAGGACTCCCGTGGCACCTTAAAGACTAACACATGAATTTGGGCATAACCTTTTGGGGGCTGGAACCCACTTCATCTGATGCATTGTGGTGTAGAGAGTTTCCCTATGATATTATGTGGCCCAGTCACCATAGTACCCGAGTGCCTCACATTGGCTAACCTATTTCTCCTCACAACCCCTCTGTAAGGCAGAGGAGGGCTATTATCCCTATTGTACAGGTGGGGGGGCACTGAAGCACAAAGAAACTAAAGGCCAGATTTTCAAAGGTATTTAGGCACCTAGTGAGATTTTCAAAAGCACCTGGACGGTTAGATGTTGTGTAAACCCCTTTAGATGCTTAACTGCATCTTGGATGCCTAAAAACCTTTGAAATTCTGACCCTAAGACATTGGCATGAGGTCATTCAGGAAGTCCATGAGGGTGAGGGAGGGGGTATAAACCTAACTCTGTCAGGGTTAGCTCCCTATCCACTAGCCTAACTCTCTACTGCATGCTGCACAAAAAGAAGACTCTGATAGATGTGAGCAGACCGCAGTCAGTTCTCTAACACTCCAGCAAATGATCCCAGGCCACTGGGAAGGATGTCATGGTAGACAGCATGAAAAGCAGCAGAGAGGTTAGGAAGGATGATGAAAGAAAGAATGAGAGCTTGATGAGAGGTGATTACTTAAACCCCAAAGGGTGGCAGGTTTTGCCTCCGACTGGGTTGTAGACCAATGGCTGCTGTGCAATTTTACCTTTTTGTTTTGTCTTTTTTTGTTCTGAGTTTGAGAAAAGGAAGGATGAGAAAATATCATATGAGTTCCAGTGTGTTTAATGACAAAAAATGTTGTCCCTGAGTCAGTGTGTTTGAAATATATAGCCCTGGATAAGATGGCTGAGATATTTGAGTATGTGTATAGTTACAGGTTGAACCCCTGTAGTCTGGCACTCTTTATTCCGGCAACATCCGTGGCCCGACATGATTTTAGTTAGCCAGATGTCCACTTATCATGGGTGTAGCTAAGTTTGCCATGGTCCCATAAAGTTTGTTTACAGCCACCAGGCCTGGCTTTCGGTGTTCTATGCTGTGATGTTGCTCTGATTCACCCCTAAATGTCTTCTAAGAGCCCAGTAAGCGGTGGAAGAGTTGGTAATCCTGCTAGACAAATATTGACCTCCTGTGGTTCAGCAAATTCTCTGGTTCAGCAGTCAGGTCCTGAGGGTACTGGACTAGAGAGGTTCAACCTGTAGTGACATGTTCACTGTGATGTCAATATCTATGAATGAAGGCATTCATGGCAATAGAAGTTTTACTTGATTAAAAACTAGAAGATTTGACCTTCCAATTTTCATTCAAGGGAAAGAGCTGCCCAGAGTTCCTGAGCCTGTTTATTTTCTTTTCCTGCTTGCAGTGGCCCTGGAATGCGTTAAAATCTTAATTTTTTTCTCAACTTTAAAATGTGCAGTGTTCTTTGTTTTAAATAGTTTGGTTTTCAACAGTCTGCTGTGAAAGCTGCAACTCAATCACTGTTGTCAGGACCAGCCCTAAGAGGGTGCAGGGCCTGGGACAACCCCTCTCTCTGCCCCAGGCTCTGCCCCGCCTCTTCCCACACCTGCTGCGCCCTGCCCTGCCCCCACTCCACCACTTCCCCCAATGGCTGATTCGGTAAATCCCACTCCAGTTGAAATTGGTGGCCCTCCAGAGGGACTATCCTTCAGTGGAGGAGGCAAGGGGGTTGAGCCCAGAAAGAGGTGGCAAAAACGTTCACTCTTCAATATCGTGAAGCCTGTGGTTCTTGGGGCATCTGTCCAATCTAGTTACTACTTGCTAAGCCTCCTGCCTTTTCTAGGCAAATGGTGCTGTCAAGAATTCTGCCACCACTGGAGTAGTCTCACTTCTGCTTGTGTCCTACTCCCTGCTCGCCACAAAGAAGCAGGGTTGGAGGATTCATGTGAGCTTAGGCTGGCTAGGCAACTATTAAATGCGGAGGGAATTCTCCAATGAAATTCCACTGGAACTGTTGTGGGAAGTGCCACAGAGCCTGACAGCAGCCCTTGTGCCTTGCCACACCTCCTTAGCCATACTATTGGCCTCATCCACAATCCTTTGGAGTCAACAAAATGAATCCCACTGATCTGAGTGGGCTTTGGGCAGGAGTACCAGAACCAGGGAGCCCTGCCCGTCCACTTTTTAACTTGGGCGTAGTAGCCACAGGCAGGTGTGGAGCGGTAGTCGCAGTGCTGATAAGGGGATCAGCTCCCCTGCCTCAAAAAGCAGTCGCTGCTAGCAACACCAGTCTCTTCCTGGGGAGCCTGCTCTGGTGTGGGGAGTCCTGGACCCTCCACCTACCCTGGTACATCCCAGGAGGCAGGGACACAGGCCAGAGGCTGTGCTCTGAGGCTATGTCTACACAGCAGCGTTATTGTGGAATAACTGATGTTATTCCGAAATAACATAGTCTGCATCTACACTACAAGCAGTTATTTCGACATAATGTCGAAACAATGTCGATCTAGAGGACTTCTTACACTTTGTATGAGGAGTAAGGGAAGTTGGAGGAAGAGTGCTCTACCTCAGACTTCCTGCTGTGTAAACAGCACCAAAAGTCAAAATAAGCTATTTCAACTTCATCTACGCAATTGACGTAGCTCAACTTGCATAGTTTATTTCATTTTTAGCCCTGCTGTGTGGATATGCCCTTGGTGGCTCTGACCATCACCGGGCTCCAGCTTCCAGCCTGATCAGGGGGTGTGGCCTCAGGGGAAAGAGAAATAGCTGGTGGGGCAAAGTTCTAGCACCAGCGCACCCCCTCCCTTCTACACATGTTCTGAAGCCCCTGGCCTTGGAGCAGGGCCTGTGTATGCCAAGGGGCTTCCTGTGAGATTGGAGGAATTATGCCAAATACCATCCCCAGACCTGTTGGCCAAATGAGCACCTTCTCTTTCTTCCTCAAGGCCCATGAGAAGTACCTTTACTTCATTTACTTTTTTTTTTTTTTAAATCACTGTTTGTGCCAGTCCCTGGATTTCTCAGTGTGTCCTGCTGTGACAAAGTGGGAATTTGCTATAATGTTTTTAATGAAGCCTATGCATGCCTCAATTTCCCTCTGTATTTTGCATTGCTAGCCAGGGCATGGCTACTCTGCTCACTGGATTGATGGGCAGCAATTGATCCAGCAAGTGTCAGTTTTTTAGATGCTATAAATTGACTGCCGAGCATTCTCCCATCGACTCCCATACTCTACCAGAATGAGAAGCGTAGTTGATGGAAAAGTGTTGGCCATTGACGGTTCAGTCCTTAAAGAATTGAATGAAACTGACCCAGATCAACAGAGGATCCAGAAAGACAAGGAGATTCACACATGTACCTGTCCCACTCCACAATGATTGAACATCATCACCTCGCAGCAGGACACCCTGGCAGGTGGGATATGCAAACAGAACTTGAGAAGGAAGGAGACAAGTTGTCAGGTGGCTGGAATAAGGGCTGGCTGTTGGAGGAACTCAGCAGCTCTCACCAGAGATGAAGAAGAAAGAGGCGGGGTGAGGGAGCCAGGGATAGACTCTATCACAGCTTGGCTAGATCATGGCACTGGTCTGGCAAGAACAGACTATGGCTTAACCTTTGCCTCTGGTTGCTAACCTAAGGAATGTAAGAGGCTGTGTGCCAGGTGACTAATAACCGGCTACCTTGTTTGGAGAAGGTAAGCATCCTGAGAGTGTTATAGCCTGAAGGGGAACAGGACAATCATCCCACAGGAGTCTGGGTCCTCTGATTCACTGCAGGGAGCTGCAGAGAGTCAGGGATCACTGTTGCTGAATGACTAGTCTCAGAGCCTTGGAGGCCAGGGGTCATAGAATTGTGTGTGTTCCTGGGACAGGCACATTAAATGGCTCACTCCCCAGAGATTGGCTACAGGCAGGGCCAGGGCATACACCAGGTCCTGTGGATTCATGATAATCCTGACTTAAACCATAGCACCGTTTGCCAGAGACTGTCAACCGTCTTTATTTTTGCATAGCATACAGCCACAAAGAGATGGTTGGTGCTAAACAAATAAATAAATAACTACTACTACTACTACTACTACTACTAACAACAATGCCAGCATGACTAGCAAAACCACTAGCACATGCAGTGATAAGACAGGAGCACAAGGAGGGAGGTGGGGTTTTTTTTTGAGAGGTGTATTATAAAAACACATTACAAAAGAGAATACAAAAGAGTCACACAAGTTTGGACTTGATTTCCATTCAATTCTGCACAGGGCCAGTGCTGGTATATCAAGGCTGTTGTGTTGCACATCAGGTTTGAGGAGGTGCTTTCACAGTTCTGTGTGGGAAGCTTGCACCATACCGGGCTGTGCAATGTTCCGCCACTAGCCAGGGCTACCACTATCTCATGTTTGTGACCAATAAAATCACCTTCCAATTCATGTTCTTCCTTTAAAGAAGGCCCATACATGCTCTTTCATATATTTCTCAGAGCTGCTTCTTGGTTTGGTGTCTCGGGCTCATTGTTATTGCTGTCAGTTTTTTGACATTCCCTATTGTTGTTGGCGTCCACCATGACTTTTTCACTAATAGTTACCAACATGTCTTTGCTTTCTTTTCTATGAAGTCCTCTCTCATTTCCCTGGCCATTAAATTTCCCAGAATAGAGATAGTCAATGTAGTTTTCAGGCTTGTTAGAAATGATATTGCTGATCATCAGGGAGAAAAGGAGGAAACCAAAAAAGCCAACGATGATAAGGATGTAAAGAGAGGCCGTTATCTCCTCTTGCTCCTTCAAGGCTGGGCTGGTGAAATTATTGAGCCTAACGTTTTTCCTCTCTTCTATGTACATCTGTAAAAAATTCCGCAGGGAAGAGTTGGTTTCTGAGTGGTTGAAATCCATTTTATGATTCCACTCTAGAAATAAAGAAAACAGCTATAAGGAGCCTATTTCATGCTTTCTTCTTTCTTGAGGGCAGTTCTAACTTGACATTGATATGAGCACTAGTCAAAACAAGTAATAACCACACAAGGTATATACAGGCCACAAGCTACCATTTCTCTGTGCACAGAACTTCCCATAAAATCAGCAAGGGGCTTGTGCAAAAACCAAGGGGTGACTGTATTGGCTACTACATTGGTCAAGAAAACATAAAACTCGATGGAGGGGATTTTCTTTTAACAGTGCTGTGAATCAGAATCAACTTTATTGCAGTCAGTGGCATTACTAACATGAGTGTAAACTATCTAGCAAAATGGGACCTTGTTGGTAGGTCGTCGTGTCCTACAAATAATAAACTATATTAATAATAATACCATGTGACAAATGAACAAGAGTTATATTCTACCTTTGTTCAATGTGTCAATATGCCATTGACAGCTGTAATGGTACCAAGTTATTTACAAATTGTTTTGTCCAGTTAGTGCCCACAGTGCACACACAGAACCTTCTCTAACATCCTTCATAAACAGAAGCCACATTTCTCTCTCATATATGACCAATAACTCACTTCCTTCCTTTGTCCCTGATTCTCTGAGGATATGACAGTCCCGAGCCTCAGCTGGTACTGCACAAATCTGTGTCACTCCATTTGATGGAGGTGTGTTGTTTTATACCAGTTGAGGAACTGGGGCCCCGAGTCTCCACTATAAAACAGTCAGAGCTAATTCATATCATATGAAACCAAAGCAATGATGATTTTAAAGAAAATACAGGCAATGAAGAACCAAAATAAAAAGAAGTTGAGTATCAGACCTCTGAGGTGAGCACTAGAGAAAGCTCCATCCATCCCAGCACTACTCTTTAATCACAGCAAGCCATTCAGCATTAAAGATGGGTTACCCGTGGAAGAGATTATGCTCCAGTCCCAACCTCAGGGCAGGCTGCATCTCCAGTTAGAATATTCCTCTTCCCTTCCAGACAGCTTGCCTGCCCCAAGTGGAAGCTCTCTCCCTGGAGAGCTGTCTTATATCAGCTCCTCACCCTGCGATGAAGAGTACTCCTGGCTGAAGAGAGTAAGCCATTTCCTCTCCAGGCCTTTCCTGGTAAGTATTAGGGAGCTTGATCCATGCTAACTGTGCCTGGGCACATGAAGTTGCAGGAACATCCTGAATGACTCAGGTTAACAATTCCTGGTTCACCTTCCTCCTCCCAATTTGTGACTATTATCTTTTAATGGCAGTGTTTACCTTACTGCCATGGTTGTGATTGGGCCATCTGGAATTCCACTAACATTCAAATCGGCCCTGTGACCCAAGAGTCCAGTATGTGACTTCCACTTCACAGACATTCATAATAGCAAGCCCTGATTTACAAACATGTGGACAGGTATCACAGATGCAGCAAGTGGATTACAATAAATCACCATATCAGTGGGCGTTTGGGACAAATATGCCTGGTAGAGCTGTTTAGATTGGTGCAAATACATCCTTACAAAATACACTGATTATGTGTCTCAAAAAAAAAAAAAGTGGCACCCCTGCTGCCAGAAATTACAAGTACAATTAAACTGCTCACAGAACATGACTCCCACCAGAATTTGATAGTTTACCGGTGCTCACTTGTGGCAGAGATCTGTGTTCATGACTCTCTTTACAAGTCCTTATGGACCCCGGTTTTCAGAGATGAGTAATTCAGTAGGGACCGAACTCCATGTGGTCTGGAAGGTAGCAAAAAGTTACCAGCCTAAAGAAGATTTTCCAAAAGTAAACAAGATGATTTAGGTTTTTTTCATTGTACATCAAGACTAGTGCACTCCTGTCTCTCTCTACCAGGCCTAAGGAGTCCCAGTCTCTTGTGGCAGCTCCCAGGCACATGGAAAGACCTTGCACCTGCACTGTCGTCTGAGATAGTGCAGCCTGCTTCCATTGGCTCACCCATAGGCAGCGCATTCACCAGCATTGCACCATGCACAAATTCTCTCAATCACAGGGGACCATTTAAGCTGGTATCGTGGCCTCTCAGCAGAGGCTGGGGACCCAGCCCTATATTGCGAAGGTAGGCTATTATTTTTAAATAGTTGTTTCAACAGCATTGTTTTCATATGTGCAATGTCACAGGGACCACTCAATAATGTTCCACTTCCCAGAAATTAAAACAGTGACACACTGGGATTGTAGCGACACAGTGGAGCTGTCTGATTGACATGGGACTCACTGACCCATAGAACAGTGGATCACAGTGCAAAACTGCGGGTCTATTTCGAATGCTGTATTTTACCTGAAGCAGCCTTGACAATGTTAACAGTACTGATACATAACAAAATACAACAGAAAAACACCTACAGTGTATGGTCATGCCTGCACAAAATAACAACGAGCCCTTGAGTCTGCTGACTCACTAGAGCAGATGAAGCACCACCCCTGACTGTAATGAACATGTAATGCATAACAAGGTAAACACACAACACATTCTGACTTGTACTCCGCAGCCTTTTCACGACTTTCTTGAAGAAGATGTAAAACAACTGCCAAGAACAGTGCCCGAGAAGATGTACAATAAAGAGGGAACAGACATTTGGGTCTTAATCTTGTGCTGATTGACACCCATGGCAAAACGCCCATGAACTTCATTGGTGCAGGGGCAGCCCCTTATTGACCGCTGGTTCAAACTGGCTGGTCTCAATGAGAAATTAAATATTTATTTATTTTGGTACAGTATTTGCAGCAACTGTAATTGTATGCATAAAAACCCTTGCATAAACTGGAAACTTGTATTTTTTGACAAGGTGTGTGTGCATTATGTACACACACATACACACACACACACACACACACATACATACACACAAAATTACAGAGTTTAAGGCCCGATGGGCACACTGGATCACCTAGGATGTTCTACTACACATCTCAGGTCTCTAAGCCCCATGCAGTTATCTTTGCATTGAACCCAATAAATTGGATTAGACTAAAGTATTGCAGCCCTCGGGACATTAAACTATTGTGTGCCATGATCTGGGAACAGGACAGACCCAGGCCTGAGGCCCTTGCAATAGCAGGGAAGTGATTCGATGAAATATACCTAGATCATCCTAGCAACTGCAAGCAGCGTATACACAAAAACATGCATAGAAATGCATGCATATATAGGTATAGAGACACACACAAGTATATGAACACACTACAGTATACACATTGTATAAAATCTAATTTGTCAAAAATGACTAGATCTTTGGATGATGTACTTAAGCCATTTCAAAGGTGGATGATTTTTACTGAGCAGAGGCTCAGCGTATTGTGAAAATCTTACCCTTTTAGATGTTTTGAAGTTGGGTACCCAAAGAGTGAAGCATTCAAAGTCAAGGTTGTTACTCCTCAAAATTGTGGCCATATATCACAGAGTAAGAAAAAAAATCCAGATACAAAAGCCTTGTAACAATGGTAATAACATGTAGACACATTTTGGTTGGCTACTTACATTGCAGACTTGGTTATGTCCTTTGAGAAGCTTCTTTTTTGGATATTAAATTAAGCTAGCTCCAAGCCGAGTCCCACATTTAAATATTTTAAGAACATAAGTAGAGAGAGGAGTGGCTTCTGCTTCTTTCCTCTAGCAAATAACCACAGGCATGCACTCCACTTGACACAGTCATCCAAGGAAATGTGGTAACATAATATTATCAGAAGTTGAGGTTTGTACAACATGGAAGGAGTGCACGTGTTGCCATGTATCTCTTCAGTTAAGATGACTGGGTAAATAAAGGTCTGTGGCTTGATTGCCTCAGTGCTGGTACGAATAAAAACTAATTCCTAATTCTTGATGGGTATTGGTTTCTGGTCTGGACAGAGCATGTATGAAAACAGATTATGTGCCTGTAGTTTGTGTGTTCTGTGGCTGCTCTATAGATTACAGATGAGTTGCTTTTCAAAACAATCATCAGACTTTCCCAAAGCAGGATAGAAAATATCTGTATTCAGAAATATGTTTGTGTAATTTTCCTCTCTTTATCCAACACAAAATGTATGTCTTGCCTTTACCTTGAGGACAAAGAATGGGTAAAGACTACAACTGGAACTGCCTGGAAAGGTGGATGTAAGATGAAGCCATGCTACTGTAGACACTTTATTTCACACCCGCCTGTTACTGTTTGCTACACCTCATTCTGCCTCCGATATGTGGGTGTTTCATTAAACTTGTATGCCTTTTTACTGCCAAATCAGTTCAAGTTAAATCACTTTACCATCTACCCCCATTTTATGACCAACTTGTAACTCACAAACTGTTTACAACATTATTTCATTTAGATCAGAAGCTGCCATGGGAGTTATACTAGCTGGGTGGGACAGATTATTCTGATCTTGGTTTAGTGCAGTGTAAATTCAGGGTAGCTCTATTGAATGCAATTGAGTCCAGTTCGTCAACAATTTTCATAAATTGCAATTTATGAGAAACTTCTAACTGAAATTTCAAATGAAACATTTTTTCAAGGACTTTTTTTTAACTATTTCCCCTTGTTCTTGATTAGCTATGATGGTGGTAAAAAAATGTCAAAATTCAAAATGTCAAGATTTCAATTTAAGAGAAAGGAAAAACTAGCCAGGAACAATTTCCCCAAAATTATGTCCTGTTTTTCAACCAACTCTATGACTAAATTAAATCTGCCCCGTGCATCATCTGGATTAGAATGCGGTTTGCTTAGTCCAGCCTGCAGTGTGGATTGTGTCAGTCTGCCTTCATGTATGAGAAGAATCAGGCTTCCCGAACATTTTTCTGTGGTGCAGCTTGTATGGGTAGGTGATGGTCTCTTGGAATTGTTAGCATGTTAGAGATTTGAGGGGGGGGGGGCGAGGTGCTGAGCTAGACAGCTTTAAAGATGGTGTATTGGAGGAGTGGGCAATAATTTTTTGCTGGGGACCACTTAGGAAATTTTTAAGTAGCCCAGGGCCGCACAGGAAGGGGCGGGGCATCAAGGGGAAGGAGCAGGGGGGTGGGACCAAGATACTTCCAGGTTCCCCACCCCCAGACAATGATTGGTCTGGAGATGAAGGAGTGCCTTTACCCCCTCCCCACGTTCCCCCTAGGTGCCCATGCCCCTGGCATGGGAGGAGACTTCTCGCACTCCCCCATCCCCAGGCCAATTAGGGGCTGGGGAGCACGCAAAGCCTCCTCCACTCTGCCCCCACCTTGCGAGCAGCACGCGGCACTTAAAAGCGCCATGTGCTCCTGGCAGCACAGGAGGAGGCTTCGCGCGCTCCCCTGCCCCCAGGCACTAATTGGCCTGGGGGCAGGGGAGTAGCAGGGCTTCCATGGGCTGGCTCCATCTCCTTGGTGGGCTGGATCAGGCCTGTGGAGGCCCTTTTGCCCACCCCTGGTGTATTGGGAAGAAACTGACAGTATCTGAGGTGTATAAGAAAGTTCTCTTTATTTGATCTTTTCCCAAACTCATCAGAGCAGACTAAAGAATGGACAAAGGTTCCAGATAGCACCACTTGGCCCATATCTACTTCTAGTGCTAGTTATCTTTCAGGCCTCAAGCCCAGATTCCTCACCGAATATGATAAGAACATAAGAATGGCCAGACTGGGTCAGACCAAAGGTCCATCCAGCCTAGTATCCTGTCTGCCAACAGTGGCCAATGCCAGATGCCCCAGAGGGAGGGATCACAACAGGTAATCCTCATGTGATCCCTCCCCTGTCACTCACCTCCAGAGAAACAGAGGGTAGGGACACCATTCCTACCCATCCTGACTAATAGCCATTGATGGACCTAACCTCCATGAATCTATCTAGCTTTTTTTGAACCCTGTTAAAGTCCTAGCCTTCACCAAATCCTCTGATGATGCAGTATAGCTAGCAATGAGAATGCTCTTTATTCTCACTACCATAACTCTGAGTAAGCCCACATTTTGATTCTGTCCATTTAAAAGATGCCAGACAGCTTATGTGTTAACCTTCTAAATTCCAGTTAATCTAACTCAAACACAGAAGTGGACAACACAAGGCATGGGACATGATACTTCATACTGAATCTAAACTGTATTCTGCTCAAGTCTATTAAGGCTTCTGATTTAGTCAAGCTATAGCCCAACTTACAATGACACAAGCAAATCGACGGAGTGAAGAGGTTCAACAGTCAAAGGCAGAGACAACTGGTGAGGAAGGACCTGAAGTGGCCACGTAACCCCCCAATGCAAAAAGGGTCAGGACAACCCCTCTCTACCCCATGGCATGCCCCTCCCTGCCCTTGTTCTACCCCTGCCCTGCCTTTTCCCCCAACTGAGGCAGCCTGGGGAACTAGTGGAGCCCAGAAGCCAGGGCAACCACTGGCAGCAGGGGGCCGACTGCTCCCTGCACTCACTGGTAGCAGGGGGAAGTGGAACAAGGTGTCTCCAGCTTGCTTTGCACCCAGAGGTATCCCGAAATAGCGCCATTATGTAGAGGTAGCCAGAGAATTACACTGCAGACATTTAATGTATTACTTTATAACCTGAGATACAGATGTTATAGGATAGATGAATACATTGCAGCATCCAAGCAAGTGATTAATAAATTCTAAACTCTAACCACATATTTATCATTCTAATTCCTATTTGAACAATACTAACACAAAAATGAACCAGCCTGGTTTCCAGCTATGTGTTTGTCAGTCTTTGACTGAGACCTATGGGCATTAGCACGAGCTAGCACCTGGTCTGCCAGCATCACAAAGGGCTCTTGGTATTCACTCTACATGTTTGTTGTGTAATAATTTGTATTTTGCACAATGCATGTTACATGAAGAAACCTGGTAGTTCTGCTGGAAGAGCCAGTAATGGGAAATCAGTGAAGCTAAAAATGAATGTTGTCATAACAAAAGAGAGACACTTCTTGGACTCCCACACAAATGGGCCTGGATTCAAATCAGCCTTTCACCTCACACCTACACTTGGACTAAGAAGACCAAAGGACCAGCCAGATGGCATGGCGCTGCAATAGTGTTATGAGATGTGCTGTAGTACACTTTGGCTTAGAACTCTGTTCTCCAAGCCACTGAAAATCAGAGGTATTGTGCTGATGACACCTTTGATATGTGAAAGAGGCCTGTGTATTGGAGTGTTCCAGTGGCACAACACCCGCTATCTGATTTTCAGTACCAGACAGTGGGTACTGCCTGAAATTGTTCACAGATTCCATCCACTTTAGCACTGAAATGAATGCACAGAAACAAAGCTACTGTGTTGCGAAGAGCAGCATTAATGGGAGTGTCGATGACTCTGAAGATCCTTTGGCACACAAAATTCTGAGTGCCTTCCCAGGCCCATCAACCGCACACTGAAAGAGCCATAATTGTTTAATTGAAAAGGAATTTTAAAGCATTGTGCGTGTGTTCTCGCTCACATGTTTTGCTGGCATCCCCTGGCCCTTCTGCCTAGCAATGCTGTAGGGATGTATTCTGTTCACTTTGAAATACTGCCTAGATCCTCGCTGTAAATAACAGCTTGCTTCACAGGGATCTTGTGTATTGGTGTTGGGCTGATAACACTCCCAAAGCTTTAAGTTAGTGTAGAAATCTGTCTAAAAGTTCTAGAAGGTTTATGACACTACTGAGAAGATCAGAGCTTTCACTCTACATGGGGACCAGATCCTCAGCCGGTGTAAGTAACTGTATGGCCGTTGAGGTCAATGGAACTATGACAATTTACACCTGTGGAGCATGTGGACCAGATATGTTTTATTGATTAGCAGTAAATATTTAACTATGAGCCCTACTAATAGTCATGGCTTGGTCTGGGCTACAGAACCATTCCCTCTTTTCTTATATCTAAGCAGTATCTTCTGATATACCCCCACAACCCTCTTCCCAGAGAAATCCTGCATTTTCTCCCCGTTCTGCCCTGTACCTCAACACTGTCCCCTGACTCAACTCCCTCATGAATTGTTATATAGCTGCTTCTCTTCTTCCCCACTCCATTTTCATGCTTCAGCAGGAGCATAATGATGAAGGGTGTGATGCCCCCCCTGCCATGCTTTATGGGAATTGGCTTGTGAATATGAATATTTTCAGGTATCTAAAAGGGTATCAAAAGGATGAGGGAGAAAAATCGTTCTCCTTGGCCTCTAAGGATAGGACAAGAAGCAATGGGCTTAAACTGCAGCAAGGGAGTTTAGGAAAAAATTCCTAACTGTCAGGGTGATTAAACACTGGAATAAGTCGCCTAGGGAGGTTGTGGAATCTCCATCTCTGGAGATATTTAAGAGCAGGTTGGATAGACATCTATCAGGGATGGTCTAGATGGTACTGGGTCCTGCCGTGAGGTCAGGGGACTGGACTCAATGACCTCTCGAGGTCCCTTCCAGTTCTAGTGTTCTATGATTCTATGCATAACTCAAAGATGCTTTTTTGCAAAACGGACATATCAATGTTACAGTTACAATCTGCTGGATTTGTATATCCTATTTTTGCGCATTCATCATTCTTGTATGTGAATTTAGAAATATGAAGTATGGATCTGTTTATATCTCTAAATATGCTAATGAGGACCATTATTGGTGGCCCAGAAGCTTAATGACTCAGTGATCAACTCAACAACCTCAAACAGCCTTGCTTGTCCTGGAAGCCCAAACGGGTGGTTGACCCTAAGAAAACATGTGACATAGCACCTGGTACTGGACTCCATCTGGCGCTTGGTAATTTACCATGGGGTTGGGATGTACAATACAAAAGGATTTCCACTCTTGGGGAAAGTCTATTTATGCAATGGGAAGCAATCAGTCTTTTGTCGTTAGCTGGCTTTTGAAACTGCCAAGCACACCCTAAAAGGATACAGAAAAATTTGAAACAAGGTATAGATCCAAGTCAGAATAAAAGTCCAACTATGATTTGAAGCTGATACCTGAAATAAGAACAGCTATTTAGGGCTAAAATTTGCATGTAACATGTTTCTTCGTGGATTAGAAGTAGCTATGTGTTTTCATGGAATCATAGGGTTGGAAGACACCTTAGAGGTCATCAAGTCCAACCCTAATTTCTATTCATTTCTATTAATTTTAATTTAGTAACTTACTTTGATCTGACAGTTTTCACTTGCAACCACTTAAATCCTACTTTTTATACTTTATAAAAACACGTTTGTTTACTATCAGGCACATTGTAAATAATTGTTACCTGGGGGAAGCAATCACTGTGCATATCTCTCTTTCACTGATAAAGAGAGCTAACCTTAGGAGCTTTCTCTGTGTGAGTAAGATGGATCTATCAGCATTTTAGTCCCATTTGGAGGGAGGTTTCCTGGGTGCTGAGCCCTTAGAACTGAGTCCTCCCAGAGCTGAAGTGGTTCAGGGTCTGCATTACTCTGCAAAGGGGAGATAACCCCAACTCTGTGCCTTGTTTAGGGGAGACCAGAGGATCTGGCCCAGCAGAACAGAACACTGGGGAGCCCAAGACAGCAAGAAGGGGGCATCAGTGGCATGATCAGCATGCTGGGGAACAATCCCAAGGGGACTTCTGTGATTGCAACCTGTCACAAAGGTCATGAAGAGAAGGAAGCTACTGACACTGCATTTATGGGTTTTTTTGTGCTTTCAAACTCACACCACTTTTGCCCACAAGAAATATCACTACAAGAACACAATTTCTACCTCCAGATCCAGGTAAAATAATTACTTCAGAATAAGCTGTCCTTCCACATACAGTCTGGTTAAGGAAAAAAATTCAGATGGGGACCTTTGAGAAGAATACTGCTACTTCACTTGCTCTGGTTGGATTTTATCTTTTATGGCGGCTGTGGCTTTAGATCACTATTATCAAAACCAAATAGTTTTGGACTGAGCCTCATAGCAAGATTTAATAATATGTCTGATCACAATCCCCTAGCAATGGCTGCTGCTTTTTAAAGGCACAAGCACCATGATACAATGAACACAGTAGCACTGTCTTCTGATAACCTCTGACTTACTTCCTGCTCTCTTTGGGTATGCCTACACAGCAAAGTTATTTCGAAATAACAGCCCTTATTTTGAAATAACGTTCCTAGTGTCTACACAGCCAAACTGCTATTTCGAAATTAATTCGAAATAGCGGAGCACTTACTTCGAATTTAGTAAACCTCATTCTACAAGGAATAATGCCAAATTTGAAATAGCTATTTCGAAATAAGTGCTGTGTAGACACTTATTTCGAAATAGGGGGCCTCCAGCCTTCCCACGGTGCCCTGATGGCCACTCCCGCCTCAACCAAGAAAACTCCTCTCCCTGCCCCCCTTCCTGGAGCCCTTAAAGGGGTAGACTCTGGACACAGTGCTGTGCCAGCTCCAAGCCTGCCAGCCCAGAGCCAGCAGTCACTGTCCCTGACCCAGTGGCCCCAGCAAGCTACTGGCAGCCAGCCCTCCACCACTCCCCAGGAGCAGTTTGTCAGTTCCCAGGAGCCTGTCAGGGCCCGGAGAAGGTGGGTGCCTTCCTGGTCCAGGGTGGAGATCATGGACCTTATTCAGGTTTGGGGGGGATGCCCCCAACATCCATGATCTCTGCACTAGACAGAGGAACGCGGCTGTCTATGGCAGGAGAGCTGCCAGCCTGGCCACCAAAGGCCACATGTGAACCCAGGAGTAGGTTTGCATGAAAATCAAGTTGGTCTGGCAAGACTCCCAACCCTGAGCCCTGAGCTTCCCCTCCTCCTTCTTCCCCTTGCTTCCCCCTTCCAGCTCCCTCCTCCCAGGTTTCCCTCTCCCCTTTCCCACCCTCTCTCCTCCCCTCTCCAGCCTCCTTTCTCCAGTCTCACCAGAGTTTCATTCCCCCCCCCCCAGTTTTGTTAAATAAAGACAGTTTGTGTTTATGAAAAACGTGTATTTTATTTTACATCAGGAAGGGAAGCTGGGGGGAGGGGGGTAAGTGGAAGGACGCGAGGGAGGAATGAGGCACAAGCCCCCAGTGTGGCAGACCAGGGAGGCTCTTAGTGCTCCTTAGGGTGGAAGCTCTCCCGCAGGGCCTCCTGGATACTGACAGCCCCCCGATGGACCTCCCGGATGGCAGCCTGCAGAAAGTGCAGCCAGGCTCACAGCAACACATCCAAGAGAAGCACCAGAGTGCCCAGGGGCAGCTCCAACTCCATGTTGCAGAGTGCCATGGTGTCCCGAGTGAGGGCAAGCAGAGCACGCAGAGACAAAATGCTTTGCTGTCCCTCATTGAGGTAGGCAAGCAAGCAGGGAAAGCTGAGAGCTGGCTGTCCAGAGGGGGTCCCTTTAAGCACAGGCCTCAGATAGCCTCAGGCAGCAGCCACACAAAGTAACTCTTGACCTGATGCCCTGCCGGACCTGGTTCCAGCCGGCCTTAAATGCGATTCAGCATCCACGCAGTGTGGACGTGCTATTTTGAAATAGGAAAATGCTATTTCAAAATGAATTTTGTGTGTAGACACATTATTTCGAAATAAGCTATTTCGAATTAACTATTTCGAAATAGCTTATTTCGAAATAACGCTGTAGTGTAGACATATCCTTTTTGAATAAGTGGAAAGTTACTAATGCCCTTTCTTATTTTGGGATAATCCTCATTCTCAAAAACACCCCCTCACACACACACAAATACCACAAATACTTCCCCCAAAATCTTTTCCTTGTTCTTGGCAAATGATGGTAAATAATTCTTACAGTATCTAAATTACCCCCATTCAAATGTATACCATGTATAGGATGGCAGAAGGTGCCTCTTTTCAGGCACATCTTTGCCAAAAGGTGTGATGTCAGTGGAAATACAGAGCTATTATTTGGGGTGGAAATCTTTTGGGTTGCATTTATTATCACACTGGATATTTTGACCTATATTTGCAAAAATCTGGGCTCCCTTTTGCAGATGGCATTTGTTCTTACAAAAATTGTACCCACATTTTTTTCACACACGCCAGCTTTGTGATTGTAATCTGAAAACTGATGCTGTAGACATGCATCATGCATGGAGCTATAATACTTATTATTTCTCAGTGACATCATGCCCAGCTGAATTAACTTACAAGCTAAAAGGCATTTTTCTACAGCCCAGTTCCTGAGAGATAAATTGAGATGTAAAACTCAAAACAGGGTCCAATTTGCTTCAGGCATCAGCACTACTAAAAAGAAGCTTCAGTTGGAGCTTAGTGAGCAAGTCTGTTGATAATAGAATCCAGTTCAGTCTGTCATGGCTGTGTTGGCTTTGAAGATCTAGCTCGAGTAAAAAGCAGTAAAAACATTTTTGTCAGCAGATGTAACTCTGTATTCTCAAGGGGAACACATTTGCTGACTAAGAAGTTCCACTTTTGCAGAATCATTTTTTCTGCCCATAATTATGCCTCAAACAGTTCTGAATAATTATTATTTATGAGCTCATCAATCTTTTGATGTTTCTTTGTTTCCTCAGCATATGATGATCATGGTGACACACAGATAATGATAGGTGACTGAGGGAGAGAATGGTTAGAATCTCAGCTAAAAACCCCACCCTTCTATCCATGTGACACTGGGCAATGCCTCACTGCAATGCATATTGGCCAAACTGGACAGTCTCTATGGGAAAGAATTAATGGACACAAATCAGATATCCAAAAAGGCAACACACAAAAACCTGTTGGAGAACACTTTAATCTTCCTGGACACTCATTAATGGATCTCCAAGTCGCCATTTTGTTTCGGACCAATTTCACAAGCCAAATACACAGAGAAGGGTTGGAACTTAACTTCATTCACAAGTTTAATTCTTATGCAAATGGTATGAACCGGGATATCGGATGGTTCACACATTATCCTCCACATCTTAATGACTTAACCAACCAATCAACCAACCAATGAAGGTGCTAATGGTTCCTGATGTCTGTATAGAATCTGGTGTTGGTCATCTTCCTTTCCAAGTGCAAACTAATGGTTCTTATCAGCCTCTTGTAACTATTTAGACTTTAAGGTGCTACCAGACTATTTGTTGTTTTTTAAGTTTTTCCTGTTACAGACTAACTCAGCTATCCCTCTGAAGCTTATCTACTCAGTGTCTCTTTTTTTTCTTCCTCCCCTCCATTTTTTTCCCTTCTCTTCCCCCCCCTCCCCCCACCTTCCCTTATTTATCCTTGAATCTGGACTTCCAACACTCCTGTCATCTGAAGAAGTGGGTTGGGCCCACGAAAGCTCATGCTGTTTTGTTAGTCTTTAAGGTGCTACTAGACGATTTTTTGTTTTTTAAGTTTTTCCTGTTACAGACTAACTCGGTTACCCCTCTGAAGTTTTCAGTTTTTGCAGCTAGGCTAGAACCTATAAATATTAAAATACAATGAAAAGATTCCTTGTAGAAGTCTTATTACGTCAAAACAGGAAGCTGTGGGTATGTTTATTGCTATTATTAAAGATTTGGGGCCCAAATCTGCCAGTTTTATATATGCTGAGTAGCACATGGCTCTATAAGGGCTCAGTATAGTACCCAGTTCCACTGGAACGCACTTGAAAAGCAAGGAACTACTCGTAAAGATGTCAGAATCTGGCACTTATATCGCAGCAGCATTCTGCCTGGGACTTCACTGAGATTTAATAATCTGAAGTCCTGAAAAATGTACAGTAAATTAATGGCTGTTCATATAAGTCTGCACTGTTTTAATTAAACTAGTTTATGTGAGCAGGTGCAAACCCTGTGTGGACACTCTTATTTCAGTTTTTACATGCCTTATTTCAATTCACTTTAAACCTGTTCCTTTTAGTTCACACTAAACTGAAAGAAACCTGGTGAAAAACCAAATAAGAGGTTCTACATAGCCTTTTGCACCAGCTTTACTAAACTGATTTAAAAGCAGAGCTCAAGTTTATGTTCCTGGCACAGAGACAGAGAAATCAGGTAGCATAAAATACTCTTGTTGGAAGCTGGCAACGTAACACTACTTTATGTCTTAGAATCCAGCATGATTCCTCACAAGGACACAAAAACAGAGGAAGATAGAAAACAGGCTTCTCCGTAAAACAGTTCACACATCACTTAACACTGGCTATCTATGGACTGACTGCTGTACAGCCCAGTTCACAGGCTGCCCTACAGAACCCCTAGCCTGCAAGCAGGACCAAGAAACAACCTGAGCATTTAAAGTGCCAGGTTACAATTTTAACAGTTTGCAATATGGTACAATTTAATTGGTGCAGCTCTGCATTTAGGAAAGCCCTTAGATTGGCATAGAACATGATAAAAACAAAGGCCTTGTCTACACTTACTGGGAGATTGGCACTGTAGGGATCAGTCTTCCAGGGGCTGATTTAGCGGGTCTAGTAAATATCCATGAAATTGACCGCTGATCATGTTCCCATCCACTCCAGCACTCCATTAGGGTGAAAAGAGTAAGGGGAGTCGACGTGAGAGTTTCTCCGGTCGACCCCCCGCAGTGGAGATGCTGCAGTAATTCGAACTAAGGTACGGTGACTCCAGCTATACTAGTCACATAGCTGGAGCTATATACCTTAGTTTGACGTTGCCCCCTCGTGTAGACTTGGCCAAAGGAATAGGCCGAAAAGGGAGGAGCAGGGATTAAAACTGTGTGAGGAGGCCTTTGGGAGAACTCTGTTCCAAACAGGGCAGAGTGAACAGAGGCAGCTAATCACCCCAAATGTCTGAATGTTCAGCTGCACCCAACCAGGAAACGTTTTGCAGTTCTCCCCTCATTCTCATGCTATTCCTTTGTCACACCCTCCCATGTTCTAATGCTGTAGGGATTCTGAGAGGCACCAGCCGCAGCAAAGGTTGGTTGAAGCTGTCATCTGAAAACAATTATTTAAAAAGAAATAAGTCAGGGGAAATCACTGCCCCCAGTCTTCAAAATGACATGGCCTGGCTACTTCTGGCTTCATTTTACATGAGGAACTCTTCACACAGCAGTCACCACAGCGACCTAAAAAAATTGTTCTCTAGGGGCCATATCCCACCTTTGTTTCTCATATGACTCCCCCATCCAGGTTAGAGGACTGGATGTGACCCTTTAATTGTAACCTGCAGGAAAAGAAGAGGTTTGCATCATATGTTGTGGACAAATGTGCTCATTTTTGGCTCCTACTCTATAGATGTTAGTCATGTAATTTCATGAAAACAATACTATTCACATTCTGTGCTTCATATCCTGTTTCCATAATAGGCTCCCTATAAAAGAACTCTTGATCATGACAACATCATTGTGAAACAGCATTATCTTTTAATACAACATGTGACCACTAGATGGTACTCATACTAGAGAATAATACAACTAGAGAAAGAGCAATGACAGTATATATACTGTATAGTTGAGAGAGTTTTTCTATCTTTATGTGTGTCTGTCTTTCTGTCTGTCTGCCCATCCATCTGTCTGTTTGTTCTAGAACTCTACCTAGGAGTAAGAGCTAGGAACACCAAATTTGGTAGGCAGTTTCTTCTTATCATAATTTAAAGTAAAGTCACGGTTTGCTTATGCCAGGAAAATGGGATGTGCCTGGAATGGGATTACTTCTCAGAAAACCATAAAGAAAAGAGACAGAATCACCAGGCAGGTTAAAGGGAATGGCTGGGGGCATGTCCTTCCCTCCAGGACTGCCCCAGCCCTGAGTCTCCCACCCCCCAGACACACTTTAGGGAGGGAGGTGGGGCTGAAGCTTCTTCCCTTCCTCCCCAATTCGTAGAGGGACATTGGTGGCTGTTTCCTTTCATCAGGGAGCAAGGGGAAAGTGCATAGTTTGTTGCATTCCTCACTCTGGCTGGGGAGTGTGGGGGGGTAGACAAATCTGGACTTGCCCCAGCTGTGGGGGCATGCTCCCTTCCCCTATCTGTACCTTCTGGAGTGTAGGGTGCAGGAGGGAGCTCAGGGATGGGACAGAAGTTTGGGGTGCAGGGCACTTACCTGGGACAACCAGAGCTGTAACAAGGGTGGGGCAAGCGGGGCGCTTACCCCAGGCACATCACATCTGAGAGAACTGCCAAACATGCAGAGAGACGTTGCAAAGGGAGGACAGAGAACTCCCCCACAGGTAAACTTGTGAAGGGAGAGCACTGTGACCTTGGGCTTGGCGCAGGGCAGGTAGTCACATGGGTAGCCACTTGGCCTCCCCTTTAGCTTGTGCCCCCTAGTATGGGAGGGCATCAGTCACCTCTGTTTCAGGGACTTGTGAATACATTCATTAGGAATGAACAGACATCTTTGAATAAATGCCTGTGGCCTCTTAAATTACCAGCATTCTTTGTTTAGTCTCTGTAATAGTATTGGTTATAATGGACTCTCCTGATACTGTCTTGGATTCATATAAATCAAGATGTAATGCAGGACACCTCTAATACAGAAACAATATCCAGACAGCTAAAGGGTGAAAACCAGGAGGCAGGCAGGCTTTTTGATGTTCCAAAAAAAATGGGAGAAGAAGGTATTGAATAAGAAACTCTGCCGGAACTACATAAGAACATAAGAACGGCCATATTGGGTCAGACCAAAGGTCCATCCAGCCCAGTATCCTGTCTGCCAAGAGTGGCCAATGCCAGATGCCCCAGAGGGAGGGATCACAACAAGTAATCCTCATGCGATCCCTCCCCTGTCACCACCTCCAGAGAAACAGAGGCTAGGGACACCATTCCTACCCATCCTGGCTAATAGCCATTAATGGACCTAACTTCCATGAATCTATGTAGCTCTTTTTTGACTCCTGTTAAAGTTCTAGCCTTCACCACATCCTCTGGCAAGCCTAACTGTGGGCTAGGCTGAGAGTCAGCAAAGTACTTAAGCATGTGCTCAACTTTATACACCTAAGGAGTTCCATTGACTTTATTACGATATCATAAAGAAGAATAAGAATCTGTCTCTTACCTAGCACTTCTGTCAGCACATCTCAACATGCTTCACAAAGGAGGTCAGTAATATTATTCTCATAGGACTACTTATGTGCTATAAACTAGACCTATATTTAACTCCCTGGCTGAATCAAAACCAGAATGCTCAATTGCTCAGTCTCACAAATGTACATAATGTTGCCCCTTTCTGAAGTGAGCAGCTAGTCCAATATTGGGGCCCCTTGGTCTGGATAGCCCAGGTGGGAGTAGAAACTGATGATCGTCAGGTATGTTTTTGATGCAGGTTTATTTATTTACAAAGAATGTATAAATACCAGGAAACAGCTTCTGTTGCTTTCAGCACTAAAAGCATAGTGTTAGCCTAGCCAAAAACCTCTCCAGAGTCAACTACTGTGCTTTCAGCTGCTCATTTAGGATCCCGCTTCCCCTCAGTCTTTTTCAGTTTTCTGTGTGTTCTCTGTCCCCTTCCTGCTGCCAAACACAATACCAGTGGAACCTTTCACCCATTCGGTGCTAGTTTCGAGCAGATTCTACAGGTTGGACCCCCCTGGTCCAGCACCTTTCGGACTTCACTGGTCCCAAACGAGGGACCAACATTTTTTGTTGGACAAAAAATGGTCAATTCCACCCCTTTACTGCTGGCCTTTGTTCTCACTGGGGCAGCCAGCCTCCCAGCTGGGCTCCCCTCCTGGTTGTTGACCCCACTGCCTCTGCTGCCAGACTTCCTGCCCTTGGACCAGCTCCACTCCAGTTCCCCTGGTTGGGCTCTGGCCACCATCCCGCTGGCTGCTGATTGGCTCTTCTCCCAGCTGCTAGTCCCTCCGCCACCGGACTCCAAACCAGCATCCACTCCAAGGCCTTGGGACTCTCTGATACAGTAACATCTGTGGCCCCACCGGACCACAGATGTTCCGGACCAGAGAGGTTCAACCTGTATTAGGTTTTCTTTTAGCTGTGGCTTCTTAACTGTCTCTTACAGTGATCTCAAATGTAAGGCTCACTCATACCCCAGTCTGCACCAGATTTTTAACTTACCCCACAAGGCTTCCCCAGTTCATGCCAATAATAGTGTGCTTCACTAGCATGGTGTGCTGCAATGGAGGCTGGTGGAGCTGTTTACCTGACTATTGCCACTTTAATTCTCCCTAGGATTGTATTAGCTTTTAGTGCATTGCTCACTTTGGCAGTCGTTTGGGGCACCTAATATTGAAAACATACAAATGACACAGCGCTAACAGTAGTGAGCTGCAGAGCTGTCAGGGATGATCGCTATGGTCGGATCAGGAACCAAACCATAATCTGATGCCAAGGTCCTTACACTGTGCTTTGAAAGCCAGCAAACCCGGGCTCTGGTGGAGTACAAATGGTACTGAAATCTGTAGACTGGGACCCTCAACTGAGAAACTTCTGCCATTGGTTCTGGATAGTTCAGTTTATAGGGTGAAATCCTAACCCTTAGCAGTCACAGAGGGTATGTCTACACTAGCCACCCTAGTTCGAACTAGGGTGGCTAATGTAGTCATTCGAACTTGCAAATGAAGCCTGGGATTAAAATATCCCGGGCTTTATTTGCATGTTCCCAGGCGCCGCCATTTTTAAATGCCCAGTAGTTCGAACTCCCTGCCCGCGGCTACACGTGGCACGGGCTAGGTAGTTCGAACTAAAGCCCCTAATCTGGACTACCGTTACTCCTCCTGCAATGTAGCCATGTAGCCGTGGGTAGGGAGTTCGAACTATCGGGCATTTAAAAATGGCGGCGCCTGGGAACATGCAAATAAAGCCCAGGATATTTTAATCCCAGGCTTCATTTGCAAGTTTGAATGACTACATTAGCTACCCTAGTTCAAACTAGGGTGGCTAGTGTAGACATACCCAGAGAGTGTTGCCACTGAGTGCAACAGGGCCCAGGTTTCACCCCGGAGTATGAAAGGGAGAAGAGCTCTTTCAGGTAGCTGGGTGTGGACTTCAAGTTTGTACCAACTCCTTGAATTGCACACAGAAGTACACAGGAAAAGAGGACAAAATGTTTGAGTACAGGTGTTGCCTTTTGAAGGGAAGGCATTATATAAATGTAAGAATGCAATAAAGTACTAGCATTTGTTCCAAGTGCTCAGAGACATGTTCTTTCACAGTACTGCATCTTGGCATGTGATCTCTATAAAGGCAGAGCTCAAGAGATTTGTTTAGATTTGTTGATCATGAGGTGCAGTGCAGTTCTATCTGCTTCCTCTGTTGTAAAGTGGAAAAATGTATCCTCATTCAGGTACTGCGAAGGAGGTTACAAGTGGTTAGCTACTCTCTCTGCTAATGGCAAGACACAAGCCAGGTTGCTGAAGCCATATGTGGGACTCCATTTGTAATTCTGACAGGCATGTATTTTGGTGAGCTCTGAGAACTGATGTTGAATTCTAAGGAGGGAATAAAGAAATTCTGGAGAAGAGATTCAGGGGCTTTTTGATGTTCCTTTGAGAATAAACAATTTCTTAAAAGAAGAGTCTTTTTTTCTGTTGACTACATAGTGCACCACAAGAAATGTTCCCAACTACAGTAAAACTCCAATTGTCCAGCATCCAGTGGTCCGGCACTCCTGATAGTCCAGCACCAACTGGAACCCAGAAGCACTCCGGCCAGCCGGACAATTGGAGCTGTCCAGAGGCAGCGGTGGAGAGGGGGTGAGAGGCAGGCAGCTGTTTAAGGCAGGCAGGCAGGCAGGTGGGGAAGGGGGGGGGGGTCGGCAGGGAACGGCACGGCCACGAGGAGTAACGGTAGTTCGAATTAGAGATCCTAATTCGAACTACCTACTCCGTGCCGCGTGTAGCCGCGGGCACGGAGTTCGACCTAAGGGGATTTAAAAATGGCGCCCGCCCGGCAAGATGCAAATGAAGCCCGGGATATTTAAATCCTGGGCTTCATTTGCAACTTCGAATGCCTACATCAACCACCCTAGTTCAAACTAGGGTGATAGCGTAGACATACCCTAGGTTAGGATTTGGATTTAGAAAGGGTTGCTCTATTTTTGACATTAGAAAGAGCTCCCTTTTTACGTCTTTGGGAAGAAATACAGATAATCCAGACAGTTTCCGTGAGCACATGGTCAGATTCCTATGGCTGTGTGCTGAGCAGACTCAGGGCCTAATGGACAACTGGTGCTGAAGCAGCTTTTTAAGATGTATAAATTATAATGCATCAGTGGTAGGAAATGATCGAAATATTTAGTGTCGTCTCATCTCCCTGAATCCAAGGAGGGCCCATTTCACCTATGAAACCCCACTGACTTCAGAGTAATTGCACAGGAAACTGAGAGAAGAAGTTAGCTCTAAAGATTTATTGGCGCTAAATAGTGGTTTTTGTTATTTTATTTGTGTGAGTTTTTCCTTGTCGTTCCAGATCCAATTTGTAATATGAAAATCAAATCTAACATTGCACAGAAATATAAGGAGGCACAACATAGACCCAGCCCTAAAGCCCTTATTCCCACTGATTTCAATGTATCTTGAGTACCGACTGTAGGACTGCGCCTCACCTGAGGTATGCAACAATGAACCTGAATGATCTCTCAGTCACATTACTCGCCTTCTCTGGAACTTTTTGGCATTACACTGCTGCTTTTAAATGGCCATAAAGGGAAAATAGAAAGAGAATTTCTGTTTCTAGGAACAATGCCCCCAGACCCCAGCCAGTGTAAATCAGGGTAGCCACTTCAATGGAGGCATGCTGATTGATGCCAGCTGAAAATCCGATCCAGCGCCCTGTGCTGGGGTGATGGCTGGGTCCGATAATGCTGCAATTTGGCGCTTGCTGATGTCACGTCCTTTGCACTACACAATGTAACATTAACTCAGCATATTGACACAGGATTTCTCAAGACGTGCACGCCAACTCTTTCACCTCAGTGCTCCCAATGGGAGCCTTTAGAGAAACTCACAAACAATCAGAGGAGCCAGTTTTCCCAGTGAGATATAAGTCCCCTGATAGAAAATGTAAATGCATTTCCATGATAATAGCGAGGGCTACCTGACAGATCTCATGTTACAGCAGCTGAGCCTTTCCTTGAAATCTTCAGTGTGGCCATAATAATATATAGACTTTGTGGAGAGGTCATGTCCTGTAGTCTAGCGGTGGTGGGACAGAAAGATGGGCTCCAGTATGAGTTTTTACTATGGGCCACCAGAGCAGCACCCTCTCTCCTGGGCACCTCCCACCGCCCCCCAGCTTAGCTCAGTGTTGTCAGCAGGCTGGGTGAGAGAATGAGGGCCCAGACCACAAGCCCTCCCCGTATTCACCCTGCAGAGGCCCCTCTAGTAACTCCTGTATCCCGTGGGCCTGCCCAGTCCCCTACTCAGTGCATTGCAACCTGGCAGATATGGTCACAGCACTGCTCAACCGTGCTCCACCTGACCCTCCATCATCAGAGAGGGCCAGGCGTGCCAAATGGACAGACGTTAGCTGCGACTTTTTTCAAGCCACAGCAAACCTGCAGCCTTAACAATGCAGCCTACTTTGGAGCCTCCTGGAACCTCTATGAGTACGTCTACATTGAAGTTAAACACCTGCCGGTGGCCCATGCCAGCTGACTCAGGCTCAGGTAAGGGGCTGTTTAATTGTGGAATTGATATTTGGGCTCACGCTACAGCCCGAACTCTGCAACCCTCCCACCGCACAGGGTCCTGAAGCCTTGGATCCAGCCCCAACCCAAGCGTCGACACTGCAATGAAACAGCCCCTCAGCCCGAGCCCCATGAGTTGGCGGGCACAGGCCAGTTGCAGGTTTTTTGATGCAGTGTAGACATACCCCACACTGCATGTGTCCCTGTGCCTGGCTATTCCTCTGCCAGGGTTTTAGTCAAGACTGAATGTCTCTCTCAAACAGCGGTGGGCAACCTGCAGCCAGCGGGCCATATGCAGCCCATTGGGGTTCTGTATGTGGCCCACAAGACATTTTGTTACTGTTGCCCAGGCATGGGGTTGCCAGAGTTTGCTGCTTTCCAGTCACATCATTTTTTTCATAGGATATTTCTAAAGTGAAACGCGCGTAAAGGAAGGGCATGTGAAGTGAGGTGAGTGCTGATTGCACACACCTTTAATGGTCAGATCTGTGTGCTCCCTCTACATCCAATCAAAGTTCCATCGGCACACCCCACAAATTCTAGGTACGCAAACACAGTTAGCAAATCTACCCTTTCCCACGAGACCACCTTCATTACAACAATCTTGCAGCCCACTGAGATGAAGGACGGCCTCTCGTGTGGCCCACTCACTAGCCTAGGTTGCCCATCTCGGCTCTAAAAGATATGATCTAGCTCTACCAAGGCTTGGTGCAGAAATTATTAAGTGGCCGGCGTTATGCTGGAGGTCAGATTAGATAGTCACAAGAGTTTCCTCTGGCCTTCAAATCTTTGAATCTTTAAGTCTACATTTCCTTATTCCTTCTCGGCCTGTTTGACCTGAAGGACATCCATAAACACATAAGAACATATTTTTAGAAACAAATGTCCTCGCAAAACTTGACGTGGAACCAGAAGAGAAAATTATTTCCCTTGAATAACTTTAGCATGATGTTGGCAAGCTACTGTACTTCTTGTTATGTACAGTTGGTTGGCTAGAATATGCTTTGTGTTACAGTTAAGCCAGAACTCAGAACCACCTTCTGCAAACAACCGTTGTCAAAAGAAACCGCTTTAAAGTTTCCCCGGGGTTCCCCAGCAAAATTCAGTTTGACTTTCAGTGACCACCACCTAAGCTCCCTCTAAGTTAAGCGACCTAACAACCCCTGCATAGGGGTTCAGGGAGCTGCCCTGGGTGGGGCAGAAGCACCTCTCCTTGCCAGCCTCAACCCAGAGCTGCTCCAGAATTTCCACTGCTAGGGGACCAGTGGTCCTTCACTGGCCCCCACCCAGCCAGCCATGGAGAGGTGCTTCTCACCTGGCCCCAAGCTGCTGCAGTGAGAGAGAGGGCTTGGTGTAGTTCTCTCTCCCCAGGGCAGTCTACATACTGAACTCCTTATCCCCAGCCCTACCTCAGAGCCCTCATCCCTTACCCTAACCCTCTGACCCAGCCATGAAACACCTCCCACACACCCTCAACCCCACTCCTGCACCATAATGTCCATGTGCGCAATGACTTTTGTTGTGTGATACTTTCATATTGGTGCACATAATGAAAGTCATTCTGCGCATGGACATTAAACAAAAATTAGAGGGAACACTGACCACTGCCACTACTAAGCAATTTGGTGTGTGCTGGGCAATGGCTTCGGACCAGCTTCATGGCAATAATATAAAAAGAGCTGGTGGCTGCTGCTGAGTCAGGAGTTCAGGGAGAGATATTAGTATAGTGCTGATCTATAGAGATTTTTTTAGAGATTTGTGCATCTATTTGTCTGTGAGTCCATCTGTCCGTCTGTGAGTCCCATTTGCTCAAGAACTCCTCCTAAACGGTAAGAGCTAGAACCAGTGCACTTGTTATGCAGCTTCTCTTTCTCATAACTCAAAGCAGGGTTTGGTTGTGCCAGGAAAACAGGATGTACCTGGAATTCGATTGTTTTCTGTAACATGGAAAGGGAGGAAGCTGATCGAAGGGATGCGAGACTGCACAGTCACCACTGGGGGCAGCGAGTGTGGGGGCAGCTATACTGCAGAGTGACCACTGGGGGCAGACACAACAGGAGGGGAATGGCTGGTGGAGGATGGGGCTTGCCATCTTGCTGGCCACTGCCAAGGCAAGTGGTCACCTTGTCCCAAACTGCGCCACCCCAGCCCTCAGCCCCAGCACCAGTCCCACTGCCCCCACCACTGTGGCTCCCCTCCTACGAACACCACTGGAGCCACAGCCTGCCCCCCAGCACTGTGCCTCCCCTCTTCATCCCCCAGCCCAGTCCTGGGGAGCTCTGAGGCTGGCTTGCACAGCCCCCCACCTTGTCCACCCCCCAGCCCAGGCAGTTCTGGGGCCAGCCTGCAGCCCCCTGCCTGCCCCCCTCCACAGCCCCCCTCCGCCCTTGGACTGGGCCTTGGAAGCATTGGTAGGAGGCCTCTGTGGCCCCCCTGGCCCTGGGCCAGTCACCCCCTAGATCCCAGGCTGGACCCAGGCAATGCTGGGAAGTCTTCTAGCAATAATATATAGAAACCAAACTGGATGCCCTAGAAATATTGTACAAGTAATTGCTACACTAGTTACCAACAATAAAAAATGTTTGGTTTATCTCTGATTGCTCATATCTCATATTTATACCAGTTTCTTTTTTGCTAATCTTTGCGTGTTTTTCCTGAATAGTTTGATCCAAATAGAGATCGTTTTGATAACTCTGCAGCAAGTTCTAACGTGCTTGAGGGGAGGAGGGACCCACCCCATTCTTTCACAGTCCAGTTGTCCTTGTGTGTGAAGTATTTTATGGAGAGAGTAGTTAATATGAAAGGGTCTGACCTTGCTTGCCTTTAGCACCAAGAAGCTCATTGGGTACAATCTGAGGCCTATTGACTTCAGTGGGAATTTTGCATTTGCTAGGAATGGAGTCTCTGGGGCCTGAGACAACCCATAGCTCTAAGAGGGGAAGGGAGGGCTTGTGTCTAAGGCATTGGGCTGGGTCTCAGAAGATCTGTCTTTCTTTGTGACTTTGGGTAGGTCACTTAGGGTGAGATCCTTACCCCACTCTGGGTTTTTGTCCAGTGTAAAGAGATCCTAGAAGCTCGGGCCCACAATATCTGCCTGGGTGAGGATTCCTCTATTGCGGGCAAGGACCCATCACTGAGCCCTAGGCAAACCTACCCGTTCTTGACCTCCACCCTCTCATATGCTAATAAGTGGCAATAAATAGGTATATAGCACAGTCACTGTGGCTGGGTTGGCCATGCTGGGGATCTGCTGGGACTGGCTCCTTGGAGCACTGCTTCCTATGATGGAGAGGCAGCTGTGCTAAATCTGAGTAGTGTTGCCACTCTGTGTGCTATGTCACAATGCCACTCACTCAGATTTAGACCATCTGATGACAGGGGGGCATCTGGGCTAACCACCTCTCATTGGTGCATGAACCCCTGCAACACTCACAGCTATCTTCTGCCTCCAGAGCCACACATTTTTTTTCCATCCATTCATATATTCCATGGGCAAAAGGAACCATTGTGAATTTGCTGCAGGCCATAGACCTTCCCCACAATAACTCTTCGCAATATCTATTTTAGAAAAATACCAATTGTTTTTCTGAAATTGCAAGTAATGGGAAATCCACCACAGCCCTGATAATCTGTTCCATTGGTTAATTACTCTCACTATTAAAACTTTGCACCTTGCTCTGATTGGGTCTAGATTCAATGTGCAGATATTGGTCTGGGTTATTAGACTGAAGAGCCCATTATTAAATATTTGTTCTCATTGTACATACTTCTAGACTCTATTCATCACCCCTTAACCTTCACTTTCTTAAACTAAATGCATCTTGAACCTATCGCCATAAGGCAGGTTTTCTACTCCTTTAATTGTACTTGTGGCTCTTCTCTAAACCCTCTCTAATTTTTCAACATCTTTCTTAAATTGTGGAAATGAGAACAGGACACAGGATTTCAACAGAGGTCACAATAGTGCCAGATACAAAGGTAAAATAATCTTTCTACTCGTACGTGAGATTCCCCTATTTATTGCATTAGCCTTTTAGGCCACTGTTGTCACACTCTCCCTAAATCTGTTCCAGTCACTGAACATTTACACGGCCATATCAAAATGCATATTGTTTGCTTGCTCCCAGTTTACCAAGCGATCCAGATTTACCATGCCTCCAATTTTTGTTTCATCCTCAAGCTTTATCAGTGATGATTTTATGTTTTCTTTCAGGTCATTGATAAAAATGTTAAATAATGTAAAGCCAGCAACAGATACCTGTGGGACTCATTATAAACAGATCTGCTCTATGATGATTTCCCATTGACAATTACATTTTGAGTCCTATCACTTAGTCAATTTGTAATCCATTTAACGTTTGCTGTGTTAATTTTATATTGCTCTGTTTTTTAATCCAAATGTTGTGCAGTAGCAAGTCATCAGCTTACAAAAATCTAATAAAATTTTATCAGTACTATTATCTTTATCAACCAAACTTGTAACCTCATTTCAAAGAGATATGGGTAGTGTGAAGAAATGATTTTACATACAACAGTGTTGATTTTCATTTCCCTGCTTTAATTCTTCATTAATTGAGTCCCATATCAGTCACTCCATTATCTTGCCCAGGACTGATGTCACATAGGTCTATAATTACCTATTGGTCTGTCATGCCATTAATCTATTTTAAATATTGGCTCAGTATTAGCTGTCATCTGTAATTTCCCCACTATTCCAAGACTTAGGCTGTGTCTGGACTGCAGAGCTTTTCTGGGAAACTGGAGGTATCCCGGAAAAGCTATGCCACATCCAAGGAATGCGTCTGCTTTTTCAGAACAATTTCCAAAAAAGCAGATGTGTTCTTTCACCATCCCTGTACTCCTCATTCTATGAGGAAGAAGGAATGTGCCGAAATAGGAGGTTTTCCTGAAATTTAGTGCTGTGTAGACAGGCCAAATTTTGGAAAAGCCTCTTTAGAAAGAAAAGTGGAAAAAGATAGGAAAAATTGCAATTTGCAATTTGTGTATCTTTTTCTGACTTTTCTTTGCAGTGTAGACCTAGCCTTACTGAAAATTCAAAAACATTTCAATGAGCACCTTAGCTAACTCTTTTAAAATTCTTGGATGCATGTTCTTAGGACATAATGATTGAATGATTTCTAATTTTAATAGCTACTGTTTAACATCCTCCTGAGACAGCAGGCAACTGGAAAGAACGTAATCACCAGCATTCATCTTTTCCCCCTCCAGGAACAGAACATAAATACTTTTTATTGAACTGTTCTGTCTTTACTGCATTATTATTCATAATTCTACTAATTCCATCTGATAATGAACCAATACCATTGTCAGGATCTTTTCTTTTTATATATATTTATAAAACCTCCTTTTTGTCCTTAGTTCTGCTGGCCATAGATTTCTGCTTTTGCCCCTTTATTTCCCTTGCCAATTTAATACAATTCCTAGTTTCTGATTTATAGCCACTACTATCAGCTTTCCCTTTCTTCCATTTGTTATAGTTTATTTTTCAAAGCCGCCTTGATTCCCCTCTAAACTAGGTCAGTTTTTACACAATAAAACCTTCTTCCTTGGTTATGACTTTTTGGGTACCTAGCAGAATATTCTTAACAGTTCTAAGTTATTGTTCACTTTTTTCTAATGAAATATTTGCTCTGAGCTAATTTGTCCCATAATTGTTTTCAGCTTTGTGAAACTGTCCCTTTTAATGCACTAAGTATATATATATATATATATATATACATATATATATATATATAACTTATTTGAACTTTATTCTGTTTGCATATTATAAATGTGATCTAGTCATGATCACTGTCTCATGTATATAGGCTGCCATTAATTTATAACAGTTCTTCTCTACCTATTAAGGCAGGCCTAATATAGAATTGCCCTGTGTTGCTTGTGACAGTTTTTGAGTTAGTAAATTGTCATCCATGTTAAGAATTTCCAAGGATGCATTATTGCTGGCAGCAAGCGCCCTCCAGTATGGGTCAATCCAATTGATGTGTCACAATCATGCAGCTTTCTTTCCTATCCATTATAGATAGACATGTAAGGAGCTCCTATTCCCTAGAATAATTTGATTTGTAATGACACCAACTAATATCCCATAGGGTGATTTATCTGTTGGGACATGGATCTATACACATTCAAGATTGTTTTCTTCTGAGTTATCAGTGACTCACAAATGGTTAATGCTCTTTTTTACATAGTGTGTCATTTACACTTCCCTTTTGCTCACTCAGTCTGTCTAAATAGGTTATAACAATTGGTTTAATGTTGTAACTGTGAATGCATCACACCAGGTTTCCATAATACCAGCTAACTAAAATGTATGCTCATCAATGACCAGTTTCATTTCTACTTGTCTGTTACTCAAGCTCCTAGCATTTGTGTACAGATAATCCCAGATTTTCTACTTTTCATGTCCTTTGGTTCCTTGATTAATTTTGTTCTCAACATCTTGATTTTTGCTAAATGAGTTCTCAGACCTTTCCTCTGTTTTACTCTCTTATTCTGTTATTAGTTTAACCTCCTCTTGACTAATCTATCCAACCTGTCCCAGAGGACATTAATTATTAATTCCCATTCTACTGAGCTAGAACTGTTGATCAAATAGTATGCAACAAATAATATATCTAATGACTTCAGAGCAGGGAATGGGTGGATTTATAATGCATTAGTTCATACATGTGTCAACGACTTCAGTGCGGAATGGATGTACAGCGGGGCGACTTATAGCAGGAATCTCCTGTATTTATATGACAATTTTTTGTTGCTGTTTTTTGTCTGGGCAAATATGACTATAACATCCATAATTGCACATCCATGAGAGTTACTTGTTCAATTAACACTTTTCCTTCTGCTAAATATGAGCAATTAAAGCTACAGCATCATGCACCCTGAGTTAGGGCATGTCTTCCCTAGCCACTGGATCGACAGGCAGCAATTGATTCAGTTTGGGTTGATTTATCACATCTAGGATAGATAGACCAATGAGAACTCCCCCATCAACTCGGGTACTCCACAAAAATGAGAAGATTAGGAAGAGTCAATGGGAAAGCATCAGCTGTTGACCATGAGTATGCTGATTTCAGCTACGTTATTCATGTTGCTGAAATTACATAACTTAGGTCAATGGCTCTCAGTAGGCCTTCATCAGTGGTTAGTGATAGAGGAAGTTGGAATCAAGTTACAAGACAAATTATGCTTTGGAATCTGACACTGCAGTTCGGCTGATAGGTGTTAACTCTCAATATGTGTGAGGTTTCATGCACTCACAAATAGTTCAGCCCAGCCTTTAAGCTAAATTATGAGCTGGTGGTGTCTAGTCCAATCTCCCTAGCTTCTTTTCCATGCCGTCATATCTGGAACCCCCTTCCACAGATTACAGGGAGTGCAGAGGCAAACTTCCATTCACTTCCACACCCACTCCCACACTCCTGAGGGCATGTTGTCCCTCCCCCATAAGCTTGAGCTATGCTAAGTACATGTGTTACTATGACTTTGTTGCTCAAGGTGTGGGAAATCCCACATGATGTAGTTATACCGATCTAACCCTGGTGTAGACAGCACTGTGTTGGTGGGAGGGGATTCTCCCAGGGACATAACTGCTGCCTCTCAAGGAGATGGGGTACTTACACCAAAGGAAGAAGCTCTCTTATTGGTATAGGTAGCATCATCACTGATGACTATTGAGGTGCTGTTATGCCACTGCAGTGCTGTAAGTGTACACAAGCCCACAGTATTACTTGGTATCTGAGTTCCTGTAGTGTGGAAGGCTCTTTCCTAGGGGCAAAATCTTAATTAACTGTATTTTTTTACAAATATTGTTACAACTGTGTATGATGTGCATATAAAAGATGAACCAATCGGGTATTTTCCTCCACATAATGTTGGGCCCGATCCTCACCTGGGGTAATTCAATGGGTGCCAATTTACGCCAGCTAGTAATCTGGCCTATGACATCATTATTTCTCCCTTACATTATACACCCTATAATTACACCTACAATGAAGATATAAAGGTGCTTAGTTATGTCACTGGTGAATATGCATGAAAACTGAAAGCAAGAGGTTGAGAAATAGTTATTCAAAGAGAAACAAACACTTTTACATAACTTTTAAGCAAACATCATTCTGGAATGTATTAGCAGGTCTGTTGTAAAAAAGGCACGAGAACTGCTCTAGGGGCTGAGGGCTGCAGCAGGAAAAAAAATGCCCTTCTCCAAGCCCCTAAGCTGCTGCAAAGAGGCCCCTCCCTGGCCCCAGCACAGAGCTGCTATGGCCAGAGAAACTGCTGCAGCTAGCGGGGAGGCATCCCAACCTCAGGCCCACCTCAGAGTCCTCATCCCCTCCTGCATTCCAACTCCTTGCCTCAACTCACAGCCCCCTCCTATATTCTGAATTCCTGAGCCCTACCCCCAGCCTTGAAGCCTCCTGGCACACTAAAGCCCTCATCTCCAGCCCCACTTCAGAGTCCATACCCCCAGGCAGAGCTGTCACCCCCTCCCACATCCCAAGTGTCTGCCCCAACCCAGTGCCCCCACCCCAATCCCTCAGCCCAACGCTTGCTACATACTGTCTATGTGTGCAATGACTTTTGTTATGTGATAGATCACCTCCATATTGGTGCACATGGACATAAAAAATTAGAGGGAACACTGCCATTGATGATAGGACAAGAAGCAAAGGGCTTAAATTGCATCAGGGGGGGTTAGGTTGGACATTAGGAAAAACTTCCTGTCAGGGTGGTTAAACACTGGAATAAGTTGCCTAGGGAGGCTGTGGAACCTCCATCACTGGAGATATTTCAGAGCAGGTTAGACAAACATCTGTCAGGGATGGTCTAGATGGTGCTTGGTCCTGCCATAAGTGCAGGGGACTGGACTTGATGACCTCTCGAGGTTCCTTTCGGTTCTAGGATTCTATGCTCTTATGAGAAATGACATCTGAGGCTGCACATTTCTGTAATTACACATTTTATTGTTTTTGTAAAAAAGAAAATGATTAGCACAAAACAAAGTAAAGAAGTCTACCATAATAAAAGTTGACATTCAAAGTCTGTGGTACACTTGTACGCTACCATTGGAAAGCCAATGAATAGCTCCTCTATAGAGGAAATAATGACATAAATTTGTATTCCCTCCCCCCCTTTTATAAATAAAAAAGGCACAGGTTTGAAAAGACATAGAAGTTATATAATAACTAAAAATGGTAGTTACCTTCACCACTAATAAATACATTGTAAGTAATGTACCATCTTTTTTAAAAGGATATTTATCATGGAGTTTAGGGCCAAAACAGGTGGGGAGAGTTGTTTGTTTAAAAAACTTTTAACAAAAACTAACATTAATAGTATTTGTTAAAATATTTTAAATGAATTAATCTTTTTTTTGTTCAGAGTTTTGTACTGTGCTCTGAATGGCACAGCATAGGCCTACTGCAGGAGAACTAAAAAGCAAAACTTCTTGGCCTCTTTTCATTTGTTCAAGCTGAGGGAAATGCAAAAAATAAATAAACAGCATAAACAGTACTGAGAAGAAAAGTTCTGCGACCGGAAGGCTCTTCTTCGCAAAGTCGGAGGGTGTTTGCATACAATGTTTTGTTCTCGGAAAAGTGAATCTGAACATAACAATGACTGAGCTTCTTAAAGCAGCGTAAGGCCAGATCTCCACTTGCCACCCCAGATAGCGATCTTTTTGCATTCAATTTAGCAGGTCCAGTAAGGAATAAGGAAAGCTGATAGAAGAGTTTTCTCCCTTCAACCTCCTGCTGTGGAGACAGCACCAAGTTTGGCTTAAGGTGCATCGACTCCAGTTATGTTATTTATGTAGCTGGAGTTGACCTTCTTATCTTATTGTATCTTAAGCTGACCTTCTAGGTCTAGTGTATACCTGGACTGAGGCACATAAAACATATACCTTCTGCTCAGAGTAATGGAAGGTACTGGTCTAAATCCTCCAAATGGCTTTGAAAATCTCTATCAATTTTTTTCAATGATCATTGGCAGCACAATAAGCACAAACATTTATAGCACATGCAATATTCCTAACAGTATGATGATTTCTAATTACAATGTATTTTAAAGCATACCTAAGCATCCAAAGAGAAGAGCTACTGAATGTTGGAGGGGTGTAAAAATTAATAAGTCTGAAATGGCCTCTTTGCATTAGTGGTTCAGGGTTCAACCACAGCATTACCCTTAATCATGCTTTTTCCTTTTGTTTTATAGTTTGGGAAGATAGGGTCTGGTTGAGACCAGCATTATCTATGATATATAACCTTGCTCTCTGTCTCTGTTCCATGCCAAGGAAACTAGATAAGTATGGAGTTGCTCTATTTTGTTATGTCTCTTGCTTATCCTGATTGGCTCTGCATAGCATATTTTCAGGGTCGAATTCCTTGTAATCTCTGTAATTTATTAGTTTGTAGTATAAAAGTGTTGATTCAGTTAGCAATTATATAAATAGTAATTAGGGGTGGGTATAATTATATTCATTATTTACTTATTAATATTAATTTTATGGGAATTAAAATTACTAAATAAGGCTTTATGAAAAGTAGTGATAGACGTGCGTATTAACATACTAAAATAGATAAAAGCATGTAATCGGCACCAGGTTGTTGCCACTCAGACATTGTGTAGAATGTCCAAGGTCAACGTGCATAGGCAATAAAGCAGTTCCGTTTACCCCATCCGCTCCTCGGTCGCCTGTTTCTCCTCTAACAGTGAATGACAGCAATATGTCTTCCAAGTATGTGGTTAGGAACAGCCTGTATTGCTGCACTTCTCTTTCTAGCCATCTGCTTGCTTGTCCCTGCACACTGAAGTGCCTCTTCACATGAGTTCCTCCTACCCTGGGGTGGGGGACTGTCTTCCTACCTCACTTCAATTTCAAGAAATTTTGAACCAGAAACTGTATGAGGCATAGCTGAAACAGTGTTTTTGCTCTGACCATGCTCTTCTGGGACCAGGCAGAGAAGTGAGGTGCAGGGATCCCTATTTTTGATTATGCATTGCCTGGGGAAGGCACATTCCCCTTTTTTAGCAGAGACAAGTAATGCTTCCTGCTTAACTTTTGCCCTTTCCAAATTGCTGAATTCAGCTGATGCATTTCAGCTTGACTCAGTATCAAACAAATGGCATGGGAGAGGGTGAAGACAAGTACACCACAGGTAAAAGAATCTTGCTGTCAGCTGGGCTGCACTTTGGCCACTGTGTAATAAAGGAAGTTTACTGAACCAGAAACTGGCATTTTGGAGTGTTTTTGAACTCGCAAGTTTGAAGTTAAGCACATGGATAAGAGCAGTGCTAAATCAGGGCCTAAATATCAGAGATCTGCTAAATAAACTCATTACATAACATGAAATTCACCTTGTACACTGGCAGCAAAAGATCTATGCACTACTTAAGCTCCACTTCAGCCTTCAAAATAGCAGGTAAGTAGAATTTAAGTGATGTTTAGACATTTGCACTTGAGTGAATTTAATCTTTGTTCAGGAGGAAGGGAAAACTACAGACAAATCTGTTAAAGCCAGTTGGAAAATTGTATTTACATTTTTCATAGAATAGTTTTCCGATTTTGATATATGCAAAACTGGAAACCAATTTTTCCCCCTCAGATTTTCATCACAAACATGGGTAACTTGGAAAGAAACAAAAACCTTTCACACAATTTTTCATTTAGTTACAAGATAGTTTTTCCTTCAGAAAAAAATTAAATGACAAATTTCAACCAGCTCTATTGATCAGCTTCTTCTATATTTTGAGAACGTGGAATTGCGGAATTGCCTAGAATATGCTACTTAATTGTTAACATTTTAGCTTGTGTTTGAATTCTTGTTTGACTTATGCCAGTTATTACAAATGCTACCAGCAGGTTCTACATTTTGATCATTGGAAGACTATGAGATGCAGCCTCAAAGTATAAAACACTTTTTAAACCAGCCCCAGGAGTGAGGAGAATGCAACTGTGCTGATTTATGCCATCTGAGGAACTGACTTCTACTGATCTTGATCTTAAAGATTACTGCAACCTGATATTCAAGGTTGAAAGCTTTTGCAGCACAATTGTCCAATTTCTTGGAACAAGAAGTGTATGCAATGCAGTGCTACCTCACCATGGTAGATGATATGCAGAAAGAGTTTTTGTTTTTGTTCTGCATTAAGATTATTTTGCATTAGATGGGCCAGGAGCTACTTCCATTTGTACCAGGTGAAGATCTGACTCTATCTGTAAAGTTAACAGACCATCTTTTCTCCCATTTCTCTATAAAGACTTTACCTGAGGAATCTCATTATTAGCCTGCTCCACAGCAAGTTGGTTCTCAAACACACAGTATGATTTATAAGTTCCCACAAGTCTTGCATGAAAATTTGCCTCATCCACCCTACGCCAAGTGTCTGTTGCAATGTACACATTGTATGGATCCTCTGAGTGCTCCAGCTTTTTGGAGCGGATGTTGCTAAGCATTGTTCCAAATGTGAAAAAGCCAAAGAAACCAATCAATAAGAGCACATAGATGATTTGCAGATTGTCACTGGGTTTTCCATGGTGGGAAGATGCAGAGTTATTTGTCTGGGCTACGTATTCTTGTAATAATTTGGAGAGGAGGGAATTCAGTGCTGTATCATTAGACAGTGTCTCCATCTTGTTCCGCCACTCCTTCCGTTCTGAAGTGGTGATTTCTAGAGAAGCAAAAAAGCAAGGCATCCTTTTAAAGCCCTTTGGGGCAGTAAATCTGTACAACTGATAAGTATCCTCTCTGGCTTCCTTTCTCAAAGATGATAACTATTTCATGGGAGAATGCTGAACTTGGAAACCAACTATTTCACACCAGTTCATTGGCTGGTATAAATTGGCATATTACATTTGTGGAGCTCTATTAGTTCAATTTACATCAGTGGAGCACCTGACCTTCATGTGCAATGTTTACAAAGAAAATACAAACAAACAAACATCCTAAATGAATTACTACTGTTCTCTTTGTCTCCTTTCCCACGGTGCTGTAGTAAGACAGGTTGGGGGACAATAGGGACTGGAAAACACAGAAGGCAGCTGCGAAAACAGCAGGGGACAGAAGTAAGAGGCAGTAGCCTCCAGAGCAGGAGCTCTTAGGGGCTAGAGATGAAAAAACGCTTCCTTTCACCTACTCTACCGCTAATAAACCAAAAAACCAGCCACCCTCCTGCTATAGTGAAAATGATTCACAGGATGCATCTCCAATAAAGCCATCATGCAACTGTGAGTTTTGTTGGATGGTTGAGCTGACCTCTGGGGACATCCTTGTAAATCAGGAATACTGCGACATAAAGTGCAGTCAAAACACTTGGGCACCAGGAATCAAAGATTTTTGGCAATCAACACTAGCTTGATAGAGAGTTTTACGCAAGAAGCTTAATGATCATTTCCCGCTTTAGAGTCTCAACAGTAGACATCCTGGGCAGTAAATCCTTTCAGTGAATAAGAACAATATATCAGAATTGCTGCAATATCCAAGTCTCCCTAGCCAGGCAACGTAACTGACCTGTAACTTTAATCTAAGTACAATGCACAATTTAGCTTTTATAATAAATCAAAACAAACATTTCCAATTGTATTATGCCCTTCCAATTTTTGAATAGCCAGGTACTGTAGTTCAAGGTGACTTCACTGACAATAATCTTGTAATAATACAAGAGCTGTCAGTTCTTTTTACAGTTTTAATTACATGAAAACAGAGCAGTCCATTTACACAGGCTCTTATATTATTAGGATTTTTTTAGACATGTACAGTATTTTATTCATTTGCATCAAGGGTCACATTTATTCCTGGGCAGAAGGCCAGCACAAGGTTTATGCAGGACTGACACACTACGTGAACTTTAGTCTGAGGGCTTACCTGGTGCTTGAGTGGTGCATAGATCTTGTGCTGGCCCTCTGCAAAGGAGTGATTTTCACTCCATATGCTCTGCTTAGGAGTAATGCCACTCAGTATATGCTGTATCATAATGTTCTGTTTCTACATTGTGTATGACTAATGCTGGGCAGATTTTTGTGTGAAAAAAAATGTTGGGGGTGAAAACTGCAGATTCAGTGCCACCAAAATCTTTGTAAATTCATTCTGGTTTTGTCAAATTCTTTTAGCTGAAAAGGAAAGCCATTTTTAATCATTTGAATTTTAAAAAATCAAAAGTTATGATTTTTTATTTGAAATGATTCTGCCGCTCCATTTTTCCTTAACTTATAAAGGAAACATTCAAAAACAATAGAAACCAAATGAAACAGGTTATCTGGTACAAATCCATTTTTTTTCAACTTTAAAAAAAATTCGAAATGTTTCCTTTCAAATTGACCCAAAACATGTTTGATTGTCAGCAAGCAGAAATATCTGCTCTTTACCCAGTTCTGTATATGACATCTGCAAAGAGGGTTACTCTGATGCACTCAAAATGAAAAAAAGAAATTGACCCTGTGATTCTTTGTCCTTTATAAGAACCACATTTATTTACCTGAAATATAATGCTATGAAATATGTTAATGAAATGAAATATTAATACAACAATATATTGATTTCAGCATTGGAACTGTGTGAACATTAAGCTAGGAGACCCCAAACTTTGCAATATTTCCCCTGGTTTTGAGTTCATTGCAAACTTGACAGCCCAAATTTGTAAATATTTTGGAGAAATGCTTGTGCTCCTTGCATTTTCTAGGAAAGATTTATGGTTTCAATCAAAACATACAAAATGTGATTATTGCAACCTGAAATCAGACAAAAATTGGTGGTTCAGGTTACTTGATGGTTCAGGCCAATCCTGAAATTTGAAAATATAGCTCTGGCAACATGTGAACCAAAACAAAATGTTTAAGCAATTGAGAAGTGAAATCATCAAATTTCAGGTAGCAACAGTATCATTATTCAACACAGAAACCCTCTGATAACCTTTTAGAACAAATAGAAACTGAGTTTAACATTTGTTTGACAAGAGTCCAAATTCTCTGCCCACAAGATGAAAAAATCTCCCTTACAAAATAATGCCCAGATCTAAACTATTGCTTTAGACAAAAGCTTAAATTTACTTACATAAACTTACATCTGGGTAACTTGAACTTAGCAGGTTAAAATACATTCACATTTCTTTAGCTGTTAAAAGATCCTGTAAAAGCAGAAAGAAAAAAAAGGAAGTTGAAGCCTTTATCTGTGAAATAATTATTTCTACAAACTGGTGGGAAGTACATCAACATTCTGAATACTGTAAAATGTAAAGAGCCATCCAAAGTAGTAATTTAAAAACAAAACAAGAAATAGTTTCTTTGAATCTCTCAGCTCATCATTCATGCAAGAAAGAGATTTAACTGTTTGTTAACATAAAATATTAGCATACATGAGTAATCTTTAAGGATGGATCTATTAACGTAAATGGGTCAGGAGTCCTCAGATAACTATACCCCTATGTACTACAGTGCTTCCAAGATAACTGAACTTCAATAGCAAACACAGCAATGAATTTGTAGAACATGTGCATGATTTTTTTTAAATTGCAAATGGAGGTGAGCGTGAACCACTGAACATTGCTTTGTGATGTTGTGTACACATATTCCTTCTCCAACAGTGGGTGAGCATGTTGTGTGGCTCAAAGATATCTGCACAAGTATAATCATCAAAGATTAATTCTGTGAATTCCTTCCACTCTGTATGGACAAGAGATAAATGAGGACCCTAGGAAATCCTTTAAGTCACTTATCATTGGTTCTAAAGTGCCAGCAGGGTTTTAGATTCAGATAGAAAGACCCTTAAGACGGGTCAGAGGATGATATTACATTGAGACATAAGAATACAAGGCTTGATTCACCACTACATTACTCCAGTTTAGCATGTACGTGACACAATTGCAACCAGTCAATTTGCACCTATCTAAAACTACAGTAATGAATTAGGCCAACTGTTTCAGTTCCTTGGTGGCCCTTCCACAAGAATCAACCCTTGTATGTGGCAATAACTCTAGCAACTATAATGGAATTGCACCAAGGCTGCAATTCACCTTCTCTTCTTTTGTGATCTGTTCATTTCCAATATGGGTGCCTTTACCTTGTTCAATTTCCTTCCTGGCCTTATTGCAGGGGTCATCAATAGACAGATCATGGGTCAAATCCAGATTGCCAGACACTTTTGAACTGACCCCAAAAATCTTTTCATTTATTCATTATCATTAGCGTTGTGGGAGGGTTTATTATTTTATTATTATATTATTATTTGACCAAGACATTTGGAACTTGGCAATAAATAACCGACTACTCCTACTACTGTGCCAGGAAATGAGGGACTCTCTCTGAGCCCTCTCTTCTGTCAGTGGGAAAAGCAGGTGAGTTTGTGGGCATTGCTCCATCAGTTGCAGTGTGCTTTAAAAATATTTATTTGTAAATGTAGCACTATTTAAAACTGAAAGAGCCAGAGCCTCCACTAGCATAATCAGTGTGACCCCCTCTGACTTGCACCAGCAGAAGGGTTGGCCCAATGATTCCTTTCTCCATTTGTCTGGAGATGTTGTTTGGGAAGTTTTAAAGTGAGTGCTTTTCTGTACTAGGATTTTCACACCAATGTAGTTGCACCACTACAACCCCCTTATGTAAGTATGACTTGCACTGGTACAAAAACACCTTTCGTGACAGGTGCTTAGACATTCACATTGCTCAATCCTCATACTTCCCGCCAACCATCTCTTTATGTGCATGCGCTACTCAGTTATTACCCTAGTCATTCTCTCTGGCCTAGACAAGAACCCTGCTAACCAGGGAGCAAGAGTGGAAGGAGGTGGGGGAGGAGCATTTGTGGTTGAGAATAAAAAAGAAAACTGATAAATAAGCCTCCAATGGCCACTTTGTTCTTGATTTGTATCTTCATCCTATGGGAGCCTATTGCTGGAGAGGAATTAGTCAGAAGCGACCCTGACAGATCTATGTGAAGGAAAGAATCAAAGGGGATTCTCTGTCAGCAGATGCCTTTCAAATAAGTATTTAAACAGTTCATGTAACAGTCCAGATGGCTGGTAACTAGAGCTTTCAACCAACAATATCCTTTTGTTTGAAAGTAGATTGCTTTTTAGTTGGAGTGATCAGGATGCTTTCCCATAGCAGTGCAATAGCAAAATGTGGATGTTCAATGAAGCAGATAAAATGCCATTACCCACCAATACATCAAGCTGAACATACTCTTCAACTTGATGGGGATACAGGTGAATTGTTTCTGTCTGTCTCAGTTTTCCATCTGCATCACATGAGACTGAGTGCTACCTTGAAGACTGCCATAAGAACGGCCATACTGGATCAGACCAAAGGTCCATCTGGCCAGTATCTTGTCTGCTGACAGTGGCCAATGCCAGATGCTTCAGAGGGAGGGAACAGAACAGGGAATCATCAAATGATCCCTCTCCTGTGATCCATTCCCAGACTCTGACAAACAGGTGAGGGACACCATTCCTACCTGTCTTAGCTGATAAGTATTGATGGACCTAACCTCCATTAATTTATCTAGCTCTTTTTGAATGCTGTTAAAGTCCTGGTCTTCACAAGTTCTGCCCGTGGACACACCTAGTTCCAAGTCTACCAAATTAAAGTTCAAGTTCTACTATACCATAATAAATCTTCTCCGATTTCTGTCAGTCAGTTCATTACCAAATACAAGAATTTATGACTATAGAGTGGTTGTGCTAAGAAAGAAAAGAAAGTTACACACTAATTCATCCCTAAAAGCCAGATACAGCCATGTTGGATATGTACGAGTACAATGTATACAACGCAACCTGAAGGGTTAATTTCAACATATCAGTCTTCTGTTGCAGTGTATATTCTAAATATTTCATGTAGACTGGTAATTTTTACAGGTTCAGGCCTGATCAGAAAAGCATGCATTCCAAGGAATTCTTGTTTGGCCCCAGCTAACTTTTAAGGTTCTCATTCAGTGAGCGTAATCTTATTATAATGTTCATCAACAATCTGATCTTGCTCCTGTCATGTCCAGGGGAATATTAACATTGGCCATAAAATGCGTAGGCTCAAGCCCAACATTTTTAAGGATGTCTGTGCTCTTCATGCAGGTTGAGTTTAGAATGCAATAGATTTTCTTAGTGTGTGTAATGTAGACTTCCATAACTGATAAATGCCAGATCTTCCACTGATGTATATTGGTGTGACTCCCTTTAAGTCAATGGATGTAGGATGAATTATATCAGCTGAGAATCTGCCCTTAATATCTTTCCTGCCATATGACCATCAGCAATAGCAGCTGATCACTGAAACCTCTACAGAAGTATTTGTCCTCTGAAAATACAGCACCACAGTAACCTTTTCATGGGGTGATTGGGGGCTGCAAGCCTGTGTGCCAATCCAACAGGTAAATGTTAGCACAGCTCTTTGCCCATAATCACTCCCATAAATGTCTTGTAACAGTACTATCCTCGCCGCTTATACATCACTGCAACCCATTGCAGCAGAGTGAAAGTTGTGTTCTTCCCTGGCCATTCACTCTGAGAGATTGCTAAGGTGAGCAGGTGTGGGGAGACTGGAATGTGCCACAACAGAGCCCCCATGTTTTCACAGACATCTGTAAACCATCTGCTGTCAAGAATGCCAGGCTCCCACTAAAGATAGACAGACACAGGTAAGGGTTACTACTTCACTCAACACATTCTGGGCATATTTAGATAGGTATTTAGATATCACGGTGATGGGTGCAAAAAAAAAAACCCACCTAAGATAGAGAGGGTGTATCTACCCAACAGGATTCTTTTAGCAGTGTGTAGGGTACATACACAGTCAGCCCCCAGCAGAGGTATAAATAGCAGTGTAGACTGTAAAACACAGATTAAGCCAGTAGAGTAAAGGCATCCTGAAGGGGGTGTGTGTGTGTGTGTGTGTGTGTGTGTGTATGTAGTTGGGGTACGTACCCCACATGCTCTCTATTCACCCAAGCCACGCTTCCCATCCACACTGCTATTTCTAGCAATGTAGAGTTGTTTTAATGCCTATTGATAGATCCTCTCCCCTTTGCAGGGAAAGTCTCTGGTCATGGTGGGGGGGAGGCAAGACCACAGGGAAAGGCTGCTAGTTCCCCTTTATTGTATCCTTTCCCTTCTGCAGAAAATGATTCTAGTAGGGGGGAAAGGCTCTGGCAGGGACACAGGGAGTGGGGGAAAGGTAGAGCTTTTCCTTGCTGCTCCCCCTGGCTAGAGCCTTTCCTAGCTGCACTGAAAGGCTGTGGCAATGGGAAGTTGTTGATGCCTTTTCTCCCCTGCCTCCCTCTGCCAGAGCCTGTCACCGGTTTGCGTAGCTGCGCATCCTAGCATGCCTTTCGCGTAAACTACCTCGCTCTGCGTAAACTGCAGACCGCAAAAAGTGGTGTATAGTGTAGACGTAGCCTTAGGGAGATTTATGCTTCCACTCCTGTACACTGACTCAGACTGTTTTCGTCAACAATTGCGATTTAATAAACTTCCACGTGTGAGCAGATTAGATTGGCATCATTCCTCTTCCTTGTGCATCACTATTCACCCAGTCCTCAACCATCATCCCTCATTCCACTTTAGACAGCCACACGGATAGAACTGGGCTGGGCTAGTTGGCTTGTTCCTTAAAAACTGTTCTGTTTATGAGTGCAAGATAGAAATTCAACCCCCCACTTCACACATTTGCTTTGACAGCCTAAAATCATATGCACCATGTTTGTCCCTCCAGAGCTAGCTACACTGGGCTGATACGCAACATACGCATTGAAAAGTGCCAGGCACATCTCTGGCACCATGCAAAGAAATAACAATAATAACAAAGGCCCCCTCCCTTTTTATTCACCTCACAAATTCCTTTGAGGGAGGCTTATGCAAACTGTAGCTCTCATGCTCACAATTATTTTCCCTGCCCTCACCTTAGCCCCTTTGTGCTGACCTGTATGTTGTGGTACCAAGTTGTTTAGCAAAATACAGGCAAGACTCAGGATTCCAGCTTTGGCTGAGAAAAGGAGAAGCAGAAACAAGTGAGCTCTGGAGACATCAAGAGCCGCATTTGTCCCTAGCTTCCCTGGGGTCAGAGCAGGAGCAAAATTTGCTCCTAATTTCTATGGGGGCCCAGCACAAAGAAGTCCTGAGAAGGCTCAGCTGTGCAAAGGCTGAGAGGCAAACATGCAAACTCACCAGGCTGTGCAGCTGGAGGAGGGCGGGAGCCTGTGATCTGGGTGCTGTAAGCCAAATCCTCTCACTGGGAGTAGGAGTGGGAGGCAGCCTGAAGTCTAGGTGTTGGGAACCAGCCTCAGATTATGTGCGTATGTGGGCGGTAACCTGCAATATGGGCACTGGGAGCCAACCTCACACTATGTGCACAGGGGGCAGGGCGGCTGGGGCAGTTCTGGGCAAGAGCCAGGGGCTGGCTGGGCACGGCATAGCAGCGTCTCCGGGGACAGCAGATCCTCAGCAAGGGAGTTGCCTCCTCTCACAAAATAAGAAAGAGGAATGGGACTTGCTCTTGGTACAGCGCCCTGTCCCTGGCTCTAAGGATCCCCTAGACATTGGCATGATCCTTCTCAGTGTTATAAGGAGAGGGAGCTGCTTCCAGTGATTGCTCCTTAAATCAAACTGACACAAGCAGACTCTGGTGGGAAATACCCTAGTTGCTGCCATTCATTCCCTGGAAAATATTTGCTCTCCAGGACTAAAGTGTGTCCATTTCCACTGGATAATCAGAGGGAACATTTGGCTGGCAGTCATTACTGCCTGAAAGGCTTCAGCAGTTATATGAAATGAAGGGATGAGCTTCCATGCATCCTAAATTCACTTCAGAAGTATGATTAAATGCAGAATAACATGTCCTTCATACTCACAAAGCGCCCTTTACAGATACCAGCCTCCCAGCATGTGCCAGCTGATGATAACGTCCTGTCCCCTAGAATTCTGACTAAAGGCCAAAACAGGAAAAATGTCCATGAATAACAAAAATACCAGCTTCTACTTTCTTTATATAGTTGTGTTATTCATTGTACATACTTCAAAACAGAGTGGTCTTTGTAGGGCTATGGGACGATAGAAGTGTCTGGAATATGACCAGTACTTAAAATGAAGGAGTGAAGACTAACATATAAGCATCTTGAAATACTTTTTACACATCCTCTCCAGAAGAATGAAACAGTATGGGTATGTCTAGACTACATGGCTCCGTCGACGGAGCCATGTAGATGAGTTTACTAGATATAGGAAAATGAAGCAGCGATTTAAATAATCGCTGCTTCATTTACATCAAAATGGCCACTGCGCTGTGCCGATCAGCTGTTTGGCGGCACAGCGGGGCAGTCTGGACACGCCGCGGTTGACAAGGGAAGCCTTTGTCGACCGCTCCGGTAAACCTCATTCCACGAGGCATACCGGAGCGGTCGACAAAGGCTTCCCTTGTTGACTGCGGCGCGTCCAGACTGCCCCGCTGTGCTGCCAAACAGCTGATCGGCACAGCGCGGTGTCCGTTTTGATGTAAATGAAGCAGCGATTATTTAAATCGCCGCTTCATTTTCCTATGTCTAGTAAACTCCGTTGACGGAGCCATGTAGTCTAGACATACCCTATGGGAGCAGACATCAAAATATGCCCCCTGTTGGACTGTTGTATCCTGGAGATGAAGTAGGTTGTTAAAACGAAGGAGACAATAATTGCCTTAATAAACTGCTTAGCATTCATATAATGCTCTCACGCAGGCTCCATAAAGCATTTTACAAATAGCAGTTAGTTAAATCTTGCAGCATCCTGGTGAAAGACAGGGATGACATGTATTATTACTTCCATGGTATAGATATGTGAATGGAGGCTGAGGTGGGTAAGCAACTTGGCCAAGTGCAAAAAGTGAGTCAATGGTAGAGATTGGATTACAAGAGATTTGGACACATACTTCCGTACTCTAACTACTAGACAACAGTGCCTCTAGTCAAAGCAAGACTACTAAAATGCTACCAAAGTAAGTGGTAATGAATGGTGCTTCATACTTTGAGTTCTCTTCTGTGTGAAGATGAGCTAATTACAGCGAGAGCTGAGTGAAATGTTTTGACCTAACTGGTTTTGGGTGAAAAATGAAGATTCAAGTCAAGGAAAACATTTTGCATTCTCATGTAAACTTCACTGCGTTTTTTTCAGTCAAAAATTCCCAACCAAAAATAAAAATTCTGAAAAATATAATAATGTTTTGTTTCAATATTTTCAAACTGTTTTGATTTTTTCCTTAGAAACTACCCTTGTTTTGATATTTCCTGGAATTTTATTTGAACAACAAACAACAACAAAACCTTTTAAAAATTTGAAATGGAAACAAACTTTTCATTTGACTCAAACCATTTTTAAACATTGTTTTGGAACTGCCAGCAAATCAAAAATCAGTTATTCACCTAGCTCTAGTTTGCCAACTTCAGAATCATAAGAACATAAGAGTGGCCATAGTGGGTCAGATCAAAACAGGTTGAAGTGAATTTGGAAAGAATTCACCAGATGTTAAAATCAACACTATGGCTCTGTAAGGAAGAAGTATAGTATTTGGTAACCAAGTCAGTAAATCTTCACTGACAATGGTATACAAATTTTAAAAATATCGTAAGAACATAACATAAGAACATAAGAATGGCCATACTGGGTCAGACCAAAGGTCCATCTAGCCCAGTATCCTGTCTGCCAACAGTGGCCAGCACCAGGTGCCCCAGAGAGGGTGGACCGAAGACAATGATCAAGCAATTTGTCTTCTGCCATCCCTCTCCAGCCTCTGACAAACAGAGGCCAAGGACACCATTATATCCCCTGGCTAATAGCGTTTTATGGACCTAACCTCCAGGAAATTATCTAGCTTCTCTTTAAATTCTATTATAGTCCTAGCCTTCACAGCCTCCTCTGGCAAGGAGTTCCACAGGCTGACTACACGCTGTGTGGAGAAGAACTTTCTTTTATTAGTTTTAAACCTGCTACCCATTAATTTCATTTGGTGTCCTCTAGTTCTTCTATTTAGGGAACTAATAAATAACTTTTCTTTATCGGCCCTCTCCACACCACTCATTATTTTATATACCTCTATCATATCCCCCCTCAGTCTCCTCTTTTCTAAACTGAAAAGTCCCAGTCACTTTAACCTCTCCTCATATGGGACCCGTTCCAAACCCCTAATCATTTTAGTTGCCCTTTTCTGAACCCTTTCCAAGGCCAAAATATCTTTTTTGAGGTGAGGAGACCACATCTGTACACAGTATTCAAGATGTGGGCGTACCATAGTTTTATACAGGGGCAGTAAGATATTCTGGGTCTTATTTTCTATCCCTTTCTTAATAATTCCTAGCATCCTATTTGCCTTTTTGACCGCCGCTGCACACTGTGTGGAAGTTTTCAGAGAACTGTCCACGATAACTCCAAGATCTCTTTCCTGATTTGTCGTAGCCAAATTAGCCCCCATCATACTGTACGTATAGTTGGGGTTATTTTTCCCAATGTGCATTACTTTACACTTATCCACATTAAATTTCATTTGCCATTTTGTTGCCCAATCACTCAGTTTGGTGAGATCTTCTTGGAGTCCCTCACAGTCTGCTTCTGTCTTGACTATCCTAAACAGTTTGGTATCATCTGCAAACTTTACCACCTCACTGCTTACCCCTTTCTCCAGATCATTTATGAATAAGTTGAACAGGATTGGTCCTAGGACCGACCCTTGGGGGACACCACTAGTTACCCCTCTCCATTCTGAAAATTTACCATTTATTCCTACCCTTTGTTTCCTGTCTTTTAACCAGTTCTCAATCCAAGAAAGGACCTTCCATCTTATCCCATGGCCCTGTAATTTACACAAGAGCCTTTGGTGAGGGACCTTGTCAAAGGCTTTCTGAAAATCTAAGTATACTATATCTACTGGATCCCCCTTGTCTGCATGTTTGTTAACCCCTTCAAAGAACTCTAATAGATTAGTAAGACAGGATTTCCCTTTACAGAAACCATGTTGACTTTTATCCAACAAATTATGTTTTTCTACATGCTTCACAATTTAATTCTTTACTATTGTTTCGACTAATTTGCCCGGTACTGAAGTTAGACTTACCGGTCTGTAATTGCCCGGATCGCCTCTAGAGCCCTTTTTAAATATTGGTGTCACGTTGGCTACCTTCCAGTCATTAGGTACGGAAGCCGATTTTAGGGATAGGTTACAAACCACAGATAATAGTTCAGCAATTTCCCATTTGAGTTCTTTCAGAACCCTTGGATGAATGCCATCCGGTCCCGGAGATTTGTTAACATTAAGTTTTTCTATATGTTCCAAAACCTCCTCTAATGACTCTTCAATCCGGGACAGTTCCTCAGATTCATCACCCACAAAGGACAGTGCAGATTTGGGAATCTCCCCAACGTCCTCAGCCGTGAAGACTGAAGCAAAGAAATCATTTAGTTTCTCCGCTATGGCTTTATCGTCCTTGATTGCGCCTTTTATAGTTCGATCATCTAGGGGACCCATGGGTTTTTTAGCAGGCTTCCTGCTTCTAATGTACTTAAAAAACATTTTGTTATTTCTTTTTGAGTTTTTGGCTAGCTGTTCCTCAAAATATTTGTTTGCTTTTCTTATTACATTTTTACACTTGATTTGACAGTGTTTATGTTCCTTTCGATTTATCTCACTGGGATTGGACTTCCACTTCTTAAAAGATGCCTTTTTGTCCGTCACTGCTTCTTTTACATGGTGGTTAAGCCACAGTGGCTCTTTTTTAGGTCTCTTGCTATATTTTTTAATTTGGGGTATACATTTAAGTTGGGCCTCTATTATGGTGTCTTTAAAAAGTTTCCATGCAGCTTGCAGGGATTTGGCTCTAGTCACTGTGCCTTTTAATTTCTGTTTAACTAACCTCCTCATTTTTGTGTAATTCCCCTTTTTGAAATTAAATGCCAGGGTGCTGGACTGCTGAGGTGTTCTTCCCACCACAGGAATGTTGAATGTTGTTATATTATGGTCACTATTCCCAAGAGGTCCTGTAACGGTTATTTCCTGGACCTGATCCTGTGCTCCACTCAGGACTAAATCGAGAATAGCCTCTCCCCTTGTGGGTTCCTGCACCAGCTGCTCCAAGAAGCAGTCATTTAAGCCATTGAGAAATTTTATCTCCGCTTCTCTTCCTGAGGTGACATGTACCCAGTCAATATGGGGATAATTAAAATCCCCCATTATTACAGAGTTCTTTATTTTGGTAGCCTCTCTAATCTCCCTCAGCATTTCAATGTCAGTATCGCTGTCCTGATCAGGTGGTCGATAATATATCCCTACTGCTAATTTCTTATTATTGGAGCATGGAATTACTATCCATAGCGATTCTATTGAACATGTTGATTCACTTAATATTTTTATTTCATTTGATTCTACATTATCTTTCACATACAGTGCCACTCCGCCACCCACCCGGCCTGCTCTATCCTTTCGATATATTTTATATCCCGGTATGATTGTGTCCTACAGATTTTCCTCATTCCACCAGGTTTCAGTGATGCCTATTATGTCAATCTCCTCATTTAATACTAGGTACTCTAGTTCACCCATCTTATTAGTCAGACTCCTAGTATTTGTGTAGAAGCACTTTAAAAATTTGCCACTGCTTATTTGTCTGCCCTTCCCTGATGCATTGGATTCCTTTGTATGGGGTTGTTTGTCTGCTCTGGCCCATGGTTTGCCCTCTCCCCTCCTCTCTTTCTGACTACAGCTTAGAGAATCTCTATCAATGGATTCTCCTCTAAGAGAAGTCCCCCTCCGATTTACGTGCATCTCCGCACCAATCGGCTTTCCCCAATCTCTTAGTTTAAAAACTGCTCTACGGCCTTTTTAATGTTCAGTGCCAGCAGTCTGGTTCCACCCTGGTTTAGGTGGAGCCCATCCTTCCTGTATAGGCTCCCCCTCTCCCAAAAGTGTCCCCAGTTCCTAATAAATCCAAACCCCTCTTCCCTACATCATCATCTCATCCACGCATTGAGACTCTGAAGCTCTGCCTGCCTACCTGGCCCTGCGCATGGAACTGGAAGCATTTCCGAGAATGCTACCATAGAGGGCTATATCAAAGGGCTATAAAAACATGCACAGAAGGTGGGAGCTTGGTATAATAATTAGTCGCATCGAACTATATGATTAGTAGCTCCCTACCAAATTCACTGTCCGTTTTGGTCAATTTCATGATTATAGTATTTTTTAAATCCTAAATTTCATTATTTCAGCTATTAAAATCTGAAATGTCACAAAGTTGTAATTGTAGAGACCTGACACAAAAAGGAGTGGTGTGTGTGTGGGGGAGAGTTATTGTAGGAAAGGTGGCAGTACTGCTACCCTTACTTCTGTGCTGCTGCTGATGGGCTGATGGTAGCACTGCCTTCACAGCTGGGCAGCTGGAGAGTGGTGGCTTCTGCCAGAGCACATCTCTGAAGGCAGAGCCACCCCCAGCAGCAGCACAGGAGTAAGGATGGCATGGCATGGTATTGCCACCTTTACTTCTGTACTGCAGTTGCTAGGGCTGGCTCTGCCTGCGGAGATGTGCCAGTAGCCGCCACGCTCTGGCCGCCCACCTCTGTAGGCAGCACAGAAGTAAGGGTGGCAATCCTGCTACCTACCCCTAAAACAGGGGTGGGAAACTCAGGCCCGGGGGGCCAGATGTAGCCCTTGGCTTGCCTGGATCTGGCCCCCAAGGATCAGGACTCCCTCCCACAGAATTGGGAAGCCGGTGCTAGTGCTCCAGCCCCTCCGCTGCCCCACCATGAGGCTGGAGCACATAACATCTGCTAGTCTGGGCTCCCCTAGGCTCTGGTGTGCGAGTGGAATGTCCTTCTCCTTCTCAGTTGGGGCCTACGTCAGTGAGGGGTTTATTTTGGTTTTGGTTTTTTGGCTTTTTGTTTCTCATTTGTGTGGAGCCCCCGATTGATTTTTTCTGTGGGTCAGAGTTCCCCGCCCCAAAAAAGGTTCCTTCCCCTTGCCCTAAAATAACCTTGTGACCCCTTGCAACTCTCTTTTGGATCAGGACCCCCAGTTTGAGAAACACTGGTCTCCTTCCATGAAATCTGTATAGTATAGGGTAGAAGCACACAGACCAGATTTCACAGGAGCTGACTCAATTCCATGACATGCTTCTCATGATTCTGAATGTGGTAGTGCCCTAATTATTAATCTGCTAGAGCAATGGTTTCAGCTTGGGTACAAGTACCCCTGGGATTACCCAGAGATCTTCCAAGGGGCACATGAACTCACTTAGAACAGTGCTTCTCTCAACCTGGGAGTTGCGACCACCAGGCTTGTGGGACAGGTTTAAGTGGGTGGCAAGTGCAGGGCCAGTGTCAGAGCATGGCAAGTAGAACAATTCCCTGGGCCCCCCTGTCACCAGGAGCTCCATGAAGCTAAATTATATGCTTCAGCTCCGGGTGGCAAGGATCGGGCTTCCAGCTCCTGAAAGGGGTACAGCAGTCTGAAAAGGTTGACAGCCAGTGTGCTAGTATGCTGAAGGGAGAGTGGCAAGAAAAGAGATCAAAACAGAATGTAAAAGATTGAAGAGCAAAGATGAGAAGGATTAATGAAGAGTACACCCAGGAAGAGAGTGACAGAAGAGCGCAAATGGACAGGCACTGTGCTTAGGCCTGGCATGTGGGGGATGAGATGGGGGGGGGGGGGCGGTCATCTGTCATAAGGTGGCTGGATGCCATCAGAAGAAAAGTTAGGAACCCATATAGTAGAGTTACGCAGAAATAGAACAGCTTGAATAACTGAGTGCAGTACAGGATTCTATTGGTGTATCTTTCTTGTTGGACACATTATTTGCATTACAAAGAGAAAAGAGCTAAAAAAAAAGTTGTGATCACTGTTTGCATCTCATGGCTAGAGACCTGTCTTCAGTTGCCTAACCTGACCAAACCTGTTCCTAAAAATGAATAGTAAGTTCTGATCTGTCAGTTCACGAGGAAGAAATAATTTTCCTACGTAGCGTCTTGAAGACAGGACTTACAAACCACATGTTAAACTTTGGTAATAGAAAGATGCATTTTTCAGTTAATCCATTTAATCCCATTGAATCCTGTCACTTGTACTATCTGGCCAATTGTACTTGTGCTACCCCTTGTACTATCTGGCCAATTGTCTTTCTGGTCTAGTTTTTTCCACAAGTGCCTGTCACTCTGCTAGGTAAAGGCTACACAACAATTCAAGACAGAACTAAATGTGCCCTAAATGTACTAAAAGGGCACTAAAAGGAAGGTATTTCTCAGCATCTCTCTTGGAATCATTAAATCATCAGGGCTTGTTCTTCTCATGTTCTTTCCAATAGAAAGACAAATGTGTTCTGGTATTTGCAGTAATACTACTGAGATCAGTGAGACACCCTGAGGCTTGTCTACATGCAGGGCCATGAGCACTACAACCGGGCTGTGATTTCTAAAGCACTGGGGGGCGCAAATTTTTCCTTTGCCTTTGCCTCCGGGCACATAACCCCTTCATGATGCCTCTGGTGTAAGCCCTTAAAAGAGAGATACGGGCCTAAGTCGGGGCCTGGGAAAGGTGTCAGTCTTCATCCAAGAGGGATTCACAGCTGTGAACCCTCTCCTGGAATTTTGCAGTGAAGCCCTTTGACTCAAAACTCTGAGAAGGAAGAATCCTCCTCCGCATGTGTCTTAAAACCTTTAGCCCAGTTGTCAAGGCACTCTCCTGGGATGTGGGGGACCCTAATTCATTTTCTTGTTCTGTCTCATGAAGGGAAGGGATTTGAACTTGGTTCTGAGGCCCGTGCCCCAGCTTATGTGGGGTAAGCCCTTCGCAGTCTCTCCTACTAAAGTGATTTCCCTGTGTATGAATAATTAAAAGTCATTGGAGCAGGGGGACTGTGTGGCAGTACCATCTGTTCCTCCGCTCTTCTCCCCATCCTCTGTGGGGCCTGATCTGATAGGGAACTCTGAGCTTCTGAGTGTGCCTACCAGACCAGTAACACCACACACACTGGTGTTGGGCAGGGAATGCCTGGTTTGAGGAATTCCCAGTGGTGAAAATAATTTACTATTTTTTACAAGTACTGTTCTTTTGCAACCCGGGTCCCTGCCAGCTCTTTAAATAGTTCCCTGCTGGCTTTTGCCACAGCTCAACCCACTCTTGCTGGAGCTGCGCACTAGGGCACACCCGCTTACTTTCACCTCTGGGAAGTCCACTGTGGTTTAGGCATCAGCTAGCTACCTAGGCATCTATGCTGAGGTGGCTGTTTAAACACTCACTGGCAGGTTCTTAGAGGACTTAATCAGTGGTAATTTAGGCTCCTAGGGAATTAAGGCACCCACAGGGTTAGGCAGCAACTGAGTAGGACGATCTACATTTTGGATTTAGGCATCTGACATCAGTTAAGCTCTTACCCCGCTTTGTGGATCTAGCCCAAAGTTTCTATACCCACCGGATCTGTAAACAAGCAGTGTTTTCATTTTCCTTAACACACCCCAGGCAGTAGTGACACGCAGCGCAATGGGACCCATCAGCTCAGTCAGATGCTGCCTGTTTTAGGAGACTGGTCAGCAACACTGCACAGAAAACAAGGCTTTGCTGCTCTTTCACAACTGCTGGCTGAATTCTTGCAGACAAGGTCAAACTGGCCCTCACTGTCACCCACCTATAAGCAGCACTGAGCCAGCGTATGGAATAACAACTTATTGTGTGGGGCTTTTTTCAGAAAGGTTTGTGAAGGACTTGCTGCAATGGCTTTTGTTAGCAATGAAATAATGAATCATGTCATTTAGGAGATTGCTATCTTTGGCACACTCCCATGCACCTTACTATATCAAAGCATTATCATCACTATAAAATCTTAGGCAAATCAGCTGGAAGTTATACATCTCTTGCCTCAGGCTGTTTATAATGTATGTAGTGTAGGGTCCAGTGGCCAAGAACCTGAGTTGTAGCTCAGAATTGCTTGGTTTGGCCAGGGATGGCCCTAGACTAGCTGCCAGCAACTGGCGCCATAGGCAAACCATACAATTGGCGCCCCCACCTCCAAACCCCGCAACGATATTGCACCACCATTTGGTGCCCCATTTAACTTGGCACCCTAGGCGACCGCCTAGTTCACCTATATGGACAGGCCACCCCTGGGTTTGGCTTGGAAAGGTAAGGGTGGGGGCAAAAGTAGTTGTAAGGCATCTTTGTACTCCCCTGCTCCTGGACCAAGCTAGTCCCCCAGCACATGTTGTGAGAAAATGGACTGGCTTCTTTGGTCCTGAACCTTCTTGACTGGACACAATCCAGACATACTTTTCTCCTACTCAGTCTGTTGTATAAAGTCTCAGCCCCAGCTATAACCCTGTAAGTTGGAGCTACTTGATTGACACATACATTTTCTGGAAATGCATTAAACTGTAAGGTCCTGCCAACACATGACTTAGAGAATGACAAAACCTGCTGCTGCTTCATTGCTGTGAACACGGTTGGGGGGGGGGGGGGGTAGTTGAATTCTAAGTCACTTTATTACTGATGATTTGTGGATGATTAAGATGGGAATTGTTCTCTGTCAGTTGCTGTGCTTTGGAAGGTATCTTTGTAACTATTGAGCTTTGAAGCTTTGTAATTGTTTCTTTGTAACTTTCAGCTGGCTTGCCTTTTAAATTCTGCAACTTGCTCTAAGCCGCATTTCACCCTGTGATAAGAATGTGTGTGTGAATGGAGACTGGATCTTATTTGGGGTGAGGAAAACAGCAAGGCTAAAAATGTGGAGCCAGGGGATGACTAATTAAAGCAATCTCGGAGACTCCGCTGCTCTAAGCAAACAAAGGACCCGGATGGAGGGTGGGAGGTCTGGGCGTGCTCCTTGGTGAGGAAGGTGAAAGAAGGACCCTGCGTGCAGGACAGGAGCCCCCCCCCCCCGTTCCAATAAAAGGAGAGAGCACGTGGCAGACACCCTCTTTATGATCAGCTCGCCGACCGGGATCCATGGCTGCAGGCAGATGCTCAGGACATACTATGCCTTGGCTTTCTCCTTCTCTCTCTGCAGCCCTTGCCTGCCTAAGTGTGAATGCCTGAGGGCAGGAATGAATGAATGTGTGTGTAGAATAGTGATAGAGATGCAGCCGTGTTAGTCTGGTCTAGCTAAAACAAAAGACAGAACTATGTAGCACTTTAAAGACCAACAAGATGGTTTATTAGGTGATGAGCTTTCATGGGCCAGACCCACTTCCTCAGATCAATTTGTGGAAGAAAATTGGCATGACCATATATACCAAAGTGACACAATCAAAAAAAGTGAACACATATAAAATTGACAAATCAAATTTTAGAACAGAGTGGGGGTGAGGGGGGAAGGTTAGTGCCTGTGAGGTAATGACATTAGGGGTGATAATTGGGGAAGCTATCTTTGTAATGGGTGAGATAATTAGCATCTTTGTTGAAACCCTTACATAAAGTGTCAACTTTAAGCATGAATGACAATTCTGAAGCTTCTCTTTGAAGTCTGGAGTTAAAATCTCTCTGAAGCAATATGCAAGTTTTAAGGTCATTGAGAGAATGGTCAGTCTGGCTGAAATGGCAAGCAACAGCTTTCTCTCTATGAGAGAGCCTGATGTCTGTTTTATGTGCATTGATTCTTTGGCGAAGTGTCTGAGAAGTCTGTCCAATGTACATAGCAGACAGACACTTTAGGCATATGATGGCATAAATTATATTTCTGGATGAACAGGAATGTGTGTGTGTGTGTGTGTGTGTGTGTGTGTGTGTGTGTGTGTGTGAGAGAGAGAGAGAGAGAGCTTGTTCCTCTATAGTTCCTATAGTGGATTGTTAATTCCTCATTTAATTATTCCATATGAGTGTAACCCTGAGGTGGTCTCCAGTGAAATTTGGGGTGACACAGACAGTCCTGACTTCACACACCAACAGTATTTTTGTAAGGGTTGTCCGTTCATATTATATACCAACCTCAGTAACCAGGGCTTGAATCCCCCTCCTAGACCTAGATGATCCTCTTCTCCCCAAATAGAAATCTAATAACACCAACAGCTGTCAAATCCTAACACCCCAAGCTTACCTTGATCCCATGCCGATGGTAATCCACAAATTACTACTCCATCTACCTGGGGTAGGTCTGGTAGATTGGAATTCTGGTAGAGGGAATTCAAACAGCAGGAAGGTTCAGAACTGCGGATGGGGGAAAGAAAGAGCAAGGGGAGCAGCTGCCTCAGGGCCTGACAATTTAAAAGGGCCCAGGGCAGCAGCAGTGGTCGGAGCCCTTTAAATTGCTGCTGTAGCCCCAGGTAGCATGGTTCGGGTTGCTGGCGGGGGAGGCTCATTTCCAGCTTCATCCCTCTCTGCTCAAGGCAGTGGCCCTTTCACGGAGCCCAGAGCCAAAACCCCCCTACCATCACCCTGCCCATGGCCCACTGAAGTCTGCCAGCAGCCTTGGGCAGGTTGGAGGATGCATACAGGCATTCCCATCTTGGTGCTTCAAGAAAAGCAGTTTCTTAGAATTTAACAGGATTACATTGCACACTAAGGAACATAGTGTGGTTCACACCAATGAAGGGCTTGTAATAACCACACCACTAGTGTGAATTACATTTCTTATGATGTGGGATGTGATCACTCGCATAGACTGTAACTGGCTCATTGGTATTCTGCTTAGGGCACTAGCACAGGTAAACTGAACTAAGCTACTTCATTTTCTTTTCATGTATTCAATAGCATAAGGAAATCAAAAGCAAAAAAAATAATGTTAATGAAACATTAATGCTAATAACTTAAACATACATCTCAAGACATTTAAAAGCTAAGATCCCCACAGAAAAGTTAGTTCACTCACATTGAACACACACTGCTATCAGACATGGGCCAGAACTAAAGCCCCAGGGTATGGCTAGATGGCGGGGGGGTTTCGGGATACTGGAGGTACCCCGAAAAAACTGTGCCGCATCCAGGATACACATTTCCTCTTCTGCTATTTTTGTGTTCCACGAGGAAGAAGAGAGCTTTTGAAACAGGGTTCTTCCCCCCACAAAAGTATCGGAAAAAGATACGCAAAATGCCAAGCGCTTTTTGCATATCTTTTTCTGATAGATCCTCGCAGTCTAGACGTACCCCCAGGTAAGTATTGTGTTTGCACTAGGACCCTCTCATAAATATGCATACCAAATCTGATCACACTGAAATTTAGGACAATTTGGATTACATTTTTAATCCTCCCACTACCACAAAATGTCACATCCCAAACTTTGATTCTTCCCACTTGAGAAAGATCAAATATTGGCTTGGGCCCATCCCTAGCTGATCTGAATTGCTTGTTCATCTCTCTTCTTCCCTTCTAACCTAACACCTGTTTTATCACCAGTGCCTCAGGCTCCTCTCCAGCTTTTTCCCGGTGCTTCTGTCACCTAGCCTCTGCCCATTCACTCTTGAAACGGCTGTCGCTAAGGTTTCCAACAACTTCTTGGCAAAATCTCAGGGTCATAAGTTTCAACTTCAGTGCAAACATGCAGAAGTAACTGGTGACTTTGGGTGCCCAACCTGATTTTTAGAAATGCCTTAACACCAGCCCTCTGAAAATCAAGACAATTTAATTTGTCTCAAATTATAGAACCAAAAATAGAATCACGAAAATCACAGCTAAGATATTAATACTGACCTACCAATATTCCAACATTAATGTATTCCCATCAGATTCATATCAACATGGACACCCCTCAGTCCAATTCCTTCCTCATAATGCCAGGTCCTCGATCCACATCCTCCTCTACTGCACACTGGGGGAGGCAAGGTAGGAGGAGGAGCATACTTGACTACAAAAGCAAGCTATCACAGGCCACATCCTCAGCTGGTGTAAATTGCTGTAACTACATTGAAGACCAGGCTGAGAGTTGAGAATCTGTCCCTACCTTTGTAATGATTAGAAGCTTCAGGAGGTAGCCAAGTTAGTCTGTACAGGATAAACTTAAAAAACAACAAATGGTCTCATAGCACTTTATAGACTAACAAAACATGTAGATGGTTTCGTGGGCATACTTTAGTCTATAAAGTTCTATCAGACTCAGACTGAATCTACAGCTTAGAGTGGACTGTTTAGTTAATAATGTGCTTAAACCTGAACAAAATGTACAACCTGTTTGTAGTAGCTTCCAATGTCCATACTGTGGATAACTATAGTTCTATCTGCCTTGGATGAATGTGTGTTTAGCTGCCAGTAGAGACAAGCATGATAGACCCTTTGATTTTTATGAAGAGCCAGATGAGCCATTCAAATCAGTGATCATTAATTTAATGAAGGTACAGAGAACATTTGGTTTAGAAATGACCAGTGTTACAGTTTATATTGCTAACCACTCATCCTTTAACTAGCAGGGAAGCTGTGCCACTAACTAGAAAATAAAATTCACTCAACCAGCTCTCTTGAAAGCAAACTGTAGTTATTAACGGGTAGTGCAGAGTAGGCACTGGAGAACTCTAAGGCCACCATAAAGTTCTCACACACATTCTACACAGGAGCAGAATCTTTTGGCAGCAGTAGATTGCCTAATTCTGACCAGGAATTCAGCACTCTGCAACTGGGACAAGCCTAGAGCAATGAAGTTGAATGGCCTTTACTTCATTCTGAGTAGACAGGTGACCATATCACAATGACCACTGTCATATATGGCAGCCACTGCTGTGACTGGTCACCTAAGCGGGAGTGCAAGTGTAACACAAACAGGTAGACCTGAACCTAGGACCTCTGGAGCTCAGTGCATGAGCCTCAACAGCTTGAGCTTAAAGCCAACTGGTTGAGCACAAACTCAGTCTTTCTTTCTCTCTCTCTGTAAATGATGTAGGTGCCACTGCATAGGACAGTAAACCACACCCGGAAAGTGTGTGGGTTACACAAGGACCGAATGGGACTAAGTACTTGTAAAAAATATATATAATTTTCATTGATTTTTTTCCCTTCTCAAATGAGCATGGATGAGCCACTAGGATTTTTTCCTGAGGTGACATGCAGGAGGGGGGTCCTTGTCTCTGAGTATGCTGTCTGGGATGTAGAATTTCACATCAGAACAAATATTTTTTCTTGCCTCCTCATCCTAATAGGAATGATCTTTTCTCTGCAGCTTTGCCCCTGTCTCCTGGGAATGGGAAAATTCAAAGAGTAGACTGAGCAATTAGAGGGCTAAGGAAATCATCTAAGGACATACTGTGACATTACACTCCATATTCTTTATGAAAATTTGCTTATGATATGGATATGACATAACTGAAATATATTTTTACAAGATGGCTCTTGTAAAGCGTCATTGGAAAGGTTATGATTCACTGAATGTAATTATCTATTTTGTATTAACTATCTATCTATATTTCATATTTGTTACCTTAGGTGATGCTGCTAACACTTCAGGTATAACAAAGAAAAAGCCAGACATAGCTGATGGCCCATGAAGGAGGAAAATGGTCTATGAAAAGGCTTGGCCTTCCTGTGGACACTCCATACTGCCACTGACTCATAGACAGTGTTATGCTACAAAGTCAGGTGACCTTTTCACCCAATACTAACCTGAATTTTGATTATTATGATATTTTCCTCTGTGAGGTGGGGGGAAATCAAATAAATAGTAGAGGCCAAATTCATATAATTTTGGGTTTGGATGCCAAAGGAGCTGAACACTTGGGTTCTGTGGCAAGTCCCTTAAAGCTGAGTCTTCCCAGAGCTGATCTCAGTGTCGGTATCATTCTGTAGCTGGGTGTGACCCTTCCTGTGTGGTTGGCTGGAAGATGCTTGTGAGCCTGGCCCAGCAAGGCCAGGTAAAGGGGACCCAGGCTGGCAGAATAGGCTGACTCAGTGGTATCTCAGCTCATCAGGTGACTTCCCAAGGAGTCCAACCCATCACACATACATTTGTTTCACTGCCTTAATGATCATAGAATCATAGAACCATAGAGCTGAAAGAGACCTCAGGAGGTCATCAAGTCCAGCCCCCTGCTCTAGGCAGGACCAATCCCAATTAGATCAACCCAGTCAGGGCTTTGTCAAGCCAAGACTTAAATACCTCTAGGGATGGAGACTCCACTACTTCCCTAGGTAACCCATTTCAGTGTTTCACCACTCTCCTAGTGAAATAGTTTTTCCTAATATCCAACCTGGACCTCTCCCACCACAACTTAAGACCATTGCTCCTTGTTCTGCCATCCATCGCTACTGAGAACAGCCTCTCTCCATCCTCTTTGGAACCTCCCTTCAGGAAGTTGAAGGCTGCTATCAAATCCCCCCTCACTCTTCGCTTCTGCAGACTAAACAGACCCAACTCCCTCAGCCTCTCCTCATAGGTCAGATGCTCCAGCCCCCTAATCATTTTAGTTGCCCTCCACTGGACCCTCTCCAATGCGTCCACATCCTTTCTGTAGTGGGTGGTAAGACACTGTAGAATTTTACTTTTCCGAACATTAAGTCAGTTTCCCTATTTGTCCCAAACTCCACTTAGTGTAGAAACAATGGGGACAGAAGCAGCATTACACCACCACATCTCCTCTTGTTCTAAGCTCAGCCCTGTACTTAAGTAATAGCAACCTCGAGGCTGCTCCAGCACTTGCTGAAAAGGCCCCTAAAGAGACTGCTAAACATAGCCCCCTTATTCTACTGATGCACCGGCAACACCTACGCTGGTGACCATGGGAGCATGTTGTAAGTTGTTCCACGTCACTCAGGGAACAATGGGGGTATTCCTCCGACAATGATTGCAACAACTAGATAGTTGCTTAATGCCACTGAGGCTGCTTAAGTGGTATGGACTGGAATGTGAAATCTGTCCCATTCTGTTTTGGCATGACAATGTTTGTTTTCTTTGAACCATGAATATATATTTGCTTACGTTAAGAAATCCAATACACAGTAGAGTCCTCAAGGCAGGAGTTTTCAAGTGCTGCAGGTCAGGATGTTAGTACAATGGCATATAAAGTCAGGTCAGGCTGCACTATACTTTGCATTTGTTTGGGCAATCAACACCTTCTGAGCAATAGGAAAACAAATAAAATATCTAAGGGAAAAAAAAGATTGCTTCTTGGATCACCTCACACATACTCTTATTGCTATTCTAAAGAGATAACTACTATAATTCACTACAGATGTCTCATTCAACATCCCACACTCACACAGAAGCGGTCTTAAGCCTACAGTTACCTCAGACCTAGGGCTAGCTGACATGGTGGCACTTGTACCCAGCCACCCGAATAACATTCATTTTATTGAAATGTGCACCATAGTCACATGTGCATACACTAAGTCATTCCCATTACACTTATCCAGGGAATTCTAGAGTGTAATTTCTCCCCAGAAACCATTTTAACACAATCTCCCTCTTGATGGTGTTGAGGCGAGGGTCCAAATAAGGACTGAAGAAGTAGGTTCACTTCTTAGCATTTACACAGACTTCCTGAGTGAGCTGATTCACCTCACTGAATCACTCAGCCTCAGTTCCCATCTGTAAAATAGAGATTACACTTCCATATATCACAAGGGTTCTTGAAAATTAAACTCTTTCATGTACATTAGTTGCTCAGATACTACAGCAGTGGGAGCCATATAGAAAACTAATTGACTTTAACATGGCTCCTCCCTTTCTAATACCAACCCCCTCAAAAAAACCCAGGTTTAATTACCAGTTAAACCTCATGGAACTGGTAATTCGAAGTAAGGGGTTTATTTTGGAATCGCCCTTCTCTGCCGCATGTAGACGTGGGCAGTTCTTCCGGGCTAGTCCATTTCCAAAATGGCGACCGCCCGGGAACATGCTAATGAAGCGCGGGATATTTAAATCCCACGCTTCATTTGCAGTTTTGGTCACCATCATTAGCCTCCCTAGTTCGAACTAGGGGGCTAGTGTAGACATACCCTAATAGTGAATTTAACAGGACGAGCGTCTAAATCACTTAAGCATTTTGTATATTTCCCCAGATACCCAAGTAGAGATTTAGGTGCCTAACTTTATATATATATATATATATATATGATTACCTTAAATAATCATATATATATTCATATCACACACACACACACACACACACACATATGGTTTCCTTAAATTCATCATGGCTAAAATAATACATCATACATTTACTTGGAAGGATTTAAAGCCACTCCCTTGAAAATCAGAGTTGACCTACCACTGATAGCCTTTTTAGATTTTAGAATAGAGCTTCATATTTTAACTGGGCTTCCAGTAATGTTAGCTAACACAAATGGAAAAAACACAGCTTTTCTCTTGAGCTTATCATGGAAATGTTTTTAAAAACATAGTTAATTGATTCACATAAAGTCAGTAGAGCAAGCAGATGCAAGCTACAGAAAACAACAGATACAGAATTACCGTATTTGGCCTATTGTCATGCAATGTCATGGCTCATTCAATCCCAGAGAAGTAATGGTAGTGAAACAAAGACCTGGCCTTGATGATATCTAAGATCACAACTGTAACTCAAATATGTTACCCCATAGTGGGAAAGGTGATGAATTCATTTCCACAGTGAACAAGAGTTAATCAGATACCAGCCACTCCACAACAAAATCCATTTATTACACTCACTATGGCTTCAGCAAGTCTCAGTGGAACTGACTTGAGGAAATTAAAAGCTTCAGTACATTCACACAAAAAATGGACCTCACGGATTATGAAGGTTTCCAGAATAAAACCCTGGCAGAAAATTCTTGAAACAGAAAGGCCAACAGGGAAGAGGCTAGAGCATGTGGTCATAACTTCCCAGGGGGCAAGGCCAGAGGGGATTGTGTAGCTCAGAGAGTGTGTGGTACTCTTTGGATAGGAAATGTGGCCAAAGCAGGGGGCATGAGGTAGCCTTAGTGAAATTCTTTTGCCAGTTCGGACCATCATGTCTATAGGTGGGATAAGTCATGAAGCAAATGAAGAGAAATACAGAAGAAACATCCAAAACAGACTTGTATTTAAGGCTGTAGTGTTAAATAATGCATGCAACATAAGACCTAAAGGAAAGATGGCAACAAAGTTAACTAGGCTTAGACACCCGAAGACTTCTTTGCTTAGGAATTCCTTTTAGCATTGACCAATTCCATCAACTCCCATTGATTTCACATCCAAAGAATACTCAGTGACTAACAGGAAAAGGAAAAGTGTGAAAACTCTCTCATCTTAATGATAATTGGAAATCTTTCTAAAGAGAGAAGGTAAATGGGGTTTTATTGGACCCAACTTGTGTTGGAGAGATAGACACAGTTTTGAGCTATCCAGAGCTCCTTTTCATGTCAGGGACTCAGAGTATTACAGCAAAATACAAGATTGACTTCCAGCATTCAAGAGGGAGGCAGCCTCCCCCGGTAAGAGCATGCACAGGGATTTGTTGATTTGGAGAATGGCCCATCAAAAATTATGAACTTTGGAGGCATGAGAAGTGACAGGATGGAAAGGGAGGAATATTCTGCATTTTGTTCATAGCAAGCAAAATTGTGCCAGAGCCATGGGGAAACTTGAGTACAGTTGAAGAGAGGGATTTTGCTTTTCATACAGCTACTAAACTCAGAGACCCTGCATGATTCACCATATGTGATGTCTGTATTTCATTCGGCTTAGTGCCCAATGTGAACCTTAAAGAACAAGCTTCTGATGTACTTCCAACTTTATAGGTGTGACCTTTTGATAACTCTCCCCTTTTCACAGGTTCCATCTCTCTTTTCTAATGGGAGTACTGCCAGATCCTCCTGACCGTTGGAATGCATAAAATCCAGATCCAAATGTTAGGTCTTGGGCCAGTCACTTCTTCCAGTAACATTTGCTTTCCCCACCCCTTCTCCCACACATCACATAACTAGCAGCTATGTGGTAAAAATCCAGGTAGCCAAAGTAATAGAAAAACACTACTTCCACAAAGTAAGTCCTAGATGTAAAAGGAAGCTACATCTGAAAATGTGTGCAGATCAACATTTTTTCAATCAACCATGGAGAACCATCATATCACTTCATAGGTGGGGACTTCACAAACAATGACTACTCTGTTATGTTGCTGGAACATTACCATCACACAGATAATGCCAATGCACCAAAAGCCTAATAGGTTTTAACTGTTCACCTTTGTCTTTATGTTCTTTGACTAATACAAATATTTACCTAATAAAAATAAATATTTTCTATGTATTTCACAAATATTAGATTTTTTTTCCTTAACAGTGTTACTGAGGAAATTTTAATGTTTATGGGAAAAACATTAAAACAGTGGAAATCTTTGGACACTATTTAATGTATTGTATTGTTGCTCAGATCATTCAAGTCTGTATATACATTATATTTTACTTGGTTCAGTGTCAGTAATGAGACTAAAAATTATCAAGTTAGAGACAGAGATGAAGAGACACAAAAATATTCTGATGTCCCACAAGAGAAAAACATTCTTTGACATATTTTTTAGTCCCTTCTAGGAGAAATTGATTATTTATGAGTCCCAGAGATGAGTGATTCATTATGAATATTAACCTTAGCCCCTTTTTATATAGTAAATGGTTTGTGAGGTGATGTTGTTTTTTGCATTTGTACTTATCATTCAGAATTACCCACCAAAATAGATTGAATGAACACTTTTCACCCAGTAGGCTTTTCAAAATAGTCCCTTGCCCATGAAAGTTCATGATACCATATATATATATTTGTTAGTCTCTAAGGTGCTACAAGACTACTCACTGTTTTTAAAGTTATAGACTAACACGGTGTAGCCAGACAGAAATGCCCCCACCTCTCTCTCCTCCTCCTCCCTCTGACATCCTTGAGAGAGACAATCCTTGAGAGCGAAACTCTGTCTTCAAAGGCTCCAGGGACTCCAGAGGTGCTGGAATGACAATGGCCCTGGATGCTAGACAGGAACGAGATAACAATGGCAATTGGGCCAGCAGACGATCAGGGCCTTGGGCTGCCTTTGGCTGGTACCAGTAATTGATATGTCTACACACCGTCCCAGAAGGGGAATCTACCGCCCCATCAGAAAAGAATGTCCAGCCCTAATGATTTAGTTACCTCCACCTCACAGGTGCAAATTAAGCTTTGGACCCCCTGTGGGAATGGGAGTCACAAAGATGTTCCAACTTAATTGGCATTTTAATGACAAGAGAAGTGTCTACGTGACCACAGGGGTATAAAGTAGGGCCCTGTGCCCCACTCTAATTGGAGATCAACCCACATACCTGCTGGTCAGGAGGTCTTGGACCCCCGAGACTTTAGGGACGCCTTAGTCTCGTACTGACTGCTTCCAATTGGGATTGAGAGGAACCTGGCTTCACCGGAGTAAGGATCACAGGGGTGAGAATATACCTGCTAGGTGTCTATTTTGCATGCATTTAATAAGAGCTCAGAGAACCAAAAGGGTTTCATGGTACCTGTAAGTGACTTTTTAGTGTAATTTCTGTCTTGTCCTTTTGTAGTGGCTGTGTTATCTGTAACACAGCAGTAGCATTTAACAGCTAAGTTTGCCTTGTAACAATAAAATAGTAACTGTTTAAGCTTTAACCTGACTCCTTCTGTTGCTGTAACAGAACCAGACACAATTAAAAGGATCACAGCCAGTCAGGGGTAAACGCAGTAAGAGCTGAGCGTTGGGTTGTGCCGCCTCCATGGGGCAAACCCTTGGGGCACCCGTCAGCCTCCCCTGGCTGCCCGCTGCGAAGGGACCCTGTCCTAGCAGCTAAAGACTTGGGTGTAATAAGCTCTCCCTGCGGACTCTTGGGGCACCCGTCAGCCTCCCCTGGCTGCCCGCTGAGAAGGGACCCTGTCCTAGCAGGTAAAGACTCGGGTGTAATAAGCTCTCCCTGCGAACTCTTGGGGCACCCGTCAGCCTCCCTTGGCTGCCCGCTGCGAAGGGACCCTGTCCTAGCAGCTGAAGACTCGGGTGTGTAATAGGGCTCACAGACCACTCACTGCCCCAGCCATCGGCTGACAAACAGATACCCCTCTGAGACTTTAAATCTTACTTGAGTTAAGGATCTGAGTAAGGCTGGGTAAATCTTTTAGCATATATATTAGTATCTATTCATAAATCTATATATGGATATATATATTAGTATCCATTCATAAATCTACAAGCACAAAAAAGGACCCTATCAGAATGAAAAAGAAGGGCCCTGTCTAATCAATGTATAAAAATTAATAAAGGCAAAACTTTTCCCCAGTTAAGTCAAAAGCTACAGCTACCTTTTACATAGCTCTTTCACTTATGTAACTGGGAGGATGTGTTGCAGTAGGTAACCTGAGGGCTCATTGACTTTGGCTGCATTATCATAGAAGTCTTTAGAAAGAATGTACTGTTCTTTAAACAAACAAAACAAAACAAAAAAACTTTCCTTTCCAATGAGGCACAAGTATGCTTTTCTTCAGCAGCAGCCATGCATATCTTCCTGTTCTAACTACTTTTTACTTGAACACACATTTAATGTGAACAGTTCAAGAAAATTGCTGCCCTTCTGAAATTGTCTGAGATTCTCTCTGTTTCTTGTTCATTGACCCAGAGCTGTGATACAGAGCAGTATTTCCCACTCTGCTTTGATTTTTTCTGAACCAACTTTGTATGCCAACAATTTATTCTGTGAGGCATTGGTGCTGATGATCCCTACCTTTGCATACTCCAGAGACCCTGATGTCCTCTTACCCCAATTATACACTGCTATGTAACCCCATTATTTTTAGTGGTGTTATTCCTGATTTATAATGCTGTAAGAAAGGAAGGATGTGGGCCTTGCGGCTATGCAGAATATGCAGACATGGCACCAGCAGCTAAACCGAGCAGGCAATAGCTTCTGAGATACCAGAAATAACAGCATCAGAGATGCTCAACTGTCAAAACAATTCTTCTAGTGTATTCTATAGGCTTGATCCTTAGCTAGCGTACTTTGGGCTCTTAGGGCACGTCTTCACTCACTGTGCCAGAGATCGACATTTTGGCATTCAATTTAATGGGTCTAGTATAGACCCATAAATGGAATGCTGAAGGCAGCTCTGGCCAGCATCTGTAAGGGAAGCCAACTGGAGCATTTGCTCCTGTCAGCCTTCCTCAGTGTGGGCAGTGCCAAGGTCAGCTTAAAGTATGCAACTCCAACTACAAAAAACATGTAGCTGGAGTTGCATACCTTAATCCCACCTTCAAGGTCTAGTGTAGACCTGGCCTTAGAGAGAGATCTTCATTGTGTGGGGGCTGTCGTATTGTTTGAGTCCATGGAAGACACTACTGCATCTCAAAAGGATAACACTACTGAAAAAAACATGTCCCAAGTGCTTGAAGTAAAGTGATAAAGGGTCATTCAGGAATAGGTCTTATTTTGCATGAGTTCCAGGTAACTGATGGCCTTTTTCCAGATCAGGCTGGTCAAGAGGTTATGACCCCTCTTGCCATGATCATCCATGTCTTTGTACCTTCTAGGGCCATCTGTTACAATGTGCCTTGCTGAGGTTTTCTCTTTAGGTCTACCCACAAGAAAGCAGTTGCTGACTCATGCTATTATGAGCACATAGCACCTATGCTGACATGTTTGCACTGGCTTTCAGTTTGCTCCAGATACAATCTGAGCTGCTAGAGATAATAATTAAATCTTTGTTTGGTCTGGGATCAAGCTGCCTGGCAGTACATCTCCTGATAGATGTGACTGTGACAATTATGGTCAGGTGGGAGATGTTCTTGCCTGCACTACCTGCGAGGAAATGTTCCTTGGCTGCTACCAGCTGCTCTCAGTTAGTCCCTGGGGAGCTCACTCCCCTGGGGGCTCTGCCAGAGTCATTTTTAGAGGCCCTCAGGGCACTCTGTAAGGTGCATTTACTTGGTCTGGCTTTGGGTTACATATTTTAGTGAGGGCGTGTAGTGGGTGCATCTTGATTCCTGACTCTTGGCAGCAATAGCAGTCCTCTGGCTACCCTCATTTGGGCATCATTTGTGAAGTTCACTATTCGTTTAATGTTGACTTTAGTACCAAGCAGCTATAATAATAGAGAGTATGTGGGGGGGGGGGAGGAGAGGGGAGGGAGAGTGTTAATAACAACATCTCAAGTAGTCACAGCTAAGTGATTTGTCCAGGCTCAGAAAATGGATACCATGTTGATGCCCTGGGGCTGAATCATGAGATCATCCAAGGAATTACATCTGATATCTGACATTTGGCATTACACACCACTTCCTCTTTCTCAATGTGCCTAAGTGCATGCAAATGGAGGAAGAAGTTTGTACAACCTGCAAAACAGGACACATTGAAATCTAAAAACAGGATATCATAAAATTCATGCGTTGTTTGCTGCTAAACCTTTCTAGGGAAATTCTCAGCAATTGATTATAGTTCTCCTGAATAGCATCATGAAAGCCATTTATGAATGCAGACCTGATAGCTAGTGTCTCCAGTGATGATCTAAAGGAACCTGGTAGCCCAATAAGGCTGCAACTGATTTAATCTTGATTGCAGCAGGGACAATATTGTGCCTTCTCTAATTTTTGAAATCCCCTTTTCATGCCCAGCAGAGACCATGAATGGCCTGTTTATAAAATCTCCTGTACTGTAACTGTTCTTTGCAAAGTTTTTTTTTTCTGTAAAGTGCAGAAATAATTGTTTTAGGCAGTGCATTTTGGGGTGGGGGTGGGATAGCATGGGGGAAGACAAACATTTTCTTTTCCAGAAGATCCAACACAAGGTTGTATGATACTTCTCCAGGGGATCACCACATCTATGGATCTCCATGGGGAAAGCTTTAGATTTCTTTGGTATAGACAAGTATTGCCTTGTAAACAATTTTTCTACAGGACACCCTGAAAACACTGTAGCACTGATTCTCTGTGGCTCCATGTGAGCACCAGTATTTTTGACATGTCTAGGGCTCTGCTTTTCCCTAGTGTAAGAGTCAGCCTTAGGATTGCTTTAATTTACACTCAAGCTGCAATTGCACCCTCTATGGGTCATCCCTCAGCTGAGAACATTACTCAGGCTGGCATAATATTTGCCAGATCTTACCATTCACTGCTGAGATAAGCAGAACTAGAATCCATGTGAACCAGATATTTCCCAGTTCAGATTTTGTTCATTTTGGTCCACCTTTCTGCTGCAGAGCCAACAGACATTTGTGTTTAATATTTCTTTGATGTGGAGTGCTTTGAGTGAACTCCTGCACTTGGCTCCTATTTATTTTGGAACTCAGTCTTGCTTTTGCAATTGTGAAAATCACACATGCTCCTGTGTTGCATGTAGAGCAAGTCTTTTTGCCCATGCAAACTCTTATCTTAGGACACGTAACGGATATTCCACACTTCAAGGCTGATTTTTTATTTTGTTCTTCAGAAAGTGCTTAAGACTCTCACCTGGAGAAATATTTAGTTACTCTAAGGCCATGTCTACACTAGGAAACTATTTCAAAATTACTAAATTCAATTTAAGAACTTCCGATGTCACAAATTCGAACTAGCGTGTCCACGGTATGGGGAAGCATTGAATGTAGTCAGAGGCAGGCTCCGTTAATGTGAGGGAACAGACCATGTAAACATCTTAAGGAAATTGGAGAAATGCTTCATGCCAATACAAACTGCTATACGCTGGAGCATCTACCTCCTCCAGACAACAACCGCAGAAGACGAGACCATAAAAGTTTTTATGCAATCTCTTAGTCACCAGGTAAACTACACCTGTGACTCCTCTTGTCCTCTCTGGGCACACTCCATCGAGGTTCAGGTTCAGGCCATTGTCTGACTCTTGGGATGGACACAGGAGATTTTCCTACTCTCAGGCAGGCTCTAGGTTGCAGGGCCCTGAGATCAGCCATGTTTGCCTCAGTGGGTCTGATGTAGGCATAGACCTTGAAGTTCTGTTCCCTGTGGGGAATGCCTATGGCAACCTGTGACCAAACATCCTCCTTCAACCAAAGTATTTAGAACAAAAGCATTTCTGAGAAACAGATTTTAGAATCACTAAAACAAACTGTCTGCATCTGACCTTTTCCCTTATAATATCCTGGTCCTCTGAAGGTCCAATTCCTTCAGACTCCTCCAGCTTGTCTGTCCAGACAGCTTCAGATAGGCTTTTTAACTTTTTCATGCTCTTTTTATCTCCATACTCCCATTCTACCATAATCCAGTCAGGAAGTCTGGCCTATGGAGAACCGGGCATAAGTTACTGAGATTAGAACTACTAGGACAATAGAGCCGATCTGAAGAGGACACCAGTTGAACTGACTCAAGACCAAAAACGTTTTGATTCAAAGTTGTCAAAAGCATTTTATTGTAATAAAAAATATTGAAACACGACATCTGGACATTTCTGAAATGAGTTTTTCAGCATTTTCCATTTCACAAAAATGTTGGATATTTAGACCTTTCATTCTGATTTAACACCCAATCAAATTTTGAAAGATTGGAATTTCCCAGGGGACAGCCATTCCCATCTTTGCCCATCTCCAGTGACAACTTCTTTAGGCATGGTAGAATATTCACAGATTAAGGATGTAAAATCCCATTTAATCAGTTAACTGATTAAGCAGGATAGGGGCCCGGCCAGAGCAGTCCCAGCTCACTGCTCCCTCCCGACATGGTCCTCAACAGGCACCACGATCTCCATTTGTTCTCTAGTAGGAGATTATGGCTTTAACACGCACACATTTTTCTTTTCCTCCTAAGCAAAATGTGAATCCAAGAACATTTAAATCAAAATTTGTAATCCCCTGTCAAAAGGGATTGAAATTAAGCAGAACGAATCTGCCCGTGCCTAAATCAGACTATACATACTCTTTTCTCTGTGCATTTAAATAAAATGCTGTTGCTGAACTAGTTTGAGATGTCCTGCATTACAATAGGGATGGAGCAGATTCTGCTTTCTAAATGGTCGGTACAGCAGGGGAATGGCAGTCACATCCTCTAGACTCTCCAGCACTGATTTACTGTGTAACATTGCACAAGTCACACTTTTGGCTTAGTATCATCACAGCTCTCACGTGAAAAATGGGGATAATATCATCACAGTCTGAAGGGTGATAGGAAGCTTAAATTGTTGAGACTGAGATCCATGCATGAAAGATGTGGTGAGCAATCAGTTGGAAACCTGTTTCTCCTGGCTTTAGCATTTCTAGGTAGTACACGCATATATTATGTTAATAAAAATGTTTATACTCAATCATAAGCCTGTTCATTCATAAGATGATCCTCCAAGTTTAAAAAAATAATTGTAAAAATCACAATTCATAATCACATTCATAAGCCAACTCTCTATCGGCAATTTGCAAACTTCTGGTTCCAGCTCATCAGTGTAAGCTGCTGGTACATTGGGACATTTTGTTTACCTGGAGCGTCTGCAGGCATGGAGTCCTGCAGCTTCCAGTGTCTGTGATTCACCATTTCTCGCCAACAGGAGTGGTGGGAAGTGGCAGCAAGCATATCTCTTGGCTCGCATCACTTCCCACGGCTCCCATTGGCTGAGAACAATGAACAGCACTGGGAGCTGAGGGGTCCTTGCCTGCCGACACTCCAAGTACATAAAACATCCTGGTGTGCCAGTGGTTTGCCCCACTGGGCTTGGAACTGAAGTTTGCCAACCCGCCCCCAAGTTTAAAAAAAAAAATTAGTAAAATGCAACGATCCATTCAGAAGCTGACCACTGCTCTTCACGGTGTCATGTTTTACCAAAAGAATTCAGCTTATGATCAAGTATATACAGTAACTGTCCTCGGGGAATGTTTCCCCTTAAATGAAACAGTTGAAATTAAAAATGATCAAAGTTACAGATTCCCAAAACAAGATATTTTACCCCAGAATGCACACACACAAAAGTAAAATTGGTCAAAAGTTATAAAATGAAAGCTTTTCCTGTGGAAAATGGGTTTCATCAAAATCTAAACTTTCTGCAAGAACATACAGATTTTGACCCAAAAAGTTGATGGAAAAATATAAACACTGTCAAAACATTTCAGTTTTGTGTTTCATTTCAATTTCTGAAATAAAAAAAATCAGATTTCCAAACTTTGCTGTGGAATTTGGGTACCTTTTCCTTATCTTGCCCTCTTCCTTTTTATCTTTTCTCTCTTTCTTGTGCTGAAAAAACTCACGATGAAGTTTAAAAGTAAGGTGTGCTAAAGTGGATTTTCTCCTTGCTTACATCACCACTTACATGTCCAATTAATTTGGCCATTGTATCTCTGGAATGAAACTATGAAAACATATCAGTCAGCACACAGATTCTCTCTTATTCCAATACTCAGCTTCTTGCAAGTTCCCTCAGGTATTTTTACAATCACAGTTTATTTGTGTCTAGCATCTTCTGGTTACTGAATCATACTGGTCTTCTCTCTCTCTAACCTCCAGGTGTATACAGATGAAGGCTGTTAGCTTTCTAGCTGGATGGCCAAATAGTAGGTCCATCTTATTACAGTAAGATCCATGTGCTACGTGCCCAACAAGTTATTTAAAACCAGTGTATTAGCTTTGAAATCATTTTCTATAAGCAGGGACATTACAACAGTGTGGCATTCACAATGCTCTGACTAACAGAGACTTACTAATTTTAAGCCTACTTTGTCCTGCATAAGGAAATGGAAAAAGTGATTTCCTGTTGTTCAGCGACTATGCCAGATCTATTATGCATTATTCCTTTTGTTTGGAAAGTTCTGTTTCCAAACACCTTTCAGTACCCACACTGTATTAGCAAAACTAAAATAATTTAAAGTATCAATCCACTTTTCAGTAGCTGGATGTCTAGAGCACTGTTTGGATTCAAAATTTGTACCCACAACTGCATCTGCAAAAATGAGCCCCAAATATCCGCATCCACATCTGCAGGTGCAGATACCTGTGGATATAAAGCAGAAAGATGCAAATTTGCAGGCCTCTATGGATGTTCTTATTGTAACTGACACCTTTACCGGCAGCAGCAACCAAAAAGACAAAAAGACTGGATGGAGAAGGGAGACTGAATTATCTACTCTTTGCTACTGGTCAGGGCTGAGTCATACTGTCAGGCAGCATGGGAAAGCCAGCTCATCTGAAGCCCATGCTAAAATTGCTTTGTGACTAAGCAGAGGAAAACACACGACTATATTTTATAGACTCTATTAGTCACACTATTTCACCATTTGTTTTCATTTTTTAAATCTTGCAGTTAATTGCTGACTATATGAAGGCCTGAAGAGAGGGGGAAGCGGGCAACTGCCCCAGGGACCAGCGATACACAAAGGCCCGGAGCTCCCAACTGTCATAGCTGATTTTGTGCCTGCAGCAATGGCCAGAGCCTCGGGCTTGTTAAATCGCTGCTGGAATGCTGCACAGGAACCTCTGGGCAACCCTCTGAGTGGCTCTGAGGGCTGCCTAGTGCCACCCGTGCCCTTCTGCCCGAGGCCTTGTCCCTCCCTGCCCCCGCCTTGCCCAGGGGCCCTGGCAAGGTTGTCAGCCCCATTGACTATATAAATGACTAGCTGAAGCTCTATAGTTACATCTTTGAAATAGAAAACGTGAACATTAGAATCACCATGCTGGCTTATAACTGCTCTAGCAGAGCTGGAAATGACCTTAACTTTCCACTAGCAAAATGGTTCTCTCTCATCCTTCACAAGATGTAATAATGAGCGTGATGGCAAACACATTAAATATGTTGACAACCATGACCCAGCCACTGTGAATGGAACAAAGCACTGAAAGTCAAAGATACAGCATGCCATAAAAAAGTTTTCCATATGAAGCAATAAAGAACATTTGTTCGCTGCGGTATCCTACTAGTTTAATTTTAAAGTGACATTGGTCAGGTCAAATTTGGCCCCAACTCGGGGCTGTGTGAAAACAAAGCCTTACAAAAGCGAAGAACAATACAAATGTCTCCAAGTGATTGTGCTCACAAACAGTCCATTGCAGGTATGTGTATGCCCAGTGCACTTGTGTGGGAGATTTTTGTCAGCAGTGCCACTGGGCAGCACAGGTGCCCCTGCTCGCCTTGTGCATTGTGCCAAAACCAGAAAACGGATATGTCTGCAGTCTCCATTTCCATTCCTTCATGCTACTTGTGCAGTTATTGACCCACATAGTGAGGAAGGTCAAAGGGTCATGGAGTGTATAGGTAAGTAATCACTTTTCTCCTTCACTTGATTGTGCACACATACGTTCCACTGTGGATTACTATGTAGAGGCATATCTACACAGTAGGGCTGAAGCTGAAATAAGTTACACAACTTCAGCTATGTCAATTGTGTAGCTTAAGTCAAAATAGCTTGTTTTGGCAGGAAGTCCGAGGTAGAGCACTCTTCCTCCAACTTCCCTCACTCCTTGTAAAATGAGGGTTACAGGAGTTGGAGTAAGAAGTCCTTCAGCTCAACATTATTTCAATATTATGTTGAAATTACTGCTCGTTGTGTAGATACGGACTATGTTATTTCAGAATAACATTAGCAATGGGCAACTTAAGCCAGTGAGTGGGCCACATGAGTGTCCCTCCTTTGTCTCAATGGGCCGCAAGATTGTTGTCACCTAGACGGTATCCCAGGACAGGATAATTTTGCTAACTGCACTTGTGTACTTAGAATTTGCAGGATGTGGTGACTGAACCATAGCAGTGCTTTGATTGGATGCAGAGGGAGCACATGGCTCTCACAGTCAGGGTTGTGTGCAATCAGCACTTATCCCACTTCATGTGCCCTTGCTTTACAGATGTGTTACTTTAGTAATACTGGTGGGGGAAAAACCTATGTGGACGGAAGCCAGTGGAATCTGGCAACCTTGTACATGGGCAATGGTAAATAAAATCCCTCGTGGGCCACACATAGAACCCCAATGGGCTGTGGGTGGCCCACCACTGGTCTGCAGAATTGAAAGCACCGAGACAGGTGGGTGCTTACATGACAGGGCCTGCTGCAGCAGCAATGTGGACAGTTCCAAGGCTGTCTGGATCAGCTGCAGTACTGTTGGAGACCCTGGTGTATTGATGAAGGCAGTGGACACACTGGTCCTGGGGGAGCAGGAGTCAGCAATGCTGCTTCAGATGGAACTTATGAACACTTATGTGCATGATGTTGTGAACCAGTTCTGGAGAACTTACTGGAGGTCTTTGATGAAGGCCAAGCTTTAGAGTTCTTGTCAGCAGGAGAGCACTCAGGGCACCTGGAGGAGGACATGGGCAAGGACAAGGAATGAAGTTTGTTCTCCAACTTGCATTTAGAGTCCCAGACAGGTGGAGAGGCAGGCTGTGTAGACTCAGCGTCTGTTGATTCATAGTCTGAATATCTGAAGACGGGGGACTGGCAGACAAGGTGAACTCAACCAGCTTGTTCCCCAACAAACTTCAACATCAGCACGTTAGTGTTTGGACTCTTGGTTTGGTTCCATCTCTGTCTCCAGGTGATGGGGTTGCAAAGGGCTGTCCTGAGAGCATTGCATAGGGCAGGGGAGCTCAGCCTCTCTTCTTCCTGTTGCTCTGGCACATACAAGTCTACATATGCAACTGCACGCATAGGTACTGGTGAATAATGTAGACCTGTAGAGGAAGATTTTTCAAAGGCACATTGATTGACAGGAGTCTAAGTCCTATTGGCTTTATGTAGAGCCAGACATCTAACTGGTTTGCTGTGCCTTTGAAAATGTCCCTTTTGACCCTTTCTTAATCCTAGAGCAACAGAATAGTGCTAAATCAGCTCACCTCAATGCCGCAACAAAAATCACAATTTTTCCTTTGAAAAAAATATTACCGTGTCAGCACTGCAAAATTTCACAAGCCGGGTGGCGGGATGGGAGGAACAGATGTATAAGATTTTTGCACACTTTTTCAAAGGCAAATTTTTGCTTTTTAAAAAAGTTTTCTTCATGATAGTATGTCAATACACATATTTTAAAGTGCATTAAATTCAGCCTTTGAAATTTTCACGTGTTGCATAGAAAACAACATTAAATGACACCACAAAGAACCTTGAGAACATCATAGAATCTTGGGCCCTCATTCTGTAAAGACCTGCCAAGGCCCAGACAATACCAAGGTTCAAAAAAAGAACTAGACAGGTTCATCAGTAGCTAATAGTGGGAATGGGTAACAGGGCATAGATCACTTGATTATACCTGTTCTCTTCATTCTTTCTGGACTGAGGCACCTGGCAGCAGCCGCTGTCAGAAGACAGGTACTGGACTAAATGGACCTTTGGTCTGATCGTTATTCTGTTCTTATGACTTAGGACAGAGCCTTAATTTTTCCCTGATGATATAAACTGTTTTCCACTGAATCACTGTGCCTCCAGCTTTCTCTCTCCCCTTCACACATCTTTTTGATTGGCCTCATGCGTCTTTCTGAGCCACTATGCGCTCACTCATCTATTTTTTGTGTGTGTGTGTCTTCTCAAAGTAAGTATTTTTGCTGATGTTTCAGCAAACTGTGTAATGTTCTGCACCTCTTCCAGTGGTAAACAATTGATCCAAGTTGATAGACCTTGTGATGAGGAAAGGGATAGGCTAATAACATGAATCACTCTTTTTAAACGTGTGTATTTGCTTCACTGGGATTTAAAAAAAAAAAATAGTGGTGACCATAGTTCCCGCTAAGGTGTGTGCCTGCACAGCTGTGCACAAAAAATTCTTCTCCCACCCTTCTCATCTGGAGAGCCATGCAACAACACTTGCATGACAGGTGGCTGCTCTGGCGGGTGGAGTCTGCTGAGGCTGGGTGAGGAAGCCGCTGGGGCGGGGGGCCGGGACCTGCTGCAGCCATATATCAGGAGTCCTGCTCTGGTGGCTCAGGGCTGCCACCTGGTGGGGGGACCGGATCCTGTTCTGGCAGCTGGGGCTGGGAACAGGATCTGCTGCATGGGAGAGGGTGTCTGCCTGCTCCAGTGGCCAGGAACAGGAAAGGCACATGACCAGTGGGGGGGTCAGGGTCTGCTCTGGCAGCTGGGAATAGGACATGCTGCATGGTGGGGGAGAGGGAGGTTCTGCTCCGGTGATGGGGAATGTGTGTGTTAATAACTTGGGTGCCACAGTGGCATGCATCCAAACCAGTGCACATGACCTCAATATTGGTGCACAAGCCAAAACTCACTCCACTCATGGTTGGAAAATCTTAGAGGGAACACTGCTGGTGTCTTAGAAATTTAGTCCTCAATTGCGTTGAGCGTAGGTAATTTGGGCTGATGACAAGGCCTGGATCTCATCATCAAACACAAACCCTAACGTCTCTATTTATGAAAGTGCTTTTTTATCATTAGAGATAGTTCAGAATGCTGTAAAGAATCTCACTATTCAATGTTTTCCCTTTAAAGATGAAGTCAGGTATCACAGAACCTCAGAGTTATGAACATCTCGGGAATGGAAGCGGTTTGTAACTTGGAAATGTTCATAACTCTGAATAAACATGATGGTTCTTTCAAAAGTTTACAACTGCACATTGACTTTATAATGCTTTGAGACTTTACTGTGCAAAGGTTAAATTCCACTTTTCCTTTTTTTTTTTTAGTAGTTTATGTTTAACATAGTACTGTACTGTGCTTGGTTTTTGTGTGTCTCTGCTGCAGCCTGATTGTATAACTTCTCGTGTCTAATGAGGTGTATGGCTGACCAGTTAGTTCATAACTTTGGTGTTTCTAAATCTGAGGTCCTACTGTAAGAGGAAGTTACTCACCCTGTGAAGTAACGATTGTTCTTCGAGATGTGCCCCGTAGGTGCTCCACTCTAGGTGTCGGGTCCCGTCCCGGCGCCACGGCGTGGAGACTTTTCATAGCTGTGCTCTGCTGGCTCACGCATGCGTGCTTCCCCAGAGCGGCGTTTGCGCCTTTGATCAGCCACGCGTGAGCCGGCAACCGTCAGTTCCTCTCACCCGCTCATCTGAGAGAGACAAATAAACAATTCCGGAGCGGGGAGGAAGGGCGGGTCATGAAGCACCCATGGGGCACATCTCGAAGAACAATCGTTACTTCACAGGGTGAGTAACTTCCTCTTCTTCTTCGAGTGGCCCTGTGGGTGCACCACTCTAGGTGACTCCGGAGCAGTACCTAGGATAGAGTTACAGCACGCCGGAATCAAGACTACCAGCACGATTAAGTACTGCTGTAGCCACAGAAGAGTCTGAAGCAAACTGATTGACTATAGCATAGTGCTTCATAAAAGTCACATTAGAAGACCATGTTACTGCTCTGCAAATGTCACAAAAAGACACTCCGCTCAGAAAAGCTGTGGTAGTAGCAACTGCTCTAGTCGAATGAGCCCTCGGAAGAGAAGGGAGAGGCTTCCCTCGTAGCGAGTGACACATGGATATACATGAAACTATCAGTCTCGAGATGTGCTGAGAAGTTAGAGGTTGTCCTCTTGAACGGTGTGCTAATGATACTATCAAGCGGTCTGTCTTCCTAAAATCCCGCGTTCTGTCAATGTAAAACGCTAAGGATCTTCTCACCTCCAACGTGTGTAACAGCGCTGCTTGCGTTGAGGTATGGGGTTTAGGGAAGAAACATGGTAAAACTACCTGCTCATTTATGTGGAATTCAGAAGAAACCTTTGGAATAAATGCCGGATGGGTCCTCAATGTCACCGAATCCTTGGAAAAAATTGTATATGGAGGTGAGGCCATAAAAGCTGCTCTCTCACTCACTCTGCGGGCAGACGTGAGGGCTAGGAGGAAGAGAAGCTCGACAGTAAGTAAGTGTAATGGTACTGTAGCCAAGGGCTCAAAGGGAGGACGAGTCAAAGTTTCTAGGACTAGATCCAAGTTCCATAGAGGTGGAGGAGGTCTCTGCTGAGGATGAAGGTTCGAGAGCCCCTTCAAAAACCTTTTTGTAATAGGGTGAGCAAGCAAGGAAACATCCTCATCCCTATGATGGAATGCATTAATTGCTGCCAGATGTACTCGTAGAGATGTGACCGCCAGGCCGTTGTCATGCAGTTGCAAGAGGTATTCTAATATACAGGGTAGAGTTGCGCAACGAGGATCTACATTATCATCCGCGCACCATGCTTGGAACCTGGACCACTTAGATGTATAAGCTGTTCGGGTAGACTGTTTCCTACTATGCATTAACACTTCCCTGACTCGCTGAGAACAGGACTGCTCGGAGTCTGTAAACCAACAAGCATCCACGCCGTGAGGTGCAGAACTTCGGGTCTCGGATGACTGAGAGATCCGTTGTCTTGGGTCAATGAACTCGGAAGAGAAGGCAGAGGATATGGTACTCTCACTGACATATGATGGAGCATTGAGAACCAAGGCTGACAAGCCCACGCCGGGGCTAGGATTACCCGGGCTTTGTCTGTGTTGATTTTCTTGAGAACCTTGGAAATTAAGACTACTAGGGGAAAGGCATATAGTAATGACCTTCCCCAGTGGAGGAGGAAGGCGTCCCCCAGAGAGACACGTCCTATTCTGGCTCTTGAACAATAGGCGGGACATTTCGAATTGTGTTCCGTCGCGAATAAATCTATCGCTGGAAACCCCCACCAGGCAAAAATACAAGTCAGCACGTCCATGCGAATCTCCCACTCGTGGTCGTGGGGGAAACGCCTGCTGAGAGAGTCCGCTATTAAGTTGTCGACACCTGGAAGATACGAGGCTGTTAGAATGGTGTTGTTGTACACCAATTCCGTAAGCGAATGCTCTCCACACAAAGAGAACGAGACCGGGCACCTCCTTGTCTGCTGATGTAAAACATGGTCGCCACATTGTCCGTCAAAATCCTGGTAGTTGTATTCCGAATCTGCGACTGAAAATGCTTGCAAGCATGGCGCACTGCTCTCAACTTGAGGACATTGATATGCAGTAGCATTTCCTGTGTCGACCATCGCCCCTGGACCGTGAGACTGTCCATGTGAGCCCCCCCAACCCGTTAGGGAGGCATCTGTTATTTGTTTTGTCGGTTGTGGGCGATCAAACGGAACGCCCCCTAGAAGATTGGCCGGGTTGACCCACCACTGTAGGGACTCCCGGACATACTGTGGCACCACTATTGGCCTGTGAACACTGTGCTTCTCCGGAACGTAAACGGTGGCCAGCCAGTACTGGAGGCAACGAAAACGTAACCTTGCGTTGTGCACTACGATGGTGGCAGCAGCCATATACCCCATCAAGTGTAGACAAATGCGCGTGGGAATTGTCGGAGCGTATACCACAGTGTGCACCAGATCTTTGATTACTGTAAAACATTCCGTTGGTAAGTATGCTCGTGACGTGGTGGAATCGAGTCGTGCACCTATAAAGACGAGGTTCTGGGATGGAACTAGTGATGACTTCTTCACATTTATGAGAAGGCCCAGAGCAGCAAATGTGTTGGACACTGTTCGAACCATATGGCACGTTTCCGTATACGTCGTGCCTCTGATGAGGCAATCGTCCAAATAGGGGAATATTGTCACTCCCAATCTGTGGAGGTGGGCCACAACCACTGCCAATGTTTTGGTGAAAACCCTGGGAGCACATGCCAGACCGAAGAGTAGAACTTTGTATTGATAGTGTTTGTCCCCCAATTGAAAGCGGAGAAAACGCCTGTGAGCCACGTGGATAGCTACGTGGAAATAAGCATCTTGTAAGTCGAGGACTGAAAGCCAATCCCCTTTGTTCAACGATGGAATGACAGTTGTTAAGGTTACCATCTTGAAACAAAACTTCCGAAGGTGCCGATTTAGCTTTCGAAGGTCTAGAATGGGTCTCCAGCCTCCCGACTTTTTTGGTGTGAGAAAATATCGGGAATAAAAGCCTTTTCCCCAGAACTGCTTGGGAACTCTCTCTATTTCTCCAATGTCGAGCAAACGTCGAACCTCTTGTTGCAGCAGTTGCTCATGAGAGGGGTCCCTGAAAAGGGATGGGGCAGGGGGGAGTGGTAGGGGGAATAGAGAGAAAAAGGATGGAGAGGCCAGACTGCACTACTTCTAGTACCCATCTGTCCGTGGTGATGTCGGACCAACAATGATAAAATGGTTGTAGGCGATGGTGAAAAAGATGAAGAGTCTCATTTTCCGTGTTGATTGCGGGCAGCTGGTTTGCATCCTCAACAGACAAGTCAAATCTGCTTCTTAGTTGACGATTCATTGGTCCAATGGCCCTGTTGGGGTCGTTTGCGCTGAGGACGTTGTCTAGGGTGTTGATTGTCGAAGGAACGTGATTGTTGTCTGGAGAAATTAAAATCATATCTTCGTTGATAAGGGAAATAACGTCTACGTTTGAAGGAGGGTGTGTACATCCCAAGTGTACGTAGAGTGGTGCGTGAATCTTTTCCTGAGTGAAGGACTTCATCGGTGTTCGCCACAAAAAGCTTAAGCTCAAGCTCGTCAAACGGTAGGTCCTCAACCTTGCTTTGCATCTCCCTTGGGGCTCCTGCAGATGATAGCCATGATGATCTCCTCATGGCGATACCTGTGGCAGTAGCTCTAGCCGCTGTGTCAGCCACATCCATGGCAATCTGCAGTGCAGTACTACATGATGCGTACCCTTCTTGCACTATTGCTTTCAAGAGTGGTTTCTTGTTGTCCAGGAGATGATGCAGTAACTCTGCTAATTTTGAATAATTATCAAAATTATGGTTGGATAGATGGGCTGAATAATTCGCAATGCGCAGTAGAAGTGTGGCTGAGGAGTAGACTTTCCTACCAAAAATATCTAATTTTTTATTGTCCTTGTCCGGAAGCGTATTTTTGTACTGTGGCGCCTTAGCCCTACGCTGTGCTGCGTCCACTACTAACGAGTTAGGCTGGGGGCGATTGAATAAGAAGTCCAATCCTTTCGCTGGTACAAAATACTTTGTTGGCCTTTTTACTCATAGGTGTAACTGATGTTGGGGTTTGCCATATCTCATCCGCCACTTCCATGATCGCATCATCAATAGGTAAGGCGATCTTTGCACGTTGTTGTGGATGGAGGTTTTTCAAGAGACGGTGCTTTTTAACCGGAACATCCATTAGCTGTATTTCCAGTGTGCCTGCCACATGCTTAAACAGGTCTTGAAATTGTTTCAGATCATCCGGCACAGAGACGTCACCTGGGAATATCACCTCATCCGGAGATGACGAGGAGCAGTCTGTTGGAGAAGTTTCCGGTTTAGGGTCATCAACATCAGACAACTGCCCCTCTTCCGGCTCGGATTGATCTAGTTGGATCGTTGGACTCTTAGATGGAGAAGGTGAGTCTAGGTGCTGTGATTGATGAGGTAAGTATTTTGCACTCGATGGTTAACAAATGCAGGAGGATCCCCTACGGGACGACAATGTATGATCACGCTGGGGACGATCGTCATATGGTCTATGATAGCTTTCATAATACCGCTCAGAACGCGACGGGGAGGAGTGGCGTGACGAGCGTGCACTACCATTCTGAATATAACAGACGCGACATGGGGAACGTCTAACAGACTCATATCTTGAGGATCGACCGGGTGAGCGGGATCGTGAACGGGACCGACGTGCTTCTAGATACACTGCGTCCCTATAATTACGCCATCTATATGTAACCCGTGTAGGAGAAACACTATAGTCATGGTAGCGACCATACCTTTCTGGTGAAAAAGCTGGAGACAGAGATCAGTCTTTATAGTGAGTCTTTGATAATGCCTCCTAGGTAGGGAGGTGTCTTCCACCCTCACAGTCACAGGGGAGCCAGGCACCGAATAGCAGTGGAGCGGTGCCGGGGAAAGCAGCTGCTGTTGCATTGATGCCGGCGCCGGCAGAATGCCTGGTGCCAGAGTCAGCAACACTGCTGAGGCTGAGGCATCAAAATCTTCTGCCTCAGAGACCGGTGCCAGAGGAGACGGTGCCGCCATAGTTGGGGCCGGTGAGGCAGGCGCTGTTATAGCCAGTGCCACTGAAGCTGGTGCAGAGCGGCTGGTCAATTGTGGCACCGGCATCAATTTCAAGGAGCTCACAGCTGAGGCCGGTGCAGGCTTGCCGGCGGGCTGCGGCACCGCTGCCAATGCCGGTGCCGAAGCCGCTCTCGGCGGTGGGGGCTCTCTGATGGCCACCCCAGCAGATTGTCCAGACCCTCTGGGGGTCACTTAGGAAGCCCCTGCAGACATTGTAGCTGCTGGAGGGAGAGATTGCGCTGGGGACGGCTTTGATCACTTTGAGCCCGCCGGTCCCAGGGAAGCCACCCTCCGCTTTTGTTCAGGGGCTTTCGTGGTTGCGGGAGGGATCAGGTAAGGCTGCAATGCCTTCCCGAACATCAGCATTCTTATCTTCATCTCCCGCTTCCTCCGGGCTCTTGATGTTAATTTGTGGCAATGGGTGCACTTCTCAGGGACATGAGCTTCCCCCAGGCACCTGATGCAGGTCTCATGGCTGTCAGCCCTTGGCATGGGCTCACGGCATGCCAAACATTTTTTGAATCCCGTCGATCCAGGCATTTTCAGTACGACTACAGATTAAATGCCTGTGTAGACCCCGCGTGCATACTTGTCAATTTCAAGTTTAGCGCTTTGCGCAGCGCTTTAAGAGAAGCGGCTTGAGAGAAAAAACTTTTTTTTTTTGAACAGAAGAACAAAGTAACAGGAACACGACTAACACTAACAGTTTTAACTATTTACAGATGCAGAAACTAACTAAAACCATTTCTGAAGAGAGAACTCAGGGAGCTCTGACCGCGACCTGAGGCGGTTGAGAGGAACTGATGGTTGCCAGCTCACGCGCGGCTGATCAAAAAGGCAAACACCGCTCTGGGGAAGCACGCATGCACAAGCCGGCGGACCACGGCTATGAAAAGTCTCAGCCACGGCGCCGGGACAGGACCTGACACCAAGAGTGGAGCACCCACGGGGCCACTTGAAGAAGAATATGCACATATAAGAGGACTCCATTCTAGCCCTTACATTTCCATGTGACTTAATTTTTAGGGTTAAGGACTTGCTTTCTGACCCAGTTTAAACAGAAAACAGATTTTAAAAGAAAAAAAGTCTAATTAGTTTTTTAAAGGAGCTTTTTAATTATTTTTATTGTTGCATTCAACACAGGCATACTCATGAGAAATTCAAGGGTGTCTAAAGGTCTGTTGTAAGTCCAGTTTTCAATACCTGAAAATTTTCAGTCAGACACTATGAAGGATGGCTGTTAGTGATGAGTTTCATGTGAACCTTGCTAAGAATGCTATTAAAATAACCTTGTGCTTCACCCATTTTGAGGAATACAAGGTCCTGAATCAGTTTGCTGACCTCTCAAAATGAGAAAGTGTTTTGTTTTCTAGTAGGGTGTTAATTCAGATAAAAATCTGAGAGCAAATGTTTGTGTCCTGCAGAGCTGTCTGCTGTGTCACATATACAGCTTTCCAGATGCACAACATGGACAGTTAATAAACTAATGAAGGATATGAGCAGAATAGCCTGGATTTTAGTACACCCGAGAACTTGGATATCTACCAAATGAAAACTGGCTTAAGCTGGAGCTGTTTAATTGCACTGCAAGAAGAATGTCATTGATAAGATCATTCCACAATGGACAGTAATATAGCCAAATTGGCATTATGCTTATGCAGCTCCTATAAAACATCCAAAATATTACTATCAGGGCTGGAGTTAGGTGAAGACGACTGGAGAGCCTACTCCGCGTCTGAAAAGGGGTTCTCCACAGACGTGCAGACTTGAGCCTGTTTCTATTATAGGATACTCGAACACTTACCTGGCATTGCTCAGGTCCTTCAGGGCAGGAGTTGGGAGGTGTGAGGGGGCTCAGGGTAGGAATGGGAATGCAGAAGTTAGAACAGGGAGTTGTGGAGCAGGCCAGTGTTGGGTGTCTCCTGCAGGAGTCAGGGCAGGAAGTGAAGGGTGTAGAAATCAGGGCCAGGGGGTGGGAGCACAGTTCCTGCTTAGGCAGCCATTCACAAAAAATTCTTCCCCCATCCACCTCCTCTGGAGAGCTGCACAGCCGCACTCACACAGTAAGTGGCTGCTCCAGTGGGCGGGGCCAGCTGACACAGCATGGTGAGGGAGCCACTGGGCAGGTGGGCTGGGACTTGCTGCGGCCACATGGCAGGAGACCTGCTCTGGGGGCTGAGGCTGCCACATGGCAGGTGGCAGGGTCAGAGCTGTTCTGGTGGCTGTGGCCGGGAACGGGACATGCCACATGGCAGGGAGAGCAGTTTCTGCTCCGGCGGTCAGGAACGGGACAAGCTGCATGGCGAGGGATGGGGGGAGAGGTTCTATTCTGACGGCCGGGAATATGTGATTAGATAAATTGGGGGCCATGGTGGCACACATCCAAACTAGCACCCATGACATCAATATTGGTCCATTTTTGTTTTGATTTTAAAGATTGTATAGCCAATCTGATGCAATAGTAGTCCAGGGACATTGAGTTTGAACCAAGTACTGCTTTTTAGAGGTTAACACTGCCATTCACATTGGCCCTGGATAGCAAAATGACACCACCAGCTCCAATCATCCTAACAAAGGGATGATTTTTATGATGTTTGGCCCACAGGGTGAAACCTTGTGACTAAAGCAAGTTATACAGTGGTACCCAGGAGCTCCTTTCAGGTTCAGGGTTCATTGTGGTAGAGACTGTGCAAACTCATACAAAGATAGGATCCCTGCCCCCCAAACAACTTACAATCTTAGATCCCAAGTAAAGAAAGCACTTAAAAACATTTTAAGTCCATCCCCATTCAGGAGAGAACTTAGCACAATGATCTCAATGGGACATGAGTATTTAAATGTATAGTCCTCAATAGGGCATGAATCAGATTAAGAATTTTTCTGAAATCTTGAAAGGATCCATCTCAAAAGCCTTGATTTATTCATTTATCCTTCTTCTCTGGTCTCTGCAGTGCAGTGTGCTCACATGGTTAGATCATCATCCCTAATTGCCTGTACGTAGCTTAAACTATTTGAGGCTGAGACCTCAGTTTTGTAAAGCACGTGTTCCTATGACATGGTGATTGTATGTGAATAGCAAACAATAGCTTTTAACCTGAGTGTTTCTTTCCTCCTCCATGGCCCCAGGCAGTTCAAACATCCACTGCGACCCATCAGATATCATTACTGCCTTTGAGAGTAACATTTGCAAACAACTGAATAAGGCACAATGAGCTTCCTCATTAGCATTCTCCAAGATACAACCTGGGGCCACATGCTGACAAGTGTAATGAAACCCCAAAGGAGTGGAGTAATCTGGCTGGAGCTCCCAGGGAAGTAAGTAGTACCTTGATGGCAGTGTTCATCAGGAAATTAGGTCAAAGGACAGATGGATTATGAGGGTGGAAGTGACTTAAGTTATTGAGCAGTTATATTGAATAAAAAGTTCAATTACCACCCTCTAGCACAACATACATGAACTGTGATTCTGGAATTAATGCCATTTCCTGTCTGGGCCGCATGCAATGCTAAAGGAAGACAGATGCTTTGCTAAACTTCTTTCCTACATAATGCACAAATTTAGACTGACTTTAAAATACTCTTCTTAATTAGCAACTGGGCATGTAAGCCACTCTGCTGTTGTATACTACACCACAAGATTACAAGGGTAGGATCAGAAAGCTTTCTTATTGACCTACATACTGTAGCTATATAATAACAGCACTAGTCTATCATTAAGGCGGTGTCAAAATTTCCACTGTACAATCCAGCTATAGAATCATAGATGTTTTGGAGTTGCAAGGGGCCCACAATGCAGAACATCCAAGTGTTTGGGGTTTGGTTCTGTTCAGCTAAACCTCCAAAATGTGAATGCTCATCAGAAAGCATCTCCAAATCTTCCTAGGAGCCCAATACCACACAGAATAACCTTCCATTCCTTTCAAAGTGGGGCACAGCTTCCAAATAGCCTCAAAATTTCCCCACCATCACTTTATTTTGAGTTGTCTTCTGAAAGCAGGGAGGCTATAATCTATCCACAAGGAACAGTTACCTTTCTGTAACTAATGGTCGGGTAGCACTTTATAGACTAATAAAACATGTAGATGGTTACATGAGCTTTCGTGGGCACAGCCCACTTCTTCAGATGACTGGAGTTTTGAGTTTAGGATGTGCAGACCCAAAATAAATGGGGGGGGGAGGGAGAGAAGAGGAGAGAGATGAAAAAACAGAAGAGGTGTGGGAGACAGGGAGCTAGAGGGAATCAGTAAGTATCTGAAGATTGGGTAGTTAAGCAAAGCAGATAATCAAAGTCAACTGATAGTATCCTTCCTGACACAGGAGTCTACACAAAGAGTTGTTTGCACCTTCAACAAGTGTTAAGTTGTTAGTGCCCTAACCACCCTTAATCACAACTGAATCCATTAGCATGTGAATTGAATTTGCGGATGAACTCTAATTCCAATGTTTCTCTGTGTATCTGGCTAGTAGAACTGGTTTCTGACAAGACAGCCACTTGAAGATCTTTTAAACAGTGATTTGGAAGATTAAGGTGTTCCTCAACAGGTTTCTGTATGTTTCCTTTACGTATATCTGATTTGTGTCCATTGATTCTTTCCCGCAGAGCCTATCCAGTTTGTCCAATATATAGTAGTGGGGCATTGCTGGCATTTGATGGCATAGATCAAATTACTGATTGTGAAGTCAAATGACCTTTTGATTTGGTAGCTTATGCTTGGCTCCAGTGATAAATTCGCTAGTATAGGCAGAGTTGGCATCGTGTTTGGTTACAGGGCTGGGTTCTTGGATGCTTATGGTGTGGTTGTGTGGCATGGTTACCAGAAAGGCGAAGTTACTCACCGTGGTGCAGTAACTATCGTTCTTCGAGATGGTCCCTGTGGGTGCACCACTGAAGGTGCTGGGACTGCCCCTGCGCCGCAGAAAATGGAGACTATTTGTTGAAGCAGTACCTGGCTGGACCGTGCATGCGCAGTGGCGTCTCGCAGCATTCGCGCCTTTTTTAGTGCATGGGTGGTCCGGCTCCCGCCAGTTCCTCGAGGCCGCCTCGGAATCTGGAAGATATAAGACGACAAAAAACGGACTCCAAAGCGGGGAGGGGGGCAGGTAGCGGAGCACCCATGGGGACCATCTCGAAGAACGACAGTTACTGCACCAAGGTGAGTAACTTCGCTTTCTTCTTCGAGGAATCCCCATGGGTGCTCCACTGAAGGTGACTGAGCAGCAGTACCCCATCAGCAAGAAGAAGGGAAAAGAACGGAGTCTCTATTTGTCTGCTGAAGAGAGGACCGCTGATGCCACCGCAGTATCTGAGAGCCTCCCCTGGTGTATAGCGTAGTGTTTAATGAAAGTGTCATGAGAGGACCAGGTTGTGGCTCTGCATATATCCTTCAAGGGGACACCCCGAGGAAGGCCATTGAAGTTGCCATCGCCCTTGTAAAATGGGCTCGAGGCTGTATTGGGAGTGGAATACGTGTTGAAGCTTAGGCCTCAGTTATACAGGTGGTGATGAGAAGATAATGGTAACCCCTTCAATCTGTTGGCCAGGGACAATCAGCCTGTCTGTTTTCCTAAAAGGTTTAGTCCGATCTATGTAGAACACTAGGGCTCACTTAACATTGAGCGTATGCAAGGCCACTTCTCGGGGGGGAAGCGTGTGATTTTGGATGAAAGGAAGGGAGGACGATTGGTTTGTTCACATGAAAAGTTGATGATACTTTCGGGATGAACGTTGGATGAAGTTGTAATACTACACTGTCCTTATTGAATATCGTATACGGAGGTGTCGCCGTGAGAGCCGATAATTCGCCCACTCTGCATGCCGAAGCAATTGCGAGGAGGAAGACCACCTTCATGGTCAATATTTGGAGCGGTACCATAGCCAGTGGTTCAAATGGCGGAGTAATTAAAGCTTCGAGCACGATGTCTAAGCTCTGGGGGGGGGGGGGAGGGTGGGTTGGGAGGGGAGCTTTTGAGGAGGGCTTAGGTTCATAAGACCTTTAATGAATCTCTTCATAGTTGGATGTGCAAATAGGGAAATGCCCTCAATAGGTTGTCTGAAGGCGGAGATAGCCGCTAGGTGGACCTTAAGGGATGCCAGTGCTAACCCTGTTTGTTTTAGGTGGAGTAAGTAATCAAGGACGACATGGAGAGGGGTCAATTCCAGATGTTTATCGTGTGCTGTGCACCAGGAGATGAACCGATGCCACTTTGCAAGGTAAGTGTTTCTGGTTGTTTGTCGTCTACTATGAATGAGAATATCTTTGACTTACGAGGAACAGAGGGCTTCCGACGGATTTAGCCAAGTAGGAGCCATGCGGTCAGGTTCAATTTGTGGATCTGGGGGTGTTGTAGCGATCCTTTGTTCTGGGTGAGAAGGTTTGGAAGGGTTGGAAGCGGGAATGATGCCCTTGGTGACATGCGTCGGAGGAAGGGAAACCAATGTTGACGTGCCCACGCTGGGGCTATGAGAATGATCTTGGCCCTGTCCGATTTCACCTTCTGTAGAACTCTAGGGACTAGGGGGTTGGTGGGAAGGCGTATAGGAGAGGCCTGTTCCACCTGATGAGAAATGCATCGCCTAGAGAGCCCGAGCCAAATCCTGCCCTGGAGCAGTACTTCCTGCACTTCCTGTTGCAGTGAGTGGCAAAAAGATCTATTATGGGAGTGCCCCATTGACGAAACAGAAGATGAAGGACTCTGTCGTGCAGTTCCCACGCGTGATCCTGGGCGAAGTGTCTGCTGAGAAAATCCGCCGTGGCATTTATAGTTCCAGGCAAGTAGGATGCCACAGGTGTTAGTTCATGGTGAATGCACCAATTCCAAAACTGGATTGCCTCTGTGCAAAGGGAGCGGGATCGAGCTCCCCCTTCGTGGTTTATGTAGTACATAGCGGCAACGTTGTTGGTGAGAATTTTCACTGTAGTGCCGCGAATATGTTTGTGAAAATGTTTGCAGGCATTGTATATTGCCCAAAGCTCGAGGAGATGTATATGGAGGCATGTTTCTGATGGCGACCATTGGCCTTGTGCAGACATAGCACCCCATGTGTGCACCCCATCCTAGGAGGGAGGCATTGGTAGTGATGTGGTGTGAAGGTTGCTGTTGGTGAAAAGGCACACTGGTGAGGAGATTTTTGGGGCTCATCCACCATGTTAGCGATCTGAGGACGGATTGTGGAGAGGTTACTGGCCTGTGCAAATCGCACCTGGTATGGTTGTATACTTGTGCTAGCCAATGTTGAAGGCTGTGGAAATGTAATCTGGCGTAGCGCACCAGGTATGTGGTGGCAGCCATGTGGCCCATAAGCCTTAGGCAGGTGATTATTTGAACAGTTGGACTCCCTTGGACAATTCCTATAAGCTATTGGATGGCATGGAACCTTTGGAGGGGTAAGTATGCCCTTGCTGAAATCGCGTCTAGTCGGGCACTGATGAATTCCAAGTCCTGAGTTGGAAGAAAAATGGACTTTCGGTCATTGATAAGAAGCCCCAGGGTATGGAAGGTATGTCTGACTACGTCGACCATTCTGATTGCCTCTGTACGAATCCGGGCTTTGATCAAGCAATCGTCCAAGTATGGGAATATGAGTACTCCTTGGCAGCGGAAATATGCCGCGACCACCGCCAGGATTTTTGAGAATACCCTGCGGGCGGATGAGAGTCCGAATGGCAGGGCTTTGTACTGGTAATGATGTTCGCCGACTCCGAATCGCAGGAATGTTCTGTGTGCCGGGTGGATTGTGACATGGAAATACGCATCCTGGAGGTTGAGGGCAGCAAACCAATTGTTGTGTTCTAAAGCAGGGATTATAGCAGCAAGTGTTAGCATTTTGAATCGTTGTTTCCGTAGAAATTTGTTCAGACGTCGCAGATCTAGGATCAGTCGGCATCCTCCTGACTTTTTCCTGAGTGAGGAAATAATGGGAGTAGAACCCTCTGCCCTTGAAGTCATCTGGGACGGATTTGATCACCCCTAAAGATAGCAGATGTGCGACTTCGGCATGTAGCAGGGCTTTGTGAGATGGGTCCCTGAAGAGGGACGAGGAGGGAGGAGTAGTGGGAGGGATGGTCAGGAATGGAATGGAGTAGCCCGAGTGAACAATTACTAGCACCCACCTGTCCATCGTGATTTAAGCCCATTGGTGGTAAAAATGACTCAGACGGTGATGGAAGGTGAGGGTGTGATGGTTGCTACTGTTGGGAACGACTGTTTGTGTACCCTCGACCAGAGCATCAAACCTGCTGTTTGTTGTTTGAAGAATTCTGAGCATGATTGTTCAAGTTTCGGTGCCTTTGCGGTCTTTGATGTGGACGTTACTGCTCAAAGTTTCTTTGTTGATGGTGGTGGTGCTGTTGCCACTGTTGCTGTATGTACGGGTAGTCATAATGCCGTTGAAAGGGTGTGTATCGGCGCCTTCTATACGCTGGTGTATACATGCCCAACGTCCGAAGGGTTGTGCGTGAATCCTTAGATGAATGTAGTATGGTGTAAGTCTTTTCAGAGAAAAGCCTGTCTTTATCAAAGGGTAGGTCCTCAACTTTACTTTGGGGGTCCTTTGGGACCGCTGCTGCCTGCAGGTAGGACGCTCAGCGCATAACTACTGTGGTGGCTGTGGAATGGGCTGCTGTATCTGCCACATCAATTGCCATTTGGAGGGCTGGTCTCACAGAGGTAGAGCCCTCCTGTACCACAGATTTTAATATGGACCTTTTTGACTCAGGCAAATGGTCCATCAGCAGCGTAAGTCATGAAAAAGTGTAAAATACATGATTCGAGAGATGCGCCGAGTAGTTGGCGATTCTCAACATGAGTGTCGCAGATGTGTATAATTTCCTACCCAGTATGTCAAGTCTCTTAGAGTCTCGGTCAGTAGAAACGTCTGTACTGCGGTGTTTTTGATCTTTGGTGGGCCGCATCGACTACTAAGGAGTTGGGCTTGTTACCCCAGAGACTCAGGTAAGCAACTATTCTGTGGTCTGACTAAAGTTAAATTGTCTCTGCACAGAAGCCAGATCCGGCCTGGTGTTCCCGTATCTAATCACTGGTGGGATATTTGCCCAAAGAAAAATCAGGCTACTCAGGTTTAGGGCCAAACCATGTATTCTGAAATATAATAGCACAAACATGAAAATTAAGAACAGTAAACAACCCACCCTATCCCAAGAAGAAAAGATAGATAGAAAGAATACCAATACAAAAGGGTATACTTCACAGAGGAATGCGGCGATCGGTGCCTGCGACCTGCAATCTCATGGCTAGTGTAAAGCCGTGAGGGAGGACAAGCAGGGAGATCCCTCGAGGCGGTGCCGTGTCCTCTCCGACTGGAACAGGAACACTGAAGGGATCCTTGATCACCATGTGGAATGGCTCCTATGGATCCAGTCCTAGTGGGTCCTTCGATCACACCAGCAGGTCCAAAGGTGGGTTGGAATAGATTGTAACTCAGTCCAAGTCCAAGGCTATTGCCAAATATCTGGAACATGAGGCATTCCCACACATACGGTGGCCAAACAAACCCCAGGCCTTAGACTACCAACGTCCAATACCATAAACTATAGATGGCAAATAAGGAACGTCACAAGGGAAAATGGAACAGGCACACAGACAGAGGAGAGACGAACCCGGATGAACAGAGGAGTGACGAACCCGAGCTCTTCTCTGACCCAAGCTTTTATGCCCTCTAAGGCAGGAAAAATATGGTAATGAGCTGGGTACAGAATTGGGGTCATGTGCAGCTCAAGGTGCGGACTGAGTGCACCATTTTAGGGATGTGTGCAGCTGTGGTAGGGCAGAGTGCAGCAATTTGAGCTGAGTGCACACAGATTAGGGAGGGGTGCAAATGCAGGGTGGTGGGAACCATGCCCTAGCATTAGGCGGGAAACTATCTCTGAGGTAAAATCCAACACTAAACAAAATGGAAGTCTGTTATATTCCCTCATGCAGGTGCTGACAATGCATATGTTGACAGCCTGTTTCAGGGCAACAGGCTGGGGGTGAGTGAAAAGGAATTCCATGCCCTTTGGAGGCACAAAGTACTTCTTTTCAGCCTTTTTGCTCGTCGGTGGTGCAGAAGCTGGAGTTTGCCAGATCTCTTCGGCAACCTCCAGAATAGCCTTGTCCAGGAGGATAGCCAGCCTTCCTTTATGCTGAGGGTGTAAATTTTTGAAAAGATGGTGTTGCTTGTCTTTGAGTTCGTCCATCTTGATTTCTTGTCTAACCGCCATCCTTTTAAAAAGCTCCTGGAATTGGCGGAGGTCATCAGGTGGGGAGATGTCCCCAGGAATCACGGCATAATCTGATGAGGAAGAGTGGTCAGTCAGAGAAACCTCCGCCGGTTGATCTTCAGTGGCAAGGTGAGCATCGTCTGGCTCCGATGGTAATTGGGGCAGCGATACTGATTGCCCTGTTGGTGTGGGCGGGGCCAGAGTAGGTGAATGTCTAGAAGAGAGGCAGTCACAACATGATCTGCCATGTGACCTGGATCTGTAACAGTACGAGTATCTACTATGAGAATCAAGATATCAGTAATCACGCTGATAAAAGTTGTTCAGTGGTAAGCATCTGTGGGTATACTGCCGGTGATGAGTATGATGAGAACGTGGATATCGGGAATGGGTGTACGAACATCTGAAGGAGGCTGGAGAGATGGAAGAGTGCCGGTAGTGGTGATGATGCTCATCCCTGTAGGATGCTAAGAAGGGAGATGGTAGTCTTTGGTGTGGAGAGTATGTCGACTAGTGCCGGTGCTCCCGAGATGATCTGGGGGACCGCGGTGGTGGTGGAGACAGGGAGGGTGCCAGTGAAAAAGTCATAGATGGCGAGCGACTTTGGCGCTGAGGCGTACTTGGTGCCGATCGATCCGTGCGTTCAGTAAAGTACTGGCTACATTAAACTGTTCTCCCTAGGTGCAGCACTAGCAAAATGGCTTGGGAGTAATTACATAATTAATGGCAAGTTTCCACTAGCAACTGGTGGTCTGTGGAATGGTTTGCATTGAGCAGGGTGGGCCATGGGCCAAAAAGTTTGAGAACCACTGATCTAAGAAAAACAAGCTCTTGAAAAAGATACAAGAGAAGAACTTGTAGTAGCAAGACTGAAATCACTCCAACTCCAATCGTCCCTGGTGGTAAGAAGGAACTGGAGGGTTCATGATTGGTACTACATTCTATATGTAAATAAAGTGGCACATGGCAGCAGAGAGCTCTCAAGTCACCCTGACAGGTACCATTGAAGAAAAATATATTAAAATTGGGATTAGGTGCGCACTCACCTACAGAGGCATGGACATGTGCAATCACTCAAAGAACAACAAAATTACCTTCACCTCTAGCAGATAGAGGGGCAGATCAAATTATACAGCAAATCAAACCAGCTTCAATATGCATTCCACCTTGCTGTCATGTCTTTGAGGTTGTTTTTGGTTCATCAGTCTTAATTGTGTATATTCCTTATAAATAAACTAATTAGTACATTCTACTCCCCACTCCTTCAACTATCTGTACTGCAGCAGGTCAGAAGTCTCTGGTGTGACCTGGACTTAGCCTGGCCTACCCAGGCTCTGTACCAATTTTGTGCCCAACACCAATGATGGCTCCCGTACACTCAATTTCTTTCCATACTTTGCCACAGTCTCCTGTGTCCCTTTTGTTACTTCAGTTCCTTTGCCTCCTGTCCTAGCCCTGCCTCCTTCCCTCTCCTCCACATTGTCTTTGTGCGCACTGCATGCTCTTGGCATACTCTGGCTCAGCCTGCCATCTGCTTCCCATGCTCCACTTGTACCCTCTTCAAAATCTCAACCCTGGTCTGGTCATTTTCTGGGAAATATTGTACATAGTGATGCAGCTCAGTTTGTATAAACTTTCTTGCAAAACTAAGTGACTCAATAATACAGTTCCATGAAAGGGAAGAGAAGCCAGGTTCATTTCATACAATTCTTCTTTCTTAGAGGGGGAAAAAAACATACCAGCTTGAGAATTAGACTTGAAAATAACCAAAGCAATCACCTTGTTTCAAAACCAGTCGCTTTATGCTGAAAGGATAAAACAATTACAGGCAAGAGCAACACCAGTTTTCCAACAGCAAAACTTCTTACAAAAATAATATCCCTCCCCCCCATTATTCTTCAGCACCAAAAAAGTCTATATTCTTCCAACCAGAATATTTTACACTGTAACATTTTTAAAATAGCATTGACCTTTGCAATATTAAATGACAAGGAATGACAAAACATTTTAATCCTCTTCTATATAGGGTTGTACATACTGTATGTATAAATTCAGGACAAACTCATTTGGCTCCTATTTTTTTTTTTACAAGGTACTTGGCTGAAGAATATTTTCATCGAGCATTTACGTTAATAGGCAAACATTCACTGGCTGTTCATTTCTGGAATACTATGTAAGGATCAGGAACAACTTTTCTCAAATGCATGCTAGGAGGAGAAATAAATTACATGTAGGTAATGGAGAAGATCTAATATACTGGGGCCATGTCTACACTACAGAGAAGATGGAAGCAGCCACAGTCGATCTTCCGGGCTTCGAATTAGCAGGACTAGTGAAGACATGCCATTTCGAACTGAGCGCGCGCACCCACCGGTGCCGGTAGTCCTGCTCCTATGAGGAGTAAAGGAAGTTGAAGGGAGACCTCCCTCAGTGTGGAGAGCACCAAAATTCGAGTTACAATACTTTGACTTAAGCTACACAGTTAGCATAGCTGAAGTTGTGTATCTTAATTTGAACGTATCCCCTAGTGTAGGCCAGGAGTTAAGGACATATACATTTGTAGAGAACAAATAGATAGGCACGCAAAGCCATTGTCCATAATGAACTTGTTATACGCTCTTTGCCATCTAACGGACAAGTAATTCCTGATACAATGCATTCATTTTGTTTTTCAGGAATATTAGGCCATCATAGCTTAGTATGGGCTCAATCCTACCATGTATTGAACATTCTGGCCTAGTACAGCTAAGTACAAATATATTAATATTTCCACATTGACTTCAAAGTTAAGGAAGTGCTTAAGTGCTTTGCTGGGTCAGGGCGAAGTGCTCAGCAGTTTGCAAAATCAAGCCCTACATAAGAACATTGATATGTTAGGTTGATAAAACAACCAAGGAAAAGTACAGTCTCAGGACTAGATTGATGCACTCTTAGTCCTAGTCTACACTAGGGAGTTATTTAGAAATAACAAGCAGAGCATCCACACTATCAAGCCCATTATTTCGAAATAAAGGGCTGGTTATTTCTAAATAACTCCTGCTTGTCATGAGGAATAACGCTTATTTCAAAACTGTTGTTTTGAAATAGTGGCAGTGTGGGTGCTCCACTGCTGCTATGTTGAAAAAACTACTCCCCAGAGACAGAGTAATTACTCCCCAGTGTTTCTTGGGGCTCTAAGTCAAGGTAGTGCATCCACATTAAGGGTGCCTGCCTTGGACTAATTTCGAGGCTTCCCCGCAGTGCGGACAAGCTATTTCCAAATAGTTATTTGGGGAGTTATTTCCTAGTGTAGACATGCCCTTACTGAGTAGTACTTTTCTCTGTGAATAATCAATACATTAAATCAAATAAGACAAATTGTTTAAATACCACATTACAGGCCCAAGCCAGCATCCACTGAAAAATCTCCATTGACTTCATCCTTGGACATCACTGAAAAATTCACCAGCATATCTAGACATTAAATACTGCATTTTTTGAAGTTGCTTCTATTGTTCACTCACATTATGAAATGTTTTTGGATCAACCAGAGCCTAACTTTTCATTACATTTCCATTCCATGCTGCTTCTAATCTTGCAACATTAAATCATTATTTAAAAAGGCATGAATATCAGCCATTTCTAATAATCTAAAAAGTGCTCATGTAGGACAGAACTGTATCTTAATTGGCAAAATTTCTCACTATTAATTTTCTATACATTCATTTACAAGTGAATTAAGCATGCTAAAAAGATTTCAGACAGAAGAAATGTTCTAAAAGGCAGATTAAAAATCCCAACATCCAGATTCATCTTTCTGTAAACAGTTGTGATCATTCCAGGATTGGAATAGGTATCTAAAATATCTATATTTTTGCACAAAAAGTCAATGGCATATAGATTTTCATGGCACATGTGTGTGTCTGTGTGTATGCATTTAAAAAATTGTAAGAACAAACAACTATTAGAAACCAGACTGAAGTTCATGCTCAGGAATAGATTGCTAGCATGTTACTGCATATCTAACAAAAACAGCTTTAAGGTTTTTTCCTCTAACATATACTTCCCCCTTTTTAAATATGTGTAGCTTAGTTTTTGTGCTCTGAAATAGCCCTCAGATCTGGCGTTTGGATTAACAGTAGTCTGAAAAACTAGAAGCATTAGTTACTATTGTGTAGCAGCATATAATGCACACAAGACTTTGTATACCTAGCTCTTCACATGTACCATGTAACCTTCATATATAATGAATATCTCACCTACTAACCTCAGGAACTTCACAATACAGGTGAATTTTTTCCAAGTGTTGAGGACCTACACAAGTTGTTTTGTCCTGCCCCACTTGAATTCTGTGTGTTGGAGACACTGCAGAAATAACACTTGCGCAAAAACTCTAGTCTATGAGTAGATAAACCAAGGGACTGCATTGCAGCCTTGTGGCTTGTCCACAGACTGAAGATGCAAATTCTGTTCCCTGACCTACCTCCCACTAAGTCTTCCACACATATCCTGGATCTACTTATGAAAGTTCTTTACTGTAGGCCCTCAACCTGTTCATTGGGACTATGCAGGGGAGAATGGTTTCACATATGAAGGCGTACACTCCTTAAGTGTTCCCAGGATTGGGGCCTAAGATGGTACAATTTGTATATTATAAGTTTAAGTTTTTCATCACTAAAAAGGGAATTTCATTACATGGTGTTAACTAAAAGCCTCTTATACAGTTGATATTTTAATGAGCCATAAAGAAACAGAGGCTCTGATGTCCATATCTTTCTTTTACAGAGCTCTTGATAATGAGTTGAAAGATTATTAGCAGCCTGCAGCCTTTACTTTAGCACAATGGTAAGCAGTTTAACATTGCTGGATATTTAGCTCCACCTACTGGACACCTATATGAACTTATTTATACTCAAGGCCCTGATCCTGCAAGTTTCCTACACAGGCAGATGTAGAGGTCTGCTCAGAGTAACATGCAAAAATCAGGGTGCACTTTGTAAGCATTTTTGGACCATTTTTATTGTAAATACACTAGGAAAAAGCTAGTAAATGATCAATGCTAAGAGCTAGATTTTGTGGATCCTTAAAATGAAGCATGGACAAGAAAATAGTTTCAATGTCTCTTTAGACTACTTTGGGTTGGCAGCAGAAACAAGAACATTTTGTTTTAAAAAATGGGCTGAGACCCATTTTGTTTGATGTATCAGTGAGTTTGAACTGAACAGCCAGTAAGAACTGTTGTAAACCCCCTAGTTCCCTCCCTCCATTTTATTTTGACCCATTTGAAACATTATTAGAATGATGGTATCTATCTTTTTACAGAAGAGTTGTCCTGAAATTTATACCGCAAGTTTAGATATCTGTAACTTTTCAAAGATTTAAACAGTTCAAAAAATCAAGCCTGATATGGATTAAAGCTAAATCTGAAATAATTCTGTAAATTGCAGTTCATATGCCACTGCACAAAACAGAGCATAAAAAGCTCTAAGCTACATTTATTTTCAGGGGACAAGATGTTTTGTTTTCATCTTTTTCACTCTATGAGCCTTCTTAAAATTATATCTAGAAATGGTCAGGTTTTCTATAAAACTGGGTCCTGACTTATAGAGATTCTCTGACACTGACAGTGAAAGATCAAGGTTTCTTCTAGCTATTCTTGTGAATGCAGAGGTAAAAAAAAACATGAGAAAAAATAGGAAAGGCAAGACCTCCAAAAATAGTTATTTTTACTCAGCACTTAAATTAAAAATCAACAACATGAAGAGATCTGAGAATCCTGTGAGGGATATGATTCAATGCAATAGATGGAGGACAGTATCAGGCAAAAATTAAAATTTATGTAAACCTTGGGACCAAGAGTTTTAAGAGAACTAGCAGAGGAAATCTTTGAACTTCTCAAAATAATCTTAAGAGAAATATCACTAGAAGAACTAAGCATCAACTAGACCATCCTTGACAGATGTTTGTCTAACCTACTCTGCATCTCCATCATTGGAGATTTTAAAATCACCTCACTAGGCAATTTATTCCAATGCTTAACCATCCTCAAGGGAAGTTTTTCCTAATATCCAGCCTAAACCTCCCTTCCCGCAATTTAAGCCCATTGCTTCTTGCCCTGTCCTCAGAGGTTAACAATTTTTCTCTGTCCTCCTTGTAAAAACTTTTTAGATACCAGGAAACTTGTAATGTCACCTTTTTCCAGACTAAAACTCTTCCCCCTACCCACCCATCCCCAAAAATCTTGCCTCATAGGTTATGTTTTCTAGATCTTTAACCATTTTTGTTGCTGTTCTCTGAACTTCTCCAATTTGTCCACATCTTTCCTGAAATATGGTGCCCAGAACTGGACACAATACTCCAGTTGAGGCCTAATCAGCACAGAGTAAAGCTGCAGAATTACTTCTTGTGTTTTGCTCGTGACAGTCCTGCTAATACATCACAAAATGATGTTTGTTGTTTTGCAATAATGTTATACTGTTGAGTTAGCTTGTGGTCCACTATATCCCCCACATCCCTTTCCACAACACTCCTGATTGTTTCTTCCGAAATGGAGTACTTTGATTTTGTCCTTTGAATTCCATCCTATTTACTTCAGAGCAAAGCTCCCCCAGGTTGCGGCCACGCAGCCTCCCATAACCTCTACACGGGCTCAAAGCTGCACTGAGATCTCTCTCCTGAAACTGCTGGAGAGGGTGGGGGGCCCTACGCCATCGGTCTCAGCACAGAGCTGCTGCATCAAAGGGAGAGGGGCCCCTCCTCACTGTCCCAAGCATGGACCCATGCAGGTAAGCCCAAGCCCCAGCTTCAGCCACGCTCCTAGGCCTCCGAGCCCTCATCCTTGGCTCCAACCCAAAACCCACACTTTCAGTCCAGAGCCTATACTCCCTACTGCCCACCAACCCCCAGCCCTGAGCCCTACCTCAAACCTGGAGTCCTCTCCTGCTCCCCAAATCCCTCATCCTCAGCCCCACCCCAGAGCCTTCACCCCCAGCCAGAGCTTTGCACCCCAACTCTGTCCCAGCCCTCAGCCCCTGAAGCCCAGGCCCCACTAGAGCCTACACATCCAGGCGGTGACCACGCACTCCTGCCCTTAAACTCTGAGCCCCTTCCCATACTAAGAACCCCTAACCCCATTCACACCTCATGACTTTTGTTATGTGTATGAAGGTGATGTGTCGCACATTACCTCCATATCGGTGCACGTATGAAAATTCATTCTGCTCAGGGGTGGAAAAAGTTAGAAGGAACAATGCTTCAAGACCATTTCTCTAGTTTGTCCAGATCATTTTGAATTTTAATCTTATCTTCCAAACCACCGACAACCCCTCTCGGTGTGGTATTACCCATAACTTTATAAATGTACTCTCTCCCCCATTAACTAAATCATTACTGAAGCTACTAAACTGGACCCAGAACGGATCTCTGCAGGACCCCACTCAGACCCTTCCAGCACAACTGTAAACCATTAATAACTCTCTGGGAATGGTTTTCCGCCCATCTTATAGCAGCTCCATCTAGGTTGCATTTCCCTGAACAAGACATTTAGCGTAGAACCACTGAATAAGTGTGATACCACTGTATCAGATTATAAATTTAGCACATTGGAAACGTAGCTGATAAAGTGTTCATTGACAAACATTCAGTTACAGGTATAGCAGAGGTCAGTGCAGACACACATACAATTTAATACATTAATATATAGTATAGGAAGGTGTATGATTACCAAGGCCTGAAGTTGTAGACTGTGCAAAATCCAAAGGGATAGGAAAAAGAATGTGGATTGTGTTAAAACATCATGTTTGTCACTAACAAGTGTAAACTTACACAGATAGTGAGAAGTGATCAAAAGAATCAAAGTCTGTACATCTACAAAAGCTGACTTTTGGCAGATATGCAGGAATGATAAGCAGCAAATACACAGACTATTACTGTTCTAAATTTTTTTTTTTAAAAAAGGCATGTGTATGTGTTTGTAGAGCATTCAATGTAATACCAACATAGTAATAGTCCTATTGCAAACAGACCTGTGAGAATGCATGCAGAGAGCCTCACCATTTTGGGAGAAAGAGAAAATACAAGGAACAGTTAACTTTATGGCAGAAAGACTGAAGGATAAAACGTAAGAAACATACAAATTAGGAGGCTATATTTATGTAGGTTAGAAAAGAACAAAGTCAACAAGGGCAAGCAATATCTTCTTCCTGTCATTTTGAGTTACAGAACATTATTATTCACAGGTCCTGAATTTGCTAGCACAAAAAGCAATGGGATGAACACAGGGATTGAAGAGTTTGGAGTAGATTTTTTTCCCCCTCTGCACCTCTATGCTATCCTGCCTACATACTAACTCAAGAGTCCTGGAGAAAGCATTTTGTAGAAAATAGCTGCTTACTGCCCTCCCTCCCAGTCTAAGAACCTGCTTAGCATGAAAAACCAGGTGGGCAAGGTATCCACTGTTTTGTGACAAGCAAGGGTTTGCTGCTTCAGCTCCACTCCCTTCCTCCCCATCCATAGCATTTGATACCCCTTTCATTACTTTGCTTCTCCAACAGAGACGCTCCTTTACAGTGCCAAACTAAGGAATTAGAATCCAAAATAGTTAAATACTTCTTGATGGCTACACTAATGGTATCATGTAGATTTTTGCACTGGCGCTTTTCTAGAAATAACAGCTTACTTTTTCTCTATGCATATTTGGACTCATCTTGACTATGAGTAAGGGCCATATTCGGTTAACACTTATGGCACTCTGCATAGCCCATTTGTATCAATTTCATAAGAACGAACATATTGGTAACGATTCTTATATGCACGTGATTTCTTGAGTGGCAGAACATCACCTTCATTTGACTGGTGTTTCATGACTTATAAAACAGACAGCAAGTAAAACAGTTGGACTAGCCAAACACAACAACTTCCATGTATTTGTTTCCAAAAAATGAACCAGCTTAAGGAGGTATGCTAGTTAAAGCAGATTGGTCCACTTGTAGTGGTTTCACTTGTACAGTGTTATCAAGAGCCATATTCCATTGAACTAAACTGGAGATACTTGTCTGTATTAGAGGTAGAACATCACGACACTCAATAGATAGGAATAAAGTCAATTGTAAGATATTGATATGTCACAGTTTCTATTCAGAAAGCAATATAAAAAAAGGTTACTTACCTCGTAACTGTTGTTCTTCAAGATGTGTTGCTCATGTCCATTCTAGAAACCTGCCTCTAGGCAGGGAGGCCCTTTCAATGGTGGAGTCCAGGTGGGCCCCCACAAACTATTATCTGTGTGGGGTCTAGAGTGGACTTCTCGTTTATAAGGAGGCCTAGCTTGGAGAACAGCCTCCTGGTCACTGCAATATGGCTTATCACGTGCTCTTGGGATGGTCCCCTTATCAACCAATCATCCGGGTAGGGAAAGACCTGGATCCTGAGGTGCCTCAAAAACTGCTACTGCGGCCATTCATTTGGTAAACACTCAGTGCTGTGGAGAGGCAAAACATCAGGACAGCAAACTGAAAATGATCCTGACCTACTGTGAATCTGAGAAACTTCCTGTGGGTGGGGATCACTGCAATATGAAAATGTGTCCTTTAGATCGAGGGCAGAATACTAGTCTCCTTTCTGTAGGGAAGAGATGGAGGCTAGGGTGACCATCCTGAACTTTGTTTTCTTTATGAATGAGTTCAGGTTTCTCAGGTCTAAGATAGGGAGAAGACTCCCTTTTGCCTTGGGAATAAGGAAGTAGTGGGAGTAGAAACCCCTTCCCCTGAATTCTTCTGAAACAGACTCGACTGCTCCGAGCTGAAGAAGTGTAGACACTTCCTGTCTTAGCAGAACCTTGAGACAAGTCCCAGAAGAGGGACAGGGAGAGGGCATGGGAAAAGGGGATGGAAAGGAAGGGGATCACGTAACCCTTTGCTACTAGGTCTAAGACCCATCGGTCAGATGTTATCCAGGACCAGGACCTGTAGAAAAAGAGGGACAAATGGTAACCAAAAGGGGGTGACGGATGCTGTCCTCGAGTGTACCCTCAAAAAAGGGAGGGTTTGGGTTGTTGGCTCATAGGTGGAGCAGATCCTCTATCGGAATCAGATCTTGAGCCCCTGCGCCTGCTCCTAGGCGGGTTGTTCCGGCCATTATTACAGCCCCTCCTCCTACCCCAGTCCAAGTCGAAACCATGTTGGAGGGGTCTTACATTTGGTCTGGAGTTGAAGGGCCTTCTCTGAGGGGCTGGAGTGTGGATCCCCAGGGACTTCACAGTTGCCCTGGAGTCCTTAAGGCTGTGTAGCTTTGAATCTGTCTGGTCTGAGAACAGACCTGCCCCCTCAAAGGGGAGGTCCTGTAGCATATTCTGCACATCTGGAGGGATGCCCGAGACTTGGAGCCACGCACTTATCACTATAGTGATGGTCATCGTGCAGGCCACCAAATCAGCAGCGTCCAGGGCCGCCTGTAATGCTGTCTGTGCAAATGTTCTGCCTTCCTCTGTTAGAACCCCAAATTCTTGCCGCGACTCTTGTGGGAGATCATCTTTGAAGCTGTCCATGGCTGCCCATGTATTGTACGCATATCTACCCAGCATTGCCTGGTGGTTGGCGATGCGGAGCTGAAGACCCCCCGCCCCCATGGCATAGGTCTTGCTTCCCAGGCTCCTTAAATTTAAGAGTAGGTCCTGGTGCTCTCTCTGCCCCACGGCCTGCACTACTAGTGAGCTGGGGGGAGGGTGTGTGAAGAGGTGTTTGTGACCCACCTGGGGGACAAAATAGTGCATTTCCACCCCCTTTTGTGTGGGAGGTGGAGTTTGCCATAGGGTTTTGGACAACTTGTCCAATTTTATTGAGTGATAATGTCACCCTGCCCGGAGTGGCCGCTGAAAGGATGTCAAACATGGGGTCAGAGTCTTCCTGGACCTCCTCCGCTTGGACACCCAGATTAGCTGCCAAACTCCTCAGCAGACCCTGGTGAGCCTTAGCATCCATTGATGGAAGTGGCAGGGCCGGGTACCCTATGGCCTAGTGCAGAGAGAAGAACAATGACTCTCTAGCACCCAATTGTTCCACCATCAATTCTGCAGCCTGTAATGCTGCTGTCACTGGGGGTGCCATCTGGCCTCGCTCTGACTGGGGCACCATGGCTCCAGTACCTCCACCTATAACAGGGAGTCGTACTAGCTCCTTGCCCCGAGGGTGGCTCACCTGATGGGGGGGCTTGTGTGGGGAGGTCGTTAAGGGGATGCTCCCCTGATGCGAGGATCCCGACCCCGGAGGAGGTGGGCCTTGGGCTTGATGCTACACCCACGGAGTCCAGAATAGCCACTGATGAGGTTGCCATTGGGGTGGCCAAGTACCAGTGGCAGCCCATCAATACAGGTGACCTAGGCGGTCACCTAGGGTACCAAGATAAACGGCCGTTGAAGGCTTTGGAGGCGGGGACGTCAATCGCGCGCCGATCTCGCGTTTCGCCTAGGGCGCCAGTTGCCAGCAGCTCATCTAGGGCTGCTCCTGCCAAGTACATGTGACCACAGGGCTCCGGTGTTGCAGTCTAGGCTTGGAGCAGGAGCGGTACCGGGACCTCGACCTGTAAGAGGACCTCACTGAGCGTACAGGTTTGGCCTCCAACTCTGATGAATAATCCGAGGCTGACCATGGGGGGCTGTCGTCGCCTGCTCCCGTGGGTGTTGGGTCATGGCCATCAGATTCCCTCTGTGTATCAGGCCTGGTGCCGGAGGAGACATCATTTGCATCTGGGTCATGTACGCTGGTGCCAAGTGTGGCAGTTGGGAAGATACTACACCAGCCGCACAGGAGGTGTCTGGAGTAGGGCCTCCCAATGTTGTCCACAGGAGAGTGGGTGATGGCCACGCTACAACTGCCGATGCCGGTGTCAGGGCCGGGGCAGGTGTTGGCACTGGCGCCAATGTCGAAATTGGTGCCGGTGCTGGTGCCACCCTATGGCTCGGTGCTCGTGTTGATGCCGGGTAGGGCAAATCCAGAGCTGCTCGTGGTAACGGAGATGGTGGCCTTGGTAGCTGCAGTGCCGAGGCCCCTGCCTCCAGGGAGGTCAATTCAATGAGCTTCTGTGCCACATCGAAGGTCTCCGGCATCGATGGCTGGCAAAGTTCCTTAAAAGTCCCTTCTGGTACTGGTCTCTCTCTCTGCGTGGAGATATGCCTTCGCCTGGGCGGTACCGGGACATCCCGGAGCACCTTTGAGACCAAATGTCCCTCCTTTGGGCGCATCTTGTGGCCACGCCTTTCTGGGGATCTTTTCCTAGCATCCTTGGTTCTCCTCGGTGCTGGGGACTGTGACCGGTGCCTAGAGGACTTCGAAGATGTAGTCTGACACCACAGAAACCTCCCGCACCGAGGATCAACTTGAGCCCCTCTCTCTCTCTCTCCTCAGTTTAAAACTCTTGCAGATGTTGTAGCCTTCTGTATGATAGACCTCCCTGAGACACTTCAAGCAAGAATCGTGTGGATTTTCGCAGAGCATAGGCTTCAAGCAGGATGCACACAGCTTGAAACCCTGGGACCTTTGAATCCCCTCCCCAGTAGGGAAGAGGCCGGAGGGGAGAAGCCCTTCTTATTTAAAACTAATGAGGTACAACACTTAAAAATCTAAAGAACTATATACAAGCAAGGGGTAAAGACTATCAATCTTGACCATGCTCCAGCTACCCTCACGGGTGGTAAGAAGGAACTGAGGGGCTAGCAGGGTAGCCGGCGCCACTCCAGGGGACTCCCTGGCCCAACGGGTACTGCTAAGGGAAAAAGCGCAGTGCGCGCACACCTAATTGGTATGGACATAAGCAAGCACTCGAAGAACTAACAATGACATCAACAATTCCTTTCTCCACATCTTTATTTTATAATAAAATAATTCTCACCCTGGGTTAAGAGGTAACCCTTTAATGCATTTTGCATGCCTCAATGTTTTGTTATGAGTAGGCTTTTTGGCTAAATATATGAAACTAGTCCAAATGGTGACACTACAAAAAAGTAATATAATCAGAGTTTTTAAAGAAATTAAACAATGTTGTAGAAAACTATCAAACTGGATGTTTTTCCTGTAATGAAAATTAAATGTCTGGCAAGGATATGACCCTACTAAGTAAGCTGGGACAAAGTATATTTTTGGATGCTTGAAATTTAAGTATTTTTACACCAAAATCTTTAACTATTGTTTCATGCATAAACAAATACCATGACATTTATAAGTAGACAAACCAAATATTTTAATTTAAATATGTTCCATACTATATACAATCTTATAAAATACCAGTTTGTTTTAACGTAACAGCTGTTATATTCATTCAGAAACAGAGTGAGCAATACATCATATTGGTGCTAAGAGAACAGACATAGGCCAGGATAAAAAGCTGGGGGCAGACAGCAAGATGGGCAGCTATCATCCCACAATCTATGTTAATATAGTAGGGAGTGAGAAACTGCAGCCAGTCCAAATCATTCATAATTCTGATTCTGAATGACTTCCTCCAACATAAACACTGTCTCAATGTGTACTAACATGGAAGATGTCACTGTTTCACATTCTCTTTTAAAAAACAAGCGATGCATACTGCCAGTCCTCTAGAGGCAATAGTAACAGCACCCAGTATCCAGGGTCTTGTAGCAAAAGGGGAGGTGGAGGAGAATGCCACAGAAATTAGGCTACGGACTTTGTGCTGAATGAAGGACAAGTATAACACATCTGCTGCTAATTTTGATACAGATTCTTGGGTAACATGAGAGCTCTGAAAGCTAAACTAGACACATTTGTGGTAGGCCATCAACATTTCTCTAGTTTGGCCATTATATCCTGCACTTAAAAATAAAAACAGACTAATACATTGCAGTCTGATGTTTACACTTCAGTAACACAAAAGTAACTCATGTCCTTTTATTTACACACTGTATGAAATCAGCAATAAACACAAACCCTGACCTAAAAGCTATGCTGGGTGACATTCTACACCCGCAAACCCTGTATCAAGTAGCATATACAGGGAGAGTCTCTCTATCACTGTCACAACTAAGAACCAAAAGCCAGCTTCCGTTTGTGTGCACGCACGCTGCACTGTAAATCTAATCCATCACAGTAGGGGCCTACACTCCAGACTGTTACTGAGGCTTAACAGGTTTCTGTTCTTTGGTCACAATAACATTTTGCATCTTGGCCAGCACAATGATAGGCTTTTAGCAGTGTGGAGTCAATACTGTATTATCAGTTGGAATGATTGCACAAATTTACCAGTAAATACAATATTCTATTCTTTATAATATTTGCTCTATTTTTACCCAGAAGTGTATTATGTTGGGCCTCCAAGTCAACATTAACTGAAATTGGCACATTATAATGCACTTCATCTTAATGTAACATCAACTACAAGGTTCATCTCAAGGCTAGTCCTACTGCTAATGAAGCTAATTGCAAAATTCCCCATTGACTTCAATAAGAGGATCAGGATCGTTATTTCTAAAAACATGTCTGAACCCTGAAATACCTCTCCTTCTAGAAGAGAAACATGTCCACCCCAATAGTATATTTTGTCAATATATTAGTGTATTTTTAAAAAGTATTAAAATATTTCAAAGTTAAAATATCCATTTTAAAAGCAGGTTCTTGGAAACACTTTAATTGGTATAGTAGTATGGTTATGTAAACATGACAGGAAAGTTTGTACATCATTCACCACTGTCCTTAAAAATAGTATCCAAACCAAACAGAATGAAAGCTTGTCTGTTCCTACAGCAAGCCTTCATCTGATCTGATAAAGCACGCACTGTTACTTGGCATGAAGCATTTCTAAATACTAGCCTGTTCTGAAAACCAAGCCAAAAAGAGAATACATACTTGTATCTTTTCTTCTAATGGCGGTGTCTGTCCAACAAGTGTTCAGCTAGTATAACAATCCCATAACAAATTAATGGGTAAAAGGCACTCCATCCCTCTCAACTATACTATATACCTGTTATCTATTTCACACCATCTGTGTTGAATCAATGTTAAAAAGTTTAACTGCAACAGCTACAATGTAAAGATTAATACAGCTCAAGTTTTCCTCCACTGCCATACTTCTCACTGAAAACTGTACATTGATGTGAATATACAGTACTAGCTTTATTTACATGTTTAAGAATTTTGTTTTTCAAAAGGAGAAAGTCAAAATAATTGAACCAATATTATTAAAAAACATAACTTAAGTTTAAATAATTTAAAATTCACTTGAACAATTTTCCTATTGCACAGTTTTTTCTTAACATTGCTAGACAAAACCCCACAAACTTTTAACAGATTAAAATTGTAAAAGCACAAATTATATTGCACCAAAATAAAGGTATTACATAAATTGTATGCCCACTGGAAACTGGGTACCAATAAAAACATACATATAGTAAGAGACCCAGGATGCTGAGAGAAACATTGAAGACAATTTCCCAGATTTCAAAAAGTGTGAAGTGAGAAACTATACAGAAAATAATGCAAAGTTATTTTTGAACATCAGTAATACACATGCACAAAACCCACCTAGCCCAAGGAAAAAACATTTAGAATTTCGTATCTTTAAACCATCTCAGTATTACATGTACTTCACATAATGTCTAGCTATGAATTAGAGAAGTATCATGTGAGATTTAACCAAAAACCTTTCCCCAACTGGTTTATAATGAAGCAGCCTAGAATTCCAGAAGGGGGAAAAAAGGCATCTTCAATTTATCAATTCTTCCTCAAAAAGCCTTTTTCTGATCACCCTAACTCTGATCTGGAAGTTGATTTTGGTTTCCATACATAAAATGTGCAGCATTAAAAACGATGAGGAAACTTCCATTTTTTCTGAGTAACATTACATTGGAATTTCTCATGCTGTTGCTGCAGCCACTGCCACCAAAACTGACCTGACGCTTCCACTGTAAGCATTTTTCTTGTATACATATACTTGAAACCCTTGAAAGTTAGAACCACTTCAACTTAAATGAGTAGGGGTATACTCCGGCCTTCTTGTCTGAATAATTTTTGGTTTCGGTTTCTGTGTGCCTTCCTCTTCCTCCACTTCATTTTCCTGATCACTCTCACATACGTGAACAACAACACTGGGAGTAGTTTCAGTTGCAGCATGGAGTTCATACTTTTCTCCTGAAAAAACATTAGCAAAACTGGTAAAAAAAAGGCTCTCTTCTACACAGTAATCACAGAGTAGTCTAAAATTAAGGAAAAACCAAAAAGCTTGCAAATCGTATTCCAGTGACAAGGCAATATAAAGCTACAGTCCAGCAGGTCAAGTGAGCAGCCAAACTTTAAGACTGTTGGCAAACCAATATACAACATTTTAGGTTCCATTTTCGAAGACTGATATTCAGCTACTTTGCACACCATGTGGTCATATGAATGTACATACGTTCAGTCATGGGTCATACCTTGCCATTTGTGTGCACAAATGATATGCATTTGTATATGCAGTTATGGGTTTTCAGCATGCAAATTTTATATACCCATCTTTGATAATCAAGCCTTTCTAGCCCCTGCCATTATATAGGATTTGTTGGTCTGAAACTATCCAAGACAGATGGCTATGCAACCTTCTTTTGAAAACATCTAGTAAGTAAGCTTCCATGGTGTTATTAGGCAGTTTGTTCCATTGTCCTACTGTTCTTACAGTCAGGAAGTTTTTCCTGAAATTTAATCAAAATTTGCTATGCTGCAGTTTGAAACCATGGCCTCTTGTCCTGCCTTCTGTGGAGAAAAGGTGTCTTTCATCATCTCTTTTATGGCAGCCTTTAAAGCATCTGAGGACTGCTATCATGTGTCATTTCATCTATTCTTTACTAGTCTAAAAATACCCAATTCCTTTAGTCTTTGCTCTTACGGCTTGTTCTCCATCCTGTGATCCACTGTTACTTGCCTCTGGATCTTTTTCAGTTTCATTATATACTGTCTATGCAGCTGTGACCAAAACTGGACACAACTTCAGCTGAGGCCTAACCAGCATCACAGAGCGGTACTATCATCTCCTCCGTTAATGCAACCCAAAATTGCATTTGCTTTTTTGCAACAGCATGTTATTGTTGACCATCACAATTACCAGACCTTCTCAGTAGTGCTCCTGCTGGCAAGACAGTTATGCCTCATTCTGTATCTGTGCATACGTTCTTCCGCCCAAAGATTAGCACCTTACATTTATCTTTTTAGAAATTCATTTTGTTGTCTATAGTCCAATTCACCAAAACCCTTTAAGTTTAGCTCTGTCTTCCATCTGCATATATAAACATTATGACCAAATTTGATTGTTCAGGAGACCTGTCCATCTCCGTACCATGAAGATTTAAAACCAAAGCATCAGATTTTTTCCAAGGCTTCCACCAGAAGTTATAGTTTTGCTGACCAAAACCCAAAGGAATTCTGCTCTGGTATTCCCTATGTAATAACAGAGTTGGTTCGAAGGGATTTTATACATCTATATGGATAGCATATACAACATTGTCAAGTATCAGAGGGGTAGCCGTGTTAGTCTGAATCTGCAAAAGCGACAAGGAGTCCTGTAGCACCTTATAGACTAACAGATGTATTGGAGCATAAGCTTTCGTGGGCAAAGACCCACTTCGTCAGATGCATGTAGTGGAAATTTCCAGAGGCAGGTCAGAAAAAGTTATACAATTATTTTAAATATAAATACTTTATAAGTTTCATTTTATTTCTGGGGAAACTTGTTAGAGTTAACATTACACTTTAAATCTTGGAATAAAAAATAAGTAGTTCTGTTAAAGCTACTGGCGGGTTGGACATAATTAAAACAGCAAAATGAGAATTATGATCTTCATGAAATTAGCAATTGCAATGCCTCAGCAAGTATGTTTTGTTCTGGTAAGGATATTCCTATGAACATTTGTATCTTTCTGATATAAAAAAAGCAATTTGAGAAAACAATCCCTGACAAAAAAAACTTTAGTGTTTTCTATAGTTAGTAATTTAATTGGCAATGATCAGGTACCTTGGGGAAAAAAGTTTGATTTATTGCCGGTATTCCAAGTCATTTTTTACTCAAGCCCAACTATTAAAACTGTAAGCTCAGAATCCTGCTTACCTGGCCCTAGCTTGGAGACAGCATAGAGAAGGTCATAATTAATGACCGGCGTAGCATCTTCTACTTGTTTCCAACCAACAGGAGGAGAGGCTGGAGGTGAAATCAGAAACTGTTTGTCTGGTTTTGGTGGAGCTAAATGCGAGCTTCCAATGTGCAAAGTCTGGGAGAATAAAACAAGCCTATTAATTATTACTTTTAATTTTCTATCGGTTATTTGCATGGAATTTAAAGTTTGAACAGCTGTCATACCACAACACACACTCAAGGTGGCAGTATATAACAGTGCAAAAACATGCTGACAAAACATGCAGTGAAATATGTACATCTGTTTTTTGTTTTTGTTTTAATATATGGTTATTTCATCATAGAAAAAACCACTCCTAAAATATCAAAACAGGGGAAATAGGAGATGTAAAGTTTAATGACAAATGGAGTTGAAACTCATAACCATAAGGGATGAAAATTCCAGAAGGTATAGAAAATAAACTGGCTCCTTCAGGACTGTCCCTAAGGACATTTGAAAAGACACACAGGACATCAAGATGAGAAAGAAAACTCAGAATTTAAAAAGCAGTGCTTAATTATATCAGCTGAAAATGCACACATTTTCAGAACTAAGGGACAGTTAGAGATCTCCTTGGTCTTACCTACACTCAGAAATACAGCAATCAGTGACCACCCAGATAGCTGCACTGGTGAAACCCCCCTAAATGTATATGAGTGTATGCCGGTTTAGGAAGTGAATGGAAATTAGTGTAGCTGTATGTACTGGTACAGACCCCGTCCACCCTTTGGTACAGACTCCTTCTCTGCATTTCGGGATCATTGCCACAATGCTGTTTGCTGAAGCACAGCTACTTTTGAGTATGGAAAAAAATTCAACTTGCAAGCCAATGTTATTTGCATCTCTACAGGCATAAGGTTTGCTGAAGAACCCACAGCGGCTTGAGCACCAAACATTAACCGAGTGTCACTGGGGCCAACAGCCACAGCAGGCCCTGGGCTGAGGAGTGTGTGTGGGGGAGGTGCGGGGGGTGGGCTCTGTGCCCCTGGAAAGGATAGGGCTGAAGGTAGTCCGCCCTTAGCGCCACTCAGGCTCCAGTGACAATTCAAAGGGGTCTGGGGCTATAGCTGCTGTTGCAATAGTGGCATCTGGGAGTTCCAGGCCCGTTTGAATCTTCAGTCCCTGGGGCAATTGCCCTCTTCCTCTCCTGTTGGTGAGCCTGCCAAGTGTGAACTATGCAGGTAATTGTAGAAGTTTGTGCATAGCCAAGACAATTGGTCATCTCTTAACTTATCAAATGATTACGTAATATTACAAATTAATTCTCCCTCAATATCATTTACTATTTACTTGCTTTGTGTAGTATAGTTGGTCTGGATATTAAAGATAAGGTGACTGATGTAATATCTTTTATTGGACCAACTTATGTTGGTGAGAGACATAAGCTTTTGAGCCATACAGACGTCTTTAGCATATACACTATTCTAATGTAGAGTGACCTGTTAACACCTCTGCAAACAGAGGACAAAAAGAGAGCATAGTGGGTTATGGATCACTGTAATAAGCCATGGCTCGAAAGCTTTGGTCCAAAACAAAAATCAACAAACAAAAAATATTACTTCATTCACCTTTGCCTTTCTATTTAGTTACTTACCATTTTGCAATGGCCAGGTAATCCATTTATCCAACATAATTGCTACACCTTCCCAGGTGCCAAAGTTATAACTATTACTCTTCAAGCTCCCAATTATGTTATCAGTACAAATCCCAGTAGCATCTTGAAAACATTAATATTAAACCCCTCAAACTAAACTAATTACCACCAGGGACATAATACTAATACTAGTTGTTGGGATTTAAGTCAATAAATCCTTCTATTCCACCAATTAAATGTATCTAAGTGGCCACAGAATCTCCTATAACTGCACTATAAAGATGCAGAATATTTAGGGCATGTGGCTAAAAATTTGGCAAAGAGCAGACATGCTTTCAGTGATATTTCCCCCCCCCCCCAAGTGAAATCCTACAGTCATTTTGATTTTAAAACCAAATTTTTTATGTATAATATTTTAAAATTAAAAATCTACTTTTTTGCCATTACTGACACCAATAAATCTTGCTTGGACACAGAAGCAGCTATAAAAAAGACCCTGGGATATCTTTAAGAGTTTCATTGGGAGTTCTGGGATGATTAGATTTTCAATTAAAGCTGGCTGAAAGCTGTCAATTTCTTCAATAGAAAAAGCCTTTCCAATAAAATGAAAGTTTTTGTAACCATATCCCATTTTGACCAAATTGATAAAAAATTCAGAACATTAAGAAAAGAAAGAAGCTAGGAAGAAATGAACACTCAAAAGGAAAAAAAGTTAGAACAGTTAAAGAAAATGCTTTTTATATTCACCAAAAAAATGAAGTGTTTTGAAAATTCCCAAAAGTTGTTTCAAATTTTACAAGATGTGCTCCTCCTCCCCTTGTCTATCCAACTAGCTCTAGTTATGACACAATACTGAGTACTACATGTCTCCTCCCAATCCCGAAATAGGGCAAGCAGTACACCAACAGGCAAAATTCTAGCATATATCAGCTTCCAAAACACTTCTAAGTTTGGAGACCTATCTGATGCTTTTGCCAATCAATATGGTCACTACTAATGGTTACAAATTTGTATAAGTCTTCTAAAAAAAATTAACTACAACATAAGACTCAATGGCAAAATGATTATATTTATACAGAGAACTACATACCTGAGCAAAATACAGCTTAATTTCCTTTCCAAGAAATTCTGTCTTGTGCAGCTGGATTCTAGCATCTGCTGCTGATAAAGGGTTGCTGAAGTTTATTCGTACTCTTTTGAAGCTCTTAAAATACTGAAAGGTGGCATCTTTGTCATATGTTCTAAAGAGAGATTCAAATTTGGCCTAAAAAAAAAAACAAAACACACACACACAGAAGCAGCCATGTTCATTCCACATCCCTTTTTTTCTTGTAATATATTCTCACTCCCTCAAAGACAAATGCAGTTTATGGTAGACTGCAGTTAATAGTAACATGCAAAAATGGGGCAAGCCATTTAAAATAAACTAATAATCGTTTATTTGCAACATAGAAGCTGCCTTTATCTTCCCTGTAATCAGACAGCTTTTTTGGTGCTGAAATAGAATTAATATGTTGGATGTCTAGTGGCTTCTCTCTCCATTTTATGGCATGCTAAAGAAAGTACTATTCACAAGTTATGAAGATCATGGTATTTTATTTGCTTAGTTTAGTTTACCTGCCTTTTACAGATACTTCTATATAAACTCAACTGAAGGTCAGAAGTCCTTGCTCAAGTAAAAGTCCTATTTGGTAGACATGAAACCGAATATTGTGCTATACTAGAATGTGCTTGTTTCTAAGGTAACCAAACAGTAATATTTATGGCATATGAAAACTTTTACTTGCTTTTAATTTAGGGAAATGAGGTCTGTTTAGGGAACTTCAGTTATAGGATTCCTTTATCATTATAACACCCTCCATCTATTGATCTCAAAGAACTTTACAAAGCCTCAACTCATATAGTAAAGAAAATATTGTTCTAATTACGCAGACATTGAAACAGAAAAAGGTTAAAACAGTATATTTGTTGGAGAATGGGAAAAGAATCCAGAAATTCTGATTCCAAAACCTTGTGCTTTCATTACTGTTGCCCAATGACTTACTCTTGTAGTATCATCCAGACAGGATGGCTAAATCCATCAACAGTTGGCAGTTTTCACTGAGGATTTGAATAACCAATATTTGGGCTTTTAAAGCACATGGGGCAGCTATCCAAAGCAAACTCAGTTATTTTTACATTATTTATGAAGAATGTTTCCATTTTTACTTCAGAGTGCTGAAGGGAGGGAAGGGAAAAAGGCGTCTGTGGCTAGCATGCTTCAGATTTATTTTAATCATAGTGACTTGCTATGTACAGCCCTTGGTAGCAAGTTACATTTTATGTATTGACATTCTGTATGTTGCTATTTCACAGAATCATGTTCATCTTATGTAGTTTTTCTATAAGCCAAGTATGGTTCTAACTCACAACTTGCTACTGCTATCCTGAGACTCTTTGTAACATATCTATTAGACAAAAGCCAAATATTTCATGAATGGATGTTAACTCAAAATTATCCTCTCTCTCTCACTGAGCTACACTTAGTATTCTAATAAAAATGAATATGTTAAACTAACTCCAAGTAGTTTTCATACAATTCTCAAGAACAGAGAACTTAGCATAGGAATTGTTATTGTTAGCTTTCTACATTGGAAAGAAAAGCTAGTTGGTATTTCTGAAATCCATATCTGTATTTACATCTTTTCTACAGTACACTACTTGATCTCATTCATATCTATTCAGAAAAACAGATTTGTCTATAATTCAGAATTCATATTCACTACAAAACTCTTGGAGACCTTTTACATGATTAATGAAAGGCACGGAATTTTCAATTTTATGTTAGCCAAAAAGAAAAATCGACGGTGTTATAAGACTCACCTCACAGATCCAACTTCAAGATGAAATCAGATATTAGTATCATAGTGTCTATTAATAAAATCCAACTGTTTTATGCCTGACAGATGTCAGCAGAACTAATTAATAACTCACTCCTATACATTCAGCACTGATGCTTTTGTTACTCCTTTAATCTCATCAGTTAAGATAACTGGAGTGATTGTATTATGTAGTATACCAACACTACAACAGTATTACCCGTCATAATTACAGAGCTACATCAACAACATAATTTCAACATCTTCATATATTTTAAGTGAGCCTATTACCTACATTCTAAATCTGAACATTGTTGAAAATGTCTTCAAATGAAGTTTTATCTACTCATCCTCATGTAGACATACATAGATATATAGATAGATAGATAGATATACACACACACACACACACGGACAGACTACAAGTATTAGAACAAGTAGAAGATGAAGATCTTTAATTCCATATGATACATTAAGAGAAATATAATACACATTTGCTGACTACAACCTGTTAACCTCTGAAATAGTTCTTCCCTACTGTTTAAGCAGTATCTGTTTCTTTCAATTGTACAGTATTTTTCAACTGTATTAGAACAGCCCATACATAGTTCAGCATTTAAGAAATTCACAGAACTAAAGCTCAACTTGAAGGTCTTACCCTCATTTCAACTTGATTGAAGACATCACTGTCTGCTACATAGGCAATTAAGGAGCCAAAACTGTAGTTAAGGTTCCTAAAATGCATTTTATGCTTCACTGAAGCAATGTTAGCAGTTCAGTACAAATCCAAGCCAATTACTTTTAAACAAAGCTGTTGGTTCTGTAGACAGTGTTTATAAAGGAAAAATGCCCAACCCCTCAGAAAAGCTTTCAATGCATGCTGTTAAGTGACAGCAAATTCCTGAACAAAATCCTGCATGCTTTAAGGCAGTCAGGGACAAAATGTTAGCGTCTACTGGAAAAAGGTGACATCAGCACATTAGTCAGCTTTCCTATGCTAATTAACTTTGCTTTGGAAGATGGAAAAAACAGCTGAGGTTTGCACAGCAGCTGCTTTATCAACTCCTCTTGCAGCATAGTTTCCATTGGTAGTAATTCCATTCAGCACTCAGACAACATGCTCTTCACTTGAATGGGCCAACCCATCTTAAAATGGAAAATGTTACTGTTAAAGAACCAGTGTCCACAGTAATAAGTAATTAGCCAGCAGGGAAAAATCAAGACTTTGGAAATCAGAAAACAAATTCCTTAGGAAATTTAGTCCTTGTACTTTCCAAAAACACATAAGAAGTTGGGGATTAGAGGAAACTTATTTTGAAAAATACCTTATTTTGAAAATATTTTATAGCAGAAAATCATTTTGAAACACTTTTTGCAATTACAGTTTATGAAGTAATTTCCCACTTCCAATTTATTTGATTCCCTTAGCCTCATGGGGCTGAAATCATACAAGAGTTCAATTAGTAGTCTACTAATAGGATTTTAAAACAAAACTCTATTTCCCATTGATGTGAAAATAAACCCTTCACGCATGACATCTTCTGTTTAATGAATCCAGAGTGTTATTTGGAAAAAGATTCTGGAGAATAGATCAAGATGGAAAGATTAAAATCAAGGCTATTTAAGTCACTGATTTAAAATATTTATATCAGAGGGAGACTTTGTACCGCTAATGTAAAATCTGTGTGATGGCAACTATAAATTTAGTCTTCGAATAAAATTCTAAATTTTTAAAAGGATTTGTTTTTAGTATAACATTTACTACCTGTAAGATATGTTATTTGAATTCTATGAAGTTGCTATAGGCTAAAACCAAAACACAGACGACGAGAGGATTTATCCAGAGTTGCACAGCTCATTAACTAAAACAATTTTTGTTTTTCTTCATTTAAATCATTGCTCTGAAGTGGGGCAGGAGATGAGGGGTTCAGTATGCAGGCTGCCTGGGAAAGAGGACAACCCCAGCTTTCACTGCAGCAGCTTGTGGTCAAGTGAGAAATGTCTGTCTGGGCACAGCCAGGGGAGATGTGCATGTCCCTTGGCCAGGGGACAGACACACAAAACTCTCAAATATATAGTGCATAGCTGTCCCTTTCTCCACCTCGGCCCCCTATTATCTCAAAGGGATTATAGCTATCCCACTGCCAATTTCCCCACTGTGGTCATTATATAGTATCACTGTCCTTGCTAGCAGACTCCTCCCTGTTTTATGAGTAACAATTGTATTCCAGGTATATTGCATTGTCCTAGCACAATCAAACCCTTACCTTGCTTTAAGTTATGATAAGAGGAAGCTGCCTACCAAATGTGGTGGTCCTAGACTTTACCCTTTGAGTCTGTTTTAAGAACTCCTAAACACAAACTCTCTCAAATATATTGTAGAAGATTAAGCATTTGTAAGACAGACTAAAACTAGCATGTAACTTTATTCAAATGAATAGTCCCTTTGACATCAGTGGGACTATTCATCTGCTTAATTAAGCTTGTGCACAAGTGTTTGCAGCACTAGAGGCTAAATATTTTTCATATCTGTTAGGATGTTATATTGCAATTTATCAGCTAATCAAGTGACCACTTGATTAGTCAATAAGGGGGGGCACTTGCTAGCCCCGCTGTGATTCTGCAGTTTAAATGTAGTAGGAGCCAGGTACGCAGCTGCCCGATTCCTACTACACTTAAACTGCAGAGCTGCAGCGGAGTTAGCTCCTAGGGCAGCTTGCGCTGGGGCCTAAGAGTTAACCATGCTGTGTCTCTGCCTTTTAAATGTAGGAAGAGCCACTGGCCAAGACCCCGGTGTCTTTTACTACATCCAAAAGGCAGAGCTGCAGCAGACAGGGACCCGGTGTGAGCATCAGCCCGCGCTCATGCTGGGCCCTGCACTGTCCCTCTGCCTTTTAAATGTAGTAAGAGCTGGATGGCTGTTACTACATTAAAAAAGCAGAGCCATAGCGCCGCTGCACCTCTGCTTCCCCTGCCCCTCCCACCACACCACAGAGACAGTGCTGGGGGAACTGGCTTTTAAGCTGGCTCCCCCATCACTAGCTCCTACTTCATCCCTCTCCCCCCCTTGCTGCCTATATCAGAGGCAGCAAGGGCGGGGGGGAGAATGAAATGCAAGTAGTCGACTTGATTACTCTTTACATCCCTAATTTGTGTACAAAATCTTTGTTACTTCAAAACAATACTGCTTCACCATTAAGTAGTTTTCACTTCAATACATTATTGTAAACCATTTTGTACACAGGCCAAAGTTTTCAAAATTATGTGCCTAAAATTAAACTTTCATGCCCATATTTAGGCTATTCAAGCGCTTTTGAAATTTTCATTTTTATACTGAATTCAAATGGCTAGTCTAGGCAGTAAAGTATCAACTTGATTAAAATTTGAATAGAATAGAAGATGGTGCTGGTTGCAAACATAGTATAGGTTGTTTGCTTTTCAAATTCTGTGTATGAGTGTGTTTCCCCAGTAAGGATGTTAGTGAGGTCCTTGATTTGCTTTTTCCCCCAGTCTAAGTAGTCAGTACCAGTTCAGAAAAAAAAACCTGTGTAAAATCTGAAGTTCTACTAACAATTAGAAACAATTAAAAATTCATCCATGTTAGCAAATTAAGAAACAAAATGAAAAAGTCTGTTTCAACATCAATTTTAAAAAACTGAGTAGAAAAAACCATTTTCACACATCATTGGAAGTGGCCATGAAAAGAACATTAAAACCTAAAATGCTTCACAGTATCATGCTTACATTTTATAGCTAGGAGCTGAAAGTGAATGGATGATATTTGAAATTAAAAGGAGATCCCTATCACACTGGGGCTGCGTCTACACTGGCATGATTTTGCGCAAATACTTTTAACAGAAGAGTTTTTCCGTTAAAAGTATTTGCGCAAGAGAGCGTCTATACTGGCAGGCGCCTTTGCGCAAAAGATTTGCTTTTGCGCAAAAGCATCTGTGCCAGTGTAGATGCTCTCTTGCGCAAGAAAGCTCCAATGGCCATTTTAGCCATCGGGCTTTCTTGCGCAAGAAACTGATGTTACCTGTCTACACTGGCCTCTTGTGCAAGAACACTTGCGCAAGAGGACTTATCCCTGAGCGGGAGCGTCAGAGTATTTGCGCAAGAAGCACTGATTTTGTACATTACAGCATCAGTGTTCTTGCGCAAATACTCACAGCCAGTGTAGACAGGCGGCAAGATTTTGCGCAAAAGCGGCTGCTTTTGCGCAAAATCTTGCCAATGTAGACACAGCCTGGTAGTTTTTTCATATTTGTAATATTGTAAGATTTAGCAAATGAATGATTAAGTATACTGGGATCTTCATTTTGGAACGAATGTCAGAAAAATGTAAGACATTCTGGCAATTTAAGTCCATATACAAATGTACCTCAGGTCTGAATTACTTAATTCAAACGCGTCTAAAAAAAGCACCTGAAAAATTCTGAGTATTTTTGGCAGCACCACAGATGGATCTAAAAGGTGTCCAAAGTGTTCCATATTTTTGTAATACACTTAAATTCAGTGGGGGGGGGGGAGGGGCAAACCCCCTCAAAATAGTCAAAACAATATTAATAGTACTCAAAAGTTACTAAAAACCTTCCTCCACAGGAAAAACTATAAGCACTCTGGTTTGTTGCCTAATTGCAAGTTATATAAAAATATTAATGTCAGCACCTTCTTTGCCAGTACACGCCGGCAATTATCACATGGAGTGAACAACAGTAGTTTAAGAATTCTAAAAGAAAGAATCTCTGAATATATACAACTCTAAACCACACTTACTTCAAAATTGGTAGACTAATTTAACAATCTCTACACTGAAACATCCAGAAATCCAGCTTTCAACAATCAACTATATAAGTCAACTTAAAATCATTAACTGACCACAATCAGTTTATTCTAGATCTTGTTGCAGAGATCTATCTTCAGTTCATTTCTATTTAGAAGCCTTCCTCCCCCCCACTCTCCCCGAACATTACCTTTATGATATATTAGTAACAGTCTGCCCAAAGTACATTGTTATATTTAATGTGAGGGTTCAACTAAGCGTATGGCTAGACTACAAGTTTGTCGGAAAAAGGTACACAAGAAGTGCTCTGAATTTGCCTTCTTCCGATTCTTTTGTCAGAAGAGGCTTTTCCGACATTTGGCCCATCTAGACTGGGCCAAACATCAGAAAAGGTCCTCTTTTGAAAGCCCCCTCTTCCTCACAAAAAAAAAGGCAGAAGAGCAAACGCATTCCCTGGACGCAGCGGAGTTTTTTCAGGATACCTCTGGTATCCCAAAACCCCCCCGCAGTCTAGCCATACACTAAGAGTCATGACTTTTTTGACCATGTAAACAGCCATTCTAGATGAATAGCTTTAGTTTCTCAGTGATGTCAATGGGTTGAATTTCTATTGAGACTTAAATGGAAACAGGATTGGACCTTAATTTGCTATGGAAAACCCACACAGCCTTTTCTCACAAACACAGTTTCCATAAGAGGTACTGGAACAAAGGAGAACTTAATATTCTATGGGAAATAAGACATTAAAAAACACATCAGTCTTCCTGTGCTAATGCTTCTCTTCCTGTCAGAGGCTCAAACAGGATGACTTCACATTGCTTCCTGATGGCAGTCTCTCATTTTGGAGACTAATCCAGAAACCTCAGTTATGTTTTGAGCCTTAAAAGTAATGCAATATAGGTTGGACCTCCCTAGCCCAGCACCCTCGGGCAGTGCTGGACCGAGCCATACTTGCACCCCAGGCAGCGGGCGCGCGGTGCCCCTTAACACTTCAATCAGGCGCCCCGGGCAGCTGCCCAGCTAGCCCCCCCCCCCCTTCATCTGGCCCTGCCCTCGGGATCTGACTGGTCCCGAATAGGGAGTTTGCCAGACCAGGAGAAGTCAATTTCATCCCTTTGCTGATGGGAATCCAGGCTCTCCCAGGGTCCATCAGCAGACCTAGTGGAGCTCCCATGCCCCCAGCTCCACTGGCCAGTCCCCGCCACCACAGCTCGGCTGCCCCTGGGCCACCAGACTCTGCTCACTCTAGAGCTGCCACAACTCCAATGCCCAGGGACTGCTGAAACTCCACTGTCCCTAGGCTGCCGTGGCTCTTAGGCACCGACACTGCCACGGCTCTGGGGTGCAGCTGCTGGACTCCATTATCCTGGGGCTGCTATAGTTTCCCGGCCTCAGCACTGCCAAGACTCGGTGCATCCAGGCTGCTGCTGCAGTTGCAGCTCCACTCCCCAGTGCATCCGGGCTACTGTGGCTCTGCTTTCCCAAGGCTACTGCAACCTTCTGGTCCAGGGGCTCTCTGGTTCAGCAGGATGTTGCTGGACCAGAGAGTCTCAGACAAGAGAGGTTCAACCTGTACAACACAACATAAGCACCAACAATCCATTATAGTGTTTACCATCTTACAGGACTGATTCTTTATAGCATATTCCTTGCATTTAAAACATTTGAAGTAGGCAGTTATGACCTGGGGTACGGGACTGGGGTGCAGGAAGAGGTGCAGGGCTTTGGGTTGTGACCTTGGGTGCAAGATCTGGGAGGGGGTATGGGTTCAGGAGCAGGGCAGAGAGTTATGTGGGGTGGTAGTGGATTGGGGGGAAGAAGGGATTGGGGTGCCATAGGCAGACTTACTTGAGGGACTCCTGGTTAGCAGCCCAGCAGAGTTCTCAGGCAGCCTCCCAGCCTGCCCTGCACCTGCAAAGGCTGCAGGGGCCATGTGCATCTGTGAATAAGAGCCTGAGGGGAAAATGGGTGGTGCTTCACCTGCTGCCTGTTCTTCTGACAGATAGCTCCCAATGGCCAGAAACCAGCCAATGGGAGGGATTGTGCTGGGGGCAGGGACAGTGCATGAAGCCTCTCCCACCACTGTTTTGAAACACAAACCACTGGCAGCCACTTTTCTGAGCAGCATGAGGCAGGGAATCTGCCTGAGGCTTCCTGCTGCTTTCATGGGCTGGATCCGGTGGCTTGGCAGGCCAAATCCGGCCTGCCAGCCCTATTTTGCCCAGACTTGAGCTGATTTCTCCCAAGGGATGCGGAGTGAGTGGAGAACAGCCTGGTTGGAGACTACAGACACTCTACCTCCTCCCCAATTCTTGCACCTTCTACCTACTCCTCCTTCATGATGCTTAGTTGGTAGAAATCTCAAGGCTGAAAAAGCAAACCTGAATGGAAGCCCAAGTGGAGGGGGAGAGTGGGTCACAAAGAGGTTGTAAGTGAATAATAGAAACAGGAATGGACAAGTGGGACAGAGGGAACATGAAGGGAAATAAGGAGACACTGAAAGCCAAAGATGGTAAATACGGGGATATCAAGAATGTCAGGGGTCATATGCAAGACACATATGAAGTAGGCGACACAAAGGAGAGGAAAGCCACAAACATGCAGTTATTCTGCATCTGTAAAAACAAGGAGGGCATAAACCTAACTAGGTCATGAACTCACTTTGTCAGATGCATTTGCCCATGAAAGTTTATGCCCAAGAAATCAGTTTTAGGCTATAAAGTGCCACAGGATGACTCTCTGCTTTTTTGGGGGGAAACTAAGGAAGAAAACCTAGGTAAATATAAAAGTTACAGAAGTTACAATACTGCTGAAAAAAATATCTGACCTAAAAGCAACAAAATCAGAATTTCATAATCCAGCTTTGGCCTGGTTACTGGTGAATGTTTTCACCAAACCTAAAAGGTTGCACTTTATAACCCAACCGGGTTCCCCTTATTATACAGTTGCTGATCTTCTGTGTTTATGTACTGTTTCCATTTGTATTTTTATGTACTAGATGAAGTTTAAGATAGTTAAGAGTTAAACACTACCCTGGTGTACTCCAGAATGATGTTTGTGAAAAGAATAAATAGATTTTGTTTTTCAGACTCAGGAAAACAAGATTATCTATATTTATATGTGTATGTGGGTGTGTGTCTGGTACCAGGAAATTATGTTTTTGGGCATGTGTGAAAATTCAAGTCAACCCCTTACCTAGATCACAATACAGGAATAGGAATGCATAAGTGTGTGAAAGGTATTCTAAAGAAGAGGATGTGATAGCCAGCATTCCTCGTTTGCACTCTGGGTAAAAGATTATTTTTAAAAGCACGCACTAAAAAAACCTGAAAAAGTTACTCAAAGCCCGGAGGGGGGGGGGGGGGGGAGAAGAGGCACACTCAAGTTAGACAAACATAAGCATGAACAGAGCAGCCATCCAAGACAATTTCTACTCTGTACTAGGGATGTAAGTAACTCGACGAGTAATTACTCTACTAGCTGCTCAGAGGCAGCAAGGTGGGGGGGCGGAGTAGGAGCTGGTGCTGTGGGGTGTCGTAGGGGGACAGGGGAGGCAGAGGCGCAGCAGAGGACCAGGCACGAGCCGGGAATCAGCCGTCCCAGCTCACACCAGGTCCCAGAAGCTGCACCTCCGCTTTTGAAATGTAGCAAGTAGCAAATGTAGATTTCGAAACAACAGGGAGCTTATTCCGATGTCCCAGTAACCCTCCTTCCACGAGGGTTAAGGGGGATTTTGGAACAGCAAGTTATTTCTAAATTAAATTATGAAATAAGCTATTTCTAAATACATTTGAAATAATCTGCGCAAATGAGTAGCTTATTTCGAGCTAAGAGTGCTATGTAGATGCATCCCAAGAAAGCTGTTGACAAGGTCATTCACTAAGGGCTCTTAAGCAAACTAAGTAGTCATGAATATAAGGGAGGGTCCTCTCAAGGATTAGTAATTGGTTAAAAAGACAGGAAAACAAAAAGATAATTAAATCCTATCTGTTTTCACAGTGAAAAAAAAAGTAACAGGGTCCTCCAAAAATCTATAACGGGGTGGGCAATAATTTTGATGGGAGACCACTCCACTGGGAGCAGCAAGATTGTGTTGGAGACAGGAAAGGACACAAAGCCTCTCCCCCTACCCTGGCTTGCAGTGGCACTCAGAGAGGCACATGGGAACTGGCCACTATGAGCCACATACAGGCACAGGGCAAGCAGAAAGCCTGCCTGAGGCTCCTACTGGGCCATGGGCCAGATTCGGTGGCTTGTCAGTCCAGATGTGGCCCGTGGGCTGTATTTTGCCTGACCCTAATCTGTATGTTCCCTCTAGCTGGGAGGCCATAGCCTATCAATCACCACACCTGCACACAGGGCTGTGATGGGGAGAGGCGCCACTTCCTCTCCCACAACCTTATTGCAAGGGGGGGGGAGGCTGGGGAGAGAAGTGTCCCTCCTCCAGATCCAACCCAACCCAATTCTGGACCTGCCACAGCTGGGTAAGTGACCAGTCCCCCCTGCCCCAGCCCAGCCTGGAGCTGCCATGGTGGAAGAGGTGCCTCTTCTCCCCTCGGGTGCTGCTTTGGAGAGAACAAGCTTGGAGGGACGGGAAGAAATCCTCTCTTCCCACCATAGTCTGAGCAGCCTTCACTCCAAACCCCTCATCTTTAGTCCAACCCCAGAACCTATACCCCTAACCAGAGCTCTGACTCCATCCACCCCCCTGCAACCCAACTTTGTGCCCCAGATCTAAGCCCTCTCCCACTCTAAACCACTCAGCCCCACCCTCAAAAATATACAGACAAACTAAAACCAGATTTAATGTACCATAGTACGAAGTGTATACACAAAGATCTCCACATCTCATATCAAGTTAATGTTACCAGCAGGGCCATCCCTATCAATTGTGGTGTCCTATGCAGCTTGAGCACCTGCCTCCACATCACAGAAGGTAGAGAGGGGAGTGGCCCCTTGGACTGCAGTGCCATGGGTGCAGGCCCCAGAGGCTAGAGCTGTGGGGAGCAGGAGCTGTGTAGGGATGTTCACCTGAGGACAGAGGGAAGCAGATGGAAGGCAGGAGCAATGGATGCTATTTTTTCCCTCCCTCCACCAGAGAAACAACTAGTGTGCAGTGTCGTTCAGGATAACCGCCCAAAGAACCACACTTTGAGTGGGTCCCATAGGACTAGCGGGGGGGGGGGAGGCGCCCTGGTGCTGGCAGCAGGAATCAGGCCTGCCTCAACATTCACTGGCAGCGCGAGACTGGACACCAGCCTGCTCTGCTCCCCTGGTTGCCAACTCTGGGGATTAGGGGAAAGAGGTGGATCTGCCCTGCGGTCATCGACGGTTTGAAGTGGAGAGATGTGGCTAGGAACTGGGGGAGCTGACCAGGCTGAGGCCAGGCCGCTCTGCTTCCTGCTGCCATCAGCGAGTGTGGGCCCGACTCCTGCTGGCAGGGCTGGCCCCTTGCTAGTCTCCCAGGCTGTGTTGCTTAGGGGAGGTGGGGGGGGGGGCAGGGACAGGAAGAAGTTGGGTGTCCCAGGCCTCACAAAGGCCTGCTGGGAACAGCTCATGGGTGGTGGGGAGGATGGGGTTTGCTGCTGGACTCCGATGCATCTTGCAGCTGTGTGCTATGTAACATGAAATTTGGGGCATTTTTGTACCCTAAATTTCGCAATGACCTACATGGTAGCATACTTTGCATATTGGTAGGGATGGCCCTGGTTACCAGACAAAACGCCTTATTTCAAAGTCAGGATCACCTCTAATTATTATATGATCTATTATTGCTTTGCTATATACATATAATCAGTTCTAAACAACTAGAGTAACAAAAGAACATTTTCTAAGGCAACAGTTCAGCATAGGTTTTGAAAAAATTTCTGTAGTTCATTTTGAGATTGACAAGTTTAGGATCAATATACAATGCTGTACATCCAGTAACTAAAGATCAGACATTCAGAGGATGGAAAGTTAGAATTAGGTCTCAGGGTTTTTGATCTGCCTGAAAAAGCATGGTTTTGTTAAACTAGGGAGAGGCATCTGATAAACTATTACACAATTGGCCTCGAAAAAAGTAGCACAGTTCTGAAGATTCTTGAAGGACATTAAAATTAAATAGTCATGCACCAAAATTTTCTTTTAAGCTTTTGTTCAAAGTTAGGGTCAGAAATAGGAATATGCAGAAACTATTTTAAACACAGGCAAGCCAATCAAACATACTTTTTCCTTAGAGGCTTTATTTTATTTCCCATATTATACATTTATTTCAGCCTGGAAACTGACCTTTTAAAAAAGTATCAATTGATTAATGTTTGCCACATATTAGTGATGGCAAAAGCAGTATGTATGTTTAAAAAGGATGAAATTGCAAGTCCTTTGCAGTAAGTTATACACTGGGTTTTATTTTTTATGTGAGAGTCATAAGCGGATTACAGATGTATCTTTAGGAAAATGCAACACCTTTTTAAATAATGGAAACAGCCTATGGGCAAGTATGTAGCCTGAAAAAAAAATGGTTGGAAATACTTGGGGAAAAAAATCCAGTGAAACTAAAGGACGATTTATCACAAAAAACACACTACACAAACCAAAGAGAGCACAACACTTTTGCTTGAAACAATTCGTATCACTAAAATGAGGAATTGTAAGAGATTGGTAATCTGAAAAAAGTTATTTTTACATGAAAAAACCCCTGGAATTGTAGGCCTTTTGACAATCAACTCACCAGCTCTCTGTGGTAGGTTGAAAATATCCCAAGAGAAATTTAAAAAACCCAAAAAATGTTTAATTCATTTTTGCAGCAAATTTAGACAGTGTAAGGATTTTTAAGATAGTATTAATAAGGAAATTCTTCATAATTAAGAAGTCTTTCTAGCTATTTAGAAAGTTTTTCCTGTGGGACAACAATGACATAATTACATCACTCTGGGCTCATCTAGACTACGCTAAAGTGTCGAAAGTTTATTTTTTGAGGAAAAGCGGCTTTTCAAAAGGGGGGCGTTTGCTGAAAAAAAATGCATGTAGACTACTTCCACTTTCAAAAGCTCTGCTTCCGAAAGTGAGATCGGAAGATATGCAAATTCCCGCGGAATTTGCATATCCTCTTTCGACACTTTAGAGTAGTCTAGACATAGCCTCTGAGTCCCACAACCTCTTCCCCCTCAGCCGCCCCGCCTCCTCCCTGCTGCTAACCCAGCAGGGATCAGCAGCAACCTATGGCTCCAGAGCAGCAGCGCTGACGGTAAGCTGCTGCTGCTGCGCCAGGACTAGCTGTCCCTCCGGCAGCCATCACGTGGCGGGTGGCTGCCGGAGTTTTAAATTGTGGTCCTCCAGCTAGCCCTCACCCCCCTCACTCCCAGCGGCCGGGGGGGGTGGGGTGGAGTGGAGGGGGTGTGGCACCAAGGGGGAGAGCGCAGGGCCTGGGCCTCGCTCCCATCTCCCAGCAGCTGAGGGGGGGGGTGGGGGTGGGAAGGCGAGGGGCTGAAGGGGAGAGCGCAGGGCCTGGGTCTCGCCCCCCCCTACTCCTGGCGGCCCGAGGGGGAAGAGTGTGGGGCTTGGCACAGGCACGGGGTGTGGGACAGCCGGGGCTGCAGCAGTGCAGAAGAAGGGGGCCCATGAGTGGTGAGACATCCCCCCTCGCAGGGGAAGGGAAGAGTAGGAGCAGAGCTATGAGGTCCCCTCTCGCCAGGGGGGAGCCACAAGTTGTGTGCCCTCCCCCCTCTCGGCTGGAGGGAAGAGAGCCAGGCCAGCCACGACCTCAGCACGCCCCAACCCCCCTCACAGTTGGAAGGAGGATGGCCAGGCCAGCCTCGGCCTGGCCCAACCCCCCTGTGGCAGGGGGCAGGGGCAAGAGCCAGGGCTAGCCTGGCTTTGGGAGGGGCCCAGTAGCTGGGGGGGAGAGAGCCAGAGCAGGCCAGGACTGCCACGCCTCGGCTTGGCACTCCTCAGCTGGGGGGAAGTCAGGGCTGCCCATCCCCAAAGAGGGGGTTAGCAAGCATAGCCAGCGGGGGCACTGCCCCCCAGTAAAGATCTGAATAAAAAGTTTCAATAAAGTATCTGCAAAACTGCATACTGAATAACAGAAAGTACACTGTAAAAGTAACAATTCTAAAGATATGCCAGATATCAAAATATGTTTTAAAGTCTCAATTTAGATGAAGCATTTGATGAAGTGGTTTTGATCCACAAAAGCATATGCCCAAATAAATCTACTAGTATTTTAGGTGCCACAGGACTCCCTAGTTTTCCCCAACTTCTCAGCTATGATGTGGCTGCTCCTGGGGCTGGGCCATGGTGAGGCTGTCCCTACTGGAGGACAGCCGTACCATGGCCCTGGCCCCAGGAGCAGCTGCACTGCAGCCCTGGCTCCAGCCCCAGCACACAGGGCAGCTGCCCATCATGCGGTCCCATGCAGAGCAATGGGCAGCCACCCCACGACCTTGGCCCCAGCTCCTCCCTAGGGCTGGAGCTGCAACCAGGGTGGACCACAGAGCCAGCCCAAGCCATTCTTGAACCCCGGGCATGCGGCTCATTCTTGTGTCCCGGGCGCGCAGCGCATGCGTGGCCCCGCCCGGCAGCACCGCATGGCGCCCCTTACAATCGGGCACCCTGGGCTATCACCCGGTCAGCCCGTAGCTTGGGCCGGCTCTGGTGGACCATGGGGTGGCTGTTATAAGCTGGAGCTGCACTGCAGCCCCAGCTCCAGCCCTGGAACACATAGCAGCCACCCGCCACATGGCTCTGGCCCCCCACTCTCCCACCAAGCCCACCACCATGAGTTTACCTTCCACATCCAGTAGGAAGGTGAGTGCTGCTGCATGGCTCTGTTAAGGAGGTGGGATGCATTAAAATTCTTGGTGCGCACATGTGCAGGCACACATACTAGAGGGAACTATGGTTGTGAAGTCAAAAACAGTAACAGAGTTTTAAAAAAAAAGCTAGATAAATTTATAGAATATAGGTCCATCAACGGCTATTAGCCAGAAGGGGCAAGAATGATGTGTCTGTCAGAAGCTGGGAACATGGGACAGGTATGATTGATGATTACCTGTTCTGTTCATTCCCACAGGGCACCTGGCTTTGGCCACTGCCAGAAGACAGGATACTGAGCTAGATGGACTTTGGTCTAACCCACTATGACCGTTTTTATGTAACATCAGATCAGAGAAAGTTAAGACAAAATTAACAACAAATGGGTATTACAGGGAATCTAAATATTAAGAAAAGGGTGGCAGACAGTATAAAATAGGAACTGAAGTCAAAAAGTGGTCTGTAAAGAAATCAGAATGGAGGTGGTGTACACAGGCTACAGAGAATGTTGTATACAATGTTCTGCATCAGTATTGGTCCCAGGATATTAGAGAGACACAAAGCGGATGAGATAGGACAACTTCTGTTGGTAAGTGAGACAAGCTGTCTTATTCAAAGACCTGAAGACAAGCTGTTTTATCTCACTCATCTTGCCTTTCAAATGATCCAACATCAGTTATTGCCTTCTGAAAAAACATATGCAAAAAAGCTAAGAAATTCTTATCACAGAATGAATGGAAAGAATCAATCTGCTGTACCACTGTGTTGACCTATATCTGCAACTCAAAATCTAAAAGAGGAGTTACCATAAAAGCACTGATCATACCGTAAAGCCTCCTATACACATTAACCAAAAGAACGGATTTCCCCCCCCCCCCCAACATATTTTATATATATTTTGAATCTCGGTTGTGACTCAATATTGACAAGATGAATTTATCTTTTAAGGTTTCAGGTGAGAGCTCACCTTTGCTTCACTAGGTGAAGAACCTTTTTGGTGAGTCCCTCCAGAATGCCCTGATGCCATTGGCAAACCTTATCCTAAATACATGCTCCCTCCTTCCTCCAAGGAGGGAGGGGAAAAAAAGCAGAGGTAGTTGCCACTGCTGAAGGAAAAAGGCAAGATTTGTGTTATTTTTCTAAACATAAGGACAAAGCGTTGACTTAACTCAAAACAGTGCTTTTGAGGCCCTCACCCGACTCCATTTCTTGACAATGGCACTCTAAATGTTTCCCTTTGGGATTATGAGATGTCCATTGACATTTCAGAAGTACCACTATCTGGATAATTTCCAAGTGATGGAATATGGTCAGGAGTCTAAGATTTATCAACTTTTGAGAGCTGTGTTAAGATGGTCTCTTGTTGGTTTGGACAGGATTGATTTGGATGGATTTGGTTTTCTTGTCTCTGAAAGAACATAGAGGGTACTTTGGGGCAGTTACTCATTGAACCCCAAATCTCTTTTGCGTGGATATGCAATACTATTTCATTACCACTCTTTAGTGCATATATAAGGCCATGTTGATTCTGAGACTGTTTTGCCTATGGTGTCAACTCCCTAACGTCCTAGACTGGCATTTTCTCATGATTTACACAAGAAATTTAAATGGAACTTAGGACTGATTTTCTAAACTGTGTGTCCACATTATCAAGCCCCTTCCATTGACCATAAGAGCCAAAGTTGATTTTGGTACTCCTGCTTTTCACAAGGAGTAACACAATGTTCAACCTTGCGTGGTCGAATTTATGGTAGCATAGATGCAGCAATGTGAAAGTCTAGGTTCTTGGCCTAGTTTGTTCTTGGGAGGCATCTCACAGTGCCCCACTCTGAGCAGAACTTGTACCTCTATTGCTTTCCAGATGAACAGGTAAAGCCCCCATGTTCAAACATCTTACTATATTTAAAGTGCAAACCCACAGAGTTCCAGGGGCAGCATGAGCAGCTGCCCCGGGGAGCTAACCTCGCTGTGGCTCAGCACTCTAAATGTAGTAAGAGCTTGCTTGCCAGGGTCTTACTACATTTAAAGTGCACAGCCACAGTGGGAGCACCCTCACCTTATCCACTGAGTAGTCGATGGAAATTCCATCAACTACTCAATTAGTCAATTAACCTATAGTTAACATCCCTAACAAGGGGTCCAAATTCTGATGGAGGTTCAAAGTGTGCATGCCTCAGTGATATCAATGGAACTCATACATACACACACAAGGGCAGAATTTGGTCCTTGTCCTGCACAGATCTTCTGCATAACTAATTATCCTTTAGTCAATCCAGTGAGGGATAAAAGAATCAAGCATTCTGATAAGGTTTTAATTTCCTTTTTTGAATGCACTGAAATAAGTTATTTATTTCCTGGAAATATTGCTGCACTTCTTGGAAACTATTTACACTGAATAGGTTCTTATTAAAAAGGAAATATTTTTACAACAAACAGTATGTTTTTACACTTGATTATATAGTTTTCATATACCTAGAGAATAAAAAGCTGTGCTCTTTCTATGAAAGTATTTACAGATTGGCTGACCATTAGTTGGAAAATTGTAACACATTCAACCGGCAGAAAAATAAATACCTACCGTGAGTAATTTCTTCCTTGGAAAATCCATGACTTACATTTCCAAGCATTAAATTCCTGTTCACTGACTAGTAATATTCAAGTGGTAATTTGGAAATTCCACCACAGAAAATCTGAGTGGCCAGTCAGATACGTTTACTAAACTCTGCTTTTTTTAACATGACATATACCTTTTGAAATTAAAAAGTTTCTTCAATGATGTATTTCCCCTTTTATGGAAAGATTTTCCTTAAAATACACAAATGGCGATAGATAAAGCAAATATTTTAAAGTGTGTAATGATATTTAATAAGTATTCTTCGTATGCTATATTTATTGAAAAACCCATGATTACTTATCTTTCCAAGCATTCAACATTACATTCCTGTTCATATTGTCAAAAAGAATTGAATTTTCTAGTGATCCTGGGCTTCACGCGGTACTGCTGCTTTGAAAAGCCGTGTGCGGCCTGGGGACACCCCAGCTGGCCCCAGGCTACATGCGACTTTTCAAAGTAATTTGCTATAAAGTTGTTTTTTGTCTTTGAGAAGGGGGAGAAGTAGAGAGTTCCACAACCAGTATTGAACCATAGCAAAGGCTTGATCACTTGCTGGCCTAAAGCATAACAGTGGGATCTCTAAAAAGGTGTTTTATCCAAGTGCAAGCTGCCAGCAGGATGGAGGGGTGAAGATCTAAAAAACAGATCCCACAGTGTTGTGGGCTCTAAAAATAACTGTACCTGTTAAGAAAAAAAACCCCACACTTCAGTTAGTCAATATTAAAACAAACCATGATATGATCATGCCTACTCAAGCCAGTGTCAATATACTTCTCCTTTGTGAAAATGATGCAAATAATAGAAAAAACTACACACAGACACATAGCATATGTTACTGTTACAAGGATGCCATATAATTGAAAGAAAATTAGATACAAACTCCTGAGAAAAACAGTATTGCTCTCATTTTTCAAGGTACATTTCTTGAAAATTCTTACTGATTGTAATTGGTTTAGAATGAAAAATTGCATTTGTAATTATTATTTCCCAAGTTAGGGTCTGAATGAATCACTAAATTTCAAATAAGATGCTCTGATGTTTATCATCTTTAGGTAAAGTATATCAGTCACATACTACTGAAACTTTTTTAAAAAGTGAACTTGTAATCATGAAAACCTAGAATATATGCCCAGCAATTTGACTGTTATAGCCCATGAAGATGCATTTCCATTAGTTCAAATGCAAATTAATGGAGTAAGAAGCAACCGCAGTTGTTTCCCCAAGTATCAGCCAGTGAAGTTAACACCACCGGATTCTCCATTCCTCATCCAATGGTATGATCTTCATAAGTAACCACCATATTAAACAGTACACTTGAAACTGTACCAGTGGGTGACTGTGGCTTGAATGGGTAGGAATTAATCTCTTATCTTTGCTCCTTTTATCAGGTTACTGTTCTTTTCTCCTGCAGTATATCTTGCCAGGTGAAGCTACTGCCATGTCTACTCATGCCATTAAAGCGCAAAAAGTCCCTTTTTTGAGCAAAAACCATGGGAGCTATGATTTTTAGCAGTTACAGAGTTATGGATGTAAAAATGTATTTTAAAATGTACTTTCAAACTTATACAGAGTGCTCTCTCAGTTGAGATCCGAAAAAGATTTGTGCAAGTTTGAAAGCTTGTTTTTCCACCAACAGAAGTTAGTCCAATGAAATATATTACTTCACTCATTCTCTCGTAATATTTTAGTATTGGTAAAAGCAGGGCTCGACAAACCGCTGTTTCTACTCGCCCATGGCGAGTAGATTTCAGCCGGTTGCTCCGTGAGCCCCGTTCACCGGCGCTGCGCGCATGCACAGTGCCAGTCTGGTGCATGCGTGGTGTGGGGCTGGCAAGTAGCTCTCGCTGCAGTTTATCGAGCTCTGGGTATAAGAATGTAAGTATGATGTATAATAATTTGATGTATAATGACTAAGATCCCATGTGCTTCTTCGAAGCATAACTCTCTCACTCTAAAATCCTGGGACCAACACAGCTACACCACTACCGCAAAATAATATTAGCAACCACAGACATTTCTCTTTGAGTGAATGAAGAACATACTGACCACTAGTATAGACACCATCAATCGCAGGATCCAGAATATAAAATACACATCCATTACAGATGCTGATCTGGATTTCAAAGAAAGATTTGAAAATCTTGGTGGGTTTTCAATTAAAAAAAAAAAAAAAAAAAAAAAAAAAAAAAGAGTACTCTCTTAAATGCCCTAAAACTAGCAAAAGAACAACAGCCTGTTCAGCTGGGAACATGCACTACAATTTCATAGAAGATGGAGGCATCATTACATTCTGTTAGTAAATTATCTTAGATGCCTACTGAGCATGGCCAAATCATGCACCAAAAAATTAAAATTCTGGAAAGTCTATGTATTTGTCAAAACACAATTTAATCATACCAGTGTCAATTATTTTGATAATTTATTTCAAAGTATCTATCTGCAACTATGCACGAGACAATACAGGAAGTGTCTAAAGAAAAGTTACTCACTCTGTACAGTAACAATGGCTCTTTGAGATGTGTGTCCCAGTGAGTGCTCCACTGTTGGTGTTGGGCTTGTTCCAGTGCCACAGACTGGAGATTTCACAGCAGCATCCAGTTGGGCTGCGCATGTACGAGCGATGCACAGTGTTCCTGCCTTTGAAGTTAGCGCATACAGCCTGATTCCTCTTGGTTTCTTCTTTGACCCCTTCATGTTAGTGCACGAAGAAGAAGCGGGGAGGAGGGCATATACTGGAGCACCCACAAGGACACACATCTCAAAGAACCATCATTACTGCCCGGAGTGAGTAACAACTTCTTCGAATGATGTCCCTGGGGGTACTCCACTGTTGGTGACTGTGTAGCAGTGCCCAGTTAGATGGTAGGTGGGCTCCAACTAGTTGTTACCGACCATGGAGAAGACCACCGTAGCTACTGTGGCATCCATTTTCAAGCATGGTGGAATAAGATAGTGCTTCATAAAAGTGTGGTTAGACGAACATGACTGCTTGACATATTTCTTGGAGCAATACCCCCCTGAGTACGACAGTTGATGTAGCCATTGCTCTGGTGGAAAGTAGTAAGATCCTTTCGTGGACTGAGAACTGGTTAAAAGACAGGAAACAAAGGGTAGGAATAAATGGTAAATTTTCAAAATGGAGAGAGGTAACTAGTGTTGTTCCCCAAGAGTCAGTCCTAGGACCAATCCTATTCAACTTATTCAAATGATCTGGAGAAAGGGGTAAACAGTGAGGTGGCAAAGTTTGCAGATGATACTAAACTGCTCAAGCTAGTTAAGACCAAAGCAGACTGTGAAGAACTTCAAAAATCTCACAAAACTAAGTGATTGGGCAACAAAATGGCAAATGAAATTTAATGTGGATAAATGTAAAGTAATGCACATTGGAAAAAATAACCCCAACTATACATATACAGTAGAGTCCCGATTATCCGACCTAAACGGGACCCACACGTGGTCGGATTACCGAATATGTCAGATAATAGGGACTCTATTGGTACGTATCCTGGCCCCATCCCTGCCTAGTCCTGGCCCCATCCCTGCCTGCAGCTCCCGGGCGCCCGGCCCCGCTCGCTGCCCCGTCGCTCTCCTGGAGCCGCTGATGCTGCTCTTGCCAGCGCCGCTTCGGCCCCAGGTGCTGCAGGGAGGGGACGAAGCGGCCGCTGGCAGGAGCGGTATCAGCGGCTCCAGGAGAGCGACGAGGCAGCGAGCTGGGGCCATTCTCCTGCCCCGCACCCTGGAGCCGCTGATACCTCTTCTGCCGGTGCCGCTTTGTCCCTGGGAGCTGCAGGCATCAGCAGCTCCAGGGCACAGGGCGGTAGAATGGCCCCGCTTGCTGCCCCGTCGCGCCAATGGAGCCGCTGATGCCTGCAGCTCCCGGGACGAAGCGGTGCCGGCAGAAGAGGCATCAGCGGCTCCAAGAGAGCGACAGGGCAGCAAGCGGGGCCATTCTCCCAGCCGCGCCCTGGAGCCGCTGATGCTGCTCCTACCGGCGCCGCTTTGTCCCGGGGAGCTTCAGGGTCGGATAAAGCGGAGTGTCGGATTACCGAAGGTCGGATAATCCGGACTCCACTGTAATATGATGGGGGCTAATTTAGCTACAGCTAATCAGGAAAGATCTTGGAGTCATCGTGGATAGTTCTCTGAAGACGTCCACGCAGTGTGTAGCGACAGTCAAAAAAAGCAAACAGGATGTTAGGAATCATTAAAAAAGGGATAGAGAATAAGACGGAGAATATCTTATTGCCCTTATATAAATCCATGGTACACCCACATCTTGAATACTGCGTACAGATGTGATCTCCTCATCTCAAAAATGATATACTGGCATTAGAAAAGGTTCAGAGAAGGGCAACTAAAATGATTAGGGGTTTGGAACAGGTCCCATATGAGGAGAGATTAAAGAGACTGGGACTTTTCAGCTTGGAAAAGAGGAGACTAAGGGGGGTTATGATAGAGGTATATAAAATCATGAGTGGTGTAGAGAAAGTGAATCAGGAAAAGTTATTTACTTATTCCTACAATATAAGAACTAGGGGCCACCAAATGAAACTAATGGGCAGCAGGTTTAAAACAAATAAAAGAAAGTTCTTCTTCACACAGCGCATAGTCAATCTGGGGAACTCCTTGCCTGAGGAGTTTGTGAAGGTTAGGACTATAACACGTTTAAAAGAGAACTAAATAAATTCATGGAGGTTATTAGCCAGTATGGGTAAGGAATGATGTCCCTAGGTTCTGTTTGTCAGAGGGTGGAGATGGATGACAGGAGAGAGATCGCTTGATCATCACCTATTTAGTTCACTCCCTCTGGGACACCTGGCATTGGCCACTGTTGGCAGACAGGGTACTGGGCTGGATGGACCTTTGGTCTGACCCAGTATAGCCGTTCTTATGTAAGTTGCCATTGGCTCAAATGGTGGCTTGTGAGCAAGTGGAGAACCGGGTTTAAATCCCACATGGGGGGGTACGTGTGCCCATGGTGGGTGAAGGTTCTGTAGGCCTTTCCAAAATCTCTTAGATATGGGGTGGGCAAATATGGAGAATCCATCTATGGGGGGAAGAGGAGGTGAAAGGCCGTGAATTCAGAGTGATGAAAAAGACAAATTTTGTTGTTTCAGTTGCATGATGTATTCCAGGACGAAATGGAGCAGAGCCGTAGCTGGTTGGACTCCCTTCTGGGTGCACCACACTGAAAATCGCTGCCATGTGTACAGGTAAGCATTACGTGTAGTTTGTCTTCTACTATGTAATATTACAGTTCTCACTTGTTGCAAGCAGTGTTGCTAGCTTCCGAGAACCAGAGAATTACCATACTGTCGGGGCAGTGTTTGTAGCTGGGAATGAAGGATCGTACCCTGTCTCTGGGAGGCGTCTAGGTGGGTTGGAAGTGGGCAGGGAGGTCGTAGAGACAATTGATAAAGAAATGGAAACCATGTCTGAGGCTAAGCTGGGGCTATTAGAATTACACAGGCCCTGTCTGTTCCGGAGAACTCTGGGGATGAGAGGGATAGGAGGGAAGGCGTATAACAGGTGAGTATTCCAGAGGAATAGCATTGGTCTCCCAATGAGTTGTGCCCATTGCATGCTCTCGAGCAGTACTGGGGACATTTGGAATTTTTGCTGGTTGCAAAGACGTCTATCTGTGGTTAACTGCAATGCTGAAACAGATCATGGGTGACCTGATTATGCAGTTCTTATTTGTGCTCTGTGGCAAAGTGGTGACTGAGGGTACTGGCCATGGTATTCTTGCCCTCTGATAGGTATGCCACCTGACAGTTATGTTACGATGGATACACCAATTCCAGAGCCGAATCCCCACTGCACATAGGGAAGGGGATCTGGCGCCGCCTTGGCAGTTGATGTAGGACATCTTGGGGGATTTTGTCGGTGAGGATACACACGGAAGATCCCTAATGTGTGGAAGGAAGTGTTTGCAGGTGTTGTGAACTGCTTGGAGTTTGAGCAGGTTGATGGGGAGCTTGGACTCACTGCTGGACCATTTCCCTTGGGTGCATTATTGCTGGAAGTGGGCACCCCAACCTAGAAGTGAAGCATCCAATCCATAGAGATTTGTTTGGATGGTTGCTCTCAGTGGAAGGGCACCCCACTGCAAAGATTCTGTGCCTGGGTCCACCGCTGTAAAGAGGTAAGTACTTTCTGAGGAGGCAAAACGTGTCTGTGGATGAGGTATCTGGTTGGTGTACAGACTGAAGCAATCCAGTGTTGGAAACATCAGAATTATAATCTGGCATATGGGATGACATATGTGGTAGCTACCATACGGCCCATGAGTTTAAGACAGGTTAGAATGGGCACAGTTGGGCTGGTCATCATGATTGTGACCAGGCTTTTTATAGTTTTGAAACGTTGACTGTGGAGATAGCATGCCCTATTGTAGAGTCTATGAACTCTAGAGACTGTGTGGGGCATAGAGAACATTTTTGTTCATTGATAATGAATCTAGAGACTGAAGGAAGGTCATTGTGAATCTAATCATGTCCCTTATGGTGCATTGGGAGGGACCCCAGATGAGGAAATCGTCCAAACAAGAAAAGATTGTGATGCCTTGTCGTTGAAGGTGTGCTGCTGCAACTACCAGGGTCTTGGAGAAGATTCCAGGGGCAGAGGAGAGTCTGAACAGGAGGACTCTCTATTGGAAGTGGTCTGACGCTACTGTAAAGTGTAGGAAATGTCTGTGCGCAGAATGTATCGTGTATGGAAGTATGCATCTTGGAGGTCAAGGGCTGCAAATCAGTCCCCTCTGTCCACTGCAGGAATAATCGTGGTGAGTGTAACCATTTTGAAACACTGCTTATGAAGGTATCTGTTCAGTTGACAGAAGTCTAAAATAGGCCTCCAACCCAGTCCTCTTTTCAGTGAGAAAGTAATTTGAGTAAAAACTCAAATTTAATTTGAGTAAAATACCATTGGTATTGTTTGGGGACCCAATCTATGGCTCCTATGTTGAGAAGGTGTTTGACTTCTTAGGGGAGCAAGGTTTCATGAGAGGGGTCCCTGAAGAGGGAGGAAGAAGGTAGGGAGAATGATATGAAAGAGATGGAGTAACCGCAACTGATGATTTCTAAAACCCACTGATCTCTGGTGATTGCTGCCCATTGGTTGTAAAAAGGGCGTAAATGGTGGAAGACGTTGGATTTGCCTTGCACTGCTGCGGAGGGGAGGTTGGGTAGACCCTCAACCAAATTCTCAAACCTGTTGCCTAGAGGCCTGAGTCGTGGAACAGCGTGTTTGGGGCTCTTCTTCATTGGTTTCATGGTCTGAATGAGTTTGGTCAGAGGGTCGGTGCTTATGCTGCCTTCCAAAGATTGTGCCCCTATGTCTTTGGTAGGAATTATAGCATTTCCTTCGGCTGGGGGGTATACATCCCCAACATGCACAACATGGTACGTGGGTCTTTGCTAGAATGCAAAGCTTCATCAATCTTTGCAGCAAACAATTTATCCTTATCAAATAGTAGGTCTTCTACCTTGGCCTTGCTTGAAGCCAGGATTAATGTTTCATTGCTATGGCTGCTGCTGTAGCTCTTGCTGCCGTGTTGAGGGCCATCTGCAGGGCTGTACGAGATATAGTATACCCTGATGGCTTTGAGAATAGGTCTCATCATCTGGGAGATGGTGCATGAGCTCTGTCAGTTTTGCATAATTGTCAAAGTTGTGATTCCCGAGTAGTGCTGTGTAATACAATATGAAGTTGAAGGGTTGGAGGAGTAGAAGATTTTCCTCCCAAACATGTCCAGGCGCTTGTGATCTGGGTCTTGTATATTTGTTTTGTATTGAGGTTTTTTAGACCTTTGATTTGCAGCATCAACCACTAAGGAATTGGGTTGAGGGTGCAAGAATAAAAAGTCCATTCCTTTGGATGGAACAAAATATTTTCTGTCTGCCCTTTTGGTGGTGGTGGTGGGGGGGGGGAGGGGTGTCCTGTTGCTAGCATTTCCTGTACTTCGTCAGGGAAAACTGCTTCATCAGGTACAGTCTGCTCTTCCTTGGGGTCAACGCCCTCTCTGCGAGAGCGTGATACATTAAAGTGTGTAGAAGACAGCGATCTCTGCACTGGTGTGGGAGGGGCAGTGGAGGACTGTTGTGGTGCCCAATAATAATAGGGGGACCAGGGATCATGCTGAGGATAGCAGTGCCATTTAGGGTGCCACAGGGGGTACTGATATTGTCATAGTCTGTGTGCCTGGTATGATGCATATGCTCTTTCTGGGGATGAGTGTTGTGAGGAGAACACACTCCTTCTATCCCCCTGGTAGGCACTGAGTTGTGATAATGTAGGTGAGCATGGCAAGAGCAAAGAGCCTCTCATTGATAGGTGTGAGTAGTGCCATGCAAAGGACTTGCTCAGAGGCCTGGTTCTTGGTCTCCGTCAATAACTGATGGAGTGCGTGCTTTGCCGCACATTGGGGATTGTGATTAATCTTAATGATTTATACTTCAGTGCCAAGATTGCCGATGTCGGCATCAGTGCTGTTGGAACCATGGGAGAGCAGGGTTCAGACTGCCCCGTGAGAGGAGGGTTAGGGTTTGCCTGGTGTTTTGTCGGTGCCGGAGGCAAAAGCCATGCCAGAGGCTTGGCAGGTGCTGGGGACAGCGCTTGTGCTGGCTGCTCCTTTGCTGATTTTGGGCCCTTAGCAGCTACCCTTTTAGATGGCTTCACAGGCTGTTCAGCCTGAGTCTTTGAGCCTGTTAATGAGGAGGCTCGCACTTTTTGAGTGCCTAAGGTACCTGGTTCATCTTCCTTGCTAATTCATGACAGGAGGAAGCAGGCTGGTGAAGGCTTCATTTTTGAGTGTGCCTTTTGCCATCAGGGGCTTGAAAGGTTCCCCTGAGGGGATGTCGTATCTGAGCCTTTACTGCCCCAGTTATGCATCAGGGGTCTAGTACTCTGTCAAAAGACAGCATGAGTATTCAGAGCTCTCTACCCTTGAACGCTCTCGCTGTCAGGCTGTGACAATGAACACATTTTTGTGACATCTCTCCCCTAGGCAGCATATGCATTCATCGTAGCCATCAGAGGCTGGCAGAGTCCTGGTATTTCTCACTTTTGAAACCGAGTCTGGCATTTCACCCCATGGCGAACTATACCACTCACTGGTGTGGTTCTTATCTATGAGTAAGAGCTCCCTTTCTTTTTCCTGTTTTTTGATGCACTGTGGCTTGGCACTGCGTGGTGGTAAACTGTCTAACATATACAAGCTGAAGTTAAAAAAAGTTTAACTATGAATTGTTTAACAAAGGGAAAACTAACAGGAACAGGTAAGTCTACAATATCTACATTTTTCTTTCTTTTGCTTCACAGAAGTGACACAAGGAGTAGAGAGGTTGGATCTCCATCCATAGCAGAAGGTGGCGAAGGAGGAACTGAGAGAAATCAGGCTGCGCATGCTAACTTCAAAGGCAGGAACACCGTGCACCTCTCAAGTATGCACAGTCTGACTTGACACTGGGGAGTGGGGAGAACAGTTAGGGACTGCCACAATGCAGATCCTGACTGAGCCCTAAGCTTCTTTTTGTCAAGAACATCTGCCCCATTCCTATGTGCCCTTGCACCCCTATTCAGCCACCCCTCTTCCTTCCTCCCCATGTCCCCCTGCAATCCTACTCCCATATAGCCTCTGACCTATTCTGATCCGCAGTGTGTGATCTTCCACTTCATGCTGTCTCTGTGTGTCCCCTCCCACCCCCATATCCCATGCCTCTTGACCTAGCCCCATAGGCAAGGCACTGTGAGGAAGGCAGCTTCTCTCTTCCCTATCTATGGATGGGGCTGCTCCACCTGGAAATAACTACTCTCTGTTCTGGTACCACAGCAACCCATGGTAGGTGAAAGGATTAACTATAGCATCTTTTTCCAGTAGAGTATATTTTCTGCCGGGGAGTGGAGTGGGGAGAGGGGAGTCTGTGCAGCATATGAATTCTGTGTGCACACAGTGCCACAGAATTCTCTCAGAAGTAATGTTCAGAAGATTTGTTTTCCCCTCCTTCAGAAAGCAGGTATTAAATTTGGCAACCTGCATAAGCCAATAAAGGCCCTCTTTTGTCCCTAAACAAACTAAACAAACAAAAAATACCCCAAACCAGTGTGTCTCAACCAGTGATACGAGTACCCTCAGGGGTACTCGAGAGAAGTTGGGGGATACGTCACCACAACTGAAATTTGGAGAAAACTGAATTTTTGTTTTAAGTTTTACAGCGTTTTATTTTTTTTTGTACTTTTTACACCCAAAAATTTCATCGCCTGCCCACGATTAAGTTGTTTAACAAATATGTTGCAATGGTAGAAAAAAAATTGTGTGTCTGAAAACTGTAGGTATGGGGGGGGGGTATTTTTTTTAAAAAAGGGGGGCATACATATATATAGTAGCCCAATGTCTGACAGTCTGTAATGGTGACATACATGGCCCCGCCCCTGGCCGTGTAAGTCACCACCCCACTCCTCTTCCCCCGCAGCGGCCTGGCTGAGCGGCCAGGGGCCGGGGCCGTGTATGTCACCGCCCCCTTCCCCTCCCACCATGGCGCTCGGCTGAGTGCTGCGCCCCTCAGCCGGGCTGCCGCAGGGGAGCCAGCGGCACAAGCGGCCGTTTAAGTTCCCCCGCAGCGGCCCGGCTGAGCAGAGCAGCACTCAGCTGAGCACCACAGTGGGAGGGGAAGGGGGGCGGGGAGAGACGGAGGGGAGAGAGAGGGAGGAGGAGAAGAGAAAGGGAGAGTGAGAGGCAGGAGGGGGAGAAGAGAAAGAAAGACGGAGAGAGAGGCAGAAGGCGGAAGAGAGCTGAGAGAGAGGCGCAGTAGGAAGAGGAGGAGAGAGAGACGGAGCAAGAGACCGGAGGCTCAGGAGAGAAGACCAACGTGGAAGAGAGACCTGGAAATCCCGTCTTATGACGGGCTAATTGGCTAGTACATACATACATATATACATATTTATATTTTTAAAGGGGTACTTTATAAAAAAAAGTTGAGAAATACTGCCCCAAACCACCACAACAATAAAAAACCCCACATGTTTCCGCTGAGATTAAGCATGGACATTCATTTCAAATTAGTATTTTTGGAAAGTTTTGAGCAAGTTAAAGAGTGGTCTGATTGTGATAGCTTAAAACCTTAATCACAGCCTTTTCTTATTATGCCATATGATCTGAATAAAACTATGGAAAGTCACACTATTTCCTGATAGCAGAAACTGGGGTGGATCATTCAAATACTTTCTGACTAATTCATTCCACGGTGTTTTCCATAAATGATTCACAGTTATATTCCACTTTCCTGATGACCAGGAAAAAAAACCCCTCAAAAACTGTATATTACATAAAGCAAGACATATTAGTTTAGTTTTTGATTAACTTCTGAAGACTGTTTTATCTCTAAAAGCAAACAGTTATTTTTTAAAAAAATTATTCTAATAAATTGCTTGATTTTATGAAACTATAAGCAATTCACCTACCTGGAATAAATACTCCTATAGAAAAAAAAAACTGTAAATGTTCTTTCCAAATTGTTACATTTCTCACTCAATTACATATCTATTCATGTCAGACCTTTTCCAACATTTATTCTACTCTTATAAATCATATCCGAGTGTGATGTCATTACTGTTTATTTATGCCCTAATATTGCTTATTTAAAATCAGCACTAAAGTTTGCCACTTAAGCACTAGCAGAAGCAGGCTCAAGCCCTTAATCCAACTCCTCTGGACAAAGATCTGTCATCATTTAGAGGTCTCTAAAGCTATGTTGTATAAACTGGAAAACTTGAAACTGATGAACTGCTTGCAGGAAAAGTGAAGATTTACAAATTGCCCCCTTTAAAAAGGTGCACATTACATACTTTAAGGATAAAATTATTTAGTCTGAAGAATTCAACTCGAAACATGGAGCTCAAACAAGATAAAAAACTCCAGTCATCTGAAGTGGGCTGTGCCCACAAAAGCTCATACTACCATCTACATGTTTTGTTAGTCTATAAAAGGCTACCAGACCATTTGGTTTTTTTAAGTTTATTTAAGATAAATTAGGTTTTGTAGCTTTCTCTCACTTAAATTAAGTTCCAAAAATGAATTGTTTTCCAGTTCCAAAAATGAATTGTTTTCCAGTATTTTGTGATTTCCTCTCACAAATATGTTTCTCCATTTTTTCCAATTAAATTTTCCATTATACTGATGTTCAAAAACCAACTGGGTGATTAGGTCTGTCACAATTTGTGGGGGTCTGGTGTCACACTGAATTTCATTTTTGAATGCAACTTTTGATTGTAAAAGTTACTGTGGTCTTCATTATGTATTGTAACCGTGTTAAGACATCAGGTTTGTGCTAAAAAGTCTGACATCTGGTCACGACAAGACCGGTCTATTCTAGACATTGTATTGCTCATTATGAGCAGTGGAATTCTTCAGAGAAAGCTAACAAAAACATCAATATTTAATTATTCTTCCTTACTGGAACAATGGATTTTCTATTATAGGAAAAACAGACTTTGACTAACTACACAGAAGCTGGAAAGGGGCAATTACAATCATAGAACACTAGAATTGGAAGGGACCTCGAGAGGTCATCAAGTCCAGTCCACTCCCCTCACAGCAGGACCCAGTACCATCTAGACCAGTGGTCACCAACCAGTAGATGGGGAGCTACTGGTAGGTCCCGGAGCCTGTGACAGGTAAGCCTGACTGGTTTGGCTTAGAGCTAGAGTACTTCAGCTGCCCTTCCCCCGCCCCCACAGCTGTGTTGCTCTTGGCCTCTGCCTTGGAACTGCCCCCCAGGGGGCTTCTGTTTGCTGTTCAGAGTGGGAGAGGCAGAAGAGAGGGGTCACTGATGTCAGGGTGTTCCCTCCTTTGTTCTCCCATCTCCACAGAATGAGTCCGGTGGGGCTTTGGAGAATGAGTAGGGAAGGAGATGGGACAAGGATATTTGGATTGGCAGTAGATCCTGGCTTGACTTAAATTGGGAAAGTGATCTTGCACTTGAAAAGGCTGGAAACCGCTGGTCTACACCATCTCTAGCTAACCTTAAATATCTCCAGAGATGGAGAATCCACAACCTCCCTAAGCAACTTATTCTAGTGTTTAACCATCCTGACAGGAAGTTTTTCCTAGGCTGTGTCTAAACTACATCCCTTTTCTCAAAAAAGGGATGTAAATACTTCAGAATTGCAAATGAAGCCAGGATTTAAATTTCCTGTGCTTCATTTGCATAATGGCAGCTGCAGTTTTTTTCAAAACAGGGCTTTTCGAAAGAAACAGCCAGTTTGATGGGTATCGATTGAAAATAAAACCCTTTCTCGAAAGATCCCGTATTCTGTGAGGATCTTTCGAAAAAGGATTTATCTTCGATTGATCCCCATCTGAACAGCCATTTTTCTTTTGAAAAAAAGCCATTTTGAAAAAAACCATGGCCGCCATTATGCAAATGAAGTGCGGGAAATTTAAATCCTGGCTTCATTTGCAATTTTGAAGTGTCTAATTTACATCCCTTTTTCGAGAAAAGGGATGTAGTTTAGACACGGCCCTAATGTCCAACATAAACCTTCCTTGCTGCAGTTTAAGCCCATTGCTTCTTGTCCTATCCTCAGAGGCCAAGGAGAACAATTTTTCTCCCTCCTCCTTGTGACACTCTTTTAGATACCTGAAAACTGCTATCATGTCCCCTCTGTCTTCTCCTTTCCAAACTAAACAATTCTTTCAGTCTTCTTTCATAGGTCATGTTCTCTAGACTTTTAATAATTCTTGTTGCTCTTCTCTGGACCTTCTCCAATTTCTCCACATCTTTCTTGAAATGTGGTGCCTGGAACTGGGCACACTACTCCAATTGAAGCCTAATCAGTGCAGAGTAGAGCAGAAGAATGATTTCTTGAGTCTTGCTCACAACACTCCTGTTAATGCATCCTAGAATCATGTTTGCTTTTTTTGAAACAGCATCACACTGTTGATTCATATTTAGCTTGTGGTCCACTATGACCCCCTAAATGCCTTTCTGCAGTACTCCTTCCTAGACAGTCATTTCCCATTCTGTATGTGTGAAACTGATTGCTCCTTCTTAAGGGGAGTACTTTGCATTTGTCCTTATTAAACATCATCCTATTTCCCTCACACCATTTCTCCAGATCATTCTGAATTACGACCCTATCCTCCAAAGCATTTGCAATCCCCCTCCCCCAGATTCATATCATCTGCAAACTTATTGGCATAGAGAGTATGCTTATTATCTAAATTGTTGAAGAAGATATTGAACAGAACCGACTCCAAAACAGACCCCTGCGGAACTCCACTTCTTATGCTCTTCCAGCAGGATTGTGAACCGTTAACTACTCTCTGAGAATGGTTATCCAGTCAGTTATGCACCCTCCTTATAGTAGCCCCATCTAAGTTGCATTTGCCTTGTTTATTGATAAAAAGATCATGTGAGACCATATCAAATGCCTTACTAAAGTCTAGGTATACCACATCCACCGCTTCTCCCTTATCCACAAGAGTCGTTATCCTATCAAAGAAAGCTATCAGATTGGTTTGACATTTTTTCTTTACAAATTCATGCTGGCTGTTACCTATCACCTTATTATCTTCCAGGTGTTTGCAGATGAATTCCTTAATTACTTGCTTGATTATCTTTCCTAGCACAGAAGTTAAATTGACTGGTCTGTAGTTTCCTGGGTTGTTCTTATTTCCCTTTTTATAGATGGGCACTATATTTGCCATTTTCCAGTCTTCTTGAATCTCTCCCATCTTCCATGATTTTTCAAAGATGATAGCTAAAGGCTCAGATACCTCCTCTATCAGCTCCTTGAGTATTCTAGGATGCATTTCATCAGGCCCTGGTGTTTTGCAGACATCTAACTTTTCTAAGTGATTTTTAACTTGTTTTTTATTTTATCTTATCTTCTAAACCTACCCCATTCCCACTAGTATTCATTATGTTATACATTACTTCATCATCAGACTTGTTGGTGAAGACTGAAACAAAGAAGGCATTAAGCACCTCTGCCACTTCCAAGTTTCCTGTTATTGTTCCTCCCACCTCACTGAGCAATGGGCCTACCCTGTCCTTAGTCTCTCTTGCTTCTAATATATTTATAGAAAGTCGTCTTGTTTCCCTTTATGTCTGTAGCTAGTTTGAGTTTGTTTTGTGCCTTTGCCTTTCTAATCTTGCCCCTGCATACCTATATTGTTTGCTTATATTCATCCTTTGTAATTTGTCCTAGTTTCCACTTTTTATGACTCCTTTTTGATTTTTAGATCATGCAAGACCTGGTTAAGCCAAGGTGGTCTTTTGCCATACTTTCTATCTTTCCTACGCAGCAGAATAGCTGGCTTTTGGGCCCTTAATGTCCCTTTGAAAAACTACCAACTCTCTTCAGTTGTTTTCCCCTTAGTCTCATTTCCCATGAGATCTTACCTATCAGCTCTCTGAGCTTACCAAAATCTGCCTGCCTAAAATCCATTGTCTCTGTTTTGCTGTTCTCCCTTCTACCATTCCTTAGAATCTTGAACTCTCGCATTTCATGATCACTTTCACCCACGCTGCCTTCCACTCTCAAATTCTCAACCAGTTCCTCCCTATTTGTTAAAATCAAATCTAGAATAGCTTCCCCTCAGTAGCTTTTTCAACCTTCTGAAATAAAAAAATTATCTTCAATGCAGTCCAAGAACTTATTGGATAGTCTGTGCCCTGCTGTGTTAGTTTCTTAACATGTCTGGATAGTTTAAGTCCCGCCCCCCCCCCCCCCCCCATCACCAGCAAATCCTGTGCTTTGGATGATTTTGTCAGGTGTTTAAAAAAGCCTCATCCATCTCTTCAACCTGGGTAGGTGGTCTGTAGTAGACTCCTAGCATAACAGCACTCTTGGTTTTTACCCCTTTTAACCTAACCCAGAGACTCTCAACATATCTGTCTCCTACGTCCATCTCCATCTCAGTCCAAGTGTATACATTTTTAATATGTAAGGCAACACCTCCTCCCTTTTTTCCCCCGCCTATCCTTCCTGAGTAAGCTGTACCCTTCTATACCAATATTCCAATCATGTGTATTATCCCACCAAGTCTCTGTGATAGTTGTGTTTGTTTATTAGTACCTCAATGTCATAGTTGTGTTTATTAGTATTTCAAGTTCTTCCTGCTTATTACCCATACGCACAATGCAAGAGCCTGGTATTCCTCCACCTGAAGCACACTGTATGCCTACACTGAAACTGGGAGCAAGTTTTCCTACCTACATAGAGCTAGTGGTAGTACATGGAAAAACAACTATGTGGACATCCCAGCTCAGGATGGCAAACGCACCTGACACCCTTGGCTTCAAAGTCAGAGCTGGAACCTCCACATTGCTATTTTTAGTGTGTTCAAGCCACACTAGTTCATGTCTGCTACGCAGGCTGTACGGCTCACTCCAATTACATCTTAGACAGACACATAGGCAACGAGGATAGAATTTTAAAAATATGACTGCTTCTCTGGTCTTTGCATCAGTCCATCAACAGATGGTGGCAGATCACATTAACAACAGAGAATGCAGAAGAAGTCTGCCTAGCTTCTGAATGCTGACCCAACCTCAGTCTCACAATAGGAATCCTTTCTCAAGCCTGTATTCCTTGCCTCCTGCCACATTATTTAATGAAACTGTTAACAGAAACTTAAAGCACCTAAAGCAAGGTAGAATTCCTGGAGGAGAATGTGTAAATTCAGAAGGGCAGAGATGGCTAGACTCCACATACCCAGGAAGAGGTGCAAACACAGGACCTGCACCTAGAATGTACCTTAGTGACCCAACATAAGGAACAGTGGCCTTGATTCTGTCAAGACATGATTTAGAAGCAGGTTGGGACTATTTAGATTGGTGTCCAACCAGAAATGGTTGTTATTGCCTGCTTCTGTTTACACCCAATATCAGAAAAGTGTGGGGCTCTTATGGATAAGGCAGGATTTCATCTATTATTTAGGACTATTACAACTCATCAGGTTTAAGAGTGGATAGGGGCCTAAAAACTGCTCAAAACTACTGAATTCTCATCACAACAAAAATATTTTTTTAAAAATATAATATGCCTATAAATTGGCATATGATCTATCTAAACCAGTTCTGTTCAATATCTTCATCAATGATTTAGATGATGGCATACAGAATATAATTATTAAGTTTGCAGCTGATACCAATCTGGGAGGGGTTGCAAGTGATTTGGAGGATAGGCTCAAAATTCAAAATGATCTGAGGTAAACAGGATGAAGTTTAATAAGGACAAATATAAAGTACTCCACTTAGGAAGGAACAATCAGTTTCACACATACAGAATGGGAAGTGATTGTCTAGAAAGGAATACTGCTGAAAGGCATTTAGGGGTCATAGTGGATGACAAGTTAAACATGAGTCAAGAGTCTGACACTGTTGCCAAAAAAACAAACATGATTCTGGGATGCATTAACAGCAGTGTTGTGAGCAAGACATGAGCAGTCATTCTTCAGCTCTACTCTGTGCTGATTAGGCCTCAGTTGGAGTAGTGTGTCCAGTTCCGGGCACCACATTTCAAGAAAAATGGTGGAAAAACTGGAGAAGGTCCAGAGAAGAGCAACAAAAATTATTAAGGGACTAGAAAACGTGAGCTATGAGGGAAGGCTGAAAGAACTGGGCTTGTTTAGTTTAGAAAAAAGAAGACAGAGGGGACATGACAGAGGGGAGAAAAGGAGGAGGAGCTGCACTATATGTAAGAGAGCACTATGATTGCTCTGAACTCCAGTATAAAGAGGGAGAAAAACCTGTTGAGAATCTATGGGTTAAGTTTAAAGGAGCAAACAACAGCAGTGATGTTGTGGTTGCTATCTGCTACAGGCCACCGAATCAGGTGGATGAGGTAGATGAGGCTTTCTTCAGACAACTGAGAGAAGCCTGCAGATCGCAGGCCCTGGTTCTCGCGGGGGACTTTAATCACCCTGACATCTGTTGGGAAACCAATACGGCAGTACACAGGCAATCCAGGAAGTTTTTCGAGAATGTTGGGGATAACTTCTTGGTACAAGTGCTAAAGCATCTGACCAGGGGCCGTGCGCAGCTTGACCTTCTGCTCACAAACAGGGAGGAACTAATAGGGGAAGTAGAGGTGGGTGACAACCTGGGAAGCAGTGATCATGAGATGGTAGATTTCAGGATCCTGACCAAAGGAAGAAAAGTAGTAAAATACACACCTTGGACTTCAAAAAAGCAGATTTTGACTCCCTCAGAGATCTGATGGGCAGAATCCCCTGGGATGCTAACATGAAGGGGAAAGGAGTCCAGGACAGCTGGCAGTATTTTAAAGAAGCCTTATTGAAGGCACAGAAAGAAACCATCCCGACGCGTAGCAAGAGAAGCAAAAATGGTAGGAGACCGGATTGGCTTACGGGGGAAATCCTTGGTGAACTTAAGCACAAAAAGGAAGCTTACAAAAAGTGGAAACTTGGACAAATGACCAGGGAGGGGTTTAAATGTATAGCTCGAGAATGCCAGGGGGTTATCAGGAAGGCGAAAGTGCAAATGGAATTGCAACTGGCTAAGGATGTGAAGGATAACAAGAAAGATATCTACAGGCACGTTAACAAGAAGAAGGTGATCAGAGAGGGTGTGCAGCCCCTACTGGATGAAGGAGGTAACCTAGTGACAGATGATGTGGGGAAAGCTGAAGTACTCAATGCTTTCTTTGCCTCTGTATTCACGGACAAGGTCAGCATGGAAGTCCAGGAGCCAAGTGACGCAAGATGGGATGAAGATGGACAGCCTGTGGTGGGTAAAGAACAGGTTAGGAACTATTTAGAAAAGCTAAACGTACACAAATCCATGGGTCCGGACTTAATGCATCCAAGGGTACTGAGGGAGTTGGCAAATGTCATTGAGGAGCCTTTGGCCATTATCTTTGAAAAGTCGTGGAGATTGGGAGCAATCCTGGATGATTGGAAAAAGGCAAATGTAGTGCCCATTTTCAAAAAAGGGAAGAAGGACGATCCAGGGAACTATAGGCCCGTCAGTCTTACCTCGGTTCCTGGAAAAATCATGGAAGGGATCTTTAAAGAATCCATTCTGAGGCACTTGGAAGAGAGGAAAGTGATTAGGAATAATCAGCATGGATTCACAAAGGGCAAGTCGTGCCTGACCAATTTGATTAGCTTCTATGATGAGGTAACTGGCTCTGTGGACGTGGGAAAGTCAGTGGATGTGATCTACCTTGACTTTAGCAAGGCTTTTGATACGGTCTCCCACAATATTCTTGCCAGCAAGTAAGGGAATGTGGATTGGATAAATGGACAGTAAGATGGATAGAAAGATAGCTAGAAGGCCGGGCCCAGAGGGTAGTGATCAACGGCTCAATGTCAGGATGGCGGTCGGTTTCTAGAGGAGTGCCCCAAGGTTTGGTTCTAGGACCGGTTTTGTTCAATATCTTTATTAATGACCTGGATGAGGGGATGGATTGCACCTTCAGCAAGTTTGCGGATGACACTAAGCTAGGGGGAGAGGTAGATACGCTTGAGGGCAGAGATAGGATCCAGAGTGACTTAGACAAATTGGAGGATTGGGCCACAAGAAATCTGATGAAGTTCAACAAGGACAAGTGCAGAGTCCTGCACTTGGGACGGAAGAATCCCAAGCATAGTTACAAGCTGGGGACCAACCAGTTAAGTAGTAGTTCTGCAGAAAAGGACCTGGGGGTTACAGTGGATGAGAAGCCGGATATGAGTCAACAATGTGCCCTTGTAGCCAAGAAGGCTAATGGCATATTAGGTTGCATTAAGAGGAGCATTGCCAGCAGATCCAGAGATGTCATTATTCCCCTTTATTCGGCTCTGGTGAGGCCACATCTGGAGTACTGTGTCCAGTTCTGGGCCCCCCCACTACAAAAAGGATGTGGACGCATTGGAGAGGGTCCAGCGGAGGGCAACCAAAATGATTAGGGGCTGGAGCATATGACTTATGAGGAGAGGCTGAGGGAGTTGGGTCTGTTTAGTCTGCAGAAGCGAAGAGTGAGGGGGGATTTGATAGCAGCCTTCAACTTCCCGAAGGGAGGTTCCAAAGAGGATGGAGAGAGGCTGTTCTCAGTAGTGACAGATGGCAGAACAAGGAGCAATGGTCTCAAGTTGTGGTGGGAGAGGTCCAGGTTGGATATTAGGAAAAACTATTTCACTAGGAGGGTAGTGAAGCACTGGAATGGGTTACCTAGGGAAGTAGTGGAGTCTCCATCCCTAGAGGTGTTTAAGTCTCGGCTTGACCAAGCCCTGGCTGGGTTGATTTAGTTGGGATTGGTCCTGCCTAGAGCAGGGGGCTGGACTTGACGACCTTCTGAGGTCTCTTCCAGCTCTATGGTTCTATGATAGTTTTCAAGTATTTAAATGGGTGTTACAAGGAGGAGGGAGAAAAATCGTTCTCTTTGTCCTCTGATAAAACAAACAGCAATGGGCTTAAACTGCAGCAAGGGAGGTTTATACTGAACATTAGCAGGGCTTGACAAATGGCGGCAAAATCTACTCGCCAGCCCTGCACTGCGCATGCACAAGACCCGCATTGCGCATGCACGTGCCGCCGCTGAACGGGGCGACCGGCTGAAATCTACTCGCCATGGGCGAGTAGATTCACTGATTTGTCAAGCCCTGGACATTAGGAACAACTGAACTGTCAGGGTGATTAAACACTAGAATAAATTGCCTAGGGAAGTAGTACAATATGCACCACTGGAGATATTTAAGAGCAGGTTAGACAGACACTTATCAGGGATGGTCTAGAGACAATGCTTGGTCCTGCAGTGAGGGCAGGGGACAGGACTTGATAACTGAGGTCCCTTCCAGTTCTAGGATTCTATGATTTAGAATCTAGATAAAGTGTTGCTTGGACCAGTCAGGGATTGACCAGGGACTTTTAAAACAAGAAAATCTTAAGATTATATCCTGTATAGTTAAAACCACTTAGAAGGAGTCTCAGTATGGACCTGATAATGTATACTAGTAGCAAAAATATAATTAAATGCTTCCAACATGCTCTTTTTGACAAAACTGAACACTTTCATAAATAACTGTGGCTAAAAAGTAGTATGGGTTAATCATCATATTGCAAGAAGTCTGCGATATTTTGGGATTAAAAATGCAACACCCAAGTTGTAAAAAATGAGCATTATCTAAGGGTATAAATGCCAATGCCTATTTATTAGGAGTACATCTGTGCATATGTTCCTAGTGCACATCCAAATTAATTCTGATACTCTGGTAAGAGTAAGGTTGTTAAATGGCTGTTACCTAGCTAATCGTATAGTCAATACAATTTGTATCAACTGTATGATTAGTTGATAGGACCGCTCTACAGATGCACAGTGCGGTTAGCTCCAGGAGCCGGCTCGAGTCAGGACTGAGCAGTCCCAGCTCATGCCGGCACTGAGAACCACCCGTGCTGCGGCTCTGCATTTTAAATGTAGTAAGAGCTGCTGGGGGTCTTACTACATTTAAAATGCAGAGCCACCACGTCCTGTACCAGAGCAAGTAGGGACTGCTCAGTCCCTGCTTACACTGAGTCCAGCAGCCCCTGTTCACGTACAAAGCTGGCTGCCGCGAACAGGGGCTGCTTCGCAGAGCCTCCCTTATCTCCCCTCCTCCTCCGCCCCCCGTCTCTGAGACAGTGGGGGGCGGGGCGGGGGGGCAGGTGCCGCAAGGACCACGGGGCGAGCGGGGACTCAAACAGTCCCTGCTCAAACCATGTTCCCACTGCATTGCTGCAGCCTTTGAAATGTAGCAAGAGCCCCATGTTCCCGCTACATTTCAAAAGCAGAAGCGCTGCAGTGGGAACCAGTGCAAGTGGAACTACTTCAGCCCCCACTTGTGCCATTTTCTCACTGTGTCTCTGCTCCCTGCAGAGACAGTGCTGGGGGAAACCGGCACCAAGAGCCAGCGGGGCAGGCGGGGAGGGGAGCAAGCGACTGGTGGTCGCTTACATCCTTAGATAAGAGTAACTTTTAGACATTTAATTTTACTTGTTTACCTGAGACTAGGACATGAAAGTCACTTACTTCAAATATGTTTATTAGTCAAAAGACATGACATTCTTCTGTGTTAAATAGATATGGACAAATTAGGTCGTAAAAACAAGCGCTTCATGTCAGAATTGACACATTGAGCATGTATGGCTGAAAATTTAAGCTGTCAGAAGTTTACAGCTCTAATCTAAGACAACCAGTAACATTATTCTCCCATCTTCTGAAGTACATTGCAAAGGGAAGTCACTTGCTATATTTCCTGTTAGGCTTCTTGGTACTTCAACCATGTCACTGAAGTCTGATAGCTAACAGATCTGTCCTAATGGAAATAGTGATTGCTCCAGGGAGAAACGTGAAACAGCTGCTGTTGCAAGCAATGGAAAGTATGAATAACTCCTGCCTGGGGTTGCATAACAAAGAATAATCAGATCAGAGTTTCAGTTATTACTCTCGACTGTTAAACCCACTATTAGCCCATATATTCATGCCTCATCATTGCATGCTGTGTTTTTAAAAAATTTCAGCAGACCCTATGAAAAACTGGAGAAAGCAATCAGAGTTTAGGAATCAGGCATTTTCCCTCCTGAGAAGGGAGAAAAAAAAGTTAAGTCTGCTGAGAGATTTGTACCCCTTTAAGAAGTTTAAAATGGCTTCAGGTTTCAGTTAAGACTGGACTAAATGCAGTATTAGAAACATGCCAACAACAAAATGCAAATTTTCAGTACAGCAATTCAATACAAGGATTTTAGGATAGATTGGGAGCAATTGGGAATGCTCACAAAAGATGCAGTTATGTCTCTTGGGTGACTAATCAAAAGAGCAAAAAACCCAAACAAAAAACCAGAAACTATTCATCTTATTGGTATCGTAATGCAATGGTAAAGGTTTTGAAGTTCACTGTAAAAGACTCCCAAAGACAAGATTAAAAAGCTGCAAAAAGTTGGAGAGACTGACATGAATATTCATTTTTTAATTCAGTTCTTATGCAATACTGACTACAGCTTAGGTTTAAAATTGAAAACTACCCTATCAGCAATTTTTCAAAAAAAGATACAGTTGATGCATTATTTCCTATTAGTGATTCCTTTTTCAACTTAAAGACCATCACTTTTCCCTATAAGCTAAAAATCACTGACATGTTCTAAAACTTAGCACACTTTGTGTAGCATTTAAATGTCAGTTTTATTGATAGGACATTGCAACTCTGGAATTACCCTACACTGAGGCTTTTCCATTTAGATCATTGGGTCATATGGCCCTGTCATTCCATTTTTAGATATTCAAAAGTGTCACCAACAGTTAACTAAGTATTGTACTGTCAGATCACTGGTGAAATAGAAGGGTTAAATAGAAATATTAGTCAGAGATACACTGTGTCGCATATTCCCTGAACAAGAGCTACTTGAAGTTAGAATTATGAAAATCAAGACCATAGAATCTTACTATTATGCAATTTACCTCTTTGGGGCTTTTTTCATCTTCGGTGTTAAATGAATATGAATACACAATAACTGCATCTGGAAAAATACTACTATTTCTTGAAATACTTTGCCTGTTTTACTAACCATCCAAATACATTTCAATTCAAAATATTTTTAAACTCTTTGGTTCTTCCTTCACCAACTTCAGTGGAAAATTTCATAATCCTGCAATTTTTAACACCTACTATGATTTTCTGAAGATTACTAGGGCAGACAGTAATTTTTTCCTTGACTAACTTTAATTATAGAGGATGCAAAGGAAGATTAGTCAACAGAAAACAGATATTATGAAGTTCATAACTTGTATTTATCAGTGATCCCATGTCTCTACTGAATTATCCAATCATACAAGTCATTACCTGCCTTTTAACAAAAACTGACTCTACTGCATTAATTAAGATTTGATTTAAAATGTTTTGTAGTCTGATTTTAAAACCAAAAAACATTGTCACTGTACTAGAGAGAGTCAGGCACTAATTATGCAATATTTTAGAATAAATCAGAGTTAGCTGCAGGAGTATGATATAGAAAGTTTGTTTAATCATACAGATAGGTGACTTAGATCAGTCATACAGAACTGATTATGTTTTTTGGAGTAGTTATGGGATCTTCAAAAATATGAGTTCTAGGATGTTAAAATGTGGGTGAATTGTAAAACATGTAATCGCTTAAACTCAGCAGTTACATGCACCCTCAGCCCACTTTTAAGCCGGCTCCCACCTGCAGCCCAGCTCCCAGGACGCTGGCTGTCACCCTGCACTGCTGCCTCTGATACACCATGCATGTAACTTAACGTTAACCAATAAGCTCAGGCTTATCAGTTAACTGTTTATACAGTTGTGTGTTCACATCCCTAACAACTTCCTGGCTTCCTGTTGCCAGAACATGCTCCAAGAAGAAAGTCCAGGCTATATATCTTAACACACAAAACTGCCTTCTGAAGGACTGTCCTTGTTCAGTGAAAAGTAGGGATGTAATAGTGTAGCCGTTTAAATAGTTAACCAATAAAGCATGAGCTTATTGGTTACACACTGGCTCCCACCGAGCTGGATCCCAGGCAGGGATGAGGCCAGGATACATACCAGTAGAGTCCCTATTATCTGACATATTCGGTAATCCGACCACGTGTCCGTCCTGTTTAGGTCGGATAATCGGGACTCTACTGTATAGGCCAACTCGGCTGTCACCTGGGGTGCCGCCTTCAACAGCGCCCGATGATGACGTCCCGGGGAGCCCGATGATGACATCACTCCATTGACGGCTGTGCAGGCAGGGGCACAGATTGCACATTCTGCCTGGGGTGCCAGCTGCCGCAGCCCGCCTCAGGCCACTCCTGCCTACAGTCATGCACCCTTCCCCTTTCAAAGGTCTGGGAAGCGTCGGACAGCTGAGTGAGATGCTGCTGGGGAACAAAGAGCAAATCACTGGAATGCTCCTGTTCTGCCCCGAAGTAGGAACATAAGGCAGGAAAACTGCTGCTGCATGGAGAGACAGACAGGTTGCTGTGCTGCTTGACATTCCTCAGCACAGAGATACTCATGGTGCCACTCCCAGCAGCTAAGAGGACTGTGGGAGAACTGAGGATGAATCCAAAGATGCGCAGGGATCAGCTCTGCCTTCCCACTTCATGGCACTGTGGAATACATACCCACAGTGCATTGCTTATAATGATGTCCCTACTAACAGCATGATCTGTTGACAGAAGGAGCAAGCCTAAACACCCTCTGGCAATTTTTGTTGTGTCAACTTTTGGGTGTCAACATAAGTTTTGTTGACAAAACTGGGTAGTATAGACAGGGATGTAAAGGTTTAACCAGTTAACCAATACCTGGGTGGAGTAGCCTCCCCCCCCCCGCCCCACACACACACTGCGGTGCAGGAGGTGCTCTAGCCTGGCATGGCCCAAGTAGCCCAGTGCTGGCACCGAGCTGAAGCAGTCCCCCACCCATGGTGTGCAGGCACCAGTTAACCAGTTACCCCAGTAAGCATGCCAGTAAGGCAATGCTCCAGCCCAGCTCGGCCCACCACACTGTGGGCAGCTTATCAGTTAAACATTTTAACTAGTTTACATTTTATTTCTCTGGTGTAGAGAAATATCCTTAAAGTCATCATCTGTCTTCTATACCTGTAACTGAATGTGCACAACTTCCAGCTTGCCCATCATTTTAGAAAAGCAACAGACTTAGGTAACAAAGCCATACAGACAGCCATAGACATATAGTGTAGGCTCTAAGGCTGTGGAGTACAACATGCTAGCCACATGTAGCCAGACATGAACCCCATCTTGTTTTTCCCCCCCCCAGAGAGCAAGAGAAAGGCAGTCAGCCTTTGATGCCCTGGGAATGCAGGTGTGCTGCCTGTCCCTGACTCTACCATAAACAGAAACCAGACAGTAAATGGGCTAGCTGATAACCGGAGGGCCCCCCCCCCCCCCGCTGCCCTGATGGCTAGGCACCAGTAATTGACACGCCTGCACTGTCCCAGGAGAGGAATCTTCGCCCATCCCATATTAGAAGTGCCCATTGTCTGCACTGTCCCAGGTGTGAATTATGCGTTGCACCTTTCGTGGGAAACTTGGCATTCAAAGCCATTTTCCTAATTGGCCACTTGAGACCAGGAAGAAGCCTACGTGACTCAAGGGGTATAAAGAGGGGTTCAGTAGCCCACCCCATTTGAGATCCAATCTACACCTGCTGGCAGGTATTGGACACCTCCCGGGGTTTGTGGGACGCCCAACCTCGCCCTACTTCTTCCCGAGGGATTGAGAGGAAGACTCTGGCCACGCCAAGTCTGGAACGCAGGGGTGAGAATTATACCTGCAATGTGTTTCTTATGTGTACACTTTAATTTAGTTACTCTATTATAAGTTTCTCTCATCAACCTGTTTCACTTCTATTGTAAACAAGTAAAATAAGATTGTGCCCTCATTCACTTTATAAGTTTAAATATATATATTGAACCAAGTTTTCTTTTCTTTCTCCTATAAATAAGCAAGTGTGGTTTGAGTTTCTGACTTGAACCCGTGCTGCTGTACCCGAACCGAACACAAACAAAAGAACTCCAGCTGGTCATAAGGGACAGATATAGGGAGAGCTTGAGCGCTGGATCGTGTCGCTTCCAGGGGACAGATCCGTTGGGGCACCTCTCAGCCTCCCCAGGCTGCCCACTGCGACGGGACTTTGTGTCCTAGCAGTCAAAGTCTGAGGTGTAAAGCTCTCCCTGTTAAACTCTGGGGTGTCTGTCAGCCTGTTGGCTGCCCACTGCAAAGGATCCCGATCCTAGCAGTAAAGACATGGACGTTAAACTCTTTGGGGCACCCGTCAACCTCCTCCAGGTTGCCCACTGCTAAGGGACCCCACTCCTAGCAGTTAAAGTCTCGGGTGTATAGCTCACACACACCACTCACTGCCCTGACCACCGGCTGACACCACATGTGGCTATTTGAGTGTGGCTAGTTTGCTTCAGAACTGGCTGGACACCATGGCTCCAAGAGGAAAACTATAGAAATAGCAAAACTGGTTACAAAACATAACAAAGAAGTAATTCAAAGGTGACAGTTGCATTAGCTCTATGTTCCTGAACAGTACAGATAAAACTGAAACCTTCTTCTGAAGTCTGAATGTTAACTTAGTATACAGCACAGGGCTCAGTGTAAGTCAGCACAACATCTTTTACGTCAGTGCTGTAATACTAGCTGATGATCTGGTCCCATGTGCAATCACATTTTTCCATAAATATTAAAAGAGCTAATAGTATTTAGTTAACAGATTATATATAGCTATAAAATGTAATAGCTGTGGAGATTCTTTCCCCTTTATTAGGTGCATGTTATATATGCATATTGCTCTGGAACAGCCACATTATATTCAAGGAGGAGAGGCTGTATGCAGTAAAAGCAGCAAATTTAAGTCTATGGACTGTACACTATAGGGTTTTTTTGGAGCATTTCTCATGCCACAACTTAATCTAAGTGTATGGTATTGGTGCAACCATAAAGAGTATGAATATAAAACTAATAAAGTGAAGTCACATTGGCTTAAATAGATATTAGAGGACTGGATCTTTCAGGAGAACAAACCAGTTAGATTATATTAAATCATCTATTTCAGGGGTGGGCAAGAAGTGATCAGCAAGCTGGATCTGGCCTATCAAGCCACCAGATCTGGCCCATAGCTGCCTTGCTGGGACACTTAGGCACAGAACAGTTGCAGCTGCTTTAAAGGCTGGCTACTCTATGCTCTGAATGCTGAGGAAGCTCCACGCACTGCCCCACCCCCCAACAAAATTTCTCTGCTCCCACTGGCCAGTTTCTGGCCTACAGGAGCTGAGAAATTTTGCTGGGGGCAGGAGCAGCATGTGAAGCCTCCTCTCTTCCTCCCCCAGGCCCAGAGAAAGCCACCTGGAGCAGCCTGCAACTGCAGCTCAGGTTTCTGCAGGGCTACTGGCTGGAAGCTGGCTAGGTAAGCACCTCCTAGCCAAAGCCTGCCTCTGGCACCGCATCGCACCCCACCCCTTCTCCCCCGACCCCAACTATCTGCCCCAGGCCACCACCCAAACCCTCCATACCCCTTTCCCCCCCCCCCTTCTCCTAGGTCAACTCCCTCACAGACCCCACACCCCCTCATACACTCCAGGCCCTTCACACCAAGCTCTCCTCCTACACCCAAACTCCATCCCAGACCCCTATGCCCCCCCCCATAGAAATGAGACCTTTGACCACTTGCTAAAATCTTGGAGTGACCTGCCATTAAAAATTATTGCCCGCCCCTTATTTATCTGAACAAAGTACTGTTGACAAGTCTAATTATTTTAAAAGCTAGTAGTACCAAAGCTGCCACTCTACTTTTTCCCCTCAAGAAAATAATTCCCTCCTCAACCTAACATATTAACAAAATTATGTATTTTTCCTATGATTATGAACAAGCTGTTTTTCCTTCCTTGATAGTTGCTTGTGCATTAAAACATCAATAGCTTTCACATATTTATGCCTGTGACCATTTTATTAAAATAATTCTTTCCCATTGCCATTATTTTTATAGCAATTTGTAAATGCCTTTTCAAAGTAGTATACCAGGTATCAGCAACATTTCCAAAGTGGTGTGCCAAGATTTAACCCTCCTGCTCTGGGCTGTGCCACTCTCCTGGAGAGGGGGAGGGGCTCTCGCCACCACCACACAGCTTACAGACCAACTGGGTCAATACATACCTTTCCACAGACCATCAGTTGCCAATGGAAACTCACCATTAATTACATAATTATGCCTGAGCCATTTCACTAGTGTTGCAACAGGGGAGAACTGTTTAATTTAAATTATTAAACAGATTAAGCATTTTAACTCATTTAGTTTATCAAACTTCATTTTAAATAAAGTAAAATGTGTCCAACACAAAAGATTTCAATGTTTTCTTTATTTATGGCAGGGGTGGAGAACCTTTTTTGGGTTGGGGGTCACTGACTGACAGAAAACTCAGTTCAGGACCACGGAAATGAAGCAAAAAAATCTCCTCCCAAAACTCACTGATATGACACCTTCCTCCCCCAACAGAGACACCTCACTCTTCTGGCACTACAGCCCCCACAGGGTGAGGGGAAGGGACAAGGAGGACTGAGGTTAAGGGCTTCCCATACACCAGATTTACTTTTCTGGGGTTCCAGAGTTAGTGGATTTTGCGGACTCCCTTATGCTCAAAGGTGAGAACAAAAATGAGGGTTTTAATGTGCGGGACAGGGCTGCCAGCGAGTGGGATAGGGATGCACGATCTGGGTGGTAGGTGGCATGCAGGATTGGGTGAGGAGGGCAGGGTCTTGAAGGAAGTTTGGCAGCAGGAGAGGGTGTGCGGTGGGGGTACGAGAGGAAGTTTGGGAGTGGGAAGGGGGTGGGGGAGTAACGTCGAAAAGGTGAAAGGGTGAGAATGCATTCAGATAGCTAGTTGGGGAGGGAGGCAAAGAAGTGGGGAGTAAAAGAAAGGGCAGCTTCTGTGAAGTAAAATTGTATCCCCACCTCACATCTTCCCTCTGCTCCAGCCTTGCTCAGCTCCATGATCCCCACCCCAGCCAGATCCCCTGCATTGTCCCATGCCCCTCATTTCAACCCCTGTCCCCGCATTCTCCTTCACCCCCACTCCTTCACTCCCAAAGAGTTCAGTCAAAATCATGTCAACAGCATGGAAGCATGTTTTCTAGAATAATGGCCGAAGCACGAAGGGGCATGTGTGTGTGTGTGTTTAGCATATCCGGCAGAAAATACCTTGCAATGTTAACTACAAAAGTGCCATGTGAAAGCCTGTTCTCACTTTATGGTGACACTAAGAAGCAGGCAGAAGTATTGCCCATGGATTTGTAGGCTCTAAAGTTTCATATGCTTGAGTGCAGTTATGTAACCAAAAAGAAAAAAAAAAAAAAAACCTCTTTATTGTGAAAGTGTAATTTAGAAAATAGATTGCAAAACAGCATTTGTATGAGGTAAATTGAAAAATATTATTTTACAAGGCATCTGTTTGGAGTGAAAAGTAATAAACACTGTATATTTTGAGTTTGGTGTTGTAATTTAAATCAATGTAGAAAAACATCTAAACATATTTAAAACATTTCAATTGGTATTCTAACAGTGATTAATTTTCTAATCACAATATTGAATTAGCTGCAGAAGCCAATATTTTAAGTTTCTTGTGTCGATCTGGCTGACCGTCAAAATATTTCATTTTAAAAACAAAAATTAAATCATTGAACTATTTTGGTTAAAAACAATTTTAACAAAAGCAATGTTATATGTTTGCTGTTGAAGAGAAAAGTCCAGAATACTGAACATTTTAATTAAATAAAACAATTTAAATGGCTGCCTGGTGAAATTCTCCTAATACAGAATGGCAAGAAAATTCTCCAAATATTAATGACTGACCTGTTGGACTGGAGATAGTTTATCTACCAATGACTTCATAAGTATGGTTTCGATTACCTTTGGTAAATGAAATAACCATTTTCTGATAGAGCTGTAAAACTAATCTGAAAATTTTTCAAACTAAAATCACTGTTTAAAAATGTATAGTGTGTTTCTTCTAAAAATGAAACCTACATCTCTGAGTGGTGAAGAATATGTATTAAAGTTATAATAACCAACAAGGATGCACTTTTATGTAGAAAGTCTCATTAAATCAAGTCTTTCTGACTATCAAAGCTATTTGACCAAGACAGTCAATAAAGGTATTTGCTATTGATCTCTCTTGGCTGTCTAGGGTGAGCTGAGCATTTTTTAAACTAATATGTAAATGCTCTAGGATTCTGAGCAGTGCTAGAAACCACTTGCCAGAAATAGACTAAATTCAAAGTGGAATCCTCTATCTATCATGGGTTTACTTATAAAAGTAATACTGATCCTGAAAAAACATGTCCTCTCAAAATAGATTTTCAGTCTCCAAGTGTAAGGTATTCAAGATGCTATGGCCAAACACTTATGTTATACAATCTATTTAGAGCCTTCTATTCCAAGCTTTTACTAGAAAGATAAGTTATATCTAGAAAAAAAGCTATTTAGACTAACTGGGAAGTCTCTCCTGAACTGGTGAACCAGAAAATGACACAAACAAAAGCATTTGAATGTGAATATTCCCTGTTTTAGGGACACCATCCTCTGATACAGACCCCAAAACTTAACACAATACTTAGGCATTGAGGTTTATAGTTAATTTTAATTAAGGGGAAAAACATGTTTAAACATCTAACTCAATTTTCTCATTTAGATTGTCAGAACAACTCCTTTGCACCATTAAGTAGGAGAAACAGAAGAGCAGGGATCCCTAAACAATTTCTGTGTATCCTCATTAATTATATATAGAATTAGGCTCTTCAAAACATCTAAAAAACTCCTCTTACTGCTTAAATTTTTTCAGCAAGTATATATGCACAGTAAAACCCCGCTATTGCATTAGGCACATAACACACATGACTATTACAAATGTATTTTGAATTATAATTATAGAAAATCATCAAGGATAAAGTTTCCCAAAGCATGAATGACTTCGGAATCGAAGTCCCAATGACTTTCAGTAAAACTTGGAATCTTGAGTGCCTACATTTTTGTAAATTTTACACAAGGAAGATTGGGGCCAATTAGAGTATAAAACTTTTGCAGTAATCTCACTGTTTCAAACTATCAAAAAGTAGTTGTCGAGTTTAAGGTTTATGAAAACTCCTACAGGTTGCATCTCTATAAACAGGTACTCCCTGGTCCAGTAACATCCGTGGTCCGGAGGATCAGAATGTCCCGGTGCACTGTGAGGATGGGCGAGAGACATACACCCAGATGGGCTATGGGAGTAGGAGGTGGAATCTGAAAAGACAGAAGTGACACTCACTTGGGCTGAGAAGGGGGACCAGGAGTCCAGCGTGCTGCTCAGCTGGGCGGGGGGAAGAGAACATGGCAGGGGGAGCTGGCAGCGGAGGGGCCAGAAATGACCTTACCTGGTCCTGCAAAAGTCCCTCATTTGGAACCAGTCAGGTCCCAAGAGTGCCAGACCAGGGAGATCCAACCTGTAACGTGACTAAGTGCTATTTCATGAACGAGTAGCACAGGGAGAATTATGTGAATGAGTTTATGCAAGTATTCTGTTGGATAAATACACCTGAATCATCAATTCAAATTGCAACAGTCTTTCATTTACAAATTATTTTAGCCAAATAAAAAAAACAACTGTTTATAGTGTATAAAGGGCACTTCTTAAAATAGCGCTCTTTTATGTCATGAGTTACATTTAAACTTTTCATGTTTAAAGGATTATTGTACACACGAGGGGGATTAATTGAACATGAAGCTGGGTTTTCCTCTCAATTTTCTAAAGAAAGTTTTGTAAACACTTGAATAAAAAAAGTATCCTGTAAATTTAAGTTTAGGTTTATAGAGAAATTCTTTGAATATTTAATAAAAAGTTATTTTAAAGGTCATATTTTGGCACGTGTAGATGACAAAAAAGTTTTAAAGAGCTTGAATCACTTTAATGACTTAGCATTTAAAGATCAGTTCATAAACATCTATTTCCACAATAGCTTTTTTACATTGACAGTTTTAGAATTTTAACATTATGTGATAGTCATTAACAATGTAAAATATATTTGTCATTGAAACCTTTGCCTGTATTATTTCAAACTTGAAACAAATCAGATCTTGTTTCTGAACACAAATTGTGATTCTTCATTTTAACAGGGACCTTTTTAAAATGTAGTTCTGTTTGCATCTGTCATAGACGGTAATTTGAGGAGATAATCAAAGTTTGTTTCCACTCTTCCTAGCCTTATCACTATAGCAATTGGGGAAAGGGTTCTATGCACCTAAAAAAGCTTTTTCTTGTGAGACAATAATTTGGTGACAATAATTTGGTAAGAACTTCGTCACTCTCCAGAGTTTGCTGAGAAAACTGTCTTACATTCTAGATAAAATCTTGTCTTAACCATGAAAGGCAGCTCTGATAGTAATGGTAATGATTTTGATTATTTAAGACAGATCTAGCACTACATTCATTAATTTGTTTTAATATGCAACAAGATTTATAAGTCTACAGCAACCTTAAATCCTTTAAACTAATTTAAGGTGTCTATACGCAAATGACAGAAGCTAGCTGGATCATACAGTCTGTCACTATACTTGATCTGCTAGCCTCAGAACTACATTTACTGCACTAACACAGTCCTTCCAAGGTAAGTGCACAATACATGTATCAGACTCATACTCATTTTAAAACCCAAACCATGAGGAAAACAATTATAAATGACATACCTATCCATAACTAACCAGAAACAGAAGCTTCATATTTAAGATCAAGGAATTTTGAAGTATGAACAATACTAAGCATACATGAATAACAAAGCATAAATGAAGTCACTTTGCCCCCTTGTGGCAGCACCCAGTATGATTTTTAAACTTTGGTGCAGGATATATAAGGAACATATAGACCAACGTTTCTCAACTTTTTTTTTAAAATAAAGTACCCCCAGTACCTACAGTTTTCAGACAAATTTTTTCTACCATTGCAACACATTTGTTTAAACAACTTAATCGCAGCCGGGTGGGCAATGAAATTTTTGGGTGTAAAAAGTACAAAAATAAAGCGCTGTAAAACTTAACAAAAATGCAGTTGTTTTCTCCAAATTTCAGTTATGTTGACGTACCCCCCCCCCCAGACTTCTCTTGAGTACCCTTAAGGGTACTCCTATCACTGGTTGAGAAACACTGATATAGAGCATTAATCTACTGTACTTGTCATATAACAATAAATTCTATAAAATCAAAGACCTCTCCTACATAAAAAATACTATTAAAAACTCCAAATTAAAAACAAGTTGATGAACCAAAGGAGATAGAGCCATTATGCTAAACAAAAAACATTGATAGTTTTGTTTAATTGAATATCTGCCACATATTGTGATCATAACAGTCATGTGTACAATTTTATGAACTGGGATGCTTTCCTAAGAAATTCTACTTCCCTATAAACACACCATTACTCACTCATCTATATGGCTGATATTACACCTACTAGAAAAGTTATTTTAAGAAAGGCAATTTCAGATGGTCAGAACAAAATACTTTAAATAAGAATTTCTGATGGCCAAGGAAAGGTCCTTGAGAGAAGACCCATGAAACTGAAATGCAGAAACAGAACCACTTTTTAGTAACCTAAAAACTAAGGAGAGGCAAGACAATCTACGGTGATACTTCTAATCAGGCATCTGAAAACCTTTAGCAACAAACATTCAGGTTCTCTTAGGAAGATTATCTGTTCTAAAATCCAACTTGAAGAAATTTCCATAGGGCAGGGATTCTGTGTGCGCCTTGATCAGTTATTACTATGCCTTGAAAGGAAAAAGCAGACTTAATGAGGATACTTTTACTGAAATGAGTAGTCCAATATTATGAAAGACTCAGAATTAGGACACCTTAGCAGAAATGCAGTATTGACCCCAGATGTAGCAACTCCATAAGACAGAGAGAGAGGAATGTGTGTACCAACTTAATGTCTCCGGGGGGGGGGGGGGGGGGGGGGGGGGGGGGGGAAGGGGGAGGATTCTAAATAACATTCTTTATTCTAGTGCTACCAATATTAGAGATGTTGACAAGTAGTCAACTAGATGATTATGTTTAGGCTTATCAGTTATCAATTATTCTTGTCGACTACTCAAAGTCTCCCACCCCTGCTGCCTCTATATCAGACACAATAAGGATGGCGGGAACAGGAGCTGGTGCTGGTGGGAGCTGGCTTAAAAGCTAGTTTCCCTCAGTGCTAGCTCCACGGTGCTGCCTGCTCCCCTACCCCTATGCTTGCTGTCTCTTATCAGAGACTTGGAAGAGTTGTGTACCTCATGTAAGGCCTGATTCAAGGAATACTGAAGTCATTCAGTCTTCCCATTGAAATTTATCCAATGTGCTGTGGGCGTCAAAGTGAATCTGCAAGAGGCAGAACAAAGTTAAAGCTATGAATAGCAATTGCCAAGTTTGCCTCTATATATTCACTGGGATCACTGCAAGCTATTAGAGCTAATGAAGCATGTCTCAATCTAATTATGTCAGTGCACACACTATAGCTTGCTCCCACTGATGCAAGTACCCTACTACGCCAACGTAACTCCACTTCTACGAGAGGGTTAAGGTTTATGTTGGTATAGTTAGGGCAACTCAGTGTCTGTTTAGGGATGTAAGCGACTATTCGATAAGCATATGCTTATAGGGTAGTGAAGTAGTGACTTGACTAGTCCCCCTGCACCCTGCCACCTCTATCAGAGAGGCAGCTGGGAGGTGCAGGGGGAAGAGTTGGTGCTGGGAGGGAGTCTGCTTAAAAGCTGGTTCCCCACAGCACTGTCTCGGGGGGAGGGGAGAGAGAGGCACAGTGAGGAAACGGCACAGGTGGCTCTTATGCACTTCAAAGGGAAAGGCGCGGCAGTTCGGACCCTGCGTGAGCGGGGACTGCTTCAGTCCCCCCTTGCGTGGGTTCCCCACTTGTACGGGAGCCTGGATGGCCCTATCTTGACTAAAACAACATCTGCTTTACCCAAAGTACTGATCTCTAACAAAGCAAAACCCAGGCATGTCTCAAGTCTGGTGCATGCAGCACACAGGCAAGGCTGGGGCTTTGAGGCAGGAATGTTTTTGCACAATCATGCATATCCAGCATAGTACAGTGATCACTCCTAAAGAACCAGGAGTAAACTGGTACCGGTACATTTTATCCTGATAAGCAAAAGGCAGATACAGCCATAATATTGTTAACCAAACACATAGTTTTACAACATCCAGAGTAGCAGGATGTACCTCAAACAAGGGCATAATAGGTATCTTAGACAAAAAGCAATGAATTAGTAGATCTAAGAATGACCAAGTCTTGCTTTGCTATAAATATAGGTTTAAGCAAGACACTCATTGGGAGGTAGTGAGCAGGATTGACCCACAGGTCCGGCTTGTTGTAACTAGAAATAAAAGACACTACCTACTGGCAGTGCATGGCATCCCGAAGCGTAAGAGTCTAAGGGACAACGAACCTCCTGCCTTGTACTGTCAGGTGGCATACAGATGAAGCATAAGTAAATTAGGCTTAAATACTGTATTATAATAAATTTTATGTTAATTGCTTTTTGCATGGTTTTGTATTGTAGTCATTGCTTTCCAAGTTTATAGTATTTAAGGTTTAATGGTGTAGTAATTGTTTTTAATTCTTGTAAAATTCAAAGGACTATATCAACTGCTTCAAGGCTTGCAATAAATAAGAAAGTGGTTAAGTCTCTCTGGAGCGTCTCGTTTCCCTTGGATCTAAAATAAAAATCAAACCACACAACACCATTGGGCCTCTGCCTTTGAAATGCACAAGAGCCGCCCAAGGCTCTTATACATTTAAAAGGCAGCAGCGCAGTGCGATAGCGAGTGCCCCCCTTATTGACTAACTGAAATTTAACATCCCTACTTTAGACACTGTAGGTTAGCTACATGGGCTGTCATCTGGAGCTATGAAATTGACAAGAAAGCCAGACTACCACCCCAATGTGGGTATGGGGCAAGAAGCTAGGAGTGGAGGCAGAGGATGAGGTAGGCGCCTGGTGGAGAACTGCACTGATCTAAGAGCCCAGGTTCTCAGCCCCCTGCACTGCCCCTCAGTTGGTGGAAGAGATCCTAGTGAGGACCCATAATCAACAAAAGGAGGGTAGCATGGACATGAATCACAGCAGTCATTACTACAGTACTTGTAAATCAACCTCCAGAGGCCTACTCAAGTTTGTAGTGTAGCAGCTCAAAAGGGTCCACTCAAATACAGTATGTTGGGGAAGTATTCTTACGTTGAGCTCCCAATTGGCTAGCACAAGCACTGAAAGCCCACTAAAGCCCTGCAAATTTGTGGAATTCCTTTTCCTGATTACCTAGATGAGTGAGGAAACCTAGCACCTCTCCATTGTGAGTGCCACTGCCCAGCTGACCATGCTGACTATGCATTCCAGATGTGCACCTGCCTAAAGTAGACACAACAGATTGTATTCATGCTCCTTGGGGAAAGAAGCAATGCAGGCAGGCACAAGTCCAGGCAATCATAAAAAATGGTGACAGCTACAATAAGATTGCTCAGGGAATTCAGGAGAAAGGGTACAAAAGAGATCAGTCACAGTGCCACATGAAAGCCAAGGAGCTAAGGCGGGAATGCCAGAAGGCTAATGAGGCCATCAATCGATTTGGTGCTGTAACACAGATCTGCCACTTTTACATAGAGCCACACGTGGCAGAGATCCCAGCCGCACAGCACCATGGACACCTTAGAGAGACTGAGTCACTGGTACTTGCTGTCAGAGTACAGAGTGGGTGAAGGAGGAGTACGATGCAGAACAGGTGATGGGGGGACTGGGGGGAAATCCAGCTAAACAGTGAACCAGGCCCTATTTTTGTTCTAATACAGTCCAGACAACTGAGCATTGGTGAGCCCAATGCAGGGGAAGGAGCCTCAGGTAAGTAGGTAGATTAACTGTCATTTGCAGAAATGGCACCCCCAAGTAGCAGGAAACATCTTTTGACTTTTCCTCAATTTACTGCCTGTGTTACCCTGAGAAGTGAGATAGCTAAAATCACTACAACCTGTGGAAAATAATGCCAGTATTCAGTACTGCCTTTTACTAGAATCACTTGCAACCAATCAATTTCCTCCTCATTTTCCCAACCTACAGAGGGCCATATTCACTATGGCTTATGCCAGACTGGTGCTGTGCACAAGCAATCACAAGCAGAAGTGAGACAAGCAAAAGAGTGGTGCTTAAAACTTTTGGGTAGCAAGGGGAGTGAGTTTAGCATCTTAAGTTACACTTTCTATAGTAATTATGCTGAGAATTGTATCTACATTTTATTTTGAAATGTTGCCACTGCAGTCTTCAGGGTCTCCCTCCCACATTCACAGAATGCCTGAGTCAGATAAGAAGGAGAAAGAAGAGAACTTGGGATAATATGTTCAGAGCAATCCTACAAGATAGTGTTGCATGGGATCATGAGAACAGGGTGGACAGTGAGGACAGCCTGAAGGAGAGAGTGGAAGATATAAAGGCCCAGGAGTCCCAGCAGGAAAAGGAGAGGGAGATGCACCGGGGCATAATGGGCTACTCAGACACATATGCTGCAGATTTTGGTAGATCTGCAGATTCAAAAATTCCAGGCTCACCTCTCTTCATCCCACTGAAAACTCAATAATCAGGACCTCAACATTCCAAATGGCATCAGGTGTCACTACAGTTAATCCTATTACTCCACTCCTGGGGACATAAAAACCAACAACAATTTCACAAATATTGACCTGTGAAAGTCACAGCTGGCATATAATTTAGGTGAAATGGTTGGTTTGTAAATATTCCTATGGGCTCTGTGACCATAGGATGTTCTTTCCCCTTCAAAAGTTCTATTTGTTAAGTTATAAATGTATTTGGTTTTTGCACTTGTTACAGAACTTCCGTTATTTGTACATAATCAATTTTATTAATTCACAACATATGCAGCTCAGCAGTTCTGAAAGCAACCAATTAACTGTTCCTGCACCATGTCACACAGCCCATAGGAATATTTACAAACAAAATTATTAGATGTTCTGAAAATGTTATACTGCTACATATATGGCAATCAGCACATAATTCACACCAGGCCACAAAAGAGCAGGGCCAGGTAGAGGACACTACTGTGCCTAATAAGGATTAGGGAGGTTAACATGTAAGCATGTACAGTTAACCTTCATGTCTGGGCCCATCAGCCTTCACAATTACATGCATCCCACCCTGCTCCCTCTGCACTGGGGAAGCAGGGTGGCAGGCAGAAGCCGGTAAATGTGGGAAGCCATTTTTCAGGTAGTTACATGTTTACAAAAAACGTATTTTAATAAGCCTTTACATCCCTATTAGGGATAACTGGTTAACATGACTCTTACCGGCATGCTTGCCAAAGTAACCGGTTAACTGGCTGGGGGGCTTGGTTCACATGCTATATTAAATGGGTTTCTTAATGTCAATACTCCCTCACAATCTGACATTTTTTACTATAAAAATTGTACTTTCAGTAGAAAAAAAGTTTAGGACTCCACCTCTTACTGCATTAATTAGGATTATAAATTCCAGATGTTTTTAATGGCTACTGGTTCCTGTATTGGCAAAATCAAAACCTATTCCTCATCCTCATTCATCTACACAACACTTATAATACAGTGCTGTATGCATGTTACCAGCTTTGGTTTTCTTTAGTCTTGAAAAAGAATATGTATACTAGGGTTGTGAATGACTAGTCGACTATCCAATAAGCAAATGTGTATAGGATAGTCGACACGCTAGTCGACTAGTTGCTTCTCCTATTAGAAAGGGGCAGCAACGGGGGAGTAAAGAGGGTGCTTCAAAGCGGCAGTGCCACGTGGAGCCGGGGGCCAGACCCTGGGCTCCACACGGCACTGCCGCTTTGAAATGCCACATGCAGCCCAGGGCCAGCAAGGGAATGCTTCCTGTAGTGCTTTCGCCTTTGAAAGGCAGAACAGCTCTTATCAACTAATTGAATAGTCAATGCAAACTGCATTGACTATTTGATTAGCCAATTAATCGAAATTTTACATCCCTAATGTATACTAAGTCTATTTTTTCTCTGATACATGCACAACTTATCAGTGGCAGTGGCACATTAACAAGATACTAAGTCCTAAAGGATACAGGAAAAATTAAAAAAAAAAAAAACTATATAGTGTTTTAAAGCAAATACAACCTTAAAATGTAAACGTTTAAATTCCAAAGTCAGAACTTAATATTGTTATCAATTTCTAAAAATGTAGCATCTCATCTTTAATGAACCGTAATTGTCTGGAATCTCAGAAACACACTACTGGTCTACTGCCATGACAACCAGTAGCTGTCTTTTTAAATACATACATACATAGTGCATGTCAAATTTGGCCCTTAACTCGGAATATTATAAAAAGATGATTTTATAAAAGCTAAAGAACAAATATTTACTCAAGTTTTAAAAACAGCAAAAACAGCTGATTTAAAAACTAAAAAAATCCCCTGCAGTGTTTAAGGCAGACATTACAAGTAATAGACCCCAACAGTGAAATGAACTATAAACAATAAAGAATGCAACTCACTCATCACATTTCTTTCATCCAGGATGAGGATACCCACACATATAGTGAAACGGCTAATTTATATTTTTTCTTATTAATAATGCATGGATTATTAGAAGTGTAACATAAGCAAAGAGGTCTGTTTACAACAGAAGGCCCTGGTCCTGTAAACATGTACTCAGTCACTTAAATTTACTCATGTAAATCTGTGAACTCAAGTCTCCTCAACTTCAAGGAGACTACTGAAAGTAGTGAAATTAAGCGTGTGAGGTTTGGTCTATGTAAGGAATTTATGGTGGCAAAATATATGTGCATAGCTCAGAGATATGGAAAATCCACATCACAGAGCAACACAGTTATACCAACCTAACTTCCAGTGTTGACAGCGCTGTTTACTGGAGGGCTTTTCCCATGGACAAAGCCACCACTTCTCCGGAAGGCGGAGTAACTCCTAGCTACTGTAATGGCTACTGCTTCAGAACTGTTTGGACACCAAGGTCCTAGACCAGTGGTCCCCAACCTTTTGGGGCAGCTGTGCGCCCAGGGGGCGGCACTGCACATGCGACACGTGCCTGGGGGGGGGGCGGGGCCGGCCCAGATCATTCCGCGGGCACACATAAATGCCCTGGCGGGCACCATGACACCCGCAGGCACCGCATTGGGGACCACTGTCCCAGACCAAGAAGAAGCCCTTCCATCTGCACAGACAGCAAACTTCATTGGAGTGCCACAGCAGGGCTACTGCCGCCTTTTAAGTGTAATTAAGCCCTGAATATTTGCAGAGTCTTTGCCTAGTATATTAAGAAACCAATGTCTACTAATTATTTCTAAATTATATATTTCTTTATAACTAAATCCTCATGCTAGGGACCCTGGCCTCCAACCTGAAAACATCTAAGTACAGATCTTTGCTCATCTGAGGAAGTGGGTTTTGCTCACAAAAGCTCATGGGGGGGGGGGGGGGGGGAAGAAGAGACAGAGACAGAGACAGAGACAGACAGACACACACACACACACCCCGACCTTATAGTCTAGGACTACTCGTTTTTTAAGTTACAGACTAATGCTGCCACCTCTCTGAGGCTTTACTCACAGGAGTAGCTATCAAAAAATCAAGTTCGGTACCAACCTGAATGTATTTGTTTTGGTTTCAGAATTTTTCTCCTTAAGGTGAAGCAGGCTAACACACAACCCATCACTGATGACGACCAAGAATTGCCATTTGCTTCGTACAAGTGGAGGTGCAGCCAGAGCACCGCATCTTCCACCGAGCTCCCCATACAGTCGGGGGAGGGGCGGCCCTGGATTACTCAGGTCGAACAGCGCGTGGCCAAGGCACCAGGCACGCGCCACAAACGCTCCACCCACCCGCCCGCCGCCGACTTGGCTCCCAACCGGCCCAGCTGCCCCGGACGGTTACGCTCCGCCAGCCGCTGCTCCTCACCAACGGCCACCAACCGCCCCATGCCGGGCTGCTCGTCACCCCGCCGTGCTGCAGCCTCCCCGCGCGCCCCACATACGCGGTCGGGCAGGCAGGGGGCACCCCAGGGCTCGGACAGCGTCTGCTCCGGCTCGCCGTGCCCTCGCGGGGCGAGGTCCCAGGACGGGCCGCTGCAACCACCGCGAAGGCCGACGAGCTCTTGTCTTAGCAGCCCCAGGGCACCCTCCGCCACGCCCGGCTCCGAGCCCAGCCCCCCCCTCCCGGGAGGGGAAAGGCCACACAGGGAGCGGCCCGGCCCCGGCGGCTCACCCGGCACAGGCTGTCCTGGAAGACTCGCGGGTCCAGGTTGCAGGCGATGGTGGCGGTGGGCAGGTCCCGCAGCCCCACCGCCTCCATCTCGCAGTCGATGAAGCTCCAGTCGGACTCGTCGTCCGCCGGCAGCAGCAGCGTTGCTGCTGCCGCCGCCTCCTCCTCCTCCTCCTCCTCCTCCCGGGGCTGCGGCTCCCGGGGCTGCCCCTTGCTGCCTGCCAGGCCCCTCCCATTCGCCGCGCCCGGCAAGCTGCTGCTACTGCTGCTGGCGCCCTCACTCTCCATGGGCCAGACGCGGAGCCCCCTGCCCCAGTTGGCGCCGCCGCGGCCCCGCCGTTTAACTCCTTCCCCGCCGCAAATGAGGCGCCGCGGCCTCCCCCTCAACAGGTGACCCGGCCGCCCGCCCGAGCCCCGGCCGCCATCTTGGGTGAGGGCAACGGCTCGCACTCCCTCAGCCTAGCAGGGGGGACCCCGGCGCGTTGGGGGCCAGCGCACTTGGCCGCGCGGGTTGCCTCGTCGCTCTTCGTTCTGATTGGCTCCGGGCAAGTGGGGCGCGAGGCAGGGGTGTACAGGCGGCCGGCCCGGGAGCGGGCAATCTGGGCTCACCGAGTGCCGGGGCCTGCTAGGGGTTTCCTCGCTTTGCAAGGGGGTAGTTTGGGTTTTGGCTTCGCGTGAAAGTCGGGGTGGTCAGAGAGGGAAAAGTTGGCAACAGGTAAAGCCAGGGCTCGTTACTGCTTTGTGCACACTTATCTTCTCACTCTCTGCAAAAGCTACGGCTCCGCCCCTGTAATTAATTAGGCAGCGAGTTTTGTACAACCAAGAGGAAGTACTTTTCCCATACACTGAACCAGTAAGCTGGGGAACTCATTGCGGCCTGGATGCTGGTTGAGAGTGAAAAGTAAACCAGATTTTTTTAAAAAAACCCTTTGGATCAGTTTATGGAAAATAGGTTAAACTCTGGCTGTTAACCAAGATAGTCCAGGCCATGTTTGAGGCAATGGGAGACCTCTCCCTACAAGAAACAGGCAGGATGATGGGAATGGATCATTCCATAATGGCTCTTTTATGTACACTTCCATTGGAGCTCTGCTGTGCACAACTGTTACAGGAAAGTGGGTTAGCTGAACCATGGCTTGAAGCAGTATGGCATCTCTTTTGCTCTTATATATATACACACTGTATTGTCTTGTAATTCAAGTACATTGCTCCTACTTATAGGGAAACCTATGAGGTGGGGGGGGAGGCATTAGATACCAAATTAAGGATAAGTGTTCAAGGTGCCAGGTGATCTGTGATCAGGTGCACATGATTTCTTACCCACATTAAGTTTAGATTATATTCTGTTCTTCAAGATATGCTTGCAGAACACAGAATCAGAAATTCTGAAATCAAGGCATGCAACAACATTCATTAGGTGGACATTTGCACCTTCTATTCTGGTCAAATTATGCAACTAACCTTATTCATGTACTTACATTCTCTTTGTGGTACCTTATTTCTGAGGGAAACTGTCTTTGCCTGCCGTATGTTTAATGATATTTTGGATTTAAATAGCTGTTGTAAGGGGGGGGGTGTAAAGATGATTTAAAGTCAACCTTATGTTCTTTCCTTCCAATCTCAGCTGTACCAAGTGAATCAATGTAACAGCTGAGGATCTGCATCCCTATCTTTGTATTTCATTCTTTCCTTTCCCTTCCTTACAAAGTCCCAAGCATATAAACACCACCATCCCTACAATGAAGCCAAACTAGAACACTATTTGTGCTCTCATTTCACCCCCTCATCATCTGGACTCTGCTTGGAATTTATTGATCAAAATAACTTAAAAAAATCTCAACTATGTGTTACATATCTCTCTCCAAATACATGCAGGTTTCTGGGTGAACACATACAGCTAATGGTTTAAGACATTCTTGTTCAAGAGATATAAGCAGCTCCTTATAGGTAGCAGAATTCAGGTACTTGTCTGCTCCTCTGTCCTCTAGGAATGGACCTGAGTGATCAGCATGTCATAGGGATTAGCTGGCTAGTTGAGAAACATGATTATATAAACAAAGAGGATTCTTTTTCAGATGTTTAAGTGGGATCAATTTCCTGGGAAGCTACCAAAGAAAAGGAGTTTTAGAAGCTCATGTCTTTACAAAATTTGCATGGGTGTCCACGTACATACACTGAGCAATTTTGCCCCAGCACAAGTTTTATTTTTGTGTACAAGACAGAAGCATGTTGTTAAATCTGCCTACTTTTCTACACCTGCATATAAGCGGTAAAAGGAGAGAAAGGTCTAAACAAAAGTGGGAAAACAGTTTAATAGTTCAAGGACATTAGACTTGTCTCTCACTTCTGGTACCTCTCTATTTAATGCCGAATATCTGGCCATTAACTGAACCTATCTACTTTCCTATAATGAATCAGTTGAGAAGGGACTCTTTTTCAGCAGAGTACCTCAACTTCCTTCATAACTAGCTCCAATAGGGAATAGTGACTCTGTAGCCTTAAAGTAGATGCTGAGTTTCCATTATAAATTTTAATGGCAAAACTCCCATTCTCTGGAGTTCAGTTCTTTGAACATTCATCTTATCCCATGGCTACAGAAACTTCTGTGTGTGTGTGTGTAATGTACAGTAAAATCTCTAAGTACATCAGTAAAATATAAAACCAGGCTAAAAGCCTAAATTAAATGTAGACTTGGGGTGCCATTGTTTTAAAAAATCCATTTATTAATCTGATATGGCAGACAGTGAAACCATTGCTTAAAATATGTTGTTGCTATGGTAGACAAATTTAATCTTCCAAATACAACATGGAGCAAGTGTTTATGTCAAATTAATGTACTTCTGAGAAACTACCATAGCATCCACATGCCACTAATAATCAGCATTGTGTAAGGTTTATGACAGTCAACAGCCCCACTGCTTGACTTATCTCAGCTATTGCATCCTGAGGCAGTTAAGTACCATTGGCCTTTTTTCAAATGATCTACATGTCAAGAGACTTTACAGTGGAAAGTACTGTGTTTGAAACTGATAAGTTACTGGTTTTAAATTACTTCCAAATTCATCCCATTGCAATACATTCAGCAAGAAGGTAAAGAAGATTACAATAAAACCAGTAATTTCTGGCCATCTAAAAAGGTAAATTTATTCAGATTCAGTGTTCTAGCCAGAAAAAAAAAAAACAGTTTTTAAATCATCTTCCGCTTGGAGATAAACTCACATCCTAGCTTTTTCACCTGCAAAGAAAAACAGAATCTCATTTGAGATTTAGCATGCAAACATATTTCTTAAATCTACAAATGCGTCTTCTGTATCTGTATCATTAGAATTTAATTCAAATAATAATTTCCTTTATACATGTGAACAGGGCATTTTCTTCAATAACAATGTTTGTTCCTTTAATAAAAAGTGATTGAGCAGTTCATCTTCAAAATGCTTAGACTGAAATTATTAACTTAACATTTATCATTTTGAAACATGAATCCTGTTATCTTGCTTATGTGTTATATTGCAAGATACTTAGTCTTGTACTACACTCCTCATATCTGAATACCCACTGTTTGGTAACTAACTCAAATTCCAGATTCTTAAAAGGAAGCCATATTATTTATTGGTTTGTACTACCTGCAGGTCTAGGTAGAGCAGGGCCTCATGTTCTTGACACTGTACAAATATATGGTAAAAGATAAGTTTCTGCCCTATTGACCTACAGTCTAAATAGGAAAGACAAAAAGAAAGCATTATCCCTATTTTACAAATAGGGTACTAAGGCAGAGATTTGCTCCTACATCATATTGAAAGTCTGCAGCAGAATTAAATATTGAAGCCAGTTACCTGAATCCCAGTCCCATGCCTTTAACCACAAGACCATTCTGCCTCTTTATTGTTAAATATGCAGGGAAAACCAACATATGGATGGGCTGAGAGAAACTATTCAAATCCAAGGGGTGGGGGGAATAGAGATAGACCCCTGCACAACCAACTTCAGATCTGAGGATTTGTGCAGGGGTCTATCGCTATAATTTCTAGAGAAAATAAGATGATCAATGGTACAGGTTCCTTTTGTGTGAAAAGTAAACTTTCTATCATAGAATGATGTACACATTCAGTAACAAGTAACAATTTTTCTGTTTGTACAGTGTGAAGAATAAACACCACCACCTAGTGGCTCATGACATAAAATGGAAATCTTTTATAAGATTTGTTTTAAACACTGGGAATAAAAACAAAGTTCTTACCTCTCAAATGCAGATTGGTTATATCAACACATACAGAACAAACAAGCCCAATATGCCTATGCTTCTACTCATTAAGTGTATTCAGTGCATTTTTTGTGAAATCAGATCAAGGGACCCTGTAAATATATGTAAGGGAATGGTACTGTGTGACATGTTATCTATGTGTATTGAGACTTTATTTATCCCTATTTTAAAGTCATCAAGATTTTAGTCCCACTAGAGTAAACCAGCACACTAATAAGTTTATAAACTGGGATTCAAAAGTCATCCAACCAAATCACGTTCATTCATCAGATTATTGTTCAGCTAAAGATATGCCACAAAAAGAACGCAGAAGAGTTGAGGGGTTTTAGGATTTTGTTTATATCAAAAGGCCTAATACCAATTCCCATTTCTCACCCTGGTGTCAACTTTCTATGACCATGATTCAGACCTTCATCTGGCTTCTCATAATTGATTCTGCCTCATTGGGGTTCAGTTACACTCCTAGGCAGAGCCAGATTATGGTACAGACAGCTCCAATTGAAGCCAGTCATGCCCCCACAGAACAAGAATTTTCTACATACAGGCCCAACTCTCTCCCCTCTTAGCACTGCCAGAGGGTAGTGCCTATGTAGGCACAGGTGTGTCAGTGATGCAATATTTCCAGACTTTTGTGAGATCTCTGGGTACAAAGAGTTACCACTGGGTGGGCAAAGCATGGAAGAAGTGGGATAGTACCTGGTATGAGGAACTCAGGTAATGGGCAGGGCCCAGCACCTTAATAGCTGTGGACAGCAGTGTCAATGCAGCGCATACTTCGTAATCAATATTTTTCTCTATTGCTCCTCGACCTTACAAGGACCTATTCCTGTCCCCAAAACAGAAACAACAAGAAGGAGAAAGTCTTTGGGTACTTGTGTAAATGGGGGAATGGTTCCACTATTGTGGGGAAATTTCCTGGGTTCTACATTACCCTGGTGAAAGACTAGCAAAAAGATCAGAGTCTTCACTCCCACTTCCTTTACCCAGAGGCCTCCCTGACCTCAGGAGATCCCCTTCCTCTTCTGTGAGGTAGAGTCCCTAAAACCCACAAAAGGCTAGGCCCAGACATCCTGGGGGTCACCTCCCAGCTCTGTTCTGGTCACTTTGGGCAGGGGTTAGGGTGTCCCCTCTCCACAGTGCTTGCTCTGCACTAGATGCTTCTTTGACCCACTGATCATTACATACAGTTCAAAGCAAATACAATTTATTAAACAGCAATCAATTAAACAAAAAAATGGGAAAGATTAAAAGAAAACACCTCACCCCATTCTGTGGCAGGGAACGTCACAAACAACAGTCTCTGGAATGTAAGGGCAGTTCCCAGCCTCTTCTTCAGGCTCTGGCTGTGCTGCAGGGATGTTGTGAGTTGGACACATGTTCTGGAACTGGCTACACACCTTCAGGTTCTTGGATCTTCCCAGTGTCAGCTCCCTCACTCCCATGCTGATTATGACACCCGTCCCCCTGAAGCGTTTCCCAAACTATAGGTGGCAACCCAGTATCGGTCCACAGGAAAAAAATACCGGGCCTCAGCATGGCTGCTGGGGTGTTCTGAGCTCCCGGAGTGCCCGTGCGGCGCTGGGTCCCCCAAGCCCTGGGCCAGGCTGGGCGGAGAATGCAGCTGGATGTTCTGGGCTCCGGACAGAGGCATAGCAGGGGGGTGCCAGGCTGGGCTGCGGGGGGAGGGGAGGAGGTGCAGGGCACTGGGCTCACTTGGGCTGCAGGAGGAGGGAGGTGCTGGGAACCCAGTGCTGGACTCGAGGAGAGGGAGGGAGGGGCAGGGAATCAGCGCTGGGCTCAGCATGTCTGCGTGGTTTGGGGGAAGGTGCAGGGAAATGGAGCTCAGCTGGGCTGAGAGAGTGAAGAGGTGCGGGGTGCTGGGCTGCGGGAGTGGGGAGGTGCAGAGTGCTGAGCTGCGGGGGGCAGGGAGGAAGAGAGGAGGGGGAGGTACGGAGCTCAGAGTCCAGTTTTGCTGCAGGAGGAGGCAGGTGCCAGGAACCTGGGGCTAGACTCAAGGGGAGGGAGGGGCAGGAAATCGGAGCTGGGCTCAGCAGTTCTGCAGGGCTTGGGGGGAGATGCAGGGAAACGGGGCTCAGCTGTGCAGTGGGGGAGGCATGCAGGGAACCAGTGCGGGGCTCAACTGGGCTGAAGTAGATGGGGGAAGGCATAGGGAACAGAAGGGCAGCTCAGCTAGGCTGTAGGGAACTGGTGCTGCACTCCCTTGGATTGTGGGGGATGGTTTTGGGGGAGGTGCAGGGAACCAGTGGGGGTGGGCAGCTCAGTTGGGTTGCAGAGGAGGGAGGTGCAAAGAAGCCTAGTGGGGAGGAGGGGGAACCAGGAGCCCTGAAATGACCTCCCTGGTCCAAAAAATCCCTCATCTGGGACCAGTCAGGGTGCCAGACCAGGGAGGTCCAACTCCTACCCAAGTCCCTTCCTTGCACCCTGCCTCCTAGCCAGATACCCTACCCCCAATCTGCTCCTGCTCCCGCCTCCCAGAGTGCCCATGCGGCGCCAGGTCCCCCAAGCCCTGGCCCGGGCTAGGCGGAGGATGCAGCTGGATGTTCTGGGCTCCTGGAGGGCCCGTACGGCACTGGGTCCCCCAAGTCCTGGCCCGGGCTGGGCGGAGGATGCAGCCAGGTGAAACAGTGAAACTTTATTTTTCATTTTTTTTTAATATGCGTTTATGTTTTTGGGCTGCAAAAAAGTCCTGAAAAAAAACAGGTTCCAACTAAAGTAAAAAGTTTGGGAAACCCTGGTCTAGCCAGCTTTCTATCCATCTTACAGTCCATTTATCCAATCCATATTCCTTTAACTTGCTAGCAAGAATATTGCGGGTGACCGTATCAAAAGCCTTGCTAAAGCTTGCACTGGGGGCTTTGGGAGAACCAGAAACAACTTATTTGCATATTCATCATTTGTTTAACGAATATGCAAATATGCAAATTAATGTTACCAGTCCTCCAAAAGCTCGTGAATGGATTTACTGGTCCCCGTCTCAAAAAATTTGGGAACCCCTGTCCCCCTGAATCCGCACTGCAAGGATCCTTGGCTAGAACTGTCTCTCTATACTGGGCCCTCTGCCATGGGATGCCTGCCCCCTCACTAGATGCAGCTACCCACTGCACTGGGCTCCAGTCCCAGACCTACTCAGCACAGATGCTGCTCTGCCTCTAGCCCCCTGAACTGCTTCTCTGGATCCTCTGGCTCTGGTCACTGCAGTTTTCCCAGCATAGGATCTGCTCTCCGGGCTGCTTGTGCGGCTCTGCCCTAGCGTTGATCTGCTTCCACGGTTGCTTTTGTTGCTGCAGCCCAGCTCCCAGCATGGATCTGTCTGCTCCCTAACTCAGGCCCCTGATATCTCGTTAGTTCACCCCCTCTCTGTCTGACCCAGGCAAATTGAGCTCACATGGAGGAGGATGGGACCCCCAGACTCCTGATCCCCTCATTTGCCTGCCTACTCTGTAAATCTAGCTGACCTGGAGCACTGGCCTCTCCCCATTGCCACTGGAGATTGTCAGTCCCAAGGTTCTGATTTCTCATTGACCCTTCCCCTTCCTTTCAATACTGGAAGCTAGCAAGTCAACTCCCCTCCTCTCCATCTGAGTATTAGTAAAAGACCAACAGTCCCCTTACTGTGTATAAGCTCCCAGCTCCACATAGAGTAGGTGGCTTATTTTGGAAGGAGCTGTATCATCATCTGAGGTAAATGCTGGCATTTTTTTTCAAAGGGACTAGTAATATTAGGTATAGAGGAAGTCATCTGTGTGGGGGACAAGACAGAAATACACAAATTCAAGGGACTAATAGGCAGGCCTACTGATGGGGACGGGCAGTTATATCAGGGCTCAGCAATTCAAAGAGGCCCAGGACTCCTGGCTACTGCTGCTGCTACTGCAGCAGCAGGAGTCCCAGGCCCTTTAAATTGTGGCACTCCAGGCAACTCTGAGGGCTGGGGGATGCAGTGGCATGGAGGGCTGGCTGCCCCTGGCCTCACCCTTTCCAGGAGCACGGAGCCGCTTGCCCAGGGGCTTACGCAGGCTATCGGCACCTCTAGTAATAGGTACCAAGCCCAGAATCCCTTTATCAAGGCTAAAGGGAAGAACACTTATTAAGGGAGCACAAATAATGGGGAATCTTCAAAAAGATAAAATACAAAGTTTAAGTAACTGATTCAGAGCCACCAAGTTGTATTGTGATTTATCTTGTTATTGTTGCCCTTATCATCCATTCTTGTTTGTTATGCACACTTGCCGGAACTTGTCTTTAATTAGATTGGAAACTGATCTGAGCAAGGAATGTTTCTTTCTATATTTGTTTATATTGTACCTACCATCTTGAAGTCACAAATGCCATTGGCGCCTTTGCATATCATCCCCAGATTTAGTAGTGAAATGTCAATACCTCTTCATTATAGGAACATATCAGTTTAGCATGTATTCCTTGCTGACTTTCAAAATATGCTATTGGAAAGTTAATTGGGAAGAGGAAGGTAACACTGATGTCAAAATAAACAAGCCACTGATTTCAGGAGCAATCAATAAGATGATCTCCAGTTATTGATTTACTTTACAGCGCAATTTACAAAACGTTACTGAGCAAATAAGTTGAATCGGTAAATACCTTTGGAAAGGTATAATAAAAACAATACAATAGCAAAGACCAGGTTAAAAAAAAGGCCTAAAGTTGGGTTGTGATATGCCTGATCCTGGGGAGCAGGTGCAGAGATAGCATCATGCTACATAGTACAGGAAACCCCCGACTTCCGGCTGCCCACGTTCTGACCCCCCGCACTTACAACCATTTTTGTAATGGGCCCGCATTTACAACAGCGCACGGCGCCTATAGTAAATGAGGGTTTGAGTTACGATGCCCCCGACTTGTGACGCTTCCCGGGGAACCAATCGCGTTGCAAGCCGGGGGCCGCCAGTAGTGTGCCACTGGTATGGACATTAATGACAAATAGAGGACATGTATTACCTAGTCTAGGAATGTCATGTCTGTCTCTGGCAGAGAACTAATGGGCCTGCCTTTTTCTTATACTTCAGCTTCATTTGTGTAACTTGACATTCCAATGAGGTCTTCAATTTACTGGAGAAAAATTGAAACCTAACAAGAGTCAGAAATATTATTTCATGGGAATTCTACACTCATGTCAGATGAGCAGTATCATGGAAGTTCTTAAATTAAGATTTAAAAAGTTATTTCTATGATTTTAGCAACCAAAGTATCAAATAGCATGTCACAAGCCCTGCTAACTTTAAACAACTTTAACACATTTATATTGCTTCAAAGGGGTAGCCAAGTTACTCTGTAACTAGAAAAACAATGAATAGTCTAGCAGCACTTTAAAGACTAACAAAACATGTCGATGGTATCATGAGTTTTCCTGGGTACAACCTACTTCTTCAGATGAATGGAGTATTAAAAGTCCAGCTCCAAAATAAATAGGAGATGGGGAGAGTGGGGGCAAGGGGAGGAAGGAAGGGAAAAAATAGTGAATTAGAGTGTTCATGTTACAAGAAGCTGATAAGAACAATTTGCACTTTCCCTAAGTACCCATTGTTTAGTTGGTTAAGTCATTAGGATGTGGAAGGTAGTGTGCTACCCAGGTAATGTCTTTATTCATACCTTTGTGATGGCTCCCAAACTTGTAAATGAAGTTAAAGTTCCAATGCTTCCCTGTGTATTTGGCTTGTGGAATTGACCTGAAACTACAAGGTGACACTGAGATCCATTAATGACAGCCCGGGCAGGTTAAAGTGTTCTCCAAAGATAATTACAAGTGATCGGTTCAACTTTTTAATTATATTTATTTTATGTATGCTTTTCAATAATTAGTGACCATATACTCACTGTAAAACTACTATTTAATTTACATCTCAATTACACACACACCTTATTTTTATATAATCCATGTAATTCAAATATATAGAAACTTGCATGATCAGATTGGAGAGAGTATTTTTAAAATAATTTTACACTTGATGTTATAGCACAACTTTAAATTAAAAACCATGATCTATTGATACAGATGGTGGGATTGAGATGTGAACATTCCCTCCAAAGCCAAATTAAACTACTCACAGACACTAATACATTAAACCCTCCAGTTTGATAAACTATTGATAACTACTCATTGAGTACTGTCTTTCAGCTAGTTTTGCACCTACCTTATATTCATTTCAGCTAGACTATATTTCCTTAGTTTGCTTATGAGAAGCTCAATAGGACTTTTAAAAGTCTTAATAAAAAAATCAAGTGATACATTTTTATCTACTACTTTTCACATCCACTAAGTGCATAGCCCTGTCAAAGGAAACTAAGATGTTTTTCAGTGTGTTCTGTTTCCAGTTTTTCAAAGTGCTGCAGAATTGTGTGTTGAAAATAAAACTCCATAACATTTGTTGGTGAGCTGGCGGTATCAAGAGCTTGAGAGGGGCAGGTGTGACTTCCAGCAGCTGGAAAGGAAGTGCCATCTTCTATTTCCTTCTACCTTGTCAGTTGAGATAGAGAGAAATTGAGTTCCCAGACTTCCATCCATCCTTGACAACCACCAACTTGTTGGAGATGCCTCATGCTAGATCTGTCTTTGTAAACAGAGACCACTATACTGCTTTACTAAAACTGTAACCAGTAAATAAGGAAAAGTAAAAATACAGGATATAAAACCCCATTTGTCTCAAATAAATTACCCAACACACTGCTTTTTCTTTCTCTTAGCATCATCAGTCTGTGCCCAATCTCTGTTTACGCCAGTGTTTCATCTGTTGCACACAGCAAACTCTTCCCCAGCAGACTGTCTCCAAGCAGCTGTGAAGGGAGCTGATTAGGGGCAATCAGCTTAATGCTGGGGAGCTGAGAACACTGAACACAGATGGCATCCTTTTTCCTTGTTACCTCATTTTTCATAGAAAAGGTATCTATTTTCATTTTGTTTGGCTGAACTGAATACTATGAAATACAAGATGATAGCATACCACTTTAAATACTTGACTAAAATTGAAAAAAAAAATAAAAAAGTGGCAAATCTAAATTTACATACCCAGAAGTAAAAGTTAGAATCCTCTAAAGCTACTTAATGGGACTCTTTTTCCTACCAGCAAATCTATAACATGGTTGTGAAAAGGGCAGACATGGATTAAATAGAAGAGTAATAATACTTTGTATATATAGAACACTAGCGGATGTGCCCAGAGTTGCTCAGGTCCTTACCTCAATTAATTTTTGTGGGTTTTTTTTGGAAAATAAAATGAAAATTGGGGGGAGGGATAGTTCAGTGGTTTGAGCATTGGCCTGCTAAACCCAGGGTTGTGAGCTCAATCCTTGAGGAGGCCATTTAAGGATCTGGGGCAAAATCTGTCAGGGATGGTATTTGGTCTTGCTGTGATGGCAGGGGACTGGACTCAATGACCTTTCAAGGTCCCTTACTGTTCTAGGAGATAGGCATCTCCATTCATTCATTTAAATGCACATGCTTCATTTGAATAATTGTTCTGGGGTGAGGCTTCACTATGTAGGCTGTCCCAGTGTGAGAGGACTATCCCAGCCCTCTCTAGCTGCAGCAGCTTGTGGCCAGGTGAAAAGTGTCTCTCAAAGGGTGCTGCAGCTCCAGCAGGCACAGGTGAGGGAAGGGTGCTTGTCCTCCAGTGAGGCAGGTCCAGGTTTGTCTGCTCCCTGAGCTCCCCAGCCAGAGCGAGGAATGCAGCAAACTGTGCACTTTTCCCTTGCTCCCTGATGAAGGGGAACAGCCAGCAATGTTCCCATACAAACACAGTGGAGGGGCATGCGTGGGAGGTTTTAGCTGGGGCAGTCCCAAGTGGTGGGAGGGCACTCTTAGTCAACTCCTTTCACTTGCCTAGTGATTCTGTCTCTTTTCTGTATGGTTTTATGAGAAGCAACCCCATTCCCAGCATATCCTTTCTCCTTTTTACCATATAATTAATTATAAAATATAAATATTACACTTACCTTTCAGTGTCTAGCATTTAGACCAGTGAAAACTCATTTTCTATATTAAGTTTTAGTTGTGCTGACTTTGCTAGTTCTTTTCATGTAGCCTGTTGTAAAATTAGGCAAATATCTAGATGTATTCCTGATAGAGAACCACTGATTTAGATTTACTTATATTGAATAGTACCTGTGATGACTTCAGTGGGCCTACCTCTAGGATTAGATATACTTAGTGCTACAAATTAAGATCTACATTTTTCACACAGATCCTTAGGTTCCTCAGTGTGGATTTAAGTAACTAACTTAACTAAACAGTGCCTGATTTTCAGAGATAATGGGTATTCACAACTCCCACTGAATTCAGTGCAGATGTTCGGCAACTCTCAAAATCCCACAGATCCCTAATTCTTTGTATTTTAGTTTGAAACTTTTGGCCTGTGACTATGTAGTTTCAACAGTGAATTGCAGTTATCTCTGCAGTAGAAAGCAGAAGCCTTGCAGACAAGGAGCACACAGGCTGCTACACAAGAGTGAGAGGAAGGGACATTATAACCCAGTAAGATAAGCCCTGCTCTTACAAATCATTAAAGGAAATTTTTTGTTTTTAGGTTGAACAGAACAGATATTGATTTTTCAGATACCATGCAAAAGATCATCTCCCCCCCCCCAATTCTCACTGGTAAAATGAATGCATGTATTCAATACTTGATAAAATGTAGGGTTAAATTAATGCTTCAGCATTTGAACAGTAGTTTTAGTTATTTCCAAGATGCTTAGACCACTGAGCCATCATTTTAGTTGATATTTTAATATTCTTCAAAGCAGAGCCTCCATTAGTTTATATAATGCAATATAAATTCCAGTTGCTCCATATTTATTCCTAATGCACTGTAATCCATAAACTGGTAAAAGTGGGGGGAGGGACATACTGAGAGTTGTAATCTAGACAAAATGGCAAAACTTAGCAGTTGGAATGTTCTCTATACAAGAATCTTCAGGGCTTTACAATCATCAGTGAATTTACCTTCACAAATCTGAATGTCATCCTCCTTTTGCAGTTGCAGAAACTGAAGCATAAACTACTTAAGTGATTTTTCCAAGTTCACAGAAGAAATCCATGGCAGAACTGAGAACAAAACCCTGGGATCCAATTTTTACTCCCGAAGAATTTAAGTAACTCCTTTTATGAAAGTTTCTACTGTTATCCAGCAGACAAAGATAGGGCCTGGGCTCCCTGACTTCCCATACTGTCCCCCTTAACACAAAGTCTTCCCTACTAAAACATGAACAATAAAAATTTGAATAGAGGTTTGAGATTAAATATTGTCTCTCATTCCAAGAGGAAATTGGTGTGGTCTGACAGGTCTTCCTGGGGTTATAAAAATGCTTTCCATAGCACATTGTAAAGGATCTTGAAAATATCCATCCATAGGTCTTTCAAAAGGATTTCTGCAAATACTCTTGGCCATGTATTAGCTTCTGTATTAATTTATTTTCAAAATGAACATAGTGACGCAATAATCTTTTCTAAAACCAAGATGGCTGAATCATAAGGGCATTAAAGAAAACCTTCTTGTTTGTGGCATGTTTTAAAGAAAACCTTCTTGTTTGTGGCATGTTTTAGAGACAGATGGAGCATGAAGAACGTGAAGGTTACGTAGCAGTACAAAAAAGCAGGAGCAGAGTAATCTTAAAGCCATTAAGCTATAGGGCTAAGACTTTGCGTGAACATATGTCATTTTACGCTCTATGTAAAGTGCCAGATTTTCTTGATTTGGTCCATTAAAATCAGATCAATTTCCAAAGCTACAACATCAAAGAACATGGCAGTCCTCTACCTGGCTGATTGGTCCACTCATAAGTGCTTCCCAGCTCTATGCCTTCTACTTCAGCCATTTGCTTGCATTTAGAGGTATATGCAAGTAATGAGCTGGTGGGGAAGGGGCGGGGGGGGGGGGGAAGGAAAGCAAGACATAGCAGTAGCTACTGAAAAAGTCTTTCAGTGACAGGAGATGAGAAGATTGGAAAAGAACCAGTGGGAAAAAAGGCTGAGGAGTCAGTGAAAAATAAATAAGGATCCCATATATAGGATAGAAAAAACATGAAATGTTAGGAAAGCGTTTGTAGGGATAAGACAAAAAGAAGGTAGGCCAAGTAGAATACAGAAAGAGGCTAGCAAAAAGGGAAGAAGGAAGACCTCTGGAAAGCCACAGGGAAAGTGAAATAGAGAAAAAGAAAGAAGTGGTAGGGAGTGTGGAAAAGATAAATGGGGGACCAGTGAGAATGGAAGCATGTAAAACAAAGGGGGTGCAAAGGAATAGAGGACACAGGTACAAAAAATTAAATACAGATGAAAGAATAGAGAATTCAGAGGGATAAAATAGTGTCTATGCGTAGAACAAGTTGGTGTTAAGGTCTGAGAGGAAACACAAACAACAATATAGCAATTTACATCTTTTAAACTCTGCACAAACATTAACTAAGAGTATGCCTAGGGTCAGAGAGGAGAAGAGGAGATATCTGGTGCACATAAGATTTTGCAGAGGAAGACATATTAGAACAAGATATTTCAAGTCAATTATATTGGAGGCAGTATAAGAGAGGCTGTTAAAATATTGTGCAGATCTTGTAGAAATACATAACAGACTTTGCTGCTCAGCTGGTGAGTGACTCTAAGCACTGTGCTCCCTTGCAGGGCAGGGGCAAACTTTGCATGCTCCCCCCACCCTCAGGTCCTGATTGACCTGCGTGGGGGGGGGGGAAGGGAAAGCATGTGAAGTCTCCTCCCACTGCCGGGGGGTGGGCAGTTCTCTCTGGGGAGGGGCGAAGGCAAAGACTTTATGTGCTTCCCCACCCCCAGACCATTCAGGGTCTGTGGGCGGGGAAGTACAGAAGTGTCCTAGCCCCGCCTCTTCCGGGGGGCCCAGAACCACTTCAAAAATTTCTGAAGTTGCCCTCAGTCAAAAATTATTGCCCACCCCTGCTCTAGTCCAACATTCTGTCTTCTAACAGTGGCCAAAGCCAGGCACTTCAGAAGGGTTGAACAGAACAGGTAATCACCAAGTGATTCATCCCCTGGTGCTCATTCCCATCTTCTGTCAAACAGAAGCGAAGGTTTCCATCTCTGCCCATCCCGCCTAATTTAACGTATTGTTATGCAATTTATCACAGCTATCACCATGTATATGGTAGGTACAAATATAATATCAACTCCTCATTTAGCATCCTTCCACTTGTAGAAACGAAGAAGAGATAATACAGACACGATAAAATATTTTTCAATGAAAAACAATGTCCATTTTTAAAATAGATAACTTGATTTCAGTATAGAAAGAATGGAAGAAAAGTACTTAGTCAGTTTGGGGAAAAAAATCCCACAAATCATATTGTTAATATATCTACCTTAGATCCACAAAAGATCTTGCTCAACACTCACTCTGTCCAACAACCCATTCAAAAGTTATCTTTGCACTTGAAGAAAACCGTTCACTTGATATCTGAAAATATCATTGCAAGACCTTAACTATGTCATGGTTAGAAATGTGTATAGGGTTATAATTAAAGAGAACACAATGGGATCTGTCACAGATTATTTATTCATAAAATTGCCAATGTTATTAAATGTTATATGGTAACTATACTTTTCCACAGGGTACAAAGATAATAATTAACAGCTTTCCAATGTCAGCTTGTAGCCTTTTTCCAATTTGCCTTTGTCTCACTCTTACAAGTATTTAAATAGCTAATCTATTGTTACTCATAAAGTTGCCTAACATTTACAAGCAAACAGTGGTAATCTTTGGAAGTTTTTGTGCTGACCTTGAAATCTAGTGATTGCTTGAGACCCACAGATCAGCTTTCAGAAAGATACAGAAATATGGGGCATATAGAAATTAAAATTGATCTATAATGAATGAGCACTGGACAGAGTCAATTATTTTTTCATATAATAGGCCAAAATCAGCTTGAAGAAGAAACGTCACTGAAAACAATGTGAGTTACATTCACCTAAGCAATGATGTAAGTTGCCACACACTCAACATCAATGTTCCCTTTAAGCTTTTCTATCCATGTGTGGATTTTTCCTATCCATGTGCAGAATACATTTTATGCACCAAGGCATGTGCAAATGTGCATTGCCAATAGAAACAAAATAACCTAGCTCTGGGTGCTCTGCTAATCAGCTGGGCAGCATTTGAATCTTTCATGAGTAGCTGCACACACACACACTACTTACCATCCCAGAATACCATACTGGTGTAAGTTATCCTCTTTCAGTCTCCCACTCATTACTAATATGGTGTAATTCCACTACTTGCCTACTTCCAACACACCCATTTTTGTATGAGTTAGAGAGCCTTATGAAGGTGCAAAATTTGTATCTGCCTCCACATCTGTATCAACAAAAAATATGGAGCCAGAGATAAGCACATCGAACCAGGCTTATTGGGATGTTGCACTGATGCTTTACAGGGCTGTAACTTGCTGTGCTCATGGGTGTGATGTTTTTTCACACTCCTGAGCCAGAAAGTTATAGCATGGTAACAGGCAAGTGTAAATTTAGCTCCTATTCTTTTGTGCTAAGGTTATTAGGATGCTATGCTGCCTATTGCCACACAAAACTAGAGAACCATGCTAATTGAAATTGGATTGCAATAGACACTGATAAGGAATCACCACTAAAGCACAAGCATGTAATACCAGATTTCAGGATCTATTAAGAGTACATTGTTGAACATAGTGGGTTTCTTGAGTCAGACTGAAGTTGAGAAGTACAATGCTGAAGTTGCTAGGTCTACACTGCCACTTTTGCATAGCTTTTTCTGATTCTTTTGTCGGAAGAGGCTTTTCCGACATTTGGCCCGTCTAGACTAGGCCAAATGTCAGAAAAAACCCCTCTTTTGGAACCCCCCTTATTCCTCATGGAATGAGGAAAACAGGGGCTTCCGAAAGAGCGTGTTTGCTCTTCCGCAAAAAAAAAAAACGGAATAACAAACATGTTCCCTGGACATGGAACAGTTCTTCCAGGATACTTCTGGTATCCCGGAAAAACTGTGTAGTCTAGCCGTACCCACAGAGTCAGACTGAAAGGAAACAAGAAGACATCTGAAAGGACATTGTAGTGGTCCATGAAAGTAAAAAGCCAGGTCCACAAACCAAAAGAAAATCTCCAGAAGTTCCTGAGCAAATCCTCCCCCTCCAGACAGCAAACCATTAAAGAATACCAGAGGCAAAGGAGCTCTAATGTAAACTAACCATCATACTTTTAGCCACTATGCCATCTGGCTTTAATCGGGCAGATCAGACAACGTGATGGCTAAGACTAACCGCTTACCTTCACTATTGTCTTCAGCTGTGCTCCATGTAACACCTGAAACCTTTGCTAAATGATTAGGGAAACAACGTATGGTGTGCATTGTTACTGGGGGACCTGACTAATCTTCAGTTAACCAGAAGTAAGATAAATTGAGCTATGGAAATAATCACACATAACCATGAAGTAAGAGGCTATGCATTGTGACGTAGTGGGGGGTACCTTGCTGGTTGCTATGCTGGGCAGTGGGTTGTGAGTGACCTCCACTGGCTGCTGTCTGCAGCACGGCCCAGCAGGGCAGGGGATGAGTCATTATGCAAGGGGGCTTGGATACTCATCAGACAGGTATCTCCCATGGAGCGGAACAATGGGAAGAAGGGGGGTGGAGCCCTGGCTGGGGGCAGGGCTGGAAGTGAGTGAGTTAGTTTCTGTCTGGGATCATGGAGGAGACAGCCTAGGGAAAGGGGCTGGAATTTAGGAGCCCAGTCTCCCCCATCTCAAGGGGGGCTGAGGCATCCTAGGCCCAGTTCCTGTAACCAGATGACATCTGTGCTGTGCTGTATCCTGGAGAAGCAATAAACTCCCTCTATTCTACTGGCTGGTGGAGTTTGTCCGTGCCATTACGGGGGGCAGGAGTCGGGGGACCCCAACGCGCCGCCACAACATTCATCAGAGGATGCTAGTGACATGAGAAGCTAAGGGTACATCTACACTGCAAGGCACATGTATCCCGAAATAGCTACCCCACATCTTTTGAACACATCCGCTATTGCAAAATATAGTGGACCCGCTATTTAAGCATCCCTATAAACCTCATTCCATGAGGGATAATGGATGGCTCTAAATAGCTCTTTATTTTGAAATTTGGTGCCATGTAGACAGGCCAAATTTCAAAATTGCCTATTTTGATAAAAAATCAAAATAAGATGCACAATTTGCATAGTGCAAATTGCGTATTTTATTTTGAGTTTAGGGTGCAGTGTAGACACATCCTTAGGGTGCATCTACATAGCACCCAAAACTCGAAATAAGATGTGCAATTTGCGCTATGTAAATTGCGTAGCTTTTTTCGAGTCTATTTTGAAATAGCTTATTTTGTCATTTGGCGCTGTCTACACAGCACCAAATTTCTAAATATAGTGCTATTTCGAGCCATCCCTTACTCTTCTTACAATGAGGTTTACAGGGATGACAAAATAGCACATCCGCTATATTTCAAAATAGCAGACATGTTCAAAAGAGGCAGGGTAGCTATTTCGGGATACCTCTGGTATCCCGAAATAACTTTATTGTGTAGACATACCCTTAGAGAGCAAAGCTACACCTACCCTGCTATTCTTCCATCCATCATTGTATTTTTTTTGTTTACCATCTAACTTACAATAAACCTATATGTAAACCAATAATAAATTATATGGTAACTTATTTGCATCATTATTGAATAATTTAAATGTAGTTGAGCTTTCATTTCACCCTGTGATTTATTCTTCAAGATCTTCCATTCTTCCCAGATCTTATTTTCTCTCCAGTTCTTCTGTCTTCCCTTCTCTCCCAGGCTATGTCTACACTGCGGAGCTATAGCTATTCTTCATCTTAGGCTATGTCTAGATTGCAGAGTTTTTCCGGGATACCCTGCATCCAGGGAATGCGTCCACTTTTTCAGAACAGTTTTCTGAAAAAGTGGGTGCGTTCTTTTGGCATCCCTGTATACCTCTTGGTGAGAGGAATAAGGGATGTTCCAAAAGAGGAGGTTTTTCTGACATTTGGCCCCATGTAGATGGGCCAAATTTTGGAAAAGACTTTCCAAAAAAAAAAAAAAGCAGAAAAAGATACACAAGTTGCGGTTCACAATTTGTGTATCTTTTTCTGATAAAACTCTGCAGTCTAGACTAGCCTTAAGAGCAAGCCCATTATATCGAAATATAACCGGCTCTATTCCAACATCCCTGTAAACCTCATTGCAGGAGAGATAAGGGACATTTCAGAATAGTGCTTTATTTCAAAATAAGATGCAACTGAGCTATGCAATTTGCATAGTGCAAAATGCGTAGCTTATTTTGAGGTAAGGGTGCTGTTTAGACGCACCAACTCCTATATGGAGTATCTATCTTCCCATCCCCACCCCAAAACACTTTGTTACTCTTATTTTCAATCTCATTTACTCTCATCTTTAAAATCTGGCATCTTATTCCTATCGAACTTTCTTCCTAGTTAATCCATGAGTGAATAAAAAAAAGATGAGAGGGTGTTTCTGCTAAACGGATCAGCCATGGAATAGTTAACATTGGCATATATATTGTCATGGCTAGTCTTCTGATCACACCTCTCTGGTCACAGCTCCCTGAGACCCGTCATTTCAGAAGTTTCAATTCACATTTAGAAGGCTATCTTTATAACAAAAAACAGCTAAAATCTTTGTAAAAAGTTTTAAATTTTCCCTGAGCAAGAAGAGTACTTCCCCAATCCAAACAACAACAAAAAAAATCCCACTGAGATAGGAAAATCGAATTTATGCACTCTGAATCTTCGGTATCCCTACCGTAATTTAAAGTTACTGATAATCCCTCCCTATTATACTTTTATATCCATTTCAGATCAGTCTATAAACTCAGAACTCTTGCAGAGCATTATTATAATATTTAGCTAGATGATATATGAAAGCTACTTACAGTGCAGATTCAATGCGACTGTTCTGCACAGCATAATGCCGTGCTCATTCGTATGACTGCAACAAATTGGTATTGAAACGTGAACTGCTTTATGCAAGATTAATATTAATGTAAAAGTAGGTTTGCTCCCGAAGTGTGTGTGTGTGTGTGTGTGTGTTGGGGGGCGGGGGGAGGGGAGATATTTAGTGCAGCCCACAAACTGTTTGGGAATATACTGCAGATTCCAAGGAACTATTGAAATTATGTAAGTGTTCTTTCGCTGTCTTTTTTAAAGTAATTGTTTGCATAGGACCTGCAGTTAATGTGCATTCTTCCGCTTCTCGGTGATCAAGTGGCTGATTTTTAGTACAAGGATGTTTAGGATGTGCTGCATGTTGCCAAATATTTAGCTATTTTATGGATACTGGTAAGTTTGACAGGCTCGGATTTATGCCAACTCGTTCTCCTTTTTGTCTGACTGCAGCCCGGGGCACACCTCTGGACCAGGGCATGGCTATGCAGGCAAGTCTGGTATCCTTTGGCTACCAAACCACTCTGTAGAGTGGATCCGCCTCCGCACCACAATCTATAGTTCGCGATCTTCAGTTCTCTGCTGTCTTTTATCCGCCTTCTTATTTCTGGCCATATTCTCCAGAGCCTTGAGTTTAGTCCCAGAGGAGTCCAGAAATGTAATAAAGACGACAAAGCAGATAGCCCAATAAAGCCACCCGGCGCCGTAATTTGTGTGCTTTTCTTTCCTCTGCACCAGATGTTCTCATATCAGCGATAGCGCACGTCTGCCTGTCCCCACCTTTGAGTCGTTATCTGCCGTCACCATCATCTCTGCAGAAACCTTTAGCCATGTTTTATGTGTTCCCACTCTAAACCATTTATTTCCTCCTATACGGCCTCCCTCCCGCTCCAGCACGTGCAGAAGGGAGTTTGTGTTTTCTCCTGAATACAAAGGGCAACTCCATCCTCTGACAACGACCATGGCTCCTCGTGCAGATCAGGAGGCAGCCCAAGAGCTCTCTCTTTGGTTTTGAACCCTTCCCTGGACGTTTAGTGGGCTCCCTCACAAACCTCATTTTTAAAGTAGAAATTGCTTAATCTCCTCCAGTCCCACGAATGACCTCCTGCCTTTTGGACCAGCCTTCTTCTATGGCTGCAGCATTAGCTCTCCATTTCTTATCAAATCTCATCTGTGGAGGTAGCTTTCTGCCTTTTCCCTACCTCGTCTCTCTCTGGCTACTGCTTATGATGTAGCCCAAACATTTTATTGTTTAAAAAAACAACAACAAATAGTCTGGTAGCACCTTAAAGACTAACAAAACATGTAGATGGGCTCATGAGCGTCCGTGGGCACAACTCCATGAAGCATTTGGGGCTACCGTTACATTTTGGGCTACTTTCCTGCGTTCCCAATATAAGGCCACCCACGAGAATTGGTCCCCGCGGTCCTGCCCTAACCACAATAGAGACTACAAAACAAGGAATAGTCTTGCAGCACCTTAGATACTAACAGAACATAACTCGGCTACCCCTTTGAAGCTTTGGAACACAGTAAAGGCACGAGGGTTGCTGCAAGGACTTAAGTGGGCAAGATAGTCTCAGAGACTTGCAGTCAGGCCAGGGCTTTTGGCAAGATGTTTGAAGGACTGCAAAGGGTAAGTTGTTAAAACTTGGCAAGGGGAAGCCAGAGCGGGAGCCGGGGGAGCAGCAGCAAATGCAGCCCACTGAGAGCTCTGACCGCCAGTGAGAAAACACAAGGAGAATTGCTCATGGAGAATCATGTATGCTTGGTGCCAGCAGTTCCTCACCAGTTTCCCGCTTCTGCTCTTGCGTGCAGAGGCGAACTGGCTCCTCCGCTCCCTTCTCCCTGACCCTGTCACCCAAACCAATGCCACTGGCATACGCAGTGATGGTGTCGCCCTGTGGGTGCCAGGCAGCAGAACATTGGCCGGGGTTACTTTTCTACAGCAAAAACCTCAGATCAGGAAAGTGCTGAGGCTTTGGCGGGACAGCGGCTTTGCTGTCACAACCCAGGGAAGAGAAGATAAACGTCTAAGGAGGCACTTAGCCCAACTAAACCAGCCCAAGTTCTGCCCCTACATCTTCCTGCTTTTGCCTCCACTCCAATCTTGGCTGTTTTGTTTCCATTTGCCCGTCTCCCCCAAGGCTGCTGGGACAATCTGTACAGTGCGGGGGGGGCCAAGAGCCAGTGAACCTAAGTGGAAACCCTTTATCTAACGGACACCACTTCAAGCCAGGGGGTTGTGAGCAGCGACACCCCGACATCCAGCGCCCCTGTCGCCCCCTGGTTATGTGCCTTCCCCCGCCCCCGCCTGTTGACCCGTCTCCTCCTGTTCTGTCCCCGCCTGGCGCGGGGAGCAGGTTCTGAGGGCAGCCGCGAGGGAGCATGCGCAGCCGGCCCCGTGGCGTTCCCGGCCAGGTGCTGGCGCTGGGCTCGGGTCAGTCTGAGCCCTGCGGGTGCAGCGAGGAGTCGCCATAGCCGGCGGCAGGAGTCCCCGGTGGCGCCACGCTCCGGCCCTCGGCCATGGACGGCAGCCCCCCTTCCCCCGCCGAAGAGCCCCGCGCCGCGGAGGGGCTCAGCATGGTGCAGAGCCCGGAGCCGCTCGGGGCAGGGGGCACCCAAGTGCCGGGGGAGGGAGAGAGCGAGGAAGGGGCGGCGGCGGCGGCGGCGGCGGCGCCCCCCGGCCCCTGGCGGGAAGAGGTAGCTGAAGCTGAGGGGAAGGGGCAGGGGGCGCCCGGGGACGGGGGCGCCGAGGAGGCAGGCGGCAGCCCCGAGGGGGGGAGCGGGCCGCCGGAGCGGGCCGCCGGGGAGAGCGAGGAGGGAGAGGGCGAAGCAGGCGCCGGGGGAAGCGGCGAGGGCGAAGGACCCGCAGAGACGCCCGCGGAGCAGAGCCTCGGAGCAGAGACGCCGGGGGCAAGCGCCGAGGAAGGGGGAGTCCTCGCCCGGGCTGCCCCCGGGGCAGAAACGCCTCTGGCGGACGCTGCGGGGGCTGCAGGAGAGGAAGAGCACGAAGCAGGCGAGCCAGAGGCGGCGGCGAAGGAGGAAGAAAAGCCCGGGGAGGGGTCCCGAGAGGCAGCAACCCCGGAGGGAGCGGAGCCCGCGGAGGAGGAGCGCGGGGAAGGGGCTGGCAAAGACGCAGCGGCCGAAGAAAAGCCCGAGAGCGGGGACTGGGAGGATGCAGAGGACGAAAGGAAGGACGGAGAAAGCCCCGGCGCTGCCCCCGGGGGCGCAGAGCCCCAAGAGCCGGCGGCAAGTGGAGACCCCGCCGCGGCAGGAGACGCTACAGGCCGGGCCCCCCAGGAGCTGAGCGCGGCAGCGGAGCACGCCCGAGTCGGAGAGAGCCCAGAGGACACCCCAGCTGGGGATGAACTGAGCAATCACCTCGCAGACCCAAAGGCCAGCGGGGACCCCGAGGAGCCTGCGGGAGCTGAGAGGGACGAGGACGCGCTGGACGTGAATTGCATGCAGGCGGAGGCGGAGGCGGTGAACACACCGGGAGACCCTGGCGAAGAGGCGCAAGAGCATGACATTTCGCTCTTCGTCAAGGTAACGCTATCTGCTTAGGTAGCCACTCGCAGCCTTGCGCTTCCCTTATGTGCCGCAGATCCTCCAGCTTGGGGAAGATTTGTTGTGTGGGCCCATGATTCCCGGGTCATGGGCTGGTGTTAGCGGTTTTGCTAGAGTCATGGCATGGTTGGGGATCTCTAGATAAATCGCTCGCCGTGTGATGAAATTAGTGACTCCTCTGTCCAGCCATACGTGTGTGGAGCTTTACCAAAGCAAGTAACATAGTGCTCAAGCTACAATAAACACGGAATAGTTTGAGGGAGTTTTGGCTGGTTACCCCCATATTCCTTACAGAGCTCTATGGGAGATGTGTATTTGCCCTTAGTAGTGTCATTTAAATCCGCCAGTCGCAAATTCAGTTTAAAAAAGATGGCTTGGTTATTATTTATCCAACAAATAAGTCTGGTAGCACTTTAAAGACTAACAAAACATGTAGATGGTATCATGAGCTCATGATACCATCTACATGTTTTGTTAGTCTTTAAAGTGCTACCAGACTTATTTGTTGTTTTTTAAGTTTATCCTGTACAGACTAACTCGGCTACCCCTCTGAATAAATTATCTGGAGAGAGAAAGCTCCTTTGACTTTTCATTCCTTCTTGGTTAAACATAGCCATTGTGCAAAGTTTTCCACTCTCCGTTGTGCTGAAAATCGGGCTTCTGATATTATTCTAATAATTAATAACCCCAACAAGAAAAGGAAAAAGTGCAAAACTGGCAATAAGACAATTTCCCAAAGGGTTTTTGCCAACAATTATTCTGACTGTTTTACTTTTTTTGTCTAGATATTTCTCTCTCTCTCTCTTTAAAAAAAAGTTTGAGACTCTAGATCCCACTCTGGTTTGTTCATGGGCTTCTGTGTGGTGCTAATCATCCCAGTGTCAGAGCACATGAAATACATCAATGTGAGAATGCATTCTCAGAACATTTTGTGAAGTAGAGAAATATTTGTTAAGGTTACTGGAAAGTTTAAAATCACCAAAGTAGGAGGAGGTAGAAGATGCACAGAAAAATACACAAGGTGTGACATTATAGGGACTTACTTGGAAGAAAATAGAAAATTCCATTTTAAGAGCATTGATAATACTATGTTACATTTATATAGCATGTTTTATGCTAACAATCAGGAAGTTTGACAAATACTGAGAATTAAAATGAATTTCAGATAATGTAGACAAATGTGGCAATTATGGATACAGGAAAAATATTTGCAAACAAACAACCCTATGATGTTGTGTAATGAGTTAGTACATCAGTAAAAGATATGCAATTTACATATGTTCAAAACACCTATAATTCAAACAGGTGAAATCTAGATTAGAGAAAAATCAGTCAAAATAAACAATTGCTATATTTGTGGAATGTTATCTGAAATTAATTTCTGCCTGCTTGCTCAGTTCTACAAAACATAGCCATGACTCTGAAGTCAGACCAGCAGAGGTGGACCCTAAGGCCTGCACTGTGAAAAACAAGTCCCTTTCAGCAGTGGAGGGCAACAACCAAATTTAACAGGCACAACAGTGCTTAGCATGGAAGTTTGACCAAGTTAGGGCCAACCTTATAAACAAAGAAAACAAGGGGTCACTTTGGGTCTTACACTATTGGAAGTCATATTTCCCTTGCAGAATGTGCTGCTTTTTCATGAGTTGGTCCCTTCTCCACCAGCACAAGGATGAAGTGGGAATTAAAAACACCCTCCCATTTGACAATGAATTCACAAAATCAAACAATTTATGGCTTGATTTCCTTCCCCCTTTTCTTGAAGCTTAGGGCTGCATACACAAAGCTAGCTATACCAAACACAAATAGGGGAAAACCTTATTTTTACTAGAGCTATTGAGTCTTTTAATATCCAGTAGTGATGTAAGCAATAAGTCGACTAGTTGACTATCTGATAAGCAAATGCAGAAGTGCTGCAGGGAGCCTGGGGCGTACCGGGGACTCAAACAGTCCCCCGCTGGTCCTGCACTCCCTGCTTTTGAAATGTACAAGAGCCATGGGAGGGCTCTTGTACATTTCAAAAGCAAAGCACCCCCAGACTGTTTGAGTCCCCCCGCTGGCCGTGCTCCCTGCAGCACTTCCACCTTTGAAATGTTGCAAGAGCCAGCAGGTCTCTTGCTACATTTGAAAGGTGGAGGTGGCCCTTCTCAACTAATCGAATAGTCGATACAAATTACATCGACTGTTTGAGTTGATTAATCTAAATTTAACATCCTTAATATCCAGTGTACTGTATAGAGCCACATCAGAAAGATAAATGTTGTTCTTTATCCCACCCCTCTTCTTCCTCCCTACTCTCACAGCTTTTCCTTAAATTACACTCTTGGTTGAGATATAAAATTACTATAAATAACTGCTCTAGTATATTGATTTCCATTAGCTGAATACTAGAGTTGAAAATATTTCTGGGAAAAAGTAGAAATCTATACAGAAAAAGTTGTATATTAAAATTTACTTTGAAAAATGACTATGGGAAAATGTTACCTTTTTAATATGGGGGGAGGGACATTTTTTGAGTTGGGGGCCACACAGGCGAATAGCAACGAAACAAAACAAAACACCCCTCACTGACGTAGCCCCTGACTGAAAGGAGAAAGACACTCCCCACATTCCTCTCACACACCAGAGCCCATGGGGGCCCAGGCCAGTAGATTGTGTGTGCTCCAGCACCATGATGAGGTAGCAGGGGAGCTGGAGCGCCAGTGCAGGCTCCCCAATACTGGGGGGATCCCCGAGCCTCAGGGGCTGGATCTAGGCAAGCCAGGGGCCACATCCGGCCCCCAAGCCTTTGATTCCCCACCCCTGATTTAACAGATCTGCACTCTATGCATATTCAGTCTTGTGTGCTTTCTTTAATGACAGTTATATCTTTCCTTTTGTCAGCCCTGCAGAGCTAACTGACATCTGACAGAGAGAACTCTATTCTTCTCTGGCTCATAGGTCAAGAGAACTGTTAACTACCAATTGTAGGGCCATTTATGTGACTTCTTTAATTCCTGTTGTGATCATATCTATCAGTGAATGAAGCAGGATTGCACAGGTGTAATTAAGGTCATAATGCGCAGCAGTTTCACCACTATAAATAAGGACAGTTTCTTATTTGAAGAAAGAGGCCAGTCTGATTTTCAAATTCCAGGCTGAGATTGAAGGTCTGTTAGTCAGAAAACATCTTTTTGCATGTCAAAAACTGATAGTATTTGATATGGATGATCATTTGAGACATAATAAATGCAGAATCCCATGTCATCACTTTCATAAAATGACTTTGGAAAGACAAACCACACTTGGAGCATGATTCCAATCCTTGTAGAATATCCAATGGATCAAAGAATTGGAGAGCAGGACATACTAAGGATAAGAATGTGAATTATAAGGATTAAGCATAGTTAACCGAAATGTTTGAATTTCTAAAAGGAAAGAGGAACAATTACAGGACTGATTTAACATTAGTATTTTAAGAAGGTTTGGAAAATAATGCAGAGGCAGAGTGGCTACCAAAGAGCAATGAGTACTGAGTGACTGCATCAGACCGTAGATAGAGTATAGTCAGGGATGGTCCTAGAGTGGTGCTGCAGGAGAGTCTGGCATGGTATTCCTGGGGTTAGTAAATAGCTATTGCCAAAACTCGAGTTAGGAAACTGAGAAGGAAACCAAATTGAATCCCTGTGTTCTATGTGCAGCACAAAATGATCCCTCCCTGAAAAGATTACAACCCAACGCATCCCAGGTGCATATGCCTCCAGCCCACTGCTGCTCATTGTAACACCATTACACCAGCCTGTCATCTCTTCTGTGTTGGAAGGCCAACAGCCATTTTCATGCCATTTACATTTTTTTTCCAACAAACTTTGCTGCCTGTTATGCATAACAGGAGCTCCCTGTAAACAAAGCCACCTCATTGCCCTTCCTCATATTCCTCCTTAAAACTTTCTTCTCCTATGATGTCTGTAGAAAATTCACTAATGATTGGGCAAAGGCTGATGCCCATCATCCTAACCGCTGTTGTCTCATTTTTACCTTTTGCTCCCCCTATGTGCTCCATTAATGGTGTTAAGGAAGCATGAAATTAATCTAAGTTATTTAAATTCTTCTCTGTTGAAAACAGAAGGCAACAACAACTAATGAGAGTAGGAACCAGTACGGTATCCCAAGTTAGATTCTGCTCTCAGCTAAACTGTAAATCCAGGAGAATAACTTGTGAATCTAATTTTATGCTCGTGCAGATGAGAACAATTTGGCTCACTAAGTCTAAAAACAACAAAAAACATTTTGTGATATTAATGAAAGATTGAAAGAAGAACATTTCCTCCCTGAAAATTGGATTTCTGTAAAAAGCGTCCACCAATCATACTTGGCTCCATGTTGTCTAGATAGACCAGACAGACAATTTTGTGGCCAGGTCTTAAGGGTCAGATTATTAGGTGCCCAAATAATTTTAAAGATGAACATAGGTGCATATTAAGGATGTTAAGAGGCGGGAAACTGGCTAATTGCAGTCGATACAATTTGTATCGGCTACACGATTACTCGATAATGGTAGGCTTCCTCAGTTCAGGAGCTACTCCCGCTACAGCTCTGCAGTTTAAATGTAGTAAACTCTGGGTCCAGCAGCCCCTGTCTGTGGGGGGGTCTCAGCGGGGAGCTGGGACCCCTCATAGATAGAGGTTGCTTCACAGCAGCCTCCCCTCGGCCCCATTCTCCGGTTGCTGCCTCTGATGGAGGCAGCAGCGGGGGAGGGGAAGGTGGCACCATGCAGAGGTTGCTGGGGGAAACTGACTTGTAAGATGGCTCCTCTCAGCACCAGCTCCTGCTTCCCCACCCCTTGCTGCCTCTCTGATACAGAGGCAGCAAGGGGTGGGGGGAATGCGGGTAGTCGACTCAACTACTTGCTTACACCTCTAGTGTATATTGGGATTTTCTAAAATGCCTAGGCATCTAATTCCTACTAGATGACTATCTGAATCTTTAAGTGTCTAAATATCTTTAAAATCTGGTCATAAGTGCCCAGGATACACAAGAAGTCTGTTGCAGACCTGGAAATATTAGTTTGAGGCATATCTTCACTAAAAGATTAGAAAAAATAAGTAAGATGACAACTTTTTAAATTCTGAATTACCAGTACAAGTTGCATCTCCTAAAACCAGAATTCTCTGGTCCAGCAACATCCATGGTCCAGCAGGCCCACAGATGTTCCTAGATCAGACACTCCCAGTAGCCTAGTGGCAGGAGGGCAATCCAGGATGGACTGGGCTGAAGCAGCGGGACAGGATAGGGGCTGGAGCTGGCAGCAGCCCCCAGCAGCCTGCTGCACTGGGATCAGGTCTGGGCAACCCCCGGCAGCACAGGACTGGGCCGGTGACAGTTTGTGGCAGTATGGTGCCGGGGCCAGAGCTCTGGGCAGCCCTCGGATGCAGGGCTAGAGCCCGTGAGACGCTTGCGCCCTTGGCAGTATGAAGCAGTGGGACCGGGGCTGGAGACAGCCATAGCAGCCCATGGTAGCATGGGGCCGGAGCCTTGGACAACCCGCAGAAGCGGGGCCACAGCCCGAAGGCTGCCATGGGGCTTGAACCAGAGCCCAAGCCCTTGGCAGCCCCCAACAGCCCGACCAAGGCTAGAGCCAGCTCATGGCAGTGTGGGCTGCTGGAGCCTGCAGGCAGTCAAGCTGGGGCAGCAACAATAGGACCAGCAACCCAGTAGGCAGCCCGGTAGGGGCTAGAGCTAGAGATAGTGCCCCCTCCCCAGCTGGCAGAGTCAGCGGCTATGGAAGGGAACCTTCTCTGGTCTGGCAAATGACTGGTTCAGGGATATCCAACCTGTACCATCATCTCTCAACATGACACCTCACATTTAAAAATAAAGTTGCCAGTTTATTTTGGGGCTGTGATAAAAGAATAATGGCCAACCGCCACCGCGGGCCCCAGAGCGAAGTGTGCTAAGTCAGTCCTTAGTATCACCCAGCTCACGTGCTCCCTTCCCCACCTCTCAGAACCAGGGAGAGCAGTGAAGCAATCTCTGGCGCTCCTGTGGCTAAAAGGGGCCTGAGGCTCCGCTGCTGTCATGCCCGGGGTTCCGGACCCCTTTGAATCTCCCGGCCCTGTGGCAGTTGCCCCTTTTGCTCCTACCTCTCCACCCTCCATTGGCAGGCCTACCCAGTGTGGTTAGGGCACATTCATGCTTCAGCTGGATTCACTGGTAGCTGTACTGTTACCATCCTTAGGCATACTGGGAGATCACTCAGTGGAAACCAGGGATTTGTGACTTCAGGGGCCATAAAACAACCATATGAGAAGGGTGAAGGAGATTTTCAAAGGCTCCAGTGGCTGTGACGCACTTAACTCCCATTAAAAGCAATGAGGAATCCTGTAGCATCTTAAAGACAAATGATTTATTTGGGCATAAACTTTCATGGGTAAAAACAACTTCATCAGATGTATTGAGGAAGTGGGTTTTACCAACAAAAGCTTATGTCCAAATAAACTCCTGGTTGTTTTTCCAGATACAGACTAACACAGCTATCCCTCTGAGACTTAACTCCCATTGATTTTCTGTGGGATGTGAACACCTAATCACCATAAGTATGTGCATTTGCAAATATTTTCTGGTAAGTTTAAAATTGACTAGGAATTGAATACTGCTTCTAATCGTCCTGTGTAGAATATTAGCATCATAATTTTACACCCAGTTCATTTAAAAACATACCTGCCCATTTTGCAGACTAAAGGGTTTTGGGAAAGTTCAGATAAGCTTGCATGCTGATTCTGAGCAAAGCAAATCATTTGAGATTTGCCTAAGATAACCGGCTTTGTTAAATGCAAAGCCAGGACACACCACTGTGGAGTGAGTGGAGGAACATTTGATTAGATTTAGACAGTAGACAGTGGGAAATTCTCTTGCATCCTACCTGTTCTCTAAGGCTATGGCTACACTGCTGGTTTTTTGTGGAAGATATGCAAATTTGCTTGCATTTGCATATCTTCTTCTGATTCTTTTTGTGGAAAAGGTTTTGCCACTATTTGGCCAACATTTCCAACGGGGACAAATGTTGGAAAAAAACCCCTCTTTCGCGAGACTCTTTATTGCTCGTAAATCGAGGTTTACAGGGTCTTGCGAAAGGGGGGCTTTTTCACGGGGCCAAAAGTTGGAAAAAAAACCCTCTTTTGCAAGACCCCTTATTGCTTGTAAATCAAGGTTTACAGGGTCTTGCAAAAGAGGGGTTTTTCTGACATTTGGCCCCGTCTTCACGGTGCCAAATAGTGGCAAAACCTCTTCCACAGAAAGAATCAGAAGATATGCAAATGCGAGTGCGATTTGCATATATTCTTCTGCAAAAAAAGACAGTGTAACCATAGCCTAACTGTTTAATTAAAATCATCAAACCTCCAGGGACAAGATGCCTTTATCTAGTTTTGTACAGCTACCACTGTAGCTTCCTTTTTTCCTGGTAGCTGCTAAACCCAGTTGGGTTCTCATGTGTAGATTATATCTACCAGTTTCTTATGTTTTCCCAGCACTATTGCATGCAGCCCATGGACCCCCATTTGCACCCAACCCCCATGCACCTGTTATGCAATGGGGCACTGGAGCCCCACGCTTCCTACTCCTTCTCCCCCAAATCGCCTGATTTGCTCTCCGTCCCCACTCCTCTCCCATCTTTCCAGAGCTTCAACAGCTGCAAACAGCTGATTTGTGGTGTTCCAGCACTAGGAGGAAGTGGAAAGAGCAGGGATGGAGTGTGAATCAGTGGATTCGTGGTGCTCCAAAAGTGCTGGGAGGGAGGGGGAAGAGTAGGAAGTGTGGGTGCCAGTGCCCTGTACGTGAGAGGCAAGTGGGGAGTATTTAGGGGGTCCGTGGTCCACAGGTGGAGCCCCAGTGGGCTACTGGTTGTCCGACACTGTTCCAATCGTGCCCCATAATTCATATCATAAGCCAGCCCCACTTTAAAAAGGAAGTAGCCAGAAAAGAGAGTCATTGCCACAGGCGGAGCACCAGCATAGCTCAACCTTACCTCAGGGAATGGGTAAGGAAAGGACAATTCCCCTTCAGTTTGCTTGTTTTAATGAAACAAGAACCAAACCGAACCATGCTTTCATTCAATCTGGACACCTGAGACTGTCCATCACAGCGAGGACAATTCCCATAAAGTAGCCATTTATTTATAAAATATTTGTATTTGCAGTTTGTAATCTTGTATATGTTTTGAAGTGCTTAGTTTGCAGAAACAATTGTGTGCAGTAGTTAAACACATTAGCTGGGAATTCTGTTTTATTCCTAAAACTGCCTCACAAAACAGGAAACTGACCTACTTCCCACAAGCATTTGCCTTTTCTCAGCTATTTTGTTGGATGGAGTAGGGCAATTTAGGTTTCCATAATACAGCTTAAGAGGAGCTGGCATTATAAATTCCTTTCATAACTCTTCAGGATATTGTGTATACTCTATGCACTGGTGGCAGTGCTTATAGATTTGACTACTTATAGTCTTTTTTAGCTAATTAAAGTTGTACATTTTTAGAGTAAAGGGCTCAACATACTTTTGTTTGCCAAATTTTACACAAGTTTTAAGGAGATATGAAATGGAAAGTCTTTGTTTCAATAGCAGTAAAAACAGTTTATTAATTCTAAAAGTATGGGAGGGAGGTGATTCATCTTTACTTACGGTTATAATTGCTCACTCTGTTTTTTTCCTCAAAATTACAGATAAATATATTCCTTGAGTCTGTTTACTGAAAAATAGCTTTAAAAACGATACACTGAAATGTCTCTTTCAAGCCCTTCTCCAAAAATAGAGAAATTAAGACACAACCACAAAATTATAGTTATCTTAAAGTGGTCACATATGTGAAGCTCAATCCACTACTGGGTTGATTTTTTTTTTCATGATCCCTCCAAACATCTTGAGTTCCCTTTCTGCCCTTTAATTGAGGATTACAAAAATTATAAGATGTATCCATTTTGTTTATTTGGCTGAAGATTGTAAAGGCCCCAAGAGTGCTTTATGCACACAATACTGTATCATTCTCCAGCACCTACTCTGTAATGTCACTGCAAATGACTTCTTGGTCTAGAACTATTTTAGTTAGAAAGTATTAAAATCAAGAACTGAATATTTTATGTCCTCACAACCATGTTTTTAAATATTAATTACTTTCACTTATGGAATTAGTGTGTGTTTTGCTTTAAGCATGTGCTTAAGTCACATTGGCCTTAATCACGCTGATGAACAGAGACAAAATCTTAATCAGGGGTGAGGGCTCTATCCTATGTTCCTTGTAATTGATACTACCTGTAGTGGTAGTATTTACAGGTGCCTCACACACTTGGGTTACGTCTACACTGTAGCCTTCTTCCGGAAAAGCTTATGCAAATGAAGCGGAGAGTGGAATATTGCCGTGCTTCATCTGCATAATTAATGAGCAACCGCTTTTGCGCAAGAGGCTTTTGCGCAGAAAGAAGCTGTGTAGATGGCTCCTTTTTGCACAAAAATCCCCTCTTGCGCAAGAGCCGTTTTTCTTGAAAAAATGAGGAAGAATGGCTCTTGCGCAAGAGGGGATTTTTGCGCAAAAAGGAGCCGTCTACACAGCTCCTTTTTGTGCAAAAGCCTCTTGCGCAAAAACAGCTGCTCATTAATTATGCAAATGAAGCACGGCAATATTCCCCTCCATGCTTCATTTGCATAAGCTTTTCCGGAAAAAGGCTACAGTATAGATGTAGCCATGGTGTGTGTGGCATTGCTTAAAGTTATTGCATGCAGTAGCTGTGCTGCATTTTTTGTCTCAATTTTTTATGGTTCCATGATTTAGTTTTTTGGTTTTTTACAGTTCTCACTCATGGACTCACACACAGAGCTCTATTTTTAAAAGTTTAAGAAAATGTTTTTCTAGTTATGAGGCCATGCAAAGGGCTACACAGCCTTGCGATAATGATTATTAATATGAGAATCGAAAGAGAATCTCCTCTTAGGTCCGGTTCCTATTGCATTGTACACTCCAAGAGACAATCCCCACTCCACAGAGAGCGTACAATCTTAATACAGTACAAGCAAATATTGTTACCTCCATTTTACAGGTTGGGAACTGAAACTCAAAGATTTAGGTCTTGATCCTCAACGGTATTTAGGTGTCAAAATCAATGGGAGTTAGGAGCCTAAATATCTTTGAGAATTCTGGATCTTATTGACTTTTTGTCACTGTAGGTGTTTCAAATAGGTTTCTGAATATTTTGATTCCTTGGACTAAAATAAAATGTAACCCTAACTGGTCTCTAATGTCAAATTTTCTGAAGAAAATCACATCTCTCTTGGTTAGAACACAAGTTATTTTAAGGAGTATAATTAAATGGCATATGAAGGTTATATGATTTATTTTTTGTTGCTGATAGTAAAATGTCATGAGGTGATAAGGAGTTGTTTGCATTTCCATTTGCTATGTTTATTTTACTCATAAAAGACTGAAGTTGAATGATTACATACTAGCTGATTATTTCAGTGATTTCAACTTTTTTTTAACATTTCAGAAAACTATTTGTAATGTTCCAGATTATTTATCTCTCTATCTATATATAAAAAAGTTTTTCCTGCGGGATGAGTGAGTGACATCATCACATCACTCTGTGTCCCACAGGCTCCACCCTCCCACAGCCTCCCTGCCCCAGACACTGTTCCGGGACCAGCAAAGCTGCCTGGCAGCCTGGCCTGGGCAGATTTCTCCTTCCAAAAGGCTGTGGCCAGAGCTGAGCGGGCAGGACCCTTCGGAGATGGAATTTGCTCAGGCTGGGCTGCCAGGTGGCTTTGCCCGTCCCCAAATAATGTCTGGGGCAGGGAGCGATTTCATCCAGGGCCTGGGCACCACTCTAGATTAGCCTACCGCTGGGAATGGGGCTGTGGCAGCATTTCCACCATTGCTTGGAGGGGAAGCCCCAGGTTGAGGCTCAAGGGTGGCTGGACCTGGAGACTATGGGTGCTTTCCTGGTGGCCAGAGGGCCTGAGGCGCTATGCAGGAGCAGGCCCACAGGGGAAGCGCATGGGGCCTGGTGGCCAAAGAGAGGTGCTGATTGTGTGCCAGGCTGGCCCAGGTGGTCCCCTGCTTGGGGGAAACAACCACTGCACCATGTTCCCTTCCAGCAGCTACCTGTGGTAAGTGACCACATGCGTGGGGTGGGCTGAGCTTTGGCTCACTGCCTGGGGATGTGGGCCACATAGGGTTGCCAGGTGCTGACCCAGACAGTCTGGTATTTTACTGACCCAGACAGTCTGGTATTTTCGCCTCCTGTCCGGTAAAAAAATTCAGAAAATACCGGACACCTAAAATGTCCGGTGTTTTCTGATTTTTTTTCCTGGCCAGGAGGCAAAAATCCCGGGTGCTTACCTGGTTCCACAAGGGAGCTGGACAAGATGGCAGACAGCCGCCGGCAGCTGTTAGGGCCAAAAAGCCTCAAAAGTATTTCTTAAAGGGCCATGCTGATTTTTTTTTTTTTTTTTTTTTTTTTTGCTTAATAACTCTCAGGGTCTTTTTGCTCAACAACTTTGGTCTCCCCTTTTTTTTCCTCAACAGAATTTTTTCCCCGGTGTTTTTTTTTTGGGGGGAGGGGGGACCGGACCGTGTGTTTGGTGTTTTTGGTTAGACCATCTGGCAACCCTAGAGCCACAAAGCCAGGCTCCTCACAGGCGGGGGCTCTCAGCTCCCCTGCCCAGGGGGCTGCTTCAGCTGGTGCAAGACCTCGGATGCGGCCCACTTGTGCTGGGAACGCAGGCAGGCTCCATGTCCCCAGTCGTCTGCCGTCCCATCCTCCGCTGTGCCCTGAGTGGGTGTGCCAGTGCTGAGCTGCCCCACTGGAAACTGCCACTGCATCCCAGCAGCCCCTGAGGCATCATAGAGGGGAGGCCCAGTGGTGTTCGGAGCCACCGAGTGGGGGTGGGCTAGCCGGGGTGGGCACCTGCCTCTGCATGATGGTGCCTGAAAACCCCCCTTACTGCGTGTCCCCCCAGCCCTCTTTCCATCCCTCATGTGTGTCCTCAGCCTCTCTCCTGCCCCCGCACAGACTTCTATCCGCCCTTCTCAGCCTGACATCCCAAAGGAACCCTTTCTCTAGCTCCTTTCCATTTCCTCTGCCCACAGAGGGTATGTCTACCCAGCAAAGTTATTTCGGAATAACGGCCGTTATTCGAAAATAACTATGCGAGCATCTACACAGCAATTCTGTTATTTTGAAATAATGGACTACTTATTCCAACTTCTGTAAACCTCATTCTGCGAAGAATAGCGCCTATTCCGAAATAGCTATTTTGAAATAAGGCATGTATAAATGCTCCACTTCTGTTATTTCAAATTAGCCCCTCACTAGGGCCATTCTAGGTTATTCCTCCTGGGGCTCTAAATTGAGATAGCACATCTACATTAGGGAAGCCTGTCTCCGACTAATTTTTGAGGCTTCCCTGCAGTGTAGATGTGCTATTTTGAAATAGCTTATTCCAAAATAACTGTGCGGTGTAGAGATATAGCCAGACATCCCCCTTTCCCACTTCACAGAACCCCAGCAATGCCACCTTTGCTGCCCCTTCTCTCCAGGCAGCTGGCCAGATCTTGCTGTCACAGCACCCGGAGCACCTCCCCCACAGAAATTTCTGCATATGGGCCTGGTGCTGTTTCTTTATTGGTTAGGTTACCTGTTTGTGGGAGGAGGCAGAGTGTGCGTAGGGAGGGAGGAAAGGGGATAAGGGTGTATGTGGGGATGGGTGGTGCGGTAAGGAGGGATGGTGGGACTGAGGGGGATATAAGAATGGAGGCAGGGGGATGGGCCACGTGGGGGTGTGGAGGGGGAGGGGTTGGGAAGGATGGTAGTGTAGGAATGGAGGAAGGAGGTGGGAGCAGGGATAGGCAGTGTGGGGTGGGGAGAGGGAGGGGTTAGGGAGGATGGGTAGGTGTAGGAATGGAGGCGGGGAATGGGGGTGTAGAAATGAAGGATGAGTGGAATAGGATTATAATGGTCATTTCATGAGTTCAACAACAGTGGAATAAAATATCTAAAATATAGGTCATTATCATTGACATGGGACTTGGTTTCTTAGAAATAATAAAATAGAATTAAAAAAAAAGTGCTCCCACTTTACACCCTGCTGACATTATGGCATGTAATCATTTCTGAAATCATTTTAAACCCCAAACCAGGTTCTAATACAACTTGGTTTCACACACAGCAAGACTACAGGCTACTGTATCCAATGGGTTTGCAGTGTTTCCAAGTTCTGCAATATCTGATGTTTTTTCTTAAAGTCCCAGGCTTTAGAGTGGAGCAATTATATGAAAATCTGAGATGCCATTAAATAAATAAGGCTGCTAGGCCTTGCAGTTGTATACAAAAGTTTGGGGGGGGGGGGAAGAGCAGGCAAATACCACCCCCAAATTTGTCACTGAAAAAAATACCCATTATTTTTAAATCAAACTTTTAATATTTGGGGGCTTGAATCCTGATGTTTTTGAACATTTGGGATTAATTAGTCTGTAGCAGGATTTCTAGAACATGCTTTTACTTTGCTAAATTAATTTAGCAATAATTGATTCCCACAGATGACAAAGTCTTTAAAAAGGGGGAGGGAGGGGAGAAAGAGAGAATACACTGCACTGTAAAAAGAGATCACTTCTGCCAGACCCCCCATTACCATTTTGCTTCTTGAACTATTTTACATGTCCAATATTTCACTAGCTAATGCACCCAGATTTCATCAATGCTTTGTGGGAAGTTCTGAGCTGGGTCCCGCTGAAGCCAACTAGTCTTTTATTTGTAACATTCTGCATAAATATTTCATTTATTTTCTACTCAAAATGAAAGAAGCACCCCACCCAATTAAAACAAACAAGCAGATAAACAAAACAATCAGCCTCTTGGTCCATCTTCCCTACTTTGTCCAAATTTAGGAATTAGGATTATCATTGCAAGATTGCTTTCTTGTTCGCCTCACCACGCCCTCACCAGATTTTCAACTCTGCAACTTATTAAAACTTTTTTTTCCTTTTCAAGGTAAAAGATAGATATTTTATGAATGTAGTTTTTGCATGTAGATCAAAACATTATGGCTGTACAACATGTTAAATATCATGTTAAAACATTAAACAGGATGTGTCATTAAAATACCACCTAATCTGTTTTTCCCAGACCTATAATGTGTTCCAAAATATAATGCGCTTTTGTTGCAGTAATTCCCTGTAAGAATTTAACAAGGATATAAGTTTTTTGTCTTGATGTAAAATGTTCAGCTGGTATTTTGCTATGTTATTAAATACGGATTAGAAATAGCATTGAGGTATTTAAACCATAATTCTTGTAACAGGATAAATAGCTAATAGCATTTGGTTTGTTGCTTGTGTACTTGTACCTTGGCCATGGTCAATTTAACACAAACACAGACAAAACTAAGTCTCCCTTTCGCCAGAATTCACAATGAAGGGATATCTGGGTTTTGAACTATGTGGGGTAAAAGTATCAGACCCTTTAATCCAGTGATCTATATATGGATACAGCATTTCTAAATGTCGACAGAACCACAGATTGCTAGCCACGCGCAATTTCAGAGCATTCAGTTTTCTTTGGCTTTCATTGCCTATGTTTGTGTAGGTTTTGAAATCTAAGAATACAGCTAGTGAAGAAAAGAGTTAAGAAAAGCAATATAGTGTGGTTCTTAATAACATCTTTCTTTTCCAGTGGGGTTATTTCTGCAGTGGTTAAAGCAGATTGAAACAGGAGGGACTCCCATCTCAGCAGCTAAGATAGGAGCAGTGGGGAAGCAATGCTTAACCAAACCAGGGAGAAGAAGGTTTTGTTGCTGCCACAACTTTTATGTCAACACCTGCCTGTACAAATGACTCTCCCAACAGTCTGTGAACAAGGGCATTGAGTTTTAAGCTGTGTAAGGAATTTAGCCACATTTTCCACTACAATGAAATAGCTTCCATTCTGAATGATTCATATAGTCCAAGGCCAGAAGGGACCATTATGATTATCTAGTATGACATCCTGTCTAAAATAGGGCATAGAACCCCACAATAATTCCCCTTGGAACTAGAGCACATATTTTAAATAAATCCAGTCTTGATTTAAAATCATCTGTGTTGAATGATGAATGAATGGCTAGATCACCTATGCTGCTTTGTAAAAATCTTAACCATTGTGCTTAACAGTCACCTACGGAATCCATTATAAAATATGTTGAAAACAGTCATTAAAAGGAATGCTGGCTATTGACAGGACATATAACAAGCACCATTAGCGTGATGTACAAAGTCTTTTTGTAATTATACTTGTAAGTTTGGCGATAATTGTTTAATAAGACTTTAATGTACAGAAAATTAATATAAGACTATTGCATTTTAAATGTTCAACACACATTTCTTGCAGATTTTCTAAATATAGTAATAAAATAATCTTTGGAAAAGCAACTATAATTGTTGAATTCAGGAGTTGTCCATAAAAGAATAATGGAAGGGTATAACTTTTACTAATGGGAAATTGGTACTTTATTTGCAGATAGGATTGTTAAAGCCGCTTTGAGACAGAGTAACATAATTACAAACTTCTTATTACTGGGGTAATCAGTTACTTATTAATGATTACTTTACTATAGTAGTTTGTTCAGCCCCTCCCAGACTGTAGAAAACACACTGAAGAGTTTACAATCTCAGGACAACAGAACAATCCATCCTCAGAGCAATAAGACTGGAGGGAGGGAATCTTTGCACTGCAGAGCATGAAATTTCTCCTAAATCATTCTTTTTCCACACAGTTGAAGTAACATGCTGGCTCTTGTGCTCCCATTCTCCCCATTACTCTCTGGCAGACTGGCTTCACTGGAACTGTCCTGCCTAGTTTCCTCTGGCTGTGGCTGCCCCCTGAGCTCCATTAAAGGGAGGGAGCAGGGACACCATTTCAGATTTTGGTGTGTGTGTGCGGGGGAAAACTGTACATGTTGTGCTGGGGGGGAAGAAGGGGGTGGCAGACTGAGGACAGCAGATTCAGCTGTATTACTGAGCATGCTCAGTACAAGCCAAGCAACAAATTGGGGGAAGGGACAGATCACATCTGCCCCTCCCCCCTCCGCATCACCTTTTTCCAGGGGCTATTAAGACAATGGAAAACAGTAGTTTTTTGGTAGAAAACTTAGCAATTAGCTGACAGGATCACTGTAATCTAATTTGTATGTAAAAGAAAGAAAATTAAATAAATATTAGATCCACTCAGCTCTAATACTAACATATTCTGGTATCTTGTGGCAGATCACTTAAGGGTCACAGGTTAGTCTTAAAACTTTAATGTACATTCTTACTTTGTTACTACTCTGCAGAGAGAGAGAGAGACTGTCAGGATTCCAGACTGTCTGACTGTCTATCTCCGCTCTGGAAGGGGAGCGGGGTCTAGTGGGTTACAGTGGGGGGGAGGGACAGATACATTTGGGCTCTATATAAGAACATCAGAATAGCCATACCGGGTCAGACCAATGGTCCATCTAGCTCAGTATCCTGTCTTTCAACAGTGGCCAATGCCAGGTGCTTCAGAAGGCATGAACAGAACAGATAATCATCAAATGATCCATCCCCTCTCTCCTATTCCCAGCTTCTGACAATAGAAGCAAGGGACACCATCCCTGCCCATTCTGGCTAGTAGCCATGGATAGACCTGTCCTCCTTGAACTTATTTTGTTCTTATTGGAACCCTGTTATAGTTTGGGCCTTTCCACCATCTCCTGGCAAACAGTTCCACAGGTTGACCATGAAGAAGTAATGTGTTTTATTTGTTTTAAATCTGCTGCCTATAAATGTCATTGAGCGAGCTTCTTGTGTTATGTTAGTGAGAAATAAATAACATTCCCTTATTCTATTATTTCATACCTTTCATGATTTTCTTGACCTCTAATATTTCCTCCCACCCTTTTCTCATTTCTTTTACAAGCTGAAAAATCCCGGTCTTGTTAATCTTTCCTCATACGGAAGCTGTTTCTTGCCCCCTTATCATTTCTACTGCCCTTTCTGTGCCTTTTCCAAATCTTTTTCAGCTGGGTGACCAGATCTGCATGCACTATTCAAGGTGTGGGCATGCCATGACTTTATATATATAGAGGCAATATTATATTTATTATATTTTCTATCTTATTATCTATTCCTTTCCTAATGATTCCCAATATTCTTTTAGCTTTTTAGAGTGTCACTGCACATTGAGCAGATATTTTCAGAGAACTATTCACAATAATTACAAGATCTGTTTCTTCACTGGTGGTAGCTATTTTAGACCCCATCATTTTTGTATGTATAGTTGGGATTATATTTTTCCATGTGCATTACTTTGCATTTATCAACACTGAATTCCATCTGCCCTTGTGTTGCCCAATCACCCAGTTTTGTGAGATCTCTTTGTAACTCTTTGTAAAAAACAACAAATGGTCTGGTAGCACTTTATAGACTAACAAAACATGTAGTGTTACCAGACCATTTGTTGTTTTTTTCTGTAACAGACTAACTCGGCTACCCCCTAACTCTTTGTAGTCAGCTATAGACTTAATTATTGTGAATAATTGTGTATTATCTGCAAATTTTGCCACCTCACTGTTTACCTCTTTTTCAAGAATATTTATGAGAAATTTAACAGCCGTTGTCCAAATGCAGATATTTTTTCCCCCTGTATTTTAAGCAGAGTACCTGGCAATGTTTTCATAATGCTCTAACAATCCTTCAGTTACTTGAATAACAAAAGCTTCAGAGGGGTAGCAGAGTTAGTCTGTAACAGGAAAAACTTAAAAAACAACAAATAGTCCAGTAGCACCTTAAAGACTAACAAAACATGTAGATGGTATCCTGAGCTTTCGTGGGCAAAACCCACTATAAGTCCATTTGCATCTGGACTTAGTATACTCCGGTCATCTGAAGAAGTGGGTTTTTCCCATGAAAGCTCATGATATCAACAACATGTTTTGTTAGTCTTTAAGGTGCTACTAGACTATTTGATGCTTTTTAAGTTTTTCTTGAATAACAAAGCCTTTTGTTATCTTAATCACCCTGCCTCCTCTGAAGGCAAAAATGGGAGCAATACAAATTCCATTTCAGTTAAGAGCTGCCTTTGGAGCTAAGACATGTGCTTTAAGCAGACCTCAAATATTAAATCCATGGGTTCAAACTAAAGGGACTACTAACCTCCCATAAATGGCACCCTTGGGAGGGAGACCACATAAAATGCACTTCAGATCTAGTTTGCATGACCTCTTTTGAGTAATATTCTTAAGAGTGGTGGTGGGGAATGATGGAGATGGATTCATTCCTAAAATGCATCTTGGACCTATAAGTTCCTGAAAAGGGTTAGTACTGCCACAGAGGGAGCTGATTCTTCTTCTTCTCCAGTGTAGCCCAAGAGAAGTCTGCATGTAAAGGGAGTTCTCTGCAGACAGATCTGGCAGGGATGATTTTGGCAACAAATAAGTTACTAATTAAGTATCAGTCAGAGAGGCAGCAGATGACTATGTGCTGCTTGCTTTTGCATCATGTGCAATTTTGGGTTTCATCTACCAGCAGTAGGAAGTACGCATTTAAAATTAGTTTGACCTCCACCACCTTGCTCCTTCATCGACCCTCTCAGTTTGAATTAGTGTGTCTTCACTAGACCCACTAATTCAAACACTGGAAGATCGACAGCTGCAGCTTTGATCTTCTCTGTAGTGTAGACGTACCCTCAGAGGCCTATAGCTGCTCCAGTTTATTTAAATGGGAGCTGCACTGGGACCATCATTTACTTTGAATGTTAAATATTCCAGTGCTTCCAATAAGCAGTTTGTCTACAAACCGGCTATCCTCATCTGATCTGGATTACATAAAGCAAACCAATAAATGATCACTGTATGAAATACAAAGAGACAAATCTGTGTAAATAAATAGTAAATGTAATTCTCATCAATCTACTACTACATTTGTGAGCACCACGTTTTACATCACCTACTTCTATTAAGAACTGACTGATTTCCCAGAGAAACAATGATGAAATATAAGCAAATAAGCTGTGTACATAGTAAATTTGGGGCCTATGCTGTTCTCAATGAAACAGCTAGTTTCACAAATGTCTTTAATCACAGTAGGATGGTTCCCCTAAATATTGTCATACAAATAAGGTATTTTTATCTAAAATTGCAGCTCACGGCAGGGCTGTGAACGTAACTGACAGGCTGCTTTTACAAGATTTAATCCTGAGATTGAATCAGATTATTTTAAGGTTGAAAAGTAATATTATTTACTCAATTACTTTTTTGGAGGGCACTTCCTTTTGTATGAGGCCATGTCTACATTGTCACTTTACTGTGTTGCAATTTTCTGGCTTGGGTGTGAACACCTCTCTTCCCTATCCTCTCCCCCCCCCCCCCCCCCCCCAGTAAAGCTCCAGTGTAGACTGGCTCCCAGCATGGGGACTCTATGCTTCTCATGTGGGTGGTTTACATAAGGCACTGGGAGAGTTCTCCCAGAGTTGGCGCCATGACGACATTCACTTGAAAGCTCTGCTGTGGCAGTGCTTTAATGTTTTAAATTTAGACTCAGCCTGCGTAATGATACCATGCTAGCTATGGTACGGTGATAGGAGCTAGGTGACATCTTCAGACTAAAGGGTGAGTTCACACCTATCAATTAACATAACCGCAAGCATAAGCCCCACCTAAAACAGTCCTTAGGCCTAGGCAAAATACACACCTGTGGTGCCTGGGCAACTGTGTTGCGTATGCCTGTAGGGCCACCACTGCTGGGATGGGACAGCAAGGCAGGCAGCGCTGGCTCAGGAGGTCATTCCCATCCTTTGGGGCACCCACAGGCTGGGCCCAGCCGCTGCCCACTCACGCCTCCTCACTGGGGCTGGGAGCAGGGCCATGTTTCCAGGCAGGGAGAACCGGACAGGGCTAGGGGCTGAAGATGAGGCACGTGCAGGGTCAGTGGTGGAGCTCTGGGCAGTAGCCAGGACCCTGGACATGGGGCCAGCAGCAGCCAGGAACCCATGTAAAATGTGGGAGTGCTGCAGCATGCCCCAGTCCTCACATCCACGCCTCCCTGCCCTGCTCCTGCATTCTTGAGCGCAGCCTTCCACCCTGTGGTGCACCTCCTTCCCCTCCTCGTTTCATCCTACTCTGCATAAAGCACCATAAACTTTAAGGACAGCCTTGCCTAAGACAAAAGAGATGTGTGACCCACCTATGAGCTAGTGGCTGAGTACTGTTTGGATGGGGAAGAGAGCTCGCACAGAAACTGGGGAGAAGCAAGAACAGAGAGGGAGAGGCAAGAAAGCCAAGCAGGAGCCTTTAAGAAAAGTGTAACTGGAAAAAGCTAGGAAGTGTTTGAGAGGAGGGTGTCTGGTGTTGGCTAAGAGGCTTGGGGGCTGTAAGCAAAGAAATTGTTCATTTTGTTCTTGGTTCGTTTGATAGTCAGAGACCAGGAATTTGTAAGTTCTTTATAAATAAACAAGACTAAATCAAAGAAATACCACACTTCAACAATTTCTACTTACAGTTGGAACACCCTCAGAATTAGACTCACTGCTCAAAAAAACAAAAGTAGTCTGCATGTCCATGAACATACGGAATTTGCATTGGAATCACGTTGGGTACCTCAGTAATTAAAGAAGACACCCCAGTATCTCTCATGATGGGAGGTCAAACTAATTTTAAATGGGCACCTCCTACTGCTGGTAGATGAAACCCAACATTGCACATGATGCAAAAGCAAGCAGCACATAGTCATCTGCTGCCTCTCTGTTGGAGAGATAGTTAATTAGCGACTTATTTGTATAAGTAACATAAGCCAAAATCATCCCTACCAGATCTGTCTACAGAGGACTCCCTTTACATGCAGACTTCTCTTGGCCTACACTAGAGAAGAGGAATAATCAGCTGCCTCTGTGACAGTACTCATGGAGGAGTATGGGGAAGTCTAAGGGAGAATGTTCTCCCTGCGACTTCCTGCAGTGTGGACAGCACCAAAAGTCGAGTTAAGGTACTTCAACTTTAGCTACATAATTAATGTAGCTGAAGTTGCGTATCTTAATTCAACCTTATCCTGTAGTGTAGACATACCCTTAGTTCTAGAAAAAAATAAATAACAATGAAGGCTTCTTAATAATTTGATTGAAATTATGCCTTCATATTAGCGACAGTATAATCATTGGTGATTGTAGAAATGTATTTTCACATTTCATTATATCCTGGTGAGTATAACTTAGAAAACTTTAGTTGATATTACTTGTGTTTATTCTAGGTTAAAAGGTGATTTCCCTCATGAGCCTCCAACTTGAGTATTGGAGGGCCTTCTACAAAGCTGAGACCTGACTTAGGCATGGCTTGGAATTCTATTCCTTCCTTTTGATAATAGAGAATCATATTAGTTGACAAGAGGACCACTGGTAGGATTTGCTTCTTATTGCATTTGATTAGGTGGAGGTAAAGAAGAGTTCCAGCTTTAGCAATGATCAAGGTCTTTAAAAGTGACCCTATAAAGGAAGAAAGTGAACTTGTGATCTTCTGTACAGGGGAATAGAAAGATATTCTGTCAAAAGTTATTTTTTATTCTGCTTGTTTTTTATGTTAGAGAAATTTAGATTTGGACTACCATAGAAGACTTTCTGACTAGACAGCTAATGAAATGACTATATCACAAGTGTCAACAGTGTAGAGTTGTCAACTGTCCAGTCACACAAACCAAAATACCCATGACCGACCCCTGCCCTGCCTCTTCTCTGAAACTCTTCCCCTACATACTATATCTCCCCTCCTTCCATCACTTGCTCTCCCCTAAGCTCACTCACTTTCTCCATGCTGGGGCAAAGGGTTAGGTGTGCAGCCTCTGGGCTGGGGGATGGGCTAAGGAGTTCAGAGAGTGGGAGGAGGTTCAGGGCTGGTGCAGGAGTGGAGTACAGGAGGAGGTAAGAGTTGTGGGCTTCAGCTGGATGGTACTTACCTCAGGCAGCTCCTGAAGGCATCTGACATGAACAGCTCCAGATTTTCAGTGGCCTATTGAAATCTCCTGGATAGCTTTCAGTAGCACTGGGAGATCTAAGCAAAGTCCTGGAGACTTCTGTCTAATCCAGGAGGGTTAGCAACTCTAAGATCATAACAGCAATAAGAGGGGAAGAGATTGTTAATCAAACAGTGTATAATTTTGTTTCATTGACACCTATTTTACTTCAGTTAAAAATTAACATTTGGGACAAAGGATAACTTGTTAAAGTTAAATTCAGTACCCGTATACCTTCAACTTAGTAGTGAGCGCTAAAAGTATACTTTCCCTGAGCTTTCTAACAACTCTACTAGCAAAGCAGAGTAAACAATTCCTGATACTTCTGAATACAGGTTGAACATCTATAAATCGGAACTCTTTGGTCCAGAAGGACTACGGATATTCCAGGACCAGAGAGTCATGTGGAGCTCTGGTGTCAGGGAGCCCTGCAGGCTGCTGGCAGTGAGTTGCCAGGAGCCCAGCTCCCTGCAGCTGGGCTGCCTGGTGCGCCCCAGCTGAGCTCCCCAGGAGCCCAGTGCACACCAGTGGGGCTGCTAAGCAGTGCTGTGTGCCTGGAGCGCCCCCCTGCCCGGTGCACCGTATCAGGGTTGCTTGGCAGGGCCGGGAGCTTGGTGCGCTGGGAGCTGGGCTGCCTGGCATGGCAGGCGGGGGAGCCCGAGTCTGGTCCAGAGCTAGGGGAGGTAGATTCGACCTCCCCTGGTCTGGCAAAATCCCTCATCTGGGATTGGCCAGGTACCGAGGGTGCCAGACCAGAGAGGTCCAATCTGTATAAAGTTCTAGTAGAAAAACTATTAGCAGAAGGAAAGAAAAGCCGTCAGACTTCTTTTAACACCAGAGCAGAAATAGTTTCAGGCATAGTTTTTTGTTTTAATTTGTTTGCTCAATTCTTATTCTACTAGCCAATTAGCCCGTCATAACATGGGATTTTCAGGTCTCTCCTCCATGTCGGTCTTCTCTCCTGAGCCTCCGGTCTCTCGCTCGGTCTCTCTCTTTCCTCCTCCTACTGCCTCCCTCTCTCTCTCTCAGCTCTCCTCCGCCTTCTGCCTCTCTCTCCGTCTCTCTCTTTCTCTTCTCCCCCTCGTGCCTCTCGCTCTCTCTCCGCTCTCCTCTGTCTCCGTTGGGGATGCACACTCGTCCAGGCCCTGCCCCCTGCCCATAGACGTCACCGCCCTGCCCCCCTTCGCCTCCTGCCGTGGTGCTTGGCTGACTTCTGTGCCGCTCAGCCAGGCCGCTGCGCAGGAGCAAGCAGCGCAAATGTCCTCTCTCTCTCTTCTCCTCCTACTGCCTCACCCTCTCTCTCTCTCAGCTCTCATGCACCTCCTGCCTCTCTCTCCATCTCTCTCTCTTTCTCTTCTCCCCCTCCCGCCTCTCACTCTGTTTCTCTTCTCCTCCTCCTGCTGCGTCTCTCTCACTCTTTCTCTCACTGTCCTCCACCTCCTCTATTCTCCTCTCTGTCTCCTCCGCATCCTCTGTGTCTGCTCCGCTTTCCTGCTTTTGAATCCGGCGCCCTTTCCTGACATCAGAGACGCACGTTCATCCAGGCCCCGCCCCCTGGCTGTTCCCTCTGGGCGGCTCTGTTGCCTCCCGCCGTGGCGCTCGGCTGACTTCTGCGCCACGGCGGGAGGCAACAGCGCCACCCAGAGGGAACAGCCAGCGTTTCAGTGTTACAGAGTCACAGACATTGGGCTACTATATATACGATGCCTTCTTTGCCCTAAATGTCAGTCCAACCTATCCTGCCTTGCAATGTGCTAGTGCGGATCTCTGTGCCCATGCAGGGTCAGTGCAGGGGTCCACACTAGCAGACCACAATGAATGATCTGTGTGCCAGAGTTTGAGCAACTGCCAATCATATTTTATAGATCCTTGCTTTTTTAATCCATCTGAGAGTGTGGTGTCTAACCAGTTGGGAAGCAAACTAGCCACACTTAACCAGATAAATAGCCACATTGTTCAAACCAACTAGCTACACTCAACCGGTCAAATAGCCTTATATGGCTAGCGGTCAGTGTGTTGGACACCACAGATACGAGAGAAAAATTGAAGCTGCACACATCTTCATTAAACATTTGACATTAATGAAGTAGATGAAAATAATAAATGGCTGTTTGAAATAATTTTTGATAGCTAAAAAACCAGCCAACCCTATTACTCCTAGTTATTAAAAAAATAATGCAAGATGTTTTTTACTTCATTAGCTCAAAAGTTTCATGATGATTTTAAAATTCAGTATCATCTCTTATATATGGAATTCAAGGCCAGAATCTAAAGCTTTCTTGAGGGAGCTTAATAAAAAGGAAAACAACCTGCATGGGAATTTTTATCCAAAATGAAGGATAAAACCTGTTACGGTTTAATATCGAATCAATTATAAAATTAATATTGAAGGTTACCCTTGTATAGGGTATTATAATGGAAGTAAAGATACAAGCTGGGTTACCTGAGGAAGAGCTCTGTGTAGCTCTAAAGCTTGTCTCTCTCACCAACAGAAGTTGGTCCAATAAGAGACACTATCTCACCTCCCCTGGTCCCTCTAAGGGTGTGTCTACACTATAGAGTTTTGTCAGAAAAACAGCCGTTTTTCCGACAAAACTTGAGGAACGTCCACACTGCAATTGCATTCTTCCGGAAGAAAATCGAAAGAACAGAGGGGTTTTTCCGGCATTGTTAATCCTCGTTCTGTGAGGAAGAAGCCTTTTTGCGAAAGAGCTCTTTCGCAAAAAGGCGTGTGTGGACGGGGAAGAGGGAGTTCTTTTGGAAGAAGAGGAAAGAGGAAAAAGCACAAGTGCCCTGGTGGTCATTCCGTCCATTGCAATCACAGCTTACGTGCGAGAGAGCATCCATTCAGTCTGGAGGCTCTCTTTCGAAAAAGCAGATCGCTTTTTCGATGCACTTTTGCAGTGTGGATGTTCTCTTTTGGAAGAAGTTTTTTTTGGAAGATCTCTTCCAGAAAAGCTTCTTCCGAAAGAAGCCTGCAGTCTGGATGTAGCCTAACAGCCTGGGACTCTCAGATACAGCAACACTGCACACAATGGGTGTGTCTAGACTACAGGGTTTTTTTGAAAAAAGTGGCCTTTTTTAGAAAAAAATTCCCTGCGTCTAGACTGCCGCTGCGTTCTTTCAAAATGAAATCAAAAGAACATGGCGTTTTTTTCAACTGTGGTAAACCTCATTTTATGAGGAATAACGCCTTTTTTCGAAAGTGCTCTTTTGAAAAAATGCATTCTTGAATGCAAACGGCTTTTTTGAAAGAGTGCATCCAGACTGCCTGGGTGCTCTCTTTTGAAAAAGCAGCTCGCTTTTTCAAAAGAAGTGGTTGCAGTCTAGACCAGCGGTCCCCAACCTTTTGGGGCTGCCACGCGCCCGGGGGCGGGGCCGGCCCTGATCACTTGGCGGGCGTCCATAAATGCCCCGGTGGGCGCCATGGTGCCCGCGGGCACCGCGTTGGGGACCACTGGTCTAGACGTTCTCTTTCGAAAGAGGCTTGTAGTCTAGACGTATCCAATGGAAGCAAATATGTTCTTTTTAGAACCACTAGGTGGCACCGAAACAGTTTGGCAAGATTTACCGAGAGCTTCTGACTGGAGCCCCCATAAGAATGTTTTCCATACAAAAAATGTAGGTTGTTAGTCTCTGCCTCAAAAAAAGCATTATTCTGACCATTACGTTACACAAATTACAAGCCTATATGATATATTTCTTATCATCACCATGTATTGTACTAATGTGCATTATATTGTAGCTATGTGAACCAAAATATTTTCTAGTTATTGTCATATACTAGCACTGTAGGAATATGGTAAATTTTAACACTACCTGCATAAATAGTACTGTCTCGAATATCTACAGATAGCATATAAAGGTTTTGTACGCTTAGGACCAACTATATTTCACATATTGTATCAATGTCTGTTACAGTAATGTATACTGGAGAAGCCCAAAAGGCTGGATAGAAATAAAAAAATTAAACTTAGAATTATTGTTGATTTTAAATATCTATACCTATATCTAGATATAGATATAAATACAGATATAATATATTCCCAGTTACTGCAAAATTTCTCAGCTGTCTAGGTGCACATATTATAACTGAAGCTCATATAGGTCTCTTCCCATAACAAAAATAAAGAGAATCTTTGTGCCAGTAGTAATAGTAGAGACTGTGATTGTATTGTTGCTTTCTTTGTCTGATATTTGGTTCTTTATGTCTATAGTAGGATAGGTAGGAAGGAGTCAGGAAAGATTGTCAGCAGAAATTCTACAGTGAAGCAAAGAGCATATCTTTAGGGATAGTTCTGCTTTTCTTATTCTAATAAAATTCCCTGCTCAGAATTGGGGAAAAGTTACTTTTTTTTTTGGTAACTCTTACTTTTATAATGTGATGCACTATCAGAAATCAATTCACTTTGCATCAACATAAAAAAGAACCAGAAAATGCTTTCAGTCTTTCAAAAGACTCCTTATGAGAAGCCAACAGAATGGCCTAATGGTAGGGACACTCACCAGAACCATAATGAGGATTAAATACAGAGAGCAGCCAAGTATTGGTCATCCTGTAGCTTATGTAGTAACAAGTGAAGCAGAATCATAGAATACTAGAAATGGATGGGACCTCTAGAAATCATCAAGTCTAGTCCCCTGCCCTCACGGCAGGACCAACTACCATCTAGATCAGGAGTGGGCAATAATTTTTGATTGGGTGGGGGCCACTCCAAGATTTTGGAAAGTGGTCAAGTGCTGCACTTGTCTATGGAGGAGGTGTGGGGTTTAGGACGGAAGTTGGGAGCAGAAGGGAGCTCGGGACAGGGGACTGGGGTGCAGGAGAAGGTGTGGGGTCTGAGAGAGAGTTTAGGTGAAGTAGGGGATTGTAACCTTGGGCAGGGGATTAGGTGCTGGGTCTGGGAGGGAGCAGGGGTGCAGGAGTGAATTTTGACTTGGGGGAGGGCTGTAGTAGGGGTTGCTGGGTCTGGGAGGGAATTGTGATCTAGGATGGTGTGCAGAGGATTTGGGTGGTGACCTAGGGCAGATGACCTGGGGCAGGGAGTTAAGAAGTGGGAGAGCCTGGGGTGCAAGAGGCAGGGGCTGAGGTGCCAGAGGTAGGCTCTGGCCAGGAGACACTTATCTTAGGCAGCTCTCATCCAGGAGCCCAGCAGGGTCCCTAAGGCAGGCTCCCTCATACAGCAGCCCCAGACACATGGGTTCTGTCCATGTGCTGCTCAGGGCCACGCGTCCCTGGGGGACGAGAGACTTCACGCGTGCTCTCCTGCCCCCAGAACAGTTGGGTTCTGGGGGTAGGGAGCATGCAACGTTTCTCGCCCCCTGCCAGGGTCATGCAGTGCCTAGAGCAGTGGTTCCCAACCTGGGGTCTGCAGACCCCCAGGCATTGCAGGGGGTCCGTGAAAAAAAAAGATAAATAAAAATGATCATAGAAAATAAGTTTTAAATAAATTGCAAAGTTACAATCAATTATTATTTTTAAATTAAATATCTTCCAATAATGTTATTAATCGTGGTCCGAAAATCTATGTTGTGGCACCTTTGTGTGACAAAACAATCACAACAGTTAGAAGCATACAGATATTAGCCATACATTCAGCATGGCTCTGTGGCTGAAATCAGGCTCACTGAAGAGAAAGGAAACTGATGAGCAGAGTGAAGCGTCCACAAGTGGAATGTCTAATCAAACAGACATAAGTAAACGAAAAGTGAGAAAATACTCTGCTGACTACTAGAATTGCAGCTAGAATTGGCTTTGTTGGGGGTCTGCGAACGGTTTGGGAGGGTGATTGGGGGTCTGCACTAGTGAAAAGATTGGAAACCACCAGCCTAGAGGGAACCACCATATGTTTTGAACAGCTGGCAATGCCACGTGCCCCTGGCAGGGAGCAAGAAAGTTTGCATGTCCCCTTGCCCCCAGCTACGATGATTGCCCTTGGGGTAGGGAAGCGTGCAAAATCGGCTCCCCCCGCCCCACCACCAGGGGCACGCGGTGTATAGAGGGAACTCAGCAGCTACTTTTCATATGTAGATCTCAAAATGCTTTACAAAGGAGTTCAGTATGATCTCCCATTTTGCAGTTTGGCAAACTGAGGCACATTGACCGACATGATTTGCACTAGGTCTCCTAGGAAGTGGTGTCAGAGCCAGGACTTGAACTAAAGTCTCAAATCCAAGTCCAGTGCCTTATCCACACTGCATAGTAAAAGCCTCTTTGCTAACATGTTGAAGGCTTAAGACATGATTACACCCAGCCGTGTGAACTTAAAAGCAAGGGAAGAATGGAGCAAGGAACTTTTCCCTCTACTTTGGATCTTTGTACTGGCCTCATACACAAAGCAAACAATGGGGAGAGTAGAATAGTAATAAAACAAAAAAACCCTGATGAAAATAGTAGAGCATAGGTTAATAATCCCACTAAGCAAGAGTTTGTGATTACAAACAGAAATAATCAAATTATAGTGTCACAATATACAGGTCATTGCCTAAAAAGGGACTTAATGAAAGCTTTTATGCAGGCTTTAATATTTTCCTTGTCTGCAGCAACAGACTTTATACATTTTTTATTAATGAACTCATTAAGCCCTGACATTACTAGGGAAGACATATTTTTTCTGTGACCCACCATAATTAAAACGTGAATGCATTTGTTCAAGAAAATAACTAGAATAATTTATTTAGCAGAACAACATAAAACCAGCTTTAGACTTAGCTACATGAATTAGCTAACCATCATGGACAAAACTGACAGTCATTAGGCTAGTTTAATGTTATATCAATCACAGTGATTCACAGGTAGAAGGTGACGTACAGTACCACCTGTTATTCTCTCTATTGACATGGCTATTAAAATTATAGCTGCTTGGAAAATTTCTATGGACTATTTTCTATAGACAAAATCAAATGAAAATGTTAGCAATTTTTTCCTCTTTCCTAACCAGTTCTAATTCATAGGGATAGCAAAGTGGGGAGACATATTCTGTTCTATCAATGCTTATGCACTATTCCTGGGGTTAAGTCAAAGGGTTAAATCCTGGCCCTCTTGAAATCAATGACAAAACTGCCTTTTACTTTACTGGGGTTAAGTTTTCACCTCAGGTCCCTAAAGAGGACAATGAGCAAGTATAATGACATTGTGTATGCACATCAAGCAGAATTTTCAGTAGCAAAACACTGATAAGCACTCCAGAAGAATACAGGGATTTCTACTCACAAGCTGGAAAATCCCATAGCTACAATATGTACCTCACAGCATTCGTGAGTTGGGAGGTAGACCATTCTAGATTATTTTACCACTGCACCAGGTTCCTGCAATGTGATACAGGGAAAGAGTTTTACTTTCCAAAAGAAGTGCTCAATGTACAGAAAAATCCTTCCTCATGTCAGAATGGAACAGTTCAGTCAGAGTTGTATTGCTTATGCCAAAAGCACAATAGTGATTTGGAAGCAATCAAATGACGCATTTTTAAGTGTGCGTACCATAACAGATCATAGAGTCTCTGTTTTGATGGGTAAAAAGGTGTGTGTGTGTGTGTGTGTGTGTGTGTGTGTGTGTGTGTGTGTGTGTGTGAGTGTTATGTTAGGTGTGAGTCAATCCGTTGTGTTAGTTCATTTGAGTTAGCATACAGGGAGTCCCTGCTGTAGGTTGCCCCGGTTTACATCCATTCTGCACTAAAGTCGTTGACGCTTGTAGGAACTGATGCATTATAAGTCCTTCCATTCTTTGCTCTTAAGTCATGCCAAAAAAAAAAAATTTGCTCAAATGGAAGTCAGCTGCGGGAAAAAAATTCCCTGCTTTAAGTTGTTTCGCTATAAGTTCAAGTGTTTTGAAACATATCACGGACTTACAGCGAGAATAGCTTGTACCACAATTGAAAATCTGGTCAAAATGAAAGCTAATATGGTTGAAGCCATGTTAATAGGCTGTGTTTTCACTTTGGTTCCCAACAGGCAAAAACGAGGCTAAGTAACATGGCTTCAAGTATGTTCTGGGAGGGAGGGGCTTTGAAGCCATGTTACATTTACTTGACTGAGGTAACATGACTGAAAAATATACAATATTATTGTGACAGGGTGCGCCAACCCTGCACTGATAATTAACCAGGCTTGCTGGGCTGAGAAGGCCCCTCTCCCGTGGCCCTGCTGGGCATGCTCCAGCTGCAGGATCAGTATAAAGGCCAGTGGAGCAGCTCAGACAGGGCTGACCACTGAAGGGGAAGGAGCTCCTGCCAGAGCTGAGGAGCAACCACCCCTGTGGGATCAGCTGGAGCGGCCACGCCACCCGGAGCCGGAGCTGTGGCACCAGCCGGAGCCACAGCTGCCGCAACCATCACCGCGCCTTTCACGAGCTACCGCCACAGCTGTGATGCCAACCGCTATGCCGCCAGCCACCGCCTTCGCCAACGCTGGGCCAAGCGCAGCTACTGGTGCGTTCACCAGCCCAGGTGGGAATGGGGCCAGCCAGTAGGAGAGGGTAAGAAGCAGCCCAGGCAGGGGGCAGGAGACCACCCGGTGAGCTCGGCGTGCTTCGGGGACGACTTCCTGCCGAGCCAGTGGTGGGAGCCACCCGCCGCTGATAGGGCCCTGGGCTGGGGCCCAGTGGAAAGGGAGGGCCCGGGCCCCCTTACCCTCCTACCCTGACACTCCCAGCCGGGGGCAGTACAGACTAGGCTTCTGGGCCATATTGACCCCCAGCCAGGGGGCAGTACAGACTAGGCTGTTGGGCCATATTGACCCCCCCAGCCAGGGGGCAGTACAGACTAGGCTGCTGGGCCATATTGGCCGCACAGACAGGGGACAGTACAGACTTGGCTGCCAGGCCATATTTTCCCCTCCCAAAGGTGCGAGGGGCGCGCGACCCCGTGACAATTATCCATCAAGACAAGCCCAGGGTTGATCCTGTATGAATATTTTAACCCCCTATTTACTAAACCTTAGTATCATAATTAAGGATTTCATTAGAAGCCAAAATACCTGATTGACTGATTAAATGAATATAGAGGTTTTATTTTACTGTGTGCAAGGTACTTATTTATTAAGCCATTCTGTTTCTAACTTGTGCAAGTGATTTTGTAAAAAGTATTAGGCTGGGCAGACACACCAACAATATGTTACAATAAGGCACTGTACAGTGTACTGAGCTGTACAATTCTGTTAGATGCGATATTATATATGATGGCATTTTCTTTTTTGGTGGGCAGCTTAGACAACATTGCATTAGCAGGTTAGTGAGGGTGATGACATGCCATTTTTCTGTGCTTTGGTTGCTCTGAAAGATGTGGTGTGTGTGGAGAAGGAGAAGGCAGTGTGTTGACCTTAATTAGAATAATTAAAACCAGAATAATTGAACTCTAAAACCATTTTTAAAATATTGACATTATTTTCAAGTAATTTAGAGCTTGTTGTATAATTCTTTGGCAATGCTTTATCCTTCATTTTAGCCATTTCCTCATTATCTGAAGTATGTCTGTCATTGGTGGTTACCAGCAACTTCATGTATAGGAGAAAAAGGAAAGAGATTGGCTATTTGTTATTTTATTCATAATCTATTGCAAAATGGACACATGAGAAAAACAGTATTATTCCCCTAAATCAAGCTGATGCCTCCACCACATAAAACTTTCTCAATCATTAAAACATTGCCCTTATAAATAAGTAATTCTGGTAGCTTCCATAGCAGTTCCAAAAGCTGCGGATTCCTAAGCAAACAGATAACTCAGTTGTTTATAGACTGTTTGTCATTTCAGTTTAATAACAAATTGATGGACTCATTGTCTACTTCGCTTCTGCATTTGTCATGGTAACATGTCTGTCTTCATCTGGATCCCTGACTCCACCTTATGGAAAGTTACACAGAAGAGCAAAATGGAGGCTGCTCTTCTGAGTTCCTGAAATTTACTATTACCAAGGCGATGGGAAACAAAACAAATGGCTGTCCTGACTGTCTGTATTCCCTCAGCTTCAGCAATAACAGATAAAAGGAGCCAAACTTCTAACTTTTAGGTCAGTGGAAATTGGTACAGGATCATGTAAAGAAGTTCATTCCATTGTGACTGTTGATCTCTTAACAATCTATAAAGTTCTCTGAATGCAACAGTAAATCTGATAAGGGGATTTCTTTTACTATCAAAGCCTGGATGAATGTCAGATTGTTTGGAAAGAATAAATATATATATTGCTTTTCAGGAGAGATACCCCTTGTTTCCTCGAAGTGCAGCAATTTACTCTCTTTGAGATTATTTTGTAATGATTTTTTATTCTGTATAAATCAAATTCCCTTGTCATAAATATACAGTTGCTTTTGATAGGTTTAAGTGCCTTTTCACTTACTTTTCAGCACTATCTGTAAAATTCTATAATTCCATATTCACTTTTATCTCATTTTCAAATGCCACTCCTAGTCGATACCTAGAATCAGGGACAAGTATGATTTTTGTGAGAGTGAAACATTTCACAAAGAAAACTAATTTCTGACCCACCATCCCAAAATAAAATAAAAATTAACTGACTTGTACACCATGCTCACACATTTCTCTGTGCTGTCTGTTTTTATAAATAGGGTAAAAAGTATCACTAGAGACAATAATATTTTTATTTTCAGGGCCTATCTCATCAGATTTTTTTTTTTTATAGAAAACAGTGTTTTGTCCAAGCTGTGGTAAATCATGACAGACTGCTCACTTGAAGGAGCTGACGGTCAGCAGAGTATGTGGAATTAAAACCAGCCTAGAATCCTGAATCTACCCCCAGGCCTGTTATACAAGAGCACCCCTCTCCAGCCAGGACCTGAAAACACGAGCTTAGCCTGCTGTGTTACTTTGTATTACAGAATTTGCATACTATTTAACTAATGCTTCCAAACAAAATTCTCTGTGGTTTTGTGAGGTTGTTTATTAGGGTTGCCAGATGGCTTCAACAAAAATACCGGACACACTTGACATTACATCACAATCTACGTTACGTCTTATTTAGAAAATACCGGACATTTATATTTTCTCATTTATATTTTCTCAGTTTGTTTCCCAAACAGAAAGCTCAAATACTGGACTGTCCGGTTCAAAACCAGACACCTGGCAACCCTATTGTTTATCAGCTTGATAATAGCTTTAATTAATGCTGATGCATCCTAGCAATGGTGCATAACCTCATCTAGAAGTTAGGTTTGCCAGTGACGCCTGTCTTGTTGTTGTAAAACTTTCATATGATAGATATGGCAATGTCCTGTCATTTCCTTGAAAAATCTTCAAAAATTGAGTCTAAACATTTTTGAGTCTATTGTATTAAAAATGCAAAGTTTTTGTATTACTGGAAGATTTACCAGGTGTGGCCCAGATCTGGGGGTGGTGGAGGCCGCGCAGCCCGCACACCAGGTTCTCCCCAGGGCTGAGTGAGGTTGGGGTGGTGCAGGAGTGAGTGTTAGGGTATGAGAAAGGGCTCAGATCAGGGGCCTGAGAGGTGTGGAGGGCTTATGGGGGACAACTGTAGCAGGGGGGAAGCGCTGTCTGGGCAGTGGTGAGTCCTCAGGGCTGCCTGCCACAGTAAAGGCGTTACTACCAGGATACCACTGGGGGCTCCCTGGGCACCTGGAGCCATGCTGCTCTGCCAGGGGCAGCTCCTCAGGGTGACCATGGCAAGGGCCATGCTGGTTAGCTTGCAGTGGCTCTCTGGTGCCGGCAGGGGTCGTGGAGGCTGCGCTGCATGTTTGGGTGCCCCTATGCAGTCCTGTGCACTTGTGTACCTAGGGCTGCTGCAGGGCTTCATCCCTCTGTGGTCACTTTACCCTATGACTGTGCCCCCTAGCAGCCTCTTCTATGACATGGAAAACAACCCCATTGAAGGGACATCCCATTTTCCTGGCACAACCAAACTATGACCTTGCTTTAAGTTAAGATAAGAGGAAGCTGCCTACCAAATTTGGTGATCCTAGCTCTTACTGTTTAGGAGGAATTCTTGAATAAGCAGACTCACAGATGTACATACAGACAGACGCACATTTCTAAAATATATAAATTGTGGGTCTGTACTTAATTTCTCTAGGGAGGAGAGGTAGCCAATGTAAATCTTGGGAAATGTTATAAGCTGCAAAGCATTATGTGAAAAATGGGCCAGATAAGAATGGACTTTTGGGGCCAAACAGAATTAATAGGGAATCCCTAGCATTAGGTGAATGAAAATTTAACTCCCTCTAGTTATGCGCAAAAAAAAAAAAAAAAAAAGGCTTTAGAAGCTGAATTTGAAGATCAAAGGCCCAAGTTGTATAAAGGAAAGAGAACATATCTACATTACAGATTTTTGCCAATGCACATTGCATTGGTATAAAGCCGCTGTAGTTAATATATTTCTTTTGTGTGCGCACACATGGCTTCGTGTATTGGCACGGCTCATACTCACCTGCCCGGAGTGCATGTGATGATGCGCAAGGCTGTGTACTACGGGTATGTATCTAGGGTTGCCAGATGGTTTCAACAAAAATATTGGACACACTTGACATTACATCACAATCTACATTACATCTTATTTAGAAAATACTGGACATTTACATTTTCTCTATTTGTTTCCTGAACAGAAAGCTAAAATACTGGACTGTCCAGTTCAAAACCGGACACCTGGCAGCCCTATATGTATCCCCATGTGAAACTCACCACCATATAGCTCACTGTCTTTGGGAAGTTTGTGCAGTGCATATTGGGGCAGAAACAAATTGCACAGAGATGAGTTGGAGCATGGGCTCACTTCTCAACATGCAGCTTTCTCCCTCCCATATGATCTGTATCCCCAAATTTTTGTGCCTTTAAAAAATATACCATGAACCTGCACGACCCTCTTTATTGTGTACGTGCTTCTATCAGAGATGAGAGTCTGCACTACTCTGTGATTGTCATAAGCATTGAAAGCACAGGATGCACGAGAGATTTCTTTGATCTAGCCTCTTAACAGCTCTTGGCATTACATCTCAATTTATGATGTAATATATTTTGCTATATCTTTTCATACTGGTATTTCCAAGAGTCATAACATATCAAGAATACATGTAATTATTAAGGGTGCATCTACAGTGGTGCTAGCTTGAAATAAGTAAGCAATTTGAGCTACACAAATTGCGTAGCTTATTTCGAGAGTCTATTTCAAAACAGCACCATATTTCGAAATAGACGGCTATTCCGACAAGTCCCTTAATCCTCGTGGAACGAGGTTTGCTGAGACATCAGAACAGCAAGCCTATTATTTCGATTGCATTTTGAAATAACGGGAGTGCTGTTAAGACGCAGAAAATGCTATTTCGGGATACCGGACGTATCCTGAAATAGCACTGCTGTCTAGGTGTACCCTTTAAAAAATTTGTTAATATGGAATCTTTCTTTTAAAGTACTGCTATGATTTGAGTTTTGTTTACTAGTCTATAAAAACACTGGAAGATTTACCTGGCTTTTCTCAGGTCCTTAACTCAAGTAATTTTTGGAAAATAAAATGAAAATGTACATGCTTCATTTAAATCTCATGGCTCTGGGGTGGGATTTGGGATGAGGGGTTCAGTGTGCAGGTTGCCCCAGGGAGAGAGATAACCCCAGCCCTCTCTCACCACAGCAGCTTGGGGCTGCGTGAGAAGTGCCTGGCCATGGCCACTGCAGTTTTAGCGGGCACAGGAGGAGGGGCACGTCCCCTGGCTGGAGCAGGTCCAAGTAAGGCTCTGTGAGGGCCACAGAAGGATCACCTGTCCCCTGGCAGCGGCAGCTCTGGGGCAGCTCCAGGTTGGATGCCATGGCTGGCGGGGGGGGGGAAGCGTGTCCTCCTTTAGCCCCAGCACGGATCTACCATGACCAGGGGAGTGGACGAGGCAGCTCCTCCCACAGCCTCAGCACAGAGCTGCCTCAGCTGGGGGGCCACAGATGCCCCTTCTGGCCCAGAACAGAGCTCCTGTGGCAGTTCTGGGCTGGGTGTGGCAGGCAGAGGTGGCACTCTGCACTCCTGCCATACGCCCCTACCTGTCCTGAGCCCACTTTCAGCATTCGCTGAGTTATGTCAGTTTTGATTTGGTGATTCTCTTCTTTCTGTATGGTTTTCTGAGAAGCAATCCCATTCTAGGCACACCATATTTTCCTGGCACAACCAAACCCTTGACCTTGCTTTAAGTTATGATAAGAGAAGCTATATAACAAATTTAGTGGACCTAACTCTTACTGTTTAGGAGGGTTTAGAGTGTTTGGAGGAGGATGTGAAGAATCATTGCCTAAAACTGTTTCATTATATTAAAATGAGTTGCACCAGTTTACACAAACTTTCATAGGCACCGTTTTTAGGGGTTGCTGAGGTGTGCTTGACCCCAGCTCCACCTCCGGCCCTGCCACCACCCTGCCTCTTCCTGCCTTTGCTCCATCCCTACCCCACCTCTTTCTGCCCTAATTTTGTCCATATTCTTTAAACAACAGACATCTGACTGACTTTGCCTTACTAAAAATAGTTTAGCTAAAAACATATATTATTGTTTTTTATTGTAGGCTGGTAGTGATGGGGAAAACATTGGAAATTGCCCATTTTCTCAGCGCCTCTTTATGATTCTGTGGCTAAAAGGTGTTATATTTAATGTAACAACTGTAGACTTGAAAAGGTAAGATTACATATATATTTTCATTTTAGTCCTAGAGGAATTCTGTGCTATTGCACAATGCAGAATTTTGCAGAAATTGACATTGGTTGCATAGAATTTCCTTTCCTCCACAGAAATGGGCTGCAGTGCTGCTGGCTATAGGGTTGCTAGACCTGGCAGAGCCCAGCCCACACATAGAAAACACTGCTCGGGGGAGGGAGCTAGAGGATTTGTGGCACCCAGCATGCCCTGAAGGACAGAGAGCGTGGCACATGGGAAATTCCATGCCATCCTGGGACTGAGCATCTGGCTGTTTCTCCCACTGGAGCCCTAGGCTCTAGGGCAGGAGTGGGCAATAATTTTTTGCCTGAGGCCACTTTGGAAATTTTTGAAGTGGCCCCAGGCCGCACAGGAAGGGACGGTACATCAAGTGGAAGGGGCAAAGCCAAGATACTTCTGGGTTCCCCACCCCTGACAGTGATTGGTCTGGGGATAAGGGAGTGCCTTTGCCCCCCCCACGTTCTCCTTAGGTGCCCATGCCCCTGCCATGGGAGGAGACTTCCTGCGCTCTCCTACCCCTAGGCCAAATAGGGCCTGTGAATGGGGGAGCACGCGAAGAGTCCTCCATTCTGCCCCTGCCCAGCGCGCAGCACTTCAAAGCACTACGTGCTCCTGGCAGGGCAGGAGGAGGCTTTGTGTGCTACCCCGCCCCCAGACCAATTATGGCCTGGGGGTGGGGGAGTGCATGAAGCCTTCTCAGCTCTGCCCCCACCCTGTGAGCAGCATATGGTGCTTCAAAGTGCTGCATGCTTCTGGAAGGATGGGAGAAGCGCTCCCCTGCCCCCAGGCCCTGATTGGCCTAGGGGCGGGGGGAGCAGCAGGGCCTCCGCGGGCTGGATCCACCCACTTGGCAGGCTGGATCTACCCACAGAGGCCCTTTTGCCCACCCCTACTCTAGGATGTGGGAAGAGATGCAGGTACCTGCACCTATCTCCAAATGGGCCGTGGGGGCCGGGGAGGGGACAGAGAAACAGGAACTGGTTGTCATAGGGTTGTCACTACTCTTGAGGGAAATTTTTTGTGCCTGTATTCTTACAAACATACGCGCTGACAGGTATTTTGAAATGAATTACAAAATAATTGAAACTGATGTGATTATGTAGGGTTATTTTGACAAAAAAAATTTGCAATGTTTTTAATTTTTTGGCGCAGAACCCAGAGTAGTATTTTCAGAAAAATATTATCTAAATGATTATTTTAAAGAATGAATTGCATACATTTGAAATACACACGCAATCAGGCATTATTCATGCTGTTACTTGGTGTTGTCATAGCTCTTTATGAGCCTGATAGTTCCCTGATTTAAATAGATGTAAATCAGGAATAATTCCACTGAAGTCTGTGGAGTTAACACGGTGTAAAATAAGATTCTATATGGTGAATGCATGGTGCAGATTGATTGATTGATTAATTAATTAATACTATTAAATGCTCAACACCTCTATGAGGCATGCGGGTAAATCTTACTTTTACAGAGAGATAAACCAAGACAGAAAAAAGGAAGTGATTTTGTCCAAGGCTACACAATAATTGCTAGGGATGTTAAAACAGTTAACTGGTTAATTGACAACACTTAAACCAATTAACTGTTTTAACACAGGTCCTGCTGCCTGCCTATTGTGGCCATGAGCTGCCTAACTGTGGCCATGGGGTCCTTTCACTGGTAGGGGGTCCCATCGCCTGGCCTGCCAGCGTTCTGTGGCTCAGACTGTTCTGGTACAGCATGGCTGGCCACTCCCAGAGTTCACTGTCAACGGCTGCTTAACTGCAAGCATGTTTATGGGTTAATCCTTTAAAATCCTTAGTAACTGCAACAATAATTTAAATTATTTTATTTGCTTTAAATAATATCAGTACATTGTTATGATGGCAGAACAGATTACTGCTATTAAGTATAGGAATTGAAAATGTATCTCATATAGTTGCTTATCCAAAGTGTTTACACCCTTTTAGAAAACCTTCAGACTTGCAGAATCTAGCCCCAGGAACAAACCCTCCTTTTATGACTTTTGATGGTGAAGTGAAAACTGATGTCAATAAGATTGAGGAGTTCTTAGAAGAAAAATTAGCACCACCAAGGTATTGTCTTGAGTGTCATATTCTGCTTTTAGTCTTTCATGCTGCCTTCAGTGCACTTACTGACAAAATTTCCACTGATTTCAGTGGGAGCAGGATCAGGTCTTTGGTTACTTTCATGCCTTAAAAAATATGTGTGAAATATATTAGGGTCTGATTCTGCTCTGATTGAACACAATGAGTGTTGCAGGTGATTCCAGTGGAAGCAGAAGTGAGACTTAGCATAATGATAATGTTTCTATGAACTCACGAGTGTTAAATGCAGATTTCTTGACTCCAGTGACTGAAGTAAATGAGAATTAACCATGCTCAGCACTTCACAGGTTTCGACACAATTACAGGTTGACCCTCTCTAGTCCGCCAATGTCCGTGGTCCTGCATGATTTTAGTTAGCTGGATGTCCACTTCTCATGAGTGTGGCCTAGGGATGTAAGTGACTACTTGAGTCGTCGACTTCCCAATAAGCCTAGTCTTATTGGGTAGTTGAGTCACTACTCGATTACTTGCTCCCCCCACCCTTCTGCCTCTGTATTAAGTATATTAAGGACTAGTTGACTTGTTGACTATCCAATAAGCAAATGCTTATCAAATAGTCAGTCAACTAGTTGATTCCCCCCCCCCCCCTTGCTGCCTCTATCAGCAAAGCGGGGGTGGGGGAGAGAAGGGGTACTTCAAAGTGGCAGCGCCACACAGCTGAGCCGGGTATCAGCTGTGCGAGGCTGCTGTTTTGAAACCCCAAGGCGGTATTTCAAAGGGGCAGCTGCTGCACAGCTGATTCCCAGCTCAGCTATGTGGCGGCTGCCCCTTTTAAACGCTGCCTGGGAGTTTCAAAGGGGCAGTGCTGTGGAGCCTGGGGTCAGCTGGGGATTCCCCAACTGATCCTGGGCTCTGTGCAGCATTTCCACGGAACCCAGGATCAGCTGTGGAGTCCCCAGCTGACCCTGGGTTCTGGGGAAATGCCACATGGAACCCGGGGTCAGCTGGATAGTCCCCCGCTGAGCCCAGGCTCCATGAGGGTGCTGTGAAATGCACAAGAGCCCCCACTGGGGACTCTTGTACATTTCAAAGCAGGCACCAGAGTGCAGCCCGGAGTCAGTGGGATTTCCCGCTGGCCCCAGGCTGCACGCAGAGTTCCATATTCCTCCTTTGAAATGTACAAGAGTCCCAGCGGGGGCTCTTGTACATTTCAAAGGAGGAATGTGGACATGCCTATCGACTAGTTGAGTAGTCGATGGAAATTCCATTGACTACTCGACTAGTCCTTTAACTGCAATTTAACATCCTTACTCTGTATCAAAGGCAGCAAGGAGGGGGGAAGCAGGAGCTGGTGCTGGGGGGAGCTGGCTTAAAAGCTGGTTCTCCCGAGCACTGTCATCATGGTGCGTAGGGGGTAGGAGAGGCAGAGCCACAGCAGTCCTGACACGAGCCAGCTCCAGGAGCCACCCGTGCTGCAGTTCTGCATTTCAAATGTAGTAAGAGCCACCGGACTCTTACTACATTTAAAATGCAGAGCCACAGTGGTCCCAGAGCCAGCACGAGCCAGGACTGCTCAGTCCCGGCTTGCACTGGCTCCAGGAGCTGCCTCTACTACAGCTCTGCAGAGTGTCTCCCCTTATCGACTAATTGTGTAGTCGATACAAATTGTATCAACTACATGATTAGCCAGATACCCACTCCTTAACATCCTTAGAATGGCCAAGTTTCCCGCAGACTCTTCAAGTTTGTTTAAAGCCACCAACTCTGGCTCTGTGCTGTTATTTAGCTCTAATTTACCCCTCAATGTCTTCTAAGAGCCCCATAAGCAGTGGAAGTGTTGGTAATACTGCTAAACAATATTGATCTCCTGTGGTCCAACAAATTCTTTAGTTTGGCACCAGTCAGGTACCAAGGGTGCTGGACTAGAGAGGTTCAACCTGTATTGTAAATTAAAGAAATGTTTTCAGTATTGAAAGTCTGTATTTAAATGTGCTCTTCCAGCATACATTATGCTAGGCCAGATCTTCAGCTGGTGTCAGTTAGCACAGGTGCATTAATGTTAATGGAGTTATTCTGGTTTACACCAGCTGAGTATGTGGCTTTCTGTATGTGCTCTTAGTTAAGGTCAGTCATCAGAAATTATTAGGCTTTACAATCCAAGCAATGGAGATTAACTACTAATTTGCTTTGTCTAACGCACAATAACTGTCTGCAATTTCAGGTATGAAAATTTTCTTTTCATAGAGATGGCAAAAATAGCACCTCCCTAGAGAGAGTAAAGGGCCTGAGCCAACATCTGTTGACATCAATTAAAAGACTCCAGTGCTGATTTAAGTCAATAGGAGCTGGCTTATATAGCATTACTCAACTGATGATATCCTGCAGGTTTGTTATGATGCAGACATGCCAACTCATAGTGAGAGACACCATTTCTAAGTAATATTAACTTTGGCTCTTGATCTCCTGATAGAACCCTGGCATCTGGGAGCTTGATCCCCAGATCATGAGTCAGGGTTAATTGTACTTAGAAATTGCTGTAGTGGCTGGGATTCTAGCTGCCAGTCTGGGAAGTGGCAGAGGGATCCCTCTGCAGCCCCCCTATGCCTTGGAAGGAGAAGAACCCTAAGAGACTGTGAGGGCTGAAATATGGGCTGGAGGCTGCAGAGGGGGCTGACGTAAGGGGTGTGTGTGTGTGTTTGATTGGATGGAGGGGTGTATTGGTGGTGGGTCCTAAGTAGATGGGGTGAACGCTGGGAAATTGAACTGAGGACAATGGAGGTCAATGGGATAGGGGGACTGACTGATGGGCTGATGATGGGGCTAAAGAAATGAACTGAGGGGGGCTGAACTGAGGGGGATTGGGTGGTCACAGAACAGATGGGAGACAGGATAAGTTGCTGGGAGAAGATGGGCAGATGTGGAGGTGAGAGCTTCTGCAACAGGGGCCAAAATCACAGTACCCAGTGCATATGGGAGAGTGTGCAACACTAATTGTTGCAAGCCACATCCTGGCAATTGGCAAAGGGAGTTCAAAAATCAAGAGACTGACCTAAAAACATACAATATCATCCTTTAAAAAAAATCATGATTTTTGAAGGTCAAACTCACAATTTTTGATCTCTTGAAGATGGTAATACTGATGACGTTGTTACAATTATTCTCAAAGCAGGGGTAGAAAGTAACACTGTGACAGTTTGCCAGGGTTAGCCCCTGGCAGGCTGCTGCCACTATATTTACCTGCATAGCTGCAGGTACCAGCGATTGCGACTCCTGTTGGCTGTGGATTGCCGTGCCCAGCCAATAGGAGCAGCAGGAATTGACGTGGACCAGGACACCACTTCCCACAGCTTCATTTGGCCAGGAACAACGATCCACAGCTAGGGATGTGAAAGTGTAACTGTGTACACAGTTAACATTCATGGTTACATGCAGGCTCCCGGTAGACACTGGGAGTCAGCTTAAAAGCCTGCTCCCCACTCACTCCCAGGGAGCCAGCTGCCGCCCCACATGTAACCATATAATCATTGAAATTTTCAGTGGTTATGCGATTACTTAATTAAATGTATTTTAACACTCGTACCATGCCCAATGGAAGCTGCGATCGCCGGTACCTGAGGCCGTGCAGGTAAATATAGTGGCGGGGGCCAGCCAGGAGCTAATTTGGTAGACTAGATCCCACCCTGTCTGAGTGAAATTTGCACTATTGCAGAAGGCTCATACAAGGGCTGCCACACCATTATAATAACCTAGTATTTTTCTATATTTGTGCTTTGAGATTTCTCTCGTTTTCTTCAAATTATAAAATAATGAAAATTGATAAGTAGCTATGGCAAGAAGTAGAGAATTTAACTTCTGAATAGTAGGAGTAATGAAAAATATTTGACATGATGTTTATTTTGTATGTTCTGTTTCCTTTTTAGGAATGTTTCCTACGAAAAATATATAGCAACACTTTGTTTGCAATGGCTTAGAGTAAAGTGCTATTCATACTAGGGATGTAAATGACTAGTCAAGTTGACTACTCGCTTCCCCCTCTTGCTGCCTCTGATACCTACACTTGCTGCAGCACTGCAGTATAAATGTAGCGAGAGCCAGGTGTCTCTTACTACATTTAAAATGCAGAGGCACAGTGGTCCCAATCCCAGCTCGCGCTGGGTCCATGACCTACCCCTGCTGCAGCTCTGCCATTTAAATGTGTTAGGAGCTGGGCTGCCTGCACTTCTAGCTCCTACTGCCTTTAAACTGCAGAGCCGCAGCCAGGGTAGCTCTTCAGTGCGGCTGAGCCGGGACAGAACATCTCCCCTTATTGACTAATTGTGTAGTTGACAAATTGTATCGACTACACAATTAGCTAATTACCTGCTTCTTAACATCTTTACTACATACAATTCAGAAGCAGCTGAATGACATAAAAGCAACTACTAGTTGAATGACATCTTTGTATTTTTAATTCCTCAGGTACCCCAAACTTGGGCCAAAGCACCCGGAATCTAATTCTGCAGGAAACGATGTGTTTGCAAGATTCTCTGCTTTCATAAAGAACACAAGAAAAGATGCTAATGAAAGTAACTACCTGTAATGTCTGCATCATTACTGCTGATAACTGGAATGAGTTGGAGTTACATAATTACAGGATAAAGCTTTGTGTTTTTCACTAATGTTCAGTCTAGAGTAACAAAATCTGTTTGTATTTGCACTAAAGACCCATTCTAAGCAAAAGCTATCTATGGCTTTCCAGAATATGGAAGTGCTCTGGAAGGCTGCTGATTCTAGAGGAGGGTAAACTGTTCAAGAGAGAGGCCCACGCATATGCACTGTGATGAAAGGAAGAGTTAGTAATTTGTTGTTTAGTCAACAAAATGCCCTGTATCACAGTGGCTTGACTGAACAATATTGAAGGTGCTGATCCTGCAAATGCTTATCTTGTTGAGGATGAATAGTTTCATTGACTTCAATAAAACTATTCATGTCCACAAGAATTTGCAGGATCATACCTACAAATGGAATACAAAAAAAGCAAAATGCTTTTTTTTCAATTTTAAAAGAAGTGTTATAAAGTTAATGAAATGAACATACTGCGTAATATAATTGTGTAGTACAGTCTAACAGTTTTTTTTTTCACAGAGTGAAATTGAAATAGCTAAAAGAATTAATTTGGAATAGTACTACTTGTGCAGTGGCGGCCCGTCAATACAGGTGAACTAGGCAGTCGCCTAGGGTGCCAAGATAAACGGCTGTTGAGGACTTTGGAGGCAGGGGCGCCGATCGCACGCCAATTGTGCGTTTCGTCTAGGGCGCCAGTTGCTGGCAGCTCATCTAGGGCCACTCCTGTACTTGTGTAGTAATGACTTTTCTAGGATGTCTCTGAAGCAATTGGACTAGCTCCAAAATGTGGGAATTTTTATGCTAATTCAATTTTTTAAAATCAAATCATTAAAATTTATTCTAAGACTATGGAATTTTTATACGTATTTCTCCGAATGGTTTCCCTATCTAGAGGTACATGAGAATTTGACAGAAATGCCTCACTCTCTGGACCAGCCATCTAAATTCACTGTGGGTAAAATCCCCTCCCCTTCCCTACCTCTTCACAAAGTTGAAATAAGCAAGCTTTAATTAGGAACCAAGCAAGGATTGGAATTCACCTTTCTCAGCTTACTACCATGCGTAGAGGCTGCAGTGCCACATCTGTAATGCATAGCGCTCCTTTATCCAGCCACTGAATCCATGTGATCAGGGATTCAGTGGCTCAGCCCTCCCTCAACACCACCCTTCTTGTGCCATGTGGTAAAAAGCACACCACGCATCCTCCAGGGTGCACACACTATGAAGATGTCCACTAGCATCTCTCTGTTGTTCTGAGCTGTTCGCCATTATTCAGGGTCTTGCTGGATTGTTTCTGTTAGGAGGGAAAATGGGCGATAGGAACAAGGTATTTCTTGGTTCAATTCTGTTTGTTTACAAAAAATGTACAGTTTCCCTAAACACAACAGAAACAACCAACAACAGCGGACGGTTTCCTTGCTCAAAATTTGCAAATCTGTCTCTGTAGTGAGTTCTGTGTCCCAAAGAGCTCTGTTTCTGCTTCATCCAGCGGGCTAGGCCAGGCTGGTACCAGAAAGATATTTTTAGCTGGTATGATGTACTGGAAAGACTCCCTGCTGGCCAGCTGCGGCCCCTCCGCTGGCGTTCATGTACAGGACTAGGGCTTGGTGGCCAGGACTGGGAGTGCTGCGACAGCCGGAGGAGTTGCCAGCATTCTGCTCCTTTCCCCTCAGCCCATCCCTCCGGTGAAAAGAACAGAACTCCCAGCCTTGTACACAGACATAACAGGGATTTGAATTAGGATAAGGGGTGGATTTTTGAATATGACTGAGAGTTTTTTGTATGCATTGGAGCTGACATGGGAGAACTTCAGTGCGAGTGTGCTTAATGTTTGGAAATATTTGATCTTCTGGGTTTCTTCTGCTTTTAGAGTGAACTCAGTTCACTTTTCTCCAATTTCTATTTTTGTGAATCTAGATTTGGAAAAATCCTTGCTTAAGTCACTAAGGCGGCTGGATAACTATTTAAATACCCCTTTGCCTGATGAAATTGATGCCTATAGCACTGAAGACGTCACTGTTTCCAGCAGGAAATTCCTGGATGGAGATGAGCTCACCTTAGCAGATTGCAACCTCTTACCAAAGCTCCACATCATTAAGGTTTGTATTTGCTCTTCTATCATGTGCAAATATTGGCCACAGTGATGCACAAATGCATTTAAAACGAAAAAAACCCCAAAACCGGAAACAAAAAAACCACACATTTTTACTGAAATAGACACACACATACTTTCTCAACCCCAGGGTAAATAAATCCTGACAGGTGTGATCTGTAACCTTATAACCGCACTGAGGAGGCCTCAAGTTAAAGACCGGGTGGATAGTCTATATAGGCCATGTCTACACTACAAAATTATGTCAACCCAATTTAGGTTGGTATCCAGCTACCACATTTATTAAATTGCTTGTGTGTATGTGTGCACTCTTGGCTCCCTGTGTTGACAGTGAGCAGCCTCACCAGGAACACTAATATTGATTGTACTGTCAGAGAGGGGCATTGTGGGATGGCTGCTGAAAGCCAATGACAGTTGACATAAGCAATGCAATGTCTATACTGAAACTGTGGTACCCTAATTTACATCAACCATGACTTTGTCATTCAGCAAGGTAGTGTTACTAAAATGCCAGGTTGTTATATTGACCAACCATGTTCTGCAGACCGGACCCTTAGTTACTTGTATGGCCATCATCTTAGTCTCTGGGCGCCTCATAAACATTAATGAATGAGTGTATTTTCACGACTCCCCCATGAAAAATTAGTATTTCCATTTCACAAGTGGGAAACTGAGGCAACAGTAAAATTTAGACCTGGTGTACACTGGGTACCTACATTGGTATAGGTATGTTGCTCATGGATGAGAGAGACATTCCTATGACGACCGACCCCCACCCCACCCCAGTGTAGACAGTGCTATGTCAGTGGAAGAATTCTTCCATCAATATAGCTGCTGCCTTTTGGGAGGTGGATTAACTACAGTGATGAAAGAACCCTGCTCATTGGTGGAGGTAGTGTCTGTACCAGTGTTTCTTAAACTTTTTAAGACCGAGCAACACCAAACAATATTTTTTTTATGAGGAACACCAAGGATTTTTTGTTCAGGAAAAAAAAAAAGGGTCAAGGGGGGGAAAGTTATTGAGCAAAAAAAACCCCAAAACCCAGCAGCCTGCTCCTTTAAGGGTGGCCATTTTTAACTCTGTTGTTCTCTGCAACACACCTCTGATTGCCTCGTGGCACACCGGTGTGCCGCGGAACACTGTTTAAAAAACACTGGTCTATACTGAGGCACTATAGCAGCATGATTTCAATGCTGCCACTGCGCTGCTGTAATATTTTAAATGTGGCCATTGTTAAGTGGCTTAACCAAGGCAAAGCAGGAAGTCAGCACAGATGGAAAGGGAACCCAGGTCTTCTAATAGCCTATTGTGCTCATCTTTAGCAGTGCCAGTAAGGCCAATATATAGTCAGCAGATCATGTGGTAGACTGTCCTGGCTCTAGGATCCATGAAGACCCTGGAAGCCCCAGCTCTGGAGCAGTCCACTTGGCTAGCTGCCTCTAAGCTGAGAGTCTAGGAGCCCAGGGTGACAAGGAGCCATGAAGAAGCCTAGGTTCCCCTGCAGCCCATCAAGCAGGCTGCTGAGAAGGCAGGCAGGTGAGCTGTCAGAAAAACAGGCTGGTTTTCAACAGAAACCTACCTCGTAAGCAGGGTTCCATTTGAAACCTGCCTGGTTCCCATCAGAATGTCATCTCACTCCGGGCACTCTTGCAGAACATTTCAATTTTGATTAATAAAAAATGGTCCATCAGAAAATTTCCATCTTGCTCTACCTATAACCCAATTCTGATGCAGTCTATTCCAAGAGGTGGTGTGGATGAGACTGTTTTGCTGGCAGATGCAACAGAAGAAGCATTTCCCACCCTTCCCGCAGGGCCAGCCACTTGTGTGCCTCAATGGGACTGGGTTGCAGAAGTCAGTGACAAACCAGATCTGATACAGTGGAAACTGCTGAGAGTCAGATGAGTTGCAATGTGGTGGGAGGATGTTGGAGGGCAAATGTCAAGATACTCTCTATGAGAGTGCTTTAGCTACAGAACCAGAGTGGATTTTCGTAGCCAATTTCAGATATCTGGAAATGAATATTGTGAATTGTTAGTTAATTTTTTTCTGTTTCACCAATAATTTCTGAGATTGTTTTTAGTTTCTATCATTAGCGTGTGGGTTTTCACTGTGTGCTGTGCTGGCTCTGGCCAGGGAGCCTGTATGATAGACCTCAATGAAACTGCCTTAAATAATGAGAGAGAGAGAGAGCATGTGTGTGGTCTCTCATTCTCACTCGCTCCAAGACACATTTGGGCAAGAGAGTAGAAGCATGAGTGACTCCATAGCCTGATGAGTAGCACACTTATTGAGGATGTGGGAGACCTAGGATTTGGCCCTCCTGCTCCAATGAATCTTTCAATATTTATTCACATGCAACAGCTTCAGTAGGCAAGATTAAGGACTCCCATTCAGAATATTTCATAGCCTGATGGTTAGAGCACTCTCCTGAGAGGTTCAAATCTCTTTTCTCCCTGAGATGAAGCAGGGGTTTCCCTCATCCCAAGTGAGTACTGTCACCCTTGGGCTAAAAGTTATGAGAGCAGACCTCCTCTGCCCCCCCACCTCTTGCTGATGCCTTCTGTGCACTCCAGCTCAAGCGGCTTTATTGGACTCCACTGCTGGATCCCAACTGCTTCCTAGTCTACTGGGTTGGAGCAGCATCCACCTCTCTGACATACTCCTAGGGTACAGACTGTGTGTCTAATACCTCTTCTTGGACTATGCCAACCCTGAGGCCCAGTGGCCCTAGGCCCAGGACCAGTGCTGATCCCCCAAGTTTCCCCATTAGCTTACACATACCTTCATAAAACAAAATGAAATCCATAACACAACAGATTAGTCTCACACACAAAATGCCATTTACATGCCTTCCTAAGTCAGCCCGCTTCTCTGAGATGGAGACTGCTTCCCACCCAGTGGCCAGATATGGACTGATTCTAAAAATTTTTCACTCCATTGTTATTCCTTACTAAATTTGGAGCCAAAATTTTAAATGTGAGTTCTTCAGTACTTTTCAGAGGCAATGGACTTTCTTCATAGCGTCCTCTCCTCTCAATGCTTACGACCATGCAGACTGAGTCAGTCTGCAGCATCCAGAGATGTAGGCATTGCACTTTTACCAGACCAGGGAAAGTCTTTCAGTGAGGAGGAAAGGTAGAGCAAATTCACCTATGGAGTTTGGGTATCCAGGTAGAAATGAATGGGAATTGGGCAACCTCAATCCTTAGGCTGCTTAAAAAATCTTCTATTTGTTTTTGTAAAATATTTTCACCCCAAAACCTACATTTTGAGCTTAAACTACTTGACATTCCCACTCTAACTAACATGCTCCCTGTATGTCTATTATTTTTCTCCTCTATCTTTTTTTCAAAATTAAAGACATCAGAATGGATTACTAAAACAGAAGAATGGAAGAAACCTATGGATTTAGAAGCATTGTGTGCACTTTGATTACACAGCTCATGCCTCTAGCAATCTTTTTTTCCTTTTTTCCCCCCTAAGGTTGTGGCAAAAAAATATAGGAATTTTGAGTTTCCACCTGAAATGACTGGGATCTGGAGATATTTGAACAATGCTTATGCTAGAGATGAATTCACAAATACCTGTCCTGCCGATCGAGAAATTGAGTTTGCATATCTGGATGTTGCAAAGAGAATGAAGTGATGAATTAAAAGATGTCTCTAGTCTACATTTCTTCAAAGAGTTGGATGAGAACAAACCAAGATAAAAACAGAGTACATTATGCAGCATAATTTTAAGTACTATGACTGGCCAATCCTTTTTTCTTTTCTTGCATTGTATTCAGCTCACTACATAATATGTATGTCTGCTTGCGTATGTGTATTACACAGTCTGTGTTAAAGGTATCAAATCAAAATTCAAACATTTGTAAAAATTACAATAAGAGGCTAGGCACACAATTATTACAATTCGGCTTGTTACTCTTGGTAAAAATATTGAATTTTGAGATTAAAATTTCCTGTTTATGCATTTAGCATCATTATTGCCTTTAATTTCTCAGTTTATTTCAATGTTATTGTCAAAACTGATGTTTGATTTAGAGGACTGTCTAAGAGCCAGAGGAACATTTTTTTCTTAAGATGTACCTAAAAAATATCTGTGACGTTCCAGGTTGCATAAATGTTGGAAGACTGCAGGATGGCTGTTGTCTGCACAGCAGGCTGTTTATCCAGGAGAAAGGTCTGCTTTGATGTGGAACCAACTCCCTCTTTCAAAAGCACCACCTTTCTATATCAAGGAGCTGTGGATCAGCTCAACCAAAGCCCTATTTCACACCCTGCACAGGTCTCTATTCTGTGTATGTCTAGCCATCTTCTCTCTAAGAGCTGCACAACCCATGGGACTTCTCTCCGGCCCTAGAAGTGGAGAGAAACATATATTGCCGCTAACCTGTGGACTGTGCAATAAAGTTACTTGATATAAGTGAAAAAAGAGGGGGCCCTACCCCCTGTACTGGAGAATCTTTCTCCCTTATTACTGAGCCGAGGCCCCTTTCTCAGCTCCTACTTGGTATCTGAAAGCAATGAATATGTGGGAAGGAGGGCTAGTTACCCTTTCTTCCTGACAAAACTCCAGAATGTGCTCTACAGTCATTACCAGTGAGAATACCCAGTTCCCCTGGAACATACCATGAGAGGTCCATGGAACAATAATGGGCTCCAGCCACAGAGGCTGCTTTCTGCTCGCACAGCCCTCAGACACAACCCGTGCAAATCACAGCCTCTGCACTTGCCTGGGAGCAAGAGCTCTGGCCCAGCTACTATAGCGGTGTTATCTTTGTGGACACCAGGAAGTCTGTCTCTGAGGGTTTCCCACAATATATTTTTGATAGGATTATGTGTGTCTAAAGATGCAGTAGATCTTTGTATACTAGAGAAATATGAAATAGACATTTTGGTCTAATACAATAACCATGTAAAAATACCCTACATTTTAAAATAGAAAACCTATTCCATATCAAGAAGACATCTACTTTTTTTACATGTTTTACTTGATTTTTAATTTTCAGGCGTACTTTGCACTGTTTAATTATAAAAAAAATACTCGGTTCTGATGCATATCTTGTATCATAGTTATTTTTAAACTGTTAAATGTGAATTATGTTTTTTTCTTTAGAGAAAATGGACACTTACCCTGTTTTACAGTACAGAGCTCAAATATTGGGGTTGATAGTTGAGCAATCACTCACCAAATGTTACTAACGGCTGCTTTGTATTTTCCAACACACATATATTCTATATAATCTTCTCATATGCCTTACAAATTTGAGCAGAAAATACACAAATTAATAAGTAAATTGAATGATATCCTGTGTTTATTTCAGTTCCAGTTCCCTGACTATGTGCAGTCTATCACTAGCCTGGATTTTGAGAGAGAAAGATGAAATTAACTAACCCTGGATTTATCTTTAAGAACTGGAAGAACATTTTAGGCCCTGTCCTGCAACCAGACCCTAACATGCCAGGAGGTGCATACACAGACCCAATTTCAAGACTCAAGGCTGCACTGTTGACCAAGCTTAATTCAACTGTTTTGGACTCGTGCTGTGGTCTGAAAGTAGCAGTGTAGACATTGAGGTCTGGCTGGATCTTGGGCTCTCAAACCTGATGATGCGGGAAGGTCTGAGCCCCAGTTGCAGCTAGAGGAGGTACAGCTACTTTGCTATTTTTAGCTCCATAGCGGGTGAGCCTTCCAAACTTGAGGCAGTTGGCGAGGCCTTTGAGACTCACTGCCATAAGGTTGTTTTTGCAGTGTCGCTGTATAGTAGTGGGTTTTGCTTCTTAAATAAAAAGCTGTGCTAATGTCACTTGCTAAAAGACTGATGGAAAAAGGAAACACTCTCATCTGAAACAAAATTTCATACAGCTTAAGAACTTAAGAATGGCCATACTGGGTCAGACCAAAGGTCCCTCTAGCCCAGTACCCTGTCTGCCGACAAGGGCCAATGCCAGATGCCCCAGAGGGAGTGAACAGAATAGGTAATCATCAAGTGATCCATCCTCTGTTGCCCATTCCCAGCTTCTGACAGAGACACCATCCCTGCCCACCCTGGCTAATAGCCATTGAAGGACCTATCCTCCATGAACTTATCTGGTTCTTTTTGAACCGTTAAAGTCTTGGACGTCTTGATTTTCAGAGGTGTTGAGCACCTACAATTCCCCTTGACTGCAAACAGAATTGTAGATACTCAACATATTTGAAAATCAGGCTCATGGTGCCTGACCTCCAACACTTAGCCATACATGAAGTCGTATTGGCTCACTCCCAAGATCTAGAAGCACAGATCAATCTCTTCTTTGCCACATTTCTCCATCTCCAGACCCCATGGAGTATCTGTGGGGGGCTTCCAAGTGGGGGGGAAAAACAATATTACAGCCCTGAGCAGTTCTGAGAACAATGCAGATGGTGGGAGTCCCTGGAAGCACAGATAGTCTGCCAGAGCCAACATGCAGGCACAGGGGTTCCACAGGGATGGTCTTGTCTAGTCTCCCATATGTTCTCCCACCAGGATCTGCCTGGTCTGGGACCAAGGTAGCCCTGCAGTGCTTTTCACAAGGGAAACCCCACACGCTACTCTGAAGGGACTGCATGGGGGGGGTCTTCGACACTTCAACTCCATGAGAGGATCCTCATTCATAGAGATCCCCTGAGCCACCTCCTGCTTGTATTAATAAAGGGAAATAATGTTCATCATTGATTTCAGTCAGATTGATTATATAACTCAGGCTGCAGATTTGGGGTCATGCTTTAAGGAAGTATGTGAAACTTCAACTACCATAAGAGCACAAATAAATTCTGTCTTGCTATTTCTTTCAAAAAGCAGAGCAAAGGGTCTAGTATTTTCCCCCAAGATACCTACAGTGTTTGTTAAGGTAAGAAATCTTTTTTCTACAATTTTGCTTGTACAAAAATTATTTTATTATATTATTTTAAATACAAATATTTACATTGCTTCTTTAAATACATATTATAAGCAAGGCAAATATGGTCCAATAGTTATTTTATTACTTGCTGTTTAATCGTTTGTGTTGAAAAGGCTTCAGATTTTGAAGATTTCTTTGTCAGAGTCAAATTCCTTAGTTACCAAAATGGTTCGCTGATTGAAAGGCTAAAATCTACTTGCTCTGAACACAGTATTTCCAAAAGCAGGCTGAAATTGAACAAAATACATAATTAAAGTACATTGCAATGTATTTTACCTTGTGCATTCTCCTTTGAAATAACTTTAAAGCAACAAAAAACTGCCAAACCCTACATAATTGCACGTTATCTAATTGCACTCCTTACTCCATGTTACTTGAATAAATATACTGAATTTTTAAAACTCCCCAACCCTTTGCAACTCGATAGAGTTTATTTTAAGTCTCTATAATAAATTCTAAGTCCTCATGGACAAAAGGACCACTAATAATTTCCAAGATGAGGCCAAACTTTTAAGGTTCAAACCATCAGAAAACATCCAAAGCCTTCCAGAGCATCTAATTCTTGGATAGGTACGTAAAACAACCTTTACTTAATGAGATTCATGGCACTTGAGAATCCTACATGTCAGATGGAAGAATTCCAAGCACTGCTGCAGGCTGGAGACCAATTGGCTAAGCAACAGTTCTGCAGTAAAGGCTCTGGGGATTACAGTGGATGAGAAGCTGGATAGGAATCAACAGAGTGCCTTTGTAGCCAAGAAGGCTAACAGCATATTGGGGTGTATATTATTAGGGACATTGCCAGCAGATCTAGGAAAGTGATTGTTCCCCTTTATTCAGCACAGGGGAAGCCACATCTGGAGAACTGTGTCTAATTCTGGGCTTCCCATTACACAAAGGATGTGGACTCATTGGAGAAAGTCCAGTGGCAGGCAATAAAGATGATAGGGGGCTGGAGCACATGACTTACGAGGAGAGGCTGAGGGATTTGGGGTTATTTAGTTTACAGAAGAGAAGAATGATGGGAGATTTGATAGGAACCTTTAACTAACTGAAGAGAGGTTCCAAAGAGGATATAGAGAGGCTGTTCTCAGTAGTGACAGATGAGACAGAATGAGGAGCAATGGTCTCAAATTTCAGTGGGAGAAGTCTAGGTTAGCTATTAGGAAAAACTATTTCACTAGGAGGGTGGTGAAGAACTAAAATGGGTTATCTAGGGAGGTGATGGAATCTCCATCCCTAGAGGTTTTTAGGTCCTGGCTTGACAAAGCCCTGGCGGGGATGATTAAGGTGGGATTGGTCCAGCTTTTAGCAGGGGTTGGACTCAATGACCTTGTGAGGTCTCTTCCAACCCTATGATTGTATGGCAGGGAATGCAAATCACCGTGCATCTGTCAGCATCACAGAACCTGTTTTTAGGGCAATCTGGTCCCTTACCCAATTCTACAGAGTCTGCAACTTTAGCTGGAATAACTTCTCTAGATGACCTTTAGTTTGGGTGTGGGCCAGTTCCAGGCCCAGCCTATGAGTAACAGAGATGAAACAAACTAGTAAAATTACCCACATGCAGGCATGAAGTCACTCCATTTGCCCCTAATTAACAGCATGCTTTGTAGGAAACAGGCATGTGATTATTTTTTCCAGCACTCAAGCTCTGGCCTGACTCTACTGCTGTTGAGTTCACTAAGGGGAGCCCACTGAGGTCAGCAGCGCAGGAAAGGGCAGGTGGCTCCGTGGATCTGGCACGTGAGGAGAGCCACCGGGGAGTGAGGCAAGTGGCTTACATGAGCCAATATGTGCAGGGAACTGGCCTGAAAGCCCCTCTGTGTACTGGCTCCTCCCTGCTCCCCTCACTCTCCGCACTGCTGCCTCTCTATCAGAGGCAGCAGCATTGGCAGGAGGGGGCAGGCAGTTACACGGCACCGGCTCCCATTTCCCCCCCCCCCACCCGCACCCTTGCTGCCTCTGATTCAGACTAGGCTTACTGGTTAATTAGGCACTCAACTACATGTTGACATCCTTAGTCCCTTCTGGCCTTAAAGTCTATGGCTACGTCTAGACTACATCCCTTTTTCGTAAAAGGGATGTAAATTAGACATATCGCAATTGCTAATGAAGCAGGGATTTAAATCTCCCCTGCTTCATTTAGCATAAAAATGGCTGCCGCTTTTTTTCCGCACGGAGCTTTGCCGGAAAAAAGCACCAGTCTAGACGCTGATCTTGCGGAAAATAAAGCCTTTTCCGAAAGATCCCTTATTCCTTATTTCATAGATCTATGAGTGCCAAGCTAATGCCTTATCCACTGGAACCTAACCATCTTGATATAAAATGTATGGAGGGATCAGGAGAAGTTACAAATCCTTTCACCTCTGGGACACAAGTTCAAATATGACCCAGGAAACCAAAGTCCACTATCTGATGACTGTTCAGTGACTTCAATGTTAAATGGATGTGGTGGTTTCTGTTCAGTTTCTAGGTGACAGATATCCACATCACAGAAGAGGTCACTGTAAATTTTGGCACTTTCTGCAGTGAGACCAAAGAAGGGATGGCCACAGAGAGGGAACTGTCTATTCATCTATTGAAGCCAGGGTGGAAGTCCATTAGTGAGAATGCCTGGGGGGATGCTTCTGCCTATGCTCTACTGTTCTGTGGCAAAGTGTCCAGTCTCTAGTGTGGTTAATTTAGCACTTTCCACAAGCACCGAGTTACAATAAGCTTGCAATGTCTCAAGAGATGAAGGTGACCCAGCATCAAGGCAAGCAGCATACTGTCGGAAATCCTACCTCTCTTCTTGGATTTCTTAGGAAATTGTGGTGCTGACTTCCTGAAGTTCTTCCCATTCAGAAGTTTTATTTCCAGGAGATCCTTGGTCAACTCAGCAGCGCCTTCTCGATGGGCAAGGGGATTGGACTGACCTTCATTTAAACCTTCCTGTCCCAAATGAAACACAAGAAGTACAATTAGAATAATACAGTTTTCTAAAAGCTAGGAACACAAGCAAGCCAGAGAAGCAATGAAATAAATATCTAACAATGAGTTAACCAGCTGTGTGATGAGGAGGTGAATTTTACAATTTATTAGATGACAACTAGAGTGGGAAAGCAAGAAAATATAGAATTGTTCTTACCATTTTGACTTTCTTCCCAAACCTCCTGGCATAAGCTGAAATACAAAAGGTGGGGGGGGGGGAATTTAGCCACTTTTCTTTTGCAAGATGGTATCTACTTCCTTACAAACTTAATTGTGACTCACCATTTGACAAACCTGCTGGAAGAATCCTGTTTTGGTGGAGGACAATAAGGAGAATATATACATGGAAGGGGCATACCATGAAGGACACCAAGAACTCAATTCTGCAAGCTCCTGCAGATGGGAATTGTCCATATTCACCCACTGAAATCAATTGCATGAGTAAAGATCTGAAAAACAGGGCTCCCCAACACAGCAGAGGCCTTCCATCAAGACAACGTGTCCATTTCCCATGCTGCTTTTTTCTATTTTGATTTGAGGTGTATGTTACTGCCCACCCTCAATAAGTATCATTCGTTGAGTTGTTGGGTCACCCTTTTACAGATGTGGAAAATGATGGAGAGCAGGTAAGTGTCTTGCCTAACATGACAAAGGGCATTATGTCAAAGCTGAGAAGACAGGAGTGCTTGGCTCCCACACCTGTGTTCAAACCATGAGCTCATACTTTCATACATTGTGTAAATAGAGTTCTTGGATGTAAATCTCAGCCCAGAAGTCCCAGAGTTGCACGAGGCTCCTTGGGGTGAAGGGCCTCCCAATGTGAGGAGAAGGGCAGAGGCACCGGAAATCAGGGTGGGGAATAAGGACAGCATGCTATCATGGGAAGGGACTTGCTGAATGTGTGACAGAAGGAATGGGGCTGAAGGGGGTTGATTCAAAGTGTGCAGCTACACTGCCCTAGGAGAGCACCACAGAGACATGCTGTTATGGGGACAGAACAATTTGCAATGCCCCTTTCTGGGGGGCAGCTCTCTCTCCATCCTTCCCCCCCCCCCACATTGCTGGCTAATATGTAGGGAGTAGAATCACGGCTCCACTCATGCCCTGCCTACTCTCTGCTCAGTTGCACCCAGGGGATGCATCTGGGGAAGTCTCTGCGCTTGAACCGTGAATATGGGGCGCCCTTATGTGCATGAGATAGGGAGTCCACATGTATAAAAGGAAGAAAACAAGTATAAAGAAAAATAAAACAGCTTTCCATTGTTTCATGAATCAAGCCCTCTAAACAAATAAATACTTTGCTACTTCACTAATAGTTCTCAGCAGCAAGGAAGTAAGAAACAGTCAAACACCAAGAATGAAAGAGAACTGCCAAATCTGAAAGCCTCAAAAAGAAGCAAAGCTCGTAGGCATTTTTTTTTAAACCAGGAGACAATCTATGTTTAGCCACGCTAAACCTCTATTTAAGAGCACCACAATTGAAGGGTCTCATCATCATCTCAGTACACACTTACATATAATAGGCAAAGTCACAACATGACGTCACCAGTATAGAAGTAGCTTAGCTTGAATAAACTAACACAAGAAATCACACGCAGTCCCAGATCAGAGTGTCACATCCAGCTGATGAAAGGATAAAGAGGTTCTGTGTTTTAAAACACTTTTTGAAATGCTTGAATTCTCAAATTGTAATGACAGGGCTATGTGCAAATGTATGACAGCAGCTTTAAAGCACTCGCTACAGATACATTTGTAAAGCAGTTTTCAGTTGTAATCCCTGTTTTCACATACTTGTAATTTTCCAATAAATAAATAAATAAAATGGCCCTTTTGAGATCTTCCATGCTCCGTGTCTGCCCCAAAGAAAATATTATTGGAAAATTTCAGCACAATCTCCCCAGCTTTTTCTGAGTTCTGAAATGATTAAATAAATATGGTTTTCCTAGTTAAAAAATGGTTACATCTTTTTCTCTCCCCCCCATCTCCTCCAGCACAGATAGCTCAATGAGGAGAGTCATAATTGGAAACCTGAAACACAACACGGTTGATAAGAGGGTGAGAAAACATGCCCCATGAGGAAAGGTTGAAAGGCCTTGGCATGTTTAATCTAGAGAAGAGAAGGCAGCAGGGGCTTATGACAACAGTCTTCAGCTCTGTAAAAGGTTGTTCTAAAGAGGATGGGATCAATTGTTTTCCATGTGCAATGAGGTTAGGACAAGAAGGTATCAATGTAGCTTGCAGCAGAGGAGATTATGGCTGGTCTAACCATGCCAGAGTGTTTGGCTGGGCAGCACCACCCTGAGAACTAGGGATCTATAACTGACCCCCTGCAGGTAGCTCCCCAACCTCTGCTTCATTAAGAATCTGGGACAATAAATACACAACATGACACATATTAATAGTATTGTCATTGAGAAATAATTTCTCACCATAAATTCCCATGACCATATATCCTTGATTCATAGTAAAACTGCTATTCCTAATAAATAAGTCAAGCAATAAATCCTGCTGCTGATGACAGCTATGAAAATAACATGGATCATCATTGTACATACAATATATTGCACTTCAGTTGAATATAATATATATAGTCCTTCTAAACATCTGAATATCTATTTTAAAAATTCATATTTGGCTTCAACTCTAGACTAATTACTCTCTGGTGTTCTGATGCCTTACCAGACTCAAACTAACATGACTGAAAATGTTTCTTTTATTTGGCATGGTGTTTAGCAGGATGGTTTGGTTGCCTTGACTTTATACCATTTATGGATAAGTAACATTTAGTGCTGCTTCCCATGCCAGACCCATCATGCAGTGATTTAGAAGAGTGTTCAGTGCACACAGGTTCATATTCTTCCTTTAAATGCATCCAGTATCTCAGCAATAGGGTTAATGTCAACCCCTGAGATAAATCCTGCTCTTAGGTTTAATTTGCACACTTTCAGTCCTTGATTAATTAAGTTAAAATGAGTCCCTGTTATTTTGTGTGTCGTGTTTCATGCAGAAGTTTTATAGCAGGTCCATAAACAAATATTTAACCCAAGCCCTAGAGGTTTGTGATTTAAATGGCACTTTCCATGTTTCACTTTCGAACCCAACAGTTTGCTGTGTATGAAACATTAATGAATTTTTTTTTAATTAAACCTGGCTTTAGAAAGGAAAATCCTCAGCTTCTCATTAACACTATAATAATTTTATAGGTCTCTGGGGATGGAAAGGGGCATTAAAGTGAGCATAAAGGCCATTTACACTTTTTTGGTCCATTTACTTGGCCAAAGTGGTATAAAATGGACTCAGTGTACATGATAATCAAACCATATAACTTTAAGTTCTTGAAGTTAGAAAACAATAAATAAGGGTATAAACATGGGTGTGATTTTCAACAGCAGCTAAGGGATTTAGGAGAACAACATCAATTGCCAAATGAAATTCAATGGGACTTGTACCGCTAGCTCCTGTAGGGATCTTTTAAAAAATTTCCCACTGATGTATTATTGCTTCCAAATATGACAAAACTTGATCTATTCACAGCAGGTATGACTTCCATATTATGTAGAATTTGAGCTGTACAAAATATTTGAATAATATTTAATATCTGAATTATACCTGAAATAGCATTAGGAATAAAATGTTTGAAATAAGTATTAGGACTCACACTGCCTATGAAAAACTACACTACTTTCCCCCATTAAGTGCTGGCAATAACATATTGCTTGTAGTTTATAAATACATTTTGTTAGACGCACTTTTTCTATGAAATGCTAAAACTGAGGGAAAAAACCCCTCACTAACATTTTAAATACTTCTATAGTATCTCCCGTCAGAGAAGAAGGGGTTTTGTATTTAATACTCTTTGAACTAGGGCAGTATTACTTGGCCCCCTGTTTTAGAGATGGGCAAACTGAGTCATTAAGCAACTACTGGTAAGTGACTTGCCAGATTACATTCTAACACTGCGGCCTCCTTCAACCTTCCCTCATCTCCTCTCCTACCAAAGAATCAAAAAACAACTGTACCTCATGTGAACTTTTTATACCCCCAAAAAGAAGCAAGTCAGAGACTCCATGAAGTCATGATTGTTATCAATTGTATATGGCAGGTGTTTAGATAGTGTGGTAATGAATGGCAGCATAAAAACTTAAAAACAGGTAGTTAAATTTCCTGACCTCCAGTCTTGAGCTTTAACTGCCAATATCCACTACCTTGTGTTGTAGGACTATTATGTACATTTTAGAGGTAGGTGAAAACTGAATGAATGATCTGACACATCAGCTAGAATGTAGGGGACTCATGAATAAACCCCAGATATGAATCATGGTGTGTCTGCAAAACAAAAAGTTGATTGACAAGGTTTTGCAAAATCCAAGCCATCTGCAGTTTTGCTCATTTCTACACAGAAATTAGTTTTGAAATGCACTCCATTGTAGCTATATTGAAACATATTTACTAGACTGCTATCCATTATTTATACATGGAGCTGGGTGAAGTGTAGATATTTTTCATTTGTTTGGCAATTCCAAAAAATGGGTTTACAATCTAACAAAAAATTAATTTTTTGCATTATTTTGTTAGCTCTATGCATAAATACAAGACAGCAGTCTGTTAAACATCTTTCAATATAGCTATATTACAATATATTCAAAATGATTCAATAATTCCCACATATATATGATTTCAAATGCCTACCTGAAAACAAATTCTGTACCTATGCATTGAGATCGCAACAGATGGTGACTTCTCAGAAAATTTTTTTTTGAGCATTTCAAAGGCTTACCTTTTGGGATCTACTTTTTAAATTTAAGGCAACATTTCAGACAACTTTTTTATTTAAGCTTTGTCTGTTTTTGATGCACATAGCAATCCTGCTGAGCAAAAAACAAGTGGCACCCTAATGAGGAGATGCTTTCTGACCCAACAGTTATTTTTGCAATTACCTTTTAGTCCAATTGTCTTGGGGTTTACTCTGGGGTTGGCACGGTTTTGTGCCTCATCAATTGCAGATAAAATTTCCAAGAGCTTCCCTTGTTGATCGGCTGTAGGGTTTTCCAAATTTGTACGCCTTTCATCTTGATTTAAGAAAAAAAGAATGTTATGACTTCTTTAAATTGACTCCAAAATATTTGTATGCATATATAAACACTGCCAAAATACAGATTTTCCTCAAGCTAAGACCTCAAATAGCAATGTCTCTGTGTACATAAGTTAGTATTGCCTCCTGTTCTTACACTTCTAACCCAAGGAAAGCATTGCATTTCTTAACAATACAATTCTTAAACAGAGTTTTAGAACAATTTACTAAATAGAATGACTAGATATAAAAAGATCACTCAAAATAAGCTCTCTGTCCATATTAGCCATGCATTAGAAGGGATACAATATATTTGATGGGCCAGATCTTTAGCTTGTATAAAATGGCATTGCTCAATTATCTTACCTATATTAATGCACATAATTAGCATTGCTCTTGTTATAGTGAAACAAATGGTCCCATCATTGTTTTCATCACATGAAATCTTATGAAATCTTTATTCAAATCCACTTCCTACCTAAAAGCTTCATAGAGTGCCAGGATTTCATCAGGACAATGTATTGCACTGTGCCCTGGTGTGAGATGGCACTGCAGCATTGCTTACCTTCTCGATGTGGCAGTTTTTCAGGCACCCCTGCGGAAGAAGATGCCTGAAGAGCTGTAGAAACAATGGCAGCTATAAGAATGCTAATTAACATGCTAGTTTCCATTGTCAGCAAATGGGATCTTTTGGGGGGGGAGGGTCCCACGTCTGTACTGTGAGCACCTTGCTGCAAAGCTTGTCAAGACTCCCTCATGCACATTCTCTGTTTGGCTGAACGAACCATCCCAGCGACCCACTTTTAAACCTCTGCTCCCCCTCATTACTGAGAGAACAAATTCCCAATCAAAGTCCACTTTGCTAACCTGCATTATGACATTTGGTGACACGTCTCTTTCTATTTTCAGTGCTTTGCTTTGTGCCATTCTGGTAATAGAGTGTCCAACGTCAGAGCTCTTTTCTCTTCTTAAGCAAACACATTAACTTTGTGTTATCGCTGCTTGAACAGGAGAATCTTCCAAACACATATGCAAACCTTGAACTGGAGGAAAGGGTCAACTATCCGCAGTGTAGGAACTGGCCTCAGGTCTTACATTGTTTTCTTTCTGCGTCTTAGCAAGGATGCCAATTAAACAGCAAAGATTTCAAACGTCCCAGTGACGCCAGTGGTCGGCATAGCAAACATCCAAGAAACAGAATAAACAGCAAAGCCTCCAGAGTAAGCCAAATCACCAAGACTAAATAAAAGTATGAGGCAGATGCATGAGGATGAAGACAGGCTGGAGAGATCTGCCAGAAGTGGGACCACGTCACTAAATATTTAGGGCATTAGTACCGACTCCACCTATCAACCTGAAAACTTTGTTCAGCTTGAGGCTTCCGATAGTGGAGCGCTTTCCATTGTTCCATGTTCCAGGCATTCAGTCGCCATGGTAGCACACGTCTCCTTATGACGCCAAGAGGGGTTCTTCCCATTAGCTGAATGGAATTCCAGATTCATACTACAAGTCTACCCATATCTGCCTGTGCCGGTTTGTTGATTTACTTTGCTAGAGCACTCTGTGATGGGGTGTACAAACCCCACCCTGGGCAACAAGGGGCTAAGCTGCTGCTCTGGGCCCAGCCAGCCCTGCCCCATTGACCCTGCAAGAGATGCACAAGCTGGAGGAGGAGTTAAAAGGGAGCAGAGCAGCTGACTGGTGGGCAGACCAGGGCAGAGAGCAGACCTGCAACATGCAGCTCCTGAGGAAAGGCAAGGTCTCTCCTGACAACAGCCACTCGAAGACCCCTCCCCAGGGGAAGGGAGGGAGCTGCTCCAAATACATCCTGAGAGGGAGACAGTCCCCCCTCACTCGCATGTGAACTCTGTTTGTCTGTGCTCATTCCCTCTGGCTACATCTATACTGCAAGGATTTTGTGCAAGAAGCCTTTTGCGCAAGAGTTTTAGCACAAAAACTTCTTGTGCAAGAGCACGTCCACACCTCAAAGCACATCGCAAAAGCGATGCGCTTTTGCGCAAGAGAGTGTCCACACTGCATGGACGCTCTTGCGCAAGAAAGCTCTGATGGCCAGTCACAGAATGGCCATCAGAGCACCTGTGCTTTTTCCCATAGGGGTTTCTTGCGCAAGCGTCCACACTTGCCTTCTTGCGCAATAGCTATAGCGCTAAAAGCAGTTAGGCCTCAGAAAAGGACGTTTACCTATACCAGCAAAAGCCCTCTGTTCTGCTGTTAAACTGCCTATTTAATTGCGCAAGAGCTCATTTGAGGTGTGGACGCTCTGCAGGTTTTTGAGCAAAAACTTTGTAGTGTAGACGTAGCCTCTGTGTTGTTTATGGACTATCCTGGCAGAGGAGAGAGCTGGAACTGACCTTGCTGGAGAGCTGAGTCACAGGAGGAGGTAGCCACTACCCCAAGAGAGCATGGCCACGATGAGGTGCCCAGGGTGAGCTGACTCCTTCCACATCTCCTTGCCACAGACTATGAACTTCGTACAATAGTGGGGTAGTAGGACACATTCCAGGGAGGGCAGACTTAAGGCACTTCCGGGTGTCAGACCTCAGAGCCCCGCCTGGAGCCTACTGGAATGGAAGGGACTGGGCTCTCCCACCAACCCTCCCCCCCCATGTCAAAGGACTCAAGACCCTGACAACTAACTATTGCTCTCCACAAGCGTGGTTCTTCAGGGCTAACAAGAGTAAAAAAAAAAAAATCAGTGAAAATTAAATTAAGGAATGACAGAATACACTTGGGGAACAGAGCAATGGGAGTTATTTTTATGAAGTTATTTTTCAGGACAAAACTTTAAACTGTGGCTCTTTAGGTTAGCTGATGTCATGGGTTCTCTATTTCTGCCAAAGATTGTGGGAATCAATGAATCTAATGCAAGTTTGAGTTCTAAGATGTAATTTGATAAAGCATGGAGTTATAAGGGCCCTACTAAAAATTCAGGGTCCAGTTTGGTCACTTTCAAGGTTATGGGATTTTAAAATGCATAAAGCTAATGATTTCAGCTATTTGAATCTGAAATTTCTCCATGTTGTAATTGTAAGGGTCCTGACCCAAAAAAGGAGTCGAGTAGTGGGGATGCGGTACTGCTATGCTTACTCCTGCACTGCTGCTGCTGACAGTGTGGTGCCTTCAAAGCTAGGCAGTTGGAGAGCAGCAGCTGCTGGCCAGGAGCCGAGCTCTGAAAGAGCCACTGTCAGCAGCAGCACATAAGTAAGGATGGCCTGGTATGGTATTGCTACCCTCACTTCAGTGCTGCTGCCTGCTGAGCAGTGTCCTTAGTCAGTAGCCACCACTCTACAGCCACCCAGCTCTGAAGGCGGCACAGAAGTAATGGTAGCAATATCAGAACCCCAGCTCCAAATAACCTTGTGACCCCCCCGCAACTCTCTTTTGGGTCAGGGACTCCCAATTTTCGAAATGCTGGTCTTCCGCCATGATATCCGTATAGTATGGGGTAAATGCACACAAAAGGCCAGATTTCATGTTCCGTGACACATTTTTCATGGTCATGAATTTGGTAGGGCCCTAGTGATAGTACTTCATGCCTCAGGACTTCCAGCTCCATTGCAAGTGCTTATAAAGAATGGAAAGGGATGAGCCAGTGGGTCCGAGACCTGGCTTCAAGACCCTGCCTTGCTGCAGGCTCCTTGTGTGATGTCCGATGAGCTACAGAGCAGTGTTTCTTAACCTTTTTTTAATAAGGTACCCCTTTACAAAAAATTATAAGTATCCCCAGTACCTACAGTTTTCAGACACACACACAATTTTTTTCTACCATTGCAACATATTTCTTTAAACAACTTAATCGTAGCCGGGTAGGCGATGACATTCTTGGACGTAAAAAGTACAAAAATAATAAAGTGCTGTAAAACAAAACAAAAATTCAGTTTTCTCCAAATTTCAGTTGTGTTGATGTACCCCCCAGACTTCTCTCAAGTACCCTTGAGGGTACTTGTACCACTGGTTGAAAAACAGTGCTATAGAGTGTCTGAGCCCGCCATGGGAATAGTAACATTTCCCTACTTTGCAGCAGTTGGGAGGCTAAATACACCAAAGATTGAGTTCAGATGCACAGGAATTGGGGCCCTTTAATTAGCTTAGACAGAAATATCATTTCTTAAATATCAATGTATTTAAACTGTGCCTTTTTATTTGTCTGCAAGATGAATGTATTCTCTCCTCGGAAGAGTTGGAAAAATGCCCTTTTTGTATAACAAGTGTATTAAATAAGGACATCAAAATGGCCACCTTGGGTCAGCCCAAAGGTCTATCTAGCCCAGTATCCTGTCGTCTTTTTAAAGGCTCTGATCGTGCAAACACGCACATGCTCATTGTTAAGCATGTGAGTAGTCTCACTGACGTCAATAGGACTACTTTCTGGCTGATTCATGTGTAAATGTGCTGGAGTGGAGCTATAGATTCCTGATCAGCTTCAGAAAAGCTGCTACAAGTTTAATGATGCATCTGAAACCTCTCTGTGCCTGCTAACCCACTCAGGGATTCACCCCATACAACAGTGGTCACCAACCAGTAGATCGGGATCTACTGGTAGATCTTGGAGCCTCTGACAGGTGATCCTGACTAGTTTGGCCAAGAGGCTGTCAAGTGCAGCACTTCAGCTGCCCCTCCCCCCACTGCTGCTCATTTCCTGTCCTTTGCCTTGGAGCTCAGAGCCCCTCTCACACTCCGAATCCCTTAGCCCAAGACCAGAGCTTGTGCCCCAACCCTCTGCCCCTGCCTGGTGAAAGGGAGGGAGAATGGGGGAGGGAGGAAGGAAGGACGGAGTGAGCAGGGGCAGGGCCTCAGAGAAGGGGCATGAAGAGGCAGGGCAAGGATATTTGAGTCTGAGGTAGATCCTGCATTGCACTTAAATTCTAAAAGTGCTCCTTTGCTTAAAAAGGTTGGAGACCACTGCCATAGAAGGACAGCAGTGGCACCAGACTTCTTCCTAGGGACTGCAAATTGGAGCTTTAATGGAGCCAGAACTGTAGTGGTGTCAATCATTAGAGAGGAGCTAATTCAATGTCTTCCCCAGCTGCTGTGACCAGACCTGCCCAGCTTTGGCAGCTGAGCTGGTTCCTTACGCCTTACATGCCTGCCTGCTGGTCTAATAGAGGCTTCAATTTCTTCCTCTACCAGGGATCTCTGCAAAGAGGCATTTTGTTATGTTGGCATGCAGGTTTTTCCCCACTGCTCCCCTTGGCTGGGAATCCTAGCCAATGGGAATGGTGGGGGGAGGGCAGTGCCTGCAAGCACAGGGCAGCACAGAGCCACCTGTTCCCCCCCCCCAAAATGAGAGCTGCACCTGGTAAATGGCCCAACCCCCTGCTCCCTCCCGCAGTCTCCTGCCCTCCCAGATCCTGCATCCCAACCCTTAGCCCACTTCTATACCCTACGTCCTGCCCAAGCCCCCCACACCTTACCTCCTCCCAGACCTCCTGCCTGCTTCTGCACCTCCCTCCCTCCCAGACCCTGCATTCCCACACCCTGCCCACTCCTGTTCCTATCCAGATGGCACACCTCCAACCCCATGTCCCTCTGCATCCTTCCTCCTTCCAGACCCCACACCCTCAGCCCAACCCACTCCCCTGCAGCCCTCTTCTGCACACCAAACCCCTCATTTTTGGCCCCACCCTGGACCTTAGGGGGCCCCACAAAATCAACTAGTCCTGGGCCCGCAGAAGAGTTAATCTGGCCCTTCTGGTTTCATCAGAGAAAATGACAATCTCCGGATCGCTACAACAGATTTCATGGAGCCCGTTCCACCCACGTTGTCAGCCAGGCAAAGCAGTCCTTAGAAACCAGCAGCCATGCAGACCAGGGGTCACAGAATGCCCATTGCCCTGGCTTCCAGACGCTAGGATCTGATCGAGTTGGCGGCAACTGCTGGGTAGGTGCTAATGTTCTGAATAGTGTCAGTGAAATAGGAACTGCGCTGCTTACAGAGTACTTTAGAAGGCCTGTACCATGCTGAGCCATAGCACCTGATGCATAGCTGAGGCAACAGCTTCACATAATCTTGCCAGAGAATTTATCCTATTTGCCTTAAGCCTAGAATTATAATCAGGTCTCGACTTCTTCAAAGCCTCCTGGCTTTGGGTATTCAAAATCTGAAAATAAACCCTGAGACCAATTACCTTAGCACAAGATCTCTGGTGAATGGTTGGAGGGGAATTTTTTCAGCCACTTCCCATGTGGAAGTTTTGGATGGCTTTTGACCCACTCCCTGACTTCTTGTAATGTTACTCACCATTGGTTTCCATGGTTCTGTCCTCCCATGGTCCCCCTCTTACCTGTCTGATCACCCTTTCGGGGTTGCATTTCATAGGTCACCATCCACATATCCTCTTCCCAGTTTCTGAAGGTGCCCTTGCAGGCTCCTTCCTTGTCCCCACCCTCCTAACTCTGCTTCTAAGTCTGCCTATCTACCAGCATGTCTTTAGTAACCAGAAATCTACCTCTTTAGTGATGAGGTAGATTTCTGAGTTCTCCCTTCATCTGCGCCTTGCCTGTTTTTCTGACTTCTCTGCATCTCTGCCTGACATGTCCAGGCATCATCATAAACTCAATATGGCTAACACTGAGCTCTTGACTTTCCTACCTTCCTGAGAACAAAAGAATGGCCATACTGTGTCAGAGCAAAGGTCCACCCAGCCCAGTGTCCTGTCTGCTGACAGTGGCCAAAGCCAGGTGCCCCAGAGGGAATGAACAGAACAGGGAATCATCAAGTGATCCATCACTTTTATTCTCCCCCTGCTTTTATTATGCTCGGTGTACAATGCCCTTATGCTGCCAGACGCTGAGGCCAATGGCCTGGGTGTCACCTTTACTTGGCCCTTTCACTGGACACACATATTCGTGCTTTTATTACATAGCATCTCTAAAATCTGGCCTTTCCTTCTTGTCCACACCATCAGAACTCTCCTCCAAGCCCTCATCCCTTCACATCCTGACTAATAAAACCACCCACTTCTTTTCCGATTGTGATGGGGCGTGATCACCCCGCACTCCGAACGCCCCCATTGCTGCACTCTGCGGGGAGTGTGGAGCCCGGCTTGCTGCGTGCGCTGTGTGTTCGTGTGCTGTGGCACAGCTGGGCGGCACCGCAACCCAGAGCGGGACGCTTCAGGCGCATCACAAGCGCACCAGGAATGATGGGAGAGGGGCGGGGTGGCTGGGGCGCATAGCAGTGACATCACGGGGAGGGGCGGGACAGGAGAGACAAGGCGGGAGTTACAAAAGGGAAAGGGGCATAGGAGAAGGGGAGAGATGAAGGAGGAGAGAGAGGACAGTCACCGCGAGCAAGTGGGAGGGAGAGTGGCAGGACTCTGCTGGCTTCAGTGAGCCATCTGCACTGGTCGAGGAGACAGCCAGGAGGGGTGTGGACCTCCTCCAGCTGTAGCCGGGGTAGGAAGTAGCCCAGAGCGGGGCTTCCCTGCTAAGGCCCGCGGGCTGACGAGTTACGGCAGGAATCCCCGTCAGCCAGGCAGGAACTTGTCTGTGCCCGTCCTTAGGGCCCTGGGCTGGGACTCGTGAGAGAAGGTGGGTCCAGGTTCCCCTACCCCGTCCGCCAAGGGCAGGTGCCAGTGTACGAGCTATTGGAAGTTGAGACTTTAACAGACTGCCAAAAGGACAGAGTGGCCTGTGAAAAACTCTGAGCAGAGGGCCAGTTAGGAACCTGAGTGGGACCCCACGAGAGAAGGGGACTAGCCCGCTCGTTCACACTGATCTAGAACCTTACCGACCACATGTCTAAACAGAATGCTGCTGCTGAAAAAATTTTCTTGACTTGTCACCCTGCCCGCACCAATGCATCCTTTGATCCTTTCACCACCATGTCATAGACAATCGTCGTGTATTTTACATGTTAATACTGTCACAATTTATTTCACCCACCTTGGATACTCTAAGCTGACCTAGTCATCTGTCATGACATTGACTGTGCCAGCATTTCAACATCCTTCAGTCAGCTGCACCCCTGCCCCCATGGATTTTCTCTCATGCTGCCTAATATGCATGGGGAAACGCCCTGACAAAATCCAAAGAGCCACTACTTACTCATCCTGCCTTAAGACTCACCTGTGAGGATGCCTATAGTACTTGGCCAGCTGACCATGACTAGGCAGAGCTACGATGTGAGCACTTCTCTTCCTCTTCTTTCCTTGTTATTACTCCCTTCCTCTGTATTGTTTAACCCAGTTAAAAAAACTGTAACAAAATTGTGCCAATTCTTCGCCACATTTGTTGGAGGGTTTGCTGAAACCTCAGCCCCTTAGTTTGCATCTCTGTGTGGCTTTAGGTTGTAAGGCCTTCACGGTGCATAAGAACATAAGAATGGCCACACTGGGTCAGACCAAAGGTCCATCTAGCCTAGTGTCCTGTCTGCCAACAGGGGCCAATGCCAGGTGCTCCAGAGGGGGTGAATAGAACAGGGAATCATTAAGTGATCCATTTCTTATCTCTCATTCCCAGCTTCTGACAGAGGCCATGGACACCATTCCTGCCCATCCTGGCTAATAGTGGGGTGAGGTTTGTCTCCTTTCTGCATTCATACAGCATCAGCACAATGGGGCACCTATACTTCCTGGGACTTTTGGGTGCTACCATCCTACAAATATTTACTTTTCATAATAATAGAAGAAATAGAGTCTATGAAACTTGTTCACTCAGTCTTAGCCTCTAATTTCTTTTATGGGGCCCATCACCTGAGTCTCTAAGGCCCAGTCTTACCATGCTCACATTGCGCAGAGTTAACTATTACATAGATTACTCACATGGCATGAAGTTAAATACATGCATAAGTCTCTCCAGGATCAGAGTGTATGGACCTCTTCTCATTATAAAACACCACTTCCCCCCCCCAAGATATACAGTATTATTCTTTCTCTTCTTTCCAATAGAGCCTGGATTTAGTTGATTAGTATGCTTATTGTGGGAAGTGTAGGCCAGAGCAGCAGGGTTTGCATTGTGCTCTGCAGGCTCACTGGTGTGGTGTCACTCTGATATTATAATCCACGTGCTCTGAATTATATCCCTGCTTTGTTCCCACCAAATTTGTACTTTCTGCTATTCCCGAACTAAGGGTACATCTAAACTATGGGTTTTTTTCAAAAGAGGATATGCAAATTCCATGGGAATTTGCATATCTTCTTCCGATCGCTTTTTTGAAAGCAGGTCTTTCAAAAGCGAAAGTAGTCTGGACGTGGTTTTTTCAGAAGAAAACCCCTTTTTCAAAAAACCATGTAAATCTCCTTTTTTTTAGGAAGAGAGGTTTTTTTCGAAAAAGGGTTAAAAAAAAAAAAAAAAAAACGCGTCCAGACTACTTTCAAAAGACATGCTTTCAAAAAAGTGATCGGAAGAAGATATGCAAATTTCCACTGAATTTGCATATCCTCTTTCAAAAAAACCCCCACATAGTTTAGATGTACCCTAACAGTTATTTCATTAGCTTCAGGGGGTAGCGGAGTAGTCTGTTACAGAAAAAACAATAAATGGTCTGGTAGCACTTTATAGACTAACAAAACATGTAGATGGTTTGTTAGTCTAAAAGTGCTACCAGACCATTTGTAGTTATTTCATTGTGTCGTTCATTTGTGCTTTATTTTCCAATCTTAGAGCAATGCTTAGATGGGCCACAAGGTGGCACTATACCACAATGGGCCACATGTGCATGGAAAAAAGTGTTGAGAAGGGGGACAGGACCAGTACTTGAGATGTTCCAAGCAGTGTGGGAGGGTTAGCCACATGGGTTCCTTTCAGTTTAACAGAGGTTACGTGACTACATCTGCTTTGTAAACTGTTTGGCTAAATTCCTGGGCGCTGCTTTGAATGTCTCACCCTCCATCATTCAGTACACCAGACTGAAATGGGCTTACAACCACGGTCAATTCTTTTTCTGATCGAACCAAGTAAAATCAAGCACCTGTTGTTTTCTTTTTATTAGAGCTACCACTACAACATGTCATTCAGTCTGTGTCACAGTTCATCCCACTCAGAGGTCAATAAAGCAGAGAGCTGACTCTGTGCAGTATGGGGGAGATCTTTCTTTCTTGCTTTCCCATTCAGTGCTGGCACGAGTCACTAGTTCCTATAGTGACCTTCTCAACTTAAACGCCGCAAGCCAGCTCCATGTGAACCAGGAAAATAGCTGCTAAGCTCACAGACAACAAGCAAACTTTGCAAACACTTCTCCAACTTTATTGATTTACCAGCATACCAAACAGCACTCAGGTTCCCAGCAAGGTGCTCAGCCTTGTTTGAAATGAGATGGTGCACTTCCACGTAGATGAAAATTCCTTACGTTTGTTTCAGTTCAGTTACTGCTGCTTTGTCAGTGCTGACAATGCTTAAACTACCTGTGTCTGATGATTAAGCCTCTGGAAATGCGGTATAAGGATAACTCCTAATAGTTTAGACACCTTTACTAGACTTAAAATGCTTCATGTAACCCTTCTACCATGTACAGCCGGCAGCAGCCAGGGCCGGGTTCAATATCTAGGGGTTCCTTTCCATCCAGCCAACAAAGAACTTGTTCAATCCCCGAGCCAGTCACCTGGGAAATTCACACATCAGCCCTGGGCACTGCTGGGAGGCAATGCTGCCCCACTCGCAAGCACCGAGTCGGCATGTGGAAAAGAACTTTTTAATAAAAGGGGAGGGAAGTAACGTGGCATTAACTTGGGAAAATACCACAGACCGGGTTCATAAATGTAAACCATGAGTAACAATCCCACCTCCAATAGGTGGGGCAGAGAGTCCCTTTTTCTCTCAGGTTCCTGAGTCCAGCAGTGTAAATGTTCCCTTCACATGCCCAGCCCTTCTCTGCACCCCACTCACAATCGGGTCAGGGCAGACCCAGAGTTCAGAGGTGCATCTGCAAAGTTCACCTCCCATCCTGAGTGGTGGGAGGCAAAGAGGCATCTTACTCCCTCCTCTGGTCACTCACCATCTGCCTGCTCACTGCTCTCCGGTGCCGCCCTGCTGGCTCCTCATTACACCTCTCCACTGCCACTTTGCTGGCTGCTCATTATGCTGCTGCTGCTTTACTGGCTGCTCCTCATATCTCTTGACCACCAACCTGTTGGCTGTCAGTCACCATCTGCTCCCATCCACTTCTTGGCCCTGACTTCTGCCCATCAGTCTCAAGTCATTTCAGCTCCCAAGCATTTCAACTCTGAGCAAGCCGGGGAGAGGAAACACAGCTCCAACACAGTTAGCATAAGAAAAAAGGCTCCTAATGATGCCCACTTATTCTTTGAATAGTTGGGGGGAAACAGGCCAAACCAATCCAAGTGGGGTCAGCCATATAACCTCCACACCTGCCCTCACCCCTTCCCTTCACAGAGCTCTGAAAAGTTCAGCCTCTACATTTGCAAGATTCTTTCTGCTAACTGAGCCCTTTCATTTGGAACAATGTGGCACAGTCCTGCTTTTCTGTATTCCCACAAAATTACAAACATTGGTAACCATGTTTTAGCTATCCCTGCATTTAATACAAACATAGCCGGTGTTGGGTCACATAATAAGTTGATTACAATGAGTAAAATACCACTCCATCTGCTGAATATTTATCACATCTAAACAAAGCAGGAGCAAACTGTATTTACATAGACCCGGGTTTCTCTCTCCTTCCAGCTAGCTGTAATGGAAGCATTCCTTCAGATCCTGCTTACAATCATAACCTCGTTATTCAGAGCATCCATGAAATGGGTAGCAGCCAACTGCATGCTGCACAGGGTGGAGAGAGGGGAAATTCTGACACTGCAGCAAATCTTTGCTAGCGACAACAGAGTAAGTTCGTTCTCTGGTTTTTAAGTCTCAGGTTCCTTTTATTTGTCTACGCAATAAATGGCAGGGATTCCAATCTATCCATTGCAAATAGATGAAAGGATGAGACAGTGCTAGCATTTGAACCTGAACGTCCAAGGACTCTCGAAATTTCGAAGCAGAGGAGCCATGCTTTATCTAACTAGATATGTACACATCCCCCACTTCCCACCCTGCCACCACAACCACTACAGCATCTTGGCACTTAATCGTCATTAGTGTACTCATCCCCCCCACTCCTGTGGGGGAGGGAGGGGGGGGCTTCATGTTCCACGTGTGTGGCAGGGGAAGGCCCTACTGGGGAAGGCAGCTGAAGCTTGGCCCCTGCCTCTCAAAGCCACACCTCTTTCCCCAAGACCAGGTCCCTTCACATACTTCTCCCTCCCCTCCCACTCTAGCCAAGCCTCACCAAACTCCAGCTGAGGGCTGGGGCTGCCGCTCAGCATGGTCCAGCTTTCCCTGGCTGCCGGGCACAATGTGGTGTGGCCCCAGCTCATCCTGGGTAGCTGTGCAGTGGAGGCAATTTTGAGAAGGCAATGCCTTCTCTTGGCTCCATTACCCACCACCCATTGGTGTTCCAGTTTCACAGATGGGGAAGTCAGGCCCAGAGAGAGAGGCTAAACAATTTGCCAAAGGTCACACCAAAAGACTACAGCAGAACTGGAAATTAATCCAAGGTCTCCTGAATTCCTGGACGCTGCCTTAACCACAAGCCCATCTTGCCACCCTCTGAGCTGGGCTGATGCCTCTTATTTTCAGTGGTAAAAGCAATGGTATTCTTGTGATTTGATGCCGTAATTGTGCAATCATATCTCTTGGGGAGACACTTCTGTCATGATGGGGATGAGAAGGAAAGAATAAAGTCAAGCATAGCACAAGGTAGCTGCCTAGGATCCTTTGTGGCCAGTTCTTGCCAACCAATAGCACAACAGTTTCCATATACCTGGGCTTCTCTTTCAAAACACACACACACGTTTTAGATCCCTCCCCATTTTAATCTCAGTCACTCCCTAACGCAGAGCCGGCCCAAGCTATGGGCTGACGGGGCGATAGCCCGGGGTGCCCAATTGTAAGGGGCACCGCGCGGTGCTGCTGGGCCAGGCAAGGGCAGGGCCGCGCATGCGCTGTGCACCCGGGGCCTGGGGCACAAGAATGGCTTGGGCCGGCTCTGACCTAATGTGAAATGTGTATTTCATGTGGTTTCAAATATGTAACAGTGCAGTATCTGAGGGGTAGCTGTGTTAGTCTGAATCTGCAAAAGCAACGAGAAGTCCCGTGGCACCTTATAGACTAACAGATTTATTGGAGCATAAGGTTTCGTGGGCAAAGACCCACTTCGTCAGATGCATCTGACGAAGTGGATCTTTGCCCACGAAACCTTATGCTCCAATAAATCTGTTAGTCTATAAGGTGCCACGGGACTTCTCGTTGCTTAGTGCAGTATCTGTTACTTGACATGACAAATCGATTGCATTAAGCAAGAGGCTGCTTCACCTCCTGGAAATGGCTGTATCCTCCCAAAGTTAACAGTGACCGCCCTCTAGTGGTAAAATTGCTAATCACTTGAATGCCTGACTACAGGATTACACTGCACACTTCCTACAGTGGGCAAGTACAGTAATTCCTCATTTAACAATATAGATGAGTTTCTGAAAATGTTCGTGCTAAGTGAAAACGTGTTATGCGGGGTCAATTTTCCCATTAAAAATAATGGAAAAGGTGGGGGTTGCATTTCAGGTGGTGGTGGCAAAGTCAATTTTTTGTTGGTGCTGGGTTGTCAACGTCAACATTAGATATCTAGCAACACAAGTTGCCGCGGTTTCTTAAAACACAAAGAAAAACACATGAATGAGCAGAAGAGCGCTGTGACCACATGTATTCATCCGCTCATGCGTATAACCCTGTTTCCACCAACTTATACTGCCGCGCAAAGTAGTCCACCACTTGATTATTTTGTGTTATTTCGGGGACGGTCGTGTTATTCGAAAAACATTCCCTAAAAAAAAAAATTGTGCCATTGCGAAAACGTGTTAAGTGGGCACGTGTTAAACGAATAATTACTGTACTGCACATACATATGTAGCCCCCCCGCAGGGGTATAAATGACTGTTTATAAATGATTCACAGCTTAGGCAGGTAGAGAAAAGACAAGCCTGGCATGTTGCACGTATATACCTGAGTACACACCCTACACAGCTTGCTAGTAGCCCATACTGCGCCTTCCTCTCCCCCCTGCTACTTTTAGCAATGTAATGTCCTGCTGCTGGAATCTTTGTCTGCATCAGGGGGAGATTCCAGATACTCCCCACCTCTGGAGCCCTAACCTGCTACCTCCCCTGTGACAGAGCCTTTCACTGACACATGCAGCTACACAGTGTGGAGGCGGACACACTGTGCATAGCTGGGGTGCATAGCTACATCTACACAACACACAGCCATAAGTGCTGGGGAGCATAAAAGTAGCCTAAGAGGTTTTCTAGTGTAGCAACTGAGAACTGAGTTCACAGAATGACTTCACAGAGGAGGAGAAGCAGGAGGGACAGTGGCATTTTACATGAAAACTATAGCTATACAGCTATACAGTCCACCCTGAAGAGTTAATAACCACGTTAGGCACAAGCACATGAGAGCACACAGGTGAGGGATTCACACAGTGTGAATTGCTGCTTGAATGAAGAACAAATAGGTCATGTTGCTTCATCAGGCCTTTATTACTCCAGTGTCTTCAATCCTTGTGTATCCCAAGTTTTGCCCTTCGGTGCACGTGTTCTGCTCCTGCTGAGGTCAAGTAGCTCAAGAGCTTTTCAATAGGAGGCAAAGGTTTCTAAGGGCAGAATGTCTCAAGTTTAACATCTTTGAAATCTTCAGTGCTGTTCTTGATCCCTCACTTCATTACTTCACAGATTGGGTCTGTCTCCTCCTGCCCATTGCCCCTGGCATCTGTGCCAGGTGTTTCCGCTGCTCTTTCTGTGGTCTCTCTTTTTCTGGAGAGCACCCTCAAGTCTCCATTTCTTGAGCTGCTCCTCACAAATCTGTAGTTTCTCACCATTTTACATCTTCCCCCCCAGCGTTCCCTCTAACACTTTCTAACCTTGGGTGGGTTGAATGTTCTTTTGGGCGGGTTGAATTTTCTTATGTGCAACATCAATATTGAGGTAGTGTGTGGATGTGCACCACCAATACAAACACACACACACACATAAATATTTTAAGCAGTCCATATGTGTGGAAGAAAATATATTAAAACAAGGCACCTGTGTCTAGTTGCTGTGAGGTACCCTTAGTGACTACAAAGGTGCTGTACAAATGTAGAGAATAAATTTTCTTCCACTCAAGGAAGAGTAGAAGCCCCAGAACAAATTAACACATGGCTTCAGGGTTTGTAGACAGATGCATGTTTCAAAGAGCTTGCAAATAAGGTTTCATCCGACAAAACTAGCATCACACCTAGTACTTACTATTTCTGACTCATAAGAGCCAGAACTCTACTACATAGCAAAGATCTGGCCTTAATGCAATACAATGTACCATGTATTAATTAGTAACACAAGATTTTTTAAAATCATTAAGTTCAGAGTTTCAGATATGTGCAACACTCCAAAAAAATTCTGTTAAAAGAATCTTTTTCCTTTTTACCCTTAAGCCATTAACACCTAAGTAAACTTTGTTTGAAATGTAATCATGCAAATATCCTCCTGGCACACACACACTCCATGCAGCCTGCTCCCCTGCTCCCTCCAATCCAGTCAGAGAGAGAGGACTGCAGCAAGTGAGTCAGGACACCCCAAACAAACTGCCCTCTGCCTCCACTTCACTGCAAAGATGCCAGCACTCATCCACCCCTTCTTTTCCCCACCTGCCCCATTCAATCAGTCCCTTACCTCCCCCTTCCCAGCTCAGGAGGTTTGAAGAGACTGCTGGGTTTCTTTCTCTCTCTCTCATCTAGCAGACAGGACTCTCCAAACTCTCCTCCCCTCTGATTCCCCCCCCCAACCAATTAATTAATTACTTCCTCCCTCCCCCCCCAGCCATTTATTCCCTGCTTATCTCACCTGCTTATCTGTTCTCCGAGCTTCTCAGTTCTGCATGTGGTAGCTCCATTTAGCTGCTTCTTCCAGATGCCCCACTTCCTGCAGGTCAGCTGAGCTCCTTCCTGTGCAGGAGCTTTGAACCTCTGAGCAGGGTTCAGAAAACAGCTGTGCCGCTGCACAGCCACACAGCTTCGAGAGAACTTTGCTTCCCACCTACCTCCATTTCCTGACTCCACAGTGTTTCCTTTAAAGCAGCAGTGGGCAGCAACACTAGTGAATGGGTCACATGACTGGCCCTCCTTCATCTCATTGTGCAGCAAGATTGAAAGTGGAGGGCAACCTGTGACCCCCAGCCTACTGGGGTTCCACTTGTGGACTGTGCATCCCTTATCTGTCCCCTTCGCCCCCACACACTTGGGGACTGGAGCTCCACACTGACCTACTCCTCCCTCTCCATGCCAGGACTTTCAGAGCACCATGAATTGACTAATTCGTGCTCTGTCACTACTCCTTCCCCTCTCTCCCAGAGCTTGAATGCCATGAATCAGCCAATTTACAGTGCTCCAAAAGTGTTAGGAGGGAAGGGGAAGAACAGGTAAGTGTGCGGCTCCATTTCCCCAGTGCATGAGAAGCATAAGGGAAGGGGGCAAAGAAGGGGTGGGCAGGCTGCAAATAGAACTCCAATGGGCTGCATGCGGCCCATAGGCCACAGATTACCCAACACTGCTTTGAAGTCCTGATCCAAAGCCCATTATATCAGTGAGGCTGTGTCTACATTGGCGCGATCTCATGCAAAAGCGGCCGCTCTTGCGCAAAAACTTGCTGCCTGTCTACACTGGCCGCGTGTTCTTGCGCAAGTACACTGACGTTCTAATGTATAAAATCAGGGCTTCTTGCGCGAGAACTCTGACGCTCCCGCTCAGGAATAAGCCCTTTTGCGCAAGAGCTCTTCCAGAAGAGGCCAGCGTAGACAGGCAACGTGAATTTCTTGCGCAAGAAGCCCCTATGGTTAAAATGGCCATCTGAGCTTTCTTGCGCAAGAGAGCGTCTACACTGGCATGGATGCTCTTGCGTAAAAGCACATGCCAGTGTAGACACTCTCTTCTGGAAGAGTTTTTGCAGAAGAACTCTTCTGCAAAAGAGTTTTTGCGTGAGAATGCGCCAGTGTAGACATAGCCTGAGAGTTTTTTCATTGACTCCAGTAGGTTTGGATCAAGGCCCTTAGCTAGAGGGCCCAGGAGATCAGCATCTTACCTATAAAAGTGTATGCACCGAGCAGAGCTGCAGACAGAAGAAAAACTGAACTCTTTGCTTTCCCTTTCAGCAAGGTCTCTCACATGTTGGAGTGTACAGGTGAGTAATGTGTTCACTGCTCAGACCTATAGCTTGTTATGTTCACAGCACACACTTGGAGAAGCTAGCTAAAACCAGAATAACCTGCTGGCAGGTTGCAACATTACATTACTGTTTCTTAGACTTCAAAACAATTACTCACAGGAACCCAACAGCAGAGGGACACCAAGCAGACTGCTCCCTGAAACAGACACACAACTCATCCCACCTAACTATCCACTGCCTGTCTGCCTTCCGCAGCATCAATCCTCCATTTAGTTAGTTAGAAGTTAGATGTCACAAAGTCATAGATTTTAAGGCCAGAGTGGACCATAATGATCCTCCAATGGTCTGAATGGGACAGCCCATCAGTATAAGTTTTATTTAACTTTGTTATTGAAAGGCCAAAGCAGGGCACTGGGGTGTGATCATATCCCAAGTTTTTATTTCCTCTAGGCCTGGGTTTATGGAGGTAACAAGACACTCCGTTAAATCACGCTACACACAAGCAGGACAGAGTAATTCACTCTTCTATTCAACAGACTCAATCAAATGCCCAGCAAGACCGGAGTCAGATGTTTGGTACCTAAACCAAATGCCTGAGGAAGGTGTGGTGAATGGAGGCATGTGCTGGAGGGAGAGACACAGTTAGTAAACCAGACGGAAACAAGATCTAAAGCGAGAGTTGAAAGTTAATAAAGTAAGCGAGAAATGCTGATGCGGGAAATTCTTCTTCTTCTATTCAGTCACCCAACTTCAGAGCAAATGAACCTTTTTTACCGCCCAGTGACGGAGAATTTGCTGGCATGTTTTGAAGTAGCAGGTGTTAGAATATGGTTCTGAAGTGGCAGGTGAGCTAATGAGGTGATTAGCTTCTATTCATGCTGGTCAAGGGTTACTGAATTTTTCCTTTATGTTGACCATGGTTAAATGTGAAAGCAAGAGAAAGGTGTGTGCGTGTGTGTGCACCAGTGATAACTGGACGAGGCTGGGGGGGAAGATAATGATTCCAAAGCACTGAAAAGCTCCAGAACATCTGCACATAGAGCCACATAACCAACAGCAATACAAATATCAGATACCTGGATCTATGCTAGTTTAGTGCCATTGAAATAATTGGACCCATGGGTGCTGGTGAAGGCAAGCCCCCAGCCCCACCTCGAGCCCTGCCCCTTCTGCTGAGGCCTGAGGAGGGAGAAGGGTGGAGGGTATGGAGAAATGGCCCCAGCCTCCCCAGTCCCAGAGGAGGACGTGCTGCGCGGCCTGATCCAGCTTCTCCAGCCCCGGAGCACTGGGGGAGGAAGGAGGGCATGCAGCCCGGCCCAGCCCAGCTCAGCCTTTCCTGCTTTGGAGCATCAGGAGGATAGGTGCTGGGGGCAGCGATAGTCTGCCCCCAGAATGTCTACAGTAGGTGTTCTGGAGGCAGAGTGTGAGCAGGCAGTTTGAGAAGGCAAAGCCTCCCCCTGCCTAGCATACAGGATGTCCATAATTGGACCATACAACTGTACAATGCATATAGGCTGTGATACAAAGGACACTGTTGGGGCCCAGTCCTGAGGGTTACTGTGGCCTTTATATAAGATGCTGAGTGCATGCTCAACTCCTTGGCTTCAGTGGGCATTGACACTACTCAGCACCCTGCAGGATCTGGCTCTGTCATGACACAAAGGAGAATATAACCCACCAGGTAGTTTTGCTATAATGGTTTAGGAGCTGTTTTTTAAACCTTGGTTTTGTTCAGTTATTTACAGTCCCGTTCATATGTTGCTAGGAGCAATTAGACTTCAGACACCAAGATTTCAATTGCATGTTGACAACATGATTCATAAGTCTGCATTCTATTTTCCCCCAGTGTTGCTTTTTTTTCAGTAGGCAGGAAAAATGTGTGGGAAGTGAAGAATGCAGAAAAATATTATTTTTGTTTGAACAGGTCAGCCCTCAGAAAAAGCAAGATCCTGGAGCAAATCCTGCTTGCCTTACCCACAGGAGCCATCACTGCCTTGAAGCCAGGGATCCACCTGTGGAAGTAGAACAGGATATGACCTTTTATGTGCTCACAATTATTGTAGCAAACAGAGCTTAAAAACATTGCACAGTGTGGGGTCACACCTAGGCATGACGCAAAAACAACCTCTCCTTTGGTCCTGTTACACTATCTGCTGTGGTCACAGGAGTGGCAGTTGGTGACATCCTCCCCCCTCCCCGCAGATGGGGGATCTGAATGAATGACTCCCAATCATGCAGTCTGGTTTACTGAATCACAGGCTGGTACCATGGTGGCCATCTAACGTCGGGGTCTGCACGGTAGGGAAAGGCCTGGACAAACTTTTGGCCCAACAACTCTAAAATCTGACCAGCGTGCCCTGCAGCACCATGGCTCAGTCACCTGCGGAGGGTTCATAAGAAAGAGGACATGATGGAGACAGAGAGCACTTATGGCAACAAAGATTTCCCCAAGCCCACTCTCCTGAGCATGTCTGGAGAACAACCCCCTTTATAAATGGTTCCCCCCCCCCCCATGTTTCACTGCTTGTCATCCAAAGCTTTACTTCGGTCTTAATAATGCTGAATAAGACTCAGGGGCAATAGGAAGCCTCACATTAGCCATGACTCTGCAATGAACTATGGCAGCAAAATGCCAGTGCAATTATGGATTGCCCATGGGGATGCAGGGAAGTGAGAGTCCCGGATTATCCCCACCCTGCCTAGCCTCTCTTATGTGGTGTTGGGCTGTCAACTCCTCCCTCTCTTCTGAGTTCACTGCCTGTGTGTTCAATTTTCCAACCATCACCTTTGGTGCTTTCTCCCAAGCTGCCACTGAGCATGGGAGGAGCTCCATGTAAACACCCACAATGCTACCTTGTTCTCCTGTGTGTCCTCTGCTATGATGCCCACAGGGCACTGAGCAATGGGTAGACAGCTGGTGTGCAGAGACCACTGCCCATCATACTGATCAGTATCATTTCTTTGTTACCCTGTGTTCCCTCCAGCTTCTCCCCACACGTACCCCCTGCTAGCTATAGCATTACTCTGAGTTTGTAAGCTCTTTGGGGCAGAAGCCATATTAGTACAGTGCTGGCACAATGGGGCCGCAGTCATTCCCATAATACAAGTCATACATGATCATCGTAGTCCCCCTCCCGTTAAGTAGCTTTGGTGAGACTAGGGATGAAACACTACATTCACGTCTGGGCATCTCAACACCACCAATGCCCTGAGGCAGAAACTAGAATTCAGCTGAGTGAGTGCCATGTGTCCTGAGAGAGAGAGAGAGAGGTTAGTGTTCCAGGGAAAATTGGTTGAGATGTAGCAGAGTTAGGAGGCATTGGCAACCAATCACCTTTCGGGCCTTTGCAAAATGGACGAATTTTCCCTCCTGCGATAGGCCAGCACAAGGCCAGTGCACCACTGCAGCCTTCCGAGTAGCTTTCCCGTGCTGAGCAGGCTGGGTAGCTATCCCCTGCCTAGGAGAGAGCATCATCCCCTATTGTTAAGTGTGGTCCCCCAGTGTTCAGCAGGCATGGAGGATAGCTGCCTAGCCAGCACGCACAGCTTCTAGGGTGCACATTGGGACCCTGCCTCATGTGTCACGGGGGAATATGGGACAGCTCCATAGGAACCCTACTTCCGTCACAGCCTGCTACACTGCTGATTCCATCGGACAAGGGCTGTATTTCCTCTATATTTGTATAGCACTGAGCATAACAGTGGTGGTCACTGCTCAGATTGTGGAATATCCTCCCAAAGAAAAGCCACAGATGCTCCCTCACTAAGTCAGGACATTTAAAACTACATGAAACAGAAGCCCTTTTAACTGTGTGGTAGGAAGCAGTCCTGCCACGGCTGATGGGCCATATGACGTGATATAACTTGTCCATCTCAATTTTTTATGACTCCGTTTTGTGAAGTCCTGAAATCAAACATAACCCGCTCATAGCTTAGAAAGCATGCTGTGTTTTAGATCACTGCATTAGCTTTTATTTTATCCTCCTCTTGCAAACCCAAACAATTCCTAGACAGTGACTCGCGCTGACTAATGCAGTCTGGGAGACTTGTAGGTGTCCCTGTAACTTAAAACCAGAAAACAAGCTCCCTAATTCAGCAGCTAGACATTCCATTGAAGACCTGCAGCTTCTGAGTTTTTATTTTCCTTCTTCTCAGGGTTAAACATGCTTTTATCTCCAGCTTGTCTCCCTCCCCTGCAAAGCAACAGCAGCACTAGTTTAAGAGGAGCTATAATTCAAATGTTCTTTGGCCATGGTGCTGCCTACATTCTACATTCTACTGCATTGGGGATTCCCATGGTAACTTACTATCCCCGTGGACATAGTTAAAAAATTAAATGTGGTGTGAAAAAGGTGAGAAAATATAGTTTAGGTTTCCAAATATTTCTACTGCTCTGCAAAACTCCAAACTTGTCACACAAAGACAGAGCAAGTTTAAAATACAGTTTTGTCCCATTTACACTGCCATGGTTTAGCTGTAGCAGGAAACCAGGAGAAGCCAGTCTCCCAGTATGGTAAAAATGAGAGTATTGCTGGGACCAGACAATGTAAACATTGCAAATAAGAGCCTCCCCACAGACAAGAGGATTTTACTGAGGCCAGGTCTACACTAAAGGGGAAGGTCAAATCAAGATACCCAACTCTAGCAATGTTAACAACATAGCTGGAGTCTACGTACCTTGCTTTGAGTTTCCCCACCAAGCCTACAGCAGGAGGCAGATGGGAGCAAATGCACCTGTCCGTTTCTCCTACTGACGGGCGGTCGGTATTGTAGGCAAGGGAAGGCACAGCCTTCCCAAAACTGCCTACACGCCCAACTGCCTAAGGCTGGGGCTGCTGCCAGGGAAGGCTAGGGCTGAGGTGCAGCAGCCCAGCTCCCCCCAGCTGCCAGGGGAGGCAGCCCAGCTCAACAGCCCAGCCACTGGGGAAGTCTGGGGCTGTGGCGCAGCAGCCCCGGCTCTCCATGTGACCAGGAATGTTTGGGCTGGGAGTGGATGGGTCTTGGCTCTGGGATGGAGCCTCAGGCAGAAAAGGCAGGGCTGGGGCTTGCCGTCCCCAGCTGGGCTTTCACCAGACGGTCATGCTCTTATTCCTTGCAAAAGCAGGAGTACCGGCTGCTGGCGGGGGGTGCACTCTGAGTTTGATTGAGTGGGTCTTAACTAGATCTGCTAAGTCAAACTCCGGAAGCTTGATTGCAGCAGTGTCAATCTTCTGTTTAGTGAAGCCATGGCTTAAGTTTATAGCCAGGTGTGTGTCTTCACCAACCATGGTCATAATGTGATTTTTAATTATCTGCATGTGCAGAGATGTTTCATGCTTGCTCACAAGAAGGGCTGTAACCTAATTTCCAGGCTTAAACCAACAATAACACCAGCATCATCATCCAAACTTGCCAGCATGTGAGACAAGCCACAGAAATGTGGCACACCTGGGCTTGGTTGTGTATTGGCTCCATGGCCGACAAGGGTTCATGGCTTCTAAGCTGTGTTTAAGCCTGTGTTTTTGTCACTCTGAGAGTTAAACTGCTGATTTATTATTTGACAAAGAGGGTGAGAAAACTTCCTTAATGACAGGCTTTAGAATTACAGGCACGGAGTGATACGCAACAAAATGCAACAGCTCATTTGCCTACCATGCCGTTCCTTCTCTCACCAACAGCCACTTCTGTCCTTCATCTCCATCACTTTTCTCATGAGGCTTCCTCTCCCAATTCTTTACCCTTCCCTTTTCTTGCCCTTCCCAAATGAGCTAGAGGCTGAAGAGAAGAGTTCTCTTACTCCACTCCCAAAGTAAGGTGTTAGGAAACGCTCTAATACCCTAATACATTTGTTAATCTTTACAGTGCCATCAGACTCCTTGTTGTTTTTGAGGAAACTACCTGGAGCTATCAGGGAACAGTCATGGAGGACTGTTCTGGCAGCAATCGCTCGTCTTGAAGCTCTCACTCTCCTTCTGATCCTCCCAGACCGGAGGCTCATCTTGGGAGATGGAAGGCACAGTCAGCTCCTCACAGTCCTCCCTGGCTTTCCTCTTCCTTGGGATGTAGCTGGGCAGTAGCCAGAGGCTTGCAATGGCTCCTTCCAGGTGCATGAAAAGGGAAGGTACTGCCAACACTCACCTGGGACCTGTCATTACCTCCACCAAACATGACTGGGGGCATGTTGCTTTGACAGTGTGTCTTCTTTCCACCCCAACACCAGCTGGCAGCTGATGCGGACTATCATCCAAACTGCTGCAGGGCACTGTACATTGTCAACCTTAGCAATACTGTGGGACGGGGAGTCTCCAGGGGCTCCAAAGAGGAACTTTTTGTGAAATGTGTTACGGCTGAAAGCCACGGTTTGGATTCCCCTAGGTTCTTCTAGCAAGGTTTTGCTCCCACCCCATATCAACCTGAGCAAGCTGAGAGTCCCACTAGATCAGCCTCAGTATTGTTTTCAAGAATCAAGATAATCATTTCCACTGACATGCACTTGGCATAAGAGTGTTTGCTAAATTGTGTTTGTTGCATGTTTAAGTGAGAATCCAAATGAGTAAATTCCTGGTACCTCACCTATTTCTCTACAAGTGCACGCACTCCGGTTGTATATACGCACTCCAGTTGTGTGCACGCACTCCGGTAGTGTGGCTTTCACAGGCAAAGGAGGAAAATGTGTCTAGGGGACCTTCCTTAAAACAGCAGCAGCCCAATGCTGATTGACACGTGCTTGTGCTGAAGAAAATACTGCTATGAGGTCATATGAACTGAGTTACCGGTAATTCTGTCAGGTGAACATGTCAGAGCAAGCTTCCATACACGTGGCTCTGTCTGGGGTGTGGTTTGTATGGTTATTGCACCCAGTAAGAGAGTTAGCCATCTGGAATTTGGAAACTGCTTTCCCTTAGTTCAGGTTTCTGACCATAATTTTACTGTGATTACATCAACCATCACATGAGGGACTGTGTGGTGTATGACAAAGTATCATACAGCAGAACAGATTCTCTTTTTACTGACTAGTTTTGTAGATCTCCTTGGCAGCATACATTGAGGCAATTCTGATATATACTCTACTGTACCTTGCTGTATGGAAGGATATAGAGGAGGCTTAATGTGTATTATATAATATACTGTGTTAGTGTAAAGCTACAAACACACATTTGAAAATAGATGCACAAATGGAAGATTTAAGATTGAACTTTCAGTCTTAGCTCTGTTGCTCAACCTGATTCCTTGACATTCATGTTCTTTGGCATAGAATTTATTTGTTTTAAAAAAAGAAAACACATGCCAGTCCCCCTTGTAAGTTACATTATCTAGCACTATTTGTGGTAATATTTCCAGAATTAAAGTATCACTCAGCAGAGCCAGCCAGAATGCACCCTACAATGCCAAATGAAATGGTGAAAGAGAGAAAATACTGTCGGAGCACCTGCTGAAGACAAGCAAGACCCTTCTGAAGCAGGGGAAATGTACCGTAATGTTTTGTATCTGAAGAAAGATCTAGAGTGGGAGAGAAGATACAGCACCTTTTGGAACATTCTGATTTAATTAAGCAGCCAGAGACTTAATTCAATTGTTGGGTCTCTGCACTATTAAAGTCCTATTCTGAAGACTTAAGTGGCTTACTAGGTCTTGTGCTGGCCTTCTATGAAAGAAAAAAAAAAAGGAGTAAACCTGTCATAGCATATGACTGCAAACTGTAAGGGAAATATTTTTGAAATTGTGACTGATACCTTGCCAAAGGCCTTTAATTATTGGTGTTACAGGCTAGTCCTCTCCTAATAAAAGAATGAACCAATGCAGTGTGCATACTTGTCAAACATTTTATTTGTCATTCACACTAAGGATAATATTGAATTTACAGAAGAAACTGTGGTACAAAGAAAGAAAGCAAGTCTCCATTAGAACTAACTCAGCAGTCCCGCTGCTCGGCATGCTAGTCATAATGAATTTTCCTGTAGCACTGGACGCTGACTTCACTATGTACAGTAAGTGTCTACTCTGACGTGGTATCTAGAGACATCTTGTAGTGGGGAAATCTACTCCATTTTCTTTTCCTATCTGGCTAAAACAACAACAACAACAAATAAACCACCAGTGCTTGAAAGTTTCCCCTTATGAAAATTGTGCAGTGTTCAAGGAAAATGTGACCATTCCAGTACATTGCAACATCTGTTTTGTAAACATATCCAGTAAATGCTGAACAAATATACTCTGATGCTGTTCTGATAGGACCACATTTCCCATTGCATTCTCTATCAAATTTATCACACAGTCATTTCAGACTGAAAGTTTCTTTTTCTAAATGAAGTTATAACGGTCACATCCAGAAAACCACAAAGAACCCACAGTTTTTGCACATTCATTTCTCCCCTACCAAAAAAAAAAAAAAAAAAGTGAGGAGTGTTTGACAGAGACCATGCTATAACTGTTTATAAAGGTGAATAAAATGTAGTTAATTTTGAAGCCTAAAATAACTAGGTTGGAAAGAAGCAAGCATCATTTCAGTATTTAGCCAACACAAAAGTAAGTTCATTAAAAACAGAGAAAAATGAAAAAAAAATGCAGAATAATTACAAGCACTAACAATATTTTGCTATGTAGCTTTTTAAAGTCTATTTACACACATAAATACAAGTAAGTCTGTTGATGCAACTCTTCTACAATAAGGAGAAAAAATGCCAAGTGATCAGTTCTGACCAAGCTAAATTAACAAAAAATGTTATGATGCAAGTAAATAAGAAGGTATTTTGCTCAAATAAAAAACAATCTATTATTTTTGAATTTTTAAACAAATGAATGAAAAAGGTCATTCAGAAAATAGCAATGAATGTTTCAAGGACACAGGTGAACCAATGTACCCATCAACTATCTCATATTGTGGGCCACTTTCCGGAAATTGCTTGTTTCCCTTTCAAACAAAATTATTCATCACAAATATACATAAATGCTCAGTAGCAGTAAGACAGGGTGGGCCTGACTGCCATTTACATGAAGGCCCGCTCTGGCTGTTTAATGGGGGATTTAAAGTGGATATAAATGTAATTTACAGGGCAGTGTAAAGTCCTATATTTACTCATGTCTAATAGAAATTTCTCTGCTAAGCTGGGTTGTTTCAAACATAGTTACAAATTACATTCCGCAAAAGGATCACACAAACACAACCCTGGGGTGGGGGTGAGGAGTGGAATATGAATGATTGTCTTTATTTTAGCGGGATTAAAATCCTGAGCCATCAGCTGGGGCAGAGCAGTATGTAGGGAAATGGAACTGTCCTTTTAGATTTAATGCAATGACAGGAATGATAAAACTCAATTAATTTAGAGCTGCACAAATACTGGAAATGTCTTGCTTAAACTTCCTTCTTTCACCTACTAAGTGCTTTTGTACAGTCTCAAAGACATGCCACATATATTGTCCTCATCCTTTGTTGCTGATGAATACAATTCCTTAAAAACAAAGTACATGGCTACTGGGTATTAAAGGGGAGGGGGATGGTTTTCAAAAGACAAACGTGATTTGCTTAATGGCCAATTTATAATTTTTCATGTGGAATTGTGTACATTCTCTAGTAAAGCTACAGTTTAAGCCAGGAGTAGGCAATATGTGGCCCATGGGGGTTAGCCCATGGCAACCCACCAGATGCTTTATTTACTTTGCATCTTCAGGTATGGCTACTCACAGCTCCTGTTGGCTGCGGATCACTATTCCCAGCCAACGGGAGCTGCAGATGTGGTGTCCCAGTCCATGCTGCTTCTCACGGTTCCCATTGGTTGGGAACAGCAAACTGTGGCCAACGGGGGCTGCAAGTGGCCATTCCTGCAGATGCATGGGTAAATAAAGTGTCTGGCAGCCCACTAGGGGCTAACCTTGACAAACTGCGTCTGGTCTGAGGAACGCTTATTGCCCATCCCTGGTCGAAGCAGTGAAGAAGGCCTTTTTTTCAAAGTCACTGGAGACAAGATAGACTAGCTATGCAAACTGTTGCAAAGACTGCTGTATGTTCACCGTACTTTCAAAATATACTTTAATTTTTTTTAAAATACACAATTTGTCTGTGTCTTCCACTTTTTTGTTCTTAGCAAAATACAATTATTACACTGAATTAAAAGGACAATGACTATTTTAAATAAGAAAACAACTTTGAGATTCTACTCAGATCATTTGAAACATTCCCCATTTTCTGCATGAGAATGACCTTGTTGACCATGTTAGATGCTTCAATTTGTAATTTGTTTTATTCCAAAGTGCTACTGCATCTGACCAAAACAAAGAAGCAAAACCTAACATACACACACACACACACGTATAGATATATAGATATATATATATATATATATAAAGAAAACTTGAAAAACAATTTTTTTAAATAAGTCCAGCTGTTTTGCTGCCTGCAGCCAAGGATCTTTGTAATTCAAATCCTTTTTAACTTTTTTAAACAAACACTGATCTGAAGTCCTGCTTTCAAATACTCTTCTGAGTTGACCTGCAATTGTTTCACTAATTTAAGAGGTACATTAAATAACAATCAGATCATTTTGAATGCACACGTCAACATCAGCAGTTTGTAATTAATGAGTAGTACAACAAATGCATTCAGACCAAACCCTCCAATAAAATAGTGCCTTAAAATTTACAGTGACATCTGATATGTTTGTGCTGTTAATGATGGGCAACAGTGATGATTCCATAATAGCAGATTAGTACTATTATAATGCATTACAATTTTTCTACAGGACAGAATATTCTGTGCACCAGTTTTGAATATTCTTCCTTCAGAACTATGACCACAGAGATTTTTAACTCCATTTGTTTGATATTCTGGTTTCCAGTTGAGTCTGATAAGCACTTTTCACCTCCATTTACTTGTGATTTGTTCATCTGGTTTATTTTTGAGTACACTGGTATGGAGAGAGTTGTGCTGGAAACCGTGGGTGAAGTCCTGACCCTATTTAAATCAATGGCAAACCTCCAATTGACTTTAATGGCACCAGGATTTCACCCTTTGAGTGCCAACTACTGCTAGTTTCTGTTCTTGAATGAGTGCTTGACTCTTGCTACAGTCAATAAGAAGCCCAGGCAGGATCAATAGCGGAATATGGCTCTAAATATTTGGTTGAAGGGAGAGGCATGGCACCATTGTCTGCTTTACAAATTATATACTTCCATACTGCTGATCCTTAAAGTGACACTTGATGTTGAAAGACCAGCAGAGGAAAAGAACGACTTTATAGGGGGTTTAAGTGGTGGATTAAATAAATGGAGCAAATGTAAACAATATGGCTAGATAACTAGACATCACATTACCCATCATTATCTCAGCCTTTTTTCATGTTATAGATTTAACTTTGGCTGCTATCAAAAAAGAGCATATTTAAATATTAATAGTATCAACAAATAAGAAAAGTCTAAACATCAAGCATAAATATTGAGAAAACCATAATAGTACAGTAGTTGAAAATGACCTAAGGCTGTAGCCATTTCTTTTAAAAAAAAGTCCAAAAGAAAAAGTTAAATTACCTCATTGAAAAGGGGCTGATTCTTTCGGTTGACAAAGCAATAAAAAGCAAGCATGATTTTTTTTTAAAGTGAAATATTTTTGCAATGTATAAGGTGCCAAGAAAGAAATAAAAGAAGTTAGATGCAAAGCAGGATGAGTTGCATCCTTAAAAAATTAATAATAATAAAAAATCCATACTCTTTGGAATATATAACTTGGTAAAAAAGTCAACGTCCAAGATATAAAACTTCTCATTCACAGCATTGCTAAATCAGAAGCATTCACAGTTTCCCTCTGGGAATCTTCCTATACCTTCCTTATAACTAACACGTCCATATGATTAAGTATACTCACTAAGATTGTGTTAGACTGTAAATCTTAAAATAATAAGTGAACTACTCTTTAGGATTTTGTAGACCTCCAAAATCAAAGACGTTTGGAGGCCTCTGGTCCGAAAACGGCCTGGGTGTCTGTCTACCCACCTTCCCTATCTCTAGACCAACTTAAATGTTCTCCTTTCCAGAACGTCGGCCCTTTGAAAAAGGCTACTTTTCTGGAATGACATCCCTTCATTGATTGGCTAACACCACTACATCATTCCTGAAGTGCTGACTTCTGGATAGTTTGCTTCTGAAAGTGATGTATAAACATGGCAGTGCCCATAGGCAAGAAAGGTATTTATGGGATACCTATGGGCATCAGGAGATAAGAAGCACTTTAGTCCTGGCCCATCACTACTTATAATTAATTCAATATGGTCGCCATACTGCTTCTTCCAGCCTTGCTGTGGTGCCCATGTTGGTAGGGGAGTTGCTGTGACTACCTTCTGCCTCCACCACATCACTTTGGTTTGGAAGATTGGGATTGAGGAGAGTAGACCCTGTGGATGCATTAGTGCAAGGAGGGAGGATGCGTGGGGGTGACCGATCTCCTCCAGACATCATTGAGAACTGGTATGACCCTGCTGATGTTCCGTAATAGAGATGGTACGAAGGGGAACTGGTCTGAAATGGGCTGCCTTGAGACTGAGAAGAACCAGGATATGGAGGAGGGAGATAGGTGTGATATCTTGTGGCAGTGGTCATTGCAGACATACCGATTCCTATTCCTGAACTGACAGGCGTTGGGGTGTAGGTGAATGCTCCGGGGTAGTGCATACGAGGATCAGAAATTGAAGGAAGAGTGGAGAATGGGCGATCAATTCCCACTCTGGGATCACTGAATGCTGTTAGGTCAGGAGCACCTAGTTTTTGAGAGAAGAAAAACAAATCAATTTTAAATGGAAAGAACAAGATTTTAATGACTCAGAAAAGGACAACACTTTCTCATGGCGGATAAGTGATAGGGTAGTGGTAACACGGGACTCTGAAACTTTTGGATTCATTTCAGTAAAGGGGCAATTAAGAGGGATTGCCCCTGTTCTATAGGATTTTGTTTGTTTGTTTGTTCTCATAGGACTTAATGCCTATGGAGCATCTACAGCTTCAGAGTGTTCTGTAAACATTAACAAAATAGTCATCACAGTAACTTTGTGAACAGGTCTGGCCAAAGAGTGTGTGGGGCCAGAAGCGGGGCAGCGCGGGGCCCTGAATGCGCAGGGCCCAAAGCGACCGCCTCGCTTGCCTTGCCCTAAGGCCGGGCCTGTTTGTGAAGTAGTAACACGACAGTAACAAATACTTTTGGAGAGGGTCAAATGGAGACACCAAAGCTAATTATTTGCAAAGGCCCACACATTGGCAAAGATGGGACCTTGAATGTAGGTGCTGCAGATTTTCAGTCCTGCGGTTTGTGTCTTCTTGTAACCTGCCTTATTTGTCCATCTTCAAGATTGGAAGCTCCGTGGAGTAGCATCAGTTTTTATATATACATATGTGTATTCAGCGCAATATAAATAATAGTGGTCCACACTGTCAGCATTACTGAAGTTAAGAAAATCATGTCCCTTGAAGGGTACGAAGTTGGGCACTGGAAAATTGATTCTCTTGAAATCACTACCAACTTTCAAAAATCTTGGCTTTAACAAGTCAGTAAAATGACATCTATTGCAGATTTGCTTCCAAGAGGGAAACCTTGGAATTAACAGAGTCAAGTATTTTTTTCCCTTTTAATGGAAATGTTTCACCTCTGACTGTGCTGAACATCCGATATGACAGCTATCCTCTGCTGTCATTGGTTGGACACAGATGAAAGTGGGCTCCCTCCCACCAACGCCTCCTCCAAAAGGATTAAGCAACCTGAACACATAATGGTCTCCTTAAAAGGATCTTCATCCTGTCTCAGATTAACAGAAGCTGTCAGTCCTCTGACTTGGCAGCTATGTATGATTAAAATAACAACAACAAGAAAACTTTCCAGAAGACAACTCCTTTCAGACAAGGTGTGGAGTCTGTCTGAAAGGAGTGGGTGTGCAGAAGGAGCACTGTGGAAGAAGGGGGGAAAAAAAAAGCAGTCTGCTCTGACTGGATTGTAAGGTAGCACAGACATTCTACAGTATCAGATTCTGAAAGCTTGTTAGCCACATAGCCAGATTTCCTCAGTGAGTTTCTAAATGTTTCTTAGAAGAACTCTCACACATGGAATAGGCTTCATTTCTGAATCTGCCAAGTTAGAAGTAGGCTGCCTTTTTGTTTAACAAGATCAGTGAATGCCTGAATACATTTCCTTCCACCACACAACATCACACTGAAATTTTAAGTGGCAGCTATACAGTATTATGGAATGGTGACAGCTAATCTATGGTGAAGGTTGACTCTAGATTCATTTTATAATGCTGATAGTCAATAACCCCTCTACCAACAAATTCCGCAGAGAAAGACCAGTTTCCTTGACATTTCCACACCTCAGGCCAGGGTAGGGGTTGTTTCTGGTAAATATGGCAAAATCAGAAAACGAATTCCAGTGTTACAGTGTTTCAAAAATATCTCTGTTCATCAGTTTGAAAATTTTCCTAACTCTTTTTTTGTCTATTGTAGCTGCAATTATGTCACAAACTTTCAATTTGTTGTTTTGCCAACCTTGCCAAGGAGAAGGCCCTTAGATTGTTTTTGTGCATAAATGTGGCTTTTCCCAGGAGAGTTAAGATGATTCGAAGAGATATGTAAGTGATAAGTTCATCTTTGAAAACAATAGTTTTAAGCATGTACAATTCAGTACAAGTCCAACAGCAGTATAGACTGTAGATAACTCTGGGGACTCCCACTGACATCAGAAGGGTCACTAACTGCTCCAATAAGGCCAACATTTGTCACCAAAAGGCAAAGTTCTGAAGAGCTTGTAGGAATGTTAGCAGTGGGGTTCTCGTTCATTTAGAGAATTCATGATGGTGGATATCCAAGGGTACATCTAGACTACATCCCTTTTTCTGTAAAGGGATGTAAATTAGGCATGTCAATATTGCAAATGAAGCCGGGATTTGAATTTCCCACGCTTCATTTGCATAATGGTGGCAGCCGCTTTTTTCCGAAATGGGGCTTTTTCGAAAAAAAAAAAAAAAAAAAAAAAAAAGGCAGTTTAGACATGGATCTTTTGAAAAGAAAACTCTTTTTCAAAAGATCCTGTACTCCTCAAAAAATGAGGTTTACAGGATCTTTTGAAAAAGGGTTTTATTTTCGAAAAATCCGCGTCTAAACTGCCGGGTTTTTTTCAAAAAAGCCCCATTTCGAAAAAAGCGGCGGCCATTATGCAAATGAAGCGTGGGAAATTCAAATCCCAGCTTTATTTGCAATATCGACGTGCCTAATTTACATCCCTTTACTGAAAAAGGGATGTAGTCTAGAGATATCCCAAATGTTGGTTCAAGATGTGTGGGTTAATGTCAGCAGATGGACCATGATAAATGACAAAAAACCAGGTGGTAGGTGTTCATTCAGGAGACACATTTTTATGTTGGCCTGGAAAATTTTGCAGTGTAATTCAACAAAGACATAACATGATACAGTGAAACACAACACTTATAAATCCCGACTGTCCTCTGTTCAACTGTATACCCCTAATCTGCTATGATCTGCTCTGAATTCAGTGTGAGGGAAAGAAGAAGAGATGAAGCATCCATGGCATTTATTTCTTGGCAGATATTGCAGCTCTCCAGCTATCTAAACTATTTTTATAGTTTTTGCATCTCTTCCATTTCAAAGCAGCTAAAATTTATTTCTCTTCTGATTTTTGACAGTGACATTCTGGATTACCCCATCACTCAGGCAAAGCCAAATAAACACTTGAAAACTTTTTCTTTCAGGCTCAAAATACATTTCCTCATGAGTTGAGTAAAAAGGTGGTAACATGCTAAGATGCTCTAACCAGTGGGTATTATTGTGGTTTGGAAACAGTCATATGGCTTTGGTGGTATCTTTTTAGTATAAATACTTTTTAGGTACTTGCCTGAGAGTCGGCTTGAGAGTTCTGCAGTGAGAGATGTCATGCCACTAGCTCTTCCAGGTGAAATTGGAGTGGCAGGGTGCACTGAGGGTGTGGCGATAGAGCCCAAGTATTGGTAGGATTGATCATAGGACCATGGAGGAGATGGCTGGACTTGCCTTGTATCTGCAAAGGAAAAGACGTATTTATCAAGAAAGGTTATTGCTAACCTCTATACACTGTGATCAAACATATGAACTGAAGAAAATGGTTTATACAGAAACTTATTACAATTAATGTAAAACTTGCCCCTTTGTTAAGACACCTTCAGGTGAAACTTTTTGATAATTCACATTGATGGTGGTCAGGGAAAGGCTGATTTAGCTTCTTAAGGTTAAAATGACAATGCATAAACTGTTCATGGTCAAGGTATGTTAGTATTTCGGTTGCACAGTGTTGTTGTTGTGCCACAAAAGTAACACATCACTGAGTAGAAGACAGTAATGCTAAATTGTGATATAATTTAGATTGGGATTTCTGAAGGATACTTAGGGAGTTAGGTGCCCCGTTCAAAGGGATGGGGGTGCGTAATGCCCTTAGGTTTACTTGAAAACTCCCAAACTTAGTTCTGTGAGAACTGATTTTGTTAGAGAGAGTGAATATAGAAAATCTGTCAACTTCTGGATGAACTTCAGAAATAGGAGTTCTTGTGTTAGCCTCTTGGAACTGAAACATTGGGAAACCAGGATATTTCATGAGCGCAGGCTTTCAAGAGAGATTTAGGGTTCTTCCAGGTGATGGAAATGCAAACTTTTATATTTAAAAATAGGACAGAAAGTTAACCAATTTTTTTTTAGCCTCAGAATTAGTTTGGCTTCAGTTTGGGACCAAAGATCTATAGCAGGGAAGAGAGACAGTATTTATATTTATCAAAAGCAGTTTGTCCATTGTAGAAACTGCCATTTTTTGCCTCTTTTTGCCAAGTGAGCATTCACATCTGGAACTGCCATTTTCCTACCTTCAAAGGCTGCCCTTTACTTTTAGGGAAAACACAAAACAAGAATGGAACGTATCTCTTTTTTTCCACAAATCCATGGTTTGTCACTAGTTTTCCCAGCAATGAGAATTTTCTCCTACCACTGAAACTGGCTAATTGTCTCTCTGAAGGAAGCAAATAGCAAGACTGGCAAAAAGCTGAAAACCTGCCCAGAATGAGTACCAGCATGGAAAGAGATGCTTTCGAGTTTGAGACAAAGGACTTTGAGCTTCCATAAGAAACCACATTTGGAGATTTTTATTTTGTTGAGTATTATGGAGATGAGATTTATATTTTGTTTCTTTAATTTGTTTGGAATTGGAAATTTATGCAAAAGCAGAGCAGAGTAATCTGGCTTTTTAAAAAATTACTTGAAAGGCCACTTACAGAACAAATCTACTAAATCAATCTAGTCCCATTGATTACAATATCTATTCACCTAAGCACCAAGGAAATGGACTAACTCTTGAGGGGAAACTGTAAAATGCAGTCTCCTTGCCCATTTCAATCATGTGCATCTGCTGAGACTGCTATCCCACAAGCCAGTTTTTGAACCTATTTTATCAGAAAGGTGTTCTGTAATCCCCATCACTGCAGAAGAATCATAGAATATTAGAACTGAAAGGAACTTTGAGAGCTTATCAAGCTCAGCCCCCGGCACTCATGACAGGACCAATCCCTGTCTTCTAGGTCATCCCTGACAGGTGTTTATCTAACCTGCTCTAAAATCTCCAGTGATAGAGATTCCACAACCGCCTTAGGCAACTTATTCCAGTGCTTAACCACCTTGATAGTTAGAAAGTTTCTCCTAATGTCCAGCCTAAACCTCCCTTGCTGCAGTTTAAGCCCATTGCTTCTTATCCCACCAACAAAAGTTAAGGAGAAAAATTTTCTCCCTCCTCTTTGTAAAATCTTTTAGGTACATGAAAAATACTATTATATCCCCTCTCAGTCTTCACTTTTCCAAACTAAACAAGCCCAGTTCTCTGTCTTCCCTCATACGTCGTGTTTTCTAGACCTTTAATCATTTTTGTTGCTCTTCTCTGGATCTTCTCCGATTTTCCCAGGCACCCAGGACTGGACAACTGAGGCATAATCAGTGCAGAATAGAGTGGAAGAATTATTTTTTGTGTCTTGCTTATGCTACTCCTGCTAATACATCCCAGAATGTTGTTCACTTTTTTTTGCAACAGTGGTATGCTGTTGACTCATATTCAGCTTGTGGTCTACTATGACCCCTAGCTCCCTTTCCGCAGTACTCCTTCCTAGGCAGTAATTTTCCATTTTGTATGTGAACCTTCGTAAGTTGAATACTTTACATTTGTCCTTGTTGAATTTCATCCTGTTTACCTCAGATGAGTTCTCCAGTTTGTCAGGATCATTCTGAATTATAATCCTATTCTTCAAAGCAGTTGCAACCCCTCCCAGCTTGGTATTGTCCGCAAACTTTATAAGTGTACTCTCTAATCATCAATGAAGATATTGAAAGAATTGGTCCCAAAACGGATTCCTGCAGAACCCAACTAATTAAGCCCTTCCAGCATGACTGTGAACCACTGATAACTACTCCCTGGAAACTATTATCTACCCACCTTATAGTAGCCCCATCTAGGTTGTATTTCCCTAGTTTATTGATAAGAAGGCCATGTGAGACTGTATCAAATGCTTTACTGAAGTCTAGATAAGCCACATCTACTGCTTCCACCTTATCCTCAAGGCTTGTTATCCTAATCAAAGAAAGCTATCAGGTTGGTTTGACATGATTTGTTATTTACAAATCCTTCTTTACAAAGGAGGTCCCTAGTGGGCTTTCAAAAACTGGTGTTAGAAAGCTGAACACTGAAATACACACTCTACCTCTCTTTTAATGCCAGTACAACTACCTCAGTGCTGTGCCCTGGCCAGAAACACAAGAGTGGGGTTTTCTGCAATGCAGATGCTGCCCACTCACAACCGGACAGAGGTTACCAATATATTTGACCTAGGCTATTCAAGATCCATTGTCAATTACTGTTGACCTGCTGTGGATGGGACTGCTAATCATTCTTATATTTTGTTACCTGAATTCCCAAAGACATAATTTTCATTAGCAGTTGTCCTAGAATGGCTTTAAAAATGAAGAGCTCTGATTGGTTAGTAAATAGAGTTCCATTCAATGGGCTAGATGGACCTTTGGTCTGACCCAGTACGGCCATTCTTATGTTCTTATGACACAAATGCCACATAACCACAATATTTGGGTTAGAAACTCACTGACCCATCCGACACTTTTTTTCATAGTCATTTACTAACAAAGAAAGCGACAAAAATAGCACTGGAAAATTCTGTAGGTGGTTTTTTTTTTTTTGAGAGGGGAGAATTCTGTCACTGTTTCAGTATTTAGGACTTTGTTCAACCCCCACAGAAGCCAATGGGAACACTTCCACTGACTTCAAAGGGAGCTAGAAATGTTTCTGATATCCTCCTTTCTTTAGGACCCAACGCTAAACGTTCAGTTTATCTTAACTTAAACCACACTGAATGATACAGCTGGAGGCAAAAGGAGGCTGTTTAAAGAAATACTTTCCCTTCCTCAAATTCACCACTCTCTTCCCAGAGTAAAGATTCAAATTTCTTATAATGTAGCAACTTAGGGTGGGGGAATGGGTGTGTTGGGGATGGGAGGAATGAGTGAGTGTGTTTTTTGTGTGAGAGTATGCACACAAAAGGGAGAGAGAAGTTAAATATATAAAAATCTGCTTTAAAAATATACATTTCTCCCCAAACCACAGTAACCCCAAAAGAATCTGCAGAGCTATTCTGGTTTAAATCCAAAGGCTATAATAGGGGCTTTTGGGTCTTCAGGATCTTATTGCCAAATAAGATTGCAGAATCATTTAAAAGGAGATCGAAATTGCACAAAGTTAGTGAAGTCGCACCTGTTTACACCGATTTGAGGATCTGGGCCCACATCTTTCTGAATTTCTCCTTTTGGCAAGTACTTTCATTTCTACTGTTCAGCGTACGAGAAAATACATGTCACAAAATGAAAGCGGTTAGTAATTGCAATAAAACCCTCCAGGGCAATAATTACAGTGCAGTAATTCACACCTTGCTGTGTAGTCACTAGCTCTCAGCCTCCTGCCTAACAAGCTATTAAGCATGAGGTATTGGAGCATCTTTCATGCCTCATCATGTTGTATTGCCATGAAAAAAGTTATGATGTTTGGCTTTAAAAAACAACTCAGAATTATACAGTGCCAATGTTGCATAATGCTTAATGGTTAATAAAATAAGCTGTGGTAAAAGACTCAGACAAGAGGGTTAAAATCTCTTCCCTCCCACATTGCTCCTTGTGGTCTCTTATTTAGCATGTTTCTAATTATTATTTCTGTGAGAAATCAAAGTATTTGCAGAAGCTTGGCATCTTCAAAGAATGTTGGTAATTCTGCCTTCCCACCTGAGAATTTCTGGCAATGGTTTGTCACTTGGTGGCGCTAGAGAACTTCCAGCACAGGCCCCATAATTGTTAGCGTGTATTTCAGCTAATGTGTGCTTGGCATAAAAGCACTGCACTACAGAAGGATCATCATCGTCAAAACTGTGGTGATTTTCCAGTACTGTATGATCCCAACTGCAAACAGTAGTAAAGTTGACTTTAAGCCCCCATGCAAAACCCTATCTTGCACAGACAACTATCCTAAGATCTGCCTAAGCTATTTATATTAAACTTGTAACACACTAGTCCTGCACAGCCCACAACCTGTCTGGTGCAGCTGCCTCTGAAAAGTGACTGTGAAAAAGTAGTGCCTTCTGACTTAGCAGCTCTGTTCCCTATGTGTATTCAATCTCCTTTGCTGACTTTAGTGACTGTTTCCCCTTTTTACTGTTTGTTAGCACTGCAAGAGAGTGAGCAAATACCTGCCAGGCACTGGAGTTGCACAGATACAACCCAGGGCCTTTGGCCTATAGAACCTTTATTCACGGTGACGATGCATGAGGAGGAGAGAACTAAGCTTGGCTTCAGAACCCAAATTGATTTTGTGAGGCAATCATTAAAAAGCCTCCCAAATATCTTTTTATTCATCAACTGAGCACACACATGCCATAGAAATCAGTGAGACCCAACAAGCTCAGAGCTCCATGGTACCATTTCCACAGAGCCGCTTTTCAGAGCAGACCAATTGCGCAGCATTTAAAAAAAAAAATAAGGCCAGAAACTCAGCGGGTGAAAATCAACACAGTTCCACAGACTTCAGTAGAACTGTGCCAATGTATCCAAGCTGAGGATTTAATCCCTTTGTTGTGGCACTGGGTGGCTCTGTTTTCACTGCCCACTCATTCTAAAGGTAAAAAAACAACAACCCATATTGAACTATGGGAGGGAAACCACCTAAAAGATCTTACAATCTAAAACTTAATCATACCTAATGAGATTGGACGTTTAAGGTGTAAGTGATCAGTCAGATATGGAAATCAGAGAGTTGGTACCACGGTGCCTACGAGAATGACGAGAACTTAACTCATGAATTTCTGTCTTATCTATGTTGGATAGGATAGGATAGGGTATGGTAGGATATGTTGCGGTTGGAGCTGGTTTGTGCCACTGTAGGCTAGAGCGAGACAACGCTCAGTGTTTCACTGCAGATCAGACATGCAGTCTTATCTTAGCCAAGTGGAGCAATGTGAGCCAAATCTCACTATGAAACAGTGTGTTTCCTGGAAGCTTCAGCAAGGAGCTGCAGGATGTGAGTCAGTACTTTATGGTGCGAGTCTTGAGAATGACTAGAGGGGTACCTTGACTAGATATGGGTACATTTTATCTGGACTTCACTAGCTAAACTAGGGTAAATTCCAAAGGCACCACGGAAATAATGTTTCGTTCCTACAAACAATACATACCTAGCTAAAAAGTCTTATTATCTTGGCATGTTGTTTTCCAGAAATGATTTTACAGCACAAGGGTCAATGGGTAAAAGGGAGTCATTCACAAGTATATACAAGTAGCTAGCAGTTGCTTTGCCAGATATCTGTATCAGTTAAAATTCCATAATAACATGAGTCAGTCCCCAGCAGAGCATGCTGCAGACAAAATGTGAAACAGCCTCTGCCATTGCCAGCCATTTCTCTCCAGTTGCAAAAATATCTCTGTCACATGCAAACATTTCTACCAGTCCCATAGCATCAAGCTTTGCAGCTCCTTTACTGGATAGCACTTTAAAGGGAACATCTGGCACAAATGATGGGATGAAAGAGCCCATCTCAATAGCTAAGCAAGGGCTTACTAATGTCATCCCACGGGGAGATAAGAAATGACTGGGGCCATTAACTACTTTACAAAGCTTCACTCACTCCACTATTCATTCCCCCGCCACCTGCATGATTTGTCAAACTTCCCAAAGGAAAGCAGTTCTCCTAGTGAAAATTTCCCTCTTTTTCAGTGTAAGTCAGAAATGGTCTTGATGAGAGCCATTCACTCAGAGAAGTTTCTTTCTCTCCCCCTCTGCCTCTTTTCTTTTGCTCTTCCTTATTTCTGCACAATCTCTCACATTCCTTTCTCCCCTTCCTCCATTGCATCCTCATCATCTTACATCTTCTATTTGCTCTTTCCAACTCTGTGAGCAAAAGGACAGATTTGGGCCCTACAATCTGACTTTGAGTTGACCTGATCTCACATCCAGCTACGTGACCAAAATGGCTCTATCACTCTCCCTTTCCACCATCTTGGGGCCCAACAAATCACAAAACCTTAAATCCCGACCTCCAGCAGCACTTTGGAAAGTAGTGCCACCTCTTAGCAGCTGAAAAGATTAGTCAGTGGCTTCGAGAAGGTGGGACTTTCCAAAGGGCAAGGTCATCACTGGCAGCGGACACACAAGGCAAATATTCTAACACTTCTCAGTGCTGGAGCATGAGGAACTGGAAAATTACAGAGCAAACGGTAAAAATTCCACCCTCAGCTCTTTCATTGTACAGGGTGCTTTCCCTGAGCATGACACATGGTGGAAACTACTAAGCTGCTCTGTCACACCACAGAGCCTTTTCCCAGTACAACAGCGAGGAAATATATGGGATTCCAATTTAAAATTGGAAATTAATGGGAGTTGAGCATCTAAATCCCCTCCTTAGATTTTCAATAGTTGACAGTGGTTCTGAGAATGATCAAGGCTACCACCGCACCGTTGCTTTTACATACTTAAGGTTAAGTTGCCTGTTCTACATTGACTTCACAGCCTTCCTTTGTGGGAGCCGCAAGATAACCCCCCTTTTATATGCACTTCACGGCACACTGTGAACTGGAAATCTCTGATTGCGTGGAGCACTCAGATTAGCTCATGTAGACCTTCCACTATATAAACTCTATTAATGAAGGCCACCTTCAGTGCTGGCTCCATGCCCCGATATTTACTTTTATTTCAGCACTTCTGAGGTTTAGTGAAATGTTAAAATTGTTTGAGGAGTTCTAGAGGATGCAGAGACTCTGAAATGTCTCCCAGGGGACCATGAAATGAGAGCCATTCTACACTGACAGTGACCAATGTCAGGTGCCCCAGGGGGAATGAATAGAACAAGTAATCATCAAATGATCCATCCTCTGTCATCGATTCTCACCTTCTAACAGAGGCTAGAGACACCATTCCTGCCCATCCTGGTTAATAGCCATTGATGGACCTGCCCTCCATGAATTTATCTTGTTCTTTTCTGAACTCTATTGAAGTCCTCAGCTTCACAACATCCTCTGGCAAGGAGTTCTACGAGTTGACTGTGCATTGTATGATGAAATACTTCCCTGTTTGTCTTAAACCTGCTCTCTATTAACTTCATCTGGTGGCCCATAATTCTTGTGTTATGGGAATAAGCAAATAACTTTTCCTTATTTATTTTCTCCACACCCATCATGATTCTATAGACCTCCATTATATCCTCCCTAAGCTGAAAAGTTCCAGTTTATTAACCTCTCCTTATATGGTTAGCTGTTCCAAACCCCTGATCATTTTTGTTCCCCTTTTCTGAACTTTTTCTAATGCCAATATATCTTTTTTGAGATGAGGCGACCACACCTGCATGCAGTATTAAAGATGTGGACTTATACAGAGGCAATAAGATATTCTCTGTCTTATTCTCTATCTGATTTTTAATGATTTCTAACATTTTGTTTTCTTTTCTGACTACTGCTGCACATTGAGTAGATGTTTTCAGAGAACTATCCAGAAGGACACCAAGATCTCTCTCTTGAGTGGTAACAGCTAATTACATCATTTTGTACATACAGTTGGCGTTATGTTTTCCAATATGCATTACTTTGCATTTATCACCATTAAAATTCATCTGCTATTTTGTGGCCTAGTCATCCAGCTTTGAGAGATCCTTTTGAAACTTTTCGCAGGCTGCTTTGGACTTGAGCAGTTTAATATCACCATCATCACAGCACTTTTGGCATACATGCACACCACACAGGCGATGTGTACACATGGGCAGATGCTTTGGAGGACTATTTCTGGGGACTCAGAAGGAGAGAAAACTAAGACAGGTGTGCTTGTCATGCTGTGGCCAGATGAGGGTGCTTGGTAGAGCTGCCCTCTTACAGGAGAGAAAACACAAGCTCTCCTGAGCAGTTTGTGTTACTGTGTTTTACTCTATTCCAGGACATGCCAGCAAGCGAATGCTGAAAAACAGCTAAAATGCCAAAAAGATACCACAGGCAATGGAAGAAAGTAATAATTAAATCCTGCCTCTTCCATTCTCCTACACTGAGGCTTACCGCCTCCCTAATGAACTGCCCAAGCTAGAAGCAGAGAACAGCTTGCATGCTGTATTGCACTGCCAAATAAATACATACATAACAATGATGGAAGAATGCTTATGAAATACTAATTGTGTGGGGCCCGTGGGACTGCTCTACAGGTCTTCTTGCTAACCCGATGCCAACACTGGGAGGTGCAACAGAGCAAGCACCAAACTGTGAAAGCTGTGATTTCACAATCAAAGTGTGTGCTGTTCTAGCAGGTGAGTACATAAGCTTCTCAGATGAAATATAAACCATTTCTCCCACTGAGTAAGCACACTCTTTCTGGGCTGGCGTCACTGTTGCTTTGAAGAACATGACTGCGTTGTGTGCAAATGGCAGAGTCTGACAGTGCCAGCGACACACAGAAATCAGAAAGCTGGGGTTTTGTAAAGTAAGGATGCATTGTTCTCTGTCTTCTGAGGTATGACTCACCTGGGAGACTGATTTATTTACTTATTCAAAACACTCCCTTCCTTCTCTGCCCCTCCACCTCCAATCTTCCTCACCCTCCCAAAAAAGAATATTGACGACAAGTAAAATCAAAGAATTCAATATGGTCCTTCCACTTTTTTGGCATTCATACAGACTCTGGCATGTGGCAATCCTCCCCCCATTCTCTCCTAGTGCATGAAAAGAATAGCTAGGAAATCACAGCTCTAAGAGTCAAAGAGTATCTTGACTACCATGACAGCTTCACACAAGCTATTGCTATACTCTTTATAATAAGCCCTGGCATATAACCGAGCCTTATTACTACTACTACTACTAGTAGTAATAGTATCCCTGTAGCTCCTAGGAGCCCCAATCATACACTAGGACCCCATAGTATCCGGCAGTATGCTAACCCAAAACAAACATTGTTATTGGCCCATCTTTCAGCTCCATTGCTTCAAACCTCTGTTTATCTAGGTACTTACGAAGCCTTTTAATTGCAGAATTTTAGTGTGATGCCAACAGGAAGAAGTAAACCTGGAACCTCTTCAGCTTAGTGCATGAGCTTCTACAGCTTGAGCTAAAAGCCAGCTGCCTCTCAGCTAAGACTGTAGAGCTAACTCAGTCTCTCTCTCTGTAAGTGGTCTAAGTGCCACTATATGGGACAGTGAACTATACTCCGTAGGTCTGTGGGTTCCATTATTAGCACCTCACAAATGTTAATGAGTTTACTCTCACACCACACCTGCGAGGAAGGACAATATGATTACAATCCTTGGTTTTACATATGGGAAACTGGAGTGCACAGGTATCCACACTCCAGTTCAGCAAAGCAAATATACCATATACCTAGAGTGCTGGTTCAGTGCCCTAACCACAATCCCATCCTGTCTCCTCGTGGCTACCACAATATTGTTCTTTCACAAGAGAGGTTATAGTCAATGAATCCTCTAATTGCCCTGTGGTGCCTGTCCACAGGAAATGGTGGAGGTAAAGTTGAGGTGTCATTAGGGGAAGTGGTGTTGCTCTGATCTTCCTCTCCAAGGAAAGTGCATTTCATACATCCACCATGCTGTTCCTTCTCTCAGCAGCCCTAGGATAAGGGTTACTAGAAACATAATGTCCCAATGCTAAACCACTAAGATATCTTCTTGAAATGTCATACAATGATTTGGGACTGACCTTGTATTCAAAAAGACAGTCATGAAGGCCTAGAGTATGGTTTTAATTCATGTGGAATAGGTTATTATTTCTCTATATATGCTTGAAGACTATTTAATTTGAGGTTGTACATTTCTCAGAGGAATTATTCCCCTTCAAAATAAAGAGTAGCAAAGAAGAAGGTAAGCTCAAGGAGTCTGTACAGACTGCTGTAGGACACAGTTATAAAGGAATGACTACAACACGGGGCCACGTATCTCAGAAGGTAGCTCCTGAAGATGTGAACTAATTACACCATATTAGAGTGAACAGATAAAGACTCCTTCTTAATCTCATCTTTCATAACTTCAGCACTTCTCCCTCCCCCTCCCTCCTTTCTCCACATGAAAGCTGCCGAAATAAAAACTTGCTCTCTGGAGTTTGCAATCATTTTATTCACCACAAAACTCTGACCTTGATGTGAACTAATTAGGATTGAAATAGACTAACAATACAGGTTGGCAAGGTAGACCTTTGTCAGTATAAAAGAGGCCTTTGAAGATAACAGTCATTTACACTTTCAAGATCTCATCCCTCATGCTCAGAAGAGAGAACATAAACTAATAATATGGAATTCATCTAAGGACTTTCTGTACGCAGCAGCAGAATATCAGCCCTCCCCCCCAACTTTTACTCAGGGAGGCAAATTAAATCCATCTGGATTTTTTTAAATTCCAACACATATCATGATTAAAAAAAACTTTTGTTAATAAGCAGACCTCTGATGATCTAAAGATGGACTGGTTCATTTTATTGACTTAGAGAAAGTAAATGCCATATCAAATGCAACCTTCATACATTAACAGATGAAGTCACCTTGAGATAAATGATACCTAGCACAGTAGTATGAAATCTCTCTTGTACAGCTTTGATTTACAAGGTGAAGTAAGGTCTCTCTCTTCTGAACATGCATTTTTAAAGTTATTTTGGCTTAGACTGTACCATGGATTTTTAAAGTAGATAATTGAGAAACTGTTGCTCATTAAAGTACTAAATGAAGGGGCTGACTTGTGAAGAAAACAATAGTTCTTGAAAACAATATAAAAGTCTCTGGTTTTGTAAACACTGAGCTAATGATTTACATCAAACTGGTTTACAGAAGATCTGCAAAGCTGAAATGAAAAATGAGTTAAGCCCAAAAAAATGTGCTGAAAGCCCCAACTAACTGGGCTGTGGGACACATTCAACCCATAAATACATTTAACATACCTTTTAAGAAATGCTTTCCTCTCTCTGTGAAATCCTCTGGCACTTCCTGTTTAGTTGAGGAATGCATCTTATTGTAACACTGCGGATATCAGAAATTCCATGCAGCCCTACTGCACCAGTGAAGTCACAGAAGGCTGTATCTTGTGATGCTTTAGGCAATCAGAAAATGCCAGAGTATTTCATTTAGAGAAAGAAAGTAGTAAAAGAAAGGAAAGTTAAAACTTACTTTTGTTTAATGGCCTCTCCTCCATCCCCAGATCATACAAGAAGAGGTATTCCACACATGGATCTGGGTTTAGTTCAACATTAATGGTAACTTTGCAATTCACCTTTCAGTGCTAGATTGACTAATTTCAGATCAGGACAAATCTAAATCTGAAGTCAGAGGAACTATAGGCCGTAAACCTTCAAGTCAAAGGGCGAGATTCTCAAAAACACCTGGAGCTTATGTTCCTAAGTCACCTTTTGACACTTTCAGCCAAAGTACACAAAATGAATTGCCTGCACAAGTCTTTGAAACCATTGGCCAGCATCTACAAAGTTAGGTGAGTTAGGCCCTAAAGGGCCTGAGTTTTGAAAGTGAAGAGCTCTCTCGGCTCCCACTGACTTCATGTGTAGTCATTGTAGCTGTAGAAATGTGATTTCAGTGGGCACCACAGGGGCACAACCCATTTGAAAAACAGGGTTGAAATATAGGTGATGAAATATGGCTTTATACTCCTAACATTAGGTCTTTACGTTTGAAAAGAATGGCCTTTATTTCTGTTTCAGCATTACGATGGACTAGAGAATGAAAATAAACCTAAATCTAGCTGGAACTAAAGAAATATTGTTAACAGAAAATTGTAATATAACAATTTCATCATGGAATCAGATTACAAATTACTTAAAATCTTGCAAAATGTCATATATGAAAAAAATGAATAATTAACATTAATAATGAGCAAGAAGCTATTACTTTGACAATCTAAGGATATAGTTTTTCACAAAGATCAGCATGGATAAGGAAAACTATTCTATGTTCTGTTTATTTGTGTAGCTAATACACAATTATCTGCATTAAACCACTGATAAACTAACCACAATAGTTTTCAAACAACTTGGAAGGGCTCCTACTCCTCCACATTTCAGTAAGCTGAGTTGCACTTCCTGTGTCTCAAATGATGTCATGTGGCCAGACTTTCCGCTGGGAAGTATCAGTAAGATAGCAGCTCTTACCATAGCCATGGATAGTGACAAATACACAGCTGTATCTAAAACTTTTTAGAATCTTGACTGTCCCATTGAAGTGCCCCCTGAATGTATTGAAGACCACAGTTTTGCTAAGGTAAGGAGTGCAGAATAAAGTCACTGGAAAATTATCGTTCTATGCTTTAAGAAACCACCCCAAAGCTGAAGGAATCTTGATATGCAGTTTCCTGGGGTATGTCAAGAAGATGAATCCCAAATTTGACCTACTGTACATTTTTGTTAATGCCTTTGTGCAAGGTACTGAAATTCTTGTATGTGTGTGCGTGCACATGCACGCACGTGTGCGCGCGTGTGTTTGTGTGCACATGCATGTTTAGTCTGAAAAATAAATACTTCAGAACCCATTATTTCTAAAGGGAGAAAATAATGGAAGTGGCTGACACTCATATGTAACCTAGTTTGTGTGTACAAAGGAGGAAAAAAAATCCAATCAGGAAATGGATTTCATTTTCAAGACTCTTAAGAGTTCTTATAAACAATGGTAAAACAAAACTGATCAAAGCCATTTTGGCTGTCTTTTTAAAATGATCTAAAATTGGAAAGTGACTGCAAGAAGCCAATTTAAATCCCTTTAAAGCAAAGTGCCATATTATACATTTTTTGGTTAACATGATCCCAAAACGGTGCGTTAGCTGCGGTTGTGTTAGTCTCTCTTGCAAGTGAATTAAATACAAAATGGCTTGCTCCCACCTTATCCTTACATGCTCATTTAGTCAGTTTGAACCTATAGATAAGCTGATGATGAGACACTAAAAGGCAAAAGCAGACAATTACCTAGGCAAATGTTTGAAGGATTTAGGCCCTGGAGCAAAATGCTGTTTACTAAAGACAGAAAGCGCCATTTGTACTTAGTACAACCAAGTCTGTCTGAAAACAGTCATTCTGGATACTGGCCACCAGTGGACTCAGAGCAGGGTTTATAGGTGCAAGATAACATCACACTCCTGTCTGCATTTGATCACCTCAGGGCTTTTGCAGTATTTTTAAACAAGAAAAAGCAAGTACCAACAAAAGCATATAATAATATCTGTCTTTATGTTCATTTATTGCACTGGTTAATCATTTATTTTTATGCTGCAGACCACCCTGTCAAGATACAGAGCCAGATTCCCAGGTGGCACAGCTCTGCATAGATCTCTGTGAGCAATGCCAGTTTACATCAGCTATCAATTGGATCCATAGATTTCACTTAACTTCAGGTGTGTCTACACAGCACCCTAAACTCAAAATAAGATACGCAATTTGTGCTATGCAAACGGCATATCTTATTTCGATTGAATTTTGAAATCGGCTATTTCAAAATTTAGTGTGTCTACAGAGCACCAAATTTCGAAATAACATGCTATTTCAAGACATTCCTTAACTCTTGTGGAACGAGGTTTACCGGGATGCCAAAATAGCGTGCCCATTATTTCAAAAAATGTTATGAAATAATGGGTGGCTTGTGAGGACGTGTGGTAGCTATTTTGGGATACCAGAGGCATCCCGAAATAGCCATGCAGTGTAGACATATCCTTAGTCTCTTTCAAACCTTACTGCAAACAAATGGCATTTCCAATACATAGTCTTTCTTCCATTCCTTCAAAAAAGTTCTTGTAGTGTACATATTGATCATTTGTACGAAGAGTCCAGAGAGATCAGTAAAAAGGAAGGCATGGAGAAATAAAAGACTTTGAAGCATAAGGGTCACCTCTTCTCTTTCCACTCTTCATATACACATTCATCTCTGCAGGGTCAGTAGGATCAGTGATGATATAGGCAGAAAATAAGAGGAGTCAGGATATAAATGGAGGGAAAAAAGATGGAAGGAAAATTGTTGTGTAGATAAGCAATCTTCCATGTGTACTGTGACCCACAGCACCATAATGTCTGAGTGTCGCATGTACATTAGTGGCTGTGTCTCACAACATGCCTATGAGGTAGGGAAATGCTTTTGTCCCCATTTTACAGATAGGAATGAAGACAGATCCAGTAATTAGAACAAGACCTCACAGGAAGGTTGTTGAAGAATTAGAAAGGAAACACATATCTCCTTAATTCCAGTCAAGTGCTTTAACCACAAGACAATCCTTCCTCTCCGCCCTCCAACTGGAGGAATCATTTCCATTAGCATACCTGACAGAAATTAAATCTGGAAGAGGCATGAGCCCCTTTCCTCCACATCTCAGAGGCCTTGACAAAAAAGGTGCAGCAGAAAGGGCATGTATGGGGACAGGGTTAAGATCAATAACAGGAAAAGAACAGAGGCAGAGAACAAATCAGAACTTGACTCTGACAATGTTTTAATATGCAGGACAAGGGCCAATAGCAGAGTCTCTGAAGGTTACAAATCTAGTATGTCTACACTACTATCATGCTGCAGCTGTGCCACTGTAGTGCCATAGTGCCCGTAACTTGCTACGGCAACAGAAGGTGTTTTGCCATCGCTGTAGTTAATTCACCTATTCCAGAGGCAGTAGCAAGGTTATAGAAGCATTTTTACGTCAGCCTATTGGTATTTATACCAGAGTTTTGATTGGCTTGATACCTCTGGCAGGGGTGTGAGTGATAGTGCTCGGCTGACCTTATTTTAGGTATAGGCCTGGCCTAAGATATCTGAACAGGAGACCTGGGATGGGGAAGAGACAATAAAACAGAGAACCAAAGATTGTCTGAAGATGACTTGATGGCCAAGGGAAGCCTGCTTCGCACCTGCCCATGTTTGTAGCACTTCTGTGTCAATAGATAGAGGATTTCAGTTCCCAAGGCTGTCAAATGTATCACCTCATTCCCAAGCACTAAATTTTCAAGAAGAGGAAGGAGCAGCAGCAGAAGAGCAAGACAAATCAATGGGAAGATCCTGATAATATTAAAGAAGGAGGAGGGACGTTTTCACTGATTGTGTGACAAACTCAATGCACATCTCCCATGTCTAAGCAGCCCCAGGACATCCTCTATAAAATTGCCCTTCAGAGAGCAACACTCCCTGATGTTTTACTATCAGGATTAAGCTGCATTCTGTACAAGAGCTCCACTGTTTTTGTTTTGTAAATCCGTTTTCCCATAAAATTAAAAAGAAAAGTAAAAAAGGATGCTGCATCAGAGGATCAGGAATGTGTCTATTAAAGAGACCGCATTTCCTCAGTCTCCTATTTTTTCCCCCACTCTCCAAAATGTGAAAAATAAGAAGACAGCCAGCCTTTGCTGGAGATGTGTCTAACAAGGCCTTCATTGTTTCAGACAGGTGTGAGATTGGAACGGATTCAGAACCAACAACTCCAGTATCAGAGCCAGCTCTGTAAGCTGAAAACATGCACCAACCATCCAGTAATACCACTGCAGCCAGCCAGAGACTCAACAATTTAAGGCTTAACATACACACAACATAAATCAGATGAGGATGTACCAGCCAACCGTCAGCTTCTTGGGCTGATGCCTGCAGACTGTCTGTGCAGATCAGACCCTGCCTGTTTCGGTTATTAGAAACATTTTTTTGTCATATAAAGATGAGAGACTGGGTGGAGCAGTTAGGTTTGCCCTATCTTGTTCCAACAGCCCTTGTATACATGCTGCCTGTAGGTAGTGCTTCTTGAAAAGTTGCTTTATTCACAGCACAGGAGGGAATGAATTACATCTTGGGGAAATGTTTAATGTATAGAAGTCACATGTACACACATTTGTACCAGCTACTTTCACAAAACAAAATCATTCTCTTTCCATGGGGCTTTTTGAGATTATAAACATGACCCAACAAGCACAAGAATTAACACAGCTGCCTACTCTCTGATACATTTCCTTCACTTTTCAAGGAAAACCAGTTTTTACTCTCTCTTCTCCTTCTCCTGATATCTGCTTTGAACAAGTCCCTAATCAGCATTTGGCCGTATTTTGGATCACTTCCATGACAGGTCAGGGAAGCAATTTAGAATCGGGGACTAACAAACCTCTCTGTTAGGTTTGGTTATCCAGGGTCTCAACCCCTTGTTTGATATACTATATTGTTGTTTCTGTGGGAGCCAAGAAGGCACAGCTGTCATAAAGGTGTGATACACAGGAGTGCGGATGAGAGACTAAGCTTTGATTCCTAGCCGCAGTCACATGGGCAGGATAGAAGTTTTGCCACCTCCTCCAGGCCCTTTTCCACATTCAGGAAGCTTCATTTGCTCTATTTTTTGTGAAAAGATTCAGTTTATTTCTGACCCCATGGAATAGAGTGTGACACACAAAAGTGCCAGAGTAAGAGACTGTTCTTTATTTCCTGTCTTCTCACGTGCACCAGCCCTGCCTCTCTGCACCCTTCAGTGGCTGTGTCCTGTGTGTGATTCACTAATGGCGACACCATTTGGAACAGCAGCTACAGCTCTAGATCTCTACAACCATTTTGGCTGCCCCAGACACTGCAATTCTTACCCTCTAGTGATTGCTCCCTGATACCGCAGTCAGGGCTCTGTGCACCTCTCATGGGCTAGAACCAGGCTCTGAAGCCCTGGTTTCCTAGTGGCTACCACAACCCCACTGAATGACTGTTCTGTCCCAGGGGAGCTAACTGAGCCATGCATGGTTCTCTCTGCAATTCCTCTGCTTCTGTCACACATACTGTCAGTATCCATGCTTCCTTGCTGAGTGAAAATCAGTAGGCTGGCTGCTGTGGCCCCAGTTCAGAGCCGATTCATATCCTCTCCAATAATAGACTAGGGCACTCACAGCTGTGAATCTGTGGCCATTTTTCTGTCACACACACCTGTTTGGTTTTATGCTTTTGGCTGGACAATTTGAGCCGCAGCTGCGAGTGTGGGCTTTGAAGGGTAGAGTCTCCTGAGTGGAATCAACATGATAGTCTGGCACAAGCAGCAAGGTATGCACTCAAAATAATAAAGAAGCTGAAAGTGAGCTTGTAAAAGTATTTGTAGATAGGAATAAAAAAATGTCAACATGCTAAGAATCAATGCATATTTTTATGCAAGTTAGGTAAATATAGTTTGGAAGTCCTGATTTTCAGTCTTTACCTGGCTACCTTCTTGAGGTAGTTTTTATGTCCATTAATAAAGTTGTTACCTTTATAATGCAGACATTTCTAGGTGATACCATTGTTCATAATCTAAGTAAAATAGGGCCTAAATGTTGTCACACTGTGGATGGCAATACTGAACATGTGTTGTCTCATAGATGTCAAAGAAACGGCTCCTATGAGTAAAGTTATTCACACACATATGTTTCAGTGGTAGCTGTGGATGTGTCTAGACTACAGGGTTTTTTCGAAGAGAGGAAAAAAAAGTGGCCTTTTTCAAAAAAACTTCCCCTGCATCTAGACTGCTGCCACGTTCTTTCGAAATTAAATCGAAAGAACGCGGCAGTTTTGTCGACTGCGGTAAACCTCATTTTACGAGGAATAACGCCTTTTTTCGAAAGTGCTCTTTTGAAAAAAGGCATTCTTGAATGCAAACAGGGCTTTTTCGAAAGAGAGCATCCAGACTGCCTGGGTGCTCTCTTTCGAAAAAGCGGCTCGCTTTTTCGAAAGAAGTGGTTGCAGTCTACACGCTCTCTTTCGAAAGAGGCTTGTAGTCTAGACGTAGCCTGTGTTAGTCTGTTTCAACAAAAACAACAAGGAGTTGGGTGGCTAACAATTTTATTATCCGATATGCTTTCGTGAGTTGCAACTTAATGTAATCAGATGCATGAAGTGAAAGACAAAGGAAACAGACAGCAGGGGGTACAAAGATGGGAGTGTTACATCAGAGCGAATTCAATTAGGGTGGATGTAGATAAGAAGGGGAGAATACCAAAAGGGAAAAATTACATATGGCCATGAGTGAGCCATTCCCTACTCAAACCCATTCAATGGTATCAAATTTGCATATGATTTCCAGATCAGCAGTTTCACACCCCACCACAGAAACACCAACCCAGGAACCAATCCTGAAACAAACCCCATTGTCAACTCTGTCCACATACCTACCTTGTTGACACTATCACAAAACCTAACCATATTAGCCATAACATCAAAGGCTCGTTCACTTGCACATCTACTAATGCTATATATGCCATCATGTGCCAGCAATTTCTCTTTGCCATGTACATTGAACAAATTGGACAGAACAAACGGAACAAACAAATAAATGGACACAAATTAGACATTTTTGAGTGCCCATCTGGAAATCTTAGTGTCTAATTTTTCAGAGGATGGGTGATCTGCAATTTCTGAAAACCAGGCTCCTATATCTCAGGATGGTTACCCAAAAATGGAAGCAACCCTAATCTCAGTCGAGAGATAAAAATTAACAAATCTCTGAAACAGAGTCAGAAAGAAAGCACCCATTGTGAGAAATGTCAAGTCAACTTTCTTTGCTAGTACAGACTTCCACAATGCATATGAGGACGTTTGCTACTACATCGTTTCTTAATTCTTATATTTCAGGAGATGTGTTAAGGGAGGAAGAATGGTCCTATGTCACAATGAGCATGTATTGTGCTCTTCTCCATCCAATCACATTTTTGTTTTATATATAATCAATCCCCTCTTTCCTTAGGCCTGGGGTGAGGAACTTTTTTGGGTACGGGGATGCTGACCCACAGAAGAATCAGTTGGAGGGCCGCACACAAGTGAGAAGAAAACAAAACAAACCACCCCCCAAAACCTCCAACCCCCCTCACTGATATGGCCTCCGACTGAGAAGGAGAAAGGTACTCCCCACATTCCCTTCACACACCAGAGCTTGGTGGAGGTGGGGAAGGAGCCCTGAGCCTCAGAGGCTGGATTCAGGCAAGCCGAGGGCCAGATGCGGTCCCCAGGCCTTAGGTTCCCCACCCCTGCCTGAGGAACTGCATAATGAATGGTATGACAGGCAGACTCCAATGATCTGGGTGGCTGCAGCGGTGTACCTATTTATAGCTACACTCAGTGCTCAATGTGTATTTGTTATGCTATTCACGGAGAGAGTACTGTGAGCCATATAAACACTCATGATCCTTACAGCAGCTCTGTCCACACAGACTCTTGTAAACGACACACCTGCAGATGTGTCTAGGGAAACGTGCACTTTCTATTTTATTGTATGAGGAAAAAAAGCTTGGGCATAAAATCCACTCTTAAGGAAAGCAGAGAAAGTGAAACTCCTAGTTGCCACAGGGAAATAGAATGAGCACTCCAGACTGTTTCACTACAAGAATCTCTATAAGAAAAGATTCTTTATATCCGTGCACTCACACACTGGGTCAACACAAGGTCACCGGATCTGTGACTACGTGGGTTTAGCAGGTACCCCATGTCCACACTCTGCACTCTATCGTAATAATCTTTGCACAAATTATGGCTTATGAGGTATCATCATTTGCTGGACATTAATGTCCTGATAGAATGTGTGTGGCAACGTGGTATGTGAAGATATAAGATTCTACCACACACTGTTCTTAGAATGTTCCACACTCAGAATGGCAAACAGGTCTGGTTTCACACAAAGGAATATGTGCTCTGCTTAATTTGTGCTTAAGCAGTAAGCAGTAAACAGAATTATCAGGTAGGAAGGGAAACAGAGGGTGCTCAGACAGCTGAAGAAAAAGCAGTAGGGAACATCCTTCCCTATAGACTCTTTGTCCTCAATGTCAGCTGGAGATGTTTTTCAAGAGGGGAAGGGACACTATGGAAAGGAAGGACAAACACTCCAAGACACTCCCCCTCTCTCTGTCCTCTGCATTCACAGCACCTGAAGGACAAAGGAAGCAGCACCTGACTAGGGGAAAGGTCTGACCTAAGAAGTTTGGTTAGTAAGTCTGCTGAGAGCATGTGGTAAGAAAACTTGTTTTTGAGCTTAAACATAGTTTGTTATTAGACACTGCTGTGTTTTTAAAAAATTTCTTGCACCCCTTTTAACTTTTATGCCTCATTGCTTGTACATACTTAAAATCTCTCTGTCAATAATAAACTTGTTTTATTGCTTTATCTAATTCCATATGTATAAACTCAAGTGTCTGGGAAACCCCATTTGGGGTGACAAGTTCTATGTATAATACAGGTTGAAACTCTCTGAACCGGGTCTCTCTGGTCTGGCAACATCTGTGGTCTGGCAGGACCATGGATGTTCTAGGACTAGAAAGTCCCAGTGGAGGGCTAGCACCACGGCAGCAGGAGCCCGGCGCAGAGGCTGAGGGGCTGCCTGGAGTGGCAGCAGGAGCCGGGCTCTGCAGCGGGAACCCGGAGTGCAGAGGCAGCAGGGCTGCACAGCGTGGCACTCGGAGCCTGGTGCACGAAGGCAGAAGGGCTGCTGGATGCTGTAGCAGGAGCCTTGTGTGCGCACGGGGGCGGGACTGCCTGATGCAGTAGTGGGAGCCTAGCGAGCAGAGGCAGAGGGACTGCCTGGTGCAGCAGCAGGAGCTGGGAGCGGCAGCAGGAGCCCAGTGTGCAGAGGCGGTGGGGCTGCACAGTAGAGCAACGGGGGCTAACAGGGCAGTGAGGCCAGCGAGAGCAGGGAGCCAGCTGGGAGTGCAATGGTCAGGCCAGGGCTGGAGGCGGCTGGGGGCCAGAAATGACCACCCCTGGTCCAGCAAAATCCCTCATCTGGGACGGGTCAGGTCAGCAATAACAGACTTTATATAAGCTTGTATTGTCCAAGAGAGGCCTAGGCATAAATGTCTGGAGAAAAATATAATATTGGGACGGGGGAGGAGGAGGATTGGGTCACCAATGCTGGTAAGAGCTAAGGTGTAGCTGGCTGTCTGTACCCCTTCCCCATATACAGACATAGCTGAAAGTGTTTGCATGCTGGCAGCTGTTTGCGAGCAGTCCAGGTTGCAAGCTATAGCCACAAAGTCTGGATTGCATCCTGTTATGTCATGCTCAAAGAGTCTTGTGGAGTTGTGGGAGTGACCCTGGGACAGGTCACTGGATCCATGACTATGTAGATTTAGCAGTGTGGATCTCAGACACCATGGGTGTGAAGACTATGGTTACTATTCCAACAGATAGGAATTGCAGCTTCGTGAGCTACCTGTGGTTTAGGTGGGTTAAATTTACCCCTGGGCTAGTCTTGACTGTACCCAGAGAGGGGTGAATTTCACTCAGGGTAAAGTTGTCATGGGAAATATTTGACTTCGCTATCAAAAAGAAATAAATATGTGAAGCTTACAATAAAAACAATAGTCTCATCATCTTATCTTTCTTTTATTTTGCTTTCACTGTTACAGCTAGAAATATATGTGATTTCCATGGCATAGTTGCTGAGCATTTTGGGAATTTGGCTAATATCTACACATTACAACCAGGAAAAAAAAATCAGTTGCAAAATTAAATTGGTATCTTCTGGCACATGAGTGCCACCAGATTAATAATAAACTAGTTCCAGCTGGTTTTAGTTTTTAGGGTAAGGAGCTCTTTTTTATTTTTTGTTTGTTTTATTTACCATGGGAGGTAATTTGAGCTCTGGTATCAAACATAAAGTGTTCTGCCAAGAAGGGATTAAAGCAGCAAATTCTATGGAAAGAAACTGGGTTTGTCAGTAAAAGACTAAGAGAGATTTTATTTACCAGAGTTTTGCAATCAGCACTTTTAATCTTCATCACAATTGGCCTATTCAAAGGCCAAGAACATGCTTCAAAGGCCAATAAAGAATAATCCAAAAACTAGTAGGTGTAGGACTTGAATGTGAAAATGTGATCAAATAGGCAACAGCTTGTGAGTATCTGAAGTCCAGGATAGTAAGTGCACCTGCTTGTTAGGCAGGCAGATATTTTCACTGTCAGCAAGTTCACTGTGTTAATGTGAAAGGTGAGAGTAGTGGGGGGAAGGAGCCAAGCTAGAGTTCTAGAACTTGGTTGTCTAGTGAAAGAATACCAATTGCTTTCAGTGGCAGTGTTAATCTGAATAGCAAATATGAAACTCAAATAATAGCATGATTTAACTAATTGCATTAAAGACTCAATTCTGCAGGGTACTGTGCATTGTTATCCCCCATGGAAGTCAACAGGGATGGAGGGAAATCCCCCTGCCATGTTGATACTATCTTCGAGGATCAAGCCAGAAATTATTTTGGCACTGTAGTAAAAGTGGAATGGTGTCATCTTAGAATAATTTCATGTTACTTTATTTAAACTCTTCTCTGTTGAAAAGAGAAAGCAATAACAATTAATGAAAGCAGGAACCAATCCAAGCCATATCCCAAGTTGTTCTCCTAATCCAAGAGAACAATTTGTTGACTCTAGTTTTGTGCTAGTGTTTGTCTCACTAAGATGGAAGACTACACAATTTTTTTTGCGATGGTAATAAAAGATTTAAACAATTTGTTCCTACCTGAAAATTGGATTTCTGTAAAAAATCTTCACCAATCTGACATCATGCTTTGCTCTACCTTATCTTGTGATTGACCAGATAGATAATACTTTTGTGGCCACGTCTTACATGCCAGATTTTAAAAAATAAGTAGGCACCTAAAGATGCAGATAGGTGTGTACTGGGATTTTGAAATGACATGGTATCCAATTTCCACTAGGCGACGATCTGCATATTTAAGTGCCTAAATCTCTCTAAAAATCTGTCCCTCAGTGAAGGACACACAGGAAGTCTGCTGCAGACCTGGAAACAAAACCCTGGTCTCCTGGCTCTCAGTTTTCTGCCTTTAACCCAAGACGATCATTCCTTCAGTCAGATTAGCCCTTTTTGCAAACACTGGGAATGGAATAGATAAGAGAGAACTTGGACAGCAGGAGACCTTGCTTGGGGACTGAGAAGCCATTTATTGCCTAGCCTACAGCACCTTTGGATCTCTGGAACTTCAGAGCAATTATACTATGAAGACAGATAGCCTTTAAACCAACAAACACTAGAAAATTGCCTTGTTTAAATAGCTGGTAAGGATGGACGCCTCTCACAGAAGGAGGGTAGTGTGATCATCTGTCACCGCAATAATTAATAAGGTAGCGATACACTGACTTAACATTGGTCAACTTAAGATTGTGGTGTAGACATAGTCTTAGTAAGAGAGAAGTTATGGTCATGTGGTCCAACGAGGAATTCTGATACCAAAGGGAGGGACTGCCATTGGGCTAGTCCTACTTCTGAGGGACTTCCTAATGTAAAATCTGTAACTATATCAGATGGAGATGCCCTTGGTAACAAAATCATAGACATTAAAAATAGTATTTGGAGAAGGCTGAAAGGAAGTTAGGAGCTTCACAGAACATATAAAAGACACACACAGCCTTCCCAAAGAAGAGTGATTTTAGAAGATTCTAAAATCACTCTTCCCAAAGAAGAGTGATTTTAGATACAACAGAATGAATAAAAGCACCACACAATGGAAAGGGAAAGGTCCAAGAGAATGGAAAAGGGGAGGATTACACAAAAAAGTTACATATTTCCTTAAGTTTGTTATGCACACATATTGTATATGGCTTCCCAATATTCATTTGAAAATTATTTTTTCCTACCCATGCTATGCACTGCTACTCCTCAAACTTTCTGTCAAACACAGACATGGCAGTAGAAAAATGTGGATTTGGAGGGGAGGGTGGGGGTTTTCAGTGAGGAGGCTTGTCCAGCAGACAGCGCTATGTAACCTAGTCTTGCCATGCTAGAAATGGATAGAATCATATTAATGATATCCCCATTTAGTCTGATTACTTAAAAAAAGGAAATTTTCAAGAACACCTTCAGTTGGGTTGGCACAGCTGATGCTGGGCAAAAATGGTAACATTCAATTCTGCTAAAAATCATATCCATCATAGTCTTATGCTGGTTAGCATCTAGGAAAGCACTGTAAGACTTCTTCCTGGATGAGAATTCTATTCATTTTAATGAAAGAAAAATTGTTTTGAGTACACTAATATGTCTACAGTAGGGGTATGCTTACTGACTCTTACATGAGCTGTTATGTGACACAATAAATATCTATGATATTGAGGGTTTGGGACTCCTGTAGAACACTGATCATTTTTAAAAGATAATCTCCTGAGATGATTTATATTAACTGAAATGATCAGCACTTAAATCTGAGTGAAAGAAACAGTGTTCACTTGCAAAAAGAGACCTCTCTGTCTCATATTCATAAATACATTTTAAAGAGAAGTAAAGAGATCGTTACCCCTTCGGCCTAAAGAAATCTTCCCACTATTAACATCAAATGCCTTAAATTTCTTATAAGATCATGTCTATCAGTCTCCTCCCAGTCAAGAATCACAATTTTGTTACTCTTTTTCCCTAAAAAAACCCCTGGACTATAGTGGCCAGGCATACAGAGGAATGTGTGCATGCGTACACACGATAGACAAGTCTGTAAGGAAAACAGGGTGCATGGGACAAAACTTTTCCAGCCCTCTATTGAATCCTCTCTAAAAAGTGGAGCAGATGCTCTGCAAACCATCTGCATCAGGAATGACAGCATTGGCCACTGTCAGAAGACAGGACACTGGGCTAGATGGACCTTTGGTCTGACCCAGTGTGGCTGTTCTTATGTCAAAGTGTTCTGGAGTTGAGAGTGTGGCAGAGGTCTGTACCTTTGTGTGTAAACATCCTCTGACATAGTGGCAATGGAAACTATGTTTTTCTTCCTCCAAAGCAGATTTGTCATGCTCCTCACAGGAAAAATCTGTATGGCGTGCCTATGATTATTGCGGCTCGGAATACAGCACAGGTGTGGGTATGGGCGGGGAGGAGGAATGAGAGAGTGGACACTGGTATAGGAAGGCAGACACACAGTAATGCTGCTTGGCAGCAAATGTGTACACCTGGTCTTGCAACCATTGACTAAGGAAGGCCAAATTTCATTCACATCTGTCATTATCCATTTCTTTTTTGGATTATATAATTATCACAATCACAGATCAAAGAAACCAGCATGAATATGCAATTAAAATTGTTTGAAACTTAGTGCAGACGTGATCAGTAATGTTAAGATATGAGATATCTTATTTAACCTTTTCTATATAGTGTTAGTAGGAGTAATTCAACGTATGCAATTTCATTACCTCTAGATATAAATCAGTGTAGTAAACTACACAGATTAATCAAAGAAAACATTATGGTATTCCATTAATAAGCTATAAACTCATGGTAAGCACTACAAGTAAAGAAAAATACATTAATTGAAAAAGGGGGATCTATAAAGTTATTCAAAGAGAACATATTTAGAAAAATAGAAGTATTTTAAATATTACACAGTGAAAAAGACAATTTGCTGCCCAATTCTTGAGTGTCTCCCTGTCTGTATCTGCAGGTATCAGGCAATTAGAATGCTCAAAAGTGCCTTAAAAGTACATTTTACACATAAGACAAAGACATTTTTAGCAGCAAATGTCACTGATTGCCAGACCATTTTGAAACCCTGCCCTGTGAACACTTTGAACACCGTTAACCTATTAGAGAAACAAGGTGGGATCAACATGGCTATAACAACACTGAAAACTATTAACCTATAACCTATCAAACTGATTTAAAAGTGGAAAAATAAAATTGGGACAGATACAGTTATAATAGGAGCAAAGCCATTTAAATTCCTTGTGCTTACCCAGGGCCCTTGATTCTACTGTAGTGTTTCTTTAGTTCATGGGAAGCTTGATAAACAGAACTATTTTCAGTGTAACAAGATTATGATAGAATGGACCTTGAAAAGTCTCTTAAACAAAGCGTATTGCACCTGCGAGAAGACAAAAAGCTACATCGTAACAATAAAATCTCAGTTTTAATGTTCCTTACTCATCCAAAGAGTAGATCTTTAAATTAATAAAATAAGGACATAAATAAATAAAAAAAATAAGTCTTTGTTTTGTTATAAACTGAAGCTCAGGTTAAAAATCTGTCATTTTTATTATGAGCTCTTGTTTCCAGGGTCTTTAAACTTGGCCATAAAAATTCTAGTCCTAGATTTAAATGTAACATATTAGGGTACAGTTTTTTTTTAAAGGTAAGATTTTTTTAAGGCTATCAAGGTGTAAAAAGAAGCAGAAATGTAAATTTGAAGATTATTTGCCTTTTCTAGACAGGAAAAATAGCTATTTATTTTTTTAACTTCTGAGTGATTAATAAATGGAGTAGGAAACACTGTTTTGGCTAATTTAAATAAACCAAAACTATGATGTTATTTCATTGGCAATATTAAGTAGAAATATTTCATCCCTTATAAATTGTTATGGCATTTACTGTGCACTGGCTCTAACGCCCTCACAAGAACAGATTATTGGGTCAAAATTATCTACAAATTTTAAAATATTTGTGTTGGCCTTGACAAATTGTAATAAAACCATATAATCCATATTTTTAAAACTTTTTAATTATGTATCTAGCTACTCCAGCCAACATTATGACTAGCATGCTTCCTAGCTATCTATTTACTCACTAATCCAGAATAACTCCACAGGAAACTCAATCGCAGATGTATATACTTAAATCATGGTCAAAGACCTTACCCAACCTCTCAAAAGCAATAACTCAGCCACAGCTCATACTGCTCTGCCTGCCTGCCTTTCTCTTCTCTGAGCAAAAAAGGGGGTGAGTAAAGGTTGAGTGGTTACCAGGATTTTCAGCCTTAACTGCATTTCCTTGTTTTTGAGAATTAAAGTCAGATTGTTAACATTATATGCTTGGTACTTGCACAAAGTAATCTTTCAACTTGAAACATATGTGATGTAGTAGACGCTTTGCTCTCTCCCTCCTCGCCCCAGCTTTTGTCGGGGAACTGGTATGGTTAAGTCTTTTAAATGAACAGGTGTACTTTCTCCCTTCTGATGTGAAAGAAGCATAAAACTGGATTATAGCAATTTATGATCTCCTAACTTGCATAGACTTATATCCATGACACAAGAAGCTTTATGTTTAAATTCAAGACCTGGTAAAATAGGAAGTTAAAATTAACCTCAAGCCCTTTATAGATGAAAACCTCAACAAATAAGCCGTGGTTTAGTGGTATGGCAACCTGCCCCTTTAAATCTGTGAACTAGCCCAAGATGTCTATTTTGAGTTAGATTTTTTAAATCAAATTCTGATGAATAAAGGAGTAGCCTGTGATTCATACTGGGGTGGTGAATTAAAGCAATGTTTAATACCACAAACTAAAAGCTGCACTGTACATTTTTCTGGCCTCTGTCTATAAAAAGCCTAATGCTCTCTTCATTCAGGAGGTAGTTACATAAAGTATCTGAAGCTGCAAATATTTACAAATCAGCAGAGTAATAATATGAACACTGTCAGGGGTATTTCATTTCTGTTGGGCTATATTCTGCAATTTAATGATGTTACTACCCTCCCCCCGCGCCTCACCCCACCCCAAGCCCGGCTCCTTAAAGGTAACATAGGAGCTCAACCTGAAAACCAGTCATTCTTCAGATCTTGAGAAATATATCAAAGCTCTGATTCTCATTTACATTGCAGCCTCTGTACACTGTGGTTTAGCATTATTTTAGTTTGCCGGATGTCCACTTGGTGTAGCCAAGTTTTCCGCAGTCCCATAAAGTTTGTTTACAGGCACTGGTCCTGGCTCTCAGTGTTTTGTGCTGTTATTTAGTTCTAATTTACCCCAAATGTCTTCTAAGAGCCTAGTAAGCAGTGGAAGTGTTGGTTATGCTGCTAGACAATATTGACCTCCCATAGTCCGGCAAGTTCTCTGATTTGGCACCAGTCAGGTCCTGAGGATGCCAGACTAGAGAGGCTCAACCCGCTTCATTTTCTGAGCTACTCCTATAAATTCACAGGCTAAATGTATCAAAATTGTATTTTAAGAAGCAAAGCAAAGCAAGACATTAAGTACATTTCTGGAGGTAGCAAATGAGTCCCTAGAGAAGAATGAAAGACTTCTATTGCTCTGAAGTTGTACTATTGAAGAGTTTTAGAACAAGAAAAAAGGGATATTTTATGTTAAACCTGATACTCTGCTACGCATATAGTGTTCCAAAGCAGTTGAAGAATGCAAGTCTGCTGGTAATACCTCCACCCAAGTAGTCATAATAATACATTCATTTTCTTTTATAGGAGTATATCTGAAGGCAGAAGAAATTAAACTTACTTTGTTCTCTAAATCAGACTCTAAATAAGATGCTGCCAAAAGCTGTTAAAGATGTAAGAGCAGATCCCTTCCTAGCGTAAATTGGAGCAACTCCAGGAAGGATTTATGTGGTCCTTGAACTTTTCTGCATACTTAAAAAACAACGAATAGTCTTGCAGTACCTTAGAGACTGACAGAACATGTAGATGGTATCATGAGCTTTTGTGGGTTGTGCCCACAAAAGCTCATGATACCATCTACGTGTTTTGTTAATCTCTAAGGTGCTGCAAGACTATTTGTTGTTTTTTAAGTTTTTCCAGTTACAGACTAACATGGCTATCCCTCTGAAACTTTTCTGCTTACTTTTTTTTTTGCAGTGCAATACGCAATAGCATGTTGATCTAATTCAATGACTCACTTCTCAGCAGTGACCAGACCCCTTAGACACTGAAGTCAATGGGAGGTTTGCAAGCGACTACAATGGGTCCACAATCAGGCCTGAGAATATAATGACAAATAACTAACACTTTTCTACAAGCTGTTCAAAGGGAGCTGCACACTCACCCTGATTTTTAAAAATAAAGCATGAAAGAAAAACTACTGATTTAAAACCACTATTACTAACTATCTAGAACACCGGGGAGGAGCTTAATCAAATCTATTTCATTCGGATTGGAAGGACTAAGTTCAATTCCATCAAGCAACAGCATTTGCTAATATAAGAAAGATCAGGTCATTTATCTTAATTTTAGATGTGTTTAATCATGCATCTGCATTTTGGACAATGCACAGTAGTTATCAGGATAGCGCATTTGTAAAATGCACAGTAGTTATCAGGATAGTTATCTGATTCAATGCCCACGGACTCTCCCTTGATTTAATAGAGGCAAAGTAAGATTTCAGAAAATTATCCAAGACTGGATTGCTTGATTTCATTCACATTATTTGGACTTGAATCCCAAATGATGTCAACATTTTGAGTCACGCCCTAAGAGGTTTTAATTAAATATCACCACTGTCTGTTCTTATGAGCACTGCAAGTATTTAGTTTATATTGGTCTTCTCCACTGAGTAATGCACTCTGATAGCATTTGTTTGTGAATGGTTTCTTAGAAAAACTTCTGCAAGCTGTTAAGAGTCCGTCCTATATACACAAGCATATAATTAACTTACATATTCACCAGGAAATACGTTATATACAAAAAGATCCAAGAGTACAGCAACTTTTCTTAAAAAAAAAAAAAAGACCTGCAAAATTACAGTCCCAAGATATCTGAGGATAACACAATGAACTCTACTGTCAACGTGAATATTGCTACAGTCCAGGCACGTTAAAAAGGTGCTAGACCTTATAAAAATACATGATCACTTGTTAGAAAAAAGCCCACAGCTGAACGTGGTAAGTAAATGAAGAAAATCTGCTTTATGTGACTTTCTCACCCCCCGCTTCCCGTTCCTACTGTGTTTTATCAAAATTTCAAAAGTGACCTTTGGCAATGGCTTTGCCAAAGCTGTTAGAGAGATGAGGTGGGGAGGTAATATCTTTCATGGACCAACTTCCTTTGGTGAGAGGGATAAACTTTTAAGCTACACAGAACTCTTCTTCAGGTCCTGGAGAACTGCTATGTAAGCCTCCCTACCATCAGAGCTGCAGTGCATCACCTGGTTACCAAAACAACATGGAAGATGTTTGTGGCAGCTGAGGGTGGGAAAGCATCCGGAAGGCCATCTCAAACTGCAGACTATGTTAAGACTCTGACAACCCACAGCAAGAGGTTCCTTTACTGTAAGGGAGAGTTTCAGGTACTTACCCTGAATCTGACTCTGAGGCTGAGGGTTAAAAGCAGTGGTGTGGCTCAAAGAAGCTCGTGGGTTAGGTGTGGGGGTTGGGTGATGTGGGCTGACCCTCATGGCTGTGCGACGCAACTGCTCCAGTTCACTCAGACGCTCTGAAAAGGACAAGCTCCCGGGCTTTGTCTGCTCATCTAGTTTCTGACGATGTCCTATTGTGGGAGGGGGGGGAAAAAGATCAGAAAAATCTCACTGACATTTTTCATGCCTTTTTTTTTTTTGTGATCCATTGGCAATGTACCTAACTAGCTAGTGGCCCTCTGAAAGTCAGCAAAGGCTCTGGGTTAAGAGGAGATACACAATCAATGCATGCACAGTAACATCTCAAGCAGCATAACTCCTATGAGATATGGATTATTAAGAACAATCCTCTACAAGTCACAGTGCCCTATTATCCCTATTATTGTGTATAAAAAAGGAGTATTTAGTGTGGCAAGGGCCTCTAAAAAATATATTTCAGCTTCTGTTACCTAAACTTGTGCTGCCCTAGATCCTTAAGTTTTGAAACTCAAATTCTCATAATTCACTGCAATTAGACAAGTGTGTGATATGACAAAAAATACAACTCCAACTCCAAACAAATATTGCTGTAGGGTGCTTTAGGAACTGCTCTTTACAATAAACCGGAAAGGAATACAAGGATCAGTGTTTAATGAATGGAAGTTATGGGGAAACAAAAGAGTTTTTTACTAATATTGGGAGTTTCCAAAACATTAAGGGTTGGACTGTCCCCTCCCCTGCTGTGCCCTGAAGAACATCCTCTTGCTTGATAATGCTGACATACTCACTGCTATTGTAAGTAGTGTAAACCAGTGCACAATGAACTCAGCCACCATTACATGAGAGTTTCAGGGCCAGTATCTGGGGTGGGTGGGGAGAAGCCCCTGGGAGCTTGCTCCAACCTCCTGCTAAAACTTTGTTGCTTTGGTGATGGCGGGAGGGTGAGGTTTGGAGAATGCACACTTGTGGGAACAGCATCTGGAGAAAGCAGAAGGCAGTGGAATAGCACAGAACTTCCAAAGTCTCTTGGTTCAGGGGATGAAGGTTCTGTACAGATCCACAAGGGCAGCATGAAAGGACAACTCTGAGTCATCCCTTTTCTGCCTCTGGGGGGAAGAGAGGAGGACTAATTGTCTAACAATTTACATATTGTTGCCACTTGCCATTGGCTTCCTGTTCTGTAGGACTAAGTTCACTATCAAAGTATTTCAACATTAGTGTTAACACCATGTTGTTGAATGGAAACTAAAGATTCTAGGTCATTGGTTTGAATGTGGCCCAGCTTCATAGTGACCAACCCTCTTTACCAGACAGTTTTTATAATATAACTGTCAATTTTGCACCTGAGACATATCACCAAATGAACAGAAACTGTTTTCTGAAAACTCTCTGTCCCTCACTGTACAAAGCACTCTTTTACTCAGATCTAACAACACTTTAATCAAGACATAGGATTTTTTTTTTCATTCTAGAGAAAAATGTACATTTAAATGCAGTTCCCAGTAGTTGAAATTCTAAAATTAAATTCTGTAGCTCGCATTATGGCTTCAAATCTTAGTGGCTCAGTTTTCTTCATCCTGCCAGGCCCTTTGGCACAGTTTGCACTTTCTCAGATTCCACACTGCACTATAAATTATCCCGGGGGGGGGGGGGAATTAAAAAGACACAGTATATAGCTGTGATTTTATCATTAAGGCAGCTTCAAGGGAAAAAAATGAAAGACTTTCATCCAACACTTTAGTAGTTCAAACACAACTTTCTTTCGTTTCTCAGTCATGCAAATCTGGATTCTGATTCAAGTCCTTAGCTCATAACACTTGACTTGAATGCAAACACACTGAGTCACGCAAGCTGTGTACATATGTAAAATGTCTCATACAGTCTGATTATATTAAACATCAGCCTGCTGAATTGAAGGCCCTAGGGCCAGGATTCTGAGTAACCCCTACCAAAGCTATTGCCATAATATAAATTATTCTCAATCTGTAGTTCAACTTCAAATTAATCAATTTATGCTTCTAATTTAGCGCTTCGTGTAATGTTTCACCCGCTTACTTTCCCACCTTCTTCTCTGTTAGGTGCTGCTCTCATAATGGCATCACATATTAGTCCTATGGCCTGGAAATTAAAGGCTTGTCTGTACAGCCCCTAGAAATACTGGTGATCAGTATTTCTGATCCCACTCTGAAGTCAGCAGGATGAAGGCTGGATAAAAGCTGGTGAGATGAGAGCATCTCTTCTTGTTTCAATGTACTTTAAGTACACAGAATGCCAGTAGCTCCAGTACCTAGGGTTCTTTAAATTCCCAATCCATAGCCCAATCCTATGAAAAAATGTGCACCTTGAGCAATGGAATTCCATCAACCCAACCACCTGTGGAGATGTGGTTAGGTCAACAGAAGAATTCTTCCCTGGCCTAGTACCTCTCTGGGAAGGGGATTAATGACACAGACAGAAATCCCCTTTCAGTCAGTGTAGGAAGCAATGTGTCCATGTGCAACAATGGCACAGCTGTGCCACTTTTATGCAAATGTGTCCTGTGTTAGCAGCGCAGTTCAGTGTAAATCCTGCCAGCAGGAGGCACTGTGGCTAGGACAAGGGATTAGCGGGGAATGATTTGAACCTGGAAAATTCTATTGATGTAAATGTTATTTACAAGAATTATGGGATCCCAACTGCCTCAGTCTTGAGGAAATGGTCATTTGTTTTGTGTGGAAGCTTTGTAATGGGAGCTACTGAGGTATCACTGGAAACGTCATTTCAGGTTAGTGCCACTAACTGCAGAAGTGGGTTTTGGTTTTCCTTTAATCAGCTGCACTGCCCAGCATTTTCTACTAGATGACCCCTGCAGGCAGCAATATAAGAACTTAACTTCACAAAAGTCTATAGTATGAACATGCAGCATCAGAAAAATATAACTAGTATTTGTTTTCCTAAGCCATACAAATGAATGGGCTAAGCTATGCTAGAATGGTTATTTATTTACTAGCTTTACTCTGAGAGGTTTGCATTGGTAAATGTGTCCTCACATTAACCCTTTGAAAGAGGGATTTATTATTATTCTCATTTTATAAATGGGGGAACTGATTCACAGAAAGAAGAAATAACTTGCATAGGATCTTACTGAGTGGCAGACTCCTGATGTAGTGCTTAACCACAAAACCATCCTTCTTCTCTATGCCAGAGTGGAGAATGATGGAACAGGAAACCATTAACAAAGCAGTCCTCTTCTACTTTTACAGACCATGAAAATAGTGGTAGTATTGAGTTTAAAGGGAACCCAGTCACAGCACAGAGGCAGAGAGAAAATAACAGAGAGGCAATAATAAGAGTGTACATAAAAATGTTGACGTGATCTGTATTTATAAAACAGAATAATCTGTGGCAGGTCATTTGCCAAAAAGTGATTTGTTTCCCCCCTCACATTGGTTAGTCAGTTTAATTGTCTTCTTGGTACCTTGTGGGCCAGATGCTCAGTCAGTGTCAACTGGTGCAGCTCCATTGATTTTCATGGAGCTACACTGGTTTACAGCAGCTTAGGATTTCACCCTGAGGATCTGACTGTCTTCTCACTCCAGTGGGTATAAATCAGAAATAACTCCAATGAAATCAGTGACGTGTGAAACTGAGATAGGTAAGAGGACAACTAGTTCTTGCAGTGCCAAATGACAGATTATATTTGACCCTGGGGCCCAATCGTCCATTCCTTGTCTTCTCACAACTCCCATTAATTCTGTTGTGTTACGTGTCCTCTGAACACAAAGCAGGAAGAAGAGAATGGCAGGTTTATGCTATTAATACAATATTTAGGACTTTGATTAGAATAAGAAGGGCATCCAGTCTGTTTGGCTGAATCACATTTTTTTATACTTTTTAAACGCTATCTTCTTTGCACAGAATTTGAAACGAGATGCACAGCAAAAACACAAACATTGCTGAGATTTTTCCTGAAACACAACATGAAAGTAATTTTCCTCTTTATGGGGGAAAATGCAGTTCTATAAGCTTTAAGAGACTGTAGAGCATTCTGTTTAGACTAGGTCCATCTGGCTGGAACACCATTTTTTGAAAATGACAAAACCAAAATTTCTTGTTAGCTCCCATATTTTTGCACATTGAATGTTTACTGTAAATGTTTACTCATTTATGTTTAATGTTGTGGATAACCACAGGGATACAATGTCAGCATTTCTAGCTGGCTCTCGAGAAGTGCAAAAATATAAACTCCAGAGTAATTTTCCTCTAAACCTACTTTATTGTAATAATCATAAATCTTTACATTTTGAATCTTAGTGTCTACTGTCACTAAATAATTCTTGCCTGCCTGCTCCCCTCTAATGTATTAGAGTGGTGAAAATTTAAACTGATAAAAATGGAAAAAATATGCTTAAATATAAACATTCTTATCCTTCAAAAGTATTTAAAAATAAAAATTGAGTTCTGCCAAGGCTACTCTTAAAATAATATGCAGTCTCAAAGAGAATTTTCAGTAGCTTGAGGTTTTTGACTGGAAAACTTAACATATGTTTTATATTTTTTCTTGTTCCCTTTTTTCCACCTGATTCTATAAATGTAAATATTAAAGAAGTTTAAAGAACTAAATTATGAACATCACATGTCAAAATACACAAAAGTAAATATCCTCAATCAAACTTCGCAAGCAGCATTTTCCTTACTTTTCTCATATGTAAATTTCAATGATCAACAGTAGAATTTCTTCCCCCCCAATCCATTTGTGTGCATACAGTGAAATTGACATTTACTGATATTAACCATTAAAAGACTAACTCTTCCAAGCCTGTTTATGTGTAAACAACATGACAATAGTTTAAAGACTTACAACAGGAATATCCTTTAGTTTTATATCAAGAGAACAAGATGATTTTTCATAGTTTCAATTATTGTTCCAAGGAGAAAAAGGTGGGTGAAGGCCTGAATCATGCATTTAGTTTACCACATGGAAGCAGCAATTTTTTAAAAAAATAAGTACTGTATAGTCATGCCCACCCTCTAGATGGTAGTAATATCAAGGTAGATACAATGTTATGCCAAACAGCTTCGCATTACCTATAATTCTGAATAGATTCAGTTATGTCAGTCATCCAGCATACCTAAATTGACCACAGACTTTGGGTGCTGGGAAGTAGGATGTTATGTATGTTTGACATTCCCTTGACCCACTGCCATTCACACAGTTATCTAAACTGGAAGGCCTAGTAAAGTCACCTCAGACTAAAGCCAAATATAAATGGTTTGACACAGTGACATCATTCCTAGATGAATCTTTTTTGTTTTTTGACATTCACATGGCAAACTTCACCCATATGAGTGGACAGTTTATTTTTGTGGGTATCTGCAAGTATTTATAGACTAGCCAATAGCCCGTCATAGAACGGGATTTTTCGGGTCTGTCCTCCATGTCCGTCTCTCTCTCTCTCTCTCTCCTCCTCTTCCTCCTGCCTCCCCCGCTCCCTCTCTCAGCTCTCCTCCACCTCCTGCCTCTCTCTCCTTCTCTCTTTCTCTTCACCTCCCCCTCCTGCCTCTCACTTGGGGGACCGAGGAGCCCAAATAGTTGTTTGGGCTCCGCGCTCCCCGTGCGGGGGCAAGCAGCGCAAGTGGTTGTTTGGGCTCCACGCTCCCCATGCAGCACCCCGTGCTGCGCCGCTTGGCCTCCCCTGCGGCGGCCCGGCCGAGCGGCGCAGAAGTGAGCCGAGCGCCATGGCAGGAGGGGAAGGGGGGTGGGGAGGTGACGTACACGGCCAGGGGGTGGGGCCCAGCCGTGTATGTCACCACCCTGCCCCCCTTCCCCTCCTGCCGTGGCGCTCGGCTGAGTGCTGTGCGCTCAGCCGGGCCACCGTGGGGGAGCCCAAATGGCCGCTTGCCACTGCTTGCTCCCCCGCCGCAGCCCAGCTGTGCGGTGCAGCACTCAGCCGAGCACCACGGCGGGAGGGGAAGGGGGACGGGGAGGTGACATACACGGCCCCGCCCCCGGCCGGGTACGTCACCGTTACAGACTCACAGATATTTATTTGTGAGCTACTTATTTATAGATGTCAGATATTCCCAGTATGATCTCAGTATGAGGCTCAAGGTACGTCTAAACTACATCCCTTTTTTGATAAAGGGATGTAAATTAGACATATCAAAAGTGCAAATGAAGAGGGGATTTGAATTTCCCATGCTTCATTTGCATAATTGCATCATGGCGCTTTTTCGAAAAAGTGCCATTTCAAAAGTAAAACCGCAGCCTAGATGTGGTTCTTTCGAAAACAGCAGGCTTTTTCGAAAGATCCTGTACAGGAACTCCTGCTGTTTTTGAAAGAACCGCGTCCAGACCCGGTTTTACTTTCGAAATGGTGCATTTTCGAAAAAAGCGCCATGACGCGATTATGCAAATGAAGCATGGGAAATTCAAATCCCCGCTTCATTTGCACTTTTGATACGTCTAATTTACATCCCTTTATCGAAAAAAGGGATGTAGTTTAGACATACCCTCAGACTTCACAATCGTAGTTGCTTTTCTGACAGCTCCAGAACTTGTCTGGGCATTTTCATTTCTTCATCCTAATAATCCAGCTTGCACATGTGTGAAATTAGTTCACCGTGGGTTTTTTAAATCTCTTGTTTAAACCTATTTTGTTCAAAAAAAAGTACATATTGGGCTGACAAGAAGCTAACTGGTATCCACAAACAAAATTATATCCTACCTAAACTTTAACAAAAAGGAAACTTGATTTGTTTCCCATTCTTCCACCAAAATTTCTACTGAATGTTGACATATATGGATTTTTTGTTAGACGTGCAATTATTTAATAGGTTTGTGATGCTGGCAAGCCCAGGTGCCAGTGTATGCTAAGGTCTCCCAGTGTGAATCTCCATTCAGGAGACGGACACTACTATGCGTGGAGAGCTACTCTTCTATAGAAATTGTTACACCAATCCCAAAAAAGGAGACCCACTGATATCAGACAGGCTATATAGTTGGACCTGACCCTTCCTATATGAGGATTGAGACTCCATCAGCAAAAGGAGATGTTTTGCTCTGCTCCCCGTGAGCCATGTAAGTGGACTCCTCCCATCAGCTGAGTTTGCATATGGAAAGGGCATAACTGCTCCCCCCCAACCAAAAGTGATTGTAACTCTCGGGGGAGGGAGAGGCAAGATGTTTCTAAGCAGGAGATCCCTAGCTACTTAGCCTTGGTTAGCTGTAAAGGACAAATAGTGTTTGCTGATTTTAGACACCTATATTACCTTTTGAAACATAATACTAATTTGTTGGGCTTGATGTGTGTCACAGAGGTCACAGAAGTAATGGATTCTGTGACTTTCCATGGCTTCTATAGCCGGCTATGGGAGCTGGTTTGGGAACTACCTGAGCAGCTTGGGCAGCCCCTGAGTCAGGAGCACCAGTGGTTGCTGGGACAGTCTTAGACTCCTCCCCAGCCCGCAGCAGGAATTTGGGTGGGTGTGTGGGGGAGCTCAGGGTTGGAGTGCTGGGAGAGGGAGGGCTCCTCAGTAGGGCAACAGGAACTCCCCTCCTTCAGCTCTTAGCTCCATGTGCTGCCTCCACCAACAGGCACAGGTCTCACTGGCTGTAGTTCCCAGCCAATGGGAGTTGCAGAACCAGGGCTTGAGGTGGAAGGGAGGCAGCAGGTGGAGCTAGGAGCTGGCAGTCACTATTTCCCAGCTGCCGGATAGAGCCCACCCCAGCGCTGCAGCCCTTCGCATCCATGGCAACCCCCAGGCTGCCCCATGCCCCCCCCCCCAAATTTTAGTCAGAGATATATAGTACAAGTCATGGATAGGCCACAGGCCACTAAGTTTTGTTTACTGCTCATGACCTAACCATGACTTACTAAAAATACCCCTGACTAAAATGTAGCTTTACTCAATGGTGGGACTATGTGTGCTTCCTTAACCTTATAAAAAACTCTCTAATTTCCTTTTACTATTTAATAAGTCTTCCTACAATTTACAGAGGATTGGTTACAGGCATTGTCTCTGAGGTGAGACCTAAAGCAGAAATGCTGGGGCCTAAGTGACTGTTCCTTTGGTATCAGGAGTAACCTGCATACTGCTCTGATTTATGGTACCTGGGGCTATCTATAACAGAGATATGCTCACCTGACTGGCAAGACAGATCAGAATTCCCAAGAGGGACCGGGGTCTTTGTGAGTTCACGTTAAAGCTGTTACAGCACTTGAAGCATGTGCCTGTGATATAATTGGTTGGTGAAATCTAAGTTTAAAACTGACAACCAATTTGGGATTTGTGACCTGGTTTTTTACGGTCTGCCCTGAAGTCAGTACTCATGCTCTTGCATCACTGTTGGGAACATCACAAGGTTTACATGTAAAAATAAGGCCAGTTCAATGAAGTAACAATAATTCTACAGAGCACATGGGATTTTTTAAAGAAGAATCAGTTCATGGAAGTCACATTAGTTTGCAAAATTATACCCTCATCTGACTTTTTTTTTAAACCTCAAAATATGTACTTTTAAAAGAGCTAATATCTGCCAAGAATGGCTCCCAACACAAGCAACACGCTGCCAAAACCCTTCTTTGTTTCTTTATAGTTTGCATTCTTCCTCATGCAAACTTCCCTAAAATATACTCCAGATATGCGGCTAAGGCCTGACTTACACTTAAAAGTTGGGTCAACAAAGCTACTGCACTCAGAGGTGTGAAAAATCCACACTCCTGAGCACAATAGCTCGGACAGTTTAACACCCAGTGGTGACACAGCTCGGCTTATGGAAGAATATTTCTGTCCACCTGGCTACTGTCACACAGGGAGCTGGTGCTCTTACACTGACAGAAAAAAAACACTTTCATTGCTATAAGCTGCATCTACACTACAGGGTTATGTCAGCAGAGCTACAGAATCTTAGCTATGTTACAATAGTTCCCATAGGGTAGACATGACCTATGACATGAATAAAACAAAGAGGTACAGACACAAAAACAAAAGTACAAAAAGATAGTACTGCCCAAAGTAGAAATCTAAAAACACATTTGTTTCAAGCTGAGAGAAATGTTATTCCTTTTCAGTGAAATGATTTTAAAAGTACATGTTAGAGATTGCAAAAGATACCATATCGGGAACCTGAGAGAGTGCAATTCTTTAGAAGTATATACTTCCTGATTCTACCTTGGCCTCAAATAGAACAACAAAATAGAAAACAAAAAAATTCGTAAAGTAAGGTCAGGAAAAATTTCCACCTCCCAACTCTCCCTGAATATAAGTGTAGCTGTGTCAGTGGAAAAGCACCTCCATCAATCTAGCTCCTGCTTGGGAAGTTGGCATTCTTACCCTGACAGAACAGCCTTCCACAAGTGTAGACTGTCTCTACACTATGGGGTTATGCCAGCATTGCTAGAATAACAATTTCTCATCCTCTGAGCCAAAACCATTACAACGAGAAACATGAGTTTCCCCCACTTCAGATATTTATCATTCAAACTTGGATAGCACATGCAAACATAATCCTCTTCCTGTGAAAAAAATGAGCTACACTATATTTGCCTTGAACAAACAAACAAACAAATAAATAAACAAACAAACAACAAACCCTTTGGATTCATTGAGTACATGGGATGCAATGTAACTCACAATAGTTTTGCTGTGCAATTGTTCAGAATACCTGACTTTTCAGTAAAGTGGCTTGAACATTTTCTTCTTTTACTTAACAGTCCCTCCATGGTAGGAATGCCATGGTGTACACAAGCAGGATTCCATCTCATTGAGTGCTCATACATTTCTGACTAATCTTGATTTTAGACTTTTGCACTGCTTTCACTTCCTTCATTTTCTTTGCAGCAGCAAAGAGATATAGTAAGCTACTGTATAGTATGTTGAAAGCAGGGCCTCTGAGAAGTCTCCAAATGGGATACAAGCAGGTTATTCTTTAAGCTTGTTTTCTTTGGCTTGGTGTTAGCAGCACAGAATGAGTCAAACAGTATTCACTTTCAATAGGGAAGTGGTGTGGTCAACCAAAACTGTTTGCGGCTAGATTGTAAAGATAGGTAGAGCAGGTAATGAAGACCAACCCATAATGCAGTGTATAGGCAGGAAAGGAAGGCAGAATCAATTTGGATTCTTCACAATTAAGTTGATGTGACAGCCTAAACTTTTCTGCTGGTTTGTGTATTAAGGTTACAAAGTAGCCTTAGTTCTTTGCCTCGAACTGTTATACTTTGGATGAAAAGTTTTAAGCTGTACAAAGAAATGAGAGCATTTTCCACCACTGGCCAGTTTAACTTCCTTCCCATATCTCCCCTTTTCCATTTGTACATACTGCTCCTCATCTGTTTCAGGGCCAATAGATGCTCTCTCTGGGTATGTCTAGACTACATGCCTCTGCTGACAGAGGCATGTAAATTAGACATACCGACATAGTCAATGAAGCCAGGAGTTAAATATCCCCCGCTTCATTAGAATAAAAATGGCTGCCGTGTTGTGCCGGCTCAGCTGTTTGTCGGCACAAACTGGCAGTCAAGACGGGGATTGGTCGACAAGGAAAGCCTACAGGATCGGTCGACAACGGCTTTCCTTGTCGACCAATCCCCATCTTGACTGTCGGTTTGTGCCGACAAACAGCTGAACCGGCACAATGCGGTGGCCATTTTTATTCTAATGAAGCAGGGGATATTTAAATCCCCGCTTCATTGGCTATGTCGGTATGTCTAATTTACATGCCTCTGTTGGCAGAGGCATGTAATCTAGACATACCCCCAGTGATATCTGAAACAATATTAGCCTGAATATTGACAGAGTGTGTGGCATGTCAGACAAATCTTTCTTTCTCCAGAGACAGATGTACACAGCTTCTTCTATACACCATTCTCTTTCACTTAGAACATGAAAGTCAACTCCTCTGGCACAGTCCATTGCACAACTAACATGTGAATCGCCTGGCCCATATGAAATACCTTTACACGTTTGTTAAAACTCAGTTACTTAGGCAAGAATCTGAATCACCGAGGGAACAGAAATCCTTTCCCCAGAACTTGTTCATTACAGAGTATCAGAGAAGGATAAAACGATGACAGCCTCCAGTGTTTTCATATGTGTCCACATGAAGGAAACAGCAACAGCTTCTGATAACAGAAGACAAGCTGAGCTATGACTGCAGCTTAAAAGCATCTTAGCTTCTTGAAATGAACCACAAGGTGAAAAACATGGCTGCTCACTGAAAAACAGACAGAGAGCTATGCAGACAGAAAGCAATGCTTTACCCTGGATGCCTACCATTCTGTTACACCTTATAACTAAGAAAAACTTCTGACTAATCACGACTCCAGAAAAGCTCTGCACTGACAGCAGATTGTTTGGAACAACACAGCACTGTACAGGAATACTGGACAGTTTTTGCTTTCTAATTCTAGTTCTCTGAAGCACCCCCCCCACACACACACACAAGTCCCCACTCATGGGGGAAGTGACAGAGCCTGAAATGCAGAAGAACAACTGATGTTCTGTTGCACAGAGGTGGGGAGAGCAAGTGGACTGCGGAGATGATGTGCAGTGGGACTTGTTGGAACTCATTTGGCTCACACCACTGAACTTAGCTCTCAGCAGCAGTGCAGAAGGCATGTGGGGGAGAATGCAGAACGGGATAGAGGCATCATCACTAAGTCCACAAACGACGCAGATCCATTGGCTAAACATCCTATGCAGTGGGCAGGTAGACAATTTATATACTACAGCCTGGAAACTGCAATATTTGCTTGCACAGTGCATCCTAGACTTGATTCCATTTTTCCTTATCCCACACAAGGCTGCTACACAAGCTTAGAACCTCTCATTAGCTCAGGCCTTAGATCAAGGGTGAGAATATGGTCTTTAATGGATAATGGAAGACTAAAGAAAGGCAAGACAGAAAAGTCAGAGAGTGAAAAGGCCCAGCTTTGAGCAGCCTCAACTCACTGACTTCAGGACTAAGTCTTAAGGGAGAAGGAACAGTCACTAGCTACATAGCCAGCTGTCTTAATTGTGGACTTTCATTTGCCTGCTAAAGTAAATCTATTATGTTACATAAAGTAACTTGATTAGGATGCATATTAAACACTGTTGCTTACACACAGAAAGCCTAGTTGTTATTTCCCTATTCTCCTATGGAAAAGTCAAATGATATACTTGTTCACCAGCCTTAATAATACAAGGTTCTCCTTGGATAAAAGATGCTCACCTCTCCTCTGTGCGCTGCAGGGGTTCGGCAGTGGTGCAGAGTCAGCTGATGAGGAAATGGACTATTTACTACATTTTAGGCAGATATTTTCAAATGTATTTGTACTGGCCTACCTCTGTTCCCATTGACCTTATTGAGAGTTTTACTATTGACTTCAATGGGAGCATAGTTAGATCGATGCTGAACATATCTGACCATCCCAGAATACAAATACAAATACACATAAGCACTTAAAAACATTTACCAAAGAGAACAACAGTTTTAAAAGCAAATACACTCTACAGAAGTAAGGTCAACAAGAATGAAAAGATTTAAGATAAATTGAATGACTTGCTTGTTTTAGATTTAAAATGGAACTGTTTGAAGAAAGATGGATCAAGCCGGAGTAACAGATGGTTACAAAATAACTGAAATAACTGTTATAACAAAGTGTATTCTTACTGCAATTCATTTTCTACACTGCCTCAACTCTGCTGCTATATATTTGACATTCTCTCAGTTCATGTAAGAAACTTGTATTGTCAACAAAACTAGAGACAAGGCGGGTGAGCTAATATCTTTTATTGGACCAACTTCTGCTGGTCAAAGAGACAAGTTTTTGAGCTTACACAGAGCTCCTGTTTAGGCTCTAGCACACCTCAATTGATGCAGTATCACATAAGGAGAGGAGAGGAGAGATCTCTTCAGGTAGCCAGGATCCAAACTGTAATGGTCTTTCTAGATCAGTTTCAACCCCTGAAATTGCACCTTCAATAAGAAGCCAGTTCAGACTTTGAAAAACTGATTTCATATAACTTCTGAAGTGGCCACTGCTAAGCAGGTAGCTCTCATTTTGCTTTACAGATTAGAAGGTAGAATGGCAACATACAAACTTGGGAGGCATGCCTGTTATTTGCATAATATTAATTTTATCTTTTATTCCAAGGTTTCCTTGCTGCTCTGGGAGAATGCAAAGCAGTATTGGCTACTAATACATTGTTGGGAATGCCCTGCACATTCCATCTGTTAAGATGTCCTTTCTTCGGCATGCCATGCTTAAAGTTTAAAAAGTCTTTGTTGTATACTCATTTACAACTCTTACTCCACACTAAGTATTACTAATATAAAATAAATCAATACAGAATATGCATTGTGCTCAATCATGTGTGTTCATTGCAGCCCATCCCATTCTTTTTCTATGCATGATCTATTTATACCGGAAGTTCTTAGGTGAAGTACCGTGGCTAAGATTTTGTAAAAGTGACTACCAATTTTGGGTGCTAATCCTTAAAGGACAAATGATCTGTGAAGTGCCTAGCACACAATGGGTTGCACAGAAATAATAAGATTCTGACTCGCTTGTTCATGTCATTATCAGCAAGCCAAATATATCACCTCATTTTATGTGAATTTTCTGCCAAAGAATTTCTGAGATATTGTAAATCCACAGGTGAATGAAAGGGTTGGATAAATAATCAGTGAAACCCTGAAGCTGCCAGAATTTTATGACCATGACACAGCCACTTAATGCATAAGAGATTTCAAAATAATTCTTTGATAGTCCTTGTAGCCCTGGGAACAGGGAGGATGGTGTCTCCACATGCTGCCCCCAACCTAAGCTCTGACTCTGCAGCTCCTATTGGCCAGGAGCTGGTCCCCTCTGCCTAAGAGCTGCTGCCAGAGGTGTGTGCCAGTTATTTTTGGGACCTGCCTGAAGTAAGTGCCACCCCTGCCACACCCCAGGCCCTGGCTCCAGCCCAGGTCCTGCACCCCACACGCAAACTCCCTCCAAGAGCCTGCTCTGCACATCTACTCCCTCCCAGAGCTTGTACCCTGCACTCCAACCCTCTGCCTCAGCTTGGTGAAAGTGAATGAGGAGGGGGAGACCGAGTGACAGAGGGAGGGAGGAATGGAGTGAGTGGAGGCACTGCCTTGTAAAAGGGGCAGGATAGGGGTATGGCCTCAGGGAAGGGGTGGAGGAAGGATTTTAGGTTTGCGCCATTAGACTGTTGGCAAAGCTACTGGGTGGGCATGTGGAAGCCCTCACCATCCTGGAAGAGTGTGGCCAGCAGTGCAGCAGGCAGCTTCCTGGGTACTAGCAATGCAGGTGCAGCACTGCCCTAATGTCAGGCGGCTGCCAGAGGGCTGTGCAGGCGTGGTTTGTGCATGCATGGGGGCACACTGACTATTCTGCCCTAGTGGGTGGGTAGGTGGGTGGGAAGAAAGAAAGAAGGAACCTGAAGACACTTAACATTATTTTAATTCATTGAGGCTACATCTAGACTGCAGGCTTCTTTCAGAAGAAACTTTTCCGGAAGAGATCTTCCAGAAAAACGTCTTTCGAAAGAGAGCGTCCACACAGCAAAAATGCATCGAAAAAGCTATCTGCTTTTTTGAAAGACAGCGTCCACATTTATTGGATGCTATCTCACATTTAAATTGTGACCACTATGGATGGAGCGGCCACCAGGGCACATGTGGTTTTTTTCCTGGAGGCCTCTTCTGTCAAAAAAAAACCAAACCAAAACAAAAAAAACCCTTCCCTGTCCACACATGCCTTTTTCCAAAAGAGTTCTTTTGAAAGTGTAGTTTTTCTGGAAAAATGGCCGTTTTTCTGGGAAAACTCTGCAGTATAGACATACCCTGGGACAAAAAATATGAAATATGTTTTGGCATTCAGTCTAAGTTGTATTTAATAGAAACTGAGTACAGACATGGAAGTCCCAAATTAATGTACTGCCATTAAGTTACTTTACAGGGGTCTAGGGCATTAGCAGATTAATGCAATATAATTAGTAAAATAAGCTTTCATTTTCTGGACCTAAAGCTTTTGCCTAACATTCACTTGAGAAAATGCAACTACACTGTAAAGTCAGGGTATACAATACATTAGATCCCAAAGCAATGGACTACCTTTTCCTCGTATACAAGATCTAAAGCAAAGTTTAAAAGTGCTTGTTGTATAAAAAAAAAAAACCAAAATGGTAAGATCATCTCTTCCAGATGTGAATGTATGCATTGATCTCCCAGCTCTCTTTCGAAAGAGAGGGATCATCCACTTGCGTGGCAACACTCACCCTTATCCAAACCCTGGGGAAAGTGCTTTGTGGATCCAGGGTCTGTATAGCCTTGCTCCCTACCACACCAACATTGTAACTGCACCTCCATGAGAAGCATGGGGCTTATGTCAGTGTAGTTCAGGATGTAGATAAAAGTGTTACTTCCACCAGCTGTAATTCCTGCTGATTTCATAGTTCTATGCGGGAGCGGGAGCGGTGAAATTGACAACGAAATCCTCCCCAGCTGCACGGAGGTTCCTAGCCCCTTGCTGGGAGCCCAGGCAGCTGCCCCACTCCTGGTGAGGAGTGGAGAGGCCAGGGCCCAGACAGCTGTCCTTCTGCAGGTAGGGAGAATGGAGTGGAGAGTGGGTGCACTGGTCTCTCAGCAGAGAACAGGGAATGGAGAACGGGTGAGGGACAGTTGACAGGGAGCCAGGAGCGTGCTGGCTAGCCAGCCTCCCGGTAGGGAGCAGCAAGAGGACCTGAGAACCCAGGCTTTCACACCTCCACACTACCCCTTGTAGGTCGCTGGAAGCACTCCTGATGAGGATGCATATCACCAAAGAAGGGTAGTGTGGACATGCATCACCACAGTAATTACTGCTGTGTCTGTTATTGTCAAGCGACATTAGATTGACTGAAGTTTTTAGTGTAGACATGCCCTTTGTGGCATTCTTTCTCAAGCTCTGCAACCTATGCCCCATTCTGCTCTTTAAGAGGAGTTCATAGTTTTAAATTATGTATGGTCAAAGATTAACTGGGACAACCATATATTCATGTGGGACAAACATCTTTAGCATCCAACTTTTGTCTGGGCAACTCATCTTAAAAAAAAAAAGTCTGGTGTAAATCCACAAATCCTTTGGATTTACACAGTGGCTTCAGCACACAGCACTGCAGGTTGGACCTCCCAAAACTGGGACTCTCTCATCCGGCAACATCCGTGGTCCAGCAGGACCATGGGTGTTCCTGGACCAGAGTCCTGGCTGGGAGCCCCAGTGGCAAGAGGGCTGGTGGCTCGGAGCCCGGTGGGGCTGGGGCCAGAACCAGTGCTGGAACCCCGGTAAAACAGCAGGGGCCACAGCATTCCCAGTAGTAGCCCGGGGACCTGGCAGTTGTGGTAGCGGGGCCAGGACTGGAGATGCAACAGCTTCGATAGTGGGACTGGGGCTGGGGTAGTCCGGGCTGCTGGGGCCACAGCAGCTTGGCAGAGGGATCTGCTGGGGCCTGCAGTGGGGAGGGAAGGTGATCTGGGGAGCTGGTAGCACGGGACCTCCTCTGGTCCAGCAAATTCCCTCATTCAGGATTGGTTAGGTCCCAAGGGTGCCGGACCAGAGAGGTCCAACCTTTACTAGAGAACTGCCTCTGAGAGCCTTATAGTTAAAACAATCCAAAACAAAGAACTAAAAGAAATCAAAAAAGAAAAATAATTTTTAAGAACAGACACATGTCAGACAGCCGTATAGACAAATTTAGGAGTCATCATAATATTTCTACCAAGTTTCCCAACCAAAAGTATTTTCATCAGGACCTATATTCTTGATCTGGATACTGCAGATGAATTTCCCCATGGAGTTAGTTCATGGAAACACAACTTGCTTTATTGGGGTACGTCTACACTGCAAAGTTTCTTTAGGAATAAGCTTTTCTGGAAGATATCTTCCCAAAAAGCTTATTTCGAAATAGAGCATCCACACTACAGGGAAGCCTCAAAATTAGTCCGAGGCAGACTCCCTGAATGTGGATACGCTATCTCGACTTAGAGCCCCAGGAGGCAGTGGGGAGGAATAACTTTGGAATGGCCCTAGTGAGGAGCTATTTCGACATAGCAGCAGTGGAGCATCTACACATGCCCTCTTCCAAAAAAGCTTTTTCGGAAAAGGGCTTATTCCTCATGGAATGAGGCTTATTGCTGTCAGAAAGAAAGTCCGTTATTTCAACAGAAAGTTGAAATAATGCAACTGTGGTGTGGACGCTAGTATTGTTTTTCCGGAATAACAGCCATTATTCCAGAAAAACAGTGCAATGTAGAATCAGAGTTATAGAATCAGAGAAGATGGAGTTGAAAAAATGAGCTCTTAGGTCATGCTGTCTTTCTCCTTGCCAGTGCAGGATGTTTCATTGTTATATAGAAGAAAAAAATAAGCATTATTTAAAACTGGATTTAAAAACAAGTAATGAAAGTAGCAAAGGAAGATCCATGTCCTTTTGTGCTTTGGCTCTATGCACTAAGAGAATTTTATAAGAAATACTGCAAATTGCATATCTTATGTCGATCTAATTTCAAAATAGCTTATTTTGAAATTTGGCACCGCCTACATGCACCAAATTTCAAAATAAACTGCTATTCCAAAACGTCCCTTAACCGTCGTGGAACGAGGGTTACAGGGACGTCGGAATAGCAATCCTGTTATTTCAAAATCTATTTTGAAATAATGGGCTGGTTCAAAAAACGCGGAATAGCTATTTTGGGATATCTCTAGTATCCCAGAATAGTGCTGCTGTCTAGACATATCCGTAGAGGCTTGTGGTTTTAGTCTCGAAGTATCTGGGCTCATGGGGGAACTGTGTGTTCTGAAGAGGGGATAACCTTTCCCAAAATTCACGTTGCAATCAGAGTCCCATTATAAGGCTGATTTTGCTCTCTTGAGATTCTAAAGGAAGGGGAAGAGTGGAAAAGTAAAGACCACAGCAAGTTCTTTCTGTTTTCAAAGGCTGAGGGTTAATTCTCCTTGGTAACTAGAACACGGACATTTTTATTAGGCTTTCAGCCTTAACTCCGCCCCATCAGGCCTGTTGGCACACTACTGGGAAAAGGAAAACATGAGAGTTGACATTTTTCTGTCTGATCCTTGGGTATAAGCCCAATTCTTCCAAGAGATTGTTGGTCCTGAAAGCATTCTTAGTAGTGTGCTTGCCCAACTGTTTCTAGTCCTGGCAGGTTGAGAGATACTGGACCTTAAAATCATATTATTTTGATTACTCCCTTCAATTTCAACATGATGTTTGATGCCAATATACTAAAAGCCATGGCAGTTAGAGATGAGAGACACTGTGAAATTTGACCCTCAAATTAAATTTCATAACAATAAGCTCCCCCCTCAAAAGAAAAAGAAAGAAAAGAAAAAGAAAAACAAACCAAAAAGGCCATCCTTGTGTGGAACAGAAACATTACCATGACTTTTTAATGATTTCCTGTAAAAACATAAACCCTTCCCCTAAACACCCCGGTTTAGTCCTTGATTCAGTAATATGTACAGCACAATGGGCAAGGCTATTTTTGCTTCCATGCAAATGCAACCATAGACTACCTATGAGCATATGTAAGGCTATGCGCCAGGGACAGTTCTCTAGAATGGGCACTGATATACCTCTCATGTTACTTTCAAGTGTAGAGAGTTTAAAAGAAACAAGCGTATAAAGGAAAGTGAGAATATCTGAGGTCTGGAAGCTGGAGGAAAACACATGTTCCATCATGAGGCAGTTCATTATGTCCTGATCCCTCAGACACTTATGCATTTGCCTAACTTTACCCATGTAAATAAAGTTTTAAACTAATGTTTCCCTTTTAATTTGCAGACTGATTAAGAAATATTTATTTCTAAGCACAGCAGGCCTCAAGATACTGGCTCTTACACCTTTCAAGGTCCCCTCTGTCCAACAGTGCTTATTTTGATACTGGTCCAGGTCTGAACATAGCAAGAGTCTGACCATGGAACAGTGTAATTTTCAATTCCTGCAACACAGTGCATGCACAACAAGAAACCCCCTTCATGTATGTTGATTCAGATAGCAATAATGCAAAATACTTTTGTACAGAGGACTATATCCAAACTGATCTAGTTGATTCAACAAACCCAAAATGCCATAACCACAAAGAATGAGATGGTATTTAAAAATGTTATGGTTCAGTACCCCCTCAATTGCCTGAAAGTTATGAGACACCCCGAATACAGTAAGACAATGGAGTTTTCAGTCTAATTTAAAAAAAAAATCAAGTGACCTGAGATGGTTTAGGAAAACTGAGGTTTACACATAAGCCTGTTATAAAGCATGCTCTGGGTAGCAGCTTTTCTCTTCACTGCATTGAGTAAGGCTGGATTAGGCCCTTTAATAGATAGAGTTCTCTGCATTTTATCCAACTAAAGAGTACTACAGATATCAAACATATGCGACCGTTACTGCAGGTCAGAAACCCTTGATTAGATATCAAACTACAGTATTTTTTAGCAAATAAAATTAGAAAATTCTATTCTTTTATACACAATAGATTACCTGGCAATAATGGGAGTTTGTGTCTCTATTGAAAGGAAATTTGACCTCTTTGGCCCCTTAGTACTATGTGCATAAAACTTCCTTGTGTATACTACTCAACTTATATGTTTGATTTCTCTATGACAAATTGAAATTGCATACAAGGCTTTTACATGTATTTGAATTGTGAAGATACATATGTAACTTCAGTATGGATGATTTCTTCACTTCCTCTCTTAAATGTAAAACCTGATTAAATATTAACTATTATACCAACTGAGAAATTGATCTAAATCAGCAGGTAGATCAGCAAAATAGTATTGTTTCTTAGAATCCTATCAAACACATATTCAAAAAACCTAAGGCCAAGTTCATGTCTGTAAAATCTGAACACAGCCAGGTAATTGTGCTCACAGATCTGGTATTTGCATATACAAATACCTGTTTTGCATGCGCAGTTGCTTGTTTTCTAGAGATATTTCTCAGGAACAATGTAGGCATTCATTTTTAAAAAAAGAATACAAAAAAAAAGAAAAGGTCCTCTGTGTTCCAAAGGCTACCCTCGAATCCTAAAAACCACTAGACCTGATCTTCAATATGGCATACAGTAATATAGCTTGTTCCTGCTGATAATCTGGTCTATAATTTCAGGCAACTATTAAGAATAAAAGGCAAATGAATGCTTACTAACCTATTATGTTTATCCATTTAAATCTCACTGGTCTTCCAACACTCAGTAAATAACCCTAGCTTGCAAGGATCACCCTTAAATGAGTGTTCACATTTTTTTCTGTTCTCCTCTCCTGGGATGACTTCTCTTAAGCAACAGTTAGAACCTATGCCAAATGTGCAGAGGGAATAAAAACGGAAACCACAAACCTCAACTTACATCAGGGCATTTTGATAAAAAATAGAAAAATTCTACTCTAAGGTTAGTGACTGAGGTTAATTATTGCCCGTGGTAATAAGCAGAGCATGTATTGCACAAGCATCTGATGACTGTACATCTGTTTTTTTTAAAACTGTACTTGTGTGAAATTTGTGGATTTGTCCCTACAGATATCAAATCATTCATCTTCTATTCATACTTAATGTTTTAAAAAAATTGGCAAGAACAACTGTCTATGAAAATGTGCGCCCCAGTGGAATAAATTCCATCTGTCTTTTTGAAGAGCTGTTTTTAACAATTACAGTTTTCCTAAGTTATAAACCAGCATGAGGCAAAATAAACTATATACAAGAACAGCCAGTTGTCATCTTTCTGGGAAAAAAAAAAAAAAAAGGTTTTTTTGCTTTTGTCCCCTAGATCAGTGGCATCTCGGTTTCTAATGTTAAAAATTCTATGGTTTTCTGAAAGTCAAAGTGTCCAGGAAATGCTGATAAAATACTCCCTTTCTTCTCTTTAACCAATATCCCTTTGGTCTTGTGTACTATACATATCATACCCAAGTTTGTTGCCTTCAATTTCAGAGCGCTTAATTATTTTTCTGAAAAACAGAATACATGTATGCAAAACAAAGCTTTAGGGAAACATCTACAATTATTAATGATATAGCCTTAGTGCAAAGTATATCCTTTGCTCCCAATGAATCTTAGTTTTTGATGCATTTAATTTGACAGATAATGAACCCCTGTTCTAATATGGGATCTGAAACCTGCATTAACTTGTTACTAGATCACTTACTTCTGGGTTCTCGAGGTCCATCCACCGTTATCTTGATGGCTCTGTGATATGTGGCTACTTGCGGAGGATTGGTAAAGACTGTGATGGTTAAGGTGAAGCTCTTCCCTGCAACAGGAAAGCACATTGCTCATTTACTGATAATTACAATACACCATGCATCGACAGAATTTGTATCTGCAATTTTCAGCAGTTCAGAAACATCATATTTTAGTCTCTCTCTATTATATATTTGCCCATACAGTGCAGCTATTCACCTCCATTTCAGGGGAATCCAGGACTGTGTGCATTCCCATACACGGCTGCCAATATTCCCTCCAATTTTTTTCCATACATGTGTAGAATAAATTTTGATATGCGTACCGAGGCATGTGCAGATAGGCACCACTAATAGAAACAATGCTGCCAGCTGTGGGTGCTCTGCTAATAAGAAGGGCGGCATTTGAATTTCTCCTAGGTGGCCGCCCAAGCATACAGCTTACAGGAACACTGATGGCTACTGCTCTAAGCATGCATAATGAACTGATTTACACGTAATGATATGTATACTTTATAAAATACACAGTTTACAGATGGACAGTTACATTTTAAATTAGCGCACTACCACTTACAAATTATCTATACTTGTTGTAGTCTTAGCTCAAAAAGCCCTATAAATTATGACTGAGCTCCAAAGCTGCCTAAGGAATCAGAATACCCCGTTCCCATTAAAATAAATGGGAACTGGGTGTTCAAGTCCCCTAGGGCACATCTACACAGCAGGGCTAAAGTTGAATAAAGCTACGCAACTTTGGCTACATCAGTTGCGTAGCTTAAGTCGAAATAGCTTATTTTGGTTTTTGGCGCTGTCTACATAGCAGAAGTCGAAGGAAGAGCATTCTTCCTTCAACTTCCCTTACGCATCATAAAATAAGGGTTAACATGAACCGGATTAAGAAGTTCTCCAGCTCGACATTATTTCAAAATAAAGGCTTGTAACACACTATGTTATTTTGGAATAACATCAATTATTCTGAAATAACACTGCTGTGTAGATGTACCCCTAGGAAGCTTTGAAAATCCCATCGTAGATGGTTCAAGCTAGTGTTAGATCAATTCTACAGAATAAACAGGAACCCTTTAAAATGAAGAAAAGTCTACAACCACAGCTCCAAGAAATTATACAGAACAGATAAAAAAAAATCTCTATAGTGTGTCTAAAGGGAATTAAAGTTTCCATGAAGACAAAGATTTGATTGTTCTGGATTTCCTCCACTTCCTCCCCCCCTGTTTTAACCCTGCCCAAGACTATTTTATACAAACTCAGGTGTTTTCATTCATTCCCTTTGTGGGAAAAGCTAGATTTTTGGCTTCCTAGATTTCTATGGAAAGTTTTGCTAGGCTATTATGGTGGATTTCAGTGTAAGTCCTAGGGAAGACTTTTCAGATATAATATGTGCATACCACAGTTTTGAGTTTTGAAAACTAGTCATTTTGCTGGTTCAAATGGAGATAAGAAATTACGACGTATGCCCTTGTGAGTATAATGCATTTAAATATATCTGCTTCTGTTTTGGTTTTAACTCTTTTTACCTTCATTTATACAATGGGGATAACACTTCTACTATCCTAATATACTTCAGGTTATTAAGTTAGTGGCATGTTGACTGTATAAGTATTAACTGTTACTTTGGCATTTATAGAAAGAAAAGGCTGACAGTACTAGCTGTAGTCAGCTCAAGTATAGTTAGCTGAATGTCTATGGGGAACATAGATAATCATGGAATTTTCAGGAAACACGACCATGATTGGGACAGTAGGAATTTTAGATAATTGAGGTTATACTTGCATAGGCATGTGCAGTACAATTCCCCCCCCCCCAAAATCCACCTCATTGCTGATCTCCAACATTCCCCTGGTATCCAAGTCTCAGGCTTCTTTGATGAATGCTTCCAATTGTTATACTTGGCTTTGTTTATCTAGATGTGAGTATACATCCACTTGTGATGAGAATACGAGAGTTACATTTACAATATAAACAGTATCTGAACACAGTTCTTATCTAGGGACCAATAATAGCTTTCAGCACTAATATCTGAGCACTTCATAATCATTAATGGTGTCTGTCCTCACAATGTCCCTGTGAATTAGGATGGAGCAGTAAAGCACAGGTTAAATAAGAGCTTGTTTAAAAAGTGCAGCAACATGCTCTACAGGAGTGTGAATTACAGAGCATACCAATGTGTTATGCACTACCTGGCCCATGTACATCTTGCTGACGTGCACTAAAATTTCCCTAGTACATGCTAGTTCAGACCCTTCCCAAACAGTAGTACGTTACTGTGCTCACAGGAAATGTTAGTGCATACCAGCAGGGTCTACATGGGCCAGTTAGTTCACAGTATGTTGATGTGCTTTAAAATTCACACCCCTCTAGCAAATAAGCCTGATGTGTCTCCGCCAATGTCACACAAGAAGTCTGTAGCTGAGCCAGGAATTAAAATTCAAAAGTCACTGGCATGCCAGTCCAGTGCCTTCCAAATATCTGTTCAACTTCTGCTGAAAAGTAACTCCAGGTGTTGGGAGAAGCTGTAAAGGTGGCATAAAAGCCAGCTTTGAGCCATGTCTTACAACTTCTGACCTTTGGCTTGGGTCTATTTAGCCAGACTCAAGGCCATTGTGTTTTTGACGTATTTCTAAATACCAAATGGTATGAAAGAACACAACAAATGCGTTAGTCTTCTTGCTAATACTCAGCCTTCTTTTTAGGGGTCAAAATAACTATTAAAAACTCCCCAAGGAAATGATCACCAAAAACATAAGATTTTTAACTAATATTAAAGGGACATCATCAAACCAAAGAACATATCCTGCTTCTTTAAGAAAATATTTTCCTACTATTATTAGAAGTAATACGTAAAATGAGAATAACGGAAAGAGATTAGAGAAAAATAATACTTTTCTATTTATTAATCTGTTTCCATTGAGCTATAATGTTTCCAGTGTATTGACTTGGGGCATTTGACAGCACTTAATGGAGCATTTTCACTGTTTCCCTAGCATACTCAATCAGTCCCCCTATTTTTTTCTGTAGGTTTTTCACATAGCACAAGAAGTGAGAAAAATATTTTAATAGTGAAATGTAATATTAACATAACAAGTACCATACAGAATTAGGGCCAGGTGAAATACTTGAAACTGCTTAACTATATTCTTAAAAATTTACTAGATTTCAGAATAATGGTACTTGTTGTGACATAATTTGGCAAAAGGAGGAAGACACTCCAGTTACCTTTTATTGTTTACTGAAGTCTACTCATTAACCACATGCTGGTTAACCACAGAACTACATAACTCGATGCCTATGTGTCACTGTTACTCTCTGATAATTCCTCTGTAGTCCTCTGGCCATTTTGTTTAGTTTGCATTTAGTTTTACTCATTACTTTTTAACAATATATGTATTAACTAAATGTTTGGTTGATTCAGGTAAAATTAACTAGAAATGTATCCAAATTAATTTTACCTGAACCAACCAGACATATAGTTAACACATGTGCATAAAAATGATAGGTAGAGCCGTGCAAATCCACAGATATCCGCTTTATATCCGTGGGTACCCACATCCACAGATGTGGATATCTGCAGCTCATTTTTGCAGGTACAGATGCGGATGAAATTTTTGTATCCATGCAGGACTCTAATCATAGGATGTATGCATATCCAAAACGTTCCCCTTCTGTTTATACATTAGCATGCAGCCTAAATACGTGATCTCATTTTATCCTAGATACACATGAGCATATTACAAATGGAAATGTATGCAGACACACAAAATCTGTCAAAACAGATTATTCAATTTTGGTTCAAAAGTAATATCAGGTTAGTTTCTTGACAGATGTCCCCAGTATCAAGCCCTTTGTTTAGCTAATGGGAAGAGGTGAGACCCCTTTTTTAAACAATCCACAAACCATGAATGGAAAGATCATGAACAAATGAACTAGGGATCATGCGCACACAATATATAGTAATTAGCACTGGAAATTGTTGTGCATATGTGGATGTATTGAGTGAGAATAGTGAAATGATCTCATATGAGGTCCTTATCTTTAACACTGCTAATGAGCAAAGTTTAGACTAGAGACTGCCCCTCCCGCTCTAATTATCCAGGGCAGATCCTAACATCAAGGATGCTGCAGCTCTTGGTCTCAAGGATAAAACTTTCAAGAGCCTGGGACTTTTTCAGCAGAGGGCCATTGGCATTGGAATATACTCCCTGCAACAACAATATAAGCCCCAATTTTACATCTTTAAAGGTACAATATAAGGTTTACTGTTTCAGTCAATCAGATTTTCCCCAGTATTAGGGTAGCAAGTTCACCATGATACACGTGAACAAAAACCACAGTTTAACATGGGGAAGGGAACTAACTGTATTTCTGAACAGGCAGAATGTAACACTTTGTTTTGTATATGGTACCCACATATTACGTTGATGGGTGCACTAGAAACTACCCAGAAATGCTCTCTAGAGCCATCGGTGATTAAAACATCAAAGTTAAAGATAGATTTTTAATTTTTTTTAAAGGCTCAGACCTGGAGGGCAACGAGATGCCTGAAGTATTCTCCCTGTGCACTTTTGGGATGAGGTTTGATCTAGTGCCCAAAGGTTCTTCGGGGAGTTGCATTCCAGCCTGTTCAGCTGGAGAGAGGGCTTGCAGCTTTGGAAAGGGCGTGAAATCAAGGTAGGAAAATAGTGAACCCCACACAACAACCTAGTCACATGCAAAAAGGTGCTGTTTATTGCACTAGTCATTCCTGTGAGATGTAATTCCAAGAACAAGATGGCTTGGCAGATAGGAGGCATTTTTTATCATGCGTGTGGAGCAAAGTAGCATATCCAGGCAAAATACAGAGAATGGCAAACAATACACCAAAGACAGGTGGCCAGCAGGGCTCACCACATGTTTTTAAAGGACAGTTTTCTTTCTTCTGGTATGTATGTACTGTGGTTATGGAAGAGAAGTCAATGGGGTAAATTAGAGAAGAGCTTTAGAGATTGCAGGCCATATCATTAAAAACAATGAGTGGTTTTATGGCACCTTAGAAACTAATTAAAATATATAGAGTCATGCGCTTTTGTGGGCAAAACCCACTTCATCAGATTACATTTCCATTCCAATTCATCTTTTGCCCATGAAAACTCAGGATCCTATAAATTTTGGTTACTCTCTTAAGGGTATGGCTAGACTGGGGGTCGTGATGGAGGGGGAAGGGTTTGGGATACCAAAGGTATCCCAAAAAAACTCCGCCGCGTCCAGAGAATGTGTTTGCTCTTCTGCTTTTTTTTCTGGAAGAGCAAACACGCTCTTTCAGAAACCCCTATATTCCTTGTTCTACAAGGAAGAAGGGGGCTTCCGAAAGAGGGTTTTTTTCCAACATTTGGCCCAGTCTACATGGGCCAAATGTTGGAAAGAGCGCATTTTGTGTACCTTTTTCCGACAAAAACTTGTAGTCTAGCCATACCCTAAGATGCCACAGGACCACTCGTTTTTAAAGTTACAGACTAACACAGCTACCCCGCTGAGATTTTTCAGGCTATATCACGTGTGCCTCTCTCATCCCATTTTTATTCAGGCTTTTCTTAGGAAAAACTCTCAGCTTAATTGAGGAAGTATGTCTGAATGAGGACTGAACAAAAATATAGTAAAAGCTTCAGGTTTGGGCCAGTAATGTTGGCAAGGAGGAAAAAGCAACAGAAGCTGATGATATAATTACTATAGTATATGCGGCCTTAGGATTTCTTTTGCCATAGAATATTATTGGTTTTCTTAAGTAATCATCATGCGTTATTTTAACAAGCTAAAACAAAAATAAAAAAGGGAAAGGAGCCAAGAATGTTTGCTCTGGAAAGGCCAAGCAATATGGAATAAATATGAAATGTAATACAAAAAACACATAATACAATACAAATGATATTATCACTAATTCCATGAGGTCTGAGAGCGATTTCCATGTTGTACTAAGAAATTATGATACAATATTTTCTGTTACTACTTTTTCATACTTATGTGTTCAGCTGATTTTATTAAACCATGCTAAAGTATTATTATATATCTTTCCAGACTTCTCATGACACTTCTCTGGGTATCTGCCAAAATGCCAAAGTAAAGATGTCTACTTATTTGTAAAATATGTGGATGTATGTATGCACAATATATACACACATACAAACATGCAAACCCACACAATGAATAACCATACATTAGGGAAACATTTTGTCATTATTACTACTCAGGTTGAGTGATAGCTTACTACCCATTGATGTCAATGGGATTATCTAAGAGTAGTAGAACCTGACCTTTAATTAGCTGTTGATTAGTGCATGTTTCTTTTTTAAATGCATCACCTAATTGTGTGACAGTCTAGGAAAAACTAACCAAGGTAAAATTCTGTCCTCAGATGCCCATCTTTTTCTTGTTATTTTTAGTGGCAGTTTGATACAACTAAGGACACAACCAATCATGTTTCATTCAGTGGGCATCTTATCAGAGAACAATTGCAGTTAAAGTAGAAGATATCAAAGGGTTAACTTGTGTTAACCATTATTACTTATATATCACACACAGCTATTATTTGACGTGTAAGAGATAGTACAGTAATGTCATACACAACTGGTACCTGTTGTCAAATTACATAATTTGTAATGGTGATCACTGCACTATAGGTCACATTTGACAATGAGAACACAATGGGTATGCCTGCAAAACTGTGTACAAATGCTTATGTGTGCCTAGAAACTGAGTAACTGTGTGCATAAACAGGTAGTTGCACTTGCAACAGATCAAGGCTTTTTTTCCACATGAAAATAGAGGTCTGTGTGTGTGAAATGTGGGATTTTGGAGCCGTTGCTGTTGTACCTTCCAGCCAAGTAATCCCATCAATTTAACTTTATGACTATATTCTGCAACATTTCTACTAGATAATTCCAAGTGTCTCACTACACAAAGTTCTTACTTCTACATTTACCTGTATAGGATGAAGTTATGTCCCTAATTAAATTAATAGGTGTTTTGTTATTGACTTCAGTAGGGTCAGGATTTCACCCATATAGCCAAAGTCTGCCTTTCCTCCTCTGCTCCAGATAAGAACCCCAGAATTTAATCCACTGTGTGATAAGATTCTGAATCACCTATACTAATGGCTGAGCAACATAGATCACTAGTAATTTGGTGCAACTCAGCTTTTGGCTTCCACTCTTTGCTTTCATTTCTGTTCCCTGCAGCAGTACATAAGATACGTTACCCTGAAGCTGGGAGGCATATAGTTTACAGAGTCAGACCCATGCTAGTTCTGATCAATTTAGGGTGCTAAAAATATAGTGCTGAACAAGTTGCGAGAGGGGCTAGCTGCCCTGTGTATGCACTTAGGGTCTCACATGTGATCGTGCATGGGGGGAGGCTAGCTCAATGCAAGGCTAGTGTAGCTTCGTCTCCTCAGTCTGGCTTATATACCTTCCAGCTTCTGTGTAAACATACCCATACTGATCAACAACAGATGCAATCTGTACTCTCACATTTCCCTACCCAAACACCCATCTTTGCCACAATGACCAATCAAATGCTTTCAGGATTTATAATTAATTTGCCTGCATGTTGAACTAGATGGAGTTTCTCAATTTTTTCAGAATGTGTGTGTGTGTGTGTGTGTGTGTGTGTGTGCGTGCGCGTGTCTGTATTTGGCTTGAAACAGTTTTCACTTTATTATTTTGTGAAGCATAAATAGGTATCAAGTATCAGAGGGGTAGCCGTGTTAGTCTGAATCTGCAAGAACAGCGAGAAGTCCTGTGGCACCTTATAGACTAACAGATGTAGTGGAGCATAAGCTTTCGTGGGCAAAGACCCACTTCGTCAGATGAATGTAGTGATCGCTGCACTACACGCATCTGTTGAAGTGGGTCTTTGCCCACGAAAGCTTATGCTCCAATAAATCTTTTAGTCTATAAGGTGCCACAGGACTTCTCGCTATAAATAGGTGTGTTTATCTCACTCTATTAGAAGCACAGTGTGAATATTAAGTAACTGAATTCCAAAAGTAAGAGAGAGGTAGCCGTGTTAGTCTGATCTTGGTAAAACAAAAAAAGCAGTAAGAAGTGGATCCGCCCCACAAAAGCTCATCACCTAATAAAATTATCTTGTTAGTCTTTAAAGTGCTACATGACTGCTTTTTTGAATTCCAAAAATGAAGATAAGAGATATTAAAAGGGACACCATAACCCTCTCTGAGTCCTAGAATCCAATCTACCTTAAAAATATTACACATATGGGGAAGATTTTCATTAATGTAATGTTGTAAGAAAGTCATTCCACTACCCAGAATTTTTTTAAATGCACAATTTTGGCATTAAAACTAATAGATCTAGATCTTGGGTACAGCCATGGGCTGGGTCAGCCCTCTAGACAACTTAGAACAGACACAAGAGACTAAAAGGGTGTGTCTGCACTGCACCCTTAGCTCGAAATAAGATATGCAATTTGAGCTATGCAAACTGTGTAGCTTATTATGAGTTAATTTTGAAATAGCTTATTTTGTAATTTCAAAATAAACCACTATTCCGAAACAACCCCTAATCCTCATGGGATGAGGTTTACAGGGACGCTGGAATAACGAGCCTCTTATATTTCAAAATAACGGGCTTGTTTCAAAGATGCGGAATATCTATTTTGGGATACTGGAAATATCCCGAAATAGAGCCGCAGTGTAGACGTACCCAAACTGTGCCTGGCTGTTCAGACCCCATAGGGCAATTCTGGCAGACAGGTAGTGTTGGCATACAACAATACTCTGGTCACAGACCTTTGCACTAACCATGTCCCCTGTGCTACCATAGTGGTATGCTACCTAAAAAATCCTCTTGCTCTTGCAAATCCCCAGGTAGCAAGGTAAAAAGGTTTTTTTTTTTTGCCCCTTTGCCCTGCAGTAGCAGAGTGGATAATCTGTCTTAGTGTGTGAATGCCTCCTCTTTTCTTCAGAAAGAAGCAGAATGGAATCCCAATGCAGAGCACGAACAAGTAGCATAACCGGGGATGCTAAGACACAGGCCATAAATGGGACATGGTCAACTCAAATACTATATTTCTGCTTAAACACTTTTTTATGTGTTCCTGTAACAACTAATATTTTAGGGGTTTATACTGCAATTCTTGGAAAAGCAGTCCTTCCTTACATGAATAAGGATTGCTTATGTGAGTAAGAGCTGAATTGGTGGGCCCTCTGAGTATGAATAGTAACAGATTTTCTCTCTATTTTTCAGTTGTATACTTTTCTATTTGACAGTGTTTTCAGTGGAGTAAGTTTCATTTCTGCATTCACCAGTTTCACTTCCCAGACTCATGCACTGGCATTACGTCACCTTCCTCCTTCACTGCTCGGGGACTTCGTACGCCCAAGTTTTCTCTGTCACTCTGAGAATGTGTGTCATGGTGCAAATGGTGACCCCTGGGGTGCTATTGTTTGCCTGAGAGGGACTGGATCACCTTTTCCCATTTAAGAACTGAGATTATTCATTTATCAGTTTTTAAATACTGATGCTTTAAATACATGTGATTGCCATAGATCTTAATTTTATTCTATTTTTTTAAATAATATAAACCTTGCTTACATTTTATGAATTTTGGAACAGGACAAGAGAATTGACTAGATTGGAGGTGTGGCCAATGCATGATTTCTGCATCTGTCTAGATACTAAATAGTGGCTATTAGTAGAGCCATCCAGGGTCTATCATCCCCATGTTCTTAGGAACTTACCTCCTGCCACCCTGGTTCCAGACCTATAAATCTCAAGAATCATCTCCCTTTTGCTCAGTCACTTCCTGATAACCTCTTGATTAATCTGCATACTAGCATCCTCAATTATGTTAGCTGGATAAAGTCCACAGCCGCTTATCGTACAGGAAGCAGAGGAAGGAAAGACGTGTAACAAGAAGTCACTGAGCAAAATGGAAGAGATTATGCAGGAGATGTACAGGTCCAGGACCTAGGTGGCAGTAAGGAGGTCTCCATGAACATGGTGAGAGTAGAATAATTATCTTATATTACCCACATGGTATTACAACGTCAGTAGTACCGTCCCTCAGTGTTCCCTGTAAGCTGGGTGCTTGAATGGCTGGTCAGGAGAGACCCCAATGCTCTCTAGCTGATTAGCAGGGCACCTACAGCTAGGTTTTGTGTTTCTACTGGTGCTGCCCATTCATCATGCTTCAGTGCATATACAAATATATTGTGCACACAAACGTAAAAAATCTGCACATGGATGGAAAAAGATTAGAGGGAACATTGCTGTTTAGTGGGGGGACAGCAATCTATCTGGAGATGACATCATGCCATTGGTCAAGTTCATAGGCCAACTTTTGTTTTGCAGTAACTGCAGAAATTTGGTCAGCTGCGTATATTTGTACATTAACATTGTTAATTTTATGTGTGCTTCAACTCTTAAGCATTACAGCAGCATGGTTCAGTGTAGAGTGTGTTGGAAGTGAGAATGATGTTGGAAACTAGAAAAAAAAATTCACCCTGCCCTAAAGAAACAACAGATCCACTTTATGGGAATGCTTTGTTAGGCTGATGGCCTGCAGATCAAGTTTTCAGAGTGAATTAAAGCATTTGATTGAAAGACTGAAAAAAAAAAAAAAAGCTCTCAATGGTGAAGCCAAGCAGCTTTGAACTGTAAATGGAGCTGCGGCAGCACCACTATAAAATTCTTATGAAAGTAGGTGGAGACAATAATTACAGTACTAGAAGAATGAGAAGCTGTTGGGTGCCCAACCTGTGCGGCACAATGGCAGCGCAAAGGGATTAAACGGCTTTATTACTAAAACGTAATGTTTATTGTAAAAATATGATAGAGTACTGAAAGGTATGTGTGGACTTCATAAATATTTGCATTTTGCATCTTACTAGTGTTTGTAAAATGGGTTGGGAGGATTGAATTAAGGAAGAGTGATTTTTTTCCCCATCATCCTTACATATAGAACTTCATTTCTGCCATTTGGCAGCTAATGTTCTGCTCAAAATACTGGCTCCTGCTTTTTGAGTCATAGCCACCTATGTATGCAGGAAAGCTGCTTTTTTTAGACTCACTTATCATATTATTTTACATTTACTCATACCCTTTCACTGAAAAACATCCCCCAGTACTTTATAAACCAATATCTTGAAATCACTTAGTCCACCAACGAAATGCAGCCAACTCTCAGGTGGAATGGAGCAGCTGTTTAGTAGAGCGCAGTGATGCTACACAACAGTTTTGGGGGAGAGGGAACACAGTAAAAATGAAATGGAGCAGAGAACTCAGGCAGAATAAAATCACTTAAAATATAATGTGGCCTTATCCTTGCAAAAAGTACCTTGGGCTTATTAATTCTGATAATAGTATTTAAACCTTCTGTAACATTTCATAATTTCAAAATGGTAATGTTATATCACAACACCTCTTGAGGTAGAAATTATTGCTCCCATTTTATAAGTGTTCTCTCTCTCTCACACACACACACACACACACACACACACACACACACACACACACACACACACACACACAAAGTTAAGTGATTTGCCCAAGGTCACAGAAGAAGTCAGTAGCATTGGTGGAATTAGGACTCAAATTCCTGGCTCCAAGCCCTGTACATGCTAAAATTTTGCTGGTCTTGCTAGAAGCATTAGTTTTTATTCTTAAATGCCAATAAATCAATTTAATTGCACACATGCAAACAGACAAAAAATTCCATCTATAATAATCAAAATATACAGGTAGACAATGTACAAAAATGGTGCAAGAGATCTTAGACTTTTGAATTAGGCTGGTTAAAAACAGACTAGCAAATGAACAGAAAAATTAGGTACCACTTGTTGATTTAGGATATTGACTTTATATATTTTGATCCGTGACATTGACAATTTGTGTTAATTTATAAAGCTTTAACTTTTTTGAATATCAATGTCTATTGCCATTAAACAGTTGCCTGACCCTCCCACCCTAAAATTCTCATTACTGTGAAAATTTAAATGTATATGGATCTTAAAAAGTGATTAAAATAAACATATTGTCCATTAAAATTGTATAAAAATTAAATTCTGCCCAGCCTAAATATTGCCTCTCTTTCAGAATCATGTTTGCAAGGGCCTCAATTTTCCAGGTGAAAGATGCCACTTTCCAAATTTCAGCACATCCTGTCACCAGCCTAGGGCTCATAGGCTATGTCTACACTGAACACTTATTTCAAAATAATAGAGTGCGTGTCTACACAGTAAGCCCATTATTTTGAAATAGTTTCAAAATAACAGGGTTCTCACTCTGACTTCTGTAACCCTCATTTCACGAGGAGTAAAGAAAGTTGAAGGAAGAGTGTTCTTCCTTCAGCTCCCTGCCGTGTAGACAGCTCCACAAGCCGAGTTAAGGTACTTTGACTTCAGCTACACAATTAACGTAGCTGAAGTTGCGTATCTTAAATCGACTTGAGCGCACAGTGTAGATGTACCCTTATTGTGTAACAGCTTAAAAAAGTACCAGATATTAATTCACCGGATGTAATCCTTACTGATTGTGTCTTGGCTCCTTGCCCTGTTTTCTGCATTGATTTTCACTTTGGACAATGCCCAGTTTAGCCACCTGTTCAGAGACACACTGGAAGATCTTACCATTTTGGCAGACGGTTAGTTGCCAATTGGGACAGGGCGCACTCCTCACCCTGCAGAACAACGAAACACATAAGCACCACATGGCTCTAGGCAGATGAACAAAGATGATGTCAGTACCTACACCTCAAAAGAGTGGTGTGTGCTCCCTTTGAATATGGCTGGCAAAGGGCACCTGTGTGCTTGTCAGCACTCACTGAACAAGTGAGTGACCTCTAGTCCAGATGATCCCTGAGCAGGGGAGAAAGAGTGGAAAGATTATCAGAAAGGTCAGTTCTGCAAGGACTGGTGCAAATGTGGAACGGCAACAGGAGGACTGTTTGCAATGATTCAGCTGTTCCCTCCCTCTGGGACACCTGGCACTGGCCACTGTCGGCAGACAGGATACTGGGCTAGATGGACCTTTGGTCTGACCCTGTCTGGCTGTTCTTATGTTCTTATGAAGTAGGATGCATCTATGCTGGCATTGCACTCATAACACCCATAAATACACACACAGTGTATCTTGTATTAATGGATGTCTAAGAATCACAGATAGGGATAGATTTATGTAGGAACACCTGGCACCTCCCACTACTGGGAAGTTTCCTCAGAGAAACTTTCTAATGTAGACTCTTCAGTAAGACTTCAAAACATAGGCATTACTATGTTAGCTTTTAGTGTTGCGGGGTGTAATCTTCAGCCTGTAAATTACATAGGGCTGACCACTGTGTTTTCCACAGCTTCTCACTAAACTTCAGGAAACTGGGCAGCAAAATCATTGCATGCACTTCTCTGAAGAGAAGCAGTAGCTTCATTCCTTCCTTGCAGGAGCTGCCACTCCCTACTTCCCCATCACAAGACTCCAGGATCATCTCCTACACTCACTCCTGCCTTTCTCCCTTCTTGAATGGTATTAGAAACAACCCCTTGCACACAAGGAGGAAGCAGAAGTACTACTGCTAGTTAACCAGGTGAAGCTAAAAACTGGAGGGACATATTTTCATTGACATAAAAACCATTTTGGTACTCTGCCAAGCATAATGGGGCTCAACTCGCTTGTAGCCACAAAATAAACATTTAATAACAATTTATAGTATCTTAGCAGGGTAAAGCAGCTGTAGCGTTCAGGAGAATCAGACACCAAGTGCCTGAAGCTGGCAGCGTAAGAAAACAGAGCAGAGCTTCAGGGTGCAATTGGCCTAGGAAGAAGCACCCTGAAGGCAATGGGTAAAACCCAGGCCCCACAGAAATCCCATTCATTACAATGGGGGTCAGAATTTCACTCAATGGTTCTAGAAAGAGAAATGGAGGATGAGCAGGAATAAGTGGGAAAGCATGATGGAGAACACAGAAAAAAAGAAGAGATTTTTGTTAAAGAAACAGATCAGAAAAGATAATGGTCTGATAAGGAAAGTCATAGACAAAAGGAGAGAAAAAGGATTAAAATGCAAGGGAAAAAAAAGATTAGGAAAAGAGTGAAGGTAAATCAAAATAGGTTTTCCCCCCATTTACTCTAAATGCTATTTGAGGGGGCAATATAAACTGGCCCCAAACTGCTGAAAGTTTACGTACGTTTATATGCACTTTAGATTCTGATCATGGTCCTCCTCATGGCAACAGTTGTGCACCACTGATTTAGAACATCCTCAGTTCTTTTGCTAAGTATATGAGAGCTGATGAGAACTGCACACTTTAGCGTAGTCATCTGAAATTCGTTAAACTTCCCTGAAGCCTGAGCACTAATTAATTTCTCTTAATGATTTTATTTTGACTACAAATCAGCAGCTGTTCTTGCTGTGACATTTTTTCCAGACAGTTTTGCTTAAGAAGATGTCTACAAAAAAGCGTGAGGAAGGGGGCACACAAGAAAGAAACACAAAACGAAACAAAACACACTGAAAGGCAAACAGATTTCTTGAAACAATGTAACCTCTTCTTTCAGTGAGATACTTTGTTTCCCATAAACACTATCTCCTAAGATGAACTTATTTTACAATCACACAAAGTAAAAAAAAACAAAACAAACAACTTTGAGAGAACACACACACACTCTCATTATCACCATTATCCCAACTTTTAAAAAAAATGTTCAAGCACAGCTCTGTGCCACCAAAAAGTAGTTCTATTGTTCCTGGAACCAGGCCAATGGTTCAGCACTTGGCAAGATCACTGTTTACAACCACAATGCTCCCGGAGACAGGAAACTCTAAAAATCACTCTACCATTATTTTTCTCCTATTGATGCTTTCCGATTGAAACTTCTTCTGCCCAGACCAAATTTATGTAACTCAACAGAATGTCTGTGAGCAGGCAGAGATAGCAGGAGTCATGCTCAACCCTCCAAACCACATGATGTTTTCAATTCAAATATCCTCACTGAACTGTATCATATACATCCTTACACAAACAGCAATGTCTTCGCTGAATATGTAACGGTCCACACAAATCAGTTTGGGTGGTACAGTTTTATAAAGAACTCTTCTCCCCTTTCCCCACAACTAAGTTTCTAATGAAAGCTTACACCTAAAAAGTGACTTTTTTCTAAAGGACTGTGTTATTAATGAATGTAATTTGCATATCTTTTTTTCCACACTAATGGAGTACCACTATCTGATTTACAAGAGAGATGATATCTTATATAGATTCAGAGTTTTCATGTCAGATTTTGCCATGACACTTAGTTTTACAGAAAAATTTAAAAGAATACTTCCAGTCCTACCTGAAATGATGAGCTGGAATTTGCTTATATTGTATTTCATCTCTCTGCCTACATATCCTACTCACATGACAGTGTCATTCAGAATATTTATTTGTTAAGCACTAAGAACATGCTAGATGCTCCATAAAGCTAAAGACAATCCCTCTCCTGCAGAGTTCTGCTTTCTAATAATTTCTTTATTAACATATTTTACTTTCCTGGTCATAAAATGCCAGTAACTTTTGAGTAGCTCTCTATGAATTAACAAACAGCAAAACAAAACCAGAAAAAAGAATTTTAGCCAACTGAAAGACAAACATTTTACAACAACAACAGCTGCCCAAACCCCTGTGAAAAAACATCCCTCCCTCTCTTTTAGGGTGATATTCACTTGGCTCATACAACATGTGAATCATCAAACTTTACACGGGTGCAGTATGCAGAGAGTAGAAGATCAGATTTACCCCTTTTAAGCCAGATATAGGGTCTGAATTTGCAGTCCGGTATGCTGTGGAGGCCACAGCATAGAGAGCAGGACCACTACCCTTTTGCCCTTTGCAACAAGTGTTAGGGTTACTGGACTGGCATACGCAAAATATCCTGAGGCTCTTCCCGAAGCTACCCTCTCGCACCACCATCCACAGCACACTGGGAAATGCAGCTTCCTCAAGTCACAACTTTCCCCTCAGAGAATCCCAGTGTGCATCATCAGTGGTGTGCCAGCCTTCCATGAAGGGATGAATTTCACCCTCAGGAAAGTTAGGGATTGAGGATGATACTAACCTGACAGACCCAGAAACAGAAGTCCTTGATTAATACACAGAATACATACAACACAGACAATAGATAGAATGGATGGTCCAGGGGTTTGATAATCGGATACCAGGCCAACACTATCTCTCTGTCCCGCTGTCTATTGCAATAGCATATGGTTATGTATACAATGTTCATTTTTAGTCTGCATTTTTAGCTGCATCCATTGCAACTTTTCTTTTTTCGTACACTGTTGTTACTTTTCTTGGTCTCATCAATTCCAGTTCAGTGATATCCATATAAGGGGCCATCCTTTTTAGGCAGGCCCTGTTTGAAAAGATTCCTCTCCCTGCAGTATTCTCCAAAGCTCATTTTTTTTATTTTAAAACACCAATTAATTGTTATCCAAGGATGCAATACAAAACCGACAAATGTTAAGGGTATGTCTACACTTGCTCCCTAGTTCGAGCTAGGGATGCAAATGTAGGCGACCGAAATTGCTAATGAAGCAGGGATTTAAATATCCCATGCTTCATTAGCATGATCTCGCCGGCGCGTTACTCCACTCAACAGCTTATTTGAACCAGGAAGTGCGTGCTGGGATGCGTTAGTTCGAACCAAACCCCTTGGTTCTAACTAACGTTACTCCTCATTTTTTGGGTTTGGTTCGAACTAACGCGTCCCAGTGTGCACTTCCTGGTTCAAATCAGCTGTTGAGCAGAGTAACGTGCCGGCGAGATCATGCTAATGAAGCACGAGATATTTAAATCCCCGCTTCATTTCGGTCGTCTATATTTGCATCCCTAGCTTGAACTAGGGAGCAAGTGTAGACGTACCCCAAGGGAGTCTTTCCATCAACGTCAATAAGTTTGGATCAGGCCCCTAGGTAAATCACTTATGACAGGTTTTACTACTTTTATACTCTGTTGAATGGAGTTCTAGGCTGCATTCTGAATACTATTATAGTTTTAAATAAGTTTCACTTTTAGTAAAAGTGCAAAGTTTAACAAAAATGGCCTTAAATAATGCATCAGAAAATGAAACTAAAAACCAAATAACCAGAATCTGACTTATTAACACTTTTCTGTGATCTACATTGCAGTTTAAACAGAGCTTTCTTCCTCACATTTATGTCTGGAAGAAGGTGACCTGGAGGCAAATATTTCTGATTATGTCTTGTAATATGCTGAGTATTCTGGTATGGACTACTGAAGTGAAATCAGTGGCACAGATGTGCATCTTATCTTTCATAGAAATGGAAAAATGACATTACTGTTTGCAAAATTATTCATGTGGTTCTGACCCTGTCAGCTGCTGAATTTTTAAATTTCAATTTTTATTTCTTTAAAAAATTCAATTAAAAAGATCTTGCAATAAAGCTAGTTATAATAACCATTTAACTCTAGCAAAATGTTTAAAGATAAGATTGGTAGTTTCTGCAGGTAAACCAACACACATTCACTTCAATTGTATTAACACAATCAGTAGTTTTCATTCAGAAAACATGACAAAAAATGTTAGCATCTACAAAGCATTGACTGTAATTTCAATAAATTATGCCACATGGAAACAATGTAGTGTTGACCGAACTATTACATGTTCCTTCTGAAATAACTATTTCTTTTTAATTTTAGCCAATGAACTTCCTGTGTGGGATCAAACTTTTCATGTTATCTTATTTTGATGAAATAAAGCTATTTTAAGAGCTCAATGTACTTTGCACTGATACAGAATAATTACATTTGAAAAACGAATGAGTAAAGGGAAAATTTTGGAGACAAAAATAAAGGAAGCCTTTTACCAGCTTGTTAGGCAGAGGATCTTAAAGTTTTGTAAACCTTAAACTACATTTTTATTGTAGAAATTACTTACTAAGACCTACAAGCCAGACAGGCAGGTTTTCCCAATGGCATTCTAACTTGAAGGTGAGCAATAGTGATCTTGGACATTAGCCAATTTCAATGCAAATCTGCTTTGTACTAGAGGGCAAGCCAAATCTCCTAAAATCAACATCCTGCTGTTTCTGAAGATCTGTAATACTCTCATCTTTCTGTGTTGGTATCAAGAAAATCAAATGTGTGGGCTTTTTTTTTAAAAAAATAATGAACACCATGCTGCATGCCCAGCAATAGCAATACAGGACTGTTGCTTTACTAGGAAATGTTAAATAAACATTGAAATGTAGCTTAGTTCTTTGATTTTCATCCACTATTTGGTACATAGTTGTGCATCACAGCACACAGACCCAGATCCTCAAGTGATATAAACTAGCAGAAATCCATTAAAGTCAATGGAGTATTGGCAATTTACATAGCTCAGAATCTGACATATGGCCTTAAACAAGGACACATGAAATAGCTATAGTTGCCTGTATTGACAGTGAAGGTCTGACATTCCTTTTACAGTACCACTGAGGGTCAGAATTAAGAGTATTTGTTAAAGTTAGTGAGAATGATTATTTTTACGCTCTGAAAATGAGAAATGGATTGTCAACATTCTTAAGGTTTTTAATGGTGATGTTTACACCTCCGATGATAATTGACACATCATAAGAGAACATGAGGCATGAACTTGAATTGTTACCGTATAAAGCCCTTCTGTGTTACATCAGAGTAGTGATTTCAAGCCATATTGTCCAGATGGTATCCCAAAGGACAATAAGAGACTCAAACCTCCAATGGCTGTTCATGTATTATTGGCCTCATGCTATCACCGTTGGGAGCTGAATTTATTCACATTCAAATATTATGCAGCAAACAGAGTTTTGGTTGATTTTCCTATACTGAAGAATCAAAAGAAGCAATGCCCTTTGAAGCAGCAACTACTTTATTATTTAGGCTTTATGCAAACGCAACAGAATAGAACATCAGAAATCATGCACCCGAATGCAAACATGCCACACCTTTTGAAAACAGTTCAGTGTTATATGAATAAACAAAAGCATATATTAGTCATTCACTCAAAATATGAATAGCTAATGGAGTTTATGAGATTAAACTGCCAAGTTTGTTGATTAGTATCATGCAAGGTCCCCGTATAACCTTTTAATTTAAGCAAGCACTGTATTTTTAAAAACATAAAACAACTAATTGCATATAAATGATCATGGTTATTAGCAACCAAAAGGTATTAGCAAAGAAAATGGCTACAAAAATCTTCCCTACAAGGTTTTTCTTTTGGACAGTTAGTGTTCTCCCTCAGCTCTCACATTTTGACCTTGAAAATCACACAGACTATAGTTGTGATTTGTAGCTTCATTAGCATAGCCATGAACCAAGCTACAAGTCTATTTTTATTAGCTTCTCAACCACTTTGCCAGCTATTCATCTGAATCTTCAAAATGTTTTCTAAACACTCATCTCTGAATCATAATGCAAATACCATTTACTGAAAAGGTGGAGCCTTTAATATAACAACTGAACAAGTTTAATGACTGATACTTTTATACATTACGGCATCTCTCATATTTTTGGTAAATGGATATAATTATCCCTACATTATCCTATTATTATCCTTCCTTTGTTACATTTTCAATTGCAATTTTCCCCCCACCAATTCCCTTCTGAAGTCTACCCAAACAACAAGGTTTGGATGATATTAGGTTAAGGCAGTGATTCCCAACCTTTTTCCCATGGAGGAACCCCTAAAATAATTTTTCATATCCCGAGGAACCCCTACCTATGAAAACGTTTGCTTGGCCAGAAAATGTTGACAGCGGGGAGTGCAATTCAATTACTGCTAAAGTATTGTCAAGGAAATCTATTTGTAAAGAGCTGTTATATATGTCAGCTTCAATTGTAAGAAAAAATTATTTATTTATTTATTCCACGATTTTTCACGGAACCCCTGACGATGGTCTGCGGAACCCCAGGGTTCTGCGGATCCCTGGTTGGGAAACACTGGGTTAAGGACATTTCAGACCTAGGCTGGATATTACATATAAAATAATATTTGCTTTCTGAATTTAGGTCTCATTTTTAAATCTGTTCCAGGGATAAGGTTTTTTCAAAGTGTACACTGATTTTATATTAAAAGAAAAATCTACAACATATGAGTTTCATTTCAAAAGCAAATACATTCTGCTGTCCTATCAATCAAAAGACTGATCTCATCTCATTGTAATAGGCAGTTACAAGGAACAGGAATGAGCCAGCTATGCCAGCCTCCCGAAGTATGCTTGTAACACCATTCATGTTTATAGGAGTTATGCACATACACTCATCAAGAGGAGACTAGGCTACTCAAAGAGTACACAGATAAATAAAATGGGGTGAGGAAGAACAATAAACCATAAAAGGTTCTGTCTGGGGCTAAAGAGACAACAGATCTCAAAACAACTGGTAAAAACTAACCTACTTGAATGTACCATATAATATCAGTTTTGATTTATAAATTTTACAAAACTGAACTAAACTTAACTGACAACAATGTATGTAGTCAGACAAACCTGGTGTTTTGATTTCACTTTAAGATAAGAACTTAACAGAAAAAAATGTATTTGTCAGCATTTTATGAAAGCATACTGAATAAAGTACTTTTTAGCCCCTTACCCTAAAACAGACAGGCAGTATTGTCAAAATTTCATTAGCTTTTCTGATACGGGCCTGATCCAGTAATCCTTACTCAGGCAAAGGGACCCTGTTCACACAAATAGTCCATGAGACTATTTACATGAGTAAGAAGGGCAGCATAAGATGACATCATAAAATTATCTTGTAATGCAAACATGGCTGTTTACAATTTGCGTTTTCTATGATTTTCACCTTGAACTAAAGCCCACTGATGTCAAAGGAGTCTTTCCCATTGAATGAGGCCTGACATCACCTGTTCATGTGTTAATGAATGAACAATATGTGTGTTAATACAATAATTTGTATTTTCTATCATCTTTTGGGATAGAACTATATTCTAACTCATTTGAAAATCTCAGCTGTTGCATATAGCAATGGCACCTTTTTATTTTTACTTGGAATTAAAAGTTACCAAAGAGCTGTAGTGGGCAAGATTTGATGTCTTCTATTCAGATTCTTATACCATGCTCATCACTGTAGTATCTCAGTGCTTTCCTGTACTACATTAAGCAACATGACTAACATCTGCCATGTGTTTGTTCTCTCCTCTTCTCTCCGGGGGAAAAGTGTGCCCAGTGGACTGTTTTGTTGTGGAATTTTCTATATAATGTATAGAAAGTAAACCATGCACACACACATGCAAAATGGTTAGAGAAAGTAAGCTCAAGGAAGCGTACTCACACTTGGAATAGAAGATGGTGAGGTCTGGAATGGTCCTGAGTGACTAAGGCAGCTCATTTTATAGGCTTAGAAGGATCCTGCACACACACACCCCGCTCCCCACCGCAGAACACTGACTCCTGCACAGGCCAGCTTTATCCTTACTGTAGAATGTTTCATTGTCCCTTTGGATTAGAGTTATCAACCACTGTTCCGGACAACAGAGGCATACTGATTTCCATTAGCGGAAGGTAAACCCCTGCTCACAAATTAATTTAATCTCAAGTATGGGCTACATTCAACCCTTAGTTACACTAGTGAAATCACCTTGATTTCAGTGACTCTAATGAGCGTGAATAGATGTAAGTAAGACCACAGTTACGACTGTCTTGTGGATATTATTTTAAAGAAGAATACTGTTGTGAAGTATAAGTCATACTGAGGACCAGCTTCTGTAAAACAATAAAAAAATGTGTGCCCAGTTTTTGTACTGTGAGTGCCATCACAAGCCGGGTCTTGCAGGATTCTCCACTGCAGAAGCTGGGCATAATTGGTGTTCAAATTGTCCCTAAATAATGGAAACTTCATTCAAAGTAAACACAGTCAAAATATAGCTGTGAGCAAATACATACCTCTTCCACTTCTACCCACAAATCTGAGGTCATTGAACCTTGCTACTTGGTTTTTCATTGCAGCTGTAGCATTTCTGAGCTCTGCAGAGTAGTTTTCATCATTTCCAGCCATTACTGTGACCAGTGTCCCATCAGGGACGTCGCCTAATGCCACTACCTGAAAAATTAAATAGAAGAGTCCTCAATCTTCATAAGTGACTTGTATCAGTAAATAACCTGATGAAAAGGGAGAAAGTAACAAATTATATAAATTAAAGCTATTTGGAGTAAATAGGATGTATTTCCAAATGTAGCTTACAGAGCCAGATACAAGTCTTTGTACCTATAGCTATCTAAGCCACCTAAATGTTCCGAAATATGTACAATACACATACCATGCATACATTTATATTTATCAAAACAATAATAAAACAAAACAGCAGGGCCTGGTTCTGATGTCATTTGCATCAAAATAGGTAGGGAATAACTCCATCAAAGTCAACAGAATTATACTGATATAAAATTAGGGCAAATGCAAAACCAGGCTTATTATCTCTTGGACATAATAGCATTGATTCCCCACAGTGTCGATGCAATTCTTTGACATGAAATGTCAGTGATTTCAATACTGATTTTCGACAGTTTTGCTCTGGTGCATCAGGCCCAAAAATATACAATTTATTGCTGTTCACAAAACTATTTCTTTTTCCCTTTTAGAAACAAGACTATAAGTCAATGAAATCAGAACTGTCCCAAAACTTTGTTAAAATTGAAATGTGAAGTAAGAAAACCTGAAACATTTAAACTGAAAGCTTAAACTCTGTCACTAATGTTTCCATTGTGTTTCTGCAGTGCCAATTTCTACAAAACATCACCTAAATATTTAGGAACATACATGCTGCTACATTTCTGACACAATGTATTATGCGATGTTTAGATTTTTAGCTTCATCTTTTCCAATTTCACTCTGTCACAGAGCTCATGTTCATTAACCATTTCAGTATTCAACTTCACCTTAAACTCCATTTCTGACTTCACTTATCCTCGTTTTACACCAGTGAAATAATAAAATAAATTGATTAAAATAAAATCTAGTTCTTTTTAGTTTCCTCTTTTTATGCATTTTAAGAGGAAGTAAGTAGTCCTGCTTCATGTCCTCGGAGACACTACTTGATTTTCCCCTTCCTCTTAGCATTTTCTAGTTCATGCATTTAAAATGTCTCATTACTTTTCACAACCCAGTTTTATTTGTTACTGTCACATTACACTGATATTTCTAAATAGGTCCACAGCTTTTTTACCTACTCCCTTTATTATACTTAATATGAGAATTATTATGAGTAAGAAGCATTTCAATAGTTCCTTCCCTTACATAAGCTACATGCTGCACCTTCGTGTTCTTCCATGTGTTCTAAGTAGTCTACAACTCTTATTCTTGATTCCACAAATAAAGTGTGCGCATTGTGTCAAAATTCCTTCTTTGCACATATAATATTTCTATTTCCTCTTCCCCAACCCTTCTCAGTAGCTTTTGTTTTTTGTTCTCATCTGTACACACCAAAAATGCTGCATATTTAGTACTATGTATTTCAAATCCTCCTGTTCTTGGCATGCAAGGTTTTCTCTCTCTGGATTGTTGCGTGGCATGGCAATTTGGCTCTCAGAATCCACAATCATGAACCCGATGTGCTTACCACATTTATTTTAAAAAAGGCTGTAATAAAATATTTATTCTACTTGAAATCTTTAATACATGTATAGGAAATGGAAGGAAGAACATTTAGGAAAACCCCATTTTACATATGTGTGTATATTAAGTGGAGAACAAACCTTCATAAATAACTGAGATAATGCTATTAAAATGAAAAATAATATGCTTAAAATTCATCATATTTTCAATTCACTGGAGGCAACATCATGATAAACAATTTGAAGAATCTATTATAAAAATAATATAAAAACATGAGTGCGTACACACAGAAGAAAAAACAAAAACTGGAATGAAAAGTCATAAGCGATATGCACTGATGAAATACAAATATTTACATTATAAAACAGACTAAACAGATAAGTAGGAACTTGCTGACATCTAGTATTTTGTTTTAATGTTCAGCTTTTAAAAAGCTTTTCTTCAGAGAGCTGGGCACAGCACATCTGAACCTCCCAATCTTGGTCCATCAACCAAACAAAATTCAGAAGGTGTAACTGGGTTTGTCTGTATCTGCAAAAATGACAAAGTAGTTTTTACCCATGAAAGCTTATGCCCAAAGAAATGTGTTAGTCTTTAAGGTGCCACAGGGCGCCTTGTTGTTTTTGCAAAACAAATTTATTTGATCTTTAAAATTGGGTTTAGATGATTTCCTAACAGAGTGTTGAACAATTAACCTATATTACAATTTAATAATAAATTGTATCAATAATTGCAAGTTATATTAATTAAATTCCTTATAGGTTTCCTTTAATTTCCAATTAAATCCTGGTTGTTTTTGGTTTAAAATGGAATTCTGATTCTAAAGACTATATGCAGTAAGTTATTTTTTAAAATCTATTTTATTTTATTGCTTGGATTGTAAAAGTAGGGGGAGACATACCTTGCTTTTTATTGGTACAATAAATATTACTCTAAAACTCCAGCTCATATATTTGAGCACAAGATCTTGGTGGTGATTTGAACTGCATTCTCTACAGCTAGGTATTAGGTGTTACCCAGCTCTCTCAAGAGATATATGATTTTCTAATTGATCAGGATACTTTCAAAAGGGATGATTTGGGAAATGCACAGTAATCTTTTCAATCAGATTGTGCTGATTTCTATAAACAACTATTTCAGGTCTCATTCCCCAGTGATAGTTGAGTGATGGTGAAACGGGGAGGGGGGGGGGGGGGAAGACTGGGAGCAGAACTGGAGAGCTAGTCAGAAAGCAAGTGGGTCTCCTACCAGACGATTTCGGAAGGTCACCTGGAAACGTTGCACCTTTGCGCGCGCGGCGTGCGTGTGGTTTAAGTACTAGGAATTAATAATCTTGCCAGTACAGAGCTTTTGACGCCCCCTACGTTGTTTGCAAAGTTATTTAAAACATACAGCAAGTTCCTAACAGAGAAGCAGCACAGTGGGACACGTTACTCCATCAATCCACCCGCTCTTCCGCGCCTGGCGCTTCACCTGACTGATAAGAGCTGTCCCCATTCACTACAAGCGATCGGCTCTGAAACAGGAGAGCTGCATGCATCTCTTTTACCTGCTGGGTTATCCGCTCTAGTTTGGACTGGACAACAAGATTTCGGAGGCGCTAGGGGAGAAAAGGTGGCCACATTGAAAGTTCCGTCTACGTTTAGAAGTAGCTGGACAGGGCATAGGAATTAATCACATGATCGATTCATTTGCTTTCCAGATGAAAAGGCTTCCAGCGGTGCCGAAGAGTGCATTGAAATAGAAGCGAATTCAAAAGTATCAGCCAGAGTTAGAGACTTCACTCTTCTAACTCCCCGAGGGACTCAGAGGGTTTCCCCCACTCCGAGTCCATTTTAAGCAATAACGTTGCCTTCTAGTAGTATAGTCTCAACTAATTAGCTGCAGCTGTGTCCAGTTCAGTATGGTTAATGGTTTAACAATTCATCAGAGAGTGTGAAGGGGGATTGGGTTTTCGGAACTCATCATTTCCCATCTGATCCCCCCTTTATCCCGCCTCTCCCCGCTCTTCATAAACAAAACCCTCAGTAGGCAAAGTAAACACTCGTATTGATCCTAAAAGCCCGGTTCTGATACATATTAAGACTTCAGAGCTCAACTGATTACCCCCAAACAATCAAATGGCTTCTGATCGGACCCGGTTTGGCAGCGGTGAACTTGGTGGAAAGAAAATCTGTCCCGCGTGAAAGGAACAAGCAGGATCAAACTGTTCTGCCCCCAGTCTTAAACGTAACCATTTAACACCAGCAAATGGTTGAGGGGGAGCTACACCTAACAGGGACTCATCCTTGGAGACAATTTAATTTTTGGATTGGAAACATAAAAAGGAATTCGGCATAATGAACAAATGATGCATAGGCGAAAACTCTGTAAAAGAACGGGCAAGAGGACTGAATGCTTGAATCCACACAAGAAGAAATCGGATCATAAAGAAAAGAAAAACCGTAGCAGTTACTTTCTAAATATAATCTACATTCTTTATGCTACTTGATCGCAAAGACACACTGTACTGATTATTCAGGCAGACAAACACAAAACTTAGAAGGGTCGATTTTCAGCATATAGAACAAGCATGTGTCATAGGGCCTGCTGAAGTTTGTGGGCGTTTCTGTCTTTTTATTTTAAGAAAAAGCCCATACGTTGGAAGATGCCTGCTACAGCAATTACACGTATTAAAAGCTCAAGAAAGAAAAAGAGCTGTTAAACTTCTCTTCGGTTTATTTCAAACCACCTTTCTAAGTGGAAAGTTGAGGCACCAGGCATGCCAGATCACGCATCCTTTCAGCGCAAGAACTGCAGCACGCATTAATAGGTGGCCATGCTCTAGTGTTTCGAACTTGTGATTTCCATCGGAAGAAAAGCCACCACATTTCAAATACGGATCTGCCAAGAGTGGGCTCCACATAAAAATACTCTGGAAAATATTCATATATTTATCAGAGGGGTTTTTCTAATAAGATATTCACTCTGAATAAATCGCTGCCTAAATTAGTTACCAGTATAAAAATAAAAAAAGATCTGACCTAAAAATACCTGTCACTCTACACAAATGGAGCTCAGCACTTCTTAAACCTTCAACACAGTTTAGGTGCGAAACTTTAGACAAGGAACTTGGAAGATTGTGGCCTGTAGCATTGTATAGTCTCGCAAACATATAAATCCAGAAGCACCCCAGATTCTGATGTTTTAAGTGTCCTGTTCCCATTGTTATGGGTTATTTCTATGTACAAAAACATAGTACAGTACAGAAAGGGTCATTTTTGGTTACTTGTATCCACCCTGTGATTGTGTTGCATCCTGTTACACAATGTAGTCAGGCACATTGCAGCTCCTTGTTCTTTGCTTTTTATAGAACCACTCCTTAAAGTTATGGGTATGGTATGGATGAGATGAAGAGACAGACTGGTTAGAGAGAGACTCCTGAGCAAGTGTCCTATCCCCACACTCTCCTATTCTCAGCTCTAGAAAGTGATTCATGTTAGCAAGTCGTGACACTAATACTTCTAAGTAGCAGGGCCAGCTATACGCATCGGTATACCACATTGCATTAAGGGCAATACAAGCAGCAATACAGGCTGCACGGAGCTGGTCCCCAAAGCAACTCCTCTGGTGAGAATATGCCTAAAATGAACAGGAAGACCCAGACCCAGATCCAATCTCAGTGATCAGCGCTCCAAGGGGCAGATTTACAGCTCTCTGGGAAGGAGTTAGGTGAGAGGAACGCTGGGTTTCTAGTCTTACCGTGTGTACAACAGAGGAGTTTGCACATTGACCCAATTCCTCCCTTACGCCCCCCTCCTCCACCCTCAAATGCCTGGGTCAGAGAAGTGTTTAAAGGCCAAATACCTTGAAAGCAATGGGCAGCGTTTTGTTGCACCTCCAATGCGTTGGGAGCACTGAGCAGAGGAAGTTGGGGCTGTCGGTGCGGACCAGCTCTCCGGGATGATCCGCTAGCACCTCCACCATGCTGCGGTCTGTGCTTCTCAGCTTGCCCGCCAGGGCGCCGCTGTTCTCCTGGCCAGCCAGCGGGAGCGCCTCGCTCATCTTCCCGGGGCTCAGTGTGGTGGAGGGCGGCGTGAAGCGGCGGCTGGTGCTGGTATCTACGGGGATACGCATCACAACAAGCCTGATGAGTGAAAAACTTCCCGAGAGTTCTTACAAAACAGCGACACGAGTGTAACTCTTCAGCGATCAGCTCTCTGGAGACCAACATAAACCGAGACTGGTTTAGCACGGGGAAAGGGGAGATCTTTTCTACGCCTGTCTGGCCCCAAAGTTAATTTTGCTGAACAGTTCTGAGGCAGCGAATACACTGAAATTTAACTGTTTGGCTTCCTTAGCCTGCGAAACAGAACAAGTTAATCCAGTAATCGAGACAATCTTCCGCACGGGGGGTCTCTAGGAAGGTTGCACATTTAGTCTTTGGCTGTTAGGAGAGTTCTTTGAGCAAAGCTTCCTCCAAAAATCTCGCCCACCGAGGAAATGTTTAGGCAAGAGAAAGCTAAGTCACAAGTTCAGACACACAAGCAAAACCAGGATAATTTCCTATCAGTTTCTTCCAGGTGATTTTTCTAAAGTCCCAATAGAACACAAAATACATCAGTATCTTGCATAGATAGCAGTCGCTCCTTAAAATGGAGGGAAAATCGGCGTCAATCTTCAAAGAATACAATGCACAAGCTAGGATTTTCAAAGGTCAGCTGACTATGACAATGTATATATACACACAGACACATATACACTGTACTTCATCAAATATTTACAGTATAATCTGTAGAGAATTTAAACACAACAGAAATCCATTAATGGACTCTGCCGGTTTTTTAAAAAAGTAGCCTTGAAAATCAGCTTCAGTAGTTTGACTTGCGTGGCTCTAGAAGTACTCGTGTCACGATCTGTCAGTAATTTTGAAAAAAAAAAAAATGTTCAGTGCATGGAAATCAATGTGTATAGATATCAACTGTCTTTGGTACAAAGTCTCTCCTAAGTCTTAGAAAGGTCACAGCCGAACTCAAGCTCTGAGGCTTAAAAAGTCCACACATGGAAACGTGGCTTTGGGGATGTTGGTTAAATTGTGGGTTCTCTGTGGTTTGGTGTGTGCTACAGCTCTCTCTCTCTCTGTCTTTCTTTCTCTCCCTCTCTCACACGCCCCCCCCCCCCACCCCCCCAGAAGTCAACCAACTGTCTGCAGCAGCTTGGTGAGTCACTGCCAACTTTAAAAAAAAAAATCTCTGAGACAAGCTTCCTCTAATTCGGCCACAGCAGCCAGCTGCTTAACAATGTTTTAACCACAGCAGGTGGAAGGCTGCTTTCGGAGACACGGGGGTTTTCTCTTGTCGCCCCCCCCCCCCCCAACTCAGCGAGAGTGATACTGAAAAGCCGGCCAGCCGCAACCAAACGTCCGCTCGCTGCGAGCCTGCCTTGCCGAAAAGAGCGAGGAACCGGGGCCCCGGCGCGCGCGCGCTCCCCTCACGGCAGCATGACCAAAAGTTCGCAGACGCGAGCGAAGTTACAGAGTCCAGCCCCGCAAAAAGCCCATTTCCAACGCGGAGAGAGCTTGGAAGTCTTCACGTGTCCCCGCAGATCACATGCAAAAGCTTCCTCCCCGGCTGCCTGCGGAGCGCCGGCTACGCAGCGTTACGGCCTTCTGCGAGGAGCTGTTTATTTGCTCATGCTGATCTGGAAAGCCTGGTCCTCCCGCCTCCCTCGCGCCTCCCGGCTCTATGAATGGAGATTGACTGGAAATGAATTTGCCTTTACAGTAAGAGTGCGGAGGAATGTCATTCCCTCAGCTCTTTTGCATAGGGGGAGGACGCCGGCCAATCAGATCCCTTTCCGGTATCAGCCAAGGGCGCGGCTCCCAGCCGGGGTCTCCTGGAATTGGCTCGGGCGCTGCCGCCGGAGCTACTGTAGAGAGTCAAGCGCTTGAGTGTCAATGGGATGCCGCGGCCACCCCAACACACGCACAGAGGCACAGATCATGTGCGGTTGCGGGCGCGCCTCAAACCCCAGCGCACTCGCCGACTGCAGGGGCAGCGGCAGCGGCAGCAGCCCTTTGCACTCAGCTGCCTGTCTGTGATTTGCCAAGGGATATTATATGCAGGGAAAACAGCACCACGGTGGTGGCTGACAAGCAGCCGCCCCTTCAGAACCCCTCCGAGGTTTTCACGGCAACTTTGAATTCCGTTTAAAGGCCACCTCTACTAGGCAATTGATTGATGGGCCCCTACGGTGTCCGACTAGGGCAGGGTTAATTGACCCTAATCTGCCTTGCATTGAAATATTACTCTCCCTGGCACCAAATCACTTGAACTTGATCACAATGACTGACTACATTGACATTTACACCCACAATCTCCACAACACAGTTTTGCAAGGCTATCTTCTCCTCCCCCCTTTAATCTGTCACTTTTTCCTCCCTCCTTGGAGTCTTTTCAGATTTATACAATGTCAGTGTCTTACACACTGCTGAGCTTTGCACACGTGCACATGGTATACATCCACCCAGACCTGGGCAATGGCCCCATGTAGCTGGAAAGCTTGTGCCTCTCACCTACAGAAATTTGTCCAATAAAAGATATCACCTCACCTACTTTGTCTTCCTAGGATCTGGGGGGGAGCGGAGGGGGGAGAATCACAGTCTTTGGCAAATGGCCACTATAGATATACCTGCAAATCACCTTTTAAAAAAGGACAAATCAGCCAGCAAGAAGATATGGCAATGCAGGGGTTAATGGCACTACCTGTGTTTTTGCCATTCCCTGGTGTTACACAGCCCCAAGAGAAATAAGGTTTGAGTAACATTGTGGGCCCAGCAAACTATAGCTTGCACAAGCATTCACTTTTTTTAAAAAACCACAGCAGGGTTTTTTTCCAACTGTCCTTTGCTCTGGCCTGCTTAGGATCTGCTTCTATATGACTGCTCTGGTGGTGCCATAGTTGCAGCTCAAGTCATAGATCCAGCTGAAAAATACAGCTTTTTCTGCACCCATACAGTGAGATTGGTAATGCAATGATTTCTACAAGAGTGACTACTGAATTTTTTAAACTGTTGCCTTTGCCAAAAAGGGGTCACCCTGGGCTGCGGCCACTGCAAAACTGCTCTGGGCTCATCCCCTGTTCTCTCTTATCCTATATCCCAGCTAGCCTTGCCCCCCTGAAATTTCACATCACTGCAACTAGATAGAACAGGGGAACAGGGGCTACCAAGGCTGGCTTCTGCTGGTGCCTTTTCTAAACTTATGCTCCTCCTAGGATAGATAATGGAGCTGAAGTAGTATACATATGGCATCTTGTAGGTAAAATATATATACACAAATTTATAAACAAGGCCAGCATGAGCTACCATAGTGGCTCAGCAGGCACTGTTTGGCACACACCCTCCTTGCCATGAGCAGCATTTAAAGAAGTCAAGACTTAAAACTGTGCAAATGATTTAACGAAATTACATCTGTGGGCCATGACAGCTCCAGCACTCCTTGCAGATAACAACCCTGCCACTACCTGCTTACCCTTCCCAGAAAAGATACCCTAGAGAGGCAGCCTCTCCTTCTTTCATGCTTCTCAGGCTTGCAGGACACTACTGCTGCTCCATCCCTGCTTCTCTGTCTGTGCCACATCAAGGGCCAATCCCCCCTCCCGCCATCAGCAGGGGAAGGCCCAGCAATGGCTCCCACACAAGCATATACTGCGCATGGATGGTGTAGGGCGAGAAGGGGCGAGAGCTGCAGAGCAGGGACGAGGAGATCGAGAGAAACAACAGCTCGTCCCCCAGGGGCAGGGGACGCGAGGGAGGGAGCACGTTACTTAAGAACACCATTGCTAAAAGCTGCACTGTGGTAAGACGCTGCCGTTCACTGCAAAGAGGAAGCTGGAGGCTTCTTCCTTCACTCTGAGCGGCCTACGGTTTATTGCGCAATCGGAAAAAACCCCGCCACCCAACACAACTCCCTCCTCCCCCGCGAAAGCAAACAGCAAATAACCCCCGGGGAAGGCGGTGGCGCTGCTGCGCCTCCGCCCACCCCCTTGCATCATTGCGGAGCGGACAGCAGAGGGAGCCAGCCTCCTTCCCTCCGCACTCGCCTCCTTGCAAAGCCGGGCGGGGAAGCAGCCTGTGCCCCGCGCCTGCAGCAAGACAAACGGGCTGCGCACGTGCAGAGGCGGCCCCGGGTCGGCGCGCGCCGGTGCAACACACGGCGGAGCGAGGCCCGCTCCCTCCGTACTGGGTGACACCCCGGGGAGCCCCCGCCCCGGCCAGTGTGTTGTGCGTGCTCTATGCATGGGCGGGGGGGGGGGCCGTCTCCCCCTCCAGCCTCTCCTGGATCCTTCGGGCGACACGCACAGAGCCGGCAAGGGCTGCCTAAGAGCAGAGCGGGCGATTAACGCGGCCACGTCTCTAGCGCGGGGCCAAATGTTGCTTCCCCAGCGCCTTTGCCCGCGGGGCAGCGCCGAGCGGATCGGTCGCTGGCGCAGAGCCAGCCAAGGCGCGGCCCGCGGTGTGCACCAGCTGGCCGCTGCGCAAGCCAGGAAGCAGGGAAGGGGTCAGGTGGCTGGACACGACCCCTTCCCCCCCACACGCGCACACACAGCCCCGCACGCACAGGGGTTCACTCGTGCAAGCGGGAGCCTTGCGGGCGAAGCACACCCAGGTGCCGGGCAGCGCCCGCTCAGCGGGTGAGCCGAGGCGCAGCAGTGTGAGGCGCGTTCGGTGGCGCCCCGTGTCACTTTGCTGCCCGCTTCCGCGCTGCCAGCCAGGGTGCGCCGTGCAGCGCCCCAGTCTCCTCCGCCACAGCCGCTCCGTTAGCGTGGCGGGTGCCACCCGAATGAAAGAAGTTGCACGTGACGCCCCGCCACCCACCAGCTCAATAGCCAGCCACTGTCCGGCCCCGCAGCCCTTCTTATGGTTACACAAGGGGGAACCGCTCACGCTTGGCTAACGCTTCCCGTTCACACGCAGCCAGAGCCCGGGCGAGGAGCGGCACAAGGCTGTGGACAGGGATGCGTGTGTGTTTATTGGGGTGGGACCACTACAGTTGCACCCGATCTTTTTTAAACAAAATTAGGATGCAGCGGTTTATTTCTCCGCGTAAATCTCCAAGAGACGGGAAATTCATCTCCTCTATTGGCGTGCGCATGGGGGGATTTTATAAACCGCCGATTTGGTTAGTAAATAGCCCTCTCCAGCATGCTTCCGGCGGGTATGTAATTCAAGAGAGGTGCGCACAGTCAGTGATCTTGCACACTCACTAGACATTTGTTTTAAAGTTGCTCAGTTGTTGCACTGTAGGAGCGTTTTCATATTTCACGTTTCAGGATCCTGCTCCTTGTGCAATGCACGGCGTCTCCCAGCAGCTGCAATTTCCCCTTTACTGGGAGCTAAACATTATTGGAAGGCACGTTATTGGCAGGAGCTGCGTACTCCCCTTGCGTTGCAAACACACGATCACTACACGTTTACAACGCGTCCCAAGCGGTATCTCCCGTTCCCTAACGAAAAGTTTCTTACTCCATCATACAGCCACAGTTCTTTTCAGTCTCTTTCTTTTCGAGAGAACAACCGTTTCATTTTAGAATGGCTTTTCATCGCTCTCTAGCTTCCAGTTTTTAGTAGGATATAACATAGATGCTGCACTTTTAGTATTTCCCCTAGAACTAACGGTGTAGGATCTTGACGGTTATTCAGAATTAGTGTCCATACTGTTTACAACACAATATCTTAACAGAACCTTCAGTTGCAATGTGTCCTTAAATAATAAAGTGAATTAAGGATACATGGATTACTAAATATAGTTATGAAATTACAGGGTAGAGGATTTAATCAAAAAGCTTTTTAAAACATCATCAGTTAACTATAACATGCTTTGTGTATTTAAAACAATTCTACAACTTACAGTTCTAAATCATTGTAGTGAACTGTTTATTCGCCTTTCTTTTGTGCTAAATTATCTTAAGTCTAAATTACTTCTGATCTATTTAATTTATATTTTCAGAGCAATTAAAAAGGCAAGTGGGGATTTATAAAATAGAGTTTACTATGTTTATTACATATTGGCTATATTAGGGTGGATAACCTTTATAGGCATTGAATAAAAGAGAGTAATTTCAGTGATGTAACATCTGCATATTTGTATATAATAGATCATTCAAGATACACACACCTGCAGAATGTGATTATTTTTGTTTTTGGACAAAGTAGGATTCTCCAGTTTTAGTCAAGTCGCTGAGAGGCAGTTTAGTTCTAAAATTCATTGGCATATTGAGTTCACCAGTGATTTTTTTCTTAATCTGAATGAGTCAGTTGAAAGGGAAATGAAATAGAAACACAAATGAAAGTGGAAATACAAAATGTCCATGTTTAATAGAAGACATAGGAAATATTTCATCCTTATAACTCTGTACCATTTTGCTGGCATTACCCATGTTGAACATTTTTTTAAAAAGTATTACTAAACCAACAGTAATAAAGCATTTTTTAATAGCCTGAAACCAGGCTTTATATTAAAATAAACTGTAACAAGGAATCATATAAAACTGGGGTGGATGTGGTAAATACTGTGATGGAAATAACGGATAAAGTTGAATTTGAATTTATATATTCCATATCTATTAGGATTAAGGCATCTGTAAGAATATTTTAATCTTTTGGTTAATTCAGTTTATCATCTTCCATTTTACTGATCTGTGCCTGATGAACAGAGAAATATAATTTGAATCTACTGTATGGTGAAAATCTCTAGATGGAGTCATTCTGTGTAAATACTCTGAAAGAATAGAAGTTAATGAAATAAACAGGCTGTATGGATAAAATGACAGTTACTAATGAAATAATGGCTGCTATATTTAAAAGTAAATTACACATATATAAGGCAGCATTTTTGCTATTGTAATAATCTTTCTTAGCATTCCCAAACTAAGAATTTTTATAAGCTATTGTGTACATTATGTGTAAGAATAAATTCAGGAGTCACAAATTGTATTTTAATGATAAACAGCATACTGCACTGCTTATATTTGTATTTTTAACTTCAGTTTCTTATAGCTGTAAACAAGCCACAATTGACTCTCTAGCCACTATGGGTTGCATCTGTCATACAGGATTGCTAGACCATAAAGCACTGTGTTTTTTTAACTACTACAGTTATGCAAAAAGCTTTGAAAATATGAAAAAGCAAATTTAGGGATGAATTTTAAACAATATAAATTGCACAGGGAAAACTAAGCATGAATGCAATGCAAGTTACAGTGACTGCATGCAAATACTCTAAGGGCAAACATGAAGAGAAATATACTTGTTATGAATAGCTTAAAATTCATGTGGTTTTGAACATATTTTACAGAGGAAAAGGAGAAAAGGGAAAAATCAGATAAAGAAAAAAAAGGTGTAGAACTTAACAGAATTGGCCCACATAAAATGAAAGTACAATCTAAAAAGAAAAAAAAAGGCTCCATTTGTCAATCCTGGAAACACATACACACCTATGTGAGTTTACTCTGGTAGTGGTCCCAGTCAAATTAACGGGACTGCTCGTATGAATACAATTATGCATATGCTTACTTGTTTGAAGGCTTGGGGCCTAAAATTGAACTATTTTCTGGGTGAGCTAGTAAATTTTATGTCTGAATTGTTTAGCTTGTCTGTTAAGGCCCTGCTGTCAAAAACCCTTAATTGTGTGAAAAGTCCTTATTTCTACATGTGATAAGTTGAAGGACTACACATGTGAATATGAGTTTGGAGCATCAGGACTTTACAACTGATCCATCAAACACTTAATGCTAGGAGTAGCAATTGTTATCATGAATAGTCCGATTGAACAGGTCGAAAACAATTACTCTGCTATTTAACATACTGCAATTTTTTGTGCTGTTTGCCTTGAGTTTTATGATTAAATTAGAAGATTTACCCAGTATTGCTCAGGTCCTTAAGTCAATTACTTTTTGTTTTTTGGAAAATAAAATGAAAATGTACTTGCGTCATTTAAATCATTGCTCTGGGGCTGGTGATGAGGGGTTCGGTATACAGGTTGTGTCGGGGAGAGAGGACTACCCCAGCCCTCTCTAGCTGTAGCAGCTTGGGGCCAGGTGAGAAGCACCTCTCCATGGCCACTGCAGCTTCAGTGGGCACAGGTGGGGGAAGGGTGAATGTCCTCTGGCTGGGTTAGGTCCAGGTTCATCTGTCCCCTGCACTCGCTCTGCTATAGCAAGGAATGTGGCAAATTGTGCACTTCCCCTCGCTCCCTGATGAAGGCAATATCCCTGTATGAATCTGGGGCAGTCCCAGATGTGGGGGCACATCCCCAGCCAGCCACTTTCACCTGCCTGGTGATTCTGTCTCTTTAGTGTATGGGTTTTCTGAGAAGCAATCCCATTCCAGGCACATCCCATTTTCCTGTCACAACCAAACCCATATGATCCTAGCTCTTATCATTTAGGAGTTCCTGAACAAACAGACAGACAAGCTCTCTCAAATATATAGTAGATACAGCATTGAGAAAAGTAGTATTCTATAGTTATAGCCATATGATCCTCACTATATCCCACAATGACCTCATGTGTACATTGAGATACACATATTTCATCAATGTAAGTTTCACTCATTTCACTCATGGCTGCACTTCAATGCAGGCAAGGCTGAAGTTGTGCAGGTATGTTGAGGAGTCAACCAGAGAAGTGACACAGTTGATATGAACTCTGGGCATCTGCCTACCTTTTCTTGATCTGGTGTGCAGCACAGGGAATATTATTGAACCATTTTTGGATACACAGGTACCAACAGTTGCCAAGAACACTTTGTATTATTTACTCTTGACTAGAAATTTTTGACCTTTACTTTTGGACATGAACTTGCTAAGGTGACCAATGCCTTTGTCACTACAAGACTTTGTTACTGCAGTATGGTTTGCAGGAAGCTAAGTGTTGGGAAAATCACTTTCCCCATCTGTAAAACGGGGCTTAGGATACCTTTTAAAACACACAGAAATCTACAGATGGAAAAGACTATGCAAGTGGGCAGTACTATTAAATATTAATTATTATTATTACACTTTAAGATCTTTCCAAAAGTGTAGCTGTTGCGTAAAATTCCTGTTGGTTAAAAAAGACTCTTCGTTTTGCGACTCTCAGACTAATTCCCTCCTGGTGTAGGCATGGGAGTGGACACATAGCCATATGTTCAGTGAGAGAGTCTCATCTATGGAATATCAAACTAGGCACGTGAAAGGGTAACCGGGTACATGGTTAACCGATGAACTTAGGCTCATCGGTTAACCTTCATGGTTACACGCAGGCTCCTGATTCATGTGGGGAGCCACCTTAAAAGTCAGCTCCCTGCGCGCACTGCCTCCTGGGGAACCAACTGCCTTCCCACCCTCCACATGTAAACCGTGTAATTTCAGCAGTTGCACGGTTACTGAATTAAATACATTTTAACATCCCTACATCAAACCCAAGATTTGTTCCACTTCAGCTGTCAGGGTCACTCCCCTTTATTCATTCAGACTTTCCCTGGGGTGTGGGGGGGTAGGTGAGGGAAGGAATGAGCTGACTAGAGAAGGAAAGAGCTCAATTGTGGTGAGGAGCCAGTTTATGGGACATAAACTTTTATAGTGAGCACTCTAAGTGCTGGATTTGTCCCTTTAAAAAAAATAAATTGATGTAATTCAAAGCTGGATCAGCCACAGCTCTGTGCAAACTGCAGAGCCTCAGTACCCCTCTGGGTGGACTGTGACTCAGAGACACTCTTCTGAGGCACAACCCACCTGCCTGAATCCTCTTTTCTCCAGGGAGGAAACAAAGATGTAGAAATGTACTACTGGTTTATACCAGCAGTCAGTTATGGATACTCTCCAACAGCAGAGCTGACAACCTGTGCAGGTTCCTGGGCAAGGTGGGAGAGGATCCATCTCCACATGCCCTGGAAGGGGTGGGGCCTCAGGCCGAAGGGGTGAGGCCAAGGCAGTCAGCCTTCTGCACCACACAGAGTGCGGTACACCTCCCCGCAGTCCTCAGAGCTGCAGGGAGCATTTGGCATGGCGCTCCGGTGGCAATTTAAAGGGCCTGCGGCTCCAGCTGCCCTGGGAGTTTCAGGCCCCTTTGAATCACCAGGCCCATACTCCGCTCCCCAGCAACAGCAGGCCTGTTCCCCAACGCTGGCTCAACTTTGTTGGCAGGCTATTTAGGGGTCTAGGCCGAGGCTCCACTCATTCCTGGCCATTCCCTGCTGACCTGCTTCAGGGTGTATGTGAGTAACCAGGTATTCAATCCCTGTGGACACCAACATGCCCAGACCCAAGACCTTCATAGCCAAGGTAGGGGCGAGGGGCATTCTTATTCCTCTTTACTGCACATGGGTACAGCTCAAGTCACAAGATGGCCGTAAATATACCATAAACTTACTGCATACAGGATATTTGTACTTTGTGTGCTACAGCTGATGTATGTAAAACTGGCATGCTGCAGTGAAGGATTGGTCAAAGTTTCCATTGCAAAGCCAGTCTTCTGCAGTTTCTAATTTGAACATTATTTGAACGTATTGTGTTGGCTAGAAATGTGAAATGCGGCTTAGCTTAAAAAAAGAAAGTTGGTTACTCAAGGCAATGCTGTAGGCTAAGCACAGAGGTGCTGTTTGGAAAATAGAGGGGTCCCTACTAAGACCAAGAAGACTACATTCCCCCTTTCTCAGCACTCAGATCACAGCAGGAGCAATACATTTAGTTCTGGGCATCATCCTATTCGCTACACATCAGTAAATGAGAGAGATTCCAGAGAGGGGCAACTACAGTGATTAAAGGTCTGGAAGGGACTACCTATAAGGAAAGATTAAAGGAACAAAATATCTCCATATATTTGAAGTAAAAAAGAAAGCCAAAGGGGACAGCATGACTGAGGTTTACAAGTACATAAAAGGGTACTATAAAAAGGAAGGGGAGGAACTGTTTTCATTAGTTTAAAAATGATAGGACAAGAAATAACAGATGCAAACTGAAGTAAAATAAGGCCAGTTTTAAGAGCAGAGGCAATTCTGATAGTAAGATCAAACAGACAGTGGAATATGCTGCAACCTCACTTGAACTTTTCAAGTCATAGCTTGAGAAGCATCTTTAAGAAGAACATTTGGAACTAGTAGGAATGGGGCCAAAAACACAGTGATGCACAATGACTTGGAAGCCTTGATGATTTTAAGCCAATTTACAGATGCTCAAAACATAACAAAAATACTTTCTGGTTTCTGATAATTTCTTTCTTTGCACTGTTCAAAAGCAAGAGGCTGAATTAGGAATATCCCTTTAATATTATAATATTGTCGCTTATCTGAGAGTAGAAGCCCAATTACTTTATGAATGTGGGGTGTAGAAAGCACTGCGGTGAGTGATTCAACAATTACTACTGTGTATGTATAATAATTGGTTTTGAAGACTTAAATAGGGACTTATGTAGTGAGTTATATGCCTTTGTTAGTACAGATAACATCTTTCACAAGTAGCGCTATACTGAGGTTCCCATAATCTCAACCTACATGGGTTCATTGTCAGGTTTAGGCTTTTGATGGGATTTCATATATTGTGGTTGCAAGGACAGAGTGAATTGTTTCCCCACTTTCCTTGTCCCTCCACATCTTCTACACTGGTGCTAAGTGAGGCGACAAGGTGAATTGCTCCATTTAGGAGCCTGTAAGAGAGAAAGCTCTCTTCAGTGAATTTGCTTAGTATTTTCAATACTGTTTCACAAATGAGCATCATGGAAAATGCACTTCGTGCTCTTCCTGGAACTCAAGGAGTGTGGATGAGACACACAATGACAAGTGATTGTATCGCGAGCCTCAGCTTTAATTTTATTGACTGAGATATTAGGCTGCCGTTCTATCTCCAATCCACTTTACTATTTCAATTAAAATAGTGGACATAATGTAGAAGATTATGTGCCCCTCTGACAACTTGGCAACATCCAGGAACTGCAGAGTGAGGTAAACACAGAACATAAGCCTTAGCTCCAGTTACACTCATTTTTGTGAGAAATGTATGTACCACAGGACAGTTTCTGCCACCTTCACTCACACTATTACCTTTAGCATGATGAAATACATCCCAGTATTCACACCCTATTCGCTACTGGAATACTCTGTACAAAGTATGCCTTGTGAGGTTTCATTTGAAAACACACAATTCACAGCATTGACCTCATAAAACACAGTATGTGTGGCAACATTGTATGTGAAGTTATAAGATCCTGCTCTCTATGTCCCTGTCCACTGCATTTTCTACACCTGAAAATACAAAAGGAAACAGCTGTTGAACTGGGGGGTGGGGGGGAAGGGAGGCATGACTGAAGAGTTTGCTCAATAATTTTGTTGGAAGCATATGGTGAGAAATTTGGATTGAATCTAATATAGTTAATAAATTGGACACTAGTTAAGTATTTTATCTTTACTTTTCTTGTATCTATTTCTGATTTTATGTACTCACTTAAAATCTTTCTCTTTGTGGTTAATAAACTTGTGTTTTTTTATTTAATTCAATTTGCTTAAATTGAAATCTCTGGGTAACTCTATTTCAGATATCAGGCCTGTGTTTATTATTGTAAATGAGGTTGGAGAAAAATGAGGCTCAAATAAGGAAAGAACGAGTTAAAAATTACTTAGACAAGGTAGATGCCTACCTTCAAGTCACCAGGGCCTGATGAAATACATCCTAGAACACTCAAGGAGGTGAGTTAGGAGTTATCTAAGTGATTATCTTTGAAAAGTCATGAAAGACGGGAGATATTCCAGAGTATTGGACAAGGGCAAATATAGTACCAATCTATAAAAAGGGGAATAAGGACAATTCAGGAAATTACAGACCAATCAGCATAACTTCAGTGCTTGGAACAAATAATTAAGCAATCAATTTGTGAACACTTAGAAGATAATTAGGTAATAAATAACTATCAGCATGGATTTGTCAAAAACAAATTATGTCAGACCACTAATAGCTTTCTCTTATGGGATAACAAGTCTTGTGGTTAGGGGGAAGCAGTAGATGTGGTATACCTTGACTTTAGTAAGGCTTTGGATACTGTCTCACATGATCTCATAATCTAACTAGGGAAATATAAACAAATTCGGCTAAGGTGAGTATAAAACGGGTTGGAAAACCATTCCCAGAAAGTAGTTATCAGTGGCTCACAGTCAAACTGGAAGGGCATAATGAGTGCAGTCCAGCAGGTATCAGTTCTGGGTTTGGTTCTGTTCAATATCTTCATAAATTATTCAGAGAATGATATAGCGAGTACAATTGTAAAGTTTGTGGATGATATCAGTCTGGGAGAGGGCTAAGTGCTTTGGAGGCAGAATTAAAATTTGAAATCATAGAATCATAGAATACTAGAACCGGAAGGAATCTCTATAGGTCATAAAGTCTAGTCCTCTGTACTCATGGCAGGACAAAGCACCATCTAGATCATCCTAGACAGGTGTTTGTCTAACCTGATTTATCTCCAATGATGGAGATTCCACAACCTCCCTAAACAATTTAATCCAGAGCTTAACCACCCTGACAGTTAGGAAGTTTTTCTTAATGTCTAATTTAAACCTCCCCTGCCACAATTAAAGCCCATTGCGTCTTGACCTATTATCAGAAGTTAAGGAGAATACTTTTTCTGCCTCCTCCTTTAACAACCTTTTATGTACTTAAAAGCTGTTATCATGTCCCCTTTCAATCTTCTCTTTTTCAGACTAAACAAACCCCATTATTTCTAGACCTTTAATAATTTTTGTAGCTCTTCTCTGCACCTTCACTAATTTGTCCACATTTTTTTTGAAATGTGGCACCCAGTACAGGACACAATACTCCAGTTGAAGTCTAATCAGTGTAGAGTAGAGCTGGACATACTGGGGAAATAGTCTGAAGTAAATAGGATGAAATCCATTTATGAAGGAACAATAAGTTGCATGCCACACTGTCTAGGAAGGAAGACTGCAGTCATAGTGGATCACAGGCTAAATATGAATGAACAGTGTAATATTGTTGGGGAAAAACCCCACCTAACATCATTCTGGATGTAAGAGCAGGAGTGTTGTAAGTAAGATACGAGAAGTAATTCTTCCACTCTACTATGCACTCATTAAGCCTCAAATGTAATATTGTGGCCAGTTCTGGCTGCCACATTTCAAGAAATATGTGGACAAATTGGAGAAATTACAGAGAACAACAACAAAAATGGTTAAAAGTCTAGAAAACGTGACCCATGTGGTAAAATTTGTTTGTTTAAAAAAATGTGTTTAGTCTGAAGAAGAGAAGATGGAGAGGGGCATGATAACAGTTTTCCTATACATAAAAGGTTGTCACAAGAAGGAAAGAGAAAAATTATTCTCCTTGGCCTCTGAGGACAGGACTAGAAGCAATGCACTTAAGTTGCAGCAAGGGAGGTTTAGGACACTAAGGGTATGTCTACGCTACAGAGGAAGATTGAAGCTGCTTCTGTCAATTTCCAGGATTCTAATTAGTGGTTCTAGTTCAGACAGCTAATTCAAACTGAGAGGGACCACTCCAGTTGATGCTGGTAGTCCTGCTTTCATGAGGAGTAAGGGAAGTCGAAAAGGGAGTGTTCTCCCTTTGACTTCGTGAAGCGTAGACAGTGCCAAACTGTTTTGAGTTAAGATACTTTGACTTCAGCTAGGCAATTAACATAGCTGCAGTTGCGTATCTTAATTTGACTTTGTCCTGTAGTGCAAACGTACCCCTATAGGAAAAACTTCAAGTCAGGATGGTTAAGCACTGGAATAAATTACCTCTAATTGGCACTTTTTAGTAGCAGGTTAGACAAACACCTGTTATGGATAGTCTAGATAATACTTAGTCCTGCCATGAATGGCAGGTGATTGAACTAGATGACCCCTCAACATACTTTCCAGTCCAGTTCTACAATTCTATAAGTCCTTTAAGGGAATAATAGACTTAATAGGACTGTCCAGGAGAGGACTGTGTAGTACAAACTACACATTTCTGCAGGAAAATGCAGTACTGGGAGTCTCACCGTGCCATATAACCAATGCTGTTAAGAGTTAGGGTGTTATTGGCAGGCTGCAGTTAAATAAAGACATCTGGAGTGGCCTGAATACTGGTTGTGAGCAGTCCAGACTGGAGGCTACAACAGCAAGGCATTTTAAGGTACTCCAGATTACAGGGAAAGAGTGACACAGCCCCCCCAGCTCTTGCTCTCCCAGTCTGAATTGTACTCCAGTATGTCACGCTTACTCCACGAGTAGAAAATAAGGGAGACAACTCCCAGAGTAAAGCTGTATGAATATGGTGTAGTTTCTGGTTACATACTTTTAATATACACATCGTGAGATTTACTGAATTAGTAGGAAGTTCTGAGAATGTCCATTTCTTGTTCTTCTGTGTGCATACCAGACTTCAGATATTCAGATGCAAAAAAGCTTCCTGAGACAGCAAGCGAGTTGCATATTATCCATCTACCACTGCTTCAGTGAGCCTAATATTTATTCTTTCTAACATTAGTGGTGCACCTCTAACAATGATTCTACATAGGCAATGCATTTTGCCTCTGAACTGTTGAGGGACCATGCTCAGGATTTTCACCACAAGATCATTTGACTGAATCAGAGGTGGAGGAAGAAAGCCTAACTGAAATGTAAAGGCCTATTAACCACTATCATCACCACTAATGCATTTTAACAGCCACAGATGAAGCCGCAAGTTAATCTCATAAATTGTTTCTTTTCCACTTAACATTCCACCTGCAACCGATTGCTCAGTGTACCACTTAGACGCGCTAGGCTCTGATATATTGTTGCCAGTCTGATTATAGACTTTTCCCCATCATGGATCAGCTTTAGTACATAATCTAGTTTACAGTAATGTATATGCAACGGGATTAAGAGTAGACATGAAGAAAGACGTTTCAAATAATCAAGATACAGACTTAAATGTTATTAATAACTGGAAGTATTTGGATTATTATAAATATTTTACATACATATGTAAGATGAATTTCAGTTATACACTGATTTTTTAAACCAAGAAATTATCATAATTTTAATATATCAATATGTCATCTTTTTCTGGAATTCATCTTGTAAGATGTTTTGCAAAGCTGGCATGAGTAGTGTGTACACATTTTACAGAGTCTAGCCATTTCCTTGCTAGTATAAGAATGCAATATTATGTTTTTTTCTGGTTTAGCTGTTTTTTGTTTTGTTTTAAATATGACTATGTGTTTGTCCAGAATCTAGCACAGTGGGGTCCTGATTCATGACTGGGACTCTTTGGTATGTCCACAAAACAAATAACAATAATAAAAGGGTTTTACAGGTAGGATTTGCTATATGTATAGGCATGCACACTTACACTTTTACATACAACATACCCCCAAGCTTTTAAGAGCTCGTCATTAATTATATTTCACTAGAGACTGTATACAATTGCATTTATTGGCTAGCTGTGTATTTTTTTTTTTTTTTTTTGTGAATCTGAAGTCAGTGGACAAGAGCTTCATCTGGTGTAATTCAGCATTGCTCCATTGATATAAATGATCATCAATAGGCAGCTACACCAATTTACAGTAGCTGAGAATCTTTATTACAAATCTTTATTGGGTTCTTTCACCATGGGAAATTACGAGTATTGTAAGACACAAGTTACTTTACCAAAAATTTGAACACAATTGCATCCACAGTATCATTAGTGAATAGAGGGAGGTTTGCAAAGCAACATATATATTGCACATCAAAGCAGTAAGGTATAATAATAATAGAAATATTACATATAGATCCTGATTCTGCATTCTTCATGCAACTGATTCTCCCAGTGAAATGAATGCATAACCAGCCCATGCAGAATTCAGGCCTTTTATGAGCCTTTTTATGGCATGGAATCTTTTCCTAATCTGTATGTTTTAAGAGTGTCTAATGATAGGAACTTGTTTTCCCCTTGTTATTTACATTTTTGATATTTTATACTCTTCTCTTTTTCAAATGGCATTCAGCTTTCAATAGTGTCCTTACTGTGCAACTCACTTAAATAGCTTTATGTGACACTTCATTAGCTATTATTCCATTATTTTCTGAGCTCTGGCAGGTGCAGGCATCTTCACTACTTTCAATGTCTGTGGGCTGTGGCTATATTAGGACTTTTTTTTATCAAGCAGTAATAGGTAATGCTGGTACTGGTCTCCACCATTACAGAAAAGCAAAGGAGATTTTAAATAGGTCTGGATATCCAGAACCCTGACCTGAATTAGCAAATCATTCTGGAGATAGATTCATTTTCATGTAACTCCCCTTCCCTCCCCATATCTATCTTTATTGCTATAGGGAGAAAGGTTTTTAAGCCTTCAGGATCAGGAGAGAAGACACTATACAAAGGGTATGTCTACACTACAAAGTTTTGTCAGAAAAATGGCCATTTTTCCGACAAAACCTGAGTTACGTCCACACTGCAATCGCATTCTTCTGAAAGTAAATCAAAAGAACAGAGGGGTTTTTACAGCATTGGTAATCCTCTTTCTACGAGGAAGAAGCCTTTCTCTGAAAGAGCTCTTTCGGAAAAAGGCGTGTGTGGACGGGGAAGAGGGAGTTCTTTTGAAAGAAGAGGAAAGAGGAAAAAGCACAGGTGCCCTGGTGGCCGCTCCATCCATAGTAATCACAGCTTAAATGCGAGATAGTGTCCATTCAATGAGGATGCTATCTTTCAAAAAAGCAGATCTCTTTTTCGATGTGCTTTTGTGTGTGGATGCTCTCTTTTGGAAGAAGTTTTTTCGGAAGATCTCTTCCAGAAAAAGGTTCTTCCAAAAGAAGCCTGCAGTTTAGACATAGCCAAAATGTGTTAATTCCCTTTGGCTCTCTTTGTCCTAATTCTCTTCCTCTTTCCACCACCAACTCCCATGAAAGAAAAAAAGACTCAGTCCTCAACAGATGTAAATCAATATTTCTCCATTCATACCAGTCAAGGATTGGGGCCAGAGTTGCATTTCTGACATTGGCTGCTTATGAAGCCAAGATCTGACTTTCTGTTAGGATATAGACACCCTCACCCCGATCATTTTGCACAAGAACACAAATATCAGGAGAGATCACATTTTAAAATAACAGCACACTGACTGGCTCAGTAAACTGTTAGGGTGTGCCTATACTGCACCCTGAGCTCAAAATAAACTATGCAATTTGAGCAACACAAATTGCGTAGCTTATTTTGAGTTAATTTTGAAATAAACCGCTATTCTGAAACATCCCTTAATCCTCGTGGAACGAAGTTTGCAGGGACATTGGAATAGCGAGTCCATTATAATTTGAAATAACGGGATTGCTTAAAAGACGCGAATTAGCTATTTCCGGACACTTGAAGTGTCCCAAAATAGTGCCTCTGTCTAGACGTACCCTTAGTGGGATAGGAGAGAAATTGTTTAGAATCATGGTTCAAGCCCAAGTCAATAGAGAGCATTTCCATTTGATAGCTATTTGGTAATTTGTGTGAAGTCAGATGACGGTATCAGTTCATTTCCCACCGGACAAGGTAGCTCCCAAGCAGTCTCTCTAGTGGGTAGCCTTAGCAGAAAGGTCATAGCCTGATCTGCAGTTTGGCCTTCCAAGGTGTGGTTGGGCAAGTGTTTGCACTGTGGCTGCCTACTCTGATAAATACAGCATTGCCCTCTCCTAGACTGTGTCAGGCACCTTAATGCACTACCTTGACCTGATTTTGGCACAGAGGCACAGAAATAGTAACTTTGAATAAAATCAATGAAATCTTTTGGAAATGGCTGTAAAATTGCACTTGATTAGGTCCCCAGATTGAGTGGCATTGTGATCTGGTGCACAGGACTGTAGTGCCACTCAGGTTAAGCCATCTGTCTCTCCATAGATGGGTATGGAGGAGAGGGCAAGCCAAACCTGATTTGTGCTGAGACTCTGGGTGCTAGGTCATAACATCCAGAGTTGGGAGCCAGCCTCAATCCCATAGGACTGGACGGGTGGACTCACTTTTCAGTGTTCCTCCCGCCTACCCTGGCCTTATTTTTCAAAACCTCCACTATACTCTTGTGGATGCCAATGTACTAAACACTATGTTATTTGGTGACCTTTCTGCAACATAGGTTTTTTTCCCTGTACCCCTGCTGTGATATTTACTAAACATTTAAAAATCATAGCTTTACAAACAAATAATTACAATAAGGGGTATTTGATTTGAATCGGAAACCAACAACATTTCTTCAGGAAGTGTGTTTTTTTAGAACACATTTTTTTTTGTTCAACAAATAGTTCTGCAGCACCTTAGAGACTAACAGAAATGTAGATGGTTTCATGAGCTTTTGTGGGCACAACCCACTTCTTCATCTGATGAAAGGAGTAAAGGATCCCTCTACATTTTTGTTAGTGTCTACAGTGCTGCAGAACTATTCGTTGTTTTTTAAAGTTTTTTTTCAGTTACAGACTAACATGGCTACCCCTCTGAAACTTTCTTTATCCTGTTAGGTTGCTATACCAGCTTCAATGTACAATAGATCTCCCCCGGAAATCACAGCAAATCATAATCACTAGCCATTCTTCTTAAGTTTCCCACCATCATCTGTCCACGATGAGATCTGTACATGAGAGAAAGATGAGATACATTCCTCATTGAGAGAGATGTGACAATTATCCCCTGTCCTCTGAGGAAGGGGAATTCTGAGACACATACTGTGGGAATATAGTGGGTTAGACTGAGTGATAGCTGCCTTCTTGTCGTTACATGTAATTGCCACAGAAAATGATGAAATCCAACAAGGATAACCAGTTTAAAATATTGTATGCCTGAGTTAGGAAATCTAAATTACCCTAACTATGAAATCTTATTGGGCCTGATTCTCTGCTCCATTAACCTCAGGCATAACTCAACAGTGATTTAGTAGAGAACTTCTTGCTTTATATCAGTGTAAGTCAGAGGCAAATGGAACCATTTGAGTTTAGCTGTGTTAAAGTAAAATATTTGCAACATTTCAATGATTAGTTACAAAACAACTCTCAAATAACTATTAAAATATAGAACATTATAAGCATGAACAAGTCTGTATTGGATTGCAAGACATAGGGTATGTCTATACAGCAAAGCTATTTCAAAATAACAGCCATTATTTTGAAATAACTTTACTAGCATCTACACAGCCAAACCGCTATTTCGAAATTAATTTGAAATAGTGGAACACTTATTTCGAATTTGGTAAACCTCATTCCACGAGGAATAACACCAAATTAAAAATAGCTATTTCGAAATAAGTGCTGTGCAGACACTATATCAAAATAGGGGGCCTCTAGCCTTCCCAGGGTGCCCTGGTGGCCACTCCAGCCTCAACCAAGAACGCTCCACTCCCTCCCCCGTCCCTGGAGCCCTTAAAGGGGTTGATTCTGGCCACAGTGCCTGTGCCAGCTCCAAGCCTGCCAGCCCAGAGCCAGCAGTCACTGCCCCTGACCCAGTGGCCCCAAAACATGAGCCAGCAAGCCACTGGCAGCCAGCCCTCTACCTCTCCCCAGGAACAATCTGCCAGCTCCCAGGAGCCTGCCAGGGCCTGGAGAAGGCGGGCGCCTTCCTGGTCCAGGGTGGAGATCATGGACCTTATTCAGGTTTGGGGGGATACCCCCAGCATCCATGATCTCTGCACTAGATGGAGGAACGCAGCTGTCTATGGCAGGATAGCTGCCAGCCTGGCCACCAAAGGCCACATGCAAACCCAGGAGCAGGTTTGCATGAAAATCAAGTTGGTCCGGCGAGACGCCCAACCCTGAGCCCTGAGCTTCCCCTCCCCCTTCTTCCCCTTGCTTCCCCCCTCCAGCTCCCTCCTCCCAGGTTTCCCCCTCCCCTCTCCCACCCTCTCTTCTCCCCTCTCCCACCTCCTTTCCCCAGTCTCACCAGAGTTTCATTTCCCCTCTCCCCCGGTTTTGTTAAATAAAGAGTTTGTGTTCATGAAAATACGTGTATTGTATTTGACATCAGGAAGGGGGGTTAGGGAGGGGTAAGTGGAAGGATGTGAGGGAGGAATGAGGCACGAGCCCCCAGTGGGGCAGATCAGGGAGGCTCTTAGGGTATGTCTACACTACCACCCTAGTTCCAACTAGGTGGTTAATGTAGGCATTCGAAGTTGCAAATGAAGCCCGGGATTTAAATATCCCGGGCTTCACTTGCATCTTGCCGGGCGGGCGCCATTTTTAAATCCCCTTAGGTTGAACTCCGTGCCCGCGGCTACACGCGGCACGGAGTAGGTAGTTCGAATTAAGATCTCTAATTCGAACTACCGGTACACCTCGTTCCACGTGGTGGAAATCCCGGGCTTCATTTGCAACTTCGAATGCCTACATTAACCACCCTAGTTCGAACTAGGGTGGTAGTGTAGACATACCCTTAGTGCTCCTCAGGGTGGAAGCTCTACCGCAGGGCCTCCTGGATACTGACAGCCCCCTGATGGACCTCCCGGATGGCAGCCTGCAGAAAGTGCAGCCAGGCTCGCAGCAACGCGTCCACAAGAAGCACCAGAGTGCCCAGGGGCAGCTCTGGCTCCATGTTGCAGAGTGCTGTGGTGTCCCGAATGAGGGCAAGCAGGGCATGCAGAGACAAAATGCTTTGCTGTCCCTCATCGAGGTAGTCAAGCAAGCAGGGAAAGCTGAGAACCAGCTGTCCAGGGGGGTCCCTTTAAGCACAGGCCTCAGATAGCCTCAGGCAGCAGCCACACAAAGTAACTCCTGACCTGATGCCCTGCTGGACCTGGTTCCGGCCGGCCTTAAATGCGATTCAGCATCCACTCAGTGCGGACGTGCTATTTAGAAATAGCAAAACGCTCTTTCGAAATGCATTTTGTGTGTAGATGTGTTATTTCGAAATAACTTATTTCGAATTAACTATTTCGAAATAAGATATTTTGAAATAACGCTGTAGTGTAGACATACCCATAATGAATTGTACACCAACTATCTTAGTATTAGCCACTCTATAAGATACATTTATTTCAAAGGAAATTTACTGATTACTCAGGCAAGTAACCTAGCAAGTTCAGATTGGGAGCATATCTGTTTACAGTCTTTCATTAGCAGATGTGGTGTATGATATCAGCGATACAACTGGTTATCTATAAATTGCCAAGTTTATTTTGAGCACAATGCTACACTGTAATCTGTTTTCCCCTTCGGTACTTATGCAGGATTATGAAATTACACACTAGAAGTGCTTTAGCTCTGTTTTATGTTAGGCAATAGTCAAGCATTTCTTAGCCAATGTGTATTTTGTTTGCATGGCTTTTAAATGGGAATTATATAACTAGGAAGGTCCAGAGCAAGAATAATCGCCACTAAATGGAGTCTAAACATAACTGCATCAAACAACTTTATCTTCTCATGTGATTTATGGACTATACAAAGCATTTGTCATGGTGTCCATTTAGGAACCCTTTTTATTTACGTGTATCAACAGGGATGTTTTTTCTGTTGCAGAGCAAAAAATACAGCCATCACCTGAAAATTAAATCTAAAATACAGCACATCTTCCTAACTTCTATCATTGTATTAGAAGTTAATTTGTATGCAGTAGTTATATAGTGCATACACAGTAGCCACAGTTTATGGTGTTGCCTCCTAAGCACTTCCCTCCCATCCCCTCATAAATCACTTTTTTAGACCATTCTGCTGGGAGAAAAGTCTCTCTAGAAGGCCAACATGCCACTGCTTTAGAAACCAAAAAATATTCTTCAGATGTTGCAGACTACTTTGGAGATAGAGTATGTTTATCACTTGCACCAGGAACACTGGAATAATTTTATAGTGAGGATGCTGAGAGCTGTTGAACAAACTGGAAACCCTGTTTATAATGGAAACCACTTCAAGGTTGGGAGTGCTACCACAGCCCCCACACCTCTATGACTTGCACTACACCTGGAAAGAACCATTGGGATGTTGTCTCATTTTCGTGGCTGAATGCTATTTTTGACTAAGTGTACCAAATATCACGTTCTCTGTCATTATTTTTTGTCTTTTTTCTTAGTACATACAAAACAATGCTACTGGGGAAAAAAAAGACTAGAACAGCAAATGAACCAGTCAGTATAGGCTTATATTTTTACAGCCATATACCATGCATAACGTCTTAAAGTCCATATGGAATATTAGCTTTGTTGAACTTGGTTCAGAATATACATATCATCACCAAATGATTAACCAATACCTCCAAAACACTGTACAATGGAAAAAGAGAGCAGACTACCCCTCTCTTAACAGAACAACAGCATACATTAACTTCAGCACAGAATTTGGCCCAGAATTTCAAATTTAGAACCAATGGAATTAGGATTTCGAAAAGGTAGCAAGGGGTAGAAATGTACAGAATATATTCCCTGATTTAGCTAAATATAACCTTTATAATGTTATCAGTAAATACCTGAGACTCACACTGTGCCAACTGAAACCAACAGGAAGAAAGTAAATTTTTGATTCACCTTGTAAAATGGGAATTAAAAATAATAGATATGACAAAATTATTCTAGAATTCCTACCCCTCATTCCGGCCTTCCATCCTTGTTCAGTACAGTATTAAGTAGAACAATAACTAGCCATATTAAAAATCATACTAGGGTCATTTTATGCAACACAGGTCTCTTTTGCATTATGATACTTTATTGTATAGTAATGTATAGAATGAGTGGAAAGGGATGACTAAGAGCAGTGATAATGCCAGGATGATGTAAAAGGAAACAAAATTTGCATTATATCAAATATATGAAAGACTGAATATTTTGTATTTCATTATAGCAAATGATTCATTTGAAAAGCACCAGAAATAACATCCTCAGCTTAAATAGAACTACAACAGAACTGATCTAAGTGGAAGCTACTGAACTGACCAATATATCATTTAAGCTCAAGTTATTTTGACAAATGATATTTTTCTCTTTAGTTCTGATTGAAAATGAACACATTGTTTTATTCCACTAACATGTTTTTTGAAGGATTTAAAGATATAATGCATGGGACATTAGAATAAATCAGTATAGCCAATCGGCATAGCTCCATGGATCTGCATACACATTTATTGATATTTCCCATTTACACTAATTGGCCCTATGCAATAACATTGCTTTTCTCATGTAGCTAAAAAGTCAAACAGCAAGTACTGCCTAATGGACCCAATCCTGCTCCTAAAGTCAGTAGCAAAATTTCCGAAGATATCAATGGGATTCAAATCCATAGTGTTATAATGAAAATTACCTTTACATTTCTTCAGAGGAAACAATTCATTTTTTAAAATCTTAAAACATATTTAACAGTCTAGTGAAAGCCAATGTATACACACTAATGTATTTTATTTTTTTGTTCCCATAGAAATCATGTTACTGTTAAGCTCTTTCCCATCAAACAGTTCCCATGTTTACACAGTAGTAGAGATCTCCATGATAACACACCAACAAAAACTTTTGAATAGAAAGATAAATAAACCTTTACCAAAGATACCAGTGGTTGCTCTGTTTTTCCTCATCAGGTACATGGCCCAAGAAAGAGGAGATGACATGCCAAACTGTCCATGGTTCATGTTTAAGTTTAATATGATAACCAAGAAGTGGCCTGACTCTACAAAAGACCAGGAAAAACTAAACAAGACCAGAACGGAGCTCTTCCTTTTCACTTCACTCTTTTTCTGCCCTAGAGATCATTATTTAACACACACAAATTGAAAAATGACATGCAGTCATGCTTAAAATTTTTTTTTCTTTTCACTAACCAAACTCACAAGAGACTTCACTTCTTTTTTTTTTTTTTTTTTGGCCTCAGGCATTTATAGACTTGAAATTTTCATTTAGCTACTCATATGACTTTCCCTGTACCCAGTTAAAGTGGAAATGGATGAGATTTGCAATTTCCAGGTGTGCTGCTAGAAATTAGGTTCGATCTGTTTGGTGGAATATTTTGTTATTGTTTTTACAGATAGATTTTCTTCAGGATACTATTGTCTATTACCAGTAGATAGAGTAATAAATTTAATAATGATTTTTATATACTATTTTCATACTCAAAGCACTTTACAGTCATGAACACCAAACAGTGATGACATAATAATTCTTTTATTTACAAAGAAAATATTATTTCAGAGAATACATTATGCAAGATATGACCAAACCCTGCTCAGTCTATTCCCAGGAATAATCCTATTGAAGTCACTGGGACTAAAATGAGTCAGGAGAGAAGGATTTGGCCATTACTTTGTGCTGATAATTGTAAAACACAAGAACAAAAGTTAGCCGGTAACCACGAAGCTTGCAACAGTATTACCAGACACATTCACTTCAATACCCTAGAATGTAGAAGAATATGCTTCATAGGATTACATCAGTTCTGTCACTATGAAATGCAGTGACTTCAGAGTTATGAAAATGTGTATTTGTAATATTTTGAAGGGCTCATGAAAATGTCTGAAAAGCCACATTTTTGAAAAGCTACTATATTCTTCTTCTTTTGCAAGCCAGATTTAATACTGCTTTGTATCAGTGGAGTGGAGCAAGGAGGCAGAGCATATCAGTGAATCTGGCCTGTTGCAGTCACAATATTGGGAATATACACAGAACTTTTTACATTGTATTTAGGGTAAAGCATTTTTTGGAAAGACACATACGCTGTGAACACAATGAGCATGTAAGGTTGGTGTAGCAATCCTGCACTCAGCAGCTCATATGGTGGTTGACATTTGATTTTTTTTTTAAAGAAAGGGAACATTGATTAGAAAGCTAAAAACATTCCCTGTTCATCTTCAATTAATGTTTTGTGCCTCATTTCTCCATCTGTAAAATGGGGAGACAATTTTCTGTGGTGACAAGGAGCATATAAGTATCTAGATAAACAGTAGTAAACTGCATCTGGAAAACTCCAGAGATGGACAGAGAGGACATTGCTTTGGGTACAGTAAAACAGAATTTAGCCAAAAGCAGGCCTTTAGGGACAGATCCCAAACTCACTAAAATCAAAGGGAGTATTTTAATTGACTTCAGTTGGTTTTGGATCAGGTCCTTAATGTCTTACCTGAAAATTAACCAAGCAAAAGCCCAGCTTTGCACTGCACTGCTGACTGGGTAGCAGTCCACATTTGTAAAGACTTTTTTTTTAGGGAAGAATATGCAATCATTTTATATCAAACTTTAGAGTATTTAATTTTTTTATTAGCATGGAGAAAGTAACTGCTCATGTGCTAAATTCTGAGTTTCAAAATGCTGGCTCAATACTTGCCATTGTTCAATGTATGGTGCCTCGTTGAAGTCAGGTGGTAGGATTGTGTGTCTGGATTGATGGAAGCATTAGGTCCTTACATTTCTTAGGGATTTGTCACTTACCAAAATTAATATTTAAAGTTGAAGCCACTGTTGAGTTTTTATATATGATATAAAATAAAAAGGGCTCTTAGCTGAGAATTCCCATGTCAAATTACAGCTGCAAACACATTTTTAAGACCAATGTCCTGATGCAGCAAACACCTATATTTAAAAACTCCAGTCATCTGAAGAAGTGGGCTGTGCCCACAAAAGCTCATGATACCATCTACATGTTTTGTTAGTCTTTAAAATGCTACCTGACTATTTGTTGTTTTTTAAGTTTACCCTGTACAGACTAACTTGGGTACCCCCTGAAACCTATATTTAAATTAAGTGTAATTTTTAAATTCCCATTACTTATCAAGGAATGGTGCATTATAACTACCACAAAAGATGCACCAAATTTTAAATTTATGGATGGTTAAATGTGATACAGAGGTTTCTGTAGTAGCTGTTTGCTTTTTGATTTCAGACTGACCAGAAAAACAAGCAACATTATTATTTTTCTGCTTTGTTTTAACAGTCTGTCTGAATTAACAAGAAAGAGATATTTACAAGCAGTTCACCTAATTTCCCCAGGAAAAAAATGGAGAAGGGGAAAAAATGTCATGAAATACTACAGCACAGCCATTACTATCCTCAAGATAGCTCATGATACCATCTACGTTTTGTTAGTCTTTAAAGTGCTACCAGACTTTTTGTTGTTTTTTAAGTTTATCCTGTACATACTAACTCGGCTACCCCTCTGAAGCTTTACTATCCTCGTCATTGTTGCACAAGCTTGTGTTGTAATATTATTCAACTGTAACAGAAGGACTGGGAGGGACCTCAAGCAAATGTTTCATCAACAGCACAGCAAGATGTTTCCTGGGTTTGCAGACAGCGGTTCAGTGAAGGTAAAACAGTCCCTCTGTTTCAGACCAGATAAAGCGACCCCTGCCAGCCACTATCTAAATGCTAACAATATGGATAAGGTTCTTTTTTTTTCTCTGTCATTGGCTCTGAACTTTCGCAATTTACAGATCTTTATTACTAGATTCCTTCATTCACATTTATCAGACAGTTTTCATCTTCCTTTTCCTAATGCTTGCTACCTCTCTATCAGAGTTTGAGAATCTTGTTTACATTTACATGGGGATAAGAAATGCTGGGGCCATATAATGGACACCTTTGTTGTCACCAGAAGGCACAGATTTCTAGTGAAAATTGAGTTCAGCTTGTTAATGGAGTTGGGTTGTTTGTTTGTTTTCAAATTTGTCATTATAATGTTTTTGGTTGAGCAGGTGATATGGTGAACCGAGTAGGATTTTAAAGATTTTCACTTCCATTTCTTTTTGTGGTTTCTGCTATGTAGAGGAAGCTTCCAATTCTTGCAAGAGAAAAAAAAATTCACCCCCATTAAATGTGCTGTGGCAGTCTTATGTAACGTGAGAATAAGAGCCCAAATGTATTTTTAGAGCCTCAGATGTGCTCACGGCCCCATAGACCTCATCTCAGATGTCTGCCACAGAAACGTATATTACGAGAAAGTGGCATGGGCAGAAGAGAGATGATAGCCAGAGAGAGCGACATTCTTAATTCCTACATATGCACACAGGGAAAATCTTTATGATGCCCATTTGAGACCCAGTGCATATATATGGAACAGGTATAATAAACTAAGGCAGTCATTTCCACCTTTGGTACCTAAGTTTCAAAGGTGCAGTGTATCTGCAGCTCTCACTGTCTTCAACTGGAGAGATGAGTGCTCAGCACTTTTGAAAGTCCAGCACTTGATAATGTTTTAATTGAAGATGGGATCATAATGAGCTACAGTACAGCACACAACTAGTCCACAATGGTTTTCATAAATTGTTTCCTAAAGCAAAAATATACATGCAAGATGAAAATAAAAGGGAGTAACAGAGATCAAGACTGTGCTCTCTTACGTTGCTCCATATGTGTGCAGATGAAAAACAACCAGAAAACAAAGGGAGAGACAAGTTTTCCATCTGACTCTGACATTAGCAATGTATTTTCAAAGTTTTTATCTTAAAAATTAGTCGATTTGGAGAGTAATGGTTCTCCCCAAAGTCACACCCTATTTTAAGCATCTTCTTAGATATCTGTTCTCAAAGTTCAGGTAAGGATATGAAAGTGTAACTATGTATACAGTTAACCAATGAGCCTGGACTCATTGGTTAACCTTCACAGTTATATGCATGCTCCCGGTATGTGCAGGGAACCAGCTTTTAAACTCCTGAGGAGCCAGCTGCCCCTCCACCGGTTCCTTCCCCTGCTCCCTGCACTGCTACCTCAGTGGTTACACGGTTACTTAATTAAATGTATTTTAACATCCCCAGTTCAGAGTCACCCTAAATCTGTTCACCTTGTAATGTTGATGTTTAGTCAAAAACAAGTTATTGGGCTTTATATAGGAGTAACTGGATGGAATTCTATGTTCTGTGTCATCTGGGAAACTCTAATAGTCTCTTCTAGCCTTAACATTTATCTTTAAAAAAAATTCCTGAAAGATTATCCAAGATGGTATTGAGAGCCTTACTTTCTGGAAAAGAGTATTTTTAAGTTTCTCTGAACTGAGAATTTTAATGATGTATCTTAAAATCCAATGCTGTCAAAAAGAGAGGCAGGTAATAAGAATGAAACAGGATGTAGTATGTGTCCTGTTTTCAATGTACAGCACCATCTCTAACTGGCTTTGAAGCACTGCATCCTTTTTGCAAGAATGTTTTGTAACTCTCATTTGAGGCAGGTTATTTTTCTATTGGCTAGATAGATATCTTATCTGGTGATTCTGACAGGATTGGGAAAGTGTGGTTGAGGGTGTTATTCCCTAACAAATACATAGCGCTGCTGTGTAAACTCCTCTAACAACAATGATTCTTTTCTTGAGATAATATTTACACAGGCTTCCACAGTGCAGAAACTAGACATATTCCTCTGAGAGATGGCTTGAGCTGCAGCTGTTTCATTTTATTTATTTTTAGGTGCCTTACTAATATATTTAAAACATATCAAAAGCAAATATTTTGGAAGGCTCCTTTTTTTCCATTAGTGCCTCCTTTAAAAATGGTCTAAATTGTAAACTTGTTATTTCCAGAAAAATACCAGAATCTGCACTCACACATTTATTGTGTTTCCTCCTAAGAATAACAATTTGGAATGACAGCCTAAACTATCCAAAAGGCTGCAATTAAAGTAAGAAATATCATCAGGTAGCCTATATCATAGAAGACAGTTTCATGTGTAGACTCTACACGTCTTTTATTTTTTCTTTCCATTCTTGTCCTCATGGCTTGTGCTGACTATCACTGCAGATTTTCACATAAGCAGAAAGCCATTGTTTTAAGTGCTCACATTAGCCAGGAGGGGGAGCTCCTTAATGACCGGCCAGGCCAGCAATACCCAAATCAGTTAGCTGTAGCCACTGCCAAGTGACAAACCACTGTTCATCTCAAAGCATCTGGCCAACCTCTACATCTCTTTTTTGATGTCTGCAGATTCGGAGACTCTCTAGACAGACAAGTTGTTTCCCTCTATCCTCAGCTAAAAGTTATTACAAGAGAGAACTGCTTTGCAATAATATGCAGGTGGTAAGTAGGATTACCAATTTTGCTTGGATGTATTCCAGGAGGTTTCATCACATAGCATCTTTAATTAAATTCCTGGAGACTCCAGTAGAATCTTGGAGGGTTGGCAACACTAAAGGACACCAGTATGAAAACACACATACTTTTTCCAAGCCAAATTTAAATTCAGGATACATGGTTTTCTTCTTACATCAGACAAATTTAACCTGTAATCACAGGGGTACCTCCAAAATATGGAGATAGGGCCAAAATCTCTGCTTGACTTCCTTGGAGCTATGCCAGTACAGAACTTGTCCCTTAGACTCAGAGAACTGTCACCCAGTAGCATTGTTGTGCCTGTGGAAACAATGAAACCTCAACGTGATCAAATGGGGAGGCTGCAACTTCTTTAACATTTAATATTGAACCAGGGCAAACTACCTAGCAGTGTCGTTTCATTGTGGATTTCAACTGGCACCATTGGCCCCAAGCATCCTCCAACTGAGGGTGAGAATGAAGGCCATGTCCCCTCTATACTCTTAGGTTAGGCAAGAGATCGTGAATGGAAGCCAGAGTCCCAACCCTCTCCATGCCAGAGGTAGAAGACATGAAATGAGAGAAGAGACAAGCTGTTCCTGACATAGAGGCCATGCAATGTGAACACTCAGGACAATTGCCCAAGCAGATCCCTTTGAAACCCACCAGCTGCACTGGAAATCACCAAAGCTGGGACAATTGGACAATAAGCCCCACAGAACAAGTGCTCCTGGGCGTAGAATGAAAGGTGAAAAAACTCACACAGTAACTCACACTAGTTTTGCCAAAGGGGTAAAATCACTTCCAGCCCCAAAACTGGTATCTGCCTAACCTCCAGCATTGTAGAGATGTAGCAACCTTTCTAACGGTGGAAAAGGTGTGGCTGACACAAACTGCTTTCCTACCCAAGAAGAAAACGGGGTACACTCGTCCATCTCTCCCCTAAGATAGGAGACAATCATTTGGTCCCACCCCACCCCTGGTGCTCAATGGCAGCAGTGGTAAGTGGGACCAGTCCCAGAGCCTGGACTGGGATACAGCATATAACCCCACCTGTGCCCTCATGTTGCGCCGCACAAGGGAGAAGGAGGTGGGGAGAAGAGCCATCTCCATGTGTCCAAGGTGAAGACACAGAGAGGGCATGTAGAATCCTGCCTCAGTTGTTCCATCTGAGATCCTGCCCCCAATAGTACCTTCCCAGGGCCAAGCCACATCAAAGCTCCCTCCTGGCTAACAGAAGGAGTGTTTTAAAACAGAACATACTGGCTATTTTAGAGCCTTAGCTTCCTTGTTTCCTCAAACTGAAATCTTAATAAAGGGCCACATCACATGGAGGAGCCTTATGGCCATCTGTCTCTCAACAAGGCCCCTTGCAGACCGCTGTTAGGGCTGAACAGAGAGAGTCACAGTCAAACTTTTATTAGTTAACCATTTTTAAAAACCCATACACAGCAGGTAAACAAAGGAGAGAACCAGTCATGGGATATGGGAATAGTTGTTACTTCCAATCAACTCCAAGCTAGCAGTGACCAGCCGCCATAGTAAAACATCTTGAAATTTGGCTTACACTTGTAGGGCTTAGGGATGTTAATCAGTTAACCAGTAATCAAACTGGGTGGGCTGGGTGTGGTAGGTTCTGAGTTAGCCAGATAACCACTTTAATACCCCTACTAGGGCTTTATTCTGGTTTTTACATTAAGAGCCTGGTTTGGAGAAGGGGGAGGCTGTTCCATTTCAGCACCAGTCCCTAGAAGCATTGTGACTGGCTCATCCTTAATTCTTCTGGGAGCCCACACCAGAGAGGGAGTTGAAAAGGCTCTGTTAATTGCTGGTCCTACTCTACTAACAGGTGTGGTAGGAGTAGAGCCAAGCAACCCTGATTTTCCCCTATCACACAGGCTTTGCAGAATCTAGTTCTCATTAAAGGGGATCTGGCCAAGTAGTGAGATCACAGAGGGACTCAGACTAACCAGAGTAACTGCCTTTAGGTGCTATACAATGCAAGACCTTGTTCTGTGAAGAAGCCACCATCCTCACCCCTCTTTTCCCCTGAAATCTACCCAAAAAGGGTCCTCTATAGCTACGGAAGGGAGAAGGACAGAAGGCTGCTTGAAGTCCACTAGGGACATTACCAAGCAACCCTAGTTTATCTACAAGAGCCTATGACAGGAGGAACACAAGAACCTAGACTGAGGATGCCCTTTGTGATGTTCTGCTAGAGGATGAAGGACTGCTTGCGCCCTCCTTCCATAGATTTGAACTCTAAAGACTCATAGGATAGTCTTCATGGTTATTCTCATTGGGAGATGGTGTCATTGCTCCAGGAGAAGGGAGTCTGCTGTTCAAACTTTCTAATAGTTTAACGGCTGCCTTTGCCTAGCTATCCAGCATCTACAGAATTTCATACCCTCCACCATTCTTTCTGCCTATCCAATAATTTTGATTAGGCTTCAGGGCAGAAGCAGCATTTTGCACTTTCTTCTAGGGCAGAATTTCAGTTTGGGAGAAAGCTCAGTCTTGCTTTCTTTAATAATTCAAACGGCAGTATTGTGTGGATACTCTTAACTGCTACTTAAAAGTAATTAATTGATTTTCTGACATATCAGTTAGCAATGTATTGCACTGACATGAAGTTGTGATTTTGCTGTTGATTGGGCTAGATGACTAGATGCATCATACTCAGTTCAGGAGTTTAGCTTAGGAGACTCTAAAAATATTCAGCTATAAAAGGAAAGGCATTTTACAAGTTGTGTTTTCTAAAACTTGAATCCATATGCAACTTTAACTGCTGTCAAATTAAAACATCGCATTATTATTGCAGTGAACTAATTGTGTTTAAATTTAGAACATCCAGTAGGCATGAAAACACACACACTCTGAATTTAAACAAGAATGGTGTCTGCTGGAGTGTTTTCTATATCACACACACATTCATCCCTGTACTGAGAGAGGTTGCTGAAGTTTCAATATTATAATAAGTCTAATACTACATGAGAAATATTTTCTCTTGTCAGGGATGATGCTATGTTACCCATTCGCAACTCTGTTTTGCTCCATCCTGTGTAAGTCATAGGATCAATCACCCAACTTTCCCTATTTTTCATCATAATATTTAATGCTACTTAGTATAAATTTGCCATTTTCTTCAGAGGGGGTCCCTGTTCTCCATCTCTTGCTCCTGTTTACACAACAGCAATGAAATATAACTTAAAGGAATGATATAACTTTGCTTCCAAATTTCCACTTTTACAAACACAAGCTCTGACTGATTATGTCATTTCTTTTCCATATTTATTTGAAGAAAAGCCACCATTTTTGGATTTACTGGATGCTGCCACAGAATTTCCTGTTTGCTGTAGGTTTCTCACTGCAATGATGCAAAGCCTTGTAGAAAGTAGATCCACATGGTCCTGGGGTCATGAGCTTAAATAAGAAAATGCTTGGCAGGACTTGAGCTGTAATTATATGCTTTGGGTTAACATTTTCTCCTACAGTTTTAGTAAGTCATTCTTGTTAAAAAGAGGCCAGTAGTTTCTGTGTTTTATCATATACACAGCCATATTGGCCACTGAACCAGGAAGTCTTCAGTCACTTTTAACAGAAACTAAATTCACCAACACCATCATCTTGGTGAAAATATGCTGATATGTGAACTTTACCGTGCATCGAACGCATAGAAGTGGACCTTAACATAGTGAAATATGAAATATCTTAACATTCAGAATGATTTATTTATCAGGCTTTTCAAATGTTTTCGTTTTGTCTGCTGAAGAGCTTTGAATTACCAGACATTATATCCTGACTTACTTAAACTTCAGAAGAAGAGTAACAGGAGAACCAAGGCAGATTCAGTAATGCATGTTCTGTAAGGTGTTTAGGTTAAGAATAGATGAGTTCTGGAAAAGTAGAGAGGCCATAAATAATTAACATCACTCTCTTTAGATGGGAGAAAAGTATCAAGATTTTGCTGAAGTCATTGATTGATTTTCTGACACAACAACTGAAAAGATGTGAAAGCAGCCACTTGGAGTGTAGTGGCACATAACACAATCCAATGTTAAATGGAATTCTGCATTTTAGTGACCAACAAGGCTTGTGTTCCAATGACTACACTGTATTATAAAGTACACATTAAATCTAACAGAAGTAAAAGAATGGGGAAAACAGAGGCCAAATAGCCAGTCAGATGTTTGAATAAAACAAAAACATAATCTTCCCCAACAACACAGAACAGAAAAGAGAAGTGTTGCTTTATACACAAGATTCTGTTGCACCGATGGAGAAACTCTATTAATTTCTATTTACAAGGAGTTTGTTGCCTTGAATACCTGATTCTGTATATGGCTGTCATTAACACTGAACTAATTGGTCACTGATGATAGCATCTCTTCATTTCTTCCTTTTTCAGTACAAATTCAGATACGGAAGGATCTCAGATATATGTAAACAGGTTAAAAGAACTCTTATGGAATCAAACCTTATCACGTATATCCTATAGTACAGGGCACTTTTTTTATATTATTCATGTCAATCTGAAATAGAGGTCAAATGAACAGAGAGTAGGCACATCTGAACTAACAGCAATATTGAAGAGAAACATCAATCTCTTAAGTTTACTATTTATTGTTTATGATTAAGTTTGCCTTATTCCACTTTTCTTCACAAGTCTAGAATTTAGAAACGGTATAATCCTAATGTATATGTAGGAAGACATAATTCTGTGTGCTAAATATACATTCCCCCAAACCCAGGATTTTGTAAAAGGAAGGTCTGATTTAGTTGGTGCCTTAACTAATCACTCATGGACTGACAGCAAAACGAAACTCACTGGCACAGCTGATCTTTGGTATCCTGCCTGGTGTCTATATAGCCATTTTGAAGCAATCAGATGGTGCTCGATGATAAGCTGACTTTATATAATTCAGAGGAGGATGTAGAATCAAAAGGAAAAGGAGAAGAAGAAATGGATTGGCTATGTACACATTTATGCTGGTTTGTAGACTCCAGAATTTATCCACTGAAGCCCTTATATAAAGCATCAAACCCCAACTGAACAATATCAAGTTTAAAGTAATAAACTTCATTCTAGTTTTAATTTAATACTAACATATTTGAATTATTCCAGTTTAATCCCTGGCTTCCACAGAAAAATTAGTTTTATGATGATAACATTTTTCTTCTTGATATAATATTAGTTATTAATTAATACTTGTTAACAAATCTCAACTGTTGTTTCTGTACATGAAACACAATTAAGATAGTCTCTGTCATTAAGACCCTTGCAATCTAGTAAATTATTCTATAGTACAGGTAAAACTTTTAAATTGAGAGTGTTGTATGCGGGCTTCTCCCTTTCCACTCACAAAAATACAACATCCCTGTGGTACCTACACAGTTATACACATGAAAAGGGAACATTAGGAAAACATTTAGGGCCTGATTCTTATTTACACTAAGGCCTCTTTACTCTGATCTAGGAATATAATGTGGTTTATAACCACACTGAGGCCTTTATACATTGACAGAGTATAAATAAAAATCTGACCCCTTTTATTTTAATGTGATTGAGCAGCAGCAAAACCAGAAAAAAAAAAGGGCATCATATAAGTAGCCATCTTTCTGCAGAGCAAGAATGAGTGTCCTATGATCATCAGTGTTCCATGAATCACAGCTCTGGAACCTTTGTACCTCTATTTGGAACCTTTGCAACCTCTATTAACAATGATGATTACAGATAAAAGTGAGACAGACTCTGATTTAAATGCCTGATAATAAAATCTTATATTGAAGGATGGTCAATAAAACTTAGGCTATGTCTACATTACAGAGTTTTTTCGGAAAAATGGCCGTTTTTCTGAAAAAACTTCATATATGTCCACAATGCAATCACATTCTTTTGAAAAAAAAAATGGAAAGAACAGAGAGATTTTTCTGACATTGGTAAACCTCTTTCTACGAGGAAAAAGCCTTTTTTCTGAAAGAGCTCTTTCGGAAAAAGGCATGTGTGGATGGGGAAGAGGGAGTTCTTTCAAAAGAAAAGGAAAGAGGAAAAAGCACAGGTGCCCTGGTGGCCACTCCATCCATAGTAAGCATAGCTTCAATGCGAGATAGTGTCCATTCAATGTGGATGCTATCTTTTGAAAAAGCAGATCGCTTTTTCAATGTGTTTTTGTGTGCTGATTATTTTCAGGCATAACGGCTTTGCGCAAGAGGGTTTTTCTTGAGCAAGAAGGGGCAGTGTAGACAGCTCCGTCTTGTGCAAGAGCCTCTTCCGCAAAATGGCGGCTCATTAGTTATGCAAACGAGGCTCGGCGATATTCCACGCTGAGCCTCATTTGCATAGCTCTGGCGCAAGATCACGCCAGTATAGACACAGCCGACAGGTTTATTTGTATTGCTATAGCATTTCTGCAAGCAGGAAAAATCCAACTGCTAATAAAACACCTTTAAATCAAATCTTTAACATCAGTAATCATGGGGGCAGATTATTATACCCTTACCAGACTGAATGGTAAGGGTATTCCATTAATGTCAATTGAACTTCTTTTCAGGTATGCTGAGAGTATTGCATCCATCACGATGGTGGTTACTTTTCACAAATGCAAATATGATTTTCCATGTCAAATTTTCCATGGCCTCAAATTCAGCTTTGGAATTTTGACCTCAGTTTTGTGCATATAGCACAAACATAAGCAATCAGAACAAAGGAAGGCCAGACAAGTTCTATATAATATAATATAATATAATATAATATAGAACTTGTCTGACCTTCCTTTGTTCTGATTGCTTGTATATAAGCACATGGTATCAGTCTCTGCTCCAAAAGCATCTTCCAGAAATACTGCTTGTGGCCTACATCCTCCAGTCAGCAGGTCCTGTTTACATTTGTTGCCCAGTGCAACATGACCCTTATAACTGAATCAGATTATGGTACGAGCTATAGGATTTATCCCAGTATGATTTAATGCAGAGCAGTACAAACCAACATTTAAAGCTGCTTCCTTTTTTAAACACAGGGAGAAGCAGGTAACTGACATGCCAGCACATATTTTGATGTTATTGTTCATTCGGTAGCAGGCATTCTGTTATGGTTATAGCTTCTATATGTGCACAATCAACACGCAGTAGAAAACAACAATAGTATGAGAAAGCTTTCAAAGAATGGTTGTAAATGGTGGCTTAGTAGACTTTGTAGACTTATGATACTTTCTCTGATGAACAAATCGCTGCTTCTGAAAGCATGGAATCTTTTAGCAAAATCTGAGTGGGTAAAGGGTCAGCAGTTTGCACGAGTTCAATGCTAAGAACCCTGTTGAATACTCACAGAGAATTACTGAAGCATAAGTGACAAAATGTGTGAGAATTCAAGTATTACAGAGAACTTTACTGCTGCTTTGCAAAATAATTTGTTTAAAAAGGGGAAAAAAAAGTCATAAAAAAAGTGATCCAATCACAACATTGGGATTTATGGAATTGCACAGGCATTGAAAGTCATGTAAAGTACTATGTCCTCATAAAACAACTCTGAAGAATTAAAGGCCTCCATACAGCGGCTCTGACCTCATTTTCTTTTACCCCTGTGGGCTGCACACAGTGGGCTATCCACTTAGAAATCAATGGGATGTGTGGGTGTGACTCAAAGACAGTATGTGGCCAATTTGTTGTTAAGGTCTTCTCCTTGGCTAATTGTTACTGCTAACCCTGCTAACTTGGAGACAGGTGTGCAGTGAGAAAAATATTAAAAAATATTTTGATGATTTCAAACCAGAATTTTGCTATAAATATGTCTGTAGCCCCTTTCTGAATTAGCTTTTCAGGGACATTTGTGCAAAATTTTTGAAGCCACAAATAAATATTTGAACAGCAGTAACCATTATTTTCAAGGGTACCTCTTGAAGAGAGTGTGCAGTACTACTGTCAGTGTCTACTGTCATTAACACCTTTGCTTTCCAATGAAAACAATGGCATGTAGTGTTTGGAAGCCCAGCACAGTGGAAGCTAATATTTATGACAATGCTCTATGTAAATACAACACAAATTTCCCAAGTTTCTTGCAAACTATTAGTATACAAAGTGGTACGTTGGTAGGCAACAGTAGATAATATATTCTGCAGTATCAACAATGCAAATCTAAACAATTTTATGTATGGCTTTATTGTGTAGGTCTTTGTGAAGCAGATGTAGGGAAATTTAGTTTCTTATATTAATATTCCCAAACCCATCTGTCCCAATCCACGTAGCTTGATGTTGTTTAGTTCCAACAATAAACAGCTATATAAAGTACAGTATTACATAACTTACTAATCCTCACACTCACGCTATTTCGAAATAACTATTTCAAAATTAGAGTTATTCCTCATTCAAGGCTTAGTAGTACGGATGCTCTGCTTCTTATTTTGAAATAAGGGGAGTTATTTCAAAATAACTCCCTAGGGTAGACCAGGGCTGAGTGTTACACTTGCACATGTGTGTAAGTGCAGGAGATAGTGCAAAGAATTTCTTGTACTACCCTGTGTCCAAATGACTGTCAAGAAACCAACTGGGAGGCATAGAGTCTGTTCCATCATACCACTATCTGGGCAAAATATGGCCCGGGGGCCAGATCCGTCCTACCAAGCCACAAGATCCATCTGTTTAAAACAGTCCCTGCGTCTCTCTGCTCTGCAGGGAGGGGGAGACTTTGTGAGATCTCCCCGCTCCCAGGCGAACCCTCAGCTCCTATTGGCCAGAAACAACTGGCCAATAAGAACTGACCTCAGCCAATCTCTCAGCTGGAAACGGCCAGCCAATGGGAGCTGAGAAATTGACCTGAGAGACTGGTGCAGTCACCAGGTGCCACCACATGTATTTTCAAGTGGGCTGGGGCTGCAGCAGGCAGGGAGCCCAGCCTGCCTTGGGGGTGCTGCAGCCTGTTGGCCAGGAAACACTTAGGTAAACTCCTCCTCTGGCACCCCAGCTCCTCCTGCATTCCAAGTCCCTCCCCCAGATCACCATCCAAACCCTCTGCACCCCCTACCCGGGTGACAACTCCCTCCCAGGCCCTGTACCTTCACCTACACCCTCTCCCCCAGGCCAGAATCCCCTGCACCCACACTCCCTCTCTGACCCTACATCCCAATCCCCTGACCCAGGTCACAACCCCCTCCTTCATCTAAACTCCCTCTCAGACCCCACACCCTCTCCTGCACCCCAGTGCACCCTTTACTCTGTGCACCCTTCTGCACCCAGACTCCAACCTAGACCCTGCATCTCCTCCACAGAGAAGTGTGACCCTTGACCACTTACCAAAATCTTGCAGTAGCCCCCCCCACCAAAAATTATTGCCCACACCTGATCTAGGCAGTCAGCAGTTGTACAAAAACAGGAGGCATGGAGCACAGTGATTTGCTTCTTCATTCCTACAAAGGCCAGCGAAGTTGGGATCACACTCCAAAGCTCGAATAGGTACTGTTATGGTGTGAGTGGGCCAAGAGGAATTCTGGCTGAATCCTATGGTCTTCAGCCTCCTTGCAACCCCTATATAGCTCCTCACCTCCAAACTCAAAATGAGGGCACCAAATACAGAATCTTGTCTTCACTAAATAATCGCACTAATAGACTATTTAAATAAATAGTTACATAAAAGGTGAAAATTAAAGATACACCTAGCTTGCTTTGGAACATTTTCAAAGTAATGAGTGCTCCTTGGATTTAGCTTCAGAGCCTGTGGGTTGCCATGTTTGTTAAATGTGCTAATAAAGTGCAGAGCTGAATCCAGAAACAGAGGTTGGTGCCTTTGTAGTACTTCGTGACTATAAATAGCAAGGGGTGCCCATAGTTACAGATTGTGACTCAGAATCTATATTCCCCATTTACTTTATGCTGGAGGCCATTTAGAAAGTGTTTAAAGTTCCATAATGAGAGCACTGAGTTTCTGTTCCTTGACCACTGTGCTGTGTGGTCCAACAGAGAAGGCAGCAGTCCCACTAAAGTTAGCTTAAAAAGAAAATCCACATTTCCTTTACCAAGAATAGTTACTGTCTGGTTTGTCACTTTAGAAATGTGATTTGTGGGGGAATAATTTTGTCAATTCACAGAGGGAAAATATGAAACGCACAGGGGAAGAAACTTAAGCTGTGCAGCTGAATCTTTGGAGTAAGCTGCTGAAGTGTTCTTAGTACTCTTTACATTTTAATTTCTTAGCAACTTCTTGTAAGCAGTCTTTATCTTTCAATCTGCTCAAGGTCAAGGGGCAAATGAGAAGGTCAGGCTGTATCTTTGGTAAAACTTTACATTTCTCACAGGGCTGAATCAAAACCAAAGTACAGTAACAGATGTGACTATATAAAAATATGCACACCCTGTGTGAAATCCTGGCCCAGTTGAATTCAATGGCAATATTCCCACTGACTTCAGTGGATGTAGGATTTCATCCGCAAATTGTAAAAATAGCATGTATTTAGAAACATAAAAATTGCTACACCAGATCAAGAATTTCCCCCATCCTAGACAAAAGCCCTAATCATTGGATTATGGAGAGGCTGACTCATTCTCTCTCTCTCTCTCTCTCTCTCTCTCTCTCTCTTTTTTTTTTTAATGAAAAATTCTTCAGGATCTCCTTTTCATTCTGATACAGAAGTAAAATATATTTCGTAACCTTTACCTTTCTTGCTTTCTGGCCAGCCATATGCAATATTCAGTCTCCAGCAGAGGTCAATGCCACTTGTTTCAGAGGAAGGTACATAAAGTGCAGTGTTGACAGTTGTGGAATGGACAAACATGGCCATCAAATACTTTGAGGCCTGCCAAGACCATATAAATCTAGACTGACCTCCTATATAACATGGGCCATAGAACTGCCCCCAAAATAATTCCTAGAACACAGCTTTAAAGAAACATCCAGTCTTAATTTCAAAATTGTCAGTGATGGGCAATGCACCATAACCCTTGGTAAACTGTTCTATGGTTACTTATCCTGCCTGCTAAAAACATATGCCTTATGCCAGTCTGCTCAATTTTTCTAGCTTCAAATTTCCAGATACTGGATCAGGTTATACCCTTCTCTGCTAGATTGAGGAGCCCATTACTAAATATTTGTTCCCCAATATACAATCCCCAAGATACTTCTAGATTGTAATCAAGTCACCCCTGAACCTTCTCTTTATTAAACTAATTAGATTGAGCACATTAAGTTTCTCACTACAAGGCTTTCCCTCCTAACCCTTTAATCATTCTCATGGCTTTTCACTACCCCTCTTCCATTTATCAACATCCAGTGGGCATCAGATCTGACTACAGAATTCCAGCAGCTGTTGCTCCAGTGCCAAACACAGGTCAAATAAGTTCCTTGCTCCTATTTGAAATTTCTCTGTTTATGCATCTCAGTGTCAGCTCATTATCCACTACAATCTCCAAATCACATGGGTTTATACACTCTCCAGTGCTGTTTGTTAATTTGTCCTGATAATTGTATGTAATGTAAGCATGGAAAGACCCTTCCTCTAGATGACAGTGGAAGTGAGACTGGACTCTGACAGCACTGAATAAGCTCCTGCAGGAGGTAAGTGGAGGACATGTGTGTGTCTAACTATCTGATCTATGTTTATCAGTTTCTGTTCATATTAATCAGAGATAAACTGGTAAACAGAGATGTCATGTAAGAGACATTATGCTCACTTATTTTATACATTTGTAATATCTACACAGAACGCTTTTTTAAAAATAGTATTTCCATAAAGTGTTTCAGATTAGTGAAGATCTTGCCTATACTTAGCTTTTATGGAAGAAAGAATAAAACATAATTAACTGTTTAAAGGATAAAACACAAGCCACATGAAGCAATGAAACTTGTTGGCGAGAAATCTAACAGTAGTGCTTGGTAGCAACCCCATCTCCTGTGGAACAGATGTTCAGGATTTTAAATGGAAATAGAAACTGCATTAACATAAAATGCTTTAGTGACTGAAAAACTGATAAATGTTCAATGTTGTCCTTCAGCATAAGTGCAACACTATTTTCCTGATTGTCTAAAGATCCCTAAGGAACATTGGGGTAGAAATATACGTATAAAAACAGCAATAGCAACTAAAGTATTGACAGATTAAAAAAACGTAGCTATGTTTCTCTGCCTTCAGGCATCTTTTCATACTGTCTGAATTGCTAACTATCACCAGCAGTGGTGAAAAAACTGGACTGCAGGCATTTGATTGTAAAGACCTGGAAATATTAGGCTCTGGTTTCAGCAGAGTCATATATAACATGCTATAATTTTGATTTAAATATCTTTTTAAACCTCCAGATTTACAAATGAATGTCTGTCTTGTTGACAAGCAGGGGGCATTATAAAAGGTGTCTGTCTTATTTCTGATCTTGCAGATGGGATGTGGGCATGATTTTTTCAGAGATTCTGAATTAGTATGCTTATTAAAAATAATCATTTTGTTCCATTGGTTTGGAAAATATAACACTGGTTTAGAGCTTGGACAAGCACTATTGACAGCGTGGAAAAGTATTTTTGTGTGTGTGTCCAGTGAGATTCCGTTGTTAAACCTATCAAAACAAGGCCAGCTGAAATACCGCAGAAGACTATATGAATGTGCTATGTGGGTGTTCATGTTTTATATCAGCATATGATACTGTGGAGTTTCATACAAAGAAAGACATCAGACCTTTCCACACACACCCAAAAACCAAATAGATGTCGCACTGAATCCACATCTCACCAAAATTTTCCAATAGTTAAAATAGAAAATATCAGGCCAAATTTAGCCTCTTCAGATTGATGCTGCTTTCATTTTGATTCAATTTTCCTGACATATGGTTTCCTTCCTCCCCTTCACATTTTAAACTTAAATAGAGACAATACATTTCATTTACATATTACCTCTGTGATGGACACCAACAAAAGACAGGACATAGAAAATCAAGGAAGATGCTTTAGAGAGCAGATCAAGAACAGGGAATAGCTTAAACTCTCAGGAGTTTCTCGGTGGTGTGAGCTAAAGATGGGGTATGAGCCTCGGTTAAGAATTAGCATCACAGTATGTAGCAATCTCCCACTGAATCAAGAAAGTGTGTTAATGACAAATGGACATGTGAAATCAAACCCCAAACACACAAAGTTTGGCTTTATTCTGGGTGGATTTTACCAGCTTCGGTCAGACTCATGAAGAGCTGGCCCCTTTTTTTATTCATTGACAACATTTACATAGCTTGTGATGCCAATAAAATCTCATTGACTTTCTCGTCTTTTCTCTGTGACACTGTTTTAATGTTATTTCAGTAAACTGAAAGGGTTTTATTAAAACTTGCACATGTATTTGCAAACATAATTTAGCTGAAAAATCTAGAGCCTTGGAGTATTTACCTGGCCAATCACAATACTTAAAAGAACATCAGAACAGCCATACCAGGTCAGACCAAAGATCCATCTAGCCCAGCATCCTGTCTGCTGACAGTGGCCAATAACAGATGCCTCAGAGGGAGGGAACACAACAGGTAATCCTCATGTGATCCCTCTCCTGTCATCCATCTCCAGACAAACAGAGGCTAGGGACACCATTCCTACCCATCCTGGCTAATAGTCATTGATGGACCTCACCTCCATGAATCTATCTAGCTCTTTTTTGAACTCTGTTAAAGTCCTAGTCTTCACCACATCCTCTGGCAAGGAGTTCCACAGGTTGACTGTGTGCGGAGTGAAGAAAAACTTCCTTTTGTTTGTTTTGTAACACATATTGATATACTGTTTGTTTACTCAAAAACAGCAAAAAAAAAAATTAATTGAAAGTCAAAGGGCCAACTTCCTACACATTTTATATGACGTCAGTTAAGGCTGAGAATACTCAGAACCACTCAGAAGACGTTCAATACTTTTCTGGATTAGGCCCCTAGAAGCCCAGCAATAATAAATGTAAATTTTTTAAATCATGCAGTATATAAGTCCATCTGGTAAAGGTAAACATAAACAAACTCTATGTTATAAACTGGAGTGATTCTCTTAATCTGTTTTCTGACATCAGATTTGGAAATGTTTTTGAAAATCCTCAGTATGCAAGATTTTTAGGCTACAGAGGTTTAGTAAATTCATATAACTTCCAGATAAACACCAGATCTCTGCTTCTCCAAACAGAATGAAGTTTTTGAGCTTTACCCAATGCAAAGTTTTAAAACCATGCACAGTGAACAGATATGGACAAATCTAGCCTTTCAAGTACATGAGCCCAGCTCCAGGTAAGACATGTGCATGTGAAATAATCTCATTTGAATTTTTAGTTTTGAAAATAATGCCCATTTAGTTATATGAATGCATATAAAAGCCAGAAGCCAGTAATTTATTTTACATTCTCTTATTTCAAGTTGGATTAAATGGATTTTTGCTGAATGTATTACAAACAATTCCTTCTGAGTCTGAGATACTGCATTAAAAATTTTGATCAGGAACAAAGTATGTCTATCCTTATTACCAAGTAAATAAGACAGTTTATAGTATTGAATTGTGTATTATCTGAAACTGAAAAGTCTTTCCTCCACAATGCAAGTTCCCATGTTTGTACGCATGACAGCTACTTGTCTCTGAGAAAGGTATGAAAATTCAATTAAAAATTAAGCTATGTTTTCCATGCCTCATTTTCAGTGTTTTTATATTTGAAGTCCTTATCATCATTATAGCAATTTACATTTATATCTTATTCATACCTTATATCCCAAAGGGGCCTATTAAGTCTTCCAGAATAAACTAAATAAAAAATCATTTCAACCCCAAAAAGAAATGCAACTACATCTGAAGAGGAATGCGGGAACTGTTTAATCAGGATAGTTTCACCCAAGAATAAACTATCCAACAGTCTACAGGGAGAATTAAGTTACCCTTAATTAGGCATAATGTAGTTACCCTCACTGGAGCCAGGGCTAACTTAGCTTAGTGCTATGGGATCATCAATGATCACACAAGTGCTCATGACCTTGATTCTAGTCTCATCATGAATCTGGCACCTCTAGCAGCACAAACTCATGCAGAATCACCAGCAAAACTAGGGGCAAAATTTTCATACTGGAGGTCTCTCACTAGTACTGACCTTACCTTGCTATGCTTAGTTGGTGAAAGTCAATGAACTCTCCATCCAGGGTAGCATGGATTTGTGGCCCAATGTTTATATAAGTAACATAAATATCAATCATTTGCATTTATGTCTTTCTCCAATCTTCATGTTTTCCCTTCCTTTTGTTTCTAATTTAATGTAATGTGACCAGCTGGCTACAACCCATAAAAGAAGCATGATACTGGAACATTCCATTCTAAGATACTTTTTTTGTAACTTTTTTCCCTAAAATTTCATTGGGATCCAGACAATGCTTAATACCTCCATGCTCTGAGAATAGCGTGAGATGGGACTTATTGTCTGAATATGGTGTCTGAGAATGTTGATAAATTGAGAGTGCTGAATTGCTGCTGGAGCTTTAATGATTTGAAATGTAATTAATAATAGTAGATTCTACTTTAGCTTAGGTTCCAAATCCTTCAGATGAAAGGAAAGAAGAACATGTGGTCTACCATGTGCAAAGTATTCATCTGTCCTTGAATGTCCCTCTTAAATGTGTTCTAAATTAAAGATATCTAAACTCCATGAGTACTGTATTTTATTTTATGTATCCCTTAGTAACTAAAAATAATCGGAAGTGATAAATAATAATGGGAACACAGTGGAAGATATGTTGAAACTCTGACTGCAGCCAAGGGGAGTGATTCTATGGAATATCTTACTCCCTAAGGGCAATCCCTCATGCAAGGAGATTTAAAAGATTTGGTTTAGGCCTCTTAGGGCAGCATTTTTGCCTACTCCCCACCAAAATAAATAGTGTGTTTGCCCACCCAAAACCAATGGATTCTTTTTGGTATCTCAAAATTGAGGAAGAAGGCCATCTGGGTTTTAAAAAAACCAACCCTGACCTGGTTTAGAGAGGAAGCTATAAATCTATATAACAAATGAAAAAAGGGGAAGTTGATAGTAATGAATACAAATCAGAAGCTAAGAATTGTAGAAAATTGATAAGGGAAGCAAAGGAAGCATAAGGAAAAATCAAAAGTCAGCGAACTTAAGGACAAAAGCATATTAGGAACAAAAGAAATCCTAACAATGATATTGGTCCATAACTAGACTGAAATGGCAGAATTATCAATAGTAAGGAAGAAAAGGCAGAAGCACTCTATAAATATTTATGTTTTGTAGTTGGGGAAAAAGTAAATGATATTGTCATACGATATGATGATAGCACTCTTTCCTTTCCCCTAATATTTAGGAGGATGTTAAACAGAAGCTACTAAACTCAGATATTTTAAAATCAGCAGGTATGGATTACTTGCATACAAGAGATTTAAAAGAACTGGCTGAGAAATTTGCTGGAACCTTAAGGTTGATTTTTAATAAGTCTTGGAATAAGGAGAAAGTTTCAGAAGACTGGGGTGGGGGAAGAAACAGCATTGCACCAATATTTAAAAAGGGTAAATGGGTTGACTCAGATAATTATAGACCTGTTACTCTAACATCAATTCCACACAAGATAATGGAATGGCTGATATGGGACTTGATTAAGAAATAATTACAGGAGGGTAGTATAATTAATACTAATCAACATGGGTTCATGGGAAATTGAGCCTGCCAAATTTGATATCTTTTTGATGAGATTACAAATTTGGTTGATAAAAGCAATAGTGTTGATATAATATACTTAGATTTCTGTAAGGTATTTGACTTGGTACTGCATGACATTTTAATTAAAAAAACTAGCAAAGGGGCTAATGCAATCTGTGGATGCATAAATAAAGGAATCTCAAGTAGGAGAAGAAAGGTTTGTTTGCCTCTATATTTGGCACTGGTGCAATCACTGCTGGAATACTGTATTCATTTCTGGTGGTTACCATTCAAGAAGGATACATGCATTACAGAGATAGACTCAAAGAGTTCAATCTATTTAGCTTAACAAAGAGAAGGTTAATGGGTAACTTGATTATAGCCTAGAAGGACCTAAATGGGGAAGAAATATTTAATAGGGGGCCCTTCAATCTTGCAGAGGAAGGTATCACATGATCTCATAGTTGGAAGTTGAAGCTAGAGTAATTCAGACCGGAAATAAGGCATACATTGCTAACAGTAAGGGTAGTTAACCACTGGAACAACTTACCAAGAGTCATGGTGGACTGTCCAACACTGACAATTTGTAAATCAGGACTGGATGTTTTCCTAAAAGATCTGCTCAAGGAATTATTTTGGGGAAATTCTATGGCCTGTGTTATACTGTAGAGTCATACTAGATAATCACAGTGGTCCTGTTTGGCCCTGGAATCTATGAAAATGAGAGCTGAATGCTTTTCCAGGGAACTGCAAAGAGAAAACGATCACACACATAGAGGTTTTCATACCTTTTGTACAACCTCTGGTCACTAATTATGATCTGCTTAAACTTCATAATTATACAGGTTTAATATTTGTCAGCATTTGGACAGAAGTTATTGTAGAATAAAAGAGCTAAAGCTGATTCTGGAAGAGATACAGGTGAAACATTGCTTTGCACATTTTCATCTAAAGTAAACTGAAACAATACAGTTACAGGAGGTGCCATTATGATGGATTGTAAACAAAGTCATAAATAGAGGTGGGCTTGAACTAAAAACCCCATATCAGACATCCTTTGAACTTTGAAAAAAGTGTGGCTTCATCACCTAACTTTGCAATTGGGGCCCATTTTTAGCTATAACCACTTAAAAGACATTATGTGTGAGATGCCAGTTCTGATATCCTATTGCAGGGTGCATCTACACAGCACCCTAAACTCAAAATAAGATACACAATTAGCGCTACGCAAATTGCATATCTTATTTCAAATGAATTTTGAAATAGGCTATTTCAAAATTTGGTGCATCTACATAGCACCAAATTTTGAAATAATGCACTATTTTGAGACATCCCTTAACCTTTGTGGAATGAGGGTTATCAGGAGGCCGAAATAGTGTGCCTGTTATTTCAAAAAATAACGACGGCTTGAGAAGATGCAGGGTAGCTACAAGTTCAGTGTAAATGTACCCTAAGTTCTTATTGTCACATTCCACATTTCTTATTTACTGTAGATTCATTTGGACAAATTTTTCTTCACTTTCTAACCTACAGCATTTCTGGCACTATCACATTACCCAAAGGTGGCTGCATGTATCATTTTGTAGAACATCTTGGGATCTTGTTCTTATGGATGAAAGACAAGTACCTCAATATAAGGCATTATTATTTTACAAATACAGGTACCTCAGATCTGACACATCTTCATTTGTATGCCTCTTGCAAATAATTTATGTCCATGTGCAATCTATTTGTTGGCTTTACAACCTAAAGATGATGTTGTATTTTTTCCACTTCAATATACACGTTTTAAAAAATGTCTTCAAGATATCCAGAAACCAGAAAAAATGTCCTTTTCTTGTCTGAGCAACTGATTTTTTTTATCTTCCAGACTTTCTTTAAAAATCATTACTCCTGCATATGTGATGTTATGTTGATTACAGTAAAACTGGAGAATTCTCTTAAATGTCAGACTGTCTACTCCACAGCAAATGCTTCAGTGTTTTATTCATTCAAACTCTTTTTGAAGGTCACTTTACTAAAACCAAATAACAGTAAGATTAATGCAGGAGTTCTCATTCCTTAATGGTCTAGAAAGTTAATGATAATTTTATTGTTTGATGTTTTGCTATAGACAATGATTTTTGGTGGTGGTGGAGAGGGTTTCATGAAGATCAAGGATGGATTATTTAATGGAAAACACATGTAGTAACTTAAACCTGGTAAGCTAAGATTGTCTCTGTATCCTACAAAACAATGCTCAGTTCTTTGATTTATATGTGGTATTCTGAATCACACAATACAATTATCTTATTCATTGTAGAGATTTAAAAAAGCACTTGAATTTACAAATAGAATACAAGCTATCATTTTATTTGCACATATGATTAAAACTACATTAACTGAATTTCCGCTAAGAACATAAGAATGGCATACTGGGTGAGACCAAAGGTCCGTCTAGCATAGTATCCTGTCTTTTGATAGTGGCCAACGCCAGATGCCCCAGAGGGAATGAACAGAACAAGAAATCATGAAACAATCCCTCTCCCATCACTAAATCCCAGCCTTTGACAGAGGCTAGGGACACCATCCCTACCCACCCTAGATAATAGCCATTGATGGACCTAACCTAACCTCCATGAATTCAAGATATTTGAGATATTTAAGAGCAGGTTAGATTGACATCTATCTGGGATGGTATAGATGGTACTGGGTCCTGCTGTAAGGGCAGGGGACTGGACTCGATGACCTCTCAAGGTCCCTTCCAGTTTTAGTATTCTATGATTCTATGATTTTATAATTTATCTAGTTCTTTCCTGAACTCTGTTAAAGTCCTGGTCTTCACTACCTCCTCTGGGAAGGAGTTCAACAGCCCAAACTTGTGCTATGTGAAGAAAAACTCCCTTTTATTTGTTTTAAACCTAGTACCTATTAATTTCATTTGGTGACCCTAGTTCTTGTGTTATGGAAACAAGTAAATAACGTATCCTTATTCACTTTTTCCACACAAGTCATGATTTTATAGATCTCTATCATATCCCTCCTTAGTCTCCTCTTTTCTAAGCTGAAAAGTCCCAGTCTTTTTAATCTCTCCTCATATGGGACCCATTCCAAACCCCTAATCATGTTTGTTGCCCTTTTCCGAACTTTTTCCTAAGATTTTCAAACTTTACCTCACACTGCAGCATGACAAAATCGTTAACTAATCACCACAATAACCACACTCCATTCATTTGTCCATAGTAACTCTACTATAACTATTACAGTTTCAGTTTCTATTCAATATGTCATATGCTTTCAGTGTTTTTCTTTCTGGTTGTGGTTCAAAGGAACGCTTCAGTAACGAAGATTTTTGTTCTAAGTACAAAATCTTCGTCTTCTACAATTCTGTTTAAGACTAAATATTTTCATAATTAATGAGCCATCCTAAAAACTGTAATAACCAGGATTGTTTTTATATTAAACTATATTATATGCTTGGCTACATTTTCAATAGAACTTTCCAGACCAGAGCAGCAGAAGTGCAAATAGGTATAGATGCAAATTTTGGAGTCACAATTTAGAAGGCTCAATTTAAAATACTGTTGGTCTACATGGCATACTTAATACACAGGGTTTTCTTGATAAAATTGGAGATGGAATTAAATGGCTGGTTCAAGCCCACAATTTGTTTTAATCTACAGAATTACTTTGGGCCTCTAAAATGTAGGAATCCTTGCGGTTTTTAATTATACTTCTTTCCAGATGTGATAAGTTTAGTTTTTAAACTTCTTGTTTCTTGGTCTATGCAAACGCATGCCAATGTTAAGATGAATGAGTTTATAATTTATGTAGGAAAATCAATAAATAGTAAATTTTGTCATTAGAAAAAGTTTTATGGCTTACAATGAATAGTATTTGGGTGAGATAGCTCATTTCAGATAGAAATATTTAAGCTAAGACACTGGTAATGAGCCCATCACCACAGTAGTATGCAGGCATGAGGTTATGTCTATAAAGGCTAAAAAATCGGCAGGTGTTCCAGGCCAGCCATGTTTGTTTGTTTCAAATCCCTGTATCGCCATACCCTGAATGTAGCAACAAAAGGATCAGTTCTACCCTAGTGATGTCAATTAGAGTTTTTACATTAACTTCCCTGGCAATAGGATCATCCCATAATACTGCAGCTAAAAGGGGTCTACAGTTCTTAGCCTCACTGTCAGTCTGGTCCAAACCTCACTGACTTAAATCAAAAGACTTCTGTGAACTTCAAATGGCTTTGGGCCAGGCTCTACAAAGGATAATAAAACAGAAAAATGTGTTTTGAGCTACTCATTTATCCTGTGTTTGCAGATACAGCATCAAAAGTGAAAACAACCACAATTAAACTGTGCAATGTACACTGTGCATATTGGTGAATATGTAACATTGTGCATTGATTCTTAAGTTTAAAGATTTGTATTACCTTGACAATGTCAGATTTCCTAAGAATCTGCATTTGGCAAAACTGAATAATTAATCAACTAACTCACAACTTTATTGTTAGAACTCCAAAGAAGTTGTTACTAGAGAGATGCTCCAATTCAGCAAACTATGCAAACAGGTTAAAATTAAGAATGTGTCAAAGTTTCATAGAGGTCAATGGGACTTTTGCACATGCTTAAAATTAGACATGTACTCATATGCTTTCAATACGAATGGACTGCTGACCTGGGGCAAAACTGAGAAGGCAGATGAACAAAGGTAAACAAGGAAAACTGCCTCCCCAAAAGTTCCCATCACATTTCAGGACTACATGTTGGAGAGTCGGTTGCATTTGGCCAGTGTGGTGTATTTTGGAATATACTGTCTGGATCTGCCCTTTCCAGACAGGTCACTGGTATAAGGTTGTGACTTTTGACATTTTTCTGCATCACAAAACATCTATATTTTCCTGTCTAGAGAAAGATGGCAGTTATTCTGAAAAGTTAAATAAATCAATTAATAGAACATTGCATCATTGTTCAGCGTATAAACTTGCACAATGCTCAGACCTTTCCCAGAAGTGGTTCCTCTCTTTGATGTCTTTTTTTTAAAGTTCTGGTTTAGAATGTGGTAAATTTCTTATGTTTGAAAAGCAATTGTCACACTGCGGTGCTTCTGAGAGGAAACAGTACAGACCACCCGAGTCCAATCCTTTATGTGGACATTTAATCTCTTTCGCCAACATCAAAGCCCTTGTTTTGACATCCAATTGGATTTCTGCATGTGAGGTTTCCAGTTTGTTTTCTCTCCTCTCTCCCTCTCCCTCCTCATCATTTGCCCTGCTTATTATTACATTATTATTAAAAGGGATATTTTTCTTCCTCCTGAAAAGGCTATTCGTCTTCCATTTAAAGGTTTATAACGGCCTCAGACACTTAATTTTTCTCTTCTATGCCTGGGCTCAGTTAAACATCAGAAAGAACAAGTGAGACAAAACCACTCCAGGAACTTTGGAAGCTAAGGATTAAAATCCACCCATCCCTTTTGTGTGTAACAAGGCATGAATGAGAGAACCTGCTGGAAAAGGTGCACCCCCCAGCTGCTTCCAATCTGCTGCACCATCCCTTCTGGGAGGTGGGGCTGGGTGGCAGTGTGAATCTGAGAGGGAGCACATGCCTCTAATTTCATTGAAGCAAAAGATCTGTGGGATTCGTGGTGGGGAAGGAGGAAGGATATGCCTGCAGATTTCAGGCCATCTATGTGTATGTTAGGATCTCTGCTTCTTCACATACCTTGCTGCCACTGGCCAGCTTCCAGCTTACTAGGTATGTAACACCCCTCCTGCATGAATCAAAGCTGCTGAGAGAGAAATATTACTTTGCTGGAGGTGATGCTGCTCTGAGAGAATATACCGTCGTCACTTTTCACCAACTCTACTCTGCCGTACTTCACTCTGATTGGACATTAAGACTGCAAAGAGATCAAGGCTATGATGTGTTGGGAGACACTGCTAATCCATAGCTGCCTTCCTTATCTGGTCTCTGATCTCATTTGTGCAACATTCCCCTGCATCCGTAGTTGAACTTATGCTGCACTGCAGAAACAATGAATGTTTTTTGCTTACCATTACCTGCCCTGGAAAAGGAGATGGGACAGAATGAGAAAGGGGCTTTTACAGGAGAACTCCAAAAAGTGTGCCACTGCACCTCTTTTGAATTAGTGCACTGCTATGATCCCTGACTGGAAGTAACTCTTCCCACACAGCTCCTGCTGATGGGCAGCTGACACACACAGAAGATGTAAGGTAATTTAACAAACTGCGTAGAAATATTTCAAATTTTGAAAATGTATCAAAAAAAGGAACAATTTTTTAGAACACTTTTATGGAAGCTGATAAAATAATTCAAAATTCAATTTTTTTTATCAAAATAAGGAAGACACAGAGTTTCAAAACAATTTGAAAAAAATGTTTCAATTTTTTCAGCTAGTTGTACGTTTGAATTTTGTTCATTCATATATTCTATATTATAGATCCCTGCAGGACTGGAACATATAAAAACAAGGCAAATGAATACATTAGAAATTAAACATCTTTCAATATAATTTACTTGCTTACAGTTTATGTTAGCAATGGAAATGTCACAAGTTTACCTGAAATAGCAAAATAGAATTCAGTCATAGCAGATTTATTTCACTTTAAATGTGAGCTTTTGCAGCATTTTTGTTAGTTTGTAATTTTATATGAGAAATTCACAGTAGTGGCAGCATTAGGTAAAATAAAATATATGTATCAAGAGTTAGAATTTAAAACCTACTAAACTGAAATGTGAAAACTACAAAATGCTTGAAAAGGTTAGGATAAAATCCACTACACAAATCCAAACTCCCTACTGGCTTAACTAAGACACTCAGGCCTATCTACCCACCTCACAGTTCAGATCATGGGATGTGATTAGTAACGCCCGCCAAAGTGCTGCACTGTAACTCAACCATGTTCAGTCTGTCAGTGCAAATCTAAAGGTTCCTTTCTATTTGCACTAATGTAGACTGCCTCAAACAGGACTATATGAATGTGAACTAGGAAACTTCTAGTTCACATACACAGCATTTTGGCGTGCACTGCTGTTCATGTCCCCGTAGTCCTAACGGAGAGGAATCATAGATGTGCCCTTATTTAACACAAAAGGCAGAACTATGTAGCACTTTAAAGACTAACAAGATGGTTTATTAGGTGATGAGCTTTCGTGGGCCAAGAAGTGGGTCTGGCCCACGAAAGCTCATCACCTAATAAACCATCTTGTTAGTCTTTAAAGTGCTACATAGTTCTGTCTTTTGTTTCAGCTAGACCAGACTAACTCGGCTGCATCTCTATCACTTATTTAACACAGTGATGAATACCATATAAGGATCCTATACATTTATATGAATGGGACCAAACTCAGTGAAGTGCTTGCCAGGCTCAGGACCTGAATAGACAGCTGCAGAAATAGGCAAAAACTGTACACAATTACTGCATTGCCAATCCACCAATTGCATCTGGTGCATCACATGCAAGGGCAGTTCACAGCTCTCGGGAGGCAACTCAAACGAATCCAGTACCCTCTCATAGCCAGATCCACAACTGCAGATCACCTTTGTAGAGTAAAGAGCATTCCATTAACTCCTCTCTTTACTACACTTTGTCTCAGCTACCAGTCACAAACCTTTATAATATTACATGTGGAACACAGGATGCATTTCTCTTTGGTTAGGGCCAAAAAAAAAAAAAAAAAAAGAGAGAGAGAGAACTCTGCTCTTGATAAACTAAGAAAGAACAAATCAAAACATCTGAGAAAATCACCTGTGAATTATATTTTTTCCCAGATATGACAATGCACAAGTTCAAACTGATTTCAATGAAAGGACAGAAAGCTGCATTGTGGGGTAAAGTAAGATGGTCTGCTCCTAAGGCCCACTAGGCATTAATTTATTCAGGTTTGGATTGGTGCTTTTGTACCCTGGACTTCATTCACATTATTCCACATTTAACTATAGCACAGAGCCACCATTGTTAATTGGTGTCCCTTTTCTCATCCTTAGCAGAAAAGCAGAGGACTGAAAGGGCAGAGACTGACCTGAGAGGGCACTCTTAGGCATGCTCTTTCCAGCACAAAGTTAAGACACGTATTATGAGCATGCATGGGGTGAGGAGGTTTTGCGCTGTCATAGCCTCTGCAGTACCTGTTTTGTGAACAAAGGATGGTCACTGTCAGGGCTCACAATCTGACACCTTACATTCCATTGGGTTTTTAAAAACAAAACAAAAATGGAAAAAATAGTGGATGTGTCACAAATGTATAACACTGACCCATAGCCCCGATTCTTCTTTCCCTGGCAGGAGGTTTACATCAGTGTAACTCCATGGCGTTAAATGGAGTCGCTCTGGAGCTACACTGGGCTGAGATAGATTAGACTTAGGCACCATTCGCACACTCTGTACTAACACAGATGAGTAAGAGACAAAAGGATGAGCCACAGAACAGGCTGTACATTCTCTGCTGCCATGCATTAGATTACTGCATATCGCCACACTCGTTAATAACGTTATACCACATACTGGAAAAAGCATTAGTAATATTTTGTGAACCCATGACTCCTGGACTTCAAACTTCTCCAACATGCATTAAATATCCATAAACCCGGGGAAGCTCCTAGTTCATATTAAAAGTTAAAACATATTCTGCACTTTGGTTTCACCAAGATATGCCACCCTCCAGCATCAACATGAGGGGAAATTCATGAGGCTGGCAGTGAAAGAGGGATACTTCCCATAGCCAGGGAAGGAGGCACTTGCCAAGAAATAGGTAATTCCTCCCATGGGAATTTCTGGCACTCATTGGCCAGCTGGGAGAAATGGGGTGCTGATTGGACACATTCCCCACCTCCCAGAATTTAGTCCAGCCATGCAGAACCGCTTATTTCTCTGTTCTAGGGGGTTGGTGGGTTTCCCATATCCACGTAGGCATGTTTCAGTGTGGAAACTCACAAAGGTGGGCTAAGAGAGGCTGGTATTAGAAGAATAACAAGTTATCCATAATACAGGAAAACCGTAACAGAATTATTACATCTTATGTCTACACCAGTGTTCCCTGTAAGCAGAGCACTTGGGGAGACCACTAAGGAGAGATTCAAATGTTGCTCAGCTGATTAGCAGAGCACCCACAATGCCTACAGCCAGCAGCATATGTTTCTATTGGTGGTGCACATCCATACATGCCTCAGTGCACATAACGCAATTTATTACACACATGTATGAAAAAAAATAGAGAGAACATTGGTCCACACCACAGAAAAGATGGCAGGAGCATCAAAACATAACTAACCCAATGTGCTTTTCTGGTTCAGGAGCTACACAGAGCATATGCAACATCTGGATTTGTGGGCTCTTTATAGTGAAGGGGTAAGGAAGGAAGGAAGTGCTATTTACTCCTCATAACACAAGAACTGAGTGGGGAAGGTCACCAAATGAAATTATTAGGCAGAATGTTTAAAATAAACAAACAAAAATGAATTTTTTCCCCACACAACACACAGTCAACCTGTGGAATGCCTTGCCTCAGGATGTTGTAAAGACCAAGAAAAAGCTAGATAAGTTCATGGAGGATAGGTCCATCAGTTACTATTAGCCAGAATGGGCAGGAATGTTGTCCCTAGCCTCTGTTTGCTAGGAATGGGCAACAGGGTATGATTACCTTTTCTGTTCATTCCCTCTGGGGCATCTGGCATTGGCCATTGTCAGAAGACAGGATACTGGGCTAGATGAACCTTTGGTCTGACCCAGTATGGTCGTTCTTATGTTTGTCAACTTTTTAGATACTAGAGACCAGCTTGCTGTCTTCCTAAACTGTGTCAGGGAAATCTCAGGGACAGTTAGGTGCTGGTCCATGGATCAGTCATTGAGAAACACTGATCCAGTGCATTAGGTCCACAATAGGGCACTCAGGAAAGCAGCTGGGTCTCAGCCAGTCTTTGCAGCCAAAGCAGTTTGCAGCCAGTGGATCAGCAGAAGAGGCATGCATTGGGATCAGCACATGCCACTCCTGTATTCACTAACAATCAATTCACACCCACCTCACCTCCTGATTATTCATCTTGGGAAGGAAGATCTTGGGGAGTTAACTTAAGGGACAGGATCCAGAGGGACATTAGGTTAGTTAGGTGATCATGGCCAGAGGTGAGGCTAGGATGGTCAGAAATGATCACAAGGCAAGTCTGGAAGAGAGCTGCTGAGCCAAACTGTGCAGACAAGGGTAAAGAGAAAGTCCATGGAGTTGATCATTCCTGGACACTGGGGGTTCAGCAACACAGCAGAGACACTTCCATTATAACCAACCAGCCGTTTTCAGGGATGATGGCGTACGTTTATTGGACATGTCAACAGGTTGTGAGGGAATGGACTAGACAACAATTGTGATAACCAGCAGTATGGCTGGGTGTATATGTGGGAAAGTGACCAAGTTAGCTACTTGCTCCTCTTTAGTGGGGAAGAGAATAAACTGAGAGGTTCCCAGAGGTAAAAGACCTGGGATTTTGGTGATGGGTCTTGGCTTATGTGAAAAGGTGAGACTTTGTGGCCCTTACGGGCAAAACTGACCACCTTGCTACACCCTCTGTGCCCTTAGTATTGAGGAAGATTGCTTGCACTCAAACAGAGCTGAGGATAGGAGATAAGGAGAACCCCTTCCTTGCTGCAGGTTATGCAGTAAGAAACTCTATGATCCCCACTCAGTAAGAAGTTAAATGCCTGGTATAGGATGGTATTGGGTGATCTGCAAGCAGTCCCCCTCCCTTGTGCTAAAAGTTTATTAAAAATTCCAGGCTACTGTTTAATTCCCTCCACATGTCTGTCCCCTTTTTGCTGCAGTGTCCACATAAAAAAGACTATCTTAAAAACACTTTACTCTTAAAGCGGAGCTCACTCAAAACATGGTACATATTATAAACAAATAGGCAGGTCTGTACAATTTCAGTCTTCAGAGATGTATTTTAATGTACCAGGTACTGCACAGAAATATATATATTGGTGATTTCACCAGTTTTTGGCTAAGCAACTTAAGGGTGTGAACAGGGCTATGCTAATTGTTTGCTTTTCTGGTCATTCTGAAAATAAAATAAAAACAAAACTTGGTGAATTAAAAGATGTGTTTTGAATTAAGTAAAATGTTTTTGTCAATCCCAAATTAAACTTTTTAATTTTTTTTAAATTGAAAATAAGTTTCAAAACAAAATTGTTTTGAATTACAAATAAAGTGTCATTTAAAATGTCAAAATGAAATGTTTTGAATTTGTCTTGTTTTGCTTACGTTTACTCTGACTGAAGCAATCTAGCATATTTGGCATGAATTTATAAAATGTTTTGGTCAACCTGAAATGGCATTTTCCAGCAAAAAACAATTTTTAGATAAACATTTTCACCCAGCTTAAGTGGTCATCAACTTTGGTTCCCATTGCTTTCAGTGTGAGTGCAAGTTTGCAGCTTTGCCTTTGGGGCAGGTAGTTTGTTATAAAAAGAGGGAGGGGCAGGCAGATTAAGAATGATTAAGAATAACAAAAGGCTGGTTATTCAGGTAATTGAAGGATCACTAGATCATCATGAAAACACTGCCAGGTATTCCACTTAAAAGACAGGAGGGGAAAGTATAGAAATGAGTGTTGTGCTGCAGGGATCTGCATTTGGAGCACTGCTATTAAACTTCTCATAAATGTTCTTGAAAAAGGGGTAAACAATGATTAATCCTAAGGTGACTGGAAAGAGTTACAAAGGGATCTCACAAAACTGGGTGACTGAGCAACACAAAGGCATATGGAATTCAATGTTGAATGCAAAGTAATGCACATGGGAAAATATAATCCTAATTATAGATACAAAAATTATGGGGTCTAAAATAGCTGTTACCACACAAGAAAGAGATCTTGGAATCCTTGTGGATAGTTCCCTGAAAACATCTGCTTAATGTACAGTGGGAGTTTAAAAATTAAAAAGCTAACCAAATATTGGGAATCATTAGGAAAGGAATAGATAATAAGACAAAATACCATATTACCTCTATATAAAATCATTATATGCCCACATCTTGAATACTGTATGCAGATCTGGTCATCCATCTAAAATATATATATTGGATTTGGGAAAGGTACAGAAAGGGCAACAGAAATGATTAGGGGTAAGGAACAGCTTCCAAATGAGGAGAGATTAACAAGACTGGCACTTCTCATTTTGGAAAAGAAATGATTAAAGGATGGGGGGATATGTTAGAGATCTAGAAAATCATGAAAGGTGTGGAAATATAGAATAAGGAAATGTTATTCATTCCTTCACTAACATAACACAAGAAAATAATCCAATTAAATTTATAGGCAGTAGATTTAAAACAAACAAAATAGGTGACAGCAGTGTTGTCTTCAAGTCATCATTGTCAAGTCCAAGTCGAGTCTCAAGTCACTACAGTTCAAGTCTCAAGTCGAGTCTCGAGTCCCTAAAGTCACTTTCGAGTCAAGTCCCAAGTCGAGTCTCAAGTCTTAATTTAAAAAATGTCAAGTCACTTTTGTACAAGCCATCAATATCGGCATTTTCAGACAATTTTTTCACCAAGTCAATTTAACAAAATTAGAGAGTCTCAAGTCGAGTCTCAAGTCACAAACAATGAACCCAAGTCGAGTCTCAAGTCGAGTCACCTACGCGACTTAAGTCGGACTCGAGTTCAAGTCATGGGACTCGAGTCAACAACTCTGGGTGACAGGGGATGGATCATGGTGATTGCCTCTTTTGTTTATTCCTGCTGAAGCACCTGGCTTTGGCCACTGTCAAAAAGACAGGATACAGGGCTGGAAGGACTGTTGAGGATATTTCAGAAGTCTAGAAAATTATGAACTGCGTGGAAAAATAGAATAAGGAAATGTTATTCAGCCCTTCACTAACATAAACACAAGAAGCTGACCCAATTAAATGTATAGGCAACAGATGTAAAAATAAATAAATTATTTTTTCATGGTCAACTTGTGGAACTCGATGCCAGGAGATGGTGGAAAGGCCCAAACTATATCATGGTTCCAATAAGAACAAAATAAATTCAAGGAGGCCAGGTCCATCAATGGCTATTAGCCAGAATGGGCAGCGATGGTGTCCCTAGCTTCTGTTTGCCAGAATGGGAATGGATGAGAGGGGATGGATCATGATGATTGCCTCTTCTGTTTATTCCCCCTGAAGCAGCTGGCATTGGACACTGTTGGAAGACAGGATACTGGGCTAGAGGGATGTTTAGTCTGACCTAGTATGGTATTTCTGATTTTCTTATAGAGACCTGAAATGTATTTGCCCCCTGTTGTAATCCACTAGACCCCATGCCCCTTCCAGAGCTGAGAGAGAGCCCAGGAGTCCTGACGGGGGTCTGTCTCTCTCCCCAGAGTTATTAACAAAGTAAGAAGATACATTAAAATGTTAAGGCTAACTAGTGTCCCTTAAGTGACTTGCCACAAGATGTCAGAATATGATAGTGTTAGAGCTGAATGGGTCTAACATTTATTTAATTTTCTGTCTTGTATGTAGGAATTAGATACAGTGCTCCTGCTAACCGCTAAGTTGTCTGCCAAAAAAAGGAGAGTTTTTTCGAAAAAGTGGCCTTTTGTCGAAAAAACTTCCCTTGCGTCTAGACTTACTTTTGAAAATAAATCAAAAGAACGCAGCAGTTTTTTCGACTGCGGAAAACCTCATTTTACGAGGAAAAATGCCTTTTTTCGGAAGTGCTCTTTCGAAAAAAGGCGGTAGGTAATGCAAACTGCGCTTTTTCGAAACAGAGCATCCGGACTGCCTGGGTGCTCTCTTTTGAAAAAGCAGTTTGCTTTTTCGAAAGTACTGGTTGTAGTCTAGATGCTCTTTTTCGAAAGTATGGCTGTTTCGAAAGAAGCTTGCAGTCTAGACATAGAACAACAACAACAATAATAATAGCTTCTAATGTATCTGGGTTTTTCATTGTGATTATCACTGCGCATTACATGAACACCTCTCTGGCTTTGGGTAACATGTCATTCTACAATCTCAGTACATCTTCACCTCCGGTATCCCAAGATAGCTATTCTGCATCTTTAAACGTACTTTTTATATTGAAATATATTTCAAAATAACGAAAGCACTATTCCAGCTTCCCTGTTACTCGCATTCCATGAGGGTTAAAGGATTTGTTGAAATAGTGTTTTATTTCGAAATAACCTTGAAATAAGCTATGCAATTTGCATAGCACAAATTGCATAGCTCATTTCGAGGTATGGGCGCTGTGTAGATAAACCCTCAGGGATATGTTTTCCCTCTTCAGGCAATATTTTATTGGTGTTACCTCAAAGGCTATATCTACACTGCACCTCTCTTGCACAAAACCTATGCAAATGAAGCACGGAGTAGAATATTGCCACACTTCATTTGCATAATTAATTAGGGGCCGTTTTTGCACAAGATGCTTTTGCACAAACAGGAGCTGTGTAGATGACTCCTTTTTGTGCAAAACCCCCCTCTTGCTCAAGAGCTGTTCTTCCTGGAAAAATGAGTCTACATGGCTCCTTTTTGCGCAAAAGCCTCTTGCGCAAAAACGGCCCTTCATTAATTATGCAAATGAAGCGCAGCAATATGCTAAGCCATGCTTTATTTGCATAGGCTTTTGCACAAGAGAGGTACAGTGTAGACGTAGCTCTAGGCTGTCAACACTTGTATATGTATAATATTTATACAATACCGTGTATTCCTATATAATATGCGTTGAATGCTTAAAGTGCTATAGAGATCATATATAAGAGTGAATCTGTAAATTGCTTTGCAATGAAGGATACTATATTTGTTAAGTATTATTATTGAAAAATAATAATAAAGTGACCATATAAATGCGGTTGCATGAGAAAATTGTGGTTGTCACTGGAGAGAGCAGCAAGTTCTTCCACATGGAAATAGTACTGAAGTATAATTTTGTTGTAAATAACACACTTCAGTTAAAGGTCACTTGCTTTTTCTATTTATAAACCCTAATTTTCAAGAGCTGGCAACAAATTCACCTGAAAGATGAAACTTGGTGATATTTGTATTCAATTTAATTCTTTAAAGGAAATATGTTAATTATCCCTCCCCTCCATTACAGGACTTTTAAAAAAATGAGTCGTCTAGGCTGTTTTAATGGGCTATTTTTACTTTGACAGTCACTAACTCAAACTGAGCGAGTATAGAAAGTACTGGGTGACCTTATGCATTATACGTGCTGGAACACCTAGGTGTGCTGAGCTTGGGAAGCCTGTCTAGCAATTAAAGCCAAGCACTATGAATCAGGTACTCTGGGTATATTTTCAGCCTTGACACTGATCTATCCTGGGATCTTTGGCAAGTTATTTAATTTTTCCCTGCTTCAGTTTACCCATCTGTGAAACAAGGATAACTTTTTTTGTGTCACAGGGACAATGTGAAGCTCAATAAATGTCAGTAATATGCTTTGAGGTCCTTGGCTGAAAGGCATTGTAATGGAAAGAATGAATATGTTAGTACCCTGGCTAGGAATGGATCAGGAGCCTACACTCTGAACTTCTTTACTAAATTGGCTCTAGCAGGCTAGACCTTTACACCATCTGAACATTCTGGTGGCCTAGAGCAAGGGGTCTACCAGGAGAGCAGCCATAGGAGATGCTCCACATGCTTTGCATCCCAGACATGGCTCTGTACTTAGACTGTAAACTCTTTGCGATAGGGGCCATCTTTCCTTCTCCCCTCCCCCTGGTCTTTGTCCAGCACCTAGCACAATAGAATCCTAGTCCACAACTTGTATTATTATTATTATTAATAATAATAATAATATCTTGAAAGGAATAGACAGAGTTAGGGAAAGGCCAAGGAATCCATAGACAGAGCAAGGGAAAGGCCAAGGAATCCATAGATAGAGTGAGGGAAAGGCCAAGGAATCCATACTCACTCTGATGCAGCAGTCCTAGAGGCTTGTGCAAGCAGAACAGAGGGGCTAGAGATGCTTTTTCAGCCCAAAGAGTCCAGAAGGGTTAGGTTGTCGCTCTGTGTCTTGACCCCCGGATTAGAGGTGAATGTCGCCCACTCTGTGTCCACAAATCCAATATACTGTACTGGCAGACCTAACTTTCTGTGAGTGCACTGAACTTCACCCCTAATGTCAACTAAAGAAGTATTTCGGAACTTTAACCTGTGCTCTCTTTAGGGCTTGCTTTAGTAGCTCAGTACAGTGCCATAAAACTGACCAATCACTTATCCCTGATTCATTATTGTGATGAAAGACAAATCACAATTTCATACTTTAAAGAGTAAGTTCTGCACACAGTATATTGAGGTCTTCCTCCACTTGCCAGGGTTTTAATTTGCGTACCTTGTTTGTACCTAAAACACTGGATTAAGAAAGCAGTCACGAGTACACCAAGTCTCAATATAACACAATATGACTTAAATGGAGGCTTGATGTAAAACATTATGATGTGCTGCATATTCAGTAATGAAAAACATTCTGGAAATTGATGAAAGAAAAGGTCATTCGCATACCAGCGAAATCCCTTAAGATTCTTAAGGCTTTGCTGGGTGCATTTTTAAGCGTTGATGGAAATGCGTTAATGACCATGTAAAGATGTGGTCAGATGCTGACCACTAGACCTGAGGCTCTGTGCGAAATTATTGACAGCTATATGGCTTATTCTTGTAGTGGTTAAGAAATGAAATGCCTTTCTCTAATCAAGTAATTGCATTAAGCAACTGTTGGGAACATTTTACTGCTTTTCTTTAATAGCCTAGAAGTCAAGTGTATTTCATATTTGTTAACTGTCAAGAGCAGTTCCATTCACATTTTTTAAACTAAAATAACATGGTTATTTCTTCTGCCATTTCAAGTAAAACTCTTTTTTTTAATAGTCAGCTAGTAAACATACAGAAGTGAAAAGTTTGAGCAGATTTCAGAATGTCAGCAAAATGGAATCTCACAACAGAAGTTTTAAGCAGCAGTGAAGTTAGAATAAGAGCTATAATTAAAGATATGAAGTTGTTGATTACTGGCAGATGTCATGCTTCTCAGAGTGTTTATTGTCTCTCTCCTTCTTTTGCTCTCTGTTGCCACAAGGGCACCGATTCATTCCAGTTATTAGAGATTATTTAAGCTGCAGTATTTCCCTTTTAATTAATTATCAAGGAACTTTTCATTCCAATGAACACCAAGAAAAAAAGCCATGTTAATATGACAAAAAGGGAGAGCCACTTTCCTGTTCAGTCTCATGGTTTTCGTAAGGCTGAGCTTTGGTTTTCTTATGCCAGCATGCCACAGAGCCTTATGCTAATATAGCTGGGCGGTCAGCCAGCTCCATTTGTCCACTTATTTAAAACCGTCTACATTACAGCCAAACCAATCAAACTCTTTAGATTACTGACAGAGGTGCAGTGAAGCATTAGTCTCTTTGGTCAACTTTTAAAGCTCATCAGGTTACTTCCACTGATGAAGCTAAATCACTCCCTATCATCTGAGTAAGATGCCAGTGAGGCTTGTGTGGTAGAATGAGTCTGAAAATCACTTAGGGCTAAATTTTCATGCACTGAAATCAACAGGAATGTTGCCATGGATCCAAAATGTAGGTGGATGGTAAGACCTTCAGCCATTTTTGTGTGTCATTTTTGTGTGGAAAAATACTGGTTTGCAGAAGAGGTAAGTGTAATTGATTCAGTAGTTTCTTTAGAACCTTATCTTGATGTTCTTAAATGCAAGGTGCTACCTTGCATTTCTGAGTACACTACATACACTGGCAGCCAAGCAGCACAGGTGTACCTCATAGTGTAATGTAACACAATGTATTATATTCATTTCTATACATATTGCTATATATGGTGATCTAGTCACTGTGGGGATGTCTACACAGCAGTGTTATTTCAGAATAACATCTGTTATTCTGAAATAACTATGCGAGAGTCTACACAGCTAGCCTGTTATTTTGAAATAATTTTGAAATAATGGGTGGCTTATTTCAGCATTTGTAAACCTCATTCCACTAGGAATAACAACTCTTCCAAAATAGCTATTTCAGAATAGCAGTAGTGTGGACGCACCATTGTTGCTATTTTGAAATAGCTCCTCCCCCAGGCCATTCAAAGTAATTAGCCCCCAGAGCTTCCTGGGGCTATAAATTGAGGTAGCACATCCACATTAGTGGAGCTTGCATTGTACTAATTTCTAGACTTACCTGTAGTGTAGACGTGCTATTTAGAAATAAGTTATTTCAGAGTATTTCTTCCGGAATAGCTTATTCTGAAATAATTGTGCAATATAGATGTAGCCTGTGACAGCACACTACTTTTCTTGATAACAAATATATCATTATTGAGATTTAATCTTGAACCAGGTCCTCCCAAACTGCCAAGACCCAACAACAAATGAGGAAACAAGAAAATTTTAGGGTTTTTTTATTTTAGCAGGATTTTTAAAAGGAATCATTATAATTTTTTACACCTTTGTGCATTCTTTCAATTTATATGCTATGCCTATCAAAATATAATATATGGAGATATATCTATCTCATAGAACTTGAAGGGACTTTGAGAGGTCATTGAGTCCAGCCCCCTGACCTCACAGCAGGACCAGATACCATCCCTAACTGATTCACCCCAGATCCCTAAGTGGCTCCCTCAAGGACTGAGCTCACAACCCTGTGTTTAGCAGGGTAATGCTCAAACCACTATCCCTCCCCCTTCAACAGTCTTTTGCAGGTTTGTAAAATGCATAATAAAATAGATTATAATTAAACATAACGCCTTTTTAGTAGGGCTTATCACAATGGTATCTGAATACCTTTTCTCTATGATTGTACATTATTCTGCAGGACAGATGTAAATTCATTTATGATAATAAAAGTGAGGAACAGATGCGACCTGGGATCTAAAAAGAGAGGCAGCCAAGAGGTACAATCTAACAGGTCTGCTGCATTCTTCTCACTTTAGTCAGATGTGCAAAAAACAGACCTCCACTTGTCCTCTCAAAAATATGAACTTGTGAGGGCTATGCAAGAATGAGGTTCGACAGTGGATCAACAGCCGGTCATTTAGCACAGCCGTTTGTCATGGTGAGACATTTAGGAAAATCTGCAGAACACAACTGGCCTTTCTCTCTCAAACATGGAAACAGTTTTGGGGATAATTAAAAAGTTATCTTTCTCATTGCTGTGCAATCCTAGTAAGTCATTTACCTTTTTATGAATCACAGTTCACTTTCTTAATTTCACTAGGGTCCAGATTTCTAGGGTCCTGATCCAAAGCCATTGCAGAAAATGGCAATCTTTCCTTGGATTTCAATGGACGTCAGCTTAGGCCTCAAATCAGAGGAAGAATCCTTGATGCAACTGAGAGATCCTTAACAAAAATCATATTAAGTTTAAAAGGGAGGGAGGCAATAGGTATGCAGAACTACTGGGAAGATAGTGTTAGAAGAGGATCTGTGTTATTGCTCTTTTATTTTACACTTGAGTTTTCTGCATGTGCTGAGAAAAAGAACAAGGATTCCTAATATTTTACTGTATTTTACATCTGTGAAAGTTCCCTCTTTCTACTTCAAAATATAGTCTATAAGGCTGAATTTGGAATGCACCGTGAAAATGCAATGCAACTTGTCTTTGCTAAGGAATTTATTTCAATTCATATTGTAAACTAATATACAAGCATATGTTTTCTAAAGCAATTTTTTCACTGGAGGTTCTGTTTTGAGTGATGGAATTATTTATGGACTCTTAATCAGCAGGTCATTTCAGTTTGTAAGCACTGCAGTCACTCAATCATTCTCATAAATATGTCAGCAAGAATGGAGTTAAGAGAGCATCTGTAGCCACACACAACCCTGGTCTGTATCTGACTAGCTGCAGAACAACTGTTTTATAGGCATCTTCTCTGATCATATCAGAGCAATTGTTACGTTTGTAGCTGACAATAAGGGGAGAAAAAAATCTGCTTTGGTTCATCACAGAGAACATATTTTCTACTTTAAAAAAAAGTTCCCAGGCTTTCCAGAGGTGAGGTCTGGAGCAAACTCAAAGGTCCATGACTGTCAAATGACAGTCAACATTATAGAAATAATAATGCAATAAAACTGATTGCTCTCATAGTTCTGGGATCCTGCTGGGCTTCCTGTGTGTTAAGTACATCATAGCGGGGGCTTAATGATCAATTAAACCACTACTTTTCAATCACTTTTGGCCAGCAATCATCTGTTTCTTTTAACTTTGTTATACAACTGAAAAGCCCTGCTAATGCAATCACATCAGAACTGATTTATCTATTCTACTGACCACCCAGCACGGAAAGCTCCAATCAGAAAGTTAACAATTTTTAAAGCTTTTTAATACTAACTGAGAGGCTGAGAGCATAGAGTTGTTGATCACTTTAGAGTCTTGCTTCCTTTTGTAAGTAATTTATTGTATTTGTCAGGATTAGAGTTTCATATTTTGGACTAAATTTGGATAAAATCATGGGGGAAAAAAACAACAACAGAGCCAATAATGTGGGCAACCATGAATTATTTGATTTGGGCCATGAAACTGACCATGAAATATTCTTGCTGTGCTAATCCTAAGAGAGAACAAAAGTTTTCTATTACTGTTTAAAAACCACTCAGCTGAGTGAACTCAGACTAGCTTCTTACATTAAAGAGTATATTTTGTTTGAAAAGGCAATTCAGTTTTCATTTATCTTTTGGGTTCTTTGAAGTACAATCCTCTGTCTTTATTTAATGGTCCAAAACAGAGATTGTAAGATGAAAAAAAATTTTTTCCCCCACAGGAAAGCCAAGCCTAAAAGAGGCAGCACTTTCCAAACATTCAAGACATATTCAGGAGTCTGATTCTGTTAAAGCCCAAGACAATTACCAGAGAATATCCCAAGGCAGCCCAGTGTGTTATGTTAATGCATTGGCAGGGAAGTCAAAGAAAATGGCTTATGCTAAAGGAGGACAGAGAGAGAGGGATTTCTAGGGGGAGCTGAAAGCCATAAGCCAAGCTCCACTTCTAAACCTTTGGCTAACAGCTGATTCTTGCTCATCAGGACCAACCAAGAAAGAGAGAAAGAAAAGATGAAAAGAGGAAACATAGGAAAGGGAAATGAAAAGAGCTTTATTAGTAAGTTTCTTCTCCTGCCTGACCCAATTATCAGATTTTGCATTTAAGTTTAAGACAGTAGATCAAACAACAAGAGCCACTTTGTACTTTTGCCAGGAGACCATATGATATCTCTCAGTGACTCTCCTGCATGCCAGGAATAAGAAACTATGCCTCTATGTTAGTTTGTCTTACATGTGGTGCAATGTGCAAAAAAATAGCAAAATTCATAAATGACTGCACTCATGGATGATGTCCAGGATGTATGGTCCTTTATCAGTTAGGGTTGAACAAAAGGAGAAGGAAAATCTAATTATAAGTTTCCACAAATAAGCTAAAAAGGAATGAGAATTGAAAGGTTGGTGTCATGCTAGCTTAGCAAAAGAAGTTGTCCGGTTACGTTCAATGAGCATTTTGCAATGGCCAGCCTATTCTGGACGTTTTGACATTTTTCCAGGGAAGGAAAATCTATTATAACAATTAATCTGCAAACATGCCGAGCAGAATTGTAGCTGCAAAATTATTCTACCACATAAATGTTTAGGCCTGCATCCTCACTAGGGTTTATTAATTATTATGATTAATTATTATTATGTCTGCCAGCATTATACAGGCAGTGGTATTTCAGGATTGGAGTATTTTAAGGTTGGAGTATCATGTGCTGATCAAAATAGGAGATGCCTTGAAAAAACACATGTTCCTCACTTAATTTTATGCATTGGTACTTTTCATAATAAGTGGTAAGCATCAGAAAAAACTGACATTCAGCACAGCGCGGGTAGACCACCACTCTCTGGGTATGTCTACACAGCAAAGTTATTTTGAAATAACAGTCGTTATTTCAAAATAACTATCCTAGCGTCTACACAGCCATTCTGTTATTTTGAAATTAAATTGAAATAGCAGAGGGCTTATTTCAAAATTGGTAAACCTCATTCCACGAGGAATAACGCCAATTTCAAAATTGCTATTTCGAAGCAAGTGCTGTGTAGACACTTATTTCGAAATAGGGGGCCTCCAACCTTACCAGGGTGCCCTGGTGGCCACTCCAGCCTCAACCAAGAACACTCTACTCCCTCCCCTGTCTCTGGAGCCCTTAAAGGGGTTGATTCTGGCCACAGTGCCTGTGCCAGCTCCAAGCCTGCCAGCCCAGAGCCAGCAGTCACTGCCCCGACCAAGTGGCCCCAAAACATGAGCCAGCAAGCCACTGGCAGCCAGCCCTCCACCGCTCCCCAGGAGCAGTCTGCCAGCTCCCAGGAGCCTGCCAGGGCCCAGAGAAGGCAGGCGCCTTCCTGGTCCAGGGTGGAGATCATGGACCTTATTCAGGTTTGGGGGGATGCCCCCAACGTCCATGATCTCCGCACTAGATGGAGGAACGCAGCTGTCTATGGCAGGATAGCTGCCAGCCTGGCCACCAAAGGCCACATGCAAACCCAGGAGCAGGTTTGCATGAAAATCAAGTTGGTCTGGCGAGACCCCCAACCCTGAGCCCTGAGCTTCCCCTCCCCCTTCTTCCCCTTGCTTCCCCCTTCCAGCTCCCTCCTCCCAGGTCTCCCCCACCCCTCTCCCACTCTCTCTTCTCCCCTCTCCCACCTCCTTTCCCCAGTCTCACCCGAGTTTCATTCCCCCCCCCAGATTTGTTAAATAGAGTTTGTGTTCATGAAAATACATGTATTTTATTTGACATCAGGAAGGGGGGTTAGGGAGGGGTAAGTGGAAGGACGCGAGGGAGGAATGAGGCACAAGCCCCCAGTGGGGCAGACCAGGGAGGCTCTTAGTGCTCCTCAGAGTGGAAGCTCTCCCTCAGGGCCTCCTGGATACTGATAGCCCCCCGATGGACCTCCTGGATGGCAGCCTGTAGAAAGTGCAGCCAGGCTCGCAGCAACGTGTCCAAGAGAAGCACCAGAGTGCCCAGGGGCAGCTCTAGCTCCATGTTGCAGAGTGCTGTGGTGTCCTGAGTGAGGGCAACCAGAGCACACAGAGACAAAATGCTTTGCTGTCCCTCATTGAGGTAGACAAGCAAGCAGGGAAACTTGAGAACTGGCTGTCCAGGGGAGGTCCCTTTAAGCACAGGCCTCAGATAGCCTCAGGCAGCAGCCACACAAAGTAACTCCTGACCTGATGCCCTGCCGGGCCTGGTTCCGGCCGGCCTTAAATGCAATTCAGCGTCCACTCAGTGAGGACGCACTATTTCGAAATAGCAAAAAGCTATTTCGAAATGCATTTTGTGTGTAGACACCGTATTTCGAAATAAGCTATTTTGAAATTAGATATTTCAAAATAACGCTGTAGTGTAGACATACCCTAAGTCATGATATCCGGCAGTTCATAAAATGCCATATGACTCTTTCTCTTCTCTGAATGAAAACAAAGTACGACCGGTTTAGTATTTTAACCTGTCTGTCTAATGCACAACGGAGCCAGTGTTCCCCCAGAAAAAGAAATTATGGGGGGTACTTGAATTTATGAGTGGGGGGGAGGAGTGTCAGAGCCAAAGAAAAGTGAGACTGTGAGGGTGAAGCTGGACTGTATGTTTGCCAATGTGCACTACTTTGCGTGTATCCATCTCAATTCCACATATAAAATTATGAGCTCTAAATTAGCTGTTATCAAGAGAGAGAGATCTTGGAGTCATAGTGGAGAGTTCTCTGAAAACATTCACTCAAAATGCAGCAGCAGCAGTAAAAAATGTTAATTGTATCTTAAGCACCATTAGTAAAGCAAAATTGATAAGACAGAAAATATCATGAAGCTGCTAAACAGAATCCCTAGTATGCTCACATCTTGTATGGCCTGGTTGCCCGAGTCCTTCAGGGCAGGGGGGTAATGGTGAGGACTGGGGGGGGGGCAGGACTCAGGGCAGGGCCATAGGGATATGTGGGGGGGGGTGTGCAGGAGCCTGAGCGAGGGAGGAGGTGTGAGAGTAAGGGTTGGTCGGTGAGGAGGGGCTCAGGTTGGGGAGGAGGTCCCATCTGGCACAGGCCAGGAGGGCTGGGGGGAGAAAAAAGGCCCCTGGCGTCCAGGGAATAGAGGACTGGAGAAGAAAAAAAGGCCCCTGATGGCCGCAGGGTACCTGGGGGAAGAAAAAAGGATAACAACATTTCATTCCTCCACCATTCAAATGTTTTGTAATCCAAACCCAGGCAAAATTGATCACTTGGGCAACACAGCAATGTGACAGTTGGTTGGGTGTTGGGGAAATTCAGAGGGAGTGTAGGGAAACCCCTGAGCCAAATCTTCCTTAAAGGGTTTTATATGTACAGCAAGATTCAGGTACTGCTAAACATTGTTTTATTTGTTTACACATGGGGAAGTTAGACAGATTCAATGCCCCCAAGACCAGTTGATCCCAGCATGTCTGTAGATTTGTTTCTTGTGCTATTTTAAATATTCTAGTGCATTTTATTACACATTAAGTGGTTAATGGAATAGCAAGGGTTTTTTTTTTCAGTAGAAAACATTATTCTTGTATTTGTGGGACCATTTGGATTGGAAGAGACGTTTTACAGGGCATTGTGACAGGGACTCTAAACCATCTGTTGGTGAGGATCCTTTAGTTTACCCTTCCGTATCTCCAATTATAACTGTTTCTGGACTTGTTACATCACTGAACTGTTCTGGTTCAATTTCACATAGTGTTCCTTTTCCATAGCTTAAGCCAGTAACTATGTTTTGGTCTCACCGACTAGCAATAAGTAAGCCTTATCATTTTTATAATTTTCCTTTCCTCCAGACTTCATATAACCAGTTTTATTACAAACCTTTCCTTTATAACCACTTAATGTGTTAATAAAATGCGCTAGAATTTTTAAAATAGCACAAGAAACAAATCTACAGACATGCTGGGATCAACTGGTCTTGGAGGGCACTGAATCTGTCTAACTTCCCCATGTGTAAATAAAGAAAACAATGTTTAGCAGCACCTGAATCTTGCTGTACACATAAAACCCTTTAAGGAAGATTTGGCTCAGGGGGTTCCCTTCACTTTCATTGCTATTGTTGTCCTCTGAGTCTTCTGCTTGGCTTTGTACTTTCTGAAATTATGTGGCTAGATATGAATGGGGAGTGTTTGGGAGGTTGACCCTGGCAGGTCTGCTGACTGGGGGGAGAAAGGGAGCAACTGCCCCATGGCCTGATGATCCAAAAGGGCCCATGGCTCCCTGCCACCACCGGAGCCCCCCATGGTGTGCTCTGGGTGGTGCTGAAGGCTACCTGGGGGAATCTAACCTCCCCAGTCCCGCCCCTTCCTCCCACGGCTCCACCCTTTGTGGGGGCACAGAGCCGGTCCCCCTCCTATCTGAGTTTGTTGGCCCTCTGGACGCTGGTGACTGGGGAGACGGATGTGAATTACTAGTGGGAGGAGTTAGCACTGAGGGAGTAGTGGGAGGTCCATGTTACATAGATTCATGTGGTTCTCCTCACATCAGGCAGAGCTAAAAAGGGGCTGTCAGTTGAAGAAAAAGTCAAACTTGTTTCTTTGCCTATCAACTGATGTATATCTCACTCAACATCCTGGAGTTTGCCTAAGCAGGGACCTTTTCTTCTGTGTAAAGATACAAATTTGCTTACGTTGGGTTTTGTACAACAGTTGCTTTCAGGGGTCATTCGGTCTTATCCTCACTCACATGCTGGGAGAGGAAATGATTACCATCATATGGATCTGGGGAGAACTCCCTCACTACAAAGTGGGCAAGCTAATTTTCACGTTCCACTGGAGCATCCATCAGGGAACAAGACAACTGAGGGGTCACAGTGGGTGCAGATGGGCTGAAGACAGCATTACCGAAAAATGATATTGCGGCAGTTGCCCTGTTCAGGCCAAATTCCCTTCCATGGTGCACATGGGACACTTGTTAACATTACAGCTTGACTAGTAGGAATATCTTTCAGTAAGAGAGGATATTCTGGGAAAGGAGGCCAAGACCATGACTTTTGCACGGGTTCAGAAACAGACATGCCAAGGAGGGAATTTCTGAAAGAGAACAGCTTTCCCCCTCCCACTGAGCTCACAAGTTGCCCCTTCCTCCCCCTCAGATGACATGTTTGTTCCCTCTATTGTTCTGATTAGGGACTGGCTGATTGTGGGGGAAAGCTGTTTCTGCCTGGCGCAGGGGACACATTATAGGTTCCCTCACGGTAGATGATTACTTACTGCCAGGAGGCCTACTGGCTGCCAGGTAACTCTGCAGTCTGAGCTACTACATTTCAATATAGGTGTGGCTTTGGCTTTTAATCCCATCCCTCATGTGTTATGTTTTCTTTCCACATCATCCAGAGTGGCATCAATAACAATGTGATTCTGGGAAGGAAATTATTTTTGTTGGAAAGACCTTGGCTTGCCTATGACAGCTTCTTGTGTTGCAGTTATGTATTTCTTGGTGAAAAACAATAAACCTGTTCACCATTTGCTAAAGGCTTTTTCTTTTTCTTTCTTCTTCTTCTTTTTTTTTTTTTTTTTTGGTGAGCCACATTTGAGTAAGAAAATATAGATATTTAAAAACATCTGTTGAAATGTAATTTAAGACGAGACAGACGTTTCTGCCAGTTCTGACAGAAAAAGAGACCTGGCTCATTATTGGAACATTCATTTGCCTGAAGGTTCAGCGTTAGGATACTATGCTACTGAAAGCAATCTACTTATGCCTAATGAGCCTTTATACCATGTACGTGAGCACTAATGTTGTCATGTGAAGACTTGTGTTAGATCAAAGGAAAAATATCTTCTCAGATACACTAAACAAGGCCTCTATTTTTCAATGGAAATAGAAGTTAATGACATAAAGGGGGCATATAAGGTAACTGTACTCGGCTTGATATTTTGCAGTGACTTCTGCCTCTGGTGGCTAGGGTGTCAGCATGTGCTTTGGTAATAAGAAACAGGCCATTATGAGGCAATATTAGCTGTTCCAGACCATTTGCAGGAGTAGAGGTGGGTGGGAATTGCTCTAAAACAGAGTTGGAAACTGTGGCATCCAATGGTTGAATCAAGACAGATATTTCCAGGAAGCCACTGATCCAGGGGTCTATGGGTGACCTGCAGTGGCCACATTAGGAAGTATTCATCTACAGACCCCACAGAGCCAAGAAATGACCACATGATCTCCTACTATAACAATGCAAACTACAGATGTATATCTTGCAGAGTCAGTGCTAGGCATAAGCAAACAACTGTTTAGTTTAAGGCCCTGAACAGCTCAAGGGGGTCCCTATTAATTATTAGCATTGTTGTATGTGTGTGTGTGTGTGGGGGAGGGGGATATTCCTGCTTAGGGTCCACAGTGGACTGAAACAGATCAACCTATGCATAGGAGCTGAGAGATCAAAATAACCTGGGCAGGTTGTTTAAGAGAGACATGAATACAAGAAGAAGGCAGATCATCCCCTTGAACATGACATCCAAATGAACTAGCAGTCTCCTAAGCTACACATTAGCCTTGGCTGATAATCAGGAAAAGTCAAACCCATGTAACTTTTCTTAAAGTGGCAAAGAGCCTAATGTAAATGAAATAGCTTTCTAAATTATTTTGCAAAATACACCTCAATATCTCTCTTTCAATGAAGAAATATAGGAACAAAAAGGAGGAAGAGTCAGTGCTGCTACAGTTCTGCATTGCTTGCATTTTATGTTTTTGGAGCAGCACTCTACCATGTTTTATGCTACCGATACTGGCTCTATAACAGATACATTACTTCCCCCCTGTCTGCAGCATGGCAGAAGTTTATATGTCCTGGTTATTCAGTACTTAAAGTACTAACCTTGAAAACATCAAGACAATTTGAATAACAAAGTGGAAACTGGAAAATATAACCACTCAAAAGAAAAAGGTCTCAACTTCAAAATGAAGCAATCTGGAATTACATTTCTGTTGAGTCTTCTCTTCCAAGCCCACCTCTGGTATCTCAAGGGGAACAGTTTTCCCCATGACTGATGGAAATTTAAGTCACTTCATCAGAAGGATTTCCCTTCCAGAAATCCAAAACTTAAAAGAGGTATCAGACAACATGACTCTGAGCCAAAGAACAGAACTTTCCAAAGATTTAAATGGAATAATCTCTTTGTTTTACATGGCAGACAAAATCTACATGGAAAGCAAACACAAAGGAGTGGAAAATACAAAAACTGGATTAATAAGCATAAAAGGCAACTTATTTGATATTAGCAGTGTTGGAAACTTGGAAAAGACCATATGTTGATAACTCAAAGAGATAAAGCAAAATGTGACTATATCACAAGTATCGAGATATAATTTAGGTGTAAAGATAAACAATGGATTATGAGTATCATTCTAAAAAAAGACACATCCATGAATTTGCCACTTTAAAATGTTGGAACATTTCAAAGTCCTCTAGTCACATCACTCTCACATGATACATGTGGGAGATGCACAATTAAAACTCTGCACTCTATTTTGAAAATTTACTCCAGAAGTAGTGTTACTTCACTCCTAAAAATCCCAGAACTGCAACTAAACATCGTCAGCTGGTATAAATTGGCACAGTTCCATTCAATCAGCTGGGATCTGGCTCAATGTTTTATCATTTGAATTTCACTGCTCCCACATACTGTCATTCAATTATTGTAACTTTAGGGTTGAATATAGAAACCCACATTTTGTAAAGGGAGCATGATCATTGCAACAGAAATTTGTACTCAAGCTACAAAAGTGTGATAGATTCTTCCAGTAGAAGTATAGATACTTTCCCTTCCATTTTTCCTCTCCCCAGAGTTGTATGCATGACTTATTTCTCATTTACATCAAAGATGTTTTATACCTATGCTTTATATAGTATTTAGCCTTAAAGTGTATGTAAACAGCGTAGATTAGAATCTGGCCCATTCATGAATACAGCACAATTAATTACAAACTACAGCAATTAACCCAATGTTCATTTTAAATGATTGGTTAGTTGGCCTCAGATGTAATCCAGTTATTTTATAGGAATAAAAATACAGTATCTGAATTTTAGAAAAACATTAAAAAGTCTAAAGGAACCAGACCATAACAAACATGAATAAAGATGTCTAGCCCACAGTGTCCATTGCCCCTTTTTTGCCAATAATAATACTGCAATATTCTCTCAAGATGTTGATCTTTAGGGGCCATCCCTATTCTCCCTTAAGTGAACAGGATTTAGATTGGCATTTTTTAAAATGATTTTTAAAAATGATTATTCCACGAAATAAGAGAATTCACATTTGAAGTGTAAACTGAGTTAAGCCTAAATTTAACACTGACTATTTCTTTAACTTTTCTACGTGGATTATTTCCTGTTAGTTTTTTTCTTAAATAGTAAGAAGATTGAAAAATGAAGTATCATTACACAGAAGCCTTCTTTTGGTACACAATCTTTGGGGATTATTGCATAAACGTATGAGAAAAGGTGTTCATGGCACCACTAATTTGATACTTTATTAATGGGCCTTAACAAAGATGCTCTAAGTACCTTACCCATTACAAAGATAGCTTCCCCAATTATCACCCCTCATATCATTATCTCATAGACACTAACCTTCCCCCCCCACACCCCCTCTGTTCTAAAATCTGATTTGTCTATTTTATATGTGTTCACTTTTTTTGATTGTATCCCTTTGGTATATATGGTCATGCCAATTTTCTTCCACAATTTGATCTGAGGAAGTGGGTCTGGCCCACGAAAGCTCATCACCTAATTGTTAGTCTTTAAAGTGCTGCATAGTCCTTCCTGTCTTTTGTTTCACCACGAATGAGGTTAAAGTAGCTCAGAAGGAATTACTTAACAGGATGGGCTGCAGCAAAAATGGGATGTCATGGACCTTAGCTGCTGATTTTCAGGTTCCTAGGCTGGAACTCAGTGTAGAGGGAGGGAACTAGATTCCCTTACCAGACACTGGGGGGAGTGGCACAAAGACTCCAGAGATTGCTTAAGGAGATTTTTTTATAGAGATTTTGATATCTTGAAAGTGGAGTGGGGAGCACTGAGGAAGGAGAGATGGGGATTATCTTGCTGTTTGGAGTAGTTTACAACAATGAGTACCTACTTCAGGCAGATGTCAGAAAGCTGGTGGTATGCTCTATTAATTATATATCACTAAAATAGTAACAAATGTGAACTCCTAAGCTATGTCTACACTACAAGGTTTTTGTGCAAAAATGGTTGTTTTTGCGCAAAAACCGGTAGAGCATCCATACCTCAAATGCATTTTTGCGCAAAAAACCCCCCAAAACAAAACAGTAAATTGACAGGACAGAGGGCTTTTGCCAGTAGAGTTATTCCTCTTCCCACGAGGAATAACTCCTTTTTGCGCTACAGCTCTTGCACAAAAAGGCACATGTGGATGCTCCACAGGGGCTTTTTGTCCAAAAAGAGCCTATCAGAAAAAGCACAGGTGCTATGATGGCCATTCTGTTAATGGCAATCAGAGCTTTCTTGCGCAAGAGTGTCCATGCTGTGTGGATGCTCTCTTGCGCAAAAGTACATTGCTTTTGCGATGCACTTTTGAGGTGTAGACGTGCTTTTGCGCAAGAAGTTTTTACGGAAGATCTTCGCCGCAAAAAGCTTCTTGCGCAAAAACCTTGCCGTGTAGACAAAGCCTTAGCCTTAGTCTTACCAGATGGTCACAGACAGTTTCCTTAGGTTCTCCAGTCTATCTTACTACCCTGACAAACTGGACCAAAAATCAGGTTGCTCCCAATCCCAAGAGACCAGTCGCTTCCCCCAGATTAATTGATACTCTAGAACTGACACCTAAAACAAACCTGGTAGCCAGTTCTATAGTAAACGAATGAAAGTTAGGAAACTTAACTTTATTATCTAAGAAAATGAAAATTACTGAGAGATTTAAGCAAGTAAAGCATATACTCTGGTGGGTCACATTTGTAATTCCAAATAGTGGCAGTGATGGAACACAGTGCCAGTTTCTCAAGTCTTTTCAGGGTACCCAGATTGTCTCTGGAGAGCTCTGCTTTGCATCTGGATAACAGAGAATAGCCCTGTAAGGATCCTCTAACAGTCCAGAGGTGTCAAGTATCAGAGGGGTAGCCGTGTTAGCAGGGGCGGATATAGGGCAGGGCGAGCGGGGCGGCCGCCCTGGGCCCCGTGCTTCAAAAAGCCCTGCGCATGCGCCATGGCGCCACCGCGCATGCGCATGGCGCCACTGTGCATGCACCGTGGCAAAGGGGAGCCCCGCAAAATTGTGCTGCCCTGGGCCCCGCAAAATGGTCATCTGCCTGCGTGTTAGTCTGAATCTGCAAAAGCGATGAGGAGTCCTGTGGCACCTTATAGACTAACCGAAGTGTTGGAGCATAAGCTTTCGTGGGCAAAGTCCAGAGGTGAAGGCTCTTTCCTGGAATCCATGCTTTTTCTCACAGAAAACAAAGCTGACAGGATCATTATAAGGGATGTAAAATCCTGTTTAATCAGTTAACCGGTGGGCCCAATGTGGCTGGAGCAGCCCTCCACCTGCAGCGGGTAACAGGTGGGGGACTGCTCTTGGGTGCCCGTTTATCAGTTACCTGTTCACATCCCTAATCACTAACCATGTGGGCTTTTCCTTTGATGATAGAGTGAGGAATGCATTTTGAGTCTTTGATCTTCACTCATCAGGCACTATGATCACTTGCTTAGAAAATAGCACTTGTCTGTGAACGTTCTTCATTTGCATTCCACAAGGCTTCTTTCTTCTTTGCCTGGTTATTTAGTTACAGGGGCACTTACAGTGTAAATGTTTGCTACTACACTATAATGGGATACTGATGCATTAAAACAACACAAGTAACATCTCACTTATTTCCATGAAGCTTAAACACCATTTACCTTGTGTACATTTAACAATCACTTTGATCTATACTAAAGCACAAATAAAACAGACTGGGGCTCTAGTATGAACTGGCACTGGATTTGGCAGCGTCACAGGGACCAGGGGCAGAGAACCGTAAAAGGCTGTGTCAAACTAGTGGTGAGATAATCCCCAGATAAGCCACAAGCAAGCACCCCACAGGGATGACTGAAGCAAACCCCTTGACATTGTGTAATAAAGAACTGATAAAACATAGTTCATTGTAGAGTAAAAAGATAGAGTGGATCGCTCTAAGCATGCAAATCTGTTGATTTCCAAGGGAGAACTCCCTCTTAAAATTAAACATGATTTTTATGCTGTGTAGAATTGAAGCCACAAGGTTCAGCATTTTGCAGGATTAAGCTCTGGATATGTTTAGTAGATAAGGTCACTACAGACCATTCTGAATTCACATATTGAATTCACATATTGAATTTGGGTTGAAATAAATTGTGATGGATCTCAGCAGAATGAACAAGAGCCACGAACACTGGAGGTGCTGGAACTAGGTATTAACAATGTTCAAATTAGACATTTAAAAAACCCATGTAAAAAACCCAAAACTATTAGGCTATGTCTACACTATGGTTTTCTGCCAGAAGAGGCAATGCAAATAAAGCACTGATTAGCATTTTGTTGTGCTTCATTTGCATAATTTCCTCCAATGCCTTTTGCACAAGAGGTTTTTGTGCAAAAACAGGCAGTGTGAACGTGTCCGTTTTGTGCAAATCCCCCTTTTTTTGCGTTTTGTGCTCAAACCCCTCTGGGAGAGGCATAAGGATCTTATGCAAAAAGGGGTTTTTGCACAAAAACCTCTTGCTCAAAAGGCATTGGAGGAGATTATGCAAATGAAGCATAACAAAATGCTAATCAGTGCTTCATTTACGTTGCCTCTTCTGGCAGAAAACCGTAGTGTAGACAAAGCCTTATCCTGCATCTTGTGGAGCAAAATGAGAGCTGAGGTGATAGAAACGAGACAGTTTTAGAAGAAAATGGGCAAAATTCTCTTGGATGGGCACAGTGGAATTCTGTTGTGTTAATCTGTCTCTTAATGTGCAATTGACTTTTGCTGGCCTGTGCCAGAAACTGGGGGCTAGATCATGCTTCTTCCTGTGCAGAGTGGTAGAGGAGGTAAGAATGCAGGTAGCACATCCCTTTTGGTGCAAGTGCAAGGGCCAGGCACAGTCTGTGGTGGTAAAATGGGGCCAGCTGGCAGTCCCATCACCATTTGTGCACACAGGGGGATTGTTTCTGTGCAGAGGGAGTGGGGGAAGAAGGCCTTCTGCTGTTCCTCACAAATGTGCCAATTGCCCTGCTTGCAAAGGTGCAGAAACGGGCGCGCCTTCTCTGAATTCTCATCATCTACCGTGGCCAAACAGTGGGTTTCCCACCACCTCCTCTTCCTGTTCTTAAGCATGGTTCAGGCTTATAAAAGCCATCAATTGTGCCAAATTATACAAGCTCAGCACTCGTCCAACGAGTTGAAAGCATGGACGTTCATAATAAAATCAACATCAAGGACCAGTTCCCTCCACAGATAGAACTCTCCCAGCACTCCCTCCAGTCTTTCCTTCTCCCTGCCTCTCCAAAACAAAAATGCCTGGGAGAACTAATAGTATGACATGATGAAGGGCAACACATTCGGACTTTGGCAAAAACAAACAGCAAATTCTGCACTGAGGACCCCTCACTGAAAAGTGAATTGAGCTCTAATTGAGTCCCGACAATGTATATACACGTTGATAATGTTGTAGCCGCAAGCGCTGACACCAGCACTAGTGTGTATAATCCCGTGATGCATTTGCTGCTATTATGAGTTGTTTTATTTTCTCTCATGAATGAGTGAATGGTTAAACACTCCCAGCATTCAGCTAGTCCAGCACACATATGTGCAACACACACATATGAGGGGGAGATCAGTTTGCTTACTCATCCTTGTATTACGAGGTGGCACAAAATTTAAATATGGGCATGGAATCTGTTCTAACCATATCTGCTCCAGTACATGCACAGAGGAAAATTGTACTTTGATTAACATTAACTGACATGGACATTTCTATTCCACTGATTAGCCTTTTCCATTAGATGCATTGAAGCCAATATGGTCATGATTTAAACAACTAGTTTGTTATAAATTCTGAACCTGAGACTTCTTTTCTTATCTTGCCTCTGAAATGAGGCTATGCCAGGGCTGCACTTTTGCACCATGTAGTTTAAGAGAAGGCCACAAAGTATTCACAATGAAGAGGGAAAAAGTAATTGGAGTGTAGGAGAACAATCCACAGGCACTGTTTTGTACCAATACAATATTTACTCTTTTCTTTCCTATCAAGTACAAATAGGGTCTGGTTCAAAGCTCACTGAAGTCAATGGAAAGACTCTCCCAAGTGCATGCTACAAGAAAGGTGTTTTGAATACAGAAGTTTGTCTTATTAGCACCAATGTACAATGAGATGAAAAAAGCACCATTTGCAACAATAACCACATAATGCTGTCCTAGTTTCCTTTAATATTTCCCATGCACTTAGAAAAAAATAGTTCCAGTAACTAGTGGCAAATGTGGACTTTTTAAAGAGAATCACTGTGTGACAACACAAATCTAGATTTCTTATCTCCCTCCTATCCCCTATTCCCTCCCTTTTTAAAAAAACTTCTGGGCAGGGAAGATGTACTGGGAGCTTAGTGAACATTTGGAGGAAAGTCTGGCCTCAAGCAATGCTGTCACCACGATCCTGCTCTCTGTTTGCCTTGCACTAGCCCAGGAATTGTGCAACATTCCATGAAATTTGTTCAACTGTTTTCTCTTATTTGAAGGCATCCCATCCAACCTCTCACTCAAGCCCTGCAGAATGTCACTGCTCCTATGATAGCGGTAGCTAAAGCAGAGATAAAGGACTGAGAGCAAGTGGAAACAGGTATAATTTGATCGTAAACAAGATAGCTAATAAAGGGAATTCTTGTCTTGGCTGTTTGTAGTAAGTAGGACACTAGTCCGCTACCCATATTATTTTTAGTTGCTCAAACATGTTTCTCCTGAAGCCTAGCATCAATATTACATGCGCCCTAAAGGGGGAAGCATTGATCCCCAAATGTTCATCTTCACATGGTACAGTAAATGACTGTGCATCTTTATCATTTGTTCCTTACATTTTTGTGACTTTGAACTTCAATCAATGCCAGACTAGTAAACTTCGTTTAGACCATGCTGACTGTCCCACAAGTTCCCCTGCTGTGAGGAGTCCAGGTCAGACACAGTCAAATCTTTGTTTAGTGAATCATTGCCTAAAGATTCAATTAAATCCAGTTTAGTCTGCTCTGTAGCCACAGTCTGTGTCTTTGTGAGAACACGAGTGTTTAACAAGTTACCAGGGAAGAGCCAGACATGCAAGGTCTGTAGAGTGCTGACACACAGGCAGGGGGCAGGGGGATTAGGGCTCTCTGATGTGTGTGACTAATGAAGTCACCATGCATTCTGCTTATTAGTTCCAAAGACAGCTGCTGGTTCCTGACACACTATTTTAGGCTCCCTTAGGAGTAAGCAAAAGAAGAGGGAAACCCTTTGTTTAATCAACTGAGGGAGGTTAAACCTCAAGAGTGGAGAGGAGGTTGGCGAGAGATTTTTGAGAGAGAAAGAGAGAAATTTGACATGTTAACACAAAACTCTGGTGTCACTTTATGAATGTTGAGGATGAGCCACACAGGGTGAAAATTTCCAAAGTCTGCATCTTGAGTTTAAATACTGGATTCTGTAAAATATACACAGTAGCCACAAACTCAGCCCATACCTCTATGCACACCAGCACAGCTCTGCCATACAGCCAGGCACATTTGACCTCGGAATTTTGATTGGTTGTTTTACGGAAATTAAACCAAACATCAGGGCCTCTGCTGCTACTTGTTCCACCACTATTCTACTGAAACGAACAAAGCAGCATCCTTTGTGTAGCAACCTCTCCAAATTTCATTCAGAAAGTTGTAAAGGCTGTGCTCTGTCAGCCCAATAAACTAGAAAGCCCTGATCTGGTGTCATAGGAATGTACGTTGGATATAGATCAATATAAATGTTTATTTCTAAATCTGGAGGCTTGGGTTCAGAGTTTATTCTTTCCAGGGGAAAAAAAACTGAGTAAGTGTCCAAGTGGCTACTGCATCAGACTGAACAATAAAGTGCGATGGGGCATTCCTTTTGGAAAGTCCCACATCAGGAGGAGGGAATCCCCATTTGAGCTCCTCAAAAGAGGTGATGAATGTAAACAAAATCTGAGACCCAAATGCAGCTATCATTTCCATGGAGTTGTGCCTGCTTAGCTCTTTAGTGAAAGAAGGGATTACAGTCAGGTAGATTTACCCAGCACCCCTGCCTGTTCAGGAAACAGGGCTTTGTTGCAGGGATTCTGCTCTTCGATTAACACTGTTCTGTTTAACTTTGGACTTTGCTTTTCAGAATGTGCATTTGTAACCCACAGGTTGAGTGTGTTACAACTCCCCCTCTGTGCCCAATCCATGGAGGATGTGAGTCTACTACAGCCCGAGCTAAAGAGTCTCGGATCTTTAGCTGGAGCTATAGCAGCTCATGCTTTTAGCTCTGGAGGTCCCTCCCTGGTTCCGTCTTCCTGACTCTACAAGGTAGTCAGCACAGATATGAAATAACAGAGTTGCACACAGTCTAGTCTCGGGTGCACTTTAAAACAGGAAGATGAAAGTGGTGAAAACAGAAGGACAAGTCTGAGCAGTGGAAGCACAGATATGTGGGAAGGGAGAAAATAACACTACCTTCCTCTGCTTATGGCACTCCTCTGCTTGCTCTAAAATGACAGGTGCTGATTTCTTCCATCAACAATCACTATGCAACAAAAAGATTTCTTTCTATGTGACATTTGCCATGCTGGAAGAAACTCAGCTACTTTTCTTAGAAGACTTCATTTTAGTGAGAATTGCATGAAGAATGAATAGGCAGCTTTCTTGCTCTATCTGCTTTAAAGGTTGGAACGGAGATTTGAGGTTGGGATTTCAGTGGAGGCATGTGTCCCAATGCCCACTGAAATTCTGTGGGCAATGGGCACTTGACTTCCCCTGGGCCATTTTCAACTTTAAATGCCAGTTTCACTATTAAAGGACCTAAGGAAGGGCTCTCTGTCAGCTCAGAAGCTTCTCACTCTCATCAGCAGAAGCTGGTCCAGTAAAATATATCACCTTCCCCCTCTGTCTTTCTTAAGGCACTGAATGACATGAATTTGCTGTGTATGTTGTTTCCAAATACTTTCAATTAATTAACAGCTCAACAGTGTATAGTGGCATCATAATCTGATGTTATACAGGGGATCCAAGTTCAAGCCCCAGGCTTGAATCTTTGCTTTCCAAGCCAGTGGAAGGAGATTACCTCAGAATTAGCATGGCTTGTCCCTGTTCCTGACCTATCAGCAATAACAACTTTAGGAGGGTTTAGAATGAGCCTCTAGAGAAGGAATCTCAGCTAGAAGGTTTGCTTGACCTACATAGGACCTTGGAGAGGAAGCAGGAAAGAGAAGGTAAAACCAACTTCCATTTCAAAGAGAAGATTTTTTTGCTTGTGTGTTTAATGTGTTTTAAGAGTGTGGCTGTTCATTAAAATGACTGACTGGATTTTAATTCTCCAGACAGAGATCAGTCAGGGATATATTCCTGCTACAGTATTGAATGCAGAATGCAACACTTTTTGGACAACAAACTACCCTGCCTTACAGGGAACAGAGTGTGCAGTACATGTACAAACACTTGAACAGAAATACAAATACAACACTGCAGTCTCCAGCTATTCCGGTTTGATCATAATTGCCAACAAATAACTCCATTCAGTGAAAAGTGAGTGGAAAAGGATCTCATGCTCAAGAAACTGTCTTAAGAACCTGTATGTGAATTCATTTGCATTTTGGCATAATTAAGTAATATTCATAAATATCTAACATATGAGATAGTTACTAAACCCATAGTTATACCTTAATTATTATGTTGATTACACTGGAGACCTTAGTTCAGTCCTGCTTAGTGACAGCATTACCAAGGGGGGGCAAGCAGTTTTGTGATCAATGTGTGTGCAGTACATGTACAAACATTTGAACAGAAATACAAATACAACAGGGGCAAGCAGTTTTGTGATCAGTGCATCATAGTCTAGTTTCCTGAACTCAGAACAAGAAGACAGGGGCTCCCAAGTACTAGTCCTGGCCATATGGCTTCAGTATGTCTAAATCCTGAAGTTAGTGCTCCTCAGAGACAGAAAGCAGCTGAGCTGGGTATTGATTCTTCACCAGTATCTGCCCCCTCTATATGGGACTGTGGAGCACAATGGAGTAGATTCTTGACACATGGAGCACATTATGTTAATTTATAAAAAAACACATTCACATCTTTATTGCAGACATCCACAAGACAACCTACTAGCTCCCTCCTCTTCCCCCCCCCCCCCCCCCGCAAATTACAAACATGTCTCCCTCCACCTTCATCCTCAAAGAAAGTTTAACAACATAAACAGGCCAAGGCCTGTATTCCCAGAGGGTCAATAAATTCAGTGCTGACCAACCAAAATCAGCACTTTTCATTAAAAACATCCTCCTTCCAGTATTTAAACCAGGAGGCAATATGCTTGAGCATCTCATTTGAACACAACTGCTATGTTATCACATTAGGATAGAGGTAGCATCCAAGAAAAAAAAAAAAACTAGGCCATTTAGGTGTGTATAGGTCAAAAACTTTCATTTTCACCTAGAACTTCAGTCCTAATATTATTCTGATTTATATAATAGGAGCTAAGGAAATGTCATTCATTACCTATAGCAACTATTACTTATTCTATTCAACTTGTTAATGCATTCAAATTAATCAAATAGAAGTTGAGGCTGGTTTATGAGATCAGATCTCAAAACACAAATTGTAATTAGAAAATACCAGAAATTTATGTGATTATCTTTGGGCATGTCTACACTACAGAGTTATTTTAAATAACTCACATTATTTCTAAATAACAAGCTGAGCATCCACACAGCAAGCCTGTTATTTCAAAATTATTTTGAAATAATGGGCTTCTTATTTTGAAATAATAAACCCTTATTTCGGGAGGAATAATGCTTATTTTGAAATTGCTGTTTCAAAATAGTGGTAGTATGGATGCTCCACTGCTGCTATTTCAAAATAGCTCCTCTCCAGGGCCATTCAAAGTAATTACTCCCCAGTCCTTCCTGGGGCTCCAAATCGAAGTAGCGCATCCACATTAGGGGAGCCTCCCTCGGACTTATTTCAAGACTTCCCTGTAGTGTGGACATGCTATTTTGAAATCGTTATTTCGGGAGTTATTATTCCGAAATAAATGATTTTGAAATATCCTTGTAGTGTAGACATACCCTTTACAAGCTACTGGTCTTATTTCTTTATTGCTACCACAGACAGAATGAATAGGAGTATACAAAATTAAGTAAGGAGTATAAGTCTCTGAAGAACAGGGGCTAAAAGACAAAACATTATTACAGAGCAGCATCGGAGGGGAGACCCCCATTTCTGAAAGTTACCAAACGATGACACTGGCCCAAAACATCAAGCATTAGCAACAGGTAAAATGGTTTAAAAAAAAATACTTTTCTGGTATCCAATCCTTTTTTACCTTGTTTTCCATTGCAAACTTGACTTACTCCCAACCACATGTTTTCTGTATTTTCTAAAAGTTTATTTTACCTTTCTTCACATTACATATTCCTTTTTTGCACAACACTGGACTCCAGATTCTAGCCAGGATTAGAAATGGAAGTGCCAAAATACTTAGACAGGTACCATTCTCATGGCATTTCTGGCCCTCCAGAAGCAGAAAGTGCTGGAAGACTTGGAAGAAATCCTATTAGCATGAACATTCTATCCCAGTTCTGAAGGAATAAGAGTTATGTTTAGTTTAGATAAGCAGCTTTGCAAACCCAAACTTCAAGCTGATAGCTTACCCATCACTTACAGATGTTGCTTTTGTTTGAGTCAGTTGTTCTATGAAAGTGGAAAAAAATGTTTTCACCCAATCTTTTTATAGGGCTGTCTGCACAAAGAGGAACATGATTCCAATTCAACATTATTATTTTTCAAAACCAAGTTTCCAAGCCTGTTAGTTGGAATAGTGCAAGACATATTGGCAGTAAATCTGGTACATTACACTGCAGTTCAAAGGCACTGATTTACAGGGTGGTAACCAGCAACAAGAGAAAAGAGGTCAGGAGGACAGACTATGGAAGAATCAGTTTCCCAGCAGAATGGCTGTAGAAATGGCCAAGTCTTGCTCCTCCCAACTGTCTGATCCAGGCTTCAGCAATCAGCAATTCTACCTTTCTAGCATACTGCTTCCCAGCAATATCACAAGCTTTCTGGAAACTGGTCACTTCCCAAGTGATAGATATCAGATAAGTAGCTAGTTTCCTTAGGACTAAAGAAAGGCAGACAGCTTTGAAATTCTCTGTATTCTTCCTGCTAAGCATAGTTAATATGTTAAGATGAGACAGGGAAAGTGTTGCTCTGGTATGCTTCCATCTTGCCAAGCAAATTGGTTTTCAAAAGAAAGTTAGTGAAAAATATCAGTAAAATATCTATCATCATCCTGTCTATATCCAATTCTATCACATTTCAGGTGTATCTCAGTTTAAAAAAATAACAATTAGAATCATAAGTATCAGAGGGGCAACCATATAACGGTACATCTAGACTACGCGCTTCTTTCAAAAGAGATCGTCTAGATAGCCACAACTTTTTTTGAAAAAGCGATCCACTTTTTCAAAAGAGAGCACCCAGTCATACTGGATGCTCTCTTTTGAAAAAGCCCTGTTTGCGGTCAAGAACGCCTTTTTTTGAAAGAGCTCTATCGAAAAAAAGCCGTTCTTCCTCGTAAAATGAGGTTTCCCGCTGTCAAAAAACCCGCCATGTTCTTTCAATTTAGTTTAGAAAGAACGCAGCAGCTGTCTGGACGCAGGTGACATTTTTTCAAAAAAAGCCCCCTTTTTTCAAAAAAACCCTGTAGTCTAGACAGAGCCTTAATCTGTATCTGCAAAAACAATGATGATTCCTGTGGCATCTTGAGGCTACATCTACACTGCAAGCTTTTTGTGCAAGAAGCTTTTTGCAGAAGAGATCTTCTGCAAAACTTCTTGCGCAAGTGCGCATCCACACTACAAAAGCACATCGCAAAAGCGATGTGCTTTTGCGCAAGAGAGCATCCACACTGCATGGACACTCTTGCGCAAGAAAGCGCTGATGGCCATTCACAGAATGGCCATCAGAGCACCTGTGCTTTTTCTGATTGGCTCTTTTTGCACAAGAAACCACTGTTGAGTGTCCACACACATCTTTTTGCGCAAGAACTCTTGCACAAAAAGGAGTTATTCCTCGTAGAAAGAGGTATACCTACACAACAAAAAGCCCTCTGTTCTGCTGTTCTACTGTAAATTTTCTTGCTCAAAAATGCGCTTGAGGTGTGGATGCCCTGTGGGTTTTTGTGCAAAAACAGCTGTTTTTGCACAAAAACCCTGTAGTGTTGATATAGCCTTAGAGACTAACATTTATTCAGGCATAAGCTTCTGTGGGCAAAACCCAAAGTTTTTGGGACACATCCTGGTGTCTTCATGACCTAGATGGTGCTTGGACCTGCTGTAAGGGCAAGGGCCTGGACTCGATGCCCTCTCGAGGTCCCTTCCAGTTCTATGATTCTGTGATTCATAATCCATGGAAAAATTGAACATGGACTTTAGTAGGACCAGGATTTGGTTCCTGTTGTGCATTTGTGTGTGTGTAGATAGAAATGTACAAAATCATCATATATAAAAAATGGCTGAGTTGTGTGGTGCTAGGTCCTGTTGCTGTACTCATCTTGTGTTGCCTTGTTAAGTGCCCATTATTCAGAAGGAGAAGATTGTTTGTTCAAAGAATGCTCCCTACACCCAAACCAAATTACTTAGGCTAATGGGACACAATTTTAACCACCTTGAAAAATCAACTATTGGCAATAGCCAAATAAAACTTTAATGACAAACCCAACGCATAGTGGCACAGCACTTCAAAGAACTAAGTTATGCCTTAACTAGTTACATCTTCAATATAAGGTAGTTACTGTAAGTATTATCTCCATTTTACAAGAGAGGAACCAGGTAGACTGAATAGCAATCGGAGCTTTCTTTTGAGAGAGCATCCATGCAGTCTGGATGCTCTCTTGCACAAAAGCACATCGCTTTTGCGATGCGCTTTTGTAGTGTGGATGCGCACATGCGCAAGAAGTTTTTGCAAAAGATCTCTTCCACAAAAAGCTTCTTGTGCAAGAAGCCTGCAGTGTAGACGTAGCCTGACAGTGCAGCTATCAACTTCCATAACACCATAGAGTCAGCACTGAAACCCAGTGCTATCTTTGGCATGTGACTTGAAATCAAATTGCTGGGCTAAAAGGGAAACTGACAGACTATTCTAACATAACAATATAATGAATTACTGATGGATTTATATGATTAGCTAGCACTTTCAGGCATTTGTAATTTATTTTAATATAATAAAGATGTAAACAAATTGTATCTAGTTTATTGCATCACTGTCCCAATACCTTTTGTACATCATGGGTTTTGTTAAATTTTAAGTGCTTTGAAGAACAGCCCATGTCTTCATATGAGATTTTGGGGCACCAAGCATAGTAGTTTTCAGCTTGTGGTCTGCAGACACCTGGGAGTCTGCAGGCTATGTCCAAGGGGGTCTGTGAAAGGTTGTGATTACCACAGAACAATGGTTTTCAACCTGTGATCCATGAGACCTTCCCCATGGATCCACAGTCTATGTCTAAGATTTTCAAAGGGGTCTGCACTTTCATTTGAAATTTGTTAGAGGTCTGCAAAAGAAAAAAAAGATTGAAAACCACTGACCTAGCACAAATCAGGTTCAGTTCCTCAGCGTGACATCTGAGCATGCATTTACTATAATAGAAATATGAACTACCATAAGTAGCAATAATCATAGTCACACAATGCATTTAGAGTTTATGTCAACAGCTTTATAGTCATATCTTCCAAAAATAGTTTAATAACTAGATAGTATTTATTTTTTATGGCCTTTTTATAATGCTCAACTTCATTATGATTGCAAACTAACAGGAAAAAAATGGCATCATCTCCTAAAATCCCCTAAATTTACCAAGCAATTGCACAAGGTTTTAGGCATGCAACACCCATTAAATCCAATGGGAATCCCATGGCTAATACCCCCTGCTCTTTTTTTGGAAATGTGTACTCCAATTGGCTTCCCAGTCTGTAAAAGCAGTTACTGCAGACAGGTTAATATTAAAGTGAAGTGTTGATGGGTTGGCGTGTATATTATGTTATATGCACAATGCCAGAACTACAGAGTTTAAATATATATGAGCAAATCTTGGATCTTTTGGAGCTGCAGGACAGCTGGTAGTGAAATCACTGATACACATGCAAGTGAGTCAGAGAGGAGTAAGGGTAATGGGAGACTCCCACAAGTGGGAAACACAGTACATTTAGACACAACTGTGCCAAACAAATTTACAGTTGCACATAGTTAAGCTGTGATTTGCACTTCAATGATGAGTGAACAAGAAGGGAAAAAGCTGCCTGTAAGAAGTGACTCATCCATTTCTTTTTCTTTTTTAATCTTGTGAAAGAGTGCTCCTGCATGACATCACCAGCGTTAGGAGTCCTTTCTTGTAAAACTGTTACAGGGCTACGGATGTGTCATTAGCTGCACTGCACAGCAACAGAGCCAATTCATGACTTCTCAGACACTGAGCTCCAGTTCATCCCATTTGTTAGGGGGGAAATGGATGGAGAAATGATTCCGATCCCATTTGGAATGCTCATTGCTAACTAAAAAAATCAACTTCCATTTTGTGGCATGTGTGGAAATAGCCTCTTAAAAGATTCAGAAGATTCTTTCAAGGTTCATCGTGGGAAATGTTTTGGGTATTGAGTGATCTGAGACGGTCAGAAACAAAGTGTTTCCATACCTAATGCAAAGTATGCCTATCAGCAAATGTGGGTATTGTACCATAGAGAATAGTAAAGAGGACATAAGAAGTCTGCTCCTTCACTGAAGTAGAGCAATCATCAGCTTGAGGGTGTAGATAGGGCAGGAATACAAGGCCATTTCTGGCCATATATCTGGCAGAAAAGGCATTTATGCTCTGGGGTGCTGGTCAGCTTTGTTGGGTTGTGCTACCAGATGCGGTTTCCTGCTCCTCTGAATGGGAGCAGTAGACGTAGAATTTCTGTTGTTGGCTTTTGCATATGCACTATCTCCATATAAAGGTTCAATCAGAACAGCAGCCATCAGCTGCTGAGAAACTAGATGCAGCTCCTAATAAGACACCATGTAGTGTTGCGGATGTGATAACTGCCCCCTATGCTACCTGCCTGGGTGCTTGTGTATACTATGGAGCATCTAAGTGTATGGGAAGTAGAGACGCACCCCCCCACCCCGCCCTTTCCTCATCTTGCACACCAGAGGGCAGGATTTAGCCATCTGTGGCCTATATGCTTAATATATGATTGTACCTAGTATGTCCTTCAATTTAGCATAAATATATATATGAATGTGAGATAGCTGTTGATTACTAGATTGATGAGGCAGACAAGTCATTCTTTTAACTTGGCCTTGGAGTAACTAATATTTAGCTAGACTGTGTAATCCTAACTCAGATTGGTGAGCTCTGGCTCACATGATCAGTCCCACTGGCTTCAGTGGGACTACATGTGTGAGTCCATGATCATCAATGCACAATCCAGGCCAGGCAGCGAAGGGGTCTTCCAGAATCTGTTGTGGGGGATTTCTGGGCTGAAGTGCAGCTCTGACTCTGACTCACCTTAACAAGAATAAAGCAAAGTCTTGGTTCACCCCTGTTCTCAATCTGACTTGTGGTCTTTTCCTTCCACCTGGGATCCTGCTGTCAGACTTCATTTTAATGAGATACCGTCTAAAAGTCTAATTTCACATGGAAACTCAAATGAGTTTCATGACAGGCCAGCTCAGTGTAAGCAGCCTATTCATTTTAGATGCCAAAAAGTACAATGTAATCATTCAACAGAGTAACATGAAACCCCTTACAGTATGGTGGGATTTCTATTTCCAGGCATGGAATCAAAAGAGCCACACAAGGGTCTGCTAAGGTGGATACTCACACAGATTTTGGAATATTCAAGCTACAGGTATCGAAAGAGTTAGAGATAGAGCACATATTGCTAGGCTCCCAGTTTTACACTTTAGCTACATGACTGAGCTTCACTCCTCATTAGGGAACATATCCAGGGTACAGCTGCACGAGATCCTACATAGAACAATATTGCAGTTGTGCCTTCAAATGTTCACTATAGGCTGTCAAAGAGTTTGCACTGGTTGTAAGTGAAGGGAGAATCTGGACCTGCATTATTTACTGTTGTATACAGACCATTCCTATCATTTTAGGAGCAACAACAGTGTTGAGGAAGGAATTACAATCCAGAGTAGTGACTAAATATTTGTTTTTGAAAGGGTAGGTGTTTTAGTGTTCTCGAACACTTCTTGCTTTAGATTTACCTCTTGCATTCTTTTTGGTATTTTGATTTTTGTCTTTATCTATCACTTAACCTACTTTTCCTCAGGTGGCTTGGAAGCTCCTATGTTAGTATGAATACTTGAAGTGTTGGTACAGGAAATCATAAGCACTTGTACCAAAGTATTCATATAAAATAGTATTTTGAGGTGTATCCCTATCTCTTGCTTGTGAAAGGTGTCTCATGGACAGCCCTGGAAATTAAAACAGGCAGCAGTGGTGCCAGATTTTCCCAACCACTCCTCTAATGTGTCCCCACCCTCCTTTCGGGAGGATCACCTCCAACAGCTGTAAGGCGTTCAGCCTGCATGCACAGTCAGTAGCCCACCCTGCTGTGATTGCCAGCCAGGGTGCCAATTAGTACCAATATGTACACCTGACTCAGACAACCCACTTCTTCCTCATCATTGTTCATGGGCCTGTCAGAGGTTAACAGCTTTCAGTCACTACTGATGAGAGCTAAATTGGACCTACAGATGAGAAGTGCATCTATGTCTCTGGGAGTAGCAAGTGTCTCTTTCTCTGGTTGTACAGTGTCCACAACAATGGAGCCCCAAAACTGATTGGGGCCTTTCAGCATTGCTAAAATGTCCATAATTAATATATTCATTTATGCAGATACTTTCTTGACCTTCATTGTTGTAGCATCTGAGTGTTTCCTGAGAACTTATGACACGATATAAACATCTTTTTTCCCTCTTCCTTCACAGACCATAGGAGAAACAGCTTTATTAGTTTGTAGGGGTTTACTTATTTGCTTGTTTATAGTACTGACCTATAGATTCGTAGAAATGTAGGGCTGGAAAAGACATAATGAGGTCATCTAGTCCACGTACATGTCTGAATAGAAATGGCTAATTCTCTGAGCCTTCCAGTCGTGCAAGCTGGCCTTCATTTTAAGAGGACAGAAAATCTACAGTAAAGTTCTCTGCTGTTGGGGTTCTCCAGATGTACAACTGCTGTTGTGTAGCTCTCAGTTCTGATCCCCACCAGAGCTCCCATGGAAAGATGCAGGCTCACACATTCTCAGGCCTGGTTTACACTAGACCAGGGAGGTTGGCTTAAGGTACACAACTCTAGCTATGCAAAATGTGTATCTGGAGTCAGCTTACCATAAGCCAAGCCTTAGCGGTGTCCAGACAGCGGGAGGTTGGTGGAAGCAAATGCCTTTACTCCTTGAAAAAGGAGAAATACCAGCATTGAAAAAGGGTGCCCTTATCATTTGATTTACAGGTCTACACTAGATTCGCTAAATCGAACGCCAGAAGATCAACCTCCAGAGTGTTGATCTGTGGATAGGTATAGACATGCCCTCAGGGAGGTACTGTGTGTGCGTTGGAGATGACTTTCAGAAGACATTACAAATCCTCCTGGAAATCTGCTGCAAATCCAATTTATTTTCTACAGTTTTCTACCTTTTGTCTCAGAGCAAGAGCTTGTCTGCAGTCCTGGAAACACCATGAGGGGTCTGTGTGACTCAATTTATGACTCAGGAAACTGCCTATTCTGTCCTTCAAAGCACCACATTTTTGGTTCCAGACTTAAGTCAAATTGAATTCAGATCAAACTGTTCTTTTTTTCTTCTCTGAGTAATTTAATTAGTCTGCACATAAAACAGCCAACTTTTACAAATATTCATTGGTTTACTTATTTTACATTAAGCAGTCATTATTTATACCATCTTTACTGAATAAGATCCCCCTCGTCCCCGAATTATAACAATTCCTTTCCAACCCACAGCCTGGAACCGGTGGGTATTTTATAGATACACGGGTGTCCACAAGTATGTTGTACAGCTGTGTTTTGACATCCAGCTCTGAAGTCCTGCGTCCAAGCTGGTAGCACTTTCAGAAATGAAGTTACAGTGCAATTTAATCCCAGTGCTTCTAATGATACAAATTTTTTCTTAGGCCCAGTAGGCAAAGCAACTTGCTTAATTAAAGTCCAAGGAGAATGTCACTGCCCTGCTCTTGGTGTACTGCCTGCAACTCACCAAGCAGCATGAAAAAACTGTTCCACATTCTCAATTTATCCCCACTCCATTACACAGCTGCCTTAATGTAATTCCAATGCAGTATTTTCATCTTACAACTTTCGGCTACGGCAATTCCCATTTTGTAAGGCTACTGAAAGGGAAAACTCCTCCATGCTCTCAATACCATTAGTTATAAATTATGCTGAAAACCCATTTAGTCTAGTATTTTACTACTGATATTTTCAGAGATATCAGGATGACCTTCCACATCTTTTACATTGAGCACTGGACTGTTTCTCATGCTTTCTGCCATGCTGGTCCCATTTCTAATGCCCACTGACAAATAGATAAGGTCAGGCATACATATACATGCAGATGCATGCACACACACACACACACACACACACTCTCTCTCTCTCTCTCTCTCTCTCTCTCTCTCTCTTCATGAAGAATGGGCCTTATTCTCCTCTCAAACTAGTGTAGTTTAGAAATAAGTCCATTCAAGGAAATGGACGCAGACCTGTGTAAGTGAGAGCAGAATCAGCCTCCCCCATCTCTGCATGCATATACACTGTATTTTACAGATTGCACTATTTACAGATGTACACATGCCAAAAGCAGGCCCCGAGCCTCAAATTTCAGATATGGAGGTTTATTTTATGCACGTTGTGAGATATGTGTGGGAATTACATAATATCTACACAGCAAAACCTAATTACACACAAATGAGTTTAAAAAGGGCACATAACTCACAAGAGGCTAAACCATGGCTGAGGTCATCTCACATGTGTGCCAATAACATCTTTACGCCACACCATCATGTCTTCTGTGCATGACACACAACTTGCAGGAAAGCTAATTTAGATTAAAAAAAAAAAAAAAAAAAAAAAGATCCCAGAAACTGTTCCTTGAAGCATTATTTTTCCACCTCTCTCTGGCAAATTCAGGCTCTTTTATACTACAAAGGTGGCAGTAGAAATGTGCAGAAATAGAAAATTGTAACTAATATGTTTTAGACAGCTTTAAAAATTATCTAAACCAGCTTTTTGATACAATAGAATGTGAAACTCTGATTCACATAGTGCAGAATGAAAGACTTTTTTCATGGAAGAAAGGGTCAGGAGAAGGGTGATTCACACCCTGGGCCTGAAATGGTTTCCTTTTGCCTAGGTAAGGAGAAGGAAAAAGCCAATGAAAAAGTGGATGAGGTTATGGAAAGACAACAGTGACTTTGTCCAATCCTACACATGTGCCCCTTCTTGGTTAGAGTTCTGTGCATACATATGGGGAAAAGCTGGAGAGAATCTTCACCCTCACGTTACCCCACACCAGATTTTCTAGCAGAAATTCTGATCCTGTTAATTCCTCCTGTGAACTGCTTCACCACTCAGCACAATGCTAGAGGCCAACTAATGCTGCTATCACGATTCCTAAGGAAGACATGCGGCCAAGTGGCTGGAGAGCATCCTGGATGCGCTTGTTTTTTTCTAGTTGCCCACCTCTTAATCAAAGCCCAGGATGTAAAACTGCCTCCAAGTTGCACACCTATGTTTCCAAACGCAGTTAGATTTTCTGTCAGTGAGCATGCTGATATAAGTTCTGTCAACTCTAATGCCTGCTTCCCCAGTCCAATAATGGTATTTCTGATGGAAACCATCATTAGGGATGAAACTGAGGATGAGAAAATGTAGAAAATTTGCCAATGGTGTAGTCTAATTTAGGCTATAGAATAAGGAGAGCCCTGCAAATCTGCAGATATCTGCTTCATATCCATGGGTATCTGCTTTATATCTGCTTAATATTCATGGGTATTCATGGCTCATTTTCACAGATACAGATGTGGATGCAGAAACAACATTTTGTATCTGCACAGAACTCTACGAATAGGCTCCCAAGGGAAATGGAAGGAAGAGCCATTGCTTGAGTCATCTGAAACAGGAGAAAACTATTGAGAACACACATTGGGAAGCTATCTTGCCTAGGCGGTAGAATGGTCAGATCACTGCATATGAGTTTGGCACTGAGTTTCCAGACTGCTATGAAAATGTGACAAGCCTGAGTTGACAGCCACCACGTGAGTCTTGGTCAAACCAAACAACTAACATCTCTTGAGAATTTTGAAAATAAGGGTTGCCATCCAGACCAGATATTGAGACCATTATATATACTTCATCTGCTCACTGGGCGGGAGGTGGGTGGGGGGTTGGAAACACCGGAAAGTATAATACTTTTGAAGGGAAGAATGGTTTTATAATTCAGTTGCAGGGCTGAGACTCAGAAGACCCTGGTACAATTTTCTGTGTTGCCACAGACTTCCTGTGTGACCTAGTGCAAGCCATGTATTCTCTCTGTACCTCAGTTCCCTCTGTCTGAAAAACTTAGGTAACACCACTCCCTTTTGCAACCCTTCGTCTGTTTTGCTGATTCAGACTGTAAGCTCTGTGAGGCAGAGTCTCTCTCTCTCTTATTAAAAGTGTCTAACCCAGTGAAGCCCTGGTTTTGGCTGGGGTTTCATAGATAGTGGGCCAAATTCTTTGCTTCACTGAGCTGTCTGTGCTAAGTATCTGGGGAGGAGGGAGGAAATCCCTGGGCTGTGTAGATACATACGCCCCTGTGCTGTATTACCTCACAACACAGGACAGATTGGCCATTCTCACTTCCAGCACTTTGTGCTATGGCTAATCTTGGTTGTGGAACAGACCATTTCCAACCATAAGGAGGCTGACATGAATCAGAACAGCTCCTGGGGATGCTCTAATTTTTGCTGGAGGCTGCATGGGTCTCCAGCACAGACAGATTCTGTGCAGCAGATAGGAGGTTTAAAGCCACCTTTGACATCATTTTGCCTGGACAACACCTTCTCCATTGTGTCTCTGAGGAGGCACTGCATAGGCTCTATCCTCTTAACTGTTCTTGACAAAGTAATAACATAATTAGCATGTGCTAGAAATAGTGAGTGTGTGCTACCAGATCAAATGAATAAGATCACAGTGATTTCAGCATGGTAATCAATGGCTTTGAATAAGGCAGGTTTGGTGTGCAAGATAAAATTACACCATGTTAAGATATCCTAACAGGAACATACATAAAAAGAGCCATTGGTCCAAAAAAAAAAAAAGTCTCATGATTGTAATTGAGAGGCAGATGCAAGGCTTTTGGAAAGAAAGCCAGTCGTGTGCGCCTTGAATAACAGGTAATTATCAGTGGTTTTACTGTTTGCCCTACAGAATTTAGAACAACGTCGAATGGAAATTTGATCTATGAGAGGGAAAACAGTACTGCATCTCTTTAACCCTGTGCCAGTTTGACTGGGCTGGGGTCTAATTTGTTTCCATAGTGACGTTTGGTTGTGCAAAAAGTTTTGTTTACAAAAATGCAGTGTGGTACAAAGTAATCTAGAGCAAACATATTTTTAACAGTCAGCACTTCAAGAGAAAAATGCTGGGATAAATATATTGGAACTACAAGCATAAATCAGAAAGGCTTTACACACAGCTGCTGTCTTATACTCCAGTGTAGGGTCTGACCAGATCCCACTGAAGTCTATGGGCTTTGGTTCAGGCCCTTAAATGCCCTAGGGAAAGACGGGAGTGTGAAAGTTATGACCATTAATTCTTAAGCATTGGCCCACTAAAAATACATTTTAAGCATTTTTACCACAAATAAATAAAAAGTTTGAATAAATGTATTTCAGGGCCAAATGATTTGGCAGCTCCATTAGGAACTTAGGATATGTCTACACACTGCAATTAGACACTCATGACTGGCCTGTGCCAGCTGTCTCTTGCGGGCAGGGCTCAGGCTAACAGGCTGCTTAACTGAAATGTAGATATTTGGGGTCAGGCTGCAGCCTGCCTTCTAGGACCCTGAAAGCTGGGATGGTAACAGAACTGGGGATGCAGCCTGGCATGAACATGTGCACAGCAGTTGAAATAGCCCATTAGCCCCAGCCACTTATCCTGAATCAACTGTTATGGGCCAAGCACGGGTATCTAATTGCAGTGTTGACATACACTTACTGTGCTAAAGGTCTCAGAGGGGTAGCAGTGTTAGCTATGTATCTGCAAAAGCAACAAGGAGTCCTCTTGCACCTTAGAGTACGTCTACACAGCAGCGTTATTTTGGAATAACTAACGTTATTCCAAAATAACATAGTGCGTATCTACGCTACAAGTCTTTATTTCAAAATAATGTTGACCTGGAGGACATCTTACTCCAACTCATGGTAACCCTCATTTCACGAGGAGTAAGGGAACTCAAAGGGAGAATGTTCTTCCTTTGACTTCCTGCTGTGTAGACAGAGCCAAAAACTGAGTTAAGCTATTTTGATGTAAGCAATTGACATAGCTTAAATTGCATAGCTTAATTCGACTTTAGCCCTGCTGTGCAGTCATGCCCTTAGAGACTAACAGATTTATTAGGGCATACGCTTCTGTGGATAAAACCCACTTCACCCACAAAAGCTTATGCCCTAATAAATCTGTTATTCTCTTCAGTGCCTCAGGATTCCTCATTGTTCTTATTCCGCTGACTAGCTTTTAAAGTCTTAATGAATATTTGTGATCTGTTTACCTGTTACAGTGACTGAAAACTAATTGATTTTTATTTCCTTTTGCACAGATTGTGATGTCCTGACACTGACCCCAGCTTTGTTCTGGAAAACCATTCCCTTTAGAGCTACTATATATTCAATTATGCTAATTGCAATGAAGGCTGGAGTAGTGGTTATACTAAAAATAGGTATATGCTTGAGAGTCATCATTTGTGAATTTAAATTGCCTGTTTTCAGTGGCACGTTCCAGTCACCCTGGACTTCAAGCGATTTTTTTCTTCTCTTTTAGAGGCAATCAGTAGATCACAACAATTTACTAGATGATTCACATCTTTTCCCTGTTCTGAAAAAAAATCTTTGATAATATTTGTTTGGGATTAGAATTTACGGAAAGATAGAAAAACAGTTTAATGAAAATTCTGAAAGGGTCTGATACAGAACTTTTTTTTTAATCACTATATATTTTTTTTAACAAATTCTAATATTTAGGTTCCACTCCTTTAAGTTCCTATTTTTCCCCTTTAGCTGCTGAGTGCAATAACATGGATGATGTCCAGGGTCTTTTTCTCCCATTTTTTCTTGTTTCAGTTCTTCTTTTACTAACACTAATTTTTCAAATCTTCCTTAATTTTGGGAAAAATTATAGACTGGCAAAGCGAGAAATAAAATTGAATCTCTGGCACTGTGTAACATTTCCACACTTGACATCAGTGGGCATGTTCCTTGGCTGATTGGGAGGGGTATTCAGTTTTATCTATGCAAGGATCCTGGTGTCTCTGATTAGGATTTTAAAAAGGATCCTAAGGGAGTTATGAGTCTAACCCCATTACCTAATGCCCTTGGGATCCTTTGAAAATCCCAGTCCATCTCTTTAAATATCCCAGACATTGTGTTTCATCTTTCAAGTTACATCATCAATAGTGGACTCTGACCTGTGGAAGCTTGAGCCTTTATTGTGATGAAATATAGTATACAATTTAAGGTCTCTTGCTAATACCAATTACTAAGATGTATCAAATCAAAGTCTAGGCATTCTTCTTGGCCTGCTTCCTGAGCTTTTGTGTGTACTATGTTTTTTTCCTGTCTTTAAATAAAGTGTATAGAAAGCCACAAGAGAGATCTGGACCCTATACTTTAGAAGCCTAACGGATTCTGGAAAGCAGCTGGCTTGTAATATGAGTCACACTGCAGACTCTCTTTTGTATGTTTTCTTCCAAACTAAAGAGTAGGTTATTGGATGTCTGATGGCAGGTGCTATTGGATTAAAACGTAGATGGCCAGGAACAAACTTTGAATTACTGTTTTTTGTGTGACTAAAGTAAATATGATCTGTTGACATAATCCCCTTTATCTAACATCAGGTTCAGATATAATGGTATTGTATTTCCTTGCATATTTTGCAAATAACTGTACAAGGTCTTTTTGTAGCTGCTGGTGTGATTGAAGACTAATGAAATAGAAAAACTTCTGCTTTAAATCCATCTGTTTCACTAGCTTATTCTGCAGATGCACCCTAAATACAGGGTGAAAATGACTCTAGGCCTTTATAGAAACAAGAACCATTTTGGGCATCAGTGATGCAAACTTTTACTAAAAGTGGTTGCAAAGCAAGGATAAATTCATTTGGTCTGAACTTTGCTATCCTGTAGGCAAATGGAACTAAAGTGATACCCTCTTTTTGAGCTTGTAACAATGATGTTGTTGTCAAAGCTGTAGTTATCAGCACAATAGAGTATTGAACACTAGAAAGCCTTGAGCACAATACATGCAAATCACTGTAGAGTAAAAATGTGGACAAATTGGATGAAGTCCCAAGAAGAGCAACAAAAATGATTAAAAGTCTAGAAAACATGACCTATGAGGAAGATTGAAAGAATTGGATTTGTTTAGTCTGGAAAAGAGAAGACTGTGAGGTGACATGATAAGATCTTTCAAGTACCTAAAAGGTTACAAGGAGGTGGGAGAAATTTATCCTCCTTAATGTCCGATGATAGGAAAAAATGCAATGGGCATAAATTACAGCAAGGAAGGTTTAGGTTGGACATTAGGAAAAATTTTCCTAACTATCAGGGTGGTTAAACACTGGAATAACTTGCTTAGGGAGGTTGTGAAATCTCCATTACTGGAGATTTTTAAGAGCAGGTTAGACAGACACCTGTCAGTGATGGTCTAGCTGGGTCTTGGTCCTGCCGTGAGTGCAGGGGACTGGACTTGATGACCTCTTGAGGTCCCTTCCAGTTCTATGACTCTATGTTTTTGAGGGGTCTTCCATACTCAGGTATTCAGAGACCAGACCAATCTTTCCTTGTGGCAACAGAGCTAGAAGGAGAGGAAACTCCTGTCAGAATGTCTCAATCATGTCAGCCCCAGTGCTTCCTTAGTTTTCCATTCTGCAATCATTTATCTCCTTCAAGACACTCTTTATCTGTTACATTCCCACTATCACTTCCCTGCCCTTTGACAGTTCCCTATCCCCTCTCTCTCTTCTGCATGACCGCCCTTCCGGATGATCCCTTCAGCTGCTCATCCCTGCACCCTCCAAAGGTATCTCCCATTGCCTCATTCCCTCTTGGCCAGCCCATCTCCACAATTACTTCTGAAGCTGCCTCAGCCATGCTCTACAGCTCCTTCTTTTGACCAGGTGAGGCAGGCCTGCTGCCAGGGGGAGGAGAGGGGAAGGAGGAAAAGGGCGATTGCCCCGGGGCCTCGTGTTTCAAAGGGGTCCGAGTTTTTGGCCACCACTACTGCTACTGTGGCATTGGTGGCGGGGAGAGTCCTGGGCCCCTTTGAATTGCCATGGGGGCAACGATCCACATGGCTTTGTGGGCTGGAGGAAGGGCTCAGTTGCTGTGCTCTGTGTGGCGCTAAGGGCCAACTGCCTGAGGCCCCGCCCCTTTTGCCCAAAATGCCACCACTTCTGGGGATGCGGAGCCAGCTCCCCCACTCCTTGCCCCTGGGCCCATGGTGGCTGTGAGCCCCGCTGCAATGAGTTATTGATTTGACCATCCTAATGCAGAATTTGAGCAGCTTCTTGAAGCATCTATACTTAAAGGCTGGGCCTGAAGAATCAAATACAGATCCATGGCTAAAGGATCCACATCAACTTCACAAAGCATCCATGTAACGCCACAGAATGAATTATATATTAACACGTTGTTCTTACAGCAAACAGGCCCTGTAAGTTAGGACAAGAGCCATTTCCAGTCTACAAAATATGGTAAATTTGTTGTTATAGGGCCAGCATAGTGAGGCCCGCTACATTATGGGAGCAAAAGAGAGAAGGTGCCTTTGTTTAAGGTTAATTGTTCAACCTTTATAGATAGTAAAGGTGATAACTCTTTAAAACTATGGAAATTACAAATTGTTCCATAACAGATGCACAAGTGGACCTTGGAAGGAATGTGTAACGTGCATCACATCCTTGCAGTGAAAGCCAGTACACCTGCATTCATGCCATATGCAGCTTCTTTTTAGGAGTTCACTTATTGTGGTTGAAGATTCTCAAAACTAGCCTTGTGATACCTATTTTTTCACCTGTTATATGTGAACGCATAGAAAAAACCACTTCCCTCAACCTTGCCAAGAGAAACGTACAGACGGCGGCAGTGAAAGTCCTGTGAGCCAGCACAGAGTTCTACATGTTTACAGCATAGCCCAAAATACTCAAAACAGCCCACTGCGGCATACCACAAAGACAGAAGTGAGGATGAGGGCTAGGGAACAGTACACACTTCCCGATTTGAACAGTAGCTAAATCACTCTGGGCCAATTCACTGTAAACATTTGTCATATTCAAAGGGACTGTCTGAAATTGCCTCAAAAGACCCTTTTAGAAATTCCCTAGAAAAGATTATAGCTCTGACTTTATTGAAATCCCTGCAGAAGTCTCTGTCAGGCTCGTCATTAATACAAGCTGTCTTCAGTAAAGGTTTATGTTAAGAAAGTAAAATACTCTGAGACCAGCAACACAAGAAAGAGGTAATGCTACTACTTGCTACTTAACTTCTCCACTGTAACTAAAGTTAACAAATATGGTTTTGTGGCTGTCTGAGCAGAAACATACCTTATCAGAAAAAAGACATTTGTATGGCAAATTAAGTAGCAGAGAATAGACAGCAAACCACCATACAATCCATTTTAAAAGCTATTAATAGATGTTTGGGGCATTTCTCTGAGTCTGAACTCCGTAACATTTCAGAGGGGAAAGGAGAGTTGGATTTGAACCCTGTATCTCAAAATGCCTGCAAGGTAAAGGAGAGCCCATGCATATTCAAGAGCGGTAGAAGCTGGTGGGAAATGGACTAAGATAGGAGGCTGGCAGGAGAGAACCTTGAGGATAGAGGATGTTGCATGAAGCTTGGTTAGAAGACCTCAAAAATATTTGAACAAATTAAATAATTGTCCAAACTTTTATCTGAAACAAAACTGAAGACTGAACACGGTGAGGTTAAAAGAAAGCGGCCATATATGCATACTTGGTTTTTTGAACATGTGTATATCTATTCTTGTAGAGTTTTCTTTCTCCCCAAATTGATCATTGGATTTGTTTTTAGCAAAAGGAATAAAAAAATACATATATTTGTATTCCCTAGAGAAAACCAGTGACATGGCGTAGAAATCAAAGCAGAATTTTCTCTATTCATTGGATGCATTTTTAAACTGGCCAGTGCTAAATTTTTCCAAGAAAAAAAAAACCATTCCCTAACTATGCCCTTTAATACCAGGTTTCACCCCAGAAAAAAGTTTGCAATAGCAACACTATTTCCAAGAGCTTTTTCCAGAGAGCACTACAACTCTCTGCTGCTCTGAAGGACTCATGGAAAGACATACAAAGAGACAGACAACTTAAATCTGATATATTTAAATGCTGAAATATTGTCATAAAAATGAGGTCAATTGGTAATATCTGCAGCCAAACAGAGTACCCAGTTAACCTCCATCCTGGCCTATCATCAGCAACCGGGGGGAACGATTGTGGTGGGATTAGTGGTGTACGTGGCTTCTGCTTTCCCACAAGAGAAAACATAATACTTGTGTGGCTTTACTTTCTCCGTAACTCTTTGGGGTATACATCACCACATTCACTTCTCTGGCAATTACTAGATGAAATCAAAGCCAATCATGGCTTTATAAAGTCAGAACCATTGATTAGCATCGTGGTATTGGGTTTCTTGTAGGTGTTTGCTCTTCATAAAACAAAATAAAAACTACACCAAGCAAAAGCCATGCATATGTCTTAGCATCAATTAAAAAATAACATGTTCAGTTTAGGGCTCAATCCTGCAAGGTCCAGAGCATCTTCAACATCCATCAACATCAATGGGCATTCAGTGAGCTCACTACCTTGCATGAGTGTTCCCCAGCTTGATTGGGCCCTCAAGAAAGTGGAACAATCTGGGACAGTAGCGGGCAACCTGCGGCCGATCAAGGTAACCTGAGTTGGGCCTCAAGACATTTTGTTGATGTTGACCGTCCATGGGCACAGCCCCCCTCAGCTCCCAGGTTCACCATTGTGGTTCACCATTCTCGGCTAATGAAATGAGTGACCAGCACAGTGGCCTGTACCTCTTTCTGCAGCTCTCATTGGCCAGGAATGGCAAACCACAGCCACATGGAGCTGCAGGAGGAGCTGTGCCCGCATATGGTCAATGTCAGCAAAATGTCTTGTGGCCCAACAGTGGATTACAATGGTGGGCCATCTAGCCCATGGACCAGAGTTTGCCTACCACAGATCTAGGAGGCAGTGTGGCCTAGTAGATAGAACACTATGCTGGGGCTCAGGAGACCTGGACTCTAGCGTTGGCACAGGTCTGGTGGATGAACTTGGCCAGGTCACTTTCCCCTCAGTTTCCCCTGAGGGGAAAGTGACCTGTGAAATGGAGATAATGTTACTGATCTCCTTCATAAAGTGCTTTGGGATAGACTGATGAAAATGCTATAATAAAGCATTAAGAACATGTAGGCTTTTGGAAGAAATGCATTTGATGTGCATACCTGAGCCATGCATCATGGAAAGGATGAACTGAGATTAGCATGATGTATATGGGAAAGTAGAAAAGAAATATTTCATTATTTGAGAATTCTGCAGTGTTTAGCACACTGAGGTGTTTTCTTGCTTTAGTAGCCTAGTCACATACCTGTAGCATTCCTTAACCACATAAAGACAGTTATTTTTGTGAGGAAGGATGTGAACTGAAAGGAGGAAGAGAAGAAAATGTGCACTCGATATTAGTATTGAGCTTCACAGGAACGCTGACTAACACTTTGGCTAGTCGAGCACCATGACAAATGCCTTTACTGTGGCAACTCTTGCTAATCTTTCACGGCCAAAACCACCTCTCCAACCCGGTTGTTGATCTCTCCTATGAGCCCTTACATACTTGCATATTCCTTCTTGTGTACCTCAGTGAAGGGACTGATTGTTCCATCCTCTGCCTCCCCCCACCCCATCAAAAAGCAGGTCATAGAAATACTAAACATAATGCAAAACAATTTTAAAAAATCACAGCAGAAAAATATGGTCATAACCTCTCAGAATCACCCTTCACAGCCTGTGATTTGCCAAACAAGCCTAAGTCAGGGGAGCATGTCAGCCCCTCTATTACAGTGGTTTTTGCCCAGTGTCATAATGGGATGAATGCCATTGTTCCACCTTAGCTTTTGCGTCTCCATGAGCCTGCCCTGACAAATATATCCAAACACCTCCGTAGTAAAGAATCACAATGTGCTCAGAAATGGCCAATGCAATTTCAGACTGCAAACCACTGACTTGTCATCACAAAGCAATGAGTTTATAATCTCTCTTTATAAAAATTAAGAACAGTTGTACCTGGAATATCAGGTCAGATACTCTGTGGACTGCATACAGTGTGTGTCACTCCTATGGTGCAAAGGGAGCAGATTGGCTACATCCCCCAAGCTGGGAATTGCTTGGCCATTGCACCTCCCCTCCCCTGTAGCCTCTGTGGCATACAAGGCACGTTAATGTTACAGTGGAGCACTGAGCTTTAACACTCACTGCAGGGCAAGCCCAGGCAGATCACCACCAACAGCTGGAATTTAGAACAGCCTCCCCTGCAGGCCATGGCTATTGCCAAAATGTCCTTGGAATCAGGGAGCTACACGTGGTTTCCTATCAATCATCTGTCTCTGGATGAGCACAGCAGGATGGTAACACTGGCCCCTTTTACCAGAAAGGCAATTTGGAGGGAATTTAAAAGAGGGCAACAATAGTGATCAGGAGGCTGCAGGAGAAAAAGTGGGTGGGTGGGGAATGGGAGAATAATTTGAAGGGGGAGTGGTGACTTCAAATTCTATTGCCCTCCCTATACACGGCTCTTACACTTCTTCAAACACTTGTTAAACTGATGCGAGCGCTATTAAAAACAATTTATCTTTCTGTTTCGTTTCAAGCTGCACATGTGCAGCAGCCTTTATAGTAACAGAGTGACGGCTTGTATATTATGTACCTTTTGCCTGTTCTTTTACATTGGTCCCTTTTTTAGATTGTAAATTCTTTGGTATAGAAACTACGTCTTCCTCCCTATTTGTTTGTCCAGCTTCTAGCACAATCGAATCCAGATCTAGAGTGGGCTGAAAGGGACTAAAAGGTTTTTGAGGGGACCATTTGGAAGCCCCAAAATTGGTTGTTCACAGGGATCAAATGTAAACCCCTTTCTCATGGAATGTATTGATTGGCCAGCCTTCCCCTCCACAAAATAAAATACTTTTCAAAAACATGATCAAAAATTTATTTTCTGAAAGCTGCATTTTTATATTGAAAACCAAGTTTCAGGAAACAGCATTTCTCTATGATGAATTTGAAATTGATGGCAATAACAATGCTAATAAAATCTCAATAAAATATCTGTCAGATATCACAGTTTTTTTGTGTGTAAAAATCTACAACATTTTAATAATGTTGACAAAATTTTCATGAAATGTTTCAATTTTAACAAAATACCATTTTTGATTGAAAAGCAATTTTCCACCAGCTCTTTCAAGCAGCTTTATTGAAGCTAATGGAGCTATTCTGATTTATACCACCTGAGTTTCGGACCCTAGGGTCAAAATTTTCAAACCTGGGTGCCTATAGTTAGTCACCCAAATCTATATTTAGGTACTAAATAAAATGGTCTGTATGTCAATGCCTAGCACCTTTGCAGCACAGATCACAGTTAGTTAGATGTCTAAGATGTTGATCCTTCAAAGACTTATGTGTGCACATACTGTAGTTTTAAACATGTGAGCAGTTCCAGGGAAAGAATCACTTACACATTTAAACTTCATTGGGCAAACACAAACACTTATGTGTATTTTTAGCTTTACTGCCAGCAGCAATTCCATTAAAATCAATGAATCTACTCAGAATAGCCAAGTTAAGCACACATAAATGTTTGCATTGCCCCAAGATCTAAGTTTGTGCAGGATAGAGGCCTAAATATGGATTTAGATGCCTACATTTAGATCCCCAGATATGAGAATTTTGGCAATCTTTGATATATTGGATTTTTCTTTTAAATATATTTTGGGCATAAGGCTTGATGAGACTGATCTTCTTCCTACAACACTTTGAGATCTAAGGATGAAACGTCTTATATAAGAGCTATCTATCAATTATTATTTATTATTATTATTATTATTATTCTTGACACAACAAAACTTTTAAAGGAATACAACTGCACATGTTCTCTTCTCAGGATGAGGGCCTTAGACACCTAAATTATAACATTTATGAACACCTGTGGCTCCCACTGTAGTTGTTTAGCAAATGTAGTCATAGTTTTGAAGGGTCAGACACAGCCTGCTCTGTGTCTGTCACTCTGTTTATAGCAGGGGAGGCTACTTTGAAAAATGAGCAAGTAACTGAAGAAATGTGGCATACATTAACAGCAAGAAACGGCAGTGCAAAAAAGCGTGAAACAGGAAAGAGCCAGTGACACTTTAGCATTTTTTTCATCAGTGTGTAGTAGGGACGGAACTTCTGCAAAAGCTGCTGAGGCCTGTTATCAGCGTAGCTCAGAGACCTGTGGTTTTCTCGCTCTTGCAACCCTGCTTTAACTGTCAGTTGTTTTTCAACAAACAGGATACCTCCATCAAAGCTGTCAGCTTCCCTGTCACTTCACAGAAAGAGGCAGTGCAGCTTCATCTCACAGTCAATGCTTAGCCACGTTTTGTTTCAGAGGAGTTTCTTCATGTGCATCACAAATAAAAGAAGGAACGAGGAGCAAACAGTCTCCTCTTTGTAGCAACCAAACCTGTGTTCCTCGATTTTTTGCTGCTGGGAGTTACAGTCCAGCCTTCACAGTATGGGATTCCAAACCATTGTTTTAGACCTGACAGCAATTTCTATTGCTGTTGTCTTCTAGAGCATTACATTTCAATTACTGGGGCAAATCTTATCTTCCCCCAACTCCTCATGACCTGCACAAAAATCAGTCTGACTCCATAGTGCAGTGGAATGGGGTCAACACATTTTGCTATGAAACCAACTCCACAAAGGCTCCCTCTGCATCATTTCATACTGGGCTTAGAAACAGGACAAAGTTGACTATGCAGAGGCTTTAACTGTTTGACTTAAGAGCAGAGGTCCAGCAGCAGTGACTATGGCTTTGCCAAGGCTGCATTTCTTCTCCCTAGCTTTAAAGAACCCTTTGCACCAAGCTTTGCTTCTTGGCGTGTGTGTGTGTTCATTTAGGCTTTCTTAATTAAAATTCTTTTGTATCTACATGAGCACCTAACTCATGAGCAAAGAAGGGGTGCATCTATACTGCACCCTTAGCTCGAAATAAGCTACACAATTTGAACTATGCAAATTGCATAGCTTATTTTGAGTCAATTTCAAAATAGCTTATTTCAAAATTTGGCACTATTCCAAAATGTCCCTTACTCGTAGAATGAGGTTTCCGAGGACGTCGGCATAGAGAGCCCGTTATATTTCAAAATAACAGGCATGCTCACAAGACGTGCAATAGCTATTTCGGGATGCCTCTGGTATCCCGAAATAGCGCTGCAGTGTAGACATAGCTAATATGACCATGGATTTCTATTCAGAAGTTAGACAAAGGAAAGTATTTTTTTTGTCCAGGGTCCCATGCCTGCACTGACAATACCTGTCCTTTAGTGCCTGGTCCTATGGGGAGCAAAATTTACTTTTCAGATACAGACTCTGGATTTTAATTCCATATTCTGCTCTCAGAACTGGCGTTCAGCTAGGGATGGTAGATAACTCTGCAGTTCCAGAATATGCCTAGGAGCTCTGTGGTAGAAATCTTTATCTGTAAGGCTTTCCCCCTTCAACCCCCAGTGCCCATCACTGTCATATCCCTGGGCTTCTAGAGGGAACAAAGTTTTTCTTTTAAATGTTTCATGTCAGAAAAAATGTAAAACTCATGACTAGTTGTTTCTGTCCTCACCCAGCCCTGGAGCACCACACACACACCAGTCACTCTTTTAATGGTGCTCCTTTTGGCTGTCTTGGTTGGTTTTCATGAAGTCACACAGCATGTCTGCCATTTCTGATTGACTAAGCCTATCCCATATGCTCAGGGGGCCCAAGAAGACCAGCAGAAGCCATTTTGACTGGTCAGAAAATGTGATGCTTCTAAGTCAGCCCAAAGAAAACCCTAGTGAGTTACTTTTCCTGTATGTGAGATTTTAAATACTTCCAGTAGAGCTGAGCAAATAATTTGCAATGAATAATTCTTTTTAATAATAAGTGTTCCTTCTTTTCCTGTTTGCAGAGTGTTTGCAAACAGTTCTGAGTTTTTAAATAACTGTTCAAAATTATTGAACAACATTTGCATGAATTTCTATTCCTTTATGCCTTGCTTTATTTTTAGTTGTGTTGTTCAGTTGTGATTGGGCTTCTAAATTTCTGTACCCTTCTGAGATGAGTATAATTCCAAATTAGGTTTCTGGTGGGAATAGTCACTCTCACAAATTTAAAATTCAGAGCACAGAAGGATGGCTTTGTGGATACTCAGACACTGAAATGGGACTAAAGAAACTAAGGTTCTGTTCCCAAGTCTACTACAGACTTTCTTGGGTAAATCATAAAATTGATCAGGCTATGTCTACACTGCACACTTATTTTGAAATAACAAAGTGCACGTCTACACAGCAAGCCTGTTATTTCACAAGGAGTAAGGGAATTCGAAGGAAGAGCGTTCTTCCTTCGACTTCCAGCTGTGTGAACAGCACCAAAAGCCGAATTAAGCTACTTCGACTTCAGCTACTCAATTAACGTAGCAATTAATGTAGCTGAAGTTGTGTATCTTAACTTGACTTTAGTCCACAGTGTAGATGTACCCTCAGTTACCTGACTATAAAACTGCGAGACTGCTACGACCTTATCACTAAGATATTTCCAGAACTAAATCCTGCCTGTAATCTGTTACACACAGGTCTGGCCTTAGGGCAAAGTGAGCAAGGCGGTTGCCTTGTGCCCCTCGCCTTCAGCAACCCGCACTGCCCAGCACCCGCCCCCCCGGCTGCTCACTCGCTGCCCTGGCTGGGAGCCGCCTGGCCGCATGGTGCAGCCAACCACAACATGCCGCCTAGGGCCCCACAAACTCTTTGGCTGGGTCTAGTTACACAAGCTCAAAATAGTTAGCCAGCTCCTCTTTTTTCACCCTCCCTCTTCTTTTAGGTTCAATGCCTCAAAAAACTGGGCCAAATTGCTGCATACATTGCATGACAAACCAGACTGTTCACAGGACCTTTTCTTGAATGCATCAAGCTAGATTCTTCTGAATTCAAATTAAATGTAAGAAACCCAAAAAGAAGAGAGCTTCTGTCTGAAATTTCATCAACCTCAAATTTCCATGAAAGTGGCTTTCCACATATTTTCATGCTTTCCTTTGAAAAAAAAGTAACCAGCAGTAAAAAGTTGGAGATTCAGTAACCACCAAGCAAAGAACCAGCAAATATTCTAATAAAAACTTTCCCACAGCTCTAATAAAAAGATTCTTTTCTGGCACTAGCTTCATTGTGCTAAATCTAATTTTTTCCATCCATGTGTGGATTTTTTTCCCATCCCTGTGCACCAAGACGTGCGAATGTGAACCACCAATAGAAACAAAAACCTAGCTCTGGGTGCTCTGCTAATCAGCTGGGCGGCATTTGAATTTCTCCTGTGCGGCCACACAAATGGGCAGTTTATAGGGAACATTAGGTGAAAGTATTTACATTCGACATTATTATTATGTGCTATGCTTGAGGCAGATCTCAATACATTCCTATACAAAGAGCTTCTCTAGTAATACTGCCAAAATGAGTTACATACTGAAGATGTAGGCTAACATCGCTCAAAGCAACTTAGTGAGATGAAGGAGTGGGAGAAGGACACTGCCCAACTCCCACAAAGGATAATTAACTTAAACCATTAAGTAGTGAGCACAGATTCTTTAGCAGCAATAATTACAAGGTACCAGAGAAGAACACCATTCTCTGATCCATGAGCCAGTTTCTGTCTGACACATGGTAGTTTTGTCTTGGTAGTTGACTTAAGTGTCGGCCCAGGGCAGAACATGACCGAAACACACATTTCTTTACTATAAGCCATATATTAAAATTTCTTTTTATTTACAACTGCAGCATGGATTAATAGAGGGGAAAACCGTAAAGCCTCAAATCTCACAGACATAATCTTTAGTCATTTATTTGACTTACCAACATTGTTAATGTCTGTTTATTACAATATAAGTTGCATCAGTCATCTCATTTCTTTGGCACACATTTTCTACGAAAGAAGGTAAGAATATCTTTCTGATTTTTTAGAACCACTTTTGTCTCTGCATTGATTTAATTGCTTCAGCACATCACAGGTGACACCTATTGGGCTACCACCTTCCAAGCAAAAAACACCCTCAGAAGACAAACGCAGTAGCATGCTGTTTTTATTGATAAGACAATATGAACTCGAAACTCACTGGTTCCCTCTGGAGCATGCAAAATTTGAAACTGCAGGATCTAATACTCAGCAGAAAAGCTAATGAACGAGCTGGACCATATAAAGTTAGGGGTTGAATGTACATTTGACTGGTCCAGTGCCAGCTCCGAACTCGGATAACCAGCTACTGAACATCACTACCACATAGGTCTATTTTCCATTCCTTTTTCTCTTACTCTCTGTACCAACCTGAAAGAGCCCAACGTGTATTGCAGAAATAACAAAGGGGAGCTGTAACAGGTGTTAGGCATGAAAGCAGTGCTTTATTTCACCACCTGTATCCATCTAATTCTAACCAAAATATCTGCCAAGAAAGGGAGAGAATTGAATAGGCATGTAAAGTGGTGGTGAAATCCTAATTCAATCACCAAGCTTGTTAGAAGATGGCTAAATGCCAATGGATTACTCTTCCTGTATAACAACTGTGGGAGTTACCTATATTCCATTATTCTGGCTGCTGCTGGCTAGCTAGCAAAGGCAACTGTAAGCACCTGTGTATCAGATATCAGTCTGATCAGCCGAATCCATTTCCACCTCCAACCTCCAAAACATGCAGGTCAGAGGGGTTGGAAGGAGATCCTAATGGAGATGGAGCACCTGATTCTGAACCCAGAGAGACTGGTTCCCCCATGGTTACTCCACTGACGCCAACATAAATTTTCCTGGAATGTTGCAATGTGACAGCTAAATCAAGCTTACTCAATAAAATATATCTCCCCTTCTTGCTGCACTCTTTACACTCATGTGCTTCCCCCCTTTCTGTGTTGGATTCTGATGATGAAAAAAATGGAGTGCAGTTATTTTCCATGTGTACTCCTTGGATATCAAAGACATGATCCACATAGTTATGATTTGATGATGTGTCACACTAACTACTGTAGGGTGACCAGATGACCTAATTTAACAGGGACAGTCCCTATAATAAGGTCTTTGCCTTAAATATGCACCTATTATCCCCATCCCGATTTTTCATACTTGCTAATGGTATATATGCCTGTCTGGATGTTAACACTGTGATACAAACAAGCTAACAATGGAATATGGGTACAAGAAATGTGCAGAATTAGTTATTCAAGGAGTCTCTGAAATTGGCAAATAGTACACTCCCCCACTCAATGTTAGAGTAATTCATTTAATCTATAAAGAAATAATAAGGGAGGGGAAGATTACCAAAAATAACTACTACTTAAAACCCACTTAAAACAGGACAGTTTTTTTCTTGGTTTAGATGCATTATTGTGTCAATTCATATTTCAACTTCCACCCTCCTGAAAGAGCAGTTTGAGTAATATGCAAGGAGTGGCATTTTATACCAGAATTTTGTTAACATTTCACACACAAAAAATTCTAATGAATACCTTGCATGCGCGCGCGCGCGCACACACACACACACACACAGAGAGAGAGAGAGAGAGAGAAAAGAATAAATATTAAGGCAAAAATTACTTCAGAAAGGAAGATCATTCCAGAATGGATTCAAGCCAAGGATCTGAGGGAAAGGTTTTCCCAAGAATACTCATTTGAATGTTTAAGCACATTTTAATTCAACCATGTTTCTGACCCTTTTGTGTTCATTTTTCCTAGATCATTTGAGAAAACAAGGGGAACAAGTATGACCATGCAGAAAAAGCTACAATTTTAAGATTGCATTCTCAACTATCCACCAAATACCAAATTATGGACTATTCCAGGAGACAAGTCACCAGTCAGTGAACAGAAATGATACTGCACAATTTAAGTAAACAATCAACTTAATGTGAATTGAGAAATCTGGAGACAGAGAGTTATTTGCTGAAGAAATTTGTGAATAAAGACTCAATGGGAGAATTTTGCAGACACAAAAAGGGCAATTCATAGAGAAAGGGAAATGTACTGAATAATTATTTGTCAGGAGTTACTCCCTTTGCTCTGGAGTGAAAGCTGCTTTACCTCAGCTTATGGCTGTGAAATCAAATACAATGGGTGCCCATTAAAAGCCAGTATTTACAAATGCCAAATGCCTGGCTGGAGTGAATCACTCTATCTCTATTTCAACAGAGTTATCCCAGTTCACACCTACTGGGGACCTGCTCTCTGAATCCATCTATTCAGACCTTATCTACATTTATTGGGAAATCGGAGATCAATCCTCCTTGGATTAATTTAGTGGGTCTAGTAAAGACCCACTAAATCAACCACTGATCGTACTCCTGTTGACTCCAGTACTCCACTGGATTAAGAAGCGTAAGGGGAGTTGACAGGAGACACAGTTATGTCGCTAAAAGCTTTGTAGTGTATTCAAAGCCTCAGAGGGCATGAAAAAATGTATGTGCCTGGCCTGTGCCCAGCACACTTCCAGAAATATTGTATAATGCCCGGCATGCTCAACAGCAGATGATTAGACAGGAAATAGGCAGCCTTCTGGCTTAGCAGACCTTTATGGACCTTAAAAGAGAAACCAACAGAGTGACTAGTTTTAAAGTGTGTGGCCTTTAACTTCCAGGACACGGGGTTAATCCACTGTGACACAACAGGCGTTGTCAAAGCTGATCCAGAGTAACAGCTTAAAGTGTGGGCCTGTTATATTTTCTAATCCCTTTGCCTGGAGTGGGCCTTTTGAAAGTCAAAGGGGAAGATGAAAGTCTAAAAACACTCCAACAGCTTCTGTTTAAATAATGCTTTTGATCTTCAACTGCTGCTGTTTAGTCAAAGCACGGCTCAGGGGCTGGAACACACTGAGAGCATGAAACTCTCATAGGAGAGAAATGGAAACAGGGGGAGTAAGAGAGAGAAAAGGAGCAGGGGAAGGCTGAGCTAATGAACACATAAAAAGGAGTCTTCCAGTCAGCAGGCAGCCTGAAATGTGATCTCCAATATATACAATGGATTTTTTATTTAATGGCCCTGGCAAACACAGTAAAAAGAGAGAAGCTGCTCAGAGATAGCTGCTGAGAAGGGGGGGAAGCTTTTACACTCCCTACTTTTTCCTTTGCACTCATTTGTTTGTATAGTTGTACAATAAGAGACTGCTGAATTGAGCTGCCTTAGCACTGTGTCCTTATTTTGGGTAGTTAATATGCTGAGTTTTATGTGGCTAGAACTGCCCGCATGGGGCCTGATCCAAAGCTGACTGAAGTCAATGGGAGTTTTTCCACTGACATCAATGGGCTTTGAATCGCAGCTTGACTACTCGTAAAAGCTGTGCTATATTAACTATACCATACATAGAAACCAATATACATATATAACATAGCAGAAGTGCCTGTCAATTGTAGAACCCATGTTAATGAGGCTAATTAAGTGGGCTGGATGTGTCCCATGAATAGCTTTTGATGTGGAAATGCAGATGTTAATATCAGGATAAATTGTCTTTGTAATGTGTCAACCAGATAATGTCTTTGTTTAGGCCCAGGGTAACAGTGTCATCTCTTCGTTTCTGTTATTTCCACTCCAATTCATATGATGAAGTGGGTTTTGCCCACGAAAGCTCATGATTCTATATATTTTGGTTAGTCTCTATGGAGCCACAGGACCACTTGTTGTTTTTAAAGATACAGACTAACACGGCTATACCTCTGAGATTTTTAAGCCATTATAGCTAGGACCAGAATAAACCCCTTTATATAGATTTAGCAGGGTCTATCCCAGGAGATTGAACTGTGTTAGTTATACTGGTATAGGTAAAGTGGAGACTCTCTCCCTGATGCAAGTGTGGATGCAATTATAAGACTATATTGTTATAGTTTATTCCCATACAGTAAGGAGTATATGGCACTTTAATTACAGTACAGTGTATTACAATTGCATCCATGCTAGGGCTTGTACCGGCATACTTACATCTGTTAAAAAAAGTCACACTCCTACCAGAACAACTTTCAAGTGTAAAAAACAAATGTGCATACAGCACTTGTCAATTACTGCTATATAAGCAGAAGAAAAAAGTTCTTCCAGAACTAAAGATAACCTGAAGAACAGGCATGTTTAGACATTTCAAATGAGGATTTTCATTCATTAAAACAATCTCCTGCAGATGAGAGCTTAGCACAGCACTGCAAAGCAGCAAGAGTATCAGATCATCACGATAAAGCTTTAGCAAGTTTACCCCATAGCTTCACACACAGGAGAATGTGAGCTCTCCTTCTTACTCTCCTGATTTTAAGATAGCCTGGCATACTGTAACCAGGAGACCTCCCATATTTACTTGGGAGATGAGCCCTTTTAATTATGGGGGACTAGATGGTTCAGTGGATTGGGTAGTGAGATATTACTCACCTATCTCACTTCTGGAGGCTATTGCAGCCTTGGCTAATGGTGACCAAAATAGGTATGTGAAACAATACTACCTAGCTGTTATATAGCACTTCTCATCAGTAGAACTCAAAGCACCCCTCAATCTTTGGGCTTCTGTGAGGTAGGACAGTACTATGTTCCCCATTTTACAGAAGGGAATTGAGGCACAGAAAGACTGACTTGCCCAAGGTTACACAGGAAGTCTGAGGTGGAGCAGGGAATTGAAGCTGGATTTCCCAGCAGCTAGACCAATGCCCCATTCACAGAGTTAGTTTGAATGGGCAGGTGTCCAACATCAAACACTCATGACTCATTGCTACTCTATACCGTCACAACATAAGGGCCACAAAAATGAATGGGCATCTAGATTATAGTACTCTTTTGCTCCTGCAGCCAGTCCCTACAGGCCTGGTTATTAAGATGCACAAGAAGAGGGATGGAGGAATGTTTGCATTCCTGCCCCACTCCTTCCCTCCAGTTCTAGGGCTAAGATGACACTACTGTCTATCTGTCAGCTTTGAAAGGCACCAAATTCACTTAACTCTCTGAAAGTATATGAGTCTACTGGATGGCTAGATTTCCAGCATTTAGTTCAGATGTAGCTGTTATTACTAAATCAGATTATATCTCCATTTACAGCAGTGTTCCTACTGCCACACAAGTCTGGGCTTTCTAAATTCTTCACATGGATTGGCAACCCACAGTCACAACCTATTGTTGGCTTTGCTCCTCGAGCTATGAATTTTGTTACTCCCATGTTGTGCAAAATAAAAAAAATTACATAAAGGCATTAAAAAACAGTAGCAGACAAAAGCCTGATTCTCTCTAGTGACTATATTGTAGTACTCAATTGCACTTCCAATGACTTAGGGGCAATATGTATTCAAATTTCATTGTTCCCTATATAGCACTATGTAATTGGGGCAAAACGTCAAGTTGCACCCACAAAATTCCTATAGTAAATGTTAAAGGACTATATCCTCTTTTGCATGGAGCCCATATTTATATCAGTGGGATTTCTGTATATGACTAGCAGACAGTCTGTGATAAAGAAAGGTTTGTATCAAGATTCCTATTGTTTAGTTCAGGACCAATATCATATCAGGCCAGTTAGTAATTTTTCTTCTCTTTAACTTTTAAAATATAATCCAATAGCTGTAAGTAAAGGAAAAAGTTACCCCTAAGATCACTGTACAACATATGTTACATATAATTATTTAGGGCAAAGATGTTAGGGTATGTCTACACTACAAAGTTAATTCGAACTAACAGCTGTTAGTTCGAATTAACTTTCATAGGCACTACACATGCAAACCGCTAGTTCGAACTTAATTCGAACTAGCGGAGCGCTTAATTCAAACTAGGTAAACCTCATTCTATGAGGACTAACGCCTACTTGGAATTAAGTAGTTCGAATTAAGGGCTGTGTAGCCACTTAATTCGAACTAATTGGAGGCTAGCTCTTCCCAGCTTGCCCTGGTGGCCACTCTGGGCCAAGCCAGGGAAACTCTTCTACCCCCCTCCCAGCCCCGGAGCCCTTAAAGGGCCATGGTCTGGCTACAGTGCCCATGCCAGGTGCAAGCCTGCCAGCACCCAGCCAGCAGACCCTGCACCTGGCACAGCATGAGCCAGCCACCCGCTGCCACCCAGCCCTCCGCCTCTTCCCAGGACCAGGCTGGAGGCTCCCAGGAGCCTGCCCGGGGCCGCAAGAGGCGGGCGCCTGCCTGGTCTAGTGTGGAGATCATGGACCGCATCAAGGTTTGGGGGGAGACCTCCAATGTCCACGACCTCCGCACTAGGCACAGGAATGAGGCCGTCTAGGGCAGGATAGCTGCCAGCCTGGCCACCAAAGGCCACGTGCGAACCCAGGAGCAGGTCTGCATGAAAATCAAGTTGGTCCAGTGAGACCCCCGACCCTGAGCCCTGAGCTTAGAACATAAGAACATAAGAACGGCCGTACTGGGTCAGACCAAAGGTCCATCTAGCCCAGTAGCCTGTCTGCCGACAGCGGCCAACACCAGGTACCCCGGAGGGGATGGATTGAAGACAATGACCAAGCCATTTGTCTCGTGCCATCCATCTCCAGCCTTCCACAAACAGAGGTCAGGGACACCATTCCTATCCCCTGGCTAATAGCACTCCATGGACCCAACCTCCATGACTTTATCTAACTTCTCTTTAAACTCTGTTATAGTTCTAGCCTTCACAGCCTCCTGTGGCAAGGAGTTCCACAGGTTGACTATTTGCTTTGTGAAGAAGAACTTTCTTTTATTAGTTTGAAGCCTGCTACCCATTCATTTCATTTGGTGTCCTCTAGTCCTTATATTATGGGAACTAATGAAGAACTTTTCTTTATTCACCCTCTCCACACCACTCATGCTTTTATAGACCTCTATCATATCCCCCCTCAGTCTCCTCTTTTCTAAGCTGAAAAGTCCCAGTCTCTTTAGCCTCTCTTCATATGGGACCTGTTCCAAACCCCTAATCATTGTAATTGCCCTTTTCTGAACCCTTTCCAAGGCCACAATAGTGAAGATATGGCGCACTATAGTTTTATACCTCCCCTCCTCCTTCTTCCCCTGGCTTCCCCCTTCCAGCTCCCTCCTCCCAGGTTTCCACCTCCCCTCTCCCACCCTCTCTCTTCCCCTCTCCCACCTCCTTTTCCCAGTCTCCCCAGAGGTTAATCCTCCCCACCCCCAGTTTTGTTAAATAAAGAGAGTTTCTATTTTTGAACACGTGTCCTTTATTTTTTACATCAGGAAGGGGGGCTGGGGAGGGGTAAGTGGAAGGAGGTGAGGGAGGAATGGGGCACGAGCCCCAGATGGGGAGGACTGGGGTGGCTCTGCGGGCTCCTCGGGGTGGAAGCTCTCCTGCAGGGCCTCCTGGATCCTGACAGACCCCCGATTGACCCCCCCGGATGGCAGCCTGTGGCAAGTGCAGCCGGGCTGATGGCCGAGTGCTGTGATGTGCCGAGTGTGGGCACTCAGGGCACTCCAAGACAGGACTGCTTTGCTGTCTCTCATCGAGGTAGACAAGCAAGCGGGGAACCCTGAGAACTGTCTGTCCGGGGTGGGGGTCGGGTCCCTTTAAGCACGGAGCTCAGTTATCCTCAGGCAGAAGCTCCACACTCTAAGTCCTAACCTGATGCCCTGCCGGCACTGGTTCCAGCCAGCCTTAACTTTGGTTAAGGGTCCACTCAATGTGGACATGCTAGTTCGAATCAGCAAAACGCTAATTCGAATTAGTTTTTAGGTCTAGATGCACTAGTTCGAATTAGCTTAGTTCGAATTAACTAATTTGAATTAAGTTAGTTCGAATTAGTGCTGTAGTGTAGACATACCCTTATGGATTAATCTCTTCCCACCACAAAACCTTCCAATTCTGACAATCCCATTTTCACCGGTTAAAGACATCTGTGTCTTAATGACAATGTTCTTGGCTTCACTGGGAGATACTCAGAAGTTCAAAGTTAGCCTTGTTCCCACCTTTGGATTTTTCTTCTGGTTTTTCATATATAGTTACTATGAGATTAAAGAGCGAAAACTTGGCCCCACTTTAGTCAATGGGAGTTTTGCCATTACCTTCAGTGAGGGCAGGACTGCATGCTAAGAATTATGCCATGAGCAAATTTGCACCTCTTACCCTTTGATGTGCAAAGTATAAATACCGACATATCTATCCATCAAGAGGTGAAAAACCTTATACGCACATTGCAAATAGTGTGAAACTACATGCTTCATGCTAAACTCAACATGCTAACAGCAGCTGTGTGTCAGAGTATAAAGGTTTGTGCACCAAGCTTGTCATATTTTGGTTGATCTAGACATCTCCAGATGTGTTTTTAAAAGGTACAAAATATTTGTAAAGCTGCTATGAATGTATGACTATCCCAAAGCCACATGCTTTGCCTGAATGCCACAGGTGTGCACCATATAAGCAGTTAAAATGCAATGAGACATGAGGGCGTGACCAGGGTTTAGAATGTGTAATATATTTGTCACAAGGGGAACTTGGGCATCTGTTGCATATTGTGGAACTGTACTTGTAGCTTTAAAAATATTTTAACAGATGGACAACTTTCCCCTTTAAAGACCATAAAAGGGCATATTAAAGGGTCAAGGATCTGAAAGGGTCAGTGGGTGGACAAGACTGGGTTGGCTTGCTCCTCAAGTAAAGCTGTCTGAAATGTCTGCAGCAAATCACATGACATCTGGCTGGTTTCAGGTTTCCTTAAACATGGACCACATTCATGGAAAGAATTGCACTGGTCCCTAGCCCAGTCACAACCACACCTGAGGCCAGACTATGAATGTCTCAAAACCATAATCATTTCATGACTTCAGTGTGAACTCAGAATATATATAAAAAACCCCTTAAACCATTCAAAGTGAATTTTAGGTTCACTGCAATTTGAAACTCCAAAGAAAATGTATGGGGTAAAAATTGCAGACAGATCAAAACCAAAGAACATGGTTTTACAAGTCCCTGTGAAGCGAAACTGACACATTTCACACACAGCTTTCCTCGCAAGCAGAAGTAGCAAGCACTGAAGATGGTATAAAGCATGAACTGGAAGCACTGCTGTAGGTTAGCAACTGTGGCTATGTCTAGACTGCATCCCTCTGTAGACAGAGGGATGCAAATCAAGCACGTCGAAATTGCTAACGAAGCAGGGATTTAAATATCCTGCGCTTCATTAGCATAAACATGGCTGCTGCTTTTTTCAAAACGGAGCTTTTTCAAAAAAACCCCCAGCAGTCTAGACTTGGATCTGTCGAAAATAAAGCCTTTTCTGACAGATACTGTATTCCTCAAAAAATGAGGTTTACAGGATCTGTCAAAAAAGGGTTTATTTTCGACAGATCCACATCTAGACTGCCATTTTTTTTTAAAAAGCTCCGTTTTGAAAAAAAGTGGTGGCCATGTTTATGCTAATGAAGCGCGGGATATTTAAATCCCTGCTTCAGTAGCAATTTCTACGTGCCTAATCTACATCTCTCTGTCGACAGAGAGGTGTAGTCTAGACACAGCCTGTAAATGTTTTCTACTTTCTCAGACTTGTGATCAAATCTACTAATACAATTTTAGGGTATTTCAAATGTCTGCATCTAGTTTTATAGTGAATTCTGTGCTTTACACTAACAAATATCTTGTACTTAAATATGTAATTTATCCTGCTGGGACCAATGTGATAGAAAAGTAATTTATTTTAAAGATTTTATACTGGCAGCCCAGGAATTTCTAGCCTCATTTTCAGCTCTAACTCTCAATTTACCAGAGTCAAAATGGTTGTATATAGCACTCTTCTGCGGACTAGCCAGATATTTGTTCAAATACCAAATTACTACAGGCCTTTATGAGAGTTATACAACTCTGCCACGTATACATATTATATACACTCATAAGATCATAAGGAAGGTAGTGGAAAGGCTATTAAGACATATCTACACTAGTAAATTATTTCAAAATAACTAAATTTGAAATAATAACTTCCAAAATAATTATTTGGAAATAAGCTTATTCCCCAAGGAAAGCAGGAGTACGGATTTTAAAATAACCCATCGTGTGGACGCACTGCTTATTATTTTGAAAAAGGGGGGTTATTTTGAAATAACTCTCTAATTTAGACCAGGGCTTAGGGTAATATATGCTTATGGTTTGTCATAGGAACATAATTATTGTTTACTGAATCAGACCTGCAGTACATCTAGCCAACTATCTTGGTTCTGACAGTGGCTAGCTGTGCAATAATTCTGCAGAAGGAAATTTTGGAATAACCTGCCTAAGAGGAACATTTCTTCCTACCAATCAATCAGTAGCAAATGGCCTATGCCCTGAAACATGGGTGGCCTATAACCATTCCAAAGCTCCTGTTCTTTTTAAGTCTTGCTATGTTAAGTTTGAATAGTGTTATACATATAAATGTCTAATACGTTTACAAATCCTGCAAAATTTTTGGCCTCAACAGTATCCTGGAGCAATGAGTTCCAGAAATTAATGTCACATACTTTGAAAAATTGTTTCTGGTATAGCTTCTCAGATATGAATGAATTTATACCAGCTGAGGACTTCTTTCACAATGTTCAGTGTGATCCCCCTCACCATATACAGAGCAAGGAGTAGATGCACGTAATACTGGGGAAAAAAAACCACACCTCCCTCTGAATACATTTTTAGATTTTCACAGTGCAATACACACAGATATATAAATCTGAAGGCTTCAGTGAAGGGATTGTGAGGTATGTTACGAGGTCTTACTGTACTTTGAAATCCAGTTCTACACTAGACCTAGCAGGTCGGTTTAAGGCACACAACTCCAGCTACATAAAATGAGTAGGTGGAGTTGGCTTACCTTAGGCCAAGCTTTGGCGGCGTCCACACAGCATACACTCCCATCGGCTTCTCTTACTCCTTGCAGAATGAAAAGTACCAGACACAGGTGGGGGCTGCCCTCAGCATTCCATTTATGGTCTACATTAGACCTGCTAAATTGAACACTAGAAGATTGACCTCTGGTGGGTCGATCTTCTCGCAAGTGTAGACAAGCCTCTAGAAACTACTTTGTTAACATTAGGAGCTTTAGGCTGGCCTGTTAATGCACCAGTAATTCCATGCAAGTTAAATGAAACCCAAATCATATTTTGATGCCTGCAGCCTCACAGTGAGGGATTTGATAGGACTCACATGTAAAGTGTAATTACGATCAGAGGTATGCATTTCTTTTTATTCAACCCAGATATGCTTTCCTGTTCTGTCAAAGTTGCATGCTGTGCCAGTTATACTAGTTTCACACTTTGATGCAGGGACAACACAGCTCTGAGGTTCTAGTTCCTCTGAATTGATAACTCAGTCCTGACTGCAGAATCGTTGTTGCTTTTCATTGACACAGGAGCCATAAAAAGCTCCACTTTATTTTGTTGTGTTTTCAGGGCAGGCAAATTAGTTTTGCAGGGCTGGCCATAAGAAATGTCCCCTGAATTATTATAAACTGAACAAATTTGATCTGAAATAAAAATAGAGAGATAGATGTGGATGACATGATGCCAGTTTTACAGTGATTTTTTTCACATTGTAACCAAAGTCTACCCTCGGTGAAGAAAAAGGATTTCTATTCCCTCGGCAGATGTACTTTAATGCTGTATCCTTTATTCAAAGTAAGAATTAAAAAACCTGATTCCTCTTCCCTTCCTAAGGCATCTTTGTGCCACCAGAGTGGTGCAGAGAGGCCTTAAATTAGCCCTTACAGGATGATGGGGATTGCCCCAGCATGGGAAATTTTAGCCCCTCCCAAACTCCTGAGCATCTAGAGGATGTATTTGCACCAGGTATGGAGTATAAGCAGGATGGGAGCCAGATCATGATGAGTTCCCTGATCCCCAGCTGACAATATGGTTCCATAATATTTTATAGTGGTAGTTTCAAAGACTAGGCTAGAAGCAGAGAATATAGCTTCCCTGGTTCCTCAGTAGTGGCTCCACTTACATTTTAAAAGCAATTATGTCCATTTATACATAAATCAATAGTCATTTCTCTCCCATGTTTAGTTGTAGATTCCCCTCCAAAGATAATAAGATCAAGGGAATGCTTGCTCCTGCTTCACAATAAAATACTTAATTTATCTTTCACCACCATGAACTTGCCAACATTATAGGACTATAAAAGTCATTTAAAAATAAGCATATTGCTCTTATGATGGTGACTTAGTACTGAAATGTTGCTGTGTAGAACCAATATAGGACTATACACTGGCAACAGAACCAGTGCTAGGCATAAGCAGACTCATTGCTTAGGGCCTGAGCAGCTGAAGGGGTCTCTTATTTGCTTTTTTTGGGTATGTGTGTGTGTGTGTGTGTGTGTGGGGGGGGGGGGAGGTATTCCTGTTTAAGGCTCCCAATAGACTAGCACTGCCTCTGATTGGCAGTGAAACTGAACAATGTTCCTCCAGAGTCTGTTTCTTTGCTTGAAATGAAACCCAGAAGCACTGTTGGTCACAGGATTAAAAGTGAGACATCTTGTGTATCTGCAAATCAGTCATATCCACTGGCATGTGCATCCTGGATAACCCTGCCACCTCAGCACATCACTTCTTTTAATCCTTACTTTGACACTGAATTTAGTTTTCAGGCCCAGTATATGATCTTTCAGTCTCATCAAACCAGGGAATTTATCTTTTCTTTAAAATATTTTACCTGTTTCTTAACAGTGATTCCTATGTCCTGATTTCTCAATGGTTATCCAAACCATTAAAATAAAGTGTGTGGGAGCGTCTGCACAGCACTTATTTTGAAATAGAGCACTCTTCCTCTGACTTCCCTTATTCCTCGTACAATGAGGGTTACAGTAATTGGAGTAAGAAGTCCTCCAGCTTGACACTATTTTGACACTATTTTGAAATAACTGCCTGCTGTGTAGATGTGGACTAAGTTATTTTGAAATAGCGCTAGTTATTTCGAAATAGTGTTGCAGTGTAGATGCACCCATGTGTGTGTGTATGTATCTATATGCAAACAGACAGAAATATGAATTTAACACAGAGGGGACGCTGTGTAAATCAAACATTGTGTAAGCCTTTTATTTTAGTACACTTCCTTTTTTCAAGATACATTTGGTAGTCTATAGCAGAAAGTTAACTAGTGTGAGTACTATTGTTCCGACTGTCTGCATAGCATTGGAACTCTCTTTACCTCCCCTTACTGCTCAGTGGCAATGTGGGTTTTTTCTGTTTTGAAAATAAATGGTTGTTTTACTAGCGCTTAAAAAAAATCACTGACCTGGGCAAGTGGAGGAATAGAGTTTTCCAAATTAGTATTAATTTAAAATCAGGTGATTCATATCGCTCAGAGGAAAAATGCCTGTTCTACAGAGATATTCCTAATAGTTACAATATATAAATCCCCTCAATAATGTACAGGATTCTATTAGTCTGAAGTCATCAACTGTCTTCATCTACTTCTTTCCCTTTTGAAAATTCCCTATGGATCAACACTCCCAGAGATGAGCTATGCAATGATCAACATTTGGGAGGGGAGCAGAATGGAAAACACATACTAACACTCAAGGGGCCCCAAATATCAGAAGTCCATAGACTACTTTGTAGGTTACCATCCATCCTTTAGAGGTTTTTCTTCTTTTTATTTCATGGCCATGCTTACAGGAAATGTTTGTTACAGAAATGGATGCCTAATACTGAAAATGAACCTTGCTTGTGGATATACTTACAAATGTGCATCTCAAAATGTACCCATGCACCAAAATTATGTTAGAATTATGGAAACACCACTAAGGACGGTGTTTATTACCATGATCAGTACCCTTGACTGCAGTTAATGAATGTGTTTATTTACACTGCTAAGTATAAGCCATGCTGCATATATAATTCAATATCTAGATTCAGAGAGGGATTCCAAGAAAACTAATCAGATGACCTGCCTTTCTGAGAGGTGTTGGAAAGCATATTATACCACTATTTGTCCAAAATATTTTAGAGACAAATGAAAGGAAGTCTCTGACTCTCTACCCAGAGAAGCTATTGAGTGAGTCATAAGCAAGGGACATGCATAATCTGGACACAGATAAATAATTTTTTATTAGACAGACTCTTGTGACTCAAGGAACAAACTACTGATTTCCTGGATCCAGCTACAGGACAAGTCAGAGCCATGGACTTCAATGAGTAAAGATATGCATATGCATAAGTGTTTTCAGGATCTGAGTCTTAACTTCAAATTATTTAGAAAAAGGAAGACATATTTTTGTACATTACTCAGCATAGAAGAGTCCCAAATCTGGGTACTACTATAATATAAATTATAAGAAATAAGACAGCAGCAAGTCATATACTTTTCTAAGAAAATGTAACTCCCTACTGGAGTTAATTTTTATTTTATAAAAAAGTAAAAAACAGACAAAAACTGCACTTACCCACAAGCTTTAAGTGCCTTAATTAAAAATCAAATAGACAAAATTCAGAATCAACTTCTTCCATGTATGGAAATAACTAGCCAGACCTCACAACAAAGGGAAGATGAGGAGAGATCACTTACACTTCTAAAATATTACACTCCATGCTACATGCATCTCCCTAAAAACTCTTGCAACAGGACTTGCAGTTCACATTTTCATAACAGCCAAAAATATTAGGCTAAATTAGGGAATAATAACATTTTTGTTTTAAATGTTTTGTTTTAAATCCCTATTTCTTATTTTATACATTTTTAACCACAAGAAATTTCAAGGGAATTTGTTTTCATGTTCTCCATGCTCGCAAAATATCATTGCTGCAACCTCATTGATACAACCTGCCTGGGATTGTATCAATGGACCATACTAGGGGGGGGTCACACTGGAGGTACAAATCAGACTCAAACTACAACTAAGAGCCTTGGTGATACAATCCCATATTCGACAGAAAGATGGGCTGACTGCTTACGGCTGGCTGCAATTTAGCAAGATTCTTAGGAGAACTCTTCCCTTGTACTTCTGCCATCCATGTGAAAGTTATATTGAAATCATGCTCATTAAAAGTAGTCCTGAAAAACATTTCAATGAGTTCAGCATGCATGATGCTCCAGCAGAGGTTTCAATACACTCTTCATTTATTTACCTAGTGGCACAAGAGAGGACCTGGTGTGGTGCGATAGAAAAAGGGCCATATCCTTTGTGGTGTACCACATTAAATTAATATGTCAGGCTTTCTAAGTCTGTCACTATTCACAGCCGATGGAACAATTGTTTTGCTTCCCCACACTCCTCTTTTTTCCCCCCAATTTTCACATAGTATCATGCTAAAAAAGAGTTATGGATTTCCTTCTGAGAGAACTGCATGGACTGATAAAGTAAATTAATGGCAGAAAACAACTTGTTATTTTCCCCTTTACCTCAAATTTCACTTAAGAGAGAAAGTGCAATAAATTTTGGCGGGGAAAAAAAAGCCATTTTGGACATTTCTAATGACCAGTCTGTGTAAACACTATTGAGAAATACGGGTGAGAACAATTAGCCCAAGGAATGATTATTTTTCTTGCTCCGAGCTCCTAAGCAGCACCTTTGTTAAGTATTTTGAAATTGTCTGAAGTTCATTTATGAAGTGGAAGAAGAAGGAAAAGGAGAATGTCTAGAAAACTCTCAAAGGCTTTCATATTTAAATGCTTTATTCTTTGGTGATTATGAAACATTCACTTTCTAACTCAACAGAAGAACTGTTGCCCAAAGTTTCCTAACATACAGTTGGTGGGCCAGATTTTGATCTCACTGACTCTGGTATATACCCTGAGACCAGAATCTGACCCAAGGTAGCCATGAAATGTCTATGACAATGGGCTCCTAGAGGCTCTGACAATATCAATAATGAATAATATAGGTGGCACTCTTGACATGCAGACAATAAGTTAGAGCTAAATTCTCTGCTAGTGTAAATTCACACAGCTCCACTGACTGTAATGAAGCTTCATCCTTTCATCCCGGGAGAATTTGGCCCTTAGTCTTTAGCGTTTTATTAGCTTCCCCAACCCTACTTAAATACAGTGCCTCAGTGCAAGTCCTATTGGCTTTAGAACTGCTACAGGCTGGCTGTGCATTAGTACTTCAAGCACGTCCCCCCAGGGTTCCTTCTTTATTACCTTATCAAAGAACAAAATTTCCTCAATAAGTCTTCCTGTACTGCAGATAAACTAGCAAATAAACATTTGGGTGAGCTAAAAAAAAAGCTGACTAAAGGCAGGAAGATCCTTCTTGTTATTCTACCAATATTGCTTCCTTTGCTTGTAAGCAGCCCAAAGGAAATGCTTGTTCAGAAGGAGCCAAAGGAGCAGTTAGCAGCATCTTGCTAGAGCTCCAGTATCTCTGTTAGAAGATGCGATAAGAACTTTTGACTCGTACAGCTCATCAAGATTGAAACTCTTCTGATGCCTGTAGAAATGTACCGAAAGCCTTTCATTTGCAGGGTGAAAAGAAAGAGGTAATGAGCTTTTCTTCTATACATTCACCCTATTTTCAAACCAAAGGGCCCCGAACTGCAACAGCAACAGGGTACTCGCATTGTAGCTTGTTGTGACCAGGCAGCTGACAAGCCTTCCGCATTCCACAGCTTGCTTATTAATATGAATAACTAATGACTCATGCTGACACTACCGAGGCTGGGAAACATTGTCACTAAAGAGTTATAAAACGTTATTCTCCCACAGCACCACCGCCAATCGATGAGTGATCTGTGTACAGTTTTGCACTCATTTCAAACTGAATATGCATGTCTCTACACACGTGGCTTGAAACAGTCAGAAAACTAATGTTTAGGGGAAAAAGTTTGCTGATACCAGGCTATTAAGGGGGCTATAGCTGCAAGAATGCAAAGACATTTCTCACACTACTCCACTTGCTTACTAATATGAACAACTAATGATTCAAGCATCTGATCTACTGAGAGCTATGAGCTTATTAGACCAGGCTTGTGAAACTTCTTTGTCACTGCCTGGAAAAGCCAGACTTCTCTGGATGTTGCAGTTTAATTCCCACTCCCCTCCTTAAAGGACGTGGCGTGCCTGCAGCCAATAATTTATAATCATCAGAGAGTGACAAGGCATCAAAAGGAAAACAAGTGACAAGGCATCAAAACTAAATGTTTTGATCCTCCTCTTCGCCTGGGCTATGTGAGTTGCAACTATTTTTAAACAAGTTTCTGAGCTTTTCTTACTTGCTTCCAGTGAGCATGCTTCTTCCTTTCCCCAGACTGACAAAGTAGCAAAAAATGAGACAGCATCACGCTCTGCTGGCTGTACCTATGAGCTTGCTTTTCATTCAGTACTGAGCTTGTTTCAAACGGTGATGTGTGTAGCATACTGTTGGCTGTTATTTTTAATGGCTGTAGCTCAAGAGTAATGATTCTGCCAAAAGAATCAAAAAGGCTGGTGCTACTGCTATTGTATCTTGTATAACTCATATGAATAATATAAAATACTTGGATTTACAAAAGGAAAATTTGTGACTACTTGAATAGTTTAAGTGAATTTTCATCATATCTCTCCAGGATTGACACATATTAAGCTAATAAACCAATAACCTCAGACATTAGCTTCCGTAAGATTTTTTTTTCAAAGAAAACAAATGGAAAACTATATAGTATACGGGCTTCTTAAAATTTGCAAAAATCATGCATTTTCTTAACTATGGGACAGTCCAAAGTATATTTAAACAGCATTGAATAGCACTTACCTCTCATGAAGCACTGCTGGTAAGAAGGAAATGACTCAAATACGCTGTTTGAAGCCATACTTTCCTCTTTAAAACTTACTTTCTCTTTAAGGTGGGGGGATATATGATTTCTTTCACCTTGGGAAGTGAAAAATTAAGAATATTCATTGTTATAACCCTGCTCCTGGCCATCTCTCTCTATTTCATCTTAATGCCTTTGAAGCAACATAAACAAGATAATAAGGTTCTTTTTCTAAAACAAACACTGAAATCATTAAAAAAAATAGCGGATCAGTTGTGGTTTGATGATGCTTACCACTCTACAAAACTCTGTGGTTTGCAGTCAAAATGATTTGCCCTGTCTGCTGACCAATATCCCGGACCCGCTCTTGTGTGACTGCCTCTGTACCCAACTTGTGGTTCTGTGGTTGTTTATGAGGCCCAAAGAAGTGTTTCACACAACCAAAATTACAAATTTAACTGTTCCCCTTTCCACAACCTGTCTCAATTGGTCTTTGCTGATCACATGATTTGAGTGATGTCGACTTCAAAAAAAAAACACTAAAACTTTCTAAGCAATGCCCTACCCACTCCACCTGCCCTCCCCTAGGCTGAGAAAAGAAACAGAATACATTTTGCAGAGGGAGGAAAAAAAAGTGACTCACAGCCCCTCATTCTACAAATGATCTTGCTGATTTAGTACAACTCTGCTTGTTTTGTTGTTTGTGGTTTTTGGAACTAGCGATTATTTTGATAGAGATTTCTTTGCTGCTTATTCAATAGTAATTCAAACCCTGGTATTAGTTGGTTGCTAAAGGAGGATGCATATGTCATCATTTAAAACCCTACGAATTAGCTGTAGGAAAAGTCCACTAGCTAGTGAAGAAGAATATAAAGGAGTAAAAATCTGCAGTGAAAAAATTAAAAGAATTTAAGAATTTCAACCTATAGAACTCATAACAAAGAGTTGAAGAAAGCCAGTCTGTATAATCTGGCAACAAAGAGATTGTAAGTTACTTCCAAATCTTGGACCAAAATCCTGTAGGGGCAAATCCTTTCCCAGGCTAAACTCCAGTTGATTTCAGAAGGAGTTTTACCTGAGTGAAAAGTGAGTAGAGTCTCATCAGTATTTAGGATAATGTGAAAAAGAGATTGATCAAAGAACACAATATTCTAAATTTCTCTCTACAGCAGTGGAGCTTCTTTACAAACATAACTCATGGCATGCTGGTTTGACTCTACTTACAGAGGAAAAAAAGCTACTTATGCCAGAACAATATAGTGACTGTTATGCTAGCTATTGTCTCTTTTCTCCCCTCTTCTGAATACTGGACAGCTACCTTTTTCACACTTCAATGCAAATCAATATGATACCTCACACCTGTACAGAAGCCTGGCACTTGACAGGTTTTTTTAAACCATTAAACATTTGCCAAGGAACCAGTGTCGATAGAAGAAATGAACCAATTCAGGCAGCATATCAAAAAGAGTATTGTCCTCCCCACATTATGTGACTAATACATTTAAAAGTGTAGCCTGAAGAAAAAGCAATACACATTTGCTATGTTGTTACTATTTGTAATGAAGTACGTGCAAGAGACCCTGATTCGGGGCATGGATCCATTGAACTGGATGCTGCACAAGCACACAGGAACACACAGTCCCTCCCATGAAGAGTTCACAATCTAAGACCACAGTGCTGCAATTGAACTCATGATACAGACCCTAAAATTACATAGAGCCCCTCGGACTTGTATGGGGCTCCTCGTAGGAATAAGGATTCACCCATCTGAAACGTATCTCCAGTAGATGCTAACAAACAACACTTTTAATACTTCTGGATTCTGTTTCAAGTGTGAAAATAAAATCTCTTTCCCTCATTGTCTCTGTCCTTTCTATTTGGCTAACATTGACTTATCTTTTGTGTTTCTAGAGCAGCAGCAATTTACACAGTGCTGTCGGTTTATTTCCTTGCTTGTGGTTGAGTGTGACTGATGATGTAAGTGCTCAATACAGAGCTAGGAAGAGCATAAAGTTGGTAATTGCCAGCTCTGAACCAGCAGAGGGAGCTCAGATGGGTCCTACACAAATATTGGGATTGGGATGTGGACACTAGGTATTTTTCCCCCCATAATCCTTTACACAAAAAGGTTGGGCACATATTTAGAGTCTAAGTTACTTGATAATAGAGCTAGATGAATAATGCAAAAGTATTTCTTGATATTTGTTCGAATAGTCAATGATGCTGGAACATTTTTTTACAATGGGAGTGCTGAAAGCCATTGAAGCAAACTGTGAAGTGAATCTTGTCTATGATGGAAACCACTGCAAGTCTGAGAGCACTGCTGCATCTCTAACACTCCTAATTCCAGCACCTATGCTAATTTTTTTAAACAAATTCACTCTCATATTTCCAATATTTCCTCCTGGTTTGTGTTCCTTTTCCATGAACATTCATGCAAATAGGTTTTATTATAGAAAAGCCCATTGGAAAATGAGGTTTACACTTACACATTTGAGCACTGATGCAAAAAACCCAAATTCAGTTTCTACAAACCTTTTCTCCAGAAACCTGGTTGAGAGAACTAAACTCAGGTAATTAGAGAAAAGAAACAGTATCATGTAGCTTATTCAGCCAATCATATTAAGCAACACACCACAGAATTTGGACAAGAGAGGCATAAAATATGTTTTAAATTATTATTTTAATAAGGAAGGCAAGAAAGCCATAATCTGTTCACAGGCATTCCAGGAGCATGCATTCGTCAAGGCAAAATTTGTTGAATAAGTTATGTGTTATGACGTATTAGCTCAGTTCTATTTGATAAGGTCATTTGAAAACAGAATGTACGTTTCTTGGAGGAAGAGATACATATATTTCTCGTGAAACTGTAGAGGCAATGTATGGAAACTGCTGGAGGATTGGGGAGGTCAATGCTCATTACTTTTATAGAAGGGGGAAAACTCAAACTTGTCCACCATGCATAAGACTCTTGCTTCTATTTCACTGTCTAGATCACCAGTTAAGGCCAGATCTATACTAGGGAAGAAAGTCAATTTAAGACACACAGCTCCAGCTACAAGAATAGTATAGCTGGAGTTGATGTACCTTAAGATGAATTTTTGCAGCATCCTCATTGCAGAAGGTTGATGGAAGAAACTCTCCCATCAACTTCCCTTACTCGTCGCAATCCCATGGAGTACTGGGGTCAACAGGGGCACCGTCAGCAGGGGCACCGTCAACAGGGGCACCGTCAGCAGTCAATTTAGTGGATCCTTTAGGACCCACTAAATCAAACCCAGGAAGATCGATCTCCGGAGTGTTGATCTCTGGGTAAGTATAGACGAGGCCTAAAAGAACCTTCCATCAGGAGCCCTAGTATCTTAATGCTATAAAATGCAGCAATGATTACAGTCTTAAGGTATAACTAAAGCTACTTTTTATTTCTCTTGTTCTAATAATCACACAGATCAGGAAACTCCCAAGACTGTGACAGATGCCCAGGCAGCTAGATACTCAGACAGTCATAGCATATGTTATAATGGTCAGCAGGGCTGTGGGCACCACACTAGGGACAAAGTGCCATTGGATGCTGAATGTGAGCTATGTTAATGCCTTCACCACAGCCATTTGCCATGCCATTCGTAGCATAACTGTGCTATGTGGGAAGCAGCAACTGGGCTGGTTTTATCACCTCAGAATGACTGCAGATGATGCAAGAGGAAAAACACAGTATTTCAATATGTGTCCTGCCGTTGCTGTTTCTGCTCTGCTGCACAACACAACATCTGAAAATGCTTTGCTCACCTCCATGCAGTCTGATGTTAGGGAAAGGGATCACAGAACACCATGCTGGAACCCAAATGTGAATGTTGTCGTTCTAAACTTAAGATGAAGAATTAACTACTATGTTTCTAGGCAGGCTTTTATTATGCCAATTAAGGAAGCTCCCCATTAATACTAACAAAGATGGATGAAACCTGGCAGTTCTTAGCAGCAATACTGAATGTGTGGAGGTATCATTTTGTCATGGTGTTCTGTAAATCATAATGGAAAGTTATAGTTATAGTTATGTATGTCATCACTCATTGCCAGGTTATCTGGCTAATTCATCTCACACAACCTCAATCTCTGCCCCAAAGGGTTTATCAATATGATACTGTGGGCATTTATTCCTAATTAAAATTGGTCTCTGCTTCATTTTTTTATATCTGGACACCAGCTCTTCTAAACAAAGTTCCTCATAACAATCATATGTCTATTATCTTAAGTTCTTTACTTTCTAATAACAGCTTTATAACATTTAGGGAATATCATAATTAATTCTGGAAACTGACACATCGTGAAGCAAATTACCAACTGGTCACATGACACCATGAAAGAGCAAATTAATGTGCCAGTAGTCATTTGTTTAATTTGGTATATGGTGTATTGGGCAGGGGTCAAAGGTCTAGTGATGTTAAAGAATTTATTTCCCACAGTTGACTGAGGAACATGACCCCTTTAACTAGAGTCATTAGCTGGAACATGACCCCAAATAAATAGGTCTTGACATTGTACTGAATGTGCTGAAATCTGACTAGATTAAAGGGGAACAAGTCCTCTTCAAACTCCAGTAGGGTTTCCAAATTTTGCAAAAGTAAAGAAGTCAGAGGATGAAACTAAGAACTGAGATGTTTAAAGGCAAATTCTTTTTGCTTTGTGAATTTCCTTCAAAGGTTAAATTAGGAACATGACTCCTCATTAGATTAACTATGTGAATATGTGAAAATGCCCACATCAATGGTATTTCTTTTTCTTAGGATATATCTACACAAGAATAAAAACCCTCAGCTGTCCCAGGTCAGTTAATTCAGGCTTGCAGGGCCCAGAAGACCTACACAGCAATTTGAAGCCGGAGTCCTGTAAGAGCTAGCCCTGTTTTTTTATCCCAGTGTAGATGCACCCCTCGAGTGTTAAAACAATTAGTTTCCTTGAAGAGATAGTAACCAACGGCAAATCATCACCCAGCTGCAATAGGCTGCTGGGATACCCAGGCAGAATGATTGAAGGATTACACTGATCCATGTCAGAAGGAGTCTCAAGGTCGGGTTTACATTTTGAATTTTGACAAAACAATGCAGGGGGGACCCATATTCTCTCCATCTGCCCTACAAGTGACTAGTTGTATGCAACAGTGACACTACGCTCTCAGTTTTTACCTTCCTCTCAATTTAGAATCACTGTAATCCGGGGTGGGGAAACTTTTTTGGGTCAGGGGCTGCTGATCAACAGAAAAATCAGTTCGGGGCTGTACACAAGTGAGAAGCAACCCCCCTCCGCCACAAACCCTCACTGAGGTGGTCCCTGACTGAGGAGGAGAAAAACCTTTCCCACATTCTCCTTGCACCTCAGAGCCTGAGGGGGGTGTGGGTGGGCAGGTCAGTAGATTTTGTCTGCTCCAGACCCGTGGTGGGCCGGCAGGAGGGCTGGAGCACCAGTGCGGGCTCCTGGGAGTTCTGAGCCTTGGGGGCTAAATCTAGCCCCTGGGCCTTAGGTTCCCCAACCCTGCTATAATTCCTTGAGGTCTTACAAACACACACCATATATCTAATGCAGTAGCACTTATTGGGCCCTTGTGTATAGACTCCATCAGGGTAGGGAAACTTTTTATGGTCAGGGGCCGCTGACCCACAAAAAAATCAGCGGGGGCCCTTCAATGACATAGCTTCCAACAAACAAAACCAAAACAAACAAAAACTCTCACTGACTTGACCTGGCTCCAAGCAAGCAAACCTCACTGACATGGTTCCCATCAAGCCTTAGGGCTTCCCTCACACTCTAGATATGACCCTGGTTTACTTGAATCCAGCCTGCAGGGTGATCTGGCGCTAAGGCTCCATTCCTGTGGGGGAGGACCTGCTGAGGCTCAGAGACGTGCCATGGAGCCAGAATGCCAGCACCTGCTTATCCCACCGTGGAGGGAAGCCCCGAGCTTTGCTGTAGGATGGATCCTAATAAGCCAGGGGCTGCGCTGGCCAGCGGGCCATAGGTGCCCTACTCCTCATCTGCATATTAGACATATCCTGTTGCTTCAGTCAAAAGTAAGGTCCCATGCTCTGAGATATGGGGTACTTGATGTGCTAACTAGTCACGGGCAACCCTCAGTAGGCTTTGGCTCAACATACATACAAGTATAAAAAATTTGGGGAAGGTTTCAGCCCAAGCTGACTGAATAACCACCTCAAAAAGGTCATTAGCAATGAGCAGAGAGCCTCCAGAGAATGGTCAACAAAGGAAACTACACCATGAAGGTTAGAAAATGTAGGACTAAAGCAAGAATTGCTAAAAATCGAGCTGAATTAGCTCTTTGCCAAGGAAAGTAAAACAAATAAGAGGGTTTTTTTTGTGTTAAATAACTAAAAAGAGAATAAGGAAGGGTGAGGTTTGGCTGCTATGTGGTATGGATGAGATTATATGTAATCCAGGTATAGCCCCAAACTAAATAAGTATTGTACCTCAGTTTTCGCTAAGGATGATCATACGGACCATGTGTATGAAGGCAGTATAGAAATGAGTGATAGAAATGGCAACTACAGACATGTTATTAGACTAACCTCAGCATTTTTCAAGTCTTTAGACCAAATTGTGAAGGAAAAACTAATTAAATCCATAGAGGTAGATGGTAAAGTGGATGTAGGGAAACCCCATGGGCTTACCAAAGACAGGTCAGTCAGATGAACCTGATTTCTGTTTTTGAGAAAATAACTAACCTTTCAGATAGGAGAAATGCAGTGCGTCTAATAGATGTGGACTTCAATAAATCATAAGACAGAATCACATGGTACACAGGAAATTATTAGCTACATTAGAGAAGATGGGGATCAGTACAAAAACTGCAAGATGGAGAGGGAACTTGATACTGGGGAAGGCAACAGGTTGTGCTAAAAAGTGAATTATCAGACTGGAGAGTGGTCACTCATAGAGTTCTGCAAGGATTCGTCTTGGGACTAATTGTATTCAATATTTTTATTAATAACCCTGGCACAAAAAGGAGACATCTGCTAACAAAATTTGCTGATAATACAAAGGTACGAGCCACTATCAAGACAGAGAAGGATTGGAATATCACACAGGAAAAGGATGACCTTGAAGCCTGGAGTGGAATGAAATTCAATAAGTATGAAGTGCAAAGTCATGTCTTTAAGGTCTAATAATAAGTATTACTTCTACAAGCTGGGGAGTCATCCATTGGGAGCAACAGAGGAGAGACACCTGAGTGTGTGGGGCTGTCCCAGGATGATTATGAGCCAGCAATGTGAAGCATCTCTGAAAAAAGTCAAACATGATCCTAGGACATACCAGGTAAGGCATTTTCAGTTGCATTAGAAAAAGATACATCTTTGTTCAAGACTTTTGTAAGACCATATTTGGAACACTGTACAATTCTGATCACCCATGTTCAAGAAAATGAATCTAAACTGAAACAGGTGCAGAGAAGAACGTGTTGAGGGGAATGGCAGGCCTGTTTTATGAGAGGACACTGGAAGGGCTTGGCTTGTTTAGCCTAGCAAAAAGAAGGCTGGGAGGGGATGTGATTGCTCTCTATAAATACATCAGGGGGTAAATAACAGAGAAGGTGAAGAGCTATTTAAGTTAACAGGCAGTGTCAGCACAAGAACAAATGGATAGAAACTGGCCACGAACAAGTTCAGGCTAGAAATTACATGAAGGTTTGTAACCATCAGAGGGGTGAGGTTCGAGAACAGCCTCCCCACAGGAGATCTTGGAACAAGCTCAGGACTTAATTTGTTTGAAGAGAGAGCTGGACCAATGGCAGAGCTAGGAAAGGAAAACAGGATGGACCCTGACTTTTGGGTGGGCAATGATGGTGGGGCAGGAGCAAAGAGGATGGGGGACAAGAAGGGTGGGAGTCCCACCTACCCTTACCACCTCTAGTCAGCACTTACTGCTCAAATGATCGCCAGAAGATGAGGATGCCCACGGCACATAGGCTGTAGAAGCACCATTGGGCAGAGGGGAGCTCTTCTGGGCTTTGAGCTTTTCCCACCCCTCCCAACCTCAGCTCAAAGTCCACCACCTGGCTGGTCATGCCCCTCTCTTTCCGGCATCACACACTGCTGCCTCAGTCTGGAGTCCCAGTGCTAGCTCCGTCCACCCTGCCCCCATGAGGCACACTCCCCACCTGGTAGGACTCTCCTTCTCCCAGCCTGTGGATTCAGGCGGTTCCAGCCCCTAGTTGAGCAGGTGCTATATGGCTCCACCCCTGAGCTGGACAAGTTTATGAATGTAATTGTGTGAGATGGTAGCTTGTGATGGTAAAGGACAGGACTCAGTATCCCTGGGGTTCACTTCTGGTTTACATCTTACGAGTATTTCTCAAATGTGGCCACCAAAGTCTTTTCTTGTGGCTACAGCCTCCCGGGTAATGATAAGGTGTGGTGGGGAAGCAAACCAGCAGCCCTTCTCATGGGGTTGCCAGCAGGGGTTGGTCCCTACCCCCTTCTGGAGCCATAATCACTGTAGGAGCAGGTGACAAGTGAGTTCCCCACCTTCTTAGGTGAAGTGAGGCTTGGGCTATGGGCTTCAGCCCTCGGGTGGTGGGCAGCAGTCTCTGGCCATGTTGCCACCGGGCTTCAGGTTCTGGCCCCAGGCTGCCCCTTCAATATCACTCATGCCTCCCCCTCCCCCGCTCCTTCCTCTAGCCCCCACTTGTGCAATAGGACCGATGGTGCTTCCGATTCAGCCTCCACCAGGCTGACCCCTACTGACTCCTCACCTACTTTCCCATCCAGGACTTAATTTGTCCCCCAGCTTGCCAGGGATGAATAAGTCTGCTGTGAGATGTGATAGTAACAAATATTAATTTTCACAGTAGTAGCCGTATGAGCTAGCATGTCAACAACAACAACCACCAATATAAGAAAAACATGCAAAGTACCTTCTTTGTGTTTTTATTCTGTTTAGGTCCAGTAAAGAATAGGGACAATTTTAAATTATTATATAAATGACAATGATTTGGACAGATATATGTGTGGATTTATTTGTTTTTTTCCTAAAAGTTATTTAAGTATTTTAGTAAAATTGTCAGAGTGGCCACCAGCAAGAGTTGGTGGTTGCACTTTGAGGCCACCAAAAAGTTTGTTGTGAGAACCCCTTAAAAGAACATGTTTCTGGTTTTCAGCCAGACACCTGCAGGGTTGAGGAAGTGATTATTTCTCTTACCCACCCAACAATGCATTCTGGAGCTTTGGGGGAGGGGAGGAATTTGGGAGGGAAGCACCTTCCTCTGAAGTATTAGGGATGCCATACTTGGAAATGAAACACTGAATGGGGTGGACCAGGGCTCTGGGGTGGCTCTGAGTAGCCTCCCCCTCAGGTGCTTGGCTGGCTGGTTCCTGCTTATATGCTCAGGGTCTCACTCAGGTGTGTGTGTGGGGGGGGGGAACCTATGACCCATGGGCCAGGACTTGATCCCTTGATCCAGCTATGAGGCTTGGAGCTTCCCCCCGCAGCAGTCAGGAGCCAGTGCTGACACTCCAGCCATGCAGGGGGAACTCTGAGTCTTGCAGGCTGGATGCTGGGTGGAGGACATGGCTCTGCACTGGAACGGCAGTGCAGGGAAGCTCTGTCCATTGCTGTGGCTTGCAGGTTCCACCCCTCTTGTTGGCCAGTGGGTGCAATGATAAGCCAGAGCTGGCCAGCATGGTGCCACCTGCGCCCTCCCCCAGGAGCTACACCACAAAGTTGCCCTATCTCCTGCCCCCTCCCATCTAGACCCCACCTCCCCCACCTCAGTCCGCCTCTGCCCACCCCCTCTCATCAAGGTCCCCACCCCCGTCACACTTCTGCATCTTACCTGCTACCCGGAGGTACCCTGCACCACCACCCTCAGCCTGCTCCTGCACCCTACCTTCCACCTAGACCCTGTTCTCTTACCTCCTGCCCACTTTCTGGAAGCCCCCCCCCCACATAAGAACATAAGAATGGCCATACTGGGTAACACCAAAGATCCATCTAGCCCAGTGCCCTGTCTTCCAACAGCAGCCAATGCCAGATGCCCCAAAGGGAATGAACAGAACAGGGAATCTTCAAGTGATCCTTCTTCTGTCATCCATTTCCAGTTTCTGACAAACAAAGGTTACGGGCACCATTCTTACCCATCCTGGCTAATAGCCATGATGGACCTGTCTTCCATGAATTTATCGATTTTTTTAACCCTGTTAAAGTCTTGGTCTCTCAACATCCTCTTTCAAGGAGTTCCACAGGTTGACTGTGCTATGCTGCACACTGAACCCTTTATTTTTTGTCCAACCCCAGAGCCTGGGGGGAGGCAACAAAATCTATTAGCTCCAGCTCCTTTCTTCCCCCAGCTCCCAGCCCCTGACACACACTTCCCCCCAGCTGGTACAGCAGACTCCTACGAATACGTGGAACCACAAATAGTGATTTTGAAAATTGCAAGGATTTCCTATACATAGTATTAGAAAAAAATCTCCTGGAATGGCTTCAGTCAGATTTGGCATTCCTACGCTATCCCAAAGACTTCTAGTTTTCTTTGACTTCAAGAGGACTGTTCTCATGAATAAAATTAAGCAAGTGTAATTGTTCCTTAGTAAAATATCTTACTCCAAAAGTTGTCCCATTAAAATCATTCTTCTGAATCACATACATATGGCTGTGTCTAGACTACACAGTTCTTCTGGAAAAAGATATGCAAATTACAAACCGCAATTTGCGTAGCTTTTTCCACTTCTTTTTTCAGAAGAGGCTTTTCTGACATTTGACCCATCTACATTGAGCCAAATGTGTGTGTGAGGGGGGTGGGGCGGGGGGGGGGAGGTGTGTGTCAGGGGCTGGGCCCCTTTTTCAGAATATCCTTTCTTCCTCGTAAAACGAGGTTTACAGGGACGCCCAAAAAAATGCGTCTGCTCTTCCAAAAAAAATTTCAGAAGTGCAGACGCGTTCCTTGGACACGGCAGAGTTTTTCCAGGATACCTCCAATATACCGAATAAACTCTGCAGTCTTGACGTACCCTATGTGTTTGCAGGACTGAGGCCTACATTTTTTTGTATTGTGGTTTAATGGGTATCAAAAATTATAAATATATATGTAATTTTTTTAGCTTTGGCTTGACACAGAAGGACTGAAGAATATCTCCACTAAATTAACTGATTTTCTCTTTCTCCACAAAACATTACAGAGAAAGAGAGAGAAAGAGAAGGGAGAGAGAGAATTTGTGTTTCTATGTTCTAGAACTGGTTGAAAACACAGAGTTTTCATGAGAACTAATTTTCATTCCAAAGGTTTTGGAAGGAAAGGCTTTCGTTTCATTTGAAAATTTTTCATTTTTCTGGTACTGGAGTTTTCATTTATTCCCTCATATCTCTTAATTCCCACTTCCTGCTTTTTCTTTTTTTCCCATTTTGATACTGGAAAAGAATGAGAATAAGGAGATGTGAAAAAACACATTTTTTTTCTTTTTTGGGGTAAGTGAGAAACAGAAAATTTCCTCCCCAAAAAAGATTTAAAAAAAAATCAGTTAAAATATGTTGACCACTTCCAATGGGTACCTCTATGTTTATACATAAAACACCTTATCCCCCAAATTTTCTCCAACCTTTAACATATAGCAGGCTATTAATAGAGTGAAGTTTATAACTCACAGGTCATTTTGGGATTAAATTTTATCGAAATGACATTTTCTAATTATCATAATTATTTGCTTTTGTGTTTTGAAAACGTTTTAAAGGCATAATTTTCAATATTTAAAGTTCCCTCCATTACTTATCAATAAACATAAAAATAACTAACCAACAGTTGTTTAATAAAAATGAAAAGAAAATAATCATCCACATTATTAATTCATATTGTAAAAAACCTCCAAATGAGATCTCCACTACACAGTCAGATAGCACTGCTCAGCAGTCACATTTCATAGGAAATGATAATAGGTACAGTCTTATTGTTGCCTATCAGGCAGAAATGCTTGTAACATTTAAGAGCTATCTCCATCATGGTGAGACATACATTTAGTACAATAGTGATGTATCCATAAGTGCTGAAATAGGACTGGGAAAGAACTTTGCTAGCTCCCAATGGCCATAAATTGGGGTCCTGGCCAGATAAAAAATTAATTCCGTTAATTAATTTCTTAATCCATAAGAAATCAGATAAAATAGTGATGGTGAACTTAAAATTATCTAAATATAAATTGGTTTGAAGTTGTATTATATTATTTTGATTGTGGTAGCGCCTACAGTTCCAAACTATGGAGACAGACTGGCTCTGCACACATAATGAAAAGACAATCACTGCTCCAAAGAACTCACAAAGACAAGCTGCATATGAAGGTGGGGGGAAAAACATAAAAATGGATTTTTCAGGGTAAAATTTTCAAATATACCAAGTGAATTTCATTGGGAACTGAGCACCTAGCTCTCATAGGTGCCTTTCAGAGTTTCACACTTAACTCGCCTAACTGGCCTTCTACCTGGCCATTGTTCAACGGCAAACTTCATGTAGGCACTCTGGTAGAAATGGGTGTTGATGTAAGCAGGGGAATGGTCCTGCTATTGTGGGGAACTTTCCTGGCTTCTATACTACCCCGGTGAAATGGACTAGCGAAAGGATCTGAGTCCCCCGCTCCCACTTCTTTTACCCAAAGGCTTCCCTGATCCTGAGGGCTCCCCTTCCACTCTCCTGAGTAGCGAAGTCCTCGAAATCCCAACAAGACTGGGACCAGGTTTTCTGGGGCTTAATCCCTTACCTTGTAGTCACTTGGGGAAGGGGCTAGGGTGTCCCCACTCCAGGGTGCTCTCTTCACACTGAATGCTTTCTTGACCCAGTGATCATTACATACAGTTCAAAACAAATATAATTTATTAAACAGCAACTGATTAAAAAGAAAAGAATAAGGAAAAAATGAGAGAGGTTAAATGAGAACACATAGCCCTGCTGTGTAGCATGGGGACATCACAAACAGCAGTTTGCAGAGTGTAAGGACAGTTCACAGTCTGTTCCTTATCGGTCCCAGGGCTCTTTCTCAGGCCCCGGCTGTGCTGCGGGGGGGGGGGGGGGTGGATAGGAGAGAAGGCTGCAGGTTGGACACGCTTGCTCTGGCAGTGACCACACAACTTCAGGCTCTAGGTGGCAGGACCCTTCTCACAGTTAGAGTTACAATCCCTCTCCAAGTCTGGCCTGCAGGGCCTCTTGGCTGGTGGTGTCTCCCTGCCAAGCCTATCCCCCCACTTTGCTGGTCCCAGCTGCAGACTGTGCTGCTTTGCCAGCCTCCAGCTCCTTGTGTTGCTTCTCTGACCCCTTTGGGGTCTCGGGTCACTGCAGGTCTGCTTCTCACCACAGGGTCTGCGCTCCTTGGGTGGTGTGTGTCTGGCTCTATCACTGTAGGTCTGCCCCTCAGCACAGCTTGCACTTCTTGGGCTGTGTGTGTCTGGCTCTGACACTGCAGGTCTGCTTCTTAGCACAGGGTCTGCGCTCTGGGCTGTCTGGGCCTCTGGCTCTGACACTGCAGGTCTGTCTCTCAGCACAGCTTGCTCTTCTTGCTGCTCTTCTTAGCTCTCTCTCCTTTTTTCTCAGAGAGACCCAGAAAATCCCAGCTCACAGGGAGGACGGGACCTGGCCTCCTAATTTCCTCATTGGCCTGTCCAACCTGTCAATCAGGCTGAGCTGGAGTGTTGGCCTCTTTCCATCGTCCCTGGGGTCTGTCATTCTCAGGGCCCTGATTTCTCATGGACCCTTCCCCTTTTGGTACGGGGAGCTGGCCAACCAAAAACTCCCACTGAGTTTTAGTACGGGGCTAACTGTCCCCTTACACTGAGGAGGGATTCAGAGAGAGAAAAGGAAGGGCATAGGCACTAGCTGATGGAGGTATTCTATGCACAGGCAGCACTGAAAGTTCCAAGACGGTTGTGGGAGAAGTTGGGAAGCAGGGGATTGTAGCTAACATCATATATATAGTAGCCCAATGTCTGTGAGCCCAATGTCTGTAATGCTGAAATGCTGGCTGTTCCCTCTGGGCAGCGCTGTTGCCTGAAATGCTGGCTGTTCCCTCTGGGCGGCCCATGCTGCATGGGGAGTGCTGGGCCCAAACGGCCGCTTGCGCCGCTTGCTCCCCTGCGGCGGCCCGGCTGAGCGGCGCAGAAGTCAGCCGAGCGCCACAGCGGGAGGGGAAGGGGGGCGGGGTGGTGACGTACATGGCCAGGCCCCACCCCCTGGGCATGTACGTCACCGCCCCGCCCCCCCCTTCACCTCCCGCCATGGCGCTCGGCTGACTTCTGCACTGCTCAGCCGGGCCACCACGGGGAAGCCCAAACGGCCGCTTGCTCCCCCGCAGCAGCCTTGCTGAGCAGCACAGAAATCAGCCGAGTGCCACGGTGGGAGGCGAAGGGGGGTGGGGCGGTGACGTGCGGCGTGACAGCGGCTCCAGGCCCCGCCCCCTGGCCGTGAACGTCACTGCCCCCCTTCGCCTCCCGCTGTGGTGGTCAGCTGTCTTCTGCACCGCTCAGCCAGGCCGCCACATGGGAGCAAGTGGCACAAGCGACCGTTTGGGCTCCGCACTCCCCATGCAGCATGGTCCCCCGAGTGAGAGGCAGGAGAAGAGAAAGAGAGAGACGGAGAGAGAGAGGCAGGAGGCGGAGGAGAGCTGAGAGAGAGGGGGGGGGAGGCAGCAAGAGGAGGAGAGAGAGAGAGAGAGAGAGATGGAGCGAGAGACCGGAGGCTCAGGAGAGAAAACCGATGTGGAGGAGAAACCTGAAAATCCCATCTTATGATGGGCTAATTGGCTAGTTATCAATATAGTAGGGTGTGGCTGCCATGATAGAGAGACAAGAGCAGGCACGTAGGGAAGGGGAAAGTTCTGAAGGGTCTTGAAGCTGAGGACATGAAACTTAAGCTTGGTGCAGCAGAAAGTAGGAAACCGGGGGAGAAGAATCAAATAGGGCTGAGTAATGGCCAAAGAAGAGAGCCTTAGCATCTGTGTTTCACATAGAGTGGAGTGGGGGTGGCCGTCAGGGAGGAAGTTGAGTGATATCCCAGACCTTCATGAAAAAATGTACTTGATATTACATAAATGAACCTTTATTGCTAAATAAAGCAGAAGAATGCTGTCTTCCAAGCAGACTTACGATGAAAGAGTGTGTCAGTGCTTATTTGTCTGGAACCAGTGCAAAAAGTTATTATCGCAGCTCTTTTAAAGAAAGGGTTAAGGTCATGACTGTATTGCTGGAGACAAAAGGAAAGAATGGTTAAAGGGATCATTTACCTTGTTTTCCAAGCTGGATTTGCCTGCTTTTTCTTCCATGTGCGCTCCTCATGGCATTGCCTATATTTGCTCCTTTTCCACAAAGTGAAACACTCAAGAGAGTTAATTGCAGGTTTTGAGATGTGTTAAATCGAAGCGGATGGCAGCTGTTAACTGGGTGCATCCTGCAAGAAAAGGTTTGAGTTTCCTTTGTAGTCAAATACATAATAATTTACTATTCCATCTGGTACTAACTTTTTGTTGCCCTTCAGTAAGGGCTCTGGCAGAGAAAATAATGCCCCTTCGTTTTGTTTACAACAAATGCTAGTATAGCTGGGATAGTATCATTATCTGTATTTCTTAAGCACTTCACCTGTACTTTGCAGACTCCAAATCAGAGTGGACCCTAAATACATTGACATCCATTGACTGATATTATTGGGCCTAATCCAGCCCTCACTTTAAAGTCATAATCCTTCCACTGACTTCTAAAGGGTGTTGAATCAGGCCCATTGTTAGTTGTCAGAAACTCTAAGCAGAACGAGATTTCTAAAACCTACAATCCTCCCTCTCCAAAATACTCACCATGTAAACCTGTGAAGTAGATTAGTTAATTTAGAAAAGAACAGTGTTTAGGTCGGTAGCACAGTGCAATAGTGGTTTCTAACCTTGCTTTACATGCAGAAGTTTAAGATCCCATCCATCCCCAATGTAGCCCGCAGCTCCTTATCTGGTTTTCCAGATGCTATAGCAATGTGCACTGCCATAAATCGATGTAATAATTTATTTCCTTTTCTTCCCTGTGGTGCACACACAGAGTGCAGTTTGCCTTACATTATTCAGCATAGTACTTGGCAGTATGATGAAGTACATGGAATAGTTAATTATGAGAGTTTACCTTCACATGAAGACAATAACATGAAAAGGTTGATTTTTGTACCCATGCAGATTGAACACTGTGTGTTTGGTATAGTTTTGGAAAAAATATTACAGCTCTCTCTTACACCCAAATTATTATTAACTTCTTAATCAATCATACATTATACAGCATGATGTCTTGGGTTTTTTTATTGAAAATAATTAACACTAATGCAATTAACAAAACCACAGGTTCATGCACAACAGAGATCATAGTGAATTCAGAGTTCTTCCTTGCTTGTATGGAAATACTGTTTTAATTAGAAAGTTTTTTACAGACTTGAAGGCCAAGAATTTCCAAAGTGACTAGTGATTTGGGGTGTTCATTTTAGGCCACAACAAAAACGCCTGATTTTCAGAAGACTGATGTTCAGCCCTTTCTGAGATAGGTCCCTTTGAGGTGGCTTGAGGTAGGTACCCAAAGACTGATGAGCTCAAAATCATTTGCTCTTGAAAATTTTGACTATGGAGTATGTGCAGCTATCTAATTCCTGCGTGGCCTTATAACTATTGACAGAGAAGATGAAGACTGCTTGGTATCACTCAATGCATGGACAATGGGCAATAGCTTTAAAAATAAATTACAACAGTAGAACTCTCTCATATCCCACGATAGTTTTTACTATTACTGTTATTTCTATGCTTAAAGCATTGCTATTTTCGATATAGAAAAAAGTGAACACTGCAGATGAGCAGTGGAAGTTGAGATGGTACTTTGAGAATCTCCCCTTGCCCAAAGGGTAACAATGGTCCTTAACCTGCAAGAACCTGATTGTAGAATTCAGTATAGGAGTAACCTCCAGAATGCAAAACAAGAGGAGCAAGAATCACAGTTCATAAGAATCTGGGTGGCTCGACCTAATGGGATAGTCAAAACACTGTTACTAGCTCAATACTTTGGGATGGAGTGAATTTGTAGTTTCAGTTTAATTTCTAACAGAAAGTAAGTGTCTAACACAGGAAACACTAACATGGATACCTTTTTTTGGCCATTTAGTCAGAGGAGTCAAGAATTGGACTGACATAAAAACCATAAATCTTCATACTACCAGAAGTGATCCCTTCACATTAGAACTGAAGAGTACCACAGCAGTGTGGAGATGTTTGTACTGTTGTTACATAATATGTTGTACACACTCATACTGAGAATAAAAAGAGGGCTTCATTCTCAGGATGCCATCTGTATGAGGGTTAGTAAATGCACTAAAAGAAATAAACCCTTTCCCCCACTCCCATTATTATGATAAATTCATTTCTTGACCATACGTTATATTTTCTTTCATTTGAGTTTCATGTCTTGGGATTTCTTGTTGAAAACAATTTACCATAATGTAAGTAGCAAAACCACTGATTCATGTATGGACAGTGAGGACAGTGCATTTGCAGTGCTGCCTTTTTTGTATAAGCCGCCTACATTTCACATTCAACTGTGAAGTGCAGCTCAAAGATTCTTTCTCTGTAGAAAATCCCATGATGAATGTCCTCAAATGAAGTCACTTGTGAAATCCCTGGATTTCCTTCTGGATCTTAGTCACACAGCACATCAGTGTCTAGAATAATGCCTTTCAAAGTGTGGTCTGCAGATCACATAAACAGAATGCCAGGGAAAGGAAGTTTGTGACAGGAGCTCCTCTACAAGGAGATCTGTATAAACTGCCACTCCAAAAGACCAAAGGCCCACTACAAGAGAGTGGAAGAAATCCAAAGGACTTCAATGGGCACTGAATTGGACACGTGGGTTTTAAATATATTTTTTGAAATCAAAGTAGTTTTGTCCTTTAGAGCCATTAGTAGTGTTTTTGCTTAAAGCTGGCTTTGCAGAGTTGGTACTACTGTACTTCTTGGGGGAAACATTTTGACACTGCAGCCTGATACCATTGTTTTGAGAGTTAATACTTGTGGATCAAGGTTAATAGCAACAAGCCCTTCATTCTGCGGTCATCTTTTTAAAAAGCCAGTTTATATAGGGCTGCAAACGCCTCCTTCAATAAAAACATTCTGTATATGCTAACCATAATAGGAAAACATGATGACAAAGTCATCCTTGGTGAGACTCTAGTGAATCCAATCATCTTTCATTGGGGATGAATTTGGCTCATTTTGTTTTCTTTTACAAATATGAAATGCGCTTGTCTAAATGCTTGATTTCACTTCCTTTTATCTGATGCTTTAGAAGTGAATAAATATCAGTCCAAATCATATGCGTTATTTCCTATTGTGCCACTGCAGAGCAATATATGAGAAAAGAGTAAGAAACAGCATAATTAAACTCTTGGAAGAAATTCTTTATCTCATTGAAGTCACTGGAAAGTTTCTATTGACTACAAAAGGCACCCTCTGGATATTGCAGGTCTGGTCTTTTTATAAATGAGCTTCCCCTTTTTGCTATGAGAACATAGCAAAATGCTCCACCCCCTCACAAAAAGATTTCCTGTGAAGTCCACCCTGGGTGTTGTCATGAGCCCCAGCACAGAGTTTTGCTTTTGCTATCTGATATATTTACTACTGCTCTAGCCCATAAATGTTCAATAATTATGACAAGTTAGTCCAAACATGGTCCCCATTGCAGTTGTTCAGGGTCAGACGGCTGCCATTACCACCTATATTCTAGTTGATGGAGTCACTCCAGAGATCCAGATGCACGTGAAATAACACACTAGAAGTTAAATGTTGTACCGGAAGTGACAAGATGCTCTTAAGAGGAGACCATGACAGATTAAGTGTCTGTCAACGATAGAATGTAAAAAAATGTTAAGAATGACATTCACAATTATATAAGCCTCACAGCTTTTAAAGAAGGTTGAACTGGTCACAGTACATTTCAAAGCGTGGTTAGTAAGGCCAGCACAAAAAAGGAGATAGCCTTGGGCTGACAAGATGCACAAATTGAACAGTAAGTCAGGAACAGAAATTGTTCAGACACAGCAGTAAATACAACCCTTCATGAATTTGGGCACAGATCCTGGCAAATATCACATGGGAAAAAGGGAGAGAAAGGAATTACACCTGAAAGGCATAATTGGACTGGAAAAGGTAAAGACAGGGGAAAACCAAGAAGAATGTGTCTCAAGGCATGTCTGCACAGCAGGGCTAAAGCCGAAATAAGCTACGCAACTTGACAATTGCATAGCTTAAGTCGAAATAGCTTATTTTGGCTTTTTGGCGCTGTCTACACAGCAGGAAGTCTCAGGTAGAGCACTCTTCCTCTGACTTCCCTGACTCCTCATAAAATGCAGGTTACAGAAGTCGGAGTAAGAAGTCCTCTAGTTTGACATTATTTTGACATTATGTCGAAATAACTGCTTGTACAGTAGATGCGGACGTTGTTATTTAGGAATAATGTCTGTTATTCCGAAATAACACTGCTGTGCAGTCATAGCCTCAGACAAACTGGAGTGCTGAAGAGGTCACAGGAAAAAGGCAGAGAGCCCTCTGATGAAGTGACAGTTTTGTACTTCTACAATTAAACCAAGATCCAGGACTGCTCATTTATTATTTGTATTATAATAGAGTATAGGGGCTCTATCCCAGATCACAGCCCCCTTGTGCTAAGCACTATACAAACACACAGTATGCAAGAGTCCCCCTCTTAAAGAGCCAACAATCTAAATAGACAAGACAGACAAGAAATGATTTCAATTTTACAAATGGGAAATGGAGGCAGAAAGGTTAAGTGATTTGCTTAAAGTCTCACAGGAGTCTGGAACCAAACCCCAAAACCCTGAGACACAATTTATTGTCTTAACCACAAGTCCACTTCATGTCTGTTTTCCATAGCTTCAGTCTTGCCGAGTAAAGAACTAGATATGTGAGAAGGACTTTTTTTGTCTGTTTTAAGCTTATTTTTCTTTTTTTCTTGTTTTTAATTAGACCACTTAAGCCTTAAATTGTGTTGCTGTAATGTCACTCCAGTAAATCCATGAAAGGGCCGACAGCCTTCTGACCTCTACTAAAAGGTACTCAGGGATAAAACAGTATATATCCTGGAAGACTGGCCTGAGGCAATCATGTAAGAATTGCCACTGAGATACTGGCTCAGTCAGTACAGTAGCTAGTAAGCCAAGAGGAGTGGCTAGATAGTTATGACTCAATATGAGAAACTGGACAACAGCCATGAAATTGTCTAAGTTGAGGAATATGTGAACAAAACTCACTCTGGTCTAATCCTGCAAGTAAAAGACAATCCCCATTTACTTTTTTAAAAATAATTGTCTGGTTTAAATTAGATGCAGGTCAGACTCATTATGAAAATGTCTACTAAGGTAATATTTTACTTTGCTCACCAGATCCGTACGTCCAGCGTGGGAATGCAGGTGGGGTTTATGTAACGATGCTGTTGGGCTCACACCAGATTGGAGAAGCTTTGTTTTAACTCTTTAGGGCACATATGCAAATAGCAATTATATTTAGGATACATTCCATTTCCCCCTCTTTAATTTGTAGGAATAAGGAAGAAAATAGCCTCGTAGGGTTAAATTATGGCTGTTAGGCATGCCCAGCTGGATGCAAGGGGTGATATGGAGTGAGCTAGGAAGTATCCTGCATCACAGAAGACCAATTATCCCTCTCATTTACAGAGATGGTGGTAGCAGTGGCAGCAGTGATGTTGGAAAACTAATTTAATAATACCATTTAAAGCATGCAATTTACTCTGCCCCCCTCATAGCTGGTGAAGTCTGTTAGCTGCCACCAGTGGGAGAAGGAGTTATAGTTGTGTAAGAATGTAGGTGAAGTTGTAGGGGCCAAAGGTCATCCTCCATTTTGGAAGACATAGCTCTGGACTGCAGTCAACACTCAGCTCTGACTACTGTTATGCTGGTAGTGTTGCCAACCCCGTTCCATTCAGAGATCCTGAGTCAGGCCCCCAAAACACAGGAGAGCAGCTTTAAAATAAATTTGAGGTTCTTTTGATTGATTAATTTAGTTTATGTTCAGGATTTTGAGCTTTAAGATTACACTGGAACATGTTTTCAATTTTTTTCTGCAATCATAGGTGCTAGAAACTTCCTTTTGGAGCTAATTTTAAATTGAAGACTAAGATTCTCATATCATCATTTGTCTTCAGGATTTGGGGCTTTCTGAAAAACACCAAGACTCACAAGAAGGTTGTGACCATTGGCCATGCTGCGTTAGCTATGTAATGTTTAAATAAAAAATAATTTAAGTATTAAAAATATTCTCTGTGCCATAATAAAGAGATGACCTGCATGTGGGATCAAAAGGGCTAAGGACTCTGCCTACCACTCTCCCTCTTTTTAGGAAGTTACTGCCAAGGGTTAGCAACTCAGAAGTAGTCTGTGTAATCAAATTAGCCTTTCTTCCTGTTTTCTGCACTTCCCATGCACACACGATGTGGTGCAATTTGATTATACCTACAGTTGGACACAAAACAATCGTACTATCACATTTTGCCACAGCATTTCAGCCATTTTACTGAAAGCTTTTCTCTCCCACTCAATGTTCTTTGGAGATTCAGATGAAGAGAAGTTTTGCATTAATGATTTATTAATTAAATCAAGCACAGACAATAGTTTACAAAGGGCAAACATTCTGCTAGTGTTTGTATGTCCAAGTCAAATGCAAATAGCATCATATCAGCAGATCTGTTGATATGACATACAATGAATGAGGGTCAAAAAGCTAAATTTACATGGTCTGATAATATTTTCATGCTATTTTCTTCTATTTTCAGCACACAACATGGAAAAGAGTATTTTCTTTTCTTTTTTCAGGAAAATAATATCTTAAGGGTTGCCTTAAAAATACTGTGCTTGTTAAAAAAAGACGTTCTTCAGTGCAGTGCAAACCAAAAGTAGCAATAATGTCATGTTCTATAAACAGCTTTTCTATTGTTGCCAAATAGTCAAAAAGATTTGCATGCGTTTACAAGGAATATTAGCACATAACATATGAAGTAATGCCTACATATCTCACACACACATGCAAAGGGCATACTAGCTGTCACTTCTATTGCTCCTCTTCTCTTGGCATTGACTCAACTCCCCAGTGGAATAATTTTATTACCGTCGGCTGTACGACATTATTCAGACTAAATCTGTTAAGAGTCCCTCTTCCCTTTGATGTGGTCCTGTTACAATATATATGCATGGAACACACTTGACTCCTGCTTTCAAAAGCCTCCGATCACTTACCTCCAATCAGCACTAACCTTTAGAACTGTGGAGGGGACAGATCTCTCAATTCCTATCATCACAAGCTCCACTAGTGTGTCCCTGAGACCATGTCAGGACTAAAGAAAAAATAAAACAGGCAGCTTGCCCTGATGACATTCAGCTAGCTACCCAGCAGCACAAGATTAAAAACGACAGAGCTATCCTTTCTTCATTAAGTGTATTTATAAACATGCCGTACATAAGCATTTTTCCTTTCTTCACAGTGATGGATGATTATATGTCTATGAGATGCTTTCATTTATTTGGCGCCAGAGTAATCAAAATCAGTTGAAACTGTGGCAAAAGAAGGGAAAGGAAACAAGTAGGCGTGGAATTGACTCTGCCTCTTTCTCTCTGGGCCATCCAAGGGTAGTAGCTGGCAAAAGTGTACCCACTGCCGACGAACTTCTCCGTCAGCTGGTAATTGTTCCCAGTCCTGTTCATGGCTGCTGTCCATTGAGGATGTAGCTCTGCATAACTTTGAAAGCAATCAACTCTGCTCTGGAAACACTGTGAGAGCTTCCGAGCCAGCATGTGCGTGACTCTGTTTAGGCTTTAAAAAAAAAGTGGTCCCAGAAAACCTTTGTGAATGAAATTTTCATGCTTTCATGTCTGTCCCAGCACAGATTCTGGGTCAGTCCTTCTGATCTCAAACATCCTGTTTAAATTGGCATTTTCCACTACATACATACAAAAATATTTCCATTATAAGCTTTCCATGGCTGTGCCTGGGCAAGCAAAATGAATTAGATAAGGAAAGACAGTTAATGGCTCTCTGTAAAAATTAAACAAATACATAAAATAAATAATAATAAAACATAAAAATTAAAAATACTGATTTTTTCCATGAGTCTCCCAGGGTGTCAAATTCCTTAAATTCATCTTGTAAGGCCAGATGAAGAGTTCAATGACAAATTTTGTGTTTTCATTCCTTTTTCTCTCCCTCACTTTCATAATCATGCACCAAAAATATAGTGAATAGCTAACACCACAAATATTCTGCATTGGATGAAAAGGTGACACAACAGAATTGCTTCCAAAATTACTCATTGAGGGAGTTTCCAACCTCTTCACTGAGAGAGATGCACAGCTAGCTACTTTTGTGCCACACCATGGAGGACATTTTGTACAAACAATCTAATGATCCACTTTACATACAGCAGAACCTCGGGAATGGAGGCTGGTTGTAACGCTGAATAAAACATTACGCTGGTTCTTTCAAAAGTTTACAGTTGAATATAATACCTCTCTGAAACTTTACTATGCAGAAGAAGAATGCTGCTTTTAACCATCTGCTGCTTTAACCAATGCTGCTTTTAACTGTTTCTGTGCTTGTTTCATTTAAATGAAACAAGCACTCAGACAGTTTCCTTTCCCTATCAATTTTTTTAAACTCCTCCCCTTTTTTTAGTAGTTTACATTACTCTATTTCTTTTTTTCCCCTTTCTGCTGCTGCATGATTGCATCCTTCTGGTTCTAGATGAAGTCTGTGGTTAAATGGTCTGGTGCTTGTAACTCTGAGCTTTTTCTGTATTTGCAAATACTGTACATACAACCATAATCTTAAATTTATAGTCAACACTCCCTACCCCAACCAGCAACAGGAGTAGCAAATAGGAATGTTAAGAAGCGGGTATTTTACTAATCGTGTAGATGATAGAATTGTTATCGACTACACGATTAGTTAATAAGAGAAGGCGCTCTGTCGCTGCTTGCATTGGGTCCGGGAGCTACCCCCCAATGAAACTCTGCAGTTTAAATGTAGTAAGAGCTAGGCTTTCTCAGTCCCGACTCATTCTGGGTCCAGCAGCCCCTGTCCATGGGGGACCCCAGCGCAGTGCTGTACCCTTTGCAAACAGAAGCTATTGCGGGAGCAGCTTCTGCCCGTGGCCAGCCCAGGCTGCCGTGGACAGTCTTCTGTACATGGCAACTTCCCCACCCCTTGCTTTTTAAGCTGGCTCCCGCCAGCACTGGCTCCTGCTCCCAACCCCCTTGCTGCCTGCGATACAGAGGCAGTGGAGGGTGGTGGTGCGGGGGGAGGGAAGGATGTGAGTAGTTGAGTCATCAACTCAACTAACCAAGAAGCCTAGGCTTACCTGTTAGTTGACTACTCAACTAGTCGCTTACATCCCTACTAGGAAATGAAGCTGCACAGAACTTGCTGGCTCTGAGTGGAGGTACTCAGCTGGGGTCACAGATGGCCAGGGGACCCTGGCAAGATGGGAGTAGTGGGGCAGGGGGAGCTGCTGAGGCTGTTGACACCAGGGTGAGAGGTTGTTCCGGGATAAGTGGATTTTCAGGAAGAAGGTAGCCATGGGATGCTGGGGCAAGGGGCTAATACAGAGCTGTTCCTGTGGTCAAAGGTTTGCAATGGGGACACCTGGAGCAGATGACCGTGGGCAGAATCAAGGAGCCATTAGTGTGGAGCCCCTCTCCATGGATTGCTCTTGCCCCCACGGCTTTCTCTGCTAGCTGTCGCTGGTGCTCCTTGTGGGCTGGGAGTCTGTGGAGGAACCAGGGAGAAAGGAGGCACAGGGCTGCCAGCTCAGAGACAGCAGTAGCAGTCTCTGGTGTCCTAAAGCAGAGTGGGGGCTATCCTGTTTATTGCGTCGAGTGTAACATGTATGATTACCTGCCCTGTGGGCGGGTGGCGTATGTGTGCACCCGTTGCAAGGAGCTCCTGACCCTCAGAGACCGAGTTCGGGCTTTGGAGGCCAGGGTGGCTGAACTGGAGGAGCTAAGGGAGGTAGAAAGATTTGTGGATGAGACTTTCTGGGACACTGTAGTACTGTCCCACCTCCAGTCTGAGAGCCCCAGTGCTCTTAAGGAGGATGAAAGTCTCAAGGGAACAGAGCATTCAATGGGAGCAGAGGGAAACCATCCCGTAGTTGGGACCCTCCTCCCAGAGGATGTTGCGGTATCCTCTCGCACTGAGGATACCTCTGAGGGGGAGGGAAAGCCAGTTCGGAAGAGGCAGGTGTTAGTAGTGGGTGATTCGATCGTTAGAAACATAGATAGTTGGGTTTGTGATGACCGGGAGAACCGTATGGTCACTTGCCTGCCTGGTGCGAAGGTTGCGGATCTCTCGAGGCATCTAGATAGACTTATGTGTAGTGCTGGGGAGGAGCCGGTGGTCGTGGTACATGTAGGTACCAATGACGTAGGGAAGGGTAAGAGAGATGTCCTGGAGGCCAAATTTAGGCTGCTAGGAAAGAGACTGAAATCCAGGACCTCTATGGTGGCGTTCTCGGAAATGCTTCCGGTTCCACGCGCAGGGCCGGGTAGGCAGGCAGAGATTCAGAATCTCAATGCGTGGATGAGACGATGGTGTAGGGAAGAGGGGTTTGGATTTATTAGAAACTGGGGACACTTTTGGGAGAGGGGGAGCCTATACAGGAAGGATGGGCTCCACCTAAACCAGGGTGGAACCAGACTGCTGGCGCTAAACATTAAAAAGGCCGTAGAGCAGTTTTTAAACTGAGAGATGGGGAAAGCCGATTGGTGTGGAGATGCACGTAAATCGGAGGGAGACTACTCTTAGAGGAGAATCCATTGATAGAGATTCTCTAAGCTGTAGTCAGAAAGAGAGGAGGGGAGAGGGCAAACCATGGGCCAGAGCAGACAAACAACCGTGTACAAAGGAATCCAATGCATCAGGGAAGGGCAGACAAATAAGCAGTGGCAAATTTTTAAAGTGCTTCTACACAAATGCTAGGAGTCTGACTAATAAGATGGGTGAACTAGAGTACCTAGTATTAAATGAGGAGGTTGACATAATAGGCATCACTGAAACCTGGTGGAATGAGGAAAATCTGTGGGACACAAACATACCGGGATATAAAATATATCGAAAGGATAGAGCAGGCCGGGTGGGTGGCGGAGTGGCACTGTATGTGAAAGATAATGTAGAATCAAATGAAATAAAAATATTAAATGAATCAACATGTTCAATAGAATCGCTATGGATAGTAATTCCATGCTCCAAAAATAAGAAATTAGCAGTAGGGATATATTACCGACCACCTGACCAGGACAGGGATACTGACATTGAAATGCTGAGGGAGATTAGAGAGGCTACCAAAACAAAGAACTCTATAATAATGGGGGATTTTAATTACCCCCATATTGACTGGATACATGTCACCTCAGGAAGAGAAGCGGAGATAAAATTTCTCAATGGCTTAAATGACTGCTTCTTGGAGCAGCTAGTGCAGGAACCCACAAGGGGAGAGGCAATTCTCGATTTAGTCCTGAGTGGAGCGCAGGATCAGGTCCAGGAAATAACCGTTACAGGACCGCTTGGGAATAGTGACCATAATATAATAACATTCAACATTCCTGTGGTGGGAAGAACACCTCAGCAGACCAGCACCCTGGCATTTAATTTCAAAAAGGGGAATTACACAAAAATGAGGAGGTTAGTTAAACAGAAATTAAAAGGCACAGTGACTAGAGCCAAATCCCTGCAAGCTGCATGGAAACTTCTTAAAGACACCATAATAGAGGCCCAACTTAAATGTATACCCCAAATTAAAAAACATAGCAAGAGACCTAAAAAAGAGTCACCGTGGCTTAACCACCATGTAAAAGAAGCAGTGAGGGACAAAAAGGCATCTTTTAAGAAGTGGAAGTCCAATCCTAGTGAGATAAATAGAAAGGAACATAAACACTGTCAAATCAAGTGTAAAAATGTAATAAGAAAAGCAAAAAAAGATTTTGAGGAACAGCTAGCCAAAAACTCAAAAAGAAATAACAAAATGTTTTTTAAGTACATTAGAAGCAGGAAGCCTGCTAAAAAACCTGTGGGTCCCCTAGACGATCGAACTATAAAAGGCGCAATCAAGGACGATAAAGCCATTGCGGAGAAACTAAATGATTTCTTTGCTTCAGTCTTCACGGCTGAGGACGTTGGGGAGATTCCCAAATCTGCACCGTCCTTTGTGGGTAATGAATCTGAGGAACTGTCCCGGATTGAAGTGTCATTAGAGGAGGTTTTGGAACAAATAGAAAAACTTAATGTTAACAAATCTCCGGGACCGGATGGCATTCATCCAAGGGTTCTAAAAGAACTCAAATGGGAAATTGCTGAACTATTATCTGTGGTTTGTAACCTATCCCTTAAATCGGCTTCCGTACCTAATGACTGGAAGGTAGCCAACGTGACACCAATATTTAAAAAGGACTCTAGAGGCGATCCGGGCAATTACAGACCGGTAAGTCTAACTTCAGTACCGGGCAAATTAGTCGAAACAATAGTAAAGAATAAAATTGTGAAGCATGTAGAAGAACATAATTTGTTGGACAAAAGTCAACATGGGTTTTGTAAAGGGAAATCCTGTCTTACTAATCTATTAGAGTTCTTTGAAGGGGTTAACAAACATGCGGACAAGGGGGATCCAGTAGATATAGTATACTTAGATTTCCAGAAAGCCTTTGACAAGGTCCCTCACCAAAGGCTCTTGTGTAAATTACATGGCCATGGGATAAGAGGGAAGGTCCTTTCTTGGATTGAGAACTGGTTAAAAGACAGGAAACAAAGGGTAGGAATAAATGGTAAATTTTCAGAGTGGAGAGGGGTAACTAGTGGTGTCCCCCAAGGGTCAGTCCTAGGACCAATCCTGTTCAACTTATTCATAAATGATCTGGAGAAAGGGGTAAGCAGTGAGGTGGTAAAGTTTGCGGATGATACCAAACTGTTTAGGATAGTCAAGACAGAAGCAGACTGTAAGGGACTCCAAGAAGATCTCACCAAACTGAGTGATTGGGCAACAAAATGGCAAATGAAATTTAATGTGGATAAGTGTAAAGTAATGCACATTGGGAAAAATAACCCCAACTATACGTACAGTATGATGGGGGCTAATTTGGCTACGACAAATCAGGAAAGAGATCTTGGAGTTATCGTGGACAGTTCTCTGAAAACTTCCACACAGTGTGCAGCGGCGGTCAAAAAGGCAAATAGGATGCTAGGTATTATTAAGAAAGGGATAGAAAATAAGACCCGGAATATCTTACTGCCCCTGTATAAAACTATGGTACGCCCACATCTTGAATACTGTGTACAGATGTGGTCTCCTCACCTCAAAAAAGATATTTTGGCCTTGGAAAGGGTTCAGAAAAGGGCAACTAAATTGATTAGGGGTTTGGAACGGGTCCCATATGAGGAGAGGTTAAAGCGACTGGGACTTTTCAGTTTAGAAAAGAGGAGACTGAGGGGGGATATGATAGAGGTGTATAAAATCATGAGTGGTATGGAGAGGGCCGATAAAGAAAAGTTATTTATTAGTTCCCTAAATAGAAGAACTAGAGGACACCAAATGAAATTAATGGGTAGCAGGTTTAAAACTAATAAAAGAAAGTTCTTCTTCACACAGCGTGTAGTCAGCATGTGGAACTCCTTGCCAGAGGAGGCTGTGAAGGCTAGGACTATAACAGAGTTTAAAGAGAAGCTAGATAATTTCATGGAGGTTAGGTCCATAAAAGGCTATTAGCCAGGGGATAAAATGGTGTCCTTGGCCTCTGTTTGACAGAGGCTGGAGAGGGATGGCAGGAGACAAAGCGCTTGATCATTGTCTTCGGTCCACCCCCTCTGGGGCACCTGGTGCTGGCCACTGTCGGCAGACAGGATACTGGGCTAGATGGACCTTTGGTCTGACCTGGTACGGCCGTTCTTATGTTCTTATGTTCTTATGTTATGTTCTAAAGGGGGAGTAGAAGGCAGCGTGTAGCCTTCCAGCACCACAGGTGAGTTGGGGAGAGTTAGGATGCAGGAACGTGTAACAGGGATGCATGACTACAGTGCAAGGTGTATGAAACTTGAGGAAAGCGAAGCCATTTTTTAGAAATCAGATCTTTTTCTAACCCCTCTTTCACCATGGCCTTTCCTCCTATGCCACTCTCACTGTTGTATTAATGCAGACACACTCATGGACATTACATCTATCTAGGTTAGTGGTTCTCAAACCTTTTGGCCTGTGGCCCACCCTGCTCAACACAGACTTTTCCATAGACCACCAGCCAACCACCCGTGAGGACAAAATGGGTGCAGGTGGGGATGGAAGGGCAGGGGTCTGGATGGGAGGTTGGGTGCAGGAGTGGGCTGAGAGGGGGGGTCTGGGTGGGACGTGGGGTTCAGAAATGGGCTGAGGAGGCAGGGGACTGCGTGGGAGGCTAGGTGCAGGAGTGGGCTGAGGGGGGTCTGGGAAGGAGGGAGGGTGCAGGAGCAGGATGGGGGTGAGGGTTCTCGGGGAGAGAGGCTATAGAGGGTGGGGAGTCTGGTAGGAAGAGAGGGTGGAAGTGCAGGGTCTCAGTGGGAGGGGTGCATGTGAGGGGGATGGGAGTGCAGGGAGCTGGGCATGAGGAGACTGGGGGGCACTTAATGGCTCCATACTCCTAGGCACTTCCCCTCCACTGCTTCCATTGGCCATGATTCCAACCAATGGGAGCAGCAGGGAAAGCCTGCAGGAGAGCAGTTTCCTGCACTGCTGTTCCCCCAGCCGGGGAAAAGGGAAGTGATAGTGTGAGGAGCCACTTCCTTCCCCCTAGAAGGCTCACCCCTCTCACCAGCTTCCCCCTTCAAAGGGAGGGAGGAGCCCCGAGCCTGTAGCCCACCTGCAAGACGGAGTGGCACGGAGACTACACAGGGAGAACCACTGATCTAGGTAAAGAGAGACGTTAAACACCACCAGCCGGGGCTTGATTAGTGACAACTGGTTATAAGGATTGAAGGCTGTACTCACCTTTTTCCCACCCAAAGGTCAAATGAGCCATCACATCTTGAGGCATATCCAGTGGTCACAAGTACAGACTAACAGAAGCTTCAGATATCACATCACAATTACCTGAATGGAAGAGGCGGGACTAAAATGAAAGGAGAGTTAGAAACTAATAATCCTTGCGAATTTTGAAAAAACTCAGATCAAGACGACTTGAGACACACACCCATCTGCTCACTCCCTGTCAAGGCTGGCCTGACCTCATTTTGCCAGGCCTGTGAAACATTTTGAAATCACCTAACTTTCCCCACCAAAACCTTATTCATACTTATTCTCCCCTTCCAAAAGAAAAAAACAAAAAAACCCTGGCTCTTTCCCATCATGCTCATACCTCATTAAGCATGAATGTGAATGAGTAACACAGTTACCATTTTTAGAAACAGAGTAAAGAAACATCTCTGAAAAGCAGCAATGTCTCTGTTTTCAGAACCGATCCCCCCCAGAAAACAGTCTTATAATTTATGTCTTCGCCTCTTCTGCTCTAATAAACATATATGACCAATCACAAACCCCTCCCTAACCACCTCACCCCATTTTGTTCTCTCCTCCTACATCTTCATGCTTTCAACCATGACCCTCTTACACATGGAATACCCTCCCTCAGGGCTCTTACCCTCTCCACTTTCATATCCCTCTAGACTCATTTCTAAAGGGCTGCTGACAAGAAATTAGCCAAGATAGGCAGTTACTTATGAGAGGGAGGAGGAGACTGTACATTTTACCACCTCTTAGTTCTCTTAGGGTATGTCGACACTTGCCCCCTAGTTTGAACTAGGGAGGCAAATGAAGCATACCGAAGTTGCTAATGAAGCACGGGATTTAAATAGCCCGCACTTGATTAGCATTTTCGCGGCCGGTCGCCATTTTAAAAAGCCGGTAGCCCAAATTAACTCGCCGCGTGTAGACGCGGTAGTCCGATCCAAAACCCTTCCTTCTAATTACCCTCATTGCACGAGGAGTAACAGTTAATTCGAGGGAAGGGTTTTGGATCGGACTACCGTGTCTACACGCGGCGAGTTAATTCGGGCTACTGGCTTTTTAAAATCCTGCACTTCATTAGCAACTTTGGTATGCTTCATTTGACTCCCTAGTTCGAACTAGGGGGCAACTGTAGACATACCCTTAGACTGGGAACTCTTTGAGCAAGGAACTGCCTTAGACAATACACAAGGACAGCGGGGGTGCTCCCCCAGTGCAAACAAAGAATAACAATTTTCTCCTGCGACTGCATCAACTCATATCTCCTTTCATTGCCCTGCAACTAAGCTAAGGGAAATTCAACTTGCTTGGCTCTGAAGAGGATTCCATTGAAGTACATTAAGCAAGTTGCTTCTCTTTTTAAACTTTTTCCTGTGTTTTTAATAAATCCTATTTTTAAGAAGCCTAACGTGCTGCAGAAGTTTGTGCAGACCTTCCCAAAAGAGATGAAACTCCCTCAAAGAAAGGAAGAGAGAGAGAGAGAAATTAATTCTGGAACTTCACCTCCCTTTTTGAGGTATTTGTCAGACAAAGCATAGAGAAAGGGGCCCCTCAACTTCTTCCCTCCCCCCACCACACACACACATTAAGGTGTTTATACACAGAAAAGAAACCAAAGACAAAGGAGACAAGAATTGGGGCATTGGTGTAGGTGACAATTAATTAATTAAATGTGTGTTCTCAATCCTCCCTCCTGCTTTCCAAACCCAAATGGGAAATCTGTGCCTCTTGATGTAGGAGCTGAACTTTAGCTGAACTAATCTTGAACATTTTGCCTATGTGAATGGCAAAGACTAGATTGTAAATGTAAGAACTGGGGTTCATCCCTTGGTCTCAGTCCCCTGGCTTTGTCCATGCTTCCTCTTATGCTGTTGTGATCACTCTCAGCTCTTCAGCATACGAGTTGACACTCTCTGAGCTATAGTGTGAGTGGCAATTCCCCTGTAGCTCTGTGGCTGTGAGAGACTGAATAAACAATGATCTTCAGGGACAGGTTTTCAAGCATAACATTTGGTGACATGATCAGGGTTTTCTCCATAAGGTAAAGGCTAAAAGTAATTTCTCTTAATGACAACAATAGCACTGGGATTTCTTGGTCCCACAGTGATGATACAGGGAATGAGAGGGAAAATTCATGGTTGAAGCCAAGGGTTTTGAGAGACACCAAAGACCAGTTATGTTACCACTTGATAAAGTAAGGCCTTAGTTGAAATTCAGTCTGGACTCTGATTTCCACAGTAGGAAACTACTTCCTTCAGAATTGGGCATCATCCCAATACAGAAATGTTCCTCTCACAGACTAATTATCTCAATACTGCTACTGAGAGAATGCTGGGGAAGCACAGTGAAAATTACTAGCCACCAGGAAAGGGACTACTAAGTTACAGGCCAGTCTAACAAACAATGCTGCAGGGATAGTCAATTATATTTTGCCAGATTGGTTTTCAGATACATGCAGACAGGGCACCAAGTTAGTAACACACAAGTTTTTAGGCATGAATTAACTCAAGATTGAACCCACATAATTAGAGGGGGAAATCGAGTGCACCAACTCACTAGCCCCACCCTTACCCCATCTTGCCCTTTCCAGTAATAAACAAGCACTGCTGCACTGAACCTGTTCCTTAAAGCAGCCACTAATGCCAGCAGATAGTGAGGGTTCATCTAGTTTTCCTATCAATGTGACTTTTGTTATTAATTGCTGAACTTTTCTTAGACTGGCCAGTCATTCCACTGTTCTCAGTTCATCTCTTTCTACTTATGTTTCTTTCCAGCTTAGAATCTGAATCAAACCAAAACCTTATGTCCCCTCCCACACATTTTACTGGACCCTAAGTGGAAATAGATTAAATCTGTTGGGTTTTGCTTTCCCTGCAAACAACCAGAAGGCAGGGATGCCATCCCTCCAGAATTATTCTGGAGTCTTCAGAAATTAAAGATTTAACCTTTAATTAAAGATTATGTCATGTGATGAAACCTCCAGGAATACCTCTGACATAAACTGGCAAATCTAGTAGAGAAACAATCCTATTTGTTAGAAAACAAGTGGATAAAAAGCGCTGTCTCACTCTACCTCGTTCATGGCAGCAGTCACAAATGCTTCTTGGAGCTGCACCCTGAGGTCAAATGTTTGTTGAGGGGAGTGGGACAATGGGGCCTGCACAACAGTGCCACTTTTGTCTCATCAGGTTTTTGCACTTGTTTTTAATTTTGTTGCCACAGAAGCAGTGGTTGTAAGAGCTGCATAAGTACAAACTTGATCCTAGACCAGGGCTGGGCAAAATATGATTAACGAGCCAGATCCAAACTGCTGGATCCGGCATGCGAGAATCTCAGCCGGCTCCCTGCCTGCCCTGCCTTGCTTGGCACTCAGTGAAGCCAGCTGCTGCAGGGTCATGTATGTGTTTCTGAATGCTGAGAGCCTGCGGGATTGGGCAGAGGCTTCTCACACTGCCCCCGCCTCTGGTAGCTCCAATTGGCTGGTTTCCAGCCAATAGCAGCTGCCTGTTTGCAGGACAGGCAGCATGTGAAATTCCCCTCCCAGCTCATCCCCCTGGCTTACAGCATTCAGTTCAGAACAGTAAACATGGCCCTTGCAGCTACCCTGTGCAGTACAGAGGCTGGAAGGCAGGGACCCTGGGGAAGGAACCTGCTGGGCTGCTGGCTGAGAGCCAGGTAAGGTGTCCCAGCCCGAGTCTGCCTCTGGAACCCCAGCCTCTCCCTCTGTCAATCCTCAGCCCCCTCTTCTGCATCCCTAGCCCATGTAACCCAAACCTTCTGCACCCCTGCCCCAGCCCCTATACATCTTACCTGACACTACATCCCCTCTTGCATGCCTCCTCAGGTCACAACCCCCTCTCAGAACTTGCACCCCAATCTACTATACCTGGTCACAACCCAAATTCCTGCACCCCCTCCTGCACACCTGCCCCAGGACACAACCCCCTCCCAGGCCCTGCACTCCCTCCTTACCCCAGTCTGTTGCCCCAGGTCACAATCCCCTCTTTCACCCAAACTCCCTCCCAGATCCCACACCACAATGCCTTACCGCAAGCTCCCTTCTGTACCCAACCTCCATCCCAGACCCCTGCACCTCCTCCATCATTATAATGGAAGAGTGTGGCTCTCAAGCACTTACCAAATTCTTGGAGTGCCCCCCCCCCCCATCAAAAACTATTGCCCACCTCTTCCCTAGATTGATGGAGTAGTCTGGGTGAGACCAAGGTAGAAAAACCTGGCCCTGAAGAACACTGTAGTGCATTTAGCTCAGCTGTTTATTGCTTTTATTATTATTATTATTATTGCTAATACTAATACTTATAATAAATTAAAACACAATGTTCACTTCTACAGAGAGCTAAGAATCCCTTTCCTCCATGTTCCTTCCTGGCAAATAAAGGCCTGATCATGTTCTCAATTAGATTAATTGGAGTTTTGCTGCTGATTTTATCAAGAGCAAGATCCAATCTTAAGACTGAATAGTTGTTTTTATGTCTGGTTCCTGGGCTACAGCAGAACAATCAAGAAGCAGCTAATAAGCAGTAGGGGCCAAATTTCATTATTATAATAATACATTTAGGACTCCAATGATGGCAATGGGAGGTTTGCTCAAAAAACAAGAGCAAAATAAAGCTCTATGTATTAACTAACTGCTCTCATAATTTATTATTTGTTCAGTGCCATAATTTTGTATTCACCAATACTTGGTGGGAAAATAAACTTTAGGACCCTTGTTATTTTGATTCTCTTTTTGCTTCTCTTCCTTGGCCACCTCTCTTTCTCTTTCCCACCCTCATACCACATTTCCTGTCTCTATGTTTATCCTTTCTTTTCTTCACATTTTTTATTGCAACCACACCTAATCCTGATCCTTTTTGGATTTAGCTCGTGTCACCTCACCCAATCTGCTGAAAGGAAGGACTATGAAATAATTAATGGTGAGATCTGAGCATCACTATTAGTAGTGTAACATTCCCCAATTAGATTAATGGAAAGTGGGGTGGGAGTTATGCCTTTCAGAGCCATTGGGCCCAGGCTGTCTGAAGGCAGAGGCAACATCTACACTACAGCAGAAAGCTGACTTAAAGTACACAGCTCCAGCTACATCTTATAAATATTTCTGAACGTTTGTTTGTTTGTCCCAAAAGATCTCTGAAACGGTAAGAGCTAGAAACACCAAATTTTGCACGGATACTACTGATTTCCTAACTTAAATAACTGGATTGGTTATATCTCTAAATCAGTTCCCCCAAAGCCCCAATTGGGCCCACTGATAATTAGCTTTTAGTAGCGCCTGATCATAGAAACACAACATTTTCCATGGATCCTCCTGATTTCCTAACTTAAATCACTGGATTGGTTATATCTCGAAATCGGTTTCCCAGAGCCCCAATTGGGCCCGCTGATAATTAGCATTTAGTAGCACCTGATCATAGGCATTTGCTGGACTCTTCTGTTAATCGTGTCATATACACTGCAACTACGAGATCCTAGAGGATAAAGAATGTGGACACCTGCAGCACCATCAAGGGAAAGCCCATGGGGGAGAGGCTGCAGTGGGGCAGAGAATCAGCAACCTCCCCTATACTAAGGCACCAGCAGGTCTCCAGGACAGACCCAAATGTGGCTGATGCTGGCTGGGGTCTAGCCTTGCTAATTGTGGCTGGGAGAAGCCTCCAGCTATCACAGCCTCTCAACATCCTCACGCAGCCGGGCTCCGACTGAACCCCTTCTGGAAATTAAAGTTGTTTCCCTCCCCCCACACCCAAATGAGCCATCCCACCACTCGCCCTCCTTTGGGCTGCGTGTGTTCTCCTGGCAGGGCTGTGTGTGTTATCAGCAAGTGCCACAGGCATTATGCACTTTGCAGGATTCAGCTCACAGTACAAAGAGGAGGTGGGTAGGAGGACAAGGTTTTGAGCACCGTGGAGCCTGAGAAGGACACGGTACACTCAGAACAGCCTATTCTCATTAGAACAGGTACATTCATGTGCTGCATGTTCTGATCATCTAGGTATCACTAATTGCACCTTGTCCGAAGGTCTTTTGCTTTGTCTGATCAATGCAACCGGTCCAGCTGCTGCTAGGAAGTCCATTCAGGTTGTCCCATGGAGCGTGCACTGAAGGCACTTGGGGAGTGGCTACTTGGGGAGCAGTGATTTGCTGCTGCTGCAGAGCCCAGGAGACATCCCCTCCATTTCTCAGGGCTTCTGGCAAGGAGGCTGCAGGCATTGGTTTGCATAGAGTCTTTAAGGGAAGATGGGCTTTCCTGATTTGTGGGGATTGGGAAAAGAGACCCTATGGGATTTGTCATTTTGTAAGCACGTGACTAGCTATGTTAATTTCTTAAAGTAATATATCAGAGAAAAGTATTTCCAATACAATATGCTATGTTAATGTAATTGACGTAGTTCATTCATCACACCTTTTACTATATTTTCTCCAGGCGATGCCGGGTATTTCTGCTAGTTAATAATATAGCTGGATTTGACATACCTTAACTCAAGTTTCCACAGGGTCTATACCATGCGGGGCGGGCGGGGGGGGGGGGCCGATGGTCAACTTCCCTTACTCTCCCCTTAACTTCCCTTACTGTTCGCATTTGGGGTAAAGTAACAGACTCTATGGGAAAGCAATCTGTGGTCGATTTGGCAGGTCTTCACTAGACCTGCTAAATCAAATGCCTATGGATCAACCTCAGAACACTGATCCCAGCAGTAATATAGATGTAGCCTAAGGAAGACAACACTGCATTGCACTTCACATTGAAAAGATATGCTGTTCAACCATGGGGCTAAAAACATACTGAAAAAAGAAAAAAGCTGAACCTCTGCCCAATCTGAATATACCATAGCCACATAATACATTAAGTGGACTGGATACAGGCTAGGAGTCCCAAGTATGACAGCACTGCACATAAGAACTGTTTTCAATAGAGATCACTTGCTTCCTCTGACAGCACACCAGAGCCAGATTTGGAAAGTGTTCAGGGCAATGTAAGGTGAATGTTTAGGCAAGGTTAGGCAACTTTTCCATGTTGGTATAAGATATGTATAGAACCAGGTAGGAAGGGCAGGTATTCGGCCAAAATAGTACTGAGTGATATTATTAACTTGAACTGTATCTTGTATGATTTTAAATCTAGAGAGGTGCCTCAGTGCTATGGTAGAGTTTATAAAACACAAACTTCTAACATAAAAGTCATTTTTCTCCCTACGGTATAACTAACTTGCATTTCTGGAGAGAAAGGAAGAGGGAGATGGAAAGGGGGAGAGAGGGCATGTTGTGGCCTGAAAGTAATAATAATATGACCTCTGTGAATATACAGTCTCTTCAGAATGAAGGCCATGGGACTACTCAGCAATGCTCTGTTGCCTTGACTTGCCTCCCCACCATTGCCTGAACCTCACCTTCCTCTTTATTTTTGTCTGTCTGCTCCCCAAGTGCTGAATCTCTACATTATGCTTTCTCTGTTCCTGTTCTCACGAGTCATTTTCCTATCCTTTGCCTGTAATAGCCAAATTCACTACTGATGTCAGTAGATTCAGTTCCATTAACATTAATAGAATTACACCCATTTACATCACCGTGAAGTTGCCTCGATTCTGTTTCCAGGTTTGGGGTTTTTGTTTTTGTTTTGTCTTAGGCCTTTTCTCCTCATTATTCTTACTTGTTCCTACGACAGTAGCTCCCACAGTCTTCAAGCAAGATCAGGCCTCCAGTGTACTGACTGGACACTGTGCATTCTCAGAGTGAGAGATATGCACTCTGTCTTTTGTATTGCACTCTGAATGCAAAAGACAGAAAAAGGGCAGGAGAAAGAAAGTATTAGTATTATCATCCCTATTTTGCAGATGGGGAACTGAGTCACAAAGGGGTAAAGTGACTTTTCCAATAAGAACAAAAAAAGGCCCAGTGATTTAAAGACCCTTTTTACTTTCTCCCACCCTCTCTCTCCTTTCTATTCTTTTCATTCAGGTTGGCTTCTCTGCATTTGTTTCCAGGGTGGATGCTCATGAGCAATGCATTCCTTCCTCCATACCAGCACTAATCACAAGACATTTTCAATCACCCAAAGAGGATAAGACGTTTCACAGGATGTTCAGTACATTACTGTGGTAATTTTTAAAATTATGTGTAAACTCCAGTTTTTGTAAGTGAGTGGCACTCAGTGTCACAGTGAGTTGGGTTCACAGAGCAAGAAACCTTAAAAGGCTCAGTTTTCTCACTGATAGTCAAGTAAATAAATTTATAGCATGTCCTCCCACGCCTGTTTTTATTAAATATTTGTGTTCTGGGCATGAATAGAGACTGTGCAATGTGTCTCTTTGTCATCCCCCTAAAAGAGGTTTGATGCAAACACAAATGCCTACAAGTCAGAATTTCACATCCCAACTCAACTAAAGAAAGTATTGTTAGAAAGCAGGATGTTTACACAGATATTTGCATGGCCACTGTGCAAAAGACTTCATGCATGTAATTTAGAGGGCGTTTAGGAATGATAAACAGCTCCATAGCCATAGTGACCAAAGAAAGGGCAGCAGTCAAAGAAGAATAACAAGGTAAGTTAGGTGCTTTCAGTCTCCCTTTGAGGTCTGAAAGCAAATTTTCAAAAGTGTCATGAATATTTGAAGGCCAGCTGGTTTCCAATCTAAAGGGAAAAGTAACTCATTTCAGAATTATTTCTGCTCTGATACAGGGCAAGATTCTGCCGCTCTTGTTCCCACTGAGTAGCACCTTCAATAGAAATAGTTATGGACTAAAATTCTGCCCGGTGTGGTTAAGGGTGGCAGAGTCTAATTAATTTGGTCTGCATCCTACCAATTTAATGTGAAGAAAATGTATTACAATAAATGAGAGATGGATCCAAGTGAAAAGCCTGTATTTTCACATTTTTCTCCCTTTCATAAAAACACTCTAGAAATTCCTAAATGGACAGATACAATTTCCCTGTTCTGAAGCATTAAAAAGTGAGAGCTCTAGCTAGAGCGTAGGAAGAGTTCTGACCCTGGCCTTGAATAAACATAGATGCATCATGATCAAACTGCATTGCCTCAGAGTGATTTAAAGTTCTCTTGGACCAATCTAGCTGCAATCACCACTCCTATATAAAAGACATAAATTCCACTTCTACCTTGCTGTGCCTTGCTTCCAGACCAGGAGTGTGGTAAAAATGGCACACCCAGTATATGGGAATAGAAGAAATGTTTTGTGTATTTCACTGTGTAGTCTTTCAGTTTACTCTTTCAGGAAGGTTTCCATGTTTTGTACATCAAACAGATCATGCCCTTGAAGTAGGGATCTTAAGAGTAGTGGGAAAGAAAGGAGTAGGATGAATGGCATAGATTGAAAGTCCTTGGGATAAAATAAGGAACGAGAGAGAAAAAACAAAATCATCATGGCTTCTGTGCTTGTTGGGATTATTATGTAGCAAGACTTCTCTTGTTCTGCAATACATGCATTACTCAGTTCCATTAAAGTCAGGGAAACAGGGTTGAACGTGGCCTAAAATATTTAAGAAATGGGCATTTCTCAAACGGAATCTTGCATCTCTCCCCATCAATCATCTGTGGAAATGCATTGGAGATTTACAGGCCTGTTCCCATTTCCTATCTCCAGCTTTCCACTATAAGAGGATTGGTTCTCCTAGTATCCCCTCAATGCCAGAAGCACCCTGCAAACCACTGTATTGATTCCTGCTGTGTCCCTTATGGAACACTACAAGAATCAGCACAAAGAAATCTGGGACACGTTTGAGGAGAGCTTTGAGGGTTTGGCTGCGTGTGGACGGAGGAAAGGAAAAGGATTGATAACTTCTATAAACAGCCTCTGCATGTTGAGCTTGGGGATGGAGATAATTACATCTTGAATAGATAGAATTGACCTCTCCTGGTCCAGCAAACTCTCTTATTCAGGACTGGTCAGGTACTGAGAGTGCCAAACCAGGGAGATCCAACCTCTCTTACAATTGAATGTCTTGCCCTCACTACTATTCCTCCACCTGTGTGTCTGGTGACTGGTTTTGCCCCTTTTTCCCACTCCCCTCTCTGTGATTTCTTCTGTGTCTGCCAACCACTATACCTAGAACTCCCTCCCTGTTCCTGTTTGCCAGGTGCTGTCCCTTTCCACATTCAAATACTTCCACAAAATAAACTTCTTCCTCCAGGCCTTTTCATGCTAATCTGCAGCCCCAGGAGAGGTAAATAAAAGGAGAAAAGAAAAAAATAAACAATTATGACTGCATAAAGCAGTCTTGATCTATCTACTCCAGGGGTGGGCAATAATTTTTAAAGGGGGGGATATTTCAAGATTTTGGTAAGTGGTCAAGGATCAAACTTCCGTGGAAGGATTTTTGGGGTCTGGGATGGAGGTTGGATGCAGAAGGAAGTTTGGGGGTTGGGGACGGGGGTGCAGGAGAGGGTGTGGGATCTGAGAGGGAGTTTCGGTGACCTGGGACAGGGACTTGGGGTGCAGGGTCAGGGAGGTGGTATGGGTGCAGGAGAGGATTCTGGCCTGAGGGAGGGGTCTAGGAGGGGTGCAGGATGTAGGAGGGAGTTGGGACCTGGAGGAGGTGAAGAGAGAGGATACAGAGGGTTTGGGTGGTGGCCTGTGGCAGGTAGTTGGGGGAAGAGAGGGGCTGGGGGTGCCAGAGGCACACTCTGTCTGGGAGGTGCTTACTTAGGTGGCTCCCAGTTAGCAGCCCTGCAGGAACCTGAGGCAAGCTCCCTGCCTGTCTGCTGCAGTCCCAGGCTGGTCAAAATGGCTGGCTACTTCCTGTGGCTCTGCTGGGGTGGAGAGGAGGGGGCAAGAAAGGGAGGGGAGAGGAGGCTTTGTACATTGTCCCCGCCCCAAGCAACACTTCTCAGCTCCTGTTGGCCAGAAACTGGCAAACGAAAGAGATTTTGTGGGGGGCAGCATGAGAAGCCTCCCCTCTCTGTCCCCAGCATCCAGAGTAGAGAGCAGCCAGCTGTTTAAAATGGCATGAGCTGCTCTGTGCCTATGGGTCCTGCCCCTGGGCCACATCTTATCCACTCCTGATCTACTCTGTACATCTTATGCCTATGTATTCTTGTCACATGTACTGTGCTGCACTAATGAGGTCTAATTTCTATTGTAAGCTCATTGGGGCACAGGTCAGATCGCCAGATTTTGGCTCATACATCAATATTCTACAGCGGTTTAGAATCGGAATACCTGGGACATAGCAGATTAGGGCTAGGCAGTATAAGTCACCCCTGTACAAAGGACTAGCCCTTGGGCCCTCAAAACAGGCCTTAAAATAGATGTGAATGGTGTCTGTGGCTTGCCTTGGCCCTCTGCACAGTGATGAATTTCACTCAAGGTACATTAGTAGAGTTGTCTGGAGAAACCTGCATAGCACCTGCCTGCATTTTGAAAGGCTGGAAGTAGCATGTATGGCTCACATTCAGCACAAACTTCAAGAAGAGTAAAAATTATTTTCAGCATAAAGCACTTGTGATATCAGCAACTCTTTGTAATTATGGGGAAGATTTAAAAAAAATGGGTATGACTTGATGCAAGACAGTTCCCATGTGTAACACAGATGAGCATCACTGCTGGCTTTCCTGAAGCAAGAAAAAAAAAGTGACCATTTGAAACTGAATCTATTTCCTTGTCAGGCTTAGCATTTAATTTTGGAGGATAAGAATGTTGTCGCACAAAGGAAAGAGTAATAGAATTTCCAGTCTTTCAGGGATTCCCCTCCTCCCAACAGACCAGAGTAAGAAGAACCCAAATCCTATGATGATTTTAATCTACACCATGTATCTTAGCAAGTTTGGCAGCCCGCCAATTGGAAGAATACAGAGAAGAGTTTCAAATGATGCTAAACGCAGCTTGCATTAGGTCTCTCCCAGAAATTCCATTTCCCAGAAAGTAAAGTATTCATTTAAAAATAGAGTCATAGGGGCTAAACCTCTGATCCACTCCCAGCTTCTTCATAGCTCTAATGAAGAATTGAGTTAAGATGTTCAGAAAAATCCTTAAAGATCTGCTTTAAATTGCAGATTTAATTTGCCCATAATCTCATCCTTGTGTGAGTTTCCCTTATGAAATCAATGGCTTAAAGTCAGTGAGTACACACTAGCAACTCGTGCTTTCAGAAGAACAGCTACACATTAATTCCACACCCCTCTAGGCCCTGGTCTAAAGTATGTCCTTATTCTGAAATAGCCTCCCCAGGTTCAAATTTATAAGCAGTGCATCCACACATTTCAAAATAATGGGCCTCAGAATTCAAACTCTGTACTCTTGCTTTTCACGAGGAGTAACACTAATTCCAAAATAGTAATTTCAAAATAGTGTTCATGTGGATGCTCTGGTGCTAATAATTTGAAGTTATTGGCCTCTGGGAGACCTCCCGCAGCTCCCCAGAGTGCTTCCTGGGGCTCTAAGTCCAAGGTAGCACGTCCACGTTAATAGAGCCTGCCTTGATGCTCTGTTTTGACGCTTCCCCATAGTGAGGACACACAAGTTCAAATTTGTTAAGTTGGGAGTTCTTAGGTTGAATTTAGAAATTTTGAAATAGTTTCCTGGTGTAGACATGGCCTAGGTGTCTGTTCACATGGAGTTCACTGCAGGCTTTCATTATTAGGGCCTGATTTGGCAAGATGCTTAAGCCCATGTGTAACTTTGAGCATAGAAGTAGCCTCATTGTTCAGCTGTTTAGAATTGCTGGGTGACATGGCCATCAGTGAGACTAGGCACATGCTTGGTGTTATGCAAGCGTGTAAGTTCTGTGCTGAATCAGGGCCCAATTGAGAAATGTCATACATGTGCAAATGAAACTAAATAAAATAGCATCATTGTTCTGCTAATGGGTAATTCACTTTTTTCTCCTAATTTATTATTTCTGTTGTTCATGTTCACCTACCAGGCCATCATTTCTGCCAACTACACTGAGTTACTGTAAATAAAACACAGCCACATCTTTATTCAGAAAGTCTCCCTGTGAAAGCGGATCACTGCTAATAAGTTACAGATTGCTGAATGCCACAGTGTTGGCTGGTATGCTTTATTAAAGGACATAGTTTAACACTTCAAAAAAGAGTTGGTTTATCATGGAACATTATAATAAAGCATGACCCAGTTCTTTCCCCGTTATTTATTTTGTTACCATGGATATCTTCTGCTTTCCCTGAGGACAGCACCCAAATCATTCCAGTGAGGCCTTTTTTCTTTGTCAAACATATGAAAAGGTTTTATATGGAATGCATTAAAACAGAGTGCAGCTGTAAAGAGGAGTCTTCTGTGTTAACCTCTGAGACTGCTGGATCTGTGCACTGTTGTTTTATTGGCAAGTCTAATATCTGGGTTGTCCCCTGAGCTATAAATTTGACTCTGATTGAATGTTTGCCAATGACTTTAGTGGGAGCAGGATCACACCCCCATACTCTCTCCCTTATGTGTAACATTAAACATTCAATCAGAGTCAAATTTGCAGCTCAGCAGACAACTCAGATATTAGACTTGCCAATAAAAAGACAGTATACAGATACAGCAGGATTGAATGTCTTGGAGCAGGATTGTGACTTATGTCCTCTCACTTATACTGCTGTACAGTTATTGGTCTAAGAAGGTATCAGAAAGTTGCCAATCTTTTATATCAATTTTGCATTGAGAGAATGATAATATTCTATTCCAACATGTTCCAAAACTGTTGCATTAGAGCTTGTTGAAATTCCTTAAATGTTATGTTTCATTAATTTTGTCATTGCAAATTTGATTTTTGGTAGGGAAAAAATGCCTCACAAAAATTTTTGTTGGAAAATTTTGGGGTTTTCCAATTGGCCTTAGAGCTTTTTCAAACATATTGATATGTAAACCAATTTTGATGTAATTTCAAATGTTGTAGTTTTTTTAAAAAGTAGATCATTTAGAAAAGTTCCTGCTCTGCTTTTTACTTTTCTTTGAGCAGAGAGCCTCAGACGGATTTGTCATTATTTACACACTTGCAAATTTTAGACATGGTCCTTGCACCATACTTGCTTGATCTTTTGCATTTTTACCACCCAGGAGTTGTAAATTTACATCAGTTGAATTACCCTGTTTTTTATTTAAAAACCTCTATCTGCTGTGCTGCCTATAGTGAATCTAGTTGAATTGTATATCAATACCCAATTGTTATTCTTTAAGGGTATGTCTACACTACAGAGAAGATGGAAGCTGCCACTGTTGATCTTCTGGGGTTTGATTTAGCAGGTCTAGTTAAGACAGCTAATTCGAACTGAGAGGGGCACTTTGGTTGATGCCAGTAGTTCTGCTTTTATGAGGAGTACGGGAAATCTAAGGGAGAGTTTCCTCCCTTCGACTTCCTGCAGTGTGGACAGCACAAAAAATCAAGTTAAGATATTTTGACCTCAGATTTCCTTAATTCAACCTTATCTCATAGTGTAGACATACCCTATCTATCTATCTATCTATTTTAGAGTGTGTCTGTCTGTGTGTCTGTCTGAGAGTCTGTTTGTTCAAGAACACCTCCTAAACACTAAGAATTAGAGTCACCACATTTGGTAGGCAGGTTCCTCTTTTACCTAACTTAAAGCAAGGTCAAGGTTGGGTTGTGCCAAGACAACTGGAAGCCTTGGGAGGAAGACTATTTTCCATAACATGCAGCATCAGAGAGGGGAGAAAAAAGGCCCCTGGCAGCTGCGGGAGGGAGTTGGGGAGAAAGACTTTTCTCTCCCTTCCCCCCGCAGTCTGCCCCAGTCCCCTTGGCAGCTGGAGGGGGGCTGGGGCAGACTGGAGGGGGGGAGAGAAAAGTCCCGTGCTGGATGGGACCCCCCCACTCTGAGCTCCTTCTCACCTCCTAAGCCTCATTTCTGCACCCATCCCTTCACATTCCTAAGGCTCTACTCTGACTCCTGCACCCCCCCACACCACCAGCCCCATGCCCTGAACAACACAGGCAGGCAATGCTGGGTAAATCTGCTAGTAGATACATATGAATGAAAGGTGTTACCTCATTATAGGCAGATGAAGGAGTGTCGGGGAATATATCAAGCTTTCTGAGAGAGAGCTGCATCCAGGCAAGCTCACAGGTAAGCATGAATACTGCCATCTTTGCACAGAAAATCAATCTTTAAAACCATAAGGACTTCATCCCAAATGGTGTGCTGAGAACCTACAGCTTGCATAGACTATAGGATCAAGCTATGAAAATTCTGTGCCTCTGCTAACACCATCCCTTTAAAATTAGCAGAAGAATCTAAGCTTTCAAGAGCAGAACACAGGATGCCTCTTGTGAGTAATATATCATTTCCTTATGGGTGCTGATAAATAGCCTCTCCTATCACTCACCATAACAGTATCTTCAGTTGCAAATCTCAGTCTTAAGGGAAAACTACCCCAGGAAAATTGTGCAGGTGCTTTTCAGCTTTGGAATGAATACGAGTCTGTCCAAACTATTGAACATATCCAACTGTAATGAGGTTAGGCACCTTTTCCTGAAATCCCTAACACAGAATTCAGAATTTAACTCTGTGTCATTTATTGGAGTATTGGAATGGAGGTGTATTTTAACCTCTTGAAAAAGTAATGCTATGCAGTGGCAAATACTGCTTTACTTTTGAGAGTTTACTTTTATTTTTTTAGCACAATGCATGGTAAGAAGTGATAGTCTGTGCTAATAGCTGCCTTGTAGATTCTTGTTTTGAAAGGAGCATGTGCATAGTCATAACTTCATAGACTACCAAAATGGAATAGCTTCATTTGTTAAACACAGTGCTGTCTCAGTCTTTGCTATATGGCTTGAAAAGTCTCATTACATGGATTTTACACATTAGTTTTTGTTTGTTTCTTAATTCTCTAATTAAAAACTTTGTCTGAAGAATAGAAATGAAGGAGGCAGGAGAAAAAATTATGCAGAGGCAGAGTGTAATTAACCGAGTGTTCCTAAGGCTGTGGTGGGTCTGAGCTTCCCAGAACTCAATAGGAGGTTAAACTAAATCAGTGCAACTAGGAAGTTCTTAAATTTTTTCTGTAATCCTGCTCAACTATATGTCTGAATCTTCTAATGAACTATCTCATTAAACTAAAAAGGTAATGTAGTCTAGTGTGAATCTGGCTGCCAAAAAGTTCAACCTGTTAGAGAAAATGAAGTGGTTCAGCACTCTATACTATTAGCATGCCAAAACAACAATAACAACAACAAAATCGTTTCTTGTGGTCCAGAATGTTAAACAGACAAAAATAACTTTCATTAAAAGGCCACATTTTCTGCATGGAGTTACCCCCAGAGCGACGAGTATTTCTTTTTCATGGGTGGGATGATTTTTTGCACTTCATTAAATGCCTTGATCTTATCGTCGCATTAACCTTTAAGCCAGCAACATAATATTAGTTTGCCTGCATTAATGATTATGACAAATGTGTGTGGGGAGCAGACAGTGGGAGAAATGTACGAGGTCCTTAAAAATTATAGGTAGTGAAAATCCCAAATTCAAAGAATTCTTAAAAGGAATGGTTCATTTATAAAGGATATTTTAAAACTTTTAGTGGGGTTAGGGTGACCAGATGTCCTGATATGATTGGAACCATCCTGATATTAGGGGCTTTGTCTTATATAGGCAACTTATTATACCTCCAACCTAATTTTTCACACTTGCTATTTGGTTACCCTAAGCGGGGTTCAAGTTGTAAAGGTCTTTGGTCTTCTCTTGATTAAGATTTAAGTCAGACTGTTAACTATATAACTACTTAGTTTCGTGGTCTTCTTGTATTATCAGAAACAAGGTCTATGACTCCAGTCAAAATCAGACTGCCTTTATGCTGGCCATTATACAAACACACAAAGCCTCTACCTCATGACTGCACATTGTTATTTGAAAGGATATGCAACAAACAGGTGTGAAAAAAAAAGAAAGGGAAAAGGGGAGGAAATTAAGTTATGAAATTAAAAACACACAGAGAGTTCAGCTATATCTATATCTCAAGTCTGACACTCTGTGGTCCAGCAACATCCATAGTCTGGCATGATTTTAGTTAGCCAGATGTCCACTTATCATGGGTGTCACCAAATGTCCTGCAGTCCCATAAAGTTTGTTTATAGCCATTAGTCCTGGCTCTGAATGTTTTGTGTTCTTATTTAGCTCTTATTTACCCCTAAATGTCTTCTAAGAGCCCAGTAAGCAGGAGAAGAGTTGGTAATGCTGCTAGACAATATTGACCTCCCGTGGTCCAGCAAATTCTTTGGTTTGGCACTGGTGAGGTCCTGAGGGTGCCAGACTAGATAGGTTCAACCTGTATATGCAAAAGTTATCCTGGACCAGTTATTGTGGCCAGGATTAAACTTTACCCATAAAAATTGCTCAGTATCTTTCTACTTTGTCTGGCTCTCAAATGATTCAGGGTGGAATTTGGCTGACATCAAGCTTTTTTTTTTTTTCAAAACAAAACTCTGGATGACATGTGGATCTGGAAATCCACTCCATTTCAGAGATAGCATCAAACTAGCAAAGCCAAAATGTGATGCGGAAGCTGCTGTCATGATTTATAAACACAGGAATAAATACCACCAAATTTCAGAGACCCACAGTGCAGATCTGACACTACCATATGCCCCTAATAATTCATGCAATGTGTTTTCAATCTTGATATGGCAGTGAATAAAGATACAGTAAAAATCTCAGGCTCCAATTCTGCAAACACTTACATATACACTTAACTTTAAGCTGTGAGCTGTTCCATTGGCTTCACTGAAACTATTCAGGCAACTGAAGTTAAACACATGGATGCATTTGCAAGATGTAGGCTTTAAATATCTTGGCTGCTTGTAGTCTAGCACATATCCCTAAAATCTTTCAATTTCCTATCACAGCCTTGCCAACTATTCACAATAAATAACTTAACCATGCAAAGGGTTACCTTTTTAATAACACTTCTTAAATACATAAAAATTAAGGGAAACAAATTTCTAGCATGAAATGTCTGATGATCAAATTCCTGAAAGTCTTAAAATATTGCATGGCAAAGATATTAAAGATAAAAATTATCCTTGAAAAGGTGTTGCTGGAAATGGGAGAAGAGAAAGGGAGTAGAGTAATTGTTATTTTTCAATCAAGTAGTTGGGGAGTTTCAAAATAACATTTAAAAATTTCCTAATTAATGTGTTGTAACTATGTGGTTGTATGTGTAAATATATTTTAAAAGAAGTCATGCTCAGTAAGTTGCACTGATAAAATAAAGCCAAATCAAAAAATATTTATTCTGATTGCACAGAAATGTAATTAGGGTCAGATCTACAGTAGAAACTTTTGCTAATATAATATATAACAGTTACAACTTTTTTATACTGGCAACAAGCCAGTGTGTAGATGCATCTTATACTGCCAAGAGTGCTTTTTTGCTGGGACACCATCTGCCCAAGCAAAGTGAGCTATACCAACAAAAAGCACTATTTTGCCAGTATAACTACATCTATACTAGACCTTTTTACCTGTACAACAATCACACTCCTAACTGAGATTATATTGGAAAGAGTTTTTAGGTTATCATGGCCTTAGATTACATCTAAAACACGGAAATGTGGAGGAAGAATGATGTTGGGTCCAAGTATCACTGATTAACATTTATTATATAGGCCATAACGCTTAGGCAAGTCACTTAAGCATGTATTTAACTTTACTCAAGTGAGTAGTAGCCCTATTGACTTCAAGCACCTTGCTGAATTAGAACTATACGGGGGCATGCTGTAGTAACGGAGGACCAAATCCAAAGCTATGGCTCATTGAGATTACTTGTAGACTCTGACTAAAGTGAGCTTTGGCTCATGCTCTTAGGGTGTGATCCTGCACCAATGCAGTCCATGGGGTGTTTTACCAACATATGAGATACTTTCGACAGGCAGACTAATTCTTCAGGGTTTGGGTTTGTGCAGGTAAGTCTGCTGACAAGCTGTGTGACTGATTAGACAGAACCACTGTACAACATGTGAATTTATGAAGCCATTTGTTCTCTGTAAAGGAAAATGTCCCATTTAGGAAATATGACTCTTTTTTTCTATTCAGCAGAAAACAGATACAGTGGTATAGTGGTTAATGCTCCAAATTCATGCACAGTAACCAATATCGATACTATCAGAAAAGGAGAGGTGTCCGTCATACCATCGGTCACAAGAACATTGGAGAAGACTCGTGAAGTTTCTAGAAAATGTCAGCAGGAGTGAGAAATGATGAGCGCTGCTGGGGCCCCTCCCCTTGGGCTGCCTTTGGAGGGGGGTCGGGGCAAGGCTCAGGGTGGGGATTGGCGCCTCCCCAGCAAGTGGCCAGCAGGTGCGGCAGGGAGCTGGCAGTGGCATTGGTACCATGCAGACCTGTGGCTCGTGAGCCGGGGCCAGGGGGTGGCCTGTGCGGTAGGTGGGGGTTACGGGTGCAGCAGAGTGCAGCAGGGTCAGTGCCTCACGATCCATCAAGCAAGTGCTGCAGCGGCATGGTGACTTCTCCGAGCAGCACACTGGGCCGTGGGACAAAGAGAAGAGGGAGATGCTGTGAGTGGTGGAGCTGGCGGTACGCCCCTGCCCGTCGCACTCTGCCTGTCCCTCCCTTGGCCCACTGAGCTGGTGCCCCCTGGTCTTCTTGTGCCCTGCCCTCTCCTGCACCTGCCCCCCAAGGCAGCCTGCTTGCCCGCTCCATCACATCACTGCATCCTCTTGTCTCTGCCACCCCTCTGCCTGTTGCACCGCAGCCACGAGGTGGGGCTCGGCTAGTAAAAATAATGTTTCCCAGAAAGCAGCAGGAGGCATTCTGGAGAGAAAAAGACTGTCCAATAGCATAAATAGAAATGTTTGCATCATTGTCAGATGGATGACCAAGCTGATTATTGTACTTGGCTTGCTAAGCTCTGCAGTGGCAGAAGATTTTCTAGGTAACTGTACACAATGTATTTGGGTATGAAAATGGGGTTGCCCCCAGAAGATCAACCCCCCCAAGGGATTATGGGAAGATTTAGTGAATGAAACAGATGTGCAATGTTGTTATCATGTTGATCTCTGGCTGCTCTCATTCTCTTCCCACCCTTTCTGTCTCTGTTTCTCTTTCCCAGACATGCTAATGTATTCAGATGAATCAGCATTAATTAAATACAGTTGGGCTATGTCTACACTCGCGGCTTCTTGTGCAAGTATGGCCGTCCTTGCGCAAGAATCCTCAGAGCGTCTACACTGCCCATCTGCTCTTGTGCAAGTAAATGTACAGTATGGCGTGATAAGAGATGGCTTCTTGCGCAAGAGCTACGCTCTTTTTTATCAGGTGTAAGCCCTCTTGCGCAGGAGCTCTTGCGCAAGAGGGCAGTGTGGACGCTCAGCAGGGATTTCTTGCGCAAGAAAGCCCTATGGCTAAAATGGCCATCAGAGCTTTCTTGTACAAGAGAGCGTCCACACTGCCATGGGCGCTCTTGCGCAAAAGCACAGCTCGCACATGGCAGTGTGGATGTTTTCTTGCGCAAGACTTCTTGCACAAGAACACTTGCGCAAGATGCCACCAGTGTAGACAAAGCCTTGGAGAGCCTTACCTTAGTCCTAATAAAACCTACTACAAAATCTAAGGATCAAGTAATACTATTTGTTATGGAAATTGGCAAAAGGATGAAGAATTCTGAGTTAAGGGTAAATCAACACCTTCAGCAATTATACTACAAATGGGTAGGTAAAACCCCATATGTCCAGCCACCATTGCTTAGAACTGACTGCTAAACCTGAACACAGTGGTAGACTAAAAATATAAACTCAGCCTTTATTCTGGATTTTCTGTTTGCTTTTGTTGGTTTAACTCAAAACATTTTTGTTTACTTAAGAGCAATATGTCATGATTTGTAACAGATTTGAAATAAAAGAGAATAAATTGAGAATAATACTTGTGGACAACGTGTATGTACTGTATCACTGTTAAACATGCAGTAAATCAATCTGAAACTTGGTAATTGCTAGTTTTCAGAGATTAAAAGGTACAGTACAGTATCTCCTTACATGAATGAGACTTTAATCCAGGAGAGAGCATTCCTTAAAGAATTCAACATTTTTAATGAGCAGCTGGAAGCAAACAGTTTCTACATCATATGTGGGATATTCCCTACAATAAATCTTTTGTTTGATTATAAAAGGAGAAGTAGCATAACACACACACAGAATAGCTTTGATCTCACCTGGCATTTCTCACCACGATGCTTCCTTCAGGTGCTCTAGAAGGTAGGAGGAGCACAACACACAGACCCTTGTTAGGTTTTTGTTTTCAGGGATTTTTTTTTAACAATTCTACATCCATCAATTTATTTAGTACACAGACTGGGATCATCATTTCTTTCACTTTGTCTTTTTCAATTTCTTGACACGCAGTTTATCTTAGAGCCTTTTGTTTGGCCTCATAATTAAGCAGTGAGTCAGTAGCCCACAAGTATTGTGAGTGGAGCCAGACTTGATCAGCAAACTTCACTGACCACCTGTTTCAAGCAGTTTCCTATATGGGAAGCCAAGTTCAGAGGCACTTAAAATATGAGTTACAGTAATTCTCTTTAAACTTCTGTACACACTAGAGGCACTTTTAGTTATTAAAAGTAGAAGGAATTTAACTTGATTGCCATGGGCCTGATTCTCTTCTTGCTTACATCAGTTTAGTTTTGTTGACTTTATAGAGTTTCACCAAATTTATCTCAGAGTAAGTAAGAGCAAGAATCAGACTTGAGACATCCAGTCTAGCCACATTTCATTGTCATTGTTTGCACATGTATTATTGGTTCTTGTAACTGTGGGTCCGTCTTCCTGCCACTCCCTACAGTAAATTAGCTGTTTCCATGCCCCTATTGACTGCAGTGAAGCTATGTCTACACTACAGGCTTCTTACGCAAGAGATCTTCTGCAAAAACTTCTTGCGCAACAGCGCGTCCACACTGCAAAAGCGCATCAAAAAAGAGATGCGCTTTTGTGTAGGAAAGTGTCCAGACTGCATGGATGCTCTCTCGAAAGGAAACTCTGATTGCTATTTACAGAATGGCCACTAGGGTATCTGTGCTTTTTTTCGATTGCCTCTTTTTTTTTTTTTTTTCCCTCAAAAACTCTGTAGTGTAGACTTAGCCTGAGTGTCCATGAGATACTTCTTAGGGTGCTGCATAACTGCATATTGCAGGATAGTTACTGTTTTCTCTCATACTGCTCTTCATAATAGCTGAGATGGTGGATCTCCCTTGAAGACATGTTAAGATGATGTCATATCAACACATTTTAGGACTGAAACAGTCCCATCAAAAAACAGGAAAGAAAAATGGAGATTAAAATGATCAGTCCAAAAAGAGAGAGGGGAAGGACATGCATAACTTACCTAGTCTTAAACTTTGCCAAAGTTGTCCTAGTTAGCGACCATTCATGAAGCCTGCATCTATTCTCTGGTTCTTTTGGGAGTCAATATACCAAGGACACACCCTCTAGTTTCAAGTTGTTCTTGCCCCAAATCTGATTCATAGCACCATTATACTTTTCAGGCTTCTTGGACATGCCCAGCTCCACTGATAGGGGCGGGGGAAGTGCATCTGCTCTAGGGCTAGTGATTCTAAAGGGCACAGGGTTCCAGTCCCTACCACCACTACTGCAGCAGCAGTGGTGGTGCCCAGATTCTGAGCCCTTTATATCACCACTGGAATGCCACACGGTATTCTACGGGCTGGTGGGGCTGGCATGGCATGCTCCTGGTGGTGCTGAGAGCTGGCTGCCCTGGCCCTGCTCCTTTTGCTGAGGCCCTGTCCCTTCTAGGAGCACAGAGCTGACCCCCCCACATACACCTTGGTGTGGCTCCCCTGGATGTGCTTGGTTTGTTATAATACCAAACTCCTCCACAGAGAGGTGTACCAAAGTCTGTGTCTGCAAATATTGGCAATACAAGGTGTGTTAGGTAAAATCTCTTATTGAATCAAATTCTGTTGGTGAGAGACACAAAAGCAACAGAAATTGGTCAACTGTTGCCTGCCCCACCTTGTCTCTCTAATATCCTAGGACCAACATGACTACAATGCTGCTTATAACAATTTACAGATGTTGGTTCATCTCTCACGTCATATCCACCACGCCTGTATGTTTCCCAGCATTTTGCTATTGCAGACACTCCTTTGTTCTGACCTAACAGCTATGCTTCACCACGTGAATTGCCCTGGCTGGTAAGGAGAAATTGATTTCAACTAAGACTGCTTTTAAAGAGACAAGACCCATATCCTCTTGTTATTACCTTTTAACTTCATTCTATTGTGCATCAAGTATGAATTATTGCCAGTCTGTCGCAGCTGTGTTGTATAGATAGCATTTTCTACAGAAAATTAGATATGTTCTTCTTTGTAAAATTAATGTGTGGTATTATAGATGATACTTTAATATATATACCATATATAGAATTGAATGTTTGGAAGTGGCTGGAAATGCTGTGTTAAAAGCCTTCCCACAGGGATGTCTCAACTGATTAATTGTGATTGTGAAACTATCAAATAGAAGTCAGAGCACTAAACACACATGACTGCTATTCAAGGCTATCACTACTACTTCAGCACCAAAGCGGAGCCAAAAAAAGTAATGAGTTTTTGGAAAATTTTCAATTAGTGTGAACATTTTGTATAGACGTACCCTTAGTAGCCAACAAGGAGCAATCATGCTTCCATTTTGTGAGGGCTAGAAGGGAGTGCAGAGGGAACCTCTTTCAGCATTGCTGGCTCAAGTTGAGGATAGAATTTCCCATTGATCTCCTCTGCAATACTTGTTTGAGTCTTTTCACCTCTCCAATCCACATCCTTATTAGTCTCCACAAAGCCAGGGGAATGAATGGCAAATTTGCCTTCACTCTAACCTCTTTATTCACGTGATATTACGGAGACCTCTTTGAAAATTTGTGAAATGTGCCAATTTTTACATTTTTCATCTAAATTTTGAATTTCAATTAAAAAGCAAGTTGAGATTTTCTACGGAAAGATGTGGGAAAATGTGCTGAATTTTCCAGCTCATATGAAGCTGGTAGAAGTTTTTCAATATTTAACATTTTGATGGCAGGTTTCATCACAATGTCAATTTTTCACACAAAAAGGGAAAAATTTTGTGAACTTTTTTTGAAAATTTCTTCTCATTTTCAAACAGATTTATTGTTCTGACATCCATTTTTTCACGTACAAAACATTTTGGCATTAGAAGGAAACTGGGGGCATTATTGCGGAGTTATTAACAGTGGTTTGTAACCTATCCTTTAAATCCACTTTGGTACCAAATGACTGGAAGATGGCCAATATAACACCAATATTTAAAAAAGGCTCTAGAGGAGATCCTGGCAATTATAGACCGATAAGTTTAACATCAGTACCAGGCAAATTAGTAGAAACACTAGTAAAGAGTAAAATTGCAAGGCACATAGAAGAGCACGAATTGTTGGGCAAAAGTCAGCATGGTTTCTGCAGAGGGAAGTCGTGTCTAACTAATCTGTTAGAATTCTTTGAAGGGGTTAATAAACATGCGGACAAGGGGCACCCAGTGGATATAATATACCTAGATTTCCAGAAAGCCTTTGACACGGTCCCACACCAAAGGCTTTTACGTAAATTAGGTGGTCATGGGATAGGAGGAAAGGTCCTTTCATGGATCAAGAATTGGTTAAAAGACAGAAAACAAAGGGTGGGAATAAATGGTAAATTTTCACAATGGAGGAGGGTAACTAGTGGTGTTCCCCAGGGGTCAGTACTGGGACCAATCCTGTTCAACTTGTTCATCAATGATCTAGAAAATGAGGTAAGCAGTGAGGTGGCCAAGTTTGCAGATGACACAAAGTTGTTCAGGACAGTCAAAAGCAAAAGGGATTGTGAAGAACTACAAAAAGATCTCAGCAAACTGAGTGATTGGGCAGCAAAATGGCAAATGAAATTTAATGTGGGTAAGTGTAAGGTAATGCATGTTGGAAAAAATAACCCAAATTACACGTACTACATGATGGGGTCAAATTTAGCTACGACAGATCAGGAAAGGGATCTTGGAGTTATAGTGGATAGTTCTATGAAGACATCCACGCAGTGTGCAGCGGCAGTTAGTAAGGCAAATAGGATGTTAGGAATTATTAAAAAAGGGATAGATAATAAGACAAAAGATATCATACTTCCCCTATATAAAACTATGGTACGCCCACATCTCGAGTACTGCGTGCAGATGTGGTCTCCTCACCTCAAAAAAGATATATTGGCATTAGAAAAGGTTCAGAAAAGGGCGACTAAGATGATTAGGGGCTTGGAAAGGGTCCCATATGGGGAGAGGCTAGAGAGACTGGGACTTTTCAGTTTGGAAAAAAGGCGATTGAGGGGCGATATGATAGAGGTATATAAAATCATGAATGGTGTGGAGAAAGTGATTATAGAAAAATTATTTACCTTTTCCCATAATACAAGAACTAGGGGACACCAAATGAAATTGATGGGTAGTAAGTTCAAAACTAATAAAAGGAAATTTTTCTTCACACAGCGCACAGTCAACCTGTGGAACTCCTTGCCCGAGGAGGCTGTGAAGGCCAGGACTCTATTAGGGTTTAAAAAAGAGCTTGATAAATTTTTGCAGGTTAGGTCCATAAATGGCTATTAGCCAGGGATAAAGTATGGTGCCCTAGCCTTCATAACAAGGGCAGGAGATGGATGGCAGGAGATAAATCACTTGATCATTGTCTTCTGTTCTCCTTCTCTGGGGCACCTGGCATTGGCCACCGTCGGCAGATGGGATGCTGGGCTCGATGGACCTTTGGTCTGACCCAGTATGGCCATTCTTATGTTCTTATGTTCTTATTTTTTCCCTCTGTTCACGGGCAAAGACCTGGCATGGCAGCTGTGGGTCTTTAATTATCTGCTTCTCTTCTGAATTCCTGCAGAGGTCACCAGCAAAATCTTTACAATTCGGCCTTCATAAGTAATTAATGTGACCACTTCATGCTCTGCACTTACTTTAGGCAATCTCTAGGGCATACTGAGCAGACTGCAGTAATGTCAATTATTTGCAATAGGCATTTATTACAATTTTCATGATCACAGTAGTGACCCTCTCTCTGTGCCCCATCTGTCTCTGTCACAACCTCACCTCTATGACAGTTTGTATCATTTCCCCAAACTTTGCCTGAATCATAGCCGACCAGCTGTTGCTCCCTAGTACTACTGCTCTCCCTCAACTGTGTGTCATTTACATCCTTTGTTCCTCCTTTCAGATTCTGGGAGATACTCCCACTGTTTCTCTCTCTTCCTGACTGATGTGAAGAAGGAAATCTCTTCTCATTCTTGGCATCTCTTTCCAGTCTCTCCTCCCTAAATGTTGGAAGGTCCCTGGTTTTGTGTTCCATCCATCCTTTTTGCTCTCAGCATGGTAATGCACCAAACTACCGGAGGAAAAAATTTCCTGTTCTCATGATAATTACAAAAACAGAACTTTGGAAGCACTGGGGCAGAGGATGAGTGCAAATATTTTCACTCCAAATATGCAAGAATGTGTTAATCTTAAGATGGAACATTGACTTCAGTTAATATTTTGAAGGGGCTGAATGACTAGAAGACCTCTGGGATGACTAAATATTTCTAGTACTGTGTTTCTTTACAGCAACGTCGCCTGCAGAAATCATAATTTGATCCAAACAGGAGTAATCTCCACAAATGAGTCAGAGTAAAACTTGCTTATATGATATACAAATCATAAACCTCACAAGGGAGGTTTGTCAGTCTGACAAAGTATGTGGTAAAACTGATACTGAAAAATGAGTTTTATTTAATTTATTTAATTTTTCCAAGAAAATTAGCCAGGATTTTCCTCAGACCTAGCTAAGGATTTCCCTAGTTTTCCATTTTGCAGTCTGGGACTACTTAATTAATTGGTTAAAACAGTTACATTAAACTGCTCCGGTTTAGCAATGACAAATGTATTATGTGGCCAGCTGATAATCACATTTTGGTGTGTCTCCATTCTGCTCCTATGTTATGACACCTAATATTGCTAAACATGATATTATCAGCATTATGTAGAGAGGAGTCTCAGACTGAATAGTGGATCCCAACCCCAGTGAATTGTGGGAAACTCTGGATCTGACTCTGAGATTTGCAGGTTGGATTTTTCCTCTCTAATGGGACCAAACTGCTATCCTTAATTGGAGCACCACACAATTTTGGGCAAAAGGAGGGATAGGAGCTCAGATCCAGGACAAAAATTCATAGTTCATGTCCATTTCCTGTGTCATTGTTATCTAATTGATACATGGTGGGACAAATCCAGTGGGAGCAATACCCACTTCTGCCAATACTGAATTTGGTCCAGTATTTTGATTCTATATTAATCTTACACTTAATTATACTGGTGTTTATGTGGATTAACCCCTGTGTAACGCACATACTTAAGTCAGATTTATGCTGTCATAAACAGGAGCAGAATTTGGCCTTTACTTTTATTGTAAAACTTAGTTTGTCATCAAACCTATAGAAAAACCTTCAGCTGTGGTTCAGCTGTGGTGTGTATAAACCTATATTTAATCTGGGTGGATCTGAACCCTATAAAACAGATGCCAATCTCATTTACACCTTTTTAAATCCCGAATAACTCCACTGAAGTCATTAAGTCAGATTTTCCACTTTTTTATACCAGGTGCAATCCTATACACATGTGAGACAGGCATATATAGTGTCACTAAACCAGAATTGCCATGTTTTTACCTGCCTTGCAGATGTTTAAATGCCTACCAGGACTAGGGCACTAGAGATTCAGGCTCAAGGGCTGTACACTGGAATTATCAGTTGACTGCATAGCCTCAAGTTTGTTGATTCTGATTAGCAATCATGTCATGTCAACCTGACACAGGACCCAGGTTTGTTGGAAAAGTTTGCCAATCCTCATGAACTTTTGGATGGACCTGAGCTGCTATTTGAAACATGTTACTTTAAGCAAAGCTTGTATTAGCCTGTCTACCCAAGGCAGAAGACTCACTCCTACTTCTACTTTCAGTATAGACAAAGTCTAAAAGTCTGAAAGAAGCCAGAACAAACGGTTATAACAGTGATGGAGAAGGGAAAGGGGCAGACTGAGGACATTTGCCACTTCTCTTCCTTGTGATTGTTATTTTGCACAGGCAATTCAACATCATATTTATTAGCAGTGGTTGGAAAAATGGTGTGTTTTTCAGCAGAAAATTTCAACTTTTCTTTGACAAATGAAAACTTTTATTTGTCTGAGGAAAAATAAAAAATGTTGGTGGAAAGCAGATGCTTTATGTGAAAATTTACATTTCAGAAAATGTTTTGATGGAAACATTTTTGCTAGTCCCAATTGATTATTGTCTCTCCCAGTTGGCACTTGAACTGACCAGAAAACAGAATTTCCTTTCTGTAGAAAATTTAGGAGGGGTAGCCAGTATAGTCTGTTTCAGCAAAAAACCAATTAGGAGTCCTGTGGCACCTTAAAGACTAACACATTTATCTGGGCATAAGGTTTAATGGGCTGGAGCCCACTTCGTCAGACACATGAAGCGGAAACTTCAGTCTGGTAGGTGTATATACACATGCAAAGATGGGAGTATTTCATTCCTATGTGGTGGATCAGTGCTAACAAGGTCAGTTCAACCACTGTGGCCCACTCCCAACAGTTGATGAGAAGGTGTGAATACCAAAAGAGAGAAAATTACATTTTTTAGTGAGCTAGCCACTTCTAGTATGATAGTGTCAAGTTTACATATTAATTCCAACTCTGCAGTTTCATGCTGAAATCTGCTTTACAGTGGGTTTTTTTGTCATTTTGTTTTGTTTGTTTGTTTATTTTCTTGGTGAAGTATGGCAACTTTCAAATCTGTTACTGTTTTAGTAGAAAATTTAGATTTTGGGGGGCAGAAAAAAAGTCATCTGAAATGGGACACAAAGCTCTCTACCATGCTAACTCGTTAAAGGTGTATCAATCATCCTGGTCCCAAAAGCTGATGATGACTTAGATGCTAGGTAAACTGTCCCCTGAAAACTGCTACAGTAAGTCCAGGGAATAGCCCATCATCAAATAAACATTAAAATTTCTAATCTGCTACTCCCTCGGATTTGCCCTAAGGGTAAAACTAAGCCTAAATAAATAATTTGAAACTCAAATTCTGACAAAATACACCAAGGAGCCCCAAACCATAATGCTTTGCCCCAAATCAACACTCAGGTATTCAAACATTTAAAACATAATGCACCTCCCCCCCAAAAAATTATAAAACAAACCATCATCACCTACAAAGGACTGCTGTGGCTAAGCTTTTGCTCCAAAACAAATATCGATGTGCTTATTCACTCATATCCTTTATCTGTTAATTTGAAGTGAAATTTTCTTAGGTACTTTATGTGCCTGACTTTGCTCCCATTGAACTGTAATGTAAAACCCTCTTTAAATTCAATAAGAATTCCCATTGACTTCAAGGAGAGTAGAGTTAGGCTAACATGGAATGTCATTGAAAATCCTCAATATTTCTATTAGTTATGGGGACCTGATAAGTATCTAAGCATCTTATATTATCCTACTCCACTGAAAGCACTGACGGTAGGTAATACATTCCTGACTTGTACATACACTAAATATTCCAGAGGAAAAATATGCCCTGCTGGCTTTCTTTATTATTTCAGCAAGTCTTTGCTTAGAACAGGAGTGGGCAATAATTTTTGGTGGGGGGCCACTCCAAGAATTTGGAAAGTGGTCAAGGGCTGGACTTTTCTGTGGAGGGGCTGCAGGGTGTAGGATGGATATTGGGTGCAGAAGGACACATGGGGTGAGGAGCTGGAGTGCAGGAGATGGTGTGGGGTCTGAGGGCATTTGGGTGAAGGAGGGGGTTGTGACTTGGGTCAGGGGATTGAGGTTTAGGGTCAGGGAGGGAGTATGGATGCAGGAGAGTATTCTGGCCTGGGGGAGGGGCTCTAGAAGGGGGTGCAAAGTCTGGGAGGGTATTGTGACATGGGAGAAGGGGAAAAGGGGGCACACAATGCAGAGGGTTTGGGTGGTGACCTGGGGCAGGGGATTAGGGTGCAGGGTCTGGGAGGGGGTATGGGTGCAGGAGAGGGTTCTGGCTTGTGGGAGGGGTGTTGTAGGGGATGCAGGGTCTGGGAGGGAGTTATGCCCTGAGGCAGGAGGGTGCAGAGGGTTTGGAAGGTGACCTGGGAGAGGGAGTTGGGTTGGGGGAGTGGCTGAGGTGCCAGAGGAAGGCTTTGCCTGGGAGTGGCTTACCTAAGTGTCTCCCAGCCAGCAACCCTGCAGCACTCCAAGGCAGGCTGGATTCCCTACCTGCTGCAGCCCCAGACTACTTTAAACTGCAGGCTGCTCCCTCCATGTGGCTCTCAAACTCCAGGAGGGGAAGAAGCTTGTGCTGTCCCTATCTCCTAGGCCAATCTCTCAGCTCCTATTGGGTGTTTTTTTCTGGCCAATAGGAGCTGAGGATTGGGCTGAGGACAGGGAGATCACACAAAGCTTCCCCCACATTCCAGAGCAGAGAGTCACAAGGCACAGCCCTGGGCTTAAAACAGCGGCTGCTATGTGACTGAGGGTCTTGGCAGGGGGGGTCTGCAGGCTGGATCCAGTGACTTGGCAGGCTGGATCCAGCCTGCGAGAGGTATCTTGTCCACTCCTGGCTTAGAAAGACAATTAAATTTTCAGATGATTCTGGGATTTCATCACAGAAACTATTTTCCTGAGGGAGAGAGGTACCAGTACTGCACTATAGAAAAGAAATGACACATAGAAAGACTTTGTTTCATGATAACATCTTTCAAAATAGAAATCAAACAAAAGGTGGTTTTGTGTTATTTTGTGTGGGATTTTTCTTTTCTTTTCTTTTCTGTAGTGGAATAGAAGGATCTGGTAGCAGAATGTTACTCTAGTTTGGTTTAACGACAGTAAAACTGCAATTGTCCGGCATCCAGTGGTCTGGCACTCCTGATCGTCTGTCACCAACTGGAACCCGGAAGTTCTCCGGCCAGCCGGACAATTGGCGGAGAGGGGGCGAGAGGCAGGCAGCTGTTTAAGGTGGGCGGGAGGGGGCACGGCGAGGGGCAAACCCTCCGCCGTGTTGGGGGAGGCAGTGGAAGCCCCGCGCAGCCAGCTTGCAAGCGGGGAAACTCAGCTACCGGCTTGTAAGCGGCGGCAGCGGAGAGGGGGCGAGAGGCAGGCAGCGTTCCCCGCCAACCCCCGCCCGCCTTAATCAGCTGCCTGCCTCTCACCCCCTCTCTGCCACCGCCGCTTGCAAGCCAGCTGCGTGGGGCTTCCACCGCCTCCCCGCAACACGGCGGAGGGTTCGCCCCTTGCTGTGCCGTTCCCCACCGACACCCCCCGCCCGCCTTAAACATCTGCCTGCCTCTCACCTCCTCTCCGCCACCTCCGCTTGCAAGCCGGCTGCACGTGGCTTCCACCCCCTCCCTGCAACACGGCGGAGGGTTTGCCCCTCCCCGTGCCATTCCCTGCTGACCCCCTCCCCACGCAGTGCGGGTCCCGGGATACCCCTCATAGCACCCCGCCGGAGTACCTCCCGATACTCCGGCATATCTGATAATCCGGCACCCCCTGGGTGCCAAGGGTGCCAGATTATTGGAAGCCTACTGTATATAGTTAACCTGAAAGCCATTATGGAGTGTGAATATTTTGGGGGGGGGCATGACTCTCAGGAGTTGCAAATGGCTCTACAGTGTATCTCCGCATGGCTCTTTGCAGCAAATGATACTAAAATACTGTGGCTACGTCTACACTGCAGGTTTCTTGCACAAGAAACTTTTTGTGGAAAAGATCTTCTGCAAAAACTTCTTGCGCAAGTCCGCGTCCACACTACAAAAGTGCATCGGAAAAGTGATGAGCTTTTGCGCAAGAGCGCGTCCAGACTGCATGGACGCTCTCTCGCAAGACAGCTCTGATTGCCATTAACAGAATGGCCACCAGAGCACCTGTGCTTCTTTCGATAGGCTGTTTTTGTGCAAAAAACCCGTTTCCTGTCCTCACACACCTTTTTGCACAATAACTCTTGCACAAAAAGGAATTATTCCTCATAGAAAGAGGAATATCTATACCGCAAAACCCCTCTGTTCTTTCGATTCACTGAAAATTTTCTTGCACAAAAATGCACTTGAGGTGTGGACGCTTCACCAGTTTTTGCGCAAAACAGCCTGTGTGATTTAATTATTAACCATTCTAAGTCATTAACCAATCAGGATGCTTTTACTTTGTTATTAATCAATAGTAGAACAGAGAATTATATCTATGAAATGAAACAATTCATACTACTATGGCTCTTTTGGGTCATGTGGATTACTAGTTTGGCTCCTGAATCTCTGAGGTCCAAGTATCACAACATTGCATAACATTGTCACAACAGTTACTTAAAATTCATTCCACTGCATTTGCTTTCTGTTCCACTTTGCAATATGGTATGACCCCGGTCAGATAAGCCAATGTGCCATGCCTGAGTGCTACATGGATGCTTTTTTTTTTTTTTTTTACAGCTACAGCATTTGAAGAGAAAGGAAAATGCCCAGAAAATACTACAGGGTGTCAGCAAGAAGTGCCAGAATCTAGGGAAAGACTGTGAATTATCTGCCCTATACAGATAACAATGAAGAAAGCTATCAGCAAAGTATTACCAAAATTTAGCATCCAGAGTTAGCCAAAGAGATTCTAAACTGTCTCCCGCAATAAGACATATTGGGCCTGATGCTGCTACTCTTACACTGAGTAATACTTGGCCTCAAAAGACTATTTGTGTGATTAAGCCAGCATGCGCCCTAGCTGAGGGAAAAGGTAGATGACTTGCCCCTGTGGCCCAGTTGTGAAACCTTTATCCATAAATGTGAGCTGTATTTGTGCAAGAGATCCTGTTGATGTGCAAGCGCTCACCAACTTGAGGGAGTGTTCTACAGCTGGTCCCTTTTACGATGGCTTTTATTTTGCATGGCATTTTTTCAATACTATCTGCTCAACAGATGAGATGCTTTTGGCATTTTCTGGTGAAGTGAGGACTGGAACTTTGCCACAAGCCTTGACTGTAAACTACTGTGTAGTTGGTTTGCTCGAGAAACAGCATAAAGAAGGATCTGGAATTCTGCTTCCCCTCTATTCAGGGGAGGAAGAATAGTAAGTCATGTTTACCAGTGTGTAAGGGGTTGGCTCCACTCACTTTCTGCCCCATCCCTATACATGTGTGGGGTGCAGGAGCAGGAAGGAGTGGCAGTGTTGCCTGCAGAGAGGAAGAAAAGAGCAAATCTAACTCCCGTTATGCTCCTATGTGGTGGCATAGGCCAAGAAATAATTGAGTCCAAAGTGCCTAAAGCTTGAGAATATAAGTGAAAGTACAGTGTGTTTTGGTTGTCTGGGGTTGGCGGAAAGTTGAACCTGTTATGGAGTGTTCGTATAAGGGAAGTTGATAATGTCCTGCCCTGGACTTGACCTTTCCCTTGACAGTTTCTGGAGTCTTTTATGTACCAAAAGGGCACAAAATGGTGCAGAACTGGGTAGCAGAACACATGTGGGAATCATCACCCTCACACCCAACAGAGGCTCTTCTTCGCAAGTGTTATTGCTCCATGGATCTAGGGGTGAATGCCAGAGCAAAGTGGGAGAAACAGATTCTCTTCATGTCTTACTCTTTGTAAATCAGGCTTCAAAAGGCTCCATTTCACACTTGTGATGGACTGTGACTGGAGTGAAAAAAGTTGAATTTTTGATCCCATTATGGAGTTATTTTATACAATATGATCTCCTCCCACAGAACGGAAACAGAGGGACCAGGAACTCTGTGCTCATTACTCTCCACCTCCATGACCATATGGTGCTATAGATCCAGACAAATCAGTCATATCCATGTCTCGGTGCCCAAAGTTAAGCTCCTAACACCATATTTAGGTAGTTATATAGGAGTGGTCTGATCTTTAGAGATGCTGAACCCCAGCAAATCATGTTAAAGCCAATGGCAGCTGCAGGAACTCAGCATCTTTCAAAATCAGAATTATTTTATTTATCTGCCTAATTATGGAGCTAGGAATTCCCAGGTTTTAAAATTCTGGCCATAGTTTAAGCCTTGATAAAATTAGGCCACTGGTGTGATCCTATTTTATGCCTATCCTGCCATGACCACATTTAACATTATAACAGCATAGCAGACTCTACCACTGTGCAGGTACCATATAATTCAAACCAGTTCTATATATCCGTGAGCAGGAACCAAAAAAAGTCTCATTCTGCAAGTCATGCCTGAAATTTACTGGAATTTTTTGTAGTTCATGGCAGTGAAATTTTACTGAAGAATTTAATTCAGTTTCCCAGAAAACAGTCTCTTGGAAGCATTGTATTCACGCTGTCCAGTGACCTTTGGAAAATCTTTGTCTAATACTCTACAGTAAAATGTTCATATGATTGTGCCATAGTACTGCATGCCAGGAGTTCTTTCTAATTGCTTGTCAGTTCATTAACTGGCTGAGAAAAGTCCCCACCGACTCTCACCCTCCTCCCCCATCTGATTAAATTCTAGCTTTCCCACTGTGGACTTTTACTTCAAACTAAGTCAGAGTGGGAGCTATTTATCTTTATTTCATTTTGTGTAAAAAGCCCTTATAGTGCAGCAATGATTTAAAAAAAAATCGAATGCCATCTCCTTTATAAAGCACTTTATTGGGAGACCAAATTACCTCTCCTTCTCCCTTTAGAGTCCTCATTAAAACTCATTTGCTTTCCGAAAGCCTTCCAGTACTGATCTTCCTCAGTGACCATGGGAACAACTGGAATCTTATGCTAGTTCTGAAGACAGAGGTCAGTCTGGATCAGTATACCAGAGTTAGATTCCAAAGGCCAGATCCTCAGCGAGTATAAATCTGAGTAACTCAACCGAAGAGCTCTCTTGTCTTGCTTTCTTGGCTCCTTATCACTGCAGTTTCTGGGCTGCTAAGTCAGCACTCCTTTTCTGTGGACAACACCCCAAGAATGGAGGAGCTTCACACATCAGCCAGTTAAGGAAGCAACAGTTTCATCGTTTGAGAATATTAGCCATTTTCAATCCATCTGGCTGTGTTAACATAGCCATTGCCTGGATCAGAGCCATGGTCCATCTAGTTGCAGCTCCTGTCTCAAATAGCAGCATGGATGTTGTAGCCCTGGTTAGCCACCTGAGCATGGACCCACAGAGTCAGGCAGGCTTGCACTGGGACAACTAGCTCACACCACCATCTATGTCACAACAGCCACATGGCTATTTTTTAGCAGGCTAGATTAAGTGTATTTAGCACAGGTCTGTCTAGCCAGGCTGGGTGCCATGCTCCAGCTACTGTGTAGACACAAGCGATGAGGAGTCCTGTGGCACCTTATAGACTAACAGATTTATTGGAGCATAAGTTTTCATGGGCAAAGACCCACTTCATCAGATGCATCTGACAAAGTGGGTCTTTGCCCACGAAAGCTTATGCTTCAATAAATCTGTTAGTCTATAAGGTGCCACAGGATTCCTCATTGCTTTTGCAGATTCAGACTAACACAGCTACCCCTGTGTAGACACAGTCTCCTTAGTCCTGATCCAGGAGAGAAAAGCAATTTGAACTCTGGTAAAGACTGAGGGAATTGGAAACATTTCTACCTGTACTTGGGAGAAAACAGAATCTTGTGAATAATGGCTGCCAAGTCCCTGCTTTCCCACAGGGCAGTACCATATTGTTGTCCATGCTGATAGATATTTTCCAAAGTATCACCATTCCAAATGTTGTACTTCCAAAATAGGCTGTGGAAAAGATTTTTGATGACTAGTCTACTTCAGATGTGATTTTCTGCCAAGTTCCTGACAGAAAATACCCTGATATATTCTAAAAATCCCTTTGCTGCTCATTCAAAGCATTTTGTTGTGGATTATATTCTACTGAAGCCACCTCTCCCATAGGGCACCCTCCTGTATCCCTCACTTAAGGACTATTTGAAGCAGTCTGGTAGATCAGCCGCTTGTAAGCTGCCATATATTTTTTTTAATCACTAAGTTACTGTGCAGATTCTAAACATGGAAACCATGTGAGCAGTGTTCCCTACAGTATGATGAAACTGTCTGTCACCCATTTGTTCAATAGCACCTTTAGAGACCTGATTTCTTCTGCAGCATGGCATCTAAAGACCCAGAAATGCTGACCTTTTCCCATTTGCCAACCCTAATGGAACATAAGGATAAAGGATAAAACTGCTTTGTATTGCAGCAAATTCCATCATGACACTTTGTAGCTCTCAAAAAACTTCAATCAAGAGACCAATTCCTTGTAAAGTATAACACTTCAGTCACAATGGTGATCAAGTCCCTCACAAGGAAATACAGTATGCACACAAAATTGCCTATCCTGAGCTCTCAAAAATTCCCCTAACTAGATTATCAGTTTCTGAGCTACTTTTTGATATCAGTCCCAAAGGATAACAATAATATATTTTTAAAAACAGCCCTTAGTTTCTTTGCTTACCAAGCAACCCAGTCTACCTGATGGAGATCTCCAAAATGGCTCAAATGCACTGATGAGAGTTTGTCAAGTGGGGTGACTTTGGGTAAGTTACATAGCCCTTCTTGTCTCTGTTCAACATCTTTTGGGACTTAATAATAAGTTCTGAAATTTTGTTGTCTTTCAGAATAAATTTACTCTGGCAGAGCTGGATGATCTTTACAAAATCCAGAATAGCAAACTCAAGCTGCTGATTGATACAGTGCACTTACATTAACTTCAGAGACAGCTGTGGGCACCCAGTCACTCTGAATACCAGATTGCTTTTGTTTAGGTGCCTGTTTCTGGACTTAGGTGCCTAACTTTACGTAAGAGCTCAAATGCTTTCATATTGGGTGAAACCATCATCCATTCTGTCCAGTATATACAAAAGAGGGCAGTTTTGGAGAGCTCCACTCTTATTGTGCACTCCCAGTTTCTGGAAGTCAGACGTTTATGGCTTCTCCAAGCACAGGGTTGCATATTTTGGCTAAAAGTCATTGATGGAAAAATCCTTCATGAACTTACCTAATGTGATGCTGTATGACTGAAGATAATTGTTTATATAATTGCTATTACAACTGTTATGCAAGTGCAACAAATCTTATACAAAGTGTGTCATGCAAGATGTCTTGGAAAACAGTTACAAGTATGATTATCCTGGTTAAATCCATGTATCATCACTATCTAAAGTTCTGAATATTGACTATGTATTTTTATCTTAAATGAGTTTGTGTCTGGGGTGACACCCATAAGGTAGTTTACGTCCACTCCTACCAACCCATTGAGAATGACTATTCAAGCTTGAGAATGACTATTCATTAAGAAGAATCAGCTCTTCAGATTGTTCTTCTTAAGGATGCTTCAGACAGCAAGGAGCCAAGGGCCACACATAATTCAACAAAACATGTAAGGGCATGTGATGTGGACATGTGAACTCAGATTCCCTCTTTTTTCCAGCTACTTTCCATATATAGGGGCTTTGGGCATTGTTTGAGACAGTACATTTCCATGCACATGACAGAAGATATAAAAGACACACGAGACATCTCCATCTTGCCTCATTCTTCTTCCAGTACTCCCGACTGTGGATTTGCAACTAAAAGGAGTATTTTGAATGAAGGACTTTGAATGGAGGTGCTTCCAATCTTTTAGAAGTTACCAGAGGGATTTTCAAAGCCAGCAATCTACCCCCTCATTTTACAGACCTGATCTAAGGTCTTTGCTATCATTTGTATGTATCTAAGCTTTTAACCATTTACAGTTCTCTTCTTTTCTTTTTATAGATTCTTAGTTCACTAAGGATTGTCTGGCTGTGTGATATTTGGGTAAGATCTCAAATGTCTATTGAACTGAAAGTAAGTCTCTGCTCCTTTGGGATTGGTAGAACCTCTCCTATGCTGAATTGGATTTTCAGTAACCTCTCACTATATTAAACCACTCTTAAGACTGGAGCGCCTAACAGGTTCTGTGTTTGGCTTCTTGTTAACCAGTGTTGTGCAAAAGAAGCTCTTTTGGTACAAATGGGGTGAATCTAATTGTATTATAACCCACCAGTTTTTGGAGTGTGCCTGCCCTGTTTCCTGCAGTCTTCCCTGAGTGTGGCTTCCTTGGCATGTCTTTTCCCAAGCACCCAATCCTTTTTGATCCCATTAATATTTTTGGCCATTATAACATTCCATGGTAATGAGTTCCACAGATTAGCTGTGCATTGTGTAAAATAGTATTCCCTTGTGTTTGTGTTATAAATCACTTTAGATGCAAGTGTGTGAATCATGTGATCATGTGATCTAGACAGTGTTTGGTCCTGCCATGAGGGCAGTGGACTGGACTTGATGACCTCTCGAGGTCCCTTCCAGTTCTATCATTCTATGAATATTTTGGCCTTAAATATTTCCCAAGCAAACTGACATTAAAAACAAACAAAATAACAACAACTAATCATCAAGATGGGGTCTAATTTATGAAACACCTCATAGAGTTCTGGTCTATACTAGGGAGTTATTTTGAAATAATTCCCCTTATTTAGAAATAACAAGTGGAAAGTCCACACTACCAAACCCATTATTTTGAAATAAGAGGGTGGTTATTTCAAAATAATAACTCCTGCTTTCTACAAGGAACAACAGTTATTTAGAAATAGCATTAGTGTGGATGCTCCATGGCTGCTATTGCAAAATAACTATTCCCCAAAGTCATTCAAAGTAATTAGAGCTTCCTGGGCTCTAAATCAAGGTAGCGCATCCACATTAAGGGATCCTGCCTTGGGTTAATTTTGAGGCTTCCTTGTAGTGTGGACACACTATTTCAAAATAGTTATTTTGGGAGTTATTATTTCAAAATAAGTTAATTCAAAATAATTTCCTAGATTAGACATACCCAAAGGTTTCAAACTCAACATAATATATACAAACAATGCTGTGTTACACACATTTCTCAGATATTTTCTCTTAAATAAGTGTGCATGCATGCACACACACATGCACTTTATTTAAAACATGGTGTTTGATTAGGGGAGCAACATATTTGAGCAAATACAACTGGTATATTTTATAGGTCTATGAGGTTTTGTTCTGAAAAAAATAATACAAAGTTTATCTTTTTAAAAGATTCCTGGTTTTCTATCAGTGACCAAATTCTTCTTAATAGATCATCTGAGGGAAAAAGCTCTCTCTCAGAGTTTATGTTGCTTTCATTTAACTTATGCATAACAAAAGTTCAGACTATAATTCTGAATAGAGGTTTTGTGTAATTAAACGAGGTGGAAAGACAGAACACTACAAGTCAGCAAAATGCCAATTTGTTCTGTTTCAAAATATTTTGTTTCAATTGTTGCCAAAGCCTGAGGCAAAACCACTACATTCTGCTTTAAGTGTGTCTGTTTTTCAGTCAGCAAGTTTTTACGTTTTTCTTTGTATTCATCAGAATATTCAACAGAGAGTTTCACCTAATCCTATTGATCTGTTACAGATTTTAATAAGTAAAAACATAGCTCCTTGGAATCATGACAACAGGACATCAAGCCCATGAATATGGTAATTATTTTCTATATAATTAGTAAACACATTGGGAGAAAAGATCAGAAATATATGCGTCTGGATTAGAAGAATTTAAATTCTTGTATCAAAGTCAATGATTCTCATCATCTGGAAACTGTAATCCAGATTTCTATTTGTGCATTGTACATTTATTCTAATCAGAATTTAACTAAATACTGCATGATTATATTGTATGATAACATACTGTATATAAATATAGGCCTCTATTTAGCAAAACATTTAAGCACAAATTTGAAGCCATACCTATTCAGCAAAGTGTATTGAATTTATTTATTGGGACGTAAGCACATGCATTAAGTGTTTGATTTTAAGCTAAGTCTATTTAAGTCCACCCCTCTTCAGCAAATACATACTGAAGTACTTTGCTGAAGTGCGGCCACGGTACAATATTTCCTGATATTTTTAAGTCTTGAATGTAGGAAACCATTTGCATGTATTTAATTTTATGCATATGAACAGTCCACTGGAATTCAATGGGACTACTCAGATGTGTAAATTTTTGTAGTATCAGACCCTTAGGGTATGTCGATTTTACCAAATTTTGTCATCAAAAACTGCCTTTTGGTGACCAAACAGCAAGAGCATACAAAATGTAATGCAGCGTTTGTGGGGGAAAAACAATCAGTTTCATCATCAAAAAAACTTCCACCCTACAAAAGATTTTTTTTCTTTTCCCTTCCCTTTGTTGGCAAAGAGCCAGTGTAAACTCTGCTGTTTGTTTTGTCAACGGAACTGGCTTCCAGCAGTATCCCACAAAACCTGTCCTGATGGCTTTGCTCAGCTTTGATCTCTGCTGCCCTGCAGGTGTGCACCCTTCCACTTTCAAAGCTCTGGGAAGTGTCTGACAGCTGAGTGAGCTGCTCTGTTTGGGGAACAAACAAAGAGCAAATCATTTATTGAGTGCTTCTATTCTGCTTTGTATTAGGAACACAGCAACAGGTAGACTGCTGCTGGATAGAGAGTGGGATCGGCTCTGTGCTGTTTTGACGTTCCTCAGCATGGAGAGCTCACAGAGCTATTCATGATGCTGCTCCCAGCAGCTGAAGAGGCTGTGGGAGAAATGAGGGGGAATCCCAATTTATACAGGAATCAGCTCTGCCTTCCCACAACCCTGCACTGTGGATTATATACCCACAGTGCATTGCTCACACTGTTGATGATGGTGCCCCCAATTATGTTAGAGGAAGCAAGTGTAAACACCCTCTGGCAATTTTTGTTTTGTCGACTTTTGGGTGCTGACATAAATGTTGTCAACAAAACTTGGTAGACAGACCCTTAACTACTACAAACCTACTCTGTATTATTAAATACAGTAAAAGTTTCATTTCCACTAAAATGTTGTGGGTTTAGCATTTCCCACATGAACAAAAGCATCTCAGTGTCATGTGATCTTAGATCGGTGGGAATGAGAGGCGTCTGGATGTTAGCTGAGTCATCTGTGTCCTGAAACTAATCTGAATACCACAACTGGGGCTATGTCTTTATCACTGCTGTTACTGCTATGAAACAACCCATGACAAGAATTGAGTTACTTTATGAAAAACAATTTCCATTAATATTCATTTACAGTCAACAGCAAATTTCAATTTTGCTGGGCTTGACACCTTTTCTGTGAGCACTCGAACACTTGAACACCAATCTTTAATGAAAATTAATTTCATTTTATAAATTCAATGATAAAAATCACAGTTCCTTCTATGTGCTAGTTATGCACATGTCTCAGACTACTATTTCTGTTTCTTGACTGTATTATTTCTGTAACACACCAACACAGCAACTATTACAATCAAATTCACAATTTAAAACTCAGTGTCCTGGCAGTGACAAAGTCATAGAAATGTAAGCTTGAAGAGATCTCAAGAAGGTATGCAGTCCAGTTGCCTGTGCGGAGGCAAGACTAATTATACCTACACCATGCTTGGCAGGCGTTTACCAAACCTGATCTTTAAAACATCTAGTGATGGGGATTCCACAACCTCCTTTGGAAAACTATTCTAGTTCTTAATTTTTCTTGCAGTTAGAAAATTTTCCCTAATCTCTAACCTAGACCTCCCTTGATGCAGATTAGGCTCGTTGCTTCTTAACATATGCTCAGTGGTTATAGAGAACAATTGATCACTGGCCTTTTATTGGAATCTTTCATATATTTGACCCTTCAGAGTCTTCCTATCTCAAAATTAAAAATGCCCCTTTTTTAACCTTTACTCACAGGTCAAGTTTTCTAAACCCTTTAGCATTTTTGTTCTTCTTCTGTAGACACTCTCCAATTTGTTCCCATTTATTTTAATAAGTGTGACCCAGAACTGGACACAGCACTCCAGCTGAGGTCTCACCAGTGTCAAGCAAAGTAGGACAATTACTTTCTGTATCTTTCTTACGACATTCCTATGAATACATGCCTTTTACAAAATTCATAACATAATTTACTCCTATTTAACCTTTAATCTAGCCCCCAGATCCTTTCAGCAATATTATTACTTACCTAGTTATTTCATTTTTCTTTCTAAGTGAAATACTTTGCACTTATCTTTACTGAGTTTCATCTTGTGAGTTTCAAACCAATTCTCCAATGTCAAAAGTGTTTTGAATTCTAATCCAATATTCAAAAGTGCTAAAAGCTCAGAGTCCTCCACAAATTTTATAAGCATGCTTTTCACTCCATTATCATCATCATCAACAACAACAACCATGGGCTCAGCGTCCATTGGTGTCCGATGCCTCCCTCACTATTTCCTTCCATCTTTCCCTGTCCAGTGCGGAGTGGCTTAGTTTCTGTAGACTAGCTCTGCACCAATCTACTATATCATCTACGCATTTTCTATGTGGTCTGCCTCTCCTATTCGGACCATGCATTATGCCGAATACCAGGGTCTTAACTTTTCACTCTTCATTCATCACTCTATTATCCAAGTCATCAATGATAATGTTGAAGAGTACCTAACCCACGACTGACCCCCGTAGGGCATCACTAGATATGCCAACCCAGTCTGACAACAAACCACAGATAACTACTCTTTGAGTCAGGTCTTTCAACCCACTTTTGCATCCACTATTACTAATTTCATTTAGACCACATTTCCCTGGTTGGCGTACAAGAATGTCATGTGGGACTGAGCAGAACCTTTACTAAAATCAAGATATGTTACATCTAGAACTTTTCCCCACATCCATGAGACCATTAACTCTGTCAAAGAAGGAAAGTAGTTTGTCAATGTATAATTTTGTTCTTGACTAATCCATGTTGCCTACTACTTACAAACCTATTATCTTCTGTAAGCTTACAAACTAATTGCTTACTAATTCATTCCAGAATGTTCCTAAGTATTGAAGTTAGGCTTCCAGGTCTTCTACAAGTCCTCTTTCTTCCCTTTTTTGAAAGACTGGCATTATGTTCGTCTTTCTTTAGTCCTCTGGGATCCACCTCTTCCAATCTCCACTTATCTCAAAGATAAAATTGAAAGTCATTTAAAAAAGATGGTCACACAGATTACACAGAGAACTGCAGCTTGCATACTGAATGATCCTCAGTCCACAATTTATTTTAGCTGAAGAAAACTGTGAATATTTGTAAATTACCATGTCTTCAGATAATTTGTTAAAGGCAATTTGGGCCTACTTCCAACTACCTGAAACCAATGGAAAGATTCCCATTGACCCTGCCGATGCTGAATCAGGCCCAGAGAGAACACAATATCAGTATGTAATTCAAAGAAGAAATTACTTGTTACAAATTATTCATTTGTCTCTACCCATGATTTAGTGCTCAGTCCCACTCAAAGCAGTGGGAACTGAATCAAGCCCCGCCTTTGAACTGTAAGTCACTGCTAGTTTAGATTAGGCTAAACTGATGTTACCTGTGTCCACAGCTCAGTGAAAAAAATGCTCTTAGCTTTACAGACTGGCTGTTGTCTGAGGGGTTGCATTTAGGAGCACAGTAAAGATCAGATAATTATTCTGTAATTCTGACAATACGATTCACCCATGATTTTCTCCAAAAGCTACTATCCCTAAGACACATCTTTGATCATGGCCTACAGTTTTACTGACACTTAAATTGTTTCAAATAAGCTTTTAATTTAGGTATAATAAAGACATTATTGCATATTAAATATTGATTGTTTAAGAAGCACTTAGTAAAGCATATTAAACAAAGTACACGCCTCCTATCTAATTGCCATTACAATTATATGAGCAATGAATGTTATTGCACATTTGTCAATTTATTAAATGACATGGATATGCACTTTAAATGCATTAAATGTGAAAGCTATGTGAATACTATTGCCCAGTATAAATATCGAAGCGATACTTACACATCAGTAGTTTGTTCAGTTAAACACTAGCTGACTATAAAAGCTCTTTAGCCTATGACCCTATACTACTAATTTCTCAACTTGCAGTGTCATTTATCCATTTTACTTGGTACAGTATTCGGGCAGCAGTCACACCAGTGCCAAATACAGCGGTGAAATAACTTCTTTATTCCCACTTGAGATGTCAGGATTTATGCACCTCAGGATAGCATTAGCCTTTTGGACACAGCATCCCACCCGGAACACATGTTCAGCTGCTTAGCCACCATGGCCTATCAACCTTTTTCAGAATTATTATTACCCAGAATAGCATCCACTTTTCCATACATACTTATGGCCTATATTCTTTGCTACTACACATACACATTTACACTTAGCCTTATTAAAACATATATTGTTTGCTTGTGCTCAATTTACAAAGTGATCCAGATTCTCCATTATTTACCACTCCCTCAGTTCTTGTATCTGCAAACTTAATCAGTGATGACTTTGTTTCCTTCTAAGTCATTCATAAAAATGTTAAATAGTGTAGGAACAAGAACAGAGCTTTGTGGGATCCCACTGGACAAGGATCTGTATTGGGATCAGTGCTATTCAACATATTTATAAATGATCTGGAAAAAGGATTAAAGGGGGAGGTGGCTAAATTTGCAGATAATGCAAAATTTCTCAAGACGGCTAAATCCAAAGCTGACTGCAAAGAGTTACAAATGGATCTCACGTGACTTGGTGACCAAGGAACAAAATGACAGATGAAATTCAATGCTGATAAATACAAAATAATAAACACTGGAAAAAATAATCCCAAGTATGCATTCAGAGTGATCACTTCTAAAAAAAAAGCTGTTACAACTCAAGAAAATGATCATGGAGTCATTGTGAATAGTTCTCTGAAAACATCTATTCAATGTGTAGAGGGAGTTACAAAAGTTAACAATGTTAGGAATCATTAGGAAAGGGATGGATAAGAGAGAAAACATAATAATGCCACTGTATAAATCCGTAGTATTCCCACACCTTGAATATGATGTGCAATTCTGGTTGCCCCATCTCAAAAATATATTAGAGTTGGAAAATGTACAGAGACGGGCAACAAAAATGATTAAGTGTAAGGAACAGCTTCCATATGAGAAGAGTTAAAAAGACTGGGACTATTCATCCTGGAAAAGAAAAAACTGAGGGAATATAAAAGAGAAGTCTATGAACTCATGACTGTGGTGGAGAAAGTGAATAAGAAAGTGGTTTTTACACCTTTATATAACTAATGAGCCAGGATTCATCCAATGAAATTAATAAGCAGCAGATTTTAAAACAAACATATGGAAGTACTTCTTCATCGAAGCTTAGTCAGCCTGTAGAATTTGTTGTGAAGGCCCAAAGTATAACTGGGGCTATGTCTAGACTTCATTGCTTTTCTGGGATACTGGAGGTATCCCAGAAAAGCAACACCGTATCCAAGGAACACGTCTGCTTTTCTGAAAAAATATTCGAAAAAGCAGTTGCGCTCTTTCGCCATCCCTGTAAACCTCATTCTACGAGGAATAAGGGATGTGTCAAAAGGACACTTTTTTCCAAAATTTGGCACCTGTAGATGGAAAAGCCTCTTTCGAAAGTAAATCAGAAAAAGATACGTAAATTGTGGTATGCAGATTGTATTTCTTTTTCTGATTTAAAATTGCAGTGTAGACCTAGCCTGGAGTAGAAAGACTTAGATTAGTGCAAAGAGGATAGGTCTATCAATGACTTTTAGCCAAGTCATTGATAAAGAATGCAACTTTGTCCCTAAACTTCTGAGTGCTGGAAGCTGAGACTGGAAGAAGTAATGGATCACAGCCCTGTTCTGTTCACTCCTTCTGAAGAATCTGGCACCATCCACTGTTAAGACAGGATACTGGGCTAGAGGGACAAATTGGTCTGATCCAGTATGGCCGTTCTTATGTTCTTATAACGATAGTCTGTTTGTTTCCCAGATACAGAGCAGATTCTTATTGAACACTATTGCCTTTTCTCTATGATTATTGATAATTCTACTATTTCCATCTATTAATGGGAAAATATCAGTGCCAGGATTCTTTTTGGTCCTAATACATTGAAAAAGTTCCTGCTTATTGTCTTTAACTTGGCTGGCCAGAGATTTCTTTCTGTCCCTTGGCTTCCATTAGCAATATTTTTATCATTCCTAATTTCTGATTTATATTCATTACTATCAACTTCTCCTTTCTTCCATCTGTTTTATATATGTCTACATACACTCACGCATGCACACAGCTGCCTTCACTTCCCCTCTAAACTAGCTCAGCTTTTTTAACCAGCAAAACTTTCTTCCTTCTTTTAGCTACAGCAACTAGCAATAATGCAGGAACAAAAACCAGACTTTTGTTCTCTTACCAGTCTTCTCATTCCCACAGAGCTTGGGAAAACAAATGGGTCTTGCAGCATACTGTAAAGGCCAGGAAGTTAGGACTGTTATGGACAAATATGGCAAGTGAAAGCTGAGGTGCATTGACAAAGAATGCCTCCTTTTCCTTTCACAACAAGTATACTTCCAGTATATTTATTAATCACAACTGTGACAGTATGGCACAAGAAAAGAGGTGACACTTCAGACACTATGTGTGTGTGTGTGTGTGTGTGTGTGTGTATAACCTTACTAAGAAGGCATTACTTTGACTCCATTCATACTGTCCCTAACTTCTATGACTTTTTGTCATCCTCTTGCTTGTCCCTGTCTTTGTATACTTTTTTTTCCTTTTTAAAATTAAACTAGGTTGATCTTCCCCACCAAAAACACAGATCACAGATACATGGGGAAATGCTATGCTTATTGCAACATCCCAGCAACCCTTCAAACTTCATGTATATTCCGTAGGTCAAATTAATTCCATCTGTAACTTGTTTGGCTTCAATGGAGTTATGCTAGGCATAAATTTGGCTAATTCTGTTCACTGAACAATAATGGGCACAGACAACCCCTCTCTCTTATAGCTCATGGTCATTGTTTAGCTTTTGAATGGAAGAGCCAATAAAATTGATTTTCCTTAGAAATATAATTTAAGTCATGGAAACCAAGTACAGGGTAAAATGCATCAAGTAAAAATAAGTACTTACAAAGTAGGGAGAAGAGGTCTGATGAATGGAAATAGTAAATTAGGCAGAAAATCTGTACAAATCTCTTTATGAATAGAACTGTCTGTGGAATCTGACCAATAAATCCAGACTTTCAAATATATAGAAACATAACCAATTTCATCCCGTTTTTATTAGCCTATTCCATAATCTACAGAGACCAGCTAAGTAGTTTAAATGAAGTAATGTATCAATATTAACCTGGCTTCTTTTGACAAACAGAAGAAAACGTTTACAACATTCTCCTGGCCTTTAGTATAGAATTGTTAACTTTGCAAGACAATATCAATTTTACATAGCCTATGTTTTTACAGATTTTTGGTGCTAAGGAATAGTGGATGGATAATATTTAAGTTCTTACTATTAAAGCCAGGGGGAAAAATCTATGAAATATTTGATATTTGGGGAAAATTTGAATATCAAATAATTTTTGGCTGAAAACACTAATTAATTCAATTTTGAAATATGACTGGGTGTCTTATGGGAGTTCTACTTTGGATGCCTGAAACTGCCATTCTCTTGTAATGTTGTCTTGTTTTCTAGTACTCTGCATTCATCAGTTTGTCTCTATCTGTTCTTGTCTTATACTTAGATTGTAAACTAGGGGCAGGGACTCCTTTTTGTTCTGTATTTGTGCGAGGGGGTCTGGTTCAAAACTGGCAAACTTAGGTGTTATGATAAAACAAATATATAATAACACTAGTATAAGCTGGGCTCCCCTAACCATCTCCTATGAGGCCTCATGTGCTTCTTTGTTGGAGATGGGAAGTGGTCCATCGCAGGCATTTCTGGCAATGGTGCATGTAGCCCACTCAGGGAGCGCAGCCTATAGAGCAGAATAGGAACCTGAGCAAAAACATTGACGTTTTCTGCAGAAAGACATTTTTCATAAGAAATAGTATGTAGTAAAAACAAAAATAAAATCAAATTGCCCATCAATGAATGGTCTGAGTGGAATATTTTCCATCTGCTCTACTTGGTATATCTATTGAACAGGAGCAGCATCAGTACAAGCTTCCTCACATTCTCCTGCCATCTCCCCATTACAAGCATACTTTAACCTTAGAATCACTCACTGACACTTAGATCTGGAAGGGACCTCAAGAGGTCATGGTGTCCAGCCCTCTGCACAGAAGCAGGACCAAATAAACCTAGACCATCTCTGACAGGTGTTTGTTTAACCTGTTCTTAAAAATCTCCACTGATGGGGAATCCGCAACCTCCTCTGGAATCCTATTCCAGAGTTTAACTACCCTTATAATTAGAACGTTTTTCCTAGTAACCTAAATCACCCTTGCTGGAGATTATGTCAATTTCTTCTTGTCCTACCTTCTGTAGACACAGAGAACAGTCAATCAGCATCCTTCTTGCCTTCCTCTGCAGCATGGGGCAGGTGTCACTAGCACATTTACGTTAGTACAAATGGTGAATTCTCTGTAACGAAGTCTTTAAGCTATGATTTGAGGACTTTAGTAGCTCTGCCAGAGGTTAGGCATTTATTATAGGAGTGGGCGGGTTGCAATGTGCAGGAGGTCAGATTAGATGATCATGATGGGTTCCTCTGACCTTAAAGTCAATGAGACTGAGTCTGAGTCTTTACAGTACCCCCTAATATATCTGAAGACTTAGCAATTCTTCCTTCAGACTTCTTTACCCCAGTCTAACCATACCTAGCTTTTTAACCTTTCCTCGTGGGTCAGGATTTTAAAACTTTTTATATTTTTTGTTCCTCTTCTCTGGACTATCTCCAATTTGTCTACATCTTTCCTAAAGTGGGCTATCCAGAATTTGACGCTGTGTTCCAGCTGAGGCCTCCCCATTTCTGAGTAGAAAAAGACAATTACCTCCCGTGTTTTACATATGATACTGCTGTTAATACAGCTTAGAATGATATTGACCCCATTGGATACATCCACCCAGTATGAGAGAGAACCATTTATACCTAGATTGTGTGGTTCTGTTTATTTTAGATCCATGGGAAATCAGGACACTCCAGGTATACATAACCACTTTGAGTATGTCTACACTAGCTCATTAGTTCGAGCTAGGTAGGCAAATCAGGCAACCGGGGTTGCAAATGAAGCCCGAGATTTAAATATCCTGGGCTTTATTTGCATGTTCCTGTCTGGCCGCCATTTTTAAATCACCCTTAGTCCGAACTAACTGCCCACGGCTACACACGGCAGTTTAAAGTTAATCCGAGCTAAGTCTTTGGAATGTTACTCCACGATACGTATTGTGTAAGATAGTAAAATACCCAATGTCCCTATTGATTACGTATTGTGTAAGATAGTAAAATGCCCAATGTCCCTACTAAGGATGTTGCTGCTATGTGTGTAGTTGACAGTTGTATGGCTGCATCTGTAATTTTTGCTTATCAGAAACAGAGTACGAGTACAAGGTTGCTTGTCGTGTGTTCTTGACGTGGTCTCGCGTACCATGTTTAAGCTGCATTGTTATTCAAAACATTCCTTCCTCTCACAGTTCCTCCCTCCCAAACCTTGCCCGTGTGCTTATGTGCACCAGACTTGAGACAGGCCTGGGTTTGCTTTTTAGAGATCCACACTTTGGACAAGGCAGACATCACCATTTATTGTCAAGGCAGGGTAGTGCGGGCTCCCCCACAACCTATCTGAGCATAATATTTCAACCAGTTTTGCATCTACTTCATACTAATTTCATCTAGACCACATTTTCCTCGTTAGTTTATGAGAATGTCATTGTGAATGCAATGTCTGACTGTGTCAAAAGCCTTGCTAAAATCAAAATATATCACATCTGGAACTCCCCCCCTGCCTATATACTAAACTAATAACCCTGTCAAAGAAGGAAATTAGGTTGGTTTGGTATGATTGCTGTCCATAAATCCATGCTGGCTATCTCACTTACAGCCCTGTTATCCTCTAGGGGCTTACAAATTGATTGTTTAATTATTTAGTACCTTTCCAAGCACTAAATTTAGGCTGACAGGTCTGTATTTCCTCCCAGTTCTCTTGGTTCCCTTTTGAAAGATAAACACCATGTTTACTCTTTTCCGGTCCTCTTGGACCTCACCTATCATCCATGAGTTTTCAAAGGTAATTGCTAAGGATTCTGGAATTGTTTCATTTAGTTCCTTAATTATCCTAGGCTGAATTTCATATGGCCCTTGACTTGAATGCATTTAACCTATCTAAATATTCTCTAACCTGTTCTTTCCTGTTTTGGCTTGGTTTTTTTCCCCTTTATTGTTAATATTAATTGTGTTGAGTGTCTGGTCACCATTAATCTTTTTAGTGAAAACTGAAGCTTGAGCCCTCTTAATGTCATCAATTATAAGCTCTCCTTCCATGCTAAGAGGCCCTACACTTTCCTTTGACATTCTCTTGTTCCTAATGCATTTAAAGACTCTTATTCTCTTTCAGGTGCAACTCATTTTGTGCCTTTGCCTTTCTGATTTTGTCCCTACATGCTTGTGCTGTTCTTTTCTACTTCCCCTTAGCACTCTGTCCATGTTTCCACTTTTTGTAGGATTCCTTTTTGATCTTCGGATCATTAATGAGCCCAACTCCTGATGGGGCTATATTGGCCTCTTACTGTTCTTCTAACCTTCCGTCGCATCAGAATAGTTGGCTGTTGTGAGTTTCATTTTGTCTCCTTAAGGAACTGCCAACTCTCCTGAACTCCTTTATTCCATATAATTTTTTTTCCCATAAGGGATCTTACATACCAGTTCTCTGAATTTATTAAAGTCCGCTTTTTTAAAGTCCATGGGCCTTGTTCTACTAATCTCACTCCTTCCTTTCCTGATAATCATGAAATCTATCATTTCATGATCACTTTTACCCAAACTGCATTTCACCTTCAGATTCGCAGACAATTTCTCCCTGTTGATCAGAATCAAGTATGAAATGGCATCCCTCTGTTTCTTTCTATACTTGTCCGTGAAGGAGTGTCGCTAGAAGTGAAAACCTATTTATTTGCTGTTACATTTATAAAATGCACATGTTTAAGTTACAAACTTTCCATGTGCTTCTAGTCCTTTACCTCTTATCAGAAGCTACTAGTAATGATCATTTTCGTTTTGTTTCTTTTATGTAAATTGGACAACTGCCTTCTAATATCTGGTTTGAAAATAGCTCCTATTTTCTGGACCCTAAAGAGCAGTCAATTAAAAACATAGGTTATTCCTGATCTTGATTGCATTTGAGCTCATGCATAGTATGAAGTAAAGTCTCGATATTTCATAACTAAATCCCTAAGCAATCCAGCCTCTCTCTGTTGGGTATTTTTAAAGAAATTGATAGATTCCCAGTACACCCATTTTGCTAGATCTATGCATTTGCAAAGTCTGTTCAAAAATCAATTTCAAATTGTTTAATTCGAAGCAAGGCTGCAAGATCCTACCTGGATTTTGAGACTCTAAAAATCTTGTAAAAATCCCTTAGGAAGGCCCACTGAGCTCATACTTTCATTCTAACTAGATTTGTTGTAACTTTCTTCTAGAGCTCTAGCTTTCACAATAACAGAAAAAAAAAAAAAAACAACCCCCACCCTCTCTAACAAGAAACAGAGGCCCCCACACACATATGCAGAAACATTTCACCAGGCACTGGGATCTTACTTGTGGCTTATTTTATTTTAGCTGAGGTTTAAGAAATGCCAGTCTCAGTGAATGCTTGGTTAGGGTTGTGCAAGAATGGGAGTCCTTAGAGCTACCGCTTTCCAGACTGTAGCCTTGATACAAACTCGGGAATAACCAAATTGGAGAAATAATGACAACTCCATGAGTCTAACCTCAACACTTCAGGAACATTGTGCAGAAAAACTTCAGGGCAGCACTTAAGAAATAGACTTGTCCTCACATCTGTTTCCCTGTAGGAATCCCATGGCAATAAAACTGAAGCTTTTGGAAATAATACAGACAGACGTTGTTGAAACATAGGTTGCAGAGCATGTGGGCAGGAGGAAAGGGAAGCAGTCAAGATGTGTCAATTCTGGCATTTTAGAAAAGTGATATTTCTTAATGTTATTTTTCAAGTGAACACAATGCTTCTGAATAGTGCCAGATTGACATCATTTTGAAGGAAAAGCCTCCCAGGTATTCAAAGTGCAGCTACAGTAGAGGTATCAGCAATTAAACCTTCCCTTTCAGGAGTTCATGCTCTATCTCTAGGGCTGAATTTATTCTGACAAGTTTGGGAAAATCTTCCAACACTGCACTAGCACTTGTGTAGCTCCACCCTACCCCAGTGCTAGAAACAGTTGAAGCAATATTGTGGAGTGGCTTGTGCATTTTGATTGCAATATTGACTAGATGTGTTCTATGCAGAGCTAGATACAAAGGTTAAAATGTCACTGATTGCTGTATACTAGCATTCGCACAAGTGCGAGCATCATTTCAGCTACACCTCTAGTACTAGTGTAAGCAACAGGAAATTTTCCAAAACTTGCCAGAGTGGGCAGAATTCCAAAATTCTTAGTGTTAAAAAGAGGCAGCCTTGGTGTGAGAAGGTTGTTCAAACCTTGGTCTTTCTGTAAAAAATACTTAAAAGGTGCATATTGGTTTCAGTTTGAACACTGACCCTTGTTTGCCAAGATCACTCTTTTATTTCACACAGGCCAAACAGATGTACACTAGTGACTTTAAGATCCAAAGCCAATTAGCATCAATGGGAATCTTTAATTTCAATAAACTTTTGGATTTACCTTTATGTCATAAATGACCTGAGTTGGATTTCACTGGATGCCATCTCTATATGGATGAAAGGGGAGTGGCAAAGGAATGTAAAGCCTGAACTATCAAGTCCTATCATTATTGCTTTCTAATAAAGAATGTTACATGTTAGACTGAGAAATTAAGCACATTACATGAACATTTTTCATGTCCTTTGTCTCTTTATAGCTATCTTTATTTACAACAAATTGAATGGAAGAGGGTTTTTTTGTAAATAATGTCTACATAATAATAAATAATGAATAATCTGCTAAATGATCTAAATAATCTAGTCTAAATAATCTTATTTTTTGCAGTATCTTGTGATCTTTTCTTAGAGCCATGAAAACAACCAGAAAGAATATATGCTGAATAACTTGGGCAGAAGTCAGCTCTCAAATTTTCCACTCTCCTCAGTGATAATGTCAGACCTAGGTTCCCTGCATTTTCAGAAGACTAATCATGTGGATCCAAACAGAATTTTGTCCTTAATTTCTAGTATAGTATAGTATAGTATAGTAATGCACAATAAGGTTGGTAGAAAGATTATTTTATAAGGTAACTTCTACATTCTAGTGTGATACGGAGAGCAGCACTGATAAAAAAAAAGCTAAGGAATTAGATTGCTCATGAAACTAACTCATTCCATTATTGGGTTTTCCTTGCCACAGACATTTTTTTGTTTCTGTCTGCTTGGGTTGGAGTGATACCTTAAAAAAACCTAAACGGCAGTTTAGTGCATAATGTAGTGGATAAAAAAATCTGCAAGTATTTAAAATTAAACTCTGTCTGATGCAAAGCCTCTATTAAGTCCAAGTAGCAATGCCCTTTGATAGGCTGCAATGACACAATGCTCTTTTCATAGTGGGGGGCAGTAAGGAGGGGAGCCTGTCTATTTTAGAGTCCTCCGACATGTACAGTACCTTAATCATAGTTCCAGAACAGTGCATCATGATGTATTATTCATCAAAATAGACTTGCCCTGATAATGTCATATATGTCTCCCTAAGGGGCTGCATTATTTCATAAAGGAATTTTATTTTCTGTTTGGAAGCTGTCTTAGGATGTGGAGAAGTTTTACTGGGCTTCTGAGTCTTGTAAAATAATATAGCTCTTTTCAGTCAGTCCTTCAGATCCAGCTGGGAGGCCTTACTCTATGGGACCTGGTAGAAATTTTGGCTTGTATACTAAGCCTGACACAAGTATTATATAATGCGCATAATATTTTATATATTATGTGCATGCATTATGTTTAATGCACAATATGCACGCACATGAATAAATATAGGTTCAGTAAATTAGTATATCTATTGCATTAATCCTATACCACATGTCAAATAAATCTGTTCTTGCTCCATGCAGAACACACATTTGAACGTGTGACGCAAATAGAAAACATATTTCCCTGTAAAATTAGAGCTTATAGTTTCACAAAACTCTCTGTGTGTCTTTTTAATTTGTCTCACGTTCCCACAATCATTTGAATCCCACTCTCCCCCCAACACTGCTAACAGACTGCTTTGACTGTCTGTAGAGCTATGGTTTTGACTGATTTACTATATTGTCATCTTTTTTCACTGAAACCTTTATTTTTTTCTTTTAAAAAAAGGTAGGCTCCTTCCTTACTGAGTAAGGCTCTCTTACAGAAAAGGGAAGATCTTCCTACCCCAATTATAAAATAGTCAGGTTGTGGTCCAAAAGCCATAGAAATTAGAGGTGGAAATAACTTCTTAGATCATCTAGCCCCTACTCAGTGGGTTAGTACAGTGTTTCTCAACCAGTGGTATGAGTACCCTCAGAGGTACTCGAGAAAAGTCTGGGGGGTACATCAACACAACTGAAATTTGGAGAAAATTGAATGTTGGTTTCAAGTTTTACAGCACTTTATTATTTTTGTACTTTTTACACCCAAAAATTTTATCGCCAGCCCAGCTACGATTAAGTTGTTTAAACAAATTTGTTGCAATGGTAGAAAAAAAGTTGTGTGTCTGAAAACTGTAGGTACTGGGGGTACATTTTTTTTTTTGAAAAAGGGGTACTTTATAAAAAAAAGGTTGAGAAACACTGGGTTAGAACATCATATACACAGTATTACAGTAGTTAGGTCAATGAAATTAAGAAGCTGGTGGTAAACTATACAATATACTCAACTCAATGTCTGCTCAAGAGCTTCGTTGATAAAGCATGATGTCCTTTGGCAACCTTTCCCAGTGGTGACTTCTGTATAAAGCAACAACACAGGTATTCTAATGCAAATTCTTTTACCTTAATAGGGAACTAGAGTAATTTCCATTAGTACAATAAAATTCAACATTTTGGTCAACAGTCTCTGTCTTTTGGCCCAGAAACTTCTGCCTGGACACCTTCTGCAGATTGTTTTTGCACTCATGCACTTGTATTAGTTATGAAGCCACATTTTAAAGTTCCTAGGATTGGAAAGAACAGGGAGAATATTGGGTCTGCCATTAATTGAAACAATATGATTATGTGCAATGATGCCTCTGGAGCACTTCTGAGCTGTACCCGTTTCTGTTTATACTTGACAGCTGTACATTCTTTGCTGCCTGCATTGTTTGAACTATGTCCAACAGTGCAATCACTAAATCTTTGATAGCTGGTTTCTAAAAACAAAAATGACTTTGAGAGAGAGAGAGAGATATTTGTGTTTATTACATCTCTCTCCCTCCCCCTTCCCCCCCCCCCCCCCCCCGATCCTGGGATGCCTGTTGTAGGTAGAGAATAAACTGCAGGAATCTCCTACTTCTCACTCAGGGTTAACATAATGAGAAGCTAGGATTGAAGCCCCATTGGTTGGAATATCACAGGTACTCCCTGCCCAGGGAAAGATAGATCAAGAAAGAGCTTTCACACTTTGAGGATAATGGGTAAAAGTGAAATCTGAGATTTTTGCAACCACTCAACCATTTCTTTCAAATGGAGAAACCACGATAAAATCTGTTGTGTGATCAAATGTGTCCTAGACATGTTACAGAGTTTCTCTTTGAAGTCAGCCTCTAACCGCCGTAATCCACTGGTCAGCACAAATATGTGGCCATATCCTTAAAAAAAGAAGGAGAGAAAACTTCATCAGCATATGTTATTCTCTCAGAAATCTGTCTAATTTATAAGGGAAACCACTATGGATTATGATTATTTATTTGTTTATTTTATTATATAAGCAGATCTAAAGGAATGCTTCCCTTACAGCTAGCTGAAAAACGAGGGTGGGGGGAGACCTTGGGTGTGTCTGTGTAAATAAACAAAAGACAGGACTATGCAGCACTTTAAAGACTAACAAGATGGTTTATTAGGTGATGAGCTTTCGTGGGCCAGACTCACTTCCTCAGATCAATATGTGGAAGAAAATTGGCACAACCATATATACCAAAAGTGATACAATCAAAAAAACAGTGAACACATATAAAATTGACAAATCAGATTTAAGAACAGAGGAGGGGTGAGGGGGGAAGGTTAGTGTCTGTGAGGTAATGACATTAGGGGTACGTCTAGACTACAGGCTTTTGTCGACAGAGGCTTTGTTGACAGATACTGTCAACAAAGCTTCTGTAGACAAAGAGCGTCTAGACTACAGCCAGTTCTGTTGACACAGCAAGCCGCTTTGTCAACATGAGAGTGTAGACGCAAAGGACAGAGTAGATGCAATAACGCCTTCTGTCAACAGAACTCTGTCGACAAAAGGCGTTATTCTTCGTAGAATGAGGTTTACCGCCGTCGACAAAACTGCCAACTTCTATTGACGTTATGTTGACAGAACTCAGCGGTAGTGTAGACACAGGTGTAGTTTTGTTGACAAACATCCACTTTTGTCGACAAAACCCTGTAGTCTAGACACACCCTAGGGGTGATAATTGGGGAAGCTATCTTTGTAATAAAGTTTGCTCCTGCTTTGCTTAGATTTGTTAGGGATGTTCAGCAGATGGAGTGGTATTTTGCTCATTGTAATCAACTTCAATTGTGACTCAATATGGGCTATGTTTGTATTAAATGCAGGGATAGCTAAAACATGGTTACCAATGTTTGTAATTTCGTGGGAATACAGAAAAGCAGAACTGTGCTCCATTGTTCCAAAGGAGATGGCTCACAGTTAGCAGAAAGAACGTTACTAAGCAGGGCTTTAATTTCAGAGGTCTATGAGAGTAGCAGAGGTGAAGGAAGGTTATTCAGGTCAGGAGGCTGTATAGCCTCCCTTGCCTGCACTGGTTTGATCTGTCTCCCCCCTCCCACAACTGTTCAAAGAACAGAGCTATATAGGCACCATTAGGAGCCTCTTTCTTATGCTAACTGTGTTGGAGCTGTGTTTCCTCTCCCCTGCTTGTTTAGAGTTGAAATCCTTGGGAGCTGAAATGGCTTGAGAGTGATGGGCAGAAGTCAGGGCCAAAAAGTAGATGGTAGTGGATGGTGACTGAAAGCCAACAGGGTAGCGGCAGAGAGATACGATGAGCAGCCAGGAGTACGGTGGTAGAGCAATGTGACAAGTGGCCAGCGGGGTGGCAGTGGAGAGGTGTGATGAGGGACCAGCAGAGCGGCAGTGGAGAGCAGTGAGCAGGCAGATGGTGAGTGACCAGCAGAGTGACTAAAATGCCTCTTTACCTCCCTCACTCAGGATGGGAGGTGAACTCTGTGGATGCACCTCTGAACTCTGGGTCTGCCCAGAGCAGCAACTGTGAGTGGGGTGCACAGAAGGGTTGGACATGTGAAGATGACATGAACTTAAGGACCTGAGAGGTAAAGGACTCTCCCCAACCTACTTAGGATAGGACTTTTACTCATGTTTTATGTTTATGAACCTGGTTTGTGGTATTTTCCCAAATTAATGCAAAGTTACTTCCTTTCTTTAATTAAAAGTTTCTTTTCTACACTCAAGACTCTGTGCTTGCAAGTAGGGAAACATTGGCTCTCATGGTGGTGTGTGAATTTCCCAGGTTAATGGGTGGGAGCTTGAGCCAGTTCTGTGTGAGATGGATGGATAGAGAGGAACCCCTAGCTACCCCAGGCTGCTGCTGGCTCCACCTGGCAGAAGGGTAACAATTTTTTTAAGGGAACTTACAAGAATTATGAAAAAGAAACAAAATTCACTGTTGATTATGTGTGTTACAGTAGGGCCTAGCATTCCCAGTCAGAACAGGGGTCTTATTATGCTAGTCTCTCTCTCTCTCTCTCTCTTTCTCACACACACACACACACACTCACCCCTTGCCATCTGTGGGTTTCTAAATGTTTTGTGTCTTCTATGTGATTTTTAGCTTTTTTTAAGGGCCAGCACTATCTTTTCTTGCATAAATATTGCACAGTATTGGGCACATTATTGGCACCAAGCAAGTAATTAAATAATAGTATTGAGGATCAACAATGTCCTCATATTATAAAAATACTAAGATAGCGTATTCCCTGCCCCAAGGATCTTCAAAATTGCTTAGTACTGGCCTAACTGTGTTCCTATTGAAGTCAATGAGGGTACGTCTACACTAGCCCCCTAGATTGATCTAGGGAGGCTAATGAAGGCGACCAAAATTGCAAATCAAGCCCGGGATTTAAATAGCCCGTGCTTGATTTGCATGGTCCCGGTCAGTCGCCATTTTAGAAATTGACTAGCCCGAAGTAACTGCCCGTGTCTACACGCGGCAGTGAAACAGGATTCCGATTTAAACCCCTAACTCGAATTAGCTGGTATTCCTCCTGCAATGAGGTTTACCAGCTAATTCGATTTAGGGGCTTTACATCGGAATCCCATTTCACTGCTGCATGTAGACACGGGCAGTTACTTCAGGCTAGTCAATTTCTAAAATGGCGACCGGCCGGGAACATGCAAATCAAGCGCGGGATATTTAAATCCCGGGCTTGATTTGCAATTTCAGTTGCCCTCATTAGCCTCCCTAGATCGATCTAGGGGGCTAGTGTAGACGTACCCTGAGAATTTTACCCTCATCACTTCCATAGATGGACCGACGTCAAGCATATTTGAAACTCCCAGCCTCTACCCAGTAACTTATTCTATGCAATTCAGGTATCAACAAGATTAAACAAGTTTGGAGCTATTGGATGTGCTGCTCCTTCCAAAAAGAGTCAAAATCTACCAATTGCAACACAAACAAAACAAGATTAGGCTCATTGTTCCCTTCATGATCTGAAAAATAAAAAGAATAAACGTCCTTAACTCTGGAGAACCTCACAATGCACCAGTGAAGATGTGGCTCAGAAACCAACATTTCTGTACTACAGCTGACAGCATTCTTCCCAGCTTAGATGACAGACACAAACTAGTGCTGCTTGCGCTAGTGTGCCAAACATAGCAGTTGTAGTGAGGGTTAGCACAGACACTAGCTCAGGGTAGCCATCTGACTACAGACCTTCAGTGTACATTCTTGGGTGGTTAGTCCAAGCTGCTGCCCATACTACCCCTGGCTATGATGTTGTTTTAGCATGTTAGATGCTACCCCTGGCTGCACTACTAGTTTAGCATGCTAGATGCACAGTTAAGGCTACGTCTACACTGTAGAGATTTTGTGCAAATCGGCCGAGCATCCACACTATAAGCTCATTTTTGCACAAGAAAAAGTACAGTAGATCATCAGAAGACAGGGCTTTTTGCGCAAGAGTTATTCCTCTTTCTACGAGGAATAAGCCTTTTGCACAAGAGCTCTTGCACAAAAAGTCATGTGTGGACAGACAAGAGGGGTTTCTTGCACAAGAAACCCCTATCGGAAAAAGCACAGGTGCTCGGATGGCCATTCTGTGAATGGCCATCAGAGCTTTCTTGAGCAAGAGTCTCCATGCAGTTTGGACGCTCTCGTGTGCAAAAGCACATGGCGGTGTGGACACACTCTTTGCGCAAGAACTTTCTGTGGAAGATCTCTTCCACAAAAAGTTCTTGTGCAAGAAGCCTGCAGTGTAGACGTAGCCTTTAGTGTCTTTCTGCCAACACATATAGCCAGTGTATATTTACTATAAGAAGCCCCAAGAATGAGGTGAATTAGTTTCTAGGAGAAACATTAACAATAATCAAACAGCTTAACCCCAAAATCAACTTTGCTGGAGATATAGCCAAGAATTTACAGTTTGTTGGTTAGTACATTTCCTGAACTGGTCATTGTGGCCTCATCTAATGCCTGTCAGAGTCAACAGAAAAAAACTTACGCTATCTTCAGTGATCAGGTATGGCCTCAAGGTTTGTTCTCCCAGACTAATTTCTGAAGGATGCTTTCCTAAAAATTGATGGGTGAAATAGATGGTGACAGCTTATGTTGATGATCCCATCAGACAGAAACTGAACAGTTTTGCTGTAACTCCAGCTATTTCACACACTGCAGTAAGGACATTTAATATTTCTTGAAGGGTTGCACATTTCCCTGATTCAGCCATATGTTTCTGGACTATATTCTACTGTCATATTACTACTATTCTTTAATGGATCCTTTTTCAGCCTTTGACCCCTTTCTTTCCTTCTTCCTCTCTCCCTTCTTCCTTGCTGGCCCTTATACCTGGAACTAGAGGCATATTACCATTTGGTGGGACTTTTGGTTTGAGTGAGGAGGTGGGCAGGCAGCAAGCAAGAGGAGTGAAGAGAGCAACAGGGAGGTGAGCAGAAGGTGGACAGGGGATGAGGAGGCACGTGGCCGGGGGTACAGCTGGACAGATGGACAGCAAGGAGACTAGCAGGGAGACTAGTGAGGAGGCAAGCGGCAGGTAGGCAGGCAGGCAGTGAGAAGGAGAGCAGTGGATGGGGGAGTGAGGAGAGGGGTGTGAGGAGATGAGCAGAAGCCAGGCACACTGGGTGGAGAGTGAGGAGCCTAGCTGGGGCCTGCACCTTCTAGGTGACTGTAGGCCAAATTCTCATTTACACTAAAGATCCTTTCCTCTGTTCTAGCAGCAGAGAAGGGCATTTTTGGTAGATGAGATTCTGATTCTATGTCTTCACTTGTTTCTGCGAATCAAGTAACTCACTTTCAGGAGTGTGAGAATATTAATAAAAATTTCATTTTGTACAAGTAATTTACTGTGCCCATTTCATGTTCCAAACCTGGTTAGCTTCAGTTCTGATTCACTAGGATTCATATTATTTCAGACCTATGGAAACAAGCAATTGCCATGAAGAGTTAGCCAAGTCTATGTAAATACAGATAAACCAATGGTCTATCAGAGCTACGCTTAACGTACATGAAACATATAAAGAGTTTTATACATGACTGGATTCTGTAAACTTTCCCTTTAGCAATGATGTTATCTAACTTACTGACTTCTTGCCAGTCTACCAAGTCTAGGACGGCCTTACTTCAATCTCATCAATTTATTCCCCCTTTTACTGTGTTAGACTCTCATATTTTAAAAATAAACAATAAATTACATTGTGTTGCTTATTTTTGTTGGTGAGGATGTCCCAATCATTTGGATATTAGCAAAGGTCACTGTCACACGGCAAGCACTCATCCCAGTGGCACCTCCCACTGGTCACTCCGGGAATTAGCACTCCTGCCTCAGAGTGCTCTCTGATGGTCAGTGTCCCAGCCTCTGGTGCAGGTCTTCTGCTGGTTCAGCTCTGTGTCCTTTCCTGGCCACGGTGCCCTTTCCTCCTCAGAATGTCCTAGGTCAGTGCCCCTGTACTCTGGGGTCCTCCTAGGAAATCCTCAATTCTCTTATATCCACTTTGCCTCAGTAACCCACTGCCAGTCTTCATCTAGGCCCTGCCACAGGGGCAAATGACAGTCTGAAATGGCCACTCATGATTGGTGTGGACCTGCTGCCTTTTCCTATCCTGGCTGTTTCCCTGCAGCCTTAGTACACCCGGCCTTGCTTTAGGCCCTGCAGCCTGTGAGTGAGGTCAGGTCAGTTCTCCCCAGCTCTGCCTGCCTTTCCCCAGCCCTGCTCAGTCTCAGGAAGCCTACAGCTCCCTGGCAGCCAGGTCCCTCCTGCTCCCCAGCCAGAGCAAGAGTGTGTCTCTCCTCCTTCCCTTCAGGAGCCCTTATTTATGCAGCCCCAGCTGGGCCCTAATTGGCTGTCTCTGTCTCAGCTGTGGGCTCTGCTCTCTCAGCCCTCTTCCAGGGCTGGGTTTTAACCCTTAAAGGACCAGTGCAGGGCAGATGCTCCATCACAGTCACCAAATATGGAATGGTCTGTCTCAGGGTATGTCTACACAGCAAAGTTATTTCAAAATAACAGCCGTTATTTTGAAATAACTAGCCTAGCATCTACACAGCCATTCCATTATTTCGAAATTAAATTGAAATAGCGGAGGGCTTATTTCAAAATTGGTAAACCTCATTTCTTGAGGAATAACGCCAATTTCGAAATAAGTGCTGTGTAGACACTTATTTCAAAATAGGGGGCCTCCAGCCTTCCCAGGGTGCCCTGGTGGCCACTCTGGCCTCAACCAAGAACACTCCTCTCCCTCTCCCTGTCCCTGGAGCCGTTAAAGGGGTAGACTCTGGCCACAGTGCCTGTGCCAGCTCCAAGCCTGCCAGCCCAGAGCCAGCAGTCACTGCCTCGACCCAGTGGCCCCAAAAAAATGAGCCAGCAAGCCACTGGCAGCCAGCCCTCCACCGCTCCCCAGGAGCAGTCTACTAGCTCCCAGGACCCTGCCAGGGCCAGGAGAAGGCAGGCACCTTCCTGTTCCAGGGTGGAAATCATGGACCTTATTCAGGTTAGGGGGGGATGCCCCCAAAGTCTATGATCTCTATACTAGACAGAGGAACGCAGCCGTCTATGGCAGGATAGCTGCCAGCCTGGCCACCAAAGGGCACATGCGAATCCAGGAGCAGGTCTGCATGAAAATCAAGTTGGTCTGGCAAGACCCCCAACCCTAAGCTTCCCCTCCCCCTTCTTGCCCTTGCTTCCCCCTTCCAGCTCCTCCTCCCAGGTTTCCCCCTCCCCTCTCCCACCCTCTCTTCTCCCCTCTCCCGACTCCTTTCCCCAGTCTCACTAGAGTTTAAACCCCCCCCACCCCAGTTTTGTTAAATAAAGAGAGTTTGTGTACATGAAAATACGTGTATTGTATTTGACATCAGGAAGGGGGGTTAGGGAGGGGTAAGTGGAAGGACGTGAGGGAGGAATGCCCAATGGGGCAGACCAGGGAGGCTCTTAGTGCTCCTCAGGATGGAAGCTCTCCCTCAGGGCCTCCTGGATACTGACAGCCCCCTGATGGACCTCCCGGATGGCAGCCTGCAGAAAGTGCAGCCAGTCTCACAGCAACGCGTCCATGAGAAGCACCAGAGTGCCCCGGGGCAGCTCTGGCTCCATGTTGCAGAGTGCTGTGGTGTCCCGAGTGAGGGCAATCAGAGCACGCAGAGACAAAATGCTTTGCTGTCCCTCATCGAGGTAGGCAAGCAAGCAGGGAAACCTAAGAACTGGCTGTCCAGTGGGGGTCCCTTTAAGCACAGGCCTCAGATAGCCTCAGGCAGCAGCCACACAAAGTAACTCCTGACCTGATGCCCTGCCAGGCCTGGTTCCGGCCGGCCTTAAATGCGATTCAGCATCCACTCAGTGAGGATGCGCTATTTCAAAATAGCAAAAAGCTATTTCGAAATGCATTTTGTGTGTAGACGCATTATTTCGAAATAAGCTATTTTGAAATAACGCTGTACTGTAGACATACCCTCAGTTGCCATATGTAGGGCTATAAGAGCTTAGATACTTTTGAAACATAGGCCAGGTCGACACAAGTGACTTCTGATGGCATAGCTATGTCAATCAGGGATGAGATGAGGCATGATCCTTAAGCAACATAGCTGTCCCAGCAATAGCTCTTAGCATAGATGCACTTATACTAGCAAAGCTCTGCTTTTAGTGGCATAGCTTAATTTGTCCAGGATGGGGCTGGAATAAGATATAATGGGACAAAGTGTAGCTTTGCCAGTATAAACTGCATCCACGCTACAAGTTGAATCTCTCTAGTCCAGAACTCTCTGGCATGGCAACATCCATGGTCTGGAATGATTTTAGTTAGCTGGATGTCCACTTATTATGTGTGTGGCCAAGTTTCCTGTGGTTCCATAAAGTTTGTTTATAGTCACCAGTTCTGGCTCTCAGTGTTCTGTGCTATTATTTAGCTGTAATTCAACCCCTAAATGTCTTCTAAGAGCCCAGTAAGTAGTGGAAGAGTTGGTAATCCCATGATTCAGCAAATTCTCTGGTATGGCACTTGTCAGATCTCAAGAGTGCCGGACTTGAGACGTTCAACTTATAGGAGAATTGTATCTGATCTAGTATACCTGTACAGTTATTCCAGCAAAATGCCCTACTGTAGACAGTCCATACTGTTTTAGGGCTGCTTAGAATCATAGGAGTCCTGACATTTAAAATCAAGAAGAACAGACCCAGATTAATACAAATGCACTGCAGTTTGCACTTCTCTTGTTGGCATGTTTGTTCATTTCAGGAGAGCAGACTAATACCATAGTTATGTCCTAGCAGGTGGAGATGAAAAACAGTGAGCTGAGTCAACATAGAGGATAGAAGGGGATTCCCTACATCACAGCACTGAATCATCAATCATTGATTCTGCAAACAGATGTACACACTCAACAATTAAAGGAAGAAAATGGTAACTTGTTTTGGCAATGTCTGACAGAGCATTTGTAGAGTCACAGTCCAGTCTTAGGAAAAAAATAACAAATGTCACGACTGGATGCATAAGAGAGAGTGAAATCAAATAAGAGACCAATTTCCAGCTCCTCCTATTTATTTGTTTTAGTTACTTTATTTAAATTCACTGTGATGATGCAGCGATCATGTGGATGACCGATTATTCAACCTTTAATAGAGTTTAGATGCATAGAGCCCTTTTAGTGAACTAAGGAATGTAGGTTTGCCAGGTGTCTGGGTTTTGATAAGACACCCACTCAAAAATGGACTTTGGCAGCAGGCACTAAAAGTCCAGTCATCGGCATGATGGGGCAAAGGCAGACTGCCCTGTCTGCCCTGGCTCTGCATGGCTCCTACGTGCAGGGATGGCCAAAGGGGCTGCTCACATTGCCCCCGCCCCAAGCACAGGCTCTACAGAACCCATTGCCTGGGAATCATAGGGGAGGTGTCTGTGGCCACAGGCAGAGAACAGAAGCCCCTGGCTCCTCCACCTAGGAGCTGGACGTGCCAGTTGCTTCCGGGAGACACCTAAGGTAAGCACCACCCAGCTGGAATCTGCACCCCAAATCCTCTACCCCAGGTTGGAACCCTCTCCCACATCTCAATTCCTTCCCAGAGCCCACACTCTTCACCTCCACCCAAACCCCAACCCTCAGCCCCAGCTCCGATCCCACATCCCAACCCTCTATCCCAGTCCAAGCCCCCTTCTACTCTCCAAAATTCTTGCTCCACCTGAAGCCCCCCTGCATCCCAAGCCTCTCTTCAAAGCCCCACCACAGAGCCCAAACCCTCAGCTAGTACCCGCCCCTCATGCATCTCAACCCTACCCCAGCCCAGAGACCCTTCCCAGTCTCTGAATCCCTCATTTCTGGCCCCATTCCAGAACCCACATCCCTAGCTGGAGCCTTCATCCTCACCTCCTCCCACACACCAACCCTCTGCCCCAGCTCAGTGAAGGTGAGTGAGGGAGCAACAGAGGGAGGGAGGATGTAGTGAGTGGAGGATGGTGTCCTGGGGCAGGGGTGGGGTAAATAGCAAGGCAAGTATGTTCAGTACTGTGTGATTAGAAAGTTGGCAATCACAAAAAAATGCAGTGGAGGCCTACAGACATGCACTTGTGGCAAATGAACCTTGTTGTAAATTGTACACCACTTTACAACCCCCCCCCCCCCCGATTCTGTTTAGGTACAATGAATGCTTTTTAAAATCCCAAATGGGTATCCTGAAATAGCTCAACTGGGGCAGTTTCCTGTGACTTCTGAGCAAGGTGATATGAGCAAAGTGACATCTGAAAGGTGATATGATGATATATGGTGTCACCTCCCAGACAAGACAGTCCAGACAAAAAAGACTGTCTACAATTTTTGCCATGCCACATGAAGTGTAAGGATTGAAGCTTAACAAAATGCCACATATCAGCTTACACAGGTTCCAGCTTGTGTTTTAAGTAGCTGAGTGAAATGATGTATTGAATATTTGGTAAGAACGAAAAGCAATAACATGTGGACATAAGTGCTCAAACCCCCGTGTCAAAGCCCTCTTCTGGATGGGTTGTACCTATCCTTAATAGACATCTTGGGGGTCTTACTTTTTCCTACCCATCAGCAACATTTGTACCGTTTGTCCTACAACTACACTCACACCCGAATTTTGAATTGTAGAACTCAAAACAGAAACATGTTTTACTATGTTTAAATAGTATCAAAACCTGCTTGATTACTCTGCAGCTACATCAGTTTATACCAAATGAGGAGCAGGATCTTCTTTCTAGAAAGTAGTTGATTCAAAAAAGTAAACAGTTTGTCTATTAAAAGTACAGAAAAATCACTTTGGAGTGCAGTGACCTCCTGCTGCTGCTCAGCATGAGGAATGAAGTCATTAAGCACACAGCATGGAAAAAAAGTTTATATTTAGGGAAGATGACATTGATTCCCTTGTCCCTTACTTTTAGCAGTACTACTTCAACACCTGTTGTAAATGATGATTACAGCATAGCTATCAGAAACATTATTTCAGGAGTTTATAATTCATACAACTTTTAGAAGTCAGACATAATTGTGCTTTGGGAATAAATCTTAATATTCCAGCTCTCAGCACTGGAATGCATTTTCATTTTTATAATGCAAATGTGAAAATAACTAATGCAAAGGTTTCTATTATATGGAGGGGAGGAGGGAAAAAACTGCAAAAATCATCAGAAACAAATAGACATAGCTACTCATTTTACAAAAACATGCTGAGTACGTGGATACTGCAGAGAATAGAAATAAATATACAGCTAACAGAATAGTACCAAGTCCTGACATCCTTGCTCAGACAAGAGAAGCCAATCCTGGAAACTCTTACACTTCAATTCAAAAAAGCATTGAAGCAGATGCTTAAGTTCATCCTTACTAAGGAGAGCATTTTTTAAGCGCCATTCTCTGCTTTTCCTGAATTTAGAACGCTCCCAGGGAGCCAATGTTGTCAATGGGAGTTTTCATGAACCCACAGACAGTGAAATTCAATAATACTTGGGCTGAAACAATTTCAGTTTTCACCATGCTACTGGAATCCAAAGGCAAATTTTGTTTAAACTTGTTTATGGCTTGCACACATAGGTTCATGAGGTCGCTAGACTAATAGTCTTCTTTGAAAAATAAAGTGCAGTGTGACCTGTGTGACACTGCCCTACAAATTTGTTCATTGAATCAGCAAATGGGAATATCTCCATGTTCGCAGAAACAAAAAATGTTTGATTATATATAACTCTGATGAGGTTTTGGGATATGGACAAAAGTGGTGCAAAACACACTTGGTCCAAGAATAGGGGTCAGATTGGAATCAAAGCTGAATTTGAGAGCATTTGGATTTTGTCTTGAATGTTTTGAGGAGGACAAATATGTAACTTGGTCCGAGGCCAATGTCTGAATTTGCTCTTGCGTCCACACCAGGGAAATCTCATGGGCCCATCTCTGTAGCTTTGCATCTTTCTAAGCTGTGTTTCCTCCTCAACATATGAATATGCATCTCTAACATGCCATTATCTTGAATATGTGTTTGGAGTGATTTCCTGAGCTACTATCATACCTAGAAGAAACCGCAAACAGCAACTTATAAATAATTTGATTATGATCAAAATTCTAGGAAAGTACAGGGGTGCTAAGACAATGTGTATAGAAGGGGAGGCTGAAAACCATTGAACCAAACAATAAACCCTGTATCTCACAGAAAGCAGGTCTAGTTAGGGGTGTGAAAGCGCTCCTAGCACCACCAGTTTCACTGTGTATGGGAAAGTATGCAGAGATCAAATAAGAAATTAGATGGAAAAGTGGATCTGGACAGAGCTTAGTCAAGCCTATACCTCTAACACGTGGGTCAGAGCAATCAGTTCTATTTCCTTTAAGGGTCAATTATTCTTTCATTTCTCTTCCAACTCTGGCAGCCCAGTTAAACCTGCTAAAGAAAGTTTAAAGTAACAAAATCCAAATATTGCAAGCTAATGCAAACCTTTTGGCACTAATGCTGACGGAAAATCATCTTTCCTGTCTTTAATTCAGCCCATGTGTAAAGTTGCATGCTGTGATAGCTGGCTTCTCATAAGAGCTGTTAACAAGTCTTTTTGATCATAGGAACGGAGAGAGAGACACTTCACCTAAGAAAACAACAAACATTTATGGACACTTACACTCCCCCTATTGGTAAATGTCAATCATCTGTCAAGCTTTGTTTTGATTTCTAGCAAGCGGTGGCGGTGGGCAGGTCCTCACCATCACATTGGCTGGATTTCTGTAGCTCCGCTCCAGCTTCCTTCCGATTAAGGGCTCAAGCTGCTGATGCTGTTTCTGGGCAAACGGCCACTGCTATGATGTTTGCTTTAGATAGGCTACAGCTGGGCTGAGTGGGTGTTTCAGGCAAACTTTATAAAGTAGTCTCCCCAGCCTCTGGTTCCTAGTAAAAGATTTTTCTGGTTCCTTTGAATTAAACCAGTTTTTAGAACCTACGTGCAGTTAGAGTTCTTGGAAGCACAGTACAAATGAAGACCTGCATCCTCCCACTGCAGCTGTTCTTGCTGGGTAGCCCATCTATCTGTCAAACCGCTGCCATCTGCTGCCATGCTCTTTAGTGAAAATTAAAAAAAAATTCTCTTCCTCTTCAGAGTAAGAGGCAGCAGTTCAGTCTCCACAAACATTCAATTCCTGGCTGTATTTATGAAGGCTAAATAATATCCAGAGCTGCTAGTAAATTATACTGAACTCATGGGGACAAAACATCTTTAGTGTAACTCCTCTGACCTCACAAGAGGTACCCCCAGGATGAATGTTAACCTATTGTCTGTTATCGCATGATTTAGGACCCAATCCTGCAGTATCTACATGAATGAATAAAAGCTTCAAGATCAAAAGTTTGATATGTGGCTGAGAAACCAGACTCTGTGTGTGTGTGTGCATGCGTGCGTGCCATATGTAGCCATGCTTATGTAGTTTTCTATTCAAAGCAATCAACGGAAATGAAAACCTGATTTTTTGAGGCTTCCACTGCAAATTAACAACTTTATTTTTCCCCTGTGAAAGTTTGCTTTGTGTGCGTGTGTCTGTGTCTGTATTGGGTCTGAACTCTTAATAAAAGGGGGATTTTTTTAAATCCAAAAATCACCTTGCTTAAAAAAGAGCTACACTAGAATTGCAAACACAACTATTCTTGTAATGGGGGAAAACCCCAAAGTATTCTAGAATAAAAATATAAAGGAAAAGAAATTGAAATGAAGGATTTTCAGTTCCTGTGTTTGTCCATCTATTTGAATCTTAGAAGAAACCTTATTAACCTAGCTGTGTTTTGTGTCATTCGGCTCCCCTGCTTTTGCAGTATTTCCCAAATTCATCACAGCACCTGGTTTTCCTGAACCTGATATGCTTACAAGACAGAAGAAGTTTAGCAGCTGTTGCGCTGCAAGCAGGAGGGGAGCAAAACAGCAGAAAAGCTGGGTACTAAGTCCTTACAGGGCCTCCAGAGGGATGTCATTTGTTTGGGGTTTTTTGATTTTATTTAAAAAATATGCTGCTGGCAAAACTGACTCCTTTCTTTTGCGATACTCTAGGGAAACTAGACTGTGGGAGAAAAGTATTTTTCGTCATTGGCTCACAAAGACCTCCTTTTCCCTAATACTCCTAAGCAGAGCTCTTGTTTTGAGCATGCTATCTTTTATTTATTATTTTTCTGTTGGGAGGCTAGGGGACAAAGGAGTTATTTGGCTGAAAAGAAGACACTGAAGAAGAGAAGAATCCAGGCCTGAGGCACTAACAAAACAAAACAGTGCTTGAAAATACTTTTCCAACAAAAAGGCAGAGCTGAATTCAGCTAAAGTGGAAGAAATGAGGATGAAATCCAGATTCCACTAAAGTCAGTGGGATTTTTGCCACTGACTTCAGCTGGGCCAGGAATTCACCTAAAGAATGTGAAATTGCAAGGCCATTATAAGAGCTCCCCAACCTTCACCTTTGTAAACACTCACACGCAAAATACCTAAGTAGCCCTGATCCTGCAAGCTCAGGTGTGTAGGTAGACCCCGGTATGCTTGCTGAACTCCACAGACCTGAGCCAATAGTCAGTTTTGGGAACACTGTAGGTTCCTGACTGCACATACTCCACCCAAAGTGCAGTATGGGAGCCCAACTGTCATTTAAATTTGTTTGCAAAGAATCTGAGATGGTTCCCCATTTTCAGTTTGAGATTAGACCAGCCGGTGAGTCACCTACCCAGTACTTTCAAGTGCCAGTCAGTTCCGACAAGCAGCTTAGCTTTGAGGGAGGGTCATGCAATTTGCAGAAAACACAGAACCCAAAGCCAGAGGGGCAAATCCTAGTCTCAGTTTAGTCCATGGGAGCATTTCCTATTACTATTGACTTTGATAGAGCCAGGATTTCACCAAGAATGTTTTAGCGTAGATATAGTTTTTCTCGTGTTAAAAATTTCACTAAGTACTAGTTTGGTTGGGGGGGTTTCGGGTGGAGGAAGGAGATACTATGTATGTGGGGAAGTAATCAGTGAAGGAAAACAACCAATCAACCTTTTAAAAAGTTTTAACAGCTCTGCCCCATACAGACCCCTCTATTCACATTTTTAAGTACATTTAGCACATATGGAGGGTGCCAGATTAACAGCCAGGAAAAATGAAATTCTTGATTTTTTTACCTCAAAACAACCACAATGCAGGTTTCTACAGGCTGCCTTCTCTAATGTTTCAACCATGAAAGGACAGACTGCTTCAAAAGGGAAAGGGTAATTCTCTCTCCATGTCCTCTCCATGTCTTTTCAGTCCTGAGCTTCTTGAGGCTGCCCATAGATCTACCAATAGGCAGATTTAGTGAGGAGACACATTTACTGGCAACTGGAGTAAGATCGCTCAACTCATTTCATGTAATCCACTAGACAAAAAATGGTAACAGCTTTTGGCTGTGGTGGATTTGTACCCACAAATCTAGGCTACATCTACACTGCAACATTATTTCCTGCATCTTCACAGTAATCCTGTTATTTCAAAATATAACAGGCTCACTCTTCCGACTTCCCTGTAAATCTCATTCCACGAGGAATAAGGGATGTTTTTGAATAGCATTTTTTTTCAAAATTAATAAGCTATTTCTAAATAAGATTGAAATAAGATATGCAATTTGTATAACTCAAATTGTGTATCTTCTACGGTGTACTGTAGATGCACCCCTACAGAGCAAAGTCTTGTATCTGAAACAGAACAACAATTTTAAATGAAAACTTCTTTTCAGAAATAGTTTCAGATTTGGAGACACCAAAATATTTCACTGAATGGTTATAGTTGGCAAAAGGACAATCTTTTTCATTTATATTTTTAATTTTATAAATAACATTAAAGAAGTCTCTAAGAACATGCTAAAAATCAAAAACAAACAAAATGTTTTTACTGAAACCAAACGTGTTCAATCCAAAAATGAATTTTTCAAATTTTCAATTAGCCAAAACACTGGAACATTTTTAGTTTGACATGAAACAATTTTTTGATGTTTTGGAATAGACAGTGAGCAATAACAACTAAAATCCATGTTTACACAACTCTAACCATATCCTGTTATCAGTCTTTTGAACTGTCCAAACCCATGTGATTTTCAATTCATTTCCATAAAAAGACATCATAAAAATGAGAACTGACAGTCAAAATAGGCCAAAAGTTTACATTCCACAAAAAACAAAAATACTAACATTCTGTCAGCCATTCTGGAAGGCTCAGGCACACTCTAGGGACAGTGGAATTGTGTTTGCAAATTAAGTCTTTTAAGATAGGGTCTTCAGAAAATTTGAAGGCTTCCAAATGCCTCCAATACATGGTAGAGCCCTTGATAAATCTTAGGCCATATGTACACTATGAGATAAGGTTCAGTGTGTAGAGCTGAAGTTGCATGCCCCCACTGTGTACAAGAATTTGATGCAGTTCAAATTCTTGCATGTCCCCAGTAGTGTGCCTACCATTGACTTTGAGAGCGAAGCACTGTGGATAGCTATTCCCACAGTTCCTGAACCCCTTTGCATTCTGGGTTATGCTCCCAGTACACACTGGGAGCAAAACTGTGCAGTGAGTGGTTATACTTTAGCATAAGGTGCACCTGGTTAATGCACCTGGATACATGCCATCAGCATCACATAATGCACTCATCTCCTCCACCCACCTCATCCCCACTTGCAAGTAAAGGTAAGCAGTCACTTCAAGCCTTTTTTCCCCCTGGTTATCTGTGCAGATGCCATAGCAGTGTAAGCATGGATCCCATCATGGATTTTGTTGAGCATCAAAGCAGTATGGCAATAATATTAACCATGGTGTGCCTTATGCTAAAGTATATCCAGAGTGTATCCGGGGTCTGCCACAATGAGGAAGAATCTTGGAGGAACATGAACATACTCTTCTGTGAAGCCCTTGAGTTGAGTGACTTGCCAATGCTGCCGGCATTCAATCCTCTGGACACAGTAGAAGGTCAGTTCTGGCACCATCAGACAAACACAGACTGGTGGGACTGCATTGTGATGCAGGTATGGGATGATCAGCAGTGGCTGCAAAACTTTCACATACTTAAGGCCACTTTCATGAAGTTTGCAAATTGCTTTCCCCTGCCCTGGAATGCAAGACTACCAGAATGAGAACTGCTCTGGCAGTGGAGAATCATGTGGCAATTGTGAACAGGGAAAACTACAGTGGGAGCTGTTGTGATCCAAGTAGCCAAGGCAATCAATACCCGTCTACTATGGAGGATAGTGACTCTGGAAAATGTGAAGGACATAGTGGAGGGCTTTGCTGAGCTGGCATGCCCTAACTATGAGTGGGCGGAATGCACATCCCTATCTTGGCACCCAACCACCTTGCCAAGGAGTATATAAACCACAAGGGGTGTTTCTCCATGGTGCTGCAGGTGCTGGTGGATCACAAAGGCTGTTTTACCAACATCAACATGGGATGGGCGTGAAAAGTGTATGATGTGCAAATCTTTAGGAACTCCTGCCTCATTAGCAAGATGAAAGCTGGAATATTTTCCCCAGACCAAAAAATTATCATCAGAGACATTGAAATGCCAATAGTGATCCTTGGTGGCCCTGCCTACCCCTTGTTCCCCTGGCTCATGAAGCCATACACAGGCAGCCTGGACCGTAGAAAGAAGCAGTTCAACTACAGTCTGAGCTTGTAGGAACTGATGTATTATATGTCCTCCCATGCCCCGCTCTCAATTTGCGCAAATGGAAGTCAGCCACAGGAAAAAAATTCCCCGCTTTACGTTGTTTTGCTATGAGTCCAAGTGTTTTGGAACATATCTGTATCTTTTTTGTATCTGACGTTATGAATATTGACTATGTACCTGTATTTCAAATGTAGTTATGCCTGGGTGACAGCTACTAGGCAAGATGCTTTTAGTCTAAATAGCTGGTTGGGAAGGGCCCATTCAGGATAATGAGCTATTGGGGAAAACAATCATTCTTATGAGAAGCTAATCTCACACCTGGTGAGCCTTCATGAGAATGCTCCACACAGCCTGTAAATAATGGCTGCTACGGCTCCACAAAGGCATGTGAGCAAACCACAAGCTTCTAGACTCCATTTTAGGGTGTCTGTATTTTTCCACACACTAATCTGAGACCTGGTTTTGGAACAAAGGATTCCCACCATATGCTCAAGCTGTACAAAGCAGGGTGTGACATCCTCATTTGTTCTTCACTCTTCACACAAGATTACTGGAATACCTGCAGAACAAAGCCTGAATGAGGGGAAGTGCTGGACCCAGGCTAAAGAGATTTCCAGCCTGTCTGTGGAAACCTGAGAAGTCCAAGCTGAAAAATAAATGCAGCATGTGTCTTGAGAGTCTGCCAGACTGTTGGTATCATCAATTAGGGTTAGAAACTGCTAATTCATAGGCAATGTCACTAGGGTGCATCTCACAAAGTGGGCCTTTGCCCACGAAAGCTTATGCTCCAATAAATCTATAAGGTGCCACAGGACTTCTTGTAGCGTGCTAAACTTAGTTGGCATTTTTGTTTATTAGCAAAGTAATCTGCTTTGATGTGTTTGCTATCCCCTTTAATCCCTTAAAATCTATTTTTGTATTTATTAAAATGTTTTTGCTTTATTTACACCAGAGAGTTAGAGTGGCTGGGGAGTCAAGCATTATTTTGGCTTAGCCTTTCTACTGTTGGTTCATGCAGTGGATGGCAAGAGCACCTGCATGTGACTGCAGCTAGGTGTGTCTCTCTTTGCCTGTGTGAATGCTGGTGGAAGTGTAGGACCGGGAGCAGGTCTGCAGCTTGCCACTGCTGCAAGATGAGAGAAGGAGCCCAGGCTGGTGGGTCAGAGGACTCAGTGGTACCCCAGTTCCAGGTGGCAGCCAAAGGGGAACCCATCACAGATACATCCAAAGAACTGCAGGAAGGATGTGCAGATATGACAGCAATAGCAGTTTGGGAGAGCACATCTTCCCCTGAAACCCTGCTACAGAGAAACACAGGACCAAAGAGGACCAGTACTGGCCTCTCTCAAGGGCAGGATATTAGACTGGATGGACCAGTGCTCTGATCACATGTAGCAATAACTCTCTGCCTATGTAACAGCAATAGAGATGCAGCCGTGTTAGTCTGGTCTAGCTGAAACAAAAGACAGGACTATGCAGCAGACGTGCTTTAAGAGAACATAGGAAAAACAACTGAATCACAGGAGTAAGTAAACTTTACTGGAAAGTTTACTTAGAGTTAGCCCCTTCCCCTTTAAAGTAAACTAACACCCACAATCTGGAGGAGAAAGAAATGAGGAAATTAATGGGGTGCAAATAAATTTGCCAGCCAATCTGGTGTCCATAACAATGACAAAAGAAGAATACATGCAGAAGAAGCTAAGGGAGTAAGTCACTGAGGGAAACAAAAGTCCCAGAGAAAACGTCTGCAAACAGTGATGCTCATGATGGGTGGAATACCTTATGAGTTTTATAAGTCATTTCTTCTCCTTATCCCCTCCTATTCACTATAGGGTACGTCTAGACTACCGGCTTTTGTCGACAGAAGTTTTGTTGACAGATACTGTCGACAAAGCTTCTGTAGACAAAGAGCGTCTAGAATACATCCAGTTCTGGATGGACAGTGTAGATGCAAAGGACAGTGTAGATGCAATAACGCCTTCTGTCGACAGAACTCTGTCAACAAAAGGTGTTATTCCTCGTAGAATGAGGTTTACAGCCGTTGACAAAACTGCTGAGTTCTGTCGATGTTATGTCGAGAGAACTCAGCGGCAGTGTAGACACAGGTATAGTTTTGTCGACAAAAGTCCACTTTTGTCAACAAAACCCTGTAGTCTAGACACACCCTACAGGTGTATCTACACAGCAGGGCTTAACTTGAAATAAGCTACGCAAATTGAGTTACAAAATTGGAAGCATCTACATAGCACTTATTTTGAAATAGAGCACTCTTCCTCTGACTTCCCTTATTCCTCGTACAATGAGGGTTACAGGAGTTGGAGTAAGAAGTCCTCCAGCTTGACAATATTTCGACATTATTTTGAAATAACTGCCTGCTGTGTAGACATGGACCAAGTCATTTCGAAATAATGTTGCCGTGTAGATGTACCCTATGGGAGTGATCCAAAACTAACTGAAGTGAGTGCAAAGATTCCTAATAACTTCAGTGTGCTTTGAATCAGGCCCTATATGGATTGGCCACAGGAACTAACACTTCTTCCTTCCCGAGAACAAGAGCCTGTCCTTTTGTCTTTTCCCTCTCTTGAGCCTCCTGACCCTACCATTCAAAAATATTTACTTTAGTGACAGGGACTCGTGACCTTCAGTCTCTCCAGCTAAGGAACAAAAAACAGACTTTACCCATTACTGTCCCTCCCCACTACATTTTATCTCTTTTCTCACACATATGACTGCAGGTCATAGTAAAACAGAATCACTTCAGCCAATCAGGACTGGGGCACAGTTACTGAACCATAACTGTACGTTTCCAGTGCCCTGCTCCGGATTTGATTCTTGGTGTCTGATTTGCATAATCATTCTACAGCTATTCCTCTCTGTAACAGTACAGTATCTTGCACTTTGATTAGCTGACAACAATTATTAGCCAGAGTGCAAATGTGGGATTACAGAGAATAGCCATTCCGTTAATATGCAAATTTCTTGGTTCTGGTTCACTACTGTAACTCATCTGCTCTGACTTGCTCCTGTACTCAGACTTTTCCAGAAACAAAAACTCAGCCCCCTCAGCTTCCTGCAACTAATGAAAAAGCCTCACCCTGAATGATATTTAACAATTTGGTCCAAAATAACTAAGCAAAAAGGCTTTAAAAAACCACCTTTGACTAAAGGGCTGACTCCTGCTTCCACTGAAGTTAATGGAATTTTTACTAAGGACTACAGAGACTGTAGATTGGGCTTTTACCCATAAGACCTATCCTTCCCTACAACTCACACTGTTACCCTAAAAAATGTAGTTTCTTAATATCAAGAGAATCTCAATCCATCCCTCCAAATTCTAGTTTGGAACAAAATATTTTAAAAGTGTATATTTCAGTTTGCTGAGGCAGAAAAGTAACATGCAAACTGGTAAAGAGAATGGGTAAAAAATATTTTAGAGGTTAGCTTTTCCTCTGCAGCTGAATGCAGGGAAAATGGGCGTGGGAGGTGAGAAGAGATTTAATTGTAGCTGCCTGATCCTATGCTAATGAGCCCCATCTTTTAAGTTAAAGCAGCTGAGGACCTAACTTATAGCACTAGCATAAGGGCGTGAAGTAGAAAACAGGCATACAGGAGTTTTGCTTCACCACACTCCCTTCCTGCTGCCTACACCAGTCTCATACCAGGAGGGAATTCCTGTACCCAAGAAAAAACCTCCAGCCATAACATGGCTTCTTCACACTACCTGACCAGCACAGAATGGTCCCAGTGAACCAGAGAGTGCAATTCTGCCTGCGTGTGTGTAGAGTGGGTGGAGCTGTAGGTCTTCCCCCTTCTTTCATTTTAAAATTTGAATATTTTATTTAAAATGTCAGTCTAACCACCATCTGCAATGGGCAAGTATTGTTGAGCAATTTTGCTTCATCCACATTTGCATGTTAGGTTCACTTTCCCAAAACATTTGTGCAAAGGAGTTGTATACCCAATAATGTATCCAGAAAACAAATGGTTAACTTAGCATACTGAAATACGCAGTGAAAACCATTTTAAAGGGTAGATCTACTTTGAAATGTGGCACCATGTTTAGGTTAGGATTTTCAAAAGTATTCAGAGCTGGCCTAACTCTCCTCCCATTGTAGTCAATGAGGGCATGTCTACACTACACAGAACATCGACACTGCTGTGGTCAATCTTCCGTGTTTTGATTTAGCAGGTCTAGCAAGGAGGAGTAAGGGAAGCCAACAGAAATGTTTGCTCCTGTCATCTCCCGCTATGTGGACGGTGCGGAAATGTGATGTGAGATACATTGACTACAGCTACGTAATTTACATAGCTGGAGTTGTGTATCTTACTTCAACCTTCTGATGTAGTGTAGACTAATCCTGAGGCTTTTATCGGGGACTCCAACAAAAGTAGAGTGCTGAAAATCCAACATTTTTACATTTTTGCTGTATAGGCTGGGAGGTCTATGTAACAACTTAATTAGGAGGTCCAGATCCTACAGGGTAATGCTCATGTCAATGTGCAGATCTAAGCACCTCAGTGGACCAGGAGCAAGTCCTTCAACCCAAAGTCACAGGGGAGGTTTGGGTATACAATTAGTGTGGACTTTTTGAAAAATAGAGCACCTCTGTAGCCACAAACCCATACAGACAGTAGCCAAATTTTTTGAAGGAGCCTAGAGCATGCTGAAAAATTTAGAAAGGTTAAATGGAAACGTGGTGCTATCCCAAAATGGAATTGTTTTATTTGGAAGAGAGAGCTTAGTCATGTGTCCTGCTGGGGTTTGCTCAGCTTCTTTTTGGTCTCTCCATCTGTCTGACTTGCTTCTTCATTTTTTCCATTTCCTCCTCTAACTTCTTTCTCAGGGTCCCAAATGCCAAGTGCTGACTTTTCACAATGATGTCACCAGTAATAATGATGTCTCATGCAGTTCTTTTCAGTTTATAACAAAGCCTGCACATCTGATATTTTTGTGGCAAGAGGCTCATGCTGCATGACATATGGATATGTTTAGAAGGAAAATGATTTTCATATAATTCACTTGTCATTAGTTTCATGGGAAAACCAAAAACACCCCTCGCCTCTTTATTGCTGATTCCCGATGCATACGGTCTCTAAAATTAGGAGACAATTGTATACAGTTGTCTAGATCATTTACGGGTTATGGTTTTCAAATGGAATATAAGTTATATTCTGTTTTCATCAGGTAATAAGGCAAGCAAGAGAGGATGGAATTTCTGGCAAAGAGTAATATCCTACCAACACTTAGGTTCGGCTGTCTTATATGACTCATTATGTGGAGGTGGAGGGGTGACATCACCAATAAAAGCAAACACACGATAAAATAAGGGTTCCATCAGAGGATTTAAACTTCAACTAATAAACTATCCAGACAAAGGGGATTAGATTTGTTGGCAGGCAGATGCTGTTTGCCTCTGTTAGACGTGGGATAGCCCAAAGATAATACAATATCTTTTTTGTTACTTTAGCAACCAGTCTCCCCTCATTGAAAAAAGAAAGCAGCAGCAGCAATTTCAGATAGAAAAAGCCTGGCTTTTTTTTTTTCCTTTTCATATTAAAGAGGTACAGTGAGAGGCCGAAACAGACCAAACACAACCAGTTTTAGTCTCTCAACAAGGGGATACAGTTAATGGATACTGGGTAGATCCTTGACCCATCAACCTACGTACAAGAACAGCAGTCTATGACCACAGAAGGTAGAGGTTGAGGATTCCTTTTTGCATACTCATGCACATATGGCTAAACACAAGGATGGTTTACCAGGTGGTGATCTTGGACCAGGACTGTGCAAATCACTGGATTCAAGGGAACACACTAGTCTTGACAGACCACTACACCGCTCCAGTTGTAATTCCATAATAGTGGTTTCAACAGCATGACACCAGCAGGCAGCTGGAGTATTGCAGTGGTGAATTGGGCCAACAAGCTCTGCAGGCATAGTGGGAGAAACTTATTAATGCTGTCAAAAGACAAATTTGTCTGAATCTCTTTCTTAAACTGGGGAGATGTAGTTCAGAGAACTACAATTCTGATCCTATACACATTGAGGTACAGAGCTCCCATTAGCTTAGATGGTGCAGGGCCACAGACTGGGGGGGGAAGGGGCAAATGGGGAAGTTGCCTTGGAGCCCAGTGATTTGAAGTAACAGTGGTGGTGGCTGTGGACCCAGGCCCTTTAAAATGTTGCCAGAGCACTGCACCGCACACTTTGGGCAGCACTAAGGACAGGAGAGGAGGCCACGCCATGCTCCAAGCAGCACTGAGGGCTGGCTACCCTCAGGCCCTGCCCCTTTTGCCCTCGTCCCCATCCCTTCTGGGAGCACAGACCTGGGCCCCTTCCCTCAACTTGCCAAGGGAACCCCAGCAGCTGTCAGCTTCACTGCCACAGATACTATGTATTTCGTTTCATTTGCATTTTTTAAGAACACATTTTGCGTGTGGAGCAAAGCAACAAACATGAGTGAAACACACTGTTCCCATAAGGGAAAGGAATCTCCTATACTAGTGAGTACTAATAAGTTTTAAAAAATTGTTCCAATATAATGTTTATTTCCTACTATCTGTTAGTTAGGCCTTAAAGAATAAAAACGGTCTCCTGAATTTCGTTATAGGAAATTTGTGTTGGGATGGTGGTCCGGGTAGTCCCCTCAGACAAACTTGCTGCTGCCCCAAGGCAGCTAGTGCAGCTATGGGTTTTGCAAAAGAAAGCCTGGTGATATTCTGTACACTGGTTTATTGTATTGCAGGTTGTACTGAACATTTGAAAAGTGAAACTTTTGTTCAATGGTCTAAATAATCAAATGCCCTAACAAACATTAAGTTAGTTTTTCCTTTTCCTCGGTGTTTAAACTTCAAACAAATGCATATATAGAATGATTACATTAGTTGGTAAAATATAGCCACTTTCAAACAAGTTTCATGTGTTACTAGTTCCCACGCGGTGCAGTTACTTTCAGGTGTTTGGTAGGAAGTTATTGTTATGTAAGACATCGGCATGTTGTATGGTTTCAAATAAAAAACTCCCCCCGCATTTCTGTGACTATTCAAAATGATGAACAAATGAGTTTGTTTCAAAAAGAAAACATTTTTAACATTTCTTCATGATGTATCTCCCCCAACTGCTTACTTTCTGTCCTTCCCTAATTCTAACATTCTACCACAAAGCACATACCTGTCATTAGAAATGATGAGCTCTGAAGAATCATGACAGGTTTGCCATGTGCTAGTTCCATGTTTGTCCCTCATTGCAAACTAGTGACACGAAGAGGAATTAGTTAACTGCACCATGCAATAAGTGTAGCGCAGCACATTCAAGTGCTTGAGCTGACAACTGACCATGACAGGGTAAAGAAAGTGCTAACGTCACATGGTATTCCCAACGTTACATGAGCTGCAGTGATATTACAGAGGGATCATGTCACATGTGCAGGACACACCCTGCAGTACATGAGAGTTGCCATGAAGATACCAGACAGACTGACTGTTTGACAGTTCTCAGTCATTTGTTGGCCAGTTTAAGAAGTGCTCCCTAGAAGGCAACTTCAAAAGTGGCAGGAACAAATCTAAGTGCATGTTGACTCGGAATATGGAAACTTTTTTGAACAGATCTCTTGGTAGGCTGGAAGGATCCTACCAGAGTCCTGGTTCAGGATGTGCAGTCTTTTAGATTCTACTGAAACAAAAGAAAAGAGGACCACTCACTGAGCTCAGAGAATGATCACAGGGAGTTGTCTGAAATTATTTGCATTTTGCAAAATTTCCAGCTGTTCACATTAGTAAGGATGCAAGTGTGTTCTGCTACTAGACTATGACATTCAGATGACATGTAAACAGGCACCTAAAGATTCAACCCAGATGAAGGAAGTCAAAGCCACTGCCCTCCATGATGTGGAGATAAACTGGGGAATTACTAAAAAACAGTGTTCTTCTGCCAGAACTGGCAAAGGTATTAGAGTCTTGTTTCACAAAACCCTTTTACCTCAGGCTGTGCAATGGGTGTAAGTGAACAACTTCAAGGGGTTTAATATTAGTAACTCATCCATTGCTTTTCCAACAAAAGACACTAAACATGAACAGATTTTAATGTATTCCCTAGAAGTAAAACTGAAAATGCAGACAGAGGCAGAGTCTGTAGGAACTGAGGCACAAACACGTGGTAGTAAAGGTGCATGCCTCAAAAATACAAATAAACTAGGCTGACAGAAAGACAATGCATGCAAATACAGAAGCCTGGCTCTCCTTGTACATTAGAAAGTGAATATGTTAACACGAGCACTAGGGAGTATAACTGCTAGCTGAAGGACAAGCTCTCCTCATGAGGCACAGCTATTTCTTCAGGCTAAATATATAGAACTAATGGTGTTGAACACTTTCCAAGACAGACAAAAGGCAAGACCCTCAGGCCAAGGGGTCTTAAAAGTATGTTCAGACATCAGACAAAACATGGGGTATGGGAAGGAAGAATGTGGGCAGCATCAGTAAGATTGTATGGTCACACAGCAAGGCCAGTATACAGCTGACCGGAGCTAAAAAAGTTGGCTCTGAGGCGATAAATGAGTAAAAGACTTGTGAGGAGGAGGGAGAATTAGAGTGTCACAGTGGGAATTCAGCGTCCCTTTGTCCTTTCTGCCTTGGAATGTCTCCGGAGGAAGCTGTAGATTTCTAATAGACATTTTAGTCTCATTTTACATGCCTACTTCTTGTAAGAAATAAAACCAAAGCCTGTTTACTGACACTGCAGCATGCTGGCCTGGAGAAGAGAAACTATCAGATGTTTCAACTCAACAGCTGCATGTCAAAAATAGTATGAATCAGCCAACAGTTTCACTATTTTATGAATACAGGAAGTATACACTTTCTGTAAAGACAGGTGTCTGACTTACCTGCTTAGAAATAGGCTCTACACAATCAAACATGTGTTAACTGAAATTTAAGGCTCTACCTCTACATTGGGATTTTATTTGTTTGTTTGTTTTGTTAAATAGGACAGTAAATTCTAGGGGAGACTTTGCACAAATGTTTGTTTCAGGACACACACGTGTATCCCGTCATACTAGACTTTCCAGCATATTAACATGTGACAATGTGAGGAAAAAAATCATATGTAAATTTATCCCAAGATCTGTATAAGACTGGCCAGAGTTTATTACACCAGGTTTAATTAAGGAAATAAAACAAATCCCTATTTTGGAGACCAGGTCCCTCCCTTGTCTCCAGTCTTTCCTAAACTAGATGCATCAAGCTTTTGACTGTCCCCCAGTGACCAGACAAAGCATCAAACTGTAACTGGGATGGGCTGCTATCAGCTCAGTTGTGTTTCTCTTCTGGCACCTATCACTCTCCTCAACTGCTCTTTTAGCACCCTGGATTTTTGAAGTACAGCAACAGAAGGCTAAAATGTCCATTTGATGTATGGTCTGTTTGCATCATATGTTTGCAGTAGCATGCTGACTGGCTTACATTTTCTGCTACTCTGGGGAAATTGTCAGTGATGATATTTGAGTTTAGAGGAAAGGAGGATGTACAAGTGTTTATCTTTGTGTGAATAAAACTATACTCTTCTCTCTAAGGTGGGTGTCTTGAGTTTGTCTTACCCCAGAGTCTAGAAGTAGTGATATTTTCTTCAAGGAATTACTCTTAGGTCAGTGATTTTGAATGACTGTGAGATATTGCACATTTGACCGTTTTCCTCCCCAGATGGTGGGAACTTGTTTAACAGTCTCCAGTTTGGTCAGTACTTGGATGGGTGATTGCCAAGGAAAACCCAGGTGCTGCAGATGCTGTTTTTAGTGACTCAATAGACAGCATATTCTTTCCTTGGAATTATTACTAAATCAAAGCCTTCAGCATGGTGTTAATGGGCAGTGTGTTGCAAGTTGTTCAGAGGAGACATAAAATAGTAGTCCTAATCAAGTGTAATCATTAAAGATTCCATGGTACTTCTCACACAAGCGCGGGAGGAGGGGTGAGAAATTATTACTGTCTGCCCACAGAAGTCTCCCTGTTTTCAATTTTGTTGCTATTCTTCTTTGCTCCCTGACAAACTGCTGTGTGGCGACGCATTGCGCCATTGAACTGCTGTAGTGTTCCAGTCTAAGGGCAGTTGCAGTTCAGAAGTAGATAAAGTGATTTATATATACACCCAAAGCCAAAAGCCTGCCTTATGTTGCTTAGGTGCACTGTTGGAAGAGGGTACATGGAGGCTCTGTAGCACATCTGTACACCAGCAGGCAGGATATCCCCTCAGTGCGCTAAGCTCCAGTTAAGCCCCAAGCCTATTCAAAGTAGGGACGTGAAAGTGTAACTGTTCACACATTTAACTGATGAGCCTGGGCTTGGTAGTTAATGTGCACAGTTATATGAAGCCTCTCCCACCCACACTGCTGATGTATCAGAGGCAGCAGCACGGGGGGCAGGCAGGAATCAGTGCAGGAGCCAGCTTTTTACCCAGTGGGTTCTCAATCTTTCCTGTTTTGTGACTCTCTTTCTGTACCAGGCCTTCCCATGACCTCCCTTCCATCTCTCTGGGATTAGCCAAGAGTCATTCCCACATTTAGTTAGCAAAACCAGGAAAAGCAGAATAGTTACAACCCTGCCTCCCAATGACTACAATGAGGGTCGTCATGCCTCCTGGTCAGAGCTGGAGCAGGACCTAGGACTCAGAGCCCAGGGCAGAACCTGATTCAGATGCCAGAACTAAGGATGAAAAGTAGGTTACCTGGAGTGAGGCAAAGCAGGGGCAGGGCAGGACAGGGTCCAAGGCAGGTGCCAGCATAGCCTTGCGTGAGCACTTTGAGCAGCTACTGAACTACTACCATTGCTGAGGCTGAGCTTAAGAGCCAGTCTATTGTCTCTTCTAACCAATCAGGCACTGTAGCCAATCAGGCAGCCTAATACAAAGCCAGCTGCATCTGTAAAGTTGCCCAGAGGCTGGCTAAGTTGCAGGCTCTGATGGTGACCCTTCAGTTGAAGGCCCCTGACCTAGAAGAATGTGGTGTGGTGCTAGCTTTGGGTGGAGGTCATGCTCCTGTGCCTGCTCCCTGCCCAAAGGCATGCCTGCACTGCCATCTGTAGCACATGCTAAGTTGGAGCAAATGCTACCCCTTTTCGAAGATACTGCTCCCACCCCACCGCTTTGCTTCAGAGGCCTACTGTGCAGAGAATGTCTTTGGCAAGGGCATGATACTGCTACAGATTGCACAATGCTTTGGGAGTCTTGGAGCCAGGCCAGATATGAATGGCTGGTTTTGCAAGGCTTGTACTCACTCCTTATCCTGAAAAATAAAAAAATAAAAAGCCCAAGTAAATCTGCTCTGCCAGCTGCAAAGAAGAAAAGTGATTAGAGACTGACTTCTAATGAGTCTCATCATAGTCCTTTCCCCTGCTTTTAGGAAACAACATCTTTTGGGGTGTTAATATGGAAGCACTTGCTCCTACTAGCCACATTTTTGTCTGACTAGCTTCAGAAACTGAGCTCAAATATAAAAGGCTTTTATTTCCCCTCTCCACCCTGCCCCCAAGTCTATGAAAAAAGATGTCTTTATATAGACATTGTCTGCATCTGGCTACCTCACCGCAAGTAACAGGAAACTGGGTTGGCTGCCGCTTACCACAGCTGTTAACATTTTGGACTAACAGTAGCTGTTCTGCTGATACAGGTTTAAAATAAGAGGATGACGTATTTAATGGTTAGAACAACATTTGTCTCATGTCCTCAGCAGAACAGAGACAAGATCAGCAGGTAGCTGCCTGTGTACCTTATATCACCACTACAAACTGGAACTGATCATCTGTAAGAATATTTTACATTTCTATTGTGCCTTTCTTTGGAGGAGCTCTAAGAGTTACCCGAAATCAGCCTCACAGCAGCCTTGTGGGGCAGGATTATTGTTAGCTATATTCATTACTAGAAGACTTACCCACCATTGCCCAGGTCCTTCAGGGCAGGGGGCTGGCAGTGTGGGGAGGTGCAGGAGTCAGGGCTGGGCCTTGGGGTTGTGGGGAGGGAGAAGGACCTGAGGTTGGGGTTGTGCAAGAGTGAGGGTTGGAGGGTAAAGAGGGGCTTATGGCGAGGGGAGGTGGAGAGGGTTCCAGCTGTCAGGGCTTTATCTCCCCCCTGCTGGTGGGGCCTTTTCTCCCCTCTCCAGCTTCTCCTCCGACTGCCAGGGACCTTCTCTCTCCTCGCAGCCATCAGGGGCCATTTTTTCTCCTTCTGTGTACCCCCAGCAGCCCTGTCCCCAGCTAGCACGGGCCTTCCCCCACTCCGGTGCTGCAGCCAAGGACTGTGGGAGAGGGAGGGGATTAGGGTAGGATGGCTACTTATCTGGTCTGGTGGCAGGCAAACTGAGGAACCCCAGCCCTGCTGCCACTCTCATGATGGTGCGGGTAGCCACAGTGGCCACTGTGCAGTATATTCTCCCCTGCAGGCTCCTTGCCTGCAGAGGCCACTCTCAGTATCATGCCCCTCTTCTCTATGCCCCTCCCTTTCCATGTTATGGAAAACAGTCCCAGCACTTCCCATGTCCTTGGCGCAACCAAACCCTGACTTTGCTTTTAGTTAGGAGACGAGGAGGCTACACAACAAATTTGGTGGTCCTGGCTCTTACCATTTAGGAGGAGTTCTTGAACAAAAAACTCACAGACAGATGGATGGATGGACAGACAGACAGACACAAAACATAGATAGATAGATAGATAGTCCTGGCTAGGGACCAGGCCAGATCATTAGGCACTTTACTAAAAGAGTAGTAGGTAGCATCCCTGCCCAAAGACTTTATAATCTAAATATACAGGACAGATTAAGGTGGGGGAACTGGGTATAGCCAAAAGATGTTATAATCACTGGTTTACAGGTGGAGAAATGGATTAAATTAATCCTTAGCACTTGTATAGCACTTTTAATTGGCAGAGCTCAAAGTGCTTTACAAAAGGAGGCCAATATCATTATCCCCATTTTACAGATAGAGAAATGGAGGCACTGAGAAGTGAGGCCCAATGTCACCTAGCAAGTTAATGGCAGAGCTGGCAATAGAATTCAGTCCCCTGAGTCACAGTGCAGTCCTTGGCCTAGCCACTAGGTCAACATTTTCAAAAGTGCCTGCTGCATCTGTAACAAATATTTGGATTTGACAGCATATTTCCAAACAATAGGCAACAATGAAATGCGCAGCAAGTGCTCCCATCAGCTTCCCTTACCCCTTGTGAGGAGCAGGACTTCACTAGATCTGCTAATTCAAACCCTGGAAGATTGACTGAAGCAGAATTGATCTTCTGCATAATGTAGATATGGTCCTAACTGGATAACAGGGGGAATGAGCATTAAACACAAGAAATAATGTTTTGATGGAGTAGGACAAATTGGTATTGTACAATATTTGCAGCATTAGTAATCACAGAGGAAAAACAGTTCTCCTTGTTTGAATGCACAAGACATTTGGCAGGAAAAATAAACACTGAATGTGCTGCTTGTGTAATTAAATGTGCAGTATCTAGAGTTTATAAGATTGTCCAGAAGAATTCCCACTGCTCCAATTGTAGGTGCTTCAAAGCCCATTACAAAGAACAGAGTACTGGAAAAAATTAGTTAATAATGTATTTAATTATGGCCACATGTGTTTAATTTCAGTGGAAAGACAGCTATTGTAGATTAATAAACATGTGGCTATTAACATCATGTTTATTCCAAATTATTAAATAGGCTTATATCATGCCATTGTTAATGCTGAAAAATTTTATAAAACTCAGTTAGCTTGTATTTATTAGGATGTACATGATGCTATTTATAAGACTAAAAACATGTAATCAGCTAGTTTTTATATTAAAAGGAAAATTAGTATAGGGTGTGCAAATAAGTATTTCTGGGGAAGATTTCATCTTTACATTCTAATTGTAATTCCTTAAAGAGATACTGTCAAATTGAAAATCATATTTGTGTCCAAAACTTCGATGTCTATTTCAAGTACACCTGTCCCCTAAGATAATTCTAAAAGAAAGAGATTAAAGGGTTTGCTGTTGTTGTTGACTTTGTGAAATTGCCAGAACTTTTGTCTACTCGCTGATGCTGCTCCTCTTGAATAGTTAAGCTGGGTCCTCATATGCAGGACTGGGATGTAAATGGGGATCCACAAAGGCATGGAGGTGTGCATAAATCTTCACTGGATTTGCAGAATGGGGTTTTTCTCCAGCTTCTCCCTGGCTGGAGAGAGCCGCATAAAAACAGCAGAACAGGAAAATGATGAATGGCAAGTAGCATTGGTCCGTATATTTCTTCCCTCCACCGCATATACAGATGAACCTTACATTAAATCAGCTTATCCCTAAGGTCTCCATTCAGCAACACTTAAGCCCATGCTTAACTTTAAGCAGACAAGTAATCCCATTTAAGACAATGAGCTGCACCATTAACTTCTCCATTAACTACTCATGTTTAACTGTAAGTACACACAGAAGAGTTTTGCTGCATCAGGATCTCAGTCAGTTGCATCACTTCTTGCAGCACCTTGTTTTCTTTGGACACCTCCTAAACAGTAACTAGTCAAGCACATTGACTGAGATCAGGTGAAATCAGTATCTTAGATAAAGATATGGCTGGTAGTTACTGTCATTCCCTACTCTTTTGGATTTTTCTTCTCTGATTGTTTAAACACTACAATTGAGTGAACAACAGAACATTTTTGATTCAATTAAATAAAAATGTCTTTGGCTGTATTCATGGCACTTCTGGATTCCAGCAGTATCCACAAAGTGCTAGAGAGTGGTCAAACAAAGGAAGACTTGGTCCCAGCCCCAGGTAGTGCACAGTCTCACCCCTTTTACATTTGCTTTCCTGAAACATTCCAGTTACCAAGCTTACTCTGAGGAACATTTGTGAAGTTAGGATATTTTATGCAAATGCTGGAGAATACACATGGAAAACAAAACTTTAAACTCATAAATGCAAGTATTGACACTGGAACCTGATTCTAAAATTTACGCTCCTTCAGTCAGGAAAAAGAAGTAGTTATTAGCTCCTTATACATGACTAATCAAAACTTACACAACTCAGATACTAAATTCTCACAATGAAGGGCCTCGGAACAATCTGCACCAAGCATTCTTGGTAAATATTTCACAAAAAATTGTCAAATACTACACTGAGGAAAGAAAATCATAACCTACTCACCAACAATTAGTGAGCAGAAAGAGAGGCATATCCAGAAAATAAATTATTCACTACAAACAATTCACTAGGCCTATGAATTACTTGATCCTTGCTCTCTTTTGTCTAAATGGAGATGAATTGCCATGGAATCTTTTTAATGTTTGTCCTGGTAACTTAATTCTCTCTCATTTTTTCTCATTTGGTTTCTATTACATTTTTCTTGCCCGTTATCTTATCCTAATGAGTATTCTTTTCTTCCTGGATTATTCCTCTCCAGCAAACTCCTTGCTAATTATTGTCTTCTGTTCAGTGAAGTAATTTTCTGAGTCCTGAGTATTACATACTCTTGGGGTTTGTCTAGACTACAGGGTTTTTTCGAAAAAAATGGCCTTTTTTCGAAAAAACTTCCCCATGCATCTAGACTGCCTCTGTGTTCTTTTGAAATTAAATTGAAAGAATGCAGCGGTTTTTCTGACCGCAGTAAATCTCATTTTACAAAGAAGAACACCGTTTTTCGAAAGTGCTCTTTCGAAAAAAGGTGTTCTTGAATGCAAATAGGGCTTTTTTGAAAGAGAGCATCCAGACTGCCTGGTGCTCTCTTTCGAAATAGTGGCTCACTTTTTTGAAAGAAGTGGTTGCAGTCTAGACGCTCTCTTTTGAAAGAGGCTTTTTCGAAAGATTCTTTCGAAAAACTCTCTTTCAAAAGAGGCTTGTAGTCTAGATGTACCGTACCCTCTGTTGGGTTACCTCTTCCCTTTCATTTGCACTCTCATTAGTGCTCACAGCTCCAGAACAAACTGTATAAGTTGACCAACACTGTGCTTTTGGCCATTCACGTTCTCCTCACAGAAAACACTACCTACCCTGCATTTACCTTTTCTGTTTCCATAAATCCCATGGAACTCCCTGTTTGTTGTCTATTGTACATGAACAGTTGAATCAAATCCTTAATATGTATTTACTATTACTGAAATGAAATGAATAAATGGTAGCTCTAACTTATGGGAAAAATGTAGAAAAAAGCTAAATCTTAATGTGCGGTGACTTAGAGATGGATTATCACTATTTTTTAAAGAAAGCACATAAGGTATTAGTCTGGAGCAAAGTACATGTCTTTATATGACCAGGTTAGGACAAGGTAACCTGGATAAATAACATGGGGAGGAGCACAAAGGATGCTTGCCTGATATTCTCTCCCACAAGAAAATGAGTGGGAAAGGATAGGAAGTGGATTGGGCCATGATTTGCACCCTCACCTCACTGGCCAAGAATGGAATGGGAGGAGGGTAAACTGCACTTCAAAAAGAAATGAAATAAATTCCCTGCTCCATAAGAGTAAGGGTATGTCTACACTGCAGAGTTTCTCCAGAAAAATGGCCGTTTCTCTGGAAAAACTACACTTACGTCCATACTGCAATTGCGTTCCTTCGACAGAAAGGTGAAAGAACACAAGGGTTTTTCTGATAGCAGTAAACCACTTTCTACAAAGAAGAAGCCTTTTTCTGAAAGAGCTCTTTTGGAAAAAGGCATGTGTGGATGGGGAAGAGGGTTTTTTTTTTTTCGAAAGAAGAGGTCTCCAGGAAAAAGCACAGGTGCCCTGGTGGCCACTCCGTCCACAGCAATCAGAACTTAAATGCAAGATAATGTCAATGAATGTGGATGCTGTCTTTCGAAAAAGCACATAGCTTTTTCGTTGTACTTTTGCTGTGTAGATGCTTTCTTTTGAAAGAAGTTTTTCCGGAAGATCTCTTCTGGCAAAGCTTCTTCCGAAAGAATCCTGCAGTCTAGACATAGCTTAATAGGGAAGTAGGGAAGAAATCATGACGGAGGTACAATTACTTCTTTTCGTGCCTCTTGAAGTTGCACAGTTATACACAGTCCCAAACTTAGTAATGAGTCTAATGGCTTGATGAGGAAACTAAAGCATAGAAAAGTCAAGTGCCAGATTTTTCCAGAGGTGGGCAGGTGCAATTATTTGCTCACATATAACTGATGTGAGCAAATATCAGCATTATCCAGGAAGATGCATGCATAACTACCCACTAACATGGGTACCAAATACCAAATACTGACGCTTATGTGCGACATGATGGCACTTATCTGGACACAAGTCGGGTACACACAGATGTGTTCATTTTGAAAAAAAATCAGTCTGTAAATTAATTGTCCAAGGTCACACACCAGGTTGAGTGTACAGCTATGCAAAGAACACGGGCATTCTTACTTTCAGGGCCTTGTTCTTAACATTGTCCTTCATTGCCTCACACTGTAAGAAAAGATACAGTATGTGTGGAAATAAGGCTAATTTATACCCTTGCATGGCTGTGAGAAGAACACACAGAAGTATTGTTTTCTTCCACAACAGCAGAAACCCTTATATACTCTCATTATCTGCTGTCCCATTTGCACATGCTGCTTGTCTGTCAAGATGTAAACAAAATGACCAAACTAAAGAAACACTTTGCCAGAAAAGTGAAAGAGCCATATAAAAGTATCTGTAACCTCCCATATTGTGGAGCATACAAAGTACAACAACTCAATTCAAATGCTGTCTTTTCACATGAAGTGGGATTATTCATGATCTTACTCCTTAATCATTGAGCCCTGTGCAAAATGAGTGCATAATGCAGCCAGCTCAGAATGAAGTACTTTTGCAGCCGCTTTGCACCAGATATAGAACAGTGAACAACCAGGACTCATGTGACCTTTTGAAAACAACTGAATCTAATCAGTAAAAAAAGGCACTAACGTATTAGATTCTAAAGCCACTGGAAGAAGATTCCAGAGCCATCTTTTCAGACACTATTGTAACTTTTCCAAATCCTAAATAATTTGAAAAAGGGACAGATTGGAGACTAAAATTGCCTGTTCCCAGAACAAGTGGAGCATGGCTAGTAACAATGCAATCTACACTGCTTTTTAAATGAAAATCAGCCCTGCTCATGGTAGTCTACCTCTCAGAGCAATAGGTAGGTCTGTTTCTCATCCACAATCTTTCATTGGCTTCTGATGACAAAAAGGTGGCATTTGCAGTGGTGGCTTTATCAGGCTTTTTCTGGTTTTTCTTTTGTTTTTGTTTTTTTTAAGGAAGAGAAGATTCTTTTTATACTTAGCACCATAACAGAATGGGAAAAAACTTAACATGTTCGAACATAGATCCTGTATTGATGAGCTCCTGAAGTATCAAGTAGCTATGTTTCTAGAACAGAAACATTCCTTTGTTCTGGTAATAGAATTTTTACAAATGTGAAACAAAGTTGCATACAGCAAAAATGAGCAGTTGTTGGCGTTCCCACATCTTCTCTTAGTAGGTGACAAGCCAATGTCCTATAAATAAGCATTGTGAATGCGGTTTTGGTTTCAGACACATAGTGGAGTTGATGGCTGTAACGCTTGTAAAGAAGAGGGATGGGAGAGGGAAAGCACTCAAAAAATATGAAAAAAACCTTTAAAACCATCACAGTTTGTTGAAGTTGCAATAGTCTAGATAGACATCATGCCTACGTGTTCCTTTAGCATTAGATGCAAAGAGAGACTGTTGTCACTGGAGGAGTTTTTCAAACTAATTTAAAACCAAGTCAGAAGATATAACCTCTAACATCAGTAACAGGCAAATTAGTTGAAACTATAGTAAAGAATAAAATTGTCAGACACATAGATGAATGTAATTTATTGGGGGAAAGTCAACATGGTTTCTGTAAAGGGAAAGTATGCCTTACTAATCTACTAGAGTTCTTTGAGGGGGTCAAGAAACATGTGCACAAGGGGGATCCAGTGGGTATAGTGTATTTAGATTTCCAGAAAGTTTTTGACATGGTCTCTTACCAAAGGCTCTTAATTAAAGTAAGTTGTCATGGGATAAAAAAGATGGTCCTCTCATGGACTGATAACTGGTTAAAAGACAGGAAACAAAGGGTAGGAATAAATGGTCAGTTTTCAGAGCGGAAATAAGTAGTGGTGTCCCACAGGGGTCTATACTGGGACCAATCCTATTAAACCTATTTATAAATTATCTGAAGAAAGGGATAAACAGTGAGGTGGCAAAATCTGCAGATAATACTAAACTGCTCAAGATAGTTAAGACCAAAGCAGACTGTGAAGAGCTTCAGAAAAATCTCACAAAACTAAGTGATTGGACAACAAAATGGCAAATGAAATTTAATGTTGATAAATGTAAAGTAATGCACATTAGAAAAAATAATCCCAACTGTACATACAAAATGATGGGGACTAATTTAGCTATAACTACTCAAGAGAAAGATCTTGAGTCATTGTGGATAGTTCTATGAAAACATCCACTCAACGAGCAGTGGCAATCAAAAAAGGAAACAGAATGCTAGGAATCATTAAAAAAGGGATAAAGACTATGGCAGAGAATATCTTATTGCCTCTATATAAAACCATGGTATGTGCACATCTTGAATACTGAGTACAGATGTGGTCACCTCATCTCAAAAAAGATATATTGGCATTGGAAAAGGTTCAGAAAAGGGCAACAAAAAAGATTAGGGGTTTGGAACGGGTCCCATATGAAGAAAGATTAAAAAGATTGGGATTTATCATTTTAGAAAAGAGGAGACAAAGGGGGAATATGATAGAGTTCTATGCGATCATGACTGGTGTGGAAAAAGTATATAAGGAAAAGTTATTTACTTGTTCCCATAACTTAAGAACCAGGGGTCACTAAATGAAATTAATAGGTCGCAGATTTAAACCAAACAAAAGGAAGTATTTATTCACGCAGTGCAGTCAACCTGTGGAACTCCTTGACAGAGGAGGTTGTGAAGACCAGGACTTTAACAAGGTTCAAAAAGAGCTAGGTAAATTCTTGGAGGTAAGGTCCATCAATGGCTATTAGCCAGGACGGGAAAGAATGGTGTCCCTCACCTTGGTTTGTTTGAGGCTGGAAACAGACAACGGAAGAGGGATCACATAATGATTATTTTTTCTATGCCTCTGGGGCATCTGGAAATGGCCACTGTTGGAAAACAGAAGACTGGGCGAGAGGGTCCTTTGCTCTGACCCAGGATGGCTGTTTTCATGTTCTTATGTTCTTTAACCTGCATGTGAAGACCAGAAGAAAATTCCTATGGAAGGGATGTTTTGGGTTACTATTTCCAAAAGGCTGATTGAGGCATTTGAAGAGGAGCAAAAGTGATTCGCTGCTTTCTGTGGCCTTGATTTAGTAAAGTACTTAAACATGTTCTTTAATGTTTTGCTGAATCAGGGCCTGTGTGAATGGCTTTGTTTAAAACCATGTTTTCTGTTGCACGTACCCTTCAGTAATGATACTTTGGGGTTCATTCATCCACCTGTTTAAAAGAGTTTTAGGACTAGGCTTATGAGATGTTAGTAATCAACTCTGCTGTTGTCTGCTGAGGAGCATTTATTAAGTCTCTCAGAAGTTATATGTCTGATATTATATTATAATGTCTTTGACCGGTCTGTGTAGGCTTATGACTGGCTTATAATTATGTCAGCTTCTGTACAGGAGATTCTCTCTGCTGAAGCATCCAAGGAAGCATTTAAGACACCTGTGGGTTGTGGTGTGGCCTCAGAACTCTGTGGAAGTGGAGGAAAGCCATTCGGAATCAGGAATACAAGCTCCAGCAGCAGCAAAAGTGGTCAGGGTGCAGGGTGAAGGACCTGAAGACAGTTCTAGTTAGGTCTTGCTGTGTATTATTAACTATAGTAGCAAAGATACATCATTGAGAAACTGTAGTTAAAAAGCCACTAATTAGTGACTGTAAAGTTCAATGGATTTAAGGGGGAACCATACCCCAAAACTAGAATAGTGTGCTAGAGCTTTAGAAAGGGCTTTTCTTTTTTTAAAAGAGGAAGCTAAAGTCAAAAAAGAGGAAATTAAAATCTTTAGAATCAGCATGGAGACTACTTACACGTCCCATAACAGGGCCACAGAAGGTAGAGGCATATCCCTGAACTAAAAAGGAAGCAGTAAGGAAGAAAAAAAACCCCCTACACTGCAAGGTTAAATGGCAGAGTTCAAGAGGCTGTTCAAACTAAGCAGGCATTCTTCTGGAAAAGGAATTCCAACTATAGGGAAGTGAAGAGAGCATAGGAGGGCAGGTGAATTGTAAAACAAATTAGAGGACCAACCAGGGATTAAAAGAGCAAAGAGGCAAAGACAAAACAAACAGAAGGAATTCTTTAGACATATTGAAGCCTATGAGAAAACTAATCGGTCTGATTGACTACCAATGATTAAGGGAGCAATTAATGAGAATAAAGGTGTAGAAATTGTTCATTTGCACCTGTTTTCACTGCAGAAGTTGTTGGTGAGATACTGTCCAGGACTTACTTTTTTCAGGTTGAAAATGAGGTATGGTCAAAGAAGGAGATGTCAGAAAAGGAGGAGTTGCAGCAAACTGATAAGCTAGAAAGCAATGTGTAAGAAGACACATTTTAGAAGTTTTACAAATAACAAGAAGATATAGAGAAAGTCAAACCACGTGCTCCTGGTTACCCTTTATTGCAAAACCCAGGAGATGTGCAATGAAACAGATATGTTAAAAACTAATACAAGGGGAAAAAATTCAGTCTAAGAGCATGCAGATCCAAAATAAAAAATTAAGCCATGCAACTCATTGCCACATGGTAACTTTGAAGCCAGGGAGATTCCAAAAGGCTCATCTGTCAGGATTAGGCTTTTGCTGGGATAAAAAGAGCATTGCTTACCTTAAATTGTCTATTGCTGTGAGTATATATATCTACAAGAAGCCATAGAAACTTCAGAGCACAAGCAGTGACTAAGTGGCATAGATTAGGAGGGGAAATCCCTTATAAACAGATTATTTAACTAACTTCTGAATTATCTACTGCTGGCCACAGTTAAAGAAAGGATGGTGCACTAAATGAACCTCAAGTCTCATACAATACAACAATTTCTGTATCTTAAATCTTCTGAAAACAGGTTGAGGTTTTGGCACTATTAAATTGGAACCCAAACAGTAGTGCTGAACATAAGCCTAATATGGAACCAAAGCCACATTCTTAGTCCATTTTGAAACATGAAAATGGAAGAATTCTTTTAAAAAATTGCAAGTGACAAAGTATGTTAGATCAGAGGTTCTCAAATTGTGCTCCATGAACCACCAGTGGTCCATGAGCTCCATTCAGGTGGTCTGTGGATAGTTCCCTTTTAAGGTGTGCATGTGGGTGGCTGCACATGAGAGAATGAAGGGCTGCCCACCTAATTAGTGGCTTGCAGGCATTGCTTCACTCATTAGGTGCCTGGACTCTGGACCCTGATATGTAAGGTGCCATGGTGACCTTGGAGTGGAATAGCAGATAGGTGGAAGGTTGCAGTGCAGTAAGGTGGAGGGAAAAGGAGATAGGTGTGGGGGAGGGGGGCAATGGAGTGAGAAGAAGGTGTGGGAGGAATTTGAGAGGTGCAAGACTGGGATAGCCAGAGAAAGAGGTGACTTTCTCCAGCTCCAGGGCTGTGGATGCCAGGGAGACATGGTCTTCCTTCCCAGCCTCACCTCTGATATTTAATACTGATATTAAAATATGAGCTGTGCACTTTTATTTTTTGAGGAGTAACGTTAGTTCAAACCAAGGGGTTTGATTCGAACTAATGCATCCAGGAGCACACTTCCTGGTTCGAATCAGCTGTTGAGTGGAGTAATGCACCGGCGAGATCATGCTAATGAAGCGAGGGATATTTAAATCCCTGCTTCATTAGCAATTTCGGTTGCCTACATTTGCATCCTTAGCTTGAACTAGGGAGCAAGTGTAGACGTACCCAGAATGATTACAGTTTTTTTCTATGCACTCAGTTACAAATAATATAGACAAAGTTCCAAATTCAACCAAACTGAGTGCTCTAGTATTGCAGAAAGAGTAAATTCCAGTAAATAGTTAGCTGCTGTGTAAGTGCTTAATGAGAATAAAATGTGACCAGGCAAGGAGCTGCAAAGTATGATGAAAAAGAGTAATAGGAAGATGAACCATGGGATCCTTAAATTGCCCCATCTAACCACTGTATAAAATATTGATACATGAAGTTCTAACAAATAATTGTGATCATCATTATGAGGGCTCATTTGACACTATCATTTAAAATAGAGCTATGTTGTGGAGCTTTTTGTTGTGCACTGATATGCCATTGTCTCTAGCTTGGATATTCATAACCAGTTACTTCATTTGTACCTGTTACTGTGTGATATCACCCTGTCCTTCAGATCACTTAGGGTTTCATAGCTTGGAGCACCAGAGACAGCAAGTGACAAAAGCCATTCTCAGATAGTACAATGATGGGTCCTCCCTGTAAGTACTTAGAGAAATAAGATTAGAGATTGGATTTTATCTGGGCTATTACAGCCCTTTTAGTCTGACCTCAGCTTTATGCTTTAGAACACATTTTGAAGAAAAAAATAATTAAATTCATAGTGGTAAGCAGCTAAGGGGATATAATGCACCATGGATTTACCAAAGGTAGATCAGCCAGACTAACCTGATTTCCTTTGAGAAAATAACTTGATTTTTTTTTTAGGTAAGGAAAGTGCAGTGGACCTAATATATTTGGAGTTCAGTAAAGCATTTGAAATGGTACCACATAGAAGATTATCAGTTAAATTAGGGGAGATGGAAATCATTTCAAGAACTGCAGGGTGGATGAGGAACTGGTGGATAAAGGGGCAAGGCTATGGGTTGTGCTGAAAGGTGAATTATCAGATTGGAGGGAGGTTACTCATGGAGTTCCTCAAGGATCAGTCTCAGGACCAGTCTTAATAAAAATATTGTATAATGACTTGCCACAAAAAAGCAAGAGTTTGCTAATGAGATTTGCTGATGTTACAAAATTGGGAGGCATTCCCCACAAAGAGGGGCACTGAATATTATATAGAAATACCTCATTTAACTTGAAGACTGCAATGACAGAAATGGATTGAAATTCAATAGTAAAAGGTGTGATGTTACAATCTAATACTATGAATTTCTGTTATTAACTGGGGCTCATCAGTTGGGAGCTACAGAGGAGAGAGACTTGGGTGTCTGGGACCATCACAGTCAGTGTGATGCAGCTGTGGAAAAAGCAAGTGTGATCCTTGGATGTATCAGTTGAGACATTTCCAGTAGAGATCGTGAAGTATAAATGCAAGTGTACAAAGCATTGGTAGAACACTACATACAATTCTGGGCACCCATGTTCAAGAAAAATGAATTTAAACTGGAACAGGGGTGAAGAAGAGTTATTAGGCTATTCAGAGGCATGGAGGACCGACCTTATGAGAGGATACTGGAAGAACTTGGCTTGGATAGGCTAGCAAGAAGGAGGGGAATATGATTGCTCTTTAAATCCACGAGGGGGTAAATAACAGAGATGGTGAAAAGCTATTTAAGCTAATGGAAGTGTTGGCACAAGAACAAATGGATATAAACTGGCCATGAACAAATTCTGGCTGGTTTTGCACCATCAGAGTGGTGAGGTTTGGGAACAGCTTATCAATAGAAGCTGTGGGGGCAAACAACTTAACTCATGTAAGAGAGAGCTGGACAAATTTGTGTATGTGTTTGTCTGAGGGGCCCTTGTACTGGCAGGGAGCAGGGATCCATAGTCCTGGGGCTCAGTTCTGATTTATGTCCTAAAGTTCATGCTTCAGGGTCTTAGTTGGCCACCTGCATAAGTCAGGAAGGGATTTCTCCCTTCCCACCCTCTGCAGTGTTTTCTGGGTGGGGTTGTTTGGTTATTTATTTATTTATTTATTTATTTATTTACTTCCTCTAAGGCCTTAGCTTGGTCACAGGTAGAGATAGGGCTTGGCTCTGAGCAGGCAATGAGCCTTCTCACACTCAGTCATGTGGCTGGCTAGATAGTTCTTGCTCACATGGTCTAACTGATCACCCACTATGCATTTGGTTGAAGAGGAATTTTCACCCAGATCAGATTGGCAATGATCTTGGGAGGGAAGGGATTATACCTTCCCCTGCAGCATGTGGATCGAGGTAAGTTGCTAGGGTTTTCTGGGTATGTCTTATTTAATCATTTCTCTGCCACTGTAGGAGCTTTGAGCACTGGTACACCTTGGTCCCTCCTATTTTCTGCCTAGAGCACATATAAGGCATATAATAGTCTAGCCATCTCAAGGCTGTAATACTTTAGTCCAGGATTACTGAACTTTGGAAGCCCCGGGGGCCACAATGATACTCACAGCACATGGCGAGAGCCACAACTTAAGTGTGGTTGCATATACAGGCAAATATATATGCAAATATATGGAAATAGCTTCTTTCACACTGACGGGCATAAATACAAAGATTAAGCCTTAAGCCACAGTGCTGGACCCGAATGTGGCCAGGGTGAGCCAGTCAGCACCTCTCAGGCTCTGCCCACAAAGCTAAGCAGCTAGCACTTCCCACAATGCCCTGGTGCTCCTGGCACCTCATCCCTGGGAGCTAGAAACGCCGACACCCTGTACCCATTGGCTCTAGCCAGCCCATCCATTTGAGTCTTTCAGTGCTCACCCCACCTGGGGGATGCCTCATCGTTGAGGAGCATGTTCCCAGTGGGGGCCATGTTCAAAGGATCCTGCCCATAGGCCGCGTGTTGAACCCTGCGTACCGCACCGTGGGCCGTGTGTTGAGTAGTCCCGTGATAGTCTTATTTCTGTTATTGCATTTAGCATGCAGGTGCTGGGTGGTGTTGGTGACGGGTGATATACAAAAGGTCAACCCAAAGCACTGAAGGCTCCTTCTGGCTCAAACTATATGACTCTGTCTTCAAAGGGTCCTACATAAATAGCGGCCCAAAACACAATGCACTGAATTTCCATGGGCTCTGAGCACCTAATTCCCTTAGGCACCTATGAAAATCTCAGCCTAAATTTATCAGTTAGGAATCAGTCAGAAATGATGTGGGATTTCTTTTATAACCAACAATCTAAATTACAAACTGCATGAGGGAGAAAGATGGCGAGCTGTGTTTTTTAAAACTCAGTGGCTAAGTATCTATGAATTTTATCAGTTAGATTGCAAAACCATTGGGTTAAGCATTTTATTTATTTTTGTGCAGTGAACCATGCCCAGCCTATTATCAAATGACAAAATAATTACTCATAATTATTCTTGTGTTTTCTGTTTCTAAAAATGCTAGTTGAATTATCTGCTACTGTATTTTAGTAAGAGTCCCCTTTTTCATAATAAAACAACATTTTAACAACAGAGAGTCTCAGTGATATATGTTATGAAGTTTCTAATATGATTTCACACTAAAATCATCCTGCACACAGTTAGAGTTTTAGCACCTAAATTAGATTTTAAGAAAGATGCTTCGTATTCATGTAGAGGCTTCACCTTCTAGCAGTCTGACATGAACCAGGATGCTTAAAGCTGGGCAATCATTTTTCACAGAACAGTGTTTACCTAATTAAGAGCTTTTCAGTAGCTTCCAGTTAGTTAATTGTGTCATTAGCAGCAGTTTTGACATGAGGCACAACTTGTGTCTTGAGTATCAGGCTGGGCCCCGTTAGTGAAGCCCAGTGGAGTTGCTCCCGAGGGAGCTGGCAGCAGACTGCTGCAGTTTGTACAGCACAAAATGGAATAATTGGTCCCCTGAGGGGCTGTCTATTCAGCTGCCAATAGGGATTGTTTTTCCTTGTGAATAAAAAGCCAAGCTGCCATGACTTCTCTGCTGTGTATTAACTTGTGGCTCATATGCACGCTGGCTCGTGTGAGGGATTAGATAACAGGGTGCGTGTTACAGCTGTCCTCTTAGCAGTCCTACAGTTTATGACAGCATGAAATTGACAGCTCTGATCGAAGGAGCTGTGTGGCTAAGCTTTTTAACGGCTCCATTGATTTGAAGTGCAGTGTGTGTACAGATATCCAACTGGGCAAGATCATAAGAGTTAAACTGCTATAATTTGGCAGAGCATGGTGCTTTGGCCATAACAAAGCACAAGTGGCCTGGAATCTAACAATTGCTGTCAGCAATGCGGGCAGGTTTTTTTAAAAACTGAGATATGTGAAAGAAGATATTGAGATGAATTCCACAGAGTGGAAAATTCATAGTGCTTCTTTTTCTTCCATACTGGTCATGATTTAAAAGCCTATGGATCAGATTTTCATTTGTAGTAAAGCCCCCTTCTCTACTCTGGAAGAATAAATGGGGCTTGCGCTGGTTGTTTTGTGATGCCACATGGACTGGAGAACAATTTGCTCTGTTTTGATGACTTGAGTCCCCCTTTACAGGGGATTTCAGTGAAGCACATCAACAGATCCTCCCTTCTTTTGTTTAACACCATCCACTATTCTCCTGACTGCCTCTGCAGGTACACATCCCATTTCTGCTATCATTAGATAATGCCCTCTTCAAACCTTCTATCAGGCTGCTCACAAACATCTGAAGCCCCAGAGATAGTTTTCCGGGGGGAGAAAAACTCCAGAGGATGCCCATCATGACATCCCTAATGTTACTAGAGTTAAAGATACCAAAACCCTTTAAAAAGCCCTTTTTTTATATAACACAAACAAAAATAACAAGCCCCCAATTTTTAAAAATATTTTTGTAGGCCGCCTTTAAGACTCTTTTTTTCCCGCCTTTTTAATTTTATTTATTTATTTGGTGCAACTGATATCACTGCCTAATTCTGGTCCATTTAAGCCATTGTATATAGAGAAGATGTTGATGAAGCAATATATGGCAGCAGAGTATGCCAGTGGGATTTCCAAAAGTGACTTAGGAGTACAAGTCTCATGGAAGTCAGTAGCATTTGGGCTGCTATGTCCTCTACGCATTTTTGAAAATCCTGCCATGGATGTATCTGTCTATGTACTTTTTGAGTGGTTGAAGACATATGGTCAACAACTTGTAATTGCACAGGAAGAGCTCCCATAGCTTAGTGATATGTATGAGTTTATTTTTGTGGTGGGATGAGGATTTTTTCTGTGTATCTGTGTTTCTAGTAAAGAATGAGAACAAGTCATTTTTTTTTAAAGTGGGGTCATTGCAAGGCAGAAGGTGGCATAGACTCATTAAAACAAGGCACATGAGTAGATAACAAGTAGGATGTTTCGACAGTTCTTACTTCAAAGCAACTCCACAGAAGATGGATCTATCATACAGCAGGGAAGGCTATCCAACTCTAACAAGCTGAAAAAACTGGAACAATCTTTTGATCAGTTCCAAACTTTCAATATTTAACAGAGCAGGTAGATGAGCAGGAAAACCATTACGGTTCTGTTAGGCCCAGGATTTGAAGAAACTCCGCAAATGACTTGCAGAGTTTTCATGCCAGACCACTATGCATGACTAAATTGCAGCAGGAGCTAGACATTTTTGACTGAATTTGCTGCAAAGTGGTTCATACATAACTTACGTTGGTTTAGTTTAAGTTCTGATTTAGCCCTGCCCTTTCAGTCTCTGCACAGATAAACAGAGACCTGGAGATCTTGAAAACAAAAGGAGAAACAGGACGACAACCAAAATGACACACACAAAAAAAGAGAAAAATGACTTATAGTTGAAGAATTACAAGCCAGGAACCAGGGAAAGATACATAGGGCCCAATCAGTAGGCTGGTGCACCAGCCACCTGACTCCACACAAAACAGCCAGGGAGAAGGGAGAAGAATTATTCTTATAACCTTTGGCTGTGGAAGAAGGGATTTGGTTGGCAATCTTCCACTTGACAGCTGCATGTTCTAGCCACTGGCCTATCAAGTGATTCTCATTCTCTGTGACCCACTTAACATTATTAAATGAAAATGGAACAATTTCAACAGGAGAGATTGAGGGAGCCCTATATCAGCTTATTCCACAATCCAGTGGTTACTGCACTAACCTGACAGGTTTTCCTTCCTTCTCATCAGCAGGCAAAAGGGGAACTTGAAGAGTCCCAGGTCAGTACTTTAACCACAATGCTAAATATTAAAAAGAAGATCCTGGTCCTCCTGTCCCCAACCTGTGCCATTTGGCGGCCTCTGAGTATGTCTACAGGTCCTGTGAGCAAGATAGTTGCTCCTTTGCCTATTTTCCCCCTGTTTGTTGATCGCTAGCAGAGATGGGTACTTCTGAGAGAGGAGTAGGGCTTGGCACATACCTCTCTTGTTAACTTTTCTCATTGGCTAAATTAGGTGGGTCCCCATTGCCACCCAATGGGCTAGATTTTGTGGATTCCATTCTAAAGTATCTATTTATCTGCATTTATTGTATAGGGAGCCTAGGCAACTCTCATAGGCTTTCTGGATTGAGGCTTTCTGGATTGCTCCTCAATGTGATTTTCTACATGCCTAACAATCAGGTGTCTCAATGCCTTGTAGTTCCTGGCCAAAGTCCTTGATCCACAGACCACCGAAGTTAACTGAAAGACTTCTGTTCACTTCAGGGGACTTTGGATCAGGCCTAAGAATATTTAAATAGTGTGGTAAATGTTGAAGATTAGTCTGGAATAGATAAGGACCTCCTCACCCAAAAATCATAATTCAAAAGAAAAAACCCACATCCTTACCATCAACACCTGCTGTACAGCAGATGTATTTAGTTGTCTTGTAAAGAGACAAGAGCACTGGAGGTTTACATATAGAACTTTTTATCCATTGGAGCAAAGATCTGTACTTCTGGCACTACAGATTCTCCATTTCCATTTCATCTAGCACATTAGCCAGCCACAACAGAGACTACACTCTGAGGATGGAGCATCACTGCAAGGAGAGGGCTGGTCATTTGCAGAAATGGCCTTCTTTCTCGTTATGCACTGGAGAAGTACTCCACAATATAGGGCTGTGTCCCCACACTAAAATTGGCAGGATTGGGTGAAGTTCAGGAAAATCAAGCAACGCTAATATGAGTATGTTCATATTATTTTCCAAACTGTTCACTCAAGTGCAATTTCTTAATATGCAGAGTATGTCTATAAAATCTGTAGATGGTGCCAAGATGGGAGGAGTTGCAAGTCTAACTCCGATCGGCAGAACCAAACGTGGAACCTCTGGAGCTTTGTGCATAAGCTTCTACTACAAGAGCTAAAAGCCAGCTGGCTAAGACTGTGGAGCATACTTAGTCTTTCTTTCTCTGTAAATGGGCTAAGTGCCACTAGATGGGACAGTGCACCACACAAGTAGGTGTGTGGGTTATACAAGCACTTTGGAGGACAGGATTAGAATTCAAAATGACGTGGACAAATTAGATAACTGGTCTGAAACCATCAAGATGAAATTCAATAAAGATAAACATAAAGCACACTTAAGAAGAAAGAAATGAAATGCACAACCTCAAAAGGGGGGAAAAGCAGTAGTAATGTGGAAAAGGAGCTGTGGATTACAATGGATCACAAAGTGATTATGAGTCAAAAATGTGATGCAGCTGCAAAAAAGGCTGATATAACTGTGGTGTATATTAACAGGATGTTGTAAATAAAACATGGGAAGTAATTGTCTTAAGTTACTTGGCACAGATGAGGCCTCAGCTGGAGTAGTGTCCAGTTAGTTCTGGGCACCACAGTCTAGGAAAGATGTGGACAAATTAGAGAGTTCTGAGGAGAGCAACAAAAACAATGAAAGCTTTAGAAAAACCTGACATGGGAGGAAAGGTTAAAAAGTGGGCATGTTTAGTCTCAAGAAAAGGAAACTGAGTAGGGACCTGGTGACATTTCTCAAATATACAAAGGGCTGTTACAAAGAGGACTGAGATCAACTGTTTTCTATATCCACTGGAAGTAAATCAAGTAGCAAAATAGACTTAATCTGCATCAAGGGAAATTAAGTTAGAAATTTAGTTAGAGGTGAAAAAACTTTCCAATTATAAGAATAGTCAAGGACTGGAATAACTTCATTTGGGTTTTTAAGAAGAAGTTAGACACATACCTGTCAGGTATGATCTACATATGCATGGACCTGCCTCAGCATTATGAAGGTAGAGGAGAAGACTCAATGACCTCTTAAGGGTGCTTCCAGCCATACAATTGTCATGAAAAAGTTAAAAAGTAGTTTGAGGCACAAGTGAAACTGGTCCTAGAGTCCTCCTACCAATCTTTATGATTTTACATGATATTTTCTCATTTATAAAAATTGTTCTGAACACCCTTTTTGCCACGTGAAAGCCCCATATAAAAATAAGGGAAATCACTTGCCTGAATTACACAGGGTTAAACAGTGAAAGTGATTAAGTAAAGTGTTGTCACATGCACAAAGTAAAACTGAAAAAAAATGTTTAATCTAATCTCTTTCAATTATAGTCATCTGATGTGTTACTTATGAACCCAGCTAGTTAAAAAATGTTTTTGACAGAAGTATGATTTTTAAAAAAGAAAAAAGCACACAAAATAAAACTGGAGTCCCTTTTAATGGAACATGAGTTGTCATGACAAGTTTATTTTAGAATTCCAGATAGGTATTGGGTAGAGTCCCAAGTTTCTTGTTTTGTTTCCTAAAATCTTAACACTAGCTCCTCAGGTGGTGAATCCATGTAGTTTCTTTGGATTCAATGGAGCTGTGTTAGTTACACCAGCTGAAACTCTGACTCTTATTCAAAAGTCTTCTAAAAGGCAGGAAATTGAAGTTAGTATTCCAAAATTTGCCACAAAAATGAAATACTCATTCCAAAATTTATGTTTAGTATGCTTCTCCACAGCACAGCATGGCATGGCCTCCCTAATTTTGTTTCCCTAGCTACAGGGTTGCTGAAGCTATTTCATCATCTCAGATACCACTGGATGGTAACTAATAACTTTGAAAAAAATGACCCTATTTTTTTAAAACCCTTTCAGGAATTAGTGAGACTAAAGACATGGTGCTACCAAATGAGTCACCTCACCTTCACTGAACTTGACTTACTGGCATAAAATGATCAGCTTCCTGCTCCTAAGCCATAATTTTAAACATTAAACCTTGTGTTCAAACCTTTCAAGACAACTTGTGTTGACTTGAATATTTCAAGATACCATTGCCTCTGCTGTTATTTCAAGTAGTCAGCAGCTGCCTCTGCCTGCACTTCCCATCATGGATAGAAAAGTCTCCTTAAAAACTCCCTCTGCAAACTGAGAGCATTAAAGCTATGAGTGGCAGCTAATACGCATTATACTGTGTGGACTCTTACCAACTTAACTGGCATCCTCAGGAGCCATGCCTGCTGAGGCTAAATTCTAACAGGGTATTGGATAGCTTCCTCTAAGCTACTGCTGGTCAGCATGAGTCACAGCCATAAGGCCAAACACATTAACTCCATCAGCTCCATTTGTTGTGCTCTTGGAAATTTCTGAACAGCTGCCCAGATCTGATGCCAGCTCCTGACTGGAAATATGACTACCTTTCACTTAGAAACAGAATGAAAGCGATACCATGAAAATCAAGCAGTGTGGTTTTCCAGTGTGATTTAAGGATGGATTACTTTTAGAATCAGCTAAGGTGACACGAACTACTCAACAGCTTCTCATTTTGACTTCTTGTTGGTTTTTGTAATAATGTGATATATGTCTTATGAAGGGGGCTTATATTGCTAATATTCCCTTACAATAAAGTGATGCACTTTTCAGTTTACAGCTAATTTTATTCTGAGCCTTTTGTTTGCATAGACATGAGCTAACAATTTCGAATGGCAGTTAGGAGCCTAAATACTTTTGTAGATCCCAGCCCAAATCTCTGAAGTTCAGCATGCTTCCTGAGGCAGAGTCCACTCTGATTTGTGTGTGGTAATGGGTGGAGGGAGGCAGGAAGTGGAGTACTGAAGGCAGTGTGGTTTTGTAGCATATTAATTCTTGACATTAAAAATATTTGTTGTCAGGCAGGCAGGTGACGTTACAGTCATTATGATTTCTTTCATACAGTAATTTAAAAGGTAAAAGGGAAACGTGAAGGGACAAACTAATATTATCCTACTTCACATGTATAAGGGTATCAGAATATGACCCATTACAGGTAACATAGGGCAACATGAAGAGCGTGAGGTTATGCTGGGCAAATGCTAAATCCTTTCTGCATGAGAGGGATCCAAATGGTGTTTAAAACAGTAGTTCACAGGAAAATATAGAGCTATATTACTGCGGAGATGGTACTGAAGAATGCCTTCAGAGTTGTAACTTAAAGGGTCCTGGATTTTCACTCTAGATTAACTATGGTTGTGCTACCACTGGTGGAGACAGGCTGGTGGTAGCAACAGTGGAAAGCTTTCAGAAAACAAGAGAGCTCTAGATAGGACCTCTGTTTATAACTCACACATTTCTTTCAGTTGCAAATCTGCCTGGATCTCACTGTCAAGCCAGGAAATTCTCACTTCCTCCCGCCCACCCATGTGAAAATAATCTCTATTCATCTTCAACACAGCAGTCTCAAATGGTGAGTCAAGCAGTTATTCCATGAAAAAAAATCAAGGCTTTTGAAGGACTGTATTTTAAAGACCTACTTTAATTTTATATTGGTCATGAGGCATGGGGTGAGGTGTGAGAAACAGAGGTGTCTATCAAAATATTGTTAAAGTTTGGTTTGCTGACATCAGTTGAAATGTGTTCACTAAAACAATGATCTAAGACATTTTGTTGTTAATTGCAACCCATGTTATATGAAGATGGCTCTGGATGCAGCCAAAGATGAATGGCATCTTTGTGAACTAAAACCAAGTTGAAATAGCCTTGCTCAGAAATCAGTTTAGCCCTGAGGTCACATTTTAGGTAAGGCAGCCCTCTTCCTAATAAAAGTGAACAAGCTGTAACTTTCTGATAAGTGGCTTGGCTAGGTACAGCTTCTAATTTTAGCACAGAGGAAGACTTTTGGTTAACCAAGTCTAGAGGAGATTAGGAAGCCCAAAATAAGAACCTGTATCTTGAGCACAGCCAGGCACACTGAGATGCAGGGCTGATATGGACCTCTCAATGAGCATCCTTATTTAAGGGTAAATAAAAAACTAGAATGCATAACAAAAGGGGTAGATAATGCTGAATATATATGGGGGTTGGTGTGTGTATTATGCCATTATACAAATAGATGTATCCACTCTTGGAATATAGAGTTCAATTTCACTCAGACTCAAAAATTGGATAGCAGAAATTCAAGTGGGCCAGAGACAGGAGGTAATGAAATTAATTAACTTCCAATCTACCTGAGACTGCAAAGATGTGACTGAACAACTTAGATATTACCTAGGTATGCAAAGTAACTAATGTTATTTAACCTGCCTGTTCTAAGAATGTCCATATTCCTAAGATAACAAAGAGACATTGTGTGAAATTTAAAGGCTAGCCAATACTGATAAGCGGAATATTAAATGACAAAATTATTCTAAAAACCACAACTGCTACAAGTTCTTGGCCTCTGTGATAGTTTAGGAGTCCAAAAAAGAACCTAACTCTGATAATATTTATGAGTTACTAGACTGGATACAAGACATTTAAGAGATAAACCAATATGCTTCAGGGCATAAATCAACCACTGTACGATGGAGTTAAGTACAATAGTGTCATGTTATTTCATAATTCTCCTCAATATGATTTCTTCATCTTTTTTTCACGTATCAGCCACTAATCTAAGCAAACTTCATTCCACTGATGTCAGTGGAGTACACTGATTTACACCAAATGAGATTTTGGCCTGTGATATTTGGATTTTATGGTCTAGTTATAAACTCTCTTCCCTTTTTGTTTTCACATCTAATCTAACATTGCCCACAGACTCAAGGAAAATTAAAGATAGTTTGAATTCACATATTACAAGTGGCTTCATTTTTAACCAGTTTTCATAAATCAACCCTTGACTCTTGTGAAGCTTTTCCAACAGAAAAAAAATTACTTTGACAATTCCATGGTAAACAATGGTACAGTAGTCTTTTAAGAGATGCCACAATCTGGTTGAATTTAATTAGTAAGGTCTTATCTACACTGTGCAGAAAATCATACATGTTTTATTAAAGTGCTGGAGTTAGATTACTGTTCCTTCTCCACACTGGGTTCCTATGATGGTGGAGTGCATTCACATTAGTAGCTCTTCCAATGGCACAGAGAGCAGTGGATTCTGTTAGCTATACCACTGTGTGACTGGCTGCAGGGTGTTTTGGGCTTGCAATGCTCCATGAGGCAGGCAGTGTCATGTGATGCAGGTTTCCCAATCCCACCAACAGCCCCTGCCTCGCTCCCCAGTTCTCTGCACTCTCTCTCTCTCTCTCTCACAAAAACCCACGGAGCATCCACACCTCATACACGTTTTTGCACAAGTAAATTTACAGTCAAGCGACAGAACAGAGCGGCTTTTGCGGTCTAGGTATTCCTCTTTCTGTGAGGAATAACTCCTTTTTGCACAAGAGTTCTTTTGCAAAAAGGTGTGTGTGGATGGGCAACAGGGTGTTTTTGTGCAAAAAGAGCCAATCAACAAAAGCACAGGTGCTCTGGTGGCTATTCTGTGAATAGCAATCAGAGCTTTCTTTCAAGAGAGCATCCATGCAGTCTGTACGCTCTCTTGCGCAAAAACACATCGCTTTTCCGGTGCACTTTTGCAGTGTGGACGCACTCTTGCGCAAGAAGTTTTTGTGAAAGATCGCTTCTTGTATAAGAAGCCTGCAGTGTAGACGTAGCCTGGAGAGACCCAGGGTCAGTCCACACTCTACATAATCGGGAGCCGAAATTTGAAATTAAGTTTCCTGTATTACAGGAGGTGCACTGACCACTGAGCTGTAGAGTCACTCTCAGTCTTTCCTTGGCCCAATTAGTGAATTTTCACTATGAATGACATTACACAATTCATAAGCATGGGATCCGTGAGAAAGTAAGAATAATCTGTATCCCAGTGGTACTTGCATGCAGTACTGGAAATCCAAGCCTGTGCTCCAATGACTAATTTATAGATAAATGAAACAGATTCAACAGGAGGGATTCAGACTCCGACAGACCCAACAAATAGGAAATTATTGTCACAAAAGTGGCAAATTCAGATCCCTTCTATACATTAACAACAAAGTAAGAAATTGAACATGTGTCTCCTACATCCCAGAAAAGAATCCTGGCAGATGGACAATGTGAAAAGAGGCTCCTCTGGTATGTGCTAAAATACCTACCATTCAAAATGAAGTTTCATTTGGACATCATCCAATATTTTCTCAAATCTGATTCAACAATATTGTTAACCAATCAGTTGGTTTGGATTCAACTGGAATCGAAACTTTGATTAATTTTGGAATTGACAGGGAATCAAATAAAATGTTCTATTATTCATCCAGCTCTACTCTAAATACTACTGAAACATAAATGTTTAACAAAAAATTTGTTCCTATTAAATTTTGTGTAAATCCACACAGTGACCATGCTGTACAATCTCCAAGATGGCTGGATTTTCATTTGGCTCTCCCAACATGAGGAATTTTCTTAAACAATTATCTTTGTATCTAGCCCACATTCAATTCTTCTGAGTAGTTCTTAATTATCAAGGCATTTTTTATTCTTCTAAAAGCACATTTGGCAGCAACTCACAGAAACAGAGACAATGGAGTAGGAGAGTGGTTTTCAACCTCTGGTCCAAGGACCACTGTGGGTTTATGGATTCAATCTAAGATTTCCAAAGGGGTTTACATCTCCACTCAACATTTTTTAGGGATCTGCAAATGAATAAAGGTTGAAAAGCAATGACCTAAGAGGAAGAACAGAGCACATATTATTGATTGCAAAGGAGTTCAGAATTCACAACAGATATTTCACAGTTTTTGCCTAAATTAGCTCCTTCAGTGGACGTTCCCACTAATGAACTGAATTGTAAAACAAAATGGAGAAGCAGTTTCCATCCAGCTCTCTTCTAAATGTTGCATGTGTAGTATAATTGCTGTGGTTAAATGCTGCTGTATTCTGTGGTTATAATTGGTATAGGCTTGGTTGCTATGTACTGTGGAGTCTGTGGTTTAACTACTCTATCTTTGTTGCGAGCAAATTTTTTTTTACATTATTAGCACTTGTTTCCCCCACTCCTTGAGACATAGTGATATGTGAATATTGTCACTTTGTTATATGGTTACTTGTCTTCCTTTCTTCTATTGCATTGAGGATACCACATAGGTTATTTGTGTGTTCGTAGGGGGTATGGTCATTCCTGTGACTCAGGCCAGGTTTACACTAGAAAACTATTTCAAAATTAGTTAATTTGACTTAACTCCCAATTTAACAAATTCAATCTAGCATGTCCACACTATGAGGAAGCCTCAACATTAGTCCAAGGCAGGCTCCATTAATGTGGACACGATATCTCAGACTTTGAGCCCTAGGAAGCACTAGGGGAGTAATTAGTTCAAATTACTCTGGAGACTAATTATTTTGAATGAGCAGCACTGGGACGTCCACACTACCGTTATTTCAAAATAACTATTTCAGTATTAGCATTACTCCTGATGAAAAGCAGGAGTACAGATTTCAAATTCCGTGGCCCATTACTTTCAAATAATGGGCTTGGGAGTGTGGCTGCTCCACTTATAAATTTGGCCATGGGAGGGTTATTCAAAATAAAGTCTTAGTGTAAACAAGGGCTCAGGTTGTTGCTACGAGTTACAAAAGCTCACATGTTGAAGGGGCAGCTGTTCACCCAGATGAAGACTCAGCACAGCCCTCAAGCACATGCTTCAATCCTATTGGCATCAAGATTGCCTTCCTCTCTAAAAGCTGTGGTAAATGAGAGGCCGGAATTATTATGTGAAATGCTGGGCTTGTGTTATGCAAGAGGTCAGACTATATGAGAAGAATGGTCCCCCTGGTGTTCAGAGCCATCCCATCCATAGGACAGTTTGAGGTGCCTGCCCCACGCCAGGCTGTCTTGCCATCAGAAAGCATGCAGCCATTTTTGGGGCACAAATCAGTTGTCAGACTTTGAGAATTTAGCCCTTTAGTGAGCACTCTGAATAACTTGAATTTTTATTGCATAATGACAGATACATTTTTGCATACAGATTTTGCCTGCTGCAGGCATAATGAATGGTCATGTAATATTACAGGTGTACGTGGTAGTGTATGCAAAACAAAATGAAAGGCTAGGTTCATGCCTTTTGAAAAATGTGCATAATCTTTGTCAATGCGATCTGATATTTAGATAAGAATTACTACTTGCTTATCTCTCAACTGTAATGACCCAAGCCCCCAAATTATCTTTAATTAACAAAACAATTCTAATTCTTCAAACTCAGTGTTATATTCTTATCCTGCCATCTGTTTGTTGCACTAATTTTATTAATGTTTTTGTTCTATTTTATGTCTATTTTACATATGAAACTAAAAGACTTACCTGGTGTTGCTCAGGTTCTTAACTCAAATAAGTTTTAAAAAATAACAAATAATTTTGCAGCACCTTAAAGATTAACAAAACACGTAGATGGTATCATGAGCTTTCGTGGGCACAACCCACTTCTTCAGATGACTGCATTTTCTGAATAAATAGGGGATGGGGCAGGGGAGAGAAGGGAAAAAAGGGAAAGAAATAGTCAATTAGAGGCTCCATGCTACTTGAAGCTGATAGAGATTGTTCTTAGGTACCCATTGTTTGGTTTTTTTATATCATTAAGATGTGGAATGTAGCGAGCCATGCAGCCAATGTCTTTATTCATACCTTTGTGATAGGAATAAAACCTGTAAATGAAGTTAAGTTTCAAGGCTTCCCTGTGTATTTGGCTTGTGGAATTGGCCTGAAGCAATACCGTGACTTTGAGATCTATTAATGAGTGCCTGGGCAAGTTAAAATGTTCTCCAACAGGCTTCTGTGTGTTACCTTTTCAGATATCTGATTTGTGTCCATTAATTCTTTCCCATAGAGACTGTCCAGTTTGGCCAATACACATGGCAGAGGGGCATTGATGGCATTTGATGGCACAGATCACATTAGTAGATGTGCAGTTAAATGAGCCTCTGATGTGGTGGCTGATGTGGTTAGGTCCTGTGATGATATCGCTTGTATAGATATGTGGACAGAATTGGCACCAGGGCTGACTGCACAGGTGGGTTCCTGGGTGAGGATGATGGAGGTGTGCTGCATGGTTACTGGAAAAAATTTGTTTGAGGTTAGGGGGTTGTCTGTAGGTGAGGATTGGCACGTCCCTCGGAGGTTGCCCCAGGGAGAGAGGACTATTCCAGCCCTCTCTCGCTGCATTAGGTTGGGGCTAGATGAGACACACTTGCCCATGGCTGCTGCAGTGCGCACAGCCAGGAGACGGGTGCATATCCTCCAGCTGGGGGACAGATAGACGCAGCCAAACTCTCTGAAATATATAGTAGTTGTCCCTTTCTCTACCAGTTCCCCCTGCTGGCCCAATGAGATTACAGCTGTCCCTGTCCCCATCTTTAGCCCCTTGCTGCCCCCCCTGTGGTCATTCTTCAGTATAACTCCCTCCTGCCAGACCTCCTCCCTTTCCATTTTATGAGATACAGTCGAATTCCATACAAATCCCATTACAGGGGGTCCTTGCTATAAGTCCAAGGTATGTTCCAAAAAACGTGGACTTATAACAAAACAACTTAAAGCGGGGAATTTTTTCCCCATAGCTGACTTCCATTTAAGCACATTGTGGGGAGTGTTTCACATGACTTAGTGCAGGGAATGGGAGGATTTATCGTTCATCATTTCCTACAAATGTCAATGACTTTAGTGTGGAATGGATATATACCGGGGCGACTTATAGTGGGGACCCCCTGTATCCTGGAACAACCAAACCCTGACCTTGCTTTAAGTTATGATAATAGGAAGCTGCCGACCAAATTTGGTGGTCCTAGCTTTTACCATTTAGGAGTAGTTTTTAAACAAATTGACTCACAGACAGGCAGAAAGACTCATATTTCTAAAATAAATAGTAAGATATAAAATAAGATTCAAATTTACTACAAAGTATACGATACTGGAAGATCTTCGTGGTGAACACTATGTCTTATTTATGAAAATAAAATTCAGTATTATAAGGTATCATCTGGATAAGGTTCTTCTGCCTTCATCCTCCTTCTAGACTGCCACAAAGCAAGAAATGTGGTATGTTATCAACTCTTAATATAAATATTTCCGATAGCAGCATCCCAAAGCCCTAATCAATATCAGGGCTTCACTGTTGTGGGCACTTTGTAAACAAGGAAAAGAGACAAGCCAAACCTCAGAGGGTTATAATCTAAGACCTTGTCTAAACACAAATTGTTGCAACCCCTCAAATTGGTTTTAGTTAATTATATACAAATCCCTGCATGGATACACTCTGATTTGCTTAAATTCAACTTGTGTCAGTTTATCTATGCAATCTAAACTCCTATATGCCAAATTTAAATAGAAGTAGGTGAGTCTACACATGGTTTTGTCCCAGTTGAACTAAGCAACTTTTATTGAAATACAGTCTACCACAAAAAATAAGACATTGTGTTTACAATGAAGATCTTTAGGAATCATTGTTTCATTACTGAATCATATTTTGTATTCTGTATATAAAACAGACATGAAAATGGATAAAAAAATTAATCACACTGGGTTGACTGCATAGTCCTCAAACTCAAAGACACAAACAGATGAAAGGTAGGGTATAGGAATATAACACCGAGTCTGAAGAATTAGAATTGTTTTGCTAATTATAGATAATTTGTGATAATTTATAGATAATTACAACTGAAAGATAAGCAACTTGAAAATGTTATATTAGTTATTATTTCTAAGGCATTAACTTAACCTTTCATGCTGTTTTGCTTTGATTATCACATATGCCTGCAATATGACATGACCATTCATTATGCCTACAGCAGGCAAAATCTGTATGTAAAATTGTATCTGTAACACATTAAAGATTCAGTCTAAGATTTCCAGAGATCTCAGCAAAGGGACAAATTCACAAAGCCTGTCAACCAATTTGTGCTCCCAAAAATGTCTGCATATTTGTATGATGGTAAGACAGCGATCAGGTTTTTTTTAAAATGCCTCTGGTTTTCAGGAGGGGCTTTGGAGAGACTTTGCTCTGACAGGGAAGGATTTTCAGAATGGCAATAGAAGCTGAATGACAAGCTCTTTGCCTCGAATTCCCTAAACATCCTGATTCAGAAGAGCAAGGGTCTGAGAGGGTTCCAATGGGGGAAACTCTGAAAATAGTCCCATATGCAAGCAGGCTGCATTTGCCAGCATCGAAAATCCAGATACTAAGTTCCATCTCTGAAGTAAACTTGCGTAAGAGAGAAGATACTGGTGCATTGCAGAACTACATTTTTGCCCAGCTGCTAAAGGAAATACAGCAAGAGAACAGGACAAGTTGACAAAGCTCCAGTGTAGCAAAACACTTAAGCATCTGCTTAAATCAAATCCATAGTTTGGGTGTTTAAAGACCAGGGGGACCATCTAACTGACCTCTTGCATAACACAGGCCCAGCATGTCACATAATAGTTCCTGCCTCTTGTTTAGCATAGCTTGTTAGATTAAAGCATATATTTGAGAGACACAGGCAATCTTGATGTCAGTAGGATTGAAGCATGTGTTTGAGGGCCATGCTGAATCATCATCCTCTGAGTGAACAGATACCCCTTCACCATATGAGCTTCTTGTGACTCGTAGCAGCAACCTGAATCACAGGAGTGACCCCCTACCAACACACTAATAACCTATGGTGTCCCTAACACAAATAGAAGACAAGTATCAGAGGGTTAGCCGTGTTAGTCTGAATCTGCAAAAACAACGAGAAGTCCTGTGGCACCTTATAGACTAACAGATGTATTGGAGCATAAGCTTTCGTGGGCAAAGACGAAGTGGGTCTTTGCCCACATGCATCTGATGAAGTGGATCTTTGCCTATGGAAGCTTTTGCTCCAATAAATCTGTTAGTCTATAAGGCAAATAGAAGAGAGGAAGACAAGCAACACTGTAACAAAGTGAAAATATGCACACATCATTGCGTCTCAGGGAGTGGGGGACGCAAGTGTTAATAAAGTTTAAAAAAATCTAGCAACAAAGATAGCGTAGTTAAACCACAGACTCCACAGTACATAGCAACCAAGCCTACACCAGTTATAACCACAGAATACAGCAGCATTTAACCACAGCAATTAGACTGCATACACAACATTTAGAAAAGAGCTGGCTGAAAACGGCAAAACATTGTCACAAATATTCATATGGATTTCAAAAGACATCCATTTCAATAGTGTCCTCCATTTTGTGTTTGCTTTCAACAAAGATTGTAGCAGTTCATTAGTGAGAACATCCATCAAAGAAGATAAATTAAGCAAACACCGTGGAATATCCAACGTGCACTGAAATCCTAATTCTAAATGTTAGGATCAGCCATGCAGTGTATGGAAACATTAAGTGCAATCATTGGCCCAAACAACAAGGCCAAATCCAGGGAGATTCAGTGCCTTAGGCAGGCTGAGACTGAGGCTAATCTTGATGGCCTGATTTCACTCTTAATATTGGGCTTAATCTTACAACCTGGGCATTTGGCCACTGACTGGAGTGAGACTGAGATCCAGTCTGCTGTGGGTAGCGGTAGATGAGTTGAGCATATGCAGAACGCCTTTTACTCAACTAGAGACCAATGTCACTGCAAATCCTGCAGCCTGTCAGAACCATCCCTGCTCTACTTTGAGGAAGAGGAATAATAGTTCCAGTAAAGGGCCAGGTGCCACTACTAATTCTGTCCTCTTTAGACCATTTCCATGATGTGAAGCAGCCTTAACAACATGGAATTTAGCTATAGAAGATTCCTTTAGGTTTTTCTGATTTATACTGGGGACTTTTCTCTAGCCACTTTCAGGATCAGAAACATAAAGGGTTGGATTAAAACTATCTTTGCTCTATACCTTTCTCCGTCTTGCTTTGGCATGAGTGTAGCTCAACAGGATTGGATGTTCTAGCACCAATATTTAACCTTTCTTAAGCACTTCTGCCATATGCGTGTGTGTGTATGTGTGTATATATATATATATATATATATGTATAATGTGATTGTGTCATAATACAGAATTTTATTTTTGAAGATCTTCATAATAAAATGTTTTTATTTTTTATTTTTTTATTTTTATTTCTATGTTCTCCAAAAAGGTGCATATAAATAATTTAAATAGTAATGGGAAGCTTTTCATAATCTTCAAAGTGGTGACCTCTAAAACTTCAAGCTGCTGATTTCATCTGGTTTATGTTAGAACATGATATTGCAAGTCAGGACACAGCAGGGGAAGGACACAACTTCTAATTCACTGTATCTAGCTACGTCACCAGAGATGCAATTGCCCGTCATGGTTTGTAATCTGAATAGGTTTCTGGGATTTTTGTTGGAGAGACGTCGGCTAATCTAGTTTAAAATATAAATCTCTTTCCTACTGAGCTTGTAGCAAATAATCCACTTTTCCCTCAAACACCAGGGCTACAAAATACCACTTTCATTTTTCAGTTGGCGAGTAATTTCTTCCCTTTTTCTGCACCAAAGCAAGTGTCAGAAAATGAGACCCTGAATACCCTCAAGACCCCGCTGAGAAGGAGTTATTGTCAAATCATCCCATCCCCAGGATTCAAACAGTAAATCCATAAAGTGTGAACCACCTGACTTCAGGGCAATCTGATAGGATTGTATGTGTGTAAGGAAGTCAAGTAAAAGCAGTGGTGAAAGTGGGCTGGTACAGTTCAGTGCATCATATCAACAAGTTATTTTTAGCCGGTACGGTGTATTGGAAAGACGCCCAGCCAGTCATCCCCAGTCCCTCCATTGTCTGCTACATCTCTATTGCAGCTCTATTCATAGGGCTGTGGGGTGGGGCTGGAAGCAATATGGCAGCTGGAGGAGCCACTGGCAGGGATTTCCCTACACCCCCCCCCCATGGGGTGTATACCCCCCCTGCATTTCCCCAACATCCCCCCAGTTTTGTGAACTATGGTGCAATACAGCCCACCTTCACCCTCACAGTGTCACCCCTCATTGGCCCTGACACCCCCCCTTGTAAATTCGAACACCCCCCCTAATTTCAATTCCTGGGGAGGCTACTGATCACTGGCATTCTGCTCCTTTCCACGCCACCCCTCCCAGTGGGGAAAGGAGCAGGACACCCAGCAGTGCCCCACCCCCAAAGCTCTCTACACAGGCAAGGCAGCTCTGTGGGGGGGCAGGAGGTAGGACTGGCATTTTTGCTCCTTTCTCCACTGGGAGGGGCAGCAGGGAAAGGAGTATAAGGCGGGCAGCTCCTCCAGTTACCTTAGCGCTCCCAGCTCCATCCCTGGTGTACAGAGATGCAGCAGCCAGTGGAGGCATTGGGGAGCTCCTCCGGCTCGTCTAGGTGCCGTACCATTCCTAGCCCCCTATGCCATCCCAGCTGTGTGGGATGGGGAGGGGAAAGGAAGAGTATGGGGATCCTGGGATGGTAGCCGGGTGGAGTCACATGCCCCTAGAGAAAGTGACTATTGTACTTATCTCCATCATGCAGTGGTTGATTTATGCCTTGAAGTGAATTGGTTCATCTTTTAAATGTCTTGTGTCCAGTCTAGTACCTCTGGATGTCATAAATATCAGAGGTAGGTACTTTTTAGATTCCTAAGCTCTTGGCCTCCATGATAGCTTTTAGCCATTGTGGTTTTTTAAAATCAATTTGTAATTAATCAATTTGTAAATATTGGCTTGTCTTTCAGTTTCACACAATGTCTCCTGGTCCTCTTAGGAATAGGGACACTTATTTAGCCTGCCTGTTCTATAACGCTGGTTACTTTGTATACCTAGGCAATGTCTAAGTTGTTCAGTCTCAGGCAGAGTGGAAGTTAATTGTTTTCATTACCCCCTGTCTCTGGCCCGCTTGAATTTCTGCTATGTAATTTTTGAGTGTGAGTGGAACTGAAGTCTATATTCCAAGTGTGGGCGCTATCTACTTGTATAATGGCATAATATACTGAGTATTGTCTAACTCTTTCTGAAGCAGGCGCCGCACAGACCAGGCCACACTGCTTGTGGTGTACCTCATTCAGCACCGCTAAGTGCCTCGATAGCATTTATGTGGGTAAAATCAGACAATCACTAGGCTCTTAGATTAACTCACAAAGAATAATCATAACAGACAAACACCCCAAATCGCCCGTGAGTGAACAATTTCCACAAAGCGATCACTTTATATCTGACCTCTCAGTCCTCATCTTAAAAGCAAATCTGCACAAAGTCTAGCTTAAATTCAGAACTTTGCTGGACATTAAGAGTCCATTTGCAGGCCGTCCTCACTATTAGTCCAAGGTATGTTCCAAAAAACTTGGACTTATAACAAAACAACTTAAAGGGGGGAATTTTTTTCCCGTGGCTGACTTCCATTTGCGCAAACTGTTTTTTGTTTTGTTGGGTTTTTTGTGCAACTTAAGAGCAGGGAATGGGAGGACTTATAACACATCAATTCCTACAAACATCAACAACTTTAGCGTGGAACGGATGTTTACCAGGGCGACTTGTAGCGGGGACACCCTGCCCTGTATTGAATAGAGAGAACTTATGACTTATTACAAACATATATAACCCACTAACTGTCTCCAATCCCCTGCCTATTTTCCCTCTTCTGCCCTCCCCCTATAACTGTCAGTGCACTAAAAGACCACTTCACTTTGAAAGGTCCCTTGAAGTGTGTTGACTACTTATGCTAAACAATCTCTTCTGCCTTGTATGTAGCTGTGACACTGAGTACATTTCCCAGACCTGATGAAGAGCTTTGTGTAAGCTCAAAAGCTTGTTTCTGTCATCATCAGAACTTGCTCTAATAGAAGCAAGTATTACCTCACCCATCTTGTATCTCGAATATCCTGGAACCAACACAGCTACAACAGCATAGCAAACAGATAAACATTTGGTATTTTGGGACCTCTCAGAAGCTGCTGCTATCCAGTCTCTTTGCTGGTGAGGAGTGCTCATATTAAACCCTTTTTTGTGTTCTGATTTTCAGTTTCACCAGAAAACAGCACAGAGTTAAATAGATTTGCAATAGGTGATGTGGCTTCAGAAGTAGAAGGGGGGAGGGGCGGGAGGGAGGAGTCTGATATGCTCATTTATCTGGGCCAATGTCTCCTACCACATCAAAGTCTGCACCTCATACTACCTTTATGCTTTTGGACAGACTTCTCAGTTCAGCGATTGCACCTTGTTTGACTCTTGAGTAGCAGCAGTAATGTGCCCATTATGTTATTTCAAGAGATAAGGATAATTATCTCAACTGCCAGGTGCTAACAGTAAGTTTTCCTATGCCCAATTATGGTGTCGTAAAACCGCCAAAGCTGTTTAAAGGCTTTTGATGTCAGGCTGCCAGACTGGTTTCAAAAGTCGTCTCTGCACTGAGGCCCCGACTCAGCAAAGCATTTAAGCACACGTCTAAGGACATGAATAGCTTCATTGAACTGACATTGTCTTCAGTATCACTACTTAGGTAGTTAAATTTAGTATGTGCTTAAGTGCTTTGCTGAATCTGGACCAAAGTAAACATAACATGGCACTGTTGACAGAAGATTTTCTTTTTAAAAAAAATTAAGTATCCACCCCCTAGAATTGGCAAGACCAATTGACTGGATATTGGTTTATCAAAGTTGTCATTTTGACCTTATTAAAGCAGGTAAGAACAATAAAGACCCTCTGAAAGTCAATGGAAAGAAGTGTTGACTTCACTATACTTTTGGGCCAGACTTTAAAAGATGGATAAACAAACTGGCAAATTAAGAATAGGCCCTAAACCAAATAATTCTTAAACTCCAAAATTTATGGATGTTTCTTCTATTAATCTTATCTGGACCCCAACACTGTGGTACCTCACCATCTTCATGTCAACAGGTAGTCCGGTGGCACCTCAAGGTATACCTATACTATGGGACAAAGTCAAATTAAGATACGCAACTTCAGCTATGTTAATTGCGTAGCTGAAGTCAAAGTAGCTTAACTCAGCTTTTGGCACTGTCTGCACTGCAGGAAGTCAAAGGAAGAACACTCTTCCTTCGACTTCCCTTACTCCTCATGAAAGCAGGGCATTGACTGGAGTGTCCCTCTCAGTTCGAATTAGCTGTCTTAACTAACTAGTCTTAACTAGACTGCTAATTCGAACCCTGGAAGATCGATAGTGGCAGCTTCTACCTTCATCTGTAGTGTAGACGTACCCTTAGAGACTAACAAAAATATAGAGAGTATCATGAGCTTTTGTGGGCATAACCCACTTCTTCAGATGAGCTGGAGAGGAATAACAGAAACCCAGAATTCATAATAGAAAAAGAAAGGGGAAAAAGCTACTTGTCAGTTGTAGGACTGGTGCTAATGAGGCTAATTAAGTAGGCTGGAAGTGTCCTATGCTTAGCTTTTGATGTAAAAATGAGGTGTTAAATGCAAGGAAGACTGGCTTGATAAAGCAACATCCAGTTAATGTCTTTGTTGAAGCCCAGGAAAACAGTGTCAAATTTGCAAATGAATGTCAATTCCACACTCTCTCTGTTATTGGCTGGTTAAATTCCTTTGTAGAAGAATGGCTACTTTTAAATCCATTAATGACTGCCCAGCCAGGTTAAAATGTTCCCCTACAGGTTTCTCTGTGTTACTGTTTCTGATGACTGATTTGTGTCCATTAATTCTTTGTTGTAGAGACTGTCCAGTTTGGCCAATATAAATGGCAGAGGGGCATTGCTGGCACTTGATGGCATGTATCACATTGGAGGAAGCACAGGTGTACGAACCCTTGATGTGGTGGCTTATGTGGTTAGGTCCTGTAATGATGTTGCTTGTATAGCTATGTGGACAGAGTTGGCAATGGGGTTTGTTGCAGGAGTAGGTTCTTGGATGAGTGCATCTGAGGTGTGATATGTGGCTGCTGGAAAGAATTTGTTTCAGGTTAGCGGGTTTCCTGTAGGTGAGGACTGGCTTGTCTCCCAAGACCTGTGAGAGTGAGGAATCATTTTCCAGGACAGGTTGTAGATTGTCAATGATGCGCTGGAGAGGTTTAAGTTGGGGGACTATAGGTGATGACTAGTGGTGTTCTGTTATTTTCCTTCTTGAGCCTGTCTTGAAGAAACAGATTCCTGAGTACTTGTCTGGCTCTATCAGTCTGTTTCTTCACTTCCTCAGGTTGGTATTTAAGTTTTAAGAATGCCTGATAAAGATCTTGTAGATGTTTGTCTCTGTCTGTGGGACTGCAGTAAATCCGGTTGTATCTTTGGGCCTCGCTATTAACAACCGATTGTGTGATGTGTCTTGGATGCTTCTAGGTTGGCGGTAGGCTCCATACTCAGTCAATGCTTGCCTAACTCTCCTTAATCAGATGTGGCCTATCAAGTTATTTAATTACTTCTAAGCCACACTGGAGATTTTTAAGAACAGGTTAAAAGGCATCTGTCAGGAGTGACTTAGTTATTGCTTATTCCTCCTTTAAGTGCAGGGTACTAGACCTGTTGAGGTCTGTTACAGTTCTACACTTCTATGAATAACCCTTTACAGATTAGTGTGGTGTGAATACTCCATCACAGCCACCTTAAGTTACACTGGCTCCAACAGCCAGCAAGAGACCATCCCTCCTACTACACATTATTGGAAAACAGTGGCTTTGTAGGACACCTCCCAATTTAGGGTCACCATCTTTCCCGACCAGAAGGACCGGATACCATTTGCAATAATGGTGTTTGGACCATCTGGTTGGGAAACTTGGCAACCCTACTGACACCCAACAATGCCTCTGTGCTGATGGCTTTGACCAGTTGTGATCCAAGGGCCCCTTACTGCCTGCTAACAAGGGGGTCACAGGATAGTGTTGATTGTGGTATGTACATCCTAGTTCACCAAAAAATATCATGAGGTCTCAGATAAGAGGTGGGCTTATATGGCTTATTAATATCACTGTGGCTATGTCTACACTACAGGGTTTTGGGGTTTTTTTTTGAAAAAGATAGCAAATTGCGCTTTGCAATTTGCTACTTTTTTCGATAGTTTTTTCAGAAGAGGCTTTTCTGAAATTTGGCCCGTTTACACTGGGCCAAATTTCAGGAAAACCTCTTCTTTCCAAAGAGCCCTTCTTCCTCATGAAACGAGGAAGACAGGGCTTCCAAAAGAGCATGTCTGCTCTTCTGCAAAAAAATGTCAGAGCAGCAGACGTGTTCCCTGGACATGGCGGATACCTCCGGTATCCTGGAAAAACTCCTAGTCTAGACATAGCCTGTAAAATGTATTACAGACAGACAGTAGAAATGATTTAAAGTTGCATCAAGGCAGAGCTGACAAACAGGTTTTCTGTCTCACAAAGGATGTTTATTCACCTGTCTTTCTGTTGAAATGTAAGTTAAGCACTGTAAGCTAATACAATGGGTCACTCATCTGTGCTGAATGTAGATGAAGGATTCTAAGAATTTCAAAATGAAACTATTAAGTAGAGAACTGCACTAGGGGAGAACTTTATATTGAGATACAATTCATAGACTTGCTAGACTATGTTTGAGGAACAAAGAAAGGACGTGTGTTCATGACAATGGGATCACAACAGGCCATGGGTGGAAACATTGAAGGGGCTCTAGGGGTGAGGTTAATTTATTTTGACAAGAGGCTAGCCTGTTTAGGATTGCCAGGTGTCCGTTTTTTACCCGGACAGTTCGGTATTTTGGCCTTCCATCTGGTAAAAAAAAAAAAATCAGAGCATACCGGAAATGTAAAATGTCCGGTATTTTCTGTTTTCCTTGGACGGATGGCCGGCGATTCTGCGAGGGTGGGGGGAAGCGAGGAGCATGGTAATTTAAAGGTGCAGCAGGCTTTTTTTTTTTTTTTTTTGCTCAACCAATTTTTTCCCTGCCTGTTCGCTGCCTAACCCTAACCCTAAGTCTGTTATGTTTAGTCCATAGACAGTGTGCATGTAATCTTTTGTTTCCATTATCCTTACTCACTATCTCTTCAAATTTTGATAATCCTCACTCTTCTTAGTCTAATAAACCTGTGGAATCAGGCCAAATTCACACCTACTATGACTCTAGAAGACACAGCATAGGCAAATCTGACCTATTATTGACACTTACTGACGTGGTATTTAGAATTATTTCATAGATCAGCAAAGTCTGGCCACTCATGTTCAGTGAGTTTAAGTGAGGAAATTGCACATGCCATTTTTGCTAGCTGACAAGGTACATGTAATGACTGATCCAGCAGTTTCTGCAGGTGCTGCATGCCACATCCTCAGGATGTAATTGCTTCTAAAGATGCCATATAATTTAAGAGGGGCAGAGGTGCTGAATTACTGGAAAAAAAAATCTTGTTTAAATAGACGACGACTGAAATGGCAACAAACTGTGGAACTACAGCAGCTGGTGGCTTGTCATGCCAACAAAAACAAGCAGAGTGACTGCACACTAATATTTTAAAACTTTAATCATTCCGATGTCTGCAACAGTAGAAGAAACAGGACTAGGTTAGATTGTGTAATGACTAACTTCTGTCCTAGTTCTCAAGCATTTTACTATTTCATTCAAAACCAACCAAACAAAAAAACAACACACCAACTTTATTTGACTGGCACACTATTTCTGAAACAGGAGACCAATTCTGAAATCAGGCTCTTTGTTTTAATTTGAGAAGGTTGAAACAAAATGTTAAGTTAGAGAGAGAGGTACAGGATCTTCAAGCCCCAATTCAGAAAAGATTTAAAAACATGCTTATGTTATTTCTGTTCAGAACAGCACTTCCAATTGTGCTTGACTTCAGTGGGATGTCAGGAGACATTTTAATTATGTACTTAATAGGGTTACCTTCCTGATTTAGAACCTCCATGAATTTTGCCCTTCTGTTCTTGAGTTACCTGTGAATATGTTTCCGTATTTACAAAGTGGTTTGGACATTTTGTCTATCAATTCTCAACTCTAAGTGTTTTCAAAACTTATAATCCAAACAGTGCACTAAATAAAACCCAAAACAACCTTCATATTGTTTGTAAACTATTTGCTTCACTACACCTTTTTATTGTTTTTTTTTTAATTTTGGGGTGTATGGTTGATTGCTGCAGTCACATACTGGTGTTTCTGCTTTCACATTAAATGACTGGCACTTTTATAAACTGGAGGAAGAAAATCAGAGATTTCAGCATGGCCAAGTGAACATTCCAGCACAGTTAGGTGAGTGAGACCTCTGTTGTGTGAAAGCAAGACATCAAAGTTGAGACAAATATTAGCAGAAAACAGAATGGGTCACTGACACAGTTGAAGGGAATGTCCCATTTTATTCAAATGAATATTAATGAGTGATTTTTTTTTGCCATATTCACCTTCCTCTACATGTACAGAAAGCAAGCAAGATTTGGTCCACATTCCAGAACCTTCTATACATATTACACGCTTAGCACAATTTTTGTATACTACTTTACACTGTAGTAAGTGATTAAAAACTGGGAATTAATTAATTTTAAAAATGAACTCTAGCACTTATTAGATTTTAAGATCAGTTTATTTCTTAATAATTAAAGCTACAGAATGCTCAACATTTACATTATTGACATCTGAATGACATATTTCCATAGTATGACCATTTATCTATTTATAAATCATTTTCTGTTTTGATCCTTACAAAACTGTTTATTCATTGAACTCAACAAAAGAGCAGCATTGACTTCTATAGCTGCTAATTACATGAATTGGTGGAAGTAGGCAAAAAAGGAGAGTCTACAGAAAGAAGGCTCTGGAGTATAGAAAAAAGAGAGTGTTTTATACTCAACGAGATATGAAAATAATAAAGAGACTTTCTGAAACCAACAGGTATTAAAAATACCACAGGATTTATCCAATCCCCTGTGAACCAATTTCAAAGTCTAGTGAGAATCTGTGATTACTATGAAAGCATACTATGGTGAACTCTGAAACATCACATCAGAGCAGGATCCCCTAAGAAGATACACACTTCTTTAACTTACTAATGCAATAGCTTCATAAAGTTACCAAAAATGTAGAACTACTTTGTAGATCACTTTTAAGAAGGGGCCATTTCCCCTTGTCACAGCAACTAGAATTGTATCATAAATCTTAAATTAGATAAAATTTTCCTAAAAAGGGAGAAAATACTTTTTCCCACAGGAAAACAAGATATGAAACATTTTGTTTCCTACTAGAATGCAAACGAGAGCTGCAAACACAGGACCAGATCCTTGACCCTGAGATGGCTCTTTGATGCTTCATGGGTCATGTTTGAATGAAGCTGGCTTACCTCCTTTAGGGTACATCTACACTGTACACTTATTGTGGAAAAAGCTCTTCTGAAAGAAATACTCCAAAATGGCTTATTTTGAAATAGCACATCTACACTATAGGGCAGAGCCGGCCCGAGCTACGGGCTGACCGGGCTACCACCCGGGGAGCCCCATTGTAGGGGCACCGAGCGGGGCTGCTGAGCTGGGGAGGGGTGGCACTGCACATGCTCCGCGCGCCTGGGGTGGCGCCATGCATGTGCTGGGCGCCCAGGGGCAGGGCTACACATGTGCCAGGCACCAGGGGGCAGGGGTGCCATGCACCCAGGGGCAGGGCCGCGCATACATCGCGCTCCTGGGGGTGGCGCTGCGCTCCCAGGGCCCAGGGCACACAAATGGCTCAGGCCGGCCCTGCTACAGGGAAGCCTCAAAATTAGTCCAAGGCAGGTTCCCCTAATGTGGACACGCTACCTCGATTTAGAGCCCCAGGAAATACTAGGGAGTAATTACTCTGAAGGGCCCTGGGGAGGAGCTATTTTGCAATAGCAGCAGTGAGTGTCCACGCTACAGCTATTTTGAAATAGCTATTTTGGAATAGGCATTATTCCTTGTGGAATGAGGTTTTATAGAAGTCAGAATAAGCCATCTGTTATTTCAAATTTATTTCAGAATAACAGAATTGTTGTGTAGATGCTCACATTGTTATTTCAGAATAACGGCCGTTATTCCTAAATAACACTGCTGTGCCGATGCACCCCTACTGATTATTCTCTGGGTTCTTTGGCTATCTTATTGGAGATAGCCCCATGCCACCCAGTTACAGAACCTAGTGTAACAGTCAGTGATGCACATCGCAGATGGTAAGGTAGAAATAAATAGTCTTGCCTTTCTCACATCAGTGCCTCAATTATTCCTCTTTTCATAATCTCTTCAGGCCTTGAATAATTTATCTCTACCAAGAATGTATAACTCTTCATCAAGTTTTCCCACATGCCTTCATGGCCTTAGTGCTCTTGACATAGTCCTAGCCACTCCTTTCCAGAATGCCTTGCAGCAGTCTACAATTCCCAGGTCTTTCAGGAACTACATTTCCCAGAATGCCAATCCTTAAAGAAACAAGTCCCAATGACAGGAGGGCTGGCAGCATCTGTTCTTGAAGGGCCAGCACATTCTGTTATAGTAAGGTGTAGTGGTAAATGACTTAAATATGATGAAAGATGACAGAAAAAGACCTTTTAACTTGAAAAAGAGAAGAGTAAGAAAGAATTTCACTAAAGCATTTACAGAGAAGCAGAAGGCATAGTAAAAATGATTAGTCCTTTTCTAAATACTTTCATTATTACTCAAATTAACAAGTAAATTAGAGAGAAATGTAATGAAATCCATCTTCACCTAGATTGTAACAAACCTGTGGCATTCACTGCCATGGTAAAGTCAAATGCTATGGCATGACTTTAAAAATTATTGGATGGTTTCATTACTAAGGAATTTTTGTAGTTTCCATGCTAAAGTAAATGGCAGAGCTTATGATTCATAAGGTGACCACTTCAGGAATCAGGAAGCAAATTTCCCCTTGAGATACAGCATTCCACACATATCTAGATGCTTTTTGGTTTGAAGAGATAGACAGTCATCAGCCTCTGTAGCATCAGATATCAGTGACCCTGAGAAGCAGAATCCTGGCTTTGATGGACCAATGTTTTAATACCTGACAACAAATTCTGTGTTACTGACTATTTATTTACATACAGAAAATATCCTTGGAGTGATACACAGCCACATACTTTTCTTAAGTTCCAAATTTTGCATTTGGATCTCTCATTTAAACAACAGTTGAATAAAATCACATGTAAACAGACAGCTCCCTAGTGACCACATAGCTGTGGATGTTGGAGAGGATATGATTTTTCCACGTTAAAGTCAGTATTAACTGAATCTCAAATTTTCCTCCATATCAGCTTTCCCTAGTGCTATCATGCAGCTTAAACCAAAAAGTTATTTCACTTCTGTTCATATCACACCCCTTCAGAGGGCTCTTCCAGCTCACATATGGAAGTCAGGTGGTTGGAGAGCTCCATCATTTTTGGAAAATTAAAGCATATCCCACTTAGATGTGGAAGTTGCTGTCTGCCACATTAAGGAAATCAAATTTCAGAAATATGCAGTGTAAGTCCAACGCTATCATCTGGCCTTTAGTGTGCAAGAGATAAACACCTTGACCAGGGACCTGTTTTGTAAAAGCCCATGAAAGTATATTAAAGCTCTCAACTTTGGAAACTATATACCAAATAAAACAACATCTGAATAGTAGCAACAAACTTACTGTAATTTTTAGGTTTCATTTTTCAGATATGAATCTGCCACTAAATATATTTTAGCATCAGTATATCATATTTTTTTACTTAAGACGATCTTTTGCAACAGGCAGATGTTAAGTGTGGGGTGATAAGCATATTAACTTTTCTGTGTAGGATCAGATCTTGTATAAATAGATAAGTCTGAGGTTGGATGATGATTGTTGTTAGAACTGGTCAGAAAAATTCCAATTAAACTTTCAGTTGGAATATGCCAATTCATTGAAATTTAAAAATTCTGCAGATAGGATTTGATTTTTGCAGTGATTTTCCCAAAACCATGTAGGTTTCACAAAGAAACCTGCCAGGTTTCCTGCCAGCTCTGCAAGCAGGCTGCAGGGGACCCAAGGATTTCCAGGGACAGTGGCTACAGGATAGCCTACCAGGCAGACTTTCTGTGACCTTGGAACTCTCAGGCATCCAAGGTCAACAACTTCAATTTCAACTTTTAAATATATTATATTATAGTGCAATATATAACCAAAACATCAAAAATGGAAATGAAAAATCATGTCAAAATGAAAACAAAAACATTTTGTTCTGAAAATGTCAAAACCGGACACAAACATTGTCAGGATATTTTACCATTTCTTTTTGCCAAAATGACATTTTGGAGAAATCAGCATGATCTCACATAGGGTATGTCTACACAGCAGGGCTAAAGTCAAATTAAGATACGCAACTTTAGCTATGTTAATTGCATAGCTGAAGTCAAAATAGCTTAACTCGACTTTTGGCGCTGTCTACTCAGTAGGAAGTCAAAGGAAGAACACGCTTCCTTCAACTTCCCTTACTCCTTGTGAAATGAGGGTTATAGAAGTTGGAGTAAGAAAGCTATTTTGAAATTATTTTGAAATAATGGGCTTGCTGTGTAGACTCACACTCTGTTATTTTGAAATAACCTGAGTTATTTTGAAATAAGTGTGCAGTGTAGACATAGCCATAGTGTTTTGAGTTCAATGGAATTGCATTTCCCAACAGCAAATGGTTCTGTCAAAGTTTTTCCAACAAGCTGTAACTGTTATATTACTGATATGCACATTGCTGAAGTACAGTTCCAGAATATTGTCCATTTTCTGTTGTAATAATTTTGCACTGAAGAAAGTTCATATGCAAAGTATTTGAAAATATACACCATTACCAGTGACTTTACATGGATAACATCTGGTGATGGTTCTTCCCTTCCTGTTTTCTCTCTACCTGTTCTCAAGTGTTTTCTTTAGCATTCAGTAGATGCATGCACAACAGTTGGTGCATGATGATTAATTTGCAAAAAAATTGTGAACTGATTTTTCGGATCTGCACCTAGCCAGGTCTAGCAATCATATAACAAGTATGTACTATCCTAGAAAGAGTAGACTTAGAGGCGCCAGAAGTGAAACATTATCGCTTTCAGACAAAGTCTCAGACAAAGATCTTTATCTCAGAATGATGTATGGGATGTATTTTTGAGATGACTCCACATAATACCTCTAGTATTAAGTTAGCAAGTTAAAATAAAAAGAAACAAAATATTGTAGTTGTCCTGAGTTACTTTAGCCAAATATGGGCAGAAGACTTCCTCAGGAGTTTATGGAACTCATGAAATAACACCAGCATTTATAACACCTGGTAGAATATCTGCAGCAACTGTGGCATTGATCTGATGAAACAAATTCTTCTATCAGGGTATGTCTACACAGCAACATTATTTCAAAATAACTACTGTTATTTAGAAATAACTTAGTCTGCATCTACACAGCAGGCAGTTATTTCAAAATAATGAAATAGCTGGAGGACTTCTTACTCTGACTTCTGTAACTCTCATTGTATGAAGAGTAAGGGAAGTTGGAGGAAGAGTGCTGTATTTCAAAATAAGTGCTATACAGAGACTCCCAATTTCAAAATAAGCTATTCTGAAAAATGCTACGCAATTGATATAACTCAATTTGCTTAGCTTATTTTGAGTTAAGCCCTGCTATGTAGATGCACCCTCAGTTACATCATTGTAATTCCAGAATGACTCCACTGAAGACAAGGAAGTTACTCCACATTTACACTGGTGTCAGTGATATCTAGACTGATAATTATCTGGACTGATAGTTATGGTAAAAATTAAAATTCGGATGCAACTCAAGGCATAAGAGAGGACAAAACACAATACTTCCAGATCAAAGCAGTGGAGATAAATTTGCAAAGACTGAGAACTGTCACGCAGAGTATGTATTTCAAGAAGAACTCTCCTTGGATCATAGCTCTCGTAGAAGGGAGATTGTGCTTTCCAGACTTTTGCTTTCTAACTTTTTCATTCTCTATAGAGCTTCCATGAAGATTTACCTTGGACTCATTTGCAGGTAATTATGCTGTTCAGTGCTCTGTATATCCAAGATCAGGTAGGAGGGGGAGTTGCACGCACTTTGGTCTAACCTCTCTCTTGGAAGCCGTACCTCAAACACATAGTTATGGAAATCGCTCCTGGGCTATCAGTCTTTATTACAGAATTCTAAAACTGTATAAAACAACAAAAATAACTGATCGGCCCTACCAAATCTGGGAGGGGCGCTGTGCCTGTGAGGAATGGATAAAGGCATCTCATAGATAAGTAACATATTTCAAGGAAGAGAAACAGCTCAAGCAAGGAATTATTCCAGTTCTCTGGCTGCAACTCTGCAGAATTCTCTTTGAAGATGCAGAGCATCTGGCCAACACTTATGCACGCTCTCTCTCTCTCTCTTTGCAGCCCATGAGGCAGAATAAGACCAGAATGTTGTCTGTGGCGCAGTGTGGCATCCGGTCCAGAGCAAGGCCCAGAAGGCTGCTTCAGTGCTTTTCCCACTGGCTGACTGGTTTCCATATAGCAGAATGTGCCAGCAATATTCTGGTCTGAGCTTGTATTTAGTGAATATTTTATGAATGTTGTATTTGAAATGATGGAAGCAAAACAAATAAATTGGAGATGAACTTGACTAAACATTTCTTCATCACCTTCTATTCCATTCAGAAAATCCTTTGATCATTTTCCTGGTGACCAGTTTGGTGCTTCCGGTGTTTTCATAAATCCAGATCCAAGATTTTCATCGGAAGAATGGAAATATACAAGCTGTACTTACATTGTGCTAGAGAACAGACTTTGGACATCTCCAGCACCAGAACTGCTAACCCTAGCCCAAATTCACTTTTTTTGATAGTCTTGCAACTGATATCTTTATTTATCTAGAAAAATCAATCCACCTTGGCAAGTACAAATTTGAAAAAAAAGTTGTTATTGTTTTCCCACAGAACATTTTAATAAATTCAGTTCATGGTTTACTGCTAATGCTGCCCAATCCAACCAAAGCAAATGTTTCCTTATTTCTGAGCTCCCCAGAGTGGCCAGTGACAGACAGTTGAGGTCCAGCAAAGCTTATATATTTGGGGCATGGTTACAAAATCCAAAACAAGGCCTGAAATTCCTGGAAGTCACTGGGTAGGGTGGAGTAGAAGGGTAGAGTAGAACTAAAGACATTTGGTTCAGGATCTTTCAAGAGGGAAATAAACACATCAAGAAGGCTTGTGAATTAAATTGTCAAATTCAGTTAGTGCTAATTTTACCTATAAATTAATCAGAATTTATTAAACTGATCTGTCAAATAGATTTAAGTCCATTGATTCTTAGCACCTTGCAGAGAGCTCCATTAATTTGCTCCAGCACAGGACGATCTGTTTGTACAATCAGCCCTAAGTTTGTCTACCTGGACTCATGGTTGACCAGAAGATCACTGGATAGATTTTAGTAACAGTTAGACTAGAATCCAATGCATTATCCATTTAAGTTCTGATAAGATTTGCATTGGGTGTATTATTCCTGGCATGGTAGAGAGATAAACTTGAAAATCTAATAGGTCTTTGTCATCTCTAGCTACTGTGGTTAAACATAACAAAAAAAAAGTGTGTTCTATTTTGAAGGATTCCACTGGTGTAAGAATATTACACCAAGAAATGGCAATACTGCAGGAACTGAAAATGGAAGAGATTTTGAAGTATGACTAGGAGAGCCGACAGCCATGCTGAGCCCCTGGCAAACTGGGTGAGGGGCCTGGCTCCATGCTCCTGGAAGGGGCTGGGCCTCAGAGGGAGAGCGGGGCTTGGAGCAGCCAGCCCTCAGCACCACCTAGAATGCATCACACGGCACCCTGTAGCCCTTAAAGCCACCCAGACCACGCAACACTCTGGGGGCCATTTAAAGGGCCTAGGGTTCTGGCCATCACTGCTATTGTGGCAGCAGGGAGCCCTAGGACCCTTAGAATCGTTGGGCCCTGGGACAGTTGCCCTCCCCCCAGTTGGTGAGCCTGAGTATGACCATTTCTGAGAGAGCCTATAAAGCAGGGGTGGAGAATCTTTTTTGGGTTGGAGGCCTCTGACCCACATAAAAATAAGTTGGGGGCCACACACAAGTGAGAAACAAACAAACAAACAAAAATAAAAACACCTCACTGATGTGACCCCTGACGGAGAAACAGAAAGATACTCCCTCCCTGCTATGAGGGGGCAGGCTTGTAGATATTGTGTGCTCCAGCCCCACAGTAGGGCAGTGGAAGGGCTGGAGCACCAGCATGGTCTCCCCAATGCTGGGAGGGGGGAGCCCTGAGCCTTGGTGGCCAGATTCAGGCAAGCCAGGGGTCACATCCGACCCTCAGGCCTTAGGTTTTCCACTCCTGCTATAAAAGCTGAGGGAATGGCAATATTCAGAGCTCTTCTCTCTGCCAATAAACAAGAGCTCACAGAGCAACATGAGAGGAAAGATTCCCACTCTTCCTCTCCCCCACCAATGTCTTCATATTACAGACCTTGGGAAGTTTCTGTATTAGACAATCCAGTGCTATTAAGTCCAGCTGTATCGACACAGCCCTGTCACAAAATGTGAGACAGTGTAAATGCTGTTTGTCAGCACCATTGCCAACAAAATACTTCTACCCCACCACAAGCTACGCTTGCTTTGTTGACAGGAGCGCACTCCTGCCAACAAAGTGCAGTTTACACTTGCACTTTCTGTGGCAAAATTCTTGTAATTGGGGGAAGGAGGTTGTTAAGCACCTGTGAAAGACAAAAGTTTTGTCATTTAATTGCAAGTGTAGACATAGCCTTGAAATAGTCAAAGCCAAGATTAAAACTAGCAATTGCACTGAATCTCCTATCCTGGAACTGCCAGTTCAAATTACTTTAAGTTCTCAGGATGAATTATTTTTGCAACTCACCGGGTGAGCTGTTTTACTACATTAGAAACCTATCAATTAAGCTTATTTGTCTTACAACACGATATGTAGTTCTTCCCCTGTTATATCTCTTTTATGTGTTGCATTCATCAACCTCTTTCCTCAGGTAGTTTCCATCAAAATGCCAGTCTTTTCAATTAGTTACCTTCATGTGTGAACAAAAAGACACAAATGTCAGGTCTAAAACGGTTAAAAGTACGCTGATTTTAGTAAGCTACATGACAGTCTGCTCAATACAATAAAACTAGAGATGAATTTGAGCCACAAACTCTCTGGGGCATGTATCCTTATATAGCACCCAACTATACCAATTTACATCAACTGAGGGTCTGGAACACAGTGGGAAAAAATTATTTGCAATGAGAGATATACAGGAATAGTATCTGGCAGTTATATAGCACTTTATATTTTAAATGCATTGTACAAAGGTTAAGTACTTCGTAATGGTGTGGAACAACAGTTCATACATGCAGAAAGGGAAATGACATATGGAGATGGTGTAAAATACAAGCTAAAAGATTATGAAATTTGAACGTGGCTAAAATCATTCTAATACTCACAAAGCCTGCTTATGCTGATGGGAGAACAGAAAGGTGCAGTAATGTAGCCAGGGAAAAATGACTGGATGTCTGTGTAAATCATAGACTAAAACAAAAAGGAAGTTTAAAGGCAGGTTTGAAGAGCGGAAATAAATGCTAATGCAAAATGATGCAGCTCCAATAAAGGTCTAACTCTTTAGAGAAGAGAAGAGAGTTTAGATAGAGGATAAAGAAACCATCTGAGCTGAGTGCCAGGGTGAAAACAGAGAAGAGGGAGGAGGGTATGAGGTTAACCAGAAAGTGCAGCAGCTCCGCAGAGGATTTCAAAACCCCAAAAGGCAACTTCAGATTAGATCTGTAGATGCACAGAATGATTGTTTAAAAGATATAGGATAAGGTGATATGATTCCACTTCTATGAGATGAAAGAGTGTGGCTGTATAACTTCTCTTGGTGTTTAGCAATTTGCGAAGAACACAATAAAAATAAAATTGTAATAGTTAAAATAGATTATAACAGAAAGTATAAAGGGCCAGATCTTGAACATATGCAAATAGGATTAACTCCATTCATTTCAAAGGAACCACAACATTTTACACCAGCTGAAGAGCTGGCCTTAAAAAGTCAGCAAAGACAAGGATAAGTTAAGTCAGAGGTCTGCTTTCACTAGGGTAATCTCAGAAAAACTCCACTGATGCCAGGCAAGTGGCACTAGATTTAGCTGGGTTCTGGTCGAACAGAATTTGACCAACAGGCTTTGTTTCTTCATTCAGTTATACCTTCAGTGAAATTACTGCCAATTTATTCAGTGAAAGGAAAATCAACAACATAGCCTGGAAATATTCTGGAAGTGCTGAAAAGCAGTTTTATAGGCAGGAGACCAGATTCACTGCCATTTTGTTATCAGTGTACCTCCATGGACTTCAGTGAACTTAAACTATCATAAAAATGGAGTAACTCAATAGCGAATGGGGCCACAGGAACCAGGAAGAAAAAAATAGGCTTGGAATCAAAGATGCCTGCCAGATTTACAGGGCTGGGAACAAATATTGATTTGATGTGCATACTCAAAGGGACAAAGCCCCAGACACTATAAATCAAAGCATATCTATTAACTTATGCTGACTGAGACCAACTCAGGATCTGGCTTAGCATCAATAAAACTTGTACTGTACAGCTATAAAAAGCACATCAGTCTCCTGAAGCGTTTGCTAGTAGGAAGTTATGATGGAGCTAGAGGGTGGCAGAATCAGAGAGACTTAGGAATGAGAATGACCTAAGGGAGCCAAAAGAGAAATGATTCTAGAATAGAAATGACTCTAGCAAAGGTTGCTTTTAAAAATAAAAGTTACAGCAATCCCACAAACTTTCCATAAGGATTCTCGAAGGTTCATGGGATATCAACATATTAATGAACACCTCAGAAATTAAACTCCGTAGTCCCAACCTTAGTATGTTTAACACTTCTCCTAGGTCATGAATAGCAGCAGTCAGACTTGGGCTCAACATATCTAAAGAACTTCTTGATAAATAAGTAAACTGGATCGAGCCCTCACCCAGACTCCTGGGGAAACAACACACCCTCTCCCCAGGGTGCCAATAACACACAACGCTTCCCTGCTCACAGGCACTCAAGAAGACTATGTACAAATTTGAGTATGTTTATTAGGGGCAAAGGAATACAGTGACCCTTGGGAAAATGCAGGCACAGAATATATATGCAATAGTCTGTCTAACTCCCACTCTCTGGTGAGAATGTCAACACTTCTTTATCAGTAAAGGAAAGTAAAAGCTCTTTCCCCTCTCTCTGGAGCTTTTGGCCATAAGGCTCACACAAGAAAATCTGAGACATGCCTATTGCCAGAGTTACATTCACTCTGACATCCCTGTTGGATGTTTTCTATTTGTTAATGTGGACATTATACTCCAGCAAAAGACACAAGATACAAAACACAGCAGCTATTACGCTTTAAATTCTGCTTATTTGTAACACATAGTATGAGTAGCTGCTATTTCCCCTTTTAGATTAATAGATGGGATGATATTGTATAAACAGAGTATGACAGCGTGACTATGGTCAACTGATAATTTAATTTTTCATAATCATGGGATAAAAGGGAGTTTTCGCTTTAGAGAAAACTCCATCTACCCAGCCAGAATTGCCTTTCCTAAAACAAATGGGTAGGCCCTTCAGAAACCAAGCAACAAAATGGGTCAGGCAAATACTTGCAGAACAACCTTTTATCACTAATGCTGTGCTTAAGGTGTGGACATACTATATTATTTGTATTGTTCTAACACCTAGGAGTCCCATTCTTGAACCAACAGTCCTAGGAACCCATGTTGGTAGGACACTGTAAAAATACAGAACAAAAAGACAGTCCCCTTACCCTTAAGGGTATGTCTATACTTACCAGATAATCGTTGCTCTGGAGGTCAATCTTCTAGTATTTGATTTAGCGGGTCTAGTATAGACCCATAAATCAAATGCTGAGGGGAGCCCTCTCCCTCTCCCCCGCCTCCCCCCCGGTGTCTGGTACTCCTTCTGCAAGGAGCAATGAAAGCTGACAGGAGTGCTTTCTTCCATCGGCCTCCCATTGTGTGGATGCCACCATAGTTTGGGTTAAGGTAAGTGGACTCCACCATCTCATTTTGTGTAGCTGGAGTTGCGTACCTTAAGCCGACCTGCCTGGTCTATTACCTCTTGCATTTCAAGCATAATACAATAGGTAATAGATGGAGACAGTGAGACAGATAGGGGAGTAGAAACAATGAGACAATATTGGTCAGCGTAATAGTCAGTGCTATCAGTGTTGGGAGATGGGTGCCAGTTTTTATGTTCACCAATTTGATTTTCCATTTAAAGATGGTGAATCTAGCAGAGCACAAGAGTATAAAGCATAGTTTTCTAACTTACTATGTTTATTAAATTAGCTGTATACCTAGGTGTGGTTACTATATATATAATTTTGACAGACATCAATGTCTACGTTTTTTTTAATTGTTATCAACTTAAATTTTCACAATTGCACCAAAATATCAATTGTAAGGGTTTTTTTTTTAAATTTTAATCCATTTAAATTTGCCTGAAATCATAGAAGTGGTCAAACACAGATTATTTAATAATAGTAAATGTTGAGATTCCAAAAGTTACAGCTTCATAATTGTCATAGCACAAACTGTCAACTTTATATATCAAAATATACAAATATCTCTTACTCAAGCTCTATAACCTCTCAATCAGCATTATTCTTACTTTGCACATTTGTGAATTTCTATTGTTGATAGAAACATTTGTTCATCAGCTTGTGTGTACATAGAAACAATAAACCTTTACTGATAAAAATCAATTCCTTCCAAGCTTATGAATGCCATATTAAAAAATTGTCAGAATGCAGCAAATGAAGTAGAAGATTATAGACACAAGCATACAAATGTAAAATGACTGACTTTCCATTAAAAAAGAATAGGGAAGGTACCGTATGTCGATTCTTCTCTGTTATTACTGCAGACAATGCATAGTTACATCACTCATCAACAGAAGCCTATCCCTCTGGGAGAGAAAAAAAGGAAAGGAATAATTCCTCTATAAAGCTTTATGGTGTATGGGTTCTCAGTGTCATGCAGTTTGTGGATATGGTTGAGATTCTAGAACAAACTGTACACCTTGTGATCTGGGCACTGGGGGATTGTATGTAGACAATCTATTTGTGCAATTTCATCTCCTTTTCTACTGTGAAGTGGTAACTTGTATCCCAGCCTTAGTAAGTGGCAACACACATTTGTTTTACCCTAGGAGCAGGATAGTAAATACATTCTGAATAAAAAATGTTGTCCCTACTTTTTCTATGGAACACACGGAAGTAAGCTGCACAAGCCCTTTATCAATGTTTCCCTCTTTACTGGTTCAACGCACAACCTGCTGACTGCCCAGACCTTAACTTTATGAGAGGGACAATACTAGCTGCTCTCACCTGACCTTCCACACAGGAGAAGTATAAATTATAATTCTTATACCCAATTTCTGCCTTGTGTAAATGTACATGATTGATCCTTGTGTAAAAGGTTGAGCATAGTTCTGAGCACATGGAATCTCTTGGGAGAAGAGATTTCACTGGGCCATAAAATACACACAAAAGAAAATAACCAGAAGATTTAAAATAAGAGTGTGTCAGCAGATCAAAATTATGTAGGTAGCTAGCATCGAGGAGATGGCAGACAAGTGTGTCTTCAGTAAAAGCATTTTTGTTTGTTTTTCTAATCCTCTCTCTGTCTGATTTTTTTGCTTGCATTCTTTGTTGGTTTCCCCTCTCGAATATATTTCTCTCTCCTTTCTGCTCATTCCTCTACTTCATGCTTCTTTCTTGCACTTTGTATTTTTTCCCTGCCACTTCCATCACCTCTTTTTCTTATTTCTCCTTTTGGTGTTTTCTCTGCTCAAGGATCCCCTCTTTCCTCTCTGTTTTTCCTATTGATCCAGTGACACTGGGAATATCACAGGGATACCTTGTTTTCCATGATATTCTGTCACTGTTACTATTGAAATCAGTGCCAAAGCTCCTATTCGCTCTACTGGGAGTAGGAGTAGATCCTAAATATTTCCAGAATGCCAGATGTTGGAAGATTGAGAGTCTGTTTACATCTAGCTGTTCAGGATCAAATATGGAGCTCTAATTTAAATCTAATTTAAACCTAATTTAAACCCTTGAAACCCAAGATGCTAGTTTCATAACAAAACAATCTGCATAATGTATATAACAGGATATCTATAGGAATCGATGTACAACTTGTGAATTTTGGTTGATTTTAGCAAATTGCTGAGACATGGAATGCCTACGTGCATGTTGAATCTAGCATCTGTTATCAGGGCTGTGTCACAAACAATGGGCCCATTCAAAAATCCTGGGGAGAGGAGTGAGGAAAGAGGGTGGGACACGCCTAGAAAAGGGGCAAAATGGAACAGGAAGGGGGCTAGGAAGGGGCAGGGCAGGTGCAGGGAGTTGGGGAAGGTGTGTGCGCCTGGGGTGGAGTGGGGATCGAGCCCCTCCCCTCCCCGCCCCCCGAGGAAAGGACAAAGCACCTGTGGAAGGATTCAATGGATGAATAAAAGACATAGGTTTTTGGAGAGCGATGGAGCGATCAGACAAAGTCAAAGGAAGCTGGCTGATGGAGACAGAGGGAACAGGCTCCATGAATTGGAAGAAAAGCCTGGTCTGGAGGAGTGGTGTTTTAGAGAGGAGATATGGAACTCCAAAAAGACACTATCCCAGTTCCTGAAGAACACTCTAAAGTGGTATGGAAAGTGAGGGAGGAGATGATGTATAATAGCGCTTTGTTGTTTTGTGGATCTGGATATTTCTTATGTTATCTCAAGAAAAGAGTGATTGGTCCTGGATCCCTATGCAAAGCATGTGTCTGTTTCTACAATCAAGTGTCCATGAAGAGTTGAACAGCAAGTGAGAGCATGGCCAAGATGGAATGCTGGAAAAGGAAATGCTAAGATAGTACTAAGGAGTTTGGTGGAGCCATCATTAGTCACAGGTAGACTGTGGGCCACAGCTCTCACAAGCCAGTGCAAGACAAAGGAATTGCGCTGCGAGAGTGGGACTTCCCATTTTTCTTCTAAATCAGAAGAAAGATTTTTGGAAATGTTGGCATTTCCCATGAAATGGCCATTTGGGGTTTCAACCAGCTCTAGCCAGGAGATTACCTACCACCATATTCCATTTATGCTTTCCAGGACATAAATGGCTGAGATTTTCAATCTTTGTACAGTTTGCCCTTGCAGTACTAACTCTTCTGGTGTATTTTAAAATAGGGATGAGTGAACCCAATGGAATTGCATAATACTATTTTTTCACAGAACTAGTTTGAATTTGAACACTGTTATTCCTGTAATTTAAATCCATGTTCTTCTAAAAATATATAAATGAATGGCAAAACAAGAATCTGTTTTCCAACTTAAAGGAAGCCTGCTCTATCAATTAGGGACAGAAGAACTCCCTGGATGCTAGGCTAGCATAGTCAATACCCAGCATATGCCTTATATTTAATTTCTCAGTAGGTCCTTTTTCTGTCTGCTCTTTCAAAGAAACAAAAAACTGTCTATTTTTTCCTGGCTCTACTTGCCACCCTAAGGTTTCACTGAATTATTTTCTCTCTTTTTCCCCTTCTCTTTTTTCTTTTTTCCCTATAGGTTCCCCTACTCAGAATGAAAACCCAGTAATATTCCAAGTTCAAGCTGAATTTCCAAACCCACAGTGTTTAAGGAATTTGCCGATTCCTAGTTTTATACAAATCATAGGGCAAATCCAGCCCTTCTTTCCCTTAAGATGATACCATTCAATATGCAGCAGAACTGGTGAAAGTTTTGGTGTACAGGGTTTGGGGGTGTGCAGGAACCCTGATCTGGGGTGCAAACCCCTCTGCACACTACAAACCTGTGACCCATTGGGATCCCAACCTGGTTATGATGAGATCATGATGGCAGTGAGGGGACTTACAAGGAAGGTAAGCACTGTTGGTGGATCTGTAACTATGTGGTCAAAGCACACCTAGTGAAGGGGACACAGAAGCTACAGAGTTTTGAGGATGCATTGTCAGTCTTTGTTCAGCTCTGGTCCTGGGAAAAGGATTTCCTGCCTTTGATCATAGTGGAACTCACCTATGAATAACCTGTTTAGTCGGGACTGACACAAGTTCACAACCATCAAGATTCATCCAGCAGTGGTTTGTCAGTGGTTTTCATTTCCTTCTGGAAGAAACTTCCACTTAATCTGCGCCCTGTCTCTTGAGACCCCTGTATTTCGCCCATCAATGCCACCTGTGGTGTGGATATCTTTCTGCTAGAAACTCAATTAAGAGTGTCAATTCATTTTATGTAAGCCATTCACCTACCATTAGTTGATAATGGTTTTCATACCAAAGTGACATAGAAGCGAAAGACTCTATATTCAATTTCTAATTCACTTTTGTCCATCAAGGCATACATTTCAATGCTTTCAGAAAGAAGAGCTTTGACAATTCTAGATTATCAAGTGCAGTTTCACAAAATAACTGTCTCTTTATCACATGCTGCATTTCAGCTCCCAGTCCCTTGATTTCAAAGCACATATCAAGTAAATGCGAAGAAGTCAAGAAGATAGGCTTCAATTATTTCATTTTATGGAGGTTAAAAAGGTTCTTGTAAATGACTGATGCAAATACTGGAAACCCGGTTAAAACAACTGGATAACAGATGGCAATGGAAAGTGGTTTACAGTAAAGTGTTACAGAGTAGAAGATCATTTACAAGAAGCAATTATACAAACAACCCAAAGCATTCAACATCCAATAAAAGGGTGGCTGGGGTGGAAGCATAATTTTAATTGCAGATTTTTGTGCTTGAACAAATAAAATCTTTCATGTTTAAAATTTTCCATTTCCATTTTCCCACCCCTTGCATCTCCATTTCCCTGTCTTACAGGCTAGCTAGACAAACAGGCCATACAATAAAACCCCAACAATATACAGGTACTTTTTATGGTGTAATGGTAGAGGGCAATTGAGCTGTCTTCTTAGATATTTAGAGTAAAACATTTTTTCTGATTTTCTTTTTACCATTTCAAGCCTTCCCCCCACCCTACAACCTTGTCCTTTTTGGACAGATAATGGTTATGCTATTTTCCTGCAGAAGCTCTACAATGTGTTGAACTCATAGAATGATGACAAAAAGCAATGAGCACAATAGCCATTGTGGTTCCTAAGATTCTTGTACATTCTTTAATTAATGAAGCCTCGCGACATGACAGAGACAGAACATTCTTAGGGTCACTGGAAATTTTTTGCACCTACAGAATTTCATTGAGTTCTGCAATGTTACTTCAGAATAACACCCCTCATATTACAATTTGACCTACTATTAGTGTAAGAAAAACACAGCCTATTTGGCCAGCACTTCACACGGTGCCTTCAGTCTTCCCAAGCATCCCCTAAATTAAAGCATAAGTACAGTAACTCAGTAGCTATGAATGCCGTACCAACACTTTGAGGGCTTTTCTTTCTATTAATATGTCCTGAAGCTAACTCTAGGGTGGAAAGTGGCAGTTGCATAATGGTACATTACACTTAAATACTGAAACTACCAATATCTCCTGAAATTGTAAAGTGAATTTAAGTATGAGGAACTGAATTACTCAAGTGGAAATTTAACGAGGACATCAGCATTAACAACCTGTATCTTTTAAAAAGTGCAGTCTGGTTAAGACAGCTACCTCAAAGTGACAAGGGCACACCAGTGGATGCCAGTAACCCTGCTTCCAAGAAGAGTAAGGGAAGTCAGAGAAAGAGTGCTCTCTGACTTCCTGCAGCATAGATAGGCCAAAAGCTAAGTTAAGCTACTTCGACTTCAGCAATGCAATTAACATAGCTGAAGTGGCGTTTCTTAATTTGATTTTGTCCCACAGTGTAAACATGCTCTAAACAACTGCAAGAATGTAGAACCTTGGAGCCGTGTGTTGATTTGAATAGCACAGAGTCCTCTACCGCTGTCAGAGATGAGTGAATAGTGCAAAAAGTGTTTTGTGAATGTTCTTTCCAACTGTAAAACACATTTATTTTAGTTTTGCTCACACTCCTTTAGGATGCCCATTCTATGAGTATCCTAGCAAATGAGATTACTAGTAAGAATTTTCACTGAAAAAGTGAATCTTACAGGACATTTTGAGGAATATTTGCGGAAAGTAAATTTCTGATTTATGTCCCGACATGGCCACTTAGTCCGAATCTGGCCTTCATTATGTATCTGACAGAACAAAACTATAATTTCTGTTGCCCCTAACAGACACCTTACTTGAGACTTCAAAAACATTAGCAAGTACTTAATATCAAATCAATAACTCCTGAACTTGTAGGATGGGCTAGATGCTCTGATTGCTACTGTTATTGCAGTCCCCATATTATTGTGGGATGGTTAAACATTACCACTTGGAGCCTCATTTAGTTGCATTGATAATTAATTGAGAGCACAAAATTCGAACCACAGCATCAGATGCCATTTTAAAAAATCAGACGCACTGTATTTCAGTGGCAAGCATGTGCAGATTAAACAGGAAAAAAACCCACGTGTTTTCACTGTCAGACCTAGCAGCATTTTGCGTTATTGCTATTTATATTACAGTAGCACATAAAAATGTCAAGTAGTGATCAGGGCCCAGTTGTGCTCGGCACTGTACAACACACATAAGCCAGACAATTCCTGCTTCAAAAAGCTCAGTCTAACTTATATACGGATAGAATGCAAAAAGTCAAGGAAACCAAATAATGGGAGGGTGGGTAAGAATACAAGGTTAGAGTAAAAATGAACACATTTTGCATAATAAAGCAGCTGCTCAGCTCTACAAACTCAATGTGGGCTAGTAGGGACAAGCATGTTTCCTTCCTTCTCATCCATCACCACCAGCAGTAAAGGACAAGATCTGCTTCCTCTGAAACCAGGGCAAACTTCATTGCCTGGCAGGGGCACACACAGTGTAACTCACGTATTGTGCAGGAAGGAACAGATTTCAGCTCTCTTTCTCATGCTTGTGTTAGCTCTGCAGGGCTAACAGGAGGGGATCATTACAGATTGGTTTTTGCCACTTCCCACGCCCCCTTTCTAGCAAATAAACAACCGTTACAATAAAACATGTCACTTTGTTGTGCCAGTTGCTTACTGTATTCACTTGCTTTCATGGCATGGCCCTGACCCTTACCTATCTGTCCGGGCATGTACTTCAGGGCATGACTTCACTGCAGTGCTGACTCAAGCTCTGCTTTGGTGTTTCCCATAACATCCCTCCTGTCCACACAGAAAACCCCTACATCAGTGTTTGTTGGTCCTTTAAACCACAGCTAGCTGCCTCTGCATGGGTTAGAACTTTCACTCACACTGACAACCTGCCCACTTTGCAGCAAGGATGCAGGCTAAAACACCTGAGTGCTGATAGTCCTCCAATGCCTTCCCACAATTACCTGCACCAATGGGCCCACAAGGACAGATACATTCTTCCACAATGCACTGGTGAAAAATCAGAGAGAATCTCAGCTCACCTTTTTGGAATTCTCACGAAGAACCAGAGGATGTCCTGAGAAGCCCTAGTACAATACTTCATACAGATGGGTACACCAGCAGTGTGTGGATAGTAACTCTATGACTCACATATGGTTTTGCAGTCTAGCTGTTCACACCCAGGCTAGGCTAACTTGGGTGATGGTCACCGGAGTTAAATGCAGTGAGTGTACTTAGAGTGTAGGCCCTGCAGGGCAGGGATCATTTTAGCTCTGATTGTGCAGAACCCAGCCCAGTGGGATTCCATCTCCAGCTGGGGGTTTGGGGACACTACCATAACATAAATGTTTGCTTCCAAAGAGAGAACTCTGAATACAAATTATGTTCTCATTTATACTGATGTAAATCACATGTAACACCAAAGAAGGCCTAACCAACCAAGACATCGAGTAAAAGTATGCACTTTTTATAGTCACTGTTCTGAGTGACCCCACACTTAGTAGCTCAGAACAGAATTTGGATGGGAAACATTTTTCCAGGAATGTCTTTCTTGTATTGGATCAAACCATATCCAAGCTTCAGCGCTGGTCAATTTCTATTTCTCTTCTGAAGTATAAATTCCACCCTCCCTCTACCAAATTCCCTACCCCTTCAGGTCTCCTTCACTGCTGCCTTTGTGGATCCTTTCGGGCAGAGGGTCCATAGCACAGGCCTTTACCCTCACTCATGTGGTTCTGTTGGAGTATGGATATCCTCATAATTCGTCTCCCTTTCTACACCCTCCATCCTTGAGGCTTACAGCAAGACCAGTCTCCTTCAGGCTACCAAGGGCTTCACTTAATCTCGCTAATGTGTCTAATCAATGCTTCTCCTTAAGCAAAAGGAGTTGCTTTCTCCCCATTTTTCAGTCAGACATGCTCCAAATGTAGCAATGCAGTAAACAGTACCATCCACCAGTTTACTGAAGCAGCTTGTTCAACCATCTGTCTTTGGTACAAAGGGCTGTTATTTGTTTGCGTTTTAAATATAATAGGAAAACAGCAAGAAGAGAGCTTGGCTACTGTATAATATAAAGCAGGTAACCAAATTTAGAACAGTTGTTCATGGTACAAATATTTATGGCAGCTTATTCCTTGCAGTACGGATTCATACATGCAGCTGTTAACATTTTCTCACCCACCTACACAACCAGGACAGCTAGCTAGTGGTTTGTTTAAAAAAAAAACCAAGATGAATTGTATCCATTGGTGAAAGAAGTTTTGCTGGAATCTGCTGACTTCAGCAACCACACTCACAAGGGATTTAATAGGAAACCCCTTCTTAAAGGAACATTAGTTAGATTTTACTTTTCTCTGGAAAGATGCAGTGCAATCTAAAGCAGTCATTCAAAGGCCTTCCTTTTTTTCCATATAATGAAAAGCTACATTTCAGAAAGATTTCTAAAAAGGAACTTTATGAAGACGTATGAGTGGATCATGTTGATTAGACACATTAGTTTGGGAATCGCTGTGGTGGGTACTCTGTTTCCATTCTGAATCAAACTAAACAATGGTCCACATGGAATGAAGATTTGTACACCCACTTCAAAGACTGCAAACAACATGGCTGCTTGAAAATCTTCTGGAATTTGGGAATGGTCCTGATAGTGAGCTTCCTCCCACTCAGTTTCATCAGCTCAACGACTGTCTTGGAAAGGGACCGCTGTTTTTTTCTTTGATTCATCTGCTAATAGTTATTTCCCATTCCTGTCCTCATTGCAGGAATCTGTAAGTGCTCTGAACTTTTAGGAATGTTCCCTTAATGGTCCATGGGGAAAGTCTGAAGGTATGAAGCAATGAAATAATGATCCACGCAGCGAGGTTCTGAGTTCACAAATGCATACATGAAGCAAGTTAGTAATTTTCCAGACTGCAGCATTTCCCTTAAAAACAAAAAAACCTACTTTAAACCACTAACAAAGTAGCATGTTATCTTCTGACAACTGGGAAAACATTCAAGTGCTGCCTTGGCGAGGAAGAGGCATCCCTGACATGGAATCCACAGAAAACGGGTCATCTCTTCTCACAATCCAGCAACTTTTCTTCCTGCTGGATGCCCAAGAATGGTACATTCCCAGGAGCAAGGCATGGCACAGTACAGGGATGGTGCTACTGTCTTTAGGAGGCCACTCTTACAAACAATAGTAATAATTCTGTGCTTTGACTTTCTATAGCATTGTTTAACCAAAATCTCAAATGGGTATGCCTACACAGCAAAGTTATTTTGAAATAACAGCCGTTATTTGGCTCTACACAGCCAAACTGCTATTTTGAAATTAATTCGAAATAGCGGAGCGCTTATTTTGAATTTGGTAAACTTCATTCCACGAGGAATAACGCCAAATTTGAAATAGCTATTTCGAAATAAGTGCTGTGTAGACACTTATTTCAAAATAGGGGGCCTCCAGCCTTCCCAGGGTGCCTTGGTGGCCACTCCGGCCTCAATCAAGAACACTCCTCTCCCTCCCCCCTCCCCGGAGCCCTTAAAGGGGTTGACTCTGGCCACAGTGCCTGTGCCAGCTCCAAGCCTCCTAGCCCAGAGCCAGCAGTCACTGCCCCTGACCCAGTGGCCCCAAAACATGAGCCAGCAAGCGACTGGCAGCCAGCCCTCCACTGCTCCCCAGGAGCAGTCTGCCAGCTCCCAGGAGCCTTCCAGGGCCCGGAGAAGGCAGGCACCTTCCTGTTCCAGGGTGAAGATTATGGACCTTATTCAGGTTTGGGGGGAAAGCCCCCAACGTCCATGATCTCCACACTAGATGGAGGAACATGGCCGTCTATGGCAGGATAACTGCCAGTCTGGCCACCAAAGGCCACATGCGAACCCAGGAGCAGGTTTGCATGAAAATCAAGTTGATCCGGCAAGACCCCCACCCCTGAGTCCTGAGCTTCCCCTCCCCCTTCTTCCCCTTGCTTCCCCCTTCCAGCTCCCTCCTCCCAGGTTTCCCCCTCCCCTCTCCCACCCTCTCTCTTCCCCTCTCTTGTCTCCTTTCCCCACTCTCACCAGAGTTTCATCCCCCCCCCCCCAGTTTTGTTAAATAAAGAGAGTTTGTGTTCATGAAAATACATGTATTTTATTTGACATCAGGAAGGGGAGTTAGGGAGGGGTAAGTAGAAGGACGTGAGGGAGGAATGAGGCACAGACCAGGGAGGCTCTTAGTGCTTCTCAGGATGGAAGCTCTCCCGCAGGGCCTCCTGGATACTGACAGCCCCCTGATGGACCTCCCGGATGGCAGCCTGCAGGAAGTGCAGCCAGGCTCGCAGCAACGCATCCACGAGAAGCATCAGAGTGCCCAGGGGCAGCTCTGGCTCCATGTTGCAGAGTGCTGTGGTGTTCCGAGAAAGGGCAACCAGAGCACACAGAGACAAAATGCTTTGCTGTCCCTCATCGAGGTAGGCAAGCAAGCAGGGAAACTTGAGAACTGGCTATCAAGGGGGGGGGGGGTCCCTTTAAGCACAGGCCTCAGATAGCCTCAGGCAGCAGCCACACAAAGTAACTCCTGACCTGATGCCCTGCTGGACCTGGTTCTGGCCGGCCTTAAATGCGATTCAGTGTCCTATCAGTGTGGACGCGCTATTTTGAAATAGCAAAAAGCTATTTCAAAATGCATTTTGCGTGTAGACATGTTATTTCGAAATAAGCTATTTCGAAATAACGCTGTAGTGTAGACATACCCAAACAGTTTACACTCAGACTTTACAAACACTAATGATTTAGGTCTCCCGACATCCAGTGAGGTAAATAATTTAATATGATATCCAATTTACAGAGAGAGAGTCTGACTCTCAAAGAGGTGAAGTTCAGGAGAGGTTACTCACCAATAACTGGAGGTCTTCAAGATGCGTTTCCTGATGGGTGCTCTTGTTCAGATACACCAGGGTCCTTCAGACACTGTTGCTGCTGTGCTTGTTTGGCCTGTACATGCATCCCAAACAGCCTCGTGTCCTGCTCTGAGGCTATATGGGGCTGTGTGCACAAAATGCCCTAGTTCCTTCCTCATCACAAGGTCACATATGGGCAAATCCAAAGCAGAAAGGAAGGAAAGTGAGTAATGGAGCACCCACTCTGACACACACATGTTGAAGAACCCCAGTTACTTCACATAATGGGTGACTTCTCCTTCATCTTTGAATAGTGTCCTTTGGTTGCTCCACCTCCAGTGACTTCTCAGCAGTGTTTCCCTAGTGAGGCAGGAGATTTGGAAAAGAGCACAATACAGAAAAGATAACTGCATTGACTTCAGCCACATCTGATCTTGGTGCAGGCACCCAGGCATAATGGTTAGAGAAGGACTGAGCAGAGGATTGCCATTCTACAGCTGTCTACAATTGGTATATCATTAATAAAGGCTGTTGTTGTAGGTTGTGGCCATGTAGAATGTGCTACACTCTTGAAGAGGGAGGGACATGAACTTGGTCATAAAAAGTCTTAATAAAAACAGAGATCCACTTTGACAACCTCTGTTTTGAAATTACCAAATGCTTGTTTCTGTCCGCAATGAATACAAACAGTCTAGGATATTAAATAGTTTGGTCTCGTCTAGGTAGAAGGCTAATGCACTCCTGACTTCTAGAATATGAGATATGGATTCTTGACTAGTCTTATGTATTTTTGGGAAGGAACCCAGGAGAAGCACTGTTTGATTAATGTGGAATTTTGAGGACACTTTATATAAGAATCTGGCATGGGTCCATAGCAATGCTTTCTCCCTGGAGAATATTATTAATGGAACATCTGTCATTAAATCCCCTAATTCTCCTATTTTTGAGGTGGAAGTGATCACTACCAGAAATGCTGCCTTCATAACAAGGAACATGTAACTTGTTTCATAAGGCCATCAAGGTTCAGTTCAGTTCCCAGCTTATTTTTTAAGGTATCTGATTTTTGAGGCGATATCTGACAAACCTCAATGGATTCTTTGCATAGCAGGGTGAGCAAAGAGTGGAAAACACCCTTTACTTTTACACCAAAGATGATATCATTCCTATTTCTGGAAGCAAGTATTTCTTTTAGATGGTTTTCTATCATTTGAGGAACAGGATTTCTCTATTCCATAGAGCCATCAAAGAACCATACTTGGAGCCTTAGACTCTGTAAGTTGGGGTGAAGTGTTTTGGTAGAAATCCCTTCCGTGACATCACACAGGTACAGGTTCTATTGCTCCTAAAGGTAGACGTGTGGTGAAAGTAAACAAATGTTATTTATTCTCATATAACACAAGAACTAGGGGGACAGAAAATGAAATTAATAGGCAGCATGTATTACAAAAAAAGTGGAGTATTTCTTCATCCAACACACAGGAAAGTTGTGGCACTCTTTGCCAGAGGATGTTGTGAAGCACAAAGCTATAATACAGTTAAAAAAGAACAAGATAATTAATGGAGGACAGGTCCATTGATGACTATTAGCCAGGATCATGCAGGGATTACCTGTTGCTGATCCCTCCCTCTGGGGCATCTAGTATTGGTCACTGTTGGAAAACAGGATACTGGGCTAGATGGATCTTTGGTCTGACCCAGTATGGCTGTTCTTAGGATGGGCAGGAATGCAAAACCATGGTCTGACATGACCTAGTCTTTGTTTTTCAGAAGCTGGGAACGAGCAATAGGAAATGGGCAATCGTTTGATGATTGCCTGTTCTGCTCATTCCCTTAGAAGAACCTGGCATTGGCCACTGTTGGAAGAAAGGATACTGGACTGGGTCATTAATCTGACCCAGTATGGCTGTTTTATGTCACTTCTTCTAGTAATTGATCAAGAGAGGGATCCCTGAGGGGGAACAGGGATGGAGAATGGATAGGAGGGATAGCCCTGAAATGGATAACGTAACCAGAAGTTATGGCTTCTAAAACCCATTTGTCTCTTGTTGTATGTTCCCATGCATCCTGGAAATGAGAACAGCTGCATCCAAATGGAAGGGGCAAGGTAATGTGTTGCAGCTGCAGAGTCTCATCGACTGGATGGTTGAGACTCTTGATCAAGTCATCAAAATTGTCACGTGCAGAATGTGGATGATTGGGAGCATGCACTTATAACTGATTGGGGGTTTCTGTACTGAGTATCTTGGTCTCTTGTATGAGGGTTCAGTGGTCCTACAGCAAGCTGAACATGGGGCCGGGTCCTTTGTGCCATCAAAGATTTACTAAACTCCTCTTATTTATAGAAGCATAGATTCCAAGGAATCTTGGTCCTTTCACATGTGTAAATAGATATCCATCGAGTCTGCAAAGAGTTTAGAACCATGAGGGGGAGGTCTTCAAATGTACTAAAATCTGCAACTGAGTTTTCTTCTTTGCCTTTGTGGTACCAGCATCACTGGAAGTCTACATGGAATTCCCCATGAGATCTGAGGTATCCCTAGCCCTCTTGTGTGTCAGTAACTAGATACTCTTAGAGATCTACACCTTTCCTCCTTCTGTTTAGAGGCAGATGCAGATGAGCACTTCAGTACCTTAGAATAGCATTCCTCAAAGTAGGCCATGAGCCAGCTTTGGGAAAGCTGCTAACAGGCCCACTCTGCTTTGTTTACCTAAAGGGTCCGTAGCCATGGAGCCTCACAGCTCCCAGTGACTCCGGTTTGCCGTTTCTAGCCAAGGGGAGTCACGGGAAATGGCAGCCCGGGCCACACCACTTCCTGTGGCTCCACTTGACAGGAAACAGCAAATTACAGCCAATGGGAACTACTAGACTCCATAGCTATGGACCCTTTAGGTAAACAAAGCTGCCCGGCCTGCTAGCAGCTTTCCCAAAATGGGCCACGGCCCACTTTGAGTAACACTGCCTTACAAGTACTTGGTTCTCTGGTACTTACTACCACTCTAATTATCTTGTGGAGAGGGCACAAGCAGTATTGGGGGTGGGGGATCCTCTGCCCCAGGATCTGAAACTGGACTTAAGGCTTGTCCTGCCATTAGACGTTTAAACTTGATCTACCTATTTTTTCAGGATTGACCCTTGAAGGATCTGCACTTAACAGGAATATGGGTTGCAGACTGGATTGCAAACCACTGGATTGCAGACATGTATGGGCATATGGCCAAGTCCCTGGCAGAGTACATACACATTAGAACAGGTCCAGAGTAAGGTGAAAGTGCTCCGCCAGAGATACATGAGGATCTGTTGAGAAAGAAAGCCTTTTTCGACAGATCCTGTAAACCTCCTTGCAGGAGGCATAAGGGAGCTGTTGAAAAAGGCTTTCTCTCTCGACAAATCCCCCTCTAGACTGCGGCTTTTTGCCAACAAAGTGCTGAGTTGGCAAAACGCGGAGGCCATTTTTATGCAAATTAGGCACGGGATCACTGCTCTACAGCCAAAATGCTTCTGAAATAAATGTAGTCAAACTTTACTAATTCTGGGTCACTGAGAACAAAAATGATGCTTAAAATTGTTGATTGGCTCTAGTTTTCAAGATATGCTATGGGGTCAGTATATACGACCCTTGATTTGGGAATGGCAGAGGATAAGTGAGTTATAAAGGGAAGGCATCTCAATTTAAACCAGAAATGACTAAAATACATCTTTGACTGGATCTATGAATAAATCTAGGACTCGGTTTGGACAGTACTTGCTTTTTAGGCAAAACAATGAAGCTGGTATTGCATCATACATGATATGAATTGCATCATGTTATTCCTAGAAGTCATGGATGATGCAATCATAACGAAGCTTACATCACTCTGCTGAACAAATTGCCCTATATCAGCTCTAGAAATCATACAGTGTCCTGCTCTCTTATTTGTCAGTGTTTGATTTTGCAAAGGGACACATTTCTGTTTAGCCAAAGTGAGCAGAGATGCCTCGTACTTGTGTGAACGGTGCAGATAACTTCTGCTATGTTTGTGGTGAAGTGACTTTTGCATCACAAAAGCGCAGTATAACCACTATAGTTAAGAAAGCCTATCACCTTTATTTTGGCTGCAAAATTGGAGATCGGAACAAGAGGTGGGCCCCGCACATACGCTGCAACACTTGTGCAACAAATCTTCGCCAGTGGTTGAACAGGAAAAGGAAATCTATGCCTTTTGCAGTGCCAATGATTTGGAGAGAGCCAACAGATCATACCAGCAATTGTTACTTCTGCATGGTGCCTGCAGTTGGGAAAGGTGTGTCAAAGAAGAAAAAGTGGACTGTGCATTATCCAAACATTCCATCAGCTATACGCCCAGTACCCCACGGAGAAGGACTGCCGGTTCCTGATGCACCAGAATCACTCTCACTTGAGTCAGACGAGGAAGAGGAAGAGGATGAAACTTCTGGTCCTGAACCATCAATGTCACAGGACCCACATTTTCTCCCATCCTCCTCCTCTGAACCACACCTCAGAACACAAGGTGAACTGAATGACCTTGTCAGGGATTTGGAACTACCCAAGAGTAAGGCAGAGCTGTTGGGCTCCAGACTACAGCAGTGGAATCTCCTGGCAGGTGATGTTAGGGTTTCCATGTTCCGTGACCGTCAAAAGGATCTTGTCCCATTCTTCTTCATGGAAGGTGCTCCATTTAATGAATACAAGAGACATGCCAAGAAGTGCCGAGTAGACACTAAACTATGTACATAATAGTTTTTTGCCTTTTGTTTCATAATAACTTTTATTTATATAACCCTTTTGCTGATTTTTAAAGTGTTACATAAACAGGACAGGTGAAATATTATCATGTAAAGCAACCATAAACACATGAAAAGACCTAGATTTACAATTTATGATTAAAACTCTACTATCTACACAATATACATAGACGTAAAATGTAAAAACTTAAATATCTTGGAAACAGTAGCCAATCAGTTGTTTTAATTGTCATATTTGAATTCAGCACATCAAAATACATAATAAATAGCACATTATATCTCTGAAGCAGACGACTTCTAAAAAATTGTAGACCAGTGATATTTAAGTCCCTGCCTCATTTGCAATGTCGACCTGCCAAATCTGCATCCCTCTGCTGACAGAGGGATGCAGTCTAGACATACTCCAAGTGTCTGTTTCACATGCAAATACTCTTTCTCTCTCTCAGTAGTCCCCAGCCCTGCCCTTTCCATCTAAGGCCCCACCACTTCTGGGGGGCCCAGAGGCAGCCCATGACCACACACCAAAATTCATGAAGTGGACCCCCTGCAAATTATTGCTCATCCCTGCTATAAATTATTGCTCTAAATGTTAAATAGGCACTCACTGACAGCTCCATCTCAGGCAACTGGTGATTGAGAAGGAACCGAAGGTAGCTCACCCTTACAGCCCCATGTAACCTCAGTGTATACCTGGGCCATATGGGCACTCACTGCTACTTGAAATCTCTGATTAAAGGCACAGGGGTTCAGAGTCAGACACACCTGAAGTAGAGTGCTCACAGGGACACCAGGGGAAGAACAATCAGGTTTTCCAATTATTTTGTAAACGTTTCACAGACAATACTAGTCTGACTTCAGGATCAACACTAAATAGTGATTAAATCAGTCTACAATCATGCTCGGGAAACTGATTCTGCCCAAGCTCACCTTTTGAAGAGTATTAGGTTATGACCCACAACACTTCTGAACAGTAAGAGAAAGTGGTCCTAATTGTCTCTGGAATTTCCTGAGTCATATTACCCATCAGTTTGCAGAGGGAAATATAGTTCAGCATAGTACCATAAAGAGGGTATAATATTAACAAAGCAAGAAAAGTGGGAGGGTGAGGAAAATATAAGGAGAATAATTAACTGGTATTGCCTGAGGAAAGGGACCTACTCTGCATACTAGTACTGCATTTTTATGGTGTACATTTTCAACTTTAAATGAGGAACAGAAAAAACAATGTATTGAGAGAATTGACGTACACATTAAAATCAAAGTGAACCACAAGGAAAGAGAAACTCAAACTAAACAATCCCCATGCTGTATACATTTATGCAAAGGAAACTAGCTTGTGCAGTGAAATTAAATAAGTTGCAAGTAGCCAAATTACAGCTTCAAAAAAAATTCAGTGGATGGCAAGAAACAATTTCTTCCTCTGTGATCTGAAGTTTCCCCTTAGGAGAACTACTGGAATATGGAGGAGCAGGCAATGGGTCTTAGTGGAAATTCCCCAGGCCTCCACAGGTGTCCTGAAATCATTAGGATTTCCCTGAGTTTGAAAGGGTATGCCCCCTGTTCACTCTGCAGTGGCAGAAGTAAAGCCCTTATGCCATCAGGATAAGCTATGGGAAACTAGTGAAATGATTCTTGCAGATTATCCTGAACACTACCCGATTTGCTCCCCTGCAGGGCCCATATATAGCAGTTAGCTAGAGTACAGGTTCTAAAGGACTGACATCCAGTACAAAAAACAGCCTTTGTCGCCATTGCTGGTGCTGTAGATACCAGCCAGGGAGTAAGAGGATGAATACAGAAAAGAAAAAATGTAGGTGACTAGGAATTTTATAAGTGAGCAGTCAACTACAGCACATATAAGTACATTCTCCTGCGACAGCAAACCTGCTGCTGAAACTGTACTATGAGCAGTGTAGTAGTATTGTGAGGGTGACATGAATCATCCTTGCTTGAAAAGTTGAAGTGATGTAACCAGCAGAATTAGCCTCAGCAGCTACAAGAACAGCAATTGGAATTTATGATGGACCTTAGTCATTATGGTGGACCTTAGTCATTCCAATATATTTCTTTTTATGCAACTGGTTTTAAAAGGTAAACAAACACCTGCAAAGCATGCACTGGCCATCGTATGCATATATATATATATATCACTGCCTTTTTCAATGAAACAATGAGAAATTATAAACTGCCATAGCAACTGTGCTAATGGTTTAAGATTCTTTTTGAGCACAAAGGATAAGGGCGTTAGTTCTCTCCATGCAGTCGCTGTGAAGTTATGAGTGTTCATGGTGTACAGCACAGAAACAACTGTGAAGTGCTAGCTAGATATGGATTTCCCATAGTGTGGACAAGCTGAACTTGATTGATGGTCCACTACAGTTTGGAAGGGCACTGTGGGCACCATGCACCAATGCAAGCAATTTCCATTGCTGTTGACTTTCTGTCAGCCAGAGCCCTAAGTGAGGACTGCGTTAGCTCCTACTCACATAAACCGCAGAATGAATCTGATTCAGTGTCTGAAGTGAAGTAAGTTCTTTCCTTATATTGATCTCAAAGCAGTTTACATAGGAAGGTAAGTATCATCAATCCGGCTTTGCAGATGGGAAAACTAAATTGCACGAAGGTGAAGTGACTTGGCTCAGCTCATGCAGCAGATTAAGGGTAGAAACGGAGAAAGAACCAAGGTCTCCTGACTGTTAAATGAATATCCTATCTCTTGGGTCACACTGCCTCCTGTAATAAAACACCAAGTTATCAATATTGCAAACACTGTATAAACTTACTTTATTGGATAACTGAGCAGTCATTGTCCAGTTGTTTTTAAGAGTCCTGGGAACAGATTGGAAAGTGACTCGCCTTTTACCACACTATTTTCAGTTGCCCATCTCTGAACCTGGATTTAGACTGGAATACAGGCAAGTGTTGTCGAATCCCATCCCTTCCTGACCCCTGAGCCTTTGAAAGACTGACTGAGTTCTCTAGTTACCACTGGGTGTAGATAGACATCTCTGCAAATGTTTGTGTCATCTGCGAACACTGTGTGGGAGTTTAACTTGCATTTTTTTTCTTATAGTCACATAAACAATACCCTTTCTGGAAATACTCCTAGTTTAACTATTGACCTTTTGATTGAGTGAGTATAGCATTTGCATGGATGTGGCAATCAGCTGTAATTATTCAGAACTTTAAAAACTCAGACACATTTTGGTTTTGTCCACGTATAGAAATATACTGTGCCAAGAACTAGGTGGTGCTTGTAAAATGAATCACATAATTTATCTCTGTGCCAGATACCACTTGGATGAGACTTCCTTTGAGAAAGAGTTAAATACTGATTTATCTTGAGCCATTTCATTCTGCACTCATTTAATGTCAATGTAAGATGAACTGAACAACCCTGGTTGAAATGGCTCCAAAAGTCCTTCTGCTACTGCCCTATAATAGCCTTTCCAGATCTCCCAGAATCCATTGCTTTTGGGAGCTGTGCATGTGAGATGAGTACCCAGAGGGCAGTAGAAAACATGTAGAACAGTACTAATATGGACCCTAAAGCAAAACTGCAACAGGTCAGAAGAAAAGCAAGTATGGTAAGAGAATAAACCTTCCAAACCAATGCAGATGGTCCAAAAAACTACACTATCTGTCCTCTTGTCTCTAAACACACCACAGAGTTCAAATGCATCTCAAAGCTTTGTCTGTTATTTAAAAGGGATGCAGAGGTAGTCATTGGGGCTGGACTCAATGACCTCTTGAGGTCTCTTCCAGCCCTATGATTTATGTTTATTTTGGCTTTAGCCAACTTAAGAAATACATGTTTTAAACTTCATCTGTACCACTCCCTGAAATGAAGATACTGCAAATGTCAGTTATCACACACGCTCTCTTTAAATGTGAAATGGGTGCAGCTTACATCTCAGGCTATGTTAACTTTTGCACCAAGTTTCTTTTCACTGTAGACTCTCCTTCCACCTCTTTAAACCTTTAAAGAGGGTTTCAGTAGCTTGGGCTACATCTACATTGCACTCTCTTGCACAAGAACATATGCAAATGAGGCACAGCGATGAATATCGCTGTGCCTCATTTGCATACCTAATGAGCTGCCATTTTGCATAAGGGGCTTTTGCGCAAGAAGGAGCAGTCTACACTGCTCCTTCTTGCGCAAAACCCCCCTCTTACGCAAGAGCAGTTCTAGAGAACATGACCTATGAAGGAAGGCTGAAAGAATTGGGTTTGTTTAGTTTAGAAAAGAGAAGACTGAGGGGGGACATGATAGCAGTTTTCAGGTATCTAAAAGGGTGTCATAAGGAGGAGGGAGAAAACTTGTTCATCTTGGCCTCTGAGGATAGAACAAGAAGCAATGGGCTTAAACTGCAGCAAGGGAGATTTAGTTAGACATTAGGAAAAAGTTCCTAACTGTCAGGGTGGTCTAACACTGGAATAAATAGCCCAGGGAGGTTGTGGAATCTCCATCTCTGGAGATATTTAAGAGTAGGTTAGATAAATGTCTTTCAGGGATGGTCTAGACAGTACTTGGTCCTGCCATGAGGGCAGGGGACTGGACTCGATGACCTCTCGAGGTCCCTTCCAGTCCTAGTATTCTATGATTCTATGAATAGTCATCGCTATGCCTCATTTGCATATCTTCTTGCACAAGAATGCGCAATGTAGATGTAGCCCTACAGTGGAGTCCTGCTGATGGTGGGAAAGGGTGGGTGGAAGAGACTGGATAAATCACTAGTTCTCTGTTCATGTGATCTGTGTGGCTGTTGGAGGAGCTAAGACTTTTGTGAATGAGGCCCACTGTTTGTTCAGGGACTAGTGAGGGGAAGGAAAAATAAGCCCTACCCCCTTGGACAGAATGACCCTATGCCTTCACACATGGGACAGGAAACTCCATGACTTTTTCTCTGTAAGGGAAACATTTTGCTGACACTTCTTACTCAGGTGGAGCTGCTACTAAAGCCAATAAGAGTTTTGCCTGAGTAAAAACTGAGGACCTGATTCTGTTCTCTCGCTGATTTTATACCAATATAATTCTACTGTTTTCAGTAGAGTTTCTCCTAATGCGCACCAGTATAAGTGAAGGGAATCAGGCCGAATGGCATTAAAATTCTCATGAGAGGACTCAGAGCCGGAGGTGAAAGTAGGGGGTGCGCCCGAGAGCGCAGCTTTGGCAAGAACTGGTTGAGATGTGGCAAAAGCCAGCAGGGAGCTATTTAAAGAGTTGGCAGGGACCCAGCTTGTGATAGGACAGTACCTGTAAGAAATTTAAGTTCCTTTCACCCCTGCTCAGAGCCTAAATAAGAAATGGTGCCAGACTTCTTCATCAACACTGAGTTTTTCTTAACTATGGTAAAAGTTTTGAAGATGAAATTTTTCAAAGTAAAAAGTAAATCAATTAAATAAAAGGAGAAGCAGCAGAAGTGTGTGGGAATTACCATATCAGAGTTTTGCCTAGCAACTGCTGTAAACAGAGACTATTAAAACAGATGTTTTTGTTTTAACAGGAAGATCTTCATCAACTGCAGTTTTGCAAACCTGCACTCAGCAGTGGCTTTAAAAAAATATATGAATTCTAGAAAGTAACTTTTCAAACACAATTAAACTGAAAAGTACATGTGCAAGGTAGCAGAGAGAGAATTGTGGCTTTCTTCCCCATAGAGGCCTTTTTTTTTTTTTTTTTGATGTTGGAGACTTCTTAAAGAGTCTTTGGTATGTCTGGATTCTAATTGTTGAGTTGTCTAGACTGTGATGATATTATTCCCAAGTTATGCACAGATACTCACTTTGTCACTGTTTCCAATGCTGCCTACACAAATTGCTTCACTGAATACTGTTGACATGTGCACAAGCTCCCTCGATATTTATTTTTCTCATTTAGGCAGAGATACATCATGTTTCATAAGACCAGTATGCACTGAACCATTTATAATGTGTGAAATACAGGGTGTGTTTGAGTGTAGGAATAACAAGGGAGTAGAAGGCATTATGAGTTTGATTCTAACTTTGCTGGGATTCTGCCTGTGTAACTAAGAGCAGAACCAAATTTGTGAGTTTCTGGTTGATGGGGCAACAGCATCTAATGTCCCACCTCCTCTAAATCCAAGCTATTGTATTAGCTATCCCCACAGTTTAGAATAGAAGTTGGATCTGAATTTGTGAATTGTTTCAATTGACCTGAATCTGCATTTTTTTCACCAAAAAAGAGCCTCAATTGAAAAATTTCTCCCAGTTCTACAGAAAAAATGATTCCAAACTTTAAATTGTGGAACACCCAAAAAAGCAGGATTAGTGAGCCCCTCAGAAAGTTCTTTTCATCTACCTATTCCCTGTATTTTGCAGGTCCACAAGGGAAGTTGCAGGATCATTAACTATGCTGGGATATGACTCTTGCATTAGGCTAGTGCATCCATCATTCTGAAGCATCCTCTCTGCAGGACAAATCCCACTAAGTTAAACCCTGCAATATCAATGTATTCAAACTATTTTCTCATAACCTGTTTCTCCACTGCTTTTCTCTGTGTGAAATCATTTCAAACTTGTCCAAAAAGCTACACAGAGGACCAGGCACTGAAGAACCTGACCCTGAGTGATGCCTGTGAATCCTCAGTGTCTGGCATGAGTTGTAAACATGGCTGACTGGAACTTAGTAAATAATTCTACTGAAGCACAGGAAGAAACAGAATCCAGATTCACCTCCCTGAGCTTTGCTAGCTAACAGAAGTTAAATAAAGAAATCGGTAAACATTTTATTACTGAGAGTTAGATACAAGTCTAGATACAAAAAGGAAAAGATTCACTGAGTTAAACGGTGGGGTTTTTCTTTTTCAGAGCAGAGCTCCGCTTTAAGAACTCAGAAAAAAACATGGCTTCTAAGAGATAGAAGTGGGAACTTCACCCAGACTTCAATTACAGAAGTGATTGCTTTGTTGTTGGTCTAAGAACAGAAAATGACCATCTGCCTCTCTTTTTAAAAAAGCAGAAATTGATATTTTTCTGTGAGTGGCAAAGATTTTTTTTTATTCGTTGACATCTGAGCATTAAGTCACATCCTGTCCAGAGCCTTACGCTGCTGTTAATATGGTATCATGAGATCCACTTTACTAAGATTCTCCTTATTTTGTGTGGGATTTTTTTTTTTCTTATTTTCGTTTCCCTTTTTCCCTGGTTATTTCCTTCCCTAAGCCAAGCATGCAAAGGTTGGTGCTTGATATTGGAAAAGCATAGCCATGTGGTTTTGCTATTTCTAGTGCTGTTCTCTGCAATCTAGAATGTGGCATGTCCTTGACAGAAGCAAAAGGGAGAGGCAATGCCCTTTGATCAGAGCCATGTTGGAAGATGAATAAAGCTGATGGCATGACTAACATGAGTTGGGAGTCCATCAGAAATTGAGTTGCTTAGTCATTAAATTTGGCACCCTGGATGGTTTGTAAATCACATCATCACCAAAGTAAGAACATGCAAATCAATCATTGAAAGGCTGTCTGGTCTAGTGGACAGGGACCTGGACTAGGTTTCTAGCTGTACCATTGACCTTGGGCAAATCACTTCACCTCTCTTGCCTCTGTTTCTCCTCCTGCAGTTTGTCTGCCTTGCCTGTTTAGAAAGCAAGGCATAGAGGGCTTAAGACACAAATCTTACTCTCTCCTCCATGGATGTGGAGGCTCCCAGGTGGAGATACATATGGCATGAGGGAGGGAGCTCGCAGGAGAAGTGTCCCCACTGCTCCCTGGAAGTTCAGCTTCTCTGGGCTATCCCCTGCTGCCCACAATGGGCAGGAGAGATCGGAAAGTGAAGAAGCCACTGCCGCATAGCTCTCACATAATCTTCATCATGGAGAGGTCTGTGTAAAGGCCTGCACAACCAATTCTGCCCATTGGACTAGAGTGGGCTCTGCAAAGAGGCTCAGCAGCCTGAGATGTGATTCTTCTGTACTGGCATCCTTTGTACATATCCAAGTAATTGGGCTGTAGGCTGGGCTCTGGGATTTAGGGTGATTCACTCTAAAACACACTAAGTTTGCTGGCAGACCCAGGAAAGAAGAGCAGGAATCCTGGCACATTGTCCCCTTAAAAAACCAAGTAGTCTGGTAGCACTTTAAAGACTAACAAAACGTAGATGGTATCATGAGCTTTCATGGGCACAGCCCACTTCTTCAGATGACCCTGTCTACCCAATAGACCATGCTCCTTCCCATGTGACTAGCATGAGACAGGTATCCTTGGGATGGCTTAATAGATCTTAATGGTCCTACATCGTCTCTTCTGTTCTTTGCATTTGGGTAGCTACTTTACCATCTTCTACACTGAGGGTGGTGCTGGCTATGACTGACTCCTCAGCCCCGCTCCTTTGAACACTGAAGCTTTTGTAAAGAGTGTGGTTAAGGCAGGTTATAGGTGGGTTTGGGGAAGGCAGTATTTGTTACTCTTCATAGGCTGAGGTGAAAAGTGCACATAATTTGTCATGGATTTCTCAATAAAAATGTTGTTTTGAATGTACATGCACTCAGACCATTACAGAGGCACATTTTTAAAAGTCCAAATGCCTTTTTGCTGATATATCACTTAGTGGAGTAAACATACAACCCTCCTACTACCGCCCCCCCCCCCCCCCACCACTACCACTTATCCAATAACAACAAAAAAAAGTTACAACTCTTTTCCATTAGGTTTTTTACAGCCAGTATCTTACTTAATCAATAATGACCAAAAATTAGGGCACTTCCTGGCAATTAATGCCTGCATGGAGGACTAGAGGGCCCATGGCAAAGCCATGAGTCCTTAACACGGAGAGTCATTAATTGCCAGGAATTGCCTGACCCAGAGTTCATTATTTCTGTTCGACACCAGGAAAAGATAGAAATAAAAAAGTATTTTATATTTGTTGAACTGTCTATTACCTCAGGTAGAGGTTCCAAGTGTTCTCTTACTTACGATAGTCTGACATTGGTATAGCTGATATAATGGGGTTGCTCCCCTCTGATGTGAAAGGAGAATCAGAAATATTATTCATCATTATTCTGCCCCCACTATCATCATTACATCAATGCAAAGTGGGTGTAAGGTGTCACCATTCTGATCCAATGTGGTTTTTAACACTTGCTTTGCGCTGATGAAAATGACTACAATGGGAGCAGGGCAACAATGAACTGGATCCATGAATAGTGTCCGTTTCGGGTCCACTCCTGTATGTTCAAAATATTGGTGTCCAGCTGCATGGTGGTTCTGGCAGAATCAGGGTCTTTGTCATGTCCATGCAGTTAAAGAAAGCCACAGGAAAGCAAGACCTCATTCTGTTCATTCATGCATTCATTAAGTTCAGAACCTGTAGTCAAAATAATTGAGCTAGCCAAATACCAGAAATGATTCACAAATGTGTTCACGAATAACCTGATGAGTTTACTGTTAAGGAGCCAGTGATTACAGTCGGAACAAAAGGAAAATGGTAAAATTTAAAAATAAAAGGGAAAAAAAAAAACTTCTCAGGGCCTTACCTTTTAATAAGATGTGAATTTATCTGACAAAAGGTAGTAAAATTATTTTACAAAAGAATTGAATACAGTTGTCTAATCTGCTATATTCAGGAAATTTGCTCCAGAATTAACTTCATAGCTTTTGTAAAAGGTTGGCTTCAAGGAAAATTATCTGGTGTCTCTATCACAAAAGACAGCAAATGAGCCAAACATTTGATATAACCACAATATAATATATGAGAACTGCTTTTTTGAAGGACAATATGGACTGGTGCTATTTTTTTGCTAAAGAAAATTTATCTATAAGCAAAACTTTGGGGAGGGGGAGCAGAAAAAACTGACGTGGGGCCAGTCTTACTTCCATTGAAGTCAGTGAGAGTTTTCCCTTTTAATTCAGTGAGACTGGGATCAGGACCCTTTTCAGTAATTAGTGTTAGGATAGGGCGTTGGACAATTAGGGTAGGGTTAGGGAGAAGATTGCTTGGATTCTAAAAATATTTTCCAAATGTGTTAAGAATAATTATATCAACAGCTCCCTCAGGCTAGTTAAACTCTTGTGGTTGAAATCAATTGGCTGTTGTGTGACTAGTCTGTTCCTTCTAGATAACCATGTATGCAGAGGTATTTTTATACCATAATTCATTTTTACAGTGGTTTATTTTGTGGTTGAGCTTATTCAGCTTCAAAGAGTCAAGGAGACTTTTGTACAGTTGACCCTTCTTTCGCCTCTCTCTCTCTCTCTCTCTCTAAAATATTGGAAAAAGAGAGCAGAATGAAGCATGATTGCTCAGAACCAGCAGAATACATAGGTTATGTTTTACCTAGATTAAAGGTAAAACAAAATTAGTGTGAATGTTAAGGTTTCAGGACTAAGCATGCCAAAAAAAAAAAAAAAAAAATCAGAAAATTCCAGATGTTTTGCTCCTAGAGATGTTAAAATAATCCATGTAGCACGCTATATATGTTTCATGGCATTTGTTAATAAGCAACACAGAATACATAAATATTTACATTTAACAGGGGAAGAAAAATAGACAAGTTTTCACAGATGGAACATGCCCAGAATAATGTTATTGGATCAAAACTGAATTTTGGGATTTTCTTGAATTTTGTATTTGTAATTATGTTATATTATTTTAAGTCCTAATTAAAAAGTGGGGTTTGACTCTTTAAAAACTGGAAATGTGTGAGTTTTTAATGCTCTCAACACAGAAATTGAAGGGATTATGCTGAAAACCTTCACAAATAAATTCCTGCAGACAAAAACAAAGCATCAAATATTTCAGTCCACACAGTGGAAATTCTCTCTACGAAAGCACTGAGTTATAATGGAATCTCTTTTAACAACCTTAAACTAAAATGGGGAAGAACTATGGAATAGCTGGTTGCTTCTTGACCAAAATGAAAGTCTTTGTAAAAAAAAATCATTTTGACTAAAATGTTTTGATAAAGATTTTAGTAAAATCTTTGGGTTGTCTTTTTCTTTAAAAAAAACCTGAAAAGTTTTTATGGGAAACGTTGGAAAGAGAAACCTATACTTCTTAAAAAAAAATTTCCTTCCAATCATTTTAACCAACTCTATTATTTATAGGTACTTATGCCCCATTACTGTAGTAAGTAGAAAATCTAAGAACTCTGTTATCTAATACCTTTCAAAAGTTTCAGAGGAGTAGCCATGTTAGTCTGTAACTGGAAAAAAAGTCTTGCAGCCCTTTAGAGATTAACAAAAAATTTAGATGGTATAATGAGCTTTTGTGAGCACAACCCACTTCTTCAGATGAAATCTTTTAATACTTTTCAGTGAACTTTGTATGAAATTAAGATACTGTTTTTAAATATGAAATTTTTATCATGCTTTGTTCAGAAAAAATGCATTAATAATGTAAGCAACAATGCACACATTGACAAGTTGATGGGACTGTTTGAGGTTGCAAAATCTCTGTTGCTTTTTCATTCTTCTACTTTTCTGGGTCAAAAGATTCAGTGCTAATAAGTGTCAAGCCGTAGTCACTCTGGTATTCTAGAGGAGCAGTAACCTGCCACTGCGAATGGCCTATCACATTTTATTTCTACCACTTCTAAGATTAAACGTCCAAACTGGGGTAAACATCCAAGTGAATCACTGTACATTCTGTGAGCCCCAGCCTTTTACTGAAAGAGAAAATAAAACCAAATAAAACTTATAGGTACTTCACACAAAGACAGCTGCTTGTTTTGTTTAGCTTGCATAATAGATGCAAATATCAACCTTCCTTTTGCAACCAAGATGCTTATGTTGCAAACAACATGTTTTCATTCCATAGTGCGGCTTCCCACTGCCACCACAAACTGTGGCATTATGCCTGTCAATGATGGCCTCTTGGACTGTAATTACAGTATGTAGGTTTTTTTCTTCCCACACCGCCAGTGTTATTATACTCTATTGGTTTGTGGTTTCCCAAGTGAAACTTTACCTACCTACTGGTTAAAAGTTGTGCATTTTAATGAAGTACTTTTGTCACACAGTGCTTACATTTGTGGGAGTGAAAGATATTACAACGGGAGATAGTCCACTCAATAATTGGCCTGTTCTGTTTGTTTTCTCTGAAACATCCGGCACTGGCCACCATCAGTTAACACGATACTGGTCTAGAAAGATCAGTGATCTGACCCAATGCTGCCATTGTTATGTTGTTTTTTACTTGTACGTGTCAAAATGATAACTGATTACCATAGTCCAAGTTTACTCGTTTAACCACAAGACCATCCTTCCTCACCGTGCATTAAAGTTATCAGCACTGCTCCCAATACCTTTTTTGAGTATGAGCAAAGCACTTAACCTCTCTGTGCCTTCAATTCCCCATCTGTTGAAAGCTATACTATACTATCTATATATACACATACTAGATCCTAACACTTTGGGGCCCTGATGTTGTTTCACAAATTTAGCAAGCATAACTGCAACACAAATATTGTGGGTGTCCTCTTATAAATGTAGTTGTATTATTATATTTCTAAACTGAATACACATGCAATCACAAGCCTTTAAGTTGTTCTGTGTCTCTTAAAAATGAGTGTTCTACGAATCTAGGTGTATAATTCCAATATATTTTTTAAAATATTGCCATTAAGTAGATAATTTCCACTTGAGCTGGGCAATTTTAGATACATACAAACCTCAGCTGAGGTAAACCAGATGTATTAACTGAGACATTATAGCAACTGAAACTAGGAATGCATGATCTTATTTTATGTTTGCCTAATTTCAAACTCATTCTGCAGTCACGGGCTCATTTTTTGCTTCAAAATGAATAGTTTTGCAATGCACACTGCTTACAATAGGCAGAATAAATTAAAACCTAGAAACACCAAAAGATTTGCCCGTGCATGCCTGTATTCACTCATTTTAGTTGTGAAACTGCCTATAGCCAGAGTCATTTCTAGGATTAAGCAAACAGGGCAATTGTGCAGGGCAACTTCCAGGGCGCGCTACACAGTACTTTTTGGATGTGGGGAAGGGACTCAGCCCCTAAGCTAGGGGTGCGATGGTTTCTTCTGAGTACCAAAAATTCCATCTGAGTACCAGGGCAATACAGTGTCTTGGATGGAAAGGACTTATTAAATCATTTATATTTTATGGAATAGCTTATCTAGGTTATTCCAGTATATCCTTTTTGGTCTTTGCATACAAGCCAAATACCATTCTGTATCTCTGGAGGAAAAAAATCTGAGAAGTCAAACACATAAGAGCTACAAATGGGCAAAATTTCTTTGTCTTCAGTTGGTTTCAGGCCCAGCCAAAGGCCTTGTGGGACCAAAGGCAGCACACCGGCAGGGTCTGGATGGTGGATGATCTAGTTTAAGTCAAACCCAATTGAGGAGTTACAGAGTCCAGGCTGGCCAGCACAAATCACTGGCTAGATATATTCCACAGCACCTCTAGATTTAAGAAAAATTTCAACTGGTGTCTATTTTCGTGTTCTCTGTCATGCTTTCGCTGTTCACTATGATGTCATTCTGCACTACCTTAAAGCTTCAACTAGAAGTTCCCAGCTTCCGATACAGACCCAGCATTTATTTGACAGACCTAGCATCTATTAAAACATCTGGTCGGTATTCCCAGCATCTAACAGAGTAAGGGTATGCTTATACTGCAACACCATTTCAAAATAAATAGTGCTATTCTGAAATAACTTAGTCTGCGTCTACACAGCAGGCAGTTATTTCAATATAGTGTCAAAATACTGTCAAGCTGGAGGACTTCTTACTCCAACTCCTGTAACCCTCATTGTACGAGGAATAAGGGAAGTCAGAGGAAGAGTGCTCTATTTCAAAATAAGTGCTGTGTAGATGCTTCCAATTTCAAAATAAGCTATTGTAGCTCAGTTTGCATATCTTATTTCGAGTTAAACTGTGCAGTGTAGATGCACCCTAAAAGACTTGTATTGAAGGTAAATGTTTTTGTTTTATAGGTTATTGTACGATTTTCTATGACTTGAGACCATTTTCAATACAGTTGAAGATGACGGTGTCAACACTGTGTTTGTCAGCCGGTGTAAGTTTACCCCATGTATGAGATCCAGGGGTCCCTCTCTCCTGTTCCTGTCCCTTACATAGAAGACACCCCTCCCCATCATGTTACAGGATATGGAGAAGAGGGGGGAATTCTCACTGGAGCAGGATTTCTCTTCCCCTCACTCTGAACAGGGCATCCCCCTAGGCAGGGATAGTCCTAGAGTGGGAATCTCTTCTGCCTGGCCAGGGCATCTGCTCTGTGTGTGTGTGTGGGGGGGGGGGGGGGTGTCTGTTGTGAGCAGTCGCAGGACAGGACGGGGGCTGTCTCCTCCCTTTAGGGGGCAAGGGGTGGAGCCCAGTGCCTGCCTCTGGGATCTGCAGGGGCTGAGCAGGAGCTGGCAGAGTTGGTCTCTGATTAGCTGCACCATGTGGTCAGGTGGTCCCAGACAGGGGAGCGAGTGAACAGCTGGGCAGACAGGCACCAGGCAGCGTGGGGCCCTGAAGGCATGGGGCCAAAGGCAACTGCCTTACTCACCTTGTCCTAAGGCCAGGCCTAGTTGCTTTTTTTTTTATTTTATTTTTGTTGTTTCCCATTTACAGCAGCTGAGGAGCTGGCCATCAGTTAGCAAATTAATGTAGGTGTTACTCTGAAAAATTAATCACTCCTTTCTCTCCCAACATCCAGGTGTGATAGCAAGCTATACCTGCTTTTACAAAGCATGGCACATTTCTAACAGTGCTGGGTATTACAGGGCATTCAGTGAGGTGGGCATTCAGTGAGGTGGCTTAGCATCAAAATCGTAAGCAATCACAATGTATTTTTTTTTTATATATATATATATCTCCATCCAGCTTTGGATGTCTTGTATTCACAGGACCTCTACAATCACTTCTTCAAAATAAATGCCTGTCTATGCTCTACTTGTAGGTAAACAAGTTATAAACTTTTGCATACACTGCAATAATGTTTACATTATCTCAGAGTTCTGTGTTACTGTTTTAAATGCAAGTATTTGTTTGCTGCCTGTAGACATTTATGAAAGATTTCATTAGGACTAATGCAGTGGTTCTCAACCTTTGCCCCCTAGGCTGCTTGTGGTCCAATCAGCACATAGCCGTGGCCCATGTGACATCCTTAGGGCCATATAGGTAGTATATAGTAGACATATGCTATGTCTAGACTGCAGGCTTCTTTCAGAAGGAGCTTTTACTAAAGAGATCTTCTGGAAAAAGTCCTTCCGAAAGAGAGCATACATGCTGCCAAAGTGCATCAAAAAAGCCATCTGCTTTTCCAAAAGATAGCGTCCACTCGGTGTGGATGCTCTCACATTTCAGCTGTGATTACTACAGACGGAGTGGCCACCAGGGCACCTGTACTTTTTCCTCTTCTTTCAAAAGAACTCCCTCTTCCCTGTCCACACATGCCTTTTTCTGAAAGAGCTCTTTCAGAAAAAGCCTTCTTCCTTGTAGAAAGAGATTTACCAATGTTGGAAAAAACCCTCTGTCCTTTCAATTTTTTTTCAAAAGAACGCGAGTGCAGTGTGGACATAAATGAAGTTTTTTTGGAAAAACTTTTCTGAAAAAAACTCTGTAGTGTAGATATAGCCATAGAGAACTGCATATCCAGCCCACAATGGAAAATAGGTTGAGAATCGCTGGCCTAATGGTTATAGCCCTGGAGTGGGGGCAGTGTGGAGCCCTGCTACCTCAGAAAATTGCACTAGAGCCACCCATAGTTTCCCAGTGGGTTGAAGGACACAATAATTGCTGCACCCCTTTATGGTGCTCATACTGACAGAGCAGAGCCATGGCCCCAATTACTCTCTTCCCCACTGGGGAGCCAGCTTCTCCTGAGGAGGGAAATTAGGCAGCAGTTCCCTCACTCACCAGCGCAAGGACAGCTATTCTGTCTGGTCTGTACACAGGGGTGAAAATCTTCCCTGTCCAGGGGAGCCTGGCTCTGGGCCACTGGAAAGGGCAGGGCCTCAGTGGAAGGGGTGAGGCTAGGGACATGGCATACTCCTGGCGGTGATTTAAAGGGCTCAGGTTTTCAGCCATTGTGGCAGCAGCCGGGAGTGTGCCCTATCCTTTTAAATGGCTGGGCCCCAGGGAAGCTGTTCCTCCTCTCCACATTGGTGGCCCCGCTGGTAGGGTCCAGCAGCTCTGCCTCAGCAACGCTTTAACGTCACCTGTGTAACGGCCAGTACCGGCAGCCACATCTTCCCTGCACTCCCACTGTCACCTCTGCCTTTACATGGCCAAAGCAAAGGAAGCGGAGATCCTTACTCTCCTTTGTCCCCGTCCCCACATTGAACCTGCTTCTGAGCCAAGTAGACTCTTTCCCAAGATGACTCATTATACAATGGAAAATGCTGGGGGTAGGGGGGTACAACTCCACCAATCTCCATATTAGGAACAATCCTAAAGCCACATCGTCTTTTCAGCTCACAAGAAAACAAATGCAGCATTGGTTTAAGAACAGGTATCAATGCACAAGCAAAAAATGCATTTCCCTAGATAGGCCCATAGACTCATTGAAATGTTATTACAGGGGGTTTTTTTTGGTTTTTTTTTTTTAAACACAAGGCTTTTTCTGAGGTGCACGCAGGGATTCTTCTATTACACATGTTGCTTGGTCCAAATGACTGACTGAAAATCTAGCCCATACTGCTTAAACACTTTACATGACATCTGTTCTGCTGGCACAATGTCTCTAGCATTTGAGGTTTGGCACCCAGAGCCTGTCACTCTGTGGAACTGATGACTGCTGGTGTCACAGCTGCAGGCAGCATGAGTTAGGCCAGTGCTCTTGTGGGTTGTGTAAAGTCAGGAGTCAAGCCCAGAGGAGACAGAGCTTCTGACTGGACAAAGACTCTCCCTGAGCATGGAACAGCTGATTTTATGGCTGCTGATGAAAAATGGATGTGAATTGGCAGTTACAGTTGCTCAAAATACAAGCCAAGCTAGTGAAATGTGGTATCTGAATATCAGGATCATAGCTGACCTCTTCATAGTAAAAATAGAGATGTTGAGAGAATACAGAGAGGGACAGCAAGCATGAAGGGATGAAAACACTCTAAGGTTGGAGTTGCAAAACCATCTAAGGGGTTTGGATGCCCAACTCCTAGAAAAATTAATGGGAACTGCATGTTCCAAACTCAGACATTTCAGAAGAATCTCAGGCCCTCTATTTTCTGATGGCACCGAAGGTTCAGACTGATATAAAAGGGAATGGACTCTACTGAACTAATGGAATTAATTTAAGGATTATATCTCAGAGAACATTTGATTTTTGTGTGTCGGTTTTGACATAGTTATGCTGGTGAATTTGCTGATTAATAGTTCATTTCATTAGTAATTAAACCAGTAGACGCCTAATTAAACCATGTTAAAATTGAATATAATTTAATCCCGTCTCATAATATTTATGTGAACACGAAGAAAACAAAAGCCACAGAAAATGTTTTCATGAGATCACAATCAATATCCTAAGCTGTAGACACTTTTAAACATACCAGCCCAGAAAACACATCTGTTTTGTCTCAGCATAGTCAAAATGTTTCCTACAAAATATATGTGCTATTTCACATAAGAATTCTCTTGCTGTTGTCTTACTAAAAGTGCCCAAAATTATTTCTTAGCATAAAGCACTTATTTGAACCATTGTGAATCTTTACAGTAACACTTTGGTCCTCTCCTGATCATCCAAATATCAACACCAGTCTTCATGAAAATACACTTATTTTCATGATAACTAATTAGAAATGAGGGGACAAAGAAATGTAGGTTTCAGTGTTAAAGGCACCTACTGTTCACTAGAGTAAATAGTCCCATGGTGTCTCTCATATACATTTGTGTGTCTTGCACTAGTCAGCAAGATGTTGCTTTGTGATCAGTGGACTGTCACTATAGACTTAAAACTTCAGCATATGACATAGGTGTACATTTAGGTCCTTATTCAACTAGGTACTTATGCATCTGCCTAACTTTAAGCATGTGGGTAGTCCCATCAAAATCAGTGGGGCCTTAGGGAGAATCTACTGAGATTTTTAGTAAGAGCAGAAATTGACCCTCAACATTAAAAAAATGCTTGCCCCAAAGATTTTTAAAATGCATGCATTGCAATAACAGACTAGGTGGGGGTACACTATGATCCCAACAGAGTAGATTACAAAGACATTGACACTGAGAGACTATTAATGCAACATTTCTTAACTTGACTTTCTCTACCATGAAGAATGTAATACACCAGTAACCTGATCCCAGAGTACCATTCAAGGTTGAACGCCTAAAGAATGCCTTTCATATTAGTCATTGCTGCAAATGGGGTGGCTTGTTTACAGTTTGGAATCACTCCACTATTCCCCTTCTCTTTAAAGTTACAAAACAGCAGTTCTGGGAATAGTTCTTTTCTTTTCCCAAAACTTAACTTTCTTGAACCAAAAGAAGAGTAACACTGGAAAACTCTATTCTTATTTTTAACTGTCTGGCTTTATATGCCTCTCCATGACAGACAATAATTCTAACTTGGGCAATCAGATACTAAGGTGATAGCGTGGGACATTAACAACTAGCTAAATAGCTAGAAATAACAGCAGTTATTGCTAAAACCCAACAAAGTAAGTACATTAATATAGTCCTCCGCAATCCCCTTCTATTGAAAAGCTTCCTCCTCTTACAATGACAATTCTAAACGGGCTATGCACAGAAATCTTGGTAATCACAAATGTTGAGACAACTTCAAGAAATAGCGTTATGGGGCAGTTGGCAAAACAATATATTTAAGATCACCTGTATGTGATGACAGTTTTTAACAAAAAAAAGGACCACAACCCATATGACATTTATCTCAGAAAAATATAAAAAGAGCAAAGATTGGCAACACAGAAATATTAAACTTTAGTGTCTCTTTAAAGGTACAATGGAAATTAGGCCAATATGTTAGTGACAAAAAGTTTGAGGCACTTTCAACAGAGTCTGCTGTAATTACAGGCATCACTATCCACACAGCGTAGGAGACGATCATGCCACTTCCTATAGATGACATACAGAATGGAAAGCGACTGTCTAGGAAGGAGTACTACAGAAAGGGATCTAGGGGTCATAGTGGACCACAAGCTAAATACAAGTCAGTGTGATGCTGTTGCCAAAAAAAAAAAAAAAAAAAAAAAAATTGGAGTATTGTGTCCAGTTCTGGGTACCACATTTCAAGGAAGATATAGAGAAATTGGAGAAGGTCCAAAGAAGAGCAACAAGAATGATTAAAAACCTAGAGAACATGACCTATGAAGGGAGACTGAAAGAACTGGGCTTAATTTGAAAAGGAGAAGACAGAGGGGACATCATAGCAGTTTCCAGGTATCTAAAAGGATGTTACAATTGTTCTCCTTGGCCTCTGAGAATAAGCCCATTGCTTCTTGTCCTAAACTGCAGGAAGGGAGGTTTAGGTTGGACATTAGGAAAAACTTCCTGTCAGGGTGGTTAAACACTGGAATAAGTTGACTGGGGAGGTTGTGGAATCTCCATCTCTGGAGATATTTAAGATCAGGGATGGTCTAGACGGTACTGGGTCCTGCCATGAGGGCAGGGGAGTGGGCATGATGACCTCTGGAGGTCCCTTCCAGTTCTAGTGTTCTATGATTCTATGACATCACACACAGGCTGGCCAGCAGAACCACAACAGGTTTTACTGGATAGGAACAGCATCACTAGACAGTTGCTGCCTTATCCTGCATGGTGGCATAATAGCGATGAGTACTCATAGGATACACTTCATACTGGGTATAAGTCAGAGACTCAGTAAGTATGGGTATGTCTAGACTGCATCCCTCTGTTGGCAGAGGGATGCAGATTAGGCAGGTTGACATTGCAAATGAAGCGGGGATTTAAATATCCTGTACCTAATTTGCATAAAAATGGCCACCGTTTTTGCCAACTCAGCACTTTGTTCACAAAAAACCGCAGTCTAGAGGGAGATCTGTTGAGAAAGAAAGCCTTTCGATAGATCCCTTATGCCTCCTGCAAGGTGGTTTACAGGATCTGTCGAAAAAGTCTTTGACAGATCCCCTCTCAACTGCCGCTTTTTGCCAACAAAGTGCTGAGTCAGCAAAAATGGTGGCCATTTTTATGCAAATTAGGCACAGGATATTTAAATCCCCACTTCATTTGCAATGACAACCTGCCTAATCTGCATCCCTCTGCAGACAGAGGGATGCAGTCTAGACATAGCCTATGTGGCAACATGCTGTGTGATGTCCTGTGACTCTAAATTCTTGCAGATGTCCCTTCTTATTTTGCTATAGCTAATTCCTATTTCCCAAACAAGAATTTGACTCCACTGCGGGAGCAGTACACTCCCCTAACTTCTCCCATTACTGTTTTATCAGGCTGTCCCCTCCTGCTGCAGAACAGAGGAAACCAGGATTTAAAAAAATTTAAAAAGCTTTTCTGCACAGGTGGACTTTCCAATCTCAGACAGCTTCCCAACTGACCAGTAGCAGTCTGCAGTTGCCAGCTTCCACAAAGCACTTGCTTTTCCACTGTAGGGCATCTCTCAATCTGATGTTCTTACACTGCAGTTCTGGGACAAGCTCCCACACATTTCCAGGGGAGTAGATTTGCACATCTGAAAGATTTTTTCAGCCATTGCTTGTCATCCTATACACCCATCATGTTGCATTCCCACCACTCAGGGCTTGTTTCCTGAGTCCAGTACCAATGGTCCTCTGTGGGCAGCTGCTCAATGAAGGACAGAATGGAGAAATGGTGAGCATGAGGTGGTCTTCTGTGCATGACTAGTTACATGGCCCTTGTGTCATCCTTCTTCTGGCACAACCACACTATTCAGGTTCAACCTTGATACGGTTCAATTACTTTTTCTCTTTTCCAAAACTGCATCTTTGGAAACACATTGCTCTTGAAAGTGCTAGCACCCTGCCATTGGTATTACTGTTAGCTGGCTTTTTGTCTCTTCTCGTACCCTTGACAATGGTATAACACAAATAAGACCAGAAGTTGAATGGAAGTTCAGACAAAACAGTTTTACTTTGAAAAGTATTTAATAAGGTCTGTGTGAGCAATTCACACCAAACATTTTAATCAATATATTTTCCCTCTTCAATTTACTAAGACCAGCTTCTTGCCTTGCATAGAGCAATGTTCACAGACTCTACACATCTTTTTTTGGCCCTCATCTAGGGGGGGAAGGCTATAGCACACTGGTTTCCTGAAATCTCCGAAGGGGTTGTTACTTTAGGCGCATCTTAGGCCTTGTCCATGCTGGCATTGTTTTATCACCAAAACCTTCCTTTTGGAGACAACAGTGAGAGCATTGCAAATTTGTCAGGAAAAACAAAAAACTTCCAGCCTGGTAAGAGACTTTTTCTTTTCCCCTCCCTTTATTGTTGACAAAGATCCAGTGTGGACTCTGCTGTTTGTTTTGTTGAGAGCGCTAGCTTCCGCCAGTATCCCACAATGCCTGCCCTGATGGCTCTACCCAGAATTTTGTGAACTCTGCTGCCCTGCAAGCATGTGCCCCTCCCCTTTCAAAGCTCCAGGAAGTATTGACAGCTGAGTGAGCTGCTTCATTTGGGGCACAATCAAAAAACAAATAATTGGAATGTTCCTGTTCTGACCTGCTAAAAACACAATGGCAGGCAGACAGCTGCAGCGGGGGAAGGCTGGAGAGACTGCTGTGCTGTTTTGACATTCCTCAGCAAGGATTACTCAGAGCTATGAGGGAATCCCAAGAAGCACTGGGATCTGCTCTACCTTCCTACAACACTGCATTGTGGGATGCTTACCCACATTTCTTTGCTTTTATTTGTCAACAGGGTGCTAGCAATGTGGCCATGAAATCTTGACAAATGGAGGCAGAAAAACAGGCTTAACTGGTTTTCATTTTTGGCAACTTTTGCATGTCAACAGCTCTTTTGCTGCCAAACCTTCCCAGTGTAGATATAGTCAGTGTAGACATAGCCTTAGAGTAGCACTAAAACTGCTCTGTTATCTACATCTGAGCTGAAATATCATTGCAGTAATCCCGCATCTTAACAGTAAGCTCATTATTTCAGGCTCGCTATTCTGACATCCCTGTAAATCTCATTCCCCAAGGAGTAAGGGATAGTTTTGGAATAGTGGGTTATTTCGAAATTTGGCACTGTGTAGACAGCACCTAATTACAAAATAAGCTATTTTGAAATAAGATCGAAATAAGATAAGCAATTTGAGCTACGCAAATTGTGTATCTTATTTCGAACTACAGTAGACGTAGCCTTACTGGCAGAACTGGTGCCTTGCTGCCCATGGGATTACTGGGCAGAAAGATAAGAGAAGCCACTTCTACCCTTTGGGAGTGGAGCAGAAAGCCCTAAGAACATAAAAAGATTGTCAAGTCCTCATCTTTATGCACTGCTTGGAACTACTCACACATTTGTTCAGTTACTATTTTTTGGTCTGCTGATGAGGCTAGACCTTTCTATTGGCTTAGCTGTAAGTTGTGTCATAGTTTCTCTTACCTGATTGGATGAATTTGTAGATATCCAAGAGCAGCAGGGAATTCAGACTGCACAAGAGAAATATTCCCATGGCACAGCTAACTAACCGCATTTTGCAACCTGGGTTTGGTGAATATTGGAGACCTTGGTGTTAACATCTGTTTTATATCATGAGCCCTCACACTAACATGCCTCTAGCATATTCAGAGAAAAAAGGGTAAAAGCAGTCAAAGCAAGCTAATTAAAAATGCAAATCAATGCTAACAGAAAATCTTAGTGTTTGCCTAGTTCTACTGTTAATTCTTTCGGTGCATAAAATAACTCCCGGATAGGATGTACCACTGTACCTCTGCTGAAATCTCATATTAAAATATGTTAATTGGGGAGGGGGACCAAAAAGTGAGTGGGAAAGGGTGTTTTATAAACAGACATAGTATAATATAATTTTATGATGTTGTGAAATAGCCCTTGTTAAACGTTTTCCATTTGAACTGCAAAAAAACATCCAAAGACAGCAATTGTGTGTCTGGTTTAAATGAACAGTTCTCTGCAAAGGAACATATTCCTTGTGGAGAAGATTGTTCTCCTCCCCCCCTTTTCTGAAATAGTTAACATTCTCAAAAAGATGGTCAAAGAATGTTGTTCTTGTCAAGCCACAAGGAATCCTAACATTCAAGACATTGCTAGTGGTAGGCATTTGAAGCTGTGTTACTGCCAGATTAAATGTGCAGTGTGCAAAGTGGAGAACCCTAAGGCCAGGTCTACACTGGGACCTAGAAGGTTGACTAAGATATGCAACTCCAGCTACAGCTGGAGTCGGCTTACTTTAAGCCGAGCCGTAGTGGTGTCCACACTGTGGGAGGCTGATGGGAGCATACGCTCCCGTTGGCTTCCCTTACTTCTTGCAGAAGGAGTACCACCAGATGCCAGTGCGAGCTGCCCTCAGCATTCAATTTATGGGTCTTTTCTAGACCCGCTAAATCGAATGCTATAAGATCGACCTCCAGAGTGCTGATCTTCCGATAAGTATAGACATGCTCAAAGAGAATAGTTCCAAGAACTATTACAACTTGCTCTACAATGGTAAAAAAATGTGGGACCTGATATCTTCTCCTAAGATTTGATGACTGCCTGATTCTCCTCAAATCTTGCCTTTAATGCCTTGGGGCATGCATCAGTGCAAAGATGCCTTTTCTTCAGTGTTGTCAGCAGGCACTGTACTTATTTCATAGGTTCAACCTATGGATATGATTTACTGTAATTCTTTCTGTAATTTGCATCTTTGGCGCATAACTGCTCAAAAAGTAATATCTGAATTTTTTTCCCCCCTAGGAATAAAATGGACTTTTTTCCCCAAAAATGGGAACATTTCAATTAAGATTTTGTATTTGGTTATAGAAACCAAGTATTTGATATGTACAAAAAAACCTAGAACCTTTTAGGTAAGCTTTTGCATAAAATGGTTTGATTAAAAAGGTCAAGAAAAGTTTGATACCCCCCCCCCCAAAAAAAAGAAAAAATATTAATGACTGGCTGCATTAAAAGTCAACCCTTTATTCCTGGGACTCATATTGAAGACACTATATTCCTTCTGTTTCCTTTCTCCAAATGCCAAGCAGTGTCCATGTGCAAGCTAACATCTGCATATCCCACACATTCCTCTAACCTGATTGTCTGTTGCAGGATTTTGGCACCCATTCTTGCAATGCCTCTTTTCAATACTGTGTAAGTATTGAAATACTTTTCAATACTTGTGTATATCCTCCTGTGCAAAAACTTCAGCCACAGTTTCATGATTGTCTTCTTCACCCACACTATACACTGACACTTTTTTCCTGTCCCTCCAAATGGCAGATTTTGCATGGTGTTTTCACAGTTAGGCCAAAATCTCTCAGCTACTAGTCACAGTTTGAGAGAATTTCTTAAATTGACTAAAGTCAGCTTGAAGTTTGCAATATATCCTTAAAAGATTCTTGCCCCTTTTTCAGACTTCTATGGACAATAAATCTTCCAAATGTTTTGTTCTTCCTGACAGTGCAATAAACCTCAAGTTGTACTATGATGCCATCAAAAATTTTACAGGGCATGCAGGAGAGCTTGCACATAATAAAGAGATCTAGAACCTCAGCTCCAGTTCCAGTTAATATTATCTCTATCCTCTCAGTACTAAATGATGGGGAAAGATGTAGTCATGTTATACCTCAGGGCTACTCAACATGCAGCCCGCGGGCCACAGGCAGTCCACGGCCCATATGTTTGCTACCCACTGTGCAGTTTGAGTTTACGCGGGGCTCAACCTGTGGCCCACAGGTGGGAGCCAAAACCAAAAAGTAGTCAATATAAGGGTCTGCTGTTGATATGCAGTTTAGTAGTTAAATTCCTGGACTGTCATTGCTCTTTAAAAGTGCTGTCATATGGGTAGAAGCCAGGTAAATATTGCATTTTATTAATGTCAGAAGAACTGACTTAAATGGGGCCTGTGTCTCTTGCCTTAATCTTTGTATTCATGCCTGTCAGTGTGGAAGGAGCTATTTGCATAATTGCATGTATATGCAATCACAATTAAGCTGCAGCCCTCAGCACGTGCTGTGAGTATCATTGTGGCCCCCAGGGCTTCCAAAGTTGAGTAGCCCTGCTATACCTGATAAAACCCGAGCAAGTGGGCAAGGTGGAAGGCTGAGCTTGGGGGGGGGGCTGGGAAAAATGCAAAGTTTCCTTTCCAGGCAGCTTTGCCACCACCGGTGCTGAGATAGTTTGTTGCCCATATAGACGAGCATACTACCCCCAGGCCTACCAACGGGGTAGGGGAGCAAATGGGGCAGCTGCTTGGAGCCCAGTAATTTAAAATGGTTCCCAGCCACTGCTGTTTCTGCTGTAACAGCAGCAAATGGAGTCCCAAACCCTTTAAATCACCTCTGAAGCCCCTGGTGGCACACACCAAGCAGCGCTGAAGGGCTGTCTGGGAGAGGCTACCCCACCCCACCCTTTTTACCTGAGGCCCTGCCCCTTCCAGGGGGCCTGGACCTGGCCCCAACCCACCTTGCCCAAAGACTGTCAAAGTCTGTCATCAGCCTGGACTACTCCCTGAGGAGGCAAGAGATGGTTAAGCACCAGAATAAGTTGCCTATGGGGATTGTGAAATCTCCATCACTGGAGATTTTTTAAGAGCAGGTTAGATAAACATCTATCAGGGATGGTCTAGATAATACTTAGTCCTGCCATGAGTGCAGGGGACTGGACTAGATGACCTCTCATGGTCTCCTCCAGTCCTATGATTCTATAAACTCTCTGAAACATAATGCCTCCTGGGCCTACTTCTGGCATGACGCTACTCCCATACCACCCTTTGCTCTTCACTATGACAGAAGTCACAATCTAGCCCTAAGAGATTAGTTACACTCAACTCTTTTCTGTCTCATCTTCAAACTGAAGGATGACCATGAGCCAGATGTAGCCACCTAGCATATACTTTGGTGTTAGCACAGTAGGAGCTTAAAGTTCCTTGCAGTTCTTAGACCTTCTCTTGCCTTTCCCTCTTTCCTACTTAAAAAGGGGCAAGTGTGCTCTCCAGATGGTGGCTTTCTGGATACCAAGTTTGCTCCCTCTTTGGCTCCAGTAACTCTGGTGTCTTGGAGTTTTCCATTTGGAACACCGAACCGACTGGTGCTTAGCAGGTGTCACACTTTTACAGTATCGGTTTGACCTCTAAGATCGGGCCTTCTATAGCCTGGCACCATCTGGCATCCCCATGGATACTCCCAGGCTGGAGCACTCATGGGGAAAAGCTGGCCACATGCTCAGCCACTCCTCCCCCGCCTTCCCAGAGCTTCCGGAGTACTGCAAATAGCTCATCTGTAGTGCTCAAGCTCAGAGAGGGGGACTGGGAAGGGGAGGAGGAAGGACGGGTGGGGGACACTTGGGGAAAGACAGGGCGGCTACAGAGCCCCACAGCTGGCGGCCAGGAGCGCTTCTCCCAGTTCTCACTCAGTTAATGACAGCCCCTCTGATGATGTTAGAGCAGGGCAGCAGCAGAAGGGCTGATATAGACCTTCTCTGGTTTGGCAAATTCCTTGGCTTTTGGTCCCAAGGGTACTGAACCTGTAAAACATATGGGAAGTCCGCATTATCATCACACAATTCTTTCTGGCCTGGAGTTCAAAGCGTTTGAATGGTGACAGAACAGACTGTGCAGTAAGAAAACAGCCTAGGCTCATAATGCTGGTATCTTACACATCTCACAGCCTAGGGACAGACCCACATTTGAACATATTTTCAGCAATACAGGCATAGGATAATTTATGAGAGTTTATAATGCCAGCTACTAATGTTGAAATGTTACATCCTGTGTAGAGGTGGGCAAACTAATGAAGCATTTAGTCTGGCTTCAGCTGAGAACCTGGTTCTGTCTCGGCTCTGTGCCCATGAATATGAAAGAGGCAGGGTAGAGCCAAGACAGTGAGAATTGTTTGGCATTACTTCCTGGCGGTCACAGTGACCTTAGACATATATCATGTTATATGTTTTTTCATAGTGCATATGTGTATTCAGCTCCAGTGGCATGGGTGATGATTAGCCTCATCATACTAAGACAGTTCCTTGGCTTGTCACTACCTTAGCTGTACCTTCAAGCATTTAGGCTTGTCTGGGGCTAGTGCTGAGACATTATTTGAGAAACATCTTTCAGCAGGTCTTATGCATGGGACAGTCAAGTATAATGAACTTCTTTTTCCTTATTCTCGCCTTACCACTGCCCACCTGCTGAATTCTCACCTGCTTGTTTAAACATGTTGAATGACACAAGACTAAGTGATATCTAATGCTCCAGATCACAGTAGTGAGAAAGTTTCACCTGACAGAAGATGGTCTTTAAATAAAATTCTTAGCTGAGACTGACCCAAGCTGCAAACTTTGTATGCGGATTTTTAAAGGACACAGAGTTGGAACGTGGGGGTTAGCCTTAAGACTGCAGTCCTTTGCAAAGTTTTCATCCTGGTATGGGTTCTGGCCTTGAACTCACCCCAGAATGGAAGACAGAGAGTGATGGACATGGGAGGATTAATTCAGGCCGTTGTCTGGATTTTAGAAATGTGGGTCTATCACTTAACCAAACAGCCTTGACAGCTCTTTTCTTTAATAAGTCTTAACAATTTTTTTGAAGAGTCTCCTACATACATTAATAGTTAGATTAGATCAGAACAAACTAACCACAACAAGGATGATGCATGGGGGAGGGGTGCATAAAGAGTCACATGACCCTCCTAAAATGCCACTGGGGGGGAGGGAGAAGAGGCCAGCAGCTGATGGAGACCAGAGACTCCTCTTTTTGGCTATGCTGCCTAGATGCTGCATTCTCCCAGCTTCCAGGTATACTGCCTGAGAGAGGGGACACTGCTCAGTGCAGTGCAGTAGAGCAGGACAGAGGTAACATGCTGGGGTGGGGAATGGAAGGAATGGGTGGCAGCACTCTTCCAAATCCCAGCAGCTTCTGACCACGCTACCTGGGCCACTGACGGCAGGGTACAGATAGGGAATGGAGCAGGGCATTGCAATGCAACAGACATGCAGCCCCATGTCCCAGGTAATGTGGGATGGGATAGGAGAGGGAGACTGTGTGAGCCCCAAACTAGGGATAGCATGGGAAAGAGTCACATAGGGAGGCACTGAGACGAGTCATGTGGCTCCATTTGACTGGTGGCCTCTTTTTGATCTGCCCCACTAGTCACCTCTAAGCCCGCCAACAAAATGTACTGTAGTAGGTTCACTCACTTTTTGCACAGCTTCTTCCCTCAGGGTGGCTTGCAGGGAAGTAACCAGCTGCTCTGACGCCAATACACCCCCTTTGGGTGAGGTGTTCTCTTCAGGGCACTGCCCTCTGGCAGTGACCACTCTGATCTTGGTCTGCACCCCCTTTGGGGGGGGGGGGGGAGTTGTTCTTCCTCTGCTCCTCCTCCAGGGTCCTCCCTAGGACCCCCAGTTCTTCTCCCACTCTGCCTGTCCAGTTGCCTCCTGCAACCCTGTCTTGCGGACTTATGGCCTGGGGCTTCCCTGGCTCAAACTCCCCCAGCCTACCGCAGCTGCCTCCTTGCAGCGTAGTGTAGCGCAGCGCAGCGTAGTGTAGTGTAGTGTAGTGCAGCGCAGCGCAGCGCAGCGTAGCGTAGTGTAGTGTAGCGCAGCGCAGCGCAGCCCTCCATGACTACCTCCTGGCCAGGTAGCCTGGGTTTGCTAGGCCAAAGCCTCTCTTATTGCAAACAGGCAAGTCCCCCTCCTCCTCCCAGGAGTTGCTTTATATGGCCTCCAGCTGGGCCCTCCTTAGCTGCCTCAGCTGGGCTTCCCTCCTTCACTACAGCGTCCAGCCCCTTAAAGGGCCAGTGCAGGGCAATGCCCTGCCACAGTACAGACATTCAACCCAGAGAGATCATATACAGGACTGGGCTGTATACTCACCTCATGTACTTCTCACACATACAATTTGTTTACATTGAGCAAAGGTTGCTATGTGGCATAACCCAGCAACACAAAAAATAAAAAGCAAAGAACTAAGCAGTTAAGTCATCAAATCCTCAATTCCACACCACTCAGCTATTCCCCTTCTCAACCTCTGGTACCTCTTATACATCTCCTACATAATGAGAACAACCAAGGGATATTTCTGAATTTTCATTGTGATTACTGGTTGTGTGTCCACAGGGTTCCATGACACACAACATAGTTTTGGTATCAGAGCCGAATGTTATGTTGAATATCGCTCTGTTTATGGTTTGTTATTAATTTGTGTAGAAATTCCAGATGGGCTCTGCGTGTGTTATGTTTATAGTTGGAGTTTACGAACGGTGAGTGAGTAGGTTAATGGGCAGATAAACTGAGGAAGCAGCTTTGTAGAGAGTCTTAAGGCAATACTCTACAGGTCTGCATAGGAGACAGAGGCAGAGGATCAGCAATAGATATGCAGGGACATATGGGATTAGACAGAATTGAGCTCTGAACCACCACACACAGTAGAGAACAGGACAATCAAGGAGAATAGGTGACAACCAGGCTCCACAAAGAGTTTACTCTCACAAACACTATGTAAGAGAACACAGCTACAATACCCTACAGATAAGCAGTTGAAGCACACAAGGAAAGAGTATTTAAGTTAGGAGCAAATATTTTCCTCAGTGATCAGCCCAAGTATCCATGTTGGGTTGTGGAGAGACAACTGAGGGGGAGGCAGGGCAAGAAGGGGAGTTCTGTTCATCCTTTCCATGTGACTCCTCAATCCACCCAAGACTGAACAGCAGAGGATTCAAGCAACAGCAGCAGATTTTCCTTGCCTCTAGTTCTTGCCACCCCTCCTTCATGATGCTGCACAGGGATCCAGGCTACATAAAAGAGTTACACACTCTGTGAAACATCCCCAGTTTCTGCCTTCCTTTGGTAGAATGAAACCTCAAGCATTCTGCTGCTTGGTGTCCCTGAGAGGCTACTGAGACAGGTTCTGGGCATACCTCTTCTTGAGCAGGTATTTGAGAGCTTCTTCATAGGCCCATACCCACACTGCAGCACTGGGAGGAACTGAGGAGCAACTGCCCCATAACACCAAAGGCTCAGGATATGTCTACATGACATAGAAAAGTCGGAAAAAGATACGCAAATTGCGAACCGCAATTTGCATATCTTTTTCTGTTTTTCTTTCGAAAGAGGATTTTCTGAAATTTGGCCCATCTACACGGGGCCAAATTTTGGAAAAGCCTCCTCTTTTGACACATCCCTTCCTCCTCATACAATGAGGATTACAGGGGTGGCAAAAGAATGCATCCACTTTTTTGGAAAATGTTTCAAAAAAGCGGGCACATTCCTGGAACGCGGGATAACTTTCCCAGGATACCGCTGCTATCCCGGAAAATCTCTGCGGTCTAGACACAGCCTCAGAGCCACACCGAAGAGTGGTTTGAAAGTGAGTAACAGGGTCCCATAAGTCTCAGAGAGGTAGCTATGTTAGTCTGTATCTGCAAAAACAGTCCTGTGGCGCTTAAAGACTAACAGATTTCATGGGTAGATGCTCTTCTTGTTTGCTATAGAACAATGTCTGAGCCCTGGTTGAGGACCACTTTGATTTGACTAATGTGGTTCACTAACTTCCAGGAACTGTATAAATGGTACCTGGAGGACTACTGTGAACATACTAAGTAGACCATGTAAGTAAAACTAAATGCACGTTTTCACAAATGTGGACAAGGCTTTAGGAGGGGTCTGAATGAGGAAGAGGGCATGCTAATTCTGCAGTCCTGCTCTTGCTCTGCCTTGCAAAGAGCTCTGCAAAACAAAATTCCCCAGTTACTGTGCCTGAGTATCCCTGCCCTTGTGTGATGTGAGCTCAAGTCTATAAGGAGTCAGAGTTGACTAGTAGACTGACCACTGGTCTGGGACTCAGAGGAGCTGGATTCTAGTCTGAGCGCTACAGTCCTGCTGGGTAACCTGGGACAAGTGCCTCAGTTTCTCTAACTGTAATATGGGGACAATATTACTTACATCCTTAGTAAAGCACTCTGAGGGTACTACACTGTAGAGTTTTTCCAGAAAAACTACACTTACGTCCACACTGCTACTGAGTTCTTTCGACAGAATGTCGAAAGAATGGAGGGGTTTTTCTGACAGTGGTAAATCTCTTTCTACGAGGAAGAAGCCTTTTTCCAAAAAAACTTTTTTGGAAAAAGACGTGTGTGGACGCAAAAGAGAGTGTTTTTTTGGAAGAAGAGGTCTCCAGGAAAAAGCACAGGTGCCTTGGTAGCCACTCCGTCCACAGTAATCACAACTAAAATGTGAGATAGCGTCCAATCAATGTGGATGCTATCTTTCAAAAAAGCAGATCGCTTTTTTGTTGTGCTTTTGCTGTGTGGGCGCCCTCCTTCGAAAAAAGGTTTTCCGGAAGATCTCTTCTGGAAAAGCTTCTTCCAAAAGAAGCCTGCAGTCTAGATGTAGCCTGAGGTACAGTTGAAAAATTTTATATTATAATAAAAGAAGAAATATCATGGTTAACTGATTGCTCTCAACATCTTCAGAAACAAGATCTGTCAAGAATGCTCCTTGCCTCTCCCTTATTCCATCCCATGCCTGCATATTCATACATACTTTGAGATAGCATCGGTGGGATTCAGGGTGACCCAAAAAAGGAGAAGGTGGAGAGTGATGCTGGGTTCAAATGAACCTTATCAGAACCATTAAGTGGATCTGACTTGAAATAAAAGTTTGTCAGAGCCTGCGTTCAAGGAAAATACCTTGAGGAATTGCATTTTTACAAAGAGAAAAGGCTTTTTGATCAGGAGAAACCAGGCACAGTTGGGAAGAGTGGGAAAGCAGCAATGTTAAAAGAAAAATAAAGTACAAAAAAAAGTATGGGAAAAGCTTTAGAGAACAAACTGTCCCTTGTGAGCTTCCTTTTGTGCTTTTATAATTTGGAAAATCTGTGGATCTCCTCTTGATTTCCACTTCAATCTTTGCTTTGATTTATTAAGCTGAAAGCTTTGCTAATGCCATGATCAACGCCCTTGCACAGCCCTTCTTCATTTCAGGTTCATAGATCTGTTTATCTGCAAAACAGGCATTGTCATAGCAATGTACAATAAAGTGTGCTGGTAGAAGTGAAAAACTCCATCTACCCAAAAAATTAGGTTCATATTTTCTGGGCTTTCATCATGGTTGAAAGAAAGAAAGAAAGAAAGAAAGACTATAGTCACATGATGTCAACAGCTAGGGAGTTGAGAAAAAGAAAAGATGTTTCAAGACTCACTACATGCACACAGACACAAATTTGCATGGCTTCAAAATATGAGGATCATAACGAGAGGTTAGGGAGTTGTGACCACACATAAACTGTCACAGGGCTACCCTTTCACAACACAACAAATATGGAAACCTTGGGGAACAACTTCAGAAGGTTTGTTGGTTTGTTTGTTTGTTTTTGTGCCTTTTTTTTCCTTTGCTCACAAACAGGAGATTATCAAACCTTAGGCCAACTAAATATGCTATTAAAATATTCTCACTACATGTTGACTTATAAGCTTCCTGAGCTATTTCTCAATATATGGGATTTTACAGAAATGCTTAAAAATTATTACTGAAATTCTGAGATTGTCTAACAATTACAGCACGCACTTAACCTGCCCTGTAATGTATAGTCACCATTTGCACGGACTGCTCTAAAACATACCCTAAGTCTTGTAATGTAGCAAAGATTGCTCTGCCACCTATTGGTCATGAACCTGAAAGTCTTTTTGATTGTTACCACCTTTGGCAATCCAAGGTTCTAAATGGTGATTTCCACTTGTTTGTCCTCTTCTTACTCTGGCAGGATGGGGGTGTCCTGTGAAAGCTAGACCTGTTTCAATACCAGCAGGAAGAAATAAGGCTTCAACTACACTTTACCTAGTGATACAATAAATATATATTATAACAATGTTTATAATGCAGATAAATCCAAGCTTAAAACAGCTACATTTTCTAACTAAAACTTAGCCCTTGTGTAGCCTTTTCATCCTAGATCTCAAAAGGACTTTACCAGGGGAATAAGTTTAATTATCCTCATATACCCAAGTAAAAATGACTTTCCCAAGATTACCCAGCTATCCAATGTTAAAGCTAGAAAAAGAATCCAGGGTTTCTGTGCCCCAGTCTAGTGCTCCATCTATTAGGCCATGCACCAATGCACTTCTATATATATTCCCTTTCTAGTGCACTCCTTAATTGTTTTGCAGATGAAAACAGCAGTTTAAGTATTACAACAACATCTACTGTCCAGATTCACCAAGAAATGTCTGGCCTACAGCCTCATCTGTATATTCCTTGATTCTTAGGGTACATCTAAACTGCAGGCTTCTTTCAGAAGAAGCTTTTCTGGAAGAGATCTTCTGAAAAAACTTCTTCTGAAAGAGAGTGTCCACACTGCCAAAGCTCATTGAAAAAGCCATCTACTTTTTTGACAGATAGCATCCACACTGAATGGATGCTCTCTCGCATTTAAACTGTCATTGCTATGGACAGAGTGGCCACCAGGACAGCTGTGCTTTTTCCTCTTTCCTCTTCTTTTGAAAGAACTCCCTCTTCCCCGTCCACACATGCCTTTTTCCAAAAGAGCTCTTTCAGAAAAGGCATTCTTCCTCGTAGGTTTACCAATGTCTGGAAAACACCTGCATTCTTTTGGTTTTCTTTCAAAAGAACACAATAGCAATGTAGACGTAAGTGAAGTTTTTTTGGAAAAAACAGCTGTTTTTCCGAAAAAACCCTGCAGTCTAGACACACCCTTAGAGACAAATTAGTGACCATCTGTCATGGAAGAGTTGATTTTTTAATGCACTTGCCTCAAGAGAGGGCGTATCAAATGGTGGTATTCTCTGATTACAACAGGACTGGTAATAATTTGGGGACATCCAAAAAAGAATCCTGTGAGTGATGTGGAGCACCTAATACAATGGGGTTTGGTACACACATAGGGCTCCTAGGTGCTACAGTCAGATAAACAATGGTTTAGGCATTAGGCCTTGCTGAAATTCTAAAATAAATGAACATTGCTTTTGTAACAGGGTGGGCATCCACTCAGGCACCAACATGTGGCCAGGCTTGGCATAGCAGCTCTCTCCATCTTCACCCCCTATCAACAGCTGCTCTTCCTGTGATTCAGCCCCTCCAGCCAGGTCATGAGTTAAGTTCATCACTTTCCAGATAATACTGTCCAGACCCAAAGGAACAAACATTTTGACACTCTTCCCAGAATCAACCCTCTCCCAACCCATCACCCCTCCCCTGGCCTCTGGAGACTTGCTTCTCACTCCATCACAGAGTGCTGCATCCCAGAGCCCAGCTCCTCCTGGGTAACTGATCCTCAAGGCTTCTTCCCTGGACCCAGTTTTATCCCAGGCCAGCTTTAGGGGCCTGTCTCCCCGGCTGCCCTCTCTTTTTATGGACAGTCTAAGAATACAAGCTTCTTTTTTGCAGGTCCTTCTGGTTTTTTGCTTTTTCCCATTAGGTAGAGACTGCTTCTGAAGCTCAGTACCACCTTTAATTCAACTTTCAGAGCCCTCATCCAGTCCTGCCTTTCTCTGGTACCCCTGGCCAGGGATTTCCAAAGCTGCTTCTTGGAAGGGGATTCCACAGCCTACTGTCCATTTCCAACTCTCTAGCATGAAGCCCTAGTCTTATACTAGCCATCAGTGTTCCCTGTAAGCTGAACGCTTGGGCAGCCACCCAGGAGAGGATCAAGTACTGCCCAGCTGATTGGCAGAGTGCCCACAGCTGCCCACAGCTGGCAACATGCGTTTCTATTGGTGGTGCACATCCACACATGCCTCAGTGCACATAACAAATTTATTCCACACATGCATGGAAAAATCAGAGGAAACATTGGTAGTCACCCAGCTCAATCTCATCCCAAATTGGTAGTGGCTCCTCCTTCAATTATAATTGGATGCATTTATTGAGCTCTCCTTAAGCCCATTAGTACTGATGTGAGGTATAAACACGTTCCTGTTCCAGGACGTTCCCTGCAAAATCAGCCTTTTTTTTTTCCTGCTTTCTAGGCTGGGCAAAACCTGATATTTGCCTTGTAGAATGACAGATTTGAAAACATGAATGAAAATTCTTCCATTTTCATTTTATATGTTTCTTAAGCTCCACATATAAGGGTTACATTTCTAAATCTTACTTCATTCTGTTTGATATTGTCAGCTTTGAGATCAGGACCTTTCTATCATAGGACAAAAGTCTTTATGTTTCTTCCTTTTTGGAAGCATATGCAAATATGTAAAAGCATTGCAGAATGGAACAAGCTGAACTATTCTTTACTACAAGATCTTATGGCCCCCTCTTTGCCAAATGAGTACTCCAATTTGATTATGCTATGGTAGAAAGCGAGCTCTGATGCATTCCTTAAAAAGTGTTCGTGGTATATTATCTTATGAGAGATGATGTAAGTTAGCTTTGGGGATCAGCACTTTAGTGCATGTAATTTTTGTGACTGCACAAAAATTCAGACAAAAAAAGCCTAAGCAAGTTTCCAAAAGCATCAGCTCTTGCTATACTGTGTTCAGTTCATAGTAATTTCCACTCAGTGCCTCATTCACATTAAGAAAGAAAAGATTTTAAAGGAAACAATGGAGCAAAAGTGGTTTTACCTTAAGATTCAGACAAGAGATAAGTGTTTTTAATACCCCTATAAATATGAAGTCATTAAATGCACTTTAGCAATCACTGTACTCTACACTATACGGACTGACTACCTGACCGATGTCACCCAAGACTACCTCTCTAAGCACTCTGTACTGCACTAATTGATCTCTTAATTGGCTCAGTCAACACAACAGTCTCCATCACACAACAAGCACTAATTGCTACAAGCTTGCTTTTGAAATGTTAAGTACTTTGACGACAAGGCATATGTATATGCTTGAATTGACTAAATATATGCTGGCAGAATACGGGTTTGTGTCTTCTTTACATGAGAAGATAGGATATATTAAAAGTCATAGACATTTTTGTGGGTAGACAGACAGATAAGGACGCCGCTGCTTTACATTAACAATGACATAGTTCTTAGCTAAAATCAAAGCATTGTACAAAATCCAAAAAGTCATTAAAGAGGAAATAAACAATCATTTGGATGCACTTTTAGATAAGATGCACTTTGAGATCAGGACCTTCCTATAATAGGACAAAAGTCTTCATGTTTCTTCCTTTTTGGAAGCATATACAAGCATGTAAAAGCATTGCACTTTTAGAAAAAAAGTTACAAACAAATAAGAAGCCTTTTTTATCTATAAAAGTTGTCCTCAAACCAACCAAATGACTGTTTGACTGCTGCATGACCTGGTTTAGAAGACAATGAACCAAAAAGAGAGAATGTAGAATCACTTAGTCTATGTAATGTGCTTGGAGACTGGATAATCAGTTAAGTGAAGATGGTCTTTTCCGCTCTCACAGATTTCAATATTAACAGGATGGAATCTGTTACACCCCTCAGGTTAAGAAATACTGCCTCAATAGGTAGCTCAGTGGCAACTAGTCTGACAAAAGTACCTCTAAGGGCTTGCCTGTGCAAGCTAGTTGCATCTCTTTAATTTAAGATGTGATTTTAAACCAATGTAGTTCAACTGGTATCAAAAGCTATGCAGAAACTCTTTATTTCAGTTTAGTTTAAGTTTAGGAACTGATTTAAGCTAACCAACAAAATGCCTCTTTGTTGAATGGTATTTTATTCAGAGAAAATTTATTTTTTTAAATCAATTCTGTCGTGTTCTTGACTTTAATTGATCCTAAGCAGGATCAGGCTGCTATGTCAGGTTCTGCAGATATAGGCTCAAGTCTTAGATGAATTTGTTTTGTCTCTTACTTTACACAAAATATTCATCTTAATACAAAATAAGATAATAGAGCTAGAGAAAATACTGAAAGTATTAAGAGGTGCTTTAATATTTTTGCCTGGTGAAGTGAAAATGATGAATTAAATATACAGCTGTAAATAAATGTTAATAAGAATCACTGGAACCACTACTAGTCTCCCTAAGATGTGGCCTAAGATGTGACTGATGAGAGAATGCATAGCACTTATGAAAGCAGAGGTCCAGCTCTTATTGTTGAGAGCTACACATAGAAATCCCGCACACATTGGTATTCTTTAAAAGATACCTTTAAGCATCTATTTCTATGACGTCTCTTCTAAGTTATCTGTATTCATAAATGAATGATTAAATCATGTAAGTGAACAAATCCATTTTAAATAAGACTTGAGAACTAATTATAGAACATGGACTTATTCACTATGGCCCTAGCTCAGCAAAGCAAAGCACTGAAGCATGTGCTTAAAACTTGCTTAAGAGCTTTGCTGATTCAGGGCTAAAAGACTGATTCTGCACCCATATAACTCAATGTGAGCGTATGTCATTAACTTCAGCAGGAGCAGGACCAAACTCTAGAAGGACCTTTTCAGTACTAAGGGTGTGTCTACACTTGCCATGTAAAGCAGAAAAAGTCCCTTTTTTGTGCAAAAACCATGGGAGCTTTTACACTTGCCAATTACTTTTTGTGGCGAAACTCAAGAAGTTTCACCACAAAAAGAAAATCACCTCCACAAGAGGTGTACAGCTCTTGCATGTCACCACAAAAGCGTCACCAGCAGGTGAAGACATGTTCTTACTGTATACAGAACTTTTAGCCTCCGTAGAATACCCTACGATGCCTAGGTGACCACTCTGACCAGCAACTCTTCTGCTCTGACACCCGGTAAACAGATTTCAGACCCTACCTCTGTAAAGCTCTGGAAACTTTGAAACTCCCCTTCCTGTTTTTCAGGAAAGTGCTCATTTATCATCAGGCCAGGTGACAACAGCTGTTCTATAGAGCCAATGATCCCCAACTTGAAGCAATGCTGAGCTACTGGAGCTGATCAGTTTTGGAGAGAAGGGGCTGGGCAGGAATGCAGGATGCCCCAAGATCATCACCCCCTTTCCCACAAGCCCTATTGTCGAAATGGAGAGAACTGTACTATGGGATAGCTGCTCTGCAGGCACTGTTCGCAAGGGAGATGGAAGTGCTTCAACTGTAAACACTCTGGGTATGTCTAGACTACATGGCTTACTCGGCATAGTCAATGAAGCGGGGATTTAAATAAATCCCGGTTCATTAAAATAAAAATGGCCGCCACGCTGTGCCGACGATCAGCTGATCTAGCACAGCGCAGCAGTCTAGACGCAGCGCGGTTGACAAGGGAAGCCTTTGTCGACTACTCCGGCATGCCTCATGAAACGAGGTTTACCGGAGCGGTCGACAAAGGCTTCCCTTGTCGACCGCGCCGCGTCTAGACTGCCACACTGTGCCGGATCAGCTGATCGTCGGCACAGCACGGCGGCCATTTTTATTTTAATGAAGCGGGGATTATTTAAATCCCCGCTTCATTGACTATGCCGAATAAACTATTTTACATGGCTCCATCGATGGAGCCATGTAGTCTAGACGTATCCTCTGACACCTGTGAAAGTGAATGAGCACACAAAGCAGTGCTTTTCTTTCACTGATTCACTATCACCAGTGAAACTGACGGTACAAAAACTCTGCAAATATAGATATAGCCTCAATATTTTAGGTTACCCCAGAAGAAACCACACATATGAGAGAGGTAAAGAGAGAAACTAATGTGAGACAAATTTGACCGAGAGTCCTTAGTGTATACTAGAGCTAGCCACAAGAGGACCATTATACCATACACATGCTGTCCTCCAAAAAAGATTTGTGGGTATCAAAAGCTAGGCTTGCAAACTAGCTAGAGTGATTAATAAAGCTTCCTACTTTAATATTTGCATTAATGGACTTTTTTAGTGCCATTTTTGAGTGTTTTAGGACAAGTTACCCTGTCAGTCATTGAAGAATTACTAGGATGTAATGCTGTTTCCTTTGAATAAACAAGATAATTCAGAAAAGAGAATTTTCTCTCTCTCTCTCTTTCTCTCTCTCTCTTAAACTGTCTGATTTTGACCAAAAAAACCCCAACAACCCCAAATAAACCCAAAATTTGAAAGCAAATGCTGCACTAACCCATGAAAGGATAAAGTGAGACACAGTTAAACTATGCACCGAAGTCTGAATCTTAAGAAGCTTTCCAGTGGTCCTTATTCTTAAATGACAAAAATTATTTCCCCTTCTGATGGGCATATCATGAGTGACATGAAACCCCACACCATACCATGATTAAGGGTGTAACACACTTACGGGTGTCTTCAAAATAAACTTCAGGCACCTTCTTATAAGGGCTCTGTCCCACTCTAAGCAGAGCACAGCAGACCTGCCTTCTAGGTTCTGCCTTGCTTTGCAGAGGGTGGGAGGTACATTTGGGATACTAGGGGTACATCTACTCAGCAACATTATTTTGAAATAACGAGTGTTATTTTGAAATAACTTAGTCCGTGTCTACACAGCAGGCAGATATTTTGAAATAGTGTTGAAATACTGTCAAGCTGGAGGACTTCTTACTCCAACTCCTATAACCCTCATTGCACGAGGAGTAAGGGAAGTTGGAGGAAGAGTGCTCTATTTCAAAATTAGTGCTGTGTAGACACTTCCAGTTTCGAAATAAGCTACACAATTGACGTAGCTCAAGTTGTGTAGCTTATTTCAAATTAAGCCTTGCTGTGTAGACACACCCTAGTATAGCTACATTCGCACTGAAGAAGTGGAACCAAGATTCTGCCCATCCCCTGTCTCACCCACAATCTCCAATATGCTATCTACAGACACCCTCCCCTAGATTCCCCCTGCACTGCTACTGGACGAAAAATTCCTTCCTGCAAAAGAAAATTTGTATTTCTAACCATTCAGCTAATATCCTGCTTACATACTAGTATCATTGTTATTGGGAATATTAATGATTATAGCACAAGATTGGGTTTGGATAGTTGATTTTGACCTTGCTTTCCACATAAGGTAACTTGTCTTGGCAGGGTTCATTGCGCCTTGAATCAGGTCTTCCCACTCCTACTCTTCTTAATCAGCCTAAAACACACACAAGGCTGATAAGACTGTGCTACCAGGAACAGCTGTGGCACCATGCAGCCTATCTCTGATCCTCGGTAAGTTTTGTCCTCTTTCCTGTTTGTTCTTTTCAATCAAGATATCGTTGTATCTGTCTCAAGAAGATATGAACTTGGGTATATTTTAGCAAATGGGGCCTCCTGTCCTGTTTGTCTCAGGAATCTTCTGGGACTGAGAAATTAAAGTTTCGCAATTGGCGGAGGAAAAAAAGAACAGCAGCAATCATGCCTCCCAATACAGTGTGGGTTTAGGTAAAAATGTATATTTCCTTTGTGTGTATTCCTGCTTTCTGCAGACAGACGGTGAGCCTCACAGAGGTATGGATCCATCAGCCTAGCTCCACTGAAGATCTAGCTCAGAGCGCACTATGCAGGACACAGCTGATTCTTTAACTAATGCTTTCTTGTCAGCTCTGCCCCTCGCTCACATAGAATCCCAAGGGAGGGCAGGAAAACAACCCTGTAAGATGGAGCAGGAAAGAGTTCAAGCCCCCAAAACCTTACAAAGGAGGAAGACTATGTAGCACAAAGGAGACTCCACAAAGAAGGGAATGCAGTCTCTGCTTCCTCATGGGGTTGGTAGGGAAAGATATGCAGCCCACTTTGCTCTCACCCATCCCAAAGAGTACAGAGGGATATGCCCAGGGATGGCTCCCTCAGAGCAACGGGGAGATTGAAGCCCCTAGATCTGCATGCAATCCAGCCCTTCATTTAGCTATTGTTCTTACTTTAAATATCTCAGTATGATATTTATATGGCCCTATAAATGCACATCCTCTGGGACACCCCCTCCTGTCAGATGCATTACAGGACATTTGGCTTCTTGCACTGTAGTGAACACTTCCTCAGACACAATAGTCAGCCCGGTCCCAGCCTGTCCCTCCCCGAAACTGCCTCCCTGGTTTGCCTATGGCTCAGCCCCTCAGCAAAGTCACACAAGAATTCAAACCCTTTCCAGGGTTCAACACCAAACACACAAGAAGGGTCTTTATCCCTCTTAAGATGACTCTTTGTTCCTCATAGGTTTGACTTCCACTCCGCCCCAAGGTCATGGTGCTAGCCAGTTTTTCTCTGCTGGGAGTCCACTAAAACTAGTTTTCTATCCCCTTCGGTAATCCTCAGTGCCCTGAGTTCATGACTCATCTCCACTCTAAGGGTGCGTCTACATTGCACCCTTATGTTGAACCAAGCTATGCAATTTGTGCTGCGCAAACTGCATAGCTTATTTCGAGTTAATTTTGAAATAGTTTATTTTGAAATTTGGCACTGTCTACACAGTGCCAAATTTCAAAATAAACCGCTATCCCAAAACAGCACTTACTCCTTGTGGAAAGAAGCTCACAGGGATGTAGGAACAGCACGCCCATTATTTTGAAAGATATTCTGAAAAAACGGGCTTGTTTAAAAGACACGGAATAGCTATTTTGGGATACCGGAAGTATCCCAAAATAGCACTGCTGTCTAGATGTACCCTAAAGCCGCACCAAAGGCAATAAACCTGTTCAACCCATTCTACTTCTTAACTACAACCAAGCCCCACTATTAGCCCTTCTAAGGGATTAGGAACTTCCCACTGGCTTTTCTCTCCCATTCCAACTAGGCACTCTCTGCACCTAGCTCCTCTTCCTCTGGCCAGGAGGCAACCAGTTAATCACCTCCCAGGAGAAGAGCTTAGCTAATTAAGGTCACTCCCTTTCATGTCCCAATCATCAATGCATTCTATCCTCAGAGCACCTGGATGAAGTTGAGAAGCATCACCCCTGTTTTACAGAAAGAAAACTGAGGTCCAGGGTTACTTATGTGACTTGCTCACAGTTCCAGAAGAAGACTGAAAAGAATTGAGCCCAAGTGGCTTGCATACCAGGCTAGTGCCCTTTCCACTAGATAAGACTGACATCTACTTTTCTTCCTATTCAAGAAGATTTGCAAAGGAGAAATGGTTTTTCAGTGATATGTTCAAGAAAGGAGTTGTTGAAAACCAATGGACCGTGACTAACATGCTAAAGGTGCAGGTTTATTCTTGAGAAATTAGAAACATTGATTTTCATAAAGTTGAATTACGTTGTTAGCAATTCTGAAGTTTTTAGCCTGAATTTCAGAAGGACGGAGCCAAATGACCTTAACGTTAGAGTTTTTTAACGTTTTTGTGCAAAAAGAAAGGCCCATTTCTCACAGGATTGGGCCCCAAAAAGCCCCACATTAGCTTCAGTGCAACCTCTGAAGAATGAGCAGGGCTTATTTCATTCTCAGTATGTTGTTCTTTGCAGCATAGTAGTTAAAATCCCTCAGAATGGCATCTGTTAATATTTTTCTATCATCTTTTAATGTTTCCCAATACACAGAATACAATTCATGTTATGCCTAATGGCTATTGAATATCTGTAACATTATTGCCCTTCCTCACCTGCCTTGTATGTACATTATTTCCGGAGAACTTCCCCTGGGATTTTCATTTGACTGGCACTTTTAATTGCATTGCCAGGCATAGGCAATGGGAAAGTGGCACTATGGCAGGGGGTGACTTTGCAGAATGGGTCCAAAGCTGAAGAGTGGTTTCCTGGTGTTCAGCTATTTCCATCTGAGCTGTGCTGCCTATGCCCACGTGGACAGCATGATGCCTAGCAAAGCAAGTTGTATCTAAAGGATTTTTTGTAGGGTATGGCCTATAGCAGTGTTTTTTATAAAGTACCCCTTTTTCAAAAAGATACCCCAGGTACCTACAGTTTTCAGACACACAAGTTTTTTTTCTACCATTGCAACACATTTGTTTAAACAACTTAATCGCAGCTGGGTGAGCGATGAAATTTTTGGGTATAAAAAGTACAAAAATAATAAAGCGCTGTAAAACTTAAAACCAAAATTCAGTTGTTTTCTCCAAATTTCAGTTGTGTTGACGTACCCCCCAGACTTCTCTCAAGTACCCCTAAGGGTACTCGTACCACTGGGTGAGAAACACTGGTCTATAGAAACCCTTAGGCATTGTCAACTACAGCATTTTGCTTGCACTGTAAAATGAAGGGTAAAAGTGTATGTTTGGGGGTTTGTATTTCCCACTAGCAAAGAGATAAAAACTGTTTTGAACTTATGATAAAATGCATAAGTGGGCTGAACAACCACTGATTTTGGTTTATCCAAATCAACTTGAGACCAGTTGTTTTACAGAAGCACATCTGGGTTTGTCCACGTGTATTTCAAATGGAGATGGGCTCAGACAAGGACAATGTGTCAAACAGCCTCCGGCCCCAAACTCTGACATTCTGAAAAGCTGGGAGGAAAAAGAGGGGGAAAAACCAAATCCACACCCACTACAAAAGGACTCCCCTGGAAAAAGGGAGCCATCGTAGCTTCATTGATTTGTTAATGGATACACAAAACTGGGCCCACACCCTGTTGAGTGTCAGACTATTCCTGGCCCTTTCATAAGTGCTCAAGGATGGTGAGTGGGCACATGGACTCTTGTATCCAGCCCATGCTCCCAACTCAAAATTTAAGAACAATCAATCATCAGCTGGGCATACACACTCTGTGGCAAGGTATTGAGCCTATCAGGCCCCATAATATATGCTCCACCCTGTGAATGCTACCATCCCAAGTACCCACAGTCTTGCACTACACCCTTTTTCCCATACGAGAGTCTGGCCTTGCAGCCCAAGTCCATGGCCACCCCCATGGGCAGTAGGGCCCAGTGGTTGAGTAAATGGCCACTCCTGTCAGTGGGATGATAGGGCTCAGTGGCCGAGTCAATGGCAACAACAGGAGTACCTTGTCACAGAGTGTGGGAGTAGGGGGATCCAGGCCCTCCCTCTCCATCAGGTCCAAACACAGGGCCCTGTCAGTGGTGGGCGTGTCCCCCCACTAGCTCAGCAAGGAATCCACCCACAACACACTGAGCTCTCAGGGACTCCAGCTCCCCACCCTGGGCTACTTCCTACCCTGTTCACAGTCCTCAGCTCCTCCAGACTGGGAGCTTCCCCAGCTGGTCTCTGCTGGCTGGCTTCTTCTGCGGCCGTCGTCATTGTCATCTGCTGCTGTGGTGGTCAGCCCAGACTGAGCTGCTCCACTGACCTTTATACTGGTCCTCCAGTTGGAGCACGCCTAGCAGGACTGGGGGGGTGGGGCTCTCTCAGATAGGTAGGCCTGGTTAACCCTTACAGGTCCAGTGTGGGGTTTAGTGCACCCCGTCACACTTGGTCAGATGTGACACCAAGACACTGGTTCTTGAATATTAAAGGCCTGGGCCACAAGCTCATGGAATTGAGCGGCGAATCCTGTACACATAAAGACTGATCATGGTAACAAAGGTTGCAGGATCAGGTCCTAACACTGTAGATTTTTAACCATATTACCAAAACCCTAAATATTTGAAAGAAACCATTGTCTCTGCAAGATACTTTAATAATTAATATTAAATCAGTCTTTGAACTATCCTTAATGATCCTACATTACAGACTTATGATTTACAAGTTATTTTTAGGCAAAATGCACTGCAAATTTTTAAGCTAATTGAAAAATGTATTCAGGATTGGCCTGATCTGACCTCATCTCTAGCCCTGGGAGAAACACCACTTACCAGTGTCAGACTAATATGCCGGTAAGGTGAGCAAAGTATCAGGCCTGTATGCAGGGAGGGAGGGGTGAGAAGGGTGCAGACCCCCTCCCCACCATGGTCGTCCAGGTAAATGTGAGGCATTACCACAGCCTCCCTCCCCGTGCTCCAGCCAGCCAGGGAAAGGCAAGAGCTGTGCATTGCCCCAGCCTCCCTCCCCCATGCTCCGGCTGTCTGAGGGAAGGCTGGGGCTGATTCCGCTCCCCCCCGAGTGAGGCTGGGGGTGGGGCTGGCCTACCATGATAGGGATGGGGCAACCACCAGTCTCCCCCACAACTTGCACACACACACACACACACCCACACACCAAAGAAATCCCTGCATACAGGCCAGAGCATGCAGGTAAGGTGAGCAGGATTTCTTCTCTTTTCTACATTCTAGACCTGTTTTTCACTTCCCTCATACCAACATGAATCAGCAGTAACTTCATTTAAGTCAAGGAATTATGCAGGTGTAAAGCTAGTGAGAAGTCAGATTCAGGCTCTCTGTGTCTTTAGACAAAACTGGTGGTGCATTCATTAACCCATAGATTGTGGAACCAATACACACTTACATTGGGATTCCGAGCTATTAACCCTGGAAAAATCAGCTGGCAAGTAGAATTATGTGCCTTTCCTACAACAATAACAAAACAGGAGTATAGCCTCTTCCCGACTTACGAACCGGTTATGGACCGAGCAATTGGTCGTAACTCAGTTTGTTTGTAAGTCGGACCCCATATTGTTACACGCGACCGCGCTGTTTGTAAGCACGGATTGCGTTCGTAACTCGGGGTCTGCCATTTACGACAGCTTTGGTCGTAACTGCGAATGGTCATAAGTCGACCGTTCGCAACTCAGGGACCAGCTGTATCTGCAAGTTTTGGAATCAAATGTGTCGTTCAATCAAGTATTGCTAAGCCCCCACAAGCTCTTCTTAAGAAGATTGTCTGGAAAAACTACCAATTTCTCATGTTGCACTAAAGACTATTATCATGTGTTCTTGGGACTGGTCTGTAATAATTACAAAAATAAAAAGTGTAATATATTTGGCATCTGGAGATAGCACCCTCACTAAGCAAGCAATTTTAAAAACCGAATTACAATGGCAGAGAAGAGCTAAGCATGACAGCTTTTCTATGATTTTCCCTCCTCCTTCTCTAGGACAGAAAGATAGACACAACTGAATTGTATCAGCTCAGGCTAGTCCAATAGCCTGGCTCTGTCAGAAACAACTGCTTCAGAGAAAGGGGCAAATATAGTTCAGTAGGCAATTATGAGACAGTCTGTCCGCGGAGATAGTTTTTTCCTAATCCCCATTAGTTAGTAGATGGCCTAAATCCCGAAGCATGAAGGTTTATGGGGGACAAAAACAGAATACAAATTCAATGACTCCTGGCTTTGTTTTGCTTTTCAAAGTCAAAAGTTGAAGTTTTACAAAACCATGCCACCACCTCAAATTACACTTTACAGAGATAGTCAGAGGGAAGGAAAGGTAATAGTCTATCTAACATGCAACCCTCGAAACGCCAGTGATTCAAATAAAATGGAGCCTGAACCTGAACTAGTGCAACCTGGCAAAATAGTCTTTATATACTGATAGCATCCCCTTAAGAGAGGCTTGCGGGTAGCAACATATCTGTGGTATGCACACTACATCAGGTTTCTCTACAGCAAAGCCTTTGAGATTTTGGCAATTGGTAGGACTACATATGACCCAAACATTAGCTAATTTGAAAGGGTACAGCATGAAATACAGTCTATGAATTCCAATAAGCATTGTCTCTGAAGATGACTTCTCAGAACTGAGGAACTCTTTATGGGTATTTTAGCAGAGCTGATGCTTGTAAGTAATCTCATTCTAAAGCAGTTCATTTTCAAGAATACACTTACATCACTAATTGTTTCCACAGAAAGTGGTGTTTAATGCAGCAACATCCTCTCATTTTCCCCTCTCTTTCTCCCACCACCTCACTCCAGGGCTTCTATCCCTCCCTCTAAAAGAGCCATCTTGTTTGATGTTAAGATTCAGAAATGCACTTCAGTCATTGCCATGGACTGCTATTTCTCACAGACCCAAGAAATAAATTTGCTAATTAATTAATTAATTAACAGTAATTCTACCTATCTGCTTGCAAATGCTCTGTGAACACAGGGCGATCGTTCTCAAATACATTTGCTATTCAATGTTATTTGCAAAGTTATTACTGACACCAAATCCTAGAGCCAGAATCTGATTTGGCACCAATTTTACAAAACTGATTTCAGCAGAATTAATCCATGCTGACACTGGAGTGAGGCTAGACGTGATCCAAAATCTGAAGTCAGTGGAAAAGACTTTCACTGACCTCAATGGGCATTGAATCAGGCACTGAGGCTTTATTCCTGTTAGGCAATGAACATCTTCAGCTCTCAATGGCTTGCCTTTAAAATGACTGTACTTGCCAGTAGGTGCTCAGCTCAAGTTCAGGCCTTGTGCAAGAACCAAGGGTGTCTAACAGTCATTCACAGGAGCAGATTTATAGTGGACTCAATCCTGCTTCCTTTCAAGTCAATGAAAGTTTTGCCATTAATTTCAACTGAAGAAGATTTGGCGTGGATCTAAAAAAATCTGAAGTACCTATTCAAACTTCAAGTAAGAAAAACTCTGTGTCACTTAAAACCTCTAAAAATGTGGTACCAACGTGCCTGGGATGATGTGGTTAAAAGCCTATTTTCAGCAAGCAAACTGCCTTTGTGTACCTGCACCCATCAAGCACTAACACCTGTGTGTGTACACTTGCCAGATCTGACACCTGCACAAACAGTTGATAGCAATGACATGCACCAAGAGCACTTCAGCAGGTGTTAATGCTTGAAAATTGCCTAGGAGACCTTTACACTCAACTCATGTCAGCACAAAATGAATTCCTGAACCTTTTAAAAACTGGGGATTAGAAGTCAGTGGTACAGATCTCATCAGCTGTTACAAATCAACATGAGCGCCATTGAAGTCAATGGCATTTTTATACCAGATGTGGATTCTGCTATTTTTTTATTAATATTTATCACTAGGAGATTCTGACTTGCTTTCCAAGGTGTGTGTGTGTGTGGGGGGGGGGTAATATTAACTATTTCTAGGCTGTCTTATAAGAGAAAACCCTAAAACCCCTGTGTAGAAAATCAAGGTTATCATGAGTCTCATAATGTTTGGTGTTTTTCCTAGTGTTCCAGCTCCTGAAGTCAAGTTATTATGCAAAAATCTTAGGTTTTTAAAAAATGTTCCCAGCATTCATGACTGTTAACAGACTCATATACGGGGGGTGTGGAGGTGCAAAGGGAGCAAAAACACACCCCGTGTTCCTCCAAGTAAGCATGCTCTAGCCAGCCAAGGGAAGGCAGGAGCAGCACGCTGCCCAAGCCTCCCTTCCCCCATGCTCTGACCAGACAGGGGAAGGCTGGGGCTTATTTTCCCACTTACCTGGCGGACCACGGGGGGTGCATTCACACCCTTGCAGTCCACATTTACAAAAAAAGCACCCATACACACCCACCGAGAAATTCCTGCACATGGGCCTGGTTAAGAAGGGTCATGTTTTTAAGCCTAAAGGTACCTTCAAGACTCTAAGAAGGCAAATAAAACAAAAAACAATTGTTAATGTTTTAGTGTTATGATTTTTATGAAGCTTGACTAGTTTTTGAAAACTTGGGACTGGCAGTGTGAACACTGGAAGAACAGCTAATTCAGAGGCATTTGGTAATCTCAAGGAAAACATAATTTATATACTTCATTTCCTCAAACTCCCTACTAAAATTAGAAATTCATCAGTTAGTGCTTTGTCAGCACATTTCTCTTGCCATTCTTTCCTCCTTTTTCTTCACAACAGTTCTTTCCCCTTCCCCTTCCCTGCCTGCTCTGCCTCTGACACACAAGCCACATGAAATACTGGGAAAGATAAACAGGCATTCAGCCTCTCTCTGTCAGTTCACTCAGCTGTGGTACATGTGAGCGAGCAGCTTCCATTATGGACAGATGTAGCCAGACAGACACACTTTAAACCATCCCGTTTCAGCTGAATGAATGAGAGAAAGACGTTGCTCTTCAATGATCTGAGGAAGGCAAAACAAGGGCTCTTTGTAATGGTTAACCATGAGTTCCCTTTTCTTTAGCTTTGTGCACAAGCTTAGAATCTTGAACATTTGGCCTCAAATGGATTTAGTAAGAGGTCTTTGATTTCCTGCTGTCTTAGGCTTTCCATAGGATATTGAAGTTTCTCACTCCCTTCTTAAATAGGATACATGATATAGCATTGCAACCGAGGGCTCACGTGTAAAAACCACCGCATGAATTCAGCCCTGCAAGGGAGAAGAGGGGAAACATTCAGACAGCTTCGTTTCAAGCAAAAAACCCCCTGGAAGTCTGTCAATTTTCTCAAGATATTAGGCCCAACTGGTGGAACTCTCCTCATGGTAGGAGAGGGAGCATGATAGCAGTTCAGGCCCAATTGCTGTAGCACAAGAAAGCAATGATACCTATTCTAGTAACAGGCTGGAAAACCTCCGGTTTTGCTGTTCTAGGATAATTGGCTCTTCATAATTCCACAGCTATGAGAGAGTTCATTTGGATGTACCATACATCCAGGAAATTGAACTGATAGCACATGAGGAAGTGTGATGGGAAATGGGAAATACTAGATAGGGTGAAGTAATGCATACAATCGCCAACTATGTAACCACAATATACTGATCATTATATTTTACATCTTCCACCTGAGTGCTTCAAAGTACCTTACAAATATGAAATGACCCTCATAGCTTTCTCCATCATGAGGTAAGTCAGAATTATTAACCAATCCATTTTACATATGGGGATAGTGAGGAACAGGAAGGAATAAGCCTGAATTTTAAAATGAATCCTTGTAGAAAAAATTCTCCCAGCTCTCTCCTTAGAGCTTATTTATACATATGGCAATGCAGCTGCACTGCTGTAGTACTTAGCATAGCCACTATTTACGTACCAATAGGAGAGCTTCTCCTGTCAGCATAAGGGGCAGTAGCTATGTCAACAGGAGAAGCTCTCCACAGAGCTGCCTACACTGGGGACAGGTCAGTATTAATTACCCTGAAGCAGATTTCCCTTTTATTTTACTCTTCCCACTTACTAGCTGGAAAGAACAGCAGTTTATTTTTGCTCCTGAGCATTTCCTTCTGTGAGACTGTCTCTGGTACATCCCAGAGACAATGTCTAGGCTGTAGGCTTCTTTCAGAAGAAGCTTTTCCAGAAGAGATCTTCCAAAAAAACTTCTTCCGAAAGAGATTGTCCACACTGCCAAAGTGCATTGAAAAAGTGATCTGCTTTTTTGAAAGATAGCATCCACACTGAATGGACGCTATCTTGCATTTAAGCTGTGATTACTATGGACAGAGTGGCCACCAGGGTACCTGTGCTTTTTCCTCTTCTTTTGGAAGAACTCCCTTTTCCCTGTCCACACCTGTTTTTTTCCAAAAGAGCTCTTTCAGAAAAAGGCTTCTTCCTTGTACAAAGAGGTTTACCAATGTTGGAAAAACCCCTCTGTTCTTTCCATTTTTTTTTCAAAAGAACATGATTGCAGCGTGGACATAAGTGTAGTTTTTCAGAAAAATGGCCGTTTTTCCGAAAAAAAATCTGTAGTGTACATATAGCTCCAGTGAAAGGGAAGAGATAGGGAGGGAGGAAAGAAGGCATGTATGATGTGGTATTAAGGCATAATTAGGACTGGAAATTCTATCATCACCCTTGCCTCATAACAAGAGCTGAAGTATTTGGAGTGATGGTAAAGATAACATTCTGCTCTCAATCCTTTTTAAACATTCTAGTGTATTCAATTTTGAGATTAAATATAAAGAAAACACCTGCCATTGTTTTGTGTGTTAATACTATTATTACTACTATTTATTTCTCTGCCAACACATAGGAAGACAAGATTCCTCCTCTAAGAAGCCTGAAGTCTAAATTAGACAGACTAAACCAACAGCTAAAGATCAGCTCAATGGAAGGAAGCAGATGGAGGCAGTCTGCAATGGAAAGCTAAGGGAGTCATCCATTGACTTCAATAGACTTCAGCTCAGACCCTAAGTGGATTTTAAGAGGCATAAGCTATGAAGTTGCTGATGGTAAGTGCACATAATGTGTGAAACTGTTAAGCTACTGCTCAAGAGATGCAATGCTGCCTTAAAAAACAGAGGCAGTTCTTCAAGAATCGAAAGTGACTAATATCCTTTAATAAGGAACCAAGCCTGAGCACAGGAATTACATACTGGCAAGCCTCACATCAGTTCTACAGGATCAGATTGAGACTCTAATTAAGGACAGAATAGTACAGCACTTGGACAAGTAAAACCCCACAGGGTCAAACCAGCACAGCTTCTTTAAAAACAACTCATTCCTCTCTATCCATTACAGTTCTTGGAAAAGCTAATAAAATAGAAGATAAAGGTGCCCTGATGGACATCATATGCTTTGATTTTCTAAGGGCTTTTTATAAGGTTCATTATGGGAAACCATACATAAAAATAAACAAATAGCCACAAAGTAAAGGGCAACTTTTAAAACTGTTCAAACAATATTGTAGAGATGGCTCAGGTCTGGAAACCCTTTATACCCAAACTCACATTGAAAGCAGAGAGAAGTAGCTGATTTTTTTTTTTTTTGGTCAGAAAATGCTAATCTATAGAATGTTTCCTATTTTGAACATTCTTTTGGAAAAGTTTCAAAATCATCTGAACATCTCATTTTAAAATGAAGTTTAGTGTTTCAGTTTGAAATACATTTCAAAACAAAGTCAACTTACAGTAAACAATGTTAAATGAGAGCAGGTTAAAATTGAAGTAAGAGTTTGGATTGATCAATTTCAATTTTTTTTCCTGGTTCATGAAAGTTTTTAAGATTTCAACTTTTCATCCCTAGTTGTGGATTGGAAAACTTTGAAAACTCAAACATTTTCACAGGACAAGAAAACTGTTTTCTGTCCACCCTAGTCAGAGAGAGGGTGTGTGGTGGGTTTGCAGCACTGATCCCAGTAACTGCTCAAGAACTCTCCTAAGCATGGCAAAAATGAATAGCTGGGGCCTGAATAGGACCCACTGTTAAACACTGTTGCCAACAGATCAGTTGCTAGTGTAGACAGTATGTTACTTGGAATTTTGAGATGAACATGATTTTTATATTTCGGATAGAGAACTCCCACCTCTTGGTTTCCACCCTGTCCCTCTGGGATGGCTAACCTGAAACTACTGACTTGCTCCCCACACTGTAATAGCAACAATATTTTGGCAGGGAACACAACTGTCACCATAATAAACAAGCTATCCATTACACTCACCTCATTTTCCAGCTGTTGCATATATCAAATTCAAATGTATTATTCCACCTCCTCCTTTTTACCCTTCTGTTTACAAAACTTTACTAGAGTAGAAGAAACAAAAATAGAGCTAAAAATAATCAATCAAAAGTGATCATTACAAGCTGAGAAAATATCTACATAATCTCCATGGCTGACAAAATAAGACAATGAGGACTGCATTATAACAGGATGGGTCCAATGAATCAAAAAATGGATTGTAAGTTAAAATTAGTAAAAGGAGAAATGAAGGGAGCCATGTCATATCATTGGCATATACGGGGAGGAGGGGGGAGAACACCCGTAATGACCCACAATAATAGATACTCAAAAAAATGTGCCTGTGAAGATTTAGACTCACTACAGATTCTTCTAAACAACTAGCATTGCATATTTGTTTTATGTGGACCACCAAGAGTTGCCTGCATTTCTGATATTTCTTCCTTAATACTACACCAGCTGAGAATCTTGTCCAGAGAGTTCTACAAAGATGTCCCAGTTTCTTTCTGAAGAAATAGACTAGTCACATGATACTCAGCTTCAACCTTCTTGATGGCCTTTAGCTTTGGAAAATCTCAGAAGGGATTTTTATCTGTGAATGGAAAAAGTCCAAGGGCAGAGAGAGAGAGAGATTAGCGGGGGAAATGGTATGGATGGAAAGGACTATGGCCCAATAGCCTATAGCCAAGCTTCTTTCTCAGGCTACGTCTAGACTATGGATTTTTTTGGAGGTATCCCAGAAAAACTCCGCCGCGTCCAGGGAATGCGTCTTCTCTTCCACTTTTTTTTGCGAAAAAACAGAGGCGCTCTTTCAGAAGCTCTGTCTTCCTCCTCCCGCAAGGAAGAAGGGCTCTTCTGAAAGAGGGGATTTTTCTGAAATTTTGCCCAGTGTAGATGGGCCAAATTTTGGAAAAGCCTCTTCTGAAAAAACTACCAGAAAATGGTATGCAAATTGCAGAGTGCAATTTGCGTACCTTTTTCTGATAAAGCCCCACAGTGTAGACGTAGCTTCAGAAAGAATTCTTATTGCCATCACTGGGATTTTTGCCTGAGTAAGAGCCACTGGATTTGACCCATGTTTGAGTGTGAAATGTTGGGTGGGAGAAAGGAGGAAATTGTGGGGGACAGGGAATAATGTATTAGTTCTCTTTTACTTATAAATACATTGCAGGGTGATCCACAAGATTGTCGTCAAGCTGTATTAGAGGGCAAAGGGGGGGGATACTCCTACTGTTTCACCGGGAAATTATTACTTTGTGACCTCTCAATTGCCCTGGCTGCTGACCTCTGAGGTTATTTAGCCTGGCAGTTAACATCTGTGGTCCCATCAGTAGTGCTGAAGTAAAAGGTACTTAATGTAGGGCAGCTCTTTTGCAAGGTTAGAAAGGATCAATAGGAGATGTGTTTAATGTGGTATCACTATCAGGTCTCATCTCACTTTTAAAACTGAAATATCCACAGTGGGACATAATCTTAGTCACACAGTAGGGAGATATTTAACATAGCTATATTCCCTTCTTCCCAAGTCTAGGAATACAGAAAATGGCTCAATATACAGAGGAAATTATCCAGATTTGGACTACAATGGAGCTTTTCTGAAAGAGAAACAAATACAGACAGTCCCCTGGTATTTAAACAGTGCAGTGCACTTTTTTTCTGAAGCTTGAACAGACTTGTGGAAAACGGGCAGTTTTATAACAAACCAAATAAAAAGGGGGTGGTTTTCCGTTGGGTACACATGTATCCACTGTTTCAAGCTAAACTTCTCTGACTGAAGGGGAAAGTGGCATGCAGGGAGGTAGCTTCATCCATAAAATTCAATAAACTGCAATTCTTACAAGAAACCTGTCCAGACACACCACAAGGAAACACAATGAACTTGGGTTTTTTTGCTAAGAGAATTGGATTAAGGGCGGGTCTGTTGTGTTGTACCATTGGATGGTTCCTCTAGTTGTCTTCAATATAACAGCTGAAAACTACATTTATGAGATGTGCTTTTAAGGCCAGATAACTCAGAATTTCCTGGCCAAAGTAGCAGCCTAAAGCAGGTTTATCAACTCCCTGCTTTGGCCAATCAGAGGACTGTAATTTTGGGGACCACATCTAGATATCTGGTGTATTTTGAAGACTGACAACATAATATGCTTAAACAAAGCCATGTTGTTGCAGAGAAATTTTCCATAACTTGTGTTTTCTCAGGGGAACACCTGGAATGAAATCCTTGTTCTACGGAAGTCAATGTGAGTTCTGCCATGAGCCCTGGATTTCAGCCTCACACTTCAGAATGCAATCAAACATCAGAGAGTCACGCCTCTAATTTGCTTGAACACCAAATAAAAAGTTGACAAGTTGCAGGAAATGGAGGATCCACCTCCATAAGGATTTTAGATTCATACACCTGAACACATACTACTAGCTCAAGCCATGCTGTTCTATTGCTGTACCCCAAGGGCATCCATTCAGCCAAATGATTCAATTGTCTAGCTTGGAAATTTGCTGCTAATTACAGTTGTTACAGTTTTCAGACCAAGTTACTAAACTGGGAATTAAACAGCAGCCTGTGTTTGTGCCTACATGTGAGCCACTTCTAATGTCTCTCAGAGCAATACATATGTCTATTTTACATATTTACATAAGAAATATGTGACTTCAGAGTCTAAAATATGCTCCACAAGGTCTCCTCATAAGCTCACAGAGACACTTTAATTCCCAAACAAAACATGTGGAATTCCCACTCCAGCTCTTTTGAGACAGACACCGTTCACAAAGCAATATTCTGAGACAGAATCTGCCACGGTAATCGCAGTTTTAAAATGGAATTAAGATGAGGGTGTTGGATTTTCAATATGACTATTGAGGGAACAGAGGGGAAAAAGAGATGCCAAGGAAGGAAATGAGACGGCGTGAAGCTTGAAACCCAAGGTTTGATTAATTTAGAGGAAGCAAGGATCCTGGTCACATTTTTCTTCTTTAAATTACTTCTGGATTGCACCTACTTAAACCCAAGAAATACCTTCCCTTTCTTTATTTTCACTTTTCCCACAGTTTGCGGTGAATTAGCTTTTTTCTACAGTTCTGTGTTCTTCAACACCTGGATCAGCTCTTCCTGAGGCAGTGTCTCCTGCTTGTTAATAATCTGATGTGCTGTTGCGAAAATCGTGAGTTTTCCACATCTTTTCTGTCCCTATACTACTTGGCTATGTCTACACTGGCGCGATCTTGCGCCAGAAATATGCAAATGAGGCTAAGCGTGGAATATCGCTGAGCCTCATTTGCATATCTAATGAGCCGCCATTTTTTTCAGAAGAGGCTCTTGCTTAAGAAGGAGCATCTACACTGCCCCTTCTTATGCAAGAAAAACCCTCTTGCGCAAAGCCGTTATGCCTGAAAATAATCAGCATAACGGCTTTGCGCAAGAGGGTTTTTCTTGCTCAAGAAGGGGCAGTGTAGACAGCTCCATCTTGCGCAAGAGCCTCTTCCGCTAAAATGGCGGCTCATTAGATATGCAAATGAGGCTCGGCGATATTCCACACTGAGCTTCATTTGCATATTTCTGGCGCAAGATCACGCCAGTGTAGACATAGCCCTTATGTATACTGGTAGGGCTCCAGAGCCCCTTTGCAACTTACTTGGGTGTTTTAAGGTGGCCATTTCACCCTCAGTAAATATTTTGTGGGAACCCCCAAATAGACCTTCTACCCCAGGAAAATAGCAATGACAGACTGCCCAAACCTGCTTCTGCTACTCTGGTCCTATCAGAGCTGGGGCAGATAGCACCCTTACTCCCTTATATTCAGGTTGCACATTGATCTATTTATAAATAGATCAATTGTTACTTCTCTAGCACAATATGGGTGCTAAAAAGCAAGGGAAAAGACTAGGGATAAACTCTAGGCCCTACTGAAGTAAATGGGAGTTTCACCATTGACTTTAGTGGGGGACTAGGATATCACAGAAGGTCTCTGCCCTTTGTACTTTACCCTGCAAAAGCTAGATTATAAGCAGAAAAATGAAATGAGGAAAGGGAAATTTGCACTTTTCAGAAAATTCAGAATGTGTATAGTGTTATGCTTTACTTGAACATGTGTTCTTTTTCTGTTTACAGTTTGTTTTGTTCCTGTGTTTTCATTAAGATCTGGTACATGAAAGGAGGTGACAGAATGGAGCTTATCCATTATGGAAAGCATACAGAGAAATTAATTTTAAGCACAGACTTAAAGTTGGCTTCAACTTTGGGATATGGAACCAAAGACTGCTAAATAGAGATTTCTCAAAGTCTGTATTCAAGAAATCACAGAGTTCATGGGCCAAATTCTGCATTGTTACACCTTAATAACTGGAATTGCACCAGTATAACTGATAAGAGTGTTTAGTCCTACTTCCTTAACACCTGCACAGTCTCCCTGTGCCTACAAACAAGTGGCAAGCAAATACAGAGTACACACAACATGTTCTGAACAGAATACACACACTATTTAAATTAACCCACTTGCTGGGGTCTGGTAGTATTAGTATGTCAAACAGAAACCAATCTCAGGCTAAGCTTTCTTCCTAAGCCTGGTGATTCCTAGGGTTCCCTGGAAATACCCCAATTTGCCTTGCTCAAAGAGCCACTCCTACCTGACTTATATCCAAGGTGGAAAAAATAAGTCACATGTGCCACAATGAGACAGCATTTCTAGGCTCCAACTCCTGCCATTGTGATGGTGGCAGACAGAGGAGCCCCTGACATCATCTTGACTTAGTATCCATGGAGAGAATGGGCTGAGTTCAAAAATATGCTCACACATTTCAACTCACATGATGTTAAACATCACTTAACATTCAGAGTGGAAAAAATATTTAAAAACATGTTAAACTGGCACAGTGAAAACTAATGGTAACCATGAACAGCCACCATGTTTAGATAAACACTGAGGTTTTTTAACGTGGTTAGTGTAGACAAAACCACCACAGTAGGATTAGATTGAGGTTATTTACATTTGAGCTCATCTTCAGCCGAATCCTATTTCACTTTCAAGGTGTGATGAATTGGCCATATCTGACTGCAGGCCCAGCTGAGACAGCCCTACTGATTCATTACAGAAACTTACTGCAGGATAGCAACTTTATTTCATGTACTCGGAAGGCTGGCTCCACCTCTGAACAATTTTATTATATTGTCTCCCTCCTTGGTGCCAACATAATCCATCACACACACATCTATTCTCTTGTGCATTTAGAACATTCTAAGGAGTGTGGCTGCAGGCCCTCTTGATCCATAACCTGTCTTGTATTATGCATCATATCTGGAAAGGTAGTAAACTGCAGGGGGGAAAGTCTGGCCTCTCTGAAACCAACGGGAGCTGTGCCATTGACTTCAATGGGGCCAGGATTTCACCCCAGGTTTTTAATATTCCAATTCTTTTAACCTTAGTCATAACCTCACTGCAATTGCTAAGGAGTGTCAGTTATAGAACCCATAAGGGGGTGAGATCACTCAGAGCTACTTTGCTAACCTCTAAATGGAGCAAGTCCTTAGGGATGGATGGAATTTCATTGCATTTTTCCATTTCATTTGTATAATGAAAACATTCTTTAGCCTATGTTTTACCCCCCCCCCTCTTTTGGACTTAAGATGGACCCTTCTGTATATAATCTTCACAGCTTCTGAGCACTCATGGATGGGATACTCATTAGTGATCACCAGGCTCAAAGATTTGATTTGTTTTAAAAGCGATATTACAATAGAGATTCTTGTTTGGAGTCCCTCACCAGACCAGACCCAGAAGCTTTAGTGTATTTAACTTTACCCAGCTCCAAGGCTCACTGAGAACCTATCATTTTAGTTAGCCATAATTAGGAGCTTGCAATGAAATAAAGTCTACATAAAAATAGTCTGCAATGAGTCTTTATGAAGATTTTAGCCAAGAAAAATTAGAAATCTAAATAGCAGGGAACAGAGTTGCCACATAAACAACATTGGACAAATACTGAGTTAAGCCTTGACCTGTCCATGTCAATCCTTAAACCCAATGGCTATGTCTACACTCGCGGCTTTTTGCGCAAGAACAGCCGTTCTTGCACAAGAATCTGCAGAGCATCCACACTGCCCGCCCGCTCTTGCACAAGGAAATTTACAGTACGGCGTGGTAAGAGAGGGCTCCTTGCACAAGAGCTACGCTCTTTTTTAACAGATGTAAGCCCTCTTGTGCAGAAGCTCTTGCGCAAGAGGGCAGTGTGGATGCTCGGCAGGGATTTATTGCACAAGAAAGCCCTATGGCTACAATGGCCATCAGAGCTTTCTTGCGCAAAAGAGCGTCCACACTGCCATGGGCACTCTTGCGCAAAAGCACAGCTCGCACATGACAGTGTGGACGTTTTCTTGCGCAAGACTTCTTGCACAAGAACACTTGCGCAAGATGTTCTTGCGCAAGAAGCCGCCAGTGTAGACAAAGCCAGTATGTCAAATTCACATGCAACATTTAAGACAATGTGTAAGACTCCCTCACATCCACTCAAGTTTGTTCACACACAGGGGGCCCCTTTCTGTTCTGAACTAAATCAGATTTTCAACAGCCACTGACCAGTGGGATCACTCTTGTGTTACCTTCGTCCCAAGGAGTGGGAGTCGTAACTTGCCTACGTACGGCCATTCACTGATGGGTGAGTCTATGGGAGTGAATGGTGATATAATTTACATGTCAAGAAAGTAGAAGAAAATGTAGTTTGATTATCCTTTTCTCATCTGTCCCATTGGTATGTGTTTTATACCAGCTGACATTACCTTAGGCTCCATTATGCTCACATAGAAGTAATGTGTTACATATCACCAAGGGTGTGTCTACACTGCAAAGTTATTTTGGAATAACGGCCGTTATTCCAAAATAACTATGGGAATGTCTACACAGAAATTCTGTTATTTTGAAATTATTTTGAAATAACAGATGGCTTATTCCGACTTCTGTAAACCTCATTCTATGAAGAATAACACCTATTCCGAAACAGCTATTTCAAAATAAGGCGCTCCACTTCTGCTATTTTGAAATAGCCCCTCACCAAGGCCATTCTAAGTTATTCCTCCTGGGACTCTAAATCGAGATAGCACGTCTACATTAGGGAAGCCTGTCTCAGACTAATTTTGAGGCTTCCCTGCAGTGTAGATGTGCTATTTCAAAATAAGCTATTTCAGAATAACTATTCTGGAATAGCTTATTCCGAAATAACTGTGCAGTGTAGACGTAGCCTAAGTGGGCATAACTATGAGTCTACGAAAGTAAATAGGAGCCTGGCTGTGAGATTCTTTGCACTCTAGTGACCTTTAATAGGACCCAGGGAACGCAGGCCCCCTCTTGTTCCTGACCAGAGGTGGAAGATTGGCCTAGCCGCCTCATTAGAACAGAGGAGTGGCCAGGCCAAATTTTGAATAATGTTGCAAACCCATGGGTTCTTCCTTTGTCAGGAACCCCCTTCAGGAAGCAATGCAAAGAGTACCAGAATGCCCAGCATGATGGGAGAACTAGAGCTGGGTTTTCAGTGTTTCCTGAGCAAGCAGAGATGCAGAAGGAGGATGGCATCTGGGTCTCCCAGAACAAGTTGGCCCCTGGCGAGGATAGGTCTTTTCACTGTATCTGTGGGTAAGAGCCCAGAGCTGGGCATGGAGTGAGGAGACTGCAGGGCTAGGGACAGGGCAGGCATTTGGAACATGTCAGTGACCAGGACACGGGTAGTTGTGGCCCAGGGTCACAGGAGGAGTCATGCCTAATGGCTGAGTAGACATCAGTGTCTGGGGTCAGAACCCAAGTCAAAGTTAGTCATCAGAACTGAAGTCAGAACGTGGAGCCAAAGTTCAGGCCTGGGTAACCAGGAGCCAGGGAAGGCCAGGTCCAAGGCAGGCACTATCACAGCCATGAGCAAATTACTGAAGCAGCTGTGGCTGGGTTTAAGTGCCAATGTACAGGTTGCCTAGTCTGTCTGTGCTGCAGTGTTTTATTCCTGACTGTGCAGTGTTGGGCTGGTTGCAGGTGGAGACAGGTTGAGGCTTGGTGCAGGGCTGGAGAAACAGAGCTCTGGGCCCCCTCCTTAGGAACATTCTGGTTACGCCCCACATTACCTGGGCACCACTAACTGTCCAATGTACAAGGAACATGACCAATGGGTAGGAATGTATAGGAATGGTATTCTCTAGCCCTGGCAAAGAGGCTAAAGAGCAGGCTGTTAGCGAGAACACAGCTGGCCGAAGAAGTGCTCCAGGTAGTCAGGTGTAGAGAGCCCTAAATATACTGCATCATTTTCATGATCCTCAAAGGAGTGATGTGGGCAGAGACTACTTTGAAGGACTACTACTACTCTACTAGTACACACAGGAGTAAAAAAGCCTATGAGATAAGCAAGCAAAGGTGCTGGGTGGCAAAATTTGTCTCAGAGATATTGTTTTTAGCCACTTTTTCAGTGCTGAGTTTACAAAGTAAAATACTCATGTATCTTCTCCTGAAAAGAGTAAAATTTGCTTTTCATTACAAAATGCAAAGCAGGTTTTTTTTCAGGAGGGAGGGGGCAGAACTTTTTAAACCTAAGTGAAACTAGTGAAAAACAAGCCCTGCTTTGAGTAAGGTATTTCATACCAAATGGCATATTTAGCAAATGTCATCTCCTTTTCTGTTCACCTTCTCTTGTCCTTGTGAAAATCAGAAAAAATATTCAATATTTGTCAGTCTTCTCAAGCACTGCTCTGGTCATCTCTGGCAAAAAGTCTGTTGCAAATATTCATGCTTCCCATCTGTCCCAGGTTGGCTGGCCCTATACCTGGTGTATGTTGCCATACTTGAGCAAGAAAAACCCTGTCAAAAACAGACTGTAGTGAGAAATGGTAGAGCTGGAATAAACATGCAAACCTGATACTATGATGTTGAGTCTGAATAGAGACTGGAGTGGCTAGCTCACTACAAAACGTAATTTTCCCTTTTTGGTATTCACACCTTCTCATCTACTGTTTGGGAGTCTGTCACATCTACTCTGATTGAATTGGCCTCCTTAGCTCTGGTCCTCGGTAGAGTTATGTAACAGTCCTAAGCTCCCATGTGAATGTATCTCTGCCAAACTGAAGTTTCCACTTCTTGCATCTGATAAAGTGGGGTTTCAGCCCACGAAAGCTTATGCCCAAATAAATTTGTTAGTCTTTAAGGTGCCATGGGACTCTTCATTGTTTTTGTTAAAACAGACTAACATTTAATACATTATAAGGACTATGTGAATTAGAAATGTGTCACAGAAAGAAATACTTAAAATGTAAAATTTAGTAAATTCTATGATACTTGGAGAAAAGGAAATATTAGATGTTAAAAAAAAACCTATCCAAACCCCCTATTTAAAAGTGTTTAAGTTTGCAGGCTGCTTTTGAAGCACTTACTACATGTTACATGATATAAAATCTCATTTATCAGCAATACTTTTTAAAAATATACAGTGGACCTTCTGTTCCTTTGCAAGTTTGCATTTTGTTTGATAAGAATACTAGGCCTTGATTCATTTTGCCACTTGTTTGCATTACACAGGGATAAATTACATAAACCTCTGTTAGCAATGCAAATAGTTTCCTCCTCTTTTTGTCTCCAGAAACATATGGACAAGCAGGATCACTGAAAACTGTTTTTTCCCATTTTGCTTATGCAAAAAAGAGAAACGTTCAATGTACTTGAAAGTTTTGTAATGATCCCTGGTACCTGTGAATCGGTACTAGCAAGTACAGTTTGTTACTGATACATTAATCTGTGTGACAATATACCAACACCCAGCAAATATTCTGTTAGAATGTGGGGAAAGGAGAATTAATAGAGTAAACTGATACAACCCCTGACAGCATTCCTGGATTTGAAATGAAAAAGAGATTCTCTGATCTGGGAGAGAAGAGGAAAGACCGGATTTACAATAATTATATTTCGTTTAGAACTATTTCCCCAGTCTCCTTTCAGTCTTAGGTGGCTAAGAATATGTTTCCATGCTTGTCCCATTGATGTCTAGCTACTCCCATGCTTAAAAGTAACACATGCTTATGGGTAAAATTTTCAGAAGCAACTGAATGACTAAATCCTATTCTCAAAAGTGATTAAGGTTCTTAGGACTTCCACAGAAAGCCAAGGAAATTTAGAAGTGAGAGTGCTTAAATCACTTTCAAAAATAGGATTTAGTCTTCTGAGTCACTTAGATGCTTTTGTCTATATTACCCTTAAGCACTAGTGTTTCTTTAAATATTTTTACCCTAGACATTTCACTGGATTAAGGCCACTGTATCCAGATTCAAGCCCCAGAATAGCTATCCATCTTTTAAAAAAATCATGAACAAAAAACACTTCATAAAGAAAGCCAAACCCCTCAGAAAACATTCACAATTGTTCATATTTTTAGTTTATCATCTTGACCCTCTAGTTCCAAGAAACCACTAAGCTTTCCAACTGCGGCAGAGGATTCATTTTACTGAAAAGACGTAAACAAATTTCATATCTTTGTAATAAAGACACAAGCCTTGTATGTAAATGTTTATGTAAAATCACAATAAATGGAGCACTGCTGGGATGAAACAAAAATAAGCCAAACTGCAGACAAACTCAGAGAGCCCTGACTTCTGTTACACTCTCCTAGTCTCATTTTTATTGTTCTCCAGCTGAATAGCTACTTATCATAGGCACCTTCATGTCCTGAAAATAAATCTAACCATCAAACTCCAAAACACTCTTGGAAAAATGGCACTGACAATATGGGATCTGGGGCGAAGTGCGTAAAATTGATTGTTTACCAGGAATGTGGCATTTCCATGGATCTTTTACTTCTGAATTGAACGGCATTTACCAACTTTTTAAGGGAGCTCTGCTATCCACCAATAGAAGTTGCCTGTGATTAGCACAGAAGGTCAAAACCTTAATTATTGCTCTTGTGTCATGGATAAGCGTCAGTTCAAACACAATTGCTATTATCATGAATGTTGTCCAGCTCTATTGCCAAGGTAGCTTTCTTTGCACATTTTTAAAGGGGAGGAAGGGAGAGTATTTTGTTTTCACTTATCATTCCAGCCATTCAGAAACTACAATGAAGTCATTTGCTAATGTGAGACTTTGGCTATTCAAACAAAGCATCAATATTTCAGAGCTTTGTGCTCAATGGATTTCTGAACAATTGTTTTAACTCTGCTTCTGCTTCTATTTGCTTACCATATCTATCTTTGCTTACTCCCTGTTCCTTATTCAACTAATACTACCCCAGAAATTAGCAGCTTCAGGTTTTCTATAGTGCTTAAGTAGAGAAATACAGCCACATTTTGCCCTTAATTTTAATTGTGGAGGCCCATTGACTTCACTGGTGTGGCACACAAGTAGCTGTGATCGTGAATCTCTCATATGGAGTAATGTAAGGAATGGACAAAAGACGTTGAGACAACTTAATCATTTTGAAAGAAGTTTAATAGAAATCAAATAAGTGGAGACAAGTTATTAAACATCTATGTAAGCTCAGATAGAGTAAATCTCTGTAGCTCTAATATTTACAATGTTTCTATGAGGATTTACTCCTGCTGAAGAGCTGGCTTACATTACTTACAAAGAGTGAGCATATTTGTTCTTTTATATTTTAATATCCTTTGAAAGGGTCTTCAAATGTTTTTTTAAAGAAGAGTGAAGGTAGGAGTGAAAAATCAGTGAACTGAATAAAAGGAATGAAGAACTGGCAGATTTTTGTAGGTGATTCTCCAGCTTTTCTCACCTCTGCACAGAGAAGCAAATTAACTGTTTAACAAAGGGATTGTATTTCCGGATATGACAGGAGGAGATAGGTTCTGAACAGCTACAAATGCAAAGGTTTGTGCCAAAACTAAATGCTCTTAAGGAAGACTAAGTATCCGATCCAGCTACTATGAGTGCTAACGGAAATGAGAAGCAAAATTAGTGAAACCTTAACTGATATTTTACAATTTACCCCATGACAGATTGACTCCTGAACAAGGAGAGTGGAAAACACAATTCATATCAACCATGTCTTTTATTACAAGGGGGTCATGGGATCCAGCAGGTAGTTACAATAGCCAGTTGTTTTAAAGTTATTTCTTGGGGAAATAGTTTTACTGGATTTAATGAAGTCATGATGTAATACTTTATAAGGAATAATTTAACTGCAGCTCATCAAAATAGATTGAAATGAGAGATAGTCCTGCTTTGCTACCATTTGAAAGTCGCAGGAGATATTACTGCCACAGTATACAAGAAAAACAGAGTGAGCATGCTCATTTTGACCTATTATGATGAACTGCTAAGTTTAGGTTCATTGTGCCAGGCATCAGAAATTACCTTTTTCTTATCAACCAAAGGATTTTAGAATAGGTTACCTAAATATCTGTGAGGCTGTATTATTCGGGATAAAATTAAATGCTCTCTCTGTTTTCCTACTTTAAAAATATACGTTGCTGTACTGTAGGCATGGATAAGCAAGTGACTCCATGGAAGCCCTGTCTATAAATGGAGATGGGGGAAACCACAAGCTTTTGTTTTCCCTTTTTAAAAAATTACATTTTGATGTAAACTTTCAGCTCTAATACTAGTTCTGCAATTGAATCTTGGTGTTGCTTAGAGTAGGTCACTTGCTTATCTATGACCCCCCCACCAACCCTGGCTCCCCTTTCTGTAAAAGGGGATGATAATTCTTACCTCACAAGGGCTCTGTAGAGACTGATTAAATAATGGAATGCAATTTGAAGGAGTATGTTCCTTTCTATGGGAGTGTTAATTATTATTGATAACTTTTTACTATCACTAGTTGTGACCAGGGCTCCATGGGGGCCACATTGAGATTGCAAGAATGGGCCAGACAATCCCTAAAACTGGAGGTTATTTCTAATACCTAGATTTACCAGTCCAGCAGCAAAATACCTTCTACAATTCCTTACTGGTTACCCAGAAGCCAAAACCAGAGCTCCTTAAAGCAACCCAGCCTTAGGCCTCCAATGAGACAGCCAAATCAAATATGATGATCAGTGAAAATCTTGTTCATCTTATCAAAACATTCTAAGAACAAACCCAAAGGATCCATTCGTTCATCCATTCGGTCAATTAATATTTCAGATCCTAATCAAATACACACTTACAGCCAATTTTTATGAATGAAACGAGAATTTATTTTAAAAAATAAGAAAGAGAATATTGGCTAAAAGCTGATTACACGTGCAAATATGAATAGAATTCTTGTGTCTGTTACATAGTAGGATGGTGAGCTTTAGTTCTGGTGATGAAAGTGCTGTTGACATGCAAAAGTCAACAGAAAGAGAGTCACCAAATCATTTACTCTGCCACCCTCTGTCCACATTGTTAACTCCCCCATTGACAGGAAGAGCAAAGCAATGTGGGTAAGCATCCCACTGTGCCTGGCATCATCTTCAGCCACTAGGCACTGTGGGAATGCTTGAAGTAGCACAGTGCATTCTGGGAAAATGAAAAACATCCCATCAGCCACTCTGCTTCATAGCCCTTCTAGGGCTTCCAACTTACTTTCACACAATCTCACAGTCCTTGCTGTGCACTCCAGCATCTGCTGTAAGAAATCATGGATCCCAGACTTCCCTCCTATGCTGCATTCAATATGCTGAAGGCCTCATGCATTGCAGCAGAGCTACTGTTGAATTTAGTGTCAGAAGAAGATGACTCCGATGTGGGAGACAGTGTGAATGACATGAACAACAGCAACTTGCCATATTGCATTTGGCTGTCACAGAGCAGCTGTGCAGAGTAGAGTATAAGTTTTGGTCTAGGGAAACCAGCACTGAGTGGTGGGATTACATTGCCTTGCAGGTGTGGGATGAAGACCAATGACTGCAGAACTTTAGGATGCATAAAGCAACATTCCTGGGGCTATGTGCTGAGCTGGGCCCTGAACCTGAGGCACAAGGACACCAGAATGAGAGCTCTCCTGTCGGTTAAGAAGTGTGTGGCAATTGCTGTGTGGAAACAGATAACTCCTGATGCTACTGGTAAGTTGCAAATGAGTGTGGCATGAGAAGTCTACCATTGGAGCTGTACTGCTGCAAGTGTGCAGGGCAATAAGTTGCCTTCTTCCACAGAGGACCAGGACTCTGAGAAATGTGCATGACATAGTGGCTGGCTTTGTGGACATGAGATTTTCCAACTGGAGGGGTGGGGTCATATTCCGATTTTAGTGCCAGCCTATCTTGCCACCAAGTACATTCACAGGAAGGGATACTTCTCAACGGGGCTGCAGGAACTTGTGGATCACAGTGGGCATTTCACAGAGTTCAACTCAGAGTGGTCTAGAAAATGCATGACACACACATCTTCAGGAACACTGGCCTGTACAGAAAGCTGCAGGTGAGGACTTCCTCTGCAGACCACATGATTACAGCACAGGATATGGAAATACCCACTATGATCCTGGGACACCCGGCTTATCCCTGGCAACCCTAGCTCACCCATAGACGGGGAGCCTGGACACAAGTAAGGAACATTTCAATAATAGGCTGAGCAGGTGCTGTATGGTGGTCAAATGTGCCTTTGGGGGAATGAAGGGGAAATGGAGATGTCTCTATGGCAGGCTAGACCTCATTGAGGACAATATTCCCATGGTTATTGAAACTTCTTCTATTTTGCGTAATATGTGTGAAAGAGAGAATTGTTTGCTCAGGGGCAGAGCACAGAGTTTGGCTGCTCCACTTTGAGCAGCCAAACACTAGAGCTGTCAGAGGACCTCAAAGGACTGCTGTTAACACAAGGGAAGCTTTGAAGGTACACTTTGAAAATGAGGGGCACTGAAATAAACCTCTGCAACAGTTCCATGTGCCCACGCTTCAATGCAACACATAATCGGAAACATGCCTTTAATGACTGCACCTAGTATCGCAGTGACTGGTCTGTAACACTGTTAAACAGTGAATAAAAGTATAGAATCATTCTAAAAGTGTGCCTTTATTCATTAGACAGCAATGCACTGAAATGCAATGAAGCTCTGCCCCACAACCCACAACTGGTAGGGGTCACAACTCACAGATGTGTGTAGGTCCAGGCATCATAATCACAGTTGGTTGAGGGGGTGGAGTGAATGGGAAAATCTGGACTCCCAGAGAAGGAAAAGGAATGGGAGGGCATAGGGGGGAGGGGTTGCTGAACACAGAATTTTAAATCTGCCGCACTGCTTCACCAAGCACTTTAGGATCTCAATCTGTTCCTCCATGACCCTGATCATGTGATCTGTGGTCTGCTTGGCAAAGGGCTGGTTGTCCTTGTGGTTCCTCAGCTCCCTTTCCAAACACTGTTCCCGACACGGTGATTGATTTAGCAATTTACAAACCAAACCCTCCCTATTTTTCAGAGCGTGTCTCCTTATCTATAGCAAGTACTCCGAGGCACTGTGCAACTGGGCCAACAGGGTCTCTGATATTGAACACAGTGCACAAAAGGGAGCCTGTTAACATCAAGTCCTATACTGTGACATCTCACTTACAAACCCTGTTTCCAGCATTTTCATTCCCTGTCCCGCTAACCCTTGCAAGGAATGAATCTCAGCAAGCATCTTCATCATGGTTAGCGAAGCGGGTGGGGAACATCTGCGCGTTCAGAAATTGCAGCCGGACCTAGAAAATATCCTTTGCAGGAGCAACATAGTCCTAATTATGCCACTCTTCTCCCCAAGTGGCAACACTGTGGCAAACATCTCCTTGCTCAGGGTAAGCAAGGAAGTCAGGGCACAACTTCTCCAGGCTTGTGGCTTTCGCCCTGCTCCATGTGCAGCTCACCGATGTACTGCTTTGGTTCCTGCACAAGGCACTGGTGAATGGTGCAGGCTGGTATCCTACAATGGAGGAGGAACAAAGCTGCACTGCCAGTGGAATCTGTGGCAGAAGACTTTCAAATACCCCTCCAAAAGTTTTGATAGTCTCTCCCTGCAGTACTCCATTGAGATCATGGTGAGTATCAACATCTCGCTTGGCCACATCCATCAGCTACGTGGGGCTACATGCAGCTCACAGGAACACAGCCTACCTCCCACTTTTCCATGGCCTCAGCCCTGTGCTCCACAAGCCACAGCCACTGAACCCTACATCTCATCCCCTGCTTCCTGATCCCTAGAAAGCAGTGGCTCAGAATGGCTATATTGTGAGCAGTGGGGAACAGTTACTGGCTACCAGGCACCCTTGGTGATGCTGGGCAGAGCTCCTGATCCTCGTCTACCTCAGCCTCTTCATCTACTTCATCCACCGGGTTAGCCTTGCCAAACCTCTCTGTGTACTGCCTCCAGGTCCTCCAAGGTACCCACGGGGCTCTTGGCAAGAGAGGTGGGGTCATTGCCAAGGACAGCATCCACCTCCTTATAGGAATGGCAGGTTTTTGGTGAAGCACTGAAGTGTCGGTTTGTTTCACGGGCCTTATGGTAGGCTTGTCTGAGTTCTTTAATCTTCACTCTGGACTGCAGCATGTCCCACTCATAGCCCTTTCCACGCAAGGCTTGAGAAATGTGACCATACATGTCCCAGTTCCTATGGGTCACTTGCAGCAGGGACTGGACAGACTCCTCTCCCCTACACTGATCAGATCTAACAGCTCTGCAGCTGGGGAGCATTTGGCATGATGGCCAGGCATTGGCAACTGGGAAGACACCACCAGCCCACTGCACACTGACCAGCACCCCAAGGGGAGGGAGGTTCCTGGTGCTCACACAGCAGGAAAAGGGATTTAAATTTCACTGAGTGCAAGGGGGAGGGCTGGGTAGCTGGTCACCTGGCTGCGGGGCAGCAGAGTTCAAACTGCTGACCAGAGTGGCTGACTGGAAATTGTAAGCCATTTCCTGGAGGCAAAAATCAGACACAAAATACTTCAAGGTGTCTACACTCCATGTGTCAAGTATCAGAGGGGTAGCCGTGTTAGTCTGAATCTGCAAAAGTGGCGAGGAGTCCTGTGGCACCTTATAGACTAACTGAAGTGTTGGAGCATAAGCTTTCGTGGGCAAAGACCCTCTTTGTCAGATGCATGTAGTGGAAATTTCCAGAGGCAGGTATAAATATGCAGGCAAGAATCAGGCTAGAGATGACGAGGTGGATCCAATCAGGGAGGATGAGGCCCACTTCTGGTAGCTGATCTGGAGGTGAGAATACCAAGAGAGGAGAAGCTGCTTTTGTAGTTAGCTAGCCATTCACAGTCTTTGTTTAATCCTGAGTTGATTGTGTCAAACTTGAAGATGAACTGTAGCTCAGCAGTTTCCCTTTGAAGTCTGGTCCTGAAGTTTTTTTGCTGCAGGATGGCTACCTTTAGATCTGCAATAGTGTGTCCAGGGAGATTGAAGTGTTCCCCTACAGGTTTTTGTATATTGCCATTCCTAATATCTGATTTGTGTCCATTTATTCTTTCACGTAGGGACTGTCCAGTTTGGCCGATGTATATAGCAGAGGGGCATTGTTGGCACATGATGGCATATATTAACGTTAGTAGATGTGCAGGAGAATGAACCAGTGACAGTATGGCTGATCTGGTTAGGTCCTGTGATGGTGTTGCTGGTGTAGATATGTGGGCAGAGTTGGCACCAAGGTTTGCTGCATGGATTGGTTCCTGAGTTAGAGTTATTATGGTGCGGTGTATAGTTGTTGGTGAGAATATGCTTCAGGTTGGCGGGTTGTCTGTGGACGAGGACTGGCCTGCCTCCCAAGGCCTGTGAAAGTGAGGGATCATTGTCCAGGATGGATTGTAGATCACTAATGATATGTTGGAGAGGTTTTAGCTGAGGACTGTAGGTGATGGCCAGTGGTGTTCTGTTGGTTTCTTTCTTGGGCTTGTCCCATAGCAGGAGGCTTCTGGGTACACGTCTGGCTCTGTTAATCTGTCTCCTCGCTTCCTCGTGTGGGTATCGTAGTTTACACAATGCTTGTTGAAGATCTTGTAGGTGTAGGTCTCTGTCTGAGGGGTTGGAGCATATGCGGTTGTACCTCAGTGCTTGGCTGTAAACAATGGACCGTGTGGTGTGTCCGGGATGGAAGCTGGAGGCATGTAGGTAAGCATAGCGGTCGGTCGGCTTTCGGTATAGGGTGGTGTTTATGTGACCGTCACTTATTTGCACCGTGGGGTTCTACTAACGTTAATATATGCCATCATGTGCCAACAATGCCCCTCTGCTATATACATCGGCCAAACTGGACAGTCCCTACGTGAAAGAATAAATGGACACAAATCAGATATTAGGAATGGCAATATACAAAAACCTGTAGGGGAACACTTCAATCTCCCTGGACACACTATTGCAGATCTAAAGGTAGCCATCCTGCAGCAAAAAAACTTCAGGACCAGACTTCAAAGGGAAACTGCTGAGCTACAGTTCATCTTCAAGTTTGACACAATCAACTCAGGATTAAACAAAGACTGTGAATGGCGAGCTAACTACAAAAGCAGCTTCTCCTCTCTTGGTATTCTCACCTCCAGATCAGCTACCAGAAGTGGGCCTCATCCTCCCTGATTGGATCCACCTCGTCATCTCTAGCCTGATTCTTGCCTGCATATTTATACCTGCCTCTGGAAATTTCCACTACATGCATCTGACAAAGAGGGTCTTTGCCCACGAAAGCTTATGCTCCAACATTTCAGTTAGTCTATAAGGTGCCACAGGACTCCTCACCGCTTTTACACTACATGTGTGTCAACAACACAGAGAAGGGAAAAGACAAAATTCCCTTGTGGCGTTGAAAGTCTTTTGCCAACGAAATGGCCATTTTTTGCATCAGAAGTCACATTGTAGTTTGAATGCTCATGGAGTTTTGTCAACAAAAGGCACTTTGCCAGTGTAGACACACCCTGAGACAAAGCATACTCTTGTGAGGATTTCAGGACAGTTTGCAATCGAAAGGCCAGGTTCACCCATACACCAGGGATGCTTTGTGCAGCTTCAGAGATGCAAAGCAGCTCTAACCCCTGGTTAGCCAGCCAGTTAAGCCAGGTGCAAACCAGTTAATAAAGTTTGAATAAGAATCCAGAGGTCTGTACATATCTGCAAAATGAACCTCTGGGAGTGTTAGTGTAACCCACAAACCTCCTGTGAGTCACTGTCCCATGTAGTGGCACTTAGACCACTTACAGCAATAGATAAGAGCAAGGAAGCTCAACAGCTTAAGCGGAAGGACAGCTGGCTTTATAGCTCAAGATGTAGAGGCTCCTACACTGATGTCCCAGCTTCAGATCTGCCTGGTGGTGGTTATGTTAGCACCTGCTGATGTCTAATAAATATTGTATTGCCAGAGAAGATCAAATAAAATATAGAAAAACACAGGACCCAATTCTCCAGTAAAATCTGATCCCTTTGGGATGGTTCAAAGGAGTTAGATTCTGGCTTTTCTTTGCCAGATGACAGTTTGTCTAGCTAAGGAGGAAATCTCATCTGGTAACAGGCTGCCAGAGCCTGCACACACACACACAGACCTCTCTACCTAGGTTAGGGGACACTTTTGGGGTGGATGGGGACAGGGCCAGAGCTATGCAAACTATGCTGCGCTGATCCTCAGCCCACTGGAGCCAGCATAGACCAGTCCTCGGAATCACGGAGCCAGACCCATTTCCCTGATGGCTCCCCACTTGGCTGTGCTGAGTAGAGCTGGACCTGAGGAGAGATTTTGCCCCCCATGCTACTGCCTGCTCCATGACATTCGAGAACTTTGCAGGCTTTGGCCACTGGAAGATTTCTCGATGTGATACAGTGTTTGAATCTTAAGATGAAATAGAATTTAACATGTCCTCCTGAGTCCAGCTCTTTCCTGGGAGTTCACTGCTGAAACCTCCTCTAGATAATCCAACTGGGATACTGCAGTGGGAAGCAGAATAATCTGTCACACGTCAGTGTTGAATAAAAAATGGAAAGTGATTTCAGGTTGCAAAAGTACATCTATTACTGATACACGTAGCACCCCTACTAAGGTAGCTTCTGCCATAATCAAATCTGAAAGAGAGCATATGCCCAAGGCCAGGCAGTACTGCTTTACTATGGAAAAAAGTAGCTCCCAGACTATTTTTCTATATTTTTCACTGGCAGTTTTTTAATATTTACAACACCCTGAGAGCTATTGTAAAATATTGCTCTCCAAAACAGCACTTGACTTTAGGCAGGATGTCCAGAAACATGTACAAAGCTATGGTTCAGCAAACACACAGCCACCAAGAGGATGAGAGGGGTGGGATTTGCTTTGGGGTTTGGGGTTTTTTAACTCATACCAGCAACCGCATATGTAAAGCTGATAAATACCAGCTTTGTTCAGAAAGGATGTTTGTGGTTAGCTGAAAAATTACTGAAAGCAAACGACACACACAAATAATAAAGCAGCAGCTTCTGTCCTCTTTTGCTCACTCCTCCTTTCTCCCTCCACTCCAAGTTTGATGGCAAGATAACATAAATCTTGCCTTTCTCATCCCATACGCAATTACTTACAACTTTGCATCACAGTGGCTTGTGTACAGAGAGTTTTGTAGAGCTTAGTTTCAACACTAACACTATTTTGTGTTTGCTAAACTACCAAAATACCACAAACCTAGCCACGCCTAATAATTATTTTAATAGTGCCTTAGTTTTACCTCTTGCTAGTAGTGCTTTCACTATAGTTGAAACGGCCCAGCCCAGCTAAATATAAAGATGGGGGGAAACCTACCACAAACCAAAGAACTGGGAAGTGCACAAAGCCAGCCCTCCAGTGAAATCCCAGGATGCTTAGCTCCCAAGCTGACTCCAAATTCATGTTGCTCTTTGGTGATCTCCCAAGCCCAGGCTCATCAGCCAGTGATATTAAGGGAGAAAAGGGAACAGAGGAATGTGTAATGAAAACTAAAACCATACTTTATGTACAATAAATGCCCTTAGCTCCCCTTTAGAAGCATAGAGGCTTGAGAGGTAGGGAGGGGAATGTGGACAAAGCCCCAGAAGAGACACTTTTAAGTGCTTTTTCCCCCCTGGAGCATCACAGAGATTGAGAGAAGGAAGCAGATGGGAGAGTCAGTTTAGCTTCAAAGGTGCCCTACATACAGCGCTGTTTTCCCCTGTGCAGCTGTGACAGCAAGCGAAAGGCAGGAGAAAGTGAAAGCAAAATCAGAGCTCCAAAAGATGTTTTTTTGGAAGTTGTTCTTCTTCAGCAACAGATGTAAGATAAGATTTGTCTTTAGTTAAAAAAAAAGGTGTTCTTTTAGGGCCCAGTCCTCGAAACATTTGCATATGTGTTTATCTTGAAAGCTATGGGACTGCACATGAGATAGGGATAAGATTTGTACAGGACAAAGTCATTTTGAATGGGAAATGATCATTTTTAAACATTCTCATTTCTTCTAAGAGCTTTAAGTTTAATATTTCCATTGTCCATGATCAGCATGCCAACTAAAACAAAGAAAAAACATGTTGTGAACCAAGGTGAAATAGGAAACAATGCAGTACATAAGTGATCTTTTTCATAGAATAGATTTGTTTTTATTATAGCTCACGTATGACAAAGAAAAAGACTTGTTAATATACACTAATGTACGACCCCAGTTGTATCCATGTACTTCAGTTCATTATCAAGAGCAGCTAATTTACAGGATCAGGGCCTTAAACAGCACGTGGAGTGGATCCTTAGCTGGTTTTAAATCAATGTAACTATTCTAAAGTCAGTGAAGGAAATACCCCCTCATACCAGCTGACCCATGTTCCATCCAGTTTTTAGTTCAAGATTGTTTGGGTTTTTTGTTGTTGATGGGGGCCTTTAAAAATTTTTTTTGTTGTTGATGGGGAAAATATTCAAAACAATATTCATTCCCTGAATGGCTAATTTTTCACTTTTTCAATTTTTTTGGAAAAACTTTTACCAAAACTTTAAGTCTTCCTTTTTTCCCCCCACAGGGAGCAGGGAGAGCCAAAAACTAAACCAAAACCAGAACTTTTTCCTTTTTTTGTTCATCAACAACAAAAAATGCAGATGTGGGTTTTTTTTCCAAAAGAAAATTTAAAGGCCCCCATCCCCAACAAAAATTCATTAAAAATTTCCAGCTAGTCTAGTGTAGCGTTTTATGACATTGTATTTTATACCAAACAAAGAAAGCAAAGGACTCTGCTGTGAGCTGAAACTTCTTGTGCAAGAGCACATCCACGCTACAAAAGTGCATTGCAAAAGCAATGTGATTTTGCGCAAGAGAACGTCCAGACTGCATGGAAAGAAAGCTCTGATTGCTATTCACAGAATAGCCACCAGAGCACCTGTGCTTTTGTCGATTGGCTCTTTCTGTAAACCCTCCCCCCCCCCCGTTGCCTGTCCACACACACCTTTTTGCGCAAGAACTCTTGCACAAAAAGGAGTTATTCCTTGTAGAAAGAGGAATACCTACACAGCAAAACCCCCTCTGTTCTTTTGATTTACTGTAAATTTACTTGTGCAAAAATGTGCTTGAGGTGTGGACACTGCAGGTTTTTGTGCAAAAATGGCTGTTTTTGCACAAAACCCCTGTGGTGTAGATGTAGCCTAACTGTAACACTGGCCATTAGCCACAGCTGGGCATCTGTGCAGTGTATTGTGCACACTGCTTCACCCCCACAAAATAATAGGAAAAGATTTTACTGTCATCATTTTTGAAAAGTTATTAAAGGGAGCTTGGTTCTTCAAAAGCAGTTTCTTGTGCTTTCTCCATCAGCTGAAACTTTGGAATCATCTCTCATATTGTTTTACTCCTTTTCACCCAAGCCGTTGGCCAATATTCAGGGCCTTGCGGGCTGTTTCAGAAATGAGGAAGAGAAATGGATGATGTGAGTCAGGTATTTCTTTGGTGCAATCCCGTTTTTTGCAAAGGAAATCCACAACGTCCTGTTTCCCTGAGCACAACAGGAATCAAATAACAGGAGACTGTTTCCTTGATCAGTATTTCAATCTCCTTTTTCTATCCAGCACTCTGCCCAAACGCTCTCTCAGTATTTTCAGGGCCATGTTACCAATGATTTGGCTGTCTGTGGCTTTCTAGAGAGACAAGTTGTGAAAAGTAATATCTTTTACCGGACCAACTTCTGTTGGGGTACGTCTACACAGCAGTGTTATTTCGGAATAACTGGTGTTATTCCAAAATAACATAGCCCACATCTGCACTACAAGCAGTTATTTCAACATAATGTCAAGCTGGAGGACTTCTTTCTCTGACTCCTGTAGCCCTCATTTTACGAGGAGTAAGGGAAGTGGGAGGAAGAGTGCTCTGCCTCAAATTTTCTGATGTGTAGACAGCGCCAAAAGCTGAAATAAGCTATTTCGACTTAACCTATGCAATTGACGTAGCTCAAGTTGTGTAGCTTGTTTCAGCTTTAGCCCTGCTGTGTAGACATGCCCTTGGTGAAAGACACAAGCTTTTGAGCCATGGTCTTCTTGTCTAGTCTGCAGCTGTGGCTTTTCTAGCTGCATCTGCTCCTGTGCTCTTTCTCAACGGACACATCCCTCCACCAAAACATTACCCTGCATGTGTCCTGCATGTGCATTTAGAGCCCTGTGAAACCCTTCCACTCACACAGCTCAGCTTCTGACCAGCTTTCCACATGGTCTCTATGGGAGGTAGCTCCCATTGTTTCACTTCAAAAGGAGCTTAAATGTTTGGTCACCCTTCATTAAGCATAAATAAATTACATACACCAGTTTCAATGAGGTTTTACTCAAGCCCCAGCATAACAACATTTGGATGTTTCTTAGTATTTGGCAGGAAGTCCTGGATGAGCATGTGTAAATGGCATGCAAAGCATGGCACTTTAGACATGTCTACGGTTAGTATTGTTGCTCTTTAGTAAGCATCATTATCCAATGTAATGTTTCCTAATTATGGTATTGATTTTTTTTCTTTCTTTTTAATGGATTCCCCTCCCAAGCCACCCTAAGTAAAGACACTGGCAAATACTCAGATGAATCACAAGGGAACCACTCAGAGCTACATATAACATGCACAGCAAGCAGGTATTTCATTGTGTAGATCAGAGTTTCACAACCTTTTTGTGCTGGCAATTTCCTCTGGACTTAAAAAAAACAACAAGGCTTAAAAAGGTAGGGAACAGAAGTGAGCCCCCTGAGCCCCACTGCTCAAGATTTATTTGGTGTGTGCAGAATCTTGTGCCAGTACCTTTCCACAGACAGGGGCTTTGGGCTTTGTTAGGTCTTTATAATCTAGAAGCTTCCAAACAAGGAAATAGGGGTGGCAGATCTTCTCAGACGATATAAATTGTAATAACTCCACTGTACGTTCAGCTGTTAAATGGTAATGAGGCATACATCATCTGAGGTATTTGTGTGACAAGCTTGGTCACAGAGATCCCCTTACGACTGTCACCTTATGTGCTAAAAATACCACTGAGTGCCCCACACCCTGTTCTGCTGAGCCCTGCCCTGCTGGGGGGAGACCTTGGGTCTACCCCAGCGATGGCACAGAACTGGGGTCACAGCCCGCAGCAGAACACCACACAACACTGAAATCCACTCAACTCTGGGATGAATCCGTCAAAGGAACTTGACACAGCCCCAATGGGATGAAAACCCCAGATAAATCCATCTCACAAAGTATAAAGGTTCTGGAGCGTGAGCTCAGAAGTTGTTCACACACCACCTTTATCAATGAAAGAGAGATGTGCACAGCTGTTTCCCCCATCCGGGTAACAATTATTTACACTGGGTTTATTAATAAACAAGAGTGGTTTATTAAGTATAAAAAGTAGGATTTAAGTAGTTGCAAGTGATAACAGACTGATCAAAGTACAGGTTGAACCTCTAGCATCTGTGACTCTCGGGTCCAGCAACATCTGTGATCTGGCACGACCACGGATATTGCTGGACCAGAGAGTCCTGGCTGGCCAAGTTCAGAATCATAGCCCAGGTTGGGCTGGTGATGAGGAGTCAAGCCCCAGCAGGGCCACCGTGGGGGAGAGCACAGCTCTGGCTAGGGCTGGTGGCAAGGAGCACAGCCCCAGCTGAGACTGGGGGTAGCGGGGCCAGTGGTGAGGAGCACAGCCCCAGTCAAGGCAGGCACTGTGGGAAGCATAGCCTCGGCCGGGGCTGGCATGGTGCAGGAGTGCAGTCCCAACTGGGGCTAGTGCCACCAGTGCAGTCGAGGGGTACTGACAGCAGCACCTGGGGGCATTGTGAGCCCTGCACCACTCCCTCCAGAACTGTGTGCAAGAAGACCTGGAGCTCTGGCGGGAGCAGCTTGCCCAGGGCCGTGCCATCTGCCAACACCTATTCTTTCTGAGCTGGACCCAGCAGCTCTTCTCCACCCCTGTCATTGCAGTTCTTTTTGTTTTCAGGTGTTTTCATGTATCCCCTTGCAGTGGTGAGGCATTCTGTAAAACCAGCTGAAGACAATCATTGTTTACTTCCCCTTCCTTATATATAATGTTCTTAGAGCAGGAAGTCTTTGTTCAGTTCTCTTCCCCACCCCTCCCCCGGGTATTGAAAAGTACAAAATTCAAGATAGATTCCAGCACCAGGTGACATGGTCACATGTCCTTGTAGGACCAATCAAAGTCCAGGTTTACAGGAAAAGCAAGATTATTCACAGATTATTGTCCCAAATACTGGGCCATTAAGTTCCTTAAGTGCCACTAGTTGCCCTCACTTAGTATGTCTAGATCAGTCAACAGGTTTATGCTTCATATTTCTAACTTCAAATACAGGAACAATACAGATACACAAAGAGAATATACCCTTCCAGGGGATTGCAAGTTTTCCAATGATAGGTTACATGCAGTATTTTGCATAAAGCATATTAGAGTTAGCATTATATTTATAAACATATTTTCATAAAGAATATGAAATACACTGTCACATCTTGATCAGTGGAAGATGAGTTTGGGAGACTTAAGATAAGGTAGGCTGGGCAAGATACCTCTCACGGGCTGAATCTGGCCCGTCAAGCCACTCGTTCCAGTCTGTGGCTGCTCCTCCCAGGACCCTCACGCATGCAGCTGCTGCTGTTTTCAATGCAAGCCTCGCCCCACTTCCCGGAGTTGAGAGCCACATGTAAGGAGCAGTCTACATTTTCAATGATCTGGGGCTGCAGCAGGCAGGGAGCCCAGCCTGCCTCAGAGTTGCTGGAGACTGGGAGATGCTTAGGTAAGTGCCTCCCAGCCAAAGCCTGCCTCTGGCACCTCTGCCCCGCCTGCACTCCAACTCCCTCCCCTAGATCACCTTCCAAATCCTTTGCACTCCCCCGCCCCAGGTGACAACTCCCTCCCAGACACTGTACCCTCTACAACACCCCTCCCTCAGGCCAGAATCCTCTCCTGCACTCTCCCTTCCTGACCCTACACCCCATTCCCCTGACCCAGGTCACAGCCCCCTCCACGCAAACACCCTTTCAGACCTCACATCATCCCTTGCACCCCAGACCCTTACCCCATGCGCCCAGCATCCATCCTAGATCTCGTACCCCCTCCAAAGAAAAGTGTGGCCGTTGGCCACTTTCCAAAATCTTGCAGTGGCCCCCCAGCAAAAATTATTGCCCACCCCTGAGATAAGGTCATCAACGAGTCAAATAATTCCAGGTCATGAGATATGCAAGCTCCGCTGGCAATTTGTTTCTTTCTTTCCTTCTTAAAAAAAAAAAAAAAAAGCAACCACTGACAGCAAGAAATATAGACCTTAACCCTAACACTTTATATTCTCATTGCTTTGGGGGAGAAAAACATATTTCTTTTTTCTTTTCACTCAGGTTCCCTTAGATGACAAAGTGCATTAGGGAAGAGATTTATCAAGGAGTTTGAGAGCAGAGGACTTACAGTACCCATAAACTTTAGAGAGAGCCTTGTAAATATCACATTTAAAGCTTTTTATAAATGTTTCAGAAAGATCTGAAAGTGTGAGGGTTTCCTGTTTTTCTGCCCTGTGTCATAGACACGATGTTACATGTCTCACACTCAGAGACAAACTGAAAGGTCTGCCAGCTCTGCTGGGAACTCATAAACAAAATATGTGGCTTCTGAGTGAAGGGGGAACCTTCAGATATATCAAAGTACTTCAGGACTTTTTCAGATGAACAATCTTAATTATTCAGCCCCTCAGACATAGTGAGCCAAATTCTGCTCTGACTTTCACTACTAAAACTTCATTGGGGCTGATTTTGCTTTTTAGTTACACCACTGTAATTCTGGAGTAGCTTCATATGTTTATATTACAATGAGCCCTAGAAACATTCAAGATCAAGTCCTCATTCTGTTAGGTCCTGTGTAAATACAGGGTAAGACAAGATTCCTGTCCTTAAGAGTTTACAGCCAAATATTAATGCACAGCGCACATAAGATAACTAAAGATGAATGACAAATAAGCTTTATTCATGCACAGAAAATTAAATGGATCTTATTGAACTAAACTGTATAAATAAACAAATATCTAATACATCATATTCTCTATTATATTTCACTTATTAACAGCAAGATTTTGTATAAGTCTGATTCTCAGAATTGTAAATTATCTTTACATCCCCTTTTAGGAACTCCTAGAGTGATTGAAGGGGCTTGTCACATAACTATGAATCCCTTCCATTCATTCAAAATGTATACGACTCTTACTCTAGAAATACCAGGCATAAATTACTTCCCAAGTGATCAACATAAATATTTCTTTGGACTAGGTTCTAAGTATATCTGTCAACAGCAGAAAAGAGCCCAAAGAACAAAAGTATGTGTAAGAGCTTAATCAGCATCAATTTAAATATGTTTTATTTTATCAAGTCTAAACAACCCTATAAACTTTTTGAACCTTACAGTGCTTTTTTTATACATGACCATGTGAAGTCCCCATCAGCACAGTGGACATGTTTTTAGAGAAAAGAGCATTTCTGCTTTCTGAAAATTGAACGTTTACAGGAGTGCTGTGTGATGAACCTAAGCTTAAAGTGCTGTGCAGACTCCTGGCAGATACAGCATGAAGTATCATAATTGCCTTAATAGAAACTGATGTGCAACATGTAGCAAGATTCAATGTGTGTAGGAATATGAAAGCTTAGACAAATGAATGTAACTAGCCTCAGGTAAAGCAAAAGTACGCTCATGATTCCATCATTAAGAGGCAGATCAGAGATTATAAAATGTTGTTGTTGTTTAAAAAAAAATACCCCTTCCTTGTTAGGAGCTTGATAAAAGGTTTCACCATCGGTTTTATGGCTGACATGATATACTTTTCCTTTAATGTGTGGATTTTGACATAAATATTATCTTTCTTTACTCGATCAGAATTTTCATAAGAAGCTATTTTTTAGATGGTAAGTGAAAAGAACTCTCCTTGTGATTGAGATTATAATCCTTGGTAAAAATTATAGCAATGTGGATTTGCTTTGCTTTCCCTCCATCTCCATTTTCTTCTGTTTCTCATGTCTTGAGTGAGTTGGGTCTTTAAGGTATTACAGTCATCAGGAGTGTTTTGGATTCCATTACAATGAAACCATGAATAATAGATAATTGATTCATGCTTTTATTTAGTCTCATCCTGTGGAAAATAAAAGCCCAGTTACTGTGTCAAACTGCATTATTGGCACAATGTGGTAGAGACATGTGATCTGGGAGGGCTGGCGCAGTTTGCTCCTGGAGCTGTTAAGCCAGTCATAGTATCCCGGTCCATAGTAATTGTAGAATGTTCCTCTTTTATTTGGAAAGCAGCTACTGAAAAGTCAATTGCCATCATTCTGGCTGAGCCCTTTATATCAGTTCAATGTGGGGATGAGCACATTCTGGACATCCATACTGTGCACAGATAAGGACTTCATTTTCTAGTGCTGCCGGTTGCGGGTAACCTAAACTGTGTCACTGCAGTCACTGGATAGCTTTAGCCATTTTAGTTTCATAAACTCACTATCATGCTCATCAATGTTATTGTGTTACCCTGATTAATCTTTTGAGGCGCCTTGGGCATGACGAGGTTATGTAGTCTAGTGGCACATTTGCATGCACTTTGATAGATAAATTCTACGCCGCTTTTGTAACTCTTCCACACATGTAAAGGGGCCCCTTTAAATAACAATGATGGAGACAAGGCTGGATTTGTCATGCAGAAGAGATGGGTATAACCAGGCACTTAAAGGTGACAAATGTACGAACATCATTTTACTTCCTCCCCTTGAAGTGGGCACTAAAGTTCACTCAATTAGTGGGATATGAGTATAAAAACATCTAAGGAAGAATACATGCAAAATAAAACATGTTTGTTGGAGGATATGCATATTTCTTTACAAAAAATTTCACTACAAAAATCAGGAACCATCTCTCATTTCATATAGACAAAAACATATGGCACAGAACTCAATAGTTGATCTTACAACCTGGGCAATGCAAATGTGATAGATGAAATATCTGAATTCCAAACAGAGACAGGCTTGGCAGGGCAGATTTCTCCCTCCCAAGGATGCTGGACTGACTCCATCTCCTAGCATTGGAGATTCAAAGTCTCTCTTTCTTAATTTTAACTGCTGTTAGTGAGAGTCTTGTGGTTTGTCAACTCAAACTAAAAGATTGCTCCATTCATTGTTTCTGAGGTTGCAACATTGCTCTACCCCGGCTGGAAGTTAGTTGCAATGAGCAACTGTTCACTGTTCCAAAGTCTGTGTTCAGTTGCTTCATTCTTTTAGAGAAAACTAATTGATTTATTGCTTGGGGAGGCAACAATCTATTTTTCATTTTAGCGAGGGTTTACTGGCTGATGCATTTATTGTTTTTCTCACTTGTCTGACCTAATAGTCAGCTTGACCTAACAGTAATTCATATTGTCTGCTGCAGATAAAACACTATTTTGATTAAATTATTAACAACATCTATATGAAAAAAATCACCTGGTATTTTGTGCTTGTTTAAAAAGATGGCAAGGAACATGCATGTGCATTGCAACATCGAGCCTTTGAAATCTGCCATCATTTCACATGATTAAGAGTTACTCTCCTACTTTTGGGATCAATGTTGTAAGACAATTTATAAAGTAATAATGTTAAAAGCAAAGGAGCTTATTTCCAAACATCTGAGTCAAGCTGAGTAAAGGATGCACAAGCTTTGCTGAACAGGGAAGGGGGGAGAGGGCAGAGCAGGGTTAAGACCAGCTGTGCAGTAGACTTTTTCTTTGTTCTTCAGATATGTGAAATGCACAACAGGCAAACTGTGCTTTAGAGCCAGATTTTCAAAACAGGTTACACCCCACTTCAGTGACTAGATTTTCAGCAGAATTTAGCATGTTCAGTGTTGGACCCTTCTGAAAATCTGACCATAAATGGTACCTGACTAAGAAAGGAGCTCTTTTGAGAATCTGGTTGCAAGTATGGGCACTAAGTACTTGCAAAATCTGACCCTGAGCTCGCTGGAGAATCTGGCCTTCAAATCTAATTGGATACTTTGGGTATTTCCTTATTATAGGCAGGCTGGTGGCACTACCTCTTATTAAGATTACCTGATACTTACCTGATAAGACCCTGTTTTCAATTGCTCATCATGTCACATGTTACTTATTTGGGCAGAAATCTGCCATGCTGGGAGTCAGCCACAGGCTAAACCTATTTCTTGTTTTGAAAGTTCAGAGCAAACAGTTGAGCTGTTTCTGAGAATGTGGCAAGGGAAAAATATGTTCTTGTGACCAGGTCAAAAAAAAAAATCTGTTGACTGTGTGTTTGAAAAGCTCTAGTGTCATGCCTGCTTTGGAGCAAGGTCTTGAAATTTGGTGGCAGGGGCCTTTGTGACTGCAAAGTTGGCCACATTTGCAAGGTTTTGAAATATCATAGATTAAACATGCTCAGGATTGATATTAGCAGGTAAATTCTCTAAAGATTGTCATCCCTTGGAGCAGAACAGGACTTCCTCTGCAATTGCAGCTCTGGGCTACTGTCCAGGCACCTGAAATGAGAGCTGAGAAACTGTCTCTGCTCTAATTCCCCTTAGGCAATATGCAGGAGGAAGCTTCATGATTTGAATGCAGAGGGGACAAGAGGAGAGGGCAGTGGAGAGTAGATTGGGACAAGGTGCTTAGGAGTGGGAACTCAGACCAGAGGCTGGCAGGGGAAGGGAGAGAAAGTGGGATTAGCTGGGCAAGGAGGACTGGACCTGGAAGTCGGAGTGGGAAACAAGTGGAGACTGAAGCCAGTAAGCGGCAAGAGAGAAGAGTGAGATCAGATGAGGAGCTGGAGAGATACTGGGACAGAATGGGGAAAGAGACAGGGATTGAAAACCAATGAAGTAGAGAGAATGAGGTGAGGGGGGATGTGAGAAAGATCTGGCAAGGAGCTGGGTTGTGTGGTGGAGGAGAACTGGGCCTGGTTGGGCAAAGGTACTGGGAGAAGAAGCCGAGGGAAGGGAAACACTGAGACTGGAACTGGGAGACAGGGTGCATGAGAGGAGGCAACTGGACCCCATGGTGGAGGAGAAAGATCAAATGAGGGCCTGAGAAGGCTAAGGTGACTGTGAAGGTGGGGGGGAGGGGGACAGAGAATCCAGGAGGTGAGATTAGGCCATTCTGGTCAAGAAGACTGGACATGGGATGTAAAGCCTGAGGAGTGATAACTGAGATAGGCTAGATGAGAAAAGAACTGGGATAAGAAGCCAGGCATAGGGAAGAGATGGGACAAGTTGGAGTGGACAGAGCAGAAAGGGTCATGAAGGATAGAGAAGTGGGAGGGGAGTCCATGCCCACTAGACACACTTCACTCCAGTCTCTGGAATGGAACCCCAGATTCTTAAGTCTCAAATTCCTCTGCTGTCAGCAAGTATTTGTGAAGCCAACTGGCAAGGAGTGTGTGTGCATGTGATCCCCTTGTAGTGCTAGTCCACACAGAGGATGACAGCCTACCATTGCTACCAGTTATTGCATTGTCAAGTGCTAAGGTGGTCTGTGCTGTTTCTAAAGGTTCTAACCCTGCTGATTAACCCAGGCTGATAAGACTGCATAATGGAATTTGTTTTTTCCAGTTTCCTTTTTTTAAAGACTTGGGAAATTACACTCACAAAAGATTGGAGTAACTTCAATGACTTCAATAGTTACACCTGCCTAAAACTGGTGTAAAGGAGTGGAGCTCTAATTCAAATCTGAATTTTCCCTGAATTTGGATGTGTAAGAGGAAATATGCCACAATGGTTAATTTTAGAGAGAGACTTCAGGCCTGACATTTGGAAGTGGAGTTTGAATCCCCAGTGTTTTGATATGCAGCCCCAGTTCTGTTACAATTATTTTCAACTTAAAGTTTCCTTTCCTCTTTCTTTGGAACAAGCAGAAAAGCATGTAAATTATACCCCCGATGTGGGGATGATACTGCAATTTGTTATCCTAGTTCAAGAGCTGTGCATATTTGTTACTTACAGTGAAGCTTTGCAGAATTGCAATGAGACCTCTCTAGTGGGTGTACTTATGTAAATACTCCTGGGGAATAAAACACTGAATGCCTACCAATGATCTCACAATAGCCACCACACCCCTGTTGTGCATAAGAGTTTCAACCTGAATATAATAAAGACTCTGACAAGCAATGTTTTGTTATACTTAGGTTACTATTGTCCTCATCAGCCTTATAAATCAGCTGTCAGATTTGGGGTGTAACACTGGTAAATTGGGTAAGGAGAAGGGAATGTTGCATTTAAATGATAGGTACAAATTCAACAATCCCATAAACAGGCACAACTCCACCAAGTTCAGTAAAGCTACACTCATTTATTTCAGGTTGGCTCATTATTTTAATTTGCTGGAATAAAAAATTTGATGGGAGTAGTGTGGGGTTATTTAAGTGTTTTGAGAGCCACCATTGAAAAAAGTGTGACTAAACTTTTTTTCCATAAGGAAGGTTTCTCAGGTCCAGAATGAGAGAGAGAGAGAGAGATCACAGAATACCCAATAGCCCGATTAAAAAACAAACAATGGTTCTGTAGCACCTTAGAGACTAACGAAAGAAGTGGGTTGTGTCCACAAAAGCTCATGATACTATTTATATATTTTTGTTAGTCTCTAAGGTGCTACAGAACCATCGTTGTGTTTTAAGTTTTTTTTTAGTTACAGACTAACACAACTACCCCTCTGAGATTTTAAATAGCCTGATAGTTAGGGCACTCATCTGGAATTTGGGGACCTGCCTGATCTGGACTGGAGACTTGTACCCAGGTTTCCCACAAGTGCCCTCACCACTAGGCTATTCTGGGGTCTCTCCCTCTTTACAATTTTTCTACCTAGCTCATTAGGGCCCTATCTGGACGTACAGAATGTGTATATTGTTCAATCATGTTGGCTAATTTGAGTTAGCATATCATGACTGAAATAGGTATGCAGATGTCTGTCACCGATGTTATAACTGAGCCTTTTTGTCCTACCTACTACAACCCAATACGAGAGCTACCGCTACTTCAGTTCTTGAATATTTATACTATCATTTTTATTTAGTCAAAATCTGAAATGGAAAAATACCCTAATAGTTTGTACACTAAGACAAACAAATTTGTTTATATTTACAAGAGATAATGCTGCCCACTTCTTATTTACAATCTCACCTGGAAGTGAGAACAGGAATTCACATGGCACTTTTGTGTCCTGTCTTGCAAAGTATTTACATGCCAGATATACTAAACGTTTGTATTCCCCTTCATGCTTTGGCCACCATTCCAGAGGACATATTTCCATGCTGATGGCACTTGTGAAAAAGATGGGTTAATTAAATTTATGTCAGAATTTCTTGGGAAAGAATTGTACATCTCCTCCTGCTCCTGCTCCACAATCTGCCATATATTTCATGTTATTGCCGTCTTGGGTGATGACCTAACACATGTTGTTCATTTAAAAACACATTCACAGCAGATTTAACAAATTGAAAAGGTACCAATGTGAGATTTCTAAAGACAGATGCAGTACCTCACCCAAGAGTTAAGAATCTGAAGTGTCCTCCAAAATCTGAGAGAGAAGAAGCATCTATCATGCTTTCAGAAATTTTAAAAGAGCAACAATCTGATATGAAATCTATAGAAACCAAACCAACAAAAAAGAAAATCAACCTTCTGCCATTCTGCTGGTGACATCCGACTCAGATGATAAAAATGAACATGAGTCAGGCCATACTGCTTTGGATCGTTATTAAGCATCATCAAGCATGCACATGTCCTCTGGAATTATGGGTGAAAGGAAGTACGAATCCTTAGCACACTTAGCACGTAAATATCTTGCAATGCCAACTACAGTCGTTCAATGTGAATGCCTGTTCTCACTTTCAGGTGACATTGTAAACAAAAAGTGGGCAACATTATCTCCTGCAAATGTAAACAGACTAGTTTTCAAATGATTGGCTGAACAAGAACAACGATTGAATAGACTTGCAAAACTTTAGAGTCTACATTGTTTTATTTTTTAATGTTTGGGGTTTTTTGGGGTTTTTTTACATTATTCTCTTTTATGATAAAGAGAATGCACTACAGTACTTGTGTGAAGGGATCCGTGGAATCTGTCCCTCCCTTTTCTCGAGCCTGTGTGGTCTTTCAGGATGCCTTTCTAGTGACAAGCAACAAACCCCTCCAGATGCTGTGATCAGTCAGCACATCAGTGTGTGCAGCCCCACACCTAACTGCTAGATTGCATGAATGCTCTTAGAGCTACTCTTAAGTCTCTCAGAGTAGGGCACCAGCCAAATCCCCCCTGCCAGCTCCAACTACTGTACCTCAGGAATATACTGTCTCATTTATTAATTGGCTCACCACTTCATCAATTGAAAGTGACCATACACCAGCCTTTCTAAAACTTGAACAAATTACCAAACACTTCAGGCAAACTCACTGGTAAAGATAAACAATTAAACAAATGTATTGACTACAAAAGATAGATTGTAAATGACTCTAAGTAATAAGCAAAAAGTCAAAGTTGTTACTAAAATAAAATAAAATAAAATAAAACACAGTCATAACTCTGAATCCTATTACACTGGGCAACAATTAGGTTAAGGGAGTTTTTCTCATCCCACTGAATACTGCAGCTTGTGGTATTCAGATTTCACCCTCGAACCTTGGGCCAGTCCCCTCTGTTGAAGTCTTCTCCTGAAGGTCCTTGTTACTTGCAGCATGGTGAGCACTGAAGAAAGTCCAAGCATGAGGCCCCTGTGGTCTCTTTTGTACCCTCAGTCCCATGTGGTTGGAGAATACAAGACGGAACATGCCTGGTGGCCATTTGTGGTTCCCTAAGCAAGGGTGAGCAGTTCCCCCAGTGTGGCCTCCTGTAGGTGAGTTATGGAAGTGTAGCTCCCTTGCTAGAGAATGGATGATGATTTCTGTTCAACAGCACCTGCACGGGTGGTGGTTGCCTCCCTTGTCGTTGTTTCTGTAGATCTAGTATCTGGGCGCTTCCCCAACTCAGAACATATTTTAGTGACAGCCATACAATATATTCTCATAACTTCATATGAATTAATAATATATGTATTTAGATAGAAAAATGGACTTTCAGCAGATCATAACCTTTTCCCTGATACCTCATGTGGAATGCTTCATATTCATTAGCTCAATTACATGTAAAAGGAGGAATATGGGGGTTACAGAGCACCTCCCCCAGGCATAGTGTGTCACACTCTGAATTGAAAAATACTATTTCTTTTATTTTTACAATGCAAATATTTGTAATAGAAATGAACATTACACGAGCACTGTGTGCTTTGTATTCTGTGTTGTAATTGAAATCAGTATATTTGAAAATGTAGAAAACATCCAGAAATGTTTAAATAAATAGCATTAAGTTATTGTTTAAAACATAATTAATTGCATAATTAACCACAATTATTTTTATCATGTAATTAATTGAAATTAATATTTTAATCATTTGACACCCCTACCTAACTTTATTATTTGCTTTACCATATTACCTGGAAGTTGTTTCTATTGGTAAGTTCTCTAAGAGCCAACATTTCTTGTAGCGTTCATGCACAGAGCCACATAACTCTTTACACTGTCCAGTGTCTGAGCCTAGTGGAATCCTCAAACTAGCTGTCCCCGCCCCCCTGCTATCTTATTGGTAGAGGCTGATCAAATAAGTGTGTCCAGAAGCCATCTAGAAGCAAACCTACTGACTTTAAAAAAATACAGTTGCCACAGGAAGTGGTGGTGCCAGTGTCCCCATGCCAGTAGCTAAGCACTTACACAGAATATGATAGACTTAGATTCAAATTCCCCTCCCTCTGATTCAGACCAGGGATCTGAACCCACCTCGTATATCTTCAAGATGAGTGCTCTAATTGGCATCTAATGGGTGCTATAATACAGCTTTCTGTCTCTCCCACTGAAGTTGTTCCACTTTATATGAACCACTTATGTATTCATTGGGTCACAGAAAGTGCAAAAGAGTGCCTGTATTGTCCAGTGCTCAGGGCACATACCTGGGGATACGTCTAGACTACAGGCTTTTTTTGACAGAGGCTTTGTTGACAGATACTGTCGACAAAGCCTCTGTTGAAAAAAAGCATCTAGACTGCATTACACGGTTTGAAAAATCGATACATTTTGTCGAAAAAGAGCGTCCAGACTGCCAGACTCCCTGTCGACAAAAGAAGGCACCCGGAAGTGCTTCTGGCAGGTCACAGGGGCAGCCTTAAATTCCAGGCGCTGCTGCACATCCTTTGCAGAGACACGTGCTTAAAGGGATCCTCCTGGACAGCCGTTGCTCTGCTGCTGCTTCTGGCTTGCCCTACCTCCTAGAGGGAAAGCAAAGCTGCTGCAGTTCTTGCTTTGGTTGCCCTGCTTCCTCAGGCACCACAGCAGGTTTCTTTCAGGTTTGTTTTTGTGCTTTGCACTGTGTTTTTGGCCATGGAGCCTGAGCTGCCCCTGGGCAGACGATGGCCCCACACTGTGATGCTGGAAGTTCTGCTGCATCTGCATGAGAGCATCATGACGTTTGTGGCAGAGCTGGATTCAGAGCCCAGCTTTGAGCCCCTCACTCAGGCTGCAGCCCTACTGCCCTTGCCCCCGAACTCATTCCTGGAGAGGCGATTTTGGAGGCTGGACACCAGTTCTGACTGGCGAGACCGGCTTGTTATGCAGCAGTGGGACGATGACCAGTGGCTCCAAAACTTCCGGATGCAGAAGTCCACCTTCCAGGAGCTCTGTGCCTGGCTCGCCCCTGCCCTGCAACACCAGGACACCCACTTGCAGCCCACCATCCCCCTGGAGAAGCACGTCACTATTGCTCTGTGGAAGCTGGCCACACCTGACAGCTACTGCTCCGTGGGACATCAGTTTGGCATGGGGCGGTCTACTCTTGGGGCCATCTTGATGGAGGTAAGTCACTCTCAGGGGACAGTCCATGGGGGCGGGGGCGGGCGGATAAGGGGACGGTCAGGACCGGGCACAGGGAATGGGGGATGGGGTGGGAGTGGTAGAAGCCTGCCTGGCCTCACCCTGCGGTGGTGCGGGGAGTACAGGGAGGTTGCCTGAGGGGGGGCTCTTGGGGTCTGGGAGGGGAGGGGTGGGGGAGCACCTATCATCAGCTCACGCAACTCCTCTAATGTCCTGTTATGTGTGTTTGTATTTGTCCCTTTCTGCAGGTGGTGACAGCCATCAACTCAGAACAGCTTCACAGGACTGTCCACCTTGGAGACCTGGATACCATCTTGGCCAGATTTGCGGGGCTGGGTTTTCCGAACTGCAGTGGAGCACCCAACGGGACTCACATCCCGATCTGCACACCACCCCATCAAGCAGCACAGTATATTAACAGAAAAGGCTACTTTTCGATGGTGCTGCAGCCCCTGGTCGACTACCAGGGACAATTCACAGACATTTGTGTCAGGTGGTCAGGCCGGGCACACGATGCCCACATATTCTGGAACTCATACCTGTACTGAAGGCTGCAGGCTGGGGCATTCTTTCCAGAGAGAAACTATGCAGTCAGGGATGTGCAGATGCCTACGTGCATCGTGGCCGACGCGGCCTATCCCCTTATGCCCTGGCTAATGTAGCCAGTGACGGGACACCTGGATGCGAGCAGGGAACTCTTTAACTCCCACCTGAATCGGGCTCGCTTCCAGGTGGAGTGTGCCTTTGGCCGTCTGAAGGGCAGATTTAGATGCCTGCTCACTCGGCTGGACATGGGGGAAAACAACATCCCCGATGTAGTTGCTGCATGCTGTGTGCTGCACAATATAGTGGAGAGGAAAGGGGAGGCCTTCCTCCCTGCGTGGGGAACACAGGCTGATGTGGAGGGGAGGCACTTTGAGCAGCCCCAGACAGCTGGTATCTGGCAAGCCCACCAGCTAGGATTGCACATTTGAGCAGCCCCGAGGGAGCAATTCTCCCAAGGAGGCCAATGATTTTCCCCAGGGCCTTCCAATTGTGGGATTGCTCCATGATCCCAGTGCCTTCCTCCCCAAAGGTCCTCCTGGTCCCACATTCACACATCGTATGCATTCATCACACACTGACAACAGAGACAGGTGTTGTAGAAAAAATGTTTACAGTTTATTTCACCGTTGGTTTTTTGAAAAACTAAAATACTCTTTTGTTCAGAAAAATAAAGTGTTTGTAAACAAAGTAAAGTTCTTCCCTCAGTCACTCTCACAGGTGGGAAGGGGGAATGTCAACCTGGAAGGGGGGAGGGAGGCTCAGGGCTGAGGGTGCTGCCTTGATGAAGAGCCCCTGGCACGTTGGCTGCAGAGGCCTTCTCGCAGACGGCTGCGCATTCTGGCTGGGACAGTAGGGGACTGGGCAGGAGGTGGGGCTGTACCTGGGTCTGGGATGGCAGGGGCTGAGGGGGGGCAGGCTAAGCAGGAGGAGCAGGACCAGGCACAGGACCAGGGAAGGCCATGGCCTCCCAGATAGTAGCGCAAATCTCAGTGCGCTGCTGGGCAAACTCGTCCAGCAAGCACCTGTACCACTCTGCCTCTGCCTCCATCCTCCGGTTCATTGCGTCCTGCATCCCTTGCAGGAGCGAGATGTGCTGGCGCACCAGGTCCAAATATGTGCCCCAGTGCCGACGGGTTCCCTGCAGCCGCCTGCGTGGTGGGGCAGGTGTGGCACCCCCCTCCTGGTCAGCTGGTCCGGCTGTGGAGGACAAGAGGGAAAAGTTGTCAGTCATGCATGCCCACACTTTCCCTGAGAGGGCATGCCCTCCTCCTTCTCAGCAGGCAGTGCCTGTCCTAGGGTCAGAGGATGTTCATGTGCATTTCAGTAAGGCATGGTGTGGCCTGGCCAGCATCCATGGCCCCCCTGGAGCCCAGAAGATGTGTAGGCCACCATCCTGTCCCCCTCACACACACCCCATGGCCAAGCAGCACAGACAAGGGTCAGTGGGACATCAGTTTGGCATGGGGCAGTCTATTCTTGGGGCCGTCTTGTTGGAGGTAAGTCACTCTCAGGGGTTCCCACTGGTTGCTGAGAGGCCTGAAGCTGTGTGGCAATCCCAGCGTTCCCAACCCATGCCTGCCCCTGGCATCACTGCCTGCAAGAGCAGGCGGTGCTTCGCAGCCATGCGGGAGCAGGGGTAGGATGGCCCTCCCTGAGGGCAGCCATGGGTGTGCTGCCCCCCCGCCCCGAGGCTGTGATCAGCATGACATGTCACAGCACTGCACCATCCACTTTGCTCCCGCCTGCCCTGCCCTGTGTGTGTTGGACCCTCACAGCACTCACCTGATGTTCCCTCCCCGGTGTCTGAAGTTGTCTGGGAGGCCTCCTGAGTCTGGGTGTCTGGCTCCTGGGTCAGGGGCGCTGTGCTCCTGGGGGTGTCCTCCTCCTCTTGGAGCTGCTGGTCCTCTGCTGGGCTCTCACCCTGGAGTTGCAGCCGCTGCTGCACAGGGGTCTCCAAGCCAGACTCCACAACCCTCTCGGGAGCCAGGGGTTCCCCTGCCCCCAGGATCCGGTCCAGGTCCTCGTAATAGGCACAGTAGTGTGCCATTTCTCCGGAGTGGGAGCTGTGCTCACGGTCCCTAACGTACCCCTGCTGCAGCTCCTTCACCTTGGCTCTGACCTGGGCTAAGGTGCGAGGGTGGTGGCCTTTTCTTGCCAGGCCATCAGCCATTCTGGCGTAGATGTCCACGTTCCTCTGCCTGGACTGTGGGGCCTGAAGAGCCTCCTCCTCGGACCAGAGCTCCAAGAGGGCTTTGATCTCGGGCCCAGACCAGGAGGGTGCCCGGCGTTTGGTGCCCCTGGCTTCCTGTGGGGATGTGTCCCTGGAAGGGCCAGGGGGGGTTTTGGGGGGCTTGTCCCTGGGACATGGCTCTGAGTGGCCCTCCCAGGAAGAGCTGCACAGTCAGGGACCTGGCTGGAGCTGGCTTGCTGCCAGAATGCTAATCCTGGGTACCTGTGCCTTTTAAAGATGGCTACAGGCAGGAACAATAGAGTTGAAAGCTGTGGCAGGAGTGTCCACCAGGGCTTCTTCCTGGAGGCCTTTATTTTCAAAATGAATTCTTCCCCACATCCACACTTACCTTTTGTCAACAGAACTCTGTCGACAAAGGCATTATTCCTTGTAAAGCGAGGTTTACCGCCGTCGACAAAACTGCCGCGTTCTGTCGACTTACTGTCGACAGAATGCGGAGGTAGTGTAGACGCAGGTACAGTTTTGTTGACAAAGTCCACTTTTGTCGACAAAACTGTGTAGTCTAGACACACCCTGGATGACCCCATCATGTGATACTTTCTTCAGGTGCCCAGAACCATAGGTGGTCTTGGTTTTGCTCTGCCTTAGCAAAAGAGACTTGCTGGAGTTAAATTAGGTAACATCTCCTAGACAAACTTTTTATATCTCCGCCTGCAGGCCCGCTGCTAGGGGAGGGAGGGCAGCAAAGGGGGCAGTTCTCTCAGGGCCTGGCAATTCAAAGGGGCCCAGGGCTCCCGGCCAGAAGCCCCCAGACCTTTAAATCACCACTGAAGCACCGTGCTGCATACAGCTCTGAGGGCTGGGAGGGGCACGCTGCACTCTTCGTGGCACTCTGGACTTACTGCCCCTGGCCCTGCCCTTTCCACCTGAGACGCTGCCCCTTCTGGGAGCGCAGAGCTGCTCCACTGCCACCACTACCTTGCCCGGGGGCCCAAAGAGTCTGTCAGCTCCCCAGTCTGCCAGGCTTTACTTTGCCTTGTAGGCAACACTTGGCACACCCTCATTCCCAAGATCACTAGAAGAGCATTTCCCTTCCCTGGTATCCAGCCTTTCATTCAACACAATAACTAGCTAGTATGCTGCCTCCAAAGAGACCATGTACACACCAGCTTACTTGATTCAACTAAGAATTCACACTGTTTTGTATTACAGCACTGAGATACATTTCTGATAAAACACAGAGGAGTTTATTAACAAAGGAACAAATCAAAGCGGTACTGAGTAAAGGTTGCAGAAACAGATATGGTTATAAATGGAACAAAAGTTTCACACACTTTTAAGAGACTAAACATAACTTTAGCAAGCTAAAATCTGTGACTAAGTTAAGTTTCTCTCTAAGCTGCCTCTGAGGCTAAGTCTACACTACGGACTTCTTACTCTGACTCCTGTAACCCTCAATTCATGAGGAGTAAGGGAAGTTGAAGGGAGAGTGCTCTTCCTTCGACTTTCTGCCCTGTAGACAGCGCCAAAAGCCGAATTAAGCTATTTCGACTTCAGCTACGCAATTGATGTAGCTGAAGTTACAGATCCTAATTTGACTTTTGCCCTGCTATGTAGACATGCCCTCAGAGTGCCTCGAATCAAATTAGTCAGAAAACTGGGTTTGCTCTGAGGAGGATGGGGGGGTGTGTGTGACTTTTTTGTAGAAAAATCAAAACATGCAGCTGAAAAGTTCTAGCCAAAACCCAAAAATGTTTCTGACTTAGAGTGGGATTTAAGCTAAACCCAAAAAAGCCACTCCTATGTATGAATAAGAGGTTCCACTTGGATAGATATCCCTGAATAATTATATCAGTATAACTAGTCAAGTTTTTCAGTCTAACCAACTGTTTGGTTGCTCTTGGCTGTATTGTTGTAGCCACATTGGTTTCAAGATATTAGAGCAACAAGGTAGGTGAAGGAATAGCTTCTGTTTTCTGAAGCAAAGCTAAGTTTATGAGAATGCTTTTCTGTTACATACAGGAGTTAGTCCAGTAAAAGATATTTCCTCACCCATCTTGTCTCTCTAAAGTCTAAGAAAGCAAGTGAGGGCACATACATGTATATATGTGCAAGAGATTTCTTTTTGAAGTGCGGTCTGTGGAGCCCATTGTTAGCTGAATCCTTCCAAGCAAATGTAGGAAGAAGCAGCACAGAGGTGTACGTGGCAGTAATTATATGTGTATTTTTAATAAAGTCAGTGTTTATTCAGCAGGCTGTGATGACATAACAGAGAAATGGGGCAGGGACAGGGGTGGTTAAAATGATAAAGAGTTCTAAAAGGAAAATCAAATTCTAAAAAATGTTGGGTTTAGGCTGGGGAGTGGATTTTACCTTAATCCCTCCCCCACAACATTTTATATGGGTGAAGTGAATTTTATCCCTTTAATGTTGATCTTGCACCACTGAAATCAGTAGAAAATGTCAATGAGAGCAGAATCAGGCTCTTTCTACAGTAGTCGAAGAACAGTCTCTTTTGCTTCCTCATCCATAAAATGTGCTAGGTATAAAAATTCAAGGAACCCATATAAAATTGAGAAGTAACAATGTAGCATACTAGTAAGTGTTACCAGGATGCAACTGAAGTAGGGTTTCAATACCTATATGCAAATCTTGTTGCTCTGTAAGGCAAAACTCAGCAAGAGCAAGGCTGACAATTTGTTCTCAGCAAGATAATTAGCCTTTGAAAAAGAAAACTGGAGCTATCTAATTTGTAACATACGTTTCAGTAGCTGTTGGGACCAACATATATCAAAGCCCATTTCTTTACCAGATAAATGCAGTTTGAAGTTAGTCTTGTACAAACTAGACTGTCTTATAAGTGTACTTAGATATCTTTATTTTCTAAAATTTTATATCTGACAGCATTACAGAGCAGCAGAATGCCACTTTTTAAATAGCTATAATGTCTACTAAAAAACAGATGCTTTAAGTTGGCCTTGTACAAATTAGCTTGTACTTTGACATCTGTACTTGTGGTGGTGTTTAAATTCTGTAAATATACAAAAAAGCATGGTCAATATCCCTTGGGTATTAATTGCTATACTTCATGGAAGGAGCATCAAACAAAACAGAAATCCATTTAAAAGCTTCAGAGATACCTTTTGTCCACACATACACTGAGTGTATTGGTGCTGGATAAATAGATACATTTAACCTGCTAGACCTGCAGATCAATTTTTCTGTTGTTATAGGCAAGTGAAAATGATTCCTTTGCACTATTGACCATAGACAGAATGGGCACTGGGAAGTGCAGGACAGCCTGCTGCTTCCTTTATAGCTAACAGCTGAGAACTGCTTTAAATTATCACTCACCGAAACCTGGGCATTGTGGCTAGCAGGGAACATAAAGATCTTCTAAACATAACGAGTTTCTTAAACTTGTGCCAAGAGAGTCCAATTTTCTATTCCATCCCTACACACTGGCCCCTTCACAAGCCTAGGGTGGGAGGGAATGGGGTCAGAATGGGGTCAGAGCACAAACTACCATCGCCATTCTAACTTGCACCGTAAACCAAGAGGCTGTTGTAACTTAGAGTAGCCCCAGAGGCTAAATTATAATAGGGGCAGTGTTCCCTCTAATCAAATGCTGCCCAGCTGATTAGCAGAGCACCCACAGCCAGTTTTTTGTTTTCTACTGGTGGTGCACATTTGCACATGTCTTAGGGAACATAACAAAATTTATTCCATGCATGGGTGGAAAAAAGCCATGCATGGATGGAAAAGATTAAAGGACACATTCAATAGGGGTCATTTCAGACCCACAGCAGTTTAGCATCGGCCGGGGGCAAAGGTGGATTAAAGGGCATGGCACTCTCCCAAACTGTTCTTCAGTCTGTGCTGTTGGTGCGAAGGTGGCACAGAACTGGGCATCATAGGGAGCAGGTGACCCCCCACACACATCCAGAAGCAGAGCCTATTAACCTTCAGTAGGGAGATCTCAGCCAGAAGAAGGGCAGCCTGTGGTCAAGTGTAGGATTATTACAATTGTTTCCAGAAACACCTGCCGCATAAGCACAGACTGTACTTTCTTGGGGCCCCATGCCCAGCCCTCCTTCCCTATTTTTCCCTACCTTTAAAACTCATCAGGATCAGAGTGTTTGAACAAATTTGCATTTGCCTCTAAGGTAACAAGAAAAGTGGCCAGTTTTGTTAGAGACGTGCATGTTAGTGAACTGTTACAATCTTTATCAGGAACAGCACAATCATTCTATTGTTAATGGTTACTTTTCCATAAGAAGTCAGGCATGCTCCCCTGCTAACAGACTCTGTTGACTAAGGAAAAAAACCTCAGAGGACCAGAGAAGACCTAGTCAAGGAAGTTTTGCAACATTCAAACTGTGAAAAGGGAGCAAATATGGGCCAGGGAGATGAAAGTTAAAACAGAAACCAATGAACGTATGCTAAAGCTTATGGAAGATCAAACTGATATGCTGATGTGTCTAATCAAGACAGAGAGCAAACAGAACCAAAGGCCTTCCTATCAGCACATGCAGAAGTCTTTTCACAGCAATCCTCCCTCTGTGCCCACACAGAAGCTTCCATGGCTGCACATGCAAAATTCTGCATTCAGCAACCCTTCCTCTACACCAACCCACTCTTTTTCACAGTCTGGTAATGTGTTTTTTCCCAGCATTCTCCAATCCCTGTCACAGCAGTTGTGACTTTGATAGCTGGTCATTAACACAATTGCGAGGTTTTTCCAATCTCCCCTTACCACCAAGCATTCACCCTATGTGGGTGACCTTGATTGAAAGAGATAAATAAAGAACAAGCTGATTCAGGTTTCCATGAGTTTATTTTGTGTGACACAACCCGCACCAATTGCTCTAGTCCCTGTGGGAGCCTGTAACATGCCTTGGTTTCATAGAAAAGCCTTGCTCAGGATGAGCAGTGGGATGAGGCAAGGAAGCAACCACAACACACAGAAATATCAGCCTCCCTCCTTGTTAAATTGGCTCCTCAGAGCCTCCCTGATACTGAAGGCCACTCTATAGGCTCCTCTGACAACCTGAGTGTCTGGCTGTTCAAACTGTGTGCCCAGGTGCTGGGCCTCTGTGCTGCACCCACGGGCAAACACTTCACCCTTACTGTCACTGGAATTATGTGAGTAACAGCATGTAGCCACCACCAGGGGGATATGATCCTCCATAAGGTCCAGTCTCCCACAGTGACACCTCCAGCTCCCTTTCTATCTGCCAAAGGCACATTTAACAACCATGTGGCATTAGCTTAGCCTGTTGTTCAACCACTCCTTACTATTGTTCAGGTACCCTGTGTAAGGCTTCATGAGCCAGGACTGTAAGGGGTGAGCAGGGTCACCTAGGATCACAATGGGCATTTCCACATCCCCCACTGTAATTTTGTGGTCTGGAAAGAAAGCCCCTGCCTGCAGCTTTCTGTACAGGCCACTGTTCCTGAAGTTGTGTGCATCATGCATCTTTCCAGCCCATACCACATTTATAGCTGTGAAATGCCCACAGTGATCCACAAGCGCCTAAAGCACCATCGAGAAGTAACGCCTTCCCATTGATGTACTCTGAGGCAAGGTGGGGGTGGTGCTATATTGGGAATGTGTGGGCCATCAATTGCCTGCCACAGTTTGGAAAGCCCAGATCAGCAAAGCCAGTCACTATGTCATCCACATTCCCCAGAGTCACAGGCTTATGTAGCAAAATGTGATTTATTGCCCTGTGCACTTGCATAAGTGCTGCTCTGACCAGGAGTGGCCTGAGGCCGGCTGCGGCAGCTGGCGCCCTAGGCGGAAGGTGCGATCGGCACCCCTGCCTGCACGGCCGTCAATGGCCGTGACGTAATCATCAGACACCTGGGCCGGCGGCGCCCTAGGTTCATGGGCCGCCCCTGGCTCCGACAGTAGACTTCCCCACTCCAAACTGATTTGCCACTGAATGGTAGAAATCGGGAGTTACCAGCTTCCACAAAGCAATGGCCACACACTTCTCTACTGAGAGAGCTGCTCTCATTTGCGTGTCCTTGCACCACAAGTCAGGGGCCAGTATTTATGTATTGTACTTTAAACCCCCTCAGTGTTATTTATCATTTCATAATATCTTTTTCTTTGCAATAGTCCGCAAACAAACCTATTACTATAGGAACTCTCAAGTGATTAAAGTCAAATATTATCTTCAATAGACCTATTGAATTTAACAAGAAAAACCCACTGCAAAAACCCCTCCCACCCTACCCCAGTGCAGCTAGAAAAAGACCACCAGCTTTATAAGCAAAGTGGCGGCCAGTACAGCACAAGTCAGAACAGGGGACGGATTTAAATAAAGAAACGACAGTAGCGTGTTAATTGATTCCACCAAGTGCATGTGTATGTGTTGTCCTTGTGGTGAAGAGTAGACAATTTATGAAGTATGTTAAAATATATCTGTCTCTCTCTCTGTAAATAAATTGTTTGGAGTTCTCGGATTCCTATCTAAATGGCTGCAAAGTTTATCAAGACTCTCAATGGTGTTGGTTCAAAATAGGATCCTGCAATTATCACTCAATTACAGTACTTTGAAATCAGACATTGAGGCACCATTGGCATAGCCCCAGGAAAACATTCTGTACAGAGATACCAATCACGATGATGCTTCTAGTTGCTAACATGAAATTCTTTTTAATACCTTGTGTGCTGAACAGGTTGATGATGTTGGATCAATTCACCACTTTGATTTTGCAAGATCCTTGTGACTAAAGTGTAAGCTAAGGCTCTGATTCATGTAAACTATTCTATTATTTACTAAGGTATCAGAAGATGTGGCTACAGATATTTTATGAGGGAGTCAGAGGGTATTATCTAGAGAAGGGAGATGAAGTCCAACTACCTGGCAACTCAAATTACTGACTCTTAACAATCATCCACACAGGCACAGGAAATAACGGGGAAGGGGGGTGCTGCGGCATTCCCAAGTTTTGCACCCAGCTTCCCTGCACCCAGGGGCTGGCCCCACTGCAAGCACCACCAGCCCCAGATCCCACTGACCCCACGGAGTCCTGCCACTTGCCATCCCTGCGCACTGTGCAGCCTACCATCCCCAACTCTGCTTCCAGCCTGTGGCTCTATGACTGGCCTTGGCCCGGTACTCAGCAGCCACCTCCAGCTGTGGCTAGGTTGCCCACTCTCTCGGACACGATGTACCAGATGTCATTGGCAGCAATGACGTCCAGTCCAGGAAAGCTGGCAATACCTTATGGTGTGACCCCAGCATGGGGCAGTGAGGGGCACAAATGGGGGGAAGGGTGCATCTCAGCGCCCCAATCCTAAAAATAGTTTCAGCACCACTGATCATCCATGTCAGCTTCGTACCACAATCCCGAAGCTTGCAGAACTCATCTATAGTAGTTTTCAGCATCTCCCAAATTTGACTTTGAAAATTTAATATGAGCTTAATTTTCAGTTCAGAATTAAATGCAAATAGAGCAACTGCATCACCAGCATTATTTTGGATGTATTTTACATTTGGACCCACATAAGAACATAAGAACATAAGAACGGCCGTACCGGGTCAGACCAAAGGTCCATCTAGCCCAGTATCCTGTCTGCCGACAGTGGCCAGCACCAGGTGCCCCAGAGGGGGTGGACCGAAGACAATGATCAAGAGATTTGTCTCCTGCCATCCCTCTCCAGCCTCTGTCAAACAGAGGCCAAGGACACCATTTTATCCCCTGGCTAATAGCCTTTTATGGACCTAACCTCCATGAAATTATCTAGCTTCTCTTTAAACTCTGTTATAGTCCTAGCCTTCACAGCCTCCTCTGGCAAGGAGTTCCACATGCTGACTACACGCTGTGTGAAGAAGAACTTTCTTTTATTAGTTTTAAACCTGCTACCCATTAATTTCATTTGGTGTCCTCTAGTTCTTCTATTTAGGGAACTAATAAATAACTTTTCTTTATCGGCCCTCTCCATACCACTCATGATTTTATACACCTCTATCATATCCCCCCTCAGTCTCCTCTTTTCTAAACTGAAAAGTCCCAGTCGCTTTAACCTCTCCTCATATGGGACCCGTTCCAAACCCCTAATCAATTTAGTTGCCCTTTTCTGAACCCTTTCCAAGGCCAAAATATCTTTTTTGAGGTGAGGAGACCACATCTGTACACAGTATTCAAGATGTGGGCGTACCATAGTTTTATACAGGGGCAGTAAGATATTCCGGGTCTTATTTTCTATCCCTTTCTTAATAATACCTAGCATCCTATTTGCCTTTTTGACCGCCGCTGCACACTGTGTGGAAGTTTTCAGAGAACTGTCCACGATAACTCCAAGATCTCTTTCCTGATTTGTCGTAGCCAAATTAGCCCCCATCATACTGTACGTATAGTTGGGGTTATTTTTCCCAATGTGCATTACTTTACACTTATCCACATTAAATTTCATTTGCCATTTTGTTGCCCAATCACTCAGTTTGGTGAGATCTTCTTGGAGTCCCTTACAGTCTGCTTCTGTCTTGACTATTCTAAACAGTTTGGTATCATCCGCAAACTTTACCACCTCACTGCTTACCCCTTTCTCCAGATCATTTATGAATAAGTTGAACAGGATTGGTCCTAGGACTGACCCTTGGGGGACACCACTAGTTACCCCTCTCCACTCTGAAAATTTACCATTTATTCCTACCCTTTGTTTCCTGTCTTTTAACCAGTTCTCAATCCAAGAAAGGACCTTCCCTCTTATCCCATGGCCATGTAATTTACACAAGAGCCTTTGGTGAGGGACCTTGTCAAAGGCTTTCTGGAAATCTAAGTATACTATATCTACTGGATCCCCCTTGTCCGCATGTTTGTTAACCCCTTCAAAGAACTCTAATAGATTAGTAAGACAGGATTTCCCTTTACAAAACCCATGTTGACTTTTGTCCAACAAATTATGTTCTTCTACATGCTTCACAATTTTATTCTTTACTATTGTTTCGACTAATTTGCCCGGTACTGAAGTTAGACTTACCGGTCTGTAATTGCCCGGATCGCCTCTAGAGCCCTTTTTAAATATTGGTGTCACAAGGAGGGTATCACAATGAAAGAGAAGAAATTGATGAGAGATGGGGGAAGGGTTAGCTGCATAAGTGATATAAATACTTCTGGAGCTACGGCACTTCCAAGAAACAGAACTGAGTCAAATGTATTAGTCGCCAGCCCCATGACTCACACGTTTAACTTTATGCATGTAGTTCTGTAAACATCAACTGTTAAAAACGTAGCATGTGCTTGAGTACGTTGTTGTATTGTGGGACAGCAAAACCCACTAACGCCTTTCTTGTCTTGGGGACTGGGTATTTTAGTCACACTCTTCCTTGTGTAGGCTGCTGTGGCCATTCCTCGCCCAAGGAAGGACACACACATCGCCAACATCTGATCAGGCCCTTCCTTCAGAGCACAGTTTATTCTTCAAACACCAGCAAATCTATCCCCCTCACGATTGTTGGGGTCCTTCCCTCTTCCAATTCTACCCACTGTTCAGGACCTGCCACAGAAGCCTGCCCAGTGCCCATTCAGCTGTGTTCTTTTGGAGACCCTAGGAATCTCCCAGGTGGGTCTGAGGCTACTAGGCCCACACACCTGTTCTTCAAAGGCTCTGTCTCCAAACAGGGTGAGCTGGTGCAGGCCCCCCGGCTCTTAAAAGAACACACTACCCTGCTACACTTTTGTAGCTCAGCTCTCTATGCAAGGGAGATGCTGCATCAAAGGATGTAAAAGCCTTTCACAGCAGGCTTCTCTTTTTTGGAATAAGCCAGGATGAACCCAGAAATGTTTTAGCTCCATGCCCTGTTTCAGCTGCTACACTCTAGGTAACTACCTAATTCACATATAGTATAAAAAGGGACATTGACACCCAGGTAGGTTAGTAGTATGCTGGAGCCCAGGCCTTTGGAGTGCTGAACAACAATAAAAGCAGACCATTGCAAAGCACATTCCCCATCAACAGCAGGTGGGATAGAAGATGGATTTAATTAGGAGTGTGGAGAGGCAAGGTGATGAGGGAAGAGATGAAGTAGTATAAGGGGTAAGTTGAGAAGGGTGTTGTATAAGACAGTGTGAAAAGAATGGAGGAGTTAGAAAGCGTAACATGTTCTGATTTTTTCACTCTGGAATAGGGGATGGTGGTCAATGAGAGAAGACAGGTTTCACCTGGATGAAGATGGGAAATGAAGATGCTGCATTGTTTTCTTCACCCCTCTTCAAAACCTTCCCCTTGCATTTGCATGCCAGTGTGGTAGGAGGTATCTAGATAGGAGGAGAAAGAGCAATAAGCCAAAGAAGCAGCAGCAGAAGAAATAATCAAATTCTTATGTTCATTGGTTCACTCTTTCATTGTTTATAAGTTCTAAAGCACAGAAGAATGTGGTGATGTGGTACATGTGAGATACTTGAAACAGAAAATATTTATAGTAAGACTAGTAAAACTAAGATTCTGTCAGGTTGGGTTTTTTTCCCCACCAAAAAAATAGATTTTTGACTGAACAAAAATGTTCACATCTGCTTTCCTAAAAATTGACTTTTCATATTATAATAATAATAACTGATGTTTTTGTTTTCTGCAATTTCCAGTCAGATATTTTTGGTTATGAAGAAAAATATTTTGGTTTTCAGTTGATGATTATGAAAATGACTTTTAAGAAAAAATGGAAAATTTCCACAGGGGAAAACACCTCCCCTCCTTTGATGAATTCTAATGTATAATCAGTTTTCAGAAACTAATAAAAAATCAAAAATTTAAAAAGTCATGTTCTGGACAAACTGAACACAAAGTATTTTTTCGGATAACATCATGCTTCTGATATTTGTGGGTTCTTGATTGCTTATGATCCTGTTTGAAAACCTGCTGGTAAGCTCACGGAAAACTCAGAAAAAATTTCCCTCTGCTACATTCAGGGGGTCACTTACTTCTCGGTTAAACTTAATCATTGCTTTTAACTTGTATCTAGGATGATATTTATTATTGATCCAAGCATGATACATTTTTCCCCTGGGAAAAAGGTATTACATAGGTAATTTTTACAGTGATCAAACTCACATCCTGTGGTGTACATAAACTAAAAGTATATTCTGAATTAATTTATGCCCCAAGTAGTATCTTTGAATGGGTCTTACTTAACCGGTATATATAATTTTAGTTCAGTCTTATGAGGATAATGAGAATAACATTAATTTCTCCCTAACTGCTTATAAGTACTACCCAAAAGAATAAAATAAATTTTTAGTAAAGAGCCCCTTAGGAACAAAGCCTTACGCTTCTCAGCTACATATTGAGACAGGGACACTCAATCTTGCCTGCAGCTTCAGTTCAGGTTGAATGCCTTCTGTCAAGATGTAAAGTTTGCTATCCCCCTGTGAGTTACAGCTAGCTATGTTGCGGGCCTCAGCCCTGTCATCCTGTCTCCCATTTGGGCTCATTTATTATGAGAATCTGCAGGAATCAGCCATGGGGAAAGGGGAAACTCACAGTGACAAACCTACAGTATAACAAGGTTCTCTGAGGCCTAAGGCCTGTCAGAGCCACAGTCTTTAATACTGTAGGAAACAAAACGCTTCACTGCAGAAGATAGACATGTCATTGTGGCAGGTCTTTCTCAGATTTGTTACTTCTTTTGTTTGCTTTGTTTTTATTCAGGGCTACAAGTAGGCTTGGGTTATTTAGGTTAAATGAGTCTCCAGTGGTCAAGTTCTCACAGCAAAGGCCAGACCACAAAAATCAGCTTGATAGTTATTTACCATAACCATATACAAAACCACAAGCAGCAAAGGTTTCCTCAAATACATCAGAGACATTGTACATCTCTTTATTAAAGTCTGTCAGTGTTTGCTACACTTCAGTCTGCCTTTAAATCACAAGTAAGCCAAGAAATTCTGAAGCAGCAGAACTAAACTAGACAACAGGAAAAATGGAACAAAAACCAGTTCTGTGGAATTAATTTTTTTAATGCTTCCCTTCTGCTATGATCTTTTTTATTCCCACTGATTTTACTACATTCCTGCATTGGCAATTACAGTAATAGGCAGCTCTACAATATTTTTAATCATTCATAAATAAAGAATCTTTATTGTTTTAGAGTTATCCTGCCAGTTGTACTGTAATTAACAGGTCGTGTATCTTAGTAATACATTATAATCAATCACAAGTTTTTAAGCCAAGGGATGAAGATATTTGATTACAAGTTTTGCAGAGAGCAATGCTACCTAATGCCGTAATAATGTCATGGCACTTGCACTTATTTTTATCACTCACTTCTTTAGTTAGATCAGGATTATTCAGGAGTAATACATATTTTTGTTAGCTTTTATATTCTTTTTTTCCCTTGGTTTTCCTTTTTTTAATAATACAGTAATTCCTCATTTAACATTATAGATATGTTTCAGAAAATGATCGTGTTAAGGGAAAACATGTTATGCGGGGTCAATTTTCCCATTGAAAATAATGCAAAAGGTGGGGGTTGCATTTCAAGCGGTGGTGTCTGTTGGGACTGGGACATAAGGTTGGGGGAGAAAGCGGACTGGGTTACAGCAGGCAGGGGAGGTGTTTGGCTCTGGGGAAGGGAAGGGGAGGAGAGGGGAGGGGGATTGGGTTGGGAGTATGCCCCTGTGCCATGTCTGCCAGGACCCGCACTGCGTCCAGCGAGGGGGGTCGCCGGGGAACGGCGCTGCGAGCAGCGAACCCTCCGCCGCTTTGCAGGGAGGCGGGGGAAGCCCCACACAGCCGCCAGCAATGGGCTGGCTGGGGAAATCGTGTTATTCTGGGGATGGTCGTGTAATTCAAAAAACATTCCCTAAAAAAAAAATCGTGCTATCTCGAAAACATGTTAAGCAGGCACGTGTTAGATGAGAAATTACTGTACTGCTTACTGTGACCAGATTTAAAATTTTGTAGTGTCCCTTCTCCTTTTTCACATTTTACTCTTCCATCTCTTCCCCAAACACAGCCTTCCTCTTTCTTGCCCTCCCCAGACCATTTCCCCAGGCCCCAACCTAAAAAAATTCATTTATGATCACAGCATTTCAGGCTTTCTTGGGTCTGGTACAGACTCTGTTGAGCTCTGTTGAGCTGTTGACTTCAATTCTCACAAGTATGGTGCTTTCCCAGACAAAAATGGGAAAGCACCATAAAAACTTTCCCAAGGTTTATTGGCCTCTTTTGACCTATGGGAAGCTCCAAAATTATTTGGAAGGTTTGAAAACATCACTTGACCTGCAAGAGAATGCTACAACTTCTTGAGACTTCAGTAGCTGAGGCATATGGGAAGCCTGCTGAGCACTGAGAAGCAGGAGAGGAAGCTCTATACGTTCTGAACCAGTTTAAATCCCCCCCCCATTCCCCGCCAAAAAAAAAATTTGCTTTGCTTAACGTTCTCTCCTCTCTTTGAGGCCTCACTCAAGTGATCTGACCTTTCCAGCCATTACATTGAAGAGAGTGAGTGTGTCTATTTACTACTGTTACTCTGACTATTTTGTCATTATCAACTAATCCACCAATAGGGATGCTTAGACACCCAAGTGCTATTTGTTCCTGTGAACATTTACTCCTGTGGAGAATGAGAGCGAGAGAGAGAGAGAGAGAGAGAGAGAGAGCTCTATTTTTATTAATATTATGTGTACCTCACTTTACTTGCTTGATATTATTCAATCTGACTGAATGGAGCTAAATCAAAGGGGCAGTTAGGAAACAAAACAATGACTAGAGATAAGATATCTGTAAGAAAAATACCAAGATTACATATAAGCAGCACTCAACAAACCGTGGTGAGATCTACTTGCCAGCCCCACCCCGCGCATGTGCCAGACTGGTACTGCGCATGCGCGCAGCGCTGGTGAACGGGGTGAATGGAGCGACTGGCTGAAATCTACTCGCCATGGGCGAGTAGAAACAGCGATTTGTCGAGCCCTGCTTATAAGAACAGTGTGGGTACATCTACACTACAGAGGAGATCAAAGCTGCAGCTGTCGATCTTCCAGGGTTCGAATTAGCGAGTCTAGCAAAGACACACTAATTTGATCTGAGAGGGACACTTCAGTTGATGCCGGTAGTCTTGCTTCCACAAGAAGTAAGGGAAGTTAAAGGGAGAGTGTTCTCCCTTCAACTTCCTGCAGTGTGGACAGTGCCAAAAGTTGAATTAAGGTACTTCGACTTCAGCTACGCAATTAATGTAGCAGAAATTGTGAATCTTAATTCGACCTTGTCTCATAGTGTAGACATACTGGCTACATCTACACGACAAATTTTCTCGGCAAAATATATGCAGATGAGGGACTCATTTGCACGAGTCGTGATCTCATTTGCATATTTTCTGCCGATCCATTTTTGCACTGGGGTTTTTGCGCAAAAACAAGCAGCGTGGACATTTTCTTTTTGCGCAAAAACCCCTTTTTCCTCAAGATCCTTATGCCCCGAAAAATGAGGTATACTGATTTTGTGGAAAAAGAGGTTTTTGCACAAAAAGAAAACATCCACACTGCTTGTTTTTGCACAAAAACCCCAGCGCAAAAACGGGTTGGCAGCAAATGTGCAAATGAGATTGCGACTCATGCAAATGAGTCCCTCGTTTGCATACTTTTTACTGAGAAAACTCATAGTGTAGACGTAGCCACCTTGTGTGGGCTATTAATTGAGAATTACCTACATGCCTGGCTTCAGCTAGGTTTACAGGCTTGTTTTTACAGGGCTGGAGCTATAGATCTAAAGGATACTGCAGCCTTAAAGCCTCCCGACAAAAGAGTGGCAACTACTTGCTTGGAGCATATGCTGCCAGAGAGGTGCAGAGAATGCAACAGATTACTTTGTCTCTCTCAGCCCAGATGTATGTGTATCAGGATTGAGTGGAATCTTCCTAAGCTTTCATGGAAAGAATAAAGTTTAGGTATGACCAGATGCATATTGGTTTTGTCGTTCTCACCTTTATCCCTGCTTGCTTCTTACCTTGTGGGAAACTCAACATACTGTATGTTGAGTTTCAAAAAGATGTTTTGAATCACTTTAATCAGCTGCTAGACATAAGCAAAGATTGTACCTGCCTGTCAGTATGCAGACACCAAAGCGGACTTAATCATAAGAACATAAGAATGGCCATACTGAGTCAGACAAAAGATCCATCTAGTCCATTATCCTGTCTTCCAACAGTGGCCAATGCCAGGTGCCCCAGAGGGAATAAAAACAGAAGAGGTAATCATCAAGTGATCCCTCCCCTGTCATCCATTCTCAGCTTCTGACAAACAGAGGCTACAGGCACCATTCTACTCACCCTGGCTAATAGACATTAATGGACCCATCCTCCATGAATTTATCTAGTTCTTTTTTTGAACCCTATTAAGGTCCTGGTCTTCACAACATCCTCTGGCAAGGAGTTCCACAGGTTGACTCTGTTGTTTCAAGAAATATTTCCTTTTGTTTGTTTTAAACCTGCTACCTGTTCATTTCATTTGGTGACCCCCTAGTTTTGGTGTTATGGGAGCAAGTAAATATTTTTTCTTTATTTACTTTCTTCACACAGTCATGATTTATATACCTCTATCATATCCTCCTTAGTCTCCTCTTCTGAGTTGAAAAGTCCCAGTTCTATTAATCTCTCCTCATATGGCAGCAATTCCAAATCCATAATAATTTTGTTGCCCTTTTCTGAAATGTTTCCAATGACAAGATATCTTTTTTGAGATGAGGTGACCACATCTGCACATAGTATTCAAGATGTGGGCATACCATGGATTTATACAGAGGCAATAAGATATTCTCTGTCTTATTCTCTATCCCTTTTTAAATTATTCCTAACATTCTGTTTGTTTTTTTGAATGATGTTGCACATTGAGTGGATGTTTTCAGAGAACTATGCACAGTGTCTCCAAGATCTCTCTCTTGAATGGTAATAGCTAAATTAGTCCCCGTCATTTTATATGTATGGCTGGGATTATGTTTTCCAATATACATTATTTTGTATTTATCAACATTAAAATCATCTGCCATTTTGTTGCCCAGTTACCTAGTTTCATGACATCCTTCTGAAGCTCTTCATAGTTGTTTTGGACTTTACTTCTTGAGCAGTTAAGTATCATGTGCAAATTTTGCCACCTCACTGTTTACCCCATTCTCCAAATCATTTATAAATCTGTTGAATAGGATTGCTCCCAGTACAGACCCCTATGGGACACTACTAGTTACCTCTCTCCATTCTGAAAACTGACCATTTAATCCTGCCCTTTGTTTCCTATCTTTTAACCAGTTATCAATACATGAGAAGACCTTCCCTCTTATCCTATGACAACTTACATTACTTAAGAGCCTTTCGTGAGGGACCTTGTCAAAGGCTTTCTGAAAATCTAAATACACGATATCCACTGGATCCCCCTTGTCCATATGCTAGCTGAGCCTCTCAAAGAACTCTAGTAGATTAGTGAGGCATGATTTCCCTTTACAGAAACCATGTTGTCTTTTCCCCCAACAAATTATGTTCATCTATGTGTATGACAATTCTGTTCTTTACTATAGTTGCAACCAGTTTGCCCAGGACTGAAATTAGACTTATCGGTCTGTAATTGCCAGGATCACCTCTAGAGCCCCTTTTGAAAGCTGGTGTCTCATTAGCTATCTTCCAGTCTTTTGGTGCAGAAGCTGATTTAAAGGATAGGTTACAAACCACAATTGGTAGTTCTGCAATTTCCCATTTGAGTTCTTTCAGAACTCTTGGGTGAATGCCATCTGGTCCTGGTAAATTGTTATTGTTTAATTGATCAATTTGTTCCAGAACCTCCTCTAATGACATCTCAATCTGGGATGATTCCTCAGATTTGTCACCTAAAAAGAATGGCTCAGGTTTGGGAATCTCCCTGACATCTTCAGCCATGAAGACCAATGCAAAGAAATCATTTAGTTTCTCTGCAATGACCTTATTGTCTTTGAGGGCTCCAGTAGCATCTCAATTGTCAATGGCCTCATTGGTTGTTTAGAAGGCTTCCTGTTTCTGATGTGCTTTAAAGAAAATTGCTATTACTTTTTAAATTTTTGGCTAGCTGTTCTTCAAATTCCTTTTGGCCTTCCTAATTCTATTTTTACACTTCTTTTGACAGAGTTTATGCTTTTTTCTATTTTCCTCACTAAGAATTAGCAAATACATGCACTAGTTGGCTCAGCTCATGCACCTGGTGATCTTCACACAGCAAAGCCCCAGCCCAACATAGTTTGCATAGCTAGCCTACAGTATATAAGCCCTTCATATCATCAGTTGCCACTTAATGGTAAGTCAAAGCAAGCTAGTTGCTCATTTCTTGTTAATGCGGAAACATAGGCTATGTCTACACTGTGATCTTTTTCCGCTTTTTTTTTTTTGGAACAGGCTTTTCCGACATTTGGCTTGTCCACACGAGGCCAAATGAAAAAAACTCCTCTCTCGGAAGAGCCCTTATTCCTCATAAAATGAGGAATACAGGGCTTCCGAAAGAACATGCCCGCTTTTTCAGAAACTGTTCTGTAATATAGACATAGCCATAGCCTTTTTTTAAAATGCAACGCCCAAACTCAGATTTAGAGTCCTCTTGTCTGTGCTCCCCTTTTGCTGATCCTGCCACTCACATTCTGAGAAGAGGTGGCTGGATTGAAGGATCTTCCTGGCATACCATGGGGAAGCGACCAGACCTTTTATCTTTACAGTGAGTCAGTGATGGGCTGACAGGGCTCAGTCCTGCAAGATGATTGGAAATCAAACGAGCTGAAGAATGACTGAATGTCTCTGAGTTGCTCAGCACCTTGCAGGCTTGACTCTTCATAGCACAAGTAATTCTGGGCCATCCCTGGGTAAGCAGGAAAGCATCCAGGCCTTTCTCTGACTTGCAGGGATGGGGTCTTATAAGTTCTGGGGGAAAACAATGCAAATATTGCACTAAACTGAAAGTTATAACCTCAGGCCTGCTAACCAAAACTGACAGGCCAGATTCCCAGCTGCTGTAAATCAGTGAAGATTTCAATGTATTTACACCAGCTGGGTGTCTGGCTCTTGAACACTGAGGTGTAGTTGGAGAGATTGAAATGCCCCATATTCGGAATGGCACAGATTTCTCCTCAGACCTAATTTTAGATCCATTCTGTTATTATTTATTCAAAGATGTGAATGAGCTATAGATTGCTTTTATTGATTGCCTACTTTTCCCTCTTTCTAATATGCTTTCTCTTTCTTCCACAGCTCCCAACTGATGCATTACTGTAGCGTGTGTATTTGCGTGCATGTTTGCATGTATGTGTCATACACTGAGTTGCATTTACCCTGCTGCAATGCACAGTACACACATTTTTGAACAAGGGATAATAAACTGGACTTAAACTGAAGGCCTGACATACATCAGTAGGCTTGGATGGTCCTCGGGAACTTTGACATTTCTTGATGGCTATGTCTACACTGTAATGGTAAGTCGGAAAAAGAAATGCAATTTGTGGTACACCAATTGTGTCTCTTTTTCCATTTTACTGTCAAAAGAGGCTTTTCCAAAATTTGGCATCTGCACAGTGCCAATTTTGGAAAAAAGTGTTCTTTTGACGCATCCCTTATTCCTCAAAAAACGGTGCCCCAGAAAAGTGGTGCAACTGCAAGACCTTTCAGTTCTGTCTGGCTACATTTGCAATATGTGTGGTAATGAAGTTAACCCTCTCCTTTTGTACTCTTCAACATACAATTAGCATGGCAATGAAATAGTTGATACGCAATAATTACTGTAAGCTCCTTATCTTGCGGTTGATCCGTTAAATAAGCTAATAAGCAAATGTTCATTGTTAATATACCTTTAGCAAAAGAATGAGGGTAAGAGTTTAACCCAGGAACGGTCACTTTCCATGGCTTAAAGGAAAGGTACACTATGGTTACAGTACCTCCTTGTGGTGAAGAAAAGACATTGGAGAATGTCTGGAGTGGAGAAACCAAGAAGCACAATAACTTCAAATAATTTTTATTGTAAAAACATTGTTAATGCCACTGCACTGAGTGTTTGGTGAGTGTCTGTTTTAGTACAAAACCACCCACCTGCAATGCCTGCGTGACTTCTGGTTCAATCTCCTAAATTCTTTATATTCTGTGACTTACCTAAAACAATAGCAGACAGCCCTTTTCTGTCTGCCAATCTGTGTCTTGTCACTCAACAAGTGGAAAGCAGGAGAACATCAGAACAAAAGCAAAGTTAACAGGCTCCACAAAAGCCATAAATTCTAAGAAAATAAAAACAGCTTTTTAAAAAACGAGCAGATGAATGTCATTTTCTCATGATGTGCTTGTAGCCTCACACCCTGGGGGCCTCATTTTGAAACTGGCTGAAAATCACTGCAGGATGAAAGGATGAAGCAGCACATAAGTGTTCTGTATAATTAGTTTGGATATAGTACATTGAGACATAAAAGGTCAATAATTATTGTTGGGAGGAGCATCTCATGCTAGCTTTTAAAGGATGAAAAACATTTCTAGTTGCCTCACAATACTGCCACACTATCCAGTGAGAACATTTCTAAGACTATGATGTACTGTACAAAAACAAATAAATAAAAGGTACTTAGGTTGTCATCTTTTCCTTGTGCAATTCAATGTTATTAAAATTTAAATATCTAAACTTTTGTGACCAAGTAATGTTCAGAAGTGGGGATGCTAAATCTGTTTGCCGATTTTCAGTTGTGGATTGTCAAAAGCACACGTCCAGAGCCTGCAAAACCCTGAAAGTATTGATGCTTCAAATAGGAAAATACAAAAATGGTGTGATGGCAAAAAAGCCTTTCTCTTCACTGCAAAAAGTGCTCTTTTACATTGAGATATCTGACATAAGATAGTTATCTTGCTGCACAGTCCTTAAGGTGACAAGACCCAGATAGCTTTAACTTTGACATAGCAAGTCAAAGTCAACTACCCTGTGCCTCCTAAATGGCATTTACTTCAACCTCATTATAGTGAGGTGAAAACTACAGTGCCTGTTTCCACAAAGCTATTTGGATAAACTGTCTATCTCGAGGTAGAGTGACCATCCGTCCCGTTTTTACCAGGACAGTCCTGTAGTTAAGGTCTGTTCCCTGCACCCCAACTTTTTTTTTTAAAAGAATGGGCACATTGTCCCATATTTCCCTTGCAGCAGTGGTCAGGGAGGAGCTTCCAGTACTCAGAGCTTCAGCTCCCCTCCTCTCTCCACCCTGCATGCTACAGGGCTGAACTTCATCCCTGCAATGGGGCAAGGTAGACGGGAAACCACCAGCAGTTGGAGCTTCATTCCCGGGAGCCCCAACTACCGGCAGCTCCTCCCCGCCACACTGTGGGGCCAGAGCCCCGAGTGCCGGTGGCTCCCCTTCCCGCTCTAGCCTTGAGTGCTAGCGGCTCCACTCCCCCTCACCCACGGGGCTGAAGGCCTGAGTGCCAGTGCCCCCCTTTCCCCCAGCTGCAGGGCTGAAGTCCTGAGTGCCACGTGCCTCTCCCCAGGGATGAAGCCCCAAGCACAGATAGCCCCTCCCTCAGCATCCCGTATTTGGCAAGGGGAAATATGGCCACCCTATCTCAAGGTAAACACATTTTTTTTTATTTTTAATGAATCCATATTCCCCCTTGTGCTTTGAGGAGGCTATTGGCAGGAATTGTGCAGTCTGGATTTCACACATAGCTTCACTCTAAGAAAGGTCATTCCTACAATATACAGAAATTAGCTGTGTTAATTTGCTAACTAAACCCAAGGAGAATTGGAATTTTGACCCTCAGCTCTTTATTCATACTAATTAATTTCATTTGTATCTTAATGTCTGACTGAGACAGGGAAATAGAGGATGGAAACCAAGTCTGCTCACAGGCATTTGGGCTACGTCTACACTGTAGCCTTCTTGCAGAAAAGCTTATGCAAATGAAGCTCAGCGTGGAATATCGCTGCGCTTCATTTGCATAATTAATGAGCAGCCATTTTTGCTCAAGAGGCTTTTGCACAAAAAAGAGCCATGTAGACAGCTCCTTTTTGCACAAAACCCCCCTCTAGCACTAGAGCTGTTCTTCCTCATTTTTTCAGGAAGAATGGCTCTTGCGCAAGAGGGGATTTTTGCACAAAAAGGAGCTGTCTACACGGCTCTTTTTTGCACAGGAAAAAAAAGGCTACAGTGTAGACGTAGCCTTGGTGATGGCAAGGTAGTAATCATCATTATCTGTGTTGGTTTATACCTGTCTTTTAACAAACTGTCTCACATGGGTAGTGTGTAGTCTGTGACTTTAAAAACAGCGAGTAGTCCTGTGGCATCTTAGGGCATATCTACATTGCAGGCTAAAGTCGAGTTCAGATATGCAACTTCAGCTACGTTAATTATGTAGCTGAAGTCAAAGTACCTTAACTCCGCTTTTGGCGCTGTCTACACTGTAGAAAGTCAGAGGAAGAACATTCTTCCTTTGAATTCCCCTATTTCTCATAAAATGAGGGTTACAGAAGTGGGAAAAAGAAGCCCGTTATTTTGAAATTATTTCAAAATAACAGGCTTGCTGTGTAGACGTGCACTCTGTTATTTTGAAATAATGTTATTTTGAAATAATGCTGCTGTGTAGACATGCCCTTAAAGACTATTATATTTTTAATTAATAAGACTAATTAATACTATATATTTTTGTTAGTCTGGGAGGTTATGTCTACACAGCACTGTTATTTCAGAATAACTGAGTCATTATTTCAAAATAATGATGAGCTGTGGGACTTATTCTGCTGTCTCCTGTAATCTTCATTTTATGAGGAGCAGGGGAAGTCGAAGGAAAAGTGTTCTTATTTTGACTTCCTGCTGCGTAGACAGTGCCCAAAGCCGAATTAAGCTATTTCAACTTCAGCTACGCAGTTGATGTAGCTGAAGCTGTATAGCTTAATTCAAGTTTTGCCCTGCTGTGTAGACGTGTCCTAAGGGCCCTAAGGCCACTTCTACACTAGGAAATTATTTTGAAATATCTTATTTCAAAATAATAACTCCCGAAATAACTATTTCAAAATAAGCATTATTCCCCGTGGAAAGCAGGAGTTATTATTTCAAAATAACCAGCCCCTTATTTTGAAATAACAGGCTTGGTAGTGTGGATGCTCTGTTTGTTATTTCAGAATAAGGGGAGTTATTTCAAAATAACTCCCTAGTGTAGACTAGGGCTAAGGTGCCACAGAACTACTCTTTGTTTTTACCAAAATGTGTCTCAAACCCTAGATTCCTAGTGGATTCGTTACTGCTCCTAAATTCACAAAAAACAAGAGTTGCCTTTCACACCTTTAATTTTCTGTGGCAGGACAGAAGAATATCCTAGAAGATGGTTGAATAGTAAAAAAAAAAAAAAAAATCAAATATTTTGCAAATAAAACTGCTGAGTTCACTTCCCATTTATTTGCATGTATGCAGACAACTGCAGAGTATTTCTGAACCCTAAAAGCTTTGTGAACATTTGCCGACTCCCTCATATTAATAATGAATATCCATCACTTCTATGATTTGATTTAATTGAATGGGGAATGAAAGATATGTAAGTAGGCCAGGGGCCTTGAAGAAATCAAAAGGCTGCTTCTCCATTCTTCAGTCTCTCTCATAAAATTATTCCCTGAGCACAAATGCTTTCATGATCTCATCTTCCCTTTGCATTACGCATGGAAAGGTACATGTGCTGTAGCTTCTTAAGCAATGTGGCACCGCAACTAGGCTCCCTCTGGAAAATCCCAGAAATGTACTGCCTCCCAGAGAGACCACTGGAGTGGTGCAGCTCTAAACTGTCCCCAACACAGGCCAGTGCCTAAATGACACAATCCAGTTGTTAGCAAAGAAAACAGGAATAGATAGTAGTATGCCATGTGCAGGAAGTTAATGTTTCTGAAGAAATGTCCTTCTGGAGATTACTGAGGCTTGGTCTACAATTAAAAGTTATAGCAGCATAGCTATGTTGGTCCGAGGTGCGAATAAACTACCTCCACAATGACTTATCTTAACTCGGTAACAACGTAGATCTGCTAACAAGACACACTGTGTAGACATGGCTATGATAACAGAAGAGTGGTTTGTTTGTTTGTTTGTTTCAATAGAGCTAACATCATTCTGGGAGGTCATTTTCCTGCACTGACAGTGGACACTGCTAGGCCATGATAGGCATAGCCTGAATTTTGTGCATTTCATTTTTTAACTTTAACATTGTAGTGACATTAATTTTTTTTAAATCTCTTTAAGTTAACTTCCCCTTTTTAGTTTATTTTAAAAGATTTTTAAAGTACTTCTCAGACTTCTGCAGATGGTGAAATGGGGCTTGGAGGTGTTCACTTGAGATGCTCTCTATTGATGGTTTGTTAATATGTGTTAAAACAAATTTAAATACTCCAATGTGAACTAACAAAATCTCTAGGGTTAAATGCAGCTGGAAACTAACCTTTGTATCCTGTTTAGTTTGCACACTGAAACTTAACAATTGTTAACACATATTTACAAACACATGGTGAAACGTAATTAAAAATCTTTGTACTGACAAGCCATAAATGAAAAATCCTCAACTGAGGCATCTTCAGATGAGAAAGCCTTAATCTGAGACTGCTTAACAGAGGCTACACCATGTCCCATTTTCCAAATCATCATATATATATATATATATATAGGGAACCCTGTACACAAAAGCACAGTACATATTTCCAATGTGAATGCATGGGTGTATCATCTTTAAATTCCAGTCAGAACTTTAAAAATACAGAATCTGTTGTCTTCAAACTTTAATTGCCTTGCCCTCCTTGGTGAAGGAAATAAAAGAAATGTAGTGTAATGGTTTTAAGCCATTTATGATCTATATGAACAAAACAAGTCAAACAGAATGGAAAGCAGAAATACATTATTTTTTCCAGTAATAAACTCAACAAAATTGGCTTCAGCTTTCCTTAACTAGTCATCTTTGCAAGCCTGGAAAGTTTCATTCCTTTTAAAAAAATTGTGAAAAAGTTATGAGTAATTGATCAAGTAGTTAGAATTGAAACTACAGCTTAACTATTGCAATAACTATATTTGAGTGTTGCAATAAAAAAGAAGAAGAATCTGAATGGAATGGTAAGATATGTGTTAACCAATCTGATTGGCTAATGTGCAGTGCACTCGTTATCTGGAAGTTCTCTGTACTTACAAACTAAAGTTCATCACCCATTAAAAAACCATAATTCTATTTTCTTTTGCTCATGTTCACTTTATAAAAGAAATTACAGTCTCTGTAAAGGAATTTTTTGGGTTATAAATACTGGTCGGGAAGGGGAAGGCTTCAAGTTATCAGCACTTCCCAACAAGTCATTAGTCTCCAGGAAATGCTCTTCCCTTAGATCACTACTGAATAAGCAATGTTGGATTTTTTTTTAAAAAAGCAGCTTTTCTCAGGCTCTTTTCCAATTGGGGAGGGACAAAATCCCACACTGACTTTGTGGTGAAGGCATGGAGCAATCTGGGAATTCAGTAGCTCTTATTCTCACCTTCCTTCCCATACCCTTCAGCAGTACTGAGCAGCACACACTCTCTGCCCCCCCTGTGACTCAAGTACAGAGGGCTGAAAGCTTCAGAATGTCAATAGTCATGGAGATCTGGAGGATGGAGAAACAGAATGAATGCTCACCCAGTATTACATATAATCAGCCTGGGGCCTAGAACTAACTCAAGTACTGCATGATTGCATTGCAAAAGCTTAAAGCACCAGTTAAATTGCTTTACTAATCCTAGACATTTTTATTACAAAAATATCCCATTGGTGCCATTACTAGTCTCATTTTTAACTCACAAGAAAGTTGAGTTTATAAATATATTTCACACTGAAGCATGGCTCTCAGTGGAGTTGCTTGAGTCAGCCAGCAACATGCACATTATCTATGTAAAATATCAACCTACTGACAGACATAATTAGTGAGTTTGTATAACACAGAGGGTAAATTCTATTCCCATGTGAATTTTGAAATGACAGTTTGTCTTCATTTAGCCTGTGGTTTGCCTGGTTGGGCTTGCCCCTGTGAAGTGGTTACATGTGCAGCATGACAGTCACAGAGGTGCTGCACTGCAGTGGGTGACACGGATGGTACCTGAGGTCTAACCACAGAGATTCGATACATTTTAGTGGTTGAATTTTTAAACCTTCTTTATCCAGTTCCTGAAGCAATGTGTTGTACAACAGTTTCATTCCGACCAGGCACTCACACTCAACCAGTGACTGACTGCTACAGAGTGCGCTTCAAAATCCCCAAGCTCATTAGTGAGTTTAACACAGGCATTTTAAATTGGGTGCACAACCATTAATGGAATTATAAAACAGAAAAGGGTGGTCACTTGATTGGCTCAACATTTCCATCTGTCTGATTTTAGATACAAGGGTGTTTTACACAGTGGAATGACAAATTAGACTGTTCCACTCTAATGCCTGGGTTAAAGAAGGAAAAAGGGGAAAGGTGACCTTATAGAGCTTTAAACAAGTGGGAATACAAGGGTCTTTAAAACAACAACATGCTCCTGATCCCTTAAACAGAAATGTTATTCAAAGTAGTCCTTACCTATAAAGTTACCGAAGAGGGTAGCACCAAAGGAGTGGGCAACAGAACCACTCAGCCCAGCTTCATTTTGTACTCAAGCAGTCCAAAGTACTTATGACAAAATGACGTGTAATTTCCAGCATCTTTTGATTTGACACATTGATTCCTAAAATCATATGCCTATAGCCCATAATAATTGCCCAGTATTCTGTGACCCTCTCTATTTACTACTTTTTCTGTGTAAAATATTTGTGCATGTTCCTACAGTTAATGTAAAATAAGTAGTCAGTGAACACTAAGCCACCTTACCCTGTGTGATGTAGAGAAAGGGTCTCTCATAACACACACATGTAAATGGCTACAATTAATATCAGGAAGGGACCCTTTAGTATGTCAATTGTGCTTTAGAATATAAGGCCCAACTCCCCAAAGATACTTAGGTACCTCAGGGTGTGTCTAGACTACAGGGTTTTTTGAAAAAAGTGGCCTTTTTTCGAAAAAACTTCCCCTGCGGCTAGACTGCTGCTGCGTTCTTTCGAAAGTAAAAAGTTCTTTCCAGACTGCCTGGGTGCTCTCTTTCGAAAAAGCAGCTTGCTTTTTTGAAAGTACTGGTTGTAGTCTAGATGCTTTTTTTTGAAAGAGGCTTTTTCAAAGGTCTCTTTCGAAAAAGCCTCTTTCGAAAGAGGCTTGCAGTCTAGACGTAGCCTCAGATGTAGGCATCTAAGCCTCAGTTATAGGTGCCACTGCAATCCCTAAAATACCCACTTGGCTGCTACAAAAATCTATAGACACCTAAACTCATCCAAGGTGTCCACACTGCATTTGCAAACTCAGCATGGGGCCATGCCAGCTGACTCAGGCTTGCAGCAATCAGGCTAATGGGCTGTTTAATTGCAGTGTCAATGCTTAGGCTGCGGCCCAAGCTCTGGAACCGTCCCACCTCACAGGCTTCTAGAGTCCAGACACCAACCTGGGATTGAACACCTATACCACTATTAAACAGCCCTTCGGCCAAGTTATGCAAGTGTGAGTCAGTAACGTAGATATAACTGTAGTGCCTGCATTTTTGCTGTAGAAGTTTCCTAAGTGCCCAAGATTTGCATCTGGGAACGAGCACTGCTGCCTCCCGCTAGTCATCCAGACACCTGTCTCCTGCCTAAGTTCCAGCCGTGCCATTCACAAACTGGAAGAAGATAGGTGGAGGAGTTTCTATCTTGTATGTGGGGCATGATCTGGTAGATGTGCTCAAAAGCCACCCATCACATTGAGTCCCATTCAAAATCTAACAGGAGGAGGTGATGGTGCTGTCCTCATCTCCCACTTTCTAACCTTTATCCCAGTGGAGAGAGTACTCAGTCATACCTTAACACCTGAGAGGGGAAGAAAGGATTTGAACTAGAGTCTCACTGTCTCTCAGGGACAGTGCCCCACCCACTGGGCTATGAGATACTGTGGCAGAGGCCTCCTTCAGTATCTCTTGTTGAAGCTGTTCCTTTATGAACAAAACAGTTTTCAGGCCAGAGAGAGTGAATGACTCTATAACCTGGTCACCAAGGAGGTGGGAAAACCTGGGTCTAGTCCTTCTGCTCCATTGATTCTTTAATTATTCATCCAATAATTAAGTAATTAAAGCTCTGAGACACAGCTTCACCAAGAGAGACAGAGAGAGCCCCAGACTATAATACCTCATCCCTCAGTGATGAGCATACCCTCCTGAGAGGTTATGGAGACCCCAGTTTAGATCCTTTTTTCCCCTCCGGCAGAGTGTGAAACTGAATATGGGTCACCCACATCTCAGGTGAATGTCTAACTGCTGCAGTAAAAGTTGAAAAGGGAGGCAGAGGTGCCTCTTCATTTTCTGGTCATTTTGTGTGGAGTGAGGCAGGTGACACTAACTCATTCTCAAAAGAAACAACTTAGGCATCTAAGGCCATGTCTACACTAGGGAGCTATTACAAAATAAGTTATTTCGAAATAATAACTCCCGAAACAGCAATTCTGAAATAGCGCTATTCCTCTTCCCAAGCAGGAGTTATTCATTTGAAATATCAATCCCGTTATTTTGAAATAACGGGCTTGGTAGTGTGGATGCTCACCTTGTTATTTCAAAATAACTCCCTAGTGTAGACATGCCCTAAGCTGCTTGACCAATACTCAGCTGTGAACTGCAAGCAGAGGTAGGCGCTTTCCTGCAGCTGAACTTGGGCAGTTATCTCTGTGAGAGAGGTGAGTCTTAGGCAGACCTGCCCACAGAAGGGGATAAAGGGAGTTCTGGGGGCACCACTGAGAGGATCAAATCAGGGTGAATTGCTTAGAATCAGAACTACTTACAGCCCAAGACTGGGATTCCTCCTCCATAAGGCACATCAAACCAGTCACAAAGAGCACTCCTGTTTGCCACACTGACCAGCAAGAAGTCACTCAAGCAATCCCCTAGACATTCCAGCTTCTCCTGTGACAGAACCAGTACCACACCTTACACGGGTGAGAAGTTATGAAAATCAGTCTCACCAAATCCAAAAAGGGACTTCCAATCCCAAAAGACCAGCCACCATCCCAGTCAATTTATACCTTGGATCTTACCCAAAAGAACACACCATGCCAATCCTTTAGAATTTAAAATCTAAGGCTACGTCTACACCGTTCTTGCGCAAAAGCTTGCGGAGTGTCTACGCTGCATGTGTGTTCTTGCGCAAGTAAATTTATAGTAAGGCGCCGGAACAGAGGGCTTCTTGCACAAGACTTATTCCTCTCCTCACAAGGAATAAGCCCTCTTGTGCAAGAAGGTAGTGTGGACGGGCAACAGCAGTTTCTTGCGCAAGAAACCCCTATGGCTAAAATGGCCATCAGAGCTTTCTTGCGCAAGAGAACATCCGCACTACAATGGATGCTCTTGCGCAAAAGCACATCTCTTGTGCAAAAGCACATGGTAGTGTGGACATGCTCTTGCACAAGACTATTTGCACAAGAACTCTTGCGCAAAACAGTTCTTGCGCAAAAAGCCTGCAGTGTAGACGTAGCCTAACGGTTTATTCATAAAAGAAAGAAAGAAAAGGTTGAGAGTAAAATTGTTGAAGGAAACAAATTATACACACCAATTACAAAGTTCCTGGTACAGGCTAGTAGCAGAGATGGATTAGTCTGCCATCTTACAAATCTCTGGAATATGTCCTACGTTAAGATGGGACATCAGTCCTTTCAAGCTCAGCTCATAGCAGAGATGCTCCTGAAGTGATAAGCTGGAATGAAGACAAATAAGGAGGTTCTTTCAGGATCCTCTTTAAACCCTTGCCCATGTGTAGGGGATTCCATTGTTCTCCTTGGGTGTGTCTAGACTACAGGGTTTTGTCGACAAAAGTGGACTTTTGTCAACAAAACTATACCTGCATCTACACTACCGCCGAGTTCTGTCGACAGTAAGTCGACAGAATGCGGCTGTTTTGTAGACGGTGGTAAACCTCATTCTACGAGGAATAACACCTTTTTTCAACAGAGTTATGTTGAAAAAAGGTGCTATTGCATCCACACTGTGCTTTTTCAAAAGAGAGCGTCTAGACTCTCTGTCGAAAAAGCGGCTTACTTTGTTGGCAGAACTGGCTGTAGTCTAGATGCTCTTTTTCGACAGAGACTTTGTCAACAGTATCTGTCGACAAAGCCTCTGTCAATAAAGCCTGTAGTCTAGACGTACCCCTTGTGTGAAAGTACTTCCCAAAATGGAGGTTGTCACATGAGCAAGTCATCTTTCCATGCATGACTCAGTCCTTAGCAGCCATGGCTGACATGCTGATCTGAACGTTCACAACAAAGTGTCTCAGAAGTGGATTGACACTTGAGTTACATTCATAGAATCAGAGAATCCTAGGGCTGGAAGAGACCTCAGGAGGTCATCAAGTCCAGCCCCCTGCCCAAAGCAGGACCAACCCCAACTAAATCATCCCAGCCAGGGCTTTGTCAAGCCAGGATTTAAAAATCTCTAGGGAAGGAGATTCCACCACCTCCCTAGGTAACCCATTCCAGTGCTTCACCACCCTCCTAATGACATAGTTTTTCCTAATATCCAACCTAGACCTCCCCCACTGTAACCTGAGACCATTGCTCCTTGTTCTGCCATCCGTCACCACTGAGAACAGCCTCTCTCCATACTCTCTGGAATCCCCCTTCAGGTAATTAAAGACACCTATCAAATCCCCCCTCACTCTTCTCTTCTGCAGACTAAAGAAACCCAAATCCCTCAGCCTCTCCTCATAGGTCATGTGCTCCACCCCCTAATCATTTTGGTTGCCCTCCGCTGGACCCTCTCCAATGCGCCCACATCCTTTCTATAGAACTGGATTTTGGGAGGAAACAGCCAAAGCCACTATTAGGCACAGGTGTTAAGTAAGACTGAAACAGTTGTTTAGCTGGAGAGCTAAAAGTGGAATTATCTCTGTGATGTTTACTGTTGTTTGTGGCTATTCATTCCTCTTCCAGCAAAGGGTCAACCCACTGCAATAGTCCAGATCTTTTTTCTCCAGTCAAAAACCAGGACAGTACACATGTAGGGAACTCATGTATACAATACGTGCTATGCTGAGGGCTGCCTAAACATGCACCCTTGCTTCAATAGTTTCTACAGGATTTTGCAGGAGTACAGAATCATCAACCTACAGGGCCCACTCTGGTCATGCTTCCTCCCAGCCTGGCATGCTCCCAGCACCAGCATGTGGCACAGAGGTGGCAGTGCTGAATTTGCGGCAGTTGTAGAGGGACGCCTGCATAAGAAGTAATCTTAAGGACAGAAAGGGAGGTCGGGGCTACAGCTGACTGACAGTTACTTTGTGCTACCTTAGCTGCAACAAAGCAGCCCTAGGACAATGTTGACAGGACCATAGGGTTCTCAGGGTCATACCAATTTTCTTCCACAATTTGATCTGAGGAAGTGGGTCTGGCCCACGAAAGCTCATCACCTAATAAACCATCTTGTTAGTCTTTAAAGTGCTGCGTAGTCCTGTCTTTTGTTTCAGCAAGACCAGACTAACACGGCTGCATCTCTAGTACGAAAACTAGTGTCACTGGACCAGTGTAAACATTTTTCTTGGTGGAACTAGGCCTAGGAGCACCATTTGTACCTGAACCAGTTCACACTAAATCTCAATTAGACAGCAGCAGGCTGAGCAAGAGGAGGATTCTCTGGTTGTGTTGGCTGTTTTCCTTGGAGAAGCTCACAGTTTCAGTCTCATCAGCTTTCTAATCTGGTAAGTTTCAGGGCTAAAAGTCTTGCATAAACAGCTGAATAATCTTTTATACTGTCTACTCGCCAGTGCTCTAAGACCGATGTCAGACATTTGAGGTTTGCCACTAAACCAAAATGAAGCTTATTTACACTCACAAAAGGCACCCCTAGAATGGTGGTGGCACAATGTGTTTATCTATACCAGATATTTACCTTACCTTTATAGGCAGAGAGAGGCTTCCCACATGCACGGAGCTCTGACCTCTGTGGTTACTTTTGTTTTGTATTGCTTCTGTATAACACATAATGAAAAGAGTTCCATCTCTCTGACTCACACTGACAAATCTGGGGTTAGTAGTAATATTTTTATGAGTCCTCAGTGACTCAGTTTCCCTTGGGGCTTGACATTGCTATGCACTGAGTGTAAAGGAAAAGGGGGAGGGGTTTGATCAGGTAGCCACCTAGATGGAGACCAAAGTCATTCACAAACTGAGTAAAGACTACACATATGAATGGAGAATCTGAAGGAAACCCAATGACTGAGACATGGACACCCAGCGCACGTCTACAGAGCAGGGCTAAAGCTGAAATAAGCTACGCAACTTGAGCTACGTCAATGGCATAGTTTAAGTCAAAATAGCTTATTTTGGCTTTAGGCGCTGTCTCCACAGCAGGAAGTCTGAGAAAGAGCACTTTTCCTCCAACTTCCCTTACTCCTCATAAAATGAGGGTTACCATGAGTTGGAGTAAGACGTCCTCCAGCTCGACATTATTTCACAATAAAGGCTTGTAGTGGACACTGAAATAACACTGCTGTGTAGACATACCCCAAATACCGTTTTCCGCATCTTGACAACATGCCCATTATTTCAAAATAGCTTTCAAAATAACAGGCGCGCTATTCCAACATCCCAGTAAACCTCGTTCCACGAGGATTAAGGGACATTTCGGATTAGCACTCTACTGCAAAATTAACTCGAAATAAGCTATGCAATTTGCATAGCTTATTTTGAGCTAAGGGTGTAGTTCAGATGTACGCTCTAGTGACCAGTAGCTAAGAGGAAGAAGATTTACATGTCCTCTCTATTGGATAGCTAAAAAGCAAAGGTCCCCAAGATGGAGAGCAAAGGAATATGATGTCAGGTGGCTGTGTTTAGAGCTGAGCTCACAGAGACACAAGGCCCTGACTTGGGACCAAGGCTATGTATACTCTGCAATAAAATACTCACAGTTGCCTTGTGTCAGCTGACTCAGGCTAGCAGGGCTCAGGCTGCAGAGTTATAAACTTGTTGTGTAGATGTTCGGGCTCCAGCCAAACCCAGATATCAACACTGAAATTTCAAAGCCCCACAGCCAGAACTCTGCAAGCACAAGTCATCTGACAAAGGGCAGCCACAGGTGTCTTACTACAATGTAGACATTCCCTGAGACAACTTGCTATTTTTTAAAACGTTGTTCCTGAGACAGAGAAAGAGAGAGTCAAAATGGATTCTATAACAGCATGGGCATTGAAGCCCTGGAGCTGGCCAGCCTAAACTTTGTCTTCTCTTTGCTAACCTAAAACCTTTCAGAGGATGTGTGTGCTAGGTGGCTGGTAATCTGTCATTGTTATTTGAGAAGGCTCCCTGGTGTCACTGCACTCACTGAAGAGGTATAGTATAGGACAAGCCTCCCATAGGCAGGTCCAGCCCTTGGGCAAGGTGAACGAGGAGATTGCCTTGGGCCCCAAGCATTCAGGGCCCTGCACTACCCAGCTTCCAGCCCTGCCCACCCAGCTGAGAACCACGCAGCCTTGCGGCTCAGCGTGCTGCCTTGGGCCCCTCACACTCTTTGACCGGGCCTGCCCACAGGAGTCTGGTTCCTCTGAATATGCTGCAGGGAGCCACAGAGAGTCAGGGATCACTGTTTTGTCAAAGGTCCCGCCACAGAGCCTTGAAGATCATGGGCCTGTCCCAGGGGAAGTGTAGACCTCTGGGCACCAGCACACTAAAGGGGTGACTCCCAAGGGACTAGCTACACACTGGGGCCAGACCCAGTGGATCCATATCACCCACAATACAATCTGCAGTCATGAGCAGCTGCCAACAAGACATGACCAAACTGTTTTGCCAAATGGATTCATTTACAGAACTAGCTAAGTATCCCAAAGTGGCCCTTCTACTGCTAAGACCATAACTGCACCTACAGCAGGCACCTAGATAGTACAGTGGTGGGCCCATGCTTCAGACTGAGCCATAGGCACAGAGAACAAAGCAGTAGTGTCACAGTACTTCTGCCTAGATCCTGGGTTTTACCACTTCCAGGCCATTTGTGTGCTATGAGTTCTGAATGGCTCTGTGTTGCAGGAGAGAAGGCTTTTACCGTTCCTATAGTCACTGCTGAGTGGCGTGAGAGGACTAATAGTAGGACAGGAGAGAAAGCACCATGAGCAGGAACAGGGGTGATAAGAGATAAGCAGCAGTCTAGCAAATGGGCAATAAGAAAGAGAGAAGTGGCCACAGGGAGGGACCAGAAGAGATCAGAGCCTCCCTCATCATCTGTCTTTGTCCCCCAAATCAAACAACATTAGTGTCAGAACTAGCCATGAGAAGCAGTTGGGAAGAAGCAGCAGAGCCAACTCTGCTTCAAATATTGATACCTCCTAACTGAGCAGCTCTAAATAATGAGCTGAATAATTACTCAGCCAAATAGCGACGTTTTGTCTAGCATTTGGCAGAATACCTATTTGAAGTCAAATTTTAGTACATCTGTGTCTAATATAGCCCTGTCTTCTACATGACACAGCTGTCAGAGTAATGCTCACTAACAGATTTAATCCAAGCCCATTGACATCAATGTGACAACACTATATGGGCTTTGGATCATCTTACTTGGGTCCTTCCCATAGCAAGGCCAAAGTACAGGGCCAGTTTCCTGATTCCATTTGTTCCCCTAGTTACAACAAAGACAGATGCAGAAGAAAGGTTTGTGGAGGAGAATAATTAATGGTGCATTTCACCACCAAAAGGAATGGATGTCAGAATCCCATTAATAGGCAACTGGTGTCAGTGACGTACATCAGTATGTGTCATGAGACAGAGTGGGATAGTGAAAAAGAGATAGACCCTGTGTTGCTGTCACAAGCCTTCTGGCTGAGAAGGTCTGTATGAGAATCTGCTTACAGACCATCAACACTGCTTCTTGACATCAAGTACTACGTCTTCTCCCCTTGGTATGAAAGTCCATTATTACTGCAACATTCCACCACCTCAGTTACAAGGTAGGAAGTAATGTTCCACCAGCTAGTGAGGTTGATTTGGCTGAACATTTCTTATGCCTCGTGAAACGAGGTTTACAGGATCGGTCGGCAAAGGCTTCCCCAGCCGACAGATCCGCGTCTAGACTGCCACACTGTGCCGGATCAGCTGATCGTCGGCACAGCACGGCGGCCATGTTTATTTTAATGAAGCGGGGATTATTTAAATCCCTGCTTCTTTGCCTATGCCGGGTAAACTAGTTTACATGGCTCCGTCGATGGAGCCATGTAGTCTAGACATACCCTCAAAGTAGTTCCATCAAGGCACACCTTGGCGCCTTGTGAGGGCCAAACCTGGGAAGGGTTATGATTCTACATCCATAACCCATGCCCTGCAGCTTGATATTAGGTTTAGAAAATTGGTATTTTTTAAAATAAAGATTCAGTCAACACGATTATTATGGTATAGATCCTCCGCCTTCACTAAGGTCCCTTTGCGCCACCACAACAGCACAAAGGACCTTTAACCAGCTGCCTTTAATTTGGCAGCTGGAATCCTGAATTCAGTCAGCTTTATACGATCTCTTCCTCCCAGCATAGGAGCCATGACAGGACTGAGAGAAGGCAGAGCTGAAGTTATCTCATGGCTAGGTAACTTAAATGTCACAATCTATAAGGGATTGCTCCAGTCAAACATTACCACAGCCCTGCGGCCAGGGGCTGGTGCAGATCCTGGTCAAGCCATGGCACAGCGAGGCAGAAAGATGGCTCAAGCTGACAGCAGGTGAGGATTCAGTCCTACCTTTTTATTACAGAAAGTGCATATGCAGTGCATTTTTTACAGCCAAGATATTCCTTTTTGCTTAACATTTTCTGTGGTGACAGCAGTTTTCCCATTCTGTCATGAGACATAATCTTGAGAATATGCATCGATTCTGTGTTTTTAAAAATATATGATACAACATGTTTACTATTTACCTGTTTTCAGTTGTTTGGGGTTTTAACATACTAGAAAAACTGCAGACACTATTGGTTTGTGGGATCATAAAGCTACATCAGTGCCCTACATACTGTATTGGACCTTCAAAGCAGTCCTAATTGGCCTTTGTTTGCAGACATTTTATTTGATTTGGCTTACAGAAGAGCTGGCTATTACATTTTAAATCACCATTATTTTCTCCTTTAGAGTAGGAAGAAAACGTCCAGATTTCTTGGGTGGGGTCAGTGTGAAGTTTCTTTCCAGACACTGGGTTCTTTTCTCCCAAAACACTGCAAAACGAATTCAAACACTCAAATGTTTCAGACTTTGAAGCCTTCAGTCAAGGATGGCATTTTGGCACCTCATTTTTATGAGCTTTCTTTTTAAAAGTGAGTAATCATAACTTATCCATCCCTACATTCTCCCTGTTCTGGACTTTGGGAATTTATATTGTGTCACTTTTGGAATACCCCAGGCAAGGGCTATGTCTCCCTCTGCAGAGCTAAGAGGCTGCACTTCCTCAGCTTAGCACTATTTTGTTTGTTACTGAGTTTAACAGAGACCACTCTTATATGTTCACCTTTTTTTAAGGCAAAAGAAGTCAAAACTGATGGGGGAGCTTCAAAAAGAGGCAGTGGCTTAGTTCAATTTGGATAAGCATCCAAAAGTTTGTACATTTATCTGACTAAAACCTTTGGGTTCCCTGTCATCCCCAGCTTCTACCCTTACTAGTTCCTGCCTATCTTGTGCTTTCACAGAACCAGCTAGTCCTTTGAAAAAGGGCAGTTGGGAAGCCTGCCCCAAACTTCCAGCCTGCCCCACATCTCCACTGTTTCTCTTCAGTGGGCATATGAGTTGGCCCCTCCATTCCATATGGTATTTTCCTTCTGTGCCTAGAGAGCTTGCCTTCCCCATCCAGGATTTTACAATATTGGTACATTGTACAGAAGGAGACATTCCTAACTGAAATAGCTTCAGGGGGTAGCCGAGTTAGTCTGTACAGGATAAACTTAAATAAAACAACAAATGGTCTGGTAGCACTTTATAGACTAACAAAATATGTGGATGGTATCATGAGCTTTCGTGGGCACAGCCCACTTCTTCAGATGACTGGAGTTTTGAGTTTAGGATGTGCAGACCCAAAATAAATAGGAGAGAAGAGGGGGGGGGGGAAGGAAAAAATGGAGGGGGCGGGAAACAAGGAGCAAAGGGTATGAAAATATCAAAGGGAAAACCAAATAGGCAGAACTGGGAACCTATAAGCACGTATAGATTAGATAGTTAAAAGAAGCAGATAAGGATCATAGGATAGCAATTAGATAGGAAGGGTACTAATGCAAGAATCTCCATGAAGAGCTGTTGGCACCTTCATTGTATGTTAGGTTGATAATGTCCCAGCCATCCGTTATCTCAATTGCGGAGGCCATCAGTGTGAGAACTGAATTTGTGGATGAATTGTAATTCCAACGCCTCTCTGTATATTTGGCTTGTAGAATTGGTTTGTGACAAGACAGCCACTAGAAGATCTTTTAAAGAGTGATTAGGTAGATTGAAGTGTTCCCCAACAGGTTTCTGTATGTTCCCTTTACATATATCTGAATTGTGTCCATTGATTTTTTCCCGTAGGGACTCTCCAGTTTGTCCAATATATATAGCAGCTGGGCATTGCTGGCATTTGATGGCATAGATCAAATTTCTGGCTGCACCCTTGTTTCCCGCCCCCTTCCATTTTTTACTTCCCCTCTCTGCCTTCTTCTCTATTTATTTCCAGTCTGCACATCCTAAACTCAAAACTCCGGTCATCTGAAGAAGTGGGCTTTTGTTAGTCTATAAAGTGCTACCAGACCATTTGTTGGGTTTTTTTAAGTTTATCCTAATTGAAATAGTTAGAATCATGCAAAGTCTGTGCATAGACCAGACTGTCCAGGCCCACTGATGGGACAGAGGGGCAAATGGGGCAGTTGTCCCAAGGCCCAGAGATTCAAAAGGTGCCCCGGGCTCTTTTAATCACCACCCAAGAGCTGTGTTCTGGGTGACTTTCAGAGCTGGCTGCTCCCAATTGCATCCCTTCCACCTGAGGCCTTGCCCCTTCCAGAGCACAGAGCCAGCCCCCCTCTCCCCCACCTTGCCCATGGGCCTGGCAAGTCTGTCAGCACTGCTGGTGGATGCAGATGCCTTATGGCACTATAACTTCCTCCTCTTCCCCTACAGGATAAGATATACCAGTATACGCACTTTTTATACCAGTATAACTACATCCACCCTGATGAGGGAAGGGGAGTTTATACCACTTTCATTATACCAGTCTAGTTAAAGCAGTACAAGTTTTGTGTACAGACAAGGACAGAATGTCAGGATTGTAAAGGTCTGATATGTGGTGAGCTCCAAGAGTAAGCAGATTAAGTGTGGTGCAGTAACAGGAGTGTTGTGAGCAAGACACAAGAAGTCATTCTTCCACTCTACTCTGTGCTGATTAGGCCTCAATTGGAGTATTGTGTCCAGTTCTGGGCACCACATTTCAAGAAAGATGTGGAGAAATTGGAGAGAGTCCAGCGAAGAGTAACAAAAATGATGAAAGGTCTAGAAAACATGAGCTAAGTGGAAAGACTGAAAGAATTGGGTTTGTTTAGTTTGGAAAAGAGACAACTGAGAGGGGACATAATAATAATTTTAAAGTCTTAAAAGGTTGTTACAAGGAGGAGGGAGAAAAATTATCCTCCTTAACCTCTGAGGATAGGACAAGAAGCAATGGGCTTAACTTGCAGCAGGGGAGGTTTAGGTTGGATATTAGGAAAAATTTCCTAACTGTCAGGTAGGTTAAACACTGGAATAAGTTGCCTAAGTAGGTTGTGGAATCTCCATCTCTGGAGACATTTAAGAGCAAGCTAGATAAATACCTCTCAGGGATAGCCAATATGATGTTTGGTCCTGCTGTGCGGGCAGGGGACTGGACTTGATGATCTTTCAAAGCCCCTTCCCATTATAGTATTCTATGATTCTGTTAGCTACAGGCTGCAAGCAAAGCTTTCTGCTAGACTTAGTACTGTAAGTCAATGATGACCTGTTGCATTGACATTTAAGTTTGGCAGCACAGAATCAGAAAAATGCACCAGTATACAGAAGCCAGGCCAGGACACGAACATGCTCAGTTGAGACATTAATAAAAGTTTAGGCTGGGATTTGCAAGAATCCTAATAGAGTTAAACTTCCAATTCCCACAGAAGCCGAACTCCTTTAGGAAACTCTTAGCATCAATCTTTTGAAAAAAATGTATTCATCCATCCAAGGCTGGCAACCAAGTCATTTGGAAAGCATTCCCACTCCCCAGAAGGCATTCCAACGGGTTAAGTGTCCTTGGCAGCTAATGTAAGAGCTGAAGAATTATGACCATACCAAAGGAGTATGGGAAACCCAATAATTTCCATGGCATGTGAGCATGTAATAACATTTCCTGAAACCATGATTAATAAAGTCAACAGAAGGAAATTCTCAAGTCCAGGTATTTCCCATGGTGTTGGTATGTCCTACCTCTGTGTGCCATCTTGGACGGAGCCCTCCCCTACTGCTGAAGTAGCTGCATAATTCCTTCTTGCTGGAATTGTCCCCACTGGAAACCCAAGGAAAACCCCACATTGAGGTCATTATACTTGTGCCCTGCCTGTAACAGTCTTTAAATACCACTTGCATTAGAGAGACTGAGCCAGCAAAAACAAACATCACTAGGCTCCTTGGTTATACCACCTTGCACAGCATGACAGCTTTGTGTAGGTGTCCACCCTATGATAATAGCTTCCCTCCTCTGCTCCCCCAATCATCACCTTGCCCAGACCAGGCCCTTAAGGGACAATCATCCATACAATAATCTGGATACTTTAGTCCAACTTTCCCCATTACTGGGGTAGTCAAACTTTTCTTTAACACTCATGAAAGGCTAAAGCTATGAGCAAGGCAGTGCTAGGCTTCTGAGGAAGTGCAGTCTATGCCCATAAAAGCTTATGCCCAAATAAATCTGTCAGTCTTTAAGGTGCTACGGGACTCCTCATTGTTAGTGCTAGGCACCATCATCTTTCATGAAGTTAATTGTAGTTAAGATTGTTCAGCATCTTGGAGCATCCAGCCTTCTTCAAGTAATTGATTCTTTGTGCTCACTCATTATAATTCAGACTCTCCAATTCTTTAAGGGGTAAATATTTCATGATTTCCCTTTTCTCATGGGCCTACTTCCTGCATCTGAGCACAAAGGCAGCAAATAATTGCCGAGGACTGGGCAATTATCAAAAAAAGATTTGGAGCCTCAGATAAGCAGCATCCAATAGATTATTAGATGAACTGCTCAGTCTGAAAAACAGGCTGAAAATCCCAGGAGGTCTGGATGCCTCATAAGCATTCCAATATTTTCTGGTTCTGCATCTGGGTGGGAAATACGTCACAAACACTTCTCACTGCAACTCTGCATTCATGTAACCAGTCAAAGATGTCATCAGTAGCAGCAGCATCGCAAGAAAATGTAAAAGGGAAAACACAGTTAACAAAACTTTTTTTACTGAAATCAAAAACGGTTCTGATTGTTTTGAAATTTGAGCAACAGTTTGGAGGAAACTTTATTTTATTTCATTATATTTTTCTTGAGCCTGGTCATTACCTGCCACAGGCTTTAACAGAGCAGTGCTGATTTCCATCACTGAGAATCTGGCCCATAATTCTTAATAGAAGGGTGTAGGGGATTTTAAAAAAACACCCTAAAGCTGAATTTATGAGGTGGGATCTATAATAAATAAATAATAATAATAATAATAATAATACTATCCATTTGAAAAAATTCAGAAACATGCATTTCATTGCTAGACTCCCAAGCCTTTTCTACACTAGATCAGGAAGGTCAGCTTAAGGTACGCAACTGCAATTGCCTTCCTCTGAAAATTTGACACCTTTTATCAAGGTCTGAGCAAAGACCTGACCTGGATAGGCTGCTACATTCAACACCCTAATGACATCAAAAGTTAAATATCGAGCACTTACAGCCCAATCTATTGGACTCATTTAGCTCCAACACTCTAATTGACAATATTTTTTCCCTTCTCTTTCTCTCCCTCTTTTTCTGTTATTTATTTGTAACTCTGGACCCCTTGTTCCATTTATCTGAAGAATTGGGTTGTGCCCAGAAATGCTCATGATACCATCTGCATTTTTTGTTAGTCCATAAGGTACTGCAGGACCATTCATTGTTTTTTATGTTCCTACATGTGATGCTGGCCCAATAAGATTTTGATCTGGAAGTGAGGCAACATTAATATTTTTTCAAGGAGTCAAATTATATTGCAAACAAAGATTATGATACAATTTTGGTTGACATTCATGTAATAAACATGATGATAATTAGTGTTACATTATGTGACACAAAATGGGAGTGGAAACAATTAAAAACTAAAGCCTCAATCCTACAAAGATATCTATGCAGGCAAGCCATTATATAGGATGTTAGGGTCTGGCCATGCAGATGTCTTCCCAGGATGTTGACCAAGCATCTCCTGAAACTCATTGCCACTTCTTTCTTTAATGTGCCCCTTTGTGTCCATTAATTGCACTTCTGAGGTTAGCGCACGATGTTTAGTATGATACATTATCACACACTGAAATAAAAAAAGAAATTAAAAAATGAAATGTCAATTAATTCTGATGACAGCCTATTTGAATCCTGTTTTGATAGGTGCAATCCAGCAAAACCACGAACAGGCCAAAACAGCCCAGCTCCTCCAATGAGGGAGGGGTCACCAACTTCAGAAATCAACAATTTTCAAAGGAAGGTGAGAGGCTGAGGTGACTGGACACTGAAATCAATAGGCTGGCTGGACAGAAAGAGCAAAGTCAGGACAAACTTCTCCTCCGATATCTTAACAAAGGGTATGTCTACACAGCAAAGTTATTTCGAAATAACAGCTGTTATTTTGAAATAACTTTCCTAGTGTCAACACAGCGGAGCGCTTCTTTCAAATTTGGTAAACCTCATTCTACGAGGAATAACGCCAAAATCGAAATAGCTATTTCGAAATAAACACTGTGTAGATGCTTATTTTGAAATAGGGGGCCTCCAGCCTTCCCAGGGAGCCCTGGTGCCACTCTGGGCAAAACCAGGAAAACTCCTCTCCTCCAACCCAGCCCTGGAGCCCTTAAAGGGATAGACTCTGTTTGGCCACAGGGCCTGTGCCAGCTCTAGGCCTGCCAGCCCAGAGCCCACAGGCGCTGCCCCTGACCCAGTTGCCAGCAAGAGCAAGCCAGCCAGTGCCAGCCAGCCCTCCACCGCTCCCCAGGAGTGGTCTGGCAGTTCCCAGGAGCCTGCCAGGGGCCGCGAAAGGCAGGCACCTTCCTGGTCCAGTGAGGAGATCATGGACCTGATTGAGGTTTGGGGGGATGCCTCCAACATCCATGATCTCTGCACTAGACACAGGAAAGCAGCTGTCTATAGAATGATGGTTGACAGCCTGGCCACCAAAGGCCACATGCGCAATCAGGAGCAGGTGCGCATGAAAATAAAGGCGCTGCAGGAGGCCTATGCCAGAGCCACAGGGGACAGCTCCCAACCAGGGGCAGACACAGACCCCTTCCCCTATTATGACGCCCTGGACTGCATCCTGGGGCAGAGGGCCCTGACCAGGACATGGAAGAGGACGATGGCCAGGAGTCGCAGGAGCCTGGAGGGAGCATGGCACTCACCCAGGACCCCCGAAGCATCACAGCAGCCATGTCACCACTGTCTTCTGATGCCGGGGAAGCCTCGACATGTGAGTGCCATCACTATCCCCTTATGCGGGGTGCGGGAGGGGAGGAGAGGGAGCCCAGGGTGTGGGCCTTGCTGACCATGGAGCACGCAGCAACCTGTGCATGTGCCGTGCCAGCAGCACAGCCCCGGCTGGCTGCCACACAGGGGCCCTGGCCTGTTACCCGCACGCATGTATGTATGAAGGCACATGACATGCTCCTGATCCTGGGGAGGGACACTGCATGATGCCCTCCCTCCACAAGCCCCCTCTATGCAGAGTCAGGGCACATCTCCCCTCCCTCCCTCCCCCCCTCACACCCACACTATATATAACACAGGGGCCAGCTCACACTCCGGGGATAGCAGGACATGATGGTGCGGAGACCTGCCGTCCTCGCCTTGCAGAGGGGGGCTGGGCTTCACCCACTGTGTCCCCAGGGAGAACTTCTCTTGTTTCTCCACAGCCGCAGCAGCTGCGAGTGCAGGGCGCACCACCCCGCCCAGGACAGCCTCCTGCACCCGAGCCAGCAGGCTCACCCGGAAGTACTAGCAGCAGCACCTGGGGTTACTACGAAGGCAGGTCCGCAGCCAGGAGCACTGAGTGCATGAAGACCTCCAGCTGCGGCAAGAGAGCTTGCAGGAGCTGCTTGACCAGGGCCATGCCATCCGCAACACCTGCAGACCCTGGTGCAGAGATTGGTGCCTGACGCTCCAGCCCCTGTGACCACCCCAGCTATCGCTCCTCCTCCCACTCCTGCTTCCCCTCCCACTTCTTCCTCCCCCCCCTCCCCACCCGCCCAACCCTCCATACCCACTCCCCCCCCAAAGATGCCGAGGCCCCCACACCCACAGTGCTGGAGACAGGTGGGCGGACAAGACCCCCAACCCTGAGCTTCTCCTCCCCCTTCCACCTCTTGCCTCCCCCTTCCATCTCCCTCCTCCCAGGTTTACCCCTCCCCTCTCCCACCCTCATTCCCCTGCCCGACCAGAGTTATGTTCAGTAAAGAGAGTTTGTTTTTGGCAACACATGTGTTTTTATTTTACATCAGGAAGGGGGATTAGGGAGGGGAAAGTGGAAGGACATGAGGGTGGAATAAGGCACAAGGCCCCAGTGGGGCAGACCAGGGAGACTTCACTCCTCCTCCATCAGGAAGCTCTCCCACAGGGCCTCCCGGATACTGGTAGCCCCCCGATGGGCCTCCCGGCTGGCAGCCATGTGGAGCTGCGCATACAGGCTAGCCAAGTGCTCGGCCTCTGCCATCCAAGCTGGCAGCAAAGCCTCCCCCCTTCGCTCACACAAATTGTGCAGCACACAGCACCCTGCCACCACATGTGGAATATTCCTCTCAGAGAGGTCCAGGCAGGTGAGGAGGCATCTAAATGGGGCCTTTAGCCAACCAAAGGCCCCCTCCACCTCGATGCAGGCCCTACTGAAGCTGGCATTAAAGGCCTGTCGGGAGGGATTGAGGTGTCCCGTGTAGGGCTTCATGAGCCAGGGTTGTAGTGGGTAGGCCGCATCCCCCACCAGGCACACAGGCATGTCCACATCCCCGACCCTGATGTGGCAGTCGGAGAAGAAGGTCCCGGCATGCAGCCTCTGGCACACGGAGGATTTGCGATACACCCGTGTGTAGTGTGCTTTGCCAGACCAGCCCACGATAATGTCCATGAACTGGCCACAGTGGTCAGACACAGCCTGCAGGATGACCGAGAAGTATCCCTTCCGGTTTATGTACAGGGAGGCCTGGTGTTCCGGGGCACGGATGAGGATGTGCGTCCCATCGATTGCCCCCCCACAGTTGGGGAAGCCCAGGCTGCCAAACCCCTTGATCACTGCGTTCAAATCAGTGAGGCGGATGACTCTGCGGAGCAGCACTCTATTGATGGCCCTGACCACCTGCAGAGGGACACACAAAACCGAGAGTCACTGGGGTGCCAGGGTGGCTGACAGTGCTCCTTCCCCACCACTGCCCCGCGCCCCCACTCCCGAGGAGCAACCACCCTGCAATCCTGGCCACCGCGGGCAGTCCGTAGTGAAGCTGGGACAGAACAAACCCTCCCGGGGAGGGGACTTGCACCACCTCCCCACCTTTTCCCTAGGGCAGCCCATCCCCTCCTTGCACCCCCTCCTCCTGGCACAGTGGCTGGAGACTGCCATACCTGCATGAGCACTGCTCCAACGGTGGATTTCCCCACTCCGAACTGGTTCCCCATGGATTGGTAGCTATCCAGCGGAGAGAGCTGCCAGAGGGCGATGGCCACATGCTTGTGGAGGGGAATGGCAGGCCTCATGTGCATGTTCCATCGCCACACAGCAGGGGCGAACCACTCACAGAGCTCAAGAAAGGTGTCCTTCTTCATCCTGAAGTTCTGGGTCCACTGTTGGTCTCCACAGCGCTCCAGGACGATGTGGTCCACCAGTCGCTGCTGGTGTCCACACGCCAGATGCGGTGGGGCACGCTGGCATCCGGGCGCTGCTGCTGCTCCTCCACATCCCCCAGGGGGGTCCGGAAGAGGGCCTGGGGGTCTGGCTGCAGCAGATGCTGCCAGGCAGTCTCCAGCAACTGCTGCCAGGTTTGCAACAAGGCATCCAAAATGCGTACCAGCATGCCTAGGGGCAGCTCTGGCTCCATGGTGCCAAGTTCTGTGGTGACCTGAGTCAGGGCAACCAAAGCAAGCAGAGACAAAAATTCTTTGCTGTCCCTCAGTGAGGTAGGCAAGCAAGCAGGGAAAGCTGAGAACCGGCTGTCCAGGGGGGTCCCTTTAAGCACAAGCCTCAGATAGCCTCAGGCAGCAGCCACACAAAGCAACTACTGACCTGATGTCCTGCTGGAACCGGTTTCAGCTGCCCTTAAATGCGATTCAGTGTCCAATCTGCAGGGCTTGACAAATTAGGCAATCTACTCGCCTGTGGCGAGTAGATTTTAGCCCGGCAGGGCCGCGCAGCGTGCGCTTCCGCACGGCTGGCAAGCAGAGCTCGCCGCGGCTTGGTGAGCCCTGCCAATCAGTGTGGATGCACTATTTCAAAATAGCAAAATGCTATTTTGAAATGCATTTTGTGTGTAGACACGTTATTTCAAAATAACTTATTTCAAAATAACTATTTCGAAATAATGCTGTAGTGTAGACATACCCAAAGTGACTAAGTCCTTGGCCTGGAGAGAGAATGAAATGAAAAGGTTGTTGTGTTTCCATTTTAGCCTCTATTCTTTGTTGTGATTGAGTGCATTTTTTGGTGTGTTATGGACTACCGTATCGAGGATCTGGACTGACATCAAAATCCTCCTCCCTTCCTTCAACCTGAGCTGAATATAGGGTCAGATAACCCAGGCAACTGCCAGGAGTGACAGGGGGGGCGGATCCTCAGGATGGCGTTTTGTTATTAGCGACAAAAGTTTAGCAAATGCACGGGGGCACAGAAGACACTTCTTGCCTGGGGTCCTGCCTAAAAGTAACCAATCAGACCATCAGATGTTAGGATCCGATGCAGCAAAGCACTTAAGCACATGCTTAACTTTAAGCATGTCAGTAGTCCCATCAAAGTCAGTGGGACCACTTCTCGAACTTAACGTTAAATGCATAATTAAGTGCTTTGCTGGGTCAGAGTCTCACATCATGAATATGCTGAAATGACTGTGCAGCAAGAGACACAGAATAAGGATGCAGGACCTTAATTTTGAATTGTCTGGGCCTGACAGTGTGATTCACTGGTTTGTTTGTATGTTTATTTACTCCAGTGAGGGGCAACCTAGGCTAGTGAGTGGCCCTCCTTCATCTCAGTGCTCCTCAAGAGTGTAGTAACCAAGGTGGTCTCCTGGAATGCATTGCTAATTGGGCTTGCGTACCTAGAATTTGCCGGGGGGGGGACTGAACCATAATAACACTTTGATTGGATGCAGAGGGAGCGCATGGCTCTTACAATTTTGTGTGCAATCAGCATGCCCCTCGCTTCACATGCCCTTGCTTTGTGTGCCTGTCACTTTAGTAATACTGGTAGAGTATGTCTACACAGTAAAGTTATTTCGAAATAACAACCCTTATTTTGAAATAACTTTCCTAGCATCTACACAGCCAAACCACTATTTTGAAATAAATTTGAAATAGTGGAGCACTTATTTCAAATTCGGTAAACCTCATTCTACGAGGAATAACACCAAATTCGAAATTGCTATTTCGAAATACGTGCTGTGTAGACACTTATTTCGAAATAGGGGGCCTCCAGCCTTCCCAGGGTGCCCTGGTGGCCACTCCAGCCTCAACCAAGAACACTTCTCTCCCTCCCCACCTCCCGGAGCCCTTAAAGGGGTAGACTCTGTCCACAGTGCCTGTGCCAGCTCCAAGCCTGCCAGCCCAGAGCCAGCAGTCACTACCCCAACCCAGTGGCCCCAAAACATGAGCCAGCAAGCCACTGGCAGCCAGCCCTCCACTGCTCCCCAGTCTGCCAGCTCCCAGGAGCCTGACAGGGCCCGGAGAAGGCAGGTGCCTTCCTGGTCCATGGTGGAGATCATGGACCTTATTCAGGTTTGGGGGGGATGCCCCCAATGTCCATGATCTCCACACTAGATGGAGGAACGTGGCCATCTATGGCCCAGCCTGGCCACCAAAGGCCACCTGGGAGCCCAGGAGCAGGTTTGCATAACAATCAAGTTGGTCCGGCGAGACCCCCACCCCTGAGCTTCCCTTCCCCCTTCTTCCCCTTGCTTCCCTCTTCCAGCTCCCTCCTCCCAGGTTTCCCCCTCCCCTCTCGCAACCTCTCTCCTCCCCTCTCCCACCTCCTTTCCCCAGTCTCACCAGAGTTTCATTCCCCCCACACACTTTTGTTAAATAAAGAGAGTTTGTGTTCATGAAAATACATGTATTTTATTTGACATCAGGAAGGGGGGTTAGGGAGGGGTAAGTGGAAGGACTTGAGGGAGGAATGAGGCACAAGCCCCCAGGGGAGACTGTTAGAGCTCCTCAGGGTGGAAGCTCTCCCACAGAGCCTCCTGGATACTGACAGCCCCCCCGATGGACCTCCTGGATGGCAGCCTGCAGAAAGTGCAGCCAGAACAGAACAGAACAGAAACGCGTCCAAGAGAAGCACCAGAGTGCCCAGGGGCAGCTCTGGCTCCATGTTGCAGAGTGCTGTGGTGTCCCGAATGAGGGCAAGCAGGGCATGCAGAGACAAAATGCTTTGCTGTCCCTCATCGAGGTAGTCAAGCAAGCAGGGAAAGCTGAGAACCGACTGTCCGGGGGGGTCCCTTTAAGCACAGGCCTAAAATAGCCTCAGGCAGCAGCCACACAAAGTAACTCCTGACCTGATGCCCTGCCGGCCCAAGTTCTGGCCAGCCTTAAATGAGATTCAGCATCCACTCAGTGTGGACGCGCTACTTTGAAATAGCAAAACGCTATTTCGAAATGCATTTTGTGTGTAGACGCGTTATTTCATAATAAGCTATTTTGAATGAACTATTTCGAAATAGCTTATTTCAAAATAACGCTGTAGTGTAGACATACCCGTGGGGAAAAAAGCTATGCAGACAAAATCCAGAGGAATCTGGCAACCCTGTATGTGGGCAAAGATAAACAAAATGTCTTGTGGGCCACACACAGAACCCCAAAGGGCTGTATGCAGACCTTGGGACACTTGCTGCCTACCACTGACTTAGTCCTTTCCTAAATCATGAAAACAATTTGCAGTTATTCATTTAGCAACGAAAACCCTTTCTCCATCGATTAGTGTGTTGCAAATGGGGGTGTTAATCGGCTTTAAACATTTAATTATAGTTTGTTTGAGCACAGCATTTTACAAGCACAGCAGTTCATCACATTGCTGGAACAAGTACAATAGAGCATCTTTAAAATTATGCACAAATAATAGATCGGCTACAGCAATACTTTTTCAGCAGCATTAATAAACTCTCTCAAGCATGCCCCGTGCCAGTGGCCAGGAGGATTCTCAGGAGGTCTTTCATACAGGATGCACATCTTTGTTATGAAATTCCTCAATGCCTTTTTGTTGTCTCCCTAATGACCAGTTAAATGGGCTCCCAAGAGAATGCCTGAGTAAGAGCCAACTTGAAAACTGCTGAGGAAACATCCTCTCTTACTGGAAGTGATTTCCATCAAACTGCCATGTACCATATTTAGCCTAACGGCTCAGTAATGCCAAACAGAGGGAGCTAAGTTCACAGCACTTGAGACTGCTCTCTCTGTGAAAAGAGATTGCCTTTGTCTCCCCATAGTTGCCTAGGGTACACAGTCAAAGCGTTCTGTAGTTCTAAGAAATAAATTCCGCTGGTGAGCTGTTGCCATCAAGCTCGTTTAAGCTGTGCAATGTTTTTAAAATGGCAACCACCGTGGCGATGTCTCATTCGACCTGCTAATGAGAGAGCATGCACATTTGCAAATACCGAATTGTGGGCACACTAGTCTAGCTATGTACTGCATAGGATCTATATTTGTAAAGAATGGAAGACTCATTTTCTTTCATGTCTTACAGAAAAATAATTCTTGGGCTTATGCCAGGCGTCTCCAGCCTTTTCAAGCAGGAGATCACTTTTTGAATTTAAGTGCAATCCAGGATCTACCACAAACCCAAACACCCTTGCCCCGCCTCCTTCCCACCCCTTCTCCAAGGCCCTGCCCCTGCTCACACCTCCCATCCTCCCTCCCCCATTCTCCCTTCCTTTCACCAGGCAGGAGCAGAGGGTTGGGGTGCAGGTTCTGGTCTTGGACTGAGGGATTTGGAGTGTGAGAGGGGCTCTGAGCTGAGCCTGGAGCAGGGACTTGGGGTGCAGCAGGGGTTCATGACTTGGGGCAGGGGATTAGAGCTGGCTCCAGCAGAGCACTGCTTACCTCAGGTGGCTCCTTGGTGGTGGTGCAGTGGGGCTAAGGAAGGCTCACCCCTGCCCTGTGGCCCTGCACCTTTCAACAGCAGCCAGCAAATTCCCTCCATCCCAAGCCCTGCGCCTGTCCTCTGCTCTGTGGAGATAGAATACAGGGTGGGAGAAGGGGCACCCTGACATCAGCACCCCCTCCTCTCTCTTCCATGCTCTGTACCACAAGGAGGAGGCTCATAGGGAGGGGTAGCTCCAAGGCAAGGGCAGGAGATACACAGCAGTGGAGGGAAGGGCAGCTGAAGTGCTGCGCTTGATAGACTCTTGGCCAAACCAGTCAGGATCACCTGTCAGAGGCTCCAAGACCTACCAGTAGATCCCAATCTACTGGTTGGTGACCACTGGCTTACACAAAGCTTTTCTTCAAGGGAAAGTGTCCCAGCTAAATAGAAGGAAGAACGGATTGTTTAGTGTAAGTAGTTACGTATAGTGTAAAGAGAGCATTCAGGGTGAAGGGGCCAGTTAACAGCCCTGTTGTCAACTGACAAAAATGGGGAGGGAGTTAGTGGGTTACAAATTGTTGTAATAAGCCATCATTAGTCCCGTCTTCATTACAGCCCTGATTTTTAGTGCCTAGCAAAGTTATGAATGTAAGCTCCCAGGCTCATCTTTTGAAGGGATTGTGCAGGTTTCCCTGGAAGAAGAGGACTGCGAGGGAGTGGACGTTATAAGGATACTGCATTTATGTCTGACTGACAGGCCTGCCAATGGGGAAGGAGGGAGAAGGCAAAGGAGGCAGTTGCTCTGGGGTCCAGCAATTCAAAGGGGTGTGGGGCTCTCAGCTGCTGCTACTGTTAATGCAACAGCAGCAGCAGCCAGACCCCCAGGCTCTTTAAATTGCCACTGGAGTGCCGAGCTGCCCACTCTGGGCAACACTAAGGGCTGGGTGGGGAGGAGTGCGCTGTGCTCCAGGTGCACTGAAGGTTGCCTGGGCGATGATGTGGTCAGGGGCAGCCCGTGCGTATAACGGGGTGCCCAATGATGACATCATGCCATTGAGGGCCGTGCAGGTGTTCCACCTGGGGTGCCAGCTGCCAGCAGCCTGCCTCGGGCCGCCCCTGGGTGTGGTGCACTCCAGACAGTGCTCCAGGCTAGCTGTCCTGCCCCCGTCCCTTCTGCCTGAGGCCCTGCCCCTTCCGCCCAAGATCCCAGCACTTCCAGGAACGAGAGCCACCCCCACCTGTACCTTGCCCAGGGGCCCACACAGGCTGTCAGTGCACTAACGTAAGTAGGATCTGAATGAGCTCTTCCCTAGCATCTAGTGATGAGGAGGGAAAAGACTTCAGGAGCAGACACATCTACTCTGCCCAGGTGTTCAGCAGATGGATCTGCTCTGCCAAAGTGATCAGTTCTGGATTGTTGGGAGGTACAGTTTAATTTGAACTCAGAAGTAATGAATTATTGTTATCCTTATGTAACTCCTCTGCCAGGTGACGCCAGCAGCAGCCAGGGCTGGGTTCAATATCGAGGGGTTCCTTTCCATCGATCCAACACAGAGCTGGCTTGAACCCCTACCCAACCCCCATGAGTGCCTCCGAGAGGCAATGCTTCCCCACTCACTAACACAAAGTCTGAGTGTAAAAAAAGAAACTGTTAATAAAAGGAGGGAAGTAATTTGGCATTAACTTGGGAAAACGCCACAAACCAGGTTCATAAACATAAACCACCCATAAAAGTCCCACCCCTCGTAGGTTGGGTAATGTCCTTTTCCCCTCATGTTCTTAAGTCCAACAATCTAAATGTCTCCTGCACATGCCCAACTCTTCTCTGCACCCCATTCACAGTCGCTTGGTCAGGGCAGACCCAGAGTTCAGAGGTGCATCTGCAGAGTTCACCTCCCATCCTGAATGAGGGGGGGTAAAGAGGCATCTTACTCCCCTTGCTGGCCACTCACCATCCAGCTGCACACACCTCTCTGTTACTGCTGCCCTACCAGCCATTAATTGTGCCTCTCTGCTGCCACCCTGCTGGCCATTAGTACCATCCATTGTCATCCACCTCTTGGCTGTGGCTTCTGCACACCAGTTTCCTACCAATTTTGCAGGTGGGACAGAAACAAGTGATTTCAGCTCCCAGTGATTTTAGCTTTCTATAGGCAGGGTAGAAGGAACACAGCTCTAACCACAATTAACATAACAAGGAGGTGCCGAATTGAATGGCGAGGAAAACAGATCAAACCAGTCCAGACAGGACTCTTGGGGAGGGTGCATAGCCTCTTGACTAGAATACCTGCCCAACCCATCTTATTTTCACAAGGCTCTGACAGTCCAGCCCCTTAGGGTTACTTCTGCTAGAATCAATGATGAGCCGGACTCAGGAGCTAAGATCAGGTGTAGACTACACAAGTACTTTGGTATAACTACATCACTCACACCCTCACACAGACAGCGCTATGTCAGTAAGGGTGCGTATACACTGCACCCTTACCTCGAAATAAGCTACACCATTTGTACTACGCAAAATGTGTAGCTTATTCCAAGGCAATTTTGAAATAGCTTATTTTGAAATTTGGCACAGTCTACACAAATTAGACAGCGCCAAATTTCAAAATAAAGTGCTATTCCGAAATACCCCTTAACCCTCATGGAACAAGTATTTTGAAATAACGGGAGTGCTCAAAAGACGTGGACTAGCTATTTTAGGATACTTCCAGTACCCTGAAATAGCTCTGCAGTGTAGACATAGCCTGAGACACCTGCTCTGATCAACATGGATACCGCCTCTCATGGAGGAGGATTAAGCGCTCTCTTGTCAGAACAGAGCATCTTCACTGGAGCACTACAGTGGCAGAGCTACATGGATGCAGCAATTACAGCGTAGATCTGCCTCAGCCTTAGGCCTGGTGTGAGGTCAGTGTTGCAGTGGCAGACAATGCAAAGGCTGCCCTGGCAGTAAGGTTCCCCACTACCCATTGAAATCTCTACGTGCTGGGTTAAGTAGTGGAACCTCAGAACATGGCATCACAGAAGTGGCAGGGAGGAATGGCAGCGAGTGGCTAATGGCAGCAGGGAAAATAGTGATGATAGCCACAAAGGACAGGAGAAATATCAGCAGAAGTTAGCCACTGTGGAGGTGACCAGAGCAGCAGAGACACTGCTTGCCCACTCCCCCTTTTCAGGGGTGGGAGTTTAATCCATGTGATTGCACCTCTGAACTCTGGGTCTTTGCCGACCCAGGGCAACCAACTGTGAGTGGAATGCAGCAGAGGGAAAGGGAAGTGGTGTGCTAAAAGGGACATTTCTCCATCACACGTTTCTCCATCACACATGACCAACCTACTGTGGGGGAAGGTTTGCTTATGGCCACATGCTTCTGAATTGTGGTTGTGTTGTTTTATCTAATGAATGCTCAGCTCCCTTTCCCTTTTAATAAAAGTTTTCATGTGTCATATAGGGTAAGGCTACACTAGCTCGTTAGTTCGAGCTAGGTAGTCTAATGAGGGCAACCGGAGTTGCAAATGAAGCACGGGATTTAAATATTGCGGGCTTCATTTGCATCTTCCCGGGTGCTGCCATTTTTAAATCCCCCTTAGTCCGAACTCCGTGCCTGCGGCTACACGCAGCATGAACTAGGTAGTTCGAATTAATTAAAGATCCTAATTCGAACTACTGTTACCCCTCACTGCAATGAGAGCAACCAGCTGGGGATGCTCTCCCACTGACATAGGTACGGCAGCTCATTGGGAGTGGTTTAATTATGCCAATGGGAGAGCTCTCTCCTATCCATGTGGAGCAGCTGTGTGGGAGACCTTACAGCAGTGCAGCTGCTGCAAGAGCTGGAGTGTGCACATAGCCTTACAGAGATAAGGTGGATGAGGTGATATCTTTTATTGGGCTTCACCCACCTTCTCTCTCCTAGGGTGTGTCTAAACTACCTGGCTCCATCGACGGAGCCATGTAGATTAGGCAGGACGGCCAAAAGGAAATGAAGCGGCGATTTAAATGATCGCCACTTCATTTAAATCAAAATGGCCACCGCGCTGTGGCAATCAGCTGAAACATGGCTTACAGGATCTGCCAACGAAGGGTCCTGGGGTCGGCAGATCCCCGTCTAGACTGCCGCGCTGTGAGAACAATCAGCTGATCAGCACAGCGCGGCGGCCATTTTGATTTAAATGAAGTAGCGATTATTTAAATCGCTGCTTCATTTCCCTTTTTCGAGTAAACTAATCTACATGGCTCCGTCGACGGAGCCATGTAATTTAGACATACCCCTACTGAATGTGCTCACTGCATATGCTACACAATCTGCTCCCCCTTGCACTTCGCTGTGCCACATGGAGCATCTTTCCCAGACATGAAGAAGAGCAATGTGTAGACTCAAATATTTGTCTCTCTCACCAACAGATGTTGGTCCAATAAAATATATTACCTCATCCACCTTGTCTCTCCCATATCCTGGGACCCACGCGGCTACAATAACACAGCAAATAAATAACTCAGCAATCTTAGTTTGAAATCGTGCAATTCTACCCTGGTTGCTGTCTAGGACAAATGTGCAATAATAGAATGGGGGAGCTTCTGAGGTCATTGATGCTGATTCAGTTCCTATCCCGTCTGGCATAATACATCTAAAACAAGTCATTTTTTATTATCATACTAGCACATTTATCTGGCATTGCTCAGGTCCTTAACTCAATTAAATTTGTGCACTTTCCCCTCAATCCCCTCTATGACAGTGATGAAGGGGAACAGCCAGCAACCTCTCCATATGAATCTGGGGTGGGGGGGGTGCTTTAGGTCCCCCCACCCTCCCTAAACAGTGTATGGCGGTGGGAGGCTCAGGCTGGGGCAATCCCGGATGTGGAGGGTGGGGACCACGCCCCTCTCAGCCATCCCCTTTCACCTGCCTGGTGATTTTGTCTCTTTTCTGTATGGTTTTATGAGGAATAATCCCATTCCAGGCACATCCCATTTTCCTGGCATAACCAAACCCTGACCTTGTTCCCAAGTTAAGATAAGAAGAAGCTGTACACAGGAGTTGGTGATCCTAATTCTTGCCATTTAAAAGGCATTCTTGAACAAACAGACAGATGGATAGACAAACTCTCTCAGATATACAGTAGACCATATACAGGAAACCAGCCAATGGGAGCTGCAAGCTTATGCTGGGGCAGTGGCAGCGCAAAAAGTCTCTCCCCTCTCTTGCTCCCAGGCTTGCAGCATTCAGAGAGCTGCTCTGAGAAGTGTAAGGAGGCAGAGCAGGCAGGGAATTTGGCAGAGGCTCCTAAGGGGCAGATTTGGTGGATTTGTGGGCCAGATTCAGCCCGCAGGCTGGATTTTGCCCACGCCGGCTGGAGCCAGATCCTTCTCTTTGGGATAGGATAAATCTACTGACTCACACCAGTGAATGTGGAGAAGAATCAAGGCCCAATAGCTTTCATAACAGAACATTTTTCAATCCTGATTCTAACCCTGATATAGTCCAGGCTGGCAACTATGTTCCTTGTCCTAAATACTCCAGCTTGGTCAGACTTGTTTTTGCCACAGTATAATAAAACATCTCAAAAATATTCAGATCAGGGACCAAGTTCTGCCCCGAATTATGCACCCCTTCAAGTCATAATTTAAGGGAAAACAAGATCTGTATTATTAAGTCATAAACTGTGAATGTAAATTCATTATTTTCCATATAATTAGCACAGCTGTATTCAGCTATTTCTGTTCTGCCACATTAGACTCAACCTTACAGCGTATAGAATAAAGCTTTCAGTTTGATTTTTCAGGTTTGATGAGGCAAAGATCTTTTCCTTCTATAAAGATATGCAGGTTTATGGAGATCACTGTCCCATCCAGACATATGAAATTTTATCAGCCGGGTTCTTGTGTTAGACACACACACTCTACTACAGGGATATGTCTGTGCTACTCCACGCTCTAGGCACTCTGCAACACAGAGCTGCAAATGGTTCTGCAGCCCTGCCTTGCCCTTTCAGGGGATTCCTCCTTCCCTCCCAAAGAACAAGTATGACTTCTGTGGTCCAGACTTCCATAGTCCGGTGACATCTGTGGTCTGGCATCCCTGTGGGCACTCATGGGGAAAAGCCAGGCCCTGCAGTCATCAGCACCTTCCCTGCCCTCTCAGAGCTTCTGTGGTGCTACAAATAACTCATCTGCAATGCTCAAGCTCATGGAGGGAGGAGTGGGGATGAGCGACCCTTGGGGGGAAAAAAGCAGGATGGCTGTGGAGCCCCACGGTCAGGGCCTGGGAGCACAGCCCTTCAGATGGTGGGAGAGAGGGCAGGACTGCAGCCCAGCTGCAGTGGGGCTCAGTACACTCCCATGGGACTGTGCTCCTGGGGCTCACCGCTACCCTGCTTCAACCCCCAAGTGCCCAACGCCAGTCCCCACTGGGTCAATGCTGGCCCCATGGGGCAGATCACCCTTTTTACAGTACAGTTTCAGATGCGTTGTAGACTCAACCCTGCATTGGTTATATTTGCTGCCAGTTTTTAAGCTTTTCTTTGCTGAGATTGTGGTGCAGTCACATATCTGGAAGTGGGGATCTTAGTAGTGCCTAGAGCTTCATCTGGATCTGTCTTGCTAAGCACCAGTATGCTGGGTTTTTTCCTCCTCTTTCCCTTTCATCTCTCAGTTTGTTAAAACAGCTTCAAATACTCTGTCACTTTCCAAATAGTAGATTTTTTCCCCCTGCATCCTGATGCCCAAGGTAAAAACTCTGGTATCAATCAGTGCGAAACTGCAAAGGAAAATTAGTTATTTTGCCTGATGGCCCTGGGTTACTTCCAGGTACTGAGGGTGTATTTTTACTCCAGAGCTGCAAATTATCCTTCACGGCACTTGAAATTAAAAGTAGCTCATTTTTCCTTTGCTTCTCTTTAAAGGGGATGAATTTTAGCATTTCATTTTTTTGTAAAGAAATGTATATGCACTAATCAGGAGGCTTACGTGTAGATTCTATTTAATTAAGTTGTAGGCAGTTATACTTTCCAGCAGCAGGTACATGGCTTTAAATGAATATACATGTACATCTGAGCAGTTCCAGTTAGGAAAGCTATGCTTTGAGATCTTACATGCCAAGCACAGTATCACATTGTGTCTTTAGCTCTTAAGCTGGAAATGCAAACCACTTTTTTGTGGTTCACATAATCTCTAGAAGATAGTTTTACTGGAAGTTTTAAATCATATTCCTTATATCATAATCCTCTCTACTGATGATTTCCATGAACTTTTCATATAATTACAAGTGTTTTCTGCTTATATTTATTAAATAATTCCATATTCCATTATTTTCCAATACTTTTTAATATGCTGAAATAATTAGACTGCTCTTCTGTAATGTTACTATAGGAGAGTGAAGAAGGCTCACTGATTTCTTAAAATCAGTATCTATATTTTATCACAGAACTTTCTCTGATTTTTCCACTCTGCTAATATAATAAAGTGATACATAAATATCATGGAAGGTAAGGGAGAACTGATAGTAATAATACAGGCTGAGAGATGACCATTAAGAACAGCAAATCATACACTACTGTACTTGGACTTCCTTACTATGTAGTATTATGAATGAATGGTGTACTTTAATGACTAACATATTAAAATTTCATGGACTTTCCATTGCTGCCTCCTTTCTTGGCTGTATCCATATTCAGCACAGAGAGCCACTATTTTCATACTCTCTTGCTGGACATGTCACATTAATTTAAGTGACCTTGAACATTTACTCTATTTGCAGGAGTTATTTAGAATAACAAAAGAATACATTCAGTGTGTCAAATTGTGCAGTGCTTATTCCTGAGCCCTGGATTTTGGCTCTGGGAACCTATGCCCTTGCCTCTCATTTCAAAATCCCAGCCCTTGGCATCAGTAGGACTTTTGCCTGGGTAGGACTGCAGGATATGATCCTGGATACATTATTATAAATTAATGTTGTATTTCTTGAAAGACTGCTGAACCGTGCACAATGAATCTAATTACCTGGATACGTTACCTATAACTTGCATCTCTTTATCTGATGGAAAGAGACATGCTTTGAAACATGCTCATACATTGTGGGTGTGGTATAAATAATTATGTATGCTTGCACACTATTAATAGTAATTGCATTGCTAATTTCATGTCTATTTGCATTATCATTATGTATTAATTATTATAGCAATGACATTGAGTACTAATATCAAGCCCTGACAGCACCAATTCCCTGAATGCATTTTGTGGTTGCTGAATGTGATTACTGTTCAACAGGCTGCTATTTTTGACAATTGCAAGGTAATGCTGCTTTCGGAGTCTAGAAAGACCTGACTCCCTTAAATCTTTCCTACAAAAATCTACCCTGGAATTTGGATTTTAAAAAGGAATAAAAGCTGATTACCTCAAGTACACCAAGAGTCCAGTCATAGCTCCCCCCTGCCCCCAAAAAATTAACCTCATAAGGGACAGGGAGTCAGTGGTTGGAAGTTCTCTGTGAGGCGCACGCTTATCAATGAGATTTATTCTATCTCAAAAAGTTTAAGCTGAAGCACCCCAGTTCTACCAACACAACTGTGGTTCTCCATGCTACCAAGGCCTGTACCCTCCGCAAAACTTCTTCCAGCAGGAAGTATTAGCCACATTTTCCTCGTCCCCCTCCCTTCAGCAGCCACCACAGTAACGGCAAAAAAGCTCATGGTTTACAACCTCTCCCAACTCAAATTCACTCCAGCAAGAGTCTGGAGGTGAGGGGCACTTGAGAGAGGGAAGGTTTCTGGCTATTAGTTTGGCAAGTTGTAAGACAATGAGCCCATGGTCTCTTTTACAAAGAAGGGAGCAAATAATAGGCAGGCTGAAATGTTGTGATTTGATAGGGAGTTTAAAAAAAATAATCTGGAGCTATCAAGTAGTGCATCTAGCTAACCTATGCAACCACATGTCTTTATTAATTTATAGTCTTTTCTCCCTTTTCTCCTGTAGCTTGCTACATTAACGTGTTATGTCTTATCTTAGGTCTAGTTGATATGCCAAGCTTCAATACAAGCTTAATGTAAACCAGTTTAAGAAGTTCCCATTGGAGTTCACACTGGTTTTACTAAAGAGGTTCAAAAACTAGGTTTAGTTAAACTAGTGTAATTCGTGTGTTTAGATAGGTCCATGTTGCCCAGGGTGATGGGCAAACCTTCTGCCTATTAATTTCATTGGGTGACGCCTGCTTTTTGTGTTTCATGAAGGGGTAAATAACACTTGTGACATTCATGGAAGATGCCAAATAGTCAGCCGTGGAGTCTGAAGTCCTTATTTATCCACAGAAAAGATATTATCACTTTGCCTGTGCTCCTCAGCCCTGTTCTGGATGGGGTACTTTCAGGAATAAGGGCCTTATCCAAAGTCCGCTGACGGCAATGGGAAATCTTTCCATAGACTTCTATGGGATTTGAATCAGGCCTTATCGCCCCAGTGCAGGACAGCATACTTGCTCAGCAATGATCTTAAACCTATTTAAGCATGTCCTTAACTCCCACTGGCTATAAGTTAAGTGTTTTCTGAATCAGGGCCTTGGAGAGGTGTTTTATCTACTTCTCACCTTGGCCCTTCTGCAACTGTCCACTAGGGATTATTTAAAAAACCAGACATTTGTTTCACCATAGTCCAGTGCCAGAGAAAGGTTTTACACCCAATTTACACTGGTTTGCGGCCAAGGATAGGCACAATATAGCCCTAGACAACTGATACGTTTAAAATTCAATATCTGGCAACTTATCTGGGCTACAAACAGGAGCTTTATACGATTAGGAAAGGGATAAGTCCACATATCCAATTGGCAATGTGCTTATGTCAAGACCTGGAAGAACCTGCAATGTCAAGCTTTGAAATTATATTATGACATGGAAATTGTTAGAGGTTTCTTAACTTCTATGAGATTTAAATTTTTCCTCTCTCTCTGAGCCTTGTACAGTTGGATATGCCTAGGGCATGTCTACGGAGCCCATGGCAGCAAGCCCCGCAGCCCAGATTGACAGATGGGCTGGCAAGGCTCATGCTATTGCTCTAAAAATAGCTGTTATAGATCACACTTGGAAGTTGTGGCTCCCACTGAAGTTCAGGCTCTGAAGTACAGCGAGAGGGTGGGCTTTGGTACCCGAGTCTCAGCATCAAACATTGCATACCCAGCTATTTTTAGAGTGTTAGCATGAGCCCTGCTAGCCCAAGTCTATCAGCCTTGGCAGCAAGGCTCAGCACTACATGCTGTATAGACTTGCAGGCATGCCCATGGTAATTAATGCCCTGATTGAGTAAGGTATGCAAACACGCTGAAGTCAATGGAGCTACTTATGTGCTTAAAAGATAAGTGTGTGCTTAAGTAGATTCACATTAAACAATATGTTTGATGGTTTCATGCATCTCTGTGAAACGTGTCATGTACAGGACAATGTTATGAAGATTTTGTTATCCTTGGTTTTGGATAACCTGCACAACTTCCTCCTGGCTTTGCCTTTTGTGAATAAAGGGGCCATCCCAAACTCACACCAATAAACTCTTTATAGCATACCATCATGTATGAGACCGATTCAACCCTTGTTAAAGGTCAATGGAAAGACTTCTGACTTAAGAGGGAGTTCAGTAAGGCTTTACATTAAGAAGTGTGGGGGGGATAAATAAATTTATAACGCAAGATTAGAATATTTCTGCTTTGCAAATGGTTTAGGTCATGGAAGGCATCAGCGTTTTGTGGCAAATTATAGTTTGCATTTCATACAAGTTAATTTATGCAATATTATAAAAGGAATCATTTAACTTTTCACTGAAATCAAAGTTAAGCTTTAATATTAGAACAGTAACACACTCTAGGAGGAATATATGATTAAGTTCTGTAGTTGTTAAAAATCAAACAGCAACTCCATCAATCAAATATATGTCAAGCAGAACCTATAAAATATAGCACAATATTATTTGTGTATTATCAGATGCCAGGAAAAATTGGTTCACCTTTGGGCATTTTAAAGGTAAGAAACTGTAAGGTGTGAAAGCATGCTGTTAGAAGTCTCATTAAAGCATTATTTACCAGTTCAAAATGAATTCACATTGATCTTTAGAAACTATTGCTAACCACAAATGCATTAAAACTAAACAGTCTTCATTTACTGAGAAATAAATGTGTCAGCGTAACCTTGACTTTTATCCAATGTTGTTCCGGCTTTTAATTCACGGGAGCTCAGTGTTAAGCAGTTTATTGCTTGTTGTGCTAAAACATGTTGCTTTAATTGTTAATATATTTCCTTCCTGCAATCATTATCAAAACTATTATCTTAAAAATATATATTTTTTAAATAATCTGCTTGAATATCAGAACTGTGCATGGACCTATTCATTGTAATTGTTTCCTGCTTCATATTAAGTGGTAATGGTGCTTAAACAGCTCCAACAAGAGGTGAGGGTAACAGGCATAGAAAGGAATCTGGTTATGTTGATCCAGGTTCTGAGATGCTTTGAGTTTTGTGAAGTCAATATGCACTCACTTGCATTTTAATCAATATTTCAATGTTTACATTAAAATACCTTTGCTAATGGTTCCAGAGCATAGTCTAATGAATAAATAATTGTTGTTTATTTGATAATTGTATGTTGTACATTTTAAGTGTCATAACCCCTAACTCAGAGCAATGAGAGAAAAGAAGCTGACCTCTTACTATGTTGAATACTTAAAGCCTGATCCAAAAGTCCAGTGAAGTAAATGACAGTATCCTTTGTGACTTCAGTGAGCCTTGGAACAGATCCTGACTGCACCAGGGCTGTGCTGTTTCAAGAGGATAAGGTGTAACACAGTGTTATGTTCCTTACTGCATCTAATGTGGATCCTAACTGTCCCCATTGGCCCTAGTTCTCATTTGTGGTCTTAGCTTCCCCCCAAATGTAGCAGAGAGAAGCAGGGAGCCAGCTGTGGTTCCCTGATCCTCAGTTGCATGGCCCCATGGAAGCGGCAGGGGTTGTATTCTAATTCCCACCCTGGGTGCAAACTCATATGCTATGTCTACACTGGCAGCTTCTTCCAGAAGAACAGCCGTTCTTCCGCAAAAACTTGCTGGCTGTCTAAACTGCACGAGCGTTCTTCCAGAAGTAAATTTACAGTATAGCGTTGTAAAACAGGGCTTCTTCCGGAAGAGTTATTCCTCTCCCCACGAGGAATAAGCCCTCTTGCACAAGAGCTCTTCCAGAAGAAGCCAGTGTAGACAGACAACATGAATTTCTTGCGCAAGAATCCCCTATGGTTAAAATGGCCATCAGAGCTTTCTTGTGGAAGAGAGCATCTACACTGGCATGGATGCTCTTGCGCAAAAGCACATCTCTTGTGCAAAAGCACATGCCAGTGTAGACGCTCTCTTGTGGAAAAGTTTTTGCACAAGAACTCTTCTGCAAAAGAATTCTTCCGGAAGAAGCTGCCAGTGTAGACGTAGCCATGATGTATTGAGGACTGTGTTGGAATTGCAAGCTATCAATGCAAGTGAGTTTGTGGGAGGGAAGGGAATTTCAGGTTCTGCTTGCAGGGTAGGGGGCTGTACTGGACAGAGCGGAAAAACCCAATTTAAAGCCAGGTACAGTGAGTTGTGCCTCACTGGCTTAGTAAGCCGCTTGCGTCCTCTCTCTCTCTCTCTCTCTCTCTGTTTTTGGTTCTTGTTTGTTATTGTTCTGAATTTAAGAAAAAGTAGCATTGCATTGCTGCCTGCCAGCAAAAGCATGACATTACCTAATTTCTCTCTGTGTATGCTGTGCACATAACAGCTTGTAGTGGTGATGAGCCCACTCCAGCAAGGGGAGGGTTACAGGTAGAACAGAGGGAGCCTGCACAAGCTGGGCCAATCAGGGCGAGGGGCAGTCAGCCAATCAGGCCTATAAAAGGCTACAAAGCTGATGGGAGCTCACTCTCACCCTGACGAGCAAGGGAAAAGGAGCTGGGGCCCAGCAGAGGAGGGAACCAGCAGCACCTGGAGAGAGCAGTGCTGGGCAGGCTCAGGAGATCTGGAGAGAAGCTCCTGCCTGATACCTCCCAAGCTGTGGACCTTGATGCAAGGACCAAGAAGGTGCATGGGCCATGGAGAAGTGGCCCAGGGAATGGGAGCAGTCAAGAGAGGAGGAAAAGGGCAGGAGGTGGCTCCCACTAGAGGGTACGTCTAGACTACAGGCTTTTGTTGACAAAAGTTTTGTCGACAGATACTGTCGACAAAGTTTCTGTCGACAAAGAGCATCTAGACTACAGCTAGTTCTGTCGACAAAGCAAGCCGCTTTGTCAACATGACAGTGTAGACGCAAAGGACAGTGTAGATGTAATAACGCCTTCTGTCAACAGAACTCTGTAGTTATTTCTGCTTTGCAAATGGTTTAGGTCATGGAAGGCATCAGTGTTTTGTGGCAAATTATAGTTTGCATTTCATACAAGTTAATTTATGCAATATTATAAAAGGAATCATTTAACTTTTTGCTGAAATCAAAGTTAAGCTTTAATATTAGAAGAACAGTAACACGCTCTAGGAGGAATATATAATCAAGTACTGTAGTTAAAAATCATCTGACATTATGTTGACAGATCTCAGCGGCAGTGTAGATGCAGGTATGGTTTTGTCGACAAAAATCTACTTTTGTCAACAAAACCCTGTAGTCTAGACACACCCGGAGAGTCTACTCCAACAGACAGCGCTAAATCCTGGTGTGACCAGCAGGAGGCACTGCAGCGGCACTATATAGCTCAATAGACCATCAGGTGTCCTGGAGCTTAGCTCTACCACACACCCTCATCTCATTCCTAATATGCTCCTCCTTACGTCAGGGTTGCAGGAACATCTAGGAGAAGACAGGGAGAGTCTCTCTTGGGACTCTATGGACAGTTTATGGCCAAGTGAACTAGAGAATCGAGCCTTCTCATGTGCATGATAGGATCATAGGGAGATTAAGTCTGACATGGCAACACAAAGCTATTCTATAATATCCAGTTTAAATAACCTGCACAAATTAAGCAACTCACCGTGCTCTTTTGAAAACAGCACACTGTGCTCCCCGTGCATTTTTCAGATGGGAGATTAACAACAGTCAGTGCGCAGGAATGTAACCGCATTATTCCCATTCTACTCTAGCCAATCTATGGCTTCAGCAGATCAGAGAATCCCGTGCCCTATCCACAATCCCACTAGCAACTGTCCACTCACTGATTACTATCATGTTGTTCACTTCCATGCAACTAAGTAGGACACTGGCTAGGGAGAGGACGAGCCATTCTAAGCAGCATGCTCCCTTTGGATGCTCTTATCGCTCACAATGCATTTAGCACTCTAAGAGCATGTCTATACTAGGAAATTATTTCAAAATTAGTAAATTCAACTTAATAACTCCTGATTTAACACATTTGTAATAGGGTGTCCACACTATGAGGAAGCCTCAAACTTAGTTCGAGGCAGGCTCTGTTAATGCAGATGTGCTACCTCAGGCTTAGAGCACCAGGAAGCACTGGGGAGTAATTAGTTTGAATTACTCTGGGGAGTAATTATTTCAAAATAATGGCACCGGCATATCCACATTGCCGTTATTTAGAAATAACTACCTCAGAATTAGCATTATTCCTGATGAAAAGCAGGAGTACAGATTTCTCATTAAGCAGTCCATTATTTCTGAACAACAGCCTTGGTAGTGTGGATGCTCTGCTTATAAATTCAACCTTGTGGGGGGGGGGAGGAGATTATTTTGAAATAATGCCCTACTATAGATCAGGGCTAAGCTACTGCGATTATTTTTATACAAGGAAATATATTTGGCTATCTAGTGGCCCAAAAACTGCACAGCCTAAGATGAAGCCAGGAGAGTTGCATAGCTAAGATCTTCCTGTGCTGAAGACCAGACTACCTGTGGAGCAGTCTATATGGATTCTAGCTTCTGAAACTTTTCCAAACAGCTCCCCCTTCTAAATTTGCAGTGCAACAGACTCACTTTCCTGTAATGCCTTTAACATGTAAAGAGAAACATCTGTAAGGTTCTTTTCCCTTATCCAGAACCATCTACCAGTACAATCCATCCCACGTCACCAAAGTGAATTTTAACTTATTCAAGGCCAGTGCTTTCTATGTAATGCTTGCTAATAAGAAATAAAAATAATATCTTATAACCCTTCTAGATAGATTATTTCTCTGACTGGCATTGTCAACTTTTGGAGCTCCTCCACTGTCACGTGACCTGTCTTTAGATTTCTGCCTGCTGGTCTTTAGGGCTACATTTACACTAAAATGCTATTTCAGGATACCGGAGTATCCCGAAAGGAGTAAAGGACGTTTTGGAATAGCGGGTTATTTCAATATTTGGTGCTGTATAGACAGCGCCAAATTATGAAATAAGCTTTTTCAAAATAAGATCAAAATAAGATACACAATTTGAGTAGATCAAATTGTGTATCTTATTTCAAACCACAGTGCAGTGTATATGTAGCCCAGAAGTCCAAAATATTATTTTATACTGTGCAAGTATTTTAAGCTGAGTGATAATGATTTCTTAGCAGTATGGGGAAACAATTGCACAGTACAAATCAGACTTACTCTATTCTCCCTTCATCAGCACATCACTAGCACTGTAGATGAGCCTAACAGAATTCCCAAAAGTAGAAAAGGACTTTATAAAAATTAAAATGACAAAACTAATATTTCTTTTCTGGAGAGTGGGTAATGGTGCATAAGTCCCAGAGCTAGATGATTTAAAGGGGAGAAATCCTTTGCTCCTCCTATAGGAGAAAAGAAAAATTGCTGTCAGATTTAATTTGCATAATTTGTAATTTTGCACCAGTGCATTTTCATACAGCCTTTTTGTTGTATCATTTATTGTTGATTGGAATCCTGACTCTAGAAATACTAAATGGTGAAGACAAAGGGATTTATGAAAAAGGAAAAAAACTAAAAAGCTACTGACTCTGACAGGTGAATGAGCCCAAATCCAACAAACAGACTAGAGAGATTCTGTCTCAGAGATGTGGGGCTCTGACCAAGGGTTTTCTTTTGCTCAGGTTTTCTGCCCATACATTTTAAAGTCTTGCTAGAGCTGGTTTTATAAACTAAAAAATAGGCCCATGCTTAGGTCTATTGCAGGGCAGGGCAGAGCCTTAGCATGCAGCAAGTACAGCTGGGATAAATCCAGCAGAAGATTATACTAATCTACTTTCCTCGAGAATAAGGAAGTAGGAGAAAAGGAGCTGAGTTATAATCTTTCACAGGGCTTCTCCTCCGTACATAGGGCTGCTTGTGAAAGATCAATCTAGATGAACTAAGTATAAACAAAGGGTATGCATTCACTCTCAACTAGGGATGTAAGAGTGTAACTGTTTAAATGGTTAACCGATAAGCATCAGTTTATCAGTTTCTGTTATGGTTACATGCCGGCTGCCACCTTGCGCTGCCAATTCTTTATCAGAGCCTGCAGTGTGGGGAGGAGGCCAGCTCTCCGGGAGTGAGGCTGGCAGCTGGAAGCCGGTACTCATAAGCCAGTTCCTGGTGCTCCTGGGGGCCAACTGTCATCTTGTGCTGCAAGCTTTGCAGTAGAAAGCTTATACTTTCTCCCTGGCTCCCTGGGAATAGAGCCAGCAGCTGGGAGCTTGTGTGCATCAGGACCTGGTGTGCACCAGCTCCCAGCTGCTGGCTCCCCAGAAGCAGGGCCGGCATAACAGGCTTTTATAAAAGACTTTCTTTGTGATATGCTTCATTTCTTTCATGTCTTGTGAAGAGTCAGGGGACCTGTAATTGCAATGCTTAACTTTTATACTGCAGAACCTGCAGCGTGTAACCTTGTAATCCCTAAGATTTTTAACAGTTACATGGCTACAATGGTTACATGGTTACATTATTAACCACATTTTTACATTCCTACTCTCAACCATTCTGCTCAACCCCTCTGTCTAGTTTTCATTAGGGTTCTAGTTGGTGGGTGTGTTGAAGGAGTGTTGTTGGTTGGAGGGGTTTTTTTGGAGGGGGGGGATCTGTCAGGGCTGTTCCCCACTCTGGCACTCCAAGTGCAGAAGGTGGAGGCGCACAGGAGACCTTAAATACCTTGCCTCTATAGGCTTCTGCTTAAAAAACTCCACAAAGTTACAGATTCTCTGGCTTTAGGAGATAGACTGCCACCATCAAGTGAATTAAGAAAAACCCTGACAACCAGGAAGAAACACTTGAACTTCTTCCCAAGAGGTACCCCCAAGCTCTTTTGCCACAAGAGAGCTTGAAAAGAAAAAGCTGACCTCTCAGTCTAGGCAGGCACACACACAGACTTCCTGTTACCTTCCAGGACACAAGAATTTTATTAAAAAAGCAAAAAGATATATCCTTGATAAAGCATACTTGGTTTCTAGGTGTTACAAAGCAACTAAGAACAGATCAAAACACAAAGAAACACAGTATCTTTGGGCTGCAGCTTAAATATGGTGAGTGGGGGAGAGAAGGCACACAGAATTCACACAGAGAAGTTTAAGCAAACAGCAAAATAAAGAAAAATATCCTGATTGTGACTAAACATACATTTCTCTATTTACTCATGATCCCTACTGATCCATACTTCAAGGCCCAATCCATTCCCATGCCCAATTTTTCTTGTAGACATGGTAATACTGTTTGATTATTTCATCTTGCTTCCTCCAGCTGCTAACTTAGAACCCCCACAAAGGAACACCAACCAGGTATCTATATTCAATTTAAATTTCAACAGTCTTTCCCATTGGCTTTCTGCCAACTCCTCCTAGCTACCTGAGGTTAACCCTTTAGTCACCAGGTGCTGGTCAGCACTCCTATCCATTACAGGGCCATTAACTGCAAATTGTATGATGGTCTTTATTTGATAAAGCACAGTAAAATACATTGTAGTTGTTAGAAAACTGCTAAAATCTTCAGCCATTTGAATATAATCATTCAATTAGAGAACAAATAGCATCCCACAGTTGGTTGGAACTGGCTTTGTTTCCCACATTTCCACAATTTAAAGTGGAAGTAATAGAGGAAATGTTGTGTGGGGAATGCTCAAATAGTCCTTTCTAATGGTGGAAATGCTTAAGTATCATCTGAATACAACTAATATAGAACAAAGTGGTTTATTATCACTGTTTTCTGATTTATGACTCACATTATGATTTTATTTTGAAATGGTTGGATTAAAAATTAATGTGTGGTAAAAGAAGAATACACAACAAGGAATGGAGATCAAGTTCTATCAGAGGCAAAGCCCTTCAATGATTTATTTCTTATAACCCTCTGAAATGAGCATCTCAGTGCTGTGTTTGCAGGGACACGGCAACATGCATAATATTATGTTAGCACTTCCAAGGTGCAACCGCTTTTGTTTTCAACTTTACAGTGCCACACACTATTCATCTTTTAAAAGTTTGAGTAGTTTCTAAGAAATATGAATAATTTATAGCCAATGTGCTTAGGCTTGATTAGTGTTCTTTTATAACAGACTGTCTTTTTGATATGCTTCATTCCTTTCGTATATTGTGACGAGTCAGGGAACCTGTTATTGCAATGCTTACTATACAATTCAACTTTGATCATGTATACAATGAAAGTTAGATACTGAGATCTTTGTTTCCTGTTCCAGGCACATTAACATTACATATTAGAAGAAGACAGTCTAGGGACAAGTTAATAATCATATAAAATCATTTCTCCTGAAGAACTCAGGGAGGTGCTATTCTCTCTGTCTTTCCGAATCACAGTTGCTTTAGACAATCCCCCTTTTGCCCACATGTGGAAGCATCCTTTATGTGTGGTTCTCCCAGGTGCCTAATTTGAAATGGAAGAGATGCCGGGCCTCAAGCCAGCACAGCAGGCCCAGAAGTGCCAGGGTTCTGAATTGCCAAGCCCAAAGGTGCCAAAGCTCAGACCTGGCACAATTTAAGCTCTGATTCTCCCCTCTTTTCTGTGGAAGGAGTGCTTAGCTGCTTCCATGCACTGTCCCAACATCATGATCATGTTAGCCTAATGACTTAAGCCTTACCAGTGCTGTAAGTTTTTAGACTCAATGGGGAAAATGGAGCACAGAAAGTGAAGTGAATTGCCCAGGGTCACTAAGGGCATGTCTACACAGCAGGGCTAAAGTCAGAATAAGCTACACAACTTGAGCTACGTCAATTGCGTAGCTTACATCGAAATAGCTTAATTTGGCTTTGGGTGCTGTCTACACAGCAAGAAGTTGAAGGAAGAACGCTTTTCCTTTGACTTCCCTTATGCCTCGTGAAATGAGGGTTACAGGAGTTGAAGTAAGATGTCCTCCAATGCGACATTATTTCAAAATAAAGGCTATCAGTCTAGACATGCACTATGTTATTTTGGAGAAACGTCCATTATTCCGCAATAATACTGCTGTGTAGACATAGCCAAAGAGTCAATAGTTGAGAGATGAGAACTGAACACAGGAGTCCTGACTCCCACAAAACACACTCTTCCAGATCACAAAATGATCCATTTTATAGAAGCTCTCGCATCTGGGATGCTTAGTTTTGTTTAACCAAACAAAAAGACAGTTTCAGAAATAGTCGTCTTAATTATATGTACCATTAGATCACAAGTCTGCATTTAATCTTAATTTGATAAAAGTACATAAATATAAGACTCTTACACAGATTATAATACCTCTGGAAATCATTACACTTTTAAAGTATGGCATAAAATCATAGACCTATAGGATTAGAGGGGCCCACCAGGGCTAACAAGTCTAACTATCTGCCAAGAGGCAGGATTTACTGTGCATAACCCATCCAAAAGAGATGGATATCCAGCCTCTTTTTGAAAACCTCCGGTGAAGGAGCTTCCACAACCTACCTGGGCAGTAGGTTCCATTATCCCACAGTTCTTACAGTTAGGAAGTTTTTCCTAAGATTTTATCTAAGTCTGCTATGTTGAAGTTTGTACCCATTTCACCTTTGTCCTGCCTGCTGTGGCAATGAAGAATAACTACCCTCCATCTTTTTATGATAGTTTTTCAGGTATTTGAAGACCACTATCATATTCCTCCTTAATCTCCTCTTTTCCAAACTAAACATAACGTCTACACTGGCAGCTTCTTGTGCAAGAACACTTTTGTGGAAGACTTCTTGTGCAAAAACTCTTCCACAGGAGAGTGTCTACACTGCCATGTGCTTTTGCGCAAGAGATGTGCTTTTGCACAAGAGCATCCATGGCAGTGTAGACGCTCTCTTGCGCAAGAAAGCTCTGATGGCCATTTTAACCATAGGGGCTTCTTGCGCAAGAAATTCATGTTGCCTGTCTACACTGGCCTCTTCTGGAAGAGCTCTTGCACAAGAGGGCTTCTTCCTGAGAGGGAGTGTCAGAGTTCTCACGCAAGAAGCCCTGATTTTCTACAGTACATCGTCAGTTTACTTGCGCAAGAACGTGCGGCCAGTGTAGACAGGCGACATGGTTTTGTGCAAGAGATGCCGTTTTTGTGCAAGAACGCACCAGTGTAGACACAGCCATTCAGTTGCTCATATGGCTTTTATTCTGTCCCTTTGAACATCTTTGTTGCTCACCTTTGCCTCCTTTCCAGTTCCTCTACATTCTTTCTATGGATTAAGAACCAAAATTGAACTAAATAAATTGAAATAAAGGGGAAGTTGATAGCAATGATTATGAATCAGAAGCTAAGGAATTGGAGAACATTGATAAGGGAAGCAAAGGAACATATGGCAAAAATTTATGGCCAGCAAAGTTGTAGGAACAAGAATAATTTTAACAATGGTGTTGGTCCATTACTAGATGGGAATAGTGGAATTATGAACAATAGTGCAGAAAAGGAAATGTTCAATAAATATTTCTGTTATGTATTGAGTGATGGGAGAGAATAGATGTGGCTATATCATATCAAAATATTCTTTCCCTTCCAGTTTTTCAGGAGGATGTGAAACAGCAGCTACTAAAGTTAGACATTTTTCAATCATCAGGTCTGGATAACTTGCACCCAGCAGGTTTAAAGATCTGGCAGAGGAGTTTGTTGACTCATTAACATTGAGTTTCAATAAGTCTTGGAACTCTGGGGAAGTTCCAGAAGACTGGAAGAAAGCCAATGTACCACTATTTTAAAAAGGTAAACAGGATGACCCAGGGAATTATAGACATCAATCCTGAGCAAGATAATTGAGCAGCCGGTACTGGACATGATGAACAAGGAATTAGAGGAGGGTAATATAATAAATGCTAGTCAACCTGTTTATAGAAAATAGATCCTTTCAAATTAGCTTGATTTTTAATACATAACAAACTTAATTGATAATGGCTATAGTGTTGACATAATATACTTTAACTTCTGTAAGTCGTTTTACTTGGCTCCACATAACATTGATTTAAAAAGACTAGGGAGGTATAAAATTAACATGGCACACATTAAGTGAATTAAAAGCTGGCTGGTAGGTCTCAAAATGTAATTATAAATGAAGAATCATTGAATGGATATGTTTCTAGTGGGGTCCCACCGGAATCAGTTCTTGTCCCAACACTATTTAATGTTTTTATTAATGACCTGGAAAAAAAAAGATGAAAACATCACTGATTGCAGATAATACAAAAATTCAGAAAGTGATAAATAATGAAGATGACAGGTCACTGATTCAGGTGATCTGGATCATTTGGTAAGCAGGGTGTAGGCACCCAATTGGCATTTTAATATGGCTAAATGCATACATCTAGGAACAAAGAATGAAAGTCATACTTGCACAATGGAGAGGAGGCTCTATCCTGGGAAGCAACGATTCTGAAAAAGATTTGGAACCCATGGTGGATGATCAGCTGAACATGAGCTCCCTATAGGGTGATGTGGCAAAAGGACTAATGAAATCCTTAGTTGCATAATGAGGGAGAACTCAAGTGGGAGTAGAGAGATTATTATACCGCTGTGTTTTGTACCAGTGTGACCACTGCTGAAATATTGTGTCCACTTGTGTTATCCACAGTTAAAGAGGATAAATTGGAGCAGATTCAAAGAAGAGCCATGAGAAAACATGCCTTACGGAAGAAGTGGGTAATAAGCGGGCCGTGGGCCGGACACAGGGTGCCAAAGTTGCTTGGCAGGCCACCAGATGCTTTATTTGCTTGTGTGTCTGCACATACAGCCGCTCGTAGCTCCTGTTGGTCATGGATCGCCGTTCCTGGCCAATGGGAGCTGCGGGAAGCATTGTTCCAGTCCACACCACTTCCTGCAGCTGTCATTAGCTGAGAACAGTGATCTGTAGGCAAGAGGAGCTGAAAGCAGCCATACTTGTGGACGCGCAGGTAAATAAAGTGCTGGTGGCCCGCCAGGGGCCAACGGTGGCAAATTGCCTACAGTTTATTGACCACCTCTGCCGTCAAGTGATAGATTGAACCTCTTGAATCTATGTAGCTTAACAAAGATGTTGAGGGGTGACACTATTCCAGCCCTTATATCCACTTGCCTCTAAAGGTGTTTGCTAACATCAAAGACAATGTCATCTCTTTAATTACCTCCATATATAACAATGCCAAACTAGGAACCCTGCTTCCACTTAAATGAAGATCATTGTCCACAATCAGCTGCTGTTTCATTTGGGAGTGGAGGAGTAAGGGTGCTGATACCTTTGTAGAGGATAGGGTCCAAGCAGGCCCTTTCTGCAGCTGGCCACTCCAGCAGTGAGCCAGCTGCTCTCTCTTCTGGCACCACAGCAGCCCCTGGTGGATGAAAGGTGTAATTGCAGTGCCTCCCCAGCAGAGTCTTGTTATTCGGGGCGGGGGGGGGGGGGAAGGGGTAGAACCTGCAGAGGACATGAATTCTATGCCTTTTTTTGTTGTTGTTGTTTAAAAAGTGAGAAAGTCATGAACCCCTACTGCCCCCCTGGTTCTGGCATCAGTGAATGATAACAAACAGTGGACATCACATTTCCATTTTTAATTCCCAACTATTTCAGCACTCTTAGGAAATTCTTTGTAATGCTCCCTTTGCGCTAATATTCAATTAGTTTTCTAATGAGTGAAGAGCTTGTATGAACTGAGATGGCCACTTTACCAAGTACAGTACCAGCACAAGAGTTCACAAACAGCTGTTTCAAAGTAATTGAAATCATAATGTGCAGAAAAATTACTTTTATAATGGTTGTCTTGAAGATTTATTTTTTAAAAAAATGTAATTAAAAAGTAGATTTAGAAATATGCTCAGCATCCCAAAAGATTAAATATTAATATGGTACATAATTAATAAATGATACATCGCTCGATTACTAATGGGTTATTGACACTAAAAGCCTAACATTATGGAATATTAGGGCAAACAAAGGCTTTTGGGGAATATCTCCAAGCTTCCAGGGTAAAGCTCTATCTATCTCTTTCCTCCTGAAAAATCAAAATGGATTTTGAAGGTCCTTAAAACCACTGAAAAAGAAAATGTACAAATGTAACTGATGACTCTAATGATTAAACTGATCCTGAGAAATTGAAATTCAGAAAACACATAGTATTTCTGAATACCATCCTGTAGATTTTCAGCAACTCACCTAAAAATGGCAGAGACAGTTCTTGCTCTGAGATTAGCAGTTTACAACAGGCACATGTTATTTTAATTAATGTCTCAATGTTTTTAGAAATATTGCACAACTTGGATACAAGGGAGACATTAACTATGGTGGCATAATTAAAATATATATTCTTTACACAGATTGAAACTAGGGAAGCCAGCAATGAATATAAAACTCTCACCACAAACCAGAAATCTTGGGCACAAGAGATGTGCTAATCCAGGCCCTTGGTATAGTTTTCCAAACTATACAATAAAATGATAGAAATTAAGACTTGTGTGTTCTTGGTTGTTTTGTTTTCCAGGGACACAAAGTCACTATCCACAATGACTCCAAGATATCTCTCTTGAGTAATTATAGCTAAATTAGTCCCCATCATATACATACAATATGATGTATGTAATTGTGGATAGTTCTCTGAAAACATCCATTCAATATGCAGCGGCAGTCAAAAAAAGCAAACAGAATGTTAGGAATCATTTAAAAAGGGATAGAGGATAAGACAGAGAATATCTTATTGCCGCTATATAAATCCATGGTACACTCACAGCTTGAATACTGTGTACAGATGTGGTTGCCTCATCTCAAAAAAGATATATTGGCATTGGAAAAGGTTCAGAAAAGGGCAACAAAAATGATTAGAGGTTTGGAATGGGTACCCTATGAAGAGAGATTAAAAAGACTGGGACTCTTCCGCTTACAAAAGGAGGCTAAGGCGGGGTATGATAGAGGTCTATAAAATCATGACAGGTATGGAGAAAGTGAATAAGGAAAAATTATTTACTTGTTCCCATAATATAAGAACTAGGGGTCACCAAATGAAATTAATAGGTAGGAAGTTTAAAACAAACAAAAGGAAGTTTTTCTTCACACAGCACACAGTCAACCTGTGAAACTCCTTGCCAAAGGATGTTGTGAAGACTGAGACTTTAACAAGGTTCAGAAAAGGACTAGGTAAATTCATAGAGGTTAGGTCATCAGTCTCTATTAGCCAGGATTGGTAGGAATGGTGTTCCTAACCTCTGTTTGTCAGAGGCTGGAAATGGATAACAGCAGAGGGATCACTTGATGATTACCTGTTCTGTTCACTCTCACTATGGCATTTGGAATTGGCCACTGTCGGAAGACAGGATACTGGGCTAAATGGACCTTTGGTCTGACCCATTATGGTCATTCTTATGTTCTTATGGTTTTCAAACTTTTTTTCTCATGTCCCAGTTGAAGAAAATTATTGATGTCCATGACCTAAGATAATTTGACAAAAATGTGGGCTCCAAGATGGGGCTGAAGATGAGATCTTTGCGCTGTAAGAGGGGGCTCCAACTTTGGGGGTGATCAGGTCTGGGACATAAGAAACTTGCCTTGAGTGGTTCCTGGGCAGCAGTACAGCGGGGGTGCGAAGGCAGACTTCTGGCCTGTCCTGGCACCACAGATCATACTGCACCCCAGAAGTAACAAATTCCCAGCCAATGGGAGAGCAGTGCACTCTGTGCACTCTTCCCCCCGCCTCCCTCCACACACACACACCTGCGAGTTGGACCTGCTTCTGGTCACGGCAGCAATGAGATCCAGTACCTAAGGGTATGTCTACACTAGCTACCCTAGTTTGAACTAGGGTGGCTAATGTAGTCATTCGAACTTGCAAATGAAGCCCGGGATCTAAATATCCCGGGCTTCATTTGCATGTTCCCGGGCGCCGCCATTTTTAAATGCCCGGTAGTTAGAACTTCCTGCCCGCGGCTACACGCGGCACAGGCTAGGTAGTTCGAACTAAAGCCCCTAATTCGGACTACTGTTACTCCTCCTGCAATGAGGAGTAACGGTAGTCCGAATTAGGGGCTTTAGTTCGAACTACCTAGCCCGTGCTGCGTATAGCCACAGGCAGGAGGTTCGAACTACTGGGCATTAAAAATGGTGGCGCCCGGGAACATGCAAATGAAGCCCGGGATATTTTAATCCCGGGCTTCATTTGCAAGTTCGAATGACTACATTAGCCACCCTAGTTCGAACTAGGGTGGCAGTGTAGACATACCCTAACATTCTACAACCCATTACTGGGTCGCGCCCCATATTTTGAAAACCACTGTATTAGGACATAAGCTTTCATGGGTAAAACCCACTTCATCAGATAAATTGGAGTGGAAGTAACAACAAAAGAAACATGAGAGGCTCTGCCATGTATATTGGCCAAACCGGACAGTCTCTGAACTAAAGGATAGATAGACACAAACCAGACATCAGGAATTGTAACACACATAAAAACTTGTAAGGAAACTTTAACCTCTCTGAACATTCAGTAATGGATTTTAAAGTAGTCAACCTTCTACAACAAAATTTCAAAACCCAATTACAAAGGGAGACAGTAGAACCAGAGTTCACTTGCAAATTCATCATCAGATTCAATTAATTACATATCCAAATATGCTGTATGTAACTAAACAATAAAATATTCTATACTCTTACATTATCTATGCCCAGCACAATGGAAATTTTTATATAGCATTCAATAGAATTTGTTTGCACAGTAGTATTGATTAAAGGATAATATGTTAGTAGTGTTTAATATGTGCCGTATAGATTGTGATGGTATACAATTTATAGCAATATAATTTCTTTTTGAATGTGCATGTCGAACTATGTCAAGTGTATGTTTTACCGTATGGCTATAATCTTCTGACAAATTGTATCTTGACTATGGGTAAATTTGCTAGGCCCTCATAGGCCATGTCTGCCCTAGGAAAGTATTTTGAAATTTCTAAAGTTGATTTAATAACTCCAGATTTAACAAATTCGAACTAGCATGTCCCCACTACAGGGAAGCTGCATAATTAGTCTGAGGCAGGCTCCATTAATGTGGACATGCTACCTCAGACTTAGAGCCCCAGGAAGCACTGAGGCGTAATTAGTTCGAATTAGTCTAGGGAGTAATTATTTTGAAATAGCAGCATCAAAGTGTCCACACTAACGCTATTTCAAAATAACTATTTTGGAATTAGCGTTACTCCAGATGAAAAGCAGGAATACAGATTTCGAATTCTGCAACCCATTATTTTGAAATAATGGGCTTGGTAGTGTGGACACTCTGCTTATAAATCCAACAGGAGGGGGTGGTATTTCAAAAGAAAGTCTTAATATAGACCAGGGCATAGTGTTTATAAGCTGCATGCAGGATAATCACAGCAACTTGTTATTGCAACTGTTTTATTTGTATCCTGATTTCCTGAATCATGATATTATGCAGCTGAAAAGCTGATATAAGGCCAGATCTTGCTGATTTTACTCACATGGGGAATAAGGAGTTGGTTGTGCTTTCCAATTTCCAGTCCACTCCATTTCTTGTAGGATTGGTGCCCCGAGGCAGTGAAGTAGGTGAACCAGATTCTGATCTCTTTTATACTGGTATAAATCCAAAGTTAATCCATAAATAAACAGGAATCTTTGAATTTTTTAGGTGAGTAACTGAAATAGACATCTTGTCTAACACAGCTGCTTGCACAGGTAAAACAGGCAAGATTTAATCTGGACTACAAGGATTTATGGAAAAAGTTGTTTTTTCTCTAATGCTCATTTTAGTTCCCTTGTGATAACAAACCCAGTTTTCCCCTGCAGCAGATTCACTCTAGGCCTAGCAATTGAGCCAGCTGTTGCCCTAGCTTTATAAAGTAAAGTTGTTATTAATTTCACTATCATGTTTTCCTATCTCCATTTCCGGGCTTTTCTCAGCAATCCTGGCAGGCAGTGACCCGCTTCCTATACTTCTGTTTTGAAACAAAAGGCTCTCGAGGAAAGAGATTGACAAGCTATTCCAATATCTACATTGGCAGGATTTTGTCTGGCAGGTTACAGCAAATACATTACATTATTAAGCCATTATATTGAATGGTGGCTCTTTATCCTAGAGAGCAATTTCCAGGAAGCTTTGTTTGGAACCTGTTAGCGCAGTCACAGTGTTTTTCTATGTTGACGGAAACCCCAGATCAGTGAATTGGTTTTAATTCCCAAGCTGGCAAAGCTAAGTATTGACTATCTCTAGAGAGGGTTATGGCCATGTTGCTTTTTATAGCACCCCCTGGCAGCCAGTCTATGAGATGGCATTACTCTTTTTTCCCCATCCACTGGTTAGGGATACCACAATAAAAGTTGACAGTCAGATAGGGAGGAATGTAACTAGAAAATGGCAAATGGTACAAGGAAATGCTGAAACTGCAATGCTAATAAAGAAAGATCCCTTGGAATTCTGAGGATATATAACAATAAAATGTAATTGTGCTGGAAATTAAATCTCCAAGCAATATTGATTGCTCATAGCTTTTTACAAAAAAAATTCAATCGTATTTACTATGTAGAGATAAGAGCTGACTCCAAGCACTTTGTCTGATTCAGAACCTTACATCAGAAATCTAAAGATCACTCAAATTAAGGGGAGATAGCTAACTACTCCCCTGAGCGTTAGAGGAATATTTATTTACCCCGTTAGAGCAAAAGAATAGCACAGTACAGAGTCAGTCCAAACTAAGATATCATTCAGCAAATCATGGCAGTGGCTTTTGTTTTTCTTAAAAGGTGTGGAAATCATCTATTTCCATTAACTCTACATTAATTGTTCTTGTTCTCATTCAAAAAGCTCTGAAATTGTGCAGCCAAAATCCCTGTAAATTCTATAATCCCCCATTTTATGTTATTATTTAAAACAGGGCTACGGAATACGTGGGCCCGTTTGTTTGCAGCCCGCGATGCGGTTTGGGTTTACACAGGGCTCAGTCTGAAGAAGTGGGTTGTGCCCACGAAAGCTCATGCTACTGTCTACATTTTTTGTTAGTCTCTAAGGTGCTGCAAGACTATTCATTATTTTTAAAGTTTTTTCAGTTACAGACTAACACGGCTACCCCCTGAAACTTTTAAACATTAGTACTATATTCCCACATAATACAATGTCACAGAAATTGCAGTCAAGGATACTAATAGCAAGTGGCTTTTCTCTTATTATTTTGATTTTTCCCAGCAGAGTTCCCCACTCTAATTTTGTTCAGTAACTTGTGGTTTACAGCATGTAGGCATGTATTATGTAGTACAGTAGAACCTCAGAGTTACAAACTGGCTGGTCAACCACACGCCTCATTTGGAACTGGAAGTATATAATCAGGCAGTAGCTGAGACCAAAAAAAAGCAAACACAGTACAGTACTTTGTTAAAAGTAGACTACTAAAAAAAAGAAAAAATGGCATTTTTCTTCAGCATAGTAAAGTTTCAAAGCTACATAAAGTCAATGTTCAGTTGAAAAATGTGGGAGAACAACCATAACATTTTGTCCAGAACTATATACATTTCAGAATCACAAATAACCTCCTTTCTTGAGGTGTTAATTACTCTGAGATTCTACTTCAGCTTTCATATTTCTACCTTATATCAGTGGTCTAATTCTAAATGAGGAATACATCCCTCTTGAGTGATTAAACCTGTTAGGAAACATAAGAGTCAGTCCAAACTTAGCACAAACCTCAAACCAAATCCTTTAATTTGTAAGGTTAGATTTGGTTCAAAAAATTATGCCAGCCTGCCATCTCTATGAAGAATAGAATTTCTGGAAGGAGGCCAACCACCAAGTAACAGGAGATAGAAGTTCCAAATTTTTCTTCTTGCAGTATGTCAGAATATGGTAATTGTCATTCAGAAACCAATTAAGAAGAGCACATTAGACATTTGTCCTGGAGGACAACTAAAGGAACCGAAGGAACAGAGGGAAACGACAATAGGAAAAAAATAATCCCACAAACGTAATTTAGCCAAAGCCTTCACACTCAGAGTCTGCTTCCCCTAGCGTTGGCAACAGGTAACCTCACTTCCCAAAAGGACGCCTGTTTTCTAGTCCAATTTCCTGAACCTCTCCCCAAAACCACTTCATACAGCCAAAGGAAGAAGGGAATCCCACACAATACTACAATGGGCTATTAGGAAGGACAACAGTCTCTTTGGGATTGCAAAGAGTGCAGAGAAAAGGAAACATTTAGAGCTAGATTCTGACATACTTGCTTGTCTTGACTAACACCTAAATTCCTGAATTCAGCATGGCACATAGGCTTAATCTAAAACCTACCATAGTCAATGAAAATCTTTCCACTGCCATACATGAGCTCTGAGACAGGCCATAAAGCACGTACATAATATTAAGCATGTGCAACAATCCAGCTGAAGCCAATACATTTGAAGCATGCGCTTGACTTCTTTGCTGAGTAGAGATAGACAAGCACATTCTTAAGTGTTTGATGTATTGTTCCCTTTTTTTGCACAAATAATCCCATTGAAGTCAGCAGGACAAACAATCTGGCTCTGTAATTTGGCAGTGAAATGCTTTCAGGCTAGTAGCACTATTATCTTTATTCTGTTAAATGTCAATATCAACTATCAGTCAAAATATATTTTTGAAAATGGAGTATAACAGTAATGTTCAAACTTTTGCAGTTCTCTGGAAAAATTCCCCTGAAATGAAGCAGAGCAAGCTGTATCTGGTTTGACTTTTAATCAAACTATTTTCCTTCAACATATTGAGAATTTGGAAGTAGGGAGTATATAATTCAGTATGGGGAGAGACAGAATACACAGTTGTTTGTTCATGTTACTTGAAGTTGTTTATACTAATTTTAATCTTATATAATACACAATGCAGTGCATCATATCACTGCTGGCTCTCTTCTACACCAAGCAAACTTTTTCCTGGGGGCAGTCTAATATTTCACAACATTATTGTTATGCCTAGAAAATATTTGAATCAGGTTTTACTCTCTTTTCACTGTGAGGTAGTGACTTAGGAAACCATAAAGGGAAACCTCAGGAATGAGGTAGCCCTGTATGATGCCGCCCAAACACACTCCCGAGCTGTACCAACTGAAATGACTAAAATTGCTCAGGTTTGTACTTGGAAAAGCCAGGCACTTGGAAATCCATTTTTTGGAGGGGAAGATGATACAACTTCATCAGAAAAATGAATCATTTGTCATGTGCTCTGGCAGCTCTCTATGTGTTTATCTGGAAGAGGAGGTTACTGGAAGATGGCAAACAGAACCATATCGTCTGCAAGCTACCTCCATATAAAGGAAGGGATTCATTTGAAAGTTGCTGGCAGAAGTACATAATTGCTTCTCAAATAGCTTCCAAATGTGTAGATCCTGAAACACCTATTAATCATGTCTACTTGTCAACAGCATCATATAACCAGTATTTAAGCAAAGCAAAAGGGTTTTAGTAAAATTATGAAAAGATGAACCAAATGGGTCTGTCATTTTTTCCAGCTGACTGTGACACAGCAATTCTAGGAAATTCACAATATTACTAATTATTATGAAATGCTCCCATCATGCACCAAGCTTTACATATCATATTTTAAGGAATCTAAAAGTTATTAAATACATGGGGTGAAATCCTGGTCCTAGAGAAGTTAATGGCAGAACTACCCTTCACTTCGGGAGGGCCAAGATTTCACCGTAGGACTCTACCAATAATTTTATACAATCAAAATTGAATGTTATTGAAAGCAGACAGGAGGGATAAATCTTCCACTTGACAGCTAAGATGACTTTGGGCAGACCAAAGACCAGAAAACTGATACCAATCTGCCTTAATGGACCTGAACATTTTGCTCAGTATTTCTTCTTACCCAATATTTCTTTCAAAAGAAAAGCTATTATGAAATGCCAATTTTCCAACATGCTTCAGTTCCAGTGTATTTTAATGATGAAATACTCATGAGCAATGATTAAACCAATGGCAACTTGGGCTAAAAAACAAACTTATTCTTTGAATTCAGTGAACCTTTCCTGGTGGATAATTCTTGCACTAACCAACAGGCCAGTTGTTTCACAACACTAGTCCACTGTGTATCTTAAATTATTTAAGAGAATAGTTTTTTCCCACTTACTTGCAGTGGTAAATAATGATGGAGAAACCATTAATAAACTATATTTCTGTTAAGTCTGTGATCTGTGAATCATGTTGGCAACATCTGAGTCTTTGGCCATTGCTTTGTTCAGATGCCAGTTGATGGCATGGTCACTTGTATCTGATCCAGCTGTAGTCAGGGAGCAGAATCATGGGCATCCTTGGATACAAGCAACACCCACACTCTACACCCTAGGGCTACATCTACACTGCAAGATTTTTGTGCAAAAACAGCTGAAATTATTTCTCAATGAATGTAGCATACGGGCCCCTTGACTAGCTAGGAGCGATTGATCTAGAGAAGCACAAACAGAGAGATATTGAATTTAAGAACAGTGTAAAGTAGCCTTCACTGCACAGGGAAGATGGGGATCAACTTTCAGCTCTGAAAGAAGACTTTTTAATTGAGGCTCTCCATGACTTGCACAGCCCAATGGTTAAATAACAGCTAAAGAAGTGTACTGCCATCTGCACACATAGATATTCTAAATCAATTACTAAACCTTTCTTCATTTTTCCAGATAACTAGCCAGAATCTGCCCTCAATCTAATCTGTGCAAACCCACTGAAATTGCTGAGTTTTACCCTCGAAAGCTCATGATACAATAGATTTGTTAGTTTCTCAGGTGCCACAGGACTGCTCGTTGTTTTTAAAGGTACAGACTAACACGGCTATCCCTCAGAAATTGCTGGGCTACCTGGGTATAAATAAAAAAAATATTTGGTGCAATGTTTAATTTTATCTGCCACATCACAGCTGGAAATATGCTATGTGACTATGTATTACAATATAAATGATTACTACTGGCATGAATAATAGGCTATGGGTAGCAGCTGGATCTTACATTTACTGTACATATTAGCTGAAATATCCTTGGTGTATTCAAATAGCCTATTATATATCATAATGTATAATAGATGGATTGTATAATAATGATACCAGGACCAATCTGTGAAGTGTGGAACACTGGATGTTGTATATTCCCAGAAGTGCTATTATTGGCTCAACCGCTTGCCAAGGAACTTACTAAACTGGAAGCTGCTAGATCCACACCACTTCTGACACACGACCCATGCCTGCTCCCATTAAATTCAGTTGGATTTTTGCTATTTAAAGAGGACCGGGATCGTGCCCGCAGCGCAACTGTTTCACAGTGCAGCAATTTCAGTCAGTTTGCACAGATTTAACTGAGGGCAGATTCTTGTGTAGCCTGATATAAATTCATTTATAAAATAAAAACATGATCAAATAACTCCCTTAAATACCCAGCCTTTAGCACTCTTGTTCTTCCAATCTCTCCTGCTAGTATGCACAAGTGCCCTGTTGATTTCAATAGGAGCTGCTTGTATTCAGCTGCAAGGGAATAGGCCGTTGGTCTTTTCTATCAATCCCTGTGTAGCTGGCTCAGGTTAGTTGTGGCCAGGGCCGGACTGAGGCATGGGCGAGCTGGGCAGCTGCCCGGGGCACCAACCAATGGGGGGCACCTGATGACAGCTGTAAGGGGCGCACGACGTTCCTTACAGCTGCCATCAGGCCCCGTGCACCCGGCTTCCGCAGCACCGGCCCTGTGGCACCAGCCAGCAGCGCCCTTCCCCCTACGGCCACGGGGCCCTGCACGGCTCGGGCCGGCCCTGGTTGTGGCTGAAAGTTGTTTCAATCCACGGCTGATGAGGAGAGGTCTGTATGTCCACTGGTGGTTTCCATCCCCATCCCAGTTGTGAGAAGTCCTATGATGGAGAGAAATTCCCTAATAGGTGAGAGAGTAAAGGACCCAGTTACTCACTTCACCCAACCCTAATTATGTCACTGTTTGACAGGCAGAGACGGAAGGACTCAAAATAGATGAGGTGATAACCTTGTAAGTAGGCTGAGAGAGTTCAGTCAGAGGGAGTGTTCAGGAAAGGGTTGTGGATTTGTTGGTGATGAGGTGCCCCCAGAGGCAGTAGGCTGGACAGGCCAGTACTTAGTACCAGAGGGAAAGGCAGAGCAGACCCCGCCCCCCCCAGGAAAGGTCTGAGGAGAGGACCCCAAGGATAGATAGGATTCTTTGGGACTCCGCCTGGATATCTGGCTGCCTAGAAAGTGTTTGGACTAGCTGCTTCTCAGATGGATGCACCCTGGTGATGAAAACCCCAGCAATGTCACACTCAGATGAAGGAGCACACTGGTGGTGAATATACAAACTTACAGATCCACATCACCAAACATACCACATACCTGGGTACTCTTCTGAGCATCACCGGCACAGAGACCAAGAAATAAATAAACACGGAAACTAAATTCTCTTGCCCCTCAGGGCAGTCCATCCGGGTCAAGGTGGAAGGGGCAGGCGCAAGCTTACATTACATCAAGCATGTAGTAGTTTTCCTATGGGTCAGAGGAGAACACCAGTGTCCAGAGCTGTCACTCTAACACCTTCACTTCCTGCAAATGATTTTGTTTTTTAAAGAAAGCTCAGCTGATATTACAGGAGTGGTATGTGTGCATGTGTACGTCCATGTTTCCCTTAGGGTGTGTCTAAACTACACCCCTCTGCTGACAGAGGGATGGAGATTAGGCACATCGCTATTGCAAATGAAGCGGGGATTTAAATATGCACGAGGCATAAGGGATCCGTTGGAAAAGGCTTTCCTTGTCGACCGATCCCCGTCTAGACTGCCCCTTTTTGCCGGCAAAGTGCTGCGTTGGCAAAAAGTGGCAGCCATTTCTATTCAAATGAAGCGCAGGATATTTAAATCCCCACTTCATTTGCAATAGCGATGTGCCTAATCTACATCCCTCTGTCGGCAGAGGGGTATAGTTTAGACACACCCCTAGTGTCTATGATTCTGCCTCCAAGCCTGCACACTTCTGCTTCATTCCATGCATCCACCTGCCTATTTTCCACCTAAACTCAAGGCAATCCATGAGCCTGTGAAGATAGGAGAGGACCTATATTGCCTGTGGGCCTTATCCTGTAGATGTGCCCCATGGCTAACTCCACACAACACAGCCCAGAGGGAAGGGCAGTGCTGTGGAAGCGATGCTCACTTTAGTCCACTGGTTAGTGCAGTCAGTTAGGATATAGGCCACTCCCTATGTTCAAGTCCCCAGTATGCCTACTGAAGAGAAAGGATTTGACTAGGGATCTGCTGCTACTCATGTAAATGTTCTAATTACTGACCACAGGATCTGCTGATATGTAGGGTGGCTCAATTTCTCCTAGTGGAGCTGTTCCACTTTAAATAGTGGGTGAGTCAGAAAGAATGAGAATCATTCTATAGTCCAGGAGCAGAGTTCCTGGCTGTGGGTTACACAGAGTTTATAACCAAGCTGTAGATAAATGGCTTTCCCCATGAGATGGATGCCATTATGCCTAGCATCTGTTTTAGAACACCTACAGGGACTGTCTCCTTGTGCTTTCTGCTCCATTGACAGCTGAGCAAAATCTGCCCCTAAGAGTGTGTCTAGACTACATGGCTCCGTCGACAGAGCCATGTAGATGAGTTTACTAGACATAGAAAAATGAAGCGGCGATTTAAATAATAGCCACTTCATTTACATCAAAATGGCCGCTGCGCTGTGCCGATCATCTGATTGTCGGCACAATGCGGTAGTCTAGACGGGGATTAGCCGACCCCAGAACCCTTTGTCATCAGATCCTTTATGCCTCGTGAAATGAGGCTTGCAGGATCTGACAACAAAGGGTTCTGGGGTTGGCTGATCCCTGTCTAGACTACCGCACTGTGCCGACAATCAGCTGATCGGCACAGCGCAGCAGCCATTTTTATGTAAATGAAGCGGTGATTATTTAAATAGCCACTTCATTTTGCTATGTCTAGTAAACTCATCTACATGGCTCCATCGACGGAGCCATGTAGTTTAGACACAACCTAACTGTTGAACAGAGACACATAAGGGCTCTGTTACACCTGTGGAAATACACAATGCTTCTATTGACATCAGTGGAATAACTCCCCCTTTACAAAAGTCTAAATTGAATTGAAAGTCCAACCAATAGCCTTTAAAACTAGTTTATGAAATTACTTGTGCTCAGTGCATTTAGTTAAGAGTATCACAGTTTGACAGTGGTCTGAACTGCTCTAAAAGGAAAGGAGGGAAGTAATTATGCATCCCCTATCCTCTACTTGCTAATCACAGAAGGACACCAAAAGGCCAAAAGGAAAAAATGCAGGCAGTAAATGTGAATAAGTTCAGTTTAAAAAGAATGCTTCCATGTAGTTCAGGAAAATGACTGTTGAAGAGGGAAATAACCACAAAGTGGGGGACTCATTTAGTCTAATTTTAAATCCACTGAAAGACACAGTTTGACTCCAAGGTTAGTGTTATGGATTACACATGTTCCCATTAGGAAAGACAGAAAACAGAATCAGTGAGAATAGAGACAAAGGTGGAAAAATGGAGTAGAATGAAGAAAGTAACTTACAGTAACTTGAAATGTGTGGTCCACAGACACATTCCTCATTTAGTGAGTGCACTTCCAGTGTGCATACATTGGAGAATTTTCTAGTCAGCAGTATCTTTGCACTCTCCTCTCCTGTGTGTACTACAAGAGTAAAAAGCATGAAGGAAGGGTGTGCAATAAGTGGCCGGTGGGCCACATGCAGTTCAGCACAGTTAGCCTGTCAAGCTGACGGATGCTTTGTTTACTTGCACCTCCTGCAGCCCACGGTTCGCTGTTCTCGGTCAATGGGAGCTGAGGAAAGTGGTGTGGGCCAAGCTGCCACTTCCTGCAGCTCCCATTGACTGAGAGCAGCCAATTGCAGCCAACATGGTACACTCCAGGTGACTCTCAGGGCTGTCTGTAGTGGAGGGGGGCGTGGTGCATGCCAGGCAGCACTGAGGGCTGGCTGCTCCCAGCCCTACCCCTTCTGCCCAAGGCCTTGCCTCTTCTGGAAGCACAGAGTTGGGTCCCCCCACCTTGCCCAGGGGCCTGGTAAATCTGCCGGCCTCTCTGGCTGTACCCAATGGGAAAGAGACCCATAGTCAGATGGCATCTGGCATGAGGCCTACTACCTGGCCCATTCCTACCTGGTTTGGATAATACAGCAGCAGCAGTTTTCTATTTATATTACTAAGATTGTCTGGCCATGAATGGCGGGAAAGAAGAAGGATTTGCATGCTCTTTATAGACCCCTGAGTTCTAGAACACTGATGCATCTGACGGAGTGGGTCTTTGCCCACGAAAGCTTATGTTCCAATAAATCTGTTAGGGTATGTCTACACTACAAAGTTAATTCGAAATAACAGCTGTTATTTCAAATTAACTTTAATAGCGTCTATACATGCAAACTGCTATTTCGAATTCAATTTGGAATAGCGGGGTGCTTAATTCGAATTTGGTAAACCTCATTCTACGAGGAGTAATGCCAAATTCGAATTACCTAATTCAAATTAAGTGCTGTGTAGACACTTAATTCGCATTAGCTGGCCTCCAGCCCATCCCAGGGTGCCCTGGTGGCCACTCTGGGCACAACCAGGAAAACGTACTCTCCTCTCCCCCAGCCTCGGAGCCCTTAAAGGGGTAGAGTCAGGCTACTGGGCACGTGCGAGCCAGAGGCCTGCCTGTAGAGAGCCAGCACTGCTAGCCCTGTCATGAGCCACGCAGGCAGTGCCAGCCCAGTGTCCCTCACCCAGTTCTCCAGCTCCCAGGGGCCAGCCAGGGGCCGTAGATGGCACGCGCCTGCCTGGACTGGTGCGGAGATCATGGACCTCATTGAGGTTTGGGGGGAGGCCCCCAATGTCCATGATCTCCGCACCAGGTGGAGGAACGTGGCCATCTATCGCCGCATAGCGGCCACCATGGCCACAAAGGGCCACAGGCATACGCAGGAGCACGTGTGCCTCAAAATAAAAGAACTTTGGCAGGGGTATGCTAGGACCACCAGGGGCAGCGCCGCAGCAGGGGCTGATACCTGCCCCTACTTCCCCACCCTCAACTGCATCCTGGGGGCAGGACGGTCCGTGCCACCCCGAGGGCCAACGAGCCGGGACCAGAGGAACCAGCACGGAGGGTGCCACGCCACCGGGACCCCGAAGCTGTCCCAGCACCAGAATCAGCAGGGTCATCAGGGGAGGCCACACCAGGTAAGTGCCATCACTTTCCCCTACATGGGGGGGGCGTGTAAAACAGGGACCACGTGCATGGGCCATGCCTCCGACGGATCATGCAGCCACTTGTGCATGTGTGGGCACCTGCTGTGCCATCCTTGGGCAGGTGGCTCCAGCTGCGTGCCACACAGAGGCCATGGCCCAATAGCCACATGTGTGTGAAGAGACCTGACACACTCCCGACCCCGGGGCAGGACCCAGCAGGATGTCCTCCCTTCACACGCCCCCTCTACACAGAGGCAGGGGACATCTCCCCCCCACCTCACCCACACTATACATGGCACAGGGGCATGGGTGTGGTCTTGGGGCAGCTCCCACTCCCGGGGAGAGCCAGATGTCCTGGCCATGGCCTCTGTGCAAGCACGTTGGCTTAGACGGTGCAGGGCACGGTCATCCTCACCTCGTAGACAAGGGCTGGGCTTTACCCACTCTGTCCCCAGGAAGAACTGACCACTTCTCTTCTTTCTCCACCAGCTGCAGGTGCAGGGCACACCACCCCGCCCGGGACCTCCTCCCGCACCAGAGGGTTCAGCATATCCACCACCACATGGCAGGGGTACCGTGAACAGCACCTGGGGGCCCTGCGAGCCATGCACCGCACACTCGAGCAGTAGGCACAAGACGAGAGGGAATTCCACCAGGAGCTGCTTGCCCAGGGTTGTGCCCTCTTTGAAGATCTGCACACCCTGGTGCAGAGTATGCTGGCCCGTGCCGCTGAAGCACCTGCTCCTCGTCCCACTTCTTCTCCCCCTCCCGTCTCTGCCTCCTCAACCTCCTCCTCCTCTATCTCCACACCCCCCACCTCAACCTCCACACCCTCCTCCCCATCCCCCCGGGGACGCCGAGGCCCCCACACCCACACTGCTAGGAGACATGTGGCCCGGCGAGACCCCCATCCTTGAACTTCCCCTCCCCCTTCTTCCTCTTGCTTCCCCCTTCCAGCTCCCTCCTCCCAGTTGCCCCCTCCCCTCTCCCCCCTCTCTCTCCTCCCCTCTCCCGCCTCCTTTCTCCAGTCTCCCCAGAGTTTCATCCCCCCCCTCCCAGTTTTGTTAAATAAAAAGAGAGTTTATATTTTTGAAAAAACTTGTCCTTTATTTTTTACATCAGGAAGGGGGGCTAGGGAGGGGTAAGTGGAAGGACGTGAGGGAGGAATGGGGCACGAGCCCCCGGTGAGGAGGACTGGGGTGGCTCTGAGGGCTCCTTGGGGTGGACGCTTTCCTGCAGGGCCTCCTGGATCCTGACAGCCCCCTGATGGGCCCCCTGGATGGCAGCCTGCAGCAAGTACAGTCGGGACGGTTTCCCTCTGTTCCCATTGAATGCTCTGTTCCCTTGAGACTTTCATCCTCTTTAAGAGCACTGGGGCTCTCAGACTGGAGGTGGGACAGTACTACAGTGTCCCGGAAAGTCTCATCAACATAGCTCTCTAACTCCCTTAGCTCCTCCAGTTCAGCCACCCTGGCCTCCAAAGCCCAAACTCGGTCTCTGAGGGTCAGGAGCTCCTTGCAATGGGTGCACACATACGCCACCCGCCCACAGGACAGGTAATCATACATGTTACACTCGACGCAATAAACAGGATAGCCCCCACTCTGCTGGGCTTCTGTCTCCATTTTTCTTATGAATAAGTTTAAGTATAAATTGGGCTTCTTATTAAATGTCTGGACTATAGATTATTATAAAAGTTATGTTTAAAGAAGGTCAGAAGTCACTAGCGCCCTCTATTCTCCCCCTCTAAACTCCCTGTTAGCTGCTCCTGTTCGCAAGCTCCCTGGTCGCTGACTCACAGCTTATAAAGCCCTGGTAGCCCCTCCCCCTGACTGAGGCTCAGCCAATTAACAGAGGCTTCTGGATTTCCAACCTTTTAGAAGCTCCTTCAAACAAACAAACAAACCAACCAACCAACCAACCAACCAGACAAACACAAGCTCAGCACACAGCAAGTAACTTCCCCACACACACCAACACACACTACAGACAGCCACTTACCACAAGGGTCCCGTATTTACTTCTCCTTTACCTGGAGAACTCCCTCTCCAAACTCCCTGTTAGCTGCTCCTGTTCACAATTTATTTATTTAAATATTCACCCTTACAGCATTTCTAGCCAGTGAACTAAGAAGGGTTTGCCTTTAGCCAAGCCTATAAGAACCTTTTCTCAGCTGGAAATTGAGTATAATTTTTAGTCCAACTCTTAAAATCCCTTCCCGCTATAGAACACAAAGTCTTCTCCAAGTCCTTAGCAGAAACATTCTATAATCCCCTACCCAAAAGAAGCCTTTAAATCAAATGTTTTAAAAGAACACAGGTACTGCTGGTCAGCACTGTTTCTGGCATTGCACACCTGTGCAGATCTGCTTCTTTAAAAGGCTGTATTCTGGCAGGGCTCATGTCCTAAAGCTGCAATTCACTGATGCTGTAGGCAGCAATTCTCCTCAGAGAAGAAACCTATTAGTTCTTAATTTTGTACTAAAATATATGGGGTCTTAATAATAAAAGGCACGTCTACACAGCCGGGCTAAAGTCAAATTAAGCTACTCCACTTCACCTATGACAGTTGCGTAGCTGAAGTCAAAATAGCTTAATTCGGCTTTTGGTGCTGTCTATACAGTGGGAAGTCAAAGGAAGAATGCTCTTCCTTTGACTTCCCTTACTCCTCATAAAATAAGGCTTAGAGGAGTCGGAGTAAGAAGTCCTACAGCACAACATTATTTCGAAATAATGGCTTGCTGTGTAGATGCACATTTTGTTATTTCAAACTCACATCAGTTATTCTGAAATAACATTGCTGTGTAGACGTACTCAAAGTGATCCAGAAAGGAGTAATAACATTCAAGAAATTAAAAGGGAATTAGAAAGGCTGGCTGGGCAAAGTTTCTATCTTCAAACATAATAATGTCTGCTAACTACTCCTAAAGTCCCTACTTCATGTTTTCCCTCAAACTCCTAGGAATACCACCCATGACCACCTTGATAATCCTCTAAGTCTCACATACCTCCACTGAAATAAAGTTACGCCAGTGTTAATTGATGGAGAGGCAGCCCCGTATAAAAGGAGAAAGCTGAGCTTGACTGCATATTTCTGACACAATGAGCCCGCACTGCCATACAATCCCATGCGAGAAGTGCTATTTTTTACTCTCCTGTGTGTGAAAAGATTTAGCTGCAGCTCTGCCCAGTATGGGCTTTTGACTCAACAATTCCAGAAACACCTGGATAAAATCAACTGCATTATATTGTATTAGGAACTTTGTATATCTTAGTTATGCTGTTAGGAATAAGAAGGTGAATAAAAGTAACTGGGATTAATATGAAGAGTAGGTTAACTTTTGCATGGTGCTGAAAAACAGGCAGGAAGGGGGCGGGGAATTTACATCAATTTAAAAACTGTCAAGACCAGGCAGTTCTAAACTCAAAAGGATCTAAAGATTAAGGCTTTTGGCTTGAGTCATTGTTATTTGATACTTACAGGAAATTAAACCACAGAAGCTATAGTCAAAAACATTAATAAAAGCAAGGAAATTCAGAGCTAAGGAAGAAATCTTATGATATTCTAATGCCATTTTCACTGTTGCAAAGGCTTTCAGAATAGTGGGTTACTTTGTAAACTATAGTGGATGTGCTGCAATACTTAGGTTGAACTAAGAGCTTCAGCATTATCTCTGTATTTACATGGTCTGGATGGATGTAAATCATGTTATGTTACTCAGAACTTCACCTGCTTTAATCTGAACAGTAAAGTGTAGAAATGCGGCGCCATCTGTTTTTTTAAAAAAGAAGGCAAACTTGAAGGGCACCGATGAGATTGTTTGAAGTAAAAACATCTGGCATGTGCAATGAATCTGGGGGAGCATCTTTCTCGCTGGTGTCAAATCAGAATTACAGAACTGATAAGAATATGCAGTTACACTGTTTGTAGTTTTTGCTAATAGCCTACAATTGGTCAAAAAATAATGTATATGATAATTTCTGGAATAATATTCTGTCCGTGTAATACAGATAAGTAGTCTGAAATTGAAACAGTAAGCCATTTTTAAGGACCCTTTCCTGCAGCTGAGAAGGATTTATCCCAACATTCTCATTAAGGGTTGTTGTGGCCAAAAGCAATGACCCCTCCTACAACATAATGCTTTTCATAGTAAGGTAAGAAGCCAATGATTGGAGTCACAGGTCTGCAGCGAACAGACTGCTTGGCTAGCTTGTAAAAGCCAGCTACATAAGGGCCCTTTCTCACATAAACCCGGTTGCTCATTCTCTGCCATTTAAAACAAAGTCAAAAGTTTCTGTGTAGTCTTGAGAATATGGCCTTGATTGAAATTAGTTACGATCAAAGCCGGAATGGAAGCCAGCAGTAGCTGTAAGGGGACAGTAGGAACCCAAAATCTAAGTATTCTGAAGTACAATGAGATTCATTAATTAACTTATAAAATGTATCCAGCAAAGAGCTACTTGTGGTAGTATATATTTCATATTTAAAATAATAAATCAAAATTGCCTGCTCAGGGTAAAGCAATCACACCTCTCTGTTTAAATGAATTGTGCTGACTAAAACCTCTGCTGAAGATTAAATAGCTGATTTTTAAAAGAGCAGGACATCGGGAATGTATCCTTTTTTTCTTGATACAATTAAAAATGGCGTACAGAAAAAAAATGTGACTTTATATGGGTCTGTTGATAAATTGTATAGTCAATTGTTTGACCACACATTCATTTGTTATGAAATGTACTCAAGAGACTAAAAAACCAACATCAGTCAGGTTTTTAATGCACTTCTGGAAAATGGTATTGTATAGAACTTGTCTCCAAGAACCCATGTAGCAACATTACATTCTCCTCACTCAGAAGGTCCACTCCCAGTGTTGCACATTTCAGATGCTATTATTTATATAATTTTAGAAGTTACAAGTCTTCACATGTCATTAAAATCCAACCCATCAATTTGTCACAGCTCCCTAACTTGTTCTGTTCCTTTCTTATCTTTGTTTTGAATACTAGCATTTCAGGAACTTTTCCATGAAGGTATTTCCCCTTAGCTTGTACTAAGATGTAGAGCAAATGTATCTTGATATATTTTTACAAGTTTCCTATCTGATTATACCAAATATTTATTTCAGCAAATGCAAAGAGTTATGGGATACTTGACATAAGTGAGCACGAGTATAGTATAAGCCAGTTTAAGCAAAGTATTGTAACAGTGCATACATATATATGGCGTGGCTAAGATATTCATATGATATATTCCGGCCAGCATATATTGGTCAAAAGGTTAATGATGTCTCAGGGAATGTTAACACTAATATATTAAACCCTGGTCCTGCAAGTAGACCACTACACCCATGCAGAGTGCACTAACTTCAGCAGGATCCTGGGCACCTAAGAGTTCAAGTATGCAGATTAGTTTATAGGATCGTAGACTAAGTATTGGATTGATAGATAAACTTTAGCTGTATTCTTATCCATCTTTGTATTAGAGCCCAAGCAGTTAGCTCTGTTGTTCATTCCCTTTTGGGCCCTCATTTGAACTGAGTGTTCCAAGCACTTGTGATCTCGGCATCACAAAAAACACAATTGCCATTCTTGTGATCAGTGTCAGTAGACTCACCAAGGACAAAGCTAGCAAACTCTGGCTGGCCCACTTCTTACCCCGGGAGGTGTCTCTGTAGGGCACTGATGGGATGTGAGGGTAGCTTGTGCTACAGTTGATTATGTACTGTTCCTATTGTGTGGAGGGATAATTGTAATCTTGAGGGCTCGAATAATTCAAGCACTAAGGGCCAGATTTAAAAAATACCACACACACAAACCTGAACCAATGCACATTTAAGTAAATGGAAAGACCCCAATCTACCTCAGTGCAAAGTAAATCTCCAGATACAGTCTCACATTTAAAACTCCTTTCATTTAGAAAGAATCTACTTAACCACTAATTAGGCATGAATTTCCTAGAAAGACAAATGTTAATATTGAAAATGTACCTGTTCAGATACTAACAGAAAAATGCACAGTACTGACTAGACACTGCATTTCAAATGATCAATTTTACTGAAGAAGCCAAAAAAGCTTGGCATATTTTAACTTAATTTATTCACAAACCATTCTGAGCTTTCTCAAGGTGTACAGAAAAAAACGATTATGAATTCTGTTAGCCTGAAATAATTAAAAGGTCATCAATTTACTGTCACCGTACTGATATGGTTTAATTACATTCTATAAATATATTGAGCAGGCCATCAGAAGATTATTGTATTGCTGAAATGTGTTGTTATCTTAACAACAAACCAATGTGCATTGAGTGGGATGTATGTATGAGGGAATGCTTGAACTTAGTTATAAATGGGGGGAGCTGATATGAATCTAAATATTATATTTTCACTTATTTATTATTCCACTAATAAACACAAAAAATACAGTACAACAGAAATCACACTTGAAAGTTTGTGTTTCAAATTCTACCAATGGTTCATTAACAACATTAGGATAGACAGTTAGAACTCTGTTAATTAATCAACAGAACTTTTCTTAGTTAAAAAAATAGCATTTATCTCCTCAGAGAAATATGAAAAAGAAAACCTAAAGGCCGATTTAAAGCACACTGTCTCAGTGGTATCAATAAGTATAGCCCCACTGAATTAAATAAAACTACATGGATTCATCCCAGGATCAGACTTGTCAGGATTTTGTTTGAAGCAACATCTAATACTTTGCTTTATATATAATCGTATTGGTTATATTTTATGTGTTTTATATAATTTGAATAACTCTTACGAAGCTTGAAAACTTGAAAAAATGTTTCCTTATCAATTACCTTCTTTTGCAATAGGTGTTGTTCAAAATGCATATTTATAGTACTGAGATACTTACCTTTACTGGGGACATGCCTTAACATAGTATTTCCTGTACTCAAATAGGATATACCTCAGATACTTTAGTAGGTTTGATGGCATTACTATGAGCCTAGTTCACCCATTGTACATGCTGAATGTTGGTAAGGGAACCAATAAACACCACATTCTCAAATGTTCGCCAACAAAAGAACATAAATATGGGCAAAGAACTTATATTTAAAAAACATAATGCTAAATAAAACTATTTTGCATTATTCATGCATCTGGAACTATTATTGTTCATATATCTAAGGTATCCCGCCCGATAGAATTTGGGAGCCATTGCATATATTTAGAAGTAAGTCAATTCCACCTTGCAAGACAGAAGAAAAAAATCCTTCTCTCACCTAAGTTGGTTTAATTCTAAGAACTCCCAGTCAAGGACATTTGCAACTCCATTCCTGGGAGAAGACTTACTTAAGGAATTAGACTTATTTTATTGCATAGCTAGTCGAGAAAAACTCCAGCTCTGGTAGTAGTGAATTCCACAGGAAATATTCTCCACTAAGAAGACCTTCTCCCTAGCCTTCACAAATGCAAATCTAGTATCATTCTTAAAGCCCTGAGCATAGGCCACATGGGATTATAGATCATGACACAGCTTCTCAAATAGCTTCAGCTCATGTGCTATTTTGAAGAGAAACACTAGGGTCTGAATTCTCCAGCCCACTTAGTCCTCTTTGTCCCAGACAACCCAAAATCAAATAAGTGTTGGTTTTGGTACAATGGGTTTGCACAAATTCTCAACTGCTCACTGGTTTTACTAGGAAAGGAAATAAAACTACTGGCCAAAGGAGAAAATACTTATGTGACCTACCTCAAGTGACCTTTCCCAGCAAGCATAGTTCAAATCAAACCACATGGCCAAATAGCAGCCTCAAATGTTCAATGATAACCTGAGAGGATCAAAAAGTTATTATTCTCCTTTAGAGGAGAAACCAACCTAAATTTTGACAAACTACTGCTGAGCAGCCTTTGAAAATCAGTCTCAAACCAGCACTGATTTTTAACATTTTCAAGGTTGAAATCTAAAGTTCTGCATATCAGCATACATCCAAGCAAGGAAAATATACATATGGCTAGATTTAACAGCTAATGAAAAATGTTGTTACACACAATCTGTGGGTATGTCTACACTTGCCCCCTAGTTCGGACTAGGGAGGCAAATGAAGCATACCGAAGTTGCTAATGAAGCATGGGATTTAAATATCCAGTACTTGATAAGCATATTCGTGGCCGGTCGCCATTTTAAAATGCCGGTAGCCCAAATTAACTCGCCACATGTAGACGTGGTAGTCCGATCCAAAACCCTTCCCTCGAATTAACTGTTACTCCTCATTGCACGAGAAGTAACATTTTAAAATGGCAACCGGTATTTTAAAATGGTGACCGGCCGTGAATATGCTAATCAAGCACGGGATATTTAAATCCCACGCTTCATTAGCAACTTCAGTATGCTTCATTTGCCTCCCTAGTCTGAACTAGGGGTCAACTGTAGACATACCCTATAAGATTGTTCTTATTTTTGATAATTTCTCATGTATTATTATGGTCTGGGATTCAAATCAGCACATTGAAAACTGAGCGGTCTAATGAGGACATCAGGGTGAGTGGGGTGAGGTAAAATTTCTAGAAAATTGCAGGTTAACATTTATTTGTCCAAATCTAACCATAAATATTATAACTGGTACGAACACATCTTGATATCTTTGTGTGTCTAACAAGAAGGAAAAGGCTTTATTTTTCTTGTTACTACACTGTCCTATTAAGTCCTACCTGAATACAACGGAAATAATCCTGTAGCATAACACTCCCCATTTGGGGGCAAATACATACTGACAACCACAAGTCTTCTTTTATTTTTCACTACATAGAAAAGGGAGCACTGTTTAGTCTTCAATATAGTTACATGTTCTATTAGCCTAGTAACTCTTGCAGATAGTTGCCAGACACCTTTCCCAATAAGAGGGTTAGATTTTTACAATATTTGATTGAAAATGCACAATGACGTGGACCCTGTATTTAACTGAAGGAAAGTGTGTGTCAGAATATTATAGTGCAATCAATCAATCAAAGACAGAACTATGATGTCACACAGTCTTCCTCCAGAACACAAGCGTCATCATTGTACAGTTGAAGCCTAAGGACTTTTTTTTTTTGCAGGAATAGTTGTGGTTGAGAGCTGTTTACCTATATTAAGTTTGTGTACAGCCCTATGTAAATTACCAGCAGATTGTGGTCAGCGGTTGTATGCAGACTTTGTCATTTTGCTTACTAACCACACATTCCCATTGATCAATTCTAAATTGGATTATTGTTAGGTTTAAAAGCGCCTCAGCAGCAGAAAGTAGCTGTGGTAGCTGGCAAAGCAGAGATGGATAGCAGAATAAACAGTGAAAGTGACAAGATTTGAGACTGAATTGATCACTGTCAGCGAGTTAGTGGTCAGCTGTCTGACCTTTGGTGCTCAAACTAAACATCAGAATAATGTTTAGACAAACACATTTGATTTTTGAGGTAATGGGTATGTCAACTAAATGACAAACCTTAGAAAGGTCAAAAGGATAGCCATTTTTCAGACTTTTTTCAAGTACTAATCATTCATTCAGGCAACAGTGCATATCTGCTCTGGACAGAAAGAGAACGTCACTTGTATGCACACTGCAAATTGTTCAGTCAAAAACCATAGTACAGTAAAACCAGTTTATCATACACATCTTCTTTCCAGAATCATATTTTGCTATAAGTGACATTTTATTACAACTGTATGCTCAGGAATTTAGATGCTGATGAAGGCCCTGCTATGTTTTAATATTGTCATCATTCATCCTAGCAAGTGAAGAAAATAATATATGTATATATATGCAATTGATAATCATATCTTTATTTAATAAGGCCATGAGGTATATATGACAAAGCATAGCTTACTCACTGCTGTTATTCATTTCAAGCAATCCATTCTTCACTTTGGCTATTTTTGATTATATGCTATTTTGTAATCTTTCTTGCATGCTGCACATAAATCATATGTGTATAATGCTAATTACAGTAATTTAAAACATTTAGACAGACTCTGAGCAGAACTGGACAACAACAGACTTGGTTAGAATTCTGGTGCGTGGCCTATACCTGAACTCCCATAGCAATGTTATTGGAGCAGCAGGAAATATGACAAAAATATTACTGTGGACAAACACTTTGAGATTCAAAATCATTGGCTATGACTGTAGAATGTGGCTAAATCTGTGCTTGAGCAGGCATTACTTTTTTAAAAATAAAGTTATTTGGAAGCTTTACTTAGCAAAGTACAGAATTATGTGACAGGAAAAAAATAGAGCTTTTGACTATTCCTGTGCTGAAGGATCACTACAGCGGAGGATGATGTCTGGGGTGTTTGTCTTTCAGGGTGACAGAAACAATGAGGAAAAAAAATCATCCTCCTACTTATCTGCTCTTACCACCAAAATATTCACAGCAGCAATGGGAAGAAAAGAAGAAAGAGATAAAGAAGTAATAAATGATTCCTAAATGTGGTATGAGTTCTTTCTCTCTCTGTGTCTCACATACATACACTCCCCTTCCTCCTCCTCTGCTCCCTTCCCCAGTGCATCAAGGCAGTTGCTATTTGGCATGCACTGCAGGCAGACTAGCAGAAGCTATAGACATTCTGCATAGCTCTGTGTATTGGTCTCAAAAGGGTTTGAGTCTATATATTTCACCAAGTAATCACCAACAGTAGCCATCATCTTTTGGGCAAAAGAAGAGATGGAGGGGAGCCCATTTAGCCAACTCTAATAAAGACTGAGTGACATGTGGAGGAACCATCATAATCTGAGAAGTCCTCCTAAACCATTTCACCCAAATACAAATGCACCCAAATGCCCCTCACTGAGCACTGAATGCCATTTTATAACAACATTTCTCATGATCCCCAAATACTCTTGATCAACAGGGTGCATAGTTGTACAATATTTTAAGAAGGTTGGGAGGAACTCAACACTTCTATACTATGTACTACGGTCATCTGAAGAAGTGGTCTGTGTCCACAAAAGCTCATGATACCATCTACATGTTTTGTTAGTCTATAAAGTGCTACCAGACCATTTGGGGTTTTTTAAGTTTAGCCTGTACAAACTAACTCAGCTACCCCCTGAGGATTCCTCAGTGAGTCCTAATGTCACCAGCAATGACTGCTTAACCTTATGACAATGTCACCAGCAATGACTGCTTAACCTTATTATTTGCCATGTACTAGTGTATTGTAATAATATATATTATTTAGCCCACCATTTCTTAATCCTGGTGTTTAATTATATGTCTGAGCTATAGCAAGGTGATGGGAAAGGGTGAGGTGTTGAAAAGAGAAAGCTTTTTATTACTAAAACAGTCCATATCCGATTTCTCTATTTTCACTGCAGTCAGGGTCTTCTCTGGCTCTACTGCTGACACAAAATGTTGGTTGTGTTTATCTGGCAATTGCTGCCTCTCCATGAGCTGATGACAAAATACCATGGCACTCTAGAATTTTTATGCTGCTCCTGCTACTGGAGTTGTCAATACAGCTGCTGCTTTCTTTTAATCTCATTCGCATTCTAGGATACATAAGGAATGTGGGCACATCCTTTCTGGTGTTGCATTGAAAGCAAAATGACATATGCACAATCAAACGAAATTGGATGCCACTTTACTTTGCATTATAGAAATATCTCATGAAGCAAGGGCTGTAATCTTACATAATAGCTCTTGAACATTTCCTCACATGGTAAGTATAATGTAATTATAAGATAGAAATAACCACATATTTATTTCTCTGATAATGAAGAGTGCCTGTTACATGGCAGTTAATTTGGGATGTGATAAGTACTCTTACCATTATGCTACAGGATATAGATACATGGCAGATTTAAGAAATAGGTGAACCCAAAGAAATTGCCTTCAACTTTTACTGCTGGCCATCAAGTCTAGCGTGTTTCTTTAACACAAACTATTTCTACTGACACTCCAGGGATAATTTTTCAGGACTTTTCTAGACTGTGGCCCACATCTTTGTGTAAATACAGGCTCTGCTGAACCTAACATAAACAGCAGTTGGTCTTTGTGTACAGAAAGCATGACAAATACCACTGCCCTAAGCATAAGTTGTTCTGCCTCTTCTTAAATTCTAAAGGCTGCCATAGAAAATAATAATTTAAAGTCCAAAAAATGAAACCTGTTTTCTGATTGCACTTAGATTATTCAATGTATATGCAATGATGATTCCTGTGCTAACCTAAACCATCCCACTGAATTTCATTTTATATTCCATTGCAGGCTGCCTCATTAGCAATAGCTGCTGATCACCACATAATTCACATAATGTGTTGCGGTATTTCATCAAGGACTCCCACACAAGGTTCCCCATGAACCTGTAATACCACCTCAAGTCCCAGTCGTGCATATGCTTGCAGGGAGATTGAAAATAATGAATACTTTCAAAAAAATATAACCAAGAAGAAAGGCAACTCCAGTTAAGTTCATTTGCTGGCAATGTGTGATTTTCTTCTGGAGTAATGTAGTGAATCTGTGGTACTAACTCTTAAGCATAGTAGTTTGCAGAAGGATGAGAAGCTGTGAAGATCCTATAGAAGCAGCCACCACAGGACTATGTTTTCTCTGTGGAAGTATTTGGAAAATGCCTGAGGGTTAGTGAAACCTGTTGCATTTGAAAATCAGAAAATAGGCTCTTGGGAATTAGGAAGATATATCACTTCTGGTAGGAATGCTTGAGCAGTAGCCAGAGATGGGATGAACTTTTATCAGACATAGGGAAATCACTGCAACCCTTCTATGAGTTTGGCAGCAAAATTCTAAGAAGGGGCTGCAACATGATCCCTACAACAGCACATCACTGCTTACAGAAGCCACTAATACCATCATTTCAGAGTCCACACTATGTGCCTCACACACAGATTAAATGGGTCACCAACATTACAATGTGTCTGGGCTCCACTGACCCAAGAGCACTCCATGATCTGTGTTTCTTGAACAATAGCACAGTATTGGCATTCTTAACATTCAGTCCAACTTTTCCTAATCTGTGGTCCATTATGCCAGCCTTTGAAAATGTCTTGGCAGATACATAGGCTCAGTATTGATTTCCATTCACCCGTATCGTTACTGGTGTGTAGCAACCTATGGTGTAATATGAGAAAAAATATTGATTTCAGAAAACTTAATATTATTAAAAGACAGTTGTATTAATCTCTTTCCTGGATTTTGGCTGGGGGTTTTCAGCCTCAGAAAATCAATGAAGCTAATACTCTGGTTAGATCAAGAGAGCTTGTTAGACTCTTTTTATTGTAACAGTTCCATGTTATGTTAAGAGCAGAAACTCTAAAAGACTATAGGCTCAGTGACAGTTACAGAACTTGAATGACTGGAACCATAATGTTGATAGTTTTTTCAGTGACCTCTGAAGGAACAGGAAAGCTCCACAGGGAGTGTAAAATGTATTCATTTTCCATGTAGCTCCAACCAAAGTCTATGGTATTTCAGGAGATCATGATGATCGTTATTTACTAACTTTTGAATACAATAAGTAGTCTTGTGCTACCTTAGAGATTAATATTTGCTAGCCTCTAAGGTGCCACAGGACTACTCGTTATTTTTAAAGTTACAGACTAACATGGCTGCCCCTCTATAACTTTTGAATGATTCTAAATTGTAGCTACATAAGGACAACAGCCTCCCTCTCAGAATACAGGCCAGTCTTGCATGAACTCTAACCTGCAAATGACTGATACCCAGAATATTTGATAAGCAAAATGTTCCCATGTCTTAATTCATAAACTAGTTTTCCTGTTTCAATAATTGTCCAAATCTGCTTCTCTTATGCTTATTCTGCAGATGGAGGCAGCTGTTTCTACCTTCTTATCACATACCTGAATGACCGACAGGATTCAAAGAGATTAACATTTCATTTAGGAACTAGAACATCCACATTTGGCAATAAACAAGAATTACTATGGAACTGCTACGAGAAACTTTTTTTCCCACAATAATCCAATAATTCCTGAACTCCCAACTAGAATCTATTTCTCTAGCCCAGAGCCCCCTTATAACCATTTCATTATATTCAATCTTCTAACTACACAACATGAAATATTTTTAGTCATAATGTTACAGGTAGTCAAAAGATAAAAGACTCGCCCTCCAATATTTTTATCTGAATTTCCATCTGATTAGAGGCTGTTTCAAGTTTCACCACTACCCACCCCAACCAACTCCCTGTAGCAGGAAATGTAAATATCACCTGCCTGCAGAATTTCTATCATTCATTCTCCCAGTTCTCCCACACAAAGATTGTTTTAGAAGGATAACACAAATAGAGTTGGGATCAGGGGATCCACAACTATTCTGATTCAGTGGCCACTTTCCCTTCTTCAAAGATCATATCGGTTTCGGATACACTACAGTGCTAAGCTACAGGGTGAGGTTTCTGGCCAGCGAGGTTCCATGCTGTGATTCAAATTTTGGCCCTAGTTGAACACTGAGTTTGAAATTTAATCCAACTGAAAATCTACCTCTTGATTTCTGTGGCAGAAAGGGGATCTTGGCCCCCAGCCGCCAGTTGAAGTCCATGTTAGTCCATGACTTTTGTTGACAAAGATATTTCTGTCTCATCCTGCTTCTGTCCCATACCATTATGGCTCTTAACTATAACTCATCTATATGACAGCAGAATCTCACCATATCATTTTCAGCTCTTTGCTATACCCTATCAACTAGAAATACTTTTATGAAAAACCAATTTGCTATGAAATTATTATTTCACGATAATTTTGTGCCACATAAGACACAATATTTCCCACATTCCCAGGAACAAAGACAGTATGGTTATGTGAATGATAACCTACAGGCAAAATTAACAGAACAGTGTCCATTTTACTAACGTCTAGTCCCAAACCAACTGTACACACCCACACACCACCTGACTTGGAATCTCATCAATTATCATTGTAAAGAAAGCAGGAAATGAATGGCTCATGGTTTGAATCATCAATAATTTAAATAAAAAAGTCATAAAAATCATCCTTCTTCCTGCAGTGTAAATGAATGTGATTCTAAGTGTATAGTGAAGACAAAGTAATTGCCAGCAAATTAACTTCCAGTGAAGATGAAAAGGGAACTCTGTCTTGTCTTATTGTTGTATCATTTCCTATGAATGGGGTTTTGATTATCTCTTTTTAGGATCTAGTGCTAAATTCAATATATATGTGCTGATCTGGGGCAAGAGAAATGTAACATGAGCTGTAAGTGGTGTCCAAAATGTTTTGCACAAAAATATATTGTAGCTAGATACATGATAGGCACTATATTCAAACTTCAGATAGACACTGAGTTTGTAGCCTTTTCCTTAGCAATGTCTCCAAAGAATATGTAAAATTTATGTTACCATACAAGAAAGGGATGAAGATCTTTAATACGTCATTATTTTTCTAGTTTTTTTTTCAACAATAGACTACAAAAAATAACAAGTAGCCCCATACTTTAGAGGCTAACAAAAAATATATCTCTAAAGGTGCTACAGGATTATTCATTGTTTTTTTTAAGTTACAGACTAACCCTGCTACCCCTCTGAGACAAAAATATAAATTAGAGAGAGAACACGTGCAATTCAAATTCTATGCTCAGATGTTCTGAAATAATATAATAATCCACCACAAAGTATTACAGAAGAAGTTAGAATCTAAAACTATTAAATTTCAGATTGATCCTGTCCTGAAATATCTAAGTAAATAATCAGTAGCTTCTTTGGGGGTAAGTTTGATTCAGAGTCATCTTTTCCCCTCCACTCCACCTGCATGAGGCAAACTTGTCCTTCTAACCAGGAGGAGCTGGACAGTACAAGCACACCTCCCAAGTCAATCCAATAGAGTCCAAACATACCACAAAACAATTTAGTTTTTAACACCTCTTCAGGTTCAGGGAGCAAGTGAAACATCTATAGACAGAAATGTATTGCATTGCATTTCCATTGGCCCTCTGAGCCAAAATCAGAAATAAAATCCGCTTCTATACACATATGCAAGATACACAGTGTTATGTGTAGGACTGAGCATTCAGTAGCTGAACTGCTCCTGTTAGGCTGTGATATAAATCCAATTCACCAGTAACTGCTAGAAGTTCCATTATATCCCTGCCATTGAAAAGATATTTGTTTTATATCTTTTTGCTAAGTATTGGGTATTTGAAAGATAACAAAATAATAATCGCTCATTCTGGTGAAATGTGTCTTGTATCTGAGGTAAATACTTTAAAGTCTTGTTTTTAAGGTAAATATTTAAAGTGGGGAGACATGGATCCCCAAAAATATTAGCTAATTGTACACATTATTCTACAGTAGAAAATAATGTGTGTCTTCTTGATTCAATAGACCCCAAAAAGTTTACAATGTGCTAAGTTTGGATAAGGAAAGTGCAGTGACCTTGGTCCTCTCTGTTCATTGCTCTCACAGTATGTTGAGTTTTACAACAGTAAAATTCCACTGGCTTAGGTTGTGTTATCCCAGGTTACCCCACTGCCAATAGCAGTAGATTGAGCAGTATTGCCAACAAACATGGCAGTCATTTTGTACTGATAGCCCAATTCAAGTCCTACCAATGGAGATACTTTCCATCAATTTTAGTGGGAGTTAGTTTGGGCCCTTTTACCTGGGTGCAGCACTGTGGTGAAAGAGCTGAGTAAACTCCTGAGTACAATTTGAACTGAGAACCACCTGGGTAGTTTTTGGTTTTAAAGAAAGCACCTTGGAAACAACAAAAATTGTGTTTTAGAATTATCCCTTGCCAGCATCATTAATATTCCAAGGCTGGGTCCAATAAACTTCATATGTACACTTATCAGCTCTCCACTCCCCTTTTTATCCCAGGGGGTCCAATGAGTGTCAAGAACAACTGTATCATTTGAAAAATCTGCTGGAATTATTAATAAAGATAAAAATGTATTTGCCAAATCTCTAAGTGGTCACATAGCTGTTAAGAACATTTTCAATTAAATGTAATTTCACTGAAATATGCAGTTTCATCAAATCCAAAACACTTACGGTGCATCTACACAGCACCAATTTGTGTTATGCAAATTGCGTATTTTATTTTGATTGAACTTTGAAATGGCATACTTTGAAATTTGGTGCATCTACACAGCACCAAATTTCAAAATAATGCTCTATTCTGAGACATCCCTTAACCCTTGTGGACGAGGATTACAGGGATGTGAAATAGCATGTCTGCTATTTTGAGACATATCTTGAAATAGTGGACACGTTCAAAAGATGTGGGCTAGCTATTTCGGGATACTTATGGTATCACAAAATAGCCCCACTGTGTAGACGTACCTTTTGTGAGGAAATATTGGTTTGGAGAAAGATTTCACTGAGCAGGTTTCTGAAACCAAGAGCTCTATGTTCTTATGTGACCAGAGACAGAGAGACCTGAATTAAAAGACTGAGCTTTTCAATTCAAAATCAGCCATTTTGACACAATTCCACTTAATTAATTCTAAACATTTTGTTTCCATTCTAAAGCAGAACAAAAACAAATTTCAAAACTTGTAAAATTGTGACAAAACAGAATTGTCATCCTCCAGCCAGCTCTTCCCAAGGTGCTGATCAGAGACATTCAGTGGAATACTTTTATTAGTGTTGCGTGATTTTTTTCAGGTGACACTTGTTTTCAGTGAAAAATGCAATGTTGCCAACACCAAAATGTTATGCAAATTTGTGTCAATTTCACCAAATTGCTTCAGTTAAAAAAAACTGGGGGAAAAAAAATTTTGTTTTGACACATTCTAAATTCAGTGTGTCAGTTTTTCAGTTCAAAATAACTTCTATTTCTAAAATGTCCTTTAATCTTATTTTTATATCAAGGCTATAAAATGGTCAAAATCAATACAAACTTTTCAGCTTGTCAGAAAGGAACCTTTTGTTTAGCCTACAATGATTTTTCTTTCCTTTGTCAATTTGCTGAAAATGTTTTTAAAAAATCTTTTTGATTCAGCTTTTAATTTTGTGTTATTTTTTCAAGATTGCCAACAAAATGAAAAATCCCTCATTTGCCCAGCTCTAGTTTTTAGTTCGTTACACGTGTTGATGTTGCATTTGTGTGTTTGTGTGAATTAGAATATTCTATTTGTAGTTTGTGATTTTTGCTTGCAGCTATTTGTTGTTATATTGCTTTGGGGCTGCTAGAGCAGAAAAAGATACCGCAGCAGACGCATTGTTAGTGTGTAGAGAAGCTCATTTTAAGGTTTCACCACCTCTCCTTTTCCCCACAAGCAGGGAGTCTAGTATAGGAGGCATTCATATTGGTGATTTATACTGCACATGTGCTTTGATAGGCTCTTCATATTTCCATTGAGGCCATTTGCTGTCTCTGCTGTGTTCACTGACCATACATTTAATCCATTTTTATTTTAATTATTGCTTTTGTGTTACGATGATGAATACTCCTCAGAGTCACCAGAGAGTAAATAGGCTATAGCATATGTTGCCAATTTAGCCATCATTATATTTTATTTTTCATAAATAATTATATTTATTCATGTATAGTGATGTGTTTCTTCTATTTAATTTTGTACTTTTCTATACAAAGTTTAATACACTGTTAGTTTATTAAGTTTACACCAGAAATGCGAATTGCTTCACTGAGTATAATGGCCATACAACACTGCTCTGTAAAACACATAGGCACCAATTCAAGAAAGTATCCCTATTTAGCAAAGCACACAAGTATGTGCTTAACTTTAACATTTGTGTTAGCCCCATTGACTTTGCTGTGAGAAGACCATAAAAATGTGAGATGCCAAAATAGGGATAGTGGAAGATTAGCAAACATTTTAATTGTTACCTTTTATGTCAGTCAACATTTTCCTTTCAGGTGGACATCGGCAACTTGAAATATAGTCCATCACAAAAGATGTTAAGATGTTTCAGGAATTCCTATTCTTATGGTTTTACAATTAGAAATTTTTTTAACATTTTTTCTCTTTCAAGTTGCTATGTGAGACCAGCACAAACAAAAGGGGCAGTTGTCTGACTGACTGGATATATAAGGGGCACAGCAAAGCAGACAAAACACTGTCAAATACACAATAGGAAAATAGAAGAGGTTTCCCTCTAATTCCTTAATTTGTTATAGTTGGTGATACTTGAAATAAAAAACGTTCACGTGGAGGTGTGATTTTTAAGCTGACAGCAGCTCTTTTAAATTGTGTATATTATGGATCATGGTAACATAAAAATTATGTTTTGATTATACCATATTATATATCAACTAGTTGAATAGTAATCGCCACAACATTTTAAAGTATTCAAAGCACAGCCTCAATATATCTTTAAAACTAAAATGCATCAAGGGGTATTAATGAGAACACTTTTATTGTATATGAGATACCAGAATTGCTTCAGATTAGGCATCTCAGATGTTCAGACATGATGCACACAATTGATCAGACACAAAGTGCGTGAAGACAGACACAGGGATGGATCTGAATGGCAGACTGCAACTAGGAAGGGGGTCTATTCACTCTAACTAGCAAATTGGTCCAGTGCAGGATTACAGAGATCCTAACATACAACCCATAATTCAGGGTAGACTCTCCTGGTGTACCCTTAGGATTCATCTCACTTTTCTGAAACATCTTACCCTCTCCAACCCTATAGTGAGCAGGAGGGTGGGGGAGACAGAGGGCAAGGAAAGGGGAACTTAGTCTTTAAAAACATCAGCTCTCCCCTTCTCCAGGTATCTTTTTGTTCTGGGTTCACACAAGAGTCTGGCTGCAAGTTACAATGAACTCAGCATTCTTAAAAATTAATATAAGTGCTTTGTAAGTCCTATGATTCTTTAACCAAACTATCACACAGTGCCACAAGGAAGGAAAACAACCCAGCAGGCTTCTGCCAATTTGGGAAAAAATTCTTCCTGGCCCCCTAAAACAGGCACTCAGTTGGGTTCCCATCATCCAATAACAATGCAGCTCCTACAAAGACGGAGGGTGGAACAGCAGAGTGGAACATTCTGGCTGGGATAAGTAAGAGCAGCACTATGGCTGTTCTGACACGTGCCAAAAACCAAACCAGAATTGAGAGAAAAATAAGAGCTTAGAGCTACAAGTTTGTCACAGCTAAGAACAAAGCTTCTTTTCTCCTGACTCCCAGGCCTGTGCTCTATTCCCTGGATGACGAGAGGGTGGGCTAAATAAAAAGAAGATAGACATAAAGATGTATCGATAATAATTAGCAGCCTAACCAACGACTTTCTAATTCTTAAGCCTGTAGTAACTCTTATAACCCATCCCACACACTCGTTTCTTTTTCCTTTTTGATAAATTCTTGATACCCAAGTTCTCGTGAAAATAGGCCAGTTTATATTGTGTGCTCTAGGAAAGAGAAGAAGCTATTCTCTGTTTAAATTCTCAGCTATGTCATAGGTTGCTCGTGTGTGTTTCTGTGATTTGTGAAAAGTCCTTAAACATAAGCAGGCTCCCCATCTCTTCTAGCCCATGTTTAATGGCCATCTTGCCTTGTTTTATTCTCCCCTGGGAGTACATTGCCTTGAGTAAATCCCTTGAAGTTTATTGACTTCATATTTTCATTGTTTCCTTGTCAAGGTTTTGCTAAGGAAAACTTTTCTCTGTCAATGACTGCATCTTCCTAAAAGCTTCTGATTCCTCCTGTTTGAAGCATTGGATCCATCATCATATTTTTCTGCCGTAATTGCCTTGGGCCAATTTCTTCTAAAAGAATTAAAAATGCAAATCTAATATCATAATTGGGTAATAGGATAAGCTTGGCAGCTCAATCAATACTATCTTCCACTGTCAATAATAAGGCTATGATGCATGTTTGTCAGAACTGACCAATCTCACTTTATCACTGGCACTGTGGTCCTTCCACATCTATAAGCTGTGACATTTTATTAGTATCCTGCTATCAATCAACTCTAATTTTTGGATCATAGAAATTCATGTTGTCGTCTTGAAGCCTGGCGGCGTCAGGGTTGCTCTCCGAGCCAGGCGGCAGAGCCTTGCAGTCTTAGCCTTCTCAGAGACTCCTCAGTTCAGTCTGATGGGGGGGATAGGGACTGACAATAGCACACTTGGGTGTCTTCATTTTCTAGCCACAAATGACTGGGGTTAGCAGCAAAGGACGTGGCTCGTAACCACTGTGGAAAGAGAAATCTGTAGATCAATAAGGGAATGCCCACTGGTATTTGTTCTGTGGTGCATATTTCTAAAATAGTGGGGGAGGAATAGAAAACTTCATCCCCTGTGCTGATCCCACAAAACCTGTTTTCAGAGAGTTTCTTATACTATTTAATAGTGCAGCCTTAGTTCTGTGTAATTAAATGTTACAAAGATGGCTGATCCCAAATTGGTGTTAAAGCAGTTAACAACTAATATACCAGCACACATCATTTGCTACTGCACAGTGATAATCACAGTTACTGAAAAAAAGAGAATCACTCTCTGTGATGAAAATCCACAGCACTACTAAATACACATAGGGTGTGTCTAGACCGCAGGGTTTTTTCGAATGAAGTGGCCTTTTTTCGAAAAAACTTCCCCTGCGTCTAGACTGCTGCCACTTTCTTTCCAAAGTAAATCGAAAGAACATGGCAGTTTTTTTTGACCGTGGAAAACCTCATTTTACGAGGAAAAATGCCTTTTTTCAAAAGTACTCTTATGAAAAAAGGCGCTATATAATGCACACTGTGCTTTTTCGAAAGTACCTGCCTCGGTGCTCTCTTTCAAAAAAGCGGCTTGCTTTTTCGAAAGTACTGGTTGTAGTCTAGACGCTCTTTTTTGAAAGAGGCTTTTCGAAAGTATCTTTTGAAAAAGCCTCTTTCGAAAGAGGCTTGCAGTCTAGATGTAGCCATACTTCTTTGTTTTGGCATATTTTCATATGCTACCTTTCCTGAGGACATACCGAGTTTGAATCAGCACTCATTTACACTAGAGAGACGAGGTGGATGAAGTAATATTGGACCAACTTCTGTGGGTGAGAGAGAGAAGCTTTAGAGCTTGTTATTAGCTTAATACGAGCATATCTCCGTTGACCTCTGTGAAATTACTCCTGATGTATACTTACAGCAAGAAGGGGTCTCTAGAATCTTAGGGTATGTCTACACTACAGCGTTATTTTGAAATACCTTATTTCAAAATAGTTAATTCGAAATAAGATATTTCTAAATAACACGTCTACACATAAAATGCATTTCGAAATAGCGTGTCCACGCTGATTGGACGCTGAATCGCATATAAGGCCAGCTGAAACCGGTTCCAGCAGGACATCAGGTCAGTAGTTACTTTGTGTGGCTGCTGCCTGAAGCTATCTGAGGCTTGTGCTGGACCCCCCTGGACAGCTGGTTCTCAGCTTTCCCTGCTTGCTTGCCTACCTCACTGAGGGACAGCAAAGCATTTTTGTCTCTGCTTGCTTTGTTGCCCTGACTCAGGACACCACAGCACTTGGCATCATGGAGCCAGAGCTGCCCCTGGGCACTCTGGTACTCATTTTGGATGTCTTGCTGCAAGCTGGCAGCAATTGCTGGAGGCTGCCTGGCAGCATCTGCTGCAGCCCAACCTCCAGGCCCTCTTCCGGACCCCCCTGAGGGAAGTGGAGGAGCAGCAGCAGCGCCTGAATGCCAGCGTGCCCCGCTGCATCTGGCGTCTGGACACAGCAGTGACTGGTGGGACCACATCGTCCTGGAGCGCTGGGGAGACCAACAATGGACCCAAAACTTTAGGATGAAGAAGGACACCTTCCTCAAGCTCTGTGAGTGGCTTGCCCCTGCTCTGCAGCGACAGGACACATACATGAGGCCCGCCATTCCCCTCCACAAGCGGGTAGCCATCGCCCTCTGGAAGCTCTCCATGCTGGATAGCTACCGATCCGTGGGGAACCAGTTCGGCATAGGGAGATGCACCCTATGCAGGTATGTCAGTCTCCGGCCACTGTGCCTCCCGGGAGGGTTTGTTCTGTCCCAGCCACACTACGGACTGCCCGCGGTGGCCAGGATTGCGGGGTGAGGGGGGGAAAGGTTGCTTCTGGGGAGGGGGTGCAGGGCAATGGCGGGGAAGGAGCACTGTCAACCACCCTGGCACCCCAGTGACTCTCGGTTTTGTGTGTCCCTCTGCAGATGGTCAGGGCCATTAATAGAGTGCTGCTCCGCAGAGTCATCTGCCTCACTGATGTGGACGCAGTCATCGAGGGCTTTGGCGCCCTGGGCTTCCCCAACTGCGGGGGGGAGAGGGGAAATCTACAGGATGAACATCCCCAGCCGTGCCCCGGAACACCAGGTCTCCCTGTACATAAACCGGAAGGGATACTTCTCGGTCATCCTGCAGACTGTGTCTGACCACCGGGGCCGCTTCCTGGACATTAAAGTGGGCTGGTCCGGCAAAGCACACAACGTGCGGGTGTACCGCAACTCCTCCGTTCGCCAGAGGCTGCATGCTGGGACTTTCTTCCCCGACCGCCACATCAGGGTCAGGGACGTGGACATGCCTGTGTGCTTGGTGGGGAATGCGGCCTACCCACTACAGCCCTGGCTCATGAAGCCCTACACGGGACACATCAACCCCTCCCGGCAGGCCTTTAATGCGAGGCTCAGCAGGACCCGCATTGTGGTGGAGGGGGCCTTTGGCTGGCTGAAAGCCCAATTTAGATGCCTCCTCACCCACCTGGACCTCTCCGAGAGGAATATTCTGCACATGGTGGCAGCGTGCTGTGTGCTGCACAATTTGTACAAAAGGAAGGGGGAGGCTTTGCTGCCAGCCTGGATGGCAGAGGCCGAGCACTTGGCTGGCCTCTATGCAGCCCCACATGGCTGCCAGCCGGGAGGCCCAGCAGGGGGCTGTCTGTATCCGGGAGGCCCTGCGGGAAAGCTTCCACCCGGAGGAGGACTGAAGTCTTCCTGATGTGCCCCACTGGGGCCTTGTGCCTTATTCCACCCTCACCTCCTTCCCCTTTCCCCTCCCTAACCCCCCTTCCTGATGTACAATAAAAACACATGTTGCCAAAAACAAACTCTCTTTATTGACCATAACTGGGGTGAGGGGGGAATGAGGGTGGGAGAGGGGAGGGGTAAACCTGGGAAGAAGGAGCTGGAAGGGGGAGGCAAGGGGAGGAAGGTGGGGAGAAGCTCAGGGTTGGGGGTCTTGCTGGTCCACCTGTCTCCCAGCACTGTGGGTGAGGGGGCCTCAGCATCCCTGGAGGGGAGTGGGTATGGAGGGTGGGGCGGGTGGGGGGAGGAGGAAGAGGCAGGAGGGGGAACAGGAGTGGGAGGAGGAGTGATAGATGGGGTGGCAGCAGGGACTGGAGTGGCAGGAGGCACCAATCTCTGCACCAGGGTCTGCAGGTGGTCACAGATGTCACGGCCCGGGGCAAGCAGCTCCTGCCAGCTCTCCCGCCATACCTGCAGGTCGTCATGCACCCTGTGCTCCAGGATATGGACCTGTCTTCACAGGAGCCCCAGGTGATGCCACTGGTACTCCTCCTGGTTCCGGGACCAGGAACTTTTCTGTGTAGACATACCCATAGTGGTGTAAATCAGAATATCCACTGAAAATAATGGCTAGAAAGACAACAAGAATAACAAAGTTCTACAGAAGGAGCATACAATAATTCAGACAGGGAATAACACTATCTGATTCCCCTAATGACTGGAAATGGCATGCTCAAAACACCCTTCACCTTAAGTAGACTGCATATAGATATAGATAGATATCATTATATAGTAACTGAATGCAGGAACCAAAAGCAAAAAGCACAAAAGATGCTCACAAATATGAATGATCTACATGATCTAAAGCCTTCTCCCGATCCAGGGAAATCAGCCTAGTGTGCAAATCAAACACTTATGAGGCTGAACCTACATGCCACACTGGGAAATGTTAGCAAGAATTGATCTATTGAGGATGCAACAGAGCTGATCAGAGTGCATGAGCAAACCAATCAGTTTTCAATGTATTTGCCAAGGCCTTTTAAAAAAGTTGGAGCAAGGAGGGGACACAGGTCTCCAATTCTTCATCTAACCATGGTTCCCTTTCTTAGACAGCAGGGTAAGAACCACTCATTGAAAACTGAGATCCTAAAAAAAAAATCCTCAAAGAGCCATTGAGTCTGAGGTGGAAACACGTGATCTGTAGCATACAAGTGTAAGAAGAAATTCACAGCAAAGTTCCTCATCCCCACAGGATATGAAAGCACTTGGCTCAATGACTTCTTGAAGTGGCCATTCATTTTCTGTTCTACAGGTTTCTTTTCCAGGCTGAAGAAAAACTGAATAGGTGCATCCATTTGAGAGTGGCCCTGAAATTGGTCCTAACTGGTGTACTCTGAATTTGCTCTCCAGCAGGTCCTGCAGAAGCTGTTTTATTTATGTATAGCTCTTTTGCAAACCAGCATGAAAGGCCCTTTCATAATCCACAATCCCCAACTCTAACTCTGGGGAAGGGTTAGGGCTGTCTGCTGTGCATATTGCTCAGAACAAGCATATCATAATAACTGTACTCACCTCCCATCATTGCCTCAGGGAGGGAAAAATATCTTGTGAGGCAACCCAGGCTTCCCAAAAATAACTGAAAGAGTCCCAAAAATGAACACCTGGTGAAAGACCAGTGTTAAAATGACAGTATAGACAACAGTCTTGAATAGAAAGAAGAGACTACACAAATGCACCTAACTGTGATCAGAAATCCCAGCAGGAACAATACAACCAGAAAGCAAACAAGACAAATGATGAGTAAAACATAGAAATAGTGCAAATGGGCCATTGGGAAAGAACTGGCACAAGCATTCAGCCAGATGTATAAGCATTCACATAAGGGTGAAAATGTCATCACATACCAGACAGGTCAGAAACTTGTAAAACTAAGTTCCTTCTAAGCTGTGTGGCTGCTCCAGCACACAGCAAGAGAGTGATACCTCTCCCCACAATCCCAGGCCCGCCAAAGCTACCACAGCGAGGGAGAAGTGCTCTCCCCCAGCCCGAGGTGTCTGTGGTGAGAGAGGGCTGAGGTGAGGCCTGCACTCCAAACCCCACATCTCCAGCCACACCCCAGAGCCTGCCTCCCCAGTCAGAGTCCTCCACCCACCCCAATGTCTTCATAACTTACCAGGACTCTAACCAGCTGCTCATTGACAAAAAAAGCAGGAACATTAAAGATCATGACTTTAACAGCAGCTGTTGAGAGCGGAACTACAGGAAATAAAGCACCTGAACAACGTTTCCTCTAAATTTTTCCATCCATGTACAGAATAAATTTTATGTGCACTGAAGAATGTGCAGATACGCACTACCAATAGAAGCATGTGCTGCCAGCTGTGGATGCTGAGGGAACTCTACTAATTATCTGGAAAACATTTGAATCTCTCCTGGGTGGCCACCCAAGCGCTCATTTTACGGGAAACACCGCGCACAACAATTTCCTCCATGACCACTGATTTAACCAGGCTAAGCAGGCAACAAACAAAACAAAAGCCTGGCTCATGCAAGCAGCATAAAACACATTTTTAAGCCAATCATCTTTTCCCACTGTGAGACCACACTGCTTATCAGAAACAGAATCTGGAGGCAAAATTCACAACTCATAAGCACAGCTTAAACCCTCAAAAACCACAACAAGCAGAGGTCTCTGTCCCTCTGGATTTGCCATAAGCCCTGAGAGCAGACAAAATTAAACCCACAACAACCACAAAACTAAACAGAAACAAAAAAACAACAATTCAGAGAACAGCAAAGCACACCCACACTCCACCTCACACCCAAACACCCCCCAATCCTGAGCGAGACAGACAGAAACAAAGAGAGACGCAGCCTTAGCTAACTGTTACAATAATTACTGCACAAGGACTAGCCCCTAACTGAACACTTGGATCTAGAAGAAAATTCCCACGCAAAAAAGCTTTGTAAAGATGATGTTAAGGTTTCAGGCACACATCCATGTTATGAGTGTACGTTAGCCTTCAAGAACATTAGAGAATTTTAAAAATCAGAAACCTAAAAAATTCAGTGTTAAGGTTGCACTCCTCAAATAACGCACAAATTTGTGCTCAAATAACTTCAGACTCACCTCTGCCCTGGTATCATTGCAATCAGACAATATGCTCAGAACCATTGCTCCTTTTCTATATTTGGCTTACGAAAATCAATTTGTTCATTTTCAGGGAGAGAAGTCATTTAAACGAAAGGATGGAATAATCAACCACAGATAACTTGATTTATGGATCAGTTTAGAACTGTCTGCGCTTATCAACTTCTTAAACCTCAAAGAATAATAAAAAATATAAAGTATCAGTTACAGAAACAACTTCCTTATTTTTCAAGGAATTAAAACGGTCCTAGAATGTGGCATAACTAGATCACTATTATTTTAAGATCCATGGAGCTAGGATTCTTCCAAGCTACTATTACTATCAGACTAGGGTTAGTCAGCTACCTCCTCCTCTCAGGGTCTTGATGTTCTTCTCTGCTCCTTGGGAAGTACTAAACACAAGAAAGCATAGGAAATGCAGATGATCCAGGCTGAGTTAGTAATTTTAGGGACAGTGGATTGGCAGTGGGCTCTCCAGAGGCAAAGGGGTGGATTCCTGGGTCCCTAAGGAACAAGCTGGGAAACTCATGAACAGCACTGTCTCAGCCTCTAGAGCAGGGGTGGGCAAAAGGGCCTCTGCAGGTCGAATCCGGCCCACCAAGCGGATTGATCCACCCCACAGAGGTCCTGTCACTCCCCCACCCCCAGGTCAATCAGGGCCTGGAGGTGGGGGGAAATACGCTAAGTCTCCTCCTGTCCTGCTCCTGCCTCTGCCCTGCAAGGAGTGTGCAGCATTTCGAAGCACCGTGCACTCCTTGCAGGACTGGGAGAGGGTGGGAGGAGACTTTGCGTACTTGATTGGCCTGGGGATGGGGGAAGTGCGAAGTCTCCTCCCACCCTGTAAGGGGCTTGGCACTTAGAGTCAACTGCCAGCTGCTACTCAGCTGGCAGCTGACTCTAAGTGCACCACTCCCTTGCAGGGCGGGGGCAGACTTCACATGCTTCCCCCGCCCCCAGGCCCTGATTGAACTGGGGGGTAGAGGGCACAAAGTCTGCTCCCACCGCCAGGGGCACGGGCACCTAAAGAGAACCACCAGCTTTTCAGAACAACTGGCAGTTCTCTCTAGGGGGAGGGCAGGGGCAAAGACTCACATGCTTCCCCACCCACAGACCAATTAGGGTCTGTGGGCGGGGAAGCATGGAAGTGTCCTGGCCCAGCCCCTTCTTCCTGAGGCTCCCAATCAAAAATTATTGCCCAAATCTGCTCTAGAGGCTAATCGGGTGTCCACTGGTACCACCGCAAGCCCTCCATTCTAGATGTGGTACTGCAGAGTTTCTTCTCCCCATCGAAACAGAGGCAAACTTTCCTCCATTCAAAGCTAAACCCTGATGTGTTCCCTAATAGACCTGTACTGAAACACAGATTGTTCCCTCTTATTTTAGCCTCACAAGGTGCTAGTGCCAGAGGTGAGAAAAGCAGAGGAAAACCACTACTTTTGAAAGTCAAATTTGTGTTTGAGATCAGCTCATACCAGAGATCAGTATTTCTTCTGGTCAAATCTGCAACCAGTACAACACGTCTCATTTTAAGCCCTGCCCTTTCCAATGAGCAGGGCCTGCTATGTGCTGTTCTTCCTCCTGTCTCTCTATGTCAGCGAGGCATGTGATGGAGATGCAAATGCGGAAGGACAATGGAGAGAAAGACACTCCCATAAGAGACTGCAATATCTTTACAAATGGTAGGATAAAGCTAGATAGAACACATATACCAAACTTTGAAACATTTGCATGCCTCCTACATTTGAGGAGGTGCAACAGTGTTTCTTGTTACAATTATATGCAGGCATGGGTGAGGCAGGTGTTGGCGAGTGCACTATGCCTGAATTTTGATAGTTACCTTTCACAGTATTTACTGTTGCAAGTACACAATAGTGTATGGCCAAGTGACTCATTTTCAAACACATCTGATGCACATTTCAAGATGCTAAAAAACCCTGCTATGTAGCTTCATGGCCTTTTGCATCTGACTTGCAAGGGGCTTGCCTTAGACATCCAGTGATGCAGCTATGAAAATCTAGGGCACAACATTTAAGCCACTTCGTAAAATAGTTTGCTTTTTCTAAACTAAAATAACTTTCAGAACCACTTTTGTTAGTTCATCCTTGGACTATTGCCTTCAATTCTTTTGTCTCGTAAGCGTCTCTTCCATAAGACAGCATTACCAACCATGACAGCATTGATTTTCAAAAGTATGATTGCTAGTGAAATATTAAACCCTATTGATCTGAAATTCAGGATCAGTTGCATGTTGGATTGTCTGCATATTTTGGGGATGGACAGTTTCATTTATCAGTTCTTCCACTTGCTGAATAATTAGAACTCCGTCATGTTCCTGCTTTAAGATGTAGGGCTTCATGTCAGCATTCAGCATCTTAAAAAATGTTCTATGCATAAGGTTTACTAATTGGTCAGTTTATCCTCTTAGTGAAGCTTTTTCATTCATTATTGAGCAAATTCAAAGTCCTCTGGTTTTTCAGTCACTATGGGCACATCTACACAGCGGTGTTATTTCAGAATAACTCACTTTATTTTGAAATAACTAGGAGAGCATCTACACAGCATGTCCGTTATTTCAAATGTCTAAATAATGGGCATTTTATTCTGAATTCTGTAACCCTCATTTTATGAGCAGTAACACCCATTTTGAAATAGGGCATGTGTAGACAGGGCAGCTGAGGTTATTTCAAAATAAGGGGCCTCCAGGGCTTCTCACAGCTGCCCTTGTGGCCACTCTGTCCACAGCCATCAGAACTCTATCATTCCCTTTCCCCTGCAGCCCTGTAAGCCACAGCCTCAGTGCGGGAATCAGTTTGTGGCACTACGTGAGCCCTGCTAGCACTGTACCATACACAGCAGTGCCAGCTCTGCATTCCCTGCTGCCACGACAGACCCCACCACACCACCTGAGACCCCATGGATGCAAGCATAGCTGCTGGCACCTCCCAAGCCCTTTCCTGGGGGCGGAGGCGATGGGCTCCATCCTGGACTGGTGCAGAGATCCTGGATCTCATTGACATCTGGGGAGACAAGGCTAACCTCCAAGATCTCCACACCAGGCACAGAAACACCAACACCTACAGCCGGAGGGCTGACAGCCTGGGCCAGAGGGGCCACATGCGCACCCAGGAGCAGGTGCACATAAAAGTAAAGGAGCTCAGGCAGGCCTATATCAAGGCCAGGGAGCACAGCTCCCACTCAAGGGCAGCACCCTAGACCTGCCCCTACTTCAACCAGCTCCACCACATCCTGGGAGGGGGGAGCAGTGCCTTCCTCCCTTCATTGTGGACTCTGGGCTGGAGACACCCACTGTCACCCTCCTGAAGGGCAGGCCTGTGGCCAAGGAGGAGGAGGACAAGCAGACCACTGACACCACAATGCCCACCAGCCAGGAGCTCAGCCAGTCCCTGGAGCTGCTACCACCCTCCCAGGATGTCACCCAGGAATCGGACAAAGACAGGGAAGGCCCATCAGGTGAGCTCCATTGCTTTCCCTAGGCACACACAGGGAGAGGGGGTGGGCTGTGAGGGGCTGCGCACTCCTCACTCGGCCTTCTCAGCCTGGGGACTGCACAGCGGCCTGTGCACTTAGAGCGCCAGTCCAGAGCACACAACCACAATGAGGCTGCCTCAGAGGACCCTTGTGCTCCTGCTGACAGGGTTTCTGGAGAGGCCTGCCTTATTCCCAACTCTACGGTGGGACACCTTCCCACCACAAGCCACCACTAAGGACACACACACACACACACACACACACACACGCAGAGTAGTGCCACATGGTCAGGCCCACTCTCTTGGGGCAGTATGCACTCCGGGGCAAGCGCAGTGAGGCAGAGGACACTGAGCCCCTGCAGGGGAGCCTGCTGGGTGGGGAAGGAAGTGCAGGAGACCCCAATAGCACCCTCTCTAGCAAGCAGCCTCTGCCACTCACACACACCTCCCACACTGCCCTCCCCTCTGCTCCAGTGGGCAGGGACAGAAGTCCTCTCCCTGCGGGATCCCTGCCACTGCCAGACCCAGCGTGTGTACAGCATGCAAGGAAGCTGAGCTGCCCCATCATCCCCTTCCTGCCCGCAGGCTCCTGACCTGGCCAGCACCTTCCCATGCCCACTTGTCCCCAGGATGTGGGGGTAGCGAGGCTTCCCCCGGGGACAGCTGTGCCTCTACAGTAAAGGGCCTGCTTGCTCCATGCACATCGCCTTTGTCTGACCTGAGAACTTTTGGTGTCACTTCAGAGATGAGGGCTAGGCTTCATGCACCCTGTCTCCTGTGATGACTGCCCTTCTTCACAGCTGAACCAGCTGTGAGTGAGGCACACACAACACCTCACGCGCCAGCCTCCTTACCCCGTGGGAGCCACCTCCACAGATGAACCCATGAGGACCTGGAATGGGAACACATTGCCTGTCTGCATGGCCTCCAGCAGTCTCTAGAGTGGCAGGACCAGTGGTGAGAAGTGGTCCAGGACCTGCGCTGCAACATCTGCTGGGATTTGGCACAAGAGACCCGCAGCATGTGTGCAGCATATACAGCTGCCGCCAACCACATGAAGAAGCCTCTCCTCCCCCTTCCACCTCCCTCCTCCCACATTCTTTCTCCTGTCCCTCCCCAATTTTCATTAACACAAATAAAAAAACATAGTTCATTGTCCCAAACCAAAAAGTCTGCTTTATTGTATCTGCAGGGGAGGGGAGAGGGAGAGGGGGAAGGGAGGGCCGGGGAAGAGAGGGGTGAAGGAAGAAAGGCACAGCGGGGCACTGCAGAGGTCCCTTTTGGGGAAGCCCAGGGGAGAGTCTCACAGGTGTCCTTGTCTGAAACTCTCCCTCAGGGCCTCCCAGATGCACACAGCCCCCGATGGTCCTGCTGAATGGCAGCTGTACACGGCTGCTCAAAAGCCCTGGTAAGCCACTCAGCCTCTGCCCCACACCCTAGCAGGAACATCTCCCCCTTATTCTCACAAATATTGTGAAGGACACAGCATCCCACCACCACTTGCGGGATGTTCTGCTTGCCAAGGTCCAGGCGGGTGAGGAGGCAGAGGAACCTCCCTTTGAGATGCCCAAAGGCATCCTCCACCACAATGCAGGCCCTGCTGAGCCTAACATTAAACTGTTCCTTAGAGGGGTCCAGTTTAGGGCTTTGTAAGCCAGGGGAGCAGAGGGTAGGCTGCACACACCCTCCCCCCACAATGCACATGGGCATGTCCACATCCCTGACCCTGATGGTGTGGTCATGGAAAAAAGTGCCAGCATGCATTGTCCAGTAGAGGCTGGAGTACCTAGAGATGCGGGCACCTTCCCCGACCACCTGACATTAATGAACGTGAAGCAGCCATGGTGGTCCACGACAGCCTGTGGGACCATGGAAAAGTACCCCTTCTGGTTGATGTAGTTGGCTGCCCGGTGGTCTGAGGCCCAGATGGGGATGTGGATGCCGTCAATCCTCCCTCCCTGCCCAGTTGGGGAAGCCCCTGGTGGCAAAGCCAGTGACAATGGTGTCTACATCGCCCAGGAGGATGAGCCTGCGCAGCAGGATGGTGTTGATGGCCCTCACCACCTGGAGAAGGAGACAAAGAGAGAATCACAGGGTTGCCAGAGCCCTCGGGAGGTCCCCAAGCCCAACCCCCCCTTTCCCCATGCACCAATCCCAGCCCCAATTAACCCCATCCCTCGGCAGGGATTTGTGAAGGCAGGGCTGGAAAACCTCCCAGGGAGGGAGCTTCCACTACCTTTCCCCCTTCCCTAGGTCCAGGAGCTGGAGACTGTTTTGCAACAGGCCTGGCTCCATAGCAGACGTGCTGTGGTGTCCGCAAGGACAACCAGAGCATGTAGCAGAATTGTTTTGCTGTCCCTCAAGGAGGTAGGCAAAGGAAAGGAGCCTGAAACATGACTGTACAGGGGGGTCCCTTTAAGCATGAGCCTCAGATAGCCTCAGGCAGCAGCTCCAGGAAGTGACTGCTGTCCTGATGTCCTGCCTGAAGTGCTTCTGAGGGGGTCTTAAATGTGATTGAGGCTCCAATCAGTGTGGACGTGCTATTTGGAAATAGCTCAGCATTATTTTGACGGGCATTTGCAGTACAGACGCGCTATTTCGAAATAAGCTATTTCAGAGTTTTTATTCCGAAATCGTTTATTCCTAAATAATGCTGCTCTGTAGACGTTCCCTATAAGGCCACACTGTTGTTTCTTCTTAACCCATGAAAAGAATCACAAGATCATTGATAGAGATTCCCAAGGATAAAACATGTATTCAAGAAAATGATCTGTAATAATTTAAGCTGCAGCAGTTTATTTTAAATGTCATGGGCTGATGTTTTTATATATTGGGGTAAGAGTTAACCAATTAAAGGTTTCTACCTCTGAGATTAAAATTTCCACAAAATTCATCAAAGTGGTTTGCCAACAAAGAACAATGATTTTAAACACTGCAAAGAAATTATCTGTAGAGGACGGAAAATACACTAGGGACTTTTAAAAGTTTGCAATACAGATGGGCTTCATTATAAGTAGGAACAGCATGTCTCATTCTCTTTGTCTACACTGTTGAATACTAACAGATGAAATCCTAGCCCCATTGAAGTCAATGGCATTTTTTGTTGTTGACTTCGTTAAGGTCAGGTTTTTACACCTAATATTTTCCATGGGGCACAGATATTGCAGATTATACCTCTGCAACCCAGGAAACTCTTAGTGCCAATTGGCAGAGGGCACATGGGTACATAAGGGGTATGGAGATCCCCTGAGTCTGGTAGCTACATCCTACTTCGCCAAAAAGTGCCATGTAAGGTCTCTTAATTGAAAACCTGTGTAACACTGGGTCTTCATAACAGCCACATGATGTATGGTTGGATAATATATGTATGTATGTGTGTGTGTGTGTGTGTGTGTGTGTCAGAAAGAGAGAGAGAGAGAAGTGCGCACACAGGAGTCTGTCCACTGGCTTGTTGCAGCTGGAAAATTTTAAGGTGGGAAAGTATCCATATGAACCTATTGCCACATATGCTGTTTTGATAGTTGAATAAATGGTTGCAGACCATATCACTTACATTTTCTGATACCAGTTTTGTCCCTAGGCAAGAGCAGTTTGAGTGGCATATAAAAGCCACTGGCAAGCATTTAGAATGGAATTAGAGAGTGGAACTCCAGAGAGTAACAAACTAGTCACTGTGTTTAGAGATGAAAGGGAGATGGAGAAGTTGTTAGCAAGGCAAATGGGCTCAAGGATGAGCTTGTATTGTGAGGAGAAAAGCTAAAGCAGAGTGAGAAATTAAGAGGAATAAGGGAGGGGATAAGAACATGTGTGAGGGAGATTAGAATATGGGATGGGGTCGCTGAGGTTGGTGGCAAGGTTAGCTAAGGAAGGCAGATGAGAAACATCTGTGTCTGTGACCCAGAAGGTATAGGAGAGACTTGTAGAAGAGGAAGGGGAGAGGAAAGATGAACCAAGGAGAGGAGAAAGTTGTGTGGTATTTTTTCAATTTTCTCTTGGAAGGAAGGAGTGCAGAGAAAAAAAGTGGAGACAGGAGAACTGGAAGGTTTGAGGAGTGAGTGCTTGTGCAGTGCCTGGAAGCATCTCAGTTTTCCCTTTTTAAAATGTTCTTGGAATCATTTTTCATCGGCATTATTCACAATAACTTCCTCTTCATTTCCCCTACTGTATTTTCTTGTCTGTGGTTTTATTGGCAGGGTGTTAACTTGTGATATTATAGAGTGGTGATAGTCTCTCCATAAGGCAGGTTGCAGCTGAATTTCCATTATCTCCACAATTTAGCCCTTGCATCCTTCCTTTCCTTATAACTATTCTCAGAACAAATATTATTTCAGCCTGATTCTGCAAAACACATTCTGATCTGTCCTGAGTGTTAACAGTGTAACCACTGTCTTACTGGTTTTACAAAACCAATTCCTTTAAATGTTATGTGAATACTGAAAAATTAGAAACATATACTTGTATTTGGACATAAATGCCTAAATGTTCAAAACTGACTAGTGATGTTGGGTGCTTCAAAAATCTTGAGCACCACTGTACTCTGACAAAATCAGCCCTTTCAGGTGGCTGACTGCCCCGAGCATCCCCAAACCACTAATCGCTTTTGAAAATCTCAACTAGAATAGATAACATAACTGTGGACCTGTACAGTACAATGTGTAATGAAGTCTGTGAGCTACCACCATTTATAGCTTAACAGACAGCCTTCCAAGAACAGTGAAGCAGAACTCTACTCTGTATACTGATGAATATTTTGGAGTGGTCTCCTCCAACAGAAAGTAGCCTAATTAGAGAAGTACTTTGTGGAGGTTTCACTGCTTTATCCAAAACAGCAGTGTTTTTCAGAAATCTACTGTAGTATTAAACTGATATCTTTCGTATTGTATGAGATGTATATCTAATGTGTATCTGATTAAAATGTGACGATTCCTGAATCCTTGAATTTTAGCAGCAAAAATAAAATTGCAAAAATTTCAAACTGAATTTTTAAAGATTACAATGAAATATAGGTTTTCCTTGGAGTGTTCAGAGCCTCAGCATAGATAGCTTGGGCTACACAAGAAAGTAATAAAATAAGAAGGTATGAAGTTTTGCATTTTACTATCACACGACCTGCTGGCAATAAATTTTTGAACTCTATGCCTAAATGTGAGGTTTCAAACATATATTGATTTGATGCTTCAATTGTATATATCACAGAATAATCACCATATTAATTCTCCTAATCCAAAAAATCCTATAACATAGGCATATTTATGGAGGCTCTGCCACTTTATATTAAATATATAATCTTCTTAGTGATGAAAGGCCATTGAAATTTCAGGTATACAATTATCCTTTTATACAGCTGTCTCCTGTCTGGGACAAATTTTAATGTTCCTGAAAGGTGAGATTTTCAAAAGCCCCAAGTGATTTAGGAGTATAAATTCAATTGACTTTCCAAAGTGACTTGTGTTTTTAAGTCAATTAGGCCAGCTTTACAATGGGACTTAGATACCTACATATACGTAATGGGATTTAAAAAACCACCTACATGCCTAACTCCCGTCAAAATAAATTTGAAAGTCAATGGGAGTTAGATGCCTAATTCACTTAGGCACCAATGTAAATCCCAGTTGGCACCAATCTGCATCGTCAGGCACTTAAGAACCATCGTAAATCTGGCACTTAGGTACTTATGCAAAACCTAGTCTAAATCAGTAACATATGTTAAGCTAGAGGCTATATCTACATTTTCTTTGATCAACAAAACTTTAGACATTCACACATCCTATACTCTCCTCCCCCTCCACCGCCAAGAACAACAAATTTTGCTGTGGCAAGTGAAACTATGATCTCTGCTTTGTTGGTAGGACCACTGTGCTGCTGACAAAGCAAAACTGCTTTGTTGGGGGTTGGAAGTGTTTTGTCAACAAAAGTGCCAACAAACAGCATTCACACATGCTGACTTTTAGCAATAGGGCTGCATTAACACATCCTTGTCGCTAAAAGCTGCATAGTGTAGACATACCCAGAAATTCTAGAGAATTGTTTCATTATTTTCTCAAGGGGCTATGGAGTACTCAGAACTGCAAAACAAATTCTTTTCACTGTAAATATGGATTTTTTCTTTAAATATGTGTCTTAATTTGCCTCATGCACTTTTCTTCTTGTTATGATTAGATATTGCAAATTAAATGACAAAAATATTGTTAAGCTAAAATGCCATATCCATGTAGCATTTTCGGTTAAAACAACATATCACATTATATAGTGCATGTAACAAGTATAACAAAAAAACCAAAAATATTCTCAATAAAATCAAATAGAATAGAGAGAAACAAGTCCAAAACATAGATTTGAGAAGAGAAAGAAAACCCTGAATTCATTAGTACTGGCATGGGGATAAAAAGACTGGGGAAACAAGCATTGGCTAAGCTTCCGTGAAGCTGGGCTCATTCTCAGCAGCTGACAATCTGACCCACAGTTCTGTGCTTAAGAATTTGATCACAGAAGATTAAAGAATCTAAGGGAACATTCTTTTAAATGTCCCAAGCTAGAAAAATCTTGATTGCTTAGAAATCATTGTCTTAGTATAGAAACAGCAGACTCCATACATCATTCATGATGTCATTTCCATGTTTAGCTTTTAAAATATTAATGATCAGTTCTGGCCTCTCTTTTGCTGACCACTGAAAACAGCCCTGTTCCCTGGAGAAAACCAAGGCCAACTCTATAAGGCTGCAATTGAAATTCAGTCAAACCCTTTGGCGAATGGAAATCATTTATTGTGTGACAGTGACGGAGCGCAGCTTCTTTTTGTTTGCAAAAGAGCCCAGGGACTCTATGTCTATCCATTGTCCTCAGCATCAGGATTCAATATCTACAGTTCCCCAAAACTTTGCAGCTTTGAAGGCAGCAGGCTGTGCAGCAGCTGGAGGATTTGGCTGGAACAGGATCCAGGCCAGAACACGAACTAGTTTGCTGGTTTCTATTCTAACCACTGGGCAGAACACTATATCCATTGCTGGTACATTGGGAGAGGAAGAATATTGACATTGACTAACATGTTATTGCACGGGGGGCATTTTTTTCTAAAGTATTAACAAAAAGAATGAACCTAAAAGTAAGTATCATCTAAAGCTACCCTACCGGAGACAATTCTTCCAAAGGGTCCAATCCACCAGTTGCAATGTAAACAATTAAGAGGATGATGCTAAAGAAGAGAAGAGGCATCAACAAGTCCTGTGTAAATAGAACTTGGCACTTTACTTAGCACCATACATCAGAAGATTTCAGAGTCCCAGCACCTACATTTTATCTTCTGAATTTTTTTACCTACTAATCAACCTTCACAGTGGTTTGATGGCTGCTACCTATGGCTGAAATATACCTTCCTCTGAAAGCCAACATAACATCCACCCAAGGTGCATTTCAGTCTGACTCATGTCCCATTTTGCATGGTGTAATGAGACTTAAGTGATGCATAGACTTTGGGCTGGCCCTTTGCACAGGGGTGGATTTTAAAGTCAGAGGTGATGGATAGTGAATTTGTGAAACAAAGGGACTTGCTTAGTAGGCTCTGATGTTCAGGCATTTATCTATGGTTAAAGAAATACCAAAAATTTGCAAATACCAAAAATTCCTTCTGCTTCATTAAAATATTTTCTATGATCAACATTTATAAAAAGAAATCTGTTTAGAAGAAACCTGTTTTCTTATTGAAATTGTATTAGTCCCACATTGCAAGGTTGCCAGTTACTGAGAGAATAGAAACCTTTCCACTCGAATGACTGGAGCCAACCTGGAGTCAACCTGTGGAACTCCTTGCCAGAGGATGTGGTGAAGACTAGGAATTTAACAGGGTTCAAAAAAGAGCTAGATAGATTCATGGAGGTTAGGTCCATCAATGGCTATTAGCCAGGATGAGTATGAATTGTGTCCCTAGCCTCTGCTTGTCTGGAAATGGGTGACAGGAGAGAGATCACATGAGGATTACCTGTTGTGTTCCCTCCCTCTGGGGAATCCTGCATTGACCACTGTCGGCAGACAGGATACTGGGCTAGATGGACCTTTGGTCTGACCCAGTATGACCGTTCTTATGTTCTTATGACTGATTCCTACCTTATATCGTCTATGAATTTTTTAGTATTTGCCAGAGTCTACACTTCCTTTTAAAATTTGCCAAAACATCAAATCCATCAGAATGCAGACTGCTACCACTTGCACCTGCAAACAGATTAAATAATAGCACCAAGTGAAGTGTGAGCTTCCCCTACCCTACTCTGTTTCACCACATTTCAGAAGGCATATTGCTGTTCCTGTTACAATTTTTTAAAAATGTTTTTCCTGTGGCTCTATTTATATGCTAGTTGACCAGACAGGGCCTATAAGGGCATGTCTACACAGCAGGGCAGAACTTCAGCTACATCAATTGCGTCGCTTAAGTCGAAATAGCTTATTTCTGCTTTTGGCGCTGTCTACACAGCAGGAAGTCGAAGGAAGAACACGCTTCCTTTGACTTCCCTTACTCCTCGTAAAATGAGAGTTACGGGAGTTGGAGTAAGAAGTCCTCCAGCTCAACATTATTTCAAAATAAAGGCTTGTCGTGTACACGCACATTTTGTTATTTCGGAATAACATTAGGTATTCCAAAATAACACTACTGTATTGACATAGCCTAAGAGAGTTCCATAGTACAGGAGTACAAGAAGTTATATAGTGCTTAGAGACCCCCAATCAGGGTCAGGACCCCTCTGTCCTAAGGGCTCACCTCTGAACCAAGGTGTGCAGTATAAGCACAGGGCTGAAAAACAAAGCTGATAATGCAAGTGATCAGGAGGAGGCAGGAAAGTTCAAGTAACAGTGAAACAAGTATTATTAGACAAACAAACTGTAATCTCAACATAATCCCAAATTCTTATTCTTTAAAACACAATTGTTTCACTTTCTGCATGTACATAAATAATGTTAAACCTCAAGCGGAGGGATTCAGTTCAAAAAGCTTAATTACAATACAGTTTAATTAAGTTTGCCTTGTTAAATCTATTTGTTCCAGAGGATCTTTACAGAGGAATTCTCCTTGGTGGAAAGCCCAATAAACTTACTGAGGGGGTGAGTCTGTTAAGTATTCCCATGTTGGCTTTTTCCTGTACATGAGTATTTTTTCAAAAAGTTAAAAATGAAAGCTCCCCATTTACAACTCAGACTGAATGTATGTGACCTTGAGTTCCACAGAGGTTAACCTACTCTGATTAACTTTTCCATGTTATTCCATTAAATAAAAACAGTTTTGACACCCAGAGACTGAGGCATCCTAGAGATAATACAATAACCTGATGCAATCATTGCAAATTGAATTGCAATAATTCACTTAGGTGACCATACATATTTGTTATGTGTAATATGAAACATTGCAAAATGAAATCAATAGAAATGTTTCTTGTTAATGAAGATATACTGGGCTGTTATGTGTGGGCTGTGGACTCAATACCACAGAAATCTTATTTGTATTCTAAAGTCCAGGGTATCAGGATAGTTAAAAATGAAGACAGCATTACTTAAAGATGAGATGGCCGGGCATCTGGAAAATTATATCATAAATTTTGTGTTGTAACCCTGTTCTTTTAGGGTGAAATTCTGGACCCATGAAGTCAATGGGAGTTTTGCCATTGACTTCAGTGGAACTACTGATTTCACAAGAGTGTCTGCAAGCATTAAAGAACCCTAGAAGAAATTTACACAAATGAAACTCATGTTCACTAAAGTTCACAATTGAACTTACCTATTGAAAATGGCAGAGACCAAAATCCTTTGCAATTTGATGTGAAATAAGAATACAGCATTTTCTCAATGAGTCCCTCCTTTCTCCCCACCCCTTTTTAGACACTGACTGCTTTGGGAGTGGGAAGGGACCAGTCTCTGTGCTTCTGCTATGCCTTCTCTGTGCAGGGATTAATATGGTGCCTGATTCTTGTAAAAGCTACTCGAAGGCAGGAGGAAAGCTTCTTTCTTCTTCCCACCTCCACTGCACGCCTATGTGCACGAAAAAGACTTCAGATGGATTGGCCTTTTTGGAGGCAATTCCTTGAATTTGCATCTTACTGCTAGAGAATGGGATTCGGTGGTATAGTTAGGTCAGAAGGCTGCCGTGGTATTATATCTGGCAAGCCTCCATTGGAAATACTCTGCTTCACAAAGCCCCTGTGTTTTTGGAACTTTTTAGCTCAGTTAACTTAGGGCTTATCTGAAAAACTACAGCACCACAGCTGCAGACCTGGGTTATCTACCTCCCCAGAAGGCAGTAGCTAAGTTGATGGAAGAATTCCTCCATTGATCTACAGTGTCTGTACAGGGGCCTAGGTTGTCTTATGTACATCATTCCAGGGGTACGTGTAGCTCAGTCAACCTAACCTTTTAAGTGCAGACCAGGCTATAGTCTTTACCCATATGGTCCCTGGATTAAAAGGGTGGCCAGGATTCAGGTGAATTAGCAGAAATGCATAGAGTCTGAAAAAGAACTGTATATATAGAGCAGTATTTAACAGCAAATTTTGTCAGGTGGCATTTTAAAGCCACTATATGTGATTCTTTTATGGTCAGTCCATATATTTCAAATCCTATTAAATGAAAAAGAAGTTGCCTGAAAAAGCCCTAAACAGAAAGTTTTAATAAGGTCAGCCAAAGAAACACTGGAGGGATAGATGAGGCATAAATTGTAACTTAATGGAACATGGCTTAAACTGCACAGAAAAATGTCTTTGAAAGTCATATAGAGCTCTAGCCACCGTCATTAAAGGATTCTGAACTCTGTGACCGAAGAGATCAGATCAGTGAAAACTCGGTATGCTAAACTACATGAAAACTTATGACATTGAAGCAGAGGATCAATTTGTTTGGGTGTTTGTTTGTGAAAAGCCTGAATTAGGAAATTGCGTACCCTAATTCCCATCATCTGCAGAATTTAAAAAAAAAAAAAAAAAAAAAACGTTCTCTACCTCAGAATGATGAGAAGGCCCAGTTCAAAAGGAGGACAAAAATGGATACAAGACCTTTCAAAAGAAAATGGAAAATGGCCATTAAAAGCAAATGTCTTGATGAATTTGTAAAAAGTTTCTACAATGGATTCTCTGACTCAGGCGTGTGACCTGGTGACAGCAGTAACCTCAATATAGAGAATGGAGTTTTATGAATTCAAAAAAGATTTCTGTGGTTCCTGTAGTAAGCCCGGGTTTGTGACGTGCAAAACAAATTTACCACAGGGCTAAAAACTCATGATAAAAGGCAGTGCATTGTGGAACACGTGTGAAAATTTTAAAAAGACAAGCTGTGGTTTAGTTTTAGCAATGAATTTTGAAATTAAAGGGATACTGTCAGGTTCAAATCAGATTTTAAAAATTAAATTTCCTTCTGTATGGTTCTGACAACATCATTTAGCTGATTAAAATAGATTTATTTTTAACAAAAAAATCTAATTTATTTTTCACCATTTTCCCCCACTGACTTTTTTCCCCATTTCTCTCAGCCTGGACTGAGAGAATCTCACTTTTGTTTATAGCTAGGTTTTAGTAACATATGAAGGAAAAAGAAAATTCTCATTATACCATTCACTGCCATCACCTACATATCTGGGGTAACAAACCAAAAGTAAAACAAATGTGAGCGAGGTCACTGCCCCTTACAATTTGACATCAATTATGAAAACTAGAGTAGACTATTATGTCCTCCTGCCTCTTTGAAGAAAGAAAGATCCACAAAAATCACCACATGCTCCAAGATGGGCCAGCAGTGCAACCACTATAGGGTGAAGACAGGAGGGAAAGGACAAATCTATACAAAGGGAAGAGTTCACCTACTCTTTGGCGGACATACATGGACAGTGCCCTTTTCACTGTTCTTCAGTCAACACCTCATGCCACTGTACAGAGTCTGTAAAGCCTACAGCCACAGCTCCCAGCAGGCAAATGGGAAGAGTGAGAAGATTCAAGATTTCATTTAGATCATTACGGACCAACAGTCTGAAGCAGTAAATGATTTGCACATGTTCTTATGTAAAAGGCATTGCTCATATGCAAATGGCACTAAAACAGCATCCAGCCATTCCAAAACAGCTTAGACATCATAATGCAGTACATGAAACTTTGTTACTGGGGGCTTAATATCACAAAAAAGTATCTACTTCTAGGGCCTTGCCTAGGTTAAAATTTACATCAAAGGCATGTTTTTAAAATGAATTTAGTCTATTTTGTTTGTGTAGGCACATTAATTTCACTTTAATTGTGACTTGTCATGATTTAACTTATTGCTGTAAACAAAGAAGTTTGGGGACAAATCAGCATGCAGACAAGACCTTATAAAAAGGAAAACCAGAGTGATATTGTGACTAATCACCTCAGGAGATGAGAATCTCTGGGCATATGAACCTACCAGGGATGACTCTGCCCATTGCTTCCATTTTCTAATCCATTGCCAGGAAAATAAATTGACAGCAAAAAAATTAAAACAGACTAAGAGACATAACGGGAATTATGATATAACAAACTGAAATTCCCTTCAAAGAAAGTGGTAGTAGTAGACATCTTCAGTCTCTCAGAGGTAAAGAATTTACTCAGTTGGTTTTACAGTAGCCGGGTGCATAGCTGAAGAGACCCTCTTGGGAGAGACCATCTCTGCTGCATTTGTCACATTTAAAGGTGATATTTTGATTCGTTGGGCTTCACCTTCTGCAAGTTCTTTTCTCCTATGGACTGCTCCCTCTCATAACTCCAGAAAGCTTTGCTAAGCTCTTGTTTCCAAAGGCTGAGGTCTTGAGCATGACCTTCGCATTTATCCATGTCCATTAATTTGAGGTCTCTCTTGCACACATTCTTGAAATGGAGTTTTGAGCATCCTTTACATAGGGTCATCCATAGGGGGAATGCGGGGTCTGGAGCACCCAGGGCAACTCCCCTCCTGCAGGCCCCACTCCTGCCCTGCCCTGCCTCTGTTCCACCCCTCCCTGTCCCTGCTCAACCTTTTCCCATGCCTTGCTCCTACTCCACCTGCAACCCATCCCAGCTCTACCGTCTTACCCCCTCCTCCAAGCAATATGAGCTGGGGGATTGTGGAGCCTGGCATGAAGCAGCAGCAGGGAGCACCCTCCCCCACACTCAACATCGTGGTGGGAGCCAGAGTGGTCCAGCAACCCGCTCTGCTCCTCCCCGCCCCACCACCTTCTCCCAGCCCACTGCACTCCACTTCTCTGCGGTGGCGGGAAATGGAGCATCCTGGGGCTGAGGTGCTCTGCTTCCCACTGCTGCGATGAAGCAGAGAGCAGCCAGCTGGGTGAGGGCAGCACTGCAGAGCAGAGCAGGCTGCCAGGCCACTCTGGATTCCACTGCTGCAGTGAGGGGCAGAGTGACCCCTGCTGCCACACTGCTCCAGGATCCCATAAACCCCCAGATCCTGCCTATCTATAGGACAGTTGAGGAGGCTGCCACAGGGCCCCCCAAAGTGCAGGACTTGGGTGGCCTCCCTGAATCGTCCTATGGATGGGACAGCTCTGCCTTTTAGTCTTTTTTCAGATGCCAATTCACTCATTCAGCACACCTGCCCAAGCCAACAATGGTGTCTCTGTTTGAGGAGTGTTTGCATGCTGAGTATGCTGGCCTGTTTGAGCACTTCACTCTTAGTGACTTTGTCCCTCCAGGAGATTCCAAAGATTCAACAAAGGCAATGCATATAAAGCTGTTACACCTCGTCTCCTGGAATGAGTATAAGATTCATGTCCCGCTCCCATATAGAAGTGTGCTGATAACACATGCACCATACACACTGATCTTATGTGTTCTGTCAATGTTGTCTGTTTCACCCTTTTTTCGGTCTAAACAGTGTTGTGACAGCTTTTCCAAGGCAGATGCAGAATTCCATTTCAATTGAAAGGTTGTTGCAATAGTGGGCCCCAGATATGTGAACTCGCTCATCACTTCCAGTTCATGATTGTTAATCTTGATGGAGGGTGCTTTCTCATCTCCTTGGCACATTGTTAGTCTTTTTTATGTTTATAGTAAATTCTTTGGGAAAACTGTCCATTAGGCTTTGAAGGTGAGCTTCTGCGTGGGTTGTCGTTGCTGCATCTTCAGCAAAGAGGAGGCATTGGATAAGGAGTCTAGGTTTTAGATCTGAGTCTTGCAAGATTGGACAGCTTTCTATCAGACCTTGTGTGCAAGTAGATTCCTTCATTTGAGGAACCTAATGCTTGTTTCAGTATCAGGGAAAAGAAAATCCCACTTTGAGACATAAGGATCTTGCGCAAAAGGGGATTTTTGTGCAAAATGGACTCGTCTACACTGCTTGTTTTTGCGCAAAAACCTCTTGCACAAAAAGCATTGGCAGAGAATATGCAAATGACAGCATGACAAATGCTAATGAGAGCTTCATTAGTATACTCTCTGTTGGCAAAAGGCTGCAGTGTAGACGTAGCCTCAGTGAAAAGATCATATCAACAGTAGACCTTTCAGCTCAGAAGCTGCACTGTGTCTGCAGTGGGCTTGAAGTCTGTTCACGACAACTCGGGCAAAGGTTTTTCCCATAATAATAATAAGGGAAATGCCATGATGGTTCTTATGGTTGCTCCTGACACCCTTGTTTTTATAAAGAGTGATGATGTTGGCACCTCTCATGTCTTTTCCCTTCTTTCTAGCACAGGCAAAGCAACTCATGAAGACGTTGCAGTAAAATAGGTTTTCCACACTGTATGATGCCTGATGGTGTGCAGTCTTTTCTAGGGGCGCCTTTTCATTTGGAAGGCCATCTATCACAGGGTTAAGCTCTTTGAAAGTAGGTTCATCATCAAGGGCAAGTTGGTTCATAACAGACAGGCTTTTGAGAGCTTTAATGGCTGCATCCATAATAATATTTGCATGAGAGTAAACCTCAGAGTTTACTATCCAGCAATGCATCTGCTTGGTGCAATCACTGATTTTTCCCCCCTGTGGTTGATTTCATTAGAGCTGTCTCCCATGTTGTGTCAACCCTGGAGACAAAGCCGGAGAACCTCTCCAGGGCATAAGCCTGGACAGATGATGTGGAGATCCTCAGTTGCCCATGCATCTGCAAACCCCAAAGGAGAGGACCAACACATCTGGTACCCAATCCGCTGCAGGAGTTGCTGGAGGATGCTAAAATGCCTAACCACCTTGGAGGATCTACTCCAGATTTTCTGTCTGAAATTATTCTCATCGACTTGCATTCTCATAAATTCACCCACAAGGCAGTGGGGCCTTTCTGTCCCAGGTTGCTTCCTTAGCCAGTGGGCTGCACTTTGTCTGGTACCTTGCCTTCAACCTTACCACCATGAGTGACCCTACCAAGAGTACAGGACTCCAGAAGATGTTGTTCTTAGGATCTTAAATAAATGCAAGCTTTTCTACCACATCAAGGTGGCAGCCCAATGAGAGGGTGATACAGAAAAGAACATCAGCATCTGCTGAGACCAGACTGGTTTATTTTTTCTGTAGTATGAATAAGCTAAGGGATAACAGAAGAGGTTTACAGAAGTCAGTAAACTGAAGTTTGAAGAACTGATTGACAAGTTACGGTGCATTGCATCTGTTGATGATACACCCATCCACTGTCCATTATCTGAGTGTTTCCTTGTGCTTCCTAGACTGTCTTGCAACCATGGCCATCCCTAGAGGGTCCCAGGACAACTTCCTCACTCCAGTGCCCAGGTGTGGGGCCCTGGGCAACCCTCCCTTCTCAGACCCTGCCCCCATTCCACCCCTTTCCCTAAGTCCTGCTCACTACTCACCATAGCAGTGGGAGCCAGAGGAACCCAGCAGCCTGCCCTGCTCCCTCTTCCAGCCTCTTACACTCTGCTTCACCCTGGTGGCAGGAAGTGGAGCTGCTTGGGGCTGAGACACTCTGCTTCCATCCAGCCACCACCATGAAGTAGAGCAGAGCACGCTGGGAGAGGGTGGCAGAGCGGAGCAGGATGCTGTGTCGCTCTGACTCCTGCCGCAGTGAGTTTGGGGGCCTGACACCTGCTGCTGCCTCATGCCAGGTCCCCCCCCCCACCTCCAGGTAATCCCCGGGCCACGTTAAGCCCAGTCCATAGGATGGTTGAGGCATTGACTAAGGGGCCTCCCAAACTGCGGGGCATGGGGCAGCTGCCCTGAGTTGTCCTCTGGGTGGGAGGGCTGTGCTTGTAACTACTTGCTGTTTTTTATTTTATACTTAGTTCTAAGGTCCTTGGGAGGGAGGGACCATCCTTTTGTTCTGTATTTGTTCAGCACTTACACAATGGATTTGTATCCGTAACTTGGTATTCTAAGAATTCCTGCAACTCAAACAGTAAATAACAATAATAATGATGACATTGGTTCTCCGAGAGCACAACAGAAACAACAGGACAAAACACGGGCTTCTTGATTAGCTATAAAAGGCGAAAAATAATTTCACATTGCATTTTAGAAACCAAGAAATCTTTGGTGGACTTTGCAACAACAGACAGCTTAGTGAGGTGTGCCTAAAATAAATGTAGGGAAGATCTAATATACTAGGCCATGAAATTTTATGGATATTTTGCACCATTTTGTTAATTTTAAGGCTTCTTGAGTGTCCATCTACAAACAGAAAATGGCATGCAAAATAATCCCATGATTAAACTCTCTCTGTCTCTTGCTCTGATTTTTTTAAAGTTTCCTTTAATTTTAAACACCCAATGGGTGAGATTTTCAGATTTTCCCAATACATGTGGATGGTCAATTTCTATTACAATTATTGGCATCCAGATCCTGTAAGCATCGTTGAAAATTCCATACATTATTTTTATGTGTGATTAGTGAGTGGCAAAAAAAAAATAATAATAATCAGGAGAGTATGTAGTCGTTAGAACTCCCAAATAACTCCCCAGTCAAGAGTTCTATGTGCACATCTTGACTTCGCATGTACTGTGGGTTAACACATCAGTTAGATGCAGGTGGAGACACAGACCTCATTCTCCAATGCCTTTCCTGTTGTGTAACCATTTTCATCTGTACAAAGTGGGTTACAAAGGCTATAATTCTGCTCTGACAGTGTTTGACACCCGCTCTGAGTATCAAGTCCGCCTGTTCGTGGTTTTCCAATCTCCTTCCAAGAGAGCTTGTCAGCTCTATATCAGCAATACTGACACTGATGGGGAAACCGACATGTTTAACAAGCAATAAATTAAGAGTGTAACCTGCTCTGACTGAATATGCTTGCATCTAAATGGCACCATCGCCATGCTGAATGGATCCCTTGTAATGATGGATGAAAATTCAATAAAGATTTTAGAGCCAGAAAAGAAGAGAGAGTGTACAATTGCAGTATTGACATACAATTTTCTGCTCTTCACAATCAAAATCTTAATTGAATTCTGAGCATGTTGAAGGTATTGGACAGGGTGAAACAGGGAATAGTGTGGCTGGGTGTGAAGGGAATCCATATATTTTAGTGGGGATTCAGATATAATTTTAGAGATTTTGATTCAAAGTCCACTGAAGTCAATGGAAAATCTCCCATTGATTTCAGTGAGTTTTGGATCAGGCTCATAATGAGGCATATTCAGGACCCATTTATATAAGAGATGGGGGGCTAATGAATCTTGACTTCTCCAAACAAGAAGCACCCAGCTACCTGCAAGTAGAATAGTTATATTGCTGATCTATGCAGTCGTAGGATCTCTTGGGATGTGAGAGCAAATCCTGCCCAGTACTCTTAAATCAGCTTTTTAATTCCAAAGGAAGATTCTCATCTCCCATTAAATGTAGCACACAGACCTGAGAGAGACTGCTACTTTTTCAGAAGTTGGCACTACCTTTTTTCTTACCCAATTTTGATAGTTAAACAATATTCCTCAACATAATAATAACAAACATGCTGCATTCCAGGCTGCACTAGCCTATTATGAATGAGCCTGAGGTAAATTGTTAGCTTATACAAAATACTCCATTTACAATATTTTGTATGCTTCTTAGAAAATTAATGAATTCCTTTTATGTATGGCAAAAATCCTACCCTATGCTGCCTATGCCACCCTGCAGTTCTTTGTAACCTTCCCACTTCTACAAGCTTTGCTCTTTGGAGTTTCCTGCACTGAAACTCTATTAAGATTTAAATCACACATTTTTTCTCTCACTTCTTTTTCGTATAATCACCACTCCAATTTTTCTCCATATCCCCCCAAAATGAGATCCCAGTGAGATAATCTCATTCTACATATCACCCTCTCATTTCACCCTCCTTCCTTTTTCACTGTATTGAAGGGCTCTTGTCAGATTGGGCTTGTCAGACTAAGAAAGAAACCTACTGGGCAAAAGGTAGATACTGTACTTCTTCTGCTCCTGATGTAGCGCATAGCCATCATTCATGGGGAACTGTCCAGCATGGGTCCAGTGCTGAATAGCAACCTGAAAAACTGATGCCCCCTTTATTTTCTAGTGCAAAATCTGTAACCCGACAGAGAAATAAGAATGAGCTCAGTGAATGAATTGAACCCAGCTTGAACTTTAGGTGTGAAAAAGAATAAATACTTCACCTCCTTTGCTCTAACTACAGTACTCCAAACGCCTACCTTTCCACAGAGTGCCAGGTGGAAACTCCTTCCTCCCCCACAATGCAAGGTTACTAAAGATAATATGGAACTAAATGGGTGGGAAAGAAAATAAGGTCATAGAGTGAAAATAGGAGATTTGAGATCATTGGCAAAGCATCAAAGTTCTGGCCCAAAGCAGTCATAGAAAAGCAGTGGATAGAAATTGTAATTTAGTACAAACAAATATGGGTGTCTCTCTGCCTCTTTCTCAAACTACCTTGACTGTTCATGTTCCAGACATGGCTACTAAGCTATTTGTTCTGTTAGAAGATGAGTAGGCTCACTGCCGTTCATAAATAATTCCTTCACTCCTTCTAAACCAACCCGCCCCAATTCTTTCACTATTCCTACCTCCCCAGCTTCAGAAGAATGGAACCATTAGTACTCCCCTGAAATCCTGGCATGTGGTGTTAAAGGCCTACTCATCTTGATTTAGATAGCTTCCCTAATCCCCTCTAGTCCTTCACTCTACCCGCAGCACCTTTGAGAAACACTAGTGTAGCTCTTCCCCTCCTTTCTTCCATGAAACTGTTAAAAATGAGAGCATTCTTGTGGGTATCTGGGTTGGCAGACATTGAAATGAATGGGGTAGTTCATACCACACCTCAGAAGTAACGTCCAATGTTCTCTGCAGACTTAGGCAGGCCTTGCTACATTAGCTACATTCACTTCACATTTTGAAGCGTTTTTTTCTTCCAGCCATCACACCAGACTTTTTTTTTCAAAACACAAGCTGAGGTCACAGGAAACAATGGAGAGATCCTGTCTATGCACTAGAAAACACTGCCTGTCTGTTACATAATTTGTTACTCAGTAATGACAACCGGCCAGGTTGTCCACCTGCATACTATTAACTACTCCATTAGGGGAAGAGGGAAGTTATAATTCTTACTTCTGTAATTCTTGTCCATGGCTTTAACTCTGTTTCCTAGCTTCAGCAAACTGAAGTCCTTTTAGAGAGCCAAGGCTAAACTTCATAAGCAAACACATGTTCATTATTTGTGTCAGCTCACAAGATTATTCAAAGCATTTGCTATAGTCATAGGTTTTGATCGGAAGTATTTTACTCTGAATTATTTTATTATTTAAAAAATTACATGTTCAGACTTCCCTCTCCTTGTGTGTGTGTGTTGTGTATCTGTCTACATACAGAGGCCTCCTGATTTCTTGTTTTATCTACATTTAAGAGTAGAAAGTGTGTGCTACACTTTTATGCCAGGAGCTGTTCTAGCCTCACATCTATAAGTTAGCTAACTGGGGCATTCTGATGACATAGGGGAAATGGTTTCCAAACCGTAAGATTTAAATTATTCAATGTATTTTTTCAAAGTGCCTCCCTTTTCTCTTAGTTAAGATTAATGGGCTGAGGAGTCTGCACCAAGCCAAAAATGTTTCAGTTTTCAGGATGGAATGAGCCTAGCTGAGATCTGGATCTGCTCCAAAGAGAGAGACTTTCTAGCTTGCTCTCGCAACTGCTGTTATCTCACCAAGGCACCTCCTCTTTGCACTACATTCTGTCCAGACAGCACCAAACATTTGCAAGACTTATTTTTGAGCCAATACCAGGCCCGCTGATGGGAGGAGCAACTGCCACAGGGCCCAACAATTCAAAGGGCCCCAGGACTCGTAGCCAGCACTGCTTCTTCAGTAGCAGTGGTAGCAGCTGGGAGCCTTGGGCCCCCCTGAATCACTGTCAGAGTGCCACACCACATGCTCTGCACAGCTCTGAGGACTGGGGAGGGCAGCACTTTGCTCCAGGCAGCACTGAGGGCTGACTGCTCCCATTCATAGAATATTCCCTGCTCATGTTCTCGACAGAAGCAGTGAAGCATGCTGCCTGCTTTTTTCTCCTCCTTCCTTCCTTGCACTGGGTCACAATGCAGCCTTACCCAGTGGGCCAAGACACAGAGGTGTTATAAGCAAAGATTCATCTTCCTACCTTCCTCTCCATGCTACCTCATTCAACTCCTTCCCAGCATCAGGTAACACCAATCTTCTGTGCTGTGAGCCACCTGCTGTTGCTTTCTCCTGCTCAATGTTCTGACCACTTCCTCTCTGAAGTGACAAATGCCATTAGTAATCTACCATTGTTCCGCTTTATTGAGAAGCCTCATTCTTTGATCTCTCTCTCTCTCTCTCATTTTACTGAATTGGTCCAATAGATTTATTCCTTACGGAAATATCCTATAGATTAGAATGTAATGATGTTAAAGTCAACAAAGTCCCAAAATACCTAATATGGTTCTAGAGAAATTACTGTAAAAACCTATACAAAATAACAGAGAATCGGCTCATCACTTTCTATTGTACAGATATAATTCTCTGTTAAATTCTACAGGATTGTTCAAAAACCCTATGGCTACGTCTACACTGCAAGGTTTTTTCACAAAAACCTGCAGAGTGTCCACACCTCAAATGCACTTTTGCGCAAGTAAATCGGCAGTAAAACGGCAGAACAGAGGGCTTTTTCCAGTGTAGGTAAACCTCCTTTTATGAGGTATAACTCCTTTTTGCGCTACAACTGTTGCACAAAAAGGCATGTGTGGACACTCCATGGGGGTTTCTTGCACAAATAGAGCCTAGCTGAAAAAGCACAGGTGCTCTGATGGCCATTCTGTGAATGGCTATCAGAGCTTTCTTGCGCAAGAGTGTCCATGCAGTGTGGATGCTCTCTTGTGCAAACCCGCTTTGCAAAAGCGATGCACTTTGAGGTGTGGACGTGCTTTTGTGCAAGAAGTTTTTGCACAAGAACTCTTCCGCAAAAGACTTTTTGCACAAACATCCTGCAGTGTAGACTTAGCCTATTAGATTATTATTTTCTATAGGTCTTTTCAAGAAATGATATTATATGTAGACAGGAAATTCCTTGGCTGTAATCGTTTATTATTGATGCATTACCTATAGTTTGAAAGGCAAAATGTTTATCTTGATTTTAATTAAAGCTTCAGTGAAAGAAAGAAAGAAAGAAAGAAAGAAAGAAAGAAAGAAAGAAAGAATTTGGGATCCCTTTGCTGATAACTAGGCAATCATCAGCCTGTGGGAAATCGAGGCAGAAGGGGAGAGTGAATGAGGAGTGTTAGAGATGCCATCAGACATTCAGAACGAGCAACCTAGAAAACAAGTGAAGGAGAACAGGTAAGAAAGTTGAAGTTTTGACTGGGAATGCTGGAAAGAGTCCAAGCTGGAGTGGAAATATTCATGAGAGAAGAAAATTAGAAAATTCAATTTAGGATTCAAGAGGAATCTCCCATCAAAACAAATTGGAACATTTCTGCTTCAATTTACCTGAAACTAAAGCTTCATCAAAACACAAGGGAACCTTTTAGAAACAGAGCCAGTTATAGGCACACTAAGCAGTCAAAGTTAAACAGTGTTGTCAAAGCCAGTTAGTAAATACAGTACTTTTGTGAATTGATGGTACTCTGCCTAAATAATTTCAAATTTCTTGGCAGATCTTCTCATAAATCTTCTAAATTTCTTGTTCATCTATTGTATTTATGTGCAAGTAACAAGCCCAAATTCTTAATTAGCTGAGATCTAAGTTTTCTAAAAACAAATATAGGGAGTTCAATTTTTGATGGCAGAGAGAGAGCAAGCTATTTGTTTGAATTATGACATATATTCCTATTATACAATGCCAACTAAAACTGCACAGCTAGCTAGGCACAAATGCAGATTTCGGTTACAAAGGAAGTTGGGAGAACTTTCAGTACACAAAAAAAACTAACTCCAAGAGAAATAAATATAACTACCTTGGAAAGTTTATTTCTCACATCAGAAGCCTACAGGTCCAGACGTTTGTTTAGCTTCTTCCCACAGAAGCAGACACTTCCAATAACCGTCTCAGGTATCTCAAACTAAAATCTATAAAGTAGACAAAAAATAAATATCATGTAAAGAGAATTTTAGCCAGTTATTACTCAGAGCTAGACCATTACATTTTCAAATGTATTTAATATTTGTTTCTACAGTTTCCCAGCATCCATAACTCACAAAGTCACTGGGAGCTTTGTAGAAAGAAAAGCTAACTAATGTACAAGGCCCAGAATATTTACATTGGGCTAGATTGCCCTTTTGTCTATGTACCCAGGCCTGATTCCTGGGAAATAGGTGAAGTTTTGACTCCAGCTCCCAAAAAGCAGGCCAGCACAGCAGAGCCAGGGCCAGTGCAAAAAAAATGTGGTAATTTCCTACTGGTATAGCCCAGCAATAAACCACTACTCTCTAGAGGAAGGGAGAAGCAGGGAGGGAACTTTCTCAGATGAGTGTCTCCAAGGCACAATGACTTTTGGATTAGTCATGGAATTATACAGTTTATGCACCTTTCCTTGCTCATGGCTGTGCGCAGTGGTACAATCTAGCCCTTAATGGTCCAAGTCCTGGCTGCAGCATGCAGCTTGAGAGGCCAGGATGTGCAGTGGGCTTTTACACAGAGTTGAGGGAGGGGAAAAAATCCTTTTGAAGCCACACACACTGGCAGTGGAGCTATTCTGCAAATGTCCCTGCAGAAGCCACTGAAACTGCTGCTCTCTGCAGTGTGGGGGTATGACCCAGGGAATTACAAAGACAATAGATTCACCAGTCTGCTCCCTCTAAGTTTGCCTCTGCTTTGCCCCAAACTTTCACCTTCCAATGCAATTTAGTTGCACAGAATTAAATTCCATGACCTATAAAAGGGGTCTGTAGCTGTGCAGGTTCCCCAGTTCTGCCCCCTAATTTCCACAGGGAAACTTCACTGGCTCCAGGGGATCAGGGACTTCCATGATCCCTGAAGAAATGGCAAGATGTAGCCCAGTATGGACGGTTTGTTCGCCTATTGCCTATCCATGAAAATCTATCTATTTTAGAAATGTGTGTCTGTCTGTCTGTCCATGAAGCCTTCTGTTCAAGAACTCGTCCTAAAGGATAAGAGCTAGGACCACCACATTTGGTAGGCAGCTTCCTCTTATCCTAACTTAAAGCAAGGTCGGAGTTTGGTTGTGCCAGGACAATGGGATATGCTTGGAATTCGATTGTTTCTCATAAAATGGACAGGGAGGGATCTAGTAGGTAGTACAGTGGAGTGAACACAGAGGGGAAGCAAGCGTCCCAGAGAGAAGCTGCTGGACGGCAGCACCCAAAACTCTGGCCTGCCCTGGGGAGAAGCCTCTAGTCACTGCACAGCCCCTCTGCCCCTGAGCCAGCTCCAGGTAGCACTGGCTGGCGACCTCCGTGCCCCCCACTACCGCCCCTGGGGAGAAGCCAGCAGCCAGGGCAATGCCGGGCAGTAAGACTTCTAGTGACTTAATAAAGTTCAGGTATCAGAGGCTGCCAGTGGTGTCCACAGTATAATAAACTAAACAGAACAGGGAAGGTATACTGGGCCAGCTCTTCTGCTGGTATGAATCAGCATCGCTGCACTGCAGTCACTGCAAGACTCTGTCTAAGGTACTCATTTGGCCCCTCAATACCATAGTAGCTGAGAGCCTCCCAGTCTTTGATGAGTATCTCCTTACAGTGTCCCTGCGAGATAGGGAACTCCTGCTATCCCCTTTTATAAGTGGGCATCTCCCACCTCTCAGGAACATGCCCTAGTCCCCAGGCTAGAGGATAGTCTGAAGCAGCGCCCTCTCTGTCTCTGCTATTGAAGCCATTCCATTTTGTATAAATACTCAGATAGTCCTTGGGTGCGCCGGAGAAAGAGACTGGATGTCTCTGTAGCATGGTGGGTGGTGCAGTCACCTGGGATGTGGGACACCCTGCCTCCAGTCTCCCTGCTCTAATCAGTCTGGGTATGTCTACACTACAAAGTTAATTCGAACTAACAGCCGTTAGTTCGAATTAACTTTCATAGCGTCTATACATACAAACCACTAATTCGAACTAGCGGAGCGCTTAATTCGAACTAGGTAAACCTCATTCTATGAGGACTAATGCCTAGTTCGAATTAAGTAGTTCAAATCAAGGGCTGTGTAGCCACTTAATTCGAACTAGTTGGAGGCTAGCCCTTCCCAGCTTGCCCTGGTGGCCACTCTGGGCCAAACCAGGGAAATTTTTCTGCCCCTTTCCCCGCCCCGGAGCCTTTAAAGGGGCATGGTCTGGCTACAGTGCTTGTGCCAGTTGCAAGCCTGCCTGCACCCAGCCAGCAGACCCTGCACCTGGCACAGCATGAGCCAGCCACCCGCTGCCACCCAGCCCTCTGCCTCTTACCAGGACCAGGCTGGCGGCTCCCAGGAGCCTCCCCGGGGCTGCAAGAGGCGGGCGCCCGCCTGGTCTAGTGCGGAGATCGTGGACCTCATTGAGGTTTGGGGGGAGGCCTCCAACGTCCATGACCTCCGCACTAGGCACAGGAATGCGGCCGTCTAGGGCAGGATAGCTGCCAGCCTGGCCACCAGAGGCCATATGAGAACCCAGGAGCAGGTTTGCATGAAAATCAAGTTGGTCCAGTGAGACCCCCGACCCTGAGCCCTGAGCTTAGAACATAAGAACATAAGAACGGCCGTACTGGGTCAGACCAAAGGTCCATCTAGTCCAGTAGCCTGTCTGCCAACAGCGGCCAGCACCAGGTACCCCGGAGGGGATGGACCGAAGACAATGGCCAAGCCATTTGTCTCGTGCCATCCATCTCCAGCCTTCCACAAACAGAGGCCAGGGACACCGGTCCTACCCCCTAGCTAATAGCACGCCATGGACCCAACCTCCATGAATTTATCTAACGTCTCTTTAAACTCTGTTATAGTTCTAGCCTTCACAGCCTCCTGTGGCAAGGAGTTCCACAGATTGACTATGTGCTGTGTGAAGAAGAACTTTCGCTTATTAGTTTTAAACCTGCTGTCCAGTCATTTCATTTGGTGTCCTCTAGTCCTTCTATTATGGGAACTAATGAAGAACTTTTCTTTATTCACCCTCTCCACACCACTCATGCTTTTATAGACCTCTATCATATCCCCCCTCAGTCTCCTCTTTTCTAAGCTGAAAAGTCCCAGTCTCTGTAGCCTCTCTTCATATGGGACCTGTTCCAAACCCCTAATCATTGTAGTTGCCCTTTTCCGAACCCTTTCCAAGGCCAAAATATCTTTTTTGAGGTGAGGAGACCACATCTGTACACAGTACTGAAGATATGGCGTACCATAGTTTTATACTTCCCCTCCTCCTTCTTCCCCTGGCTTCCCCCTTCCACCTCCCCTCTCCCACCCTCTCTCTTCCCCTCTCCCACCTCCTTTTCCTAGTCTCCCCAGAGATTAATTCCCCTCCCCCAGTTTTGTTAAATAAAGAGAGTTTCTATTTTTGAACACATGTGTCCTTTATTTTTTACATCAGGAAGGGGGGCTGGAGAGTGGTAAGTGGAAGGAGGTGAGGGAGGAATGGGGCACGAGCCCCCGATGGGGAGGACTGGGGTGGCTCTGCGGGCTCCTCGGGGTGGAAGCTCTCCTGCAGGGCCTCCTGGATCCTGACAGCCCCCCGAATGACCCCCGCGGATGGCAGCCTGTGGCAAGTGCAGCCGGACTGATGGCCAAGTGCTGTGATGTGCCGAGTGTGGGCACTCAGGGCACTCCAAGACAGGACTGCTTTGCTGTCTCTCATTGAGGTAGACAAGCAAGCGGGGAACCCTGATAACTGTCTGTCCGGGGTGGGGGTCAGGTCCCTTTAAGCACAGCCCTCAGCTAGCCTGAGGCAGCAGCTCCACACTCTAAGTCCTAACCTGATGCCCTGCCAGCACTGGTTCCGGCCAGCCTTAACTTTGGTTCAGGGTCCACTCAACGTGGACATGCTAGTTCAAATTAGCAAAATGCTAATTCTAATTAGTTTTTAGGTCTAGATGCACTAATTCGAATTAGCTTAGTTTGAATTAACTAAGTTAGTTCGAATTAGTGCTGTAGTGTAGACATACCCTCTATGAGTATTAATCCAGAGGAAAACAATTTCAGCAGGAGAGACTGGAGGAGCCCCATCACAGAGTGGCCCAGAGGTCAGTGGTTAGAGCACGCCCCTGCAAGGTGGGAGACACCTGTTCAGAACTTTGCTTCCCAGCAGGCAGAAGAAGCATTAAATGCAGATTCCCAGGTGAATAATGTAACCAATAGATTAAAAAAATTAAAATTCTAAGGGAGATGCCACCTTTTCTACCTGCCACTGTATCTTGAATGGACCCAAGCTGGTAAGTGAGCTCTGAGCATGCCAACAGGTGAGAGAGGCTGGGCAATTTCTAGTTTCCCCTGGGCTGAGGATGCCCCTAGGTCTTAGGTATGAGATAGCACCTGGATGCCAATAGCCAGGCATTGTGCATAAGCCCAGGCAGAAGTTTAGGTGCTTACAAGGCTAGGTAGCAGCTAAGCAAGAGGTCAGGGAGTGAGTGAAATTAGGGTTTAGGCCCTTAAATCCCTTTGTGGTTCTGGGCTTAAGTGAAGTGAGAGCAGGTGGGAGTGCGGGATAGTAAATGCAGGTTTCCATCGAGGGCTCCAAACACTGACCCATCCTTCCTCACTAGTCACTCCCTTGACTCTGGTAGAACTGCACCTGTTTACACCAACTAAGAACGTGGCTCAGGGTGCTGCCTTCTGAGCTGCTTGTATAACTAATTATGAAACATCAAATTCATTTTACCTGAATGGGCTTGAATCCAAGGTGACAAGCCTAGGTCAAGTGATTTTGTGTCATTGTTATTTCTGTACCATTTCCCCACAAACACATGTAGAAAGGTCCCTTCCCCAAAGAGTTTAGACTCACAGGAACTAAGGGTGCTGGGGGGCTGTAGCACCGGCTGGCTTGAAGTGGTTTCCATCACAGACAGGGTTCTCAGTTTGATTCAATGGCTCTCAGCACTCCTACTATGCAAATGGTTCCCGTGCCTCTGTTTACAATCTAAGGATATGTTTACACTGCACTTAAAAACCCACAGCTAACCCGGACTAGCTAACTCAGGTTCATGAGGCTCAGACTCAGGGTATGTCTACACTACAGTGTTATTTCGAAATAACGCATCTACACACAAAATACATTTCAAAATAGCATTTTGCTATTTCGAAATAGCACACCCACACTGAGTGGACGCTGAATAGCATTTAAGGCTGGCCAGAACCAGTTCCGGCAGGGCACCAGGTCAGGACTTACTGTGTGGGGTTGCTGCCTGAGGCTGTCTGAAGTCTGTGCCTAAAGGGACGCCCCCGGACAGCCAGTTCTCAGGTTTCCCTGCTTGCTTGCCTACCTCAATGAGGGACAGCAAAGCATTTTGTCTCTGCATGCTCTGGTTGCCCTCACTCGAGACACCACAGCACTCTGCAACATGGAGCCAGAGCTGCCCCTGGGCACTCTGGTGCTTCTCTTGGACACGTTGCTGCGAGCCTGGCTGCACTTTCTGCAGGCTGCCATCCGGGAGTCCATCAGGGGGCTGTCAGTATCCAGGAGGTCCTGCAGGAGAGCTTCCACCCTGAGGAGCACTAAGAGCCTCCCTGGTCTGCCCCACTGGGGGCTCGTGCCACATTTCTCCCTCACGTCCTTCCACTTACCCCTCCCTAACCCCCCTTCCTGATGTCAAATAAAATACATGTATTTTCATGAACACAAACACTCTTTATTTAACAAAACTGGGGGGGGAGGGAATGAAACTCTGGTGAGACCGGGGAAAGGAGGCGGGAAAGGGGAGAAGACAGGGTGGGAGAAGGGAGGGGGGAACCTGGGAGGAGGGAGCTGGAAGGGGGAAGCAAGGGGAAGAAGGGTAAGGGGAAGCTCAGGGCTCAGGGTTGGGGGGGGGTCTCACCGGACCAGCTTGATTGTCATGCAAACCTGCTCCTGGGTTCGCATGTGGCCTTTGGCCAGGCTGGCAGCTATCCTGCCATAGACACGTTCCTCCATCTAGTGCAGAGATCATGGATGTTGGGGGCATCCCCCCAAACCTGAATAAGGTCCATGATCTCCATCCTGGACCAGGAGGGTGCCTGCCTTCTCCAGGCCCTGGCAGGCTCCTGGGAGCTGGCAGACTGCTCCTGGGGAGTGGTGGAGGGCTGGCTGCCAGTGGCTTGCTGGCTCATGTTTTGGGGCCACTGGGTCAGGGGCAGTGACTGCTGGCTCTGGGCTGGCAGGCTTGGAGCTGGCACAGGCGCTGTGGACAGAGTCTACCCCTTTAAGGGCTCCGGGGAGGGGGAGGGAGAGAAGTGTTCTTGGTTGAGGCCGGAGTGGCCACCAGGGCACCCTGGGAAGGGCTGGAGGCCCCCTATTTCGAAATAAGTGTCTACATAGCACTTATTTCGAAATAGCTATTTCAAATTTGGTGTTATTCCTCATGGAATGAGGTTTACCAAATTCGAAATAAGCGCTCTGCTATTTTGAATTAATTTCGAAATAGCAGTTTGGCTGTGTAGATGCTAGGAAAGTTATTTCAAAATAAGGGCTGTTATTTTCAAATAACTTTGCTGTGTAGACATACCCTAACAGATTAGTGAATTGCAGTATAGACGTTCAGGCTTGAACTGGAGCCTGGGCTCCAGGTCAGTGGGAAGATCCTAGAGCTGGAGTGAGAGCAGGGTAAGGGGTTAATAACAGACATACCCTAAGTTATACGTAGTACAGACAAGCTAAACCATCTGTTTCTTTGAACCACTGGGGCACCCTGTGATGTTTTTAAACCCAAGAAATGGTAAGGTAATTGAATGACAATTCCTAAGTCTAATATATGCACATTTTTGCTTGTGACAAGCTACAGTTACATTATATCATTGGGAAAGAGTAAGCATTAAATCTTCAGTGATTGGAGGGTTATATTATTGCTATTTCATTAGCAAGATTTATAACAGTATTTAGTGACTGCTACAGTAATAGCTGTTATCAGTCTGTAACCAAAGAAATATTTCATATATTTTATGATTAAAATCAAACATTATTAAATTCATAAAAGCTGAATCTTAATATTTACTTAGTAGAAAGCCTAATTTAATGGAAAGTCATTTCTATAATGCTGGAGCTTTAACTACACTTTGTCCTGAATCCTACAGCGATAAATAAAATAAGCCCTGATTTCAAAGTGCCAAATTCTGGTCCCCTTACTTACATTGAGTAGCAGCAGGTCACACCACAGTACCATTGATTTCAATAGGCCTTCTAACAGAGTCATGGTCTTTTCAGGTCAGAAGGGACAATTATCGACCATATTGTTTGAACCCCTGTATGAAACAGGACTTAGACCCATCCAGTGATTTTGATCGCTGCAGTTTCTTAGTGTAAGGGCTGTGCAGTGGGAGCATACTAGGATTTGGCCCACAGCTTGCACGGCTGATGATTTTCAAGTAACTACTGCAGCTGTGCTGTCTTTTAAGGCAGGCACACAGGCAGACTCACTGGCAAGCCTCTCCTTTGATTTTGAATGATCCTAAGCTTTGCCTTGTTTATCAGGCTCCCTTGCTATTGCCAGATTCTACTTGCTGACATGAACTATTAAAAACATAAGAACATAAGAATGGCCGTACTGGGTCAGACCAAAGGTCCATCTAGCCCAGCAGAGCCGGCCCAAGCTATGGGCTGACAAGGCTACCACCCGGGGCGCCCCATTGTAGCGGGCGCCGTGCGGGGCTGCCAGATCGGGTGGGGATGGGGCTGCACATGCGCCAGGGGGCAGGGCCGCACATGCACCAGGGGCAGGGCCATGCACGCGCCACACTCCCGGGGGTGGCACCACGCTCCTGGGCCCTGGGGCGCACGAATGGCTCGGGCTGGCCCTGTAGCCCAGTAGCCTGTCTGCCGACAGTGGCCAGCACCAGGTGCCCCAGAGGGGGTGGGCCAAAGACAACAATCAAGCGATTTGTCTCATGCCATCCATCTCCAGCCTCTGACAAACAGAGGCCACGGACACCATTTCTAGCCCCTGGCTAATAGCCTTTTATCGACCTAACCTCCATGAAATTATCTAGCTTCTCTTTAAACTCTGTTATAGTCCTAGCCTTCACAGCCTCCTTTGGCAAGGAGTTCCACAGGTTGACTATGCACTGCATGAAGAAGAACTTTCTTTTTTTAGGTTTAAACCTGCTACCCATTGGGACTAGATCAATGGGAGTCAGACGCCTAACGGCCTCTGAGGGGCCCTAATTCAAGAAAGCCCTTAAACTTCTGTTTGAGTCCATCTCTATTCAAAGCTCAACCAAAGTACCTACTGAAGTCAGTGTGACTTAGCGTCCCAGGGCTGGAAGAGATCTCCGGAGGCCATCAAGTCCAAATCCCTGCCCAAAGCAGGACCAACCCCAACTAAGTCATCCCAGCCAGGGCTTTGTCAATCTGGGATTTAATAACCTCTAGGATGGAGATTCCGCCACCTCCCTCAGTAACCCATTCCAGTGCTTCACATCCCTGCTAGTGAAATAGTTTTTTCTAATATCCAACCTAGACCTCTCTCACTGCAACTTGAGACCATTGCTCCTTGTTCTGTCATCTGTCACCACTGAGAACAGTCTCTCTCCATCCTGTTTAGAACTCCCCTTCAAGTAGTTGAAGGCCACTATCACGCCTTTAAGTACCTCCTTAAACACAACTCTAAGCCTGTTCTTATTTGGGAAGGAACTAAAGGCTCATTATGTAAATTAAACATATGCTTAAATTCCACTGATTCCTCTGGGAGGCAAATCTTTTTTTTTTTTTAATTAAGCATGTGCTGAGGTGCATACCTGACTAGGGATGCTTTTCTGTCTTATCCATCCCTCCACTGTGGGGCACTGCACCCCTGAGCATGTTGGAAGGGAAAAATTGCTACACTCTTCTGAGCTAATTGTACCTCACTTTTAAATTGGGGTATTCAGGAGATGAGACAGAAGATACCTTTGCCCTCCCCAGACCCATGGCTTGCATGAGGGCCACAACAATCTATACCCACATTCCAAAAGTAACCCAAAAGTCCACAGCTGAGGTCTTGAACTTAAATGTTGACAAATGAAAATGACTTTAAGTTCATCTTTGTGTTTACATCAGAGTTTAATAATAAGCACAGAGTCAAGGGGAAATTCCATTCTTATTCTTCTTTATCACCTGGGGGGTAGGGGAGGGAAAGTGAATGGAGGATGGTAGCAGCCAAGCTAAAGAAATACAGCCTATTCTGCCTATGTGGCTTAAGTAGGGGGGGTCTTGGGACTACTTGCTGTTGCTCCATTAGGGCCTGATCCAATGCTCACAAAAGGTTTCTATTTATTTTATTGGTCATTGACGCAGGTACATAAGAAGCAGTGATCTCTACCTGTAATGCCCACTGCTAGAAAGTAACAGGTACATACTGTGACAACACATCAGGGTTCCCCCGACTCCTGCACCCCCGTAATGGCACGAACAGACTCCACCAGCCAGTAGAACAGAGGGAGTTTATTGCTTCTCCAGGATACAGCACAGCATAGATGTAATCTGGATACAGGGCAGGCCTAGGATGCCTCAACCCCCCTTGAGATGCGGGAGACTGGGCCCCTAAATCCCAGCCCCTTGCTTAGGCAGCTTCCTCCATGATACCAGACAGAAACTAAAAACTCTCTTCCAGCCCTGCCCCCCAGCTAGGTGTTGGTCTCCACCTTCCTCGCTTTGTCTCTCTCCCTGGAAGGCTGAGCCTGGGTGTCTGGGTTAATACACATTTGGGAGAGTCAGTGAGAATCTCACAGCACAGCACAGGGGGACCCCGGGTCACAGAGCAGACAGTACCCCCACTACGCCACACATACACTACAAGGTTTAGATTTGGCCATGTTGCTGAGAGATTGCACATTGACTAGAACTCCTGTGATTCTTCCCCGTTCCAACTCACCTATGGGTATCCTCTTGCCCTCCTAGAACACCCATGAAAACAGAGCAGAATGCTGCTCTTTGGGTCCATTTTAACAATTTTAGGAGAACTATCAACCTGAAACCACAATTTATGTGAGGATAACATGTTAAGACAATAAAATGATATATAACTATGTAAAATATATGACTATGTAAAATATATTCTGGTAGGTTTTCCTATTACAGCATATTTATTGACCCAAACTAAGATGGTTACCAAGTTCTGCTGCCTAGGGAATAGATTATACCTGGTTTAATACATCTTTTGAAGCATCTTTCTTGTTTTAGTCTCTGTCACCACAAGCAAAATACTGAAAGTAGTGACAAGTATAATATCAATAAACATAATAATAATTGATTTTCAGGAGATGAAAAATCTGAAATTAGTGGCCATTTCCCCAAGAGCATTGTTTGATTAATTTAATGCTCATCTTAGTCTTTCTAAGTTGGTTTAATACTGCTGATCTGCTAAGCGAGACGGAGTGATGGGGCTTGTGGTTATGGCCCAGAGGAAAATAAAACATATTGCATAGTCCAGCAGTTTTTTTAAAGGAAAAATTATGGACTGAAAGAAAACTACTCCCAAAAATATATTGTGGAGATGCTTAAAGTTGTTAGTGTCATGAACCATTTATGGAGCTTTGGGAGGGATGTGATTGGGGTGTTGTTTGGGTTATTGTGTTACTTATGAACAGATTTTACTTATGAAGATTACTACACCAGTGGCTGATGAAAGCTGTAGAACACTGCATCACCCAGTGCTGGACAGTCTCCAACCGAAAGGACACAGACAACCTGGTTCAGGGGCCTAAACAGAAAGGGATGCAGTAGAGAGGGCAAAAAACATCAACATAATACTTGGGTGTTGTGGAATAATCTTTTTGTTAGTTTGTTTTTACTTCGCCTGAAATTTCCTGAGGCATTAAATTTAATTATGTTCTTTTTCTCATTTCCCTGCATTTTGATCTAGACCTATAAAAAGAACTCAGGTAATATAAACTTGTTATAATTAATCTGCATATCTGAGTCCAAAAGCACAGTCTGCAGTAAAGTGCTGTAAGTAGACCTCTTGTACCTATGAAATTGAGAAAGCTCCTCCAAAGTGTAATTTGGAGACAAAGAAGCTTTCTCACCAGCATACTCAGTCCATTAGTGATTCAGACATAGTTCATTACTGAAACAGACAGCATTCATAATGTTTAGGCAATGGCATTCTTGGTCAGTTCTTAATATCTAAACTGAGCTCTCCTTCATTGGCTTCCTTTCTTCAGACAGTAGGGAGAAAACCTGCACTACAGGAACTATAGTTAGCTGCCTGACTCTTTGCACCTAGTGTGGTTTCAAAGAGGAAATAAAGAGCATTCAGAATGACTGAATCTCATCACATCTTCCAAACATCCTCATTAAGCTATTATAATTAGGGTTGTATTGTTTTCTTCATTTTCTCTCGATAGTGTTGGCTGGCAAAGACAGATGCCTTTAGCCCTCTAATAAATTAATTATTAATGAAGTAGTTAATAATTCATGTTAATTGGTACTATAAGCCACTCCCCGCCCCCAACAAATGTGAGCAAAGGTCAAAACTTGTTAACAGCAGAGGTGAAATCTATTTTTAAGTTTTTTTTTCCCCATGATATATCAGAGAAGTCAAGATATGGCTTGTAAAATTTAATTGTATTTCAGCGGACAAGCAAATTCTAAAGGCAAAGGTCCAGTTTACATACTTAGTAAGTATTCTCATTAACTGGGCATTTGCACTATCGTCATCATATTGAAGGATATAAAGGACCTGCAAATCTAGTATTATCTGTCTTGAACAAGGCAGAAGGCACGACTAGAATTAGTCATATAGTATATATTTAACAGAAGGCTATCAACAACTTAAATAATTAAGACATCAGTAATTATTTTTAAATACCTCTTGGTAAGTGGATTTCATGATCAGCATGTGCTGTTTTTTCTGGGGAGGAAATTGGTTCAAATAACAATAGAATTTTCAACTTGAAGCTAATTATTTACAGAACAAATAACTTTCTACAAACATTCTTTGCTCTCTGAAGACAAATCCACCATTTACTGCATATATTCCACTATTTAATTAATATAATTTTAAATTCAGAATAACTACACTGTTAATATTCCTTTTATTGTCTGTCCCAATCATGCCACTGATGTATAAAAGTACACCTCAAAACTGATTTTAATTTGATAACAGGTTTGAAAAAGGTCATTTGAAGTCACATTGATTTAGCGCAGTAAAATGTCCCCATTTAAAAAATACATTCATATTTTTCATTCAGTAATCAGCAGGAAATAGTCTTTTTGTTTTGTTTTATTTACAAAACAGAGGTTCACAAATGTACAATGCAGCTAGATGTGTGAGGACATTTGGAACACTTAAAAGGAATGAACCAAAATAAGCTTTGAAGACAAATTCTTCCAGTCTTTTTTCATTATTTTAAGGAATTTGCACAACACAAAGTTTTCACTTTGCTCACTGTAACATACATTTCTGTCATTTTCAAATGATGATAATGATATGGGGTCTGATCCAGGTCTGATTAAAGTCAATGGGAGTTTTTCAAAGTCTGCAACAGGTAGAGGCTCAGATTCAGCAATAATTTGTCTTTTTTTGAAAGGCTTTGAAACTTGTTGGCATTACTGTAGAAGCTATTCACTCTTTTCTCATAACTGTTGTGCAAAATCAAGCTTGTGTTTTGAAAATAAAATAAATCACAGCTCAGGAAAATACACAGGGATAACTGTATAGTTCTGTTCTTTGTTAACAAAGGCAAAGAAAAACACAGATTAAAAAAAATCTCAACCTTTCTGAATGTAAAATAACATAGTGTCCCCTGAGCATAGCTTATTAACCAAATTATAGATGAATATCAGACACATTGATAGAGATCATCTCCAGTGGTATGCAAGTAAGACAAATAAGGGCAGGGGACGTAAGCCATGCAAGGTAGAATCTATCACACCCTGACCACACCATAACTCATCTTTGTTGCAAAAGCAACAAATATTTTTTACCATCTCTGAGTATATGCAGAGTTTGCTGTACCAGCCTGAAAACTCACCATCCTCATACTGTTTCTTGCAATCAGTAACCAGGATTCATCCTTGGGTATAATAAATAACAGGGAGAATCTTTGTCACTAAATGCAAAGAAAAGCTATTCCACATGTGAGATGAAGGAACCAACAAGAATTCAGGCTATAAGTATTTTATTTATTTCCTATTTTACAAAAAATATATATTTTCTGCACTTTATTCTCAAGAAGTGACAGTCCCACAAGCATCCTGAACTATCACTGGATACTGGTGGTTCTGTAACTGTAGTTCAGTCATTTACAAAACTGGATTAAAAAAAAAACAATCTAAAATATTTATATAAGGGTTTTGTCTATATCCATTTGTTGTCTCTTTTCTACTATTTCAATCATATGGCCCCTGGAGTACGGATCGTTTTTTCATTCTGTGTTTGTGCAGCACCTTACATGATGGTGAGTTGTTTCTTCATTAGATTTCCTAAGCACTACAGTAATACAAATAAATAAAATTAATAAATAAAATAATAATAATAATCAATAATATAATATACTAATAATAAATAATAAAATAATAATAATAAGCAGCCTCCTAGCCACCATAGTATCTTTTATGCTCACAACATCACTGTGAACTAAGGAAGTTCTTTTAGGACCATTTTACAGATGGTGAAGCAGAGAGAGACTAAAGGTATGCCAACACTACAACATAAGCCTAAGGGTCAAACTCAAGCTCAAGCCTAACTTCCCCATCCCCTTCCATTTATACATAAATCCTGCTAGCCCAGGGCTCAGACCCCAAGCCCCTGGACCCCACAGGAGTGGAAGATCTGAGTCAAGCTGGAACTCAGGGTTCAAGGCCTATTGCTTTGAAGTGTAAATGCAGTTCCACTGGACTTATACCTGGAAATCCACCAAAAGTATTCCATAGTCCCATTGGCTGACTTCGTTTTTTGACCTGTGGATAGTCAAATTTTCCCATATTGCACCACAAGCAAAGGGGCTAGTGTGGACACATTTGAGAAAGGCATTAGGAAGTCTGAGATGTAGGTGGTTGGACTCAGGCCCAAGTAATGCACCTGGAGCTCCAGGTTAGAACCTAGGATTCAACAATCCCTAATCTGGAGTTGCAAATGAATGTAGGTGCCCAAACTCTAGGTTAACAAGACCAGGGATTGCTAACTTAAGTCCTACTAACCATGGGCTTACACTGAAGTGGAGATATACCCTGAGTAACTTGCCCAAAGTCACACAGAAAATACCTGGAAGATCAGAAAATTGAAGTAAGTCCCCTTACACTCTGGGCTAGCAACCTAGATGCTTGGACCATCCTTCACTCAGAATAAAATATTAAGAAAACATACTCTAGGCAAAATTCATGTACTCATCCCCACGGGATGGATTGGATAAGGAAATAAGTCTTTTCCACCAGTAAGTCATTTGGTTCTGGAAAAACTTAAAAAACAACTAATAGTCTTGCAGCACTGTCCGGGGCCCGACCACGGGAGCACCCCACCACGGCTGGGGCTCCCCTTCTTGGCCCGGACCCCATGCTTACTCTGGCCCCCTCGGGGCCCTGATCGGGATCCTTACCCAGGGCCAATCACTCCCAGGTCACGGCGTCCGGCCTCCTCGTGCCCTCTCCCTGTGCCGGGTTAACCGTCGGTCGACGGGGAAGCGGGGTTTGGGCCCTCCCCCTCTCCAAACCCCAGCCCAGGACCCTGGGACAGGGACCACTCTGTCCCGTATCCTGCCTGGTGGGGCTGCAGCCCAAAACGCACCAGCCCTTGGGCTTCCCGGGCCCATCCTGGGCTACTTCCTCTCCCGCTGACCTTCCAGGCACCTTTCTACGGCTGACTCCTTCAGCTCACCCGAGGTGTTACGCCACACTGTCGGTCGCCTGCCGACCTCTCAGTCCAGTCTGGCCTCCAGGGAGAGAGAGAGGTGCTGGCCTCGCCCCCTCTATGTCGACTCCCGCCGCTCCCCCCCACTTCCTGGGTGTCCGTCCACCCTCTTTATAGTCAGCCCTTCCGGGCCCTTGCTGTCTGCCCCATCAGGCCCTTTGTTCAGCGCCGGCTGCCACTCCGCCAGCCTGCCGCTTCCCGCCGATCAGCTGTTCAGCTGGCCGCCGCACAGCTGATCGGGCTTGCACTGCCGGCTCACTCCCTCTCCCCCGGTGCGCTAGTGCGGGGCTGTGCCGCCCCATCACAAGCACCTTAAAGACTAACAAAACATGTAGATGATATCATGAGCTTTCATGGGCAAAACCCACTTCTTCAGATGAATGGAGTTATTCATTTCATGGATTGTGCCCACAAAAGCTCATGATACCAACTACATATTTGTTAGTCTTTAAGGTGCTGCTAGACTATTTGTTGTATTTTAAGTTTTTCCAGTTACAGACTAACTCGGCTACCTTTCTGAGGGTATATCTACACTACAGAGTTTTTCTGGAAAAACAGCCATTTTTCTGAAAAAAACTTCACTTATGGCCACACTGCAATCACAAAAAAAATTGAAAGAACAGAGGTGTTTTTCTGACATTGGTAAACCTCCTTCTACGAGGAAGAAGCCTTTTTCCTAAAGAGCTCTTTCAAAAGAAGAGGAAAGAGGAAAAAGCACAAGTGCCTTGGTGGCCACTCCATCCATACTAATCTCAGCTGAAATGTGAGATAGCATCCGTTCAGTGTGGACGCTATCTTCCAAAAAAGCAGATCACTTTTTCAATGTGCTTTTGCAGTGTGGACACTCTCTTTCAGAAGAAGTTTTTCCGGGAGATCTCTTCCGGAAAAGCTTCTTCCAAAAGAAGCCTGCAGTCTAGACATAGCCAGAATGATTTGGTTCTGTTACTTTTGCTTTTAGACTGAAAGCTCTTTTGGAAAGAATTGTCCCTTACTATGTATCTGTACAGTTCTTAGCAGAGTGAGGCCTTGGTCTCACTTGGAGATCTCCTGGTGCTACTATAATAAATATATAAATGATCATTCCATAAGTACTGATAAGTTTAATTACATTGAATATAGAAGCATTGTTTTACCAATCACCATATATACATTCAATGATAGTAGCCACATACAGCAGAATTTCACTCTCTACTCCATCCCCACCTAAGAACTACTGAAGAACTTGAAGGCAGAAGAACTTGTGTAGTCTTACTGGATTTGGCAAGAGGATATTAGAAGTATGCTCCAGCTCCTAAGTGCTTGAGAGCCCAGCTCCGCTGAAGGTCTTTTCCCTCCTACCATGTAAACTATCTGTTACTGCTTCCAAGAGTTCATTCCTCCTGCTACAAAGAATAACCGAAGCCCAAATGTACCTTGGCTTCGGGAGCAGGCTTTGGCCCTGTTTGTATTCTCCCTATTCTAGGCACACAGCATGGATAAACTACATTGAGAATTGCTACATTTTTCAAAGAAAACCCCTGTGCTTTCTGCATTCTGTTCTCAACTCAAAAATGGGTCTTTTTCTATGCAAAATGTTAATGTATATCTACAGGCTGAACCAATATGAATGCAGGTAAAATGTACACTTTGCATCAGAAACGGGCACACATGTAGCTTTTTCCACATGGTATTGATACAGAAACAACCCTGCCACATATAGTGAAATTCGAGGAGGGCTGATTCCCCACACGCTTGTACTTTATGGCACCTTTTGAACCAGTCCAAAGTGGGCATCAGTGTTACACTGATGCTACAAAGGCCACATCTGACACCTCCTTTACACTCTTTCTTAAGAGATGTAAATGGCTACACAAGATACAAAGCCATTGAGAATCAAGCCCATAGTGTGCAAATTGATGTTGAATAACACAGCAAATATTTTTGCACCAAACTCCATATAACATCCATTTTTAATCTCATCCATCTCAAACTGTAAAACATTGCTTTTTTTCTTGTGCCTTTGTTTACCTCTCTCCATGTGAGTTAAGAAAAAATACAAAATTAGATGGAAAAGAATTAGAAAAAGAAAATGCCAGTGTCACACAATTGGTACTTAAGGGTTTGATTCTGCAAATAGTTATCATTTGGAGCTAGGGGGAAACCAGATAGTCTGGTCTGAGTGAATTCAGGTGGTATTTTTAAATTTCCATTTCAAAGCAGAACAAAAAGTATTTCAAAATTTCCCATGTAATAAAATAGCAACAATTTGAGCTCAATGGAAATATTTCATTTTGATACACATGAAATATTTTTGTTCCAATGTTGACCTTTTTTATTTTAACTATTTGTTTCATTTGGAAATGTCATTTCAAAATGAAAAATCAGAATGTTCCCTTCCAAACATGCTGAAACCAAATGCTCTGGCAGTATCCCAATGCTTCATTTCATTTTGCCTAAATGAACTTGTCAAAATAAACATGTTTTGGTAAATATTTTGATTTCAACAAAAGCAGCATTTTCCATCAACAAATGTTTCACCAAAATTTTTTCTGACCTGCCTTATTACTAAGCATATTCACATGCAGAAATCTGCATACACTGTCCTCAGAACCCTAAATCAATGGGCTTATCCATGGTAGTAAGCATTATGCTCATTACTGTTTGCAGGATCTAGCCCAATGTGTTTTCTTTCCTCCATTGTCATTTCCCAATGTCAGTAACTGTTGTTAATGTGCAATGAAACATAGTTGGGAGCAGGTAGAGTCTGTTGTGCTCTACTCACATGGAAAGGAGACAGAGCTAACAGGCTCAAGTAACAGCCTGCTCTTGGCATCAGCTGTTGCTAATTTTCTTTGGTGTGCTTTGACTACCTGTCTGAAAGGGTGCTACAGTGCAGGAAGGAAATTTTTCAAGAGATTAAACTATTATAGTTTCCTGTGCGGCTGTCTTAGCTATGTATGAAAAAAAGCTTTAAGGGCACTTGAAAAGAGATTTGTCTGAATAGCAAAGTTGTTGTGATTCATCCCTTGACTCAGAGAGTCGGGATTTGGCCAATTTCCTCAGGAAAGTGGTTGATTAGGGCCCATGGATTTATCCCTGGCCTACATATAAGATGTCATAAAGGTGATGAATGGTGAACTTGCCATCACAGGAAGCTCAGAGTTTATAAAAGCTATTTTTAAGGGCATGGAAAGAAAATAAGTCTCTTGTATTTTTGCCAAAATGCTCCAATGGTTAAATACCCCTTTGTAGCTGCTAGTAATTAATGACGCTGCTTATCAAAGACTGTTGTATTTTCCAGTTTTACAAGTTTGTTTGAAAAATTGATTCAGTGTGTTTCAGTGTTTACCCAAAAGGATATCTGGCAATAAAAATAGAATGTTTCCACAAAGACCAGCATTTCTTGCTCATGTTGAATCTAAGCACAGTCATGTGCTTTTCTGTCCAACAGATTTGTCTGTCAACTGGTTTGTCCCCCATAAAGAGCTGTCATAGGCAATGCAATTTAGTGAGTGCAGTGCAGGACAACTAACTGAAGTTACAAATTAAAACTGCATTGTTCCTGATGAGGACAGAAGTCAGTATAACTTGAGAAAAACCTGAGAGTATTGTACTCCTTCCATGACCCATCACAATACTTACTTCTCTTGGTCAGCCCCCTTCGCTGTCTTCCAGTATAACCAGAGCTGGACATATGGGTGAGGAACATGGGAGATGGAACATAGGGGGGAAGAAAGAGAGCCAGGGGTAATGGGAGGGATAGATGGTAAGTCTGGGGAAGCTGCGGGGACCAGGGGCACCAATGTATAAGTTCACCCATGGTGCCATTTTCCCTAAGGCCACAACTCCTAATTCACTAATTTAATTTTTAAAATGAATGCCTAGGCCAAAAGAAAGCCACGTACAACATGAAGCACATCTCTTGGGCTTCCCCTGTGGGATTGTCTGTGCTGTGATCACTCCTCAGGGCCAGCCCCTGGCATTAGATACATCAGGATCACACTCTTCACACTTCTGACACGGGCATTATTGATTCCACCTGACTGCTGGGAAAGCTGAAGCAGATTGCGATGGAGGGCCAGACTCTGAGGCCTCCTTTACATGTTACCAGCCCACTATTAACACCACTTTCCACTCACCCCATTGAAGGAACAAAATCAAAAGTTGGAAGGTATGATCCTAGCCCAACCCTGGGAGCCTGGCTGGTTGAGAGGACTCCATTTCTGGGAACAGTACCCCCTGTCGATATCAAGCCCTACTAGAAATAGGGGGGTAAGGCCTGTCTGTGATGTAGCAACAACTCCAGTTCTTGGTCAGAATGGGAAATCTTTTGGTTGTCAGGTTCTTCCTACTCAATCTTAACAGCTCCATTCCTTTCCCCTCCAAAGACCTCTGTCTCATCCCTGGTCCTGTCTCAAACACCTGCAATGTCTGTGCAATTTGCAACACTCTCAACTTTCACAGCAGCACAGAGCACAAATATTACTGTTTATATTGTTTCCCATGCCACATCCATTTAATTACTCTGCTCTTGGCACTGCTGCTTTTATCCATGGCTTACTTCCTCTTCTCAATTTACCCCCTTACCCTCCCCCCCGTATTTTTATTGTGAATGCTACAAATGAACACATGGAGCTGCTGATTACTTAGCTTCAGAAAGGGTCTTTAGAAGACAATTGTTTAGAAAAAGTATCAATTAGTATATCACTGTTTTTATTCTGAAATGAAATATGTTTATTCTTTCCCCAGTACATCAGTCACCCATTCCCAGCCCCACTGTTAAATATTTAGACTTTAATAGCAAATTTACTGTAAAAAAAACCCCTATTTTTTGGAAATGAGCTCAAATGCAGTTAAGACCATTTTTCTTTCAACCATATTTCATATTCTTGCATGTACAAACACTGAGGCTGGCTGAAAACTTTCCATATCAGCCTTTTTGACCTTTAGTTGTAGGACTGCCAACCCTAAAAGTTTAAAAAATTACAAGTCAGACAACAAAAATCAGAGAATTGGCTTAAACAACATTAAGCTATTTTAAATAATATATTTGGGATCATTTTATTTGTCTTCTGGTTTCTGAGCTTTTAGGCTGGACTCATATCACATTTTCACATTTTTATCCACAGCCATGAGGCTAGGTGCTCCCTTTTTAAAAATATAAGAACTGAGGTTCTCTTGCAATCTATTCAAGCAGCTGGGTCTGTATGACAAGTATCATCTGATTCCCACAATTCCAGATACACTGTGAGAACAGGCAGCACTGTATTGCCAAACTTTAGTGCCAGAGTGGGCAGTAGTGGTAAAACCTTAAATGGGAACAAAGAGCAGAGTCAACTTTTGAATGAATTTACCGTTGGGCAATAAAAGCTTTATCAAAGAGAGTGAGAAGCTATCTGTGCCTCAACATGTTAGATACATACACACTCAATGTATCTGCTGATACATATTAACGATATGTGCGTGTTTTCACAATTTTGAAATATCGTCAATGACAGTGAGTTCTGTGGTCTTTCAGCAGTGTCAATACTGCTTAATTTTTCTAGCTCAAAGTTCATAACTGAATTACAGTGTGAAGTGACTTTAAAAAAATACTACTGAGGGTTTCTTTAGACTAAGAGCTTCTGGGCAGCAAGTGAGTAGTAGTGGAAAGCTATTTATTTTGGAGGATTTCCAAGATTTGCCAAGGATTTCCTTAGCAATACATAAAAACATTCTTTTTGTCACACCTGGTTAATGGTCACATAGCAGGAGCCAAAAGTCAGAAGCAGCTATAAGGAAGACACAAATATCAACATGGATTGTTCAAGGTTTACAACCATACAGAAAGGCCCCAGTCCTGCAACGAGATCCTTACAGGCTCTAAGAACTAGAGCTATGTGTGAATAAGTGGTTCACTAATGGTTCTGAAAATAAAATAAAATAAATAAAAAGTTTTGGGTAAAATGAAGTGTTTCTCTTGGATTTCAAGCATTTTAATCATTGTTTAATAAAACCAAAGGAAATTTAGTAACAAAGATCTAGCTTCACAAGGGGACCTAACAGGCACACTGAGGATACGTCTACACTAGCCCCCTAGATTGATCTAGGGAGGCTAATGAAAGCGACCGACATTCTGAACCAGGTATATCCTAGTTTCTTGGGTTATAGTACATTTGTGTTGCACATTCATAAACACAGAACTTTCTAAAATGCCAAGCTCAGTCCATCCATTCCTCTAACACATTCTCACGACGCAGCTGAGTGAAGTCTTCTTCAACACAGCTTCATCATCATAAAAATTCTGGCGAGATTTCTGTCACACTTACTCAAGATTAATATAGAGTTAGTCAGTGACTGGCCAAAGAAACAGATGAAAAACACTTCTACATTTGAGGGGCATACGGAAATCATTAGAACAAAAATACAAAGACATCTTCCTTCAAATCAAAAATCTGACAGCTCTTCAGGAACATCTGGCCACTTTATTGTCCACAAGAGTTATGAGATGTCCCAAGAAAAACTCTAAATTGGAACACAGCTTGCTACAAAGATTTTCTGAGGAGTCTGCCACTTGCCTCATCAATATATATTGCCCTTGTCTAATATCTAGTATTCAAGAAAAATTAAATGTTTGTGCAGTATTGGTGGCCTCATCACTTGGACCACGTTAAAAGCTGTTGAAAATTACCATTTCCTACCCGTGGGTTGCGGGATGCAGTGTGTTTATGGCAACAGGTCGAAACCCTCAACATTCTACAGCATTGTCCCAACACCAGGGTCAGCATTTCACACAGAGCTCAAGCTCCAGACAGGACACAGCGAAAAGATCCCCCTCTACCCATTTTTCTAGCTCTACTCTATGCAGCCATCCCTTTCCCTCAATTCCAATCAGTCCCCCCCTTCCTTTGTCTTCCCTCAGTTTGTCTTGCACCCCTATTTTCTTGCTCCACTTCCTATCTTTGCTACCAGCTGCCCACATCTTTCTTCAAAGTCTCCCAAAACAGTAAACTTGTTTTTGATAGCTAGCTGTTCAATATATGAGTCCTGTCACCTCACATCTTTTAATCTGATCATTTTCTCCAGCTTGCCATCCTAGCAATCTTTTTCACTCCATGCACATTACTGTTAATGCTCATCAAACTTCCCAATATTATTGCCTGTCCTCTTTCCTTCTTGATTCCCTTCCCACTATCCCCAATTCCAGTCCCCATCTGTCTCCTTCTGTATTTCACTTTTGCTAGCTGCCAGCAACCAGAATGATCCTCTCCAACTCCAGTCTTTCTTCTGTGCTGTTTCCTCCATCCCTCCTTTCCCCACACTTTTCGTAACTCATGGTAACCTATCAAATGTTGCTGTTCCAGTCACATCATTTTTCCTCTTTTCAGGCAGCAGAACCAAAGCACTATGACTTTCTGCTTTTTATTCCTTATCTTCACCTAACTGATCTTTCATTCTTTATCTTCCTCTCTCCTGTCTGTAGGCAGTTCTAACTTATATCTTCAGGCCAATTGTGACGTAGTGTGGGGACCTCGCTGGTTGCTATGCTGGGCGGTGGGCTGTGGGTGACCCCCACTGTCTGCTGTCTGCAGCACGGCCCAGCAGGGCAGGGGATGAGTCATTATGCAAAGGGGGCTCCGAACCTGTCGGACCAGTTATCTCCCAGGGAGCGGAACAATAGGAAGAAGGCGGAGTGGAGCCCTGGCTGGGGGGCAAGGCTGGAAGTGAGGGGGTTAGGATCTGTCTGGTATCATGGAGGAAGCAGCCTAGGCAACGGGCTGGGATTTTGGGGCCCAGTCTCCCCCATCTCAAGGAGGGTTGAGGCATCCTAGGCCTGCCCTGTAACCAGATTACATCTATGCTGTGCTGTATCCTGGAGAAACAATAAACTCCCTCTATTCTACTGGCTGGTGGAGTCTGTTTGTGCCACTACAGGGGTGCAGGAGACGGGGAAACCTCAACACGCCGTCACACCAGCTCACACATTTCAGCTAGAGCTGTGGGGAAGTGAATAAGTGGCACTTCTGAGTCCCTTCCCTTGCGTTTTGTGGAATGATCCTTGCCCAAAGCTGACTACTGAGAGTTGTGCCATTGTCTTTAATAGGAAGAGGATTAGGCCTATGGTAATTAAGTCACCTAGATTTATAGGTAGGGAGATAAAAGCCCCACTAACATTTTTAAATGTAATTTCTAAAATATTTTAATACACGGCAAGATGATATGCTGTGCTATGCTGAAAAGGTTTAATTACCCTTCCGTTAGGATGACCAGCCTAGCTCAGTCATGAATAAGGCGGTTATCCCAATTGCACACAAATATCACCCCATACCATATTACAGTAACAATCCTCTCTCCCTCATCTGTCACAAGCATACTTTGGCAGCTTAAGAGAGAGAGAGATTAAATTAAACATACTCTATATATTCAATTTTTTCCAAGCAGTATTTTCAACGTCCTTGTTGTACCAATTGATCCTTTGACAATTAACAATGCAGTGCATTTCACTCCTGGCTTCATTTTAACAAGACTGATTGTTCTATCCAAAATGTATAAAGCAAGATTTCAAAAATGAGCTTATTTTTTAAGCTCAATTATTAAATTTTCTCTGACATTTGCAGTTCATTTTTGCTGGTGAGCATTATACATTAATACTTGGAGTTCATGTGGAGTTTAACAATATAATTTCCTATCACTGAAAAGTACAACGTACTTTGGCAGAAACCAAGTATATGAAGAATTAACAGTTATTGAATTCCAGAGGGAAAACAATTTCTGTTAGAGACACTATTGCCAACTGTCACACTTCCATTTACAGACATGAATTTCTCTTTGTTGGCCATCAGCAGGACATTTTCCATTGCATACAGGATATTGATATAAGCTTTAGGACCCAGTCTTGTTTCTACTGTAGTCAGAAATGTTGCCATGGACTTCAACAGAAGCGGAATTAGAATCTTAAATAAAGATAGAGATTTTATAAGCTTACATTGCTACTATGATCATTGTTAATTTGGTTGGGTAGATAAAGCCCTCATCCCACTGACAGCTTTGATTTTTGGGAAATGATTTAAGGCTAGGCAACAGAACATTAACCCTAATATTGTTATTTTTTCTAGGCAATTTTTAAGAAATGTCAAAGGATGGTCAAAAGCCATAAAGGCAACCACTATGGCACTAGAGATGTTGGGAGGTTTAAATCAAAATGTTGTGAGTGTTTATATTTTCTAGAGGTGCTCGGGGGAAAACAATTCAGCAGAAAAATTAGAAGTTTGCTGAAAAATCAAAGACTAAAATTTTTCAGTGAAAACTAAAACACTTTTTGAAGAAAACTGAAATTTTTCAGCCAAAACCAAAAATGTGTATTTGGAAATCCTGCCAAGGTGGCTCAAGACCCCCATTCTTTACTATGCACTGAATCCTTTGGCAAAACTACATCCCTTAGGATACAACACAGTTACTCCTGCTGCTGAGTCCCTGTGCTGCATCATGGAAGATAATACAGCTGGGGGAACCCCGCCCACAGAGGAGAATGGGAGTCTGAGGCACTTGAACTATAATTCTCATGAGATACTGCATCAGCATTCCAAATTAAAATGTTTGCATTTTGACTGACTTCCTCTGTCATGAGGCGAGCACTCACCACCCCCACAGCACCTCCTTTTGGTCACTTGGGGAATCAGCTCTCCTGCCTCAGAGTGATTCAGTGGCCCAGATTCTGTTGCCTGTCTTCTGCTGGTTCAGCTCCGTGTCCCTTCCTTTCCACTTCAGACTGTCTTAGGCCAGTGCCCCTGCACTCTGGGGTCCTCAACTCCCAGGGAATCCCCAATTCTCCTATAACCAGCTTGCCTCAGTGACCCTCTGCCAATCGTCATTTAGCCCCTTACCTCAGGGGCAAACTGCAGTCTGAAATGGCCACTCATTGGCAAGGGGATTTGGACGTGCTGCCATTTCCTGTCCTGGCTAGTACGCCCTGCAGCCTGGGTGCAAGGTGAAGTCAGGCCAGAGCTCCCCCACACTGCTTTGTCTTGGGAAGCTTCTCGCTTCCCTGGCAGTCAGGTCTCTCCTGCTCCCTAGCTAGGGCAAGAGTGTCTGTTCTCCTCCCTGCAGGATCCCTCATTTGTATAGCCCCAGCTGGACCCTAACTGGCTGTCTCTGCCTCAGCTGTGGGTTCCGCTCTCTCAGCCTTCTCCCAGGGTTGGGTTTTAACCCTTAAAGGGCTGGTACAGGCAGACACCCCATCACATCCCCCCAAAAGCCCCAAACAAATATTTTAGCTTTAGTATTGGGTTTTTCAACATAACATTTCACAGAGAAAACAGACCAACATCTTATAAAAAAATGAGTGAGGGATATTTTTTTTGTGTGCAAAACACATTTTCCATCACAGAACAGTTTTAGCAGAAAATATTCAATGAGTCCAAGTATTGCCTCATGTTAGATAACTACAATTTTGCCTGTTCTGTGAAAACAAGGAGAGATGTAACTAGTTCTGCCATACCAGAAGGTATCCGAGACCACAAAGATAACTATACTATAACTGTCTAGACCTGACCTTTGCAAACCCTGACCAACTGCTTTTTAAAGATTCTTTCATCCTGAAACAGGGAGGAACCCAATCAGCTCAGATGCACTGAAATTCTTTGTGAGAGTTCACAGATTTAGCCCTTCCTGTCACCAAGCTGTTTTTGCTAAGTTTTAGTCTTCCATCTAACAGCATTCAAGATTCTCAGTGAAAACTGGTTAATCTCTTTGGTATCAGATCCACTCACAGTGCACACAAAAATCCCCAAAGCCATAGCTCATCGTGTCACCTCCTCTCCACAGAACAGTTGTTCTCTTCTTTGTCAAGTATTCAATCCCAGTCAATGGAAGCTATGGGAGCAGAGCTTGAAGGCAAGAGCAGCACAGGGATGGAACGTCTCCCGGCACTCATGGTGATATGATTCCAGCCCAGCATGGGGAGGGATGGCAGCACTCCAAGCTGCCCCCCTCTCCAGCCAGGCAGGGCCAGATAACCTGCAGGGGCTTTAGTGACTGCAACCCAGGGCCCCAGGCTAAGGAGGCCTTGCAAAAAAATCTGCATTTTTTTGCAGCCCAGAGATCCTTTTGCAGGTTCTCCCTTAGCCTGAGGCCTGGGCTGCAGCTCATGGAATCCCTTTCTTGATCCAGCCCTGCTTCTAAGTAAACTGAGTTATTTGTTTCACTGATCTGATGGACAAGGTTTACTCTCAAGTGAGAATCAGAGTTGTGTCTCACAACAGAGAATCGATAAGGCAATGCTACTCCTGTTTTTACGCTGGTTAGGGAAGAGGCTAAAAATTTTATTGCAAAGAACAAAATGAAAGAAAACTTGTGCAGGAAAGAAGAAACAGAAAGGAATAGAGAAAAAAAATTCCTATGAAATAATATATGATATGACATAATGAAAATGCAACATATCCCACTTATGCCTATTTAATTTTGGACTGTTTTTCTATCCCTAATAAGAAGCACACACTTCCTTTCTTGTTAAGTTTGTAAACTGAATCACGCTAGGAAAAAATATCATAAGGCTGATCCTGCAAACCATTGTACATGCATAACAGCTACTCATGCATGTAATGGTTTTCCTGATTGAGCCCAAAGATTTGACTTACTGGGGGTAAAAAAAGTTCAGAAATGCAAAATGAGCATACCCTTAGAAATGTAAGTATTCCCTGTATACTAAAGCCAGGTCTGCATTGCGGCTTAAGGTATGCAACTCAAGCAACGTAAATTACGTAGCTGTGGTTGACATACCTTAAGATGAGCTTGGGGCAGTCTCCACAGTGGGAATTTGATAGGAGAAACACTCCCGTCAACTTCCCTTACTACTTGCAACAGCAAGGATTACCCATGCTGACAGCAGCACCCTCAGGCTATGTCTACACTACAGGGTTTTTGCGCAAAAACGGATGTTTTTGTCCAAAAACCCCCAGAGTGTCAACACCTCAAGCATGTTTTTGTGCAAGTAAATTTACAGTAAATCAAAAGAACAGCGGGGTTTTTGCAGTGTAGGTATTCCTCTTTCTATGAGGAATAGCTCCCTTTTATAAAATAGTTCTTGCGCAAAAAGGTATGCGTGGATGGGCAACAGGGGGGTTTTGCGCAAAAAGAGCCAATCGAAAAAAGCACTGGTGTTCTGGTGGCTATTCTTCATGAAGTCTGGACGCTCTCTTGTGCTTTGTAGTGTGGACACGCTCTTGCACAAGAAGTTTTTGCGGAAGATGTCTTCCGCAAATAGCTTCTTGCGCAAGAAGCCTGCAGTGTAGACATAGCCTCAATGTTCATTTTAGCAGATCTTTACTAGACCCACTAAATCAAACTCCAGAAGATCGATTGCCAAAACGTCAGTCATCCAGTAAGTAGAAACTTAGGCACATGAGTATTTTTTCCTCAAGTAAATAGACCCTTTGAGCTCAATGGAACAATTTGTATGAGTAAAATCACTTATGTATCTAAGGGTATGTCTACGTAGAAAAAAAAAACCCACATCATCAGGTTAGGTCAACTGACTTGAGCTTGTGCGATAGAACTAAAAAAGAAAAAGGCTAGAGCAGAGTCCTGAGAATCTCCCTCACCAGGCCTCAGAGCCTGCCTCCAGCCTGAATCCGAATGTTTACTCTGCTTTGCTATGCCCTATAGCACCAACCCAAGTCAGTTGACCCAGGCTCAGAGACTAGCTGCTGGGGGAGGGGGGGAATTTGTTTGTTTGTTTGTTTATTGCTGTGTGGACCTACCTAACTGTCTGCAGGATTGAGATATTACAATAGAATAATTGTTTCATCCCTAACTATTGTGACACTATAATACATTGCATTGTAAGGGTAGAAAAACACACTGTGGTCTGAACAGATGTGTACCAGAAGGATGCTGAACTAAAATAAACAGGATGGAGGAACATTAGTGTTCCTCTTGTCCTGTAATTATATGTTTGACCCCTCAATGAGCATAGAACAATAGGGAGCTGGTGTCTGATTTTTATACTAACAGAAAACACAGACAAAAAACAGAGTTTCACAGAACTTCATTAACAATATTTATTATCTTGCAGCATATAATTGCAGCATGATGTATTTAAACAGGCTGAAAAAATGAGCTCCTACAATTCAAAACAAGCCACGTGAGTCAATATGGGTTTTTTTCCCCCAAAAGTCATTTGTTTTGTGACTAAAACTACCCAGGAAAAGCAATTTGACTTTTCCATGTCAGATATGATAAATGGTGTGGGCTCCAAGTCGGCAAACACGTCTGAACATGAGTAACTTCACAGATGTGAATATTCTCATTGAATCTTCATGGGATGAACCACATGTGTGAGGTTATTCATGTGAATAATGCTTGCTGAATTGACACCTAAGAATTATATAGAAAATATTTGTGATACTTGCTTTGTATGGATGGTTTAAAGACATCCTGAATCATCTTTCACTATTTGCTACGAAAATAATTAAAGATATCCTCAACAATTATTGGTAGTGAGCTCTCTTCAACAGAGATTTCTCTAATGTAGTTTGGAAGTAGTGAATTTTTTCTAGTTAGATACAGAATATTACAGGATACACATTTCACCTGCAATGTATCACAAACTATAATAAGTATAAAAAGGTCACTTTAAAATAGCCTGATCCCCCAAATTTGATGACAAGTGTTTCCATATTCTAAATCTCTCCCTACCATTTTCTAATTGGTGCTTACCAACTGTTAGCTACTATTAATGTCAATGGGAATTATATAGGCTTTGTACCACTCAGGATTTGGCCACATTTTTGTTTGCTATTATGTCACTCAGATTTATTTTAATCAGCTAATCTGTCATTAAAATTTGTCTTAATGGAATCACTACAGTGTATGCAGGACCTTTGATATATTTTTGCTGACCATCCAAACAGCACAAGAATGAGAAATTATGGTTGAAAATTGTATTTGTAGAGGCGTACAAACAGTATTTATAGCATAATCTAATGTTGCAGTCCAGACCTACAGTTTTTACACTTTGAATACAATAGGAGTTTTGCTGTGTGAAGACCAATGGATCAAGCCCCTGATTTAATCAAAATCACATTAATTTTATTTCCAGTGAAAACAAGAAGAGGTGGGGAAAATACATGGGTGCCTGTTGGAAATATTCCATTTGGGGGTGCAAGAAAGCAATGGAGGGTAAAACATTATACAAAAACAAGTTCTTGTCAGTGGACTTCCAAAACATTGCTGTTATAAAAATTACTTTGAAATTGTTACAGATGCCAGCAAACTACAAATCTGCTCACATACTATTTGGAGTTACCTGAGTTTACCAGCAGGTACTTCTGACATGCCACTGCTCAAATGTGGTTAGATAATGTAATATAAAAATATTTTCTGGCTTTCTTGCAAATGTGCATAATGGAAAGACAAACATTATTAAAAAGACCATCATTTTTAGTGATTAAAATAATCCACAGCAGGAAAAAAATGTCTTCCATAACTTTCCAAGTTCCCATTTGTCATAGTTTTGCAGCAAGGAACCACGGTAATTTCATTTTTCTTGACTTCTATTAAAAAGATCAATACGTATGATTCCAAAGAGTCTCGGCTCATGAAAAGATGGAGCTAGTCTGTAATCACATATGAAAGTATTGGTTGTCATTAGCAGAAAGATTGATTTGTAAAGACAGCAGGCCCAGAGTGAAAGTACTTAAAAATTTCCATTGGACTATTGCTGAACAACTCAGCCCAGCAACCTTTCACCTTGCAGATAATTAAATACAGATAACGAATTACCATATTAGAAGGAAGAATTGCATTGGGGATATTCAATAGATGCCCACTTTAGTAAAGCAATACCGAATTTCTGAATAATGATTTTTTGTGCATAAAACCTAATGAGCTCTGACAGTACAAAGTCATTTTTCAACATGCATTTAACTCCAATTTGTCGAATAAGATATCCATAAAGTCACCTGAGGTATGAGACGCTCTAATGGACTGTAGCATAAACAGTCCAAGTCTTCACTGTCACGATGCCTGGGAGGATGTGATCAAATGAAATTTGCAAGCTATGGACTTTCTAGTGAAAAGTGGGTGGTGTTCTGAACCCATTTAAAGTCCATGGCAAAGTTCCCATTGACTTCAGTGGGGTCAGAATTTCACCCCAGCCCTTTTCATGAATTTGCCTAACTGGCCCTCATCTGATTCACCTTGTGTAATAGGAGACCCTTTGTGCCCCTAGTGCTTCCAACCCATAGCACACAAGGAATTGCCAGAGAAGAGCCAAAACAGGAGTGTTTTTAGGATAGGACTGCAGTGCATTAGGAGAATTGTGTAAAAGAACCTTCACACTGCTTCCGTACACCATTGCCACTGTTTGACTGGTAAACTTTGAAATTGGTGCTTCAAATCTTCAATCTACTCCACATAGCTAGAAGTGTGGTGAGTGTTTGTAAATATATTTATTTGGTTGAACACAGCCTAATGTGTTTCTGGCCCCCTAATGCCTGGGGCTCCACCCACTACAATTAAGCTGCCAACTCTGCTTAATTCAGTCAAACACAGCTTCCTCCAGACAGCTTTGCATGGTTTGTCCAGGCATACGGACCAGGTCAAATTGTGTTCCAGACCATTCACAGGAGACCTTCTGAAACTGTGTACATGCATGGGGTGAAATTTTAGTTCTACTGAAGTCGATGGTAAAATTCCCACTGACTTCAATTGGCTCAAATTTTCATTCATGGTTTAGACCATGGATGGGGAAACTAAGGCCCGGGGACTAGATGCAGCCCTCGGCTTGCCTAGATTTGGCCCCTGAGGCTCAGGGCTTCCCCCAGCATTGCGGAACCCACAATGGTGAGGGGTGGGGGAGTTTTCATTTGTGTGCAGCCTCTGATTTTTCTGTGGGTCAGTGGCCCCCGACCCAAAAAAGGTTCCCCACCCCTGATTTAGACCCATTCATAGAACTGCCCAGCTGGTGGTACTGAAATTAAGGATGCTGCCATACCTCCTAGCTTAAAGTAGGGATGTGAAGGACTAGTTGAGTAGTCGACTATCAGATAAGCAAATGTTTGTCAGATAGTCGACAGGCTAGTCAACTAGTCGCTCCTCCGCTCCCCCCCCCCCACCTCCCTGCTTGCTGCCTCTATTAGAAAGAGGCAGCAAGGAGGGGGGAAGAGGAGGGGGTACTTCAAAGCGGCAGCACCACGTGGAGCCTGGGATCAGCAAAAAAATCCCCTGCTGACCCCGGGCTCCATGCAGCGCTGCTACTTTGAAACCATGGGGAGCCTGGCATCAGGCTCCTCGTGGCATTTCGAAGTGGCAGCACCACGTGGAGCTTGGGATCAACTCCCCAGCTGATGCTGGTCTCCACGCAGCACTGCCACTTTGAAATGTCTCAGGGAGCCCAGCATCAGGCTGCATGTGGTCTTTCAAAGCAGCAGCGCCGCATGGAACCAGGGATCAGCTGGGGAGTCCCCAGCTGACCCCAGGCTCCATGTGGTGCTTTCGCCTTTGAAGTGTAGCAACAGCCCTAGGTACAATTCAAAGGTGGAGGCACCCTATCAACTAATCAAATAGCCGATGCAAAATATATCGATTATTTGATTAGTCAATTAGTCGCTATTTAACATCTTTAGCTTACAGTACTAATAACAAACACCAAATATATGGTTTCCAAGGTTTCAATCATCAGCACACCATAAAAACTGTTCCCACGCTCCTGCACCCACTGTTTTCAAAAAGAGTTTAGCGCATGCCCATATCTGAAACTGTTTTCAAATATAGTCCAAAATTGTACTGTAGAAAAGATCTTGAGGAGCAAATTCTGACAAAGTGTTCAAATAAGACTGTGAGGCAATTAGAGAACATCAAGAGTAGTCTGCAGACTGGCTAAAAACTTTATAGGACAAGTGGAGGAAGCAAGCAAGTGAAAGAGTGGACTCATGAGAGAAATGGAAAGAAACCTGGTATGGTAAAAAAGGGAACTTGGTAGCCTTCAAAAGAAAGAGAGACCCAGGGAAAAAGGCAGGGATCTGAAAAGAGAAAAGGTGAGAAACTACTTATTGTACATTCAGAATTTTGGATGCTAAGATATCAGTCTAAGTGAGCAGTTTTCAACATTGTCTAGAATATGGCCCCATGTTACAGCACAAAAACATTTAGGAATAGTTTCCATCTTGTTGTTTAAAAAGCAGGATGGTTACTGTCCTCTGAAATCTCTTCATGACCCCATGAAAGCTGTTGGTGACCACCAGTTTCACAACACATGGTTATGGATAACACACCATCCTTATAAACTTAGTAGTCCCGGAAGCCAAGCTGAGCATTCCACTTACGTGAATGCTGTGTTTGTACAAACTTTCCACAGAACTAACTGCAAGTTGCTGCATAGTGAGTTCTCTGAGAAATAAACTAAGTCTACGGGTATGAAATTTGGAAAGCTCATATTGTCAGTAGTTAAGGAAAGGGCATTCTTGGGGTCTTTTGCTGAACATACTGTAGCACAAGAAAAATTATTTTTCAGCATTTCTCAATAAAATAAAGCAAGAGTACATGTTTTCATGGAAATACCATAAGGTAGGAATGCTCAGTTTCTTGGTATTTCCTGTAAAAATACCAGAAGAAAGATGTTTTCTTATGCAATTCCAGTGAAGAGGAAGGCGTCTATAAAGGAATTATTATTCTTTCAAAAGCTAAAATTATATTTACCTTCTATAATGTGGCAGACACTTCCCAAATTGATCCTGTGGAATTATTTTACCTCTATGGAAAAAGACACCTCAGTCCTTTACAAGAGGGGATCAGAATCTCAGAACAATGATTTTACACAACATATATATGTAATACTTACCCGATCCAATCATTTAAAACCCAGTCACTTAATTTTTTTAAAAAAATGAATAGATAAGGATGCCATTAGTCTTACATTGCCCACTGGATAAAAAAAAAAACCCTCATTTCTCTGCCTGTGTTCAAGCCTTGCCTGCTACTTACTCTTACTAGGAGAGCGGGGCCATGAGAAAATAGCTATTACTCCTTATTCTATACCAGCCCAATGTCAGTTCAAGAACTGAGGAGAACTCAGCATGATCTTACATGGGTGTGAGAATGCTGAGCGGAGTTCTAGTCAGCCAGCTACACAGTGGAATGTTCTCCTAGGAGAGGAACAGAAGTTGCCAACCAATGAGGACAGGTTCTTAAAATCACACCATTAGCACTATAAGGGTCCATCAAATTAGTACTAACCTGTTCAATCTAAATCTTTCCAATGGTCCAGAAATATCCTGTGAGGACATACACCCACATACCTTTGGACCTGCAGTGACAGCAACAGCTGCACTGGAAGAGGGGATTAGCCCCATGGAAGGGCACCATCAAACAAAGGGTATGTCTAGACTGCATCCCTCTGTCAGCAGAAGGATGCAGATTAGGCAGGTCGACGTTGCAAATGAAGTGGGGATTTAAATATCCCGTGCTTCATTTGCATAAAAATGGCCGCCGCTTTTTGCCAGTGCGGCACTTTGTTGGCAAAAGGCAGCAGTCTAGAGGGGGATCTGTCGAGAAAGAAAGCCTTTTTCGAAAGATCCCTTATGCCTCCTGCAAGAAGGTTTACAGGATCTGTCGAAAAAGGTTTTCTTTCTCGACAGACCCCCCTTTAGACTGCCACTTTTTGCCGACAAAGTGCTGAGTCGGCAAAACGCAGTGGCCATTTTATGCAAATTAAGCGCGGGATATTTAAATCCCTGCCTCATTAGCAATGTCGACCTGCCTAATCTGCATCCCTCTGCTGACAGAGGGATTCAGTCTAGACATACCCCAAGAGATCACTAACTTAGACTGCCACATGGAAGAGCTGGATGAAATAATTTCTTATTAAAAAAGGGTATGTCTACACTAGCCCCCTAGTTCAAACTAGGGAGGCTAATGAGGGTGACCGAAATTGCAAATGAAGCGTGGGATTTAAATATCCTGCACTTCATTAGCATGTTCCCGGGCGGTCGCCATTTTGGAAACTGACTAGCCCGGAATAACTGCCCGCATCTACACGCGGCAGTGAAACGGGAGTTCAAAGTAAACCCCTAACTCGAATTAGCTGTTATTCCTCGTGAAATGAGGTTTAACAGCTAATTCAAGTTAAGGGGTTTACTTCGAACTCCTGTTTCACTGCCGCGTGTAGACGCGGGCAGTTATTCCGGGCTAGTCAGTTTCCAAAATGGCGACCGCCCGGGAACATGCTAATGAAGCGCAGGATATTTAAATCCCGCGCTTCATTTGCAATTTCAGTCGCCCTCATTAGCCTCCCTAGTTCGAACTAGGGGGCTAGTGTAGACGTACCCAAAAAGATTTAAGTGGTTGGTTTCATTATTCCCAAAACAAAATGTTTCTACATTTTTGCTTCAGAAAGCCATTCCCTTTTGAATTTCCCTCAATTACTACTTACAATGTTTTTTAAAACCTCAAAATTAAAACAAAATAGTTTTTCAACTTAAAGTTATTAAAATTAAATTATTATTCCCTGAAAATATTTTTCAAAAATCATTTTGGGTCAACCTGAAAAGAATTTTTTTTATCAATTTTTAGTTAGGCCACTGGAGCTGAATCATTTCTTCTTCTCTGCTACTGTGTTCCTTTTTGGGTCTAAGCAGACTGGGTATTCCTGGTGTCTTGTCCCCACACCCCAAGCATCAATATCAATACATGTTTCATTAGCTGATGTACCAGAGGTGCTTCTGGTCATTCAAAGTGAGCTGCACTCTCAGTGAAAGTGTAGATAGGGGAAGGGCTTTCATGACACTGACTGCAGTCAGCATTGCACCAGTTTCTTTCCTGAGCAATGCAAAAAATCCACCCAAAATTTTCAGAACAATAAAACATCATGTGGGGAAAACTTGCCAATAACTGAGTTGTGTTTATTTGCTTAACACAGGGGAGACTAAAACTTCAGTTCTGCTGATGGCAGACTTTAAGTAAGTGCTCTTTTCAGTAATCTCTTTGTTCAAGTAATTTGGAAGACATAAATATGCATTCCACATTCCAAGTACAGGCAACGGCTGAAGAGGGAAATTGCTCTGAAAACATTTTTCTTTTTGTAAAGCAAACTCAACAAAGAACATTTATTTAATAAATTTGAAAAATCAATATAATTTTAATTTTAAGAAGTCAGAGCCAATGACAACCTGTCTTTAAGCGAGCTTGATAAGAATTCATGACTTTTTTTTTCTTTTGGTAAGAAAATAAAATTAAAACCAGAATAATTTAATGATTCTGATACTGGTTTGTTTAGTGGTTTGAAGTTTGGGTCAGCATCATTTGTCCTGGTATCTTCTTTTTGATATTGTAAATCTTATGTTTTATTTAGCTTAAATTTACCATTCGTATATTTTTGTTAAATAACAGAAGATAGGTTGTTGTACTAATTTTGGTGAGAAGGAAAATAGACAAAAAAAGTTTATGCTGTAGAATTACTCTTTAATACTTAGATTATTTAAATGTTCCAGTTAATGGCTAGAGTGGCTTTTACTGTCTTTGTTAGGAATGAAACAGTTTATTCTCTGCAATGAGAAATGTGTGACTTCTGCATTAATGGGGGAAATAGAACTTGAGGTTAGAAAAAATTGGAAAATAGTTTAATTCTACTGTATTTGGTTCACTGCCCCAAAATTGCAGTGGTCAGATTAGAAAAATTCAGAAAGTAGTAGTGGAAAATTATTTCTTTAACACATCCCAGTCCAGCTGGTAAGTTCCCACATTTTTGTGATGACTATCTCATTACATCTCTTGTCACAGTCTGTTAAAACATTACTTGTCTGTTAGTAATGGGCCACTTCATGCCCTATAAATCCAAACTTAGAAGGGACCCACTATACAAACAGATTTGCCCCAAGCCATATGGAATGTGTAGTGGGGAGTCAGCCATCTCCCTGGCTCGTTCTCCATACCTGTGTTTTTGGGTGCAAAACATTGAGTCACTGTTTCCCTCCCCTATTACTCATGGACAGGACAACAACATGTTGCCCCTTGCTCTGTTCTCATGGAGCACAGGATTTAGCTCCTCCTTATCAAAGTGACTTCTCATTTGCAAAATTAAAATCAATTGGTTTGATTTTTTTGTTTTTAATTTTAAATATTGAACTACACAATGAAAACTATCATGTTCCTATAAAATCAACATTAGTCTTTAACATAACATCAAGAAAATTTAATCAATAGTGATCATAGAGGTGGTTACCAAATACATACACAGCTGCAATAGAAAGAGACTATATTTGACTATAGTAATAGGAAGCAAATTGAAAGATATGCAATCTCTGATTTCTAAGGGTCCACATCTTATTTCACAAAAACATGTGGTATTATAACAATAAACAAAAGAAACAGTGTGTTTTTTGTGAAAATTAGATTTCTATCAAAGTATCCTTTGCTTTGAAACAGAAGCAATAGATCCAGAATCCATCATATGCATATATATACAAGAGTAGATAGATTTCATTAGCTCTGGCAAAACTTTCTGCTGTACAGCTGAAAAGTTAGCTTTATCAGAATGCAACTGCAGTGTCCATCTGTTTTATCACAGATTTGAACACCAAAAGTGATCTAGCCCCTTCAGTGTTATAAGAGACTACTTTCATTTGCAGCAATGCCAAAGCCAATCTACAATAAAGTAGGTTGTAAATACGGTACTAGTCTCCCACAACATCTTATAGCACTTCAGATGGCTCCAAAGGCTATGGGCCGAATGGAGCAGTGAAACTACGATACCAATTAAAATCTGATTTTGTGCTTGTGTGTGGTGTGTGTTTTAGACATATGTTGTTCAGATCAAGGCAAAGGAAGGATTTTGAAGGGTTTGAACTAGAAGGTTTGAGCTCTGAAAGAACATTTTGAACTGTTTTGCTCATTCATTGAGCAAGAAAGCAACATAACCAGAGCTCCAAGAACATCTATAAGTGTTTTTTCTGTTGTTTCAATTCAGCTTTCCTCAGGCAGGAAAGTTTGAGAACTGAGTGAAATTGTTTATCAATCCTTACACTGAATATTTACATTCATTAAGGAATTAACTGCACCTGAAGTAGATAGAGTAGTGCAGCCACAGAAGGGGAATACCAGATATGGGCTCTCTGGGACTACATGAGGTCTATTGGCTTGTGGGAGGCAGGAGAGTAAGACCAATGTGTCCATTACACCTTAACAAGAGCAGGTTGGTGGATCCACAACTGAACTGCTTATGCAGCCACCAGAACTAGCCAGGTGCAAGAATAGTGGTTTGTGAGAATAGCAATGTGTTACAAGCTTGAAAAAAAATACAATTTAGATAAAACATGTTCATAATGAATATTTCTATGCTACAAAGTATTGGGTTATAAACTAATGTTTACTTAGACCCTAAGGCCTTTGGAGAAGGCACTGTCTTTTTTTTGCTCTGTGTTTCAACAAACCCACCACAATGAGGTCCAGACCCATATCTTGGGCTACTAGATGCTACTGAGACACAAACTAATGAATAAATCATCATCATCTTCACTTTCTGGAGACTTTTTTGCTGAAATGCTCTTTTAAAGAAAGAATTGTGTTGGAGGTGATGCAAATATAGATAGTATACTTACGTTAGAAAATTGTTAGTTTCCAGAAAAATTTCACAACTTGTTAAGGAAAGTAAAAAAAATTGTATCACATGTATATTTTTCATTTGTACCCAGTTACTACAAATATATTAATACATTAGTTTTCTAGGGCTTTGTTTTTGTCTCCAGTTTCCAGAAACAGACATGCTAACTACAGTAAGGGTATGTCTACACTAGCCCCTAGTTCGAACTAGGGAGGCTAAGGAGGGTGACCGAAATTGCAAATGAAGCGCGGGATTTAAATATCCTGAGCTTCATTAGCATATTCCCGGCCGGTCGCCATTTTGGAAACTGATTAGCCCGAAGTAACTGCCCGCGTCTACACGCGGCAGAAGAGTGGAATTCTGAGATAAACCCCTTAGTTTGAATGAACAGTTAAACCTCGTGGAATGAGGTTTAACAGTTCATTCAAACTAAGGAGTTTATCTTGGAATTCCGCTTTTCTGCCACGTGTAGACGCAGGCAGTTACTTCGGGCTAGTCAGTTTCCAAAATGGCGACCGGCTGGGAATATGCTAATCAAGCGCGGAATATTTAAATCCCGTGCTTCATTTGCAATTTCGGTCGCCCTCATTAGCCTCCCTAGTTCGAACTAGGGGGCTAGTGTGGACATACCCTAAGTGCTTACTTGCTGAAGCAGTCCTTACTCATATGAATAGCCTCTTTGACCTCAGTGGAATACTCATGTGTACAAGGGCTACTTCTTTAAATAAGGGTCTGAAGGATCAGGTATTGTGTTCTGTTCAAATAGTTCATATTGCCACCAGGATACCTGAATTAAAAATTCACCTTTTTGCCACAATTGGATACCACTTATTTTTTTTATAAAAAAAGCTCATTCTCAAATGTGAAATTTTGAAACATTTAAGATAAAAGCTGGGTCGGTATACTCCAAAGCTGCAGCTGCACACAAATATTCTATACACAGTGTGCACACGCACATGTGTGACTGTTGTAATGTGTTTCAAGATTCTAATGCATCTCCCAAGCTTATATGTCAAGTGACTTTGAAATTTGTGAAAGCAGGCAGATTTTTACAGCCCTTAATGTGATATAATAGCATGGATTTTAAGGACGTCAGCCCTTTTGGTGCGATTTAATACAGGCCGTTTAAAAGGAGAAATAGGAAATCTATGTGAACAGTTCCTAGCTGTCAGCTCTAATTTGCAATGACAGCTCACGACATGGACAGCTTGCAGTGCTATTGAGTAGTTTTGACTGCCTCCGAAAAGGGTTGATTTGAATGTGCCTGGTCGAGCTGTCTCCCTTTGAAAGTTGCCAGTAAAGTTATCCAATTCATGTGACCTAAAACGGAGAGAGAAAAAACTGCAGCTTAAGTTACAGTATATTATGTTAAAGCAAGTTCATATAAGTGCTAAGGAAAAACTTTGAATGCATGTATTCAATAAAATCTTTCACTGACATGGGACTGTTCAGATCTCCCTCCCCTGCCCCCACTTCCACAACACTGAGGTGCAGGAAATAGGAAACTTCTGTCCAAGGGTATGTCTACACTACAGCGTTATTTCAAAATATCTTATTTCGAAATGCTTATTTTGAAATAACGAGTCTAGACACAACATGCATTTCGAAATAGAGTTTTGCTATTTCGAAATAGCGTGTCCACACTGACAGGATGCTGAATTGCATTTAAGGCTGGCCGGAACCAGTTCTGGCAGGGCATCAGGTCAGGAATTACCTTGTGTGACTGCTGCCTGAGGTTATCTGAGGCCTGTGTTTAACGGGACCCCCCTCCCCCCGGACAGCCGGTTCTAAGGTTTCCCTGCTTCCTTACCTAGCTCACTGATGGACAACAAAGCATTTTTTTTCTCTGTGTGCTCTGGTTGACCTTACTCAGTACACCACAGCACTTTGAAACATGGAGCCGGAGCTGCCCCTTGGCGCTCTGGTGCTTCTCCAGTACTTTCTGCAGGCAGTAACAGTCTCCCTGGTCTGCCCCACTGGGGGCTTGTGCCTCATTCCTCCCTCACATCCTTCCACTTACCCCTCCCTAACCCCCCTTCCTGATGTACAATAAAAGACACTTGTGTTCATTACAACAAAGCCTCTTTATTGAACAAAACTGAGGTGGGGGGGGGAATAAAACTGAGGTGAGACTGGGGAAAGAAGGTGGGAGAGGGGAGGAGGGAGGATGGGAGAGAAGAGGGGGAAACCTGGGAGGAGGGAGCTGGCAGAGGAAGGCAAGGGGAGGAAGGGGGAGGAGAAGCTCAGAGCTCAGGGTTGGGGGTCTCACCGGCCCAACTGTCTCCCAGCACCACGGGTGCGGGGGCCTCAGCGTCCCTGGGGGTGCGGGGAGAGTGGGGAGGAAGAAGCGGGACGGGGAGAAGGAGTGGGAGGAGGAGCGGTAGCTGAGGAGGCAGCAGGGGCTGGAGCCACACGAGGCAGCAAGCTCTGCCCCAGGGTCGATGACCACCTGGGGGGCATGAACCATCCTGCCCCCCAGGATGTGGTCCATGGCATCAAAATAGGGGCAGGGGTCTGGGTCTGCCCCTGGTTGGGAGCTGCCCCCTGTGGCCCTGGCATACACCTGCCGCAGCTCCTTTATTTTCATGTGAACCTGCTCTTTGCTTCGCACGTGGCCTTTGGTGGCCAGGCTGGCAGCCATTCGCCTGTAGACAGTTGCATTCCTCCATTTAGTGTGGAGATCATGGACGTTGGAGGCATCCCCCCAAACCTGAATTAGGTCCATGATCTCCGCACTGAACCAGGCAGGCGCCTGCCTTTTCTGGCCCCTGGGAGGCTCCTGGGAGCTGGGGGACTGGGCCCGGGGAGCGGTGGAGGGCTGGCTGGTAGTGGGCTGCCTGGCTCATGCTGGGGCCACTGGGTCAGGTGCAGGGACTGCTGGCTCTGGGCTGGCAAGCTTAGATCTGGCACAGGCATTGTGGCCAGAGTCTACCCCTTTAAAGGCTCTGGGGAAGGGGGGAGGAGAGGAGTTTTCCTGGTTGGGGCCAGGGTGACCAGCAGGGCACTTTGGGAAGGGCTGGAGGCCCCCTATTTTGAAATACGCATCTACACAGCGCTTATTTCGAAATATCAATTTCAAAATTGGCACTATTCCTCATGGAATGAGGTTTACCAATTTCAAAATAAGCCCTCTGCTATTTTGATTTAATTTCGAAATAGCGGTTTGGCTGTGTAGATGCTGGTAAAGTTATTTCAAAATAACAGCTGTTATTTCGAAATAACTTTGCTGTGTAGACATACCCCAAGTGATTTCTAGTCACTGTAGCATACTGTATTCCAATCCTATCCATTGGAGGTATTGTATTCCTTAGGGTTGCATGAATAATTGAATATTTGGTTCATACAGATCCGAAAAAAAGCCACCCTGAAAATAATTATATTTCGGGTCAATCCAAAATGAAAATGCTTTGGAAAAAACTTTGTTCACATCAACTGAAAAGTTTCTGTCAACCCAAAATTAAAGGTTTCACTTCAATTTTGAGGGTTTTAAATATTTATAAATTTATTTTTGAGTAAAGTTCAGGTAAATTCTGAAAGGAAGCATCTTTCCAAAATGAAATCTCAAAAGGATGGCTTTTGGTTTTGTTCTAGTTGAGGGAAGCGGAGGGGAAGAAATCTGAACCAATCGTTTTGACATTTCCAAAATAGTTTTCCTCTCCCCCTTGTCCCCTCCACCATAACACAGTTCACCAAAATTGGCTTGAATTTGTGCATTTGGCGGGAGGGGGGAGAAGTTTTCATACAAAAAAATTCACCCAGTTCTATTCCTTTGCAGTATACTATATTATGCCCATTTATATCTCAATTCACTTTCCTTTCTTTAAATCTGAGCCAAGTTCTCCTGTTGCTATGAGCAGAATCCCTTAACTTCAATGGGAGTTGCTTAGATCCTGAAATTAAACAATAGGCACCAGGGAGCATTCCTAAATATAAACACTGAGTTTCCCTTTCTTAATGTAGATTAAAAAATTAATTCCCCATAGCACATTGATCATTATTCATTTTTAACTATTTATTAAGGAAGTTTTAACACGTTTACATATCCTTTCCATATGAGTATCAGAAACAAAGCAATGATTACAACAGTTAGCTTTTCTTGGACGAGCCATTATAGAATATCATCATCAGTTCTTTCTATTTAACTGGGTGTTACCATATTACAGAGTGAGCATCATTACAACACCTATGTCATTTCCTGTGATTGTATTAAATTGAGTGAAATTCTAGCAGCATATATTTAATGGACAACGTATGTAAAATTGAACAGGTGCACTGAGGGTTTTTTCAATTTTCAATTCTGCTGGTGAATGCAGAGTACATTGAATACTGAAAAACACTGATAATTATTTTTATATAATCATAGAACACAGTGCAATCCATCCCCTTCCCTTTCTTAAAGAGCCTGTAATACTGTACTTTCCTTCTCCATTAGTTACCACCTGCCACCAGTAACTTTAGACTCAGCCTTTGGCATGCCTTATAAATAGCAATACACTTAAACAATTGAATGCCCATGCAGTAATTCAATCAAGAGAATTCTGCTGCTGGTCATAAACTACTTAAGCTGTTCGACTCTCAGTTTAAGACGTCAACAAAAGTCCTTGATTGAATTACAGCCTTAAATTTACCTGCACATCTTGTATTATTCACTGCTATGTATATATATGGTACAACATGTGAAATGATAACTAAAGTCTGCACTGTGACCAAAATAAATTGGACTGTTCAGACATTATGGGTGAGTTTCTGCCCCACTGAAGCTAGGGGGAGTTTTGCCCTGGCCTACAATGAGGCCAGGATTTCACCTATTTTCAGTATTGTATTCTGGATATGTTACGGATTTTAAGTTTTGCTGAACAATGTTTTTTACTACATTGAGTGCACACTAAGCATTTCACTTTTCAAGATGAATGTGAAAATGCTGGAGCTGATTCTCTGTTGCATTGGTAGCATAAAGAGGATTAAAACACCCCCTCACTATACTGCTGTATAAGAGGCCTGCCACACTGACACGTATCTTCTGGAGCGGCATTACACTAGTCCTACATTGAGTCCCCAGCATGAGGATTATGCCAGGCCAGGCCAGGCTGGGGGAGGAGGAGGCAGAAGGGAAGACAGAGCTTATTTTTTAAGTTATACTGTGCAGATATATTTTCCCAGTATGGAAATCTCCATATGAGATCTCAGCAGAAAACGTATTTAGTCACTAGAAGCATGGCTTCTACTCCTTCAAATGAACCTTCTATAGATGTGCAGTGTTTATTCCCAAATACAGATCACTAAAACCAACTTCTCCTACTGTACGTGCAAAACAGACTGTTGCTTAAGGGAGAGAAATGTTTGTGAAAGTAGCTCAGGGCTCTGAGGGAGCAACTATTTTCTATTTTGTCTGGAGATGTACAATCTTACAGCCATCCTTGAAGATCAGTAAAGAATGTTTAGATACTTTACAGTAGACTGGCTGTCAAGTCTTCTGACAAGGGGGAGGCAAAAAGAACAATTTCCCAAGAGCCTGGGCCCAGGGGGTCTCCTGACAACCACCAGCAGTGCATCTGGGCCAAGACAAGCTTCCTGCTCGCAGTCACTCTGCACCTATCCCAGAAGCGTCTGGCACGTCACTGTGGTCTAGGGGGACAAGGGTCTCTGCACACTGCCCCCATTTCAAGCGCTGATGACAACTCACATTGGATGGAAACTGCAGCCAATGGGAGCTGCTAAGGGCAGTGCATGCTGCGGAGACCCTGCTTAGGAGCCACTGCCAGAAAGATGTGAGTTTCAGGAGCTGCCCAAGGAAAGCGCCACAAGCCTCACTCCCTCCTGCACCCTAACTTTCTGCCCCAGCCCAGGCCTGCAACTCATATCTAAACTCCCTCCCAAAGCCTCCACCCTGCACTCCTCTCCTGCACCCAAGCACCCTCCCATAGCCTGCATCCTCTCCTGTACCCAAACTCCCTCCTAGTGCATATGTCCCATATCCCCTCTTGCATCCTGACCTCCTGACCCAGCCTGGTGAAAGAGACTGAGGGTGCGGGGAGAGTGAGCAAGGTAGATATGGTGGGAGTGAGTGGGGGCAAGGCCTCAGAGAAGGAGCGGGACAGGACAAGGCCTCAGGGAAGGGGTAGGGCCGAGCAAGGGTCTTTGGGTTAGCCTGATTAGAAAGTTGGCACCTTTACTGGGTAGGCACATGGAAGCCCTGGCCATGCCAGAAGAGCACACCAGCAGCGCCCAAATGTCAGTGGAACACGCCCATGCAGCATGGCTTCTGCAAGCATGGGGCCCATTGACCATTCTGTCCTGGGACCCAGAACTGCTGTTGGCCGGCCTGCTGGCTGTAGTTATAATGTAGTTCAAAGTGTGTAATTACAGTGACCCCAGTAACAGTAAGATGGAATAACTTCCCAAAGACATGATGGTCAGCAGTACAAATCTGTTGCTGTTAAGGTTTTATGTTCAAGTGCAAGTTTGCTGAGGTTCAGGTACAAGCTGCTTTTCATCATCAGTTAGAGATGGTAGTGAAAGCTTCATAGAGTGTTGGAGTGTGGTAACTGAGATAGAAAGGGCACAAGTTATACTGGTATAAGGCATCTTTATATCAATGTAACTGCACCCAATCTAGGCACTGTTGTGGTATAATTATTTCAATTTAAAGAAAAAAAATATATTCGTAGCCTTAAACTGGAACAGTTATACCAGCGCAAAATCTGCATGTACACCACATCTTGCCATGACTTGTATTTTCTCAAACATTGTTCTGGCTCCTCAATGAGTAAATTACATCAATTTAGACTCCTTCACATAGTGGCATAAATCTAAAAAGCATTCAAATTGCTTTCAGGGATATAACTTAAACGATCTCACATAGCACCTCTGAGTATGGTTCAAATCTCTTTATAAATGAAATTCATCATCAAGGTATTTATTTTTAAAAATTCAAATCTTCAGAAAAACCACATAACAGAAAATGAAATACTGTGAGTAGCCCACATAATTATTCATGATAGATAACTGTATTAAAAATTAAACATAAGTTATTGGAGGCATTAGAGTGCTGGCACAAGATGAAAAAGGTGCTTTATATGACTGAAAGGTTTCACCAGCTGCCTTAAAGTTTGGCTCAGTAGAAAAGGATACTTGACTGAATAAATGGAAAGCATGTATTGTTTGAAATATGGATTTTAATATAGTACAGCACAACCCAAAAACTCAGTCCATTGCAATATGGCTAATGTAAAATGAAACTTGCAGTTTAAAATAGCAGTCAACGTGCTCTCTGGCTTTGAGGACCAAAAGAAAAAATGTAGTCTCCCTGGAGCAGTTCCATGTCATCAGAGGAGAATTCTTCTCCTCAACCCCTACCTATTCCCTCACCCTCGCACCGCCAAAGTCCAGCCCAGCCATTCCCCATTTGGGCAGAGGAGCATGATTGTAGTCAAATGTGAAAATGTCACTGCAATACCAGAAGACAACAAGAAGGCAAAGAAATAATGGCACTGCTTAACTGGTCTATAGAGCAAAGATGACCCTGATTGACAAAGGGAAAATTCTGAACCAAAATTTCCCAAAGTGACGGTTGTTCAGATCCAGGATTTGCTATGAACCCCCATATGTAAAGGCTTGAACACTTACGCATGGTCTATTGTAGACCAGGCAGGTCAGCTTAAGGTATGCCATCCAGGTACGCAAAATGCTTAGCTGGAATTAGGTGACCTTAGCCAAGCCACTGCAGCATCTACTCTGTGGGAGACTGATGGGCGCACACGCTCCCTTCAGCTTCTCTTACTCATAACAGAATGAGGAGTACTGGATGCCGGCAGGTAGACACCCTCAGTATTCCATTTGGGTGTCTACGCTAGACTCCCTAAATCGAACAATAGAAGATCCACATCTGGAGAGTCAATCTTCTCCGTAGTGTAGACGTGCCCTTAGTTCTTGCCAAGCTGCAGTGCAAATCTACCCTGCACTATCATGCCACACAATAAGTGTCCATGTGGGCCCTGCAATTGTGCAGTAAAAGTTCCCAATGCATTTTAATCTGCTCCTGTTTCACAGTAGGGTAGATCAAGGCACGCTAGGCAACTTTTTGTGCGTGGCAGTTGGGTCCCCATGGACACTTCATACACAGCAAGGTAGATTTATGCCTTGGTCTGCATAAACTAGGGGTGTGTCTAGACTACATGGCTCCGTCGATGGAGCCATTTAGATGAGTTTACTAGACAGAGCAAAATGAAGCGACGATTTAAATAATCACCGCTTCATTTACATCAAAATGGCCACCGTGCTGTGCCAACGATCAGCTGATCCAGCACAGCAAGCAGTCTAGACACTCCGGGGTCGACAAGGGAAGCCTTTGTCGACCGCTCCGGTAAACCTCATTTCACGAGGCATACCGGAGCGGTCAACAAAGGCTTCTCTTGTCAACCGCGGAGCATCTAGACTGCCCGCTGTGCCAGATCAGCTGATTGTCGGCACAGCGCGGCGGCAATTTTGATGTAAATGAAGCAGCGATTATTTAAATCGCCACTTCATTTTGCTACGTCTAGTAAACTCATCTACATGGCTCTGTCGACGGAGCCATGTAGTCGAGACACACCCTAAATGTTTGTATAGACAAGCCTTCATACAAAGTATCTAGTAGCTCCACATTACAAATTAAAGGTCAGCAACATTTTATGGAGACTTCATTTATTGCACTAAGAAAAATGCAGATGTTAGCCTTTAGCAAGAGATGGACATTAACAGCTGCATTGTTTTATACTGCAGAAACAGTGGCAATATTCTAACTGGTCATCAGCATTAGTCATGGAAATAGGAATAGTTACACTGGTTGTCTTCAGTTTTAAAGGCAGGTCTACACTACGGGGCAAAGTCAATGTAATTTATGCAATTTTAGCTATGTGAATACCGTACCTGGAATTGATGTACCTTAGGTTGAGTTACTGCAGGGTCTCCGCTGTGGGGCTCAATGAGACAAACTCTCCTGTCAATTTCCTTTATGCTTCTCATTCCGCCGGAGTACTAGAGTGTATGAGAGAGAGCTTGTCAGTCAATTTAATGGGTAATTGTCCCACACTGGCCAGTAAAGGGTTAATAGAGCCCATGGGAGGCTGCATGAGAATCAGCCAATAGGAGAGGACTTTGAGGACCAGCCAATCAGAGGTACTAAATCGACCCCTGTCCCTACATATTCCCACACGTCCCTGAGGCCTCCCTATCCTATCCCCATGTGGCCCTGCCCTGGCTCAATGCGGTCACCTCACTAGCTTCTGAGCCCGCACCAATTCTGTCTCCCTCCAGCTCTTCATATCTCCATTCACACATGTCCCCATGAACCCACTCAGAGCCCTCCTCTGTCTATTCCCCCACCCCATGTCTCCTAACCTGTCTCCATGAGCAGAGTACTGTGATTTAAGCAGCCAGCTGTTGGCTGTTACCACTGGTCAGCTGCTGCTGTCTTTTTCAGCAGCCTCTGATTGGAGAAAGGCAGAACCGCCCCACTTCTTCTGCAGAATGTATTTTCTGTACACCAAAAAGAAAAATCCGGCACCAGATATGTATTCTGCATTTGCACAGTGGCACAGAATTCCCCCAGGAGTAACATAAATGGAGAGTTTATTCCACAGTTATTCATGGAGTTATATTGTTTTTGAGTGTTTGAATGACTAGTCTATTCATGATACAGTTTGCAACTCCAAAGTTTCATAAATTTTAAACCATATGAGAATTCATCTGAAAATTCAATCCACGTCAGAAATAATAAATAATGAAGTGAAAAACTGAACAATTCTCCTACAACCCAGAGGATGAAAAATATTCAGCCAAGATATTTGGTGATTTTTATTAATACCAAATACCATTGTACAAGTGAGGAACGGTTCACAAAGCATTCAAAAACAGGAAAGGAAGATAATTTAACAATGTAAATCTTCCTCTTTCTCCCACTCTTACTGACAGCTAAAGTCCAGTGCCGAACTGTGCTTTGCCAGTTACGGTAGGCCTTGCCAGCTGGCTCTGCTCAGAGGTTCTTTGTCACATGTATGACCCTTGGACCGCCAACACAGAAAGTGGTGTCTTTAAAAAAAAAAACTTCCATTCCTTGGCTGATGTCATCAAAGAGCATCTCAGTAGCATGAGCTTGCAAGGTGCTTCCTCATGCTCAGACATATCTTAAAAACTGAAAAGGTAAATGTGACATTTATTTAAATTTATAAACATTCGTCTGGCAATCTGGGACAGTGAGCTCACTTATCCCAGACATGGCATTTGCTCTTCATTATGTCCCATTACTCACACAAATGTGACTCAGATGTTTTCAGAGGGAATCACAGAAGTGATACTGTATGCTTCAGCCTGCAGAAGAAACCTTTTCAAAGAGAAAAACTTGGATCCCTGTTAGGGACTCTTTTATTTGGAGAGGAAGCAATGATGATTAATTCCTTATAACCGGGGGGAAATGTGGCAAAGCAAAATCATGAAACCAATTCTATATGCAGACAACGCAAATCTGAGGTAACAGAAACCCCTTCAGAAAATCCCGATTGCTCAGAATAAATGAGGATCTTGAAATACATTGTACAAAACCTGTTACAAACAACACTGCAGTATCCACAACGTGAGGCCATTTCTTCCTGTGAGAGCTCAGACAAGCCAGTTCCTTAGGGCATGGAATACCAAGGGTATCCAGGTTTTTCTGGAACCCAATCAAAACCAGCCAACAGAAAAAGAGTTTCCTACCATCAGTGGTTTAAATCAAGAGTTCAAAGAGGTTTTCTCTGTTCTGTGATCAGAATCAGACAAGACACATTAATGCAACCAGAACTCAATTATATCTAAAAATACTGCGGATGTGGGGAAGTAGGAGCCTTTTTTCAGCTACGTTTCCACAAGCAGCACTGACTACAGCAGCCCAATTTGCATCCAGTCCCATCATTGCATGGGACTTACAGCCATGGGGAATTGCCAGATCAAAAGGCACCCCTGGCCAAATTTCTTCCCATCTTGATTAACCCCCTGACCTTGTTGTGTTCCAAGACAACCCCAACTCCCCCCAGAATCTACCCTCCACTTGGGAGTCTAAAGAAATTGCACAGAAGAGCTGGCATCTGCTCTGCACCACCTGCCCTACAGCTATTTACCTGGGAGCTTTATGTTTCCCTTATGACCTGGTATGTGAGCTTCTGCACTGGTATAACCACTGAGCTATGTTGAATATAGCCTATAATGTCATGGAGAAATATTGTTTGTCCCCAGAACAGGACAAGAAGCAAGGATTTGCAGCTAGCTGCTTTTTTTTTTTTTTTTTTTTTTTTGTCTACCCAAGAGCCCTGTGCACTGGGAGACAATGGACTGGAATCTGGCCACACTTACATTTCACTTCAGTTCAAAACCCAAACAGAGCAAAAGAGAGCAAGCAAAAAAAGCGTGAAATGTTCCATGAAAAACTGTAAGCTGATTAAAAATTTACAGAGTAGGGGTTTCAAGTGCAGAAGTGATGCATCGCATGAAGGCAATAGAGTACTTAGCGCTAAAATCCATTCCACATGCTATCTGGTTACCCCCTTTAGCCATGTGACACCCATTAGTGTCTGATAATAGTAACCAATCAGTTGCTCTGTGTTCCTTTATTTTCCTTCAAGAAATACCTCCCTCTAGTGCTCAGTCCTTCCCCATGATGCTAAATAATGGATACAATATAAAGGCTTGTCATTCTGAACTGATGTCACTTCCTGTCAAAGTAATATCATGTATTAGGTGACATTTAGAGCAAATGTGGGTGTTGCTGCCATTGCAGACCTCAGCTGATGATCATAATCATTAGCAACAATTAGCACTTTTCATTAGAATAGAGCTGTTTGATTTTTGGGCAATGTCGTCATTGCCATTACACAACGCTTTGCAGAGGCAATAATGAGCATGCTATAAAAGGAACACTGCAGACATTTTGTTCAATGCAGTGGTGTGAGCATCTGTGGGGTAGTCCTTCCTATGGATGAAGTGTGTACTGTTCACATTGCAATTGGCATGTCTAAGCCTGGGGCTAGAGCCTGCCATCTGTCTGGACATCATTTTGATACCTGGGGGGTGTGAACCCAAGTTAGTTTTTGACAAACTGTAAAGAAGCTTCCTTTCCCCTCACCTCTTGTTTTGTTTCTTCAGACTGTAAGTTCATCAGGGCAGGGACTGCCACTTACTACAAGTATCTTCAAGCCCTAGCACCAGCATGAGAGATTTCATTTGGAGCCTGTTTTAATGAATTTATTTATTATTATTATTATTATTATTATTATTATCAGGGCTCGACAAAGTATTGAATCTACTTGCTCGTGGTGAGTAGATTTCAGCCAGGCGCCCCGTTCATTTGCGGCACACGCATGCGCAATGCGGGTCTTTTGCCGCCATTCATCAAACCCTGATTATTATTATTATTATTATTATTATTATTATTAATCAATTACATGTTTAATTTTAAAACAGTGCACAGCTGTTCTGGCATTTAAAGCAAGATTAGGGCAAGTTGTGAGCTGGTGCACATTCCCTTCTATGGGGCTTTGACACAGAGGGTACGACTAAACTACATGGCTCCATCGACAGAGCCACGTAGATTAGTTTACTCGAAAAGGGGAAATGAAGCGGCGATTTAAATAATCATCGCTTCATTTAAATCAAAATGGCCGCCGCGCATAAAGGATCTGCCGATGAAGGGTTCTGGGGTCGGCAGATCCCCATCTAGACTGCCGCGCTGAGCCGACAAACAGCTGATCGGCACAGCGCGGTGGCCATTTTTATTTAAATGAAACGGCGATTATTTAAATCGCCGTTTCATTTCCCTTTGTCGTCCTGCCTAATCTACATGGCTCCATCGAAGGAGCCATGTAGTCTAGACACACCCAGAGTTACCAATTGTCTCACTGCACAGATCCAAACACCTTTGCCCTGCCCTCTCTTCCCTGAGGCCATGCCCCTTTCCTGCCCCTTCTCAGAGTCCCTGCCCGTGCTCACTCCATTCCCCCATTCCTCCTTTGTTTGTTCTACCCCACTCTCACTCAATTTCACCAGAATGGGGTAAGGGTTTGAGGTGTGGGTTCTGGACTGGGGCAGGGAGGGAGGGGAATCTGGACTGAGCCAAGGGCAGAGGTTTGGGATACAAGAGGTAGGTGCAAAATGCAGGTTCCAGGAGGGAGTTTGCGTGGAGAAGGGGCTCAGGGCTGGGGCCAGGGGTTGCAATACAGGAGTGGGTGCAGCCTCTGGGAGGGAATTTGGGCACAAGAGGAGGCTCAGGGTGGGGGCAGGGGGTTGGGTTGCAGGCTCAGGGCTGGAGAAATAGGGTTGGGGTCCAAGAGGGGTGTGTGGGCTCCAGTCAGGCAGTGCTGACCTCAAGCAGCTCCCAGTCAGTGACACAGCAGGGCTAAGACAGGTTCCTTGTCTGCCCTGGCTCCATGCGTCTCCCAGAAGAGTTGGCATATCCTGCAGCACCTAGGGGTGGGGGGTTCAGAGGACTCCACACACTGCCCCTGCATGTAGACATCGCCCCCTGTAGCTCTTATTGGCACGGTTTCTGGCCAATTTGAGTTTCTCCATCTTTACACTGGATGTATAAACAGGAGTTTGTGAGGGTTAATTCATGTTCGTGCCATGCTCTGAATATATAAAGTGCTACAGAAGTTCCTTGTATGTTAGTATTATTCCTTAGATGGCATGTCCAGAAATGATGTCACACAATATGGCTGTTAGGCATACCCCAGTGAGATAGCAGGCTCTCCCACACAGATTCCGAAGATCCCTGTATTAACTATCTAAAACTCAGAGCCAGAAAGAATGGGACTCCATGTGAATGCAGAGAATCCACACTCGCAGATTCAGATGCAGGACTGAAGCCTAAATAAGTACAAAGAGAGTGACAAAGCAAACTGACAAAATCTTTATCAATAAAATTTAGACCTCATGTATTGAGAGTCCTTCTTTTAGTTTCAGAGCTTAGCTATTTGCACAATAAAAAAAGTTCTGCAAAATGACTTGTGGATACTATATAACAGGAACCAAATGACAAAATGCTACCTCCATCATGCAGTAATATCGATTACTATATTAAAGAGCAACTTGGTTTCAGAAGGAGAAAATAATCATCATGAATCAAAAGACATACAAAAAGCTAGTAAATAAATCACAGGTAGGAGAAAAATGAATTTAAAATCAATTAGCAAGTCACATTTCCATCTTCTAATAATTTAGTCAGAAAAAAATTGCCTTTGCATTGATACTATACCCATGTGTTTACAGATATAATTTTCTAGCACTTAAGTTCAGGCTTTTAAGATTTACCACATAAATTACTTACTGTATACTCTGTCAAGGAGGAAGGTTAGAAAACATTGGTCTGTCACTTGTGTGACTGGCATTATTTTTTGTGTAAATATACATCTGATAATCAGAAAAACCAACACGGCTAATCCAAATTTCTGAAGCCATCAGCTGGGACCAGTACATTCAAGGGCCTTTGCCAAACAAAATTTTAATTTAGCGATAAACTTTAATCTCTACTAGGAGATTTTGCTTTATTCAGCTAATCTGCTAAAGTGCTTTCCCAGCCTAATCCAACTAAAACTCTGTGAACTGAAACAGGCAACTTTATACCTTTCACACATCCAATTATGTGGCATCCCAGCCAGGACCTCACAAAAATGGCACTGTAATGTTAATGCATATTACCAGCAAGCCAAATCTAACACTTCAGGATTGAGAATAGCTTCTAGCCATAGGAATTCTGAATACACTTTAATGGCAAGTAGCACAAAGTCATTTATTTTATTATCATTCCTATAATAGTTATAATGTACACTAAATCCACAGCTAACCTATATTAATTTAGCAAAATTGAACCTGAGCGAGACAGACTGTCCTTATAAATTCATGACTTAATTACATGTGCCTAGAACCCTTGCAGTTCTGTGAATTTAAAGACTTTGGAAACATTTTCACAACACTTCCTTTGTAAAACAGTAATTTCCAAGGAGATGCAAATGCTTTAGGAAACCTATTATCGGTGTAACAAGAAGGAAACACCCCCTTTGGAAACATTTACATGACATGGCCATTAATACTATTTTATTATAGTGACGGTACATTTTCTTGCCAGTAAATTTCATTTAAAAAAAATAAAAATTCAGGCTGCTATATTTACAGAGATTAGTTAATAATTATAGACAATGGGCCAGGTCCTTAGTTGATGTAAACTGACATAACTCCACTGACTTGGAATGGACTTCAGTTGATTTATACTAGCTAAGGTTATCACCCTATGTATGCAATAGCTTTCAAAGGTGCTCCTTACCATCCAAGATGGAAACTCTAGCCCAGTTATTGCTCTCTGAGATGTATTGGCACTCATTCAGATACCTGTGTGGAAATCAGGCAACAAGCAAGAAATAGTGTTGCAAAAATCAACACCTTCTCTGTTTCCTGCCACATCCATGCCTGCTGGCTTCCAAATCCATGGAGGTACATAGGCAGAGGAGCATTTGCAGAGCATTAAGAAAGTGGGCACTTACCCAGCTGTGTGTGAAATGGGAAGATCTGCATTTGGAGGACTCGATCTGGTCCCAGAGCAAGAAAGCATCTGTACTCAACACATGCTTTGTGCAACAAAGATGGAGTTAACCAGGACTTTAAGTGCCTTCCTAAACTAGGTCCTGAGATAATGTAAATCATGAGAATTAGGAATCATAGCTGAGCAGTCATGTGATTATCTGGACGTGTAGAGAGATGAATGGAGTAGGACAGGGCAAATATCAGCAAAGGAAATGTCTACTAATAGGCAAATTGACCTTGACTGCATTCACATGGTTTTTGGATTCCCAGTGCATGAATATTCTACCAGACATGTTTACTGGAAGGAAACTTTATCAAAAGAGTGATTATAAGTGAATATTACAGAATTTTTTGAGAAAGCATATTTAATATTCATACTCACACCAGAAACATGCTTTCAAGAGTTGTGCTCACCTAGTCAGGTAAGAGAAGGATACCATATGGCCCTCATATTCAACAAAAATCATTCAAGTTTAGACAACAGAATACTTGCGACAAATGACATGTGATCAACCTACTGGTCAAGAAATATTTGCACAAATTGTTCGGCAAATACCTTCACACAACAAATAAATTCAAGAAAATCCTGACTGATTTGCTGACAGGAAAAGAGGCTATGAAATGGACAAAAATGAGGAGATCCTGAGAAGCATCTGGAGCACACCAGGGACAAGAGGAAGAGAATAAGCTCTAGAACAGAAAAATAAGAGTGGCCTATGGAGGAGATGGGATATAGAGAATTATGCAAAGAGGACTGACTGGTTCATGTCCTTCCTGTAATGTGCTGTGGAGAAGAATATAAGAGTACTCCTAGGGTAAATAAGTTTGAGGAGGGGGCAGCATCCAACCTTCAGTTTTCATTCTCTCTCTCAGTCAACCCCACCTGCTCAACAATATCTTACAAAATCAGTGGTACTACTCACACAGAGCAGAGCAATGCTCAACATGAGTACCCATAAGCTGAATCTACACTACAGCTGGCAGCATACTTCCTAAAGTGGGGAGACAGACACGTGCCAGCTCTGTTTGTGATATGGCAGCGTATCCAGTGTTAGCACAAGCAGCACCGTGAGCTAGCCACCCAGTTACAAACCCATCTGGGCACCCCTAGTAAACAACTCAGGCAGCTAACCTGCCCTGCCATGTGTGCTAGCCTTGGCTACATGACTGTCTTTCACCAGTGTGTGTCTGTCAACCTGCAGTAGGAAGCACACTCCCAGCTGCAGTGCAGATGTTCCCTCAGAGAAGAATGGAGAGGTCATTGGTAGCCAGAAAAGATCAAATTCTGAGCAAGGAGAAGTTAGAAGTGAAACTGAGAAGCCAGAGACCTGGAAAGAGAATGAGACATCCAGCCCTGGAAGAGAACAGAAACCTTGAGAGGAAGTGTTGGTCAACAAGCAATGCTAAGAAAGCCCATCCATCCAGGGAAGATCTGTGCAGTCAAGTAGACAGTAAGTCTGACATCTTTTCTGTCTTGTGTGTGTGTGTGTGTGTGTGTGTGTGTGTGATGCCAAAATTGAAACTATTTAGAAAACATATTGTATTGCATTTTAAGAAATTTCCCTTGAAAAGAGGTGTTGGTTGTTTTTTTTTTAAATCTAAAAGCTCTAAAATGTTTTCCCAAACAACTATCATTGTTAAAGATCTCTTATCACAGTTCTATTTGTCAATGTATTTTGCAAACTTAAATATATATCAGGGCACAAACTGCTAATGTCAGTCAATCCAGTCTTTCCTATGTGACTTCATATTCGTGACATTTTTAATTAGGTGTGAGAATAAACTCCCTATTGCCATGCCAGAGGCATATGGAAAACATTCCATATTTTTCACACATTTGTCACATGCATAAATCTGTTCTAACACTTTATGGCATGCAAGACTGCATAAGAGAATCCAGATTATTTTTATTTATAGTCTCCCCTATGAAAAGACATTGTTGTTTTAAAGTTAAGATTGCTGGAACATAGCTGTTACCAGCACAAACCATAAAAATCAAGGAAGTAAGCAGTTTAGCCATTTAGATTCCCCATCTTCACATCACTTATCAGCCCCTTTTCTCCATCTCAACGACTTCCCACTCTTTACTTCACCTACAGGCCACATATTTCCTTCCTCATCCTAGGCAGCCAATGGGCACTCTGGAATTCCTGCCATCTTCACTAGTGATACACTGGTTATTAGTAACGGATTGGAATGGCTCCTGTAAGTTACACTGTATGTGTGCTGCATCTGGTTTTGAACTGGTGTGTGTAAGTGAGGCGTGGTGTCAGACTGCAACCAGTGAGCATGAGATACATCTTTGTATCAAGTTTAACAAAGTGTCCATGAAAGATTAATGTGGGATCTGCATTCTCTTTGACTGGTCTACATTTTCAAAGGCACCAACGGCAGTAAATCTCTCTACGTTTTTTACCCTCTGCCTCCACCTTTGTCTTTATAAATGAGCTCAGGCCGCAACAGCACGTAGCCAAGAGACAACAGCCACAGATAGAAAATCAGTTATTCAGGAAATACTAGACAAGTGAAGTATATGCTATGCTACTATCCTGATCTCCCCCTCCACTTGCTTCATTGAAATGGCGAAGCTTGCATCTATGTATAGAGCTTAACCAACTGTGCAAGGATCAGCCCACTGTGGGAGCAAACTGGGGGGCAAGGGACTAAGGAGGAGTAGAACAGAGGGAAACGTGGGCTGAAGAGGAACTCTAGCTCCACCACTGGCTGTTCCCCCTGGAGTCCCTGTTCCTCTCTCCCAGCCTCCTTCTCTCCCTCCCTGCCAGCAAGGCCATGCCACAGCCAGGTGCTGGTCTTTTTCCCTCTACCAGCTACACCCTGGCATGGCACAACAGGAACAACACTGAGAACAAAGGAGAGTTTCCTTTCTGGCTGGCCAGGCAATACAGCAGAGTCCACTGGCCATGATAGAAACCCTGCTCGGTCCCTGCAGGACTCATGAGAGAGATGATATGCGGGGTTGGACTAAACAACAGGAAAGCCACAAGGAAACCCTAAGCCACAATTTGTGATTCCTTATTTTCAAGTTTTTAATTGAAAATTGTCTCTGTTTTAGTACCACCCTAGACACTGGCGAGGCTCCACTGGGGCGACGTCTCCACTTAGAATGCTACAGTGGCACAGCTGCTCCAATATGGCATATCAGTACAGATGCTCACTACAGCACCACTATGGGTAATCAACCTCCCTGAAAGGCAGTAGCTAGATTGATGGGGTGCTGTTTTCACTGGAGTCACACCAGCCTAATCACCTCTGTCACAGTGCGGATTTAGCATGCCCCTAAGAGACAGAGCTTTGCAGATGTAATTTTTCAGAGTAGACCAGGCCTGTGAGAACCTGGCTTGTACGTTGGAGAGGTGACTCTTTTATATATTTTTAGAAGTTGAAATAAATAGGAGACAATTCTGTGGGGCCTTTTCGTGTGAAAGACTTTTCACCTGCTAAGGTGCCACCAGGCTAGCATCACTGACAGAAGTTTTCCTGGTACCACATGGACACCTTTTGGAGAATGCTCTGTTTAGATGTATATACATGAGGGGTGCGTCTAGACTGGCAAGATTTTGCGCAAAAGCAGCCGCTTTTGCACAAAAACTTGCCAGCTGTCTACACTGGCTGCTTGAATTTGCACAAGAACACTGACGATCTAATGTAAGATTGTCAGTGTTCTTGCGCAAATACTATGATGCTCCTGCTCGGGGATAAGCCCTCTTGCGCAAGAATACTTGAGCAAGAGGGCCGGTGTCAACAGGGAAGAACTGTTTTGTGCAAAAAAGCCCCGATGGCGAAAATGGCGATCGGGGCTTTCTTGCGCAAAATCGCGTCTAGACTGGCCACAGATGCTTTTGCGCAAAAGCACTTTTTGCACAAAGGCACCCATGCCAATCTAGACGCTCTTTTGCGGAAATGCTTTTAACGGAAAAACTTTTCCATTAAAAGCATTTCCGCAAAATCATGCCAGTCTAGACACAGCCGGGGAGATGATAGTACCTTAAACATAGCCACTTCTGGACAGGCTGACACCAGGGTTCTGTTAACTCTAGTAAGTGTAAGTACAATCACCCAAAACGGTAATGGCAGTTGAAATTGATCTCCCATGATTCCCACCAATTTGAATGGTTACGCTAAATGCTATTAAAAAGTATGGAATCCTTTTTGTCTTCAATTATTAAATGGAGTAATTTATGTAACCTAACCTCAATAACCTCACCGTCCTACTGACCCCCTCTTATGAAAGGAAGAGCAAACGCACAGCACAACGGTATTGATCGAGAATTAAAAAGAAGGAAAATGAGAGGATCAGGCCTATTAACCCTTCATTACAGAAGAAAGTGTCTAATTCATGGTTTCTTTTTCCCCCCCAGAGGTCACGTCCTTTTTTCATTTCTTGGGTCAGGTTTCAGTCTGACAAGTGGTAATTGATTCCGCTGCTGGTTAGGCTGGGGAAAGTGGGAGATGAAGTTTCAGTGAAAACAAATAGCACTTCGCAGGTCTGACCTTTCCTCTTGAAGCTTTTGTTGTGGTTTATTTGGGATGTGCAGTTTAAAGACTCTAAACCAGAGTGGTCTGTCTATTCAGTTTTGAATAATCTCCTTCACAAACTTTAGACCTGACAGTTAAGATAAAAGCTCTATGTACTGAAGGCAACCTAGAAGTGTGTGTGTTTTCTTCATCTTCTTTCCTAAGCCTCTGCATAATATTTTAGCATAGGATCCAGCAGCCATTTTTGCTAGTGCAGTTGAGGCTCAGAAATCAGTATCTGAATGTTCTCTGATACCAGTATGTTTCCATCACAAACAATGCACTAAAATGTAATAACAACTCTCTAGCTCATAACGTCTCCTGTGGAGCCATCTGTTAAGGTAGGACACCTCTACCATCCATTGTTGGTGGCTGTTCTTCCTGCTATAATCCTATCTTTCTGTTACATCAGCAGTAATTTACACCACTTTACACTCACATTTACTTGTGTCAATTTACACATGTGTAATGTACATTACTTAAGTCAGTTCTGAATTTAGCCCAGGTTTTTTAAACTGTACTGGTTCACTATAAACAAATCTTTTTTCAAAGTCTCATTTGGATATCAGCAATTGATTGCAATATAGCGATTTCAACTGTTAATGAAAAACATATGAATGCAAAAAAACCCAAAAATATGATCTGCTTGAGACTATTTATTCTGTACATAGAGGAAAGGAAAATAGCCAAAGGGGCTCTATGCAAACACTTTCAATTAAGAACATTTCTCAAAAATAAACCTATTTATTTACAAGCATGTTGTTATTGCCAAAGCGAATCTTTATTTAAAGGTGTTCTCAGAAGACTTCACGGTGCTAATGTTTTAGCTAAAGCAACCAAAATATTGCAACTTCTACATTTGCCAACAACAATATATTTTCAAGTGGAAAGGATTACTTAATTTCCTTTCATCCAGTGTTCTCAAACTCTGTCAAAGCCCTGGTGTTCTTCCATCTCCCATTTTTTCCTGTACTTTACACTCCCACAGTTCCCAAATGCCCAAGTACAACCCCTTGTCAGAGTATACAACTGGATGGCACTCCATAGGAGTTCACTGACACTTCTGCCAGCCCTTGGGCTCCTGCGGAGTGACAGTTCAAGACCAAGGCCAGTCCAAAAAAATCTGGGGCCACCTGCAATCTGAACTCCCCAGCTGCATACCTGCAGCATACAGCCATCTCCACCAGCTCCATCTGTCACTCACTTCCTTGTTAGTGGGGGGCAGGCCCATGAGGAAGGAGATGTCAGGGAATGGATCATGTGTACAGAACTGGAGGTGGGGTGGTGAGATTATGGGCAAGAGCACTTTGAAATTTTTCTTTTAAGCAGGAGCTGTAGAAACTTGTGAAATGCCACTGCCAGAGTTGTGGTAAATAGGAAGACATCACACTCTGCACCAAATACCCCAGAGTAATAACACCATACAGTGATTCTCACACAAGTATTTCAAGCTGTCCTGGGTGGAGTCTTCCTAATCTGTTCCTCATACCCATTAAAGCAATGAGTTTCCATAGCATTGTCTGAACAAACCTGACAAGGCCCACTTGCTGCCCCAATGCTGAGTTCTCAGCTCCTGCCCCCTATAGAGTGAGGCTCCAGAAGTAGATAAATGTGGCACTGCCAAGTATTGTGATGACGCTATCAGGCCAGAGCCATCTCTTTTTCTCTTCTCCTCCCCCAAGTGTGTTTTGGGGAAATTTTATTGCTGACTGGCAGTTGGTTACATATGATGCAGTTAGCTTCCCTTCTATTGTTGCAAGTATGGAAGGTTCCAAAAAGACCCCCCACACACACCAGTATTTTTGGATACATATTTTAGAATGTGTCAGATAGGATTTCAACATTTTCTTAATTTTCCCATTACTCTATAGTCCAGTCAAAAAAAGGTTTTCCTTGTTGACTTGACTTTGCAATTAATTTAAATCAGTGGTGGGCAACCTGCAGCCCATGAAAGTAATCTGACTTTCTGGGGCCATGGGACATGACTGGGCCATGGGACATTTTGCTGACATTGACCATCCGCAGGCACTCCTCCCCTCTTCCCTCCTCCTCCCCTCCCCCCAGCTCCCAGTAGCTGTGGTTCACCAGTCCCGGCTATTGCGAGCTGTGGGGGAGGTGCTTGCAGACAAAGGGGCTACAGGGACATGCTGGCTGCTGCTTCCCACAGCTACCAGGAACAGTGAATTCTGTCTGCTGGGAGCTGCAGGGGGTGGTGCCTGCAGATGGTCAACATCAGCAAAATGTCTTGTGGCCCGCAATCAGATTACCCACATGGGCCACGTGCAGCCCGGGGGCCATAGGTTGCCCACCTCTTATTTAAATGATAGGATGCTAGTCATGCAAACAGCATTTTCCTCTATCATCATCTGGAAAACTGAACGATCGGAATAAACACCTTGCTGTCTTGCTTAACCACGTCTTGAAAAAAAGCCCAAGATCATTCTTGGGTCACCTACGACAGAGCAAAAAATAAACAAAATGGAAGTGTCATTCTATTCCAGTATAATTCTCTCTCTTTCTGTATTGCAAGGCTGCATTCCCTGAGCCAGTGTGTATGGTAAGCATGTCTACACTGCACCTGGGAGCGAGCTTCCCAACCCAGGTCCACGGACTTATGCCAAGGGGATTCACACTAGCGCTCTAAAAACAAGTGTGTAGGCTTTGAATTGGAGCTTGGGCTCTCAAGTGGGGGAGGTTTGAACAGATTTGAGAGCCTGAACTGCCACCTAGGCCACAACAGCCACACAGCTATTTTTAGAGCACTAGCTCAAGCCCCGCTAACACAAGCATGGACCTGGGCTGGGAGGCACACTCCCAGATGCAATGTAGACACACCCTAAATGACAGATCTTGCATTCCCCTTCAAACTTACCCCTGCAGCCACTGAAGGTTCTTTCAGTAAGTGTTCTGTTATAGGGGGAAACAGACCATGGAGCAGTCATTTAGGGCTCCGCAGTCCATGTGTTCCACTTCCGCTCCCTCTCTACAAACATAGGGGTGTTGAGAGAAGGCAGATGAAGAGCCAGGAAAGATGTGATTAATCAGATCCATTGTGCAAAACTCCCACGAAGGTAAAGTGTCCACTCCTATAGATTGTGGACTCTAGCAGGAGCTGCACTGGTATTCTGCGCATAGACAGAAGCAAGCCATTCCTTCCAACCACTGTGAAAGCCCAAAGAACAAAGCATATTTGCTGTGGCTTTGCACTGCAGACCTGGATTAAGCCCAGAATTCTTATGTTTCAGTATGGTATGTATTGATTAGGAGTGCACAGTGGTGATAAAAAAGATTAAACTCTCTACATGTTTAAATAACTCCTAAGCAATAAAATGAAAAGAACATAAAACTTCATCTTTTAGCCTTAACTGTACTGATTCATAAATAATGGCATATTTCTAAATTGTGAGATTAGTCCAATACTTTTAAATGTTCCAGGGCAAAGTGTGCTGGTTGTGTACATAAAGTAAAAACATTAAATGAAGGGAAAATGACAAGGACCTTAAATCATAAACAGCACCAAACTGTGCATCCAGATGTGCTATGGACCTTCAATCTAATAAAATCTGATATTACACAACCTATCCTATATAAAGCTTTTATAGTTGAAGAAAGAAAGAAAGAAAGAACACATGGAAAGGGACAGTCACATTTTTTTCAGGCTGAAACTTGACATACCTTAACATTATAAGATAGTGCTAATTTAGAAGATTATAGATTTGCTACACCAACTCAGCATGATATGAGATATTTTTTTAAAAGCAGTAACACCAAATTTTTCATGCTGATGAAAGAGGAATTTAATTAGGTCACTAAAAAGAAGAATGAACTGCTGTAATATAAACCATTTTTGAAAAGGAAATTCATTCTACAAAACCTTTGACTAATCAAAAAGTGATGCAGATTTGAAAGGAAATACTCTGATTATATTTTTACCCATCTGGGACATCAGATGTTTGGAAATACCCAGAATTTTTCAAAATATTTCCTGCTGTTCATATAAACACTGCTCATATTCTTAGAAACTACAGCCTGATTCTGATCTCACACTAGTTTTACATAAGGATAAATCCATTGATTTTGTAAGAGGTGCTTTTGATTCTGCTGATGTAACAGACAGCATCATCAGGCTCAAAGTGCATATAATGAGCCCAGTGATATACTGTGTTACTTCTTTGTTACCCACGTGCAATTCTCATTAAATTAGTGCTGTTACACAGGAATAAAACTGGAGCAACATAATAGTGCTAATTCTGGCACCTATTGGCAGTAGATATTCTAAATGTAATTATTTTACAAACAATAAGCTTTGTCGCAGCTGCTGCACAAAATTATTTTTAATAATTTGCCCTTAAAAATCAAGATTAGAAAAATCAAGATTAGAAAAGTTTATGTGCTAAAATGGCCTCTCCATGATGTGAATAGAAATCCAAAGTAATACCAATGGCATCTGAGGGGTAACCCTGGATTTACATCAGTGTAATAGGGAAAAAAATTCACCCTACATGTTAAGTCAGTATAAAAAAAAATCAAGGAGGAAAGAAAATGAGGCATCAGTGTTCTCTATTTGTTTTCTCTTTACATTTCTGAGTGACTCTCATGAATGTGTAGGCCAGGAAAATAGTAACATCACTTTGAGTCAGGTGTAGTTAGGAACAAGGACTTGTAATTGCTTCAGAACAGGAGAAATGCAGCATTATTTTCCAAGAATGAATCTTGTAGATATACTTTGCCCACAGAAATCAAATACATTGAAAAGAAAACTCTGGTCATCTTATCTCAATCCATTTTTGTACAAAACTGTACATTCTATACATAAAATCACAACAGTCCATGTTTGCCTCCAGACAGGGTATGAAGAGATAATCTACCAAGAAAGTGCTAGAGTTGTCTTTTTTGAATTAGTTGGATTTGAGTATTGTGTTTTTGGTTTAAGGCCCAACTTCTAACTAACATTCTACCCAGGTATACAAATAAGCAGGAATAGCAGCATTTGCAAAACAAATCTTTTGGGGCTTTTTTTTCTCTCTGGAAAAAAGTAACAAGAAAATATATTGACTAAGAAATTATAGGTGACACCAGGTGTATCCTGTATCAACACACCACAAGACATGAACAGTTTGATTGATGAACCACACCATGGATTGTTACTATGTTAAATTTAATAAAGACATTCCTGCATACTCACCAGGCTCTTTTGTCTTCTCAGATGGACAAAACTAGATTCTGAGTGTAACTGGAAATTCCTCTGCCACTCAGGGCTACTGTCTTATTCTCCCAGACCCTGGAAAGCAGATAATAGCCACAGTGCTGTGCACTTTAACCATACTTCTGACATGCTCCCAGTCTTACACAGATGGCTGGGAGCAGAGCTGGTGTAGAACCTTTATATCAGTTCTGCATGGTCAGGATAACATCCACCAAAGGTGATTGTCAGGGGAGGGGACATTTTTGTCTATTTTAAATCTTTTTTGCACCATCAAAGTGGCAAGAGAAAATAAACTGAAGCCTAATTTATACTTAACTATTATGTCAACAGCTACATTACTCAATAGAATAGAATAGAATAGAATAGACCAAGCCTGAGAATCACAGCTAGTGGATGAAACAAAAAACAGGACTATGTAGCACTTTAAAGACTAACAAGATGGTTTATTAGGTGATGAGCTTTCGTGGGCCAGACCCACTTCCTCAGATCAAATTGTGGAAGAAAATAGGCATGACCATATATACCAAAGGGATACAATCAAAAAAAGTGATCCATTTCCTGGATACCACAGTACAAATCACCAACGGTAAATTAGACACCACTCTCTACAGAAAACCCACTGACTCATACAGTTACCTTCATGCCTCCAGCTCCCATCCAGAACACACCATACGATCCATCATCTATAGCCAAGCCCTTCGACACAACCGCATCTGCTCTAATCCCACTGACAGAGACCAGAAACTTCAGGATCTCTACCAAGTATTTATAAACCTCAATTACCGACCTGGAGAAATAAAAACACAAATTGAAAGAGCCAGACGAATACCCAGAAACCATCTACTTCAAGACAGACCCAAGAAAACCAACAATAAAACACCGCTTGTCATCACCTATAGCCCCCAACTTAAACCCATCCAACATATTATCAATAAACTACAACCTATACTAGAACAGGATACTACACTCCGAGAGGCTCTGGGAGACAGACCCATAGTCTCCTACAGACAACCACCTAACCTCAGGATGATTCTTACCAACAACCACAGGACATACCACACTAATACCAACCCTGGGACCTTTCCTTGCAACAAACCCCGTTGCCAGCTTTGTCCACATATTTACTCTGCTGACACCATTATTGGACCTAACCAATTCAGTTATAAGATCAAGAACACATATTCCTGCTCATCCAGAAATATAATCTATATCATCATGTGCCGACAGTGTCCGTCTGCTATGTACATTGGACAAACGTCTCAGACGCTTCGCCAAAGAATCAATGCACACAAAACGGATATCAGACAGTATCACAAAGAAAAAACAGTTTCTTGCCATTTCAGCCAGAAAGGGCATTGTCTCAATGACTTGATTACCTGCATACTGCTTGAAAGACATTTTAACACAAGACTTGAAAGAGAAACCTCTGAACTGTCATTCATGCTTAAATTTGACACTTTACGCCGGGGTCTTAACAAAGACGCTAATTACCTTACCCATTACAAAGATAGCTTCCCCAATTATCACCTTTAATATCATTAGCTCACAGACATTTACCTCCCCCCTCCATATCCCCCCTCTGTTCTGAAATTTGATTTGTCCTTTTTACATGTGTTCACTTTTTTTTATTGTATCCCTTTGGTATATATGGTCATGCCTATTTTCTTCCACAATTTGATCTGAGGAAGTGGGTCTGGCCCACGAAAGTTCATCACCTAATAAACCATCTTGTTAGTCTTTAAAGTGCTACATAGTCCTGTTTTTTGTTTCAGCTAGACTAGACTAACACGGCTACATCTCTATTACAAGCTAGTGGATGATCACTCAAGGGATAATGAAAGCAAAAAATATGCTTGTTTATTTTTTCTGAATGAACTGCTTGAGGGGATGTTCACCCAACTGTTTGTTCATTCCATAGGCTCACTCTTTCCTACAGCCTGACCCATTACATTCTGGGGTGAAAGCCTGGCTACCTTGAAATCAATGGCAAGTCCTCCACTGACTCCAATGGGATCAGGATTCCACTTCCTGGGCAAGCCTTTCCAAAACCCCATGTAAACATATGCCAAAGAGGTAGCTGGGAAATCAATGGCTGCAAAATGGACACGTCAATGAGATGCATGAAAATGTTCAGAGCTAGGGCTTTCTTCACCAGGAACTCATTCCACATATAAAAACTGTGTGTGAGAAAGAAAGGGAGAAAAAATATTCATTCTGGGTAGGCTTTCCTGCAGGGGGCAGCCAACCCATGGCTAAATGAGATGTTCCCATTTCTAAACAGACACGTCCATCCACTCTTCAAATGGTCCAGCAGGACTATGGATGTTGCTGGATCAGAGAGCCCCAGTGTCTGGGAGCACAGCTGGGCTGGGAGCAGAGATGGACCAATGGAAGGAGGGACAGCAGCTGGGAGCCTCACCAGGGCTGGGAGCAGAGACTGGTAGCCAGGGCCAAGAACAAGGTCAGCAGCCAAGAGGGAACTTTGGAGCTGGGGCTGGTGGCCAGGAGGGGAGACCAGCCAGGGGGCTGGAAATCCCCTGAGAGAGCCCAGAGGCTAGCTGCAGAGAGGCCAGCATTGACCTCCCGTGATGCAGCAAACCCCCTTGTTCAGAACCAGTCAGGTCCTGAGGGTGCCAGACCAAGGAAATCCAACTGTATCCACGTGGCCCAGAGGCTGTGCAGATAATTGCTTATGGCCAGGGAATGGGGATAAAAGCCTGAAATGAGCTACTCTGTGCAACAAATTGTCCTTTCTACTAATCCTTTACATTCAGTCAGAGATTTCCCATTGGCAGAACAGTGGAATGCAGGACTCAGGAAGAAGACAGTGCAGCAGAGCTGAGAGAGTGTGTGCAGACAAGACTGGACCAGAGCATCTTACTGAAGGATGGCAGTAATTTCCTGAGGATCCATTGCTTCTGGGGCTTTTTCTGTCCCTTTCTCCTGGGCTATCCATTAATACCAATGTACAATGTATCTTAACATGGTGTTCCTCCAATGATGTCCATCAGTAATCCAGCAGAGAAAGAAATGTGCTATAAAGGTGACATCTGAAGCAATCTGAGTTGAGAAAATCACCTGCATTATGGGCCAAATTATCAAAATGTTCAGCTCTCAATCAAGCTTTAAAACAGGAGTCAGATTTTCAAAGGGGATCTGCACATACAGTGAGGAACAACTCTGAAAATCTGGCCTTTATTTAGGTTCCTATTTGTGAGCTGAGATCGGTTGAAAAGCTGTGTCAGCCTACCCAGACAATACTGTCTATCCAACTAATATAAAATCTCAGGGGTAGACGCCATATCTCCCTTTAAATTTTGCACAGCGCTGATAAAAACCTCACAGACTTTATTTTTATTATATTGTTCCCTTCTGTTCACTTATGAATATCAGTCCCTAGATTAGAAAGGCTGAAAGAAAAAAGGAAAGAGAGAAAACACCAAAGGAGTCTGTAATCTTCATTTTCAAATACTTCATGGGGGAGCGGGGTATATCCAAAAGTCTGAAAAGATGCATTCGACAAATCTGTTCCAGCTCTTTCAAATTGAACTTCCCAACCACACCCTGTCCTCCTATACTCCAGAGGGAGATCGTTTAAGATAATGTAGCTTAGAAAGTAGTAGACATTCAGAAGACAAGATAATGTTCAGTGACTTTAAAACTGGTAGATGTAATTCATTTTTAAAGTTAGAGCTGGTCACAACCAGTTTGGAGAGTTGGTGGACCACGATTATTTTCCCACATATAAAAATATGCCACTTCAAACAAATGGTAAGTTCTATGTAGTACAGCAATTCCTGGAGTGGAGAGACTGTCCTTTTCCTGTGTTTATTCAGCACAATGGAGCATCTGTCTCACTTGGGGCCACTGATGGCACAACAATAGTAATCATAGAAATGTAAGGCTGGAAAGGGCCTCAAGAGATCATCTTCTAGTCCAGCTCCCTCTAATAAGGCAGGATCAAGTACAACAATAGAAGCCCCTATGTACCATACACAGGCCAGCCGACAGGAGAGAGGAGAGGGAAGGGAAAAGAGGCAACTGCCAGAGCTTTTTTCCCTTTAGAGGGGCAAAAGGAGGGGAGGGGTGCGGTGCAGCACATATCAAGCAGCACTGAGAGCTGGCTGCCTCCAGCCCTACCCCTTCCACTAGAGGCCTTGCCCCTTCCAGGGGTGCTGAGCCGCTGCTCCACCCCAACCTTTCCCAGGAACCCAGGAGGTCTGTCGCCCCCTCCTCTTCGCCCTCCCCCACTCTCCCCATCATATAGCAGCCTCTAGTGATTTTTTTGTTTAGATCCAGGGGGATTTGGAGAGAACTAAAGCAAAAAGCGGAACAGCACTTAGGTCATATTTTTTTTTGTTTGTGATGATTAATTATGTTTATTGCATCTGACACCAGTCCGAGGCACAAACATCTTTTTTTCAATAGGGAAAAAGCAGAACTTGCAAAAGATTTGTTTTGTTTTATTACATCTGACATGAGTCAAAGAGAGACATCACTAAAAGCTCCATCTGCGCATATTAGCATTTCAAAAGCTCTGGGAAAAAAACAAGCTTTGTGTTTGACCCACACAGATGTACATACATACACAGGTATACATACAGGTTTCAGAGGACATAAAACACTTAGATACACAAGGAAAAAAGCCGTTATTTCAACATAATGTCAAAATAATGTCATACTGGAGGACTTCTTACTCTGACTCCTGTAATCCTCATTATGAGGAGTAAGGGAAGTGGGAGGAAGCATGGGTGGCGAGTTATATGGGCTTGTGGTGCCCATGCTCCAGGAATATTCAGAGCCGGGGGCCCTGCTCCACCAATATTTGGAGCTGGGTCTCTCCCCCCTCCCCCCGTCCTGCCTGGAGCAGTCCCTCAGGGCTGAGGCTAGGACAACCTGTTCTTTCTGTTTGCTGTTCATTCTTTGAAGTTGTAAGTAGTAGGCAATTAAGGGCAATAGCCCAGAAGGAAAAGGCAATTAAGTAACAAGTACGTGTGAAGAGACAAAACGCCAGAGGCGAGAGAGATCAGAGCTCCGTCCCCAACCGCGAGAGCGGTTAAAGATAAACTGAAGGGCCGGGGGGGGGGGGGGGGGGAGGTTGGGCTGCCAATCAAGTGCCTTTTTTTTTTTATTGGAAGCAAGCATCAGAAAAAAGTAGTCTTTGTGTTTTAAAGTCGGTCTAATTCAAATAAAGATTATTGTACAAAGCCAACTT